>CM072342.1:22500-4822500 GCA_036874045.1 Cymodocea nodosa | reverse complement strand
CCAAGGCCAGAAATGGCAACCAGAAAGAGAAACCATCCTCCTCCTTCTTCCTCCGAGCCTTGTCCTCTTTGGAGTACGGATCCGAGGAGGAATGAGGAGGGGAGGAGGCTTCCGGCTGTGGGAACGTTCGACGACGGGGAGCGGAGAGAGCCATCGGACGCACAAAACCTGAGGAGACCCGAAAGCAAGACCAGAAGTGGTGCCCCTCCCCTAAATCAAACTCCCGTTGCTTTTCCCACGTACACGAATACGTTGAAATAAGTACGAGCAGTCGCTTTAACAAACCTGTGATAAGAAATTTTTTAATTATCTTCGTACTTAATCTTGTATTGATTTATAGTTATCGCGAAGATTTTTATTTTATTTTTTAATGATACAAAAATAATTATTATCTAAAAATTTTTACCGTTAGGGACATTTTTAGTGAGTTCCTTTTGGCAAAACCAAATTTTCATCGATTCATACGATGCAAATGGAGGTAAAATCATCAAAATAGGAGAGTTAATATAGCATCAAACTCTTACGTTATTGAGAATGTATTTGTGCATTTTAAAAATATCGAAAAGGAAAATGTTAAGATTCCTTTTAGCATTTTCAGGTTATCTGTGTATCTTATAATCATGGTCAAGTTCCATTTAATTGGTTGGCAGTGATGACAATGGGTGGTACTCTAGTTTGTTTGTGAAATCTTGAAAACTCTTCACCAAAATCTATATAACATTTGCACAAAATTTGACACATTGTCAGCTTATGGATTGCTCCACATGGTGAAAGTGATTTGAGGCTAATGAGCTAAACAGATATCATTTAAGCCTTATTTAACCTGATCAAAATAGGGTGTTTGGTCATGCTGAAATGTTTTGAAATATTGAATAGGTTGTGTTGGCGAGCCTTGATGTGTGCTTGCACATGAGATATATAAGGTATTAAGTAGGTTAACAGAAGCGTTTTTCCATAGTTTTTTTTCAAGAAATGAATACTAAGGTAGTTTTTGTCTAATTTTCTTATTGATTTCATGAGTTTTCTAATTATTTTTCAACTCTTTTATTTGATTTTTTTCCAATTTACAAATGACCAGAGAATTAATGTCATTCACTTGACGTTTGGAACAAAAACTATTACTTTTTGGTTTTAAAGTTTATTTCAATCTCCGTGAACACTCAATATGATTGGACATGACATTTTAATCAACTAAAAATTCAATAAATATCGCTTTGCTTATTATAAATTATTTTGTCTTTTCACCAAGTGTCCAATCAAAACTTGAGGTCTTTTATTTAAAATTCAATGTTGCTGAATTTTTTACCGTCTCTGTCAAAATTTCTATCGATGTTCAACGTTTCTTCCTTCGTAAAAATGATCATTGATATGAAATCGATACTTAAATATCAAGACAAACACATGCACACATTCACGGCACAATTTAATCAAATTTCCCATCCATCCTTTGTCGGTCTGTCTAGACTAAGCTGTAAAGAAAGATAAAGCTGACAGCAACGGAAAAGAATGTGAAATATCAGCTACCATCTTAGGGCTATTCACGTGCCGGTAAAGTTGTTCGGTACTTCAATCAAAACTCTTTCCCAAAGAAAAAAAGAGTCCGATTTAAGTGCATTTATGATACAACATGCATACACAAAACAACCACAAATGTAAAACCGACGTTAGAAAGGAAATGACAAATCGACCATGAAATTGAATGAATTGAAATGAATCAAATCGGAAGAAACACACGTGAAAGATAGAAGTAAAGAACGTTCTAGTGCAGTTCCTAACTCCCATACCACCTGTTCTGCCTGTACGGAAAAGAATGTTGGCACCGTCCATTGCTTGCCATTCATCTTTACACGATAACAGCTGGTTCCTGGTTTTTAGATGATTTCATTATTAGACGATGAGATTTCAGGCTTTGACGAAAATAAAAGAACAATAAGATTTCAGCCTTTTCTTAATAACAAAGATTATTAAATGTTTAGACGAAATTATAAATGAACAACGAAGGACAGTTAACTTTTAGTCCATGAGATAATGAGCAAGGAAACGAATAATGAAGAAAGCAACGTAAAGGTTAAATGAAGAAAGTTAAATAAAGTCAAAAGATGACTTCTCAAATAATGATCAGTGGACTCAAAAAGAAGGGTAAAGAACTTAAATGGATAATGAATAATGCTTTCCATTTAGAATAAGGTGTGATTCATTACTCTACGATGAATCTTCGTTATCTTATTCTTTTTTTTTTACTGACAAACTGAGTTGCAAGAAATTCTGTCCTACAGTATTATCACTACAGGTGAGATAGGTTTAGCATGGATGATGATAGATTTAGTGAGCATATGGAAAGCTCGATACCCACATTTGAGATCTGAAAACATGAGTTTGTCTTAGAGTTTATTTTGCAGATTTTATGGTTTAGATAGCATGAATGATGTGATGTAAAGCCCCTACAACTCTTGTGTATAATAAAAGGAGTCAAATTTTACGCTTTTACAAAATAATAATGATGGTGGCAGATAGAAAGTGATCGTTACATGCAAAGCCCTACAATGTTTTGCCTTTGGTATAGCTAAGAATTGAAAAACAAGGGAAGTTTCTTCTTCATGTTTCAATTAAGAAAACCATTATGCAATGCATGGAAAAAAGTAGCTTATATATTGTTTCTTAAATTAAATGATACACAACTTAAAAATAAGGGGGAAATTGTGAGTAATGAGTGAGGAGTCACTCCCTAATGGTTTAGTCAGTTATGTCTCAACTGAGTGACAGGCTGGCACCAGATAGAGAATGAAGAATCGTTTATTAGGGGGTTCATACAAGCATTGTTTAGTTGAGAAAAGGAAAGGCAGCCCCTTCTAGAACTGCAACTTGCAAGTTGTTTTGAAACGATATGGCTAAAGTGGATTTAGATTAGAAAATAAACTTACATATTATGAAGTATCTTACCTTGGCAGTTAAGTTTGACACTGCAAACTGGAACTTCTCCCTCGTTTTTGAACCTGCAACATGACCAACCTTTCCTACCTTACTGAAAGCACCGCTTATCCAGGTTGTTCCAGCAGAAACATATCTGTAAACTTAGAAGTTGCAAATAATAATCAGAAAATTAGATTAGCTGATACTACAAGAAAATATCAGCATAACATGGAAAATAAAATAAAATATCTAACGATATTGCTAAAAACATAAAGGTAAGATATTAACAAATAACAAAACAGAAAAATGATAAAATATATACATGAAGCAGTTGACTTGAGCAACCTAGTCTTGATTCTTAATCTATAATCTGCAAGATACATATCAACCACATTACAAACTATTAAATCAATAACTGCTAAGGACCTGCAAGGGTCCTAAGCAAAAAAAAGAGCAGCCCTTTAATTTAATCATTTTTCTTTTTAAGCAGAAACCAAAGGAAATATATTAAAATCAGCAAAAACAGAGGACCTATAAAAGGCATAGGAAAACTAAGGTAAATTTTATAAAAGATAAGTTATGAGTGGCTTGCCAAATAGATAAAAGCAATAAATCATTTTTAAAATCAAGGATATTATTTACAGAACAAAATTACCTAAATGCTTGTTCATATGGATTTTTTCAGTCCCAGTAGAATCTTAACTCTTAAAGGACACAAATATGTATTTATGACCACCAAGGATTAAAGTATCGGTATTGTATTAAAGATCAGTCCAAAAAAAGAAAATATATCAAGGATTGTATTAGTGAAAACACAATGCTTTTGTAGAAACACCCAAAAAACTCAAAATTCAACTTAAAACTTAAAGACAAGATAAAATAAGCTATAATAAACATATAAAAACATATAGATAAATTTTCTAGACAATTATCACATATGAAATGTTAATTAAACAGAGATATAATAGTTATATGCACGAGAAAAAACATAAATCATGTAGAAATAATAGAAAATTAACTTATAATGACAAATGATTTAAAATATAATCAAATCATACCAATATTAATTCCAAGTTAAATGCCTTGGAGAGTCATAACTATGTCACTGTGCCAAAGAATCTTGAAACATTTGTTCCCTCTACAACACGTAACAACCCAAAAACATAACTATGGCATTTAAGTGGCATAACTTATATGACACTTTATAACCCACTAATAATATTTTAAATAAAACACACGTACAAGATATCTTATCTATGGGAAATGATGAAGTATTATGACGTCAGATTCATCCAAGGAAGGAGGTCTATCATCAAAGTCTCCCATTCATATCATTTGTTCTCTTAAAATTTGGAATGGATCATGTGCTCCATGATTCAATCCTACATATCCTTCACCATGTTGACTTGAATCATAATGGCTCATGTGATGATGACAAAGTTGTCCATAATCTGAATATACCTCCTCTTCCTTTTTTTTTCCCATGATAATTGCATTGGGTCTTTTTCCCAATGTTGTCAATAGAAAAACCATAGAGTCAACCAGGATTTTCATTTTCTACCAAGATTCTACTTATGATCACACTTCAATCTAATCTACTTGCTGCAAGTAAAACCAACATAAGTTAAGACAGTATCTTTTTCATAATTGACCAAATGGAATTAACGCAATTCACTAAATTTTCTAAAAATAAATAATATTCTCTAAAACTACCTAGTATTCACGGAAAATCACTAATATCTACTGAAAATAAAATATATTCTCTGAAAATAAGTAATAATCACTGAAAATAAGATATATTCTTTGAAAATAACTAATATTCACTGAAGATCACTAATATTCTCTGAAAATTACTAAAATTCTCTAATATATTCACTGATACCCATAAAAAATCACTGAAATTTTTCAAAAAAATTAAAACATAACATAAAAATCTTAAAATGAAAGAAATAATATGAAGAAAGGATTTCACTTTAAGATAGGGTTGTAGAAGAAAAATCAAGTGTTGATTTTTTTTTTTTAAGGGTCCTCCTTAGACACTAAAACAGCCTAGTGAACATCAGGAGTATCTTTAGAGGTGATAGAAGGTAAACCTTCATGGACACTCAAACAGTCTAGTATACACCAAGAGTATCCATAGAGGTGATAACATGTGAGTCTCAATAGATACTCAAATGGCCTGGTATACACCAGAAGTATTCAAGGAGACGAAAGCTTGTAAGGGGCCTTGCTGGGTCCACTTTAGTGAGTGATGCACATAGCTACAGCTTGTCAATGTTTGAGCAAAGCCAACACTACTGCCCATAGGCACTGCACGAGAACTTCTCAAATAGTCACCCATCTTAATTCTGCTCTTGCCCAAACACAGTTAACTTCAGAATTCTTATAAGAGTCAGTGCTTAGTAGTAGGTGTAAATGCACCTAAGTGTTGATTTGATGTATTCTCCTAAACTCTACCCAACTGAAGTGAAGATCTAGAAAAAAAAAGAAAAAAAAAAGGGAGAAATGAAGAATTCCACTTGCAAATCCCCAAATTTTCTACTTGCCATTGGTAGGTAAAAGGATTGGTTGATCCAATAAAGCCACAGCACAAAAACCACGTGGGATCAACCAATTCAGACCAGTCAATCCAAAAAGAAATCAATACTACATCCAAATCTGCCCAAAACTATTCTGAATCAATGAAAAATTATTGATCCAGGAAACCATGGTCACAACTAATGGTTTCTCCCAATTTTTTTAGCAGCAAAAAAAAATGTTTTTTCTTGATTTAAATGGATTTATTTTAAGATAATAAAAATAAAGTTTTATGTGAATTTTAAGAGCCTTAAAAAATTTTCAAAATGAAAAAAAATACTCAAAAATATTTAAAATTAGGTGTGATCATGGTTGTATATAATGGAGTGGTTCAAAGGAGAAATATAACATTAAAAGAAATAATCAAAACCATGCTTCATGAAAACAATTTGCCAAAGTATTTTGAAGTCAAACCTTAAAGACCACTTATTAAATTTAAATAAAAGTATCTCTTAGCTTAATTTCAAGCAAACTCCTTTCAAGATTTAGCTTGGTCATGTTCCCAAGATTCCATATTTTTACAATATGTCTATAATAAATGCTGTGATGTAAATCTTATTGCATGTTATTATTGTCTTTTTGCATATTTTAATGATATTTACGGTTAATTGAGTTAAGAATACATATTTCTATACATAAATTATATTTAATGATATACACATAATAAAAACATTGAAATTAAAATTTACAAACTTTTATAAATAGCAACTAGGCACCACCTACATATCACCAATGCAACCAAGCCTAACACCTAGATGCCTTAACACATTGATAGGTATGATCAATACTACATTAAATGAAATCAAAGCATTCAACCCAAAGCTAGAAGAAATCTTCCTTTTTATCTTGCTTAATAGGTCTTCAATGTCCATAAGAATCACTTGAGATATTGCACTTCTCATGCATGTGTGATTCCCTTCCCCATTTGCATTTTTCTTCTTTGACATAATCAAATAGATGAGGATCAATCTAATTGAATCCTATGTCCATACATTTCAATATTATAAGAAATTCTAAATAGACTTAAATACCTGAACACAAATCTAAAAGAGAACAATGGTAAAAACATCATGGTCAAAGCTCTGGAAAAGTGAAATGCAATGCAATCTAAACAGTATAAAAATGATATATAAGTCTTGACTGTTGTTTTTTGTAAAAGGGTGCACTGTATGTGTATCATTTCCTAATGAGTTGTGTCATAACAAAGGAACAATGTTATTGAATAACATGAAGAAAGGGAAGAATCAACCTGTTTGTCTTAACAGCAGAACCAGTGTCATACATTTTCCTTTCTGCCACAATCATCGCAGCCATGGTTTTATCAGAAACATGCAATTTTTGATCCATCGATTTCACTTTCTCATTAACAACAGAAAATCCATTTGATATCTTGTCTGAAAGGCCAACCCTCCTTTCAAAAGATATAAACTTAGCAGATGCATTTGCTGTCAACTGATGTTTCTCATCAAATGCTTTGGCCTTGTTCATGGCATCTTGTCCAATTGCAGAACCTTTGGCAAGCAGGCCAGAGACTACTTCTTGAGCTTTACTCGTATGTATATGGCCACTTGTAGAAGGACTACTTCTGACCTAATGATGAGGCAGGGGACGCAATCCAATTATTAGATTCTCATAGATAATTTAAATTTATCTAAAATATCCCCATCTAGAAGTTAAATCACCTCTGCACTTGCTGTGGTGCTTGCAACAGGAAATACAGTATGATCCACCTCCTCAACTCTAGCTTCCTACACAAAGATAAATGAATGGATGTATAAGACAATAGCCCAAACAGATAAATCAAAAAGAGAAATCAGCTCTTCCATCAAGGAATACTGCAGCAAAATATAAATGAATTTCTTATAAATAGTAATATACCTCAAATTTTGGAACATAATTATCAGCAAGACTAACGATAACAATCTGGTCCACAAGTGTTGCACCCTGCAAGGTAAGACATGAGATAATCACCTCTTATAATGAGCATTGGGCCATGAGTCAGTCAGTGAAATCATTATGATCGACAAAACAATTGTAAAAAATGTAAGCAATTACTTCCAGTGGTATCACAATCACTTGTGTATGTTCAAAGAATTTTACAAACATAATCTTATTTTGATTTGACAAAAAATATTCTTACCAATGTCAGAATCACCAAAAGGCCCACAAACCGTCCTCAACCTTACTATCATTGATTTTCTGCTACTAATTACGGCTAGTTGGGAGGGGATGAGAAATTGAGGGCCGACATCAAAAGAAGAGGATGAAAGGTGAGGTGAAGCTTCTTTGAGTGACGTGAGCATCATGTGCTACAAGGCCATAGTGTCTGACAATAAGGGAATGGAACTGCACATATGTATAAGTTGCTAACGTTGTTGCTTCATTAGGGTGTTTCTACTATCAACTAAATGGGTCAATAACCAAACCATTTTCCTAACATCCACCAAGCAATCACCTAAGAGAAATGCGAGAGGCACCCAAGAAGAAAAAAGGCAACCATGAGTACTTACCTGCTTGAAAGGGCTTGCCTCAAGTTCCTCACGCAACAACCTCAAATCTCACCTCACCTTAAGCACTTGTGTCAACAATATTGAAATATAAAGATTTAAGTGTGGGAATCCAAGTTAGCTAGGTTGGCTAGTCAAACTATTTTTAGTGGTTTGGTTTTTTAAATTGCATGATTAGATTCAACGAATGATTTGATTTAACTAAGTCAACCCAAACTGCATTTAAATATTAAAAAATTAATAAATCATATATAATGTAGCTTATGTTATTGATATAATATACATGACTTGGGCTCTATTACTAAGCCTGGATATGGAACTCTGATTAGTAATAATAAAACATTAAAAGCTTATTGAATGTAGTTTACCTTTTTTGACACATTTCAAACATGAACATGTGGAATGATATTTTTGTGGTCAAAGTTTACTTCATTATCATTGTTATTTCAGTAATTAATAGGTTTAACCATTAGACAAACCAATTTTAGACAGTTAACTTAGTTTGGCTCGATAAAATAGAGTGATTCAGTTTAAATTGAACAATGTTTTAACAGATATGTGTGATTCAATTGATGAGTTTGGTTCAAAGTGAACCAACTTGAGCCATGCACATCCATAGCTTTAAGCAGTGTCTCACATTTAACTACATGGTTATCAATTTGATATGACCCACATTATTCCATCCTTATAATAATTATCATAATACTTAACCAATAATAATGAGGATATTCGGGGCGTGAGAAGCTGCACTTGCTTTACAATACAGGGCTATGATGTTGTTTGTAGGGGTGGGGGGAACAACACATTTACCCACTTTCCTTGATGAACGTATGACCAAAACAACTTAACCCCTGCACTTGAAAATAATTCTCTTACCAATTCTTTAGTATTGCTTCTTGAGAGGTGCAAAATTCGAAAAGCCATTTGGGTTCAATTGTTACCGAGAACAATCCAATTACACTACATGAAAAGTGCTGGAAGCTACCAAGAACTTAAAATTAAAATCCTCTTCTATTTTGAGGGAAACTCTAGGAACTTCAGTTAACCTGCAAGTATTGCAATAATACGCTAGTTCTCGTTCGTGATTCTCTTAAATCACTTGGGAAGCACTTCGAATTACACCAACAAATGACAGTAATGCAGCCAAAAATGGACTCTCGGAAAGAACAAGAGGGAATCCAGAGAATCGAAAACAAAAGAAAGAAGAAAGTAGGGCCATAAATACCGATAGAAGCAAAGCGATCTCAAGTGCTCGGGGATCCTTAAAAGTGACGAAGGCGGACCTCCGTGAGCGACCGTCTTCACTGCTCACAAACGCAACTACGTAAGAAGTTCGAAGAAACCACAGGGCAGGAAAGACAAATAAAGAGACGAGAAGAAGAAAAGAGAAAGAGAATAAATCGAGATAAGGAGGCGAGAAGGACAGACCTAGAGGTGGGAAGGATCTGAATGTGTTCGATTTCCCCGGAGAAGGAAAAGAACTCCCCGATCTCACTCTCACCCGCCAGATCTGAGACGTTCTCCACCTTCACGGTCCTCGCTTTCATCGGCTTCTGCTGCAAAACAGTCGAATGTTGGCAGCCTAGTGGTAAGCGGCAGAGAAGAGAGAGGAAAGTTGCTCAGCAACAAACTCACCTGCATTTTTCCTCCTCGTCGGCAGCGGAAGAAGAAGAAGAAGAAGAAGAAGGTATGCTATTCGTCTCCCTGCTTTCTTCTTACTCGACTTATTCCTCGCTTTCACCTGCCGTCCGTTCACCTTCGATCGCTTGCTCTTGTGTCTGCAACTCGAAATTAACGACCATTAACGTCGTAGTTTGTTTGTTTAAAGGAACGGTGGTTTCTTTTTCAAAAAAGGAACGCAGGAACGCACCGCGCTCCGCAGCGTTTTTGCCGCGTCTAAGACATTCAGCTCTCCGACCGAACGAGCGTCGAAGATAAGAGTCGTGTAAGACGCACGCACTTTGCGAACAGAGATGCGAAATACATGTGTAAAATATATTTATGTATAAATATAAATACTTATAATATTTTTTACCACTATTTTTTAAATTGATACGCCAAATTTATAGTCGTGGTGTGTTTCTTGTTTGGAGGAAGATTATCATTTTTCTGTAAAACATGGTTTGATATATATATATATATATATTTTTTTTTTTTTTTTTTTCTTTTTCATTAACGTTTAGGGAGGATAGATATGATTCAATTTTTTAAGTTAAATAATTATTTTTTAAATTCTATTAAATATCTAGCAATAAAGCATTTCTAGTCATATATAATATAACTAATCACTAGAGTATATTATTACACAAACCTATCCAAAAGGATGATCTTCGTAAAGATAGAATAATACGGTAAAGTTTATAAATAATGTGCAACTGCGAAACTATCAAATAAGTAATGGATTAACACAGTTAACACATGACCCATGTGTTTAACCAGTTAAAATAATAGATTGTTAGGTAATGAATGAACAAAATCATTGGTCTATAATGTATCAGATTAAGCTCGTATAGGAAGATCATATCACAAATTGAAGAAATCATGTCAAATCAGATTACATCGTGATTTAGAGAAATGCTCGTGTAGCGAAAAGAAAAATATCATTTCACTTAATAAGTCATTATTCGATCGATTGAAGAATGAAGTGAAGATCTGTCATCAAATCTTTCCAAAAAGCGAACGTGAAAAATCTCATAAAAATCTACGGACAATCATATAATACAAAACACAACGGACATTTTCGTGTCACGAATTGAATGATATCATATATTACAGTTTCAGAAAAATCATATCACCAAAATGAACGATACCATGTCACTTTCTACGTCACAATTTTCTAATGACGGTATCACAAAATAAATAATATCACGTTACTTACTAACTGGGATCATATCATATTCTGCAAAAACTTGTATCACGGGCTAAACAATATCGTGCCACACATCCTCGTATCGCAGAATAAAATAATATCTGTCATTTACCATGCACGGTGATGACAGATATTATTTTATTCTCAAACAAATTGCATCCGCTTATTAAAAAACGACGTTTCTCAAACATTCTTGTCAGAAATTCTAAAACATCCGCTTATTATGAATATTGAACAATATAATGCCACGTTATAGTCTAATAGGATGTTTGTGCACGTAAAGATAGTGAAAAAAATAAAATAGAATATTATAAAATGTGTGCAGAAAACGACGTAAAATATATATATTTATTTATAAAATAAAAAATATTAAAATTAATAAATTAAATACTTTTTTACTTATCTAAAAGATAGAAAATAACAAAATTTATCATAAATAATATAAAATAGAGTTATTTATAATAATAGTTACAACATAAAATACATTTCACATATTTTTATTATTCTACATATTTCTTGTAATATAAATTCTCATCTACTAATGATATAAATAATTTTTATATTAAAATTACATGTTGTTAATATATTTTGTGATAATTTATATTTTATTTTCTTTCATTTTTCATTAGTTTCAAATATTAAAATATCAAAAAATAAAAGAATATTCTATATTAAGAACAAATAATAGAAAATAATAGAAACCCGTTTGATACATAAATATCTAGAAAATGATAATAAAAAAATTATTATTTTTCTTTTCAATATTTTCTATTATTTTTTTAGGTACACAAATATCCTTAAATTAAATCACATTTTTAATAATATAAGACTTTTTATGTCACACTCCTCGTCAAGAATGAAACAATTATACATGTATAGATAGTATTCTTAAAACATTTTCATAAAGTTTCAAAACACTACAACCATACATGTATCTATCGACAAATGTTATTATATCAAATTAACATCAAAACACAAAAGTAATATATATAACTACCATGCCTGACTAACGTCTCTCTTAGGTATCATGTGAGAAACTTAAAACTACGAGAAAATCAATAATAAGTTAAAAGTCTAGTAAACAATATATCATATAATCAATATATCAATTAAATAACACAAAAAATAAAGTTGCATAAATAATAAAAATGTGACTCTCATAAAATGTAATTCTAACACATGATTCCAGACTAGCTTACCATAACTTAGATACTCGTTCAACAATCTTGATATGCTCTAACCATCGTAGGCAATAAGTTAACTGTAATTACATATCAACCCTATAATAGAGTAACGATCACTTACTAGTATTGTGACGAGATGATAGTCACAAATCAACCTTTTGATGAGATTTATTACATACTAATTCTACAATGGAATAATTGTTATATATTAATCCTTTAATGGAAACTATGGTAACCATATTAATCTTTTGAGCAATATCAATAACAATTTAATTATATGTAACGGTAATGTGATCACATATAATGCTAAATATAAATTTTTATATGCATACATGATAAAAGACGCATTTAATTATTATGCAAGATAAATTAAAAATTTTAACTAATTTATATATTATTTTATTAAATATAATAGATTACTAATTTACAACTTCTTCTCGATTCAAGCTCGTACGCGAGCTTTTGATCTTCAACGACGAAAACGAAGAAGGTCGGAGATGAGTCGGTGACGAGGAAGAGCGAGGTGGGGAAAAATACATCCACACTCACCAACAGATAATCGGTGATTTTACCATTATGCCCTTGGGTGAGATTACGATATCACCCTTGGGCCTTAACATTTTAACACTTACTCGTACTTGTGATTTTCTTCCGTAACTTAGGGGTTGTTAGTGCATGCCGGAAAGTTCAGACGGAAAGGAAATGGAAAGTTCAGAAGGAAAGGAAATAGAATGTCTGGAATGTCAGAATTTCCATAGGGGTTTAGTGCATCTATCGGAAAGTTCAGAAAGTTAGAATTCCTATGGGGCTTTAGTGCACGCCAGAATGTTTGGAAATTGAAAAAATAATGAAATAAATTCTAATACACTATTTAAAATTGTGTAATTGATACATTAATTTGTAATTTTATATTTACACCTAAAAATAATATTAATTTATTTGATATTCAAATATAATTATGTACATTAAATGTTTTTAATTGTACATTAGGAAATATAGAATAATAATCATCAAAATGCAAAAGGTCCCTAAAAGATAAGCATACTTTTACCATTAAAAATCTACATCTTCATTTTTTCTTTGTAAATTAAATTTTATTATTATTTTTATTATTAATTCTTAGATATATATGTCTAATATTATTCTCTCTTTTTCTTAAATTTTTTATATTATTTTAACTATTACTTTTTATATATATAAAGATATATATATATGTATAACATAAATTAGTATCGGTTGAACCGAACATGTCAGGTTCAACCGATACTTTTTATATATATAAATATATATAAGCATCGGTTGAACCGATAATGTTCGGTTCAACCGATACTTCTTATATATATAAATATTTGTATCGGTTGAACCGAACATGTTCGGTTCAACCGATACTTTTTATATATATAAAGATATATATATATGTATAACATAAATTAGTATCGGTTGAACCGAACATGTTCGGTTCAACCGATACTTTTTATATATATAAATATATATATATATGTATAACATAAATTAGTATCGGTTGAACCGAACATGTTCGGTTCAACCGATACTTTTTATATATATAAATATATATATATACATATATATAAGTATCGGTTGAACCGATAATGTTCGGTTCAACCGATACTTCTTATATATATAAATATATATATATACATATATATAAGCATCAGTTGAACCGATAATGTTCGGTTCAACCGATGCTTATAATATATATAAATATATATATATACATATATATAAGCATCGGTTGAACCGATAATGTTCGGTTCAACCGATACTTCTTATATATATACATATATATATTTGTATCGGTTGAACCGAACATGTTCGGTTCAACTGATACTTTTTATATATATAAAGATATATATATATGTATATACATATATATATTTGTATCGGTTGAACCGATAATGTTCGGTTCAACCGATACTTCTTATATATATAAATATATATATTTGTATCGGTTGAACCGAACATGTTCGGTTCAACCGATACTTCTTATATATATAAATATTAATATTTGTATCGGTTGAACCGAAAATGTTCGGTTCAATCGATACTTTTTATATATATAAATATATATATATGTATATATATTTTTTATATATATTGTTCGGGAAAATCGATACTTTATATATATATAAATATATATATATATATGTATATGTATTTTAAACTAAATTGTATTTAAAGATTAAAATAATAAGAATAATTTATAATCTATGGTTTGAACTAATAGATTTAAGATTTCAACCAAAATATATTATAAAACACTACCTAAAATTATGTAATTAATACATCAATCTGTAATTTTTTGAATTGAAAATGAAAATAATATTAATGACTTGAAAAAGTATACATACTCTAATTATTACAACATAAATTTAAAAAGTAGTCTAAAAGTATAAAGCATCCAAAGTTTTACGACATCAATCTACACAATAGTCCAAAGATACAAAGCATTCTACTTATTACTTATTAAGATCCAAAGGTATAATATAAATGGACTTAAATAGTCCTTCCATCCCACATTGCCATCATCATATCCTCACGCATCTTATCAGCTAATTCTTTTCGTTGTTCTTGACTCCTTCCAACCTGTGAATGACCATCCATATGCACTTCTCCTGTTGGTTGTATATCATCAGTAATATTTAATTCTTCTAACTCATCTTGCAAATCTTCAAGTAAATCTTCTTTATCAGCCAATCGAATGAAATTGTGAAGTAAAAAACATGCGATCACAATCTTCACTTGTGTTTCATATGGATATGGTATCTGACCTCGTAAGATTGAAAAACGATGTTTCACAACTCCAAATGTACGCTCAATGACTGTTCTTAGTTGTGAATGCCTGTAGTTAAAGTTTTCTACAGCATTACTAGGAAGTCTATCATTAACATAATCAGATAAATGATAGCGTACACCTCGAAATGGGCAAATATACTCTGGTCGATTGGGATATCCAGCATCTACCAAGTAAAACTTACCTATAGAAGAATAGAAATTAGTATGATAATGTGCATATTACTTGAAAATATACTAATTGCATTTACCTGGAGGAACTTTGAAACCATTAGGTCTACTAATTGCATCTTGAAGGATACGAGCATCAGCTGCTGATCCTTCCCAACCAGCTAAAATATATGTAAATCTCATATCAAAATTACATGCTGCCATCACATTTTGAGACAATTCACCTTTCCTATTTCTAAATCTAGCTATTTCTTGTCCAAAAATAGTTGCTTTGATATGAGTACCATCAATAGCTCCAATGCAATCCTATACACATTAAACATCATTCAATTCCTTAAATAAGATAAAAACTGCAATATATATACAAAAGTGAATACATACCTTAAAATATGGATAAACATTTACATCATCTGTAATTCGACTTGGTGTTGAAGATAAAGGTCTTGCTATAAGCACATGATGTAGACGTATTATAGCATTTAATACTTCATTAAAGTATTTGCTAACACTCCAACTTGAACGACTAAATCGCTCAACTGTTACTCCATACCTTTGATTTTGCCCTACTGTGACAAGGAACATGGCAAATTTCTCTTCTACACTAATGTTGGCGGTATCAGCAATAACTCCTTCATTTCTCATTAAAGAACAAAAACTTTTAAACACACTTTGACTCATTCTGTAAATCTTTCGACAATTGTAAGCTTGATGAGGTTGACAAGGATCTAGTAATCTCTTAATGTAATCTGCACCTTCTTTACTATATATACGACTTGTGTTATTGTATAGTAATAGTGACGTACTTGCCATTTTCGCTAAAATTGTCCATGACATTAATAGACGTAGTCGCCTTCTTCTAGCCACTTCTTCTTCATCCAGTATGAATGAAATTGCATTATCAACTGTAGTAGTAAACATGTCACTGGGATTCATCCTCACCTACAAAATAACAAGAATATTACGAATTTACCATTTCACATTTCAATATATAAAAGACATTTCACATTTTTAAGAAAATAAAAGACATTTCACATTTTTAAGCAAAAAAAAAAACATTCGATGTTTCAACTAATAAAAAGCATTTTACATTTCATAATGATAAGTCATTTCACATTTCAATATATAATATCCATTTTACATTTCATCCATATATGACCTTCCATAAAAAGATGAATCTATAAAAGATTACATTCACGAAAACACTTCATAAACACAAGAAGTTCAAGATTGGAAAGAAAGTGAATTCATGCACAAAACAAACATTCCATCCATTGTAACCATATGCTCACTTCCTAAACCTCAACCATCCATAACGCATTTCTGCTGGTAAACTTAAGAACATTTTACAAAATTCTGGCTTTTGGAATAACTCCATAGCTTCATATTGTTCTTCTGTAGAAAGACCTTCAATCTGAAGTAACGCTGCAATAGCATGATCTAAATAGTTTTTAGTCTTTTCTTTAATATCAACCAACCTTTCCTGTACTTCAACTAATTTTTTTTGTGTATCAACCAACTCTTTAAATTGCTCGTTCCGTGTAGTTTGATTTTGTTGATCTATTTCACACATATGCATAATGGCTTTTGATGCATCTTTAAATGAATCTGATATGATTTGATGGGACACTGCATGAGGTCTTGCTCGTCTCTTCTTCTTCTCAATTGCCACCCTTGAACTTCCTCCTGATGAAGGAGGTAAATCAGAATCCATGTCCATTGTTTCCTGAGTGGTATTGAAAGTGTTCATTTTCACATCATCCTGCGTGTTTGGTACAAACTCTACCTCATCACCTTGTTTAGCCATATTCCCAGTGGCCATACTACCTTCAAATATTTGTTGCAATTGCTCAAATATCAAGCATGGTTTGCCTTTGTAGCTTTCACACTCTGGATGTGCCTATAAAAAGAAAATTGTAGTCAAATGGAAAAAGATAAAGATTACAATATTTTATAAGTCATAAGTGATTAAAAAATTAACCTTAACGAACTCTTTCCAAATCTCATCATCAATGTCAGTGTAACCTTGGATGAAATTCCAACCCCATCCACTCTGGTTGGCAATTTTGGAGTAATTTCGATACATTAGTCGCCAAGTTTTTAAGCGACTTTCTACATTCTTCCTTGTGATACCTGTGTTTCTTCTAGTATTGTATTTTTCAATTACTTCATCCCAAGTGCTACCTTTGATTTTTCCATCATGAGTTTTCTTATTTCCTTCATTCAATACTTCTGCTAAAATATCTAAGAAATACGCATCTGCTTCAGCATTCCAACTAATGTAACTTCTACCTCCACCTGTCCTTCCCTTATCAGGAGTACTCATTTTCTACACAAGCACAGTTTCAACAACTACAATAAAACATATGGAATAACAATAATAAGAAAAATATTCGATGGAGTTAAAAGGCCCACTTCATACTACGGTAATTAGTGAAGATGCACTGTGATATGAGAAAAACGAAGAAAGTCTTCATGGATGTATGATTGACTTTCAAGGAATCAAGAACTATGTGAAATTTCAAATCGAAGAATTGCATAATGAGAGAAACGCATGAAGTTTTTATATATCCTCTAAATAATAATCCTTGGTTCATTATTTGACATCTACTGACATTCTTTAACAAATATAAGCACAAATAAGCACTGTAAACTGAAACGATGACATTAGAATTTCCATCTGGCATGATTGTCATAAATCAGTAGATCAGCAACCACCTTATGGCATAAGCCCTAAGAGCTTCCCCCATCACATTAGCTGGTATCCTTCCTTTGGCTTAAGCCCTAAAATTGGAAGGTTGCATTTATCTTGAAGGATCAACATTGCAACAACAGAAAATAGAAAGAGAATAATCACAATGGCTCTGCTTTTTGAATAATGGGAGTTATTGAACAAGAGCTCTCTGTTAAGCTTGCTTTATGAGTTGATCATCTTTTATTATAATAAATATGTTTGATTAGTGCAAGGTTTGTATCTTTAGGCCAAACCTATTGGGTGGGCAACGATAGGTGACAACAGCTTCGAGCGACAGCGGCAGCTTCAGGCGACAGCGAGGGCTTCAGGTGACAGCGGTGGCTTCAGGCGACAGCGAGGGCTTCAGGTGACAGCGGTGGCTTTAGGCGACAGCGAGGGCTTCAGGTGACAGCGGTGGCTTCAGGCGACAGCGAGGGCTTCAGGTGACAGCGATGGCTTCAGGCGAGAGCGAGGGCAGGGGTGGTTTCTGTGTGAGGAGGTTTCGATGGTGCTATGCGTAGGAGGCTTCCGTCAAGGCGAGCAGTGAGGGCGAGCAGTGAGCGCGACTGCTAGTGCGAGTACGACGACGACTGTGAGGGCGAGTGCGAGCGGCAAGCATGACGACGAGCACAACTGCGAGTGCGACGGCAACGGCGAGCGTGAGGGAGGGTGAGTGCGTGCGCGAGAGGGTGAAAATCGGGTGCCCTTGGGTGAAAATCGCGTGCGCGAGGGTGGGAAAATTTCCGCCGGAAATGGAAATTGAATCTTATATATGGACGGAAATGTGTAGAATTCTTTTCCGTCAATTGACATGCACACTAACGACTTACAAAAGGAAAGTGCAAACTTTACTTTCCTTTCCATGAATTCCGGTGTGCACTAACCCCCCCTTAAAGAGTGTCTTAGATAGGAGACTTTATTTAATATCATATTAAAAATTTATCTTAAAATGAATTAATACGGTAGCAGAAAACAAGATCATCATAACATACGACTCAGATTGGACTACATCTACAATGACTTTGACCTACACACATGTACACATATAAGGGGGAAAAAAAAAAATTCTACCTTTCAAGAGATATAAGAAGGACAAGGGTCACGACTCTTATGTCTCTCTTCTTCTTGGAAATCTAGAAGATCGCGTAAACTTCTCTTCGAAGTAATCTGATATTTTAAATCTCTCAATGAAGTTTGCATCTTCTCCTCACCATTCTCACATGGAATGGAAAACTCTCGAACGGTTCTGAAGATGTCATGTCGTAAAAAAGTTGCTGGACTTGGTATGTTGTCTACGTTGATATTTTGCTCTCGTTTTGTGTCTCAACTCCTTTTACCTAAAGTAACTAAAGTGATAGAGATATTAATGAGAAGAAAGGATTTATATTGCTAGTCCGGTATTAATGAGATTAAGGCAAATTGATTGGCTTAGAAGGTATGGAAGAGGATCAAATTTTATCTCCCTTGCACACCATTCGTGGCCACACATACAACCCACACTCTTGAAATCTTAGGAGGGCAATGTTATCTTATTTTCGTAACTTCTGTCATATAGATAGAGCATTTGATATTCTGATTATTGGAACTAGTATGTACCTTTAATGCAGTAATGTTGCTGTCACTCTGGTTCATGCCAATATACCAACTTCTCTATTATACATGAACACTGTCAAAACCAATGAAAAGTAGTGAGAAATAGCTAAAATGAGTTAGAGACATTGTTTTCTCATCTAGAGAGTACTTTAATGATACACTCCTTGAAATCGGCCTACCGAATTTTGGATTGACGGAGGTCAATGAATTCTTAACTTTGAACCTCCGACCTTGAAATGAAGATGGGCATGCATTCATAACTTTGAGAACTCACCCCTTTGTCTTCTACATACTCAATCAAAAGAAATAATTTCATCATCTGCAACTCGACATAAATACATAACAATCGCTTAGACTAAAGATATATTCTCAGGAACCCTGAAAAGAAAATCTTTAGCAATGATTACTTCTTTGATTGTTTTAACAAGAACTTGCTGCACATTTCAATCGCCATTCCAATGAATTACCAAGCCAAATGATTGTGTATATTCTTTTCAGACAAGTTTCTAAGACAAAAAGTGGTAAGGACTGAGGCTGATGAGCTGCAACTTCTGCGAACTCGGTGGAACGAAAGTAATCAAGCGCAATCAACGCTCAAGCAAAACTTTACCCTTTTATGAAGGTATGTTTCCGATAAAATTTAAATTTCCTTTCAAACAAGTCTTTTCACTTGATTTTAAATTTAACTCTTGTTAAAAAAAATTTCCTTTGCCGTTAGAGGTTGATAAATAACATATTTCAATCTCTTAGCTTTTTTAAAGATATATCAATGAAGTTGTAACGAGGGTGATTAGATCTCTTGTTTCTAATATAGTATCTCTCCAGAGGTAAGAAAGATGATAATGTAAATTATTCGAGAGGTGTAAGACTCTCCAGAGGTTTATCAACATAAAGAGATCATTAAAATCTAAACTTCATCACCAAACCCTAACACCAGAATAAAGACACTAGAAGTCCTAATTGGATCATTATATTCGCAAACTAACTCAACAACCACTAATTCCCAGCAACATTACTCCCCCCTTTGCTGTGGACCTTCTCCTCAAGGTTAGGATGAACTGCTAACAACTACTGATAGTCCTCCCAAGTAGTTGATGATTCATCTCCCTTTCTTCTTTAACTAGTGCTTGAGAATTTTAACCGATTACTTATCCAAAATATGAAACTAATGGGGGGTTTGTGCACCTGGAATTTGAATTCTGCAGAATTTGAATTCTAACGGAATTTGAATTCTACAGAATTTGACGGAAAGAATTCAAAATCTAGGTGTTTGTGCACGTTCAGGAATTTGACAGAAATTGAATTCCAGGTGTTTGTGCACATGACAGAATTGGAGGGAATTGAATAAAATTGATTTTTAATAAAATTAAGTATTGACTTAAAATAATTAGTGAAAATATAATTAATTTATTAATGAATTGTTGACATTAATAAACGAATATATTATTAAAATAAATGTTTATATATCATTTATCATTATATAAAATAAATCAAAAATTACAAAAATTGATAACTTTTTAGTTATAATACATGTTTAAAACAACAAAAGGTTAATTATAAATTTTATATTCCTTGTAATGTAATAATAAATAACTTTTATAAAAATATAATTATTATGAAGTGAATAAATGAAAGTAAATAATAAATAATTATTGAAATACTTTGATTATAAAAAAATATAATTCTAAACATTTTTTAGCCATAAATGACTTTTAAGACTTCGTTTGTGTTAGCCACAGAAAGTTAGGAAAATTATATGGTTTTTGAAAATTTGATATTATATATTAAATAATATAATATAATAAATAAAATAATAATAATAATTGAATTAAATAATATTTATGATTTTAATATTATAAAATTAAATAATATTAATAATAATAAAATAATTAATATTTTTATTTTTAATAAACAAATATTAAAATAATTAATTAAATAAAAAATATTAACAATATATACTTCAACAGGGGAGGGTAAGCGTCGAGCGATCTTTTGGAAAATGAATTCCGACCTTTTAGGTTGGAAATTTATTTTCCCAACCTTTACACATGATTGAAATTCAAATTCCTTGAGAATTTGAATTCCAAAATGCACAAACACCTCATGACTCGGAATCTGACGGAAAAAATTTTCAATTCTGTCAGATTCCGAGTGCACAAACCTCCCCTAAGCAAGAGTTGATTGTGGCTAACTTGGAGGAATGAGCCCAAAATAACGACATAGTAAAGAGACATGGAAAACTAGGTGAGCTTAGGAACCTTGAGGTAGAATCAACTTGTAAGCAACCAACCCTATATGTTCTGCAACTTGAAAGGGCCCTTGATAGTGCACAAACAATTTTCGATTAGGCCTGTGTTGAATAAATTATTGTCAATAACTCTGTAATTTCAAAAAAATTGAATCACCAATTTCAAAGTTTTCATCTCTATGTTTTCGATCAACATGTTTTATTCCGTTCTAGGCCCTGTGTAATTGTTGTTTAAACTTGCATAGTTATGCATCTTTGCTTCACAACTCTTCATCAACTACATCAACTTTAGTGGTAGCTGGAAGATATATCAATGATGTTGGGGGGCGGGGGGCGGGGGGGGGGGGGGGGGGGGGGGGCCGGCACTCCATATACTACCTCATATGAAGAAATTCTTGTAGCATTGTGCACTGATGTGTTGTACCACCATTTATCTCAAGGTAGTCATCTCAACCAATCTTTTGGATGTTGTGATGTAAAACAATGTAAATAAGTCTCCAAGGTTTGATTTAACACCATCGGATTGTCCATCCGTTTGAGGATAATAGGTAGAAGGCATTCTTAATTAAGCCCATTTTTGATTTATCAAAGCTTTTTAGAAGTTGCTTATAAAAACAGCATCCCTATCACATATGATAGACTTGGGAATCCCATGTAATTTAGCCACCATCTCTATAAATAGATGAACTATATCTTTTGCACTGTAAGGATGTTTCAGATTGGCAAAATGCCCATATTTAGATAATCGGTCAGCTACCACCATTATAGGTGTCTTGCCACATCAATCCAGTTTCTAGTTAGTATTGATAGGGGTTGTAACAACCTAGTAGACATCATATTGTCTTGTTTGTTGCATTGCTTAATAATTTTTTTCAAATCATCTTCTTAGCCCTTCCAATACAAGCTCACTTTAAATCTTTGTGCTGATTTGTGAAAACTCACATGCCCTGCTGTAGGAGAAGCACAAAACTCATGAAAAAGTATCTATCTTACTTTAGGAATGTCTACCATAACAATTCTACTTTTGTAGTACAAAGCCCCATCCAACAAAGCTTAGTTTACCTTCATGTTAATCTTGCAACAACTTTAGATAAGGCTTTGCTGCACTTTGTTGCTCTTTGAGTTTATTGAATCATGTTGACATCTACTGAGATAACCAAGCACTATCCTTCTTCACTTGGGGGCCGTTTGGAAAGAGTATCCGCGATCTTGTTTACTTGGCCTAGTTTATACTTAATTGTATAATCAAAATCTAGAAGTTGTGTCAACCATTTTTCTTGAGCATTTGTGCAAATTTATTGATCATATATATATTTCAAGCTCAATTGATCGGTGTAGATAAAAAAGGGTCGCCCCATGAGTAATGGTTTCCACTTCCTTACTGCATAAATTATCATCAACATTTTCTTCTCATATATAGGTAGAGAGATTTTGTTTATAAGGGTAAACAAATCAGTAAAACTGGCAACGCAAACTCACTAATACTAGGTTGAATAAATTGTTTCGCCAAGTAATCTTCAATTTATTTTTCTAATTCTTTCCTCTGAAAATAGTTATATCTATAAGGTTTTATCTTCACTATCTGGTTTGCATTTTTCATCGCAATTTTGTGATATTCCAGCCTTCTATTAGATAGTTCCACTGGTTCTTCAAATACTTTCTTAAATTTCTGCAACATAGTTGTGACTTCTAGATCATTTTCATGAGCTTGTTCTTGTTCTTTGTGATACTCTTTCCCTTGCATCAACATCATCATCGCATAACTTTTGGAAAATTTTGTCACTTCTTCAACATTGATAACTTGCAATTCTTCTATGGTTCTCCCTTTCCAAGTAACTCTTTTGTTCCCCATGTTGAACGAATACATGAAGTTATTGAGGTTTGTGAGAACATCCTCCTATGATTTTAACCAGCGGATGTCTATAATGACATCTAAGACTACCTCCACCACATAAAGATCAATAAAAATGACAACTCCTTCCACTTGCATTTTAATTCCAGAACTTATGCCTTCACATCTCATAATATCTCTAAACACAGTTTCACTTTCAAACGTTTTTTGGAAATAACGGGCATTTTCAATCTTTTTATTGTAGACGGCTTAGCAAAGTTATAGGTACTACCTAGGTCTAGCAAGGCCTATATCTGTTGCTCCCCATACTTTCCTAGTAACTTTATTATATGCTCACTACCTATCATAGCTTGCAAGGAAACTTCCAACTTTTCCCTTATTTCTCCCTCCTCCTCCTCCTCCTCAGAAGAAGAAGATCTATCATCTGCTATATGTTTACACACATGCTTCCTACTACATTTTTCGCCACATTTGAAATATAGTCCTTTTTCTCGCTTACAATTTATCTCTTCTTGACTGAGTCCTGGTTTAGATCTTTTTCCAGAGTTTATCAACTTTTCTTTTAACTAAAAATCATTGTAATCTCTTAGTTGCCACTTTATGTGCCTGTATGATCATTTCTCAATCAATGCCCTTCTCGTCAACCTTTGCTCCTACTTTTTTTTTTTTCTCAATTGTCTTTGTAAGATTCATACATAGTGACGTAAGAGATTGTCATAGCAAGTATTGGTGGCTGCAACACTTTAACAAGGAATTTGATGTTGTCCTTGCGCAAACTCCTCACAAAAACAACAATCAAAGCTGACCTTATAAGGCCAGAAACCTTCGTTGAAATAACGTTAGATTGTTTCAGATAAGTTTCAACTGAACCCTCCTGTCTTAGTTGATACATCTCATCCTTGTAGTCTCTCAAGGTGCCACCTCTAAATCTGGATTTAAGATCATTGACTAATAAGTCACTCCAAACTACAATTTCCTTGGTTTGCTTAGCAATGAACAACTATTGTGTGATCAGTCCTCTGAGACTGATGGCAAAAATAATTACCCATTCATCTGGCATAACATTTTAGTATGCTAGAATCTGTTGTGTTGTTAGTATCCACATTACCTTTACCGTCGTACAGAAGATAATCTAACTTAGAATGACCATAAGGAGTTCCATTAAAGGTTTATGCTCCTTCACCTTGGTATCTCCCAGACTAATTTGGTGTTGGTCCCCTACCATAGCTTTCGTTAAAAGATTTTCGGACGTTAAGAGAATCTACTTTGGTTTGTAGTTGAATCATCCAGTATTGCATGTAATCCATAAACGCTACCGACTGCTGTTCTTCCAGATCTTGTTGACCACCAGTGTCGCCAAAAGCCTTTCTCGTGGGATTCGTCGTTGACTTTGATATCGGTTTATTATAAGGGTGATTAGATATCCATTGCTTCTAGTATAGTTTCTATGCTTAATAAATCATAGATAAAAAAGAGATAAGGAAAATGATAATATGTACCATTTGAAAGGTGCAAAACTCTTTAAAGGTTCGTCAACATACAAAGATCACTGAAATCTAAACTTCATCGTCAAACTCTAACACTAGAATAAAGACGTTGAAACTCCTAATCGGATCATTAAATTCACTAACCCGACAACCACTAATTCTCAGCGAAGGGAGAACATGAACAATAACCTTCTTTTGGTTTTCATCAATTTAGTTTTTAGACTTTTATTTGCTTTCAGACTTTTGTGATTTGTATCGTGGATTCTGTTTATAATTTTTCTCTGATTAGAGTTTGATAATTGAAGTATATTAATCTATTTTCCTTTATTTTGAAGAAAAAAAAAAAACTTTGATTTGAAGGTGAGTAGAGCACCACCTGTCAAGGGGCTCGTTGACTGCTGTCGCTGTCAACCTGGCAAGGGAGGCGGCTCCAGGTCTCTACTTTCTACGACGTGGAACGACCGACAGCACTCGTCCGGACGGAAAGATGGGGATGAAGACGACACGGGGCAGTTCGTGTGGTGGTGGTTGTTGCGTCCGCCGGTACATACCGGTGCGGACAACGGCACGTGATCGAACGTGAGGTGCGAGTGCCACACCTACCCTTCCCTCGCGAACATAATGATAAATACACCCACCACGACTTCGCATTCGACGTTTTCGTCATCTGACGGTCCTTCTGCTCCATGGCGTCTTCCTCCTCCTCCTCCTACTACCCAGGAAAGGGGATGGTGACGGGACTCCTGGCCGTTCTGGCGGCGTTGTACTGCGGGCTGGACCCCTGGAAGCAGGGATCCATGGCCGGCTTCCCGGGCTTCAAGTCCTACTACGTGCAGGTGCCGTCCCACTCCGAGATTCCAGTGCAACGCGACGCAGAGGATCTTCTGCAGGGAGCCGAGATCAGGTTCTTCGGCCAGGTCCAGGGGCCGGAGAGCATCGCCTTCGACCCTAGCGGACGCGGCCCCTACACCGGTGTCGCTGATGGCCGTATCGTCTTCTGGGACGGCAACGCGTGGCACGACTTCGCCTACACTTCTCCCAATCGGTAATGTGGTTCGATCATATTATCCGTTTCTCTGTTCAATTTAAACCATAAAAGTAAAATAGTCCGTGTCCATCATGTTTACACCTCTGATACAACTTGATCTCCCATCCTCTGTTTATGGGGTTCTTGTATCGCAAGCTTGTCTCTTGCTTGATCTGATCGTGTGCTTTTTACTTGACAACTTTCTTCTCACTGTTAAAGTGATTTGCTTCCACTTCGCGGCTTTTCGTTATTTTGTTTGTACCGAAGAAAAGCATGTGCAAATTACGTGCGAGAACGTTTTACAACAATGACTTCTGTTGTATATATTTTTCAAAAAAAGATGATGTACACAACCTGAGGCTTTCTTATTGGTTGACCACGGCCTGTGCACTTTGCAAGCAAACACAGCAAACAAGGCCTCTGGTTGAATATAATATATTTTTTAATATAAACCTAAATGACAATCATCTCCCAAACCCTACGTTACATCCATATCTCTCTTGTATTCTTCAAATTAAGATCAACATCCCATCAAAATCATACATCCCTAATGATTTTTTTTCCATTCGTCCAAACAAATAGACTATTTGAATTATATAATGTACCAATTACTTTTTGTAAGGTATTTTTACCGAAATGATTGAAGATTTTCTGAAAATATTTATAGATAACTTTACAGTATATAAAACTTCATTTGAAGTATGTTTTAAAGATTTAAAATTGACATGTGTATTATGTTAGCATTTAGAAAGAAAATGGAAAGGACATCCATACATCTTTGGTGATTTTTTTTCCATTCATCCAAACAAATGGGAATGTCTTGCACCCAAATCACCTTGCAAGATGTATAGTGTCTAACCACCCAAGCAAAGTTAGAAGAGTTTGTCATTCCTTAATGGTCTCGAACTAGTGTTAGAAGTTTACCATTCTTTGATAAACTCAATCTAGTGTTAGAAATTTTTGATCTCTGTTTTTCCTGGAGCTATGTACACTTATGGCTCACGGATACAAAAGGATCCAACTCACGAAATCAGAATGAATTTATCAAATGTGCAATGTGCCACTTTCTGTTACGTTGAACTCCTCTTGGTTGATCCAATCGATTAATCTTCAGTTTGCCCTTTGAAGAGGCACGGTGCTATGCAGTGGAGTCATAATAATTAGTTGTGATTCCAAGTTCAATCCAAACATCTGTTTCTAAGAATTAAGTGTTGCACTTTTGTTTAATTTTCTGCAGAATAGAACTATGTGATCCAAAATACACTTTTGTTTACTTTCTTGCAGATCAGCCATATGTGACCCAATGCCAAATCCATCAAGCTATCTAAAGAATGAGCACATTTGTGGAAGGCCACTGGGCCTTCGCTTCCACAAAAAAACAGGATATTTATACATTGCAGATGCATATTTCGGAATTTTGAAGGTTGGGCCAGAGGGAGGACTGGCTATTCCAATTACCACAGAGGCTGAAGGAATTCCACTTAAGTTTACCAATGATTTAGATGTTGATGACGAAGGGAACATCTATTTTACTGATAGCAGCTCAAAATATCAAAGAAGGTATACTTCAATTTTCTTCATCAGCAATAGAAAACCTTTTGGCAAATTTTTTTAAAGTACAGCTATCAACAAAAGTATTTGGAAATTACAACTGCACCTAAAAATATTTTAAAACCATAGTTATGGTGGTCATGTAACTGGCACGACACCATGTGGTGAACCTTTTTTTTTCAAAAAAATATTGGTCTTGGTGATTGAAACACCATGACTAGTTGAAATTGTTACGGAGTTTAAGTTGCCATGACTGGTGTAAAATCTTTAAATTGTGTATTTTTTTGTATAAAATAAATTTAATCATGGCAATCAAACTACCATCACTGATTGAACTAGTCACTGTGTTTGCTTCACCGTGACTGTTATTTCCTGCAGAAGGAATTTATTGCAGCAGACAGCTTTCGACAGTATAAACCAAATGCTACCATTTATGTCATAGCCATGGAATTGGATCACAAACATTTCAAACAATATGTTTGATATTCTCCTGAAATACGCTGAAACAGTTTTTTTCCTAAAAACCTTCAGATATAGCTTCTATAGTTACAATTTCTTCTACTGGTTTACCAACCATCCTAGATTTTCAAATACTTGAATACATGTAAGCTAAAATAAAAGTTGAGCAATTGGCATGTACACACTATATCTCTAAGTGCACGTGTTGAATCATACTCAATGAGATGCTTATTCACAGGAGTAAAGGAAGCATGCAACTATGGATATTTGAATAGATATTTCATGTCTTTGCACTAATCCAATGGCAACCAATTCTAATTCAGTAATAAGCCACTTTAGCAATCAAAAATTTTAAATGTAAACAAGACTATTGTTTTTCTATATAACTGTAAATCACTTTAGCAAGTAATATACCACTTAGTTGATTTACGGCAGAAAAAAGTTGACTACCATGTATCTACATTAATGAGAAATATGAAATATTTGTTACTTAATCATATTAATTGATATACATAAGTCAATGTATTAGCAAATAAAATTTTACTGCTGAAGAACCAGTCAGGAGATTCACAACTTTAAACATGGTTTGCATGTGGCTATGAATTCAGCTGGTTTCCTATGAATCAAACTATAACCAAAGTAGGAAATCATTAGGATATATGGTGGTATTCTATTGTTCCAACCTATATGAGTTGTTATTGATGTGGTTCCATGGGAAAGCTAGGAGCAGATACATGGGAGGGTCTAGTAAGATGGAGCTATAACTTTCTGATCAAAGGGATGAAGGTGGAGCCAATTCATGATAATAAAAGTTGGATCCAAACAAACGAAGGGAAAAATTACCGGCCACAGTGTTTCATTCACCATGATTGGCAATTTAAAAAAACGTTCACAATGTGGAACCATGTGGCAATTATGTGGCTGTGAGAGTATTAGTTTTGCAATATTGTTAGGTGCAAATATAGTTTCCAAATATTTTTTGTTGATAGCTGTACTTTTAATTAAAAAGTTGATATCATGATTGTTGCTTCTTAGGAACTTCATGCAGCTAGTTTTCACTGGGGAACCTTCTGGGAGGCTTCTGAAGTATGATGCCATTACAAAGGAAACCACTGTCCTTCTCTGGGATCTTCAGTTCCCCAATGGTGTTTCTCTTGGCAAGGATGGATCTTTCCTTGTCTTTTGTGAAGGATCCCGTGGCAGGTATTCTTTTTCCTCGATATTGTCACTTGCAAAGCTGATATTTATAGGATTCAAAAGTTACCGGGGAAGGTCTATGCTTACATGAAGCATAGCTTAAACTAGTTTTTTTATTCTTCATATGGGTGTTTGGATCCTCCTCCTGACTGATGGTATTCTTGCATTCCAATAAGGTTATATGACACCCATTTATCGGTATAAATTACGGACGTCGTTACCTTTTTTCTCTTCACAATATCTGTTTTTTGAAGTTTGTTTCCCAAATTAAAACCTTATGAATTTTGTAAATGAATAAGCTATGCTGGTAATTTTTCATGGTAATCCTTCCACAATAATACCCAAGTTCCCAACTTCTAAGATTCAGCAATTTTTCATACAAACACATTTGTGGTTGTTTTTATTTTTGCAACTCTTTGTTTTCTTATATTAAAACTGTTCTTTATTGCCTTATTGTAAAGATTTATATTTATGATGATAGTTTGAATTTTGCTCGACGCATCAAAGTGACAGGTAGTAAACTGTTTATTGGATAAATCAAGATACCCACATGGTTATAACTCTATCATAAAATATTCCCTTTGCCACTTAGATGTGAAGATCTCAATCACTACCACAAATGGTCCTGATGTCACCGCCACTATTTCGTTGGCTCTCCAGAACCACGATTCAGCAAACTAATTAACGAGTTCAAGCATAATTTCTAACTATTGCCAACTGATCAGGCTCAGCAGATACTGGTTGAAAGGGGAGAAGAAGGGAACAAGTGAGTTGTTTGCTATCCTTCCAGGATTCCCTGATAATGTGAGAACCAACGAGGATGGAGACTTTTGGGTAGCTCTTCATTGCCGCCGTAATCTTTACAGTCACTTCTTCTTTGTGATGCCACAAGTAAGGAGCCTACTTCTAAGGCTTCCAGTTCCAGCCAAGTATCATTATTTATTGCACATTGGAGGCAAACTTCATGCAGCTTTATGCAAGTACAGTTCAGATGGGAAGCTGTTGCAGATTCTGGAGGACAGCCAGGGAAAAACCGTTAAGGCAGCCAGCGAAGTGGAAGAGAGGGATGGGAAGCTGTGGATAGGATCTGTTCTCATGCCCTATGTTGCTGTTTATCCGCTTAAGCCTTGAGCAAGTTTTCTCTGTGGATGCTTGCTTGTTAGCCCTAATGAGCATTTCAATGAAGCTTTGTTTCAAAGAGGAACCACTTTGTGTATTTTGATGATGTAAAACATAATAAAAATATGAAGTTGATTTCTATAGATCAAATTTGTTACAAGATATAGAAAGAAGTAAGACCATGATTATTAAGAGAGTAAAACGAAGATTATGAATAGAAAGGACCAAATAAGATCATCAAGGGAGCAAGGACAAGATTAAAACCATGGAGATCATTTGAAGATCAAGTGAAGAAAAAGGAAATTCGGACTTATAAAAACTTTCACTGTTATTGATGTATTATAAAAGTCACATGATGAAACTAATTTAATAGGCTAGCAAGTACGATAGTTGTATAATGGGTTTTGGAGTATTCGGGTACGTGGGGTATGTAAACGGGTATATATTTGTGAGTATACGATGCGACATAATGAAACTACAATTAAATATACAACTTGAAAAGCAGCATGTCAATACAAGTCTATGAAAAAAATCAAATATATAAAAGATACTAAAAATCAAACAATTAAGCATCAAATGGGAAATGTGTTGGGACTTAAAGAACCTTAATTTTATGTTAAGCTTAATCGGGTATAGCGGGTGCAAACTAAAAAACTCAAATCCGAACCCATTAAATGCACTCTGTGAGGTAAAAAGCAAGGTCTTGTTGAAAACTCCAACGGTAAAGAAGTTCATTGCGGCCGAGGTGCTTTAAGAATGCTGGAATGAGAGACGTGTTGTAGTGTATGAAAACAAAAGAGGTTCCTTTGAAAGCTGAGACGTACATTTTTACCTATAGTTATAACAAGGTTTGATACCGATGGAGGAGGTTATGGAGCTACAACACCTGGGATTCAATAACTTGGAAGCTATAGAGTGTCTAACGTAGAGTGGGTTGCTTGAGAAAAGCCTATATCCTTAAGGCTCAAGCTCAGCATAGATGCTGCGGTGAATATAGATGGCTTTGCGGCTGAAGGTGGCTTATTACGAGTTCCCAGCGGAAGGGTCTGTTAAGTGTGGCCTCTCTTATGCTTGAGATTTGGTTCTTTTTTGGACTTCTCGGTGAAGGGTTTCATTTCCGATTGTAACTCCTTTTCGATCGGCCCCGACCGGGGAGATCAGTTTAAAAACCATTGAATGGGCAGGTCGAGTTTCTCCCAATTACTTGGATTGGGCTCATGTACAACAAGTTTGGGTCCAGTTATCGGATTGGGTGGGGCAGGTGTAAGCCTTATTACCAGGTCCAAGAGGGAGAACTAGAAGAGTTTGCCATCCCTTGATGGTCTCAAAATGGTATTACAAGTTTGTCATTCTTTAGTAATCTCAATCTAGTGCAGTGTTAAGAACTCCTTTGTTCTCTGTTTTTGCTGGAGCCATATGCACTTACGTCTCACTGACGTAAAAATGTTCCAACTCATGAACGCAGGCAGAATCAATTGATCAAATGTGCAATATGCTAGTTTCTTCTTTGTCGAACTCCTCCCTCCTAGCTCATCCAATTGATTAATCTTCAGTTCGGCCTTTGAATAGGCATGGTGTGATGCACTGGAGTCATAATAATAATTAAATGTGATTCCAAGTTCAATCCAAGCATCTTCTTCTAAGATCGAGTTAAGTCAAACTGTTGCACTTTTGTTTAATTTCTTGCAGAACACAACAGAACCATGCGATCCTCTCCGCTACCATTCCGGTCGGTGTTGTACAACAGAAACATTTATGGATGGATAGATTTTTTCGAAAATTAAAGATGCATCACGACCCCGTCCATGAAACCACGGAGAGGCAAAAGTACATACGGTAAAGATAAACAAAAGAGAGATAAACAGCAAGAGAGTTTAAAAAAACCAAAAAAAAGTGATCAAAGCTAATTTCGATCACTGCCCTCGTCACAACAGTTTCTACTGATCCCACACAGAATGATAGATCGGAGACGGGGGTGTCTGCCATACATCAAACGCATTCTCCTTGCTGTGAAGAGCAAACAACCTGCCGCCGCCTATGGAGATGTCGTGTATCGCTCCGGCGTTTCTCCTCTTCAGGGTTGAGGTGAGCACCCTCTCCGGCCCGCAGAACACGAAGATGCTGTCGTCCATGGAGGAGAAGAGCTGGCCCTCGTGCACTGCCAATTTCGGAGGGGAAACCCACGAGGACGGCCTCTTGGACAGCATCAGCACCTTCTTCAATGTCCATGACAACATTTCACCGTTTCTCCGTGTGTCGAAGAACCCCAAGTTGTAGGACCGATCAACCACACACATCGACCGGCCGTCCTCCATAGCAATCGCATCAAGCACCCTCTTCATATCCATCTTCGAGAAGTTCGCCGACGACCACGCTATGTTCTTGTCTCTGAAATCCAGCAAACCAATGTAATCGTAATCTTCAACGGACAAGTTTGCAACCATCAGGCAATTGCTCCCCTTCAACCATTGGAGCCTCTGGGCGCCTCCGAGATTATACAGCGGTAGTCGCTTGTAGAAGAAATCGGTCTGCTTTCCCGTGATCTGATCCCAAACACCGATCCCATCAAACTTGCCGGCCGAGTTTCTGCAACTTGCGAAGATCTTCCCATCTGGGCTGACGCTCAGAGCTCTTGCTTCGAAACTCTCCAACCGGTTTTCGTGTGATACCTGAAAACTGTGCCTGAGCTCACCGGAGGAGGAGGAGAACGCCGCCATCCCACAACCGGCGGTGACGACGACGTTGTCAGAGTCGATGTAGCCGACGTCGTTGACAAGCTCGAAGTCGAGGGTTATCAGCCGTTGGTGCTGCAGCATCCAATCATAGACGCGAACAAGGTGCTTGTCGACGATGCAGCAACCTCCGTCCGGGCCAGCACGGATTGCGGTAGCCTCGTCGGATGGAATGCCGGTTACGGAACCAGTGACTCACAATAAATTCCCGTCGAGAGTACCCCACTTGGCAGCGCGGACGTGATCGAGAAGGCCGTAGAAGTGGGCGTCGCGGAACAGGAGAGACTCGGGGAGGGACGGGGGAACGTGGAGGGAGCCTGTCCGGAGGAGGTCGAGGATGACCGCGAAGCACTTGGGGTTCCGGTCGATGAAGTACTCGGTGTCGCCATTAGAGGAGTTCCAGTTCTCGTGGAGGAGGGCGCCGAGCATCGAGTGACGGCCGGCGGCAGCGAGGGTGGTGGCGGTGGTCTCGAACACCGTGCCTCCAACGTTTAAACGGATTCGTTCTTAACTCCAATTTCACTCTCTTGCCTACCTAAAGAAGTCACTTTTACGATGCCAAAAGGTTTTTGTTCGCGATAATAATCCTCGTTAGTTTAAATTGTTATAATTGGAAATTTTTTAGAATTTATTTTGTTTAATTCTTGGAATTTATTTTTTTTACTAGAAATTAATCTATTGATTGAAAGTAGAGTTTTTAAATTTGAAAATTAATTTTTGTTGTAGATTTAAATATGACTACCAAAATTTTCAAAACTGAATTGATAATGATTGATAAATTGAATGAGTTAAACTATGAACTGTAGTATAGATAAATTAAAAATGTATTAGAATTTTATAATATAAAATATGTCTTAGAAACTAATCCTCCAAGTTTTTCACTTCTCAATATTTCAAGTAATTTTTGTCATTTTCTTTTTTGTTGGAAAAACTTGGAGGATGACAATTCTTGGAGTATAGATAACTCTAATTCTTGGAGTATCTTTCTAAATTTTTTTACAATCATGAGATGAGATAAGACTTGAAGGTGAATTTTTCCTAAAGAAGTCATGAGATGAGAATGCAATAAATTATAATTAGCTCCACTTAAAAAATTAAAATGGAAAACAATGCATGCACACTGCATACATCATTCATCTGCAAGGCTTGTTCTTACATGGGAAAGGGAGGAGAAAGACGTCACGACAAGTCATCACCTAAAGATTTTCCCATGCATCGTCCATGTGTGGCTTGCCTAGTTGGGATTGCTAAAACTTAGAAATTGCACTCCAGAAGCTATTTACATCTGCTTGTCTACGGCAACCATACATAATTTTATCTAAAATTTACATGTTGCACACATTCACACACAAGGATAATCATGTTTACTCATCCACATTCGCATAAGATAATCGGGCTGTGGTTAATTAGTCACACACAATCATCCTATATTGCATTAGTTGCATGAAGATGAAGGAAGGTTAGTTTATTAAGTACGTACAATCAAATAATGATTTTGGGGCTAATGACAAAAACTAAAGAATGTGAATATGATAACGACAAAAAAGGAAAAGAAGTGGCGAGCTCAATCTGAGAGGTGGCCGATAAGCCGTAGGCTCCTCCAATGTGTCTTGACCTAATCCATCATTTGGTCTCTAATAAGGGGTGGTAACTTGGTAGGGAATCCAGAAAAGCATGTAGAAATGAGATTAAATCATACATTGCTGGGGGGGGGAAACCCTGTAGGAAATGATGTGTGTGGAACAAGCCATTAAACGGATAGATAAATGGGAAGACTAATCTCCAAAGATAAGAAAGTGATGATGAAAATATCAAGAAAAACCGCATGACATAATGGTGCAAATACTTGAAATCTACAGACGTACATATGAAGAAAAACAGGAGGGAATATGAGTTGGGATCATGAATAGCATGCATACAAGAACTTGGTTAAGAATAAGATACATGAACTCTTTCCATGTGAAAACTACGTGCAAGCTAGCAAAATAAGATTAACATGCAACCAAATGGATAACTTCCCTGAACAAGGTGAATGGTAAATTTTAATGTTATTTTATCAAATGGATCGATGGATGTTTGATTCATGTAATATAAGCCATGCAATTGTAAGATAAATGTAAAGTAAAAGTACACATCACAGGGCCACGAGAATGCACAATGATCTAACCTAAACCTAAGGTTACATCATAATGTAAATGATAATATGTAAATGAACAAGGTTTCACCCCCCGTACAGAGAAAGCATATTTCAAAATGTAAATGATGGATGAGCACGCAAGAGAAATTAAGGGAGAAATGAATTCTTCACTTGATTCTAGGGTCATATGGCAACCAGTTTCGTGGAATCCCAAGGACTCTTCAATGGTTTTTTCAATAGGAAGTGAATATTATGTGAATGTTGAAGGTCGTGTAATGCTCCACATGGAAGTCCAGATTTCCAAGGCAGGTTTTACCTTCAGCTCATGGTCAGACCCCATGTTCTAGGGCAACTTGAATTAATGCCCTACCTTTAACGGACTCCATGCTGTTTCATCATAATTCAACGGCTACGTACCTATTTTTTTCCTTTTTTATAAAAAAAAGACCCAACCCCTCGCGTCCACCTAACCACCAACCAACATGTAAACACACCCACCGCCTCACTTCACTTCACTTCACTTCCATCATCTCTCCCTTATCTGCCGGTCCTTCTGGTCCATGGCGTCTCCCTCCTCCTCCTCCTCCTCCTCCTCCTCCTACTACCCAGGAAAGGGGATGGTGACGGGACTCCTGGCCGTTCTGGCGGCGTTGTACTGCGGGCTGGACCCCTGGAAGCAGGGATCCATGGCCGACTTCCCAGGCTTCAAGTCCTACTACGTGCAGGTGCCGTCCCACTCTGAGATTCCAGTGCAACGCGACGCAGAGGATCTTCTGCAGGGAGCCGAGATCAGGTTCTTCGGCCAGGTCCAGGGGCCGGAGAGTATCGCCTTCGACCCTAGCGGACGCGGCCCCTACAGCGGTGTCGCTGATGGCCGTATCGTCTTCTGGGACGGCAACGCGTGGCACGACTTCGCCTACACTTCTCCCAATCGGTAACGTGGTTTGATCATATTATCCGTTTATCTGTTCAATTTAAACCATAAAAGTAAAATATTCTGTGTCCATCATGTTTACACCTCTGATACAACTTGATCTCCCATCCTCTGTTTATGGGGTTCTTGTACGGCAAGCTTGTCTCTTGCTTGATCTGATCATGTGCTTTTTACTTGACAACTTTCATCTTTTTACTTTACAAACAAGGCCTCTGGTTGAATATAATATATTTTTTAATATAAACCTAAATGACAATCATCTCCCAAACTCTACATTACATCCATATCTCTCTTGCATTCTTCAAATTACGATCACCATCCCATCAAAATCATACATTGTGGAATTGGCATGTGCATTATGCTAGTATCTAGAAAGAAAATAGGAAGGACATGAGGACATCCATACCTCTCTGGTGATTTTTTTTTCCATTCGTCCAAACAAATAGGAATGCCTTGCATCCAATTCACCTTGCAAGATGGATAGTGTCTAACCACCCAAGCAAAGTTAGAAGAGTTTGTCATTCCTTGATGGTCTCAAACTAGTGTTAGAAGTTTTCCATTCTTTGATAAACTCAATCTAGTGTTAGAAATTTTTGATCTCTGTTTTTCCTGGAGCTATGTACACTTATGGCTCACGGATACAAAAGGATCCAACTCACGAAATCAGAATGAATTGATCAAATGTGCAGTGTGCCACTTTCTGTTATGTCGAACTCATCTTGGTTGATCCAATCGATTAATCTTCAGTTTGCCCTTTGAAGAGGCACGGTGCTATGCAGTGGAGTCATAATAATTAGTTGTGATTCCAAGTTCAATCCAAACATCTGCTTCTAAGAAATAAGTATGGCACTTTTGTTTAATTTCCTGCAGAATAGAACTATGTGATCCAAAATACACTTTTGTTTACTTGCAGATCAGCAATATGTGATCCAATGCCAAATCCATCCAGCTATCTAAAGAATGAGCACATTTGTGGAAGGCCACTGGGCCTACGCTTCCACAAAAAAACAGGATATTTATACATTGCAGATGCATATTTTGGAATTTTGAGGGTTGGGCCTGAGGGAGGACTGGCTATTCCAATTACCACAGAGGCAGAAGGCATTCCATTTAAGTTTACCAATGATTTAGACGTTGATGATGAAGGGAACATCTATTTTACTGATAGCAGCTCAAACTATCAAAGAAGGTATATTTCAATTTCCTTCATCTACAATAGAAGATTTTTTAAAGTACAGCAATCAACAAAAGTGTTTGGAAATTACATCCGCACCAAAAAATATTGTAAAACTACAGTACTGATAGTAGCTCAAGCTATCAAAGAATGTATAATTCAATTTTCTTCATCTGCAATTAAAGATTTTTTTGCAAATTTTTTTTGAAATACAGCTATCAACAAAAGTATTTGGAAATTAAAACTGCACCTAAAAATACTGTAAAACTACAGTTCTGGTGGTCATGTAACCATCACATTACACCATGTGGTCAACATTTTTTTTAGAAAAAATTATTGTCATGATGATTGAAACTCCACTACTAGTTGAAATTGTTACAGAGACAGCTCAAAATCATGGACTTCTTCATACAAAATAAATTTGATCATGGCAATCAAGCTGCAATCACCGATCGAACTAGTCACAGTGTTTTCCTCACTGTGGCTGTTATTTCCACAATATGAACCAAGTGCTACCATATACGCCATAGCTATGGAATGGAATCACAAATATTTCAAATGATATGTTGGATATTCTCCTGATATACTCCAAAACAGTTATAATTCCTTCTGCTGATTTCTAAACCATCTTAGATGGTTTAAATGCTTGAATACATGAAAGCTAATGTAAAAGTCAAGCAATTTTCATGAACGACCAATATCTCTTAAGTGTATTTGTTGAATCAAACTATATGAGAAGCTTATCCTTAGGAGTAAACGAAGTATACGATTATTGATACTTGAATAGATATTTCACATCTTTGCACTAATCAAATGGCAACCAGCTCTAATTTGGGAATAAGCCACTTCGGTGTTCAAAAATTTTAATTGTAAACAAGACTACTGTTTCCTTTTTAACTGTATATCACTTTAGCAAGTAATATGCCACTTGGTTTATTTACAGCAGAAAAAAATCAACTACTATGTATCTACGTTAATGAGAACTAGGAAATATTTGTTTCTTAATCATATTAATTGATATACATTAGTCTATGTATTAGCAAGTACAATTTTACTGCTGAAGAACAAGTCTAATTAAAGGGATTGAGGTGGAGCCAAGTCATAATAATAAAAGACGGATCCGTTTGTTTCATAGGAACTTCATGCAGCTAATTTTCACCGGGGAACCTTCTGGGAGGCTTCTGAAGTATGATTCCATTACAAAGGAAACCACTGTCCTTCTTCGGGATCTTCAGTTCCCCAATGGTGTTTCTCTTGGCAAGGATGGATCCTTCCTTGTCTTTGGCGAAGGATCCCGTGGCAGGTATGATTTTTCCTCAAAATTTTCACTTACAAAGCTGATATTTATAGGGTTCAAAAGTTACCGGGGAAGCTCCATGCTTAAACTAGTTTTTTTATTCTACATATGGGGTGCTTGGATCCTCCTCCTGGCTGATGGTATTCTTGCATTCCAATAAGGTTATATGGCACCCATATATCTGTATAAATTACGGATGTCGTTACACTTTTGCCCTTCACAATATCTGTTTTTTGAAGTTTGTTTCCCAAATTAAAACCTTATGAATTTTGTCAATGAATAAGCTACGTTGGTAATTTTTCATGGTAATCCTTCTACAATAGTACCCAAGTTCCCAACTTCTAAGATTCAGCAATTTTTCACACAAACACATTTTTGGTTGTTTTTGTTTTTGCAACTTTTTGTTTTATTATATTAAAACTGTTCTTTATTGTCTTATTGTAAAGATTTATATTTATGATGATAGTTTGAATTTTGCTCGAGGCATCAAAGTGACAAGGTAGTAAACTGTTCTTCATTGGATAAATCAAGATACCCACATGATAATAACTCTATCATAAAATATTCCCTTTGCCACTTAGATATGAAGATCTCAATCACCACCACCACAAATGGTCCCGATGTCACTGCCACTGTTGTGTTTGCTCTCCATAACCACGATTCAGCAAACTAATTAACGAGTTTAAGCATAATTTCTGACAATTGCTAACTGATCAGGCTCAGCAGATACTGGTTGAAAGGGGAGAAGGAGGGAACAAGTGAGTTGTTTGCTATCCTTCCAGGATTCCCTGATAATGTGAGAACCAACGAAGATGGAGACTTTTGGGTGGCTCTTCACTTCCGCCGCACTTTTGTTTCTCACTTGTCATCTGTAATGCCACGAGTAAGGAGCCTACTTCTAAGGCTTCCAGTTCCAGCCAAGTATCATTATTTATTGCACATTGGAGGCAAACTTCATGCAGCTTTATGTAAATACAGTTCAGATGGGAAGCTGTTGAGGATTCTGGAGGACAGCCAGGGAAAAACCGTTAAGGCAGCCAGTGAAGTGGAAGAGAGGGATGGGAAGCTGTGGATAGGATCTGTTCTCATGCCCTTTGTTGCTGTTTTCCCACTTGAGCCTTGAGCAAGTTCTCTCTGTGGATGCTCCCCCCTTACTAGGCCCTAATGAGCATTCCATTGTCACCTGCAAAAACTCAATGCAGAATTTCGTGAATAAGCTTGAATTCTAGTTGACCGTTTTCTATAAATCTGAAAATACTAGCAAATTGAAGCATGTAGGCAAAATTTAACCAAGGAAACAGGAACTTATAAGATTAATTACCTTAACAATTATTAGTGAAATGTACATAAAATACTTTATTTAATTTTTCAGACTTTAAATTAGCAAAATGAATAGTACAATAGAAGATTTCCATTTAGGTGTCTAATTCCAATGCTCAACAGATTGAAACGATTATGGTGATGGAAGTCAATGGAAATAATCTTTAGATTACTATCGAAAACTTCTGATCTGATAACTTTCTGCATTCATTACTGTTCTGCCCATTGGTGAGGAACTTCACTAATATGGTTTATGGAATTTTTAGCTATGCTGGAAACCATCATAACCTGTCTCACATACATGCATTTCACATATTTAGCAGGATACCACTTCAATTTTTTAATGGTTTTGTTCTGCTACGGTTGAAAATGGTATTATAACCAATCATGCTAGGTAGAGATGTCATGAGACAAAACCCTAAAAGGGTGGGTGTGTACCATGCAGCCTTTCCCCCATGCTATGCCCTAAATCACAACCCAATTTGTGGAGAAAACTTCACACTCCTCTCTCAAGGAAAACATATTTTCTCTCCTCCTCCTTCTTACCCATATATAATATAAGTAAGAAAGGTGTACCATACTGTGGTGCGTCTATGGTACCAAAACTATTGTTACTTGTCCATAGTGACAGACGTTTCCTTAGCATATATGCATGAGTATGAAATTATATTTAATCTCTGTTAACATTCAAAATATGCACATTATTTTTTTTCTGTTAAAATTTTCAACATGAGTGGTTAAAAACATTAAAATAAAGTCAAGCATGTTCTCATCGGTCTTTGTTATAAAAGTAAATTAATCACTTTGATTAAGCATGTAATAAAATTAATTTTATTTAAATGATTACTTATTCAAGAATAAATCACTGTTCATATAAATAATGAAACAACACACACGCTTCATAAACATGATTTTCTTTTTTAGGTCATTGTGTTCAACAATTTATGATCTATCAAAAATTTTGATAAATTCAAGCAAATCCATTATTACCTTTTAATGCAAAGTAAAACAATCCATGATTAATGTAATGTGTTAGCGATGGTTTATTAAGAATTGTGCATTTAAACTTTAAAAATAAAACCTTACATACATGTGGGTCGTGACCCATGTCATGGTTGTCATGCATGCAAAAAAAAAAAAGAAACCCAAGCGAGTCATGTGTCCCACCTAGTTTGAATGTTGCTCCACCATTACCCATGTCATGGTTGTCATTTACGTTGATGACATCTGCCTTGCTTGCATCCAAACTAATGACCTCTCTCTAACAATTTCAACACAAAGGTTTCCATACGGTTGGTGGACTTCTAAAGTTTGAATGTTCATTACAATTATTTCTGCCTACAATGTTTATTGCCACAATATTGAATAGAAGAACTACACATTCACATTTATTATATATTGAATAAAAGTAACTTACTGAGAAGACAGGGACAAAGTTGGTACTTCATGGATAGGATAAAAAGAAGGGAAGAAAATGATTAGAAAGAAGTTGTTGGTAAGGGAATATAGTTCTTCTAAAATAATCTTTTAGGTTATTTATTTGGCAAAGTTTGCGTATGATAAAAAGTGATGGAAAAAGAAAGAAAAGAAAGTAATAAAATATTAAGATAAAATATAAGATATTTGTATGTGATGAAAATAATAATAATAATAATACTTTTTTTACTTTAACTTTTTTACAAAAGATTTTTCTTCGTATTTTTTTTAATCTTGAAAGATGTAAAAGAGTGACAACTCCTGTGCGTTGACCAAAAGTTTTCTTTTAATTTTCTTATAATTTATATGTTATTATCATAAATTATAAAATTTATATTTTAGTATTTTTTAAAATCATATTTTATAATCATAAATCATAATAATCATATTTTATCTTAACAATCATATTTTACCATTATAAATCATAACAATCATGTTTTATCATTACAAATCATATTTTGCCATCATAAATCATATTTTATCATTATAAATCATAAAAATCATATTTCATCATCTTTTATTATAAAAATTATATTTTATCTATAAATTTGTCACAAGCATTGAAGTTGTATTTTATTAAATCTATATATTATTATTATTTATTACTTTTTGTTACATTCTTTGTTATGCACAAATACTCATATTTCTATTGACTTTTTGTAACTTTTTATAACTCTCTAAATCTTTCTTTTTATTACTTTCTAAGTGCACAAATTGACTTTAAATAAGTTGTCAACAACTTAATGATATAATTTAATGCTTTTTTATTGAGTTGATTTTAGTCTACTTAGAAAGTTTCATATCTTATTTTTGTACCTTCTCAAAATTATCTATGTTATCAAAATAAAATCTTAAGAAAACTAAACTAGAATTACAAAATACCATCAAACTTTAAGAGAAGTTTGTACATGACAAAAAGTAGCAGAAAAAGACAAAAAAAGTATTAAAAAGTTAAGATAAAATGTAAAATATTTGTGTAGAAAAAAGTTTTTATTTCAACATTTTTGAAAAAGATTTTTCTTTGTACCTCTTTTTTACCTTATAAGTGTGAAAGAGCAAAAATTTTATTTTAATTTTATTATGAATCACATATTATTATTATAAATCATAAAAATCATATTTTATAATCATAAATCATAAAAATTATATTTCATCATCTTTTATTGTAAAAATCATATTTTATGTATAAACTTATTACAAACGTCAAACAATTGTATTTTATTACATTTCTTATTATACACAAACATTTTTTTTTTTTTTTTATAACTGTCTTTTCCATGAGCTTATTTTCACTCATTTTCGTCGTTTTCTAGTATCTTGTCGTTCCTGCCATCCAAAGACATTCTCGTCGAAAAATTTGTATCATCAAGGGCAGCCGGCGGCAGCATCTGGAAGGACGAACGCCCACACGTCGTCGCCTCGCTTCATCTTCAAGCGGCAAACGCGCCCGCGCCTCCGGAAGCTGTTAGATCTTCCCTACGGCTTGATCATCTGGTAGATTTGATGGCCTGCTCGTATGGAGAGAGGCCGGCTGGAGCAGAGGTCTCATCTCTGTCTCTCCCTGTTGATCGGAATCAGCCTGTGCGATTGATTCAAGTCTCTCCCGTGAAGTCCTCCTCCGCCGTGCGTGAAGAGGATAGAAATGGGGAAGGGTTTCGTTAAAGGAGGATACATTTGTTTTTTTGTTTTTTTTTTTTTTGTGATTTGGTCAATTCGATTATTTAAATTATATCGTTTATTGCATTTAAATATGCTTATTTGAAATAATTTAAATTGTTGTTTGTTCAGAAAGGAATTTTTTTTTTTTTTTCACTTTAATGTTAATTAACAAAGCAAATATGCGTTATATATTTTGCTAGATGCGGGAACGACGAGCTGTAAGCCAGAAAGCACACCTTTAATTGAAGCAAAAAAATCAATGCACCAAAAATTAGAAGGTTAACTGGATATATGCCCTAAGTGAACACATGCAGCAGCCTAATGAACGACATTACGAAGTTGCTATGAGAATACTTAAATACATTAAAATTTAAAAGTGGACCAGGAGGAAGGACTGGTTTGTAAGTCAAATGCTGAGTTTTTTCTTACAGCGTTTGCTGACGCGCGTATTGGGCTGAATGTCCAATCACAGGAAGGTCCACTAGTGCGATATGTACTTTCACGGGGATTTCTTTCAATGACCGGAAATACGAAGAGTGGTCTTTAAAATTCGAATTAAACTCATTCATATAACGTGAAATTCAACTTGTTGATATTGTTATTAAAAAACTTGTTAAGCTAACGTCATCAAAAACGTCTTATCAAATTGAGAGTAAAAGATATTCAGTATCTGTTTGTACATATAAAGTTAAAATTCCATAGAACTAGAATTTTAATACAATTAGAAGAAAATAAAATTTAAATATTTATATACATTTAAAAATTAGATGAAAATTAAAATTTAAGTATTTATGCATATAACGAAATTAAACAAAATTAAAATTTTATATTTGTATATGTAATAATGTAATATAGTTATCTTTAATTAATTAATTATTTACTTAAATAATTCAAGTAGTTAGTAAAAATGTAATTAATTAATATTTCATATAATTATATTATTTATCAATAACTAAGAGATATATAAAAATTTCTCGATATGAAAATGAATTTTACATCTCCTATGATAAGTGTTTATATTCACGTGTTTACATTATAATATAGAATTTTGTTTTTTTGTTTTTCTAAAATTGAAATTTTAAATATACAAATATCTCTCTTATTCCAAAATTAAATGAAATTCAAATTTATTTTTGTTTAATTCCAAATACACAAACCCCACTTCACTCGCTAATTTTTGTTGTTGTAATCGTTAATGATCGTATCGATTAATGTTTTGTTAGTTCGACCTTTTAAAAGTTATAGATTGACTATAACATAAGCAATAAAACAATAACATCGAGATAATTTTCTATCATTATTTGAAATAATGTATGATGTTTGTTCAAAAGGAATATATATTCTTTTCATTTGTTTTGAAATGTTATCGTAGTTGAACGTAATCGGTTGAAACTCTAAAAAAAAAACTGAAATAATAATAACAGGTTGAGGTGAAAAACTGAAATAAGTGTACGTTTTCTTTAATGAGATAAAAAAGGAAAAAAACATTAAATGTTAATGATTAGATCCGACAAAGAAGTCGCACGACTGGTTGTTATCGCTGAAAGAAGAGAAGGGGAGAGAGGGCACCTTCTGTTTGGCGATGGACGGAGCCTCTCATGCCTCGGACATGGACATGGCGGAGGCGGCGGAAGCAGCAGTTCCTTCGCAAGCGCCGGCACCGCAGCAGCAACAGCAGCAGCAGCAGACGGGGGCACCTGGAATGGAGGCCATACCCGCAACGCTGAGCCATGGCGGTCGCTACATACAGTACAACATCTTCGGGAACATATTCGAGGTCACCGCCAGGTACAAGCCCCCAATCATGCCTATTGGCAAGGGCGCTTACGGAATCGTCTGGTTCGTTTCTGATCTTGAATCTTTTCTAATTGGCTTTTGTACTCAGATCTGATCCTTCCGTGCTTTCTCCAAGTGGATGATTTTTTACTTGTGCTTGCAGCTCGGCTCTCAACTCTGAGACCGGAGAGCAGGTTGCAATCAAGAAGATTGCAAATGCATTCGATAATAAGATCGACGCCAAGAGGACCTTGCGCGAGATCAAGCTCCTGCGTCACATGGATCATGAAAATGTATTCCATCTTTGTCTTTCACTCTTCCTTTTTTCTCCTTCGTAGCATTTACTTTTTTTTCTTTTTTTCCTTTCTGATTTTTTTGTTTCTCTTACCAGATGCTGAATGATTTTTGTATTACTATGTGTGAAAATCCTTCCATTTTTGTAGCTTTAAATTATGTGATTATTTTGGAAGTCAACATTGTCGTTAAAAATCACTAGAAAGCATGATAGTAATGGGTAATCATAATTTGTTAACTATTCTTGGTTTTAATTGTACTATTAAATTGTTTACAATTGAGTTTTTCCTTAATATTAAATCTTCATTTTATACAAACTGCTTATGACCATAATGTTACACAAATTTCTTCTGTTATCCTTTTCATTTTGTTTCCTTCCTTACATGTACATTTTTTATTGAGCATGATGCTTCCATCACTTGGGAAATATGTTTCCATTGTAAAGTCCCATCCCCTTATTATTATAAATACTATAGCTAATGAGTTCTATATTGTTTCTTAGAATTAACCAGTTCACAGACACATATCTTCCAATTTATCAAATGGACAGTTGAAAAGGGTAGATGATAATCAATTCCTCATCCAAATCTGTTGATGGAGCCGACAGATTATCTTATCAGCTGATCACAAGGGATTTTAAAACTATTTACTGGAGTAGCGTGCTTTCCATACAATGTTGATTACAAGTAATTTTCTGTGCTTCTCCCATTAAGTTTCCCTCATAAGCTACAAAGATACAATCCCAAAATTTCATACCATGTTGTTCTGATGGATGCTCGTATCATCCCAATTGAAAGCACATTAGGGAATACAATAAGTTGCTCTACCATTGTCGTCTTTATTACCTCATATAGGCCAAGGATGATGTTGTGATAACCATTGCCACTACAGTTGGCCTGGTATATCTTCTGATGGTATGGCCTTTACATAATTAGTCGTATGAGTAACTTGATACTGGTGTTTTACTCTCCAATCCAAAATGAATGTTTTCCATCTCCAACTTAGCCATCCATAATCTTGTAGTAGCATCTTCTTATTATATCCCTTTACACCATGTTCCGTCAGGGCCTCTATCACCTTTCCTTTGCAGTTGATGGCCTTCTAGCTCACAGGAAATTCTGTATGCCCCATTCTCTTTTGTCATCGTACATCATCAACTGTAGTAATAATAATACTTGCATCACTCCAGATTTGTGATTGTTGTAATGGTGTTCTTCTTCCTTTTGCTGAATTGTTTTTATATTTTCCATAAATTATAATTTTTTTTGTCATTGTTGATGTCCATAATTAATAGTTTGAATAAAATAATCATGTACTATGTGAATGAATTGAATTTAAAGAAATATTATAGCATACTTGTATGGAGAATGTATAGCCTATGATTTATATCTGGTAAATAGAGCTCCAGATAAGTAAATGATATGTCTGCAATTATATGATTTATATTCTGAGTAAACTATTCATCATACATAATAAATTTCATAAGCAAAATAATATATAAAAGCAATGATATTATTGCGCATTATAAACTTCATGATACTATAGATCTCATAAGTGAAATATTTGCCAATAATTAAATATCTAATAATTTGAATAAACTATTCATCAGGCATTGTAAGTTTCATAACCAAAATAATATTTATAAGCTATTATTGTCCATTTAAGATTTTTAAGGTAAGGATTGTGTGGGATGCTTGATTTCAAAGGAATCCTAGCGATGTAGAATCATCTAACCTTGTTGACTTGCTTTCTTTTCTTCAATCTTATGGTTCCTTTCTAGTTTCCATCAAGAATCTCTCTCTAGAGTGGAAATGGGCAACCAAAGGTTCCTTTTCTGTCATATATTGGCATTAGGTGTTGACCTATGGTGTTTTCAATACAAGGAGTTGAAGTTTGAGTGGCAACACTAGATTCCTTCTAAAGTTCAAGTGACATGATGCCATTCCAATGGAGTGCTTGCTTCAGAAAATGTCTTCTCATTAGCAAGCATAAGCAAATTTTACAAAGCACATGAGAAGGATTAGTGGCATCTACTATGTGCCTACCCTTCAATGTGTTGAAGGTGGTGCTTATGATTGGGGTTGGATGCCAAGGGAGTTTGGGGCATGCAAGAGTTTTGGGTGAGGTGGGTTAGTAGAGGAGGCTGGGATAAGTCCTTAAAGAAAATTTCAGTACATTATTCCTCATGCAAGCTGTTGGAGATGATGGTTGGAAAGGAATGGTGGGGTGCTTCAAATCATTTATCATGAAGTGCACTTCCTTGGTATGGTGTTGAAATGTGTTGTTAAATGGTCAAGTTCTTGGTGATCTTAGGGCAAGCTGGGTGATGTGGAGAATTTGGTATGGCTCCATTCACTTGTTACCCATTGATTTTATTCGGCTCATTTTTGTTCTTTTTTGTCTTTTGGGTCTTATTCTTGTAGTGTCCTTTTGTTTCTAGTGGGTTCCCTTTCGTAGTCTGGCAGATGGTTTTTGCAAGCCCCCCCTTTCATTTTTATATATTTCCTTAGTTGTCACTCAAAAAATAATAATATTATCATCCTCCATAATCTTCATGAACAAAATAATATTTAATGATAATATTATTATGAGAAGGAAGGTGTACATTGAAAATACTTGATGTAGGAGATGGGAACTGATAAAATGAATCTATGTTTTTGTGCTAGGGTAGATTAGGGTGCAATGTTTTGGTAGAAACAATCACTTGTTCTTACATATACAAGTATGAATTGATTTGGTTTTATCAGTGAGATAGGACAGATTTCAATTAAGTTTTAATTGTATTTTGCAACAACTGTCATTTTTTGGGAAAATTTCCAAGTTTGCTATGAATTTTTTGATTATCAAAGGGAGAGAAGGCTGAGAAGAAGAGAACATTTGATGTCTTCTTCCTCCTTTTGCTCCCTATCATTGGGGAGGCGATGCTTAGACACCTAGGTGATGCTTGGGATGCCTGGATGCTTTGACAGGTTGACAAGTATGCTACCTACATGCTGTCTATTGGTTAATCTGGAAATATATGATTATGGAAGTGTTCAAAAATTATATTCTGGCATTGGTAGAAATTGGCATAATGGCTGATTTTTTTCAGAATTGAATAGACTAGGATCCTTTCTCTAGGTCATATGTAGGAGTGTTGATGGCGAGAGTTATTTTCTTTCTCCATTTAATTTCCATGCACATCTGTAATTATGCATTGCAATCCTACCCATTGTAACATATAATTATGTAGGAGCGTATTTTCTTTCTCTAGGCCTCCTTTAGTATTATTAATCTGAAATTAACATCAACAATCTCATTTGTAATTCCTTTTTTTAGTTTTCTCTTCTTTATGAGCAGAGAAAAATTATCCCACTATTTGTGATACTGATTCATTTCTTGAGTCACTGTCTTGATATATTTCATTTTGCAGATTGTGGCTATTAGAGACATAATACCACCTCCTATTCGGGAGTCATTCAATGATGTGTATATTGCATATGAGCTAATGGACACTGATCTCCATCAGATAATCCGTTCTAATCAAGCCTTATCTGAAGAACACTGCCAGGTTATTTGTAATATTTCTGTGACCATTCTGGGGATAATTGCTGTATGAAATATTTTTGTGAGGAACCAAAATTCTGTATTATTATGCCACACTACTAAAGAAGAGAAAAGCCTATCTAATAATTGTTTACCTTGCATTATTACTGTAGATATTTGGAATCTTTTTCTCTCATTCCCAATATGTTTTTGCAGTACTTTCTTTATCAGATCCTCCGTGGATTGAAGTACATACATTCAGCAAATGTTCTTCACAGGGACTTGAAACCAAGTAACCTTCTCTTGAATGCAAACTGTGACTTGAAAATATGTGATTTTGGACTTGCTCGTACTACATCAGAGACAGATTTCATGACAGAATATGTTGTTACAAGATGGTATCGAGCCCCTGAATTATTGTTAAACTCATCAGAATATACTACGGCTATTGATGTATGGTCTGTTGGCTGCATATTTATGGAATTGATGGAACGAAAACCTTTATTCCCAGGAAGGGACCATGTTCACCAATTACGCTTACTAATGGAGGTAAGATCTATTTTGATATGATTTCTTGTTTCTTTATCTGAAAATTTATCCAATCAGTACAATTTGTAGATTATGTAAATGATGTACGTTAAAAGTGAAAAAGATACATCAACATGAAGAAAAAGATATGCTCATAGGTAAGCCAATGGCAAATCAAATGCATTAGGGTAATTCTAGTGACGGTCATGAAGAGATTGTTGCTGGGAATTAAATCATTCCATAAGCCTTTTTTGAAAGCATGACATGGGCCACCATGGGATATATTACTTATTCAAGAAAGAAGAAAAAATATGCTGTTTTTTATTAGAAACAAATATTGCATGAGCACAGGATAAAAGCCATATCATATATTAAGTGCTTCTGTTCATTGCAAGTAAGTTTGGGAAGTCCCTCTACCACTATTCATGCTACAGTGGCAAAGTTTGGGTGTATTTGGTAGATGATAAGGGCTGAGGAGTCAATTAAAATGAAAATATTGATGCAATTTGGAAAAGTACCTCTGTTTGATAGATTTAAGAAAAAATATAGTAAACAGTATTGGTAAAAAATCTTTTTGGTAGATCTTGAAGCAAAACAATGAGTGGGATGAATTCAAGGAGTTAGTTCGTTTGAAGGAAAAGTTAGTCCAATGGCCTTTCTGAGTGTTTTTGTTGGATAAGATAATATATTAAAAAACTGATTTGTGGTTTGATGCTGTATCATCCAAAAATGGAGGGTTGCATGGTGCATATAGTAAAAAAGAGTTTCATTCATTTATTATGATACCTCTAATTCATTTGTTCTGTGTTTCACCTTTGTTTGTCCTCTCATTTTAGAAAATTTTAGGTCTTACATCTGTTTAGATGTTTTGTTTGTTTGTTTATTTCAAATAATATGGAAAATAAAGGCGAGAGATTTTTTGATGAATTTCTTTGTAACAGTAATGATGATATGCTATGTACCCCATCAGATTGCTCTTGAAAGGGTTACACTCTAAAAGTCTTTTACTGGACCCTTTTTTGCCAAAAAGATCTCTAAAATCCATACACAAGTTGATTATCTTGATTTATGTCCGAGCATTATATGAGTGGAACTTCAAAACATTTAAATATTGGTTGGTTAGTGCAAAATCTTGAATTGTATTTTTTTGCTTGATATGGTATTTATGGTAATTATTTATTAAATTCTTGTATTCCATGGAAATATTAAAAAAATGTAAAACATTATTTATGGAATTTATTGATTATTTTTATAATCAAAATAATTAATCTTCAGATTTAAAATTCGTTTGAAATATACACTTATCTATACATGCTATAATTTAGATTGCAAACAAATCGTAAGATTTAAGATTAGGATGTGTAATGTCAATTCGATGTTCTATTTGCATAAATAAATCATCAGTTATTTGATTTGTTTTAATTTTATTACAAGAGATAATAATGTATGTGTACATGAAAGTCAACTTATCTCAGATTTTTTTTGTAGTTAATTGGTACACCAGATGAGAGTGATCTGGATTTTGCTAATGAAAATGCAAGAAGATATATACGTCAACTTCCACGTCATGCTCGAAAGTCATTCCCTGAAACGTTTCCTCATGTTCACCCTGCTGCCATTGATCTTGTTGAAAAAATGTTGACATTTGATCCTAGAGAGAGAATCACTGGTAAGTTTTTATTGTTTTGAATGTAATATAATTCTTTATTTTAATTTTGCAAATATTATCATTCAATCCTTTAAAAATTTAAATTTTCAATTTCCATACTAGGTAATTTTTATTTACACATTATAAATGCAAATGAAAAACATGGACCAAAATTCAAAGTTGTAACTTTAGAATTTTTATAATAGAATTTTTTGTTGCAAATAAATATATGCAAAAATAATCATACAAACTTTGGTATTAGATAAATATAAATGGTAAATTTTTAACATAAACTAAAACCTTTTAAAATTTATATATTTGCCAAATTTAGTTAACTTGAACTAATGATAAAATTTTAACAAGTGATTATCTTATATGGATTAATGACATACATAATTATATTTTATTGTTAAGATAAAGAATTTGAAAAGATATATAAAAAATTTCATTTAGATATGCATAGGAATGGTTTTCCCTTTAGCTTTTTATTATTACACTACACATCATGTAGATAATATGTATTTTTTATATTTCTTATTCCTTTTAGTTAAAAGTGTTAATAAAAAGATCTAACTATTATCTATTGTATTACCCTTATTTCTTATATAGTATTTTAAAATCAAAATAATCATTTTTTGCCTTTAGTGATTGAGAAAATAAGTAACTTCTGATATTGACAGATAAAGATATTTAAAAGGCTTGAAATCTTAACGTTGGGATTGAATTCGATTTTCCATTTAAATCATAAATTGTAAACATTAAATCCAAAAATTTAATTAAATTATATTAGATATCTACAGTTCAATTGTCATTAATTAGATAGTAATTATTTTATTCTTAAATTATTTAAACTATAAGATATCTTACATTTATTTTGAATTTGAGGAATACATAGTTAATCAATATATCATGATTCTTTTTCTAGTGATTCTTTCAATAGAGATTTTATTATTACTTGTAACAATATTAAACACTTCAATTTGTCCTTTTGATTGTTTGCATTGTCCTTAATATATTATATTGATTGTCATGTTTTGTTTTTTTATCTATATGCCTTTCATAATTACAATTAATTAATCTATTCTAATTAAAATTGTAATTAAATAATATATTGGGATTGACCGCATGAATCATTTTCTTTTATGTATTTTTATCTATGGTTAAATCATCGATTAAATTATACAAATTTAAATCTCTTCTTGCAATTCTTAACCAAATAGTTTTTTAGGTTTTCTTCTATTTTTTAATTTCTTCAGGACTAATTAATTGTGATCTACATTCAAGATCTGCAATCGATGATTTGATTTAATCTTCTCCCCAAAAAATGATTAGAAAAATAAAATACTTTAGCTACGAACAATTTATTGATATCATATAAAACATTAAAATGAACATAATTATGGGACTAAGTGATCGCTATAGTTGTGAAATGAATGAGAGTGAAGTGATTGAATGGGAATGAAATGAATGATTGCCATGTTTGCTGGAGGTTCAGTGTTTGTGTTACCGGCCTTGTTTGGTTTTACTTATTCAAGAATATATTTCTACGTCAGTTTCATTTATATCGTATGTACAGTTGAAGAGGCATTAGCACATCCTTATCTTTCATCCCTCCACGACGTCAGCGATGAGCCTGTCTGCATGATGCCCTTCAGTTTTGACTTCGAACATCATAATCTTTCGGAAGAACAGATGAAAGAGTTGATACATCGGGAGGCACTAGCATTCAGTTCCGAGTATCAGCATTAGGAGGTCCCATGCACGTATTTCGCTAGCTTTGTTGTATTGGGTATTTTATGGTACGCTCTCCTCAGGTGTCTCCCCATTTCTGTACATATGTAAAATTCTGGAACCGATTTCCTTACGTTTTCTAGTTATGGTTTGAGGATAGGGGTCTGTCTGTTGGAGTATGGCTGTTGATGACCATGCGTCCCATTGTTTTCCTGCAATGACAGCCATCTTGTCGGATTTGATCGGAAGAGAACATGCCGATCAAGTAATAATCTCTCGAATTCGTAGGATCTTCTACTGATATTTTATTTTTTTTGATTATTAATTTAAGATATTTAACTGTAAGTGTAACTCTTTGAGTTAGAACTTATGTCAATAATATCGTAAAAGTTCTTTGACATATTAAGATATACTTTCGCATGTTACAGATATTTTATCTTTGCCATAAGAACTTTCGTTGTAAAGCTTTTTAATATTTATTGCCGGATTTCTCATTGTAGTAGTGTTGCGTTCTCCTTTGATTTCTATGCTTTTAGAATGAAAGAATTTTTTTTCTTAAAAGAAAAAGAAATCAAAGAAAAGAATTCAAACGTGTGGGGAAAAACTTAAATGAATTAAAAGGTCACGCAGATGTATTATGCTGAATGTAGCTTAATGTTTTTTCCTTACGAACAATCTTCTTAGTGAGACGCCAATTTTACCTTAAGTTGAATCTTCGTATGTCTAAGTGAAACTAATGCCATTAAAATTTTTTATGGAAAAAAAGTTAAGTTTGAACACTGTTAATTCGATTTATTTAACTCAATTATCACCCTTAAAAGCTTTGCTTCCTACAACACGAAAAGAGTTTACAACGTAGCAGAACAAGATCGAGGAGAAAACTAAGTAAGCTCCGAAACAAGATAACCACGTTTGATACGCCACTCGACGGTAACGTAAAGTTGTCAGATGAGTGCAACAGAGCAGGCTAGAATAAAAAACTTCTTGTTTTCTTTGACACTAGAATCTTAGAAAATGTATAAAATACTACTACTATTATCAAAAAATACGATGCGACTTTAGATCATAAAAGATCAAATATAAAAGAATGCCGTCACATATTAACAAATGACCTACCTGCCAGTCATTTCCGTCTCGAAGGAAGTAGGAACTGATATATAAAATAATATTTCGGTCCATAAATATTATAGCAGTTTACAGTAATATTCGTTTATGATCATTTCTGTTATAGACAATCCTGGGAAGGTAATGAAAAAAATATTAACATGATCCAAAAATAGTGAACATCGTACATGGAGTAGTGAAGCTTTTTAACAAGCCGTTACAAGACAAGCTCGTTGGCACAAATAGTTTCACATGTTCAGCAACCAATATTCACTGATTGGGCATGCATATTTGTTGGTCATGTACTCCTAAATCTTTAGATGAATATAGCCTGCCGGCATGTTTTAACTAAACTTTTGCAATAAATATGGAAGTTTTAGAAGTGTGCCAAGAGGAAGCATGCAAATTTCCACAAAGAGATGTACAAGTGGATCAAAAGATGTCTTGCCAGTTGCTTGAGAGAAAACGAGGAATGTAAATGCTTACTTGAGATTGTCATGTTTTTCAAAAGAATGCCATGCTGAACTCCTTATCATTGCCTACTCAAGGCTGAGATTGTTTTTTAAAATCTTGGATTGTCATCGATGGCTGACATAAAATCAATTACTATGCTTATTGCTCCAACAGCCTTTTAAGGGAGAAGCAATGGATATCCTTAGAATGTATCAGAAACACCGGAATATTTTCAGTTCTTCAAAGCATATTTGTATCCGTGCAACCAGGCTTTCTTATGTTTGCACTCAGCTCCTCCAGCAAATCATACACATCCTTGTGATAGACACGGGCATCGTCTCCACTATAAAATCTATGGATCAACCCGGCAACTTCAATACAACTCTCTCCAGCAATTTTTTTCAATCCTTCTTCTCTCATTCGTTTTCTGAAGTTGGCTACCTCCTCCCAATATCCAAATTCTGCACACATGTTTGCAACCATGACATAATTTCCGCATCGCCTTGGCTCCAACTCGATCAATTTCAGCCTCACCCTATCAACAATACCAGACTTATCAGCAGTCTTGTTAATATTGCATGCACCCAGAAGCGTTCTCCAGACGACTGGATCTGGCTCAATGGGCATGTTTCCGATGAAGTGGTAAGCTTGTTCAAGGCGGCCATTGCGACCTAGGATATCTGCCATTGCACTGTAATGTGACATCCTGGGTTCGATCTTGTAAAGATCCTTCATCTCGTAGAAGAACCTAAGTCCATCGTCAACAAGCCCAGCATGACTGCATGCAGAAAAGACCCCAAGAAAGGTGACGTAGTTGGGCTTGACCTCTGATTTCTTCATCTTCAGGAATAGATTAAGAGCTTCTGCACCCAACCCGTGCTGCGCGAGGCCCAAAATCATAGCACTCCATGTCCAAACGTTTCTCTCCGGCATTACATCGAACACCATGCAGGCAGAGGAAATCACTCCACACTTGGCATACATATCGACGAGGGCCGTACCCAGCTGGATGTTCAATGCCACTCCCTTTCCGATCATCTGAGAATGCAGCCATATTCCCAAGCTCAGATTGCTGATCCCCACAGAAGCGGAAAGCATCACTAAGATGGTTGTCTCGTCTGGTTCAAAACCACGGCACCTCATGGCAAGTAACACCTCAACAGCTTCCTCGAACCACGAGTTATGGACGAAAGCCGACAAGACCGCGTTCCACGAAATCACGGTTCTTAAAGGCATACCATCGAACACCTTCCACGCATCGGAGACCTTGCGACACGACCCGTACATGCTGATCAGCCCATTCTGAACGTAAACACGACCATCATCGCAACCGATCCAACAAGAAGCTTTCACGACCTCGGCGTGCACTTGCCTTCCGAGATGTAGGTCGGCCAGGGCGGCACAAGCCTTGAGGAGGAAAGGGTAAGTGAGTTTCCCAGGCGTGGCACCGCGAGAGCGCATCTGTAAAAAGACATCGACGGCTTGGACGGGAGACCCTCGAACGGCGTGTCCCCGGATGACGTGGTTCCAGGAAGTGGGTGCGGAGTCGTCGGGGGCGTGGGACAGAAGGGTGCGGGCGTAGGACAGGCAACCGGAGGGCGAGAGGGAGCAGAAGCGGAGGAGCTCGCTGGTGAGGAAGGCGTCGTGGGCGAGGCCGGAGGTCTGGAGGAGGCCGTGGATCTGGCGGAGGTGGGCCATGGAAGAGCAGGCGTTGGCGAGTAGAGAGAGGCATCGGCCTTTGATCGACAGAGGCGTGGAGGCGCCGCTGAGGTCTGAGTGGCAGCGGGAGTTGGTCTGCTTCGGAGAGAAACGGCGGCGGCGGCACGTGGCTGTCCAGCGCCGCAACCGACTCAGAAGAAGCATTGCTGATCACTTCTTCCATTGCTACTCTTCCGAGCAGTGCTTGCTGCTGCGTTGGATTGTGGCCAACATCTTTTAAGGACCTTTTTTTTTTTTGAAATGATTTGATTGGATATTAGATTAAAAAAATGACAGCTACAAACCTGAGAATAGATATCTTGAAAATATATTCACATTCTTCACTTCCTTCAAATGCAAACATCTTAACAGTAAAATCACATCCCCTTCCTCAAACGAGAAAATCTTAATTTGAATGAACTTTTTAAACGATGTCAATACCCTTTTCTGCAACTATATTAACTTGCTAGAAGGACGTTAAATTAATAATATTAGTAATATTGAAGAGATATACAGCACGTTACGATCAAAAATTTCGTTATTTGTATTAAGAATCCATTTCCCCAAAAGCAGCAGAATACCAAAATTAGTCTTCTCCATGTAAACAAACCTCCAAAAGCTCTAGAAAGAGGCATTGAAAAATCATTTACACGACTGGAAAGTGGAAGCATGATGAAGGACGATTTTCAAACTCATGCTACTTCTTAATCACTTATTAGGTATCCGGGTGATGAAACAGACTTGAGCTCGTGGTTATCGCCAAAAAAGAAAGGAAGACTAGGCTACCACTTCTTTGGTATGCGCTGGTCAAAAGTATCGTCATGTCATTCTGTATTTGGACGGAACATGTACTATAAATGCAGTTACAAAAGATTACCTAAAATCCAAGGAACATTCATGACCGTCATCTTGAACTTGATTATAAATACCACCGGATGGAAGACTTTGCCGCCAACATTTTGCACCATGTGGGGCCCGTCAGCTCTTTCACCGCTGCTCTATTAAAGTTTCTTCACGCTGCACTCTTCCACTTATCTCCAAGCATAAACCATTTGCAGATTTAGCTTGTTTTGCTTTGTTGGGGTTCCGAGAAAAGCCAGTATCCACAAAAGTTGGTTGCACGCGAGCTGTTGGATTCGGCTTTATCCGTCCCAATTCTCGCTCTTCTGGTGGTCTAAGCAGCCTGTATTCTGATTTCAATTGTTGGGCTTCATCCTCGTTAACCACTACCTGCCAACACGACTCATCAATAATCATCAAGAAAAAGGGGGTTGTGATCTCCTCAGATGCAATAGCATAAAAGGACAAAATAGAAAAGTAAATAGTGTATGTACATCAACGGACTCAGGATCATGGGTAGATATTTTTTTAATCCAAAAAATGAACCCTTTTTACGTATCCTATTCATGATTCATATTCTTTTTTTTTCCTTTCAAATTTTGAAAATGAAATATTTCTTCGGATTGACTCAAAAGAAGATATGTATTGAACTTCATGAAAGAGATGGGGAATTAGTCCATAGAAATTCAGCAAAAACAACCATGGATAATGCTGATAGAGATAATAGAATAAGAAGTAATGCAATAAATTAAGTTATAACGACCAGTCAACAAACATTGTTCAGTGCCAATCCCTAACAGAGGAAAAATAGATGCTTTCTACATTTGATTTTACCAAAAGGCCGAGAAAGGTATAAAAAAGGAATGAGATACAAGAATTTTCATCAAAACATGAATGAGATAACTGACAAAGACTTGCTCATATGCGAACTTCAGGCTACTTTGAAACTTTGGTTTAGCAGTCAATGGACTGGGACTTTTCAGTAAAATTTAGGTATGAAAGTTCGTTAAGACCCAGTCCACTTATAGCGGGCTTACAAGTCCCACTCCTATTTTTTCACTCATTCTTAAGATCTCATCTCTTCTTTAAAGTTGTCAAGCGTAACAATTTCACTCATTCTTCCTGCATCAGGCCAAGACTCCCTCCTTCTATGGTTACAAATTGCCATTGGATCAAGATCATGGATTCCCGCTTAGTGTTTTACTCTCCCTGTTCTGCCTCTTTTGGTTTCACTGCCATGTTTTTACTTATTTTCCTCTTTTGTGTTTTGTTGTAACCAAAAACATTTTTGTCCTGTTTTAATAAAATCTCTTTTACTGCTAAAAAAAATTCATCTTTTAAACTGTCATCAACTATTGTTCCAATATCATTTCTAAATTTATCTTTGCATGCTAATTTATAACTATCATTTTCAGTGAAATTCTTTTTGATACTATGTTAAAATGTTAATACCCAACTTAAATTCAGTTGGGAATGAATAAAGAAGACCATATATCTGAAAAACAAATTGTCCACAACTTTTCCACGGACTATTCTAACATAAGAAATAATGGCCGAAGTGATACATATCCCAAACTAAAGAATCCCACAATATGATTATCAAAGATGATACCCTAAAAACAATGCAAGAAAATTTGTTTTTTCATTAAAAATTCACAACTTGTGTTGCAAGTGTGATCAATATACTTATTGTGTGATAAGTGAACCAACTATATGTTTAAGATATAACGGGCTTCTTATGAAAATTAATAAGCATATGTGACGTAACAAAAAAGAACAAGGAAAACAATATAACCTTGCGACCGAGTAAATCAAATGTTACGATAATTTTATTCTTCCGTTTCTCTTCAGCCTTTTCTGTTTCCTTCTGTAATAATAGGGCCTTCTCCTGCAAAAAAAATGCAAAGAAAAGATGTGGTTCAGTTTGACACATCCTTTTGCGTTGATAAAGAGTGGAACAAACATAATGTAAAAAGAATTTAAGTGTTGTTACTCAACAACAAGTAGACGATAATGTCAGTGGTACCTTCTTGTAACATGATGAAATGAGATCGGTAATTTTAAAGGAAAATATATATCCTGAACATTTTGATGGCAATTTTATTGAGATATCACAGCTTGATAGTTGATAATAATAGAACATCAAAACCAAATATGGAAAAACCATTTTAAGCGTTTTTAAGAGATTCCTGGTATTAAGAATTTCCTATTTAATCCCTTTGTTGAAATTATTTGATCTCTTTGAATTTCATATTTGGAATTTCATTTCTATGTTGGATTTTGGTCAGTTGTTTAAATGCCTCATTTCTGATTTAGCAATTCCAAGGTTTTTCTGATTAAAATCAGGAAAAATGACCTTTTTCGTTTTTCCTTTTTGTTGCCAATACAGTCCTATTTTTACTCCAATTCATTTAAGATTTCTTTTTTAAGCAAGCATACAAGATTACCCAGTGTCTACTTCGGATCAATCATGGTTACTGGTCTTCAAGCCAAACTTTCCTTAGACAAATGCAATTTGCAAGAAATATGGTTTGCAGGGTGAATAATGGAATGAGAGCATTTATAATTTGAAGGATGAGATGTGAATCGGGATATGATTGCATTTGAAGTTTATATTAACAAATACACATATTTAACCAACAAACCTATGTGGTATGGTGGTTATTTGCCAAACTCTTTGAGTAGGCATCCCACATATGACCGAAAGCTGTTCTCTACACTTCCGAAGTTTTTCAAGATCTTTCTCCTTGTTGAAGGGTATTTTCAGATATTTACAAGTAGAGCCAGTCTATGGTTGAAGCGAGGGTATTGGCTTTATAATATAGGTATAGATATAGATAAGAAAGCTTCTAGAAGAGTTCTAGTGGATGGCCAGAATATAGCCCTAGCACATTCCCAAGGGATTTAACTTCGATTTTGTTATAAAACTTTGGTAATTTAAAAAAAATGTGTTGGTAAAATTTTGTTACATATGTGGAAGCACTGTTGGTTTTCACTAAGCAAAGACTAAGACATATAACTAAAATTACAGAAAATTAATTTGGATATATGTTGGATAGGTTAAAAATGAAAGCTATTCATTTATGTGATGAGATTATAGATGGGGAGATTAATAAATACAGAAATGGAGAGGGAACATTTGGACAAGATATGGCTACAAAGTAGAGATCCAATCTCAATCTAGATCCAAGCAAAATTTCTACTAGTTCATTACTTATTTGAAAATAAATAATTTTTATATGTTAAATATAATTGTATTTCTTTTTAAAATTTAGTTGCATGATGGGAGAGCTAAGGGGGGCACACACCCAAGTTGCAGAAGATGATTCTTAAGATTCAGAGGTAGATTTGTGCATCTTCTGGTTGTAAACATAACTGAGTATGGTAAGTAAATTCACTTGTATTTAGTTTTTGATCTTTACAATGTTATTTGTAGTTAAAAAATGTTCTACTAATGATTCAAACTTTATTTTTCTTAATTACAGATACATACAAAGCATAGTATTTAATATTAATTTCATATGTGTATCGATCCAAAGCAAAAAGGAAAGTATTAAGTATCAAGGGTGTTAAGATGACTTGAATGGTCATCGTCTATTTCTATGCCCTGAATATCAGAATTCCAAAATGTTTTTTTTTAACCCTTTGGAATACCAGCATTGATGTGTGTATTTATGGAAAATGTCAGTTACGGTTTTGTATTAAAACTGTCTGTAACTGCTGGTGTAAAATCTGTGTATTTATATGGGATAGGTGCACTCCTATGGGGGTGATGACACCATCTGAAATTCCTTATCTGTAACCTCTGTTTTGCATAGTGCTGAGTCTCTTCCCCTCCTCTCATCCACTGTGGACGTAACCCTAGTGGTGAACCACGTTAAATCCTTGGTACTCTATTTGTGTATGTGAGGTGTGAATCCTTGTTTTTGCCATCCGTTTGATCCATTTACACATAACAAATGGCTTTGGTAGGAACAGTGTAAAAGCATAAAAATCTTGAATTTCAATTGAAAAATCTTGGCTTTTAACTTGAACATTTAGGGAAATTTAAAGTAAGACATGATCCACAAAAAACTAAATAAATTTATTTTTTAGGATTTTTTAATAATTAACATGCTGTAGATAATACATATTGTTGTTCACATACAGAGATAACAATGGAGAACTTGATATTTTTTATCCTAAAAGTACACATCAATTAAATGGAGTTGATAGTTTTGATTAATTTCAAAATTAGAATCAAAATAAAAGTTTGTAACTAAAATGAACATTCTTGCATAGATCATAACTAAAACAAAATAAAAATCCAAAAATCAAAGCCTGAATATTTTACAAATTCTTGAGCAAATACATAAAATCCTTCGAAATAAGATCAAGGCTTGAACAAGAAAATTACAAAATAAACTATTGGTCTTGTTGAAGAGTTTTTACTCATTTAAAGAAAATTAGAGAAGACCCATAGGAGAAAATCCTGTAGAAATCCAATGTAGAGGACAAAGGATGAGAGTTATAGTATTAATAGGTAACCTGGTTGAAGAAGGTTTCCAACTGTATTGATGAATTTTAGTTGAAATTTCAACCTTATTGTCAAAATTTCACTGATAAAAACCAAAATCTTCATTAAAACCTATTCAATGTCGATAATCTAGGTTTATCAGATTGGTTACTTTGGAAACCGATGTATAGGGGAAATTTCACCAATATGGATAGATACGTGATTCCATGATACAGAAAAGTGGAAGAAGCTAGGTTCAAAGAGGTTGAATGACCTAATTTATGTCTGATTTAATTCAACATTGAAAGATTGAAAGGAAGACATTTGAAAGATTCAAACTCATCAATTGCAAATGAGAATGAATATAGGCATGAATGGGTGAAGGAAATGGATGCAAATGATGATGAGATCTTTGTTCAATCTGGATTAACATGGGAGCTAGTTGGAGAGGTTCCTAAAGCAATAGAGGTATTGAAACTAAGATGTAGCAACCAATCCAAAGTCTCAACTTCTAAAGCACCAAGCTTGCCTCATGTTGATGATGAGCCTTTTCTATTTAAGGAAGACACTAAGGATGAAGAAAATGCTTATGAGGAGCAAGATGAAGACTCTTATTGATGTTTGATGTATTTAGTTGACTTTAGATTTTATTTGCTTGAAGATGATGGAGTTGTTCTGGTAGTCTGTATCATTGATGGTTGTGGACTTCTTGATTTAGCATATGACATCAATGGTTGTAAACTTATTAGTTTAATATTTAGGTTGATGATGTTGGACATGTTACTTCAATATTGTCTTGATGGTAGTGGTTTTATGATTGTTATCAATGTTGATTACTTGGTCGTTGATGTTGAAGGAATTATTTATGACTTTAATAATAAATGAACATGTTTATCTTAATCAAGTACATTTCTTAATTGTATTGCATGTGATTTATTACAATTTACTAATTTTTTGCATATAAATATGTAGTTATATTTATTTTTATTAAGTTTATATTATTAACCTATGTTTCAAAAAAAAATGATTTTCCTGATCTGTATAATGTCTTTTTTTTGTTTTTCAAAGCATTGATGTCAACTACACTTTTATTTTTCTTTCCCTTTCTTGTTTCAACTTAAGTCATTCCTAAGGGATAATAAGTTAACTTGGTTGAGAGGCAAAGTGAATCCTTAACCAAGTTCCACAAAATTTAGAGACTAAGGATCTATTTGTACAAGCAAAAAGTAACAGAAAGGAATAAAAAGAAAATTTCAAAAAGTTACAGAAAGTGACGAAAGAAATAATAGGTGTTTATACATAGTTAGAAATGTAATAAAAAGTAAGAGAAAGTAATAGAATATAAATTTAATAAAATATAAATTTTATGATTTATGATGATAAATATGATTTTTATAATAAAATATGAATTTTATGAATAAAAGATGATAAAATATAATTTTTATGATTTATGATGATAAAATATGATTTTTTAAATTTATGATGATAACATATGATCCATAAAAAAATTAAAAGAAAACTTCTACTCAAAAATCTTCTCAAAAAAGTTGGAACAAAAAGTTTATTAAATTTTTCTCTACTTTCCATTATGTACAAACACTCTACATTTTATTTTAACTTTCTGTTACTATCTCTTTCTACTACTTTCCACTATATACAAATCCCTTCTAAGTAATGAGCTCATGACAAGTGACAAAAAAAAAAGTTTCATTAGGTTGAGTTGCATCAAAACCTTTAAGAGATGGTATTAGTATCCAACATCACCTTCAATTAAAGGGATAATGACAATAGAAAAGAGATTCAACATAAGAAGCATGAGCATCAAGATGTTAGCATCCATGGACCATTGTCTCAACAAGTTGGAGAATGTAGTGGCACAATTGAAAAAAAAGGTTGAACTCATAAGTCACAAGAGAGGGACTTGAAGTTCAGGTGAACTTAGAAGGGAGATGTAAGGACTTGAACTTAGATCATCCCAACCAGAGGACTAAAGCCTTGGAGACCATGATTGACGACCTGCCAAAGCTTATAGGGAAGCTCATATTGACATGAGTGAACAAAGTTGTAGTTAGATAATTGAAATGCCAAAGACACAAAACTTCTCAAAAAAGAGATCAACCAGGGAGTTAGGTAATTGCCTATTGGGCATGAAAAACTATGGACATGATAGGCATTGTTGATGAAAAGATAGGCTCACATTGGTTCTTTGTTCCCAATTGATAGAGGAGGCAATAACATCAACACTTATAGTGAATTTTTTGGAGGTGTGAGGCAACAATTCTCCCCTGAGAATGAAATCAAACATCAACACATGTTGGCACATGTTTTTTCAATTTGTTGACAAGACATTTTGATTTCCTATATTTCCATCAATATATTACCAATGTGTTGAAGTTTTACCAACACATCTCATTTTTGAACCACATTGAAGTTTGACACAAAATCAAAATTGAATTTCTCAACCCTAAGTATGTAGAGGGGGAAGCTCAAGCTAAACTATGACATCTCCAACAAAGAGATTAGAGACTATGCCAAGGAATAACCATTGTTGGAGCTTACAAATTTGAGAGGCAAAGATGTACCATTCAATTTCATAGATGGGTAGAAGCCATTGGCATAACAAGAGTTTAAACATCAAAGAATGCAAAGTCTTGAACAGATTATGACTATTAATGAATCCATGGTAGAGTTCAAGAAGGAATATCCATCGCCAAAGCCAATAAGTCAATCACATTAAAGGTGGGGGAGACAAAGATCGCATCCTTAAAAACCAAGAGAATCACCAAACAACTCAAGAGTGGACAAGCATTATGGTAAGTTGAGCTACTTCATTTGTTATGAGCCACATATACTGAAGGACCACCCAAAAGGAACACATATGATGCAATAGTAGAAGAGAAGGAAACTTAAAGTCAATTAAACTCAAAGCTCTTCAACAATTGAACACCATTAAGTCCCAAGCTTTTGGAAAAACTAAGGGCATGACGTGTGTGAAGGTGCAGATCATGAGAAAAGAACTTGAAGTCTTGATTGACATCAAAGCAATGGATCTCTTTCTAGCCAAAGAAGGTGTAGAGAAACTAAACATTTCAATTAAGAATTAAGGCAGTCACTTGAAGACAATGAATATCATCCCTATCAAGGAGATGATGACTATGATATGATGGCCAATATAAGATTCATAGATTATATCTTTACCCTTTATTGTTCCATTTTCCAACTCGTAATGCATCCTACATCAGAGACAACCATCCACGGTTCTAATCTGATAAAGTGACAAGGCAATAAAAGTGCTTTTTGCTGTGCAACCTGCTCAGAGATTGTGAAAGACTAAAATGGCATTCTTGGCTATCTCAAAGAATATGAGAGTAAATAATATGCCAAGGAAATCCCTTGAGAAGTTGAAAACATCATGAATGTTATGACTCCAGAGATGCCAAAAAAGTTACCTATTCATAGAGAGACAGTTCATCAAATTGAGTTGGTCATATGAGCAAAACCAACAATCGTGTTTCCATGCCAGATGTCACCAAAAGAGTTGCAAGAACTGTGTCTCAAAGAAATTTTAAAGGCAGTACTACCTCAACCTATTGACATGTCCTGCATTTTCTATTGATCAGTTCCTGAGGATTGTGATCTTCTTCCATTGTCCTTTTGCAAGAGTTTGGAATACGATCCACCAAATGGTTATGGATGGAAAATTGTAGTTTGACTCATTAGAGAGCTTCAAGAGATGTGTGACTAGAATTTTTAATGGGAAGACCTCAATGACATAGTACCAGCTACTTCTAATGTCTCATGCTATTTGTCACTTGGAATACAAGAAATGACTGCATCTTCAGCAAAGAGAAGATTTCTATGTTTGAGATTTTGTCCAAGGCTATTTCTAGCTAAAGTGTTGGGTAAATGCTTTGCCTATGTAATTTCTTTTTCTATTTTTCCCTTGTTTGGATTAGTTCTTGCTCTGAATAAACGTTATTGTTTAATAAGATTCAATCTATCTTTTCATAAGAAAAGGACTACTTCAACCTTAGAAGGCCCTTTAAGATGCCCCAACCTTGTTCCAAAAAAAGCAAGAGAAATCCTTATAAATGTGTAGATTACAAAAACCTAAACAAGTTGACAGTGAAGAACAAGTATTCTATTCCTCTCATTGCCAACTTGTTTGATCATTAGGGTAGGCACAAGTGTTCTCCAACTTAGACCTGAGATCAAGGTATTTGCAAGTATGGATAGTCAAAGGAAATGAGAAAAAGACAAATTGCATCACAAGATACAAATTATTTGAGTTCTTTGTCGTGCCATCCAAATTTAGGAATTCCCCAACAATATTTTAGACCCTCATGAACAAGGCACTTTAACCCTTACCCTTCCCTGATAGATATGTGGTTGTTTACTTTGATGGCATTGTAGTTTACAACCACAATTCAAGGGAAAATATGGAGCATCTAAGGAAAGTTCATAAGGTCCTACAAGAGAACGAATTCTAAATTAAAAAGGAAAAATGAGCTCACTCAAGAGGAGAATTTCTTCTTGAGCCATATCTTTTGAAGAGGTAAAATTTGAATGAACCCAGAGGAGATCAAAGGCATCATTGATTGGGAACAACCAAAGAAGATCACTAAGTTACAATCTTTTTTGGACCTTAATCAAAGGTTCATCAAAAGATTTTGTTACATTGCAATGCCCTTAAACTGTCCTCTAAAGAATAGTTGCTCTTCGAATTGGGAACCAAGATATCATACTGACAAGATAAAGAAAGTTGTTACATGGAAACTTGTCCTAGTGTTGCCAAGCTTCAACAATCCTTATGAATTACTGAACCCTTTGATTTCACACAAGGGGGTCTGCTCATTCAAGAGGGACATCCAATAACTTTGAAAGCCATAAATTGAATGACACAGAAAGTGATATACCGCCCAAGAGAAAGAGATGACATCTATCACCCATTGGTTGTGGACAAGGTGGCAGAATTACCATTGTACCAAAACCTACCCTCTTTTGGCATAAAAAATTCACAGAAAAATTAACAAAAAATTAAATTATTGTTGCTAAATTTAAATATACAAGGCAAAGACAATCAAGTACCTCATTTGATAGCCAGGTATTTCCCTCAATCTCGTAATAGTCACTCTGATCATCAATGACTGTAGTACGTGCTGCTGAGTTTCTATCATACTCAACAAGCCTTTTGGCAAATGCTTCGGCAGCAGATTCAGTATATGATGCATGAACTTCTGTGCTTTCAAGTCCCGCATAAGTACTTCCTTCTCTTAGCACAAGTGCACCACAAAAACTGCAGGGACCTTCACCTTCCTGTTCACAAACTATCTTACCACAGGACAAACAGTTGCTTACAAGTTTATGCCTTCGGGCCTGACATGAGCATGGCTGTCCTTTCTGAAAAACTATTGAACCTTTTGCGGCCTCTGCAAGAGAAACAACCTTCCCTGACTTTTTCTTTTTAGAGACACCAGAATTTCCTAAACTAACACTACTGGATCTTGAAGCTTCAGTGTGCATATTGCTACTCATATCAACAGTATCTCCTTCCTTGTGTATTCTCGTTTGTTTCTTGGTTGCATGGGCCGGTCTTTCATCAACAGGAGGCTTGACATAAGCTACTAGTTTTGAAGCTCCTCCTTCTGGAACATCACGCTGGGTGCCCACATAACCTCGCCTTTCCAAATATTCATGAGCAATGCTTTGAATAGCGTCCTCACCAATAATATTCTACAGAAACATTAAGATATTTTAATTACATGGCAGGTAAAGTTTTTGAAAAGAAAATGAAACACAGGCTGTCACAATAAAAAAGTATCTGTTTACAACCAGGGGAATTTGTTTTTTCATCCACTGGTGACAGGTAATTTGGTTTTCTCATCCACTGCAGACAATTGAATACTTGATTGATTGACAATTCCAAATTTAGTTGTCATATGCAACTTATTGTGTTTGTGAAAACAAGAAATGGTACAAGAGTTGATTGATTTCATTAACTAATAAGAGACCTCTATATATAAATGTTACACAAAGACAACAGATACATAACAAATAATATAGGGCTTAACTCATAAGAAACCCTAACTTAGCCTAATCTTAGGATCCAATTATTTATACATTCGAACACTCTCACTCAAGTTGAAGTATTTAAGAATGCAACTTCCAACAAACTCAAATATAACAATAAATAACAAAATAAACATAAACAACTATAGCAAGCACTAAACAAGCAAGAGCTATAATAGTTGTAATAGACATAGCATGGTAACCAAGTAGAAATAATGATCAATTTTTTTAATAGCACAGCAAGCAGGCTCAAATATTGATTGATAAGCTTAAAAACTCATATTGTTGACATCATTAGACACAGTCAATAAAAACAGATGCCTACAAATACTAAAAAAACTTGTACATACCAGCTAATGTAAACACTAATACAATCATCACTAAATTGTCTAAAAGTAGCGACAAAACAACAATGCCTACCATCAAGACTTATTTTGTGGAGAACAAATGCCTATGTTGACAAAGCAACATTACTTCAATGTCAAGACTCGCAAAAGAAACAAGCAAAAGAATATTAGAGGTTGATGATAGAAGCATTAATGTTTTTGTAACTTTCATTTTTCTCTTTTTCTTTCCATTTTTGAACTTCTTCCGCCATTTTTTTAGCACAAACTTTTTTATTCCAAAAACTCCTTTCTCTTTTTCTCCCATTTTCCTCTCTCTCTCTCTCTCTCTCTTAGCATAGGCACGAGGCCCCCTCTGCCCCTCTTCTCTAGACTTTCCCTCTTTTGTTTTTTGTTGAAATATGGACATTCAACTCAAAACCAATTGGTTATAAGTACAGGAGTCCATCTATATATCAATTCATATTTTTGTTTTAAATTTTTCAATGTGATACCATCTATTCCGATATTCTTCCTCACTTGTGACCATTTCTAGACCCTACAAGTGTTACCCTGTTACCCTTTTTAGATAGATGTGTATAGGCTTATTAAGATCTTTTTGTTCTAATATCATGTCGAAATATGGACATCCAAGTCAAAATCAATTGGTTATGAGTTGAAGACTCTATCTATGCATCAATTCGTTGTTTTTAAAAAATTTTCAATGAATATTTCCTTCAAATTATAGGCCGGCTAAGAAGAAGCAAACATTTTTGGCGTGTGAGAAACTAGCTAAGCAAGTACACGTAAATGGTAAGTAGTGGAAAAAGGAGCGCGAGGCGAATGTGGACCATTGAAATTCATAGTTCTACGCAGACTGTGATAGAGTAAAGCTCGTTTCGTTTATTCACAAACTTCTTGCAGAAATTGACGCTAAAGTTACACTTGCAAGCTGGTAAATCGCGATATAGCCAATTCTGTTAAATCACTAAAACCATATTTATTTACCTAATTCATCGCTCGACGAATGAATACCAAGTAGCAAGGAGAAAACAAAATTGCGTATTGAAATCCAAATAAACGAAACAACAATCAGCAAACCAGACGTGTATGCAGAGGTTGACGGTAATTATGGCTACGTCTCTGGTAGAAACAACGAGTTGAGGGGCAGAGTAGGAGAAGAAGAAGAAGAAGAAGAAGAAGAAGAGGCAGTACAAGAAGGTATTCGGCGGCGTCCTGAGGGGGAGCGAGTTCACAGTAGGAGACGAGGCCGGAGATGAGGTCGGCGTCGAGAATCAAACCCGTCTCTATCTTCCCGCTGAGATCCACCAGCGCCTTCTCCAGCCATTTCCCCGAGGACGACATGCCTCTGCTTCTCCCGTCCTCTTCCCGTGTCCGGAGCTACGAGGCTTCCATTTTTCTATTTGGGTTCGGAGTAATTTTTTCCAAAAATAAAATTTAATTGTAATTATATGTCGTTAATTTTCACAATTAAAAAATAAATCAATAATTTCAATTACAACGACTCTCAACTGCACACCATCGCATGCACGGCCACGATTCTAAGAAAGTTTCGATCGTATTTTTTAGAACAGCTAAATACGTTGCAAATATTCGTTTTATAGTTTAAATATATCAAATTAAAATTTATCTATGATAAAAATTATATCTAAAATAAATAGATACTTGTCTTTTATAAATATTTACTTCAAATACAATTTTCGTTATTAACAGATTTTAAGTTGATATATCTAAATTATAAGATGATTGCAACGTTTAATTCTTTTTAAAATGACCGCATCTACTCTTGAATCTTGATCTCATACTTCAAAGCAAAATTAGGATAAATTTTGCAAAAAAAAAGAGAGAAAAGAAGGTCATTAGTAAAAGGCCTTTTTAATAGTAAGAATATTTTCTTTATCCCATGAATCTGAGGCAATGGTTGCAACAAAAATCATGTTATAAACATTGATCATAGAACAATTAATCTACGCTAGGAGGATTCCCCCTCTTGGTGACATTTGTATTGAAATCAAGAACCTTTCCTGAGTGTTTTGTTCAATCAAAGGGTGAATTAGATGAGATTTAAACTTATTTGTCTCTTCTACCATGATTGGAATACAATTACCAAAGATAACATCAAGTTCTATGAAAACACCAACTTTCAAATCCTTATAACTCTTCTTCCTCAAAGAAGGGAGTCAAGGTTTCATTAAAATGAGATATCCACCAGTCCTTTCAACTCCATCATAGTTTGGCTCTTCAACATGAGTTTTCTAACAATTCATTTGAATACCAATTCTCCTCCTCCTTTTTCATCTCCCTCCCTTCTCTTCTTTCATACTTGGTCATCCGTAGTTTCCCATCACCAAAACCTTACACATATGCGTATTTGCATTGTGTTGTTATGTAGATTTGATAACATCACGTCACCATGGAGAAGTTTTCTAACTACATGAAAATTTGAAAAAGAAGGTTTGGTTTGAAGAAGACGAAGAAGAAGGCTTTGGAGGCAAGAGTGTTTTGCACTCCATTGCTGAAAAATGGAGATTGTTAGCAAGGTTGGGACCATTAACTCAAAAATTTGATCATTACATGGCTCAACTTAGTGATATGATATTATACTCTATTTCATGACTTGTTTTATGTGGAAATGGATAGTCTTTAGTTCAAATCACAATATGGTGTAAGAAAATCTATGAGTTAGTTCCTTTTATCATATGATCTTATGCACGTAGTGGTATTTGTGATTCTTTGGTTGAAATCATGACAAGGTTTAATTTGGAAGGTAATATGGTTTAATTTATCTTGTGATATGATGGATCTTATGTAGTCAAGTCATTATTTAATTCAAATCATAACATGGTAAGTCATAAACCATGACATGGTTTTACTTGGACGGTGATATGATTTTGTTTATTTCATGATGAGATATATCCTCAGTCATGTTTTCTTTTAATCTACTCAGGTTTTTTCTTATGATCAATTTTAGATTTAGAGAGATAAAAATCATGAAAAATGAAAAGAAAAGAAACAAGAGAAACCATTTTCCATGATTTTTTCTATTTGTACATAAAAAAAATAAAAAGAAAATATTTCTCCCTATATTACCTTCGTATAAAAACTCAAATATTTTTCGTTTTCCCCCTCCCCCCCCCCCCCCCCCCCCTTGAAATTTCTGAAAATCCATCCAAAAAACTCGCGATTCATCGTCGCCCTCGTTGGATTTCCGTCGCCCCTCCTCCCGAATCAATCCAATGCAGCGAAACTCCCAATTTCATCCCTCCGAAACGTAGCATTTCATCCGCCTGAAACTCGCGAATCTCATCGCCTCCCCCCCCTGAAACGCCTGGAAATCCACCCGAAAAAACTCGCGATTCATCATCGCCCTCATTAGGTTTCTATCACCCTTGATTTCCATCGCCCCTCCTCCCGAATCAATTCAGCGCAACGAAACTCCTGATTTCGTCCCTCCAAAACGTAGCATTTCATCTACCTGAAACTTGCGAATCTCGTCGTCGCCCCTAAAAATCCGCTTGAAAGTCCCGATTCTCGTTGTTCTCAAAACTTCGGAATCGTCACCCCCGAAATTGTTGATTTCGTCATCCCACGCTCGTGTAGTATACGTCGAAACTCCAGTGCCATCACTTCTCTCTCACGGAAATCAGGTTCGTTTCTTTCTTACTCTTCTTTTTTTACTTGGATCTAATATGCCTTCAGCAGTAGAGTTCTTCGTTTTGTTTGCTACTACTGGCATTCGATCTTTTCTCCGAAGGATCTTCATTTTGTGAAAGCCTCACGTGAGATGTCAACAATTATTGAAAAAGTAGACATGATTATTCAATAAATGCATCAGTACGTTAGTCGATCGATATTAATGCATGGACTGGTGTGACTATTTGAGTCTACGTGAATGAGTAGAAGGAGGTGTATCAATGCAGTTGTTGGTGATTCAATGTGTTGACGAGGCATAATCTTGGTGGATCCACAAATCAACAAAGTACTGCAATAAAAAGATGCATCGATAGGTCGAACAATTTGATCACTTGAACTGACTATCAAGTGTCAATCGTTGGAGAACTATGTGGTCATTTGTGGCATAAAGTAGTGTGACCATTTGTACAGGCATAAAATATCTACGACACGTACAATTATATGTTGGATAATGTATATTGATGTGAACTATTGTATATTCATGTTGGTTATGCATTTCATATACATTTGATATTGATTATGGAAGACTCATTTGTTTATGCATGTGTTACATTGCTGGGAAATGGCATGTTATACGTTATGCATGACGTTGATGACTTGTGGCTTATGTTAATATTTTATATATAATTGATGATCGATTTAGCTATATGTTCTAACCATGAGGATCGAAACTTTGGTATTATGAATTAACTAGATATGGTATATATGAATATGTATAAAATGGTGATGATCTAATCTATTGTCTTATGTTACATAACTCATGATTATTGTGTTGTTATTGCATTTCTTCCTATATTGCATTGAATGTTGACTAAATAATCTTCTTATTGCATGCATGCTATATTTATGATTATTTTAAAATTATGATAGATTAACCTACTAGATCTTAGCTTATATGTGTGATTTTTAATTTTTAGGTTACCTAATAGACTCTTAAGTTAGAGGTAAGTAGGAGAGGATGCATTGGTCACCTATGATTGTCATGAAAAGCATCTCTTTTGTTGTGACTGTGGATGCTTTTTTTTTATTATTAGGATGATTTTGTGATTTGTGCCCGTTTTTGGATGTATTATATTCTTAAATTTTGTTTTTCCATTTGTATTTTTTCTAAATCTGAGAGAGGATTCAGAGGCTTATCTTCCATAAAAGTCATACTTGGACATTGTTATAATACTATCTTTAAAAGTTGGACCAAGTTGACGTAGGGTCCGTTTATACATGTATGTATATGTAAAATGTATTCTTCCATTGTTTTGTATGATGTATTAAGCATTCCATGGGAGCATTTTTAATCTCTACAAATCTAAATCATTTCTGTAATTTTAAATCAATAAAGTATTTATTTTTTCAAACTAATTTATTTTTATGAATATTTCATATTTTTATATAATTTTTTCTATTAAATTGTAGTGACCTAATTTTACATGCACATAAATCTTCCATAAATCATAATGTTATTTGCATGGCAATAGCAAAATATGATAGTCTTCTATCATAATGTTCTTTTTTTGATAACTACAAAATATAATTTCTCATTTGAAAATTTTCTTATGAAAATTTTATTTTGTAATTTCTAACTTTGTTAATGAATATAATACAAGAATATGACTTTTGAGAGAAAAATACGTGAACTAAAACATTAGACAAGATAAAATTTTTATAAGTATCTTAACATCAGAAATAAGAAAATGAAATGTTAAAGCACATGATAAGAAGATCAGAACTAAGACATGAAAAAAAGTAATTATTGAATACAATGATAAAATTAATGTTAATGTTGAGAAAAAACACATAGAAATTAAAATGAAAACATAGAGAATAATGTATAAAAATTTTCAAACAAAGTGTATGAAGGTGAGATTACATCCATGGACATATTGACATTTCTAAAGAAATTTAAGATGAATTTGTGTAGATATATTATTTTATTTGATGGTATTCATTTATTTCGTTGAACTTTCATATATTAAGTAATTTTCTTCATTTATTTCTTATAGCAACATCCAAAATGTAAAGTATATTGAGAAAAATTATGTACAATATATGATGATCTGTATACAATGTTTAATGGAAATATGACAATTAGAGTGAATAGTCAAGTTCTCTAAGATTTCACAAAGTCACAACATGTGCAATCCTAAGAACCTGTGGACACTTTTCTTGTATTCAGTACTCAAGTTCTTTTAATACTTCCTGATAATAAAGATGATGAACATACGTCAAACTCTTACACAGGTGAAAATATTGGTAGTAACTTAAGGAAAAGAGTTCGACCGCATGCTGAATCATCTTAATCAATTGCTATATCAATGAATGAACTAAGTAAAAACATGTAGAAAATAATGAAAATGAGAAGAAATTAGAATTCAGAAAAGAAATAGATGAAGTTATTCCTCAAATCCTTGTAGAGATAATATTGGACTTGAAGTTGCTAGAACACCCTGTGAAAAGAGTTATTTCTTTAGGATTACTCACTAATATTATGCGAGTTAAGTAGTTAAAACATCATATTGAAAAAATGTGAACTACCATCTATCATGTTTCTCTCTATTTAAACATTTTATTGTGAAGTAATAATTTGTAGTTAAACTTTGTTATTGATTGTTTATTACATTTAAACATTGTTGTTATTATTGAGTATTTACCTTCTTTACTTTATTGGCTTCTTTAATTAATTGTGCACTCTACTTTTATTGTTAGGTACTTCTATTTGGTTGATTTTTAATTATTTCACATATTTGTTCTTTTACATGTAATTATTCTCTACATGGACAACTATAATGAAAGTTTTCAATAACAATTAGAGAGGTGAAGATGAAGATAGATATGCAACATAATTACTCAAGCAGTAGTTGTACATAATATTATACATATTAGAAATCATTATATTGAACAAATATATAGTAGAGAGAGAGAATGATATACTAAGACATTATTAGATTCATTAATACCTCACCAATCATATAACTATCGAAAAATATATCACGAGTCAAACTATTTTTATGAAATTTTGTGAGTTGCTTAAAAGAGAAAGAGTTATACAAAATAGTCGAGGTATAAATGTAGAAAAGAAATTGACAATTTTTTTTATTACAATTGATCAGAACCAATGATATAGAGTAAATACTAAACATTTTGGAAGATTTGCTTGAACAATTAACATATATTTCAATGAAGTTGTCAATAATATAATCAAATTACATGATATACTTATAGTAAAACCTTTATCATCAACACCAATTAGAATTTATAATGATCCAAATGTCTACCCATATTTTAAGTTAAAATATGAATTATATTATGTTCTTCCATTTCATTAAATGTATTTTACCTAGATGTTTGACAATGCATTTTTACATATTTTCTATAAGATTACATTAACATCATTGATGGTACACATGTAAATACCACAATTTATAGATAAGAAATTATTAAATACAAGAATAGTAAAATAGAATTTACACAAAATATATTAGCAACTTGTAATTTTAACATAAAAATCACATATATGATTGTTGATTAGGAAGGATCAATTGTAAATGCAAATATATTACAAGATACGACTTCTCAACCACATGAGCTTTAAATACCACCTAATATAACGTTACTTTCATTCACATTATTTGTTTACATAAATGTAAATAATAGAAAATATTAAATGTCATGTATATTGTGCATCTAGTAGATGTAAGATTCTTAAATCATCTAGAATTTATTTCTCCATTTCGAAGTGTATAATATCATCTTTCAGAATACGATTGAAATTGAATTTCAAATAACACGATAGAGAATTTCAATTATAAACATTCTCAATTGAAAAATGTTATAAAACATATATTTAGAATGATCAAATATCGATTTGTAATTTTACGAAGTTACATATTATATCCATTTGAAACACAAGTTAAAATTATTTTAATATATTTTCTTATCCATAATTTTATTAAAATAGTAGATCAAAAAAACTTACTATAAGATCTAACAAATAAATTACGTGAATAAAATATTATATTAAATGAAGAATTTATTAACAATGTTGAAGAAGATAATGTATATTATTCTACTAATCTAAACATAGAACAAAAGAAAATAACAGTTGATGTAATATGTGAAATAATTATATATTTCAGGTAGGAGAAGAATAATATGTAAAAAAATATATTCAATGTAGTTTTAATGAATTTTACTTTTGATGAAAAAATTATTTTATACGTATATTTTATATAATTAATTGAAATTAATACATCAAAAATTTAGAAAAATTCTTAATATATATTTTAATATTTTATAAAAGTAAATTTAAAATTTTTAAAAAAAATTATTGTCATTTTATATCATTTCCTAGTATAAACAAATATCTCAACTTTCTTGTTATTTTCTAACATTTCCTAGTATATATAAACAATATTTTATTTTCTATCATTTCTTCTCTTTTTCGTCTCTTACTATTTCTTAGATCTTCCATTGTTTCATTTTTCAACAAAAAAATATGTACAGACAAGGCCTTATGATCATTAATGAAACAACACATTCTAAAGACCCATTACTCTGAGACAAAGTTTATGAAGTCCATGGAGGAGATCCGCCATGATAGATTGAAGCTCCAGCATTGGAAGTTGATCTATAGAACTCCATAAGCACATTCCTTTTACATGAGAAATGCATTGAATCAAATGGAAGAGTCAATCGAAAATGTCATTTTTTGGAGCGGCCAATTCAAGGAACAACATCAACATGAGATTTCGTATAAATTACATCATTTGGAAGACATTTTTATCCATACCAGAGAATATATAAGAAAGGTTTCCTCGAGATCATAATCAACCAAATTAAATAGCTACGACGACCCATACTAACATGTGGAAAGCAAACGATATATTCACTGGAAAAAGCAATTGAACCAAATGATTGTAAACAATATAGGTAAGTCATGAAGTGCTGAAATGAAAATTGAAGATGGACGATCAAATGATATTTATATCGTTATTTTAGTTATATTTAAAATTACGTTTGGGGAAAAGAAAAACTAACTTATTAAAAAAATATGGTGAAATGTTTACAGCTTTTTTATTGATTTTTTTTTGTAAGTACAAAGACAACTTTAGAAACACAAGACAATATTTTGAATCCAGGCAAACGAGCAAAGGTTTGAACCAATTTGATCAAAAAATAGAAGAAATTTTGAATAGACATTACCAAGAAGTTTTTAAGACACCAAAGAAACAGATACACCCTTTTCATGAAAAAGGTACAGACATAACAATCATATTTACGACTAGCAGCCAACCATTTCCAAAGTAAAAGTAGAAGCCACTTTTGCCTGACCTACTTTTGAAAAAGAAACTTTCTCAAGAAATGCAAAAGGCTAATTTTCGACAATCATCGGTAGATGTTAGGAGAGATTGATTATGAGAAACTCCATTTAACATAATCAACTTTAAGTAGCTGAGTTGACCAAGGTCATGTAGTCTCATACTCCCTATACCAAGATTCAAATATCAGTGACAGCATCTACTTACTAATTTCACAAAAAAAAAAATTCATTCAGAATAAAAGATCAGGGTTCGTAACAAGTTTTAGAGATGATCTAGAGAAGTTGAGAAATGAACTATATTTGGGGGTACTTTAATTTAGAACTTTTTCTAAAAGATAAATCTTGAAACCTAGTTTGGAATAGCTTAAAGCTACCTTGCATTCCACTTGAAACAAACTGAAGCCACGCTATTTTGATAAATAGGAAAACTTATTCACACTAGGTCATCATGACAGAATGGCATTTGTGGTTAAAATACAGAGGAGCAGATAAAAGTCATGGATAATAAATTCGACATAAAAATAAAACTATTGATGCCTACAATAAATTAAATTGTAAGTGCATATCTAATAGTATAGAATACATGACTTTATAACACTTGATGATTACAATTCAACTAACTTTAAATAGGTGACTATTCAACTAACTTTGAATTGCAATTATTTAATGTTATTAAATCATGTATCTCACACTATTGGAACTCCCACAACCAAATTTAGCCTACAGCTTCCCTGAACTCTAAATTCAATTAATAACACCATATCACCACAAATGGTAATTTCCATTACTACAATGCAGCACATCAAGTTAGGGAAAGAAACGTTTATTATTAATAAACAAAATAACAAATTTCATAAAAAACTTCAATAATAACATAACTACGGCCTATCTCGAGGTATGCATTTGATCTGCCAATAACAGATAACCAAGTTAATTTCCCACTCTGTCACGAGGTTTAAAAAAAAACACTAGGTTCAAACCTAAGCAACAGCATTAATACCTTTGAACTTTACTCTCATCCAGACCCTATTAATAAGGATTAGAAGATCACAAGCATGGGCAGTAACGTATGAGTTTTCCCACCATATATATTACGTATGTTTGCAAGCACATTTCAGGCATGATTTGTGCTGATCTTTGCCAGGAAATTCAGCGTAAGAACTGATCGATAAGATTTTATTATTGTTCAATCCATGAAAAAAACAAAAATGGGGCATTATACATATAAAAACCTTACCACCAAGCATAATATCACAGTGGCAGGCTGCTTAGCTGCTCTGCCACAACCAATGAGGGGCATAGATAGCGCACTTCAGATGCATTTAACTATTAACGAAGGTAAAAGCATGGAAAAGGTCATCTTTGAACAAACCTGGGGCGAGGAGAAGAAAAGGGGTCCTATGGTTGTCTTCAAATGCCGAAGTTGCACAACTGTAGGTATTCCATATCGGAGTCTACATACTTCATCCAGAGGTCCTTGTACTGATTCATGGCAATGTCCAGCCAGGGCTTCATCTTCCCATTGAAGTGTATGACGGCCGCGTTGCTGATCTCGTCTGCGCTGATGCTTGGGTTGTAACCAAGGCCAGTGACGTGCCATGTCTTCTTCAGGGGCTTAGTGTTGGCGTAGAATGCCATGAGTCCCACCGGCAGAGTCTTGTCCAGATCCCACACGGTGCCATCTTCGTTCTGAACACCAAGATGATTTCACAACTTCAATATCCATACATAGATACATACATACAACCTTGCGCACTGCTGCTAATTAACAAGGGAAAAATGGAAACTGAGCTATATATGTATGATATGCGTACTGATGAAGATAACAAGATCGATAAAGACGAGGGAAAGAGAAAGCAAGCAAAAAAAGGCGTATTCTCTTCTTACCAGAGTCATGTACTTGTGATACTCGTCGGTACACCGATCCCTCCTCCAGGCATCGAGATCGAAGACGTTCACCCCAAAGGCCCAGGCACACGCCTTAGGGATGAATTTTCCCCTCACCGCCGGATTAGAGAAGTTCAGATACCTAGCGTACCGCTGGAACGGTCCGAAGCACATCTCCACCGCCCCGTTCACCCTTCCGTCCAGATCCAGCTTCCACAGCCACGCCAGGTCCCTCTGCACCACGACATCGTCCTCCAAGTACACGATGCGGCGCAGCTTGGGGAACATCTCGGGCAAGTAGAACTTGAGGTGGGGAAGCACGTTGAGATCCGTCCTGCCACCCTCGATGAGGCGAATTATCGGAACGTTGGAAGAATTCAGGAAGTCGAAGTCGGCAGTGGCCCGGATGTCGATCCGTGCCCCGCCTGCCGGCGGTCTCTTCTTGAACCACACCTGGAAGGCGGCAAGGTACATTCTATCGGTGACAACGTGGAAGACGTACTTTCTCGGCTCGGCTGCGTTCTTGATCGCGGAGTTGACGACGACGGACACGGCAATGACATTGTCGGAGAAGATGACGATGTGGTAATAGCCGGCGCCGTTGAGATCTGAGTTGGCGGTGGCAGCCCTACGGTAGTAGTCGATGTAAGGCTTGGGATTGGAGACTCGCTCCTCGGCGAGGCGCATGGCGAGGCAATGGAGGGACTTGGGGGTGGATCCGGCGGCGATGGCGGAGGACATCGCCCCAAGCTTCTTGGCGCGGTTGAGCTGTTCGTTGACGGCGAAGATGGTGTCGCGGAGCTTCTGGATCTTGAGGTTGGTGTCGAATGGCTCCTTGGAATCGGAGATAAGGAGGCGGGCGAGCTTGACGCGGTCCTTGACCTCCTTCTCGAAGAGGCGGAGGGCGTCGTCGTTGGCGGCATCGTCGGGGCCGAAGCGGGAGACGATGTCGGAGAAGTTGGACGAAAGGTCCTGAAAGGTGCGGAGGAGGCGGGAGCTCTCGAGCTTGAGCCTGCGGGCGTAGGAGGAGTAGGCGTTGACAAGGGCAATGTGGTCGGTGGCTTGCTTGGTGATGAGATCCAGACGAGTGCGGTGGGGGTCGGAGTTGAGGGCTTGGAAGGTACGGCTCACGTAGGGCTTGAGGAGGAGACGAGAGGTGGAGGAGGGGGTGGTGGTGAAGCTTGTGGAGGAGAGGAGGGTGGCGACGGCGGCGAGGAAGAGAAGGGTGAGCATGGCGGAGACCAGCACCTTGTGGGAAACCGACGCTCGGATTCCGATCGGTCGGCCGGGCCTGCCCCCTGCCATCGGTACGTTATCCTCTTCTCTGGCTCTGGCCGTTCAGAACGGAACGATAAGATCGAAGAAGGCGGAGACCGACGGATGATGCCTGGAATGAACAAAATGTTACATTCCAGATAAAATTATCTCTCGCACCATAAGCAAATAAATGATTATTGTCGTTACGTTTCATAACGACGATGGTGGTGAAGGCTTTAGGGTTTATCTGGTTGTTACCCATCTCCTCCTCGTTCCGTCCGTAACATCGTAAATTTAAATCGAGCGAATAGAATGCAACTGGAAAAAAAAAACATATGGCGAAGGTTCAAACATTGTTAGTATTAAAATTTTGCTTGAAACGATAATATCATTATTTATTGGCCTTTTAAATAGAAAAATAAGATAAGATATTCAATTAATTTTAAATGTACGTAAACCTTGAAAATACACAAAATTCGTTGTGATATCTTAAAATATACAAGCATAGTGTAATAAATTTTTTATTACACTGTTTAAACAAATTTATTGCAATGATGTAAGTACGTTATTCTAAATTACAATGTAATTTATGTTGCCATTATTACTATATTATTTTAGAATAGTGTGAACTATGCTTAGTTGCAAATGATTAGATAGAATTTATATCGGATTATCCAAGTCCTCACTCTTTCCCTTGTTATGCATGCATGGTTGGTCTCAAATAATAAAGGCTTTTTTTTTAGCTCATGGATTATATCAAAAAGTCTTAAGGTACAAGTCAAATAGATCATCACACACAATGAAATAAGACAGTAAATTACCTAAATATTCCATTTATTATCTAAATATATGGCATGTGTCTCACCTGACTGGTTAAAGCCTGCCTCCCACAGCATTAATGATCGCATGCCCACGCTATTTTAGAAGATGTGTCTGTCTTTCATAATACTTGCATATTGAGTATTATGCATGTAGAGATGTGCTTTCAATTTGCATATATGATACAATTGTATCAGTAACATCTCATAAACTAAACTTTTCATTTGGTGTATTTTTCTTTCTTGGAATGTAAATAGAGCATAAGATGTTTGTTTAATGATTTTTTTTTTCTTCAGAAAAATCAAAAAGTTGTTGTGGTAAAAGTAAAAAAATCAAACCACATATTCCAACATCAATGATGTGGATTAAGTGAACTAGAACTTCTCCCATTCCTCACTATTGAAGATCTCAATTCGCAAATGATATGTATAACACAAACGAGGTTCCTTCCCAATAAATTCCTGTTTAGATGGAAGTTTCCTTATGTACCAACATCTGGGAATCTCTGATGGACAGAAAAATAGAAGCAAATACTGCGAACTACATTTCAGTAACTGCAGGAGTGATTTCTCACACAATAAACATCAGATTCGTATTCTTTTCCAGTGCAACAACACTTGGTGAAGAAATGAATGCATATATACTCTTCAGATTCAGATTGGTGAAAAGTATACATATAATCTCTGATGAGCATAAAAAAGAACTAGTTTTTACTATCGCAGCATGACTTACGAGTACATACAGAGAAACAAAGACAGGGAGAAAAAATAATTATTTCCTAATCCTTGAACTCCATGGGGAGGGGAAAAAACTTAGCTTAAAAGCTTTTTGATTTTGCTTCATGGGCCATATTCCTAGCGTCATCAATGAACACGAAAACAGGCACTTGCTAGCTAGTCTTTCATCTTTTCATTCATCAGTTTTTTTATCGTCTGCAGCAGCCCAGTAACTCTTTACAGCATACAGTACCTTCTGAGGAACGAGAGGTCCGTCTTCATGATCCACCATCTTTGTCTTCCATTTCATTCCATCAGCCATTCTCTTCACCTTAATCAAGACATCGACATCATCGCGCAATATGACTGCACCCTCCGGTCGCAAAATTCGATCCATTTCCAAAATAATATCTTCCATCTTACATCTAATTAAATACAATAAAAATGTTAACAAAAGCTGTTTGAATACAGGTGTACATGATTAAAACTGAAATAAGGAATCATGTGTATGTAAGCATACTTCTTGTTGTACAGGCTAAATACACCATGAGCATGGATAAGATCATATGTCCTCGGGTAAGTGGAGAAACCTTCACACCTAGATATTAGAAAACAACAATAATAAAAATGTGAATGAAGTAAAATAAATACAAGGGCAAATGTGGAAAAGAAAGAAAGTGGGGAAAAAGAAAATATTTCTCTTGTTTGTTTAGGTATAAATAAAGGAAGATTTCGATCCTTAGTAGCATCATTTCCTGTATTGGAAATAACATCCGTGCAAAACTTATTCAGCATTAAAACTTCTTGGACGGTATCCTATAGAAAATGAAAACAGTTTTCTTTATGGTAAAGAATAATATATTTGCAAGTACAATTACTGCTCAAAACAAGCAAAAGACTGCAGAATTAAATTATTGATTTAAAAAGAACCATATTGCTTCATAAAGCTTAAGCTTTAACATGCATGTGATATTATGACACAAGTAAAACGATTTTCATAACCTACAAATACAGCTGTTTGGCATTTTATTCCATTTTTGGAGTTGATGTAAGGTTGATTTAGGCACTTCATTTGAACAATCTAAATGTATCAAAATTTTACAAAAAATTGGATTTAGACAAAAGGATTGTAATAACTGATTCTAAAGGAAAATTCAGACATTATTTATTGTAGTGTATTTTAATTACATCCGTAAGGTTGGAACTTCAAAATGATAAACATATAATTATCTTGATATTTCCATTCCTACTAGAAAAATGACTATGAAGTACAAAAGTTTGCAGCAAGTTAACCAATCCAACTGACATTAGCAACGTGAAAATATGATGCACACATTCAAGGGACAGGGATAGGATATAAAGAAGTTGAATGCACATGAAAAGATCATACCAGTCGTGGTATATGCCAATCAATCCCCTTTCATAGATGACACCCAGTGTGGACATCTCAGATATAGTAGGCACAACATTCATAACCCACGATTTTGGAGATTCAATTGCTGCTGCAAACCCTCCCACACCAGCATTCATGTCCATAATATTTCTATACCTCCCAGAGTCTATTATTTTGTTAACCTTTTTATAAGACTTCAGGTGCTTCTTCCAAAGCTTGCTATCATCCAGGTATGACTTCACTGTATAACCTGGAACAGAGCCACTAGATATTCTAGGTGGGACAGCATTAAGCCTATCTGGGAATGGTTTCAACTCTCCTCCGACAACTTTATCTGGGTCATCAACAGCAGGCAAAGAGCTCATACAAATTTCCATTTTCTTGTACCTGAAACAAAGAACAATTTAACTGAAGAGAGCCATTGCTTGATCGACAAATGAAAGCAAACGATATTGACAATAATGGTTTGACAAAACATTAAAGGAAATAGAACAGAACATAAAGAAACAAGCCTTGTCTCTTACCAAAAATTGTTCAGGCTGACCTTATATATAGATGATTTCAACCATTCAAGTGAATAGGAAGATAAATACAATATATAAATTAATTATTAGTCTAAAGAATGTAATTTTAAAGGATTTGACTTAAACATTTGTAAGTGAACCTAATAAAAAATTAGTAAAAGTTTCTGACTCGTCCAAATACAGACATTTTCTGTGCAAAACAAGTGCAATTATTAGCACGATATGGTTTTCTTTTCTTTTGACTCATACTTCCAAAATATTTAGCAAGTTTACATTTATGACATTTTATGCCATTGTTTTTTTCATTTGTCATTTTTTTGTATATCTCTGTTCCATCATCCAATTTATGTAGTGGTATTATTCCTTTAGGTTCTCCTAAAGTTTCCTTGACTTTGCCTGTATAGGATACCCCTACACAGACAGTCCCTAGACTAGATAAAGGACAAGGACCAGTGTCATGTTGACAACCAACCATAAAAATCTTAAATACAATATGAAAATAAATCCTGGAGAAAAACTCCATGAATATTCAAAAAAAATCAGCATCCAGCTTTTTCCAAACATAGTTTTAATTTTACCATCCAACATATATCAATCTTTTTATTTGAAAATTGAAAGTAAATGTAGATATGGTAAAGGGTACTTTGATTCATATCTAATCCATTTGCACCCTCAATCAAGATCCGTTACAGCTCTTAAGATGGGAGAGTGTTTTGGTGTAATGAGTAAGGATACAAAACTACAAAGAAAATAACTTCTCAAATTTTGTACACTTGGAAGTGAGTATCCCAAAGTACATAAAATGTATGTAGAATCCAAATAAGTGGATCATGATTTAAAAAAAAAAAAAGACCAGGATTTGTTTTGCAGGCTTACCACACATCATCAAGAGGATCCTTACAAATATTAGCACCATGACCACTTTGTCTGCTAGGGCAGGAGTTGCCATTTATTCTCTTTCTCCAGACAGCAATATCGCCCTTCTCAGAAATCTTCTCCCAACAAAGAAGCCCAGCAACCTCTTCAATTTTTTTCTGTTCTTCTTCTAGTTCCTCCTTTGGACGCTGCCATGCTTGGTAATTAGTCTTCCAATTGATGGGTGGGCCAGAAAGTACCCAGTACCCTCCAGGCCGTAGTACTCGATCCACCTCCATCAGGTACATTCCATCTATAAATTGAGATATTTCAGTAAAAATGCAACTAAGCACAAAAATGTTGATAGCTTAATAACTATTAAAAATCATTTTCCTAAATTACATAATCTTCAGACAAATGCAACAATTGTTTTTACTACATACCATTTCCATGCCAAGGGATTAAGCAACGAGAACAGTGTGCCATGTCAAAGGCTTGTGATGGGTAAGGGAGCCGTATGCTTCCAAGGACCCCAATGACTGCTGGAACACCTCTTTCTAACGCAAATTGCACCTGGGCTTCATGTGAATCCCTTGGAGCAAATGACATAGCCAACACATTCCTCTTTAGTAAATATGCTCCCCAGCTTGCAACCTAGAAAGACAATAGAAAACAGTAGAAATATAGATTTTTGTAAAGAACTAAAGTGACAAGGACATCCATGCAAAATATCTTTGATAAAGTGAGAATGCTAACTACGAAAAGGGCATACCCCACAACCAGTGTCCAATGCAGTCCTGACCATCCCATTTGCTATTGGGATCACAGAGGAAAGTTGATCAATATATTTATCTGCCCCCTGAGGGAATTGTGTGCCACCACCTGGAAATCTAAATACATTTCCCTCATATTGAACCCAATTCTGGACAGCTTTCTCAACAGTCAAACTTTTGTATGGAACATTTGCATATGGTACATAATCACGACTTTTTGGCCAAGGAAACGGTGTAACATATCCTTTTGGTGCTGGAATGAGGCAGTACATCTTTTCATTTTGGGGAGGACAATGTCTCTCCCTATAGATCATATTTTCTCTTGGAAAGGTCATTGCACGGCTTTGATCTTGGCAAGGTGTATAATCAGCGAATTTATCAGCACATGGCTTGAATACAATGGGTTTTGAATTAAGAGTATCTTTGTTAATGCCACCTCCATCATGGTGTGTTTCAAAGTTCAGATTAGATGGCACCCCATTGCAATCTGTTTGCTTAGTTATCTTAACAGCTATGCTATCTCCTTTCCCAAAACCGCTTTTCTGCCATGCACCCAAAACATAGAAGAAACAACATAACCCAATTACAATAAATATAGATACAGAGCTACGAGTCTTTTTATCTGCAGCATTAGACTTTATCGCCATGATGTGCCTGAAACATGTTACCAAAACATTTTAGGGTGATTAACTGTATTTAGAGTGAGGAATTTAATTTAAAGCTCTAATATCTGTTAAACAACATCTGCAAAATAGCAATAGGTAGAGAAGAATGCTAATGTTTGTATTTAATTTAATAACACGTGCAAATAAGTATATTATTCGAGGGAACAAAACATTTATACATGGCGTGCTGAGAAATACCAGCCTAAACCACCCGTACACTAGTTTCTTGTTAACTGAAATTAATACATATAATTTAACATGTTGAGCAAAAAATAAATGACATAAACAATCATATGGATCAAGACACTGTAAAGAGGAAAATTTATGTAGGGCATATATGATTTTCTTTTTCATGAAATAACCCAATTTCATCTCACAGAATCTGCTAATCATACACATCCCAGGTACAGTCCAAGAGCATGTGGAATAAAAACCAATTAACATCAGGTAACTATAATAAATAGGTTTCAAAAGTTAAACAAAAAACCAGCCCTCTTCACAGAGTGTAATTGCCAAGCAATTAGAGATTCCCAGTTTCAAAGTATTGGCATGCTGAGAAGAAAATCGTTACAGTTAGTTTACACCACTTTTAAAGGGAATTAAAACAACTAAGAAAGGACAGAAAAATTGGTCAAAATTCCAGAAAGACCACCACGACCGGAAAGATAGATATAAGATGGGGTGCTAAAGGTATATGATCAGTTTCTCAAATTACCCCGACAGAAAACAAATAGCATCTTAATTTCATCCGAGTTGCAAGATATTGAGGTAAGCCACACATCAACAAGCTATACTGCATCGGAAAGCACAAGGTGAAAACAAGACAGGAAAAGCTGCGATGCCAGATAAAAAGAAAACATTGTTGACTTGGTATTCCGTAGCATAGGAACACATACAATAATCCCATGGGAAAAGGAAAGTAATCACAAATGTCCGTAATTTAGTACAAACGAACTTCCCGTATTGATTACTGCACATTGTAAATACTCGATGAGCATCATGTGACGGAGCCATCGAGTACCCAAGATCGGACTTGAATAGGAGAAACCTAGAGCTACAAAGCCTCGCCAGATCTCGGAAAAGTGTACTTGCGGAAATGTTCGACAAATGACAAACGAGATCCACGTTGACAACCGACGAACCACAACCGGAAGATTGAGCATGGCGGTGGCCGAACACAACATCTCTTATCATGCGACAACCGATCCCGTCGACACATTTTGTTATCGAACGGGGAAAAAAGAGAGGGAGGAAGAGGAGTATGGAAAAGACGAAACCAGGACCGGTGGCATCGGTCGGAAAACATCGCTGTGACCGGGCGTGCGATTATGATCATCAGGGAGGGGAACAACGTGATGGAAGCGGACAAGTACCTAAGATCACGCGGATAAGAAAAGCTTACCAGCTTCTTGACCTAAGGAGGAGGAGGAGGAGGCGACGGCAGCTGCGGCGGAAGATCTGAGGCGGACCGAGAGAGAGAGGAAGAGGAAGGGGAGCCGGGAGCGGAACAGCAGGTGCCTGTTGAATTGAAACGCGACTGTTAACGTGGGAAAAATAAAAATACCAAACGTGTCCATCACATCAGAAATCTTTGTATTCTATTTTTTAAAAAACAAATTCAAATATCGTTGTTGGATGGACGGTGTACGTTTGTTTGCTACACGATGTCCCTATTTCCCACCGTTGATTCCATTATTACGATTACGAACTGAAAAAATATTAATCATACGAGCGAAACTTTGTTGTTAGCTAGTGATCCATAGGAATAAATCTTTTATTGGCTTAATTTTATAATATTATCTATCTGTACATATTATTTGGATCATCAAGAGCCTCCAAAATTCTAAACAGATTTTGTATTGATTATTAGGTTAGTGAAGGGATTAGGGTGACCATTAATTTCTCAGAATCTGACGTCATCGTCCTTGGAAAGGTAACCTCAGATAAGGGAGAGAAAAAAAAATTAAGAGACCGGTCCGGTTCGGGCTCGGGAGCCCGAACGGTGATCTTGGTGGTGGGACCGGTCCACTTCGTCAAACAAAGGGTGGGTCCCACTCCCGATTCTCGTCTGTTTCTTAATTATTCAATCACTGCCGCGTACGTCCACCACTTCCTTAGATTCAGGTTATTTTATAAATATATCGAAAAAAATAAGAGTAATCGGGTGGATCAGATTTAATTATTAGACGATTAATAAAATTTTTATTTGAATTAAATAAATTTCGATCCTTGATTGAAAGGTTTTAAAGTTCAACACCATTTTATAAAATTTCAACCATTGATTTTTAACTAAAAATAAAAAATGATTTTGAAAATTCAATACATAAAAGATTATATCATAGATTAGGTAATTACATGATTACTTGTATTTTTTTAAAACAAAATATTATTAAAAAAGGTTGCGTCGTCCTGACGAAGCCACGGAAAGCGTGTGTTTTAACGTATTTTTGCCTAAATTTAAATATATAATTTTTTCTCACAAAATATAAATTAATAATTGTATTGTTTTGCAAATAAAAAGGAAGGCGACAAATTAATCATCTCAATTATAAGACTACGGCTAGAAAGAAGAGTCGCAATAAATTTAAAATAAAAAGAGCCGAGATACAAACGAAAAAAAAACTCGAAGGACAACAATCAATTTAAAAAGAAAGAAACTCAACAAGTCAAAAAAAAAAAGGAAAAAAAGATTAGATAACAGATATATTAATTTTATATTAACATCAGAGTAGTCGAACCAAGGATCAGTCCTTAACTAGTATTCTAAACATTAATCAAGAAACTTTGCAAATTCTCCATGTATCGGTACCACTCAAGCAAACTAAACGTCATCGTTAATAATAATTGCATTATCTTATTGTTAATATAAAATTCAGATGTATGGTAGTGATAAAGTACAATTATTTATTTATTTTATTGGAAAAGATAAAGGTAGTCTATTATTCTGGTCTACTGTAGACAAAACAATAAATTATTATTATTCTTCTTTTTGATGATAATTATATTTCTTCCAAGAACAAAAAAAAAAATTACAATTGCTGTGGACAACAGTGCATGGCAGATGAGTTGGATGTTGACAGATGGAACTCAACTTTGGCACGTAACGAACACATGATACTAATTGACCGGCCAGTTTCGTACGTACATGTCGGAAATTCCACGTAACTTCATTTATGAGCTATGCAGCGAAAGAGTTTTTTTTTTTTTTTTTTTTTTTTTATACTCTGTAGAGAAAAGATATAATAACTATTGCCAAAAATAAAAAATCAAAAAGTTAACCATACACACGAATTTAAGAATTCAAATCTACGTAAATGGAGTCATAAATGACATTACGAACGCAACGATTACATGTGAATATTGGTTATTTTGCTTTATAACCCAGAGAAGCAGTGGAAACACCAGCTAAATTAGGAAATGAAATATGTAGAGTTGAAGGTGGACATCTTGAATCTGGAATTTGGTGTACTCGATTTCGAATAAATCACGACTGAAGATGTCCAAATGGATGGTTATTATCACTCTAGTCAAGTTAGCGAAAAGGGATTCTCAACTATCTTACGTATCATTTTTGTGGGATGTTTGTGTATCTAAAAAATAACGAAAAAAGTCAGAAATGAAAATAATGAATTTATTATTATTATCATTTTCTAAATATTTGTATAGTAAATAAATTTTTAAAAGATTCTGACATTTTCCTCTTGTATATAAGAAATCTTTTATTTTTTGACCCCTTAATATTTGAAATTGACAAAAAAAATAAAGGAATAGAAAAAATAAATTAACATAGAATATATAAAAAGTACATAATTTTGATATTAAAATTATTTATCTTTAATAAATGAGAATTGATATCATAAGAGATACATGAAATAATAAAGATATGTAAAATATATTTTATATTAAAATTATTGTCATAAATAACTTTATATTATATTTTTTATATAAAAAAATTTATTCTTTATCTTGTAAATAAATACAAAAATATTGAATTCATCAATTTTAATATTTTTTATTTTATAAATAAATAAATATTTTTTATATTTTATAATTTTCTGTTTTATATTTAGTTATTTTCTATTATTATTATTTTTTTCATCATCTTCAATAATATTACTTTATTTTCTTTCCATCGTCCTCCGCATGCACAAAACACTTCCGGAGTCGATGGGACAAGAGAGAGAAAGACGTGCCAACCAAAACCCACAACCTTATATCGTACGTCTCTCTCGATGTTCTCCACTTAGCGCGTTAAAAGCTCCTGACACGTTCTTTCGCCATGTCTATTCGTCGTAATTATAATCTCGTAGGGTCCTTTTGACAACATCAACTTGTTTGCTTAGTTTTATTTATCTTAAGATCAATTGATAACAAAGAAAAAGATCCATTATATATTAATCAGTATGTGTTCATTTCCTACGTTAGCTGATGTGTGAGTGACCATTCCAACACTCTTCCTGACTTATGACTTATTTTATATCTGTAGATGTTTTCTTTTATTTTTAGATCAGGAAAATATGTGTACCATGTGAAATAAATGTTTCAAAAATAACTTATTTTAGATGAATCATGTCACATAAAATATTTTATTCGAAGATGAATTAATTGATAATAACAAAGAAGGGAATGGGCGGCTGTTCGTAAAAGAATTTTCTGCCGACAGCGCGATCGGTGGGTCACTCGATTTTTTTAATCCATCGATCGGTGTCCACATTCATTATATCATATGATACGATATCACATCATGAGAATCGATTCTCCGTGTCGTGCTCTTTCGAATAACAGTAGTATATTTAAAATCCGCGTCAGTTCGCCCTTCCACGTCGTCGGTGGAGGACGTCCGACGGCGACCGGCCACGAGATTCTGCTTTCCCTTCCCCTCATTTGTTGAATTTAAGTGCCTACAATAACATTCACATTATTTACCTGTCAAAACTGAAATCAGTGTTAAAACATCAATGAAAAATGAAAGATTTTTTCCATTAAGATTAAAATACCAGTATCCGAAATGGTTCGTTTTGATATCGTCGTACCGAAGGCAAGATGCTTGATCTCGCGGTGATTTAAAGGAATCAAAAATATTTTTTTTTAAAAAAATACATTTTTGGGAATTACAAAATGAGGAAAAAGGTTTAGATCTCAACAGATTTGTCGATTTCACGTAGTTGTCACATTTGGCACGAAAATACGTGAGTAAAAAAATATCTGAAAATTAAAGTAAGATTATAAATTTTATAGAAATGTGATGAGATACATGTTCTATACATATTCCAAACGTTACGTTAAATTTTGCACTTCTGTGTATTTGTTTTTTTCATCACCGCAAGAAAAAACGTTATCTTGGATTTTTGTTTTTCTCGACGGTTTCCAGAAGAACGTTTTGAATTTGAAAATACGACCGTTACAGGTACCATTGCCTTCCGGAAAAGAACAAACGGCGCACGCAGCCGCCGGTTCATAACACATCAGAAGAAGAAGAAGAAGAAGAAGAAGAAGAAAGGAGTGCATATTGCCGCGTCGGCGCCCAGCAAGAGGGAGGTCAAGAAAACCGACTGCGAGATCCAAATGAAGGCTTCCTCACGTCGGAAGCCGCCGTTGCCGTTGCCGACCGTCTCACCACGTCGGCTCCGCCCGTCCCGTTCGGTTGCCTCAGGTGCTTCTTGCCGGACGCCACCGGGTACGGACAGAGATCCTTCATCTTTTCCATGACCACCACCACCACCATCATCCGATCATCGTCATCATCTCATGTTCTGTTGCAGCATCCTGTCGTTTTGGCATCGATCGGGAACAAATGGCGCCTGACGAACCCGAACTCTCTCCCGTGTACCAAACCATGACGGCAGAACTCCATAAGTTGGCGAGGAGAGTCGAAGAAGAGTTCGGGAGGAGCTTCGCCGACCCCAAAACTCCGTTGGCTTCCCAGCTAAGCCAGCTGGGCAGAAGAAGCCCGCTGTTCGAGAGGGGGAAGCACTACCAGGAATACGCGGCGAGGAGGAGCGACAGGCTGAGGAGGAGGAGGAGGGCGACGTTGGCGTCGTCGGCGACCGATCTCGGCGTGGTGGTCGGCAAGGAGATGGCGAAGAAGCGCGCCACCAAGAGGACCGACGCTTCGAGGAATTCGATGTCAGTGAGTCGACCGTCGGCGTCGTGCACTTATAACTTGAGGTCGTCCACGTATAATCTGCGATCGAAGGAGACGACGGCGACGACGCCTCTTCCACCGGCGGCAACGAGCTTGAGTTGTGACGTCGTGCCGAAGCGGACGCCGGCGACTCGATCGAGAAAATTAATCAAGCACTGATCGATCAGGAGTGTCGGTAGATTTTAATATCGTTGGGCTTTGAGGACAAGAATCAAGAATCGACCGAATCATTCATTGTCCTCCTCTTCCATTATAAAACAATATAAATAAATTATAAATTTGTCTTCCGCTTTTATGGTTTAGCCGATTGAGATTTTTAGGTTGTGCAGCCCACCTACTTTCCTTTGGTTTTGGTTCGGCTTTAAATTTTTGATAATCCTAAAACTTTATTTTGATAATACGATGCAGATTGCAAAATTCTAGAATGACGAGATATTATGGATATTTTTTGGAGATGCAACATTTATTATGAAATTTTAGAAATTTCTGGGGTCAAAATGATTTCTCTGTAATTAAATAATGAAGAAAACACATTTTATAATAATTTTCGTAATTAATAATACATCTCGACGATGGATTTGTTTGAAGCTTGGATCAAACCAAATCAATCCGAGGATGGTTATAAACCAGTTTAGAGTGCTTTACCAGGCTCAAAAACGGAAGACCCAACCAAGATTACTTACTTGTTCTGGGATTTTGGTATTTTTAATCCATATTATATTACATTATTAGAGCATTTTTGTCATAATTATTTCAATCAACATATAAAAACTACATGAGCGATTTTCAACAATCCTTACCAAATACATCATTTCTATAGGCTAACTTGAAAAACTCATAATTTGAACTAAAAAGTTGAATGAAAAAAAAGAGCATTTAAACTTTATTGAAAATACTAACTTATTTTGTATGCTAATTAAAATAATCATTACCAAGTAAACCTTTTTTTAACAAAATTAAGATTTAGAATCCCGATTTTTGAAGGATTTTCGATTAAAAAGGATGGTGAGAGACTCTCTTACCGTCTTGTCACGTTACCAAGTAAACCATATACAACAATCAATTTGGCAAAAGTAGCATTTACCTGACTGTGGTTTCGTAAAACAGCTTAACAACTAAAGGGAACCATATATGTAATAAGAATCATAAAAAATTCAAGTAGAATGTTACAGTAGATATCAAAAGCTACCTGCTAGTAGCAGGGAGACCACTTCATCAAGCCTGCAACATAGAAAACGCGAGTAGAGAGGCTACCAGGACTATCTTCTCTTGTAAGCGCCAAAGTTTGATACATTTGAAGTTCTATCGTCCTTGAACGGTTGGGTCGATGAATCTGCTAAACTCGGCACCCTTTGGACACTCCCCTTCCCCTTTCTAGCATTAGGACCCAACTCTTCTATCATGTATCTCCACCCGTCTATCGGTCTTCTTCGGCTAAATATGTGCGTTTTTATGAAGCTGGCTATCTGTAGCGCAAGTTGAAACTTCGGTAAACGGTAAACATGTGAAACGATATATTAGAATGGCCAACTCAATAAAGATGTGAAGGCTTCACATTTACAAGGGCCTTGCTCTGGAAACATAAGAAAATGACACATAACTGAATATAGCAATAACGAAAATGATGCCTAACGAAGTGAAGAAAACCGGATCATGCTTGAAATTGAATGTGAACGGAACCAACATTATACCTAAAAGTACAGGTAAATTGAATTATACACAAGCAAGTGTTGTTTCAAACTTGATTCTTCCTCGACAACTAACACAACTTAGCTTGAAATGTCAAGATGTTTTGAGTGCTAAACAGAAAATAACATAAAATCTTCTTATAAAAAAATTGATTAATGATACGCATGGTTTTCTCCAACTCATTAATGATGCAAAACAAGTATCGTAAGCAACCTACATTAACTTTACACCTTTATTGCATCGTTTCAACTTCCCAAACAAGGACATCAAATCACATTTTAATACAAATGCAGCAACATCACCATTTGTCTTGTATTATGAATAAAATCAACATTTGCAAGTTCCAAATTACCTATGTAAAAGCATACCAGATCAACCTTTTAACTAAAGTTGCCTTTGATATAACGAAGCAGAGGAACCAAAAATGGGACGGGAAAAACTCAAATTGCTAGGAACAGAAGGCAGTGTTTTAGCAGTTTGTAATAATCTGATGCATTAGCTGGAAGTCACCGTGTGTGAGACAAAAAAATGTAATGACGTGAACCTCATCCAAGATCAAACTTGGAACTTGAGAGCCTTTTAGATATGCAAATTGGATGGCATACACCCGAGAAATAATCCCCAATAACTCTACGCCCAAGGCACGAACATTTTAAAGTATCAGATGCCTAGAACTGTGAGTGTAACATTGCACGCCTGGTTTGAGGCATCTCAGCATGTCAAGGTGGACTTGGTAAGAAGCCATCTCATGTTATCTACTTTATGATCCTCATATGGGTGTTAACCTATTGACACCTGAACAACCCCAACAACTTAACTTGAAGCCCAAAATAGGGTCCAACTGGCAATATAGCCTTCCCACCAACACGTGGCACAATAAACAGGTCTTTCAAAAGAACACCTGTCTTGCATACAACCCTCACATGCCACACTGAGACTCATGGGTTGGCCTCCTCCATAAGGCAAATCTAACGACATTATCCCTTCCTAATCTTTATTTTTATAATTTAATGCCTTTGTTTGGATCATCACCTTGTCTTTCCCATCTCAGCCTTGATTACTTTGGATCTCTGTATATTTTATACTTTTTCTTCAAAATTTTGATTCTAACATCTAAATTTTTAATATTAACCATGTTTTCAAGTTCCATCCATGTTGGCAAATGTCAACTTGTGTTAATGGAAGAAATGAGTGACACAATATTTGATTTTTAATAGGAAATTACTTTATTCCAATTGAAGTTTTGAAGCTGCCATGATATCATCTCATTTCCATAGACATTGTAAATCATATACATGGTGGAACTTATGTTGATTGATTTCATAGGGATACACCAAAGTCACCCTCTCATGTAGCTGTCCTTGTTTTCCTTTTCAAGATTGTCCCATTAAGTATCTTCATCCCTTGGAGCTTGATTTTTCTACGAGTGATATTTCATCTTCCCTCATTGTCTATAACCTTTCAGAAACTTTCACTACTCACATCCTTTGGTACACGCTGGTTGTTTGTTGCATCGTCACTTGTCAATCACCATTCTTCCCTCACAGGTTACCATCATTCTCTTTTGTGTACACTAAAGTAACCTTTTGAGGACCTTTATATGGGTGGCCATATTTATGTGCCTAGTTATATTTTTACGTATTTGGATGATTAGTCTTAGGTCACATTGGTTTTTGGTATTTGTATTTGGATTTTAGACCCCTTTATGTTTAAGATAGGTTTCAAGTCATGACTAAGTTTGTTTTGGACTAGAAATACATAGTACTGAATTTCTATAAGGCTCATGCCATGAACCAAGGTTGTTAAAGCAGACGCCCAGGTGGAATTTTGATGGACACCCAAAGGCTGGGCATATTATAGAATGAATGCAAAGATCTTTGTTGGATCTAGGTAGGGATGTAACAAAGATTAAGATATTTACATGATTATCTAAGGTTTGTTAGGGTCTTCTAACACAAAACAATAAAAAAACCTAGAGCATTCTTGCTCCCCCACCCACTTTTCTGTGAGCTTTATGCTGATTTTATCTTCATTACACCTCCCTTTTATTTTATCTTAAATTGTTAATACAATTTTCAGCTGATTTCATCTTCTCACGGATGAAAATCATGAAATTAATTAACAGTTAATACTGATTTTTTTTCAAGTTATAGTTGTGACTTCTATTATAAGTTTATTTGTAAGTCGTGACTTTTAGAAATAAAGTTATGCCTTTTGTTTAATTAAATGCACTATTTTTGGACATATGTATTATGAAAATTTAAATATGTGTTATTTATGAAAGTATATTCTGGAATTTTTTATTTCTATGCGTAGGTGTACATGAAGAACCACACACATAGGCATACATACATATACACACATATATATACACTATACTGAAAAGAACAAATTATTAATATGGGTGCATAAGCATCCAAGACCCCAGAAGCATTGGCACCTTAACGACCTTGCCATGAAAATTCTTTATTTTAAATATTCTTTCATACTTAACAGTGTAGTTAATTATATGTGGTATGTTAGATATAATAAATGTCAAAAAATTCAATCCGAGTGAATTTTTGTGCATGAATGTATAACTTATCTTACAGTTTCAAAGTGAAATTTAGAGTTTTTTTTATCGAGTAAATTCCATAAAAAGCATAAACTTTGCTGTTAATTTTGCATTTTCAAGAAAATGTGATAATTATTTTAAAGAAAAATTTGCATAAAAATGTACCTGGAATTTACTAAAAGCAATACGCCTCTCAAACTCTTGAAGAAGGATGTCTTCCTCCCTTTGTGTTACCTCCCATATGTTCCCATCGGGAGTTTTAGAAGTAGATTCCCATCCATCAGGCTTGGCCTTTACATTTGAAATGCTAGGTATCTTTTTATTATTTAACTCATCATGGCTAGAATCAAAAATCCTGCAAAGAAAGTTGATTATTCTTTTTGAAGATAAGAAAGTTGATTGTTGAGCACAAAGGAGAAAACATAATGTACTAGGACAATTAAGGTAACTAATAAAAAACTGAAAGAGCATTGGTACCCAATAAACACACATAAACACAACAAATAACAATATGTTACTGTGAAATCAACTGAAACACATGAATCACTTTCTAACAGAAGTTTCATGCCATGATGAAGTACAATGACCACAGAAACATACAGTCAAGATTACTGTTTACTTGTATCATAGTAATCAATGCAAGTGTCCACATTTTAGGCTACCAAGCTACGCAAAGGAAGCCACCTTAAATATTCAGACAATTGGATTCAATGAGATGAACACCTTGAGTTCACCTTGGTTGTCTTGTAATTTTAATTGCCTTCGTGCCTTATTAAGTTGTGCTATTTTTCATCATGCTTCTTTTTGTCTATTGGTATTTTATTCACTTCTTATATACTATACTTCTATTTTCTATTTTAGTTCCTTAGCCTCCTTGTAGAAGTACAATCTATAAACATTTTTAATGCATAGTCAATGTCTTCCATGATCTTTGTACATCTATAGATATGTAACTGATGATCTCTGTACAAGCTTAAGATAAAAAGATCATCTCTTATCTTAAATAACTCTAAGCTAACAGCTTCAATGGCTTCACTTCATCATCTTTGTAGATCATTCATCTTCTTCAACTTGGTATCAAAGCGATAAAGCTACATGTAAGCATGGCCTGAATAGAAGGATCAACAGTGGTATAGATCTAACTATACCAAGTTGAAGAAGATGAAGTGAACCTGCAGAAAAAGGTAGCTCAAAGTTATTTGAGAAAAGAGATAATGTTCTCAGCTTAGCTTGTACAGAGATCACTGATTACATATTTATAAATGTACAAAGATCATGAAAGACATTAACTATGCATTGTGTAGGAGTATAATCTTTATGTTCTTTCAGTTAACATTTTTAAAGCAAAGTCAATGTCTTCCATGATTTTTGTATATCCATATATATGTAGCTGGTGATCTTTGTGCAAGCTAAGCTAAGAACTAACTTATCAGGCCATTTCTAGCTTTTGCTTGCCTTGGTCAAAGCTTCTGCCACTTGTCTAATTTGTCCATTGGGAAAGTCACATCAACAAACTTTCCAAATTAGCACAAGACAATCTACTATGCCATTTAAACTTATTCATCTTGACATAAGGATCTTCCCCTATGCCTTCCATCTCAAACTTTCAATACTTACTATAGTTGATTTCTCTCAATTTACATGGACTTTTTTGATGCAAGCAAAATCACTTGCCTTCAATTTATTTGTTCAATTTAGGACATTAATTGAGAATCAATTCAATCTAATGAAGGAGGCAAGTTCAGTTCTCGTCAGTTTACAAATTTTTTGAAGCTCCAATACATCTGTCATCAAATTTCTTGTCCTTTTACCTTGCCTTAGATTTGTATTATGGAACAAAAGCACCGACATCATTTTGAAATGGCATGATGCATTTTATTTCAGGTAGGATTATCTTCCATCCATTGGATTTCAGTATTTCAAATGACCGCTCATCTCATTAATATTCTCCCTACATCTATGCTTCATGGAAAATCACCATACAAAGCATTATACAACCACCTTCCAAACTATTGTCAACTCCATAGCTTTGGTTGTGCCATTTATCCCCGCCTATTATCAGCCGCACAAACTTCAACCAAAATCAAATTCTACATTTTTCTTGATTTTTCACTAAGGAGGGGTTTGTGCACTCGGAATCTGACGGAATTGAAAATTTTTTCCGTTAGATTTCGAGTCATGAGTTGTTTGTGCATTTTAGAATTCAAATTCCCAAGAAAAATGAATTCCAATCATGTGTAAATGTTGGGAAAATGAATTCCCAACCTAAAAGGTCGGAATTCATTTTCCAAAAGATCGCTCGACGCTCACACTCACTTGTTGAATTATATATTGTTAATATTTTTTATTTAATTAATTATTTTAATATTTGTTTATTAAAAATAAAAATATTAATTATTTTATTATTATTAATATTATTTAATTTTATAATATTAAAATCATAAATATTATTTAATTCAATTATTATTATTATTTTATTTATTATATTATATTATTTAATATATAATATCAAATTTTCAAAAACCATATAATTTTCCTAACTTTCTGTGGTTAACACAAACGAAGTCTTAAAAGTCATTTATGGCTAATAAAATGTTCATAATTATATTTTTTTATAATCAAAGTATTTCAATAATTATTTATTATTTACTTTCATTTATTCACTTCATAATAATTATATTTTTATAAAAGTTATTTATTATTACATTACGAGGAATATAGAATTTATAATTATCCTTTTGTTGTTTTAAACATGTATTATAACTAAAAAGTTATCAATTTTTGTAATTTTTGATTTATTTTATATAATGATATATTTAATTAATTGATAAATAATATATAAACATTTAATTTAATAATATGTTCATTTATTAATGTAAGTAATTCATTTCTTGATTAATTACATTTTCACTAATTACTTTAATTCATTACTTAACTTTATTAAAAATCAATTCTATTCAATTTCCTTCAATTCTGTTATGTGCACAAACACCTAAATTTCAATTTCTGTTAAATTCCTGAACGTGCACAAATACCTAAATTTTGAATTCTTTCCATCAAATTCTGTAGAATTCAAATTCTGCGGAATTCAAATTCTAAGTGCACAAACAGACCCTAAAGCACAAGTGCTATCAATGTTATGATGAGAGCACTAGCTAAATTTTCATAAGTAAGCATGTTACCTTCAATGAGCAACATTTTCCACACCACCACCACCGGCTCCACTGCACAAGTTGCTTCATTTTCCTTTCCTCATGCAATTGACATTATCTCATCACTATCACCCTCATCTCCTTCCTCTCCACCATCTCTCAATCAAATTCCCACCCCTATCTCCTCGAGTACTACTAAATTAGCAACATCTAGTAACTCCAATACCCCTAAATCACCACCAACTATTTCTTCCCAATCCTCCACCTTGACAAAAACTATTGCTCCATCTCTAATTAATATCAACAAATAGCCCTTAGGTGCATTTACACATACTACCAAGCACATATTCTTGTAAGAACTCTAGAATTAATTGTGTTTGAGCAGGAGTAGAACCAGGATGGGTGACCACCTGGGAAGTTTTTGTGCAGTGCTTATGGGCAATAGTGTTTACTCTGCTCAAGAGTTGACAAGCCGTAGGTGTGTGCATCACTTACCCAACTCATGTGCCATCGTTGCAGGTCTTGCTTTAGTCAGTATTCTCAATCAAGTTGGTGGATGAGATCACTTAAGATACCCTCAACTAGTTGAGAATCTCTATGAGACAAAGTACACAGTACTTGGAGTAGTCTACCATATTAGGACCTAACAAGGACTCTTGTAAGCTTTCGCCTCCTTAGATACTCCTGGTATATATCAGGTTGTTTGAGTGTCTATTGAGCACATGTTATCATCTCCATAGATACTCCTGGTGTATACCATGCTATTTGAGTATCCATAAAGGCTCACCTTCTATCACCTCCAAAGATACTCTTGTTTGAGTGTTTAAGGAAGATCATAAAAAAAAAAAAAAAAAATAGCCCCTCATCCTCTTCCTTGGGTTCTCAATGCCTAAACTCAACATTTTTCTTGGTAAGACACAGACCTATATTGAAGCATCTGAATATGATCACTAGGTTGTTTCCATGGAAGATAAGTTTGCTACCCTACAAAGGAACCATACATAAACACTTGTGCCCCTTCCTCCCCCCAACAATATCAAAATATAAAACTTGTAGGAGTATAATTTTTAAGTTCTTTCAATCAAAATTTTTAATGCATAGTCAATGTTTTCCATAATCTTTGTACATCTATAAATATGTAGCAGGTGATCTCTTTACAAGCTAAGCTAAGAACATTATCCCTTATCTCAAATAACTCTATGCTACCTATTTCAAAAACATCACTTCGTCATCTCTATATACTTGCTTCTTCTTCAACTTGGTATCAAATCATATTTTTATTTCTATTTTAGTTACTTAGCCTCCTTTGTTCTTTTTTCTTTTTCATGAGAAGTGAGCAATTAGCAATATATTAAGAAAAAAAAAGTACAAACTAAAACTATGAGCTTATCAAGAAGATAAGCAAAGATCCTAAGGAAAACAATACAAAAAGGACTAGAACTAAAAATACAGAATCAAAAAGATAGACTTGAACAATGTCGCTTCTAAGGACCATAAAGCTAGTTTATTTCAGATGGTGGAGAGCACAAAGAAGAGGCAATGGCAAGAAAGATGGAAGTTAGGCCCAGCAATGGTGGTTGAATAATCAATGCCTTGGGAGAGTACATAAGGTGGAGTGTAGGGATGCCATCCGTTGTGTCAAAGTGCAAGGACCCCCATGTGTTGTAGGGTCTACAAGCACTTGGGATATCAAACCCCTTCTTGTCAATTACAAAGACTGATGAGCAAGGGAGCGTTTGTTCAGTAGCTAGTCAAGCAAGATGGGGGAACCTCCAATGCCAATGTGAATTACCACCATAGAACTGCCTTGGTCCAAGAAGGCAGCCCAATGTCAAGATTTTCTTTGCCACTGTCTCATTTGTTGATGCCCTTCTCTAAGTTGTGAGGGACTTAGAGAGAGGCTTGTTCATGTGGTCAACTTTGGATTAGGCAAGGCTCATCTAACTTGGGCACAGAAGATTTTCCTTTATCATCAACCACAGGTGCCTCATAAAAGAAGATAATCTCTAGCAGAATAGGAAAGAACAAGGGCACTTTTGTTTCTAAGTGCCTTTGGCTGAACTATCTTCCTTTATTTATTAAGGAAGATTCGCACCATTCAACTAGTGGGGACCAATCGTAACCATGACATTGAGCCCTACCTTTGAATTTGAAAAATCAAGCAGACTCAATTCTTGAATGGATAGACTAGCAAATAATTAAGGAGACAAGTTATAGCCCAAAAACTTGTGAGCTTTATCGAAATTGATATTACAAGGGAACAAAATTCGCTATTAAAATATGAGAAGCAAGAGGCAAGATCCAACGCCAAATATGAGCTTGAAGAGAGATGGAGACAACGCCCCAGGGAGGACAACAGGAGGAGGATCAACCCCTCAGCAGGATTTAGGTCCAAGGAAATACCTTTGAGGGAGAGCAAGGTACCATAAATACCAGAATTCCTTACCATTAACAGCCTATAAGACAGTAAATCAGGAGATGGATCTGAATAGCAGACACTAATCAGCATCATTGAGGTAAGAAACTTTGTGACAAACCTTCAAGAACGCTAAGAATAAAGCCACTTCTTCCTTGTAAGTCGTAACTAAATATTGAAATCTAGCACTTACTCGGAACAGGAATCAAGAAGACGGTCGATATCAGCCGCTTCGACAGTGCCGGTGCCATCAGGATCCGCAAGGCGCGACTCCTCCATCTTCTCAATCTCCTTCATCCAAAGACCCGCATGTATCTTCTGCTTCCTTAACCTGTAGTCTTCGTCCTCTTTATTCTTCCTCAACGGTCCCAAATCCTCATTTATATCATTTTGTTTCCTAGAGGAAGCAGCAGCAGCCATTCTCCTCTCGTCCCAGCGTTCGTCCATTTCCTCGACGAAGGCCTTGGTGTCGGGGTCGGCATCGGAGGGGAGGACGATGGGGCCACAGGAATGGGAGTCAGGGAAGTTGACGTCAGCCTCCCATGGCGCTCGATTCTTGCCGTCTAGCTTGTCCGGGAGCCAGGCCGTCTCCCATGCGTCGTTCCAGTCGTCGTCTCCATCGACGGTGTTGCTGCCAAAAGAAGACGACGAGTTTCGTATGAAGATCGGGAACCTTACCTGCGCTGGCGGATGCCGGCGTAGGACGGTGGCGGAAAACAGGCGCCGTCTTAGGCACTGCTGCATCTCCCGTGCTCAGCGGTCGGCATTCCGGTTGCGAAGCGACATATGTGGATTCGACTCACCGAAAATGAAAATTCTGATGAAATTCATTTTGGATTGCGTTACGAGATTAAATTTAAATAAAAATATAATTTCATAAAAAAATTATTTCAATGTCAATTTTTTTTTTGTCACGACATCTAATAAATAATTGATTGAATTGACATAAGAACCTTGGAAAAGAAAATGAAAAATAAGTCTAAACTTCATAAAAAAATAAAAATAGCGAAAAAGTACCTTTTTTTTTTTACATCTTCTGTTGTAAAATAATAAAATTTGAAATTTAAGTATTTGTACTTATATTTAAATTTAAAATAATTAAAAAATAAAATCTAAATTAACTTGAATATTAATATGGTTAACCGTAATTTTTATATTAATTTTGAAAATAATAATTACCGTCTAGGTAGATTATTTTTATATTTAAAAATAATATCAATTATTTTCATACAAAAAGATTTTATAAAATAAACATAAATTAATTAAATAGAGTACAAAATGTTGCAACATTACAAAACATAATATTTTAACTATTTCGTTCTACAAATTTTTTTATCGTGACATATAAATAGTATAATCTGTTCATACATTTTATGTAACATTAGGTTACATATTTAAGAGATTAAAAAATGCATTAGTTAAAAGAAGAGAATTAATTAGTGTAAAATAAATTAAAAGTAAAGGTAAATTTAAAACCACTAAGTTAAAAAGTGTAAGAAAAAAATTAAATTTATGTAATTTAATTAATAGCTTAATATTAAATAAAAATAATTGAATGGAATTGAAAAAAGAGGTGGGATAGACAAAATCAAGAGAAAATATCGTTTTGGAAATTTGAAAGATTCTTTAGTTTTTACATGATAAAAATTATTTTTTTACTATTCCCAAATACATAAATAATTTTATTAGACAAAATTCGTTTTTCGTCATTTTTTTATGCATATATAATTTCATTTCCACGAGGACGACTTACCGCTCATAATTCCAATTTCATTTCCCGCTAAAATCTTGGTTTCCCTCCACCTCTTCCCGCCGACTAAACGCTGGAAGAAGAACACGAGCCTACGAGATTACCATTGACCAAACTTCGATCGATTTCGGAAAATGGGCAGCGAAGAAGGAGCGACTCTGAAAAGGATCACGCGATCCGTCGCGTCCGCAGCACCGCCACCGCCGAAGAAATCTCGACGGCCGGAAGCCCCAAGGGGATCCAGATCTTCGGACGAACACCCTTTACTGTCTCGAGACGAGCTTTTCTCCTGCCTCCCCGGGAGGCGACAGCAGCTGGTCGAGATTCTACAGGCGATCGGTCCCTTGGACTCGCCGATGATCCCTCTCCTCGTCTATGGGTCCGCGTCGACGGGTAAGACGCGCGCCGTCCTCCAAATCTTCCGCCACTTGGGGCGTCCTTTCGCATACGTCAGCTGTCGCTCTTGCCACAACCCCAGGATCCTATTCCAATCCATTCTCGACCAGTTGACGCCTATTGCGAGCGGGCGGTGCGAGCGGGCCTCGCAGTTCGTGAACCTGCTGAAGACGGCGGTTTCGAGGAATTCTAGCGACGGTGACAAGGGGACAAGGGAGTGCGGGAACGGGAATATGGTCTATATGGTGTTCGATAACCTCGAGCTCGTTCGGAACTGGCGAAGTAAGAATTCCAGTTTTCTGCCGCTGCTGTTCAAGATTCACGACATGGTGAAGGCGACGTCGTTGGGGTTGATTTTCATCAGCAGCGCCACGCCGGAGGCGTATTACGCTGACTTTGGTTCGACGGAACCCTTGTCTGTCTTCTTTCCGGATTACACGGAAGGCGAGCTTTCCTGGATTCTGTCGAGAAATCATTCCAATCCCGACCTTTACTCCTCGTTTCTACAGTATGTTCGGGTGTCTTCTATATACCCACCCTTCCTTGCCTTCCCATGCTTATTTACAGGATTCTTTATTTGCAGGTTGGTTCTTTCGTCATTCGTCAGAGTTTCGAGACGAATCGACGAGCTGTCACTTTCCCTGGAACCACTATATCGCAAGTATTGTGAGCCTTTGGCCGACGCGAGCGTCGTTCCTGACGAAGCCACAAAGAGAAGGCTCTTTGCTACTCTTCAACCACACATCAAGTGTGCCCTCAATGAGAATTTCAAGGCTACCACAGACATCGATCCTGATAGATGTGTTGCCAAAAAGGGGTCTGCTGATCTTGACTTTCACATGTCCGTCTCCGCGAAGTACCTTTTGATTTCTGCTTTTCTGGCTTCAAGGAATCCTGCAACCCTTGATGGATCCATGTTTGATATGATGGGAAGCACCAACAATCAAAAACGCAAGAGGAAGTAGGTCAATTTTTTATGCTACTACTACTTACCCACAATCCACTGTTTTTTGTGTGAAACAAGGTCATTTATTGGGTTGCCTTCGTAGGCTTTCTGAAACATCCCTACAACATAAAGAAAACAAGGCAGAGGAGCTACACATGAAGGGTCCAGGAAGTTTCTCGCTGGAGAGATTATTGGCCATATTCCAATGTATTACCTCCGTGGCAGATGTCACCCTTGAGGATGATGATGGTGCACTACAAGACAATGCTCAAGCTGAAGTTGTGGAAATTGGACTGATGTCGGATGTTCTGCTACAGCTGTCTACCCTCTGCAATGCTAATTTCATTGCCAAAGGTGGGAGCTGCCCTTTGGAATGCTCCACAAGATACCGTTCTACCATTGATGAAGATCTGGCGCTGAAGGTACTAGTTTGTGTGTGAATCCCATTTGTTATCTTAGGATTTTCCCTCTCTTTTTTCCCTCCTTTTGAACCGTGTCAAACAATATGCTTGTAGGTCGCCAGGAGCGTAGACTTCCCTCTGCTGAAGTACATCTACAGAAGATGATTATTCAGATTCTTTCTGATTGGAATGGAATGTGCAGCATTCCAGCATAATACGGTTTGTCAGAAGTTACAGGGAAATTTTGTTGATCGCACTGGTGACCAATTTAAAAGGTTGATTCGTAGTAATTGATTATTTAGTTCAATTTCAGCATTAATTATCTGTAAATAGAATTCATAGTGTTCTAAAATCCTGAAAGTAGTATTTTGTTGGGAATTTCATGGTGGTATATACAACTTGCCTATATTTTCTTGCGTGTTATGGTCCACATGAATTGAGAAATATGGAAAGAACAGAAGACAAGCAATGGAGGAGAAAGATATCGTCCTCTACCCGGACGATTGATATATGAGAGATGTAAATGCAAGAACAATCTTTGAGATGGTTTTTGGTCGATCGGTCTTACTTTTGATCCAAAAGATGTCAATGGGTTAGATTGGTCTGGTCTGATTTAAAAAGTATCAATCTGTTTGGATTATGGGTTGAATTAGGTTGGATTCAAATCAAAGAAAATTAATTTTTTTTGGAATGGTTCGGCTCGACTTTGAACTTTTTTTTTGGGGCAACTTGGTTTGGTTTGAATTTTTTTGAGATAGCTTGGTCCAATCAGTGGTTCGGTCTATTTTTATAATTTTTTATTTTTTTCTTTGATTTGATTTAAAGTCAACTTTGATTTAATCAAAGTTTTTTATTTGTTTAATTTAAACTTAACTTTGATTTAATTGAAATTTTTTATTTTATTTATTTATTTTTTGATTTGATTGAAGTTTAACATTGATTCTATCAAAGTTTTAGATTTTTTATTATTTTTTCCTTCAATCTAATTGATTGAAGTTTTTTATTTTATTTTTTGGTTTGATTCAAGTTGATTGGTTTTTTTATTTTTTCTTTAATTTTATCGAAGCTCAACTTTGATATGAAGTTCTTGGTTTTTTTAAATTTTATTATTATTATTATTATTTCTTTAGTCTAATCAATCAAAGTTTTTAAATTTTTTTCTTTGATTTGATTGAAGTTTAACTTTAATTTCATTGATATATATATATATTTTTTTTGGTCTAATTGTAGTTTAACTTCATTTCAATTGAAGTTTTTTATTTTTTTTCTTTTTATTGAAGTTTAACTTTAGTTGGATCAAAGTTTTTAATTTTAAATTAAAAAAAATACAATGTTAATTATCAATTCATTATTTAAATATATTATTTTATTTAAAAATACATGAATATTAAACATAAGTCATCATTCATAAGTCATGATTTATCATATTATTAACAAAATGTCATAAATGTATCATTTATGATTTATCATTTATCAACACATTCAAACATAAATTATAGAGTTAAAGTAATTATTTTATTTTTAAATTTAAATTAAAAATACATTATTTTTGTAATTACATCAAATATTAACTTCATTTATATTAAATTACAAATTCTTGTGTTGATATTTTGTAATTCTTAACTTTTAACATACATTAATATTTTTAAAATATCATCTTTTAATCTTACTCTTCTATTATCTAATATATTATCATTAATATTAAATATTTGTTCACATGTTATAGAAGAATTCAAAATTATTAGTAAATTTTTAATTATTAATGATAAAATAGGAAATGTATGTTTTTATATTTTCTATTAATTTATTACATCAAAATTTAGAAAATCAATGTTATCTTTTATTAAATAACTATGACCAAAATTATTTAATTTTTTCATATTTGTTACGTTAAAATCATTATATTTATTATCAAATATATTATAATTAATTATTGATGATGATGATGATAGTTGTGAAAAGTAAAATATATTTTGTATTTATTGTATTCTATATTTTGTAACATACATATCAAATATATTATTTAAATTTTATTTTACATTTTCAATTGTTATGTTAAGTTTTATATTTAAACAAATTTATATTACATTTATTAATTTTTTAATAACTTTTGCTTTAATATGAGGATTTAAACAAACACTTAATATATATAATAAAGATATCTTATTTCAATATTTTAAAAAATTTTCTTTCATAAAATTATAAGTGTAAAAAATAGATAAATACTATAATTATTAAAAACTTTTATAATATTATGTAAGTGATGGATTTCATAAATAGATGTATAATAATATATTTTTGATAAATGTTTTGTTGTATTATAAAATAATTTTAAAAATTTAATAAAATAGTTAACTATTGTAAAATTATTTTCATCTAATGTTATTATATTATCATCTATTCTATTATTATAATAAATTTTTATAACTTCTTTATAAGGTAAACAACTATTTAACATTAAATATAATGAATTCTATCTATAAAAGATATATTGTAAATGTTTTATATGATAATTTAAATGAATCACATATATAATTAAATTTTTGTCGTTGTTTGTTATTAAATAAAATGTAACTAAATGTAATTTTAATATTTTCTAGAAAATATTTTAATTTTTCAATAATTACTTGAACTATATGATAAGTTAAAACTTAAGAGATGAACTTTGTATTTTGTATAAGAAATGGAGAATATTAAATGAGTATAAATTGTGAAAAAAACTTTAAATTTCTTTTTTATTTATAGATTTTTTTATCACTATTTATCTTTTTCTTCTCTTTTTTTTGTTTATTTTGAAGTTCTTTTTTATAAACATTATTTCAACATAAAAAAGAATTTTAAAATAATGTTTATTTTTTACAAATATTAAATAACAGTCTTGATTAAAGAATTGTAAAAAATGAATCTTAAAATTTAAAAGGATTATAGATTTACAAGTTAAGTTTGTAGGTTAACTTGAGCATGACTTGTGGTCTAACCTAGATTAGCTTGAATTTTGACTTTTGTAGATCAACTTGACTTGATTTTTTAAATTAGGTTGAACCAACCTATTACAGGTTAGACTAAGCTAGCCTGTAATGACGTGATGTAATTGACACTTCTAATTTGAACTTATTTAATAAACTCCAAAAGTTTTAAATACTTGTAGTAGGTCTCAAATGACTACTTACAAATAACACATTAAATATAGTTTCCACGTAAGTTATGCTTTTACCAATTGTTAGTTTTTTTTTTTTTTCAATATTGTGTTTGTTATTAAAATATAAATAACTTTTAAACCATTGCATGTCAAGAAGATTGAATAAATATGACTTCTACAAGTAGCTGTTCGTTGTTATTACGTTGCAAAAAAAAGAGAGCCACGTGGTTGTTCTTAAACAAGCACAAAGATAATGACTCAAAAATGAAAGAAGTAAAAAGAAGAAAAGTGTTTGATTAAATAACAGTCTTGCAGATAAAATATATTTGTTCTGCGTATTCTCCTTAAGTTTCTTTGTCCTTTGGGGTTGAGAATTTCTGCTCTCGACTTCATTAAAGATCACAAAGTAATATTTATTCTCATTTTAAAATATATTCATAATATATATTTTTTATATTGACCTTTTCATAAATTTTTAATTGACTAAGTCTTGAACATTTTACCCAATGTTTTTCCATTTTCATCGGTTTCATTTAGGCAACTCCATTTCCTCCTTCATGTCCCAAGGGTGGAAAAATCGTATAAGGGTACAAGTATTAGTTAAGACATTTACATTTGTAAAAGATATATGAAAAACTCTTCTTAATATTATAAAGTTAAGGCATTTAAATTAAATTTATTACATACCATATTTAGAGGTGTTAGTGAACCATGTTGAGTCGACATGACTTAGTTTAACCTTGACTTGGATACTATTTATGTCAGATTGACATAATTCAAAGTGTTTAGGTAGTAGTCTAAGCATGGCTTATAGGCATGGATCCCTTGCTTTGCCTGTTGCTGCCCTCTATCCTTGACTGGTTGGCCTCACTGCCTGTTGTTAAAACGTTTAACATATGTTACATAACATAATAACTCATGTTATCAAAACAAGATGAATTGATAAAGCTCATTAATTTATTATATTACAACATGAGTTGAACGATCATAATAAATATTGAATCCCACAATCATCAATTCTTCATAATTATAACTAAAATGTTTTATCACTATTGCATACGATACCCTATAACTTACGTCCAAGATTACATTTCTACCTTGTAATTGATGTTCAGGAGTCAAATTAAATAGTAGCTCTTAATTATGTGTATAATACCATGACATTCTAGCTCTAGGGTTAAACCATAAGATAGTCTATCCACAAACCAAAACATAATATGCAATTAGTTCATCAAGCATATCTTTTTTATCAAGAAAATCAACATTTCATCCTTGCATTTTCAAGCATAAATCATATAAAATTCGATAAGCTTCACAATGATAACTCACGTTGCAATACCATGACATAAACATGCATTTTAAATCAACTTTGACGGTCATTCACTTATGTATATAACTCAAATAAATCTAGACCTTCAACAACTCTCTCCCTCTCCCTCTTCCTCTTCTCCTTTTACGTAAATCTTCAACTCTCTCTCTAAGCACATTGTCGTAAGTCACAATTATAGGGAGAATAAGTATATTTCTCTCTCCTCCACCTCACATGGCTACCGCCCAAACTTATTTAGTTAAAAATATACATATTTTTAAAAAATTTAAAATATTTCTCCTTGCAAAAGATTACATATAGTTTTTTTAATAAAATATACAGTCACACATATTATTACACCATGTATGTTGAGGTTATTTTAAGCTTATTTATGTATTTAATGTTATTAAAAATTACAGGTTATTATTATTATTATTATTCTCCTACTTCCTTCTCCTCCTCCTCTTTCATTTTCTTCTTCTTTTCTTTTTGTTCTATGACAGAGATGAATTCAAAATTCAGGGAAGTCTTTCATTTCATCATCTTCGTCTAATTTTTCACAAAATAGATAGGAATTGTGATTTGATGACAGTTCTAACTTCGAGAGCTATTTTTCAATATTGTACATATTTAAAGCAGAGAGAGTGCAGTCATGGTGATTAGGACCGAAGAGTTAAAAGGTCAGAGGAGGGGACAAGAAGTGTTGGGAACAATGGAGGGTTGATGCTTTGGGGAATGTTGAGCTGAACATCTCTACTAGGGGAACGCATTCGCCCTTTGCTAGTATTGATGAAGGGAAGCAAGTTGTTGTTGTCATCAACGAGGAGGAGGAGGTGAATGCAAGGCCTCTCCTCGTGCCGAGGAAGAGAAAGGCTTCAAAGGAAGAAGATGATCGGAGTAATCATCTACCGGAGTAAATCAACCTTGTTGAATCAGAAAAACACATTTCCAATTGTATACGGTAAAAGAAATGATTTCGTATAATGTGAGATTGACAAAATTATAACTTCAGGTTGAACATGGAAAGGGCAGAAAGGCGGTCTCCCTGTGAACATTTCTTCCCACAATCGTGATGTTGCTTAATTTACTGTGGCACCACACAAGCTGTTCCGTCGTCAGTCTTGGCATCTGCAGAACTCTGGAGATGAGTTTCACGTCCACCTGAGTGAAGAACTGGTCCTGATTCGACCCGTGTTCTTCTGGCCTCTTGAATTTCTTCACCAGGCAATTCCCAACTCTCAACACGTCCTTGAGCTTCTTCTCCTTCTGCGCCATGGAGGGAGGTAAGGAAAAGGCTGTCGATAATTTAAGAGTGGCAATGACAAAACAAATGGAGAAGGGATGGGATGGGATGGGATGGGATGGAACCTTGTGCAACTGTTCTTTAACGTGCTTCATCAGTTCACCATCCGTGGAATCCTGCAACTCAACCTCAGATCCCATGACACCTTTCACCAAGCTTGGCTTCTCGTCCTTGTCCCCCTTCTTCACGAATTGCCAGAATAATATGATCGATTTCACCATTATGGGGTTCAGTCCTTCCAACGTGATGGCCTCGTTTCCCTTGTCAACCTTCTTCCCCTTCAACCCGTCCTCTGCAAAAGAAAATAAAAATCACACCCATCATGTTCTGAATTCATTCGCGGCATGTTTTATTTCATTCCACCAACAACCTTTAATCACCGGAACTTGGAGGAGATCGGTGAGATCTCGTCTACACCTGACGTAATTTGGAACCCTGCCCACCTGAAATGCCTCGTTCTCGAGGAACCTTCGAATGAGCACCTGGAAATGCCGGAATTCGTCGGCCACTCGGTTGTACTGCCGGCAGCTGTACGGGTTCGACTTTGGCAGTACTTGAGCCTTCTCGTACTGCCAGGACAGGAACTCCCAGGAGAGGCAGGTCTGGCCGACGTACACATTCTCGAGGCCTCCGTGCAGCTCCTTCTCGAACCTCTCCGACCGATCCTCCGGTTTCCGTCGGCAGCCCGACAGCAAGTTGTGTGCCAGTAAGGACGCAACCTTCGGTTTCCGACGTCCCAGTGATTGAGGTAGGTCCTTCGGTCGTAGGAAATCTGATTCAAAATACATCATATACCCAATCAAGCACGTATATATATATATATATACATCGACACAAGCTCAACGAAAATCTTGGAATATTGGTTGGTAGGTTGGTTGGTTGGTCGGACTCACCCATGGCATACATCTTTTGATAGTTGAGAATGTCGAGCTTCCTCATCCTTTCCCTGTAGATCTTGTAGAAAGCCTGTAGCTCGTCGTTGGGCTTCTCGTGCAAGAAGGCGGCGTCGAACTTCCAGTCGCCCAGTTTCACGGCGAGATTGGGGCTCCGAGGTTCCTCGTGGATTGTTTCCAGCCCGGCCGATCTCACGAACATCAGCTCCTCGCTTAGCTGCTCTATCAAATCCTGGTGCTCCCACAGCGCCTCCAGCTCATCCGACTCTCCCTTCTTCCCTGCACCTGCTGCTGCTTTTCCATGGTTCTCCTCCTCTTCCCTTTTCTCGTCGTCGTTCTTCTCTGCATTCCTGAGTTCTTCGCTTGGTGGTGTTTTCCCAGAGCGTTCCGCCGGTGACCCATCACCGATGGTCTCCGAATTCGGCAAATGGAAGGGTAATAATACCTCCTCCTCTTCTTCATCGGATTGATCGGAGTGGGTTTTAATATGGTAAGTAGCAGCGATTGGGGACGACAACCCATCGGTTGCCATGTCATCCAATTCTTCGTCAGAACTTGACAGATGTGGTAGTGCTACCTCTTCTTCCTTCCGGGACACGGAATCTTGTCCCATCTCTGCCTCAGCTTCCCTTTCCAAATCTCTCAGTTCTTCTTCAAGTTCATCACCGCATTCCTCCGAATAAGCTTCTTCCAAGGGGTCCAACCCCACAATGCCAATATCTGGTTGACAAAATTCATCAGGGCGCTCCACAGAAGAAGAGAGCCGAGAGATGACCAACTTGGCTTCTTGGATCACTTGATCGATGTGCTTTTCTTCCTCGTGGAATTGCCTAGCTTCTTCTTCTTCGTGACCGAGCCAACTATTCATGGAATCCTGTGACCACGCGTCGTCGTTTGCCATACCACTGTCCTCCACACCATCGCTAGGCTGTCGTTCATGGTGAAGCGCACCATCATCTTCTTCCTCTTCTAACCCACACAAGTCAACGTCGGAGAGAAAGCCATCGTCGCTGTCGGCGTCGATAATGAAACTTCCTACAGAATACCCGTCGTTAGTAATTGTGCTGATCGAGCAAGAATCCAACCCAATCTCGTCGAAATCTTCTTCCGTAAGGAAACGATCGCTAGTTGGTGTTTCCTTTCCATGCCCCAAGACAACATCGGGCTTCGACTGCAATGCTTTCGTTGCTTGCGATGACACCATCGGTTCTGATTCCTCCTCTGTGCCGCAATCGTCCTGCTTATCAATCGAACCATGACCAACAACCCTTCCGTCTGAATCGAACAGCATGAAGCCATGGCCGTCGTCCTCCACCTCATTGGCGAGGGTTTTGTCATCTTCATCGGATTTCCGGTAGTTCCTCTTGTCCTTGTCCTCGGTCTGGTCGGTATGGAAGAATCCTCCATCTGGGTTCGATGTCTCCTTCGTGAACTCATTAGCCGCATCTCTACCGACCGAGAACGCGGTTTCTTCTTTATCTCCCGGTTCACTGGCGAGGGTTTTGTCATCTTCATCGGACTTCCGGCAATTCCTCTGGTCCTTGTCCAACGGCTCGTCAGTATGGAGGAATCCTCCATCTGGGTTCGAGGCGTGTTCGGTGAACTCATTAGCCGCATCTCTTCCGACCGAGAACGCGGTTTCTTCTTCATCCTCCGGTTCATCGGCAAGAACAATTCCCTCATCTTTCTCCACCGATGACTCCTCTGTTTCACGTTCTTCGATTTTGTGCGAATTCGGCAGAGAAGAAAGTCCAGAATCAACAACAAATGATTCTTGGACCCTGCAGCTCAAGCCCTCCGTCTGTACCATAAACCCACTGATGTTCCTTTCTGCGACGAGCCTGTAGTTGCTGATCGTCGACGTCGTTGCGCCCAGAACTTCTTCCTCTTCAGCGTCCACGGCTTCGTGTTCCGTGGAATCGTGGCGGTATCTTTCCGCTCTTCTCACGGTGACATCAGGGAAACGGAAGCTAAACTTGAACTCGGGCCCAGAACTCTCTTCTGCCTCTCCAAGGCGTTCGATCAGTGTCTTCAGGGTCTCTGTCTCGTCGCCATCGATCACCGGCTGCAGGGGCTCTGATTCGCGCGACGACGCACATGTCGTCCTTCTCGCCTTAGTTCTGCAGAATCACGAGACTAGTACAAAAAAAAACCCAAAAAAAGTCGAGGGAGAATCACAAGAGAGGTAACAAGTAACTGGTTTCTTTACCTGCCAACGTACTTTTTGATTATCCTGGCGAGGATGAGAAGAGTGCCAGCACAGACGCAGAGCAGAAGGAAGGTGGCAAGCACTGCCATCGTATCTCTCACAAAGAGAGATGTTTGGCATAAACGATTCGCGATTGCAGCCCAGGAGAGCTCCCTCTGTTGATGGCATTTGTGGGTTCCCACTGAAACATCCCAACAACCATTTCTTTCCTCGAACCCAAGCAATGAATGACCTAAGCGACGCTGCTTTTCATAGACTACTACTCCCGTGCCATTCGAATCTCACATAGGAAATCAGAATAGACCCCGCATCGGCAACCTAGGCAAACAAAACAAAACTTACAGAGAACAATAAGAAAAGGTGTACACGTTCGTGACGATAAATGCAAGCAAATACCCAAAAAAAAAAAGAGATTGTGGCATCGGTGACAACCCAACCCACCTCCAGCTTAAGGGAAGAAGATGATACCGCACAGTAGTAGGTCGAAGAAGAAGAAGAAGAGGGAGGCTTGTGTTTGCTGGCGCTAGTTCTGCGGGTGGAATCCTTCTTCTTCGCCTCCTGGAAGGACTCTGGCTCGTTATTGAATTCCGATTGGGTAAACCGTTGGTGGAGGATGTGTCAGTCGTCTCGGGCGGTTGCCAATTACCGCGGCATCATTTTTTTTTTTTTTTAATGAATTTGAATTTCCCACGGATTTCCTTTTTTTTTTTAAAAAAAAAAAATTGATAAAGGATTTTCTTACCACTTTAATTGTCAGTCTTACCACAGAGAGAGCGAGAGAGAGAGAGAGATTAATTATAAAAAATATCACGGGAGATTAGCCTAATCATCGGAATATCTCCAAAAACCACTTTAATTTATTATCGTTTCTTGTTGCGCCAAGTGCACCTTTCACGTATTTCTTGGATCCATCCTTTCTGGATTTTTTTATTCATAAAAAAACATTCTTGACTTTTAATTTCCAAAAAATACCAATTCTGACTTATTGTGAAGTATACATACTTCAGGGCAAAGCAAATTTGGCGACGGTATTTTTAATTGTTTCTTTCGTTAATTGCATTGCGTGATCAGGATTATACTACTTTTTCTGCGAAAACAACCTAAGAATAGTATTTAAGATATTTTATATGTATTTCGAATCTTCGATTTTTAAATTCATCGTCAAAAAATGTGTACGAATGATATTTAAGATATTTTGTACGTCTAATCGAACTCATGGTATTCGTTTATGACATATTTTACGTGAAAAAATATTTCTTCGGAAATATCTGATAAATTTGAAAAAATACATCAACACGGCCCCTCCGGCCCAGCGCGAGGACGGCCCGAACATAAATGGAGACCTGCCATTTTTTTCAAAAAAGATAATTTATATGAAAATTTAAAAATCAATCATATCATCTTTTGTTGGTTCTGGGAATGGTTATAACGGGACAAATTACGTCAATATTCTTTTTGTTTTGTAGCTTTGACTTCCGGCATATCTTTTTCGAACACAAAATGTAGAAATTTGCATCACCAGAAACACGTCAAAAGGCATATATAATTGATTGGCAAAATATCTACTTTTTTATTCTTATATATATACTTGCCCAATCATTGTTGCAATTTGTCCCTCAACCTTTCTCTTTATATTAGATGAAAACAGCCATTTATTCGTACCATTTTACGAGACCGCCACTTAAATAGTGTGAGCCTGAGTATTCAAATTTACTCACTAATATAATTTTTTTTTTTTTATCGTCACCAAGATATATCTCTAGGTGTTAATTATTCATGTTTTATTAGTAACGTAAGATAAGAAGACCGTGCGAGTATTGATTATTGATTGATCTTTATATATTTGTTAACGTAAAAGCATCAAAGTGATTAAAATCACGTAATTAATGATCTTTCGTCAATAACATGTTGATGTACCCTAAAACCTATTGTTTTTTCTGACGTAATCGATAACTTTGCAAATTTGTTGATGACTGTAATTTTTTGTGTGAGTTGGTTAAATAATCATTCACTATCACTACCGAACAATATTTCCCTTGTTAATTACAAATGATTGTATCAATTCTTTGATTACTTAGTTTTTTTTTATTTTAAAAAAATGAATTTCAAGAATGGAATCAAATAACACACAGAAGCAATGTTGCCAAACAGAAAACATTATGAAATTTAGAATCCCACGGGATCAAGAAATCTACGGTGATCAAAAAGAAGAAGAAGGATTTCCTTCAGAATCGGATTCGATCTCATTGCCAAATAAATAGAACCTAAATCTGGCTGGATTTCATGATGGGAGGATATATGAAATCCTATAATTGATTCTGCTGAACAAAACTACTTAAAGTTGATTGTGTCATATTCTAAATACTTCACTCCACAAATGAAAGGTCACTCGTAATTAGGTTGTTCACTCCACCTACCATAATTCAATTCATCGAAGATGATAGCAATATTCTAAAGTTCGAATTCTGAAAAATGAAAAGATATTAATATTACTGAGGAAAAAAAAAAAAAACTGTAGTCGTAGTTGTCAACATTTGATCAGAATCGAAAACACAATTCAATTGAAAGCGATGAGAATAAGAAATAGAAGAATAATTTCATCACTTCCACCGTTCCAAGTCATCATCGTGGAATTCTCAAACTTCCAGTCGCCAACGTCTCTCTTCTCTTTTATTTTTCCGCGACATTTAAGATGTTCTTTAGAATATTTGGTTTTCAATTAATGTAAACTTATTTTTTCGAAGAGAAATTTTTTCTCGTAATTAACGTCTCTAATTAGCCCCATCAGCAGCCATATTAATTCGTTCAATTGTCGTCGCTCCACTAACAGCCACCCACCCAGATCGATTACCGATAAATTAGTTAAGTACTTTCTTAATAATTGATTACGATTATAAAAGTATTAGCCGGCGTGCGTTCCTCCAAGGAAGCAGAGTCGGCCGTGAGTCACGCGCACGTGTGCATGGCACGCATGACCAATTTGAAAAAAATCCAACGACCGTGTTTTCCTCACAAGCTTATGTAACGTTAGGTGGTGGTGAGATGCTCCAGCGTTTGAATTCTACGAAAGATTTGGAACACACGGTGGATTTCTAAATTTAAATATATATATATTGATTGATTAGACGGGCCGACGTAGTATTACTAGGATGTGTCTGTTAAATGTTCGTAGAATTAAGATCGTTGAAAATCTTTCGTAATAATTGTTAACGCAAACATATCATGTAATTTAAAACATAACATAGATTATTGAAACGTGTTATGTTTTAATATGATCATTTTTAACGTAAACATATTATGTTTTAATGTAATATATTCTATTATGTAATTTAAAACGTTACTTATTTAATCTACAGATTGTCCAATTAATTTCTACGTATTTATTAAAAATATTATTTTCAAGAAATCATTTGACTATATAAAATCATTCACTGCTTCAAAATATTTCCACAAGAATTAAAAAACTCGCTAAATAGTAGTTATATTACAGTTAAAAAGGCTAGAAAGGCAAATTTGAAAATATACATATAGTAAAATAAATATATGACTTACCAACCAATGGGACCTTCGTTAGGCAATGTGATCTTGTAGATTCGATAGTTAATGTGGTATATGTTATTGTAGACGTTGCTATTTTATCAAATTACAGTTGGATTTTGATATATATATATATATACACGAGAGTGAATACTAGAAGGCTCATGGTGTTGGTAAAGATGTTTGTTTAGTTTAGCTAAGCTCAACGAATGTCTATAGTACTTAGCAGATACGTGACAGAGAAGTCCATTCATTATATTTGGCTAAAGTACATGAATAGTCTATAATATTCAGACATGTTAACAAAGAAGGCCTGTAGTATTTAGTGCAATAATATTTTTAGGTATGTCTAATTGATATCTTTTAACCTAATTTTATATTTATAATCCACAAGTATACGATGCTCATCGTAAGTAAGATGCAAGTACAAGTTGAATCATAGAGAACTTGTTTAAAATTAGTATTTAAGGTTTTGTTAAGCTAAACTATTCCAAAAACCATTAATAGCTGAGGAGGATTAAATATTTCACAAAGTCACCTAAATATTCACATGATGCATCCCTTTAAACAAAATGCTAGGAAAAATGGTAAGAGCAATTCTCAAGAAACATATCTCAACATTTACGACAAAATTGAATATATAATATAAACACTTTGACGTAAAGAAGTTTTGCGAAGGAAAATGCAAATCCAGAATTACTATAATTTAGCCCCATTTCCAGGTCTACCCTCAAACAACCATCTCAATGATAAAAATCATAAATGGACAGGTTATTGAATGAGGAAATAACATATGGAATTTCGGGGCAAAACTCCACTTGAGCTGCTCCCAGCAATTACTTCAATGAAAATGCGCCAAACAAAATGGGGAAATGCAAAATTGTGTATAGCTAAGAGAAAATTCATAACTCATTCAAATCTCCATAAAAAATTCTCAAATTATGACGCTTGGATGGAAGACTCGTTGCCCCCAATTGTAGAAATTTACATATCTAGATTTCGTTGAGTACAACTCCTAGAATAACATTTTCAATCTAGCGCAATTTCTAGGTTCAAGTACAGAAATTTGGAAAAGAAAAATAAAAAACTCTATACAAACAACTCCAGAAAATTTATTGAGCTCTAGGAAACAAATCTACACATGAAATGACGCCTGAAAACGAGAAGAAACTCCAAGGGAATTGAATTTAACGAATAACAACAGTTGAGACTTAATCTGCAATTACAAAGTATGTTTCTGCCGAGGGTGTTCCCCATGGGCACTCTCAACTCCTCATGTCCAGCAAACAAAAATCATAACTAAAGAATCCAACAACCACTGATCTCTCACATTTACAAATATACAAGCATCAAACAATCATCTCATCTTATTCTTTTATTGTTAATTACAACATCAATGCTCAGGTTAGTGGGTTAGTCATATTCACAAACACTTCACAAGCAAGCTATATACACATGTACAAACATTCATAAACTTAAAGAAGTTTCATTAAACTTAATAAAGTAAAGTTAAACATACTACCACAGAGTTCTAAACTACTTATTACATGCTGAAAATTAGAACTAAAGCCTAACATTACACTAAATGCAAATGCAAAGCTACAAACTAAAGCTTTGACCACTCCACCCACATATTATACCTTGAAGTCCTTTTGTGCACCTTCTTCTCTACCTAGAACTTGTTCCTACCTTCTCCACGAGCTCCACCAAGGCCTATCACTCCTTGGAAAAGATCTATGGACAAAGTTAGACCCTGGTCGATGTCTAAAGATGCTCAAGTGCTTGTCTACACGTCCTCCAAATTATGCTCCACGAGTTGGCTCTCACAAATCTCCTCCACAAGCTCCAATGGCACCCATGACAGCCTTGGAGAAGAGGCAGTCCTTCTCAACACAAGGAAGATGGTAGAACCTTACTGGAACAGCCTTCTTCATGTCCAAGACTCCTTCCACAAACTCCTTCCATGCAGCTCCAAGCTTCAAGATCGAAAAAGGCGGCTGAGTTAACTAGCACAAGCCTTCTCTATGCCTTGGAAGAGCATGCACCACTAGATGGAGGGGGAAATCCTTCACTTGGAGTCATGAGTTGGGTGCCCTAGCTTGAAACATGGTTGTAATGAGGGAGAGGTGCCTTCACTTCATCGAGGTTCACCTTAAAAAGAGTTGGGCTTTTGCACTTAACCAAAATGCCCTTACTCCTATGAGTTGTAATAGATCTCCAATTACTTACTTAAACCTTAGAATACTTAACATAATGTTAGAGAGGAAGGGTTAATTTATTGGGACTAGATCGAGGGTTATCATACAACGTAGTTGTATGAGGTTATTATAGTTGTAGACTTTGTAGAACCAGATACATGTACCACATCTAACTAAGAATACCTGGTATGATTTGCCATGATCGATGTTTTTGTTTGGTTAACATTGTTTAATGTGTCATATAAGCCTTGATGACCTAATATATAAAGGTCTTATGTTACTATAATTGTAACTTAATTAAACCCTAGCTGCAAGAAACACTACTAGCACTCATAAATATAGGTAAGTTGCTGAACCGCATAAATTTTATGTTCTTTTGTTTGATTGTTCTTTTCTTTCATTGCCTTGAATATTCCTAGTTGGAGTACTAAATCCTAGGATCATATTCTACGCTCCCCCTCCCTTCTCAATCTGGTATCAAAGCTAAAGGTTAGGTTGCACCAACAATTGAAGAAGAAGGTCGAAGATGGAAAGCTGAAGATCAACAAGTTTGATGGCAAGGTTTTTGATTTCTAAAAGATATAGATAAAAGATTATCTATACTAGAAGAAGCTGCATGAACCCTTGAAAGTAACTAAGCCAAAGAAGATAAGCCAGGAAGATTGGGAGTTGTTGGACAAACATGCGTTGAGAGTGGTTAGATTGATGTTGGCTAGAAATGTGACGTTCAACATCGTTAAGGAGATCATGACTGGTTTGATAAAGGTGTTGTCAAATATGTATGAGAAGTCCTCTACTTTGAACAAGGTATATTTAATGTGACATTCGTTTAATCTTAAAATGAAAAAAGGTTATTGTAAGACCTTATCACAAGAGAGAGGTGAATTATGTCTTTAGAATTAAAAATTATAGTAGATAAAATAAAAACACAAAATACTTACAATTTTATAATTGAAAATTTTTATTTATAAAGTAAAATTTTACAATCTTTTAAGCATAATTCCCTACTTGTTAGTTTTGATACAAATTTTTTTGAATACAATTCAATACTCTAAAATAGGATCTACCTTATTTTAACCTTAATTGAATATTCAAACCTAAGCTTTTGCATGTAGCTTTTGATTCTTTTTGCTCTAGATAATGAGAGTCTATCATGAAAGAAGAAATGAGATCTTTAGTAAAAAATCAAACCTAAAAGCTTTGCTAGTTGCCTAAGGTGAAAAGAGTACTCCAAAATAGATGAGTGTTCAAAATCAAAGAAGAAGTTGATGGATCCAAAAGATATAAAGCCAAATTGGTTGTAAAAGACTTTTAGTAGAAGAAAGGAATTGACTAATCTAAAATTTTCCCACCTATAGTCAAAATGACAACTATTAGGATTGTTCTCAACCTAGTGGTGGTTGAAGACTTGTTTCTGGAGTAGTTGAATGTCAAGATAGTTTTCTACATAGAGAGTTAGAAGAAGACATCTATATGAAACAACCCCAAGGTTTTAAAGTGAAGGGCAAAGTGAATTTAGTCTATAAGTTGCAAAAGAGTTTGTATAGTTTAAAATAAACACTTAGACAATAGTACAAAAGGTTTGACAAGTTCATTTGTATTGCTAGTTTCCCAAGGTGTGAAATGGATTTCTACAACTATTATAAGAACTTGAGTGGGGGCTATATAATGTTATTATTGTATGTGGATGACATGTTTGTTGCAAGTGTAGATAAGATAGAAATCAACAAGCTAAAGAAGCTACTATCAAAAGAGTTTAACATGAAGGATTTACATGATGTAAAGAAGATTTTGAGGATGGAGATTACCAAAGATAGAATTGAGGGAATTCTATCATTATCCTAAGAAAAATATTTGAAAAAGATATTAGATAGATTTAATATGTCTAGGTGCACACTTAAAGATATCTCCATTGGAAGTTAGGTTAAGTTGACTAAATCTCAGTCTTCTTCATATGAAAGTAAAAAGAAGGAGATGACCCAAGTTTTATATGCATTTGTAGTTAGCAATTTAATGTATACAATGGTGTGTACAAGGCCAAATATTACTTTTGTAGTGAAAGCAGTAAGTAGATTCATGTCAAATCTAGGGAAAGAATATTAGTCAACCATGAAGGAGATTTTGAAGTACCTTAGAAACACAGCAGGAGTTGGTTTATGCTTCAAGAGAAGAGAGGTGTTGTTACATGGTTTTTGTGATGTTGATATGAGAGGAGATGAAAATAAAAGTACCACATGATATGTGTTTACTCTTGGTAGAATTATAGTTAGTTGGCTGTCAATGAAAATATGACTCTTTCTATGATAGAGGTAGAATACATAGTCAATGTAGAGACAATAAAGGAGATAATCTAGTTGAAGAAATTACTTGCAGACTCAAAGAAGGAACAACCCAAGTGTGAGTTGTTTTGTGACAATTAGAGTGTCATTTACCACTCAAAGAATCTAGTTCATCATTGTAGGACCAAACATATCAAGAAAAGATATCATTATATCACTTTATGCAATCACATAAGAGAGTCTATTGAGTTTAGCTAAACTTAACAAATAGTTTGTAGTGTTCAAATGATTTGTATCAAATAGAAGGTCTGGTAATGTTGAAAGACTTGTGATGTTGGTAAAGTCAACAAAGTTAGTTTGTTGAGTTTAACTAAACTCAACGAAAGCCCATAGTACTTGGCAAACAAGTAATGGAGAGGTACATTATATTTAGCTAAAGTATACAGACAATTTATGATGTTTAAATTGATTAAAGAAGAGGATTTATGATATTTAGCTAAACACCACAAGGTAAGTTCGTTATGTTTACTATAGAGTCAATGCAATCATACAAGATTGTTATAGTTGCAAACTTCATAAAACTAGATACACCTACCCCATGTGATCAGGAACACCTAATATAATTTGCTACGATTGATGTTTATGTTTGATTAACATTGTGTAATATATCATGTAAGTTCTAATGACCCAATATATAAGGATTTTATGTTGCTGTAATTATAACTCAGTTGAACCCTTGCCACAAGAAATATCCTGTGAATGCAAGTAAATCTTGTAAACTTCTTAATAAGATCAAGAATGTACACTACTATGAACCATGTAAATCTTGTATTTTTTTATAAGATTATTCTTTTCTTTCGTTACCTTAAATCTTCTTAATTGGAGTGCTAGATCGATCCTATTTTGCATTCTCCCTCCCTTTTTAGTAGTGACGTAGCATCTTAATTGGTTTAAGATTGCATGTTAATAATAATAGATTTTAGATTTAGTAAACGTTTGATTAATTTTGCAAAATTCTTTATCATTACATGAAATTTGATAATAAAATCAAGATGAAATTAATCACGAAAGAATATATATTCCAAAATTGTTTTAATTACTAGGTAATTTAAAATGTCACAATTTTCACTACTTTTTACACGCACACACACGTATAAAAAAAAGGTATATATCTATTGAGGATAGGATAGATTTTACTATTACAGAAGCATTTGATGTATTCTAGTTGATTTTATATGTATTTACTGATAAAATCAAGATGGAATCACTGAAGATTCCGAATTTATTTTATATATCAATTTAATTAAAATCTCACGATTCTCACCGCAAAATATTTCCTTTCCGTGGTTATTAATTCATCATTTCCAAGCACTTAACATCAATTATTTCCCGACTTGTAGTGCTCTGCAACGTACGTTGAACCAGGCACGCCGATTAACTGAAGAGATCCCAAACCACACGTCGAACTCAAATCCCTCGATCTATTTTAGGCCGAGTGGTTCGATCATGCGTTAATCAATGGATTAGATGACATACCTCTTAATTGACCAGACCAAGGACTCAGCCTATTAATTAAAATAATTAATATTCTGCTATACAAGAAACAACGATCGATACACCCATTCCCATTGATCAACTAGTTTTAGGGTTAAGTGACGATTCGAAGTTCAAATTTGACGTCAGATGGCACGGGGCCTGTGAGGAATGACGTAAATGTTAATAATAATAATAATAATATAAGTAAACAATTGATGGCCTCTTCCTTCCAATGTTTGACCGGTAGATCGATGGAGGTGGACGAAAATGGAAGGTTGGAAATATGAAAACGGTCGCTTTCGGCGTTTTCCCCGTCGCCGTCCGATCGTCGTGTGAATGAATGGACGAATAATCGCCGCCTTCCGACGTGCTCACACCTCACACATCTGGAAGTACGAAGTATTAATTAATATCTCCCTTAACCGATTGTTAAAAGAACGCGGCAAGCTGTGATCTCGTGGTCAAATCGATTAATTACGTGATTGATATCTTTTGCTTCCGTAAATTTTCATCTATTGTCAAATCCTTAATAAAAATCACATAAATTTAAATCTTTTCTAAATTTTTTTTTTTTTTTTTAAATTCTTCTGTGTTAGTTAGTTAGTTAGTTAATTCTTTTTTTCTAATGAATGTAATTTTGAAACCTAAACTAATAATATAATCAAATTACCCAAGTCGATCTTATGTTATCAGTAGTCTCCAATCTTGTTAAACAAAAAGCCTTAATTAAGGCGACTCTCTCGTCAAAGCTAAAGGGCACCCAATAAAACATAAAATTATAATGTCATTGCCACCACACAATGAAATGTGAATGCATCGTCCAATACAACTGTAAAAGGATAAGGAAAATCTAAAATCCGATTCCAACCAAAATCTGCGTTCTCATGATCCTGGATTCTTTATAGCTCTGGCTCTTTCATTCCTGCCACTAAACCATCATCTTGTCATATATACTTTTACTTATGAGACATGGAACGAAGAAGAGAACGTGTCGTGTCGTTCAGTTCCCACCCATATGTGGAATGAAAGGTTCGTTTTTAATGACAGATATCTAATCTTCTTTTTTTAATTTTGACTTACCAAAGCCCTTGAAAAGTGAAAACTTCTTTTAACACAAGACGAAAGTTCCTATCACTGATACGAAAGAAATAGAATTTTAACTTTATGGGAGATGACAGAATGTACTGTTCAGTTATTTTTGAGTTGCACTTTCACCTGTACCGGAATTGATTTTCATTGTGAAACCACACACATGAACATATAAAATATAAAAAATTATAAATAAATAAATAAATAAGCATGCATGTGATACGTGTGGAATCTTTCACGAGAAGGAAGGTACCGTTCCGATTGTTGTCTTGTCGGTGGTCCTTCATTTCCAATTCAGACGTATTATCGGCCACGAGAAAGAGTGGATGGAACGCTGATGATCACAAAAAGCCAAATGCGTTCATGGAAAAGACATGGATCGAACGGTTCGTCCACAACCACGATTCAAATGATCTTTATTGTCAACCGCCAACATGCACAAGAAAAAACAATGAACTCAACGTCAAAAATAAACACTGCGAAATTTTCAGATCCAGGTTGATGATTCTTGATTCTAGTTGTGGTCCTGATGACCAGATTTACCATAGTTAACTCGGATTAGGGAAAATTCATGCATTAGTGAACACATGTGACTGGCAAAGGTACGGTGTAGTAAAAGATGTAGCATTTCATTTTATTTGTACGAGGATTTAGAAATCAGAAGTAAAAGAAAAGGTTAGATGTGCACATAATGATTTATTTTAGTATAAACATGAAACATTAGTAACTGAAATGTAACAAATACATTTTTTTTTTATAAGAAAATGAGAGAGAGGGGAGGAAAAAAAAAGTATTGCATAATTGCATTCATGTAGAAAGAGTTTTTCCAAAAATCACATCACAAATCCACAAATATATATATATATGAACATATAATTAGCATTATCGTTGTAAATCAACATATATACCATCCACACGATATAAATGGTATCTACACACATAAGGGTACAAACCTACCATTTATCAAAGATGTAGCATCCACATATAATAATATAAGCATATAACGCCTGACGATTACGAATATTCAACCATTCTCGATAAATTCCCTGAACGAAGTTAAACATGAAGCGGTTAAAAGAATCGATTTCAAGCCTGTTGTTCAAATGCAGCAGCCCCAGGCCACGCTTTCACATTCTTATGTCTGTAATTGTATAGCATAGGTCCCAATTAATAATCTTTAATATTAAAATACAAATAACCCAAATATTGGGAACTCATCAAAAGGAGAAAAGAAAAGAAACCACGGAAGCTGGCCTACAGAAATTATTTTAAAATAAATTTTTGAACTAGACAAAAACGTAAATTAGAATTTCAAAAACAATGTCCACCGAGATGAGGGATTTTGTGGAAAATGCCAACCCATTAGTCTCAGTGCTGCTATAATGTACATAAAATAGTGAATAGAATTGAAGAGTACTTCATCAAGAGAAATAAAAACACAAATATGCTTGGATGAAGTGAACAATCTAGGTTCAAAAAAATTACCGGAACAAGACACAACCACGGCTCCTTGTTCCAATACTTTAATCCAAACTACACTTTTCACCGCAGTATTCATCTTCTGCCATGTCACTGCCGCTTGGGCTTATGAATCTTCACATATGGCAAGAATCCAAAACCATAGGCCACTTGCGGCTGCCAACCCAGTTGTTGAGCACGACAAAACATTAAAAACGTATTCTCAAAGTACGCATTAAACCCCATTAGTACATGCCACCAAGCATGGCCTTGGGGATTTACATACCACAGGGATATCTTCTCACAGAAGACCCGGTCAAACAACCAAAACAAGGCCCCAGAAAATAATGTTGCCAAATAGAAATGTGCAAGCCGTTTAGCAGCAGCCTCTTTTGTGTATATGTAGTACTTGTACATTCGAGGTATACAAAGAATGCAGAGAGCCGCATAGTGAACCTTAAATGCAATCCCAAAACGCACTTGTGAATGCAAAATTGCAAATGCTGCACCATATAGGAACAAGAAGATTGGCATTGTACTTCTATAGTGCCAATCTGCAGAGTACAGTACATAGAGGTAAAGCAGCATCTCCCAAACCATGGGGGTTTCATCGCTCTGTTGCTGACTGAAATTTGTTTGATAAACAACGAAGGGTAAGAATGAAATAATTTTCTTTCGCAGGAATTCACAAGGCTATTGCAACCGACTTCAAAAACCAAATGTGTTCGAAACAGCATTGAAGAAAGAGTCAAATATAGGTACTGTACATATGCAATTTATAAACACAAATTACGGAAACTCATACCACAATGATCTTGTACTTTGAACACACTAGATTTGGTAACACTATCTTCTACATGCTTCGTAGGGCGTCTTTTGGTTGGACTTCTTATTTTACGCATATCCTATCCATTAGCATCTTATTGTTTATGTTAGGATATCTTATAACCTTATATGTACATGTGGGCACTCTTGACATATGATTAGAAACTTCTCAGTCGCTCCACTCCATATGGTAACAAATCACCAAGAGATATTTCCATAAACAGTTGAAGGCCGTCCAACCCTGTTGCACACGTCTATCACTTCTCCCTCCAAACTCCTTTCCAACCACCAACTTCTTTGTATTACTCTAGGGCCAGAGTTGGCCAGTTTAGGACACAACCAGGCAACGCCATCAGCCTCTCCTCAGTCCTGACATGAACAACGACATCAACAGCCTTGTTCGTTGTATCTCCCCTAATGATCTAGGCTATCATAGATCATTCTCCCATTTTGTGCATGAACACTTGCTGTCCACACATTTTGTGCACTGAAGGGTTTGTTGTGTGTTTTGGTGGTTATTTGAGCAGCGTGCATGAGGTTTCTCCTCAAATCTATGGTCTATCAATGCAAATCAGACTGTGTTCATGTGATCCCATGCCCCTCCAATGTTGATTGATGGTATCCCATGAATCGCTAGTGAAGAACCTCAGTGAGACCTCTAAAAAATTGAATGAGAAGTATTTGTGGTTGTTGTAGAGCTTTGAAACATTCACAGCCACCAATTGAAAATTTTGATATCTTATACATCCTTCCAATGTTAAAGATGTTGCTTACAATTGGTATGTTGATGATGTGCCATTGTTTCCTAATAGATGAGTAATATGGATCTTAATTTTGGTTGTGGTGAGACAATTGGGCCTATCAAGAAGACAAGGCACTGAACAACCTATGAGCATGGAAAGAACATATCTAGAGTCTTTGAGATCTACAAGCAAATCTTCATCCTTTGTCGAAGAGATTGTTCAGTTCAAGATCATTTCAACACTCATTGAGAACCTTTAAACAGGCTTGAAATCCACCAACTGTTGCACTGATATATTCAAGATAAGAGAATACAAAGAGTTAGACATGATGGCATACATTTCTAGAATCAATCTAGAATTTAGTCTTCCTAAATCCAAGGATATATTGTAGGTGTTGAGGTTGTTCTAGATTTACAAACCACCCACTCAAGAGTTATAAGGAGTTCCACCGCAACTCCAATTTTAAATCAAGCAGTGATGATCACTGCAACTTCTCATGGTCATGATTATGTTCATGTTGATAGAGAAGGTCGACCCTCATCGCTTGCATTGTGGCAGAACTATTCATCACTCAGAGAAGTGTTGAGACATACTCAACAAGCTATAATGGGTTGATGCACTACAAATACTTTGCCTACAATGCCCATTGCCAATTAAGCAAACACCCTTTCTCAAATTGACTACAAGCATTTCCTATAACTTCAGGCTACTAAAACCACTGCCACTACATCACATGCTTTCACTATTGGTGTGAATGTCCTAGCAACTAGGGACAATTCCTAGATTACAGAATTGAAGGCCTCTTCTCAATGTCAAGTATACATGACCTTTTCACCATCAAGTTCACATGCTTTCATCTGTTTACTTCTATATTCCTTACCAATGAGCCTTCCATGTGCCAGGAGCCACGTAAAAATCCTCACCTTCAGTAGAGCCTTACTCCATAAGCTTATGATAAGGCTACCTGTCCGACATTGACTGGAGAAGATGATAGCAAGCTTTGACTGAAAATTAGGTGCCCTTTAGAGAGTTCCATGAAGGATTATCCTCACCTTACTGCAGAGAAACCAAGGATAGCAGACCAAGAATTTCAACAATCAGCTGGACCTCCTCATCTTCGACATGTCTCCCTAAGATCAGATTCCAGTTGATATTGTTTAACACCTTCCCAGAGTCAGCAACTGTGGCATATGGTGTGCATGACAAAGCAAAAAATTCAGGAAAAAGATCTGCCAAAACCTCCTTATCAATCCAACGATCTAATCAAAACAAGGCACAGTCTCTTGGTTTCACTTGGAAAAAGCAATGGAGCAATGGTTCCTCATAAATAGTTGATACTTCAGTAAGCATCTCCAGAAATAAGGGCCCTCTGTGAACAGCATCGGCCCCATGCTCGCTGCACATGATTTCTACCCAGAAACCTTTGTCTTTATTTAGACAATACCACCACCATTTACATAATAGAGCTTGGTTGAAGTCCTTCAAACGTCTGATGCCAAAGTCCCCATGCTTGATGGGCTTACAGACTGTCTCCCAACCTTGCAAGTGAATGCCCTGGCTTCTGTTACCTCTCCACTGCCAATTTCTGCACATAGCTTCAATCTTCTTAATGACTCCAGAGGGAAGTTGGAAAAGAGACCTGTGAAACTGTGAATGCTCAGGATAGTCTTAATCAGAACAGACTACCCCCCACTGAGATATTTACTCTTTGACCATAACATTCTCCTTTCCACATTATGTAAAAGAAAATGCCAGTCAGACACTTTAGGTTTTTTGAAATGAAGTGGCATGCTCAAATATTTGAGATGAAAAAGGTAAATCTTGAAACCAAAGAGGTGTGGCATCTGTCTCACCAATGGGATGGGGTGTTACTCAAAACACAGAACTATTACCAAAATTCACTTTTATTCCTGAAACCATCTTGAAGCACCCGATTAGGAATTTGACTCTATGCATCTGCTCCATACAGGAATCCACAAACATCGACGTATTGTCAGCATACTGCAAAATGGACAACAAAATACCATCTTTCCCAATGTGCCACCCTTTCAGCCATTGATTTCTAATAATCCATTTCTCAGGGAAATTGTGTCCTCTTGATTTAAGATCTGATATTCCTCATGAGAAGCAAGGAAAACATCTGGCAGTCCTCTACCAGGCATAAAGGCTGCTTGCATCAGTAGGGATCAGATTGTCCATCATCCTAAGCAGTCCATTACAATCTTAGTAGCAATCTTCAACGAAGTGTTCAACAAGGATATAGGTCTGTAGTATGTAATGTTTTCATCTCCAAACACCTTGGGAATAAGGAGAATAAAAGTATTGTTAATGGCAGAAAAATCAACATTAAGTTCCCAAAACTCCTCTGATAGCCGCTGCAACCAATCAGTTCTCACTGGATCATAAAATGCTTTAAAAAAATATGAGCAGAATGCCATGCAAACCTCTGGCCTTGTCTCCCTCCATACCCAGCACTGCTGATCTGATTTCCTCCTTTTTAAATCTATCTGTCAGGCCTTGCTGATCCACCTCTGAGGAAGAAAGTTTGATTGCCAGCGGGGGTGCCAAGAAAAGGGGGAAGAGAAGAGGTTCTTGTAAAAATTCACTATCTCCATCAATTATAATACTTGAAATATTGTTTATCCTTCTTGTTTCTGCTGCACTCCTTTGAAAAAACTTTGTATTGTTGTCCCCTTGTTCCAGCCACAATTCCCTTGATCTCAACCTCCACTAAGACTCATCTTCAAGTATTCTCCTACCTGCCTCTGCCTTTGCCTGGGATCTGGCCTCCCTGTCTTCCTTTGAGAGACCCAACTCTGCCTCTTTATTATCAATCCCAGTAATGACTCACAGGTGCTTCCTCTTGTATCAGTTTCTATCAGCTCACCATCCTGTGCTGCCTTCTTGACTCTTTTGGGTTTGGCTGGCTTTGAAACAGTGCAACCTTGCACTTGTTCAGACCAGGTCTGACTAAACAACTCTTGAAAGTCTTTCTCTTTAAACCACCAGGATTTGAGGTTAAAAGGGCTGCAAGAAGTTGCACCACAGATGTCCACCGGCAGTGAGTAGTATGTGATCAGTACAAGGTCTTGAAAGCCCACAGAACGTCACCTTTGGAAACTGCAGAAACCAATCCGGATCCTCCAGAACTCTATATAATTTTGATAAAGAAGTCTGTGCCTGGAAGCTAGTCCATGTAAACTTGATGTTTTCCCCATGAATCTCTCCCAGATCCACATCTCCTCAGTGAAGGGGTCTCCATTTGTGCACTAACCCTATAGAAATCACCAAGCAACACCCAACGATGCTCCCATTTCAATCTGATCGGTGATAGTTCATATAAAAACAAAGGTTTCTCTCCACTATTAACGGGCCCATACACATTAATCACCCTCCAATGCAATCCTAATTCCACGTCCAGAAGAACTATAGAAACTGTGCTGCACACTCACTTTGGACTGCATGATTCATTTAGATGGCAGAGCTTGCATGCGCTTGGGCTGAGATAGAATAACCAACAGACCTACACTGAGATGGCACACCATTAGAGGATGAACTTCTCTCCTCTGATTTGCATCTCCTGGGCTGGGGCAATCCTAGGCTGACTGAAGCTAGAACATTGGCTGAGCCTCCAATTATTATCTTCTTTCTCAACATAAGGTCCAGGCCCAAAGGACCTAACCGAAACTAAGCCCCCACCTTTGGGGAACCAAGCCTCTCCTTTTAATTTCTGCCAGTCTAGCATTTGGTTCACCCCCTAATAATGCCCAGAACTAGAATGGACCCAAAAATCCCAAGTCATTTGAATTTTCTCCTGTAACAATCCCCTCAACCCACTGCCAAATTTTCTCCCTCTCTTCTTAGGAAAAAAATACCATCTTCAACCCATTTTCAGCATCTTGTGGGCTCATCTCCCCTGAACAATTTGCACTAGCCCAGGCAACTCTGTAATGGATGCAACTAGCCATCAGCTCTCTGACTCCACCCCCTTAACGACCACCACCTCTTTCTCCAATGGCATCCCCTTTTTAAATGGCACCTCTTTCCTTGATTGCCCACCAGCCTCCACCAGGGCCTGAGGAACAAACACCCCTTGGTGACAAAACCAATGTCATCACCATCTCCCTAATTCAAGCTCTGCCCAAAACCATGCCCTTTCACAGCATCACTCCAGGACCTATGGTCCCTCAAGCTTCTTCAAGGGATGATGCCAGCCCAAAAGGAGCATTCTCGTAAAGCAACTTGATCTTCTTTGGAATCTTGCAAAACTCTACTAACAACTCCAACACCATGGCCACTTAAAAGATTTTCTTCCCTTGCCATAGATTGATGCACCCCGACAAGACCACCAAAAGAATTGACAATCACTAAAAAGGAGCAAACAATCCATAAGTTCAATGGAATGCCAAGAAGGTGGAACCAAATGTGTCTTGGATCTACCATTCCCTCCACCCCAACCTTGCACCATTCATCACCATCCTTTCCAAAGAGAGAAACTCCTCACAATAGGAGAGTTTGGGAAGCAAACAACCCATGTTCAACCATAAATCCTATGGATCCACCAAGACACCTTCACCTTCCAATGTTTATTCAGTCAGTCCCCTAGATTGTTTGCGTCCACCCCTAGCCCATCACAAATCAAGCTACGATGTAGACAAGTTGAGTGAGATTGAACCTCTAATGATCAACCCATCTTGACCTGTGGCTCCAAAATAGTGATGCTTCCCCCTGTTAACTTGTACCTTCCTCCTAACATTCTTCAGGGACCTTAAACAAGATAATGCTTGATGTCACAAACCTCGACAACATCTACACTAAACAAGGCCTTTACACTACACTAGTCTATGGCCTTTTACCCAGACAACGCAAATATAGAACATGACCCCACTAACCCCCTTCTTGCTTCCCAACCATGTGCTCAAGGGCAATTGCAACCATCTCTACTCATTGTTGGTGACACCTAAAGGTTCTCTGTCTATCCATCACCATCCTTGATAAGCCATCCTTCCCTCTCCAACTACTAGTAAAAATGAACAAGCAATTCTATACCTTCAACTTCTCCTTTTGATTAAGTAATGTCAATTAAGCAAACATCATCATGCTCTACCTTTAGGTATATGCATCTCCCAAGTCAAAATCTATTTGAGTTGATCTATTGTGATATTTGAGGACAATCATTAAGCCAAATATATTACTCTACTTTCATTTATGATCATTCTTGTGTATCTTGAGTTTATGTTTTGAAAGATCATGTCCATGTACTTAATGTAATAAAGAATTTTTTATTAAAATAATAAATCAAATTTTCATTACTCCAGAGGTTTTACATGGTAATGCACTTACCTAGGATCAATCTAATCGATTCATTGAAAGTTGTTCATTAAACCACTTTCCCTTGTATATCTCAACAAAATAGTCTAGTTAAGCATAAGCATAGACATGTTCTAAATGCCATTTGCACCATTATATCGTAGATGAATATACTAAAGTATTTGTGATATGATATGCCTACTTCAACCTATTTGTTAAATTAGATACCCTCTACATCATTAGGTGGTGAGATTCCTCTTCAATTGACTACACCCAAAGTTAAAGTCCTTCCTATTGCCTCCTTGAGTGTTTGCTTTTATTGCTTTTGTTCAAGACCTAAGACTTTATTTTTTCTATCTTTTCACAATTCTAAATCATACAATAAGAATAGCATATAAATATTAATATTCCTCCATTTCTTCTTAAATTTTTCTTTCTCTTATTCTCATCATACCAAAAAATGATTTATATTGAATCGTATAAGGTTTAAGGATAAGGTAATAACAAAAAAAAGCAATAACTATTTTTTTAGAATGCAAGTTACATATATATAAGGTTGATTAAAGGTATCACATAAATAGAAATCTAATAAGCCAAATTACACACAAAGCTTATAACACATATAAGTCAAAACTTCTGCTCAAGCTTGATCATATATCTCATTTACAAAACACTCTTTCAAAAAAATAATCTTGATCATAGAAATAATTTGTTGAAAGAAAATAAACATGAAAACTTGTTAACTCCAACAGTAAAATCTTGATACATTCGGTAAACAACCAAGTGTAAAAACTTGTTAATCCCACATAAACATGAATCATAAAAATAATTTGTTGAGGCATCCCTCTTATTGATGCATTACACCAAACCCGAGGTGCAATGAAAACAAAATAAGAGAAAAACATTGCAAACCCTAGGCCTAATGTTCTTATGCTAGAAACTCTATATCAATGCCTAGACGTAAATGTAAATAAGCAAAGATTTTCACACCTTAAGGAGCATGTGTGGATAAAGAATTTATTTCAAAACACTAAAATTAGGCTAGCAACTTGGAATATAGAAACTTTAACTAGATAAAAAGGAAAATTAACATATTATGTTTGCAACAAACTAAATGAATGAGAAAATATAGGTTAATTGAAGATAGTGATTTTAAATTGTGGTATACAAGAAAATATAAATGTAGAAATGAAGTAGAAACAATAGTTGATAAAAGTTTAAGTGATGAAATTGTTAAAGTAACAAGGACAAATGATAGAATTATAATGATTAAGCTTGTGATAGGAAATAAGACAATGAATATAATTAATGCATATGTTCTATGGTTCAAATGCTAATCAAAAAGATTTTTTACTTGCTAAAAAATAGATTAAAAATGTGTAAAGATTTTAAGGTTATTCTGGGAAAAAATTTAACTAAACAACATAGGGTGTTAATATCAAAATTAAGAAAACAAAAACTAAAATACGTAAGAATCCAAGAATTAAGTGGTGAAATCTAAAAAATGAAAACAAAATGATCTATAGAGATAACTTATTAAAAGAAACAATGTGGAAACTAGATTGAGAGGTAAATGAACTTTGAAATGAAATAACTATTCATATTAAAAAAATTGCTAGGGAAATTTAAGAGTCATGCGGGATAGCTCCATTAGATAAAGAAAGTTAGTGAAATGAGAAAATAAAAAAGATAATAAAAGAAGAGAAAAAATGCTATAAACCTACCATAAATGTGGAAATAAAAAAATAGAGAAGTATAAGCAAGAAATTCTAAAAAAATTGTTAGTGAAGTTAAAAATAAGGCTTATAAGGAATTATATGGTAATTTGAACACAAAACAAGGAAAAAATAAAATATACAAATTGACAAAGGTTAGAGAAAGAAAATCTAAAGATTTAAGTCAAATGGACTAAAGATGAGAATGTTAGAGTTTTAGTAAAAAAATGAAATAAAAGATAAATAGTGTATGCATTTTCATAAACTTTTTGATGAATCTACCATAAGAAACTTTTACGTGCAAAATTTTAGTAATAGTATAAAAAATCTAAACTATAATTAATTTAGAATAGCTAGTAGTTTGGAGGTAGAAGTCATAAAAAAATGAAATGGGGAAAAAATATTGGACCAAATGGTATTCCTATAGAAGTGTAAAAATGTATATGTATCAATAAAGATTGCATGGTTAACTAAACTTTTTAATATATTTTAAAGACAAAAAATGTGAGATGAATAGAGAAAAAGTTCTTTAATACCTCTATTTAAGAATAGGGAAACATATAGATTTGTAATAATTATACCATGAAATTATGGGACAAGATAATTATGCAAGGACTAAGGCATGTAACTAAAATCATAAAAAATCAATTCAAGTTTATATTGAGTGGGTCAACAATAGAAGCTATTTATTTACATAGACAACTAATGAAAATGATTAAAGTTAAAAAAAAAAGATCTCCATATGATTTTCATTGATTTAGAAAAAGCTTATGATAGAGTACTTAGAAATCTATTGTGGTGAGTTTTTGAAAGAAAAAGAGCACCATAGGACATATTAATATTATAAAGGATACGTATGAAAGATTAATTACAGTATTAAAATTATAGGAAAAGAAACTAGGGAATTTCCAATAAACATAGGTTTACACCAAGGGTCCTCTCGAAGTTCATATTTGTTTATCTTAGTTATGAATGAAATAACCAAAGAAATTCAAAGAAAAATACCTTAGTATACGCTATTTGCTGATGACATGGTTTTAGTTGACAAAAGTAAGTTATATGGAGAGATATTTTAGAGTTCAAAGGATTTAGATTGAATAAGTCAAAAACTAAATATATGAAATGTAAGTTCAACAAAAATTATAATAATAATAAAATCATATATTTGGATGACCATAAGATTTATAAAAGTAAGACTTTTAAATATTTAGGATTTATAATAAGTAGCAATAGCAAAATTATACAAGAATCTATTCATAAAATTAATGTAAGATAGATGAAGTCAATAAATGCTTTTGGAGTGTCATATAATTGGAAGATACTCTTAAAATTAAAATGAAAATTCTATAAAACTACTATTCATCTAGTGATACTTTATGACACAATGTTGAGTTATAAAGCATGACCATACACAAAAAGTTGTTATTACTAAAATATGCATGCTTAGATGGATGAATGGTAACACTATAAAAGATAAGTTAAAAAAAAAATTTATGAAGAATAGAGTAGAAGTTGCACTTATTAAAGATAAGGGCAAATCAACTTAAGTAGTTTGACCGTCTTCTTAGAGGATCAAAGAATGTATCAGTTAAAAGAGGAGAATTAATTAGTCTGAAAGAAATTTAAAAAACTAGTTCTAAAATTATTAAAACTAATAGTTGTATTAAATCCGTTTATTAAAAGTAAATTATTAGGTTAAAAATTATGAGAAAAAAATTAAAGTTATGTAATTTAACTAATGGTTTGATCAAAGATATAAATACATAGAAAAAAAATTCATATGGTCAACCCCACATAGTGGAATTATAGTTCTAATTGTTGTTGTTGTTTCTTATGTTCTATGCAATGAAACATCATTTAATATAAAAATTCTTGAAATTTAAGTTTAAATTGTTTTGCAAATTTATTATGTTTTACTCTATTTTATCTTAAAGTTTAAGTCAAAATTTCACGTTTTGATACTTTTACACCCTCTCCACTAAAATTTCCATCAACACTTGATAATCAATATTCAATAGGTCTTATTTTCCCTTAAGATAGACACTTGACATACCTTGACAACAACTAAAAGTTGTACTTTGCAAATAAATGAGACACTTTAGCAAACATACAATTTTGGAAAAAATCATCTTATTAGCTTCCTACGGCAATCAATAGGTTTTATTCAAAGAGGTTATGAATGAATAGAACTAAAGGTTTGCATGAATCCCACTTTTAGAAACTGCCATACAAATGTAAAACAAAGAAATGGCAACAAAACTATAAATACAGAAGTTCAGAAAAACATGGATAAGTACCTGTATATGTATTTTAAAAAACAGAAAAAAACGTTGTATGGATTGAAAATTAAAATTCTTAAATGATTTTAAGCAATATTTTTTGAAAAAATATAAATAAAATTAAATGGATATAAATACACATGTATACAACCACCATTATTATCAAAGTAGTTGGATAAAACTAAATATTCATCAAATCACAAGTAATATAGTCCAAAGAAGCATATTACAACCACCATAATTATCAAACAAGTTGAATAAAACTAAATATTCATTAAATCGCACATAATATAGTCTAAAGAAACATATATTGAACACATGTAATTGTCACTTAATATCAAGAAAAACAACCAAAGTATTAGACAATGAAGTAAGCAATGATGAAGCCATGCCAAAATTTTAACACAGCAAGCACCATTCTAACGTCATTTTCCTTATTGGGTAGTGGTTAAACAGATAACCTGTTTAAGGTCATTTCCCATTTCTCCTATTTTTCACTAGAAAACTGCTGTTTAAATGGCCACGATGGGAAAAGAAAAAAAAGAAGAGCTTCCAACCCTTTTCACTAGAAAGATTTGATGGCAATGACATTGAAAACTATTGCATCATAAAGGTACTTACACATTCTGCAGTGTTGCATGGAACAGCATACTCCCGATGGCAAGTATGATATTTGAGACATGAAGAACACTGAACCTTCTTTCAAAGCGTTGCCTCAATGCATTTATAAGGCCAATGAGAGCCAAAAGAATGCATGGTACGTTAGATATGGTGTTGTAAAATTCTGCAATATAAGAGGAATGGGTGTAATTCTTTTCACACCATTCTGTGGAAGATGTTACAGGACCCCAAAAGCTCGATACCACATAATCTGTCATCTCTTGAGAGACTTTCACTGGATTTGAGTTCAAAAATGCATAACAACAATTGTCAACAAGAGAATGTCAAATTCTGGACCTGCGAAGTATATCAGGCATTACGAAATAAAGACCACAACCAAAGGGAATAGCAAGAATTTTAAATAAAGAAATAAATCAGGCAGCCCAACGAAGTGGCTATAATTTGCAGAACACTTAATTATTACAAAATTAGAAAGCATAGTGGATAGTTTTTAGTGAAGATAACGAAACTAATAATAATAAACAAATTTACACATTAAAGCAAAGACACATGTTTCCTGACAAGGGCAGGTTGAACAGAAAGTAAGCGTAAATTCCAATATCAATATAAAATCGAAGACGATCAGAACGCGTGGCAAGAAGGTGATGGAACAAAATAAATCCAACACACACGAAAAACACATTTTTGAAGAGAAAAACATGTTCCAGCTTTTGAAAACCAGAAACCCAGCCTAGGGAAACAGGCAATCGATCCATTAGGATAATGACGGTCAGAGAAGCATTCACCTGATTAGCAACGCATCGCATTCGTTATTAAAGTCAAGAAACCATAGGAACGTCTACAAATTCCAAAGGAACAAATGGAGCCATTAGCTGGCTCGCACAAGTACAGAAACAAACAAGATCAATGAATCATGAGGACAGGCACAGGCAGACAACAAAGGCGAGGTAGATTTCAATAGTGCAAAACAAAACCTAGAGGAGAGGAGAGAAATCAAGATGCACGTACCATTGTTGACGGGAAGGTCTGACCAGGAGAACGCAGCAACAATCCGGATCTGCCTTGTCGCACAAAGGGCAGGAAAGCCGGATTTGCCTCACCGCCGATTTCGTCACTTCTTCCTCCCTTCTCCCCTCGCTCCTCTGTGGATTTTAGACCGTGATTATTATTCTACTTGACTTCTTCCTAGAAAATTAATATTTCGCGCATGCCATATTTTTTGTGCGCCTCATGATGTTTTATGTTTGTTTTTTATGTTCCGTTGTAGACGGCAGAGTCGTAGGGAGTGATTATTTTTTTAAAATAAAGTAGGTACCTAGATTAATAATCTTGATACGCAGTCAGGTCAAGGTGTAACGACAATACATATCTTCGTTCAGGTAGACACAACATTGAAAATTAAAAATAGGATATAAAATAGAATATAAAGTGAGCCTAATTATTTTCCTTAACTTCAATCCCATATCTATCTTTAGGAGCGACTTTTTTAAAAAAAAACTTTTATACTAAGAAAATGAACAAATCACTTTTATTTTGTAATTTTTCTTTTCATCTTTTACTAAAAACAAGTTTATAATATTTTTTAAAAAAATCCCGACTTTCCTTATATTTGTGTCGTTTGAAAAAGTTGACAATTTCTTTTCAACTTTTTAAGTATAAAAATGATAAACTTCTAAACTTTCTCATGGTGTAAAAATTAAGAAAGAATCTTGCGAGTACGTCTTTTTCATAAAAATTCGTATAAAGTAATATTATATAATATATATAAATATTTATAATTAATATAAATAGTAATATAAGTATATATTAATATTCATAATTATAATTATTTATATATGTTTATAATTATAATTATATATGTTATTATTTATTTATTATCATTATATTTCAATTTATCAAAATTATGTCGATATTTATTACTTATTATATGTTAATAATTATGTTATTATTCATATGATTATTATCATATTCTAATTAGTTTAATTATTAATAATTCATGATTTATTATCATATCAATGATATTAATATTAAACTTTATGTTATTCATCAAAACTTTAAATTACATAATTTTCTTAACTTTTTGATAATAAAAAATCATTTCAAATTTTACTTTGTTGACTTTTTCTTCCTTTCATTTTTTAATTATTATATTTTTTAACTATTTATTTTCTCAATTTCTATAATTTTTAACATAACACAAACAAACTCTAAACGTGCAAACACCTCCTAGTTTCTCTTTTATTAAATTTTTTGAGGAAATAACGATTTTTTTAAAAGAATACCTAAAATCGTGTATAAGCACAATTGGAAAAATATTTTCTTTTATTTTAGATTAAAATATAATTATGTAATTAATCGATCTATATTATAATCTACTATTTATTAAAGTTTAGGCTTAATTTGAATTTTATTCACGAATATTTTTCATTTTGAAAATTTACAGAAAGGGTGAATTTTAAATCTTTAAATCAATGTCCAGTATTTATTTAAATTAAGTAAAAATTCCATAACAATCTGTCTGTAATTTAATACACGTCCTTGCTCTGACCACACCTCCCAAAATATAATTATTTTCTCAAATGAAATGTAGAAAATAAAACAGAAAAATACAAAGTTGAAACTTATCTAGACAAATAAAGATTTCAAGATGCAATGTGGATCTGATGGATTTGCCATACGCATCTATTGTATCATAGTTTTATTATAGAAGATGATTCTTGAAAATATCTGACGCCTCCAACTGTCTCAAATCTCGACGTTTTAATTTGGAGCGACGATTTTATCGATAATGACTATATTGTGTTTTATAGAGTTGATGTAATTAACTCAATTATTCTTTAAATTACAAAAATATATCGAAATTAACTTATAATTCAATTATCTTTTGAATGATTGTCCATGTAGATTTCACGAGTAGTGAATGTTTAATACACCTTTTTTATATTCTTCCCCTGCATACTTCCTGTTCACCATGGCACCTCTCGTTATTTACCTTATGATTATCGATAATTATTACATTATCTTTGATGATGATAAGATTATGAATTTTGAGGAATTCACAGTTTACATTTAATTAACAACAAAGGAGGAAATTTTTTCTTATTTTTTATTTTATATATTGAAAAATAAAAATTATTTTTTTTGCACAAGCAGTTTTAAATTAAATATTTCATAAACATAAATTGAAGCAATATCCCAACTCCCAAAGCCATTTGACCATTCGGTAACGAATGGGACAAAACGGAAAGGTAGAAATTGGGTGACCGAGGGCAATCAGTTACTGCACCAACAGCAAGCAAGAACCGCAGAGACGCAGGGTTGGCATGGCCTCTTCTACTGTTGTGGATTCCTTCGTTCCTCCCTCTTTGGCAACATTCTCTCGAAGATCAGCTCTCTCGTTTCCTCGTTTCATATTCGGAAGCCACCGACGCTCCAGATATTGGATAAGTGTTAGATGTGTCTCCTCTTCCAGCACTCCTCCTCCCGTGGTGACCAAACCATCTAATCTGTCTAAGGTACGAAATGATTCGCTTCTAAACTAGTCAGATCTTGAGTTCAGTTTTGAAGATGTCCACAAGCTTCACTGTAGCTAAACTCTTGAAGTGTCCGACCATATGTATTTTTTTTGGATAGATAAGTTCGTTAATAGTAAAGAGCATTACAGAGTACAACGTAACCTATTACAACAACCAAAATATACGTCTACATTAGAGGGATCTATCTTACAGCATCCATAAAGATAATCACATCTTAATTTCCATGCTGTTCAATGTAAGATTAAACACAAGGCTGGATTTCTGTTGTTTCTCGTCAGATATCTGTAACGGTTGCCAGAGTTTGTGTGTCCATACATCACATAGATGACTCATTATTTGCTTAACATAATCACAGTGCAAAAAGATATGCTCCACTGATTCTGGTTTGCCTGTGTCACAAAGGATGCAATGATTTGTGATTACATTGACAAGAATTTAATTTTTCTCTTGTCGATAGAGTTCTATGAATGCATTTCCAGCCAAAGGTGATAGTTCTTGCCAGGATTTGTTATAATTTCCAAAATATTCTGAAGAGAAAGTTGATATTGAATTCTGCATAACCATAATGGTTGAACAATTCTTTATATATACTCTTAGTTGATAATCATCCATGCCCTCCATGATTTTTTTGCACAATAGTCGATAGGATTGATCTCTAGGCTTTAGAGAGCTTAACACTTGATTTTATACAACCATCTTTGTGAAAGTATTTACATTTCATAATGGACATTAGAAATGATTGTCTTGTATCTTGTTGAGCATGCAGATAAATAGGGCTAAACTGAAAATATAAGTGTCCTTTATATTTAATCCACCCTTGCATCAACTGTCAAGGCATATAGAAATCCTCCCACTTCATTCGAGTGATTCTCCTCACATTTCATTGGTTCCACTAGAGTCTCTCACTCTCCTGCAAAGGCTTTGTAATTTGTGGTGATCTTTTCTGGATGGTGTTGTGGAAGTTAGGAAATAAACCCACATAGCTATCAGCACAGGTTTAATCAATACTATTTCCCTGCATGTGAGAGTATTTTGGCTTTCCAGCCTACCCACTCCTTCTACATCTAGTTGTATACAATGTTGAATTGCTGACTGTACTGAGATAAATGGGTTCCAAGATACAAGACTTCATCTTGTTTCTATACTGGAATTAGGGAGTTATGGAAATGTGAGGTTGTGCTCCTGTCTACCCTATTCCCCAAATATTAGTGATGATTTTTTTGGGCCGATGAATAAAGTCTCTTACCAAACTCTTAACTCTCTTAAGATGGATGACATGGCAGTAAGCTCTCTTAGATCAGATTGCCCAACTAAGAGCAAGTCATCAGTGAACATTAGATGGGTATCTTATCTAAAATATTCTAAGAAGTGTTCAAGGAAATAGACCTAAAGAACTAAGGTGATCATTAGATGTGTGATAGGCAACCTATAGGTTGGCCATCAGAGATTTCTTTAATGATAAGGTGTTCCTAGTTGGTACCATTACCATGGACACAATTATTGTCCTAATTCTTAAGACTTAATGCGAGGGAATAGTTCTTTCATGTGTGCTTCATCTTAGTTTTTAGATGAATGATTTAAGGGAAAGATAAGGGAATATTTCCTTCATCTATAGTTATTAATCTTGTAGTGTTGTGATGATTTAGATGGTGAATCAAAATTAGCCATTTGATGAAATTGTGGTATGTAATGTTAGAAATGTTCATATTTGAAAAGTTTGGTGTTGGATGTATGCGGACCAAGTTTACTAGAATATGAGTGATTGCTATAAATAGCTGGGAGGTGCAGTGTTCTTACTTGGGGAAAAGCCTCTCTCCAAGGAACACTGCACATATCTACTAGTTCCTCGTTAGACTAGGGGCTTTCTTATTGTTAGTCCATGTATAAGATGGGGCATGATATGAAATAGATACTTGGAGCTACCACTATATTTGAAAACATGCCTTGCATATTTGAAGCTACAAAGTACAGCATTGAAATCCTTGACAAAAAAATACTGGAAGATTATTACTATCCATTAAGGATGACATCTGCTCCCTGAAAACTTTCCCATTCCAATGATCTGGGGTTCATATATAAATCAAAGGCCATACAAACCCACATTCTACCCTTGCTATAGAATGGAGATGATGGTTTGTTCCAAAATAAATAGAGTCTGCCCTTAAGACTAGACATCAACAATATGAAAATTCTTTGACTTCAGAAAATGAAACTGGTTAAGGAAAATTCTTAGACTTAATGATATTTTACCATACCAAACCTCCTCTCTCCCAAGTAGTTCCATGATAAGCACTAGAGGTCTAGACTCCCCCAAAACCTGAATACGTGCTTGTAAAGAATTCGTAGACGATGCATCTTCTTTATTGACAGTGATAAACTTTCCTTTTTCATTTTACAACAACTTCACAAGAGTTTCTTTCTATCAATTCTTTTTTTGTTACAATACCTATTATACTGACGTCTTTTTAGAGCAGCCAGTTCCTATCTTATTTACTTCCAGAAAATGCTTTAGCTCATGCCTAGGAGGCAAACAATTTATGCAATGGGCTCCAGTCTTGGCACAACTACATGAAATAATTTTTGGGTAAACTCCTCTGAGTGGGCTGAAACTCTTGTGAAGTTGAACGGTTAGAAGAGAACTCAATCAAACTCTATAAAATGCATATTTTGAACAGTGAATGTGCCAGACAACAAAGATATGAATAGGGTAGCCCTACAAAAGGCATGTGTCAGAATGGATATGTTGCAGTATTTCTTGGAGTTCAAGTTATGGCCAAGAGATTACCCATATGTTAAACTGTTATTAGTGTTTATCATGGCATGATTAGATCTAGGGTTGCCTGCTAAAGCACTGGATTGATCTTTGGATTTTGCATACATGATAGAAAGCAACTCATCTTTTGAGAAAAAAGCTTGCTTCCTACATGTTCCAGACAATGAAAGTTCTTTGGCAGACAATTCATGTCAGATCTTATTAGTCAGGGATGCAATGCTTGTGACACAACACACCCATTGGAATTTCTCTGTCGGGAGCTTGATGTTTTACCTTGCATTGTGTTTCAGGCTGATGACTGTTGTTCATCTCCATTGAGATTCAGGAACCAAGATCCATGGATGGGATGGTGCTCTTAGGTCTTCTGTGTAATGCTTACAAATGTACCTACTCAGTGTTGCCTTTCTTATCAGTTTCTTTTTCCTCTCAATGGTTATTTGGAGATTCAACTTGTTTGTGCATTTAGCAAATTCATGGCCAAATTGACCACAAAAGTGATAGAACTTTTGAGGTTCCTCGTACTTGCACCAGTTCTAGCTCCCCTATTCTTTTCAACAATCTTTGTTCCTTTACTAAAGGGCTGTCTAAGGGCACATAAGTAGTTATCACTATGTGGTAGTTCCATGACAGCACCTCAACATCTAATATTAGAATAGGGTCTATGATGTGGGATGTCAATGCTGCTTTAGTCTCCTTACTAAGAGCTTCAGTTAAGGTGCTCACCAAGGAAATGTGACGGCCTGTTGTCATTGTAGGAGCCTTGATCTAGATATGAGGGCTCTAAAATGGTGACATTGGAGGGCCTCATCGACCTACACAAAGGAGGACTATTGTTTGATTGTGGCTATTGCCTAGGTGGCCAGTAGTGGGTGTTGCTGGCCTATTAAACACTGTCACTGGTAGCACTGGACAGGTGCCAACAACCAGACATGAGGGAGGATTGTAAGAGAAAGGAGGATGCACTAGAAGATACACTGAAGACACTGCTGGTTGTGCTGGAATCTCGTGCAAACCTGGTAGTTGGAGGAATGAGGGTGGCTAATAGCTAGGATTTTTCTTCCTCTCCAATTGGTTATATTGATTTTTTCTCTCTTTTTTTTTAGCATCATTTTTTTTTTTGGTAGCATTTTGTGTTCACTGGAATTTGAATTATAGTAAAAGCTACAAATACTGCTACTTCTGAATATTTAGTTATTTCAGTTGGTTGACTTTTGTATCATGTCAAGAGAGAAAACTGACGAGAGATTGCCATTGCTCATGGGAAATAAATCTTTATGAATAGTGGTCACACAATTACACTACGAGGTAAAATATACTTCCTCTGTAAGACTCTTGTCCTAATTTTTCTAATTATGGATCTGGATATATGGATCCTAGGATCCATTTATTGTATTTGTATATAAAGGGTTTAGAGTTAATGAATCAAATACTTTTTTCCTCAATTATTGGTTAATCCCTAGTTTAACTTAGTATTAGAGCATTATTAGTGCAAAAAATTTTGAGAACAACACCAAACTGACTTTGAATTTCACTAAAGAAATAACAAGTTACATCAAATATAGTTTGACGATTTTTTAACAGATATAACCAAGAGGTTCTAGAAAAATTGTCACCAAAGACCACGTAATAGCAATAACTAGTTATAGACGCAACTTGAGAAGAGCCTTAATCATCACAATGAACAATTCCAAAAGGTTTGGAAGCTATTGTTAGTTCTCGACTAGTATAGGTAGTCCAGAAATGCTTACCTATGATATAAGACAAACAAGAAAAAGAATGAACTACAATCCAAGGTAGAGCCTCTATGAGCTTTTGAGGTGAAAGATGTTCCAATTAGCAATGTCATAATAGAAAGGAGTCACTATTTGAGGTGGTAATAGTGGCAAGTCCACGAGGAATATCATATTTAGTCAACAAGTAAACACTTTGACCTCGTTCTTGACCAACACAATCCTCTTTTCCATATGTAAATCTTGAAAAGTACAGTGAAAGTGATAGAATGTTATGAAATAGAAAAGTTGTTTGATGATGACACTAATAGAGAGTAAGTTAATTGGAAAATCTGGAACCAAATTTTTTTTTTTGTAAAGTTATAATAGAAGTAATAAGAGTGGTGCCTTCACCAGTGACTACACAATTGTGACCATCAGCAATGACAATAGATTTTACATTAGACATGTGTGAGAGACAGAAAAATAAGGAATCATTACCCGTAACATAATTAGAAGTGCCAGAGTCAATAATCTAAGAAGAATTAAGGGTAGTGGAATTATGAGTAGTAAAAATACCTAAAAGGACATGAGAAGCAATGACCTCGCCTTGTTGTTGAGCTCACAAAATACAAAACTCATCAAAGTTAGCCTGGGTGATTTGGACCATATTGGCAAAAGAGCTAGGACTTGCAATTAGAATAAGATTTAAAACTAGTGAGATTGGTTCTACACAAATCACATGAGCTGTAGAAGGAGGGGCAAGAGGTTGCCCACCCAATAACATTTGGATGGATGATTCTTCTACCTATAGTGGATGCAATGAGTGTGAGTAGAACCACCGAACTTGTGACCATTCCCACATTTAGAAGATTGTCTACCTGTGGAAGGACACCTAACAGTTGTAGAAGCAAGAGTAGTGGCCTCAATAGTGGACGTTGGAGTAGCAGTAGAGATCCACAAGGCCTTGTTGAAGGTGTGTTGAAGTGGCAGGAGAACATTTGTAGCTAATATCTAACCATGTAATTGAGATGCGATATTTGGTGGTAGGCCTACTAGGAAGAGGCCAACTCCAAGTTCTTCCTTATATCGATGTTGTGTAACTAAGTTTGGAGAAGATGACTAGTAAATATCGAGCTCTTCCAAGAGAGCCTGAAGTTTGGTGTAGTAGCTTTGAAGTGATGATTCTCCTTGTTAATGAGAGAAGATACTCTCATATGCTTCGCATGCCTTTCCAATATTCTGTTCTTGATCATAGGTGGAATAGAGGGTCTCCCATATATGGTAAGTAGGGTGGATATGCACAATGTTCTGCACAATATTGTCATCAACATTGTTCAGAAGCCAAGAGCAAACAGTTGCATCAGCTACATGCCATGCTGGATATGAGTCATCTTTCTCATCAGGAGGAGTAGTGAAAAGGTGATGTTCCTTCACTTGAGAGATAACAAAAGTTTTGAAGGTTGGAGACTAGGTATGATAGTTATATTCATTCAGTTTAGTGCTTGTGACATAGAGTTTGGAGTTGTCCATAGACATTGAGAAGGATGCCATGTTGCTAAAGAAAGGGGTTTGTTGACTTACACACAAGACCAAACAAGTGCCTATAGACTGGGATAAGCCAAGGACAAACCTAACAGGACAAACTAGGAAAGTTCTATCATTGGCCGAGCATTGAGCTGTTGTCAATTTGAAGAGCAGGCAATGACGGATGGCATTTGATGGGCAAAAGTAGGTTGCTAAGAGGTGGATGTAGCCAAATGAGTAGAGTAGTCAATGAGTAGAGCAATTGATAGGTAGATGCAGCAGAAGAGCAGACACATGGCATTGATTATTGGGACACATTCTTGCTTGTGGCTTGCCTCTCATCTATTCAAATTCTTCTTGCCTTAATCGTTTGTCACTCTTGGGATTTGTGTTAGCTTGATATTTGCAATGTCTTCCTTTATGGTGATCTTGATGAGGAGATTTATATAGAGCAACATTTGGGTTTTGTTCCTCAGGAGGAGAATCGGGTCTGTTGCCTGAAAAAGTTTATATATGACCTTAAACAAAGTCCTAGAGCATGATATGCTAAGTTCAACTCTATCTTACTCACTCATGGTTATCATAAATGTCTATGAAAATCTTCTAATGGCTATACTATTCTGACTATCTATGTTAATGACATACTACTTTCAAGAAATGATAAAGAAGGCATATTGTCTACCAAGGAGATCTTTTGCTGTCATTTTGTCATTTAGGATCTAGGTAAATCTCGATATTTTCTTGAGATAAAGTTTGCCTATGTCAATGGCAAATTGATATTATCTTAGCAAAACTATGTGATGAACTTGTTAAATGAAATTGGTCTCCTTGGGTCTAAGCTAGTTAATACTCCTATTGATCCAAATCCTCCCTTTTGATATGAGAATTCTATACCACTAGAAGATGTAAGCAAATATCATTGGCTCTTAGGCAAACTTTTGTACTTAACTGTAACTTGTCTAGATATATTTTTTGTTGTAGGTCTGCTAAATCAGTTTATGCAATCACCTAGAGAAATACATTGGTAGATGGCTCTAAAAGTGATTGCCTACATCAAAAGTTTTCTAGGAAAAAGATTACTTTACTCAAATCATGGTTATGAGACTATGTATGGATACTCTGATACAAGCTATATAGATGATAAATCAAATGGAAAATCTATTTCAGATTATCACACCTGCTTTGGAGGAAATGTTGTAACTTGGAGAAGCAAGAAATAGAATATGGTATCTAAATCAAGTTGTAAATTAGAATATCGAAGTATGTCTTAAACTAGAAGCGAACTCATCTAGGTAAAATCATTATTATCAAAATTTGGAGTCGATGTGTCTACTCCTATACCCATGCACTATGATAACAAAGCAATTATTTATATCACCAATAATGATGTCTTCTATGAGAGGACCAAACATATAGAGATGGACTATCACTATGTTTGTGATTTCGTGAAGAACAACATTATTACTCTACCCTTCACTCCTTCCTCTCAACAGCTAGTTGATATTTGCACTAAAGGGTTTCATGTAAGGTCCTTCAATACAATTTGTAATAAGCTTAGCCTATGTGACATTTTTACTCTAGTTTGAGGGAGAGTGTTGGATCTGAATATATGAATCATAGGATCCATTTATTGTATTTGTATATAAAGGGTTTAGAGCTAATGAATCAAATACTTTTTTCACCAATTATTAGTTAATCCCTAGTTTAACTCCATTTATTACATTATTTTACTCTAAGAAATTTAACATAAAATATAAAAAATGGCTATTTAAATGGCAAAAATTTTAACGTTGTTGGAAATGTATTCACCTCTAGTTTCACGTTTATATATTTGATAATTTTATTTTAAATGTCAAATGCTTGTAACTAGGTAATATTGGTGTCAAATTGTGCTTAATCTGATAAAATTGTGTCAAAATAAAATTGTTCATTACATAATATTTTAAATTATTTCCAAAAATTATCTTGGAGAATTATTATATTATTGTGTTGTGTCTTATAAGTATTATGTTATTTTGGATATTAAGATAATATTATGATTTTGATATCCTTTGACCTTTCACGTTTCACTTGCAAACATGTATGTAATTTAAGGGATGGGCCAACTTGTAGCATGAAATCAAAAAGAGGTGATGCACCCTTTGGTTTGTATACGTTTGTTCTGTCTAGTTGAATGAGCAATAAACAGGATTTTTTGCATTTAAGCTATAAGATGAAATAAACTTTAGAATGAATATATATTCTGCAGAAATTATTTTACAAAAGAGGTTTGCATGACACAGAAGTTCTCACAATCTTTGTTTTTTGAAGATTCTGAAAAGCTGAAAGGGATAATAATTTGTCTTGTATGAAAAATATCATTTCTATCATGTATCTCAAATTCTATATATTGTCCATTTGACTTGTTTATGGAATTCTATGTAGAGATATGTATCATTGCTTTTGTATTACCGTTTCTGAGTAATTGGTAGCATGTATGTGTTTCTTGTATCTTGTTGACAAGTGGTTGACTTTGTTATTAGAGTGGCACTTGGAATTGGAGATATAAAGATGATTCCATCAATGTTTACTATGAGGAGCATGATGTGGACAATGCTTCAAATGCAAAAAGAATCCTTATGATACCTACAATTTCTGATGTTAGTACCATTGAAGAATGGAGATCAGTCGCAAAAGATATTGTTGCAAGGAAAGGGGAAAACAACTGGAGTGCTACTATTGTTGACTGGCCTGGTTTGGGCTACTCTGATAAGCCGTCCCTCAATTACAATGCAGATGTGATGGAGAATTTCTTGGTTGAATTTATCAATTTGAAAAGTTTTGGTATGTTAGTCATGCCATTCATATCTTGAACAGTGACAACTTTGTTTGCACTTTTGCATTGCTGGGACTGTATTTTTACCTGTATTAGATTTTATGCCAAATTATCAGTTAGTTTTTTTTCCATCTTTCTTACTGAAACTGTTTGGTTTACGGAATCCAGCATACATTATGACCTGTTTTCATTTTTGAGCTGTTGGAGAAACCATCAAACACAGCAATACCCAAACAATAATACACTGGTACAAATGCATGGAGAAATGTATTGAGTCAATGTGACACACTGGTAGAATTTTTTTTTCTTGAATTTTTTTGAAGCTGAACTTCATAAGCATAATTCCTTGCAGTTCATTCCATTTATTCAATGTAACAAACCCCTCATTAGTAAATAATACATCATTTTCTCCCTCTAATCCTACAAGTTTAAAGAAGAAACAAATGATTTTTTTTTCTTGAATTTTTTTGAAGTTGAACTTCATAAGCATAATTCCTTGCAGTTCATTCCATTCTGAGCATGAAAAGATCTGCTAAGGAATCATCGTGCATCATCTGGAATGCATGGTGCTTTTGTAGGTGGTAGACCGTTGGGGATAACATAGCATGGGTACTTTTGGAGTGTTTAACGTGGCACATCTTGGGGTCTGGATAATGCTTTAAGCTTAGATGTTTGTTGATATCCTAGTAAATCACAGTTTTTTCTACAAAAAGACATTTTTCCATATTTTCGGAAAGCTTTTAGTTCTATTCCTGGTGGCAATAACCTGTTGCTTGTGAATTAGTTTGAATTGTTTTAGTGTGTGTAGACATATCTCTTAGATTCTGTATGATGTTATTGAAAATTGTCTCATGTGATTTAACCAGGTAATGACTTTGTCATTTTCGGGGGAGGTCATGCAGCTACAATGGTGCTTCGTGCAGCAAAGAAAGGTTTGATAAAGCCATCGGCCATTGCTGCTGTTGCACCTACATGGGCTGGTCCTCTTCCTATTGTCTTTGGTAGAAATCCTGATATGGAGTCAAGGTACATGCCTGAATACCAGTTACTACTACTGTCCTTTTGGTGATGTGTCTCGCTTTATCTCTATCTTATTTTTTAACAACTCATGAATAGGGGCATCATGATGTGAATCTTTACTTAATTGTTCCGCACTTTAATTTATGTAGTGCTTCTTTCTCTTCTTTCTGGATCACTCCACATTTAATGTCAGAATTTTGATCCTTCCACTCTGCAATTGCTCAGAAGCTGAATTCAATGTAATTGTATCTCTTGTTCTTATTGACAAATTAATACACAGATATGGATTACTAAGGGGAACACTCAGAGCGCCTGCCATTGGCTGGATGATGTACAACATGCTAGTCAGCAACGAGAAATCCATTAGGTCCCAATATGAGTCTCATGTCTATGCTGATTCCACCAATGTTACCCCAGATATTGTCAAGAATAGATATGAGCTCACAAAACGCAAGGGTGCCCGTTATGTACCGGCAGCTTTTCTTACCGGACAACTCGACCCTGTTCAGTCTAGAGAGGAATTTCTTCGCCTGTTCTCAGAGTTGCATGGGAAGATCCCCATTATGGTTGTATCAACTATGGGGTCGCCTAAAAGGTCCAGAGCAGAGATGGAAGCTTTGAGAGGTGCAAAAGGAGTTAGCAAGTTCGTGGAGGTTCCAGGTGCTCTTCTCCCACATGAGGAGTACCCTTCAGCGGTGGCTGATGAACTTTACATGTTCTTGCAGGAGTACAATGTCATGCACAATGAAGCTGTAAATTGATCCGTTCCCGGTAAGAAGGTAAATATTATTGATTATTTGCCATGATTGTAGAATGTACCTCTATATCATCTATCATTATTGGTTGTGAATTGCCCCACACGAAAGAGAAAAGCGAAGGCCAAAAAAGTAAAGTAGTGGTTTCTGAGTTCTCAAGGGAATAAAAGTTTACCCTAGTTGACTTCTGAGTTCCATCAACATACTTGAGTTTCTCGACCTATTAAGAAAAAGAAGAATACGATTTGGACACCTGATTTTAGAAAAAAGCCTTAAGATGAGAAACAATAGCGAAAGGTACAGGCAATTTTGTATGTGCAAAGATGAATAAGAGAATTATGGTGTAAGCCTTGAAGATTACCATACGATTATAAAGTTTTAATTGTTTTCCCTAAATTCATTGTTCGTCTACTACAAAATCACGTCCAATATACTTCAAGTTTTGTTTTGAGCGGTTAATTGAAATTGATTTTGCTGTGGATTAAAGACTCTGTTACTACAAACTTCGTCACAAAAATTTTCAAATTTACTTTTTTAATTGGCGGAGCCTCTCTTAGCATGAGCTTCGTTCCAAAAATTACAACTATTGATCTCAAATTACAACGCATTTATATTTTTGGTTTGAATAATTTCGTCAGTTGACTTGGTGGCTGCAGATAATTGCTGGGAGTCCACTTTTCATCCTCGTCATCTTCTTGACTTAATTATAATTGTTGGTCGACCTTTCAATCTAGTCCCAGATTTTCAACTTCAAGAATAGGACTTGTATAAGCGACGAAAAATCATCTTATCACTCCGCTACACATGATGGTTGTATAATACTGTTTCAATTTTTTCCAGGTGTGAATTCACAGTTCTCTCGTCAAGGCACCTTCATATTCATCTCTTGCCAAACATTGTACAGGGTCCACCACAGTGCGCCCTTTTGACTCAATCAATATACGTACCATGGGGTGGTGCCCATGGTTCTTTACACGGGTGACGTCGAAGCTTCCAGGATTAATTCCCATGTCTCGGTGAAAATTCTGTCCTGAAAGTTTTAGTTAAAAAGTGACAAATTTTATATTATATGAACTTAATCGATTTACTTCCTGACTTTGCATATTTTATATATATATCGAGGTAGGATTTTCATTGAATTTAAAATCAATTAATAATGAATCCGTTTACTTGCATTGAATTTGTTTGTCTGGATGATTAGAACGTGAGATATATCCTTACGCTCCAAAGAGTGAGCTATTGGAAGATTTCCACCCGGTGGATTCTTCATTCACATCATATCCAAGTGAAATATACAGTTGAAGTTTGCAAGCAAGGAAGGAAGAGAGGGGATTTTTCTGTTCAAAACATCCCCAGGGTGTCTTCCAGGAGTGACAGGTCGATTACACTCTCATCGAAAACCCAGTCCTCCGGCACGAAGCCGCCGGAGCCGACTTGGCCTTCGTCTTCCGACGTAGCCTTGCCCTCTTCGTACCACACCTCGTAGTTGCAGTTGCTCGCCTCCGAAACGCCCGGGGTGGACGACGACAACTGCTGGGTTGAGTTGGAATTTTCATGGTCCACGCCCGCCGTCCTTCCCGCAACACCCCCAACAACCCCGGTCGTCGGTGAACCCCCGCGCGTCCAACCCTCGAGTAGCCGAGATATGTTGTCGGCGCTCCACGCGTAGGGCGTCGCCGGGGCGGACGACGGCGGTGGTTGGTGGTCAGAATTTAAGAAACAACCGGCAGTACCGCTACGGCTGGTGGTGATAAGATGGTGGTTGTGGTCCAAGGACAAGGCGTCGGTGAGGGCCTGCCTTGCCATGTTTACGTCTGTTTGAAGCTTGCTCTCCCACTGGCCCTTGGTATATCTAGCACTGTTCTGGGGGTCATCCCCACCTCCTTCTCCCTGCAACCTCTTCATCAGCTTCCGCCTCAGATGCGTGTTCCAGTAGTTCTTGATGTCGTTGTCGGTTCTCTCCGGCAAATACGATGCTATGGTCGCCCATCTGCATGTGTTGCAAATACATGTATCCGTTTCAACCAGTGATCACTAATATCATAAATATTAACAAGCTAGTTGAGCAGTGTTTGTCACCTGTTCCCAAGAAGAGCTTGTAGGTGGATTATGAGTTTCTCCTCCTTCTCTGTGAAGTTGCCTCTTCTTATGCCTGGCCTTAGGTAGTTGATCCATCTAAGTCTGCAACTCTTGCTGCATCTCATCAGACCTGATCAGAGGAACGCCATCCATCAAATTAACCAAAACCCACCCAAAGAAGAAATTTAGACCAGCCGCACAGACACAGAGCAGGAAGAATCGACAGACACAGTGGCCAAAAGGAAGAAGAAGAAGAAGAAGAAGAAGAAACATCAGCAGCTCACTCACCAGCTTTGGTGGGAACAACCTTCCAGTTCCCTGGACCATTTTCTTGGATGTAGGAGACAAGTAGGATGTCTTCCTCTGGCGTCCAAGGTCCCTTCTTCGTTCCATTTCCACTGTCACAGGGCGCTCTCCCCATATTAATTAATTCGGCACCCCTTCCCCCTCACTACTCACTCTCTCTCGATTTTCCTCCACCTGCTGTTCTCCACCTTGACTCCTCTCTGCCTATTCCCAAGTGTCTGGCTTGCTGTCTTCCCCTCTTTTCCTTTGAAGAGAGGAGAAATTTGCAGATGGGTGTCTGTCTTCCATTTCCCACCCACACATATATAAAAAGAGAGATAGACAAAAAGATAGAGATGGAGAGAAGAGAAAAGGACAGGATATCGTCAAGGATGACGCGCTGACTGGTGTGGGAAGAGGAGAGGCAAAACAGTCAAACGGTGGCAGCTGGTGCATTAACTCCATGATCCAAAAGTCAGCTCCTGACAACGTACCAGTGGAAAGAGGGCGGAAGCCGCCACCACAACCGTGTAGAATAAATAGGCGCGCATCCAAGCCGAATGTAGATCTGTAGCGTTGAAAAGGTCAATTCGTCTTTTTTAAAATTTAAAAAAAATATATTTTTACCTTTTTTTGTTCTTTACTTGAACGTGGTTGATCGGTTTCTTTCCGTAACGTTGTAAGATAAACTAATTACCTGTAGACAACATTTGCTGGAAGAGTTATTTGAATTTTTTTTCGTTCAACCTCAATTAATTTAAAGTTAAAATTTTATGTAACATTAAATTGAATTTACGTGTACCTATTCATGAACACTTATGATAAATAAACAAATGAAGAAGAATTTTTTTTTTTAAAAAAAAAAATTACAGATAAGATCTAACTTAATATACGATGAATCTTTTTATTTAATGTTACTTAATCTTGAGTTAAAATTTCATAACATCAATTGCTTAAAATACAAAAAAAAAAATTATATCCCAGCATTTAAAAAATAAAATAAAATACTTTTGCAGGTTCAAAGATTTGAACTTGCATTTATAAGAATGGTGAAAATAATTTTTAACACCCTGACATACAAAATTATGAACTTAAATGTTTAGTTGAGTGTCCAAAAGATCTCACTCTCCATTCACCTTACGAGTTCGAACTTCAAATCTAATATGATGTGGTCTCCTTAATTACCGGTCAAGAAAACCTTTGATATTCACGACTATGCACAAAATAAAATTTCTACCTTCTTAAAAATGTTGAACCACAAATTCCAGTCTCCTCTTTACGAGGCATCATTCACCGGTGTCGGCACAAGTCCCTTATTCTGGTCAATCTTTCATTTAAATGATGTTGATATTTATGTATGTTTTCAATAACTCAAATCTTAAAGAAATTTACCACATCACCCTCCTCCTCCCCCTCTTCTTCTTTCTATCACGGTAATAATAGTTAAGAAAAGACACTATCATTATCAATACAAAATAGTCGAAATAATTATCATTATAAAAAGGACAAAAAATGAATCTACAGAAGGAAAAAGAAAAAAAAAAAATCATCAATCGTCAATCATCGATCATCGATCGTTTTTCTGATTACCACAGTTGAAACCAAGTCAATTATATTTTTCTGATCAAACATTTGAATACCAGGCTCAAATCAAATAAAACACGTGGTCTCCTGGTTAGTCCTTTTTACGTTGTTCATGATTTTTACATTTACGAAGATTTAGATATCTATATAAACTACAGATGTTAATACGTGGCTGGATCAAGCAAGCATTTGATGATTTTTACCATGATTCATGACTTGGTCTTCTTACCATTTAATACTCGCCATCAATGTGGGGCATGCAAATTGCAGACATGTCACCGACACTTGTTTATAAGTCAACAATAAATATTTCCATACATCCATATCACACTTATATATTGATACACCACCTACCATACTTTACTCCTTTCTTCAACCTTAATTGATTATTCAAATTCTGCTTTTTGCCAACTCTCGATCCATCGTTAATGAAATTTTTCGTTTAATTTGAGGACTTCAATATTACCGTAAATGCTTACAACTAAAAATACTATAGATATTTATTTTTTTAATTTCAATTATTAATTAAAATTTTATGATTGATAAATATTACACCTAAAATAATTTGATATCTCTGTTACGTAAATATTTATTTTAGATATAATATTTTTAATCCTAAAATCTGGAAAGTCGACGGCAGACAGGTCGCGTGACTCGTCTATTGATCGCCAGACTTTTTATTTTTATTTTTATAATGTTTGATTTCGTGTCGACAGCAAATTAAATAATAGGCGACGCGGCACGTGTCTTGAGGGAGAAGACGTGATGGAGGCGAACACTTCTCACGTGAGGTGGCGGCCGGGGCGAACGAACTCGATCTCAAAGAGTTTATAATTTTTATACTTAAAAAATTTATAAATATCGTTATTCTTAATTAAATAAGATATTTTTGCTGATTTTTAACTCACCGGGAAAGAGTAAAAGACTTCTCTTATGTGTTGTAACCTTTGTCGGATGATGGATTGAGATGGGTCAGATACCTATTTTTCATGATAATAATTTTATTTTAGTACTTACATTTAATTTCACCAAGATGTACCACTTTGTAGAAATATATTGATAGGATTAGTAGTATATATATATATATATTTTTTTTTTTTTAAAAATTTATTATAGATATTTACCGTATATTTAAATTATGTGCATGTGATCTGAAATACTTATCGGCATTCGAAATAACAACAAACAATCTTATCGTGCTTTCACTTTCCTACGTCAGGGAAAGGCATGTGTTGTATGTAAACAATTCTCAATATACAAAGAACATGACGAAGAAAATGGCATGTCATTATTATAACGGTGAAAATCACGTGCAAGCACATGGGGGCATATTTTAAATTATCGCTTGTTAACGAACAAAAGTGATTATTAATGTAAGATTTTTTTAACATTTTTTTTATTTACGTGGTTATAAATGTCTCTGTGTAAGAATTATCTTTGATATCATGTTAAAATTTTAACTTAAAATCAATTAAATGATTTATTATATATAAGATTTAATTTTATCTTCGATAACGTCATGGTTGCATATCAAAATAGAACTAAATCTATATAAATAAGTGTTGGTTGTCGGAGTCTGAAAAGTAGAAGTCCCCGGTCAAGATTTGGATAAATTTTCCTTTAATAAGTTTCCATCTCTATTTATGATGGAACCGTGACTCTCCACTTCAAATAACAGCCGATGGTCATTATTCTAGTTATAAAGGAAAGAAAAGAAAATATCATAAAGTGAGTTGTAGAAAAGTTATTACATATTTATTATACTATTGATCAAATTGAAATTTAAGTCATTTATAAATTTCTCGACTAAACATGTGATGTAGTAACATTACAAGTAATATATTTAATTTCTTGTATGTATTTAGCTATACATCTTTACTTTTTACTTTACTAATATACAATTACATCTCCAAAGATGAATACATATCTTAAAGTAGATTTCACATTATCTTTATCACTACCTAGATCTACACCTGTAAACCAAGTAATTCAAGTTCATCTACTTGATAAGTTAACTTATGGTATAAAGTTCATTTCACATATTCCATTATTCTCTTAACAACTTCTCGATATTTTGTTGCATGATTACTTTAATACTTATTAGCAATACTTACAATATATGCTAAGTTCAGTCTAGTATACAACATAGTGTATACTAAACTTTCAATCATTTAGGCATAATGTGCTCTTAAAAATTCTTTTCCTTTACCAAGACATTAGTTCTTATTTAATTTTTTCTCAAAAATATATGGTGTAGGAGTTGAGGAGTAATTCTCCATTTCAAACCTTTTTAACACTTTACAAAAATATTTTTCCTAATTTACACTCAATATTCCATATTTCTAATCTCTAATGATCTAAATTCCAAGGACATAAGATGCTTCCCCTATATCCTTCATCTCAAACCTTTTGTTAAATTTTTCTTTTATATTGTTTAACATGTCAATATCATTTCCAACAAGCAAAATATCATCCACATAAAGATAATATAATAAACTTACTCTTACTTTTCCTAACATATACACAATGTCTAACATGTTTGAAATAAATTTCATTTTGACAATCACATTATGAAACTTGTGATATCATTGTCTTAAACAATATATTGACTTTTTCAATTTACACACTTTGTACTCATGTCTTTTCAACTAAAATCCTTTAGGCTATGACATAAATTTCTTTCTGCAAATCACCATTTAGAAATACAATTTTTACATCTATTTAATGTAATTCTAAATCCAAATGTGCAATAATAGTCAATATAATCTTTATAGATGTGAACATAGCAATTAGAGAATATGTTTCCTGATAATCAATTCATGATTTTTGCGTATAACATTTAGTAACAAATTGGATCTTATATTTATTAATAGATCTATCAACTTTTAGCTTTTTCTTAAATATCCACTTACATCCTATGACCTTTTTATCATCAGGTAAATCACATAAGTCTCAAACATTATTCTTTTCCATTGAATTAATTTCATCATTCATGACCTAAAGCCATAATTTTTTTTCCTTTGATTCAATAGTATTTATATACCACATGGGTTCCATGTGATTTTCTTTTATATTTGCTAATAAGCATGAAGGTTCACAAGAATACAAATAATAATCATTCATCTAAGTAGGTTGAGTCTTCATTCTTTTGTTGCTAATAGATTCTACCAGTTCAATTCTATTTTGAGTTTGTTCATTTTGATCTACTATTCCATCATTTCCATTTATAAGTTCATTTTGATCCTCATCCACATTTTCCATAGGTACATTCATGTTTTGTTTCCCTTCAATCATAAGGTATTGTTTTGGGATATCATTGAAGTAATCATCACCCATCACAAATAGTGTTTTCATTTCATTTTCATTTTCTTCCTTTTCTTTCAAATTTTCAAGAAAAGCTGCATCTCTATATTCAATGATTCTTTTTTCTTTGTGAAAAAATTTGTAACCAAAAGAATTTTCATAATAACCTATAAATGTACACTTTAAGGTTTTGAAATCTAAATTATCTATTAATTATTTAAGAATAAGTACATGAGCAATGAAATCCCATTTCTTTAAATAATGTAAATTAGGTTTTGAGTCAATCCACAACTCATAAGGTGTATTAAACACATATTTGATAGGTATTTTATTCAATACATGATTTACCATAAGCAAAGTTTCTTCTCAAAAAATTTTAGAGGGTCTTGAATGTGATAATATACACCTAATAGAATTCATAAGAATTCTATTTTTCCTTTCGACCATATCATTTTGTTGTGGAGTATAAGGTATCATTGTATGCCTTTTGATTCCATGCATTTCACAAAATAGTTTAAATTCTTTAGAATTATATTCTGCACCTCTATTTGACCTTATTACCTTAATATTTCTTTCAAGTTGTTTTTTTACTTCCAACTTGTATTTCTTAAAATAAGTCAAAACTTCACTTTTATGACTAATCAAATAAACATAAGTATATCTAGAAAAGTCATTTATAAAAGTCACAAAATATTCCTTATGATTATACGTTTTGATGCTAAGTGGACCACATACATCACAATAAATTAAGCTCAATAGTTTATTTGATCTATGTCTTATTCCAAATGGTTTCTTAGTTATTTTTCTAAGTAATGTTGACATTTATCTAATTCCATGTCATTAGAATGTGGTAATAAATTCATTTTCACCATTTGTCTCATTTTATGCATATTAACATGAACCAATCTTAAATGCTATAATTCACATTTTGTTAAATAACACATGATATAACCAAAAGCCACATTAATTTCATTTATTTCATCATAAAATACAATAATCTTAAACAAATCATGCTCAAGTACATAATCTCCCATAGCAAAGACCTTTTTTTCTTTGCTTATGGACACACGTTTATTGTAAAAACATACTTCCAAGTTATGTTTTATTAGAGTGCCCACTGATATCTGATTACACCTCATTCCTAGTGTGTAAAGTACATCTTTAAGAATCATAATACAATCCCCCAAATTCAAATGATAGGCTTCAATACCTTCCACATCTAAATAAATGTTGTTACCCATATAGACGTGTTGTTTCCCTATACTAAAGTCTTTAAAGGATTCTAGTTCTTTTTTAGTTTTTGCAATATGTCTTGTAGCACCAAAATTCACTCATTAATCATTTGAATTTGAGATCACAACATTATTACATTCTAACATTCCAACAAAGACTCTTGTTCTTTTTTTTTGTTTCAAGAGTCCACCTTTGTTTTCATCATTATTAGGATAATTTACCTTGAATTGACCAAATTGACCATAAACATGGTAAGACCTTCATGTTTTCTTTTCCTAAGCACGTTTTGGCTTGTAATTACTTTGTTATATGCATTCTTCCTCTTCTTGTCGTATTTTGACTTTTGAAAGATGGCATTTGATTCTTCCAAATTGATCTCATGTTTCCTCCTACTAATCATGATTTCCTATTTAATGCCCAAACTAGCTGGCAATTTAAAAAGTTGAATTAAGGTAGATCTAAGAGATGTGATTACCATATTATAACTTTTAGGCAAACTATTTAATATAGTTGTTATCTGTAATTTTTCAAGTATGAGAGTTCTTACAATAACTAGGTCCTTAATCATTACCATCATATTATTAATATGTTCCACTACATTTTGTTCCTCTTGCATTTTATAAAAGTTATACCTTTAAAGAATAAGTTAAGTCATCATCTTTGTTGTTTTATCATACTTCTCCTTCAAAACATTCCACAATGTAAATGATGTAGTGTATATTTCAAAACATTTTATTAAGCTATTTTCCATGAACATAAACATAAGGTTCTTGGCTCTTTTGTCTTCTATTTTCTATTTTTCAATGTTTTTGATTTCTACTTTAGAAGCACCAATTTGCATTTCTGAAGGATTTGATTCAATAACATATTTTATATTATCATATTCCAATGCATGCCTTATTTTCTAATATCACATCTCATAATTTGACTCATTCAATTTCTCTATACTAGTCATTTCAATTTTGAATAGTTTGCTAACCATTTTTAAATATACAATGAAATTTTTAATTTCCAAATTTTAAAAATAATGTTATAATTCAACAATATTCAAAAATTTCTAACAAGAAAATTTGATTCCAAGAATTTATAAAAATATATTCTATAAATATTTCCAACAAATAATCAATTTTTAAAGCAACAATTTATCAATAAATTTCTAGCAATTTGTAACTTTACTAAATTACAATTAATAACAACTAATATAAAAAAATTAATTCAAAAAATATTTAATTTTAAATTTTACTATTATAACATAACAAAAATAACATAATTATTATAATACAACTACCAATGCAAAGCACCTTATGAAAACATGGCAAGATATGAATGACATAAAGCAAATGATAGCCTTAGTTACATAAGAAAAGAAACTTGTGCAGGTCAATGGAGAAAAAAAGAGAGACTAGAAGCTTAAACCCCTACCAACAACAAAAAAGGTCAAACGATGAGATATTACGTAAAGATCAAGCAAAGGTGAGCAAAGATCTACGAGGGCATGAAGATTTGTAAGCAAATGATAGAAACTGTGACACGAGTAACAGAAGATCAAGCACCTACTAGCAATAGAAAGCGAGTGGAGCATAGGGAGGTACACAGGCATGCATGCGAGTGGTGGAGTAAAGACAACTCTTGCAAATCGGTGCATATTAAATCAAGGTGGATCGTGAAGGTTGGGCTTGCAACAAGAATATGTTCACGTAAAGAGAAGGCACATGCGACGACAAACCTAACTCTAATACCAGTATTGTTGGAGATCTTGATGATGTTTGGGAGCTCTAGCAAAGTGAAAAAGTGGAGATTCAAGTATGTAATTTCTAGATAAATTTTCCTTTAAGTCTTCACCTTTATTTATAATAGAGTTGTGACTTTACACCTCCCTCTACCCTCATCTACTCCAAATAATAGTCAATGGTCATTATTCTAACTATAAAGGATGGAAGAGCAAATGATTACTTCCTTTTTCTATCCTTATCCGATCTTCAATGACCATCCATTAACAATAAAAATAATGTTGAATGAAAGAGAGACTCAATCTTAGATTAATTGCATACTTTAGCATCAAGAACAATAGTGACATTGAAGGTGGAACAAGAAACACGATGAGAAACCCAAGAATAGTGGAGTCAGAAACCTCCAAATGCAAATATCCATTTTCAAATTACCGAACACAACGGAATATATAACAAGTGCAATATTGTTTTCATTAGGTAATTACCATAGTTAATTGTGGACAGAATTAAGCATCCATTCATTGTCTATGTATTGTCCAAATTTCCTGAATTTTTTCTCATGTTCAAAAATCCGAATATTGACGTATTTTTTGGGTTTTCGATTTTGATTCAGAGCATATTTTAAGTTAGATTAGTGAAAAAATGTGTGCAAATTTCATGTACGGATATCTTAGATCATCGACTTTTATTATAAATATATGGTTTTGTAAAAGTCAAGAGAAAGATAAATTATTTGAGAAGGAGAAAAATGTGAATGTAGATACTCAGAATAATTTTTATCATAATTATCTAAAAAATGCTTATTGAATCCATTTCGATATATTGTTTTGTCAATTCGTTAAATTATGTGGACCCGTCTCGTTTTGTCGCTTTCGATCACATCATTATCTTTTATTGTTTTTGTAAATTGTATATCTAATATTACAAAATAACGTAATAAAAGTAATTTATTTAGATACGTGCAGTAAATAATGTTGTAAGTGTTTATAGAAAAAAAAAGGATTTATTAAAAAGATATTTATTATAGAAGATATTACATATCATTCATGTATATTACTAACAACATAACATGGCTTGATGGTTGATACGTGAGTTTCATATATTGGAGGCGCATGCTTGAGTCCCACCGTAGCGAATTCTTCCAAGATTTTTTTATAATTTAATTTATATTTTAAATAAAAAGATTTGTCATGTATTAATATAAGTTTAATGCTCACACTATCGAATATTCTAATACAAAGACATATCTTCTCCCCTCTTACAATTCAAATTACATTCTTTTAATTTTCTTCAAATTTATAAGTATATACAAATTACATTTGAAATTTCATTACTTTTTAACTGAGACATAAACACACAGAAAATATTTTTCTTCACTTTACATTTCCTTTGAATTCTCTTACTTTTCTATTATTATTTAGATACATAAACATTCTCTAAAGAAAATAGGAGGTTTGTGTTTAATAGGAAATTAGACAAAAAAATTTAGAAAGTAAATTAAATAAAATTATACTCAGAATCTGTTTGTACACCTAAAAAAATTGAAGAAAAGAAAAATCAAAATAGTTAGGAAATAAAAAGATATAGGTAAGAAATTAAAAGTAAATAAAAAATGACATTAGTAACTATTTGTACCGTTGTGGGAAAGTCAGAAAATTAATACAACTTACAATTTAACATAATTAACCTCAATATTAATATTACTAATCTCAAAATAATAATAAATTATTAATAATTCAACTACATTACATGTTCTTGTGGCTTCTAAATAATTGAAATTGTATCAATAAAAATGCATTAAGAACAAAAAGTTTTGAAAATAACTCAAATATTTCGAGCATCCGACAACTCAATCAGTTTATGCACAAAAATCATACCAAATATACTCTACCATAAATAGATTAACAAGTAATAATCATATATTCGTGAAATACCCTTAAATCTTATTTTCATTTGCGCACAAATACCCAAATTAATTTTTGTAAAAGTGAAATACCTAACTTTTTCCCATATAAAAGGAACCACTTTTTGAACCTCAAGTCCTCTCTCAGAAATCCTTTCCCCTAATCTTTTGTCTTATGAGTTGCTCGCTCTAACTTCAAGCTTTGTCGTTCATTTCTTCACCAATTCTTCTTACTATAAGAAATTGAGGATATTGTAATGGTTGAAAGTTGTCACACAATAGTCAAGAAACCACCATGTAAGACCACTCTAGAGTCCTTACAACAGATGGTATTGCGATAGACTTCTATGACAGTTTTATGTAGCTATCACAATAGATAGTCTATCTATTGTGATAATCGACTGACTTCTAGTGACGGCTAAGTAGTCGTCATGGTAAATCAGCCTATTGTAATGGCCCTGTCATAATATTCTATGGTGATCGCTCATTGAGCCGTCACAATAGAGCAAGAAAGTTGTCACAATAGGAAGGGAAATTGTGACAAATGTGTGACCATCACTATAAGCCTATTAGTCATCACGATATCTCTAGCCTATTGTGATGGCCATGATCTTTATAATAGCATGTTCGAGGTTGTCACAATAGGTATAAAAATTGATTTGATATACATTTAATTATATTAATTATTGATAAATAACAATTACACCTATGTATGTAATACAGACAATAATGTTTTAATGAAACACCAACATGACAAATTTAATTGTTCATTAATAACTCAAATTTCAACATTTCTAAAAGTTTATATAATTCAAGAAAAATTTTATTTACATCATACAAACAATAAAAGTAATATTCAGCAATAATACAGTATATGATTGTACATGACAGCTTTAATTTTCAATAAATTATATGTGAAACAGTAAAATATCTTCTTTCTTTGATGAATACTAGCACCACATCATTGAACAATTTCCACTTATAACAAAATAAAAGCAAAATCATAATTATACAATAAGAATAGAAATTTGATTACCAATAATAAACATTAATTACCACATTTATAAGTTAAATACTCACCATAAAATGAACCTAAACAATATTTATTCTAACTGTATCTCCAATGATTTTATATCTACCATAAGGTCGGAATGAAGGAAAATTATTCTCTACAACAATCTTGACAACTACTTTACACTATCCCAAATCCAAAGGACATTCACCAATAACTTTATTAGGATCTTCATTTAATAATAATCCTTTAACATTGCAGCTACAAGAAAAAATTTACAAAATAAATTTAAATATAGAACATAAATGAAACTAATTATATCATTTAGAACATACAAACTCAGCAAGTGGAACTTCCTAATTACACAATTATACAAGTAAGATAATGACTTCATCTATGTTAATAATGCAATAGTGAAATGCAACTAATGCTGTTAATAATAAATAGAGAAAATTACTCTTAATCACCTCTTCGTTATGTTCTTCATTTTGAGGTGGTGTAAAGTAAAGTTGATTGTCAACAATAGAAATGTTAAATGCCTACAGTGAAAGGAAGATAATTGTAAAAATAGTATATATTGTTAGATACTTTTTTATTAAATTGAGTGTATATATATCATTCAAATATTTACCTATGGTGATGGTTGACTTGTTTGGGATGAGAATGATGTCATTGGACTCCCAACATTTGGGATAACATAAAAGTTATAAATATTAATAATTTATAACAGTTTGTTAGAATGTTTATCATAACAACTACTAAATGAATATTAAAATATATGAATTACATACTTGATGCAGGAGTTGTTTCATTTCGGCTAACTCCTGTATACTACGTGCATCTGTCCTCACTTCTTCAATTTCATTATTTTGATCTTGTTGTTGAACATTATAACATGAAGAAGAGGGTATTCTTGGCGTTAGTCCTATAATATCAAGTGGTCTTCGATCTAAACCCAAATATCTTACACAACCTTAAGATTCCTTCCCAAATAATTGTCCTAAGAAGTCATCCCCACTTACGTTTTGATCTCGTTGGCTATCAGATTCTGCTTGATTTCATCTCATCTCTTGAATTTGCTCCTAGATGAATGTACGACATCACATAAAAATGACATCTTCTTTTATACAATGAAACTTATGTATAAAATATAATAGGAATGTACTACTCTCAATTGTGAAATAGGATGACTATGGCACCATCTTTTGGACTTCGTCTAAAAATATAAGTGTCACACCTATTTGATTTTTTTCCCTTTTTTTTGTGCTACATGAAAAATAATATACCTTAATTATAAAACATAAGTCACAATAAGAAATATATATATATGCAAATGTTGATGCGATCACATCACAAGTACGCACTTGTGTAATCATGCACAAGTCTTGCAATACCTTTGGATCCTAAGCAATGTCTTGAAGCTAATTGAGAACGGTTTTCCACATTTTTTTTACTTTTAACCTACATAAAAACAATATCAAATGTGATTGAAAAGCAAATGTAAAAGAGATTCTTAGAGGATAGTATCTTGAAATCTTCAAAATTCCAATAATTTTGCCATTGCTCAGGGATGACACGATTGTCTATGGGTGGATGAATATACTTCTTCCACTAGACTTATATTATTGATGTAATCGATACTTTCATATCTTCTAACCATTACAAATTGTTTTTTAAATCCAACTTTTGTTTTTAAATTAGCGAAGGAGTGATCTCAATGGATGATATATTTCAATAGGACACTTTGCTCAACGGACACGTTCCTTGTCCAATTCAGTGTTATAAATTGGATGAGTTAGTGAAACCTAGATGTATCTATGTTAAATGAGTTTGCTGAACCCGTCCAGCTAGGAAGCACCAGTTCTTCTAAATATACATCGCATTTCCACCAGGCAAAATAAATTTTGCTATGTAAGAATTTTTTAACTGTATATATTATGGTTACTAACCATAATAGTGACCGTAATACATATAGTGACTTTGAAAATTATACATGATTATAAAGAACTTGAAAAGGACGACCAAAGACTTAGTCATGATAGAGAAATATTGCATGAAATTATCAAAGCATTAAATGAACAAGTTAAGTCATGGGTTGACAAATGAGAGGAATAGTATGCAAACAAAAATCAATGAATTTCAAAATAAAATATGTACACTGACATTAAAGAATTTAGAGTTACATACTATTATTGAAACCAAAAGTATTATGATGCAATCACTTAGGTCATGACCCGTCCAAGTAAATTCCAATAGACTAGCAAAACATCTAATTATCATTTCAAAAATAGGAGGAACATTGCTGAAATGTCAACCGAGTCATGTTTGGGACCATGTGCATGCTCTGAACATCAATGTGCCAAAGAACAAAAGATTCCCATTAAATAAGTGGATTGTGCTGACATCCTAAATAACCCTAAGGAGTAGCATAAGAAAGCGGTATTGTCCATTGCTAATATTGTTGAAGTTCCAAACTTTCGAGCTAAGAGGTTCATCAACACAACATGTGAAGAAGCTAATTAACCTACCATTTCAAAAAAAAAGTAAACCTACAATATAGGAAGAAATATGAGGCAACACTAAATCACAGTCAAATTTCAATGGCACCCAAATAAAGAATCACTATTTGAAAAACACTTGGTATGGAGCAAAGATTTAAATATCATTATCCTTAACCGCGCTTAGGATTTACCGACGTGGAGAGGAGTCGACAACGTCCAGAAGATCAAGCAGCGACACGGAGAGGAATGGACCGACACTCTTGTTGATGAGTTAACAGCGACTGATCACAGTCCAAAAGAATGGCAGATAGGCACGGAGAAGATCGAGCGGTGGCGCCAAGAGAAAGAGGCCGACACACAGATTCGTCGACAGCAAATCATAATCGAGAAGAATGGGGGACGAGCGTAAGGAGCACTTGGAGAAGAACGACGAAGCGGCGTGGAGAGGTAGGACATTGCGCACAAGTTCAAACATGAAACATGTGTGTAAGTTGATTTAGGGATTGTGTTGATTTCGACAACTTTTATAAGGTTTTTGTAATAGTCGACGTAAGCCGTCACAATAACATCTATATTGTGATAGAAATGGCAAGTTTTTTGTGATGACAGTCTTACTGAGCCGTCACAAAATGTCCAATCTATTGTGGTTGCTGTTATATTCTGTCACAATAGCTAAACCTACTGTGATAGTCACAATAGCATTCAAATTTTTTGATTTTAATGAAATTCAAACCTTCAAGTTTGTGTTTATCCAAGGATTCATTTGTACACCTAGAAAATAGGAAAAAAGGAAAATGAAAAATTATAAAAAATAATGAAAAAGGAAAACGATAGAAATTAATTTTAATTTAATCATTTGTTTGATATTTGTGCATCTGATGTAAAATGATAAAAATTGAAATTTAAGTACTTATGTACTCTTATGAAGATCTTTTTTAGGAGATTTTAATAAAACAAAAATTATTAATATATTTTAAATAAAAATTATGTATAAATAGGAACTTAAAATGTATTATGTAATGTTATTGCAAATGGTCTAATGATTGGTAAATCGACATACTCTTTATCTGAATAACATATCATTCTTAGATGAACAGTAACTTCAACAAAATTATTAGACCAATTTCTTATATACTATTAAGTCTAGTAACATACTATTTTATGATATACGGTAATCAACTAAAATCTCTAAATAAGAAAACTATACAGTGTTACTAAACAACAACATATCATTTCTTGAATACAGGTGTTGCAGGTTTTTAAGAACTTGAAAAGATGATGCAGCATTTGTTCTTGACATAGTTAAGAACGAGTAAATGACATATTGGTAGAGTTGTTAATGTACCATTTTTTGTTAAATTACCTAAGTAAACTACTTAAATTACTTAATCATCTAAATTAAATTTAATCTCCCAACTGATCCTTAATTAAACAAATCTTTAATCTTCAATTTAAATTTTAATCGTCCAATTCTGCCAATTGATTCGCTCGAGCCAAACCCTCGCGTGTTCGATTTGTCTACGTCAAACCCATCCTTGCAGAGATTCTCCGGTACACCTCCTTCCTTCTTTTTAGTGATCTGTTAAAAATCCGTTGAACAAGACTTGGAAGACCATGCAAGGTGGAGTTGTTGTTGTGAGAAGGGTAAAGGCTACGGAAAAAGGTGCGTAGGATAAAAGAGAGAATTTATTTACTCATTTTTTGAATACAAAATCATTAGTAAAATTTGAATTAAAAAAAAAAAAATTATTTTCTTATTTTCTAAATGTAGAAATACGAGGTAAAGAATGCATTAGAAATTTCCTGTACTAGTTAAATCATATTAAAATTAAAATTGATATATTAAGTTTAAAATTTAAGATTTAAAATAACAGGAAAAGAAAAACCTCTTTTAAATTGTTGCCGCAGGGCACACCCAGGGCACATTATACGTCCGAATCGTTACCAATCGACGGGCGGAGCTGGCGTGTTCACACGCAGCTCTTCGTGCCTTCGACCCCTTTTCTCCCGACCAGTCTCGATTCCATATATTTCCACCTCTTCCTCCTCCTCCTCCGCCCTCTCACACTTCTCTCTACGACTCTACCCTCGGGAGCGAATCTCCGACTTTCCTCCTCTCACCTACGAGTTGGAAGGAAGAAGAGGATGCGCGAACGAACGCGGACTACCTTGCTACTTCCATACCAGCGCTAGCGGAGCAGTGGGGTTTATGAGAAAGTCGTGAGGAGAGGAAGAGAGAGAGAGAGAGAGGGAGAGGGAGAGGGCAAGAGGTAATGATGGCTGCGGAGCTGGGGCAGCAGTCGGTGGAATTCTCTGCGTTGGTGAGGAAGGCGGCGGAGGAGTCTTTCCTGGCACTGAAGGACCTTGTCGATAGATCCAAGTCGGTCAACCAAGTCGACTCAGACAAAAAGATCGACCTACTCAAATACATACTCAAGACGCGCCAGCGGATGCTCCGCCTCCATGTCCTTGCCAAGTGGTGCCAGCAGGTTACTACTTTTCCTACTCTCTCTCTCGTTCTCTCTCTCTATCCCCGTGAATTGTCGATAACAATAAGTAGGGTTGGAGTTTTGCTTGTTCTATGGCGTCGTGTTGTCATATTCTTCAACGAACTTCATGGTGTTGGAATTAAAAGAAAGGTATTTAGATTTGGTATGGAATATGCAAGAATTACTCCCTAAGTGCTTGCAAGTTTGGGTTTCCCTCTTCGTTTCTTACTTTCAGTTTGCCGATATTTCCTGTGTCTGGTAATTTATTGCGCTCAAAACAATACGTCATTCCAATGATAGTCAATGCATGGAACGGTAAAAGGAATATGGAAGAGAATGATTTATTTTATTGAAAAAATTAGAGAAGAAAATATTGAAAAAGTAATTCATGGACAATAACAATTGGGCATTTCCCATTTGCCAACTGGAGAAGAAAATATTGGGAATTTAATGAACTTCTATGCGTGTTTACTAATAGGGGTAGAGCAAGATTAAGGATACATGGCTACAGTAGAGAATGTAATAGAGAATATAATCCTTGATAAAAATAAATCTAATAGAGAATGTAATCCTTGATAGAAATAAACATAATAATGAATATAGTCCTTGACAGAAATTAATGGAGAGAAAGGAATCATATTGTCAAGCCTAGATGGTAGAATCAGGCATACTTACAGTGGCACTGAGTTCAAGTTTCCATGGCAGTGGGCTGGGTTGCTTGGATCCCCAAGTGGTGTCTTGGTTCAAAATTTTAGTCTGTAATTAACATGTTTTTCATGTTTATGAAATAAAAAGATACATATGCAAAATGATTCTAAGCTTGGAATTTTGGTTGCAAAATCATATAAAATGTGTTGGAAGTTAACAATATCAATAAGAATGTATGATAGGCAGGTGAATAAATTGAGGGATGGAATGGAACAAAAAGTAAGAAGTAGGAAGAACCATGCCAAAGTTGTTGGAAAATGTCACTTGGATGGTCAGAATAGGTCATTTGACCATTTGACTGGACTGATGGGCTAACCCTCTGGGAGTTGCTAGGTTGGCTGGGAAACTTCTATGAATTGGTTTTACCAGCCACTCTAGCCAGTGGAGCTCGCCCTAGGACCCTGCTAGTTAGGGAGTATGTTGCTGGAAGAGTGGGTGGGTGGGTGAATGGGGGAGCTCTGCTCTTGTAACAGTTGCCAGTTCTTATAGGGGGGAGAAGGAGAAAATGTTATCTCTAGGGTTTGAGGTTGATAAAAAAGAATTAAATGGTTCCAGATTTGGAATTTAGATAGGCCAAACAGGTCTGTAGGGTGATGTGGCAATGGATAGGTCTGTAGGGTGATGTGGCAATGGCTTGGTGATATGAAGCCATGCCTTTTTGCCTGTTCAGGCATATACGAAGCCATCTAAATGGTTCTGTGCATTGCTAGGTGCCACCATCAACATATGTCTGGAATGAAAGCATTGGTCGTTCTTTTTGTCTTTATCAATCTCCACTTTTCCATCTTCAAGTGCTTGACATATAAGTCTTAATGAAAAGTTGCCATTCTTGGTTGATGTAATTGTATAGTTCAAAAAGAGTTTCTAAGTAGAAACTTTATAGAGACTTTGTAAGGTTAGTAGTTTACCTTAAGGGTGAATTGGATAAAAAGATATGCACATCCACTAGAATATGCAAGTAGGATACCAACATTGTTAAGATGGAACTCATTCACTGGTTTGTTATTTCTCACTCTTTATTTTGTGTCAAGTCAAACCTTCGATTGAAGATTCTAAGTCAAATTTTGTAAAAAATAAGATCTTTATATTTATAACTAACAAAGGAATATGTGATATCCATTTTGATGAGAGTTAATTAAGGTAAATAACTTTAGCAATCATTGTTTCTTCTTTTTCTCCAAACAACATTGTATGCTGATTGTGGTTCTTAATTAAGTGAGAATCTTTAATCATATTTTTGTCACCTGGTTACTTTCCTAGTATAACCTTTGTTTCTCTCCATAAATACATGGAAAGGTGAAATTGTTCATATGTATTTTGTTATTAGTTGACTATATATACACTAAAATTTACTTAAATTAAAACAAGTATTGGTCATTGATCTAAAGGTCTTGACATTCACCAATTTTTAATAAATTTCAATAATTGATTTTTAAATGGAATAATAATAAAAAATATAACTTAAATGAAGTTGAAATTTCAATAAATGGTAGATTACATTATAGATTAACTAGTTATATAAATAGATTTTAATGGGTTCCACCAAGAAATTATTATTAGTAGCACTACCAAGGACATTTTACCTACTCCTTGTTCTATGTTGTAAGATTTGGAGGAGAAAAGAGTTATTATTGATTAGGTGTGAAAAGTACAATATACATAGGGATAATGGACTCCTAGATAAATGGATGTCCATTAACCCAAATACAACACTCAAACACACTAATACAAACATATTATATTGAATATTCACACCCCCTTTAAGGTAGAGTATATATATCTATCATGCCCAAAGCACAATGACTCAAAAACATTAGCTCTCAATCCCTCAATGAAAATATCTACAAGCTTTTCTAAAGATTGAGTGTAGGGAGTGGAGATTAGACCTTTCATCATCATATCTAGAATGTAGTGACAATTTACTTTAATTTGTTTTGTGCATTAATAGAGGGTTAGATTATTAACTATGAAAATTGTAGTTTGGTTGTCACAATGCATATACATGAGGTTCTGAGGAGTAAACCTAAGTTTCTCAAGTTATGACTTGAGCCACATCATCTCGTAGGCTATTTGTGTTATGAATCTATATTTAGGTTCAACATTGCATCTTGAAACTATATTCTGCTTTTTACTTTGCAAGGTAACTAAGTTGTCACTAACATAAGCATAAAAACCTGAGATGCATTTTTTATCACCTCTATCACTTGTATAGCCTGAGTAAAGAATATGCTTCAATCTTTAAATGCCCATGCCAGCTCCTTTCCTAGTGGATTATTGATGAGTTGCACCTTCCTGTCATTTGTTTGTTTGTTTTGATTGTTAATTATCATAATCATCATCATCTTCTTCTAGTGTTTCCCTAACTTCGCTATCTTCCAACCCCATAAATCAAACTGTCTTAGGACATTCCTTTCCTTCTTTGCTTTCAAAAGTGAAGTATATTATTGAGTTAAAAAGATACTAAGGTAGTGATAAGGAATGCACAATCATGTAAATTGTAAAACTTGTTTTAATCTAAGTAAAGTGGAACAACTGTGTAATGCCATCAAGAGCAATGTTAGGTCTCATTTGCTAGAGCTATTCCAGTGATCCTTCTATCATGCCTATTGAATTAAGTTCTGGAAAAGAAAGATATAGAAAGAGATGGAAAAGTAATAGCTGTAATAGACTTATATCTTTAGGACCTTCCCTCCTTGCTTTCAAAAGTGATGCCTATTGTTGAGTCAAAAAATTCCTAGGGTGGTAAGTAAACACAATCACGAGAAATTTAATGTTTCTTTTGATCTAAGAAAAGAAGAGCAGTATAATGTCACCCAGAAGAATGTCAGGACTCAAATTTGCTAAAGCCATTCCTGTGAGCGTTCTATCATGCCTATTTAATTAAGTGCAGGAAAAAGGAGATATTGAAAGAGATGGAAAGGTAATTGTTGTAATGGACATATATCTCTAGGAAAATGTTCGATAGAGGAGTACCTATGAGCATTGGAAAGAGAGAATATTTTCTTATTGTTTTGTGATTGGTATCGATGAATGGTTCAACCACTTAGGGCCAACCTGCTGGTTTTATGTGGCTGCAGTATTGGCTTTAGTAAATGCTTAAACTGGTTCAGCATGAATTGTTGCTGAACCATTCATAACAAGGTGGATTAATGTTGGTTTTAATTTGTTGATTGTGATAAATGATTCTATGAAGGGATATGCTAAGTGGCCATGTTTATTAGCTTGAGTTAAACTTATTTTATTTGATTTCAGTATGGCAGTATGATGGTTGATCTAGATTAACTTCTTTAATTGTCATGAACTTCTTGTAATCAATTGGTATTTTCACTTGCAGGTTCCGTTGGTGCAATACTGTCAGCAGCTTGCTTCAACACTTTCAAGTCATGATACATGTTTCACTCAGGCAGCTGATTCATTATTCTTCATGCATGAGGGATTGCAGCAAGCTCGTGCTCCTATGTATGATGTTCCATCTGCTATTGAAGTTTTGCTCACGGGTGGATATCAACGGTTACCAAAATGCATTGAAGATTTAGGATATAGTGGCACACTTTCTGAGAAGCAACAGAAGCCAACTCTTAGGAAGTTGGACATGCTTTTGCAATCTAAACTTCTGGAAGCTGTGCTCCCTAAAGAAATATCTCAAGTTAAAGTTTCAAATGGCATGGTACTTATCCAAGTGGATGGAGAATTTGAAGTTCATCTTACTTTGGGTTATCGTGGACATCTATCTTTATGGAGAATATTGCATTTGAAACTTCTTGTGGGTGAGAAAACTGGATATGTGAAGTTAGAAGAAACTAGAAGATTTGTTCTTGGTGATGATCTTGAGCGTCGAATGTCTGCAGTGGAGAATCCATTTACAATTTTATACTCTGTTCTTCATGAGTTTTCCATTGCACTTGTCATGGATACTGTGATCAGACAAGTTCAAGGACTACGGCTGGGGAGATGGAAAGATGCTATACGCTTTGAACTTATTTCTGATGGTGGTCCTGGACAGGGTGGGAATGCTAGCACCATGCAGTGCGGTCAAGATGGGGAACCTGATTCTGGAAATCTGAAAACACCTGGTGTTAAGATTAACTATTGGTTGGACTTTGACAAAAATTCTGGTGGTTCAGATCATATTGCATGTCCATTTCTCAAAATTGAATCAGGACCTGACCTTCAAATTCAGTGTATACACAATACATTTCTCTTAGATCCATTTTCTGACAAGGAGGCTGTGTTTTCTATTGAGCAGAGTTGCATAGATGTTGAGAAACTGCTACTCAAAGCAATTGTATGCAACAGACATACTCGTCTACTAGAAATTCATCGAGAGCTTCACAAAAATGCTCAAATTTTTCAGGCTGCAGGTGATGTGGTACTTGAGCACCACGGTGTGCAAACTGATATAGATGAAAATGAGGTATGCTAAATTTATTAATCTTAACTTCCATTACAAAGCTGTCTTGCTTGCATCTGCTCAATTTTCAGACATTCAAGATAATCAAACTTGTCATTAATTACTGTTGCACATGTGGGACTTCGTGACAAGCCTGCAACACATACTGTATGCACTGTAGGCAGGCTGCAGCCTACAGTAGACTAGTACAAGATTTGGAAAACGTACTGACAACCTCATTCATTGAAAATGTAGAATCTATGGACACATTACATATTTATCAATTTCTGTATTGGTTTAACTCACTTTGCTCGACTGTTTGACATCCACTTCCATGAGTCAATGGAGAGAGATGCCTTCCATGAATCAATGAATCATATACCCATTTTTTTGAAAAATATGAAAGAAATGGTTGAAATCTAATTGATTCATTAATAGAAACCAAGGCCACATAAAGAGGATAGCTTCATGATAGACAATATGAGACTAAACTACATGTAATCTTACATCTTATTACTTTAATACTTCTCCTCATGCTAGAACATCTAAGGTATCTGACTTACAACACACTCAAACATAACTTCAAACAATGAAACAACATAGACAGCTTTAGTAAATTTTGAAGAGGCCAAGATTGGATTAGATGCTATAGCAGTTGTACCAACAATAGCTAGGTTGTGGCAATATGCAAGCATGAAAAATGATCGTTTTCTTGGTCCACTTGATAGACAGACACGAACATTGGTCAATTGCCTCAAACTTTTACACTTAACTTGGTCAACAACACTTGCGATAGATGTTCGATAAGCTCAAGAAATTCTTGTTGATATTATTAGACTCATTAACAAGAGTAGACACCTGTAAATATATTGAAAAACTTGTAAACACAATCTTTTGCAAAAAGTAACACTAGTTCCCTATGAAGTATGGATTCTCCTAAAAACTTGTTGCACTTGCATTGGACATACATTTGACTTAGATACATCTCAGATACACCATGTGACATGTTTGGGTTATTTTGTTAAAAAACAATTAGGATTGGCCTTGGATTCATCTAGGCTACTTCTTGGAGTTGTCCATGTATTTCTGGGATTTATTATCTAAGATACTTCTTGATTTGTCTAGGGTACTTCTTTGATTTGTTTAATAACTTTAATTAAAAAAACTTTCAACTATAAGTGGTAACTTACAATTTTTTTGTGCTGACTGTAAAGTTCCTATGAAACTTGATTTTGTCATGATCTTTCAACTGTTTAGTATTTAATTTGTGGTTGAATATCTTTTTAGTAGTATGTTTAAAAAATTTTGGATAGATTTTATTTTTAGTCATGTTGTGCATGAACTACATGGTTATAAAAATAGAAACGTAAATATTAAATAGAAACATACTATTCTACATGAGTATGAAACTTATGATTATACAATCTCTTGTGCCAGAATTCCACCAAGTAGGGTTGGCTACATGAAGCTTTTTCTTTTATATATTTGTATCTATAGTCAAATCTTTAGTTAAATTACATAAATTTAAGTCTTTTCTCACAATTCATAACATAGTAGTTTCAGGCCTTCCTCTAATTCTTTTATTTTTTTGCGCTAATTAATTATTCTCTCTTAATTGCTGTATACTTTGAGCTGTTAAGAATATGACTAAATTACTTAAACCGATTTTCTCTTATTTTTAATTAGTGCAAGTTCTACTTTATTTCTAATAAAATCATTTTTTAACTTATCCTTTATAATATTATTACTCATTCATCTATACATTTATATTTTTGCAATACAACTTTTTGTATATGATCATGCTTTACATTCTAACGTTTTGAATCATAAAGTATAGCTAGGTAAATAGTAGTTTTGTAGAATTTTTCTTGTAATTTTAAGAGTATCCTTCTATCATATAACATTCCAAAGGCATTCCTCTACTTTATTCACTCTAATTTTATGAATAACATCCTTTATAATTTCTTCATTACTGCTTATTATAGATTTTATGTATTTAAAAATTTTCCTTTTATAAATCTTATGACCATTTAATTGTATATCTTCATCATTATTCCTATTGTTGTTGAACTCACATTCCATATGTTCAATTTTTGACTTAATCTAAGTCTTTTGGAGTCCAAAGTATCTCTTTATAATTCTAAATTAGAACTAATTCCTTCCTTTCATAAAGCAAAATTATGTTATTAGTGACTAGCATACATCAGAGTATTTCTCTTTGAAAATTTTTTATTATTTTGTTCATAACTAAAATAAACAGGTATGGATTTCCATGAGGCTCTTAGTGTAAGCCTATGTTTATTAGAAATTTCTTAATTTCTTTACAATATTAATATATCCTATAGGTACTCCATTTCTTTCTAATTCCCACAATAGGATTTGAGTTACTCTATAATAAGCTTTTTTTAAATCATTGAAAATCATATGAAGGTCTTTTTTCTTAACTCTAAAATTTTTGTAAGTGTTATAAAATGAAATTTTAGGTATTAAAGTGATCCATTTTGAATTTCAAAGTAGTTAAATGATAATCTGGTAAATTTTAGGTTACCAACATGTTAATTACTCAACCAAGAGTGCCAATGATAATGTTTATATTTTTGTCTATTGCATATGTTAAAATTGTTTAAATTTAACTGTATAAAAATTTGCACTTTGCAGGATGTAGAAAAATTTTAGGGTTGTTTTGGTATGATGTGGTGTATTTAGGAAGGTTTTTGTTCATTTTGCCTTTAGTGGTATCATCCAACAGCAACAAACAACACCCTAAACTCACTTTATTGAGTTGAATATATGAATTCTATTTCTTGATTCGTTTTAGTTATTCTAAACTTACTTATGAGTGGCATCATCTTTATTTTACCTAATTACAATATGACAAATTGCTAGTTGCTAGACACATTATGTGATCATCTAATGCATCCAATAACAGAACATGTTTTTGCTTGATAAATGGAACATTACGTGAAACCACTTTAAGCTAAGCAAATTTATCGTTTGTGTAGGTTAAGTTCATCTATTGATACTCTTATATACATGGATATTCTAAACATTTTAGAGCAATTTGTACGACCTGGTCTATAGATATTCAACAAGGGGAAACACAGTCTTTATGTCAAAATAAAATTATGTTCCTTATATAAATATTCCAAAATAATTTGAAAAAATACATCAGAAAATTTTCATGTTATCCTGTGTAAATATCATATTCTTATGTCATTCACAAATTCCTTGCTCTATACTGAGACATTTTTGTTGTTATTTATTGCCAATTTAGGTGTCCATTTGAGCCATTTATTATTTTTTTCAGAGATTAACGTATAATAGTCATGTGGCAATCATTACAAATAAAATGGCATCAAAATTTCTTACAAGTATATTATTTTTGGAATTACTGCAGAAAGTTTGTGATTCTGATGTTGAGTATCGTGGAGATGAAGTGCTTCAAGTGCGAGCTTATGGTTTAGTTTATATGACACTTGGAATAAGTATCAGGTAGCTTTTTGCTGGTAAAATTTCCTTCTATTTTTCTCCTTTCAGAATTAATCTTTGAAAAACTTCATTGATTGGTTTCTTGATGCTTTTAATGATAGTTTCTATGTATTCTCATTTCGCTATTTCTTTAGATAGTTGATGGTGTTTCAAGGTAACTATTATCCTTCTGGTGGATAACTTAAAAAATGTTCCAAGGGTTACTATTGCCTATTACATGACAAGAGAGTATTCTTGTTTTACTTATTTAGAATATTTTCTAGTAGTTGCTTTTCTTGGCTCACGCTTGAAACTTAAAGATTGGTGGTTGTGGTTCCTTTGCTTGAAGCTAAGAATTGCAATTTATTCCCAATTGTCAGGTAGGAAACAAAAGGTTAGACATCACTACATGTCCTGGAAAGAACACTGTCTAATCTTAATGGATAATTTAGCTTGTCTAGAATCCAACGCATATGGGTGCAGGTTTAGGGAAATCTAGTGGCAGTTCCATGAAGCCCCAGTTTAAAACCGATGGTTGGCATTCAAATAATGATGGCTCCTAGGGTTTTTTGAGATATCAAAGGAAAAAGAAAAAAGTACAAAAAGCAAAGAAATTTAAGGTTACATATAATAAAGAAGACCATCCCAAAGTTCAGGCAGTTGGCTTGATGAATGAGATATTTGATGGAGCAAGATTCACATTAGAAGACTGTAGTATTCTTCCAAAGCCATGTGGATCAAGAATTACGTGCACCATTAACACCAAATACTTATTCTCCATAGAGTAAGTTCCTTCAGGAAGATCTATCTGCATGGCTTTGAAGCTATCTAAATTGTTGCAGGACATCTGCCCCTTTGCTCTTGTCAAATACTTTAGCTAAAACTTCTATAGCTTTGCATCGATAAGGTTTGTTGAACCATATGCTTTAATTAGTTGGAAATTTGCTATAATGACTATTAATTTTGTGAAAACAAAGAAATAGATGGAAGTTGAATGTTCATTAGTAAAGACAATGTCTTTATATAGAGATTAGAAAGATGTGATCAATACAACTCTAGTAAATCTACCACAATACAACCTTAATAAATTAATATACTTTAACATTCCCTCTCAAGCTGAACATTTAGCTTGTAATAGACTTAATAACAACTCAACAAATTTAAATACAATTGAAAACGATAGATATAGAAACATAAATGCTAGTTGCTATTGTAGTATAGTTGCAAAAAACGATAGTATTTGTAGTAAAAATAGCAGTAACAGAAATAATTCGAGATAAGTTTATAAAAAACTATATTTTAGACAGCAGTAGATTAATCATTGAATGATATAATTTTGAGGTAGTAAAATAGATAGACAAATGTGGTATATCCTTAGGAATTAAAGACAAATAGATATCATCTATCCTTAGGAATTTTTTCTTGTATTTTTTTTAATACTTTTTTATTACTTTCACCATTTTTTTACACTTTATTTTCAGAAAATTTCTTTTTATGCTCCTACATTTTCTCTCTCTCTCCCTTTCCCTTTTTTCCATTGAACTCACTTCCTTTTTACTCTCCTCTTGTCCATTTGTCTACAACTATCGGTGGTGGCTAGGGTGGGAGGAGAGGAGGTGTAGCATTGGCAGCTTGTCCTACGATGGAAAGATGTTGATGCAATACGGGAGGGGTCAAAAGGCCATAGTGGGAGAGGTTGTTGTAAATGCCCTTTAGGTGGCCAATGCAGGGTGATAGGGATGGTTGGGTTAGATGAGGCTTTGTTTAATTGTGGCTTGTATGATGGTACCATGATGCCTATTACAATAGTAGTTTAGTTGCAGTGATGATTGGAGGATTGGTGGTGTCTATAGTTGTTGATGATCGAGTGAGGGAGGGGGACTTGTGGTGGTGGTGACCTAGGGAGATGCTAGAGGGGTCCTATGTCAAATGATGACAAGGAGAGTTTGGTAGCTTGATAGTGTTGATTGAGAGGGGTGTCGGCAACTTGGAGCTGCATTGAGGTTGGATGCAAGAGGAAGGGCATTGATGCCCTAGAAGCTTGATGTTGGCAGTCAATGTTGGGTTGATGGTGGTTAATGGTAGGATGGTGGTTTGGATTTTCCTTCTCCCTCCCTAGATTTTTCACATTCTTGGGATCTTGAAACCTAGGATTTAATATCATGTAAAAATAAAGAAATAAGTAGAAGTTGAATGTTCATTAGCAAAGACAATGCCTCTCTATATATAAAATGCTAGAAGGATATGATCACTACAACTCTAGGAATGTGGGATTAAATCTACTATAACACATTACCCCTAATACATTAATATACTCAACATATTCCATTATCCAGAGGTCTAGTTGTCCAGATGTTGTCCACGAAAATGAATTCTGATCAGCTTTCTTGGTGTAAGTGGCCAAGTGCTAGACCTGCTTTGCCATTCTCACCATTTAAAGACAAATTACTAGTTTTTAAATCAGCACATGCTGATATGTCAATATTCATGTGGCTCAACATGACAATTATTTGAGTGTTAACATTGGCAAATGTTGAGGACTTGTTAGACACCATGTTAGTATGTCATATCAATCAACATCAATGAAATTTTCATTTGCTTGGGGACATGCTGATTGACATTTTCTAATATCAGTTTGAAATGTGTTTTAATTGGCTTGCATTTCTAGCCATTTTCCATCTCCTACACCTAATTTCCTCCCTTGGCTAATTTACTGTTGTTTGCTAGAGTTGGTTCTTGTCAAAGACCACTTGAGTTGCCTAAAAAGCCATTGGAGTTGCTGGTTACTGCTGATTTGTCATTATACAAAGATTTTCACTTCACCTTACTTCCAATTTTATAATTCATGGAACATTATTACTGTTTTAAATAAATTATTGTACTCCAACATACTAATATTGATGTATGGTGTGTTTTAATGTTATAAATTTTTAAAAATTTAAAATAAATTGTTTGTAGGTGTGGATAACCACTAGCTATCCTAAGTTTTCATATTGGAGTTTGTAGTTATTGAGCATTTTTTGTTGACTTCTATTCTTCTCACAAACTTTTATTGATATTTCCACCCAAGTTTAGCATGTGTCAATCTTTTCAATAGATTGAAGTTCTATACAGTATCGATATTGAAGCCTAGAGTACAAGCATTACCTATTGCCAAGAAGAATTGGGGAATTCCATGAATCACTCTTTACCTTGATTTTGGTCTTGCCAAAAGGGCATCATAATCCATCAAAGTAGGCACTGTCGGAGGTAGTGTTGGTATTTCCTCACTTTTGATGACTAGGCAACCACCATTGAAGTGTAAAATAATCTCTCTCGATCTTGAGTTTTCACCATTGAGTTAAATAAGTTTGTTGGACCAAGTGGACCCTATAAACCCTCATTTAATGAAAGGACCCGTCATCTTTGAGCATGATGATGCTTGGTGGCTTGACTACATGTAGAACTTAACATTTCATAAGGTCTCAACAGAGAATTACATGTTGAACTTTACCTTACCTTCTAAGGTGGTGTTCTTGCTTCCACTAAAGGGATTAGCTCTACTTCAAGCAATATTTTCCTCTCCACTATTCTCACTAGTGTTGCCTCTCAAGCTCCACCATACTCCTAACCCTTTAGCACATCTGGAGCACTTGCCTATCTCTGATTGCATTTGAACAATTGGCTCATCCACTCATAGGTTAGGAGTTAGTCACTTGCATGTTTTCATCAATTTTTCTGTCAAACAATAATGATTTGGTGGTGACTCCTTCAAGTTAAGTATTATTCTAATTTTATTAGATGTCTCCAAAGAGTTGTGTTTTTCAGATTTTTCTTCAGTTTTATTTGTATTGTCAAGGTTTCTGTACTATTCATGTGTCCAAGGCTGATTTGGAATTTACGTGGTTATAACTAGATTTTGTGTATAAATTTAAAAGTTGTCTTTTTAGGTAGGCTTGTTTTCTTGTAAGGGAAAAATCATGTTTTGTTGTTTTAAACCTCCCAATATATTTCAATCCATGTTCAAAATTCTTGGGTTGATCGTGGATTGGTTGAAAAGCATGAAAATCATTTTGCTGCTTTGGAAAACATAGAAATCATGAGGGGAAACCCTATTCTGGTAGGGATGACACTAGGAGGCACATCATCTTTTTTAATCATCTGAGTTGGAAGAAGATGTTTTTCTTTGGACTTAATGATCTTTGGTTTCAGTAGTTATCTACAGTGCAAGCTCAACATTTGGAAGAGAAATTCTCTGAAGAGGAAGTGAAATGGTTGTTGTTGCTACGTTTGGAGACAAGTTGCCTGGACTGACTGTTTCCTATATTTTTCTTCCAGAGCTTCTTGGACTTAATCAAAGGGGATGTCCTGACATCATGCAAATTATGAATGATTTTTGCTGTGATGGAATGATATCGGTTATGCAAAAAAGATTTTTAGCACCTTAATTCCTATGATTTGGAGTGCTTTACACATCACACAATTTAGATCTATTCAATGTCATCTACAAGATTGTGGCTAAATGCCTAGCACAGTGACTCAAGTCGCTTCTTCCTGACCTTGAGAACTACCAATCTGCTTTTGTGGAGGATCAACAGATTCTGGTTGATTTTGTTGTAGCACATGAATGCCTCAAAGACAGATGGAGGTAAAGAAACATAGACTTAGTTTGAATATTAGATATGGAAACAATATGACCTTGTTTTAGGGGAATTGCTTGGAAGAGTTTTGTGCTCCATGGGTTTTGGTACTAAATGTCGAGATTGTATTGGCTACTGCTTGAGCTCAGCTACTTCTCTCGTATTTGTTAGTGGCTGACCTACAAGTGTCATTGTGTCCGTGGTCTCTGGTAGGGAGTCCTTTTCTCTCTGTTTTTGTTTGTTCAGTTGTAAAGGTTTTTGGTTGCATGTGTCATATTGCTAAAGCTAATAGCCTTATTAAGAACTTTTGCTTGGAGAGAGTAACCCAAGAGTGAATCACTTACAATATGCTGGTAATACAATTCTCTTCTGTAATCTGAACCTGGATCAGATTGAGCATTGTTAAGGTTTGTTAAGGCTTCATAAGGTTACCACAGGCCTTTGGGTCAACTTTCAGGAGTCCACAGCTATTGGCATTGCACTGTCAGAAGTTGTAGCAAGGTTCATGGGTTGTAAATCGGAGATCTTTCTTGTCAAATATCTTGGACTTCCTTTGTCAGTTGGGGGCCTAAAGGTTGGAGATCAGCAGCCTATGATCGATAGATTTGAATAGTGATTATTTGGTTGGGTAGGTAGGTTCCTCTCTTTTGGTTGTAAGTTCTTGTTAATTTCATCAGCCCTCTCAAATTTATTGATTCATTATCTATCCCTGTTCAGAATAGCTGCGACAGTTGCCAACCATGTTGACTACATTCAGCAACTATTTTTATGGAAAGGTGGGAGGAATGACAACCTTTCTGGCCTTTAGCTATTGGCTTGGAACAAGATCTGTCTGCCAAAATTTGAATGTGGTATTGGCTTTCAAAGGATTCATTCTATTAAGGTTTAGGGTTATGTGGAAAAAATGAAGACAAAAACAGTGGCTTCCATTTCATAGTGAAAGAAATTGTGTAGACTTAAAAGTGAAAGTGGATGTGATTGTTGGATTTTGTAACTTCAATCTCACAATTGATTTGAAAACTTTATGTAGTAGCAAGTTGGTAGGGATCTGTGGTTGGAAGTAAATGTGAAAAATGGTATCAAGGTAGATTTCTTCGGATTTGTGGTTACCAAATATGGTCCCATAATTTTGAGAGAAAGGGTGCCTCCTCACAAAGATGTGCTGAAAACATCTCTTCTTTACATTACTCTCCAAAGTATGACATCATGGATCCTGATCCTGCACTGCCAGAAATTTCTGCAATGAGGTGTAGTTGTCTTGAGGATGAAGAATTACTTGATACTTTTCAAACAGAGGTACCAGTATTTGGGAGCTGGTTGGTACTTTGTACGGTGTTTTGTAGACAAAGGTGGTTGTAGGCCATGTGGCTGGATAGACTGTAGGTGATGAGTAGTTGGATCAGTTAGTGGACATGTAGATTTGAACCTGTCATCTGGATTTCCATATTTCTCGGCTTATCAGAGTTGAATGATTTTTTCATGCTTGTGCCAAATATTATATAACTGTAAAATCTGTAAATGCTGTAAGACACGTAGGTGACTATTTTCAGGGAGATGACAAGTTGTTTGTAGATTTTCTAATATAATCATTTTCCTGACCTTCTTTTACTTTGCCAAGGTTGTTACAAACCCCTAAAATTTCTTTCTTGATTCCCTGACATTCATCATTGATGTATGCATATGTTCTTGTATGTTTGTTCTATTTATAATTTAGATAATAGGTTTTGAAAAGGAAGCTTTCTTTACCGTGAAACTACTTTTTTACCTAGTTATAGGGTCTTATTTTCTCCTATGGCTTGTATTCAAGATTATGTGCTCTGAGTGTTGTCCTGCCTTAGTACCTTTATTTTTGTCACTTCCTATATATATGATGATGAAATTTTGAAGCACTTTTCTTTAAAAGTACCAGTTGGAAAATTTCCTTTCTCCTGGTATATGCAACTTAAGCAGCGTCAGTATTTTGGTTTATGTAACAGAGATACTAAACATGCTTTTAATTGCTGATGGTACACTATTAGGTTTATTGCTTATGCATTTAATTGCTGATGGTAGCATTTTTATATTTTGTTTATCATTTTTTATTTTTTCAAACAAATTCCTAATTTCTTTACTTTTTTTAATAGGACTGGGCTCTTCAGTCTTAATTGTTCTAAGAATATCTTTGAACAGTCTGTGTTGGCTGATTATGAAGAGATATTAAACCAGAGGAGTATGGCTGCCTCAGAAGTATTCATAAGCTTAAGAATTAAAAGTATGTTGCACTTGTTTGCATCAATGGGAAGATTTTTAGGCCTTCAGGTAAGAATTTTATACTTTTTTTTTTTACTGTAATTGGTTATAATTCTTGCTAGGGTTCGTGCAAGGGAGGTTTAACATTTGAGTCATGGAAATAATATTTCATGTGTGGTAGCAAGTACATATAGGTGTATGATTCATTAATCTTACATTGGTGAAGGCCTAATGCATTGGGTTTGTTCTTTTTATAACAGATTGGGATTTGTCACTTTTGTATGTGTTATTTTGTGACATATAATTGGGGATATTAATTTAAAAATAATTGGTTATGGGTGGGGGGGATTTCATATTGTATATGCAAGATCTCTTCTTATGTCTTCCAGTGTGTTATTATTTCAGGTCCTATTTTCATTTTTTCCAGTATGTGATTATTCCAACAATCTGTAATGTGTCATTGATTTTTCTGTGGTTACGATTCATATACCAAATTACAAATTATTTTAATGGTTTACATTGTTTAAAAACTTTTCTGCCTGACAAAAGAGCTTTAAATGTTGCAGGTTTATGAACAAGGTTTGACAATGTTAGAGATACCAAAGTTCATGTTGACTGGTTCAGATCTATTGCTAATGGGTTTTCCACATTGTGGTTCATCATATTATCTAATGATGCAGCTGGACGAAGAATTCAAACCACTGTTCAAATTGCTGGAGACCCAGCCTGATCCTGCTGGGGGGCTTAATTCGGTTGGTGAAGGCAATCATATCATTCGTATTAATAATATTGACATTGCTAACATGGAATTGGTTGAAGATGAAATGAATCTCAGTCTTATTATGTGGGAAAAGCTTTCCAGTTCTCCAATTAATGATGATGATGATTCTATTCAGTCTTGTGGTCGTGATCTTCCTCTAGATCTCAGTTCAAAACCTCGTTTGCAGCATAGTGGTTGTCCTCAACCAAGTTTTTCATCTGTAGTAGATGAAGTGTTTGAGTTTGAGAAAGGTTCTTCAGCTACTCCCTTATCCATTCATAGCAAACCAGTTAATTCATCCCCTCATAAGTATATGTGCTCAGCACAAGGAGTAAAAATTGGAGTTGGGTCTCCTAAGCAGGAACGAGGATTACCCTATGCTCAGATTACTCATGGTGAAAAAGCTTCTTGTGGTGGTTATGCATCAAGTGGTTGCTTATATCAATCAAATATTGCCAATGGTTTGCTTCAGAATAGTACTTTGCTTTCATCACAACCACTAAGAGGATCCTCACCTGCACAGAATATTGCACAGTCAAAGTCTGACCAAAACTTGAGCTCTTTTAGGTCCCCATCCAATTTGGTCGAGAGTAATTATTCTTCTGGCATGAAAGACAGTCAGGCAAGGTTGCTGATTGAATCTTCAAATGATTCCCACTATGCAATTGTTGGTAGCCATTCCTCTCGCATGCATATGATCTCTCCCCAATTACATGAATCTCAAACATTGGCAGCAAGTAGCAAACATGGTACTCTCAGAATCTCAATTGCTAATTGTTTTTCTGAATTACAATTTCTGCATCGTGGACAGGTGCTCACATAACTACATAAGAATCAAACCTGTAACATAAGATGGTGTCTTTCTTATTAATTCTTGTATACCTCTTCAGTTATTTACTGGTTTTATTATCTACTTCTCAGATCAAACTTCAAGTTCCTTGATTTCAAATGCTTCTGGCCATCATACTGTTGCTAAACAGAACAAAAGTCCAAGGAAGCGGACTCTTTCAGACATGCTTTCTTTGATTCCATCATTAAATGAAAGTAGTTATGGAATTCATAAAAGAAGAAAAATATCTTCGACTGCATCTTGTTATCCTATTATTTCACAGACACCCATTTCCCTAGAAGCAAAAAAGAAAAAGAGATGTACATACGGAAGTTTGCTTGCAGATTCAAATTGTGAAGTGGCCCCTAATATATATCTTACATTTCTTCTTCATGTGATTAGACACTGTTCACTATGTATAAAACATGCTCAGCTAACAAGCCAAATGGATGCTCTTGAAATTCCATTTGTGGAAGAAGTGGGTCTTCAATGTCCATCATCGAACTTGTGGTTCCGACTTCCATTTGTGAGAGATGATTCATGGCAACATATCTGCTTGCGTCTTGGTAAATCAGGGAGCATGTGCTGGGATGTCAAAGTGAATGATCCATACTTTAAGGAATTATGGGAACTTCAAAAAGGAAGTACTAATACACCATGGGGGTCTGGTGTTCATATTGCCAATGCATCTGATGTAGATTCTCATATACGATATGATCCTGAGGGTGTTGTTCTTACCTATAGCACTGTTGAATTTGATAGCATTGAAAAACTAGTGTCAGATTTGCAAAGAATTTTTAATGCACGACTATTTGCATGTGGCATGAGAAATCTCCTCACGGTTAAAGCTAATGAAATGCTGGAAGATGGAGTTCCTGAGGATAAAACAAATATTTCAAGGAAAAGACATGGTGATTCTAATGATAAGATGTCTGAACAGATTCGTAGAGTATTCAAGATTGATGCAGTTGGTCTTATGAGTTTATGGTTTTGCTATGGTCCAGTGCCTGTGATTACGCATTTTGTTGTTGAATGGGAATCAGGGAAAAATGGTTGCACAATGCATGTCTCTCCAGACCAGCTTTGGCCACATACTAAGGTATAATAAATTCTCTACTTAAATTTTGGCGGGGACTCTTTCTTGCTATTTTAAGAAGTGGAAAATGGAATTCTAATATTATTCCAATAAAGTCAATATATATAGGAGAGCTATTACTTAGCCTATAAGAAATCAGTTATTTAATCTAAAAGTAATTTAATCAAATTCCATATGAGGATTCATTTATTCTTAAAAGAATAAATTCTACATTTATTTTGACGCTTCTCAAGCTAGGGCATCTAAGTTGCATACTTTGCAAGAAAGTCCTAGATAAAACAAAGAAATAAACTTGAAATGAAACTACACAGTTGTAGTAGGTATTGGGTTGGCGTGGACCACAGTACAAATTGTAGCAGTAGTTAATGATGGCAATTCTTGACCCAAAACGCTAACCTGATATTAAATGTATTAGGTTCAAGTATAAATGGACTGATTCGTTTAACATGTGTGTTCAATTGACTCAATTAGGTTCAGATTTACAAAGTCAATCTGTTTATGACCATAAACTCAGTTAAGTTATTTATTTAATTCTAAGTTTCTAACTTTAATGTTGAATAGTTGATTAGGGATATGTAATTAACGACCGTCAGTTGTTTGATTTTTGTAAAAGCTTTGTGAAGTTATTTAAAATTTTGATAAGAATCCAATTAAAACTTGATTAAATAGGCTAATGGGTTAAAGAGAGTACATGTTGACCTTTTTAACCCATTTAATTGGTTAAAGAAAGCTAAACTAGTCCAATGGGTCAAGTTGTTTAATAAATGGGTTGTGTTTGAGAGGGGTTTTTCAATTTGTTTAATAATTTGTTGAGTTCAGGTTGACCAAAAACAAGTTGGGTCACGAATGGGCTAGATTCAAACCCAGCCCTTTGACCGATATCACTGCCCCTAGAAGTGGTAGCAGCAAGAGGCAAATAATGACAGTTATTGTTGTACTTGTTTGAATAGTAGTGGGAATGGAGTCCATGAGGATCATCCTATCCTTGTTCAAAAAGTATTCTGTTTTAGTGCAAATTTGATTGTTGTCTGTTCAAGCATTTATACTCTATGGATATCTTCATACATTGTTAATTTACACCAATGACAGTGCATTGCATAGTTTCTCACTTTCTCTTATTTAAAATTTGTAATCTTTTCATGTGTTCATGTCAAACTTGCCTTTGTTTTAGTAGATGAGAATAAATATTTGTGTGAGAATACAAATCATGCCTGATACACAATCTATGGATCCTTCCCAATAATAATGTCTGAAAAGTTCTTTTTCTTAGAGCTTTGGTGCTCTTCTTTTGGAATTTCTCTAATTGAATTTTATTTATGCAGTTTTTGGAGGATTTCATCAATGGGGCTGAAGTGGCATCTTTTCTAGACTGTGTTCGTCTTACTGCAGGACCTTTACTTTCTCTTGGTAGTGCAATACGACCTGCAAGGGTCCCCCCTCCTGTTGCTTCTATCCTCTCCCCATCACTTAAACAGAATGGTATTGCACAGAGCCAAGGAATGTTGCCAAATGCTTCATCAAACAATATTATTCAGCATGCATCTTCTGGTTCAGCAGTTAGTGGTGTTGCTAGCCCTCTTGGGCCACACAGTATCCACAGTGCTGCCATGTTATCTTCTGCTGGAAGGGGTGGGCCTGGAATAGTTCCGAGCTCACTATTGCCAATTGATGTATCTGTTGTGCTACGTGGTCCTTACTGGATACGGATCATTTACCGAAAGAAATTTGCTGTTGATATGCGCTGCTTTGCAGGAGATCAGGTCTGGTTGCAGCCAGCAACACCTCCCAAGGGTGGTCCTGCAGCTGGGGGTTCACTGCCATGCCCACAATTTCGGCCTTTTATCATGGAGCATGTTGCTCAGGGTTTGAATGCTTTGGAAACTAGTTTCACAGGTAATTTGCATACAGGTGGTCTAATGAGTTCAAGCAATGCAAACACAACATCAGCAGTAGTACAAGCAGTTGCTAATGGAAGCCGAGCTAGTGTTGCAGCTAGTGTTGGAACATCCAGACCAGGGTCTGCAATTGTAAGCCAAGGTTCAGGTGGCTTGAGCCGAGTAGGAAATGCCATGCTGGCATCTTCAAGTTTAGCAAGTATGTCTGGACTACCATCTCGTATTTCTCCTAGTGCAGGTGTACCAGTTCATGTTAAGGGTGAACTGAACACTGCGTTTATTGGACTTGGGGATGATGGTGGTTATGGTGGAGGATGGGTGCCTCTTGCCGCTCTTAAAAAAGTCCTGCGAGGCATTCTCAAGTACCTCGGAGTACTATGGTTGTTTGCACAGTTGCCTGAACTTTTAAAAGACATACTTGGCTCAATCTTAAAGGAAAATGAGGGGGCACTTTTGAACTTGGATCAGGAGCAGCCAGCATTGCGTTTTTTTATTGGGTGGGTTATTCATGATTGCACAATAATACATGCTAGTTCTGTTTTAAGTTATATTGTTTACATACTGGCTTATCTTACATCATCTCTGCTCTATGACATGCCCCAATGCTCAATCCCCGAGTCTTCCTTTTAAGACAAACCAGCACATGAAATTCCTCTCTTTTTGTCTGGAGAGTATATAGTACATAGCTTCCGTCCATGAGTAGAGATGTTATTTTCTAGGATTCAAAGATCGTATGGATGAGAAATTGTTTTTAGAAGATTGTGTGGTTTAATCTCACACAACAAATAATTTATCAAAAGTCAAAATACTTTTGCATGAAAACTATGTTCATTAAACTTATACTGCCTTCTGTTTTCAGATCAAATTCAGTTTGCCTTTTTGTTTGTTTGTTTGTATATTTAATGCTTTTTGGTTGATAATTTGTTTATATCTTGCCCGTTCTTTTTATATATTGCTACTTATAAATATCTACTTAGTTCTCGGCAACTAGGTGTTCAAGTCAGAAGTTCCAATGCCGTGTCAATCACCCTTGTTCCAATTTTGCATTTCTTTAAGAATTAACATGGAATTGATGTTGACTCACAATGGCATTCTTTTGTAGGGGATACGTTTTTGCTGTGAGTGTGCATAGAGTGCAGCTTCTTCTGCAAGTATTGAGTGTAAAACGTTTCCATCATCAACAGCAACAACAGCAGCAAACACAAAGCAATACCCAGGAAGAGTTGGTCTCCAATGAAATAAGTGAAATATGTGATTACTTCAGCCGTCGTGTTGCCTCGGAGCCCTATGATGCATCCCGAGTTGCATCTTTTATAACTCTTTTGACACTTCCCATCTCTGCCCTCCGGGAATTCTTAAAGTTGACTTCCTGGGAAAAAGGTTTGTCACAAGTTCAAACTGGAGATGTAGGCCCTGCCCAACGTGCTAGGGTTGAGTTGTGCTTAGAAAATCATTCTGGCATGGTTTTGGATGAGAGTGCAGAGAATTCATCATTATCGAAGAGTAATATTCACCATAATCGAGCCCAAAATTCAGTTGAATTTTCACTGAACTTTGTTCTGGATTCTACTCTTATACCTCATGTGAATGCAGCTGGGGGAGCTGCCTGGTTACCTCACTGTGTTTCCGTCAGGTTGAAATTTTCATTTGGTGAAAATATCCATATATCCCTTGTCAGAATTGACGGAAGCCATGGAGGAAAGGCTTGCTGGTCAAGACCGGAAGAGTGGGACAAATGCAAGCAAAGGATTGCTAGAGCTGTGGATGTTGGGAATGCAAACTCCTCTGGAGATATCGGTCAAGGACGCATAAAAGTGGTTGCTGAAAACGTGCAGCGAACCCTACAATCATTTTTGCAGCAAGTTAGGGATGCTTCTGTTTCTTCTTCTGCCTCTGCCCCTTGATCATCATCTGGATAATAACTAATTATTGCACAGCAGTTTTTTCCGGTTGATCGGCTTACCAGGTGTTCTTTAACTGCATCGACCTCCAGAATAGTAAAATTTTAAGCAACTCCGCGAACGGTTCAAGATTTGGGCTTTTTGTATTGTTACACAATGATGACTGCGATGCTGGGGTGCGGTAGAAGCTAACGAATCCAGAGACTGGCATTTATGACAAATTACATGTTGTATATAATTTTGGGGATCAAGAATCTCCGTTGTAAGACCTGGTGAGATGCATTTCCTCTGTACATACGGACAAGAGCTGTATCATAAAATATTTCCCGAATGACTACACTTTCTGGTGAGGCTTGATTCGATATGCCTACGAATCCACTTAATCCAGCAACCCTAACAGCAACTTCACTTTCTTGTGGTAGTCTGCCATGCGTAATTTGGAAATGACTGAGTTGAACGTATGTTGCCCCCATCGCCATGCACGCGGAAACTAATCCAAGGGTGTATTATGTTGAACATATATAACATGTGGGCAAAGGAGTGGCTGGGTTCTAGCCCCCTCCTCTCTCATGAGGGCAAATCCACCATTTCACGTTGTTGGTGATGGATGGCCTAGGTCTCTTCAGCCTCCTCAGTGAAGATCACCTGTTTAACGAGATCAGATCAAAGCGAGATCAACATACCTTTACATTCATTCAATGATGCTTTTAGTAGTGAAGCCGGTATTAATTTAGAGTTTAGAAAATAAGCTGACGTTGTAGAAGAAGCGATAAATAAGTTTTTTATCATTACTTCATCTCTCAAGCTCTTTTTGTGGTCGTAGTTTGTGGGCTCTTTTTGATATTGTTTATTGCTTTCGTTTCACTTCATTGTTTGTTTGTTTCTTTCAGTTGTAGTCTATTAATCTTTTAATTTTTCAACAAAAAAAAGTCAACGATGGTTACTTGCAAAGTGGAGGTTTTCCCTGGAAAGAAACTTGCGTTGGTTGTATCGAAGGATAAAAGACGTCGCTCCGCAGAAGGGAAGTGGTAGACGCAATAATTAATTTCACGTCACGTGAGATATTGCAATAAGAGGAGGATTTGAAGGAAGGTTGCAATACGAATGAATTGCAAAGAAGGGTTTTCAGGTATTGGAGAGAGAAGAGGAAGAAAGAGGAGAGAAGAAGATAAAATAAAGGGTTTAAATAGAAGGATAGAGAAGGGTAAAATATGAAGGTAAAAGATTTTGACCTTAAATTATAAAAAATAAATAAAGTACATTTTTTTATCAAAACTGCTAGAAGTAAAATTTTATTGTCAAATTTTCTTGATGTAAAGATAGAAAACAGTTCCTTATTATTTCTGTTTTTTTTTTTTTACTGGCAAATCAAAGATTATATATTACATGTTAAAATTCAGTACATCTATTTGAATGAACGTTACGTGATGACATCAAACACAAGTATAAAACGATAAGAGATACGTTGTAATATAATGCATTTACAAGGCTGTCAAAGTCCAAAACATGATTTTTTATTTCTTTAGGGGTCTCTTTCGAAATAACACGGGCGTACGCCACGAACAGCCGACGACACCGTGGATCTGGAATAAAAGGACGTCTGTGGCAGAACAGATCGATTGAGGGACGGATGCAAACGCCTCGTTCTTGGGCCTTCGCCGTTTCTCCATCTACAAAACAAAGGTACGGATTCGAGATTATCGATTGTCATGTAGATTCTGCGCTCGAATCTGCTGACGTGCCAATCCTTTCCGTAATGGAATCTGTAATGTTTTTTAATTTGTTCTTGGGGGGGGGTATCTATTGGGGAAGAACTAGGGATTTCCTGTACCTGCCGAGTTTTCAGTTATTTTAGAGATTTCTGCTGTCATCCGCCAATAGCAACGAATATTTGTTTCATTTTTTGCCGTCTATGTGGTGTCTTTATGGATTTGGCTGTGTGAGAATAACTTCGTTAATTTTCAAACTATTAATGTAGTTTGATTTTTCAGAGTTTTCGTTTCCATTAGTTAAAATTTTATCGAAGGATTTTGTGTCCGGTCCTTTTTTTGAAATGGACCGGATCCTATTCATGAGAACAATTTCTTTTCTTTTAAGAGCTTTTATGTCTGGTCCTCAAGATCTCGTAAGCAGAATACTTTGTTTCTCTGCCAATGATTTTCTAGGGTAGGTTGCCATTGCGCCCGCTAGTTTTTTCTTCTTCTTTAATGTGTATCTAAAGTTTTTTATCATATAGTATTGTACAGGTCATCATATTTTATATATAAATAACGACCTCAAAATTCTACTTGAGCCTCATGCTGTATTCTATCAGGACTTACGCCCTAACTATATAATGCAGCTTTGGACAACTTGATCTTAATGAGTTCTACAAGCACTGTGACATCAACTGTTTCCTGTTACGCGGGGAACCAGTATAACTTCCTCTGGATTTTGGTCTGCGTGCTCCCAGGGTTTCTGGGAGCTCAAGTTGCACGAGTAAACTTCCAGTTGTTCAAGGCTATCGTTAGGGGCACATCATCATCAGTTTGTTTCTTAAATGTTCTTGGTGGAAGGCAGCCATAGTTGTTGAGGGACCATCTTCTGTTTGTTGCTTGTGGTTGTAGTGCAGTTCAAATTGTTAGAGATGGTTTCTTCTCAACTTACTCAATTGAATAAAATTGATGCTCATAAATCATTACACAAACAGTTGATGCTGTCTGTCGTACTCCCTGATTCAATTTCTTCAGAGCAAAGGGAGCTGGACTTCTCTGATGTTTTTGGTCCTATGCCAGATCAGTCTTCACTTGATGTAAATCCAGTGGATGACGAGATGGATTCAGTATCTGCACTGAATCCAAAAGGAAATGTTTATGATGACCCAGTAGTAATTCTAAATCGATCTCATTCGTTGGTTGGACCTGCAGCATGTGTTAGGAAGTCATTGACACTAAGTACAGTGAACATTCATGAGTCGGATAGTTTAGAGGAACTCAAAGATTGTATTCAAAAAGAGATTGGATTAGAATTTCAAAATCAGTCAATTGATGAATCGTCAAAGATGACTTACCATAATGGCGTGGAAATAAAGAAGGATGGGGGGGTGGGACTTGATGACTTTGAGGTTCTGAAGCTAGTTGGTCAAGGTGCATTTGGAAAAGTTTTCCAAGTGAGAAAGAAAGACACCTCAGAAATATATGCAATGAAAGTTATGAGGAAGGATAAGATTATGGAGAAGAACCATGCCGAGTACATGAAAGCCGAGAGAGACATTCTAACAAAAGTTGACCATCCTTTCATCGTCCAGCTGAGATATTCATTTCAGGTATTTGATGCATCAGTTTTGTTGCACATCTTAATAATGATTTCTATCTTGTGCCCTTTTGTTTTTCTTAATGGTACTCTCACGTTGCTGATTTTTTTCTCATATGGTAAATCAATTCAGGACATGTTTATCCATGGGTGAGAAGCATGTAAAGTCTATGGTTTATAATTCTGATATTTTAAAGAAGTTTCATCTTAAAGTTCACATGTGGTTTACGTTGTATGGTTTTTGTCATATTAAGTTTAAATGTCTTAATACATTGTCTCCTATCTTCTCTTTTATTGTAAAAGCCATTTTTCTCAAATAAGAGCTTAAATAGGTTGTCGTCTAAGATTCAAACCCATACCTTCTATCTTATATGGAGTAATTTGACCATTGCATTAAGTCCTCGTTTTAGTCATCCGTTGTCATTACAATTATATGTAAATTTTCAATTTTTTGAGTGCCACATGGATTATAATCTCTCCCTTAAATCAAGTATGATACCAATTATCCTTAAAATTAAAAGGAAAGTTTTATAAATTTGTTGTTCACCTACTTATATTTTATAGCTTAGAATATTAGACTATTAAGTATGACTATATGCAAAAAATTAATAATTTTGAGATATGCATGCTTAGATGGATGAGTGACAATACTATAAGAGATAAGCTAAAAAATAATTTTATTAAGAATAGAGTAGAAGTACTAATTGAAGATAATATGAGAGAAAATCAACTTAGTTGGTGTGGTTGTGTCCTTAGGAGACCATTGGAATGTATCAGTTAGAAGAGGAGAATTAATTAGTGTAAAAGAAATTAAAAGAGGGGAAGATTTGAAATTACTTGGTTGGAAACTGTGAGAAAAGATTTAAATTTATGTAATTTAATTAAATATTTGACCATAGATAGAAATACATAGAAGAAAATGATTTATGTGGCCGACTTCACATAATGAGATTATGATTTAAATTATTGCTGTTGTAATTCAACAAGATTTGATTCACCATATGTTAGGACATAAAGTCATAAGTTAAAAACTACACAAGGTGATTTGCTACATTAGGATTTTTACTGACTGAAATTCCACTTTCCCATGTAGACAAAGTACCGCCTGTACCTTGTGCTTGACTTTGTGAATGGAGGACATCTGTTCTTTCAGCTTTACCATCATGGATTATTCAGGTATTTTAATTTGCAACATTATGTTTCTACCTTTAAAGATGTAGTTGATAGAAAATTACCAAAAGTGTCTGGGTTTTACTTGCAGAGAGGACCTTGCACGAATTTACACTGCGGAAATTGTCTCAGCTGTTTCACATCTTCATGCAAATGGTATAATGCACAGGGATCTTAAGCCTGAGAATATCCTTTTGGATGCTGATGGCCATGTAAGAGTCCTATTAACTTTTTGCTAGTTTTATTTTCTGAGAACCAGTCACTAAAGTATCCTTTAATATTAGGCTATGTTGACGGACTTTGGCCTTGCAAAACAATTTGAAGAAAACACTAGATCTAATTCCATGTGTGGAACACTAGAGTACATGGCGCCAGAGATAATTCTTGGGAAGGGCCATGATAAAGCGGCTGACTGGTGGAGCGTTGGCATTCTTATGTTTGAAATGTTGACCGGAAAGGTCGGTTTTCTTTCCCTCAAATATGTCTGTCACTTTTTTGGATTACCTGTATTTATTTTTTCAAATTATTCTAATGTAGTCACTTCTGATAAATGCACCATCCACCTAATTAACTAACTAAAAATTCAATCATGAAGAGTTTTTTCATGCCATATTAAAACTGATCGATATTTAATATAAAATTTTATAGTTCAATGCTGTTTCCCGTTTGATCAAAAAGTCTCCACTAGTTCTATGTCGTGCCTGCCACTCTCAAGTCTCAACTCATTTAGGTTAAAATAACATTTTATTTTGTGCAATTGCAAAGTGATAGAGTTGAACTTTCACAGCCACCCTTCGTGGGCAACCGGCAGAAGATGCAGCAAAAGATCATAAAGGACAAGATAAAGCTTCCTTCTTATCTCTCTGGTGAAGCGCACACTCTACTGAAAGGGGTACGCGGTTGGTTTTTTTTGTCTATTTGTTTTAAGCTTTCCACGTATGTACATTGCAATATCAAGGAACTTGTGGCCATATTGCATACTTTCAGCTACTTCAGAAGGAAGCATCCAAACGCCTTGGAAGTGGACCTGGTGGAAGTAAAGACATCAAAAATCACAAATGGTTCAAATCTATCAATTGGAGGAAGCTCGAAATCAGGGAAGTACAACCGAGTTTTCGACCCAATGTTGCAGGACAGCTGTGCGTTGCCAACTTTGAGGAGAAGTGGACCAACATGCCACTGTCGGATTCTCCGGTTGGCAGCCCCGTTGGAGCTTGCAACATTGTCGGATTCAGCTATGTGAGGCCTTCACCTTTACGACCCTGAGAACGAAACTGCTTTGCAATTTCACCTAGCAATGGTAACCGCCTGCCTTCCAAATTTGTGGCTATACTTTGAACGTTGAACCTACTCTCTGTTTATCACACATTCCATACCGTGATCACTTCGGTACACTCACATTGGTACTTTTTTATGATTTCGTAATTTTTACCATTTTCTCTGACGGAAATAGCTCTTTACAAATTTGTAAAGTGGAATTGTCTCATTGAAACCTATAGTTATAAAATTGTGATCTCCATATATCACAGTGATTCTCTCACCAATTTGACCGTACCTATCACCTTACCTTAATTTTCGTTTGATACAAGATTCATCATCTGTGAAGCGTAGCTAATAAATAAGTTGGGTTGAAAGAAGAGGAGGTTGGTGTAGTCGAGGGGTGATTCCAGTGAAGTCCTTCCTATTGTTTCGGCCATGCCAATGAAATAAGTAGAGCATCAATCATGCAGAGTTTATCCTATACAATTGAAGTGGAATAGAAAAAATTTTGAACAAAAATTCAAATGTCAAACATCCTTCTTTTCCATCTTCTATCCGACTAACTTATTTCTTTTGCTCCATTTCATGATCTACGAGGGCAATTAGATATTCTGAGATGTCTCTTTTGACAGCATTTAGTTTTAGTCAGTGGTACCCATATTATTCATTTTGCTTTCTATTAGCTGGCGAAACTCGTCGGTCACGATCCAGAGTTGACTGGAAGGTGGAAAAATGTCATTAGCCCATCTCGCTGGTTTGCTTGTAAAATTCGATGGCTCTGTCGACCATCGACATTTCTCGCTGGAGTTTCTCTTACTTGTGTTGGACAGTGTAATATTGATGTTTAAGGCCTGAGATATGTGCATCCCATTTTCTATTAAGGGAGGTCACTTAGCTCTTTTGACCAAGTTGTATGTACTTCAGGGGAGATTTGATCGTCCAATGCAATAATAGTAAGGGTGCCATGACTCTTGTTACACCACGGCTCTCCTCCATGTGCTGCAATCTGACTTTGAGATGGGCTCACATGGTCAATCTAAGTAGTAAGTATTAGTGCATTACAGAAAGAATTCCATTACAAGCCATAAACTAAATTCTAGGATCATTACTTGTAGCGGCTTGACTTCCTTGAATATGGATTTAATCAACAAAACCATTAGAGCAAATAAGGTAATAAATAGATCCTTAATTAGGGATTAGGTTAAAAATCTCACATTGGAAGTTTTGTATCTTAATAATGTCTTCATCTGAGACAACCAGGAGGCCTTGAAGCTTGTAAGCCCATTTGGCAAAGTCATACAATTGCCTAATGGACATGTCAAAAGTGATCCTTCTGCCAAAGACAGGTCCTGCCAGCGCTCACTGTCTCATTCAACTTAAGCATCTAATTCCGGTAACCACGCTTTCTATCTAATTTTTGAGCAATCCTTTGATATTGTGACACCCAAAAATATCCAAGAAACACCAATCATCCTATTACGGTAAGTGAAACGACCAATATCGTTGATGACACTCGACAGAATCACATCTTATGTATTTTGTTCTTATGTGCACTGTTATCTGAGAAAAAGACCTGTAATAGTATAAAAGAAATAAAATCTAACCTTATATGAAATTACTTGTAGACAAAGATATCGTGACACCCAAAAATATCCAAGAAACACCAATCATCCTATTATCGGTAAGTGAAACGACCAATATCTTTGATGACACTCGACAGAATCACATCTTACGTATTTTGTTCCTATGTGCACTGTTATCTGAAACAAAGACCTGTAACAGTACAAAAGAAATAAAATCTAACCTTATACGGCATTACTTGTACACACCATACATTAGTAATTAATTTTGAATTAAACTTTCATTTGATATTAAAGTTGATTTTCGTTGTAGATCACTTATGCGCATAAAAGATATAAAAAATTACATTGAGGAAATGTAATAGAACCTAACTTTATGTGAAATTAGACGTAGCGCTTATTATGAATTGATTTTAGTTAAGCTGTCACCCTTTTTTCTCCTTAGGATGGTAAGTTCGAAGAAAACTTGAACATTCCAAAAATCGCACCCCACCATTAGAACTAACAAGCCGCTGCTAGCACACGATTTCGTGACATTTAGGGTTTACAACCAAAGAAGGTGAGACATGAACAAAACAACCTGAGGGAACCAAAAGTGCAAAGTTGAATAGGAGGAAAGAGTGATACCTGCAGGCACCCGGCCTCCCGCTCAAAACGCTTCAGCTCCGCCATGATCCGGTGTCTCCCCCTTCGTGTCCACACCCGACCGACCTCCGGACATGGGCGGCGCACGCAAGGCGGCTGCCGTCGAGGGAACGACCACTCACCTCGGCCGACAATCGATTGGTATAATGCCGTACAAGAACTCGCCTACGGAAAGGCGAAGTGGATTGTCTCTCTTCTCCTGCAAGGAACTGGAAAACCTAGGCGGACCGAGGGGGAGGAGGAGGAAGAGGCACAAGGAACCGGCAAAATTGCTGAAGTATCGAGTTCAAATCGGCGCCCCCAAAAAAATCTTTTAAAAAAAAGAAAAGAAAAATGCCAGAGATTTTATTAATATGGTAAAACAGTAGAGCAAAGTTAAAAATTAGCAGTTTTATAACATCTGGTCCATTTTTACAAATTTATTTTTTAAAATAAAATTATTTCTACCATTCCATGATAAAATAAAAGTATCCTATACTCGACATTTCTGGGACGTGTAAATTAATGTCGAGTGGATTCTTTGTAGGTCAAGCGGATTTGTGAATAATTTTGACGGCTTTGGGTGGTGAGAATTTCAATTCACCACCGTGGTACATACTGACGTGTGATCTAAAATGACTTAGCAACTGTTTAAAACAATTTAAATTTATTTATTTTAATCGAGGACTTACTTAGATAAGAATATTTAGAAGTTTATATGATTCATAACAGGTGACAGGATTATGACTTGCCTACAAACTTGCAATGCCACCCAAAGATTGTTAGAAACAAGCAAAGGATGCTCTGCTTGCACAAGAAACGACAGAATATTCATCTCCATCATACACGCTTCTCATCTCTTCTGAAAATTCAGAGTCATCTGATTCATTTCAAGTTCTCTGGGCTTGAAAAATCTGTTGCCACTTAAGTTTGAGTACTAACCTGTGCATCTATTGATTGATACTGCAGTATATAAAGTAATAACATCGTTGAGGTGGAAGAAATCGAGTAGGGCTATCAAACACAGAAAAATGAAGGAATTTTATTGTAAGGTGGGAATCCGCATTGCACTGCAATAGAATTCATACTATTTTAAGACGTGGGAAAATATTACGACACAATGAAGGTAAATTGAAATGGAATACGCTGACACACAACATGCTCTCTGCACCATCTTGGGCATGGCAGACATGCATGTGAGAAGAACCTGTAAAGGTGGTTCATCATGAACACTGACACAGAAGTTTCCTCTCCATCCAGCCAATTATATCAGCATAGATCTCATCACGTTCTGGCTCAAAGAGGAGGTCATGCAAGAAACCCTGGTAGAGTTTGATATCTTTGTATGTCGACTCCGCCTCGTTATATAAATCCTGGGAGGCCAATGGATCGGTAACCCTGTCAGCGGTACCATGTAGAACAAGGAAGGGGACAGTGACTGATCTGATATTCTGCATCAAATGTGATGAAAGACGGAGGATCTCGTGCCCCGTTCGGACCCTTATGGGCCCAGTGTAGACCAAAGGGTCGGAGTATTTGGCCAGCATGGCAGCAGGGTCCCTAGAGACCGGGATACCCCTTTTATTTGCACCTTTGATTTGTAATCTAGGAAAGAGGATTGAAAATATTGGAGCAACAGCCTGCAAAAGGGGGGGAAGAGTGTTAGTTTTGATTTTATTTTATACTTCCAACAAAAAATTGATTTCAGTATATCCCTATGAAGAAGGTATTAGTAATTAGTCTCGTAAAAACGGTTGGGGGGCATCCCAGCATCTTAAGCCATCACTCAAAACACAAAGAACGTTTACAGATTGTGCCGTGGCAGTAAACACTTACCCCAACTATTGGATGAGCAGGTTTCACACGCAAAGCTGGTGAAGTCAATATGATACCTTCGACCATGGCTCGAATATAGGGATATGAAGCTGCCTGTAAAAATAAATACCATAAAATTGGAGACATATAGGTATAGAGAATAAAACATGACCCAAGAGATGGAATTTACCTTCAAAACCACAGCTCCACCAGTTGAATGACCAAAAAGAAAACAAGGAACTCCAGGATTTTCTGATTTTATTTTATCCAGAAATGCACCCTTGAAATATTTAATAGAAGAACCTCAATAGAAAAAATCATAATTTCATTTATGGAAAAGTTGTTGGAAGACAATCAGAAAAAATAATATATTGAGAAAGCATGAGTACACTGCCAAACTTACAGTGTCAGCAATGACATGATCGAGGGATTGTACATAGCCATGCAATCCGTCGCTACCACCATGACCTATTAAAAAATTTGAGAGATTTTTGTTTCATTGCACCAGTCTATTTGATTCTTACGACATATGATCAATTATATGAAGTGACATTTGAATCCAAGAGTTGAAGTGGAATCTATATTTTAAATTTTCATTCAGGAAAAAGGATATATTAGACTAGTAAAACTGGGGAATATCCTCCATGAATATTATCAATTTTCTATCAATCTGAATTTCACAGAAACAAAAATCCGCCTCCAAAAGTTAAGAAAACTTCAGGAATTACATGGGATTACACTAGGAATACAAACACAGGAAAATTACAGAAAACTGAAACATACCCATCCAATCCATGGCATATACACCAAAGTTTGAAGAGGTAAGTTGCATTGCAAAATGAGCATATCTTCCACTGAAAAACATGGAACAGAATTGTCAAGTGGTTGCAAAAAGAACCATGCATGTTTGTACAGAAATTGAGAAAGAAAACAGTGATTATTAACCTGTGCTCATTAAGTCCATGTATGACAACCAATATACCCCTACAATGAATTGGAAAAAGGGAGATTAGGTACACATACATAATTAATATAAACAATAGGGAAGAACCAATCTATACGACACAACAAATTTCAAAATTACCAAGTTGAGAGTGAATGCAGAAATAGAGATAATGTCTAATGGCTGAATGGAACATGTCACCTTTGACGTAGACAACTAGTAAAAATATAAATTAAACCACACTAATAATTGAACATAAATGATTTGTGCTATCAGATACAGGAGCCAGCTTTGATGGATGAATGATTGCAAATTGTTAGAAGGTTCAGAATGGAAACCCATGCACCAGAATATTCAATATTAATCAGAAAATTTTCCTAATAATTAATATTCATGGATAACACATCTATTAACTCATTAAACATGTTGAGAGTAAAATATCCCATTCAGTATTCATGCAAAAGAATATACTAGAAAATAGGATACATATGATTTTGTACCAAAAAATTGTTAATTTTTTAGAATAATAAGTCATTATGTATGGTTCATAGAGGTTCAGTCAAAATTGGGCTATGAGTCACGTCAAGATTGGAATGCATATCAACACAAAAATGGTACATATTTTTCAGTACAATTCATATTAGCTATTGCACTTCATATTTTCTAAACCAACAATATTTGTTTATGCCAAGTTTAGGAAATTCTCATTTAGTGTGTACAAATATAGGTAGGGGTGTAAGTGGGTCGGGTGTCACCCATTAACTTCACCCAACCTAATCCATTATGAACAAATTAGGGTAATGGTTTTTATTCAACTGTCACACGTCAATCCATTATCTGCTAGCCCATTGTCTTAGCAAGTTAAGGTATAGGTCATACAAGCAAATGACTTGTTAACTCGTTATTCATTTGATTATTCATAATTTTTATATTATTTATATAAGAAGATCACAAAAGATTTTTAACTTTACCATCTAACCTTTGCCTTTATAGATATCATCTAGTAGTGTTTTGATAGGTAAGGTGTGATATATTTAATGAATAAATATACCATATATGACTAAAAATGTTTTATTACCAACTATTTAGCTATACAATATTTTTATTGTTTTTAATAAATGTATGAGTTAAAATAACGCTGAAGTCAAATTTTCAATTTAACTTAGAACATAAAAAATCTTAAATGATCCAAAAAATGATTGAATTACTGAAAAAATTCACTTATTTGATTCACTCACATAAAAATACACTAATTAAAGTACAAATTTAAAATTCATCTTACTTTTCATCTCACCCTCAAAGTTGTAATGTGTTATACTTCACTTTCATCTTTCAAATTATATATCATGCAATTTGCATGTACGCATATTATAAAGAAAGATTCTAACCCATGCTAGATACTCTTCCAACACAACATAAACACGCAACTTGAAAGAACCAAGTTGACAGTCTATTGTTATTTAATAATAAATATATCTTATGGCTGACTTCTTATAATGAGATTATGGCTCAGATTATTGTTGTTATTATTTGTTAATGTTTAATAATAAATATATATTAGTCAACATTTTTGATATACATTTCCCATATCTCTTCCTTTATTATCCAAACTACAACTATCTCTCATTGTTTAAGATTATAACCATCTTTCATCTTATTCTTTACTTCTCAAACTTTCATCATACTTTATAGCATATATTTTACATGAAACGGTATAACATGCAATGGACGCCAATCTCGCAAACACAGGATGATACTTGGAATACAAAAACCATCAGATTATCCTTGGATTCAACGTATAACGTGTATAAAAAAATAAAAATAAAAAAAGGAAAACGGAAAAGAGAATCCCAAAACACAGCAATTCCTCCTATTGCCTCCAAACTCACCAAATCTCAAACCTACCTCATCTTCCCTGTCGCCGGCGACCACGATCTACAGAAAAGCGAGTTCCTGCCGGACCCAACGAAAGTCCAAGTCTCCCAACTCGGAACAGTGCCATCTTCCTCACCCACCACCATCTCCACCCCCACCGCCAGGTTTCTCCTCTTCAACGTGTCCTCCTCATCCCACCTCCCCAATCTGAATCCCCCGCCGCCGCCATGCGTCCTCCTGGGAGACGATGCCGATACAGACGCCAATGATGAGATGTTCTTCCCCCGTCTGAGTCGGAGAAAGGCCACAACCGAGAGGAAGAACGACTGGAGAAAGACGAACAACCGGCGGACAGAGGTGGGGGACATCAAGGACCGCACGCGGCCGCTGGCGCCTGACGTCATCATCTCCTCCACCCCTACAACCAACGCCTTCCTCTCAATCGCCGCCGCCATCGTTGTGATCTCGGTTGTCCTCCCCTCCTCCGCTCTCTGTTTTGTTCCGCGTGGGGGGAAGATCGGTGGAAAGAGATGCGTTCGGTCGTTTCCCCACGCCTTTAAACTACGTTGGTCTGCTGCCTCGCGGCGCTGCATATATCTGGTGGTGAATGGGGAGAATCAGACACGTGGCCAGAGACGAGAAATGAGAATAAAGTTCTGCGGGAACAGTGAAACGTACCGTGGAAAATATACGGCTTGCGTCGTTTCGACAGATTTGGGCCGCAGACGGCAGAGTAAGATCTTGTGGGCCCGGGACTGGTGAGCGAGCTTGCTTTTTCTGCTCTGTATTTAATGTAATTATCGGATTTTTGTTTGGCTTTGATCTGATAATATTATTATATTATGAAAAAAAATTTCCTATTAGTTAAAACACAGAGATAATAACATTTATATAAAAATCATTCACTATAAAAGGTGGTGTCGAGAAAATTTTCTTCTTTTGCATTATTATATTATATATATAGAGTAAAAAAATGAAATTTCATGACCATGAACTTCTCATAAATTTGCAGTAAATTTTGCTTTATTGAATCATTTTTTATCTTAAGGTGCCTTTAACGAAAGTAACAATTACAACAACCAATGTTGTAATCATCCCTTGATTGTAAAGAGATGCTTATAACAAAAAGATTATGTGAATAAGCTTCAGAGTTTGATACAAATTTCCAAGCCAGATCAAAATGAGCGGAAAGCCCTCACCCCACAAAACTTACTGCTGCTCTTGAGTGGATGGACTTTTTCCGAACAATTGGTCTTTCCAATTCAAGAACATCTTGAAACTAGTGTATAATAATACCCGTGAAGGAAAGAAGATTCTGAATTTAAATTTACTGTCAGTATTGTCATAAAAAAGATCAGTGGTACACCATTCTATGTCTATATAATCTGTCACTTATAAACCCAAATATGGTTAAATTGTATGAACATGGTAGAGAACCAGGAAGAATTTCCACAGGAAAGTGGAGGAACAAAGAGGCGCATGCTTCTACGGAATATGGCCGGCTCTGTTCCTGGTATTTATCAACAGTGAGAGAATTTGTTGGAGTGTGTGTGAGTTACTGTATTATTTTTCAAGGTTCCTGTGAATTAAAAAACAAAAAGCAGAGAGAAAGATCCAACCGTTTGCTTTAAATGATAGACCTTGGACAAGTGTGAGATGGGCCATGCCATGAAGACGACAGGTGGCACTTAATGGAGGGGAAGAACAGCAAGCTTCAATGATTTGTCTTGTCTTTTTTTTTTCGATGGATTTGATGAAAGACATCGGCCCTTCCCATCCCATGGAGTTCTGATCATCTGAACAACCCAACAATAACAAGGAATCTAAATATGCGATGACCCAATGACGTAGAGGAGCTACTGCTGCAAACCTTCGGTTAATTGGGGTCATGGAGAAACTCCAACCTAAAATTATGTCCAGATTTGTGCGAATCTGCTTCGATAACATGTGAAAGCTTAATTCAAAATATGCCATCACAGCTGACAATATCGAATCGGCATTAGGACGACGGAGTCCGGCGCTCAGATTACCGATGGAGTTTTGAGGAAAGAGTGATAAATAAGACGAACAAAAGAGGACGAAGATGTGAAAGAGCCGCTGCATCATGTATAATATTTCTTTCTTTCATGGCTAGGAACCAAAGCAAAGACTAAAAAACAAACGGTAGAGGTGTTCGATGTTCCTACCCATCGTTGACAGGCTTATCCGCTCCCGTGAAGGTTGATCAACGGCGTGGTCTTACCATTGCTTGTGGCGATCAGTCACCGGTGGTTGTCGGAAGGAAGCAAACGAAAGTGCCGAAAAATCTCATCCCATGTGTGGCCCCTTTCCCTTTCCTTCTCGACGATGTATTCTTCTTCTGTTACCGTGCGCGTCTCGGGAATGCGGCGAGAAGAAATAAAGAAGTCTTCTCGTCGTAATTTTTACGTAAATTATTATAATTATGTGCAAATAAAGAAGAATTTCTATCCACAACTTATATAAAAAGATTTAAATTATTATATTAAAGTTACATTATAATCCCTCCATGAATAAGGTTCAAAACTTCTCCTCTCTACTCTTTTTTTTGTTTTTGAGATTTTCTTGTTATGTTAAACTTGTAAATTGTATGAACTCTATCCGTCGATCTAACTGACCTATTCGATCTCTTGTCTAACTTTATTGTATTTTTTTTTTATCTCTAGTTGTGAGTTACTCATATTTTTATGGTAATTTATTTTTAACTCTGCAAAAAAAAACTTATATAATAATACTTATTATTACTATTTAAAAATTTTATAAAAATTATAAATTATGATATTTGTATAAAATATTTTTCAAAAATTAAAATTATAGTAATTATTAACTTTTTTATAAAAATTGAAATTATTATAAATTTTAGATATAACAACAAATATTTTCACATAAACTAAAATATAATTTTTTTTGATTTTCGCATAAATTTGAATATGCATACAAAGTTTAAATTTTCGACATCATATATTTTATGATTATATCATTTTCCTCTCATGTAACAAGTAGCATGCTTTTAAATAAAGATAAATTTTACTCACCAAAAGTGATGTTCTCTTCCTTCTTGAAATTTTCTTTGCACATGAATGAATGCAGAAAAAATTCTAAACAATTTTTTGTCGATTATTTTTTTTAAAAAAGGACCAGATTAATAAGTTTTATATTTTCTGTGAAATTCAATTCCGAAAAGGATACGGCTTCGTTTGACCATTCATCGTTAGCTATTGGAGTTGATCGTGACATGTCAGACACACGTGTGTTAAGTACAGTAGAAGGTGTTAAGTCAAGTAGCTAGATGGCTCTTTTGAAGTGATTTTACAAATTTGCCTCTATACGTTTGTTGTCTCAAATTTTTTATTTGTAATATGTACGTTACTTGTAGGTATTTTAATAATTTCGTTAAATTTTATAAATTTCTTTAAAGTTGGGGTTCCAGAGGTAGTTCGAAGTATCATAAATTTCCACACAGGAGTTGATCGTTAACGTTTTCTTCGAAATCTTTGGCTCCAATTCTCAAATTTCTCTTAGCTAATCATCTTGAAAGAGAAAAAATGAATTCATGAAATTATGAGATCATGTAAGATGAAGTTGAATCACACTTTAAAATTCATTCAAATTTTCGAAAAACCTTGAAATCACAGTAGATTAGAGAAGTTGTAAATGTATATTTTATAATATAAGATATATGACTTAATAACATGGATGGATGGTCACAATTTTTAGGTTTGGTTGAATGAACATTTATTTATTTATTTATTTATTTTTCTGTTGACTTATTTAAAATTAGTTGAATTGTAACCATTTGATAATATTAAATAATGTATTTTACATCATTGGTATCGTTTCATGGATTGCAGATATGCAAAATAATTATTGGGTTTTGTTTCTCAGAAACAGGAGTTTACTTTTTCTTCATGATTGTTTAAACCTTGTCTTTAATCTCTCCAGGAATTAAAATTTTGTATGCCTTAGAAGCTCCTGGAAAACTCCTGTTTCAACCTTTTTTAGATTATTTGACAAAATAGGAATAGCATCATTTTTAAATGTGAGTAAACAATTTAAATGAAATGTAATTAATTTGGAACGACATGCTACATCTCTTCAAGTTTAAACGTTGTTAGCAATGCAGGTCAAAGCTTTAAATCTGAATGATCTAGTTTTAAGAGATAGATTAATGCGGTGGATGACTAGAATTATCTTATTACTACTTTTTGAGCCTCTACTTCGGTTTTGTGTTTTTAATCTAATTTAATAATCTATTTCATTATAATAAAAAAAGGTTACGAATATGGGAAATTTACATTTTCTTACACATCTACTTTTCATATTTAGTATTTTTGAAAACGACCATGATAAATGTATGACTACAGCAGCTATGTCTCCTCGCCCGAAAACCAGACATGGAGGCGGAGGAAGCTGGTCGTAACGTCCTTCGACCATTTGTGGTCCACCACTCCGATGTCGTCCTGCTCTCTTCACCGGAGAGATGTAGCCGCTGCCGGAACGAGCAGGAACGGCTGGAATCCATTTCGGACAGCATATTGGAAGCCCTAGGGCCATCTGGACCGGGGCTCATCTCCATTACCGGCGTTCCAGACGCCCCTTCGCTACGGAAGGCTCTTCTTCCCCTCGCCCGTAAACTAGGTCTCCTTCCGAAGCACCGTCGCGCTGCAATACTCAAGGTACATACTGTATATATAAATATATCGCCTTTCTTCCTTGCTCGATCTGTCTCTTTACCCAGCGGTAGTAGTAGTAGTAGTATGAATGGCAGATTCATTGTCACAAAACAGATTCAAAATCCCATTCTGTTTAACTTGGAAATCTTCAAGAAAATTTGATGTCCAATGTATCACACATGTGGCCATTGCCGTTTCTCTATTTCAGTTTCAACGAATGACAAAGACCTATTTGAAATTGCTTATTAAAGAATCGCTTATTCAAAAATGTAGTTCATTTGAATAAGCTGCTTGAGAACAACTTATTGAATAAGTTTAAAATGAATTGCTAAGTATTTATTTACTTCTATAAGTTACATAACCTGTGGTGTTTGGAAATGCTTATTCATATTCAGTTTATATTTTAAATAAGCTGATTTAAAAAAGCTTTTTCAAATACTAACACACAATGGATTACTTCTCAGTTAAAACACAAACCAATGACTGATCATCGTGTAATGAAGCATCCTGCCCAGTTGGAATCACAAAAAGCATTCAAATTTATGTTGTTGTCAACATGGAAGAGTAAACCTTGTGATGGAGCCATGTTTAAGTAATGTAATTGTAGCTTGATAACGACTTTTTGTTGGGTATTTCATGTATTGGCTTAAGTGCTACAATGCATTTGGTTCCATGGGAGTTTTGACTAGTTTTTTCTCCCAAACTTTATTTCCTGAAGTAAATCCAATGTGTGTTTTTTTTTTTGAAAGAAAGATTTTGCTATTAGACTTTGCAACCTCTAATCCAAAAAGGTATTTTAGAAGTCCCAAGTCCTCAAGTTTGAAATTTTAGTCAAGGATATTTTTGATCCTAACAATGTCATGAGAATTATCTTTAAAGATCAATAAATCACCCACATAAATGAGTGCAATAGCAATTGATCAATTTGTATTTTGTTGAATGAATATTCACTTTTAGTTGGTTTCAAGCCTAGATAGAAGAAGTGGGTTAGTGTTAAGTACATATCCAATTGTAAAAGCTCATTAATTTTTTATGAACATAAATCTTAAAAATGATTCATTGGAGAATAACTCTCTTAACAATACATTGTTTTGAACCTCGCATACAATGAAAAGAAAATAAAAAAATATTGCACATCCTAGTTGTAATGCTCTTAAACTAGGGGCTATATATTGATATCCAGATATAGATAAAAATAAGAAAAAGTTCTTTCATCCTAATGAATAGATGTAGGCAAAGAAGTTAGTCTAAAACACAAAAGTTAAGATAGCAGCTTGCGATATCAGAACCTTGATTAATAAAAGTTTGAAATTAGTGAGTATATTGATAAGAAGGAAAATTAGCATATTATGCTTGTAAGAAACTAAATGGGTAGAAGAAAAATTTAGGTTAATTAAGGATGGTAGTTTTAGCTTATGTTGTACAAGAAAAGATAAGCATAGGAATGAAATTGAAATTAGTTGATAAATGTTTAAAAGATAATTGTAATAGGAAATGAGATGGTTAATATAATTAGTGTAAATGCTCTACAAGTAGCTTCAAGATAAACTACTAAACAAAAATTTTGAGAAGAGTTGGATGGTTTAATTCATGGTGTACCTACTAATGAAAATCTCTTTGTTGGAGGGGATTTAAATGGTAATGTGGTAAAGAAAGTAGAGGATATGAAAGAAACTATGTGGGATTTTGTTTTGGTAATAAAAATGAAGAAGGAAATTCAATTTTAAACTTTATTGTACCTTGCAACCTTTTGATATCAAACACTTATTTTAAGAAAAGAGGGAAGCATTAAATTATATTTAGAAATGGTTGAAATACTAGGCAAAAATTTAGTTGGATCGAAAAAATGGGTAGATGTGAAAGTGCGGTTTTCAACAATATTACTTTACCACCCAAAGACAAGTCTGTTATTAAAAGAAAAACTCAGTGCATGAGGCTTCCATCAATGAGGTTACTGGGATATGGAGAGGATTCCATTGTATGCAGTCTTACCTTCATAAATAAAGAGATTGTTTCCTACGATTTGCAGTCTTTAGGTGACAATGGAGTGACTTTACCATTACACCTGGGCTTGTTCAACCCGATAATATTTTCTTAAAACCATCAATAACTGTCCCTATGGCCTGCTTATAGGTGCACTTGGTCCCAAAGGAAGTCGAAGATAAGTGAATATAAAGGAGCCTACCTTACTGCCCATCAGATTTTCTGTCATTTAAACACATTATTCATCCCAACATATGTCTGTAATTGTCGATTTAGCCATTTTAATTCTCAGTTCTGAAATAAATCTGAAAAGCCTCAAAGTAGTTATGACAATGTCAGCCTCTTATGATGTCATCTATGTATTAAAGTAACACTTTTAATGTTTCTCTGGACGGAAAACCTGAATCTTTCTGTAACTTTTAGAAATCAAACATAACTGAATCAAATCTTCTTTGGTAGTTATGAAAAGGTGATCGATGGCTCCCTTTGTCTAAAGAGGAAAGAACCCGGTAGGGTGCCATTCACCAAAATTGACTATCTTGTAAATAATATAATGACCCATCTCCATTCTCCGTTTCATTCCAAATTCATATTTCTGAGCATCTGATTGATGCATGCCCAATGCATGCTATTATAGACCAAGTTTCCGCTCAAAAACTGCATATCTTCTCTATCTAAGTAATCTAACACCAAACATCTTCCAATATATCCAATACTTTTTCACTAGTTGACATCCTCAAATTTATTTCCAGTTCAGATTTCATGTAAAGAAGACCCATTTCCTTTCGCATAACTTGCCTTGATAAAGTCCTCCAGTTTATGGCCTTATGGAAAGAAGGTATATTCTTTTCTAATAATGTACAATAATAATGCAGTAGATCACATTCTTATAGCATAAAAGAAAATATACGGTCAATTATTTTTCTTTTTTCTGGTAGTGATCTTCCATGATAATTTTATTTATTTATTTATTTAGGAAAACAACATGGAAACTTCTTAAGAGGTCACCCATCTTAATACTACTTCTGCTTAAACATGCTTAATCATGAAATTTTCATGGGATTGAGTATTTGGTGGTGGGTGTGCATCTTCTATGATAATTTGCTAATACATAAGTCAACTATTTTGTAGGAAAAATAATTTGCTTATCCCATTAGCCAACTTTCTTTCTGTATTAATTTTTTAATATTGTGAATAAAACCTACAGGATCATGGGTTAGGCAGTGATGTTCCACTAAATAATCCAAATAGAACTGTCTCTTCTTTTGCTCTACAGTTGAAGCTTCCAGAGAATTATCAATCTACTTTGAATGGGTCTAAGCATGAACCACAGAATTATGCCCATATCAAGGATAAAGAATTGGAATCAAACAGGTGTTGCTTGTCTCATGATGATGAGTTTGAGATGTTGGGGGACACATTCCGGAAATTAGGATTTTGCATGATGGATCTTGGACTGCGGCTTGCACGGATCTGTGATAAAGTGATTGGTGGTCAAGAACTTGAACATGGCATACTAGAGTCATGCTCAGCAAAAGGTAGACTTATCCATTACCATTCAATCCTTGATAATCATCTTCTTAAAGAATCCACTAAGAGAAAGAAAGGATCAAAAAGGGCAGAATCTTTATTATACTCAACATTACCTTCTGGTTCGTCTGTGGTGAGAGATGAAGTAAACCCAGCCAGCAGATCCCATGCTACAGAAGAATTTCTAGAACAGTTAAATATAAAACCAAAGGCTACTAGAGCTAAGCATTCTAGGACTTCGGAGTCTGACTTGTGGCAACAATGGCATTACGACTACGGAATATTCACTATTATTACAACTCCAATGTTCCTATCTTCTAGCAAAGAGGTGAAAACAGATGCAAAAGACTATTCTGTGAGTGAATGCAGTTCTCCTGATGGACATACATACTTGCAATTGTTTGATGCTTCTAATAATAAAGTATTATTTATAAAATCAGAATCTGAGGATTTCATTATTCAGATAGGGGAATCTGCTGATATCTTGTCAAGAGGTATGCTACGTTCTGCACTCCATTCTGTAGGCAGACCTGATGGTTCCGAAAATGTCAGCAGAGAGACTTTTGTTGTATTCATGCAGCCAGCATGGAACAAAGTATTGTATACATCGGATCACATTGGTGCATCCGAAATTCTAGGGAAGGAATTAACAACAACAAACCGTGTTAGTGAAAATGGTGGATATCAAAAGAAAAATGATTCCAGTATCAAGGCTCTTGCACCTGATGATTCTGATACACTGAAGCAGGACATACTTAAAATTGTTCCTCCTTTAACATCTCGCTTGAAAGATGGGATGACTTTTGCAGAATTCTCACGGGAAACTACCAGACAATATTATGGTGGTAGTGGCATGCAGTCCAGAAGATAGAATTCTATGAAATATTAATCATTCAGAATTTGAATACCATTTTTGAAGTCCAGAAGATAGAATTATATGAAATATTAATCATTCCGAAGTTGAATACCATTTTTGTGAAATTGAAGTGAATCTGCATATCGGTCTTTGAATGCTGTTGTATGTGGAATTTTCTTATCTTTTTAAAAATATATTTTATGTTTGATTATTATGTATTTTAGGGATCTCTTAAGAATTATTTTGTAATTTTGTATCTTACACGTTCTTTAAGAAAAATGAGATGCCTTCTCTGCATCATGTCTATACTATTTGTAAAAGAGAGTATAAAGCTTTGTTGTACAACCAATTTTACAATTAAAATTAATAGAAAATATAAAAAATCTGTCATCAAGGTGTACAGGTTATATGCCGAGAGTTTATACTGGTATCAAAGTATATCAGATAATTTAAGCTTGTATTTGAGAACAGTCGATGATCGGGCTTATGTAGAGGAATTTTGGTTATTTTGAACATAAAGGACATGTTAGGGTCTATTTTTAATTTTTTGACATTTGTGTTTTTTTATGCCAAAACATGCCTTGAAGACAGTTTTAATTCATATCTCGAAGTATTTCATTTTTTAACATAAGTGGAGGTATTTTGGTAATTTTATCTGTACACGAGAGTATTTTAGGATCTTACCCTTGGTGTTTTAACATTTATGTATTTTTATGTCAAAATATATCTTTTAGATAGTTTAGGTTTATATCTAAAAATATTTTATATTTTTTGGTTGTTTAAACTTATATCTAAGAGTATTTCATATGTTTACATAGTTAAGAAACATTTTGCTTATGAATGTGGATATTTTATATTTTACCCTTGACATTTATATATATTTTAGATGTTAAAATATATTTTTAGATAGTTTAAATTCCTATCTAAGAGTATCTTTCTAAACTTTGCATAGATAAGAGCATTTTGATAATTTTACCTATGTATGAGAGTGTACTATATTTTCCCATTTATATTTTTGCATCATGTATTTTTCATGTTAAAATATATTTTTAGATAGTTTAGACTTTTATCTAGAGGTACTTAATATTTTAGATAGTTTATACTTTTATATAGGAGTATTTATAATTTTAGACAGTTTATACTCTTATCTAAGAATATTTAATGTTTTGGACAATTTATATTTATATTCAAGAGTATTTTATATTTTAAATAGTTTATTCTTTTATTTAAGTGTGTTTTATATTTTTGAACAGTTTATACTTCTATCTAGAAGTATTTTATATTTTTGAGTGTATGCAAGAGTATTTTTATAAATTTGTGAATGAGACTATTTTATATTTTACCTTCTCCTATTTTGGAAATTATATATATTTTGATGTTAAAATATGTATCAGAAAATTTAGACTTAATATTTTGAGGAGTGATCTAATTTGTGTTCAAAATTTTTACATTTTTACTTTAGACATTTAGATTTCAAATCCAAAGTATTATGATTTTATTTTGAACATTTGTATTTCATATTTAAAATATTTTAATTTTAATTTTAGATATTTATATTTCATACTCAAAATATTCTTGAATTTTAGATACTTATATTTCATATCTAAAATATTTTAGTTTTCACTTTAGATATCTATATATCATATCTAAAGTTCTTTGATTTTTATTTTAGACATTTAGATGTTGCATCTAAAATATTTGCATCTTCACCTTAGATATTTTATATATGATATTGAAAGTATTTGATTTTTATTTTAGATACTTATATTTTATATCTAAAATATTTTAATTCTTATTTTAGATGTTATATTTTACATCTAAAATAATTTAAGTTTCTCTATCTTAGGTATTTGCATTTTATATTTAAAATATGTTGATTTCATTTAGATATTTATATTTTATATCTAAAGTATTTTAATTTTAGTTTAGATTTTTACATTTTATATGTAGAATATTTTAAGTTTCTATTTTAGATATTTGTATTTTATATCTAAAATATGTTTTGATTTTATTTTAGATACTTATATTTCACATCTAAAATGTTTAATTTATTTTAGATATTCATATTTTATCTTCACTTTGGGCATGTAATATCCAAAGTATTTGACTTTTATTTTAGATATTTATATTTTATATCTAAAATACTGTAATTTCATTTTAGATATTAGTATTCTTTATCTAAAATATTTCTTAATTTCAATTTAGATACTGTGAGATTACTATTGACAGAGTGAATTGATTGACACCTAAGTTGATGTTTGAGAAAGGAGTTATCACTTAAAAGGCAACTTGCATTTGACGTGGAACTTGTCTCTTTTATCAAAACAAAAGGATATTTTTCTTATCATCGCCAGTGTGACATGTGAAATGTACTTCCACCTCTGAGAGGATTGCAGAGGTTTGTCTCTTGGTATGTAATTTTAGTAGTTATTTTTGTAGTCGGTATATTTTTCTATGGTTTGATTGTATGCTGGTTGTCCTTCAGGCAGTATCTTCAATGGCAGTTAGATTTTTTTCTTATGGTTTTGATTCAAAGGGATGATTAATTCACTAAAATGTTTAGGAGGAAATGAAATATGATTATTTTTTTTTTGTCCCCTGTGTAATATTCTGATTTTGTTATGACGTATGGACTTGTGTATCTTTGTTGCAGATTTTCCTTATTCTTCTTTTTCGGTGAATATTTGAATTCTTCCAATTTTTCGCCCGTTTTAAATGAATATTCTCTATTTCCTATTTTCATAAAGATTAAGGCGGGCATAAATATTATTTAATTTATTGGATTTGTGTATATGTTGTGGTTAGGCATTAGTACTTACATAATAAAGCAAAGTACATATATGTAACAAGTGCAGGTTAAACGTCAAATTCATCCTTGATGTGTGATGAGCTGGAGTTGAATATTTTTAACTAAATCATTTGATTTTATAATGTTTTCAAAATAATACAGATACATTATAATTTCATGAAACTGTTAAGATATTATAAATACAAATATTCATTTCCATAAAATAATAAAAACTAAAGTAGAATATTATCTTTAATAATTTTTTTCATAATCTTGTTAGTTACGTACAATTGATAAAAAAATGTGTATTAATTAGACTTCGTATTCGATTAGCGATCGTATGTATAATGTGTGAAATATCAAACAAGCAATTGCCCACGGAATCACATATAAATCGACATGATTTATAAATAATGATCGGTATCCTTGTCGTTCATAGGATTTGCTAAGAACGAGCTGAAAAATAAGTAAGGGTTTGTGTAGTTAGAATTGGTTGAAACTAAAATTAAATTCCATCCAATTCCAAATATGAGAGTATTTGTACATTTAAAATTCATTTGTATATTTAGAAAGTAATAAAAAAGAAAGTATCAGAAAATTTATAAAGTAATAGAAAAGAAAATTATAATGTTTATGCATTGACTAGTGACAAAAATATTTAAAAAATAAAAAAGTAACAAAATATAATAAAATATGAATAAATAATATAAAAATATTTGTAGAGATATTAAGTTTATGAAAAAATTAAAAATATTTACATTCTTCTACATTATACATTACAAGTTTAAATCTAGCATATTGTAAAAAATTATTATTATTATTATTATTATTATTATTTTATTATTTTTTTAATATACGAATTTAACAAATTATATTTCTTTCTTTCTTCTTTTTCCTTCACCTTTCGACACTTTCGTCAAACACAAATACACGATATTTTTTTACCACTTGCTTTACTTTCCACCGCGAAAATGATTTACGAACCACAAAAGCTTCATTTCTCGCACCAGCGAACCCTCGTGCCTTGCTCTCTCCTTGGTTGGATACGAAGGTCATCGCTGCTCACTCATTCGCAAGCTCATCGTCACACAGTCATTGTTCCTGTAAAGTTCATCGTCGCTTGCCCCAAGTTGCTCTCTCATTGCTGCTCGCTGCAAGCCACTCTCATCGCCGCTTGCCACAGGTCGCTCTCTTGTCACTGCAAACCTTTGTCACTCACTCATCTGCTGCTCACTCCTCTCTCTTGCTCGTTTGTGGCTTGCTTACTCTTCTCGTCCGCTCCTCTACCGTGTACTTGTCACTGCTTGCTCGTCACCTGCGATAAACCGTTATCGCCATCTCGTTGTCACACTCGCCATTACGAATCTGATTTGTTTGCTTGTAGATTTATCAACCCGACTTGTTTTCTACATCACCTTTGTCTTCCGCACAATTTGGAATACAAGCCTGAATATGGTTCCAATTTACTTTGGAGAATGGTATGGGATCGGGTTGATTTCTAACACATGTTCTGATTTACCGTGTCTTCTCCTAAAGAAACAGCTATCATTGGATGATTTCTGATGCTACAGCATGAATTAGACAGAGGGAACGTGGTTATGATGTTTACTGCCTTGCAGTTTTGATGTTGAAAATGGTAACTCGACTTATGAATGAAGCTTTCATATAAATGAACCTCTTTAGATTATTATACATTGGCCCAAGTCTTGAGCCTGAGATGCCTTCATGTATCTTTGAATTTTAAACGTTTACTTTCAGTGCTTTACAGATCGATCTGTTGATTTTATCTGGTACTGCAAGTTTGCATGTTTCTTCGTTGTATCGCAAACAGGTACATTCCTTCACAAACTTCATACAGGTAGCTTAGATAATCTCAAATTATCATAGAATAGGAGTCTCTACGTCTATGAACTAATGACTCAAGAATTAGAAATGGCCATGCATCAGATGTACCTGTTTCTAAAGTACCTGTTTTTCAGATGTAACTTCATCTGATGTGTTTCTAAAGTACCTGTTTCTACGGATTTAGAAATGGCCATGCATCAGATGTAAGATGAAGACTTTGCAAGGGAGGAGTCCACATTGAAGGTGGAAGTTGTCATGCTACCAAAAAGAAAGAAATGGAAAGATGTGGTTAATATAAAAGGGTTGCTTGTATAATTATACCTTCATATAAAAGCCATCAAACACATTGATGCAGTTCTTTGTTTGTTTAAGTTTTAAGTGTGAAGTGCATGACTTATTTTCAAACAGGTGTGTAAGTTTTGTTTATTTTGAAATAAACATCTCTAGGAAATGGTGAGTTCTGATAAGCATCAGAAAAGTGCCAGAAGAATTTACTTTAGTTAAAGTGTTCAAATAGTTGAGATAATTTTGAATCATTTGTGTAAAGTCATCAAAAAAAAAGAAAATGGTAAAACTCTTGACGGAAAAATATAAATAAAAATATGGAAGAAAATAATAGACAAGTTCAAAGGAAGATATAGGAAGTAAAAATAAAATATTAATATTTAAATAAAAAGACGGAGACAAATATATAAAATTTATATCAAAATTGATATACAAAATGACTAAGGATGAGATTATGTTTATGAACGTACTAATATCTTAAAAAAAGTTTGAGATGATTTTATTATGATTAGTTTAGTCTTGTATAAATATTTATTTACACAAGGAAAAGACATGTCTAATATTTGATTAATTTCAAATGTTATATAAAGAAAATCTTGTAATAGGATCGAATAAGATCAATACAATAAATCTTGGAACAATTGTTAACTTAAATGAAGACATAAATGATATTTACAAGACGATGTCTAATCAAAATCCTTTCGAATTTGCGTATGAAACTCAAGCACACTTCATTCGTAAATGACGTAGACTTATGAAGAAAAGGAAAATTATTCAAATCCACACGTTGAGTTACAACTTACGATGAGTACAACGAAGAATATCATTATACCACTTATATGAATTATTTCAAAGAGGACATAACAAAAAATGCAAAGAAGATGGTTTTCAAAATAAGAAACTTAAAATAATGCAATATTACAAGTCTCTAAGAATATAGAACGACAAGAAGATATGGTTAATATTATTGATGGTAGTATTCAAGAACGAATGAAGGAAATAATTGATAAATTTTATAAAAATATCATGACTTTGATGTGAGATGGTTACAAATGATTTTTTATTTATGTATTTTTATTGATTCTATTATTAACTTTTATTTGAATATTTAAACTTTGTTATTGATATTTATCATGTAAGGATATGAACATCTAATGATATCATTGTATAACATGTTAATTGATAAATATAATAAATAAACTAATAAATTATATTTTTATTAACTACTTGAATTAATTAAGTAATTAATTAAAGGTAATTATATTACATTATTATCACAAATAAATGTAAATTTCAATCTTGTCTAATTTGTTACGTGTACAAATATTTAAATTTTAATTTCTATCTAATTTTTGAATATGATTAAATACTTAAATTTTAAATTTTATTTTTAATTAAAATTCCATAAAAATTTCAAATTAGATTGAATTCTAAAGTCAGTCATAGTTATCCAAGACTCTGCCTCTGACTTTTCTAATTAATTGAATATTTTAGGTTCAATAATTTCAAAAACTGTTGGCGTTTTCCTTACTTGGGATTGATCTCTTCTCCCAAAACCAAACCTATTTTCAACCGTGGGCTTAGAAAAAATGTCCAACCGACGGTGACAACCACGGCTTCGTAGATATTGAAAAATTTATGACACCAGGGTATGGGTATTATCGGTACATAAAATTATCGTGGACGTCAGGCGTCCACGACGTACTTATATCTTAATTCTTTCTCCTTCGTACCAAACTATCCATGTCAAAGATTTTGATTTTTCTGTCATGACATTTTGACATGTCTATCGATAGATTTTTGTTATTTTTTTACGGAAACGTACGTGACATTGGTTCCTGACGCAATCCAATCCACCGTTTTAGACACGTGACATCAGGATCTTCCGTCTCGTCTGGAAAGTTAAAAATTGAAAAGTTAGAATTTTTTTTATTAATTTTTTAAAATTTTTATAATAATAAATTTTTAACTTTTTTATATGTAAAACGTTAAAGATTCTAAATTTTGAGGATTTTTTCATCCAAAAGTTAAAAAAATAGTATAGGAATTATCTATGTTTAATTAATTATTTTATTATTTAAAATTAATTATAATTAAAAATATATATTGTTAATATAATTAAAGTATAATATATTAATATAATATATTATTTTATTTAATTAAAGCATTATATTATTTTAATTATTAATTTGTAATATATTTTGTATAATATATTATTTTTTTAATTAAAATTACTTTGTATATGCTTTAATTATATTAAAGTATATTAATATAATATATTGTTTGATTATTGTTAATATAATTAAAGTATATATTGTTAATATTATTTTATTTAAGTAATTATTTTAATATTACTTTATTAATAATAAAACAGTAATTATTTTATTATTTTTTAATATTATTTAATTTTATTTTATAATATTAAAATATATAAATATTTATTTTATTTTAATTAATATTATTATTTATTATTTAATATATAATATTAAAATTTCAAGAATTATATAATTTTTCTAACTTTTCGTTGGCGGCAAAAATACATTCAAATTTTAATTTCTTACTTTTTAATTCTTAACTTTTTTGATTTTCTGTTTTCTAACTTTATAGGTAGTATAAATAGGTCCTAGATAATTTTGTAATAGCTTGTAAATAATTTATTATTTTATGCAAGTGTTTAAAATAATATATTAAATTTAATTTTGATATATCGTTGATGTAATTTATGAAAAAATAAAGATATAATCAATTATGTAATTTATGATGCCGATAAATAAAAGTAAAAATAAATCATCAAATTTATTAAAGAGTTGGAGCGAACCCAAAATCAACCGTTAGATTATTTACCATTACATTTGGTTGCAGAAGATTATTATATTACTCATAGTTATTCACCATCATATTTTATTATTTGAATCATATATTTATTTTAATATCATAACCAAAAATCAATCAGAATTCATCAGATTTCTAATGGTCCGGGTAGAAAGTTAGATTTAATTCCAAATATTCCGTAACCGATAAATATGATTTGATTCATGACTTTCGTCACAAACGACATTAATTTCATCGGCGAGGACGTAAACATCGCTTTCGTTTAAAAATAAATTTATGAAGCGATTGTTGACCACTGCCAACTACCAATTGGATTAACGTTTTCGGGTTCTTTAAATTTTTTTTTATATGTTCCAGGTGGCCGGCCTGTCGGCAGAACAGGCAGTTAATTGAACTATAACAATTTAATATTATTAAATTATATATCTTATATTATAAAATAGAAACCTAATGAGAACACAACAAGTCAAATTGCTCAAAGGTCAATAATAGTAGTAAATTTCATTTTCTCCTTCAAGGACGTCTATCCACTTTTTACGAATGAAAGTATCTGGATTAGTAAAAGTATTATTGGTTTGATGTGCCTTCCAGACGAATTACATTTATTTAAGAATGTTAGTACTACAAATTAACAGCGTAAGATAATATTGATATTCTTAGAAGTGACATTAAAAATAACACGATGCAGCCAGGTCAAATTGGCCATAACAAAGTTTAAAAAAGAAAAAAGGAACGTCAGAATTATTGCTGAAATAATACAGCCAAACGATCATAATTTACTTTAAACGTTAACGATGATATTTTTTCAGAAAATATTTTTTAATAAAAAAATAGAGTCCACTTTTTTTTTAAAAAAAACTCTCTTAAACATTAAATCTCAACCATTCAATTGTCACCTACGTGAAAATTCCTCCTATGTCTGCTTTTTAATTGATATTTGCCGGAAGCTTTTGGAAATCATAAATTATAAAATCTAATTTGTTTGACTTTTTCAACAATTCCGCGTCCAAGATTGATGAGTGCTGGGCGTTAACTAAAAGTTGGTGGTGGTCCCCCAACACGAAAACAGTCTTTATGTGCATTAATTAAAAAATAATACAATTTAATTAATATTTCATATTTTGATGCTTCCGCTTAAAACGAGCAGAAACATGGATCTGAAGGTGCTCCTGCAAGATTTTTTTTCTTATCGTAGGTACCTGTTATATTTAATTCTTATTTCAAAAATAAAAATTAATTATATGAATGGTTAATATATATATATATATAGAGAGAGAGAGAGAGAGAGAGTGTGTGTGTGTGTGTGTGTGTGTGTAATTTATGGTTTAAAATCTGAACTTAATTGGAGTTATATTTGTTGAATTTAATACCTATGACTCAAACAACAATTCTTGTCTACCTAGTACGCGTAAGAATAATTTCACTATGAATTAATTATAGTAAACTAATAAAAATTAGACACTTTTAATGTTAAGTTGTAAGCGTTATAGGTTATAACTATGAATTTATTCAAGATTTTTGACAGCTTATAATTATTTTTCTTCACAACTTTTGGGTTTGATTTTTAGTTATGTGAAGTAATTAAAAATTGTAAACGATAATTGTAAATTTAAAAAAAATTCGAAACTTTTAAACTCAGACGTGTCTTGATTTTTTTTTTTTTTCCCATTTCTTCTACGACCACTGCTATTTTGTTTGGTTGTGAAAAAACCGCTGCAGGTGTATGTATACATATAAATTTGATTTGACACCATTAAATTCCAAAGAGATCAACATATACGAGTTTAGTATTTGACAGGAGATTATTTCTAATACTTTTAGTTATTTATAGTTTATTTATATATCTATAAATATTTCTACGTAGATGTGAAACTATTTTGATAATTTAAGACTATTTCTGAAGGGCAGGGATGGTTTTTTCTTTTCAATTTTTTGCGTAGACCAATTAGAGGGCAATATAAAGGAAGAAACAAACGTGTCGGTCATTGGGCCATTGGCATTCTTCTTCTATTTCTTCTTCTTCTTCTTCTTCTTCTTCTTCTTCTTCTTCTTCTTCTTCTTCTTCTTCTTCTTCTTATCTCAAATTTCTCAACTCTCGGGCGTTGATTCCGCAACAATCGTCATGGGAATCCGACCGGGAGCAATTCTGCCGATCGTCGTCGCTCTAGCCTCCGTCCTCCTCCTGCTGCAACCGACGACGGTGCTTGCTCGATATTGGTGGAATCCACCGGGGTGGTGGCCAGCGCCGTCGCAGAATCCGTATCCTCATCCGTCCAATTCCAGTAATTCTTCCATCCTCCGTCCTCCTACTGCTAGTTAACGTTACGTCTGTAGTTTTAATTTCTTAGGGGCGGGGCAACGTTTACATGTACGTTTGTTTGTTCTTCTTAATATTCGATCGTCCGGTACCACCGTTGGGTAAACCGAATAAATCATATTTCCTGTTCTTCTTTTAATTTAACGGTGCTTTCGACACACTACTTACGGTACTTAAACCTGCATGGTGTAGATGTTTTTAGTTGAATATGTACGTACGATATCTCTAGTTAGGTACTCATTTGGTGTTCATCTTGAACGAGCAGGCTACTACTGCCAGAAAGTCGACTGCGGGAAGGGAAATTGCAGTGTTTACTCGACGAGCACCAATTCGTCCAATGGTCACGGTTACAGTTACAGCTACAGCTACAGCTACGGCGGCGGCTTTCAATGCGATTGCGAGACCGGTTGGATAAGGGCTCTCAGCAACGATTCTTACAAGTACCTCCCCTGCGTCATTCCCAACTGTGAGTGCTTCTTCTATCGATCGATCGATCGACTCCGTTCATCTTCTTTGATGATCAGCTTCATTAATTTCCATGCACGTACGCATCTCTGTTCAGGTACCTTTAGCCCCTTTTGCTCCCAGGCTTTCACCAACCAAACGCTACTTGCGGAGAGTCTGCCTAAGCTTCCATTCAACGACTCCAACATGAAAATAGATCGTAAGCTTCGCTTCTCTTCTCTTCTCTTCTCTTCTCTTCTCTTCACTTTTCTGTCCATGTATTGTAAATATATTTGTCTGTATCATGCTGCGAATGCCCGGCCTTCTCGATCGATCTCTACGCAGCTTGCATGTGGGCCATATGTGGAGAAGGCACCTGTACGAACACTTCAACCTTCTCCTACACCTGCGAGTGCAAACCAGGATACAAGAACCTTCTCAACATGACCAGTCTTCCATGCTTCAAAGATTGCGAAGGTATGAACCACACAAACTTGTTTCACGAATATTCTTGGAGCTAGATAGCTAGCCAGTCCACGGTACGTAATCGATTCCATTAAATATAACAATTACTAACGTCGATCTGTGTGTGGTGATCAAAGGCGGTGTGGGTGAGGAATGTGGAAGCTTAGCGGTCGGCCAGGGCAGCGGCATATAGCACATCACAACTAACGAATTGAAGGTAAAGAAATATATTAAAACAAACCACAAGATCATCGATGATTAATTAATTGTTCTTCTTCCTTCGATGATTAATTAATTGATCTTGAGCAACGTAGCTAGCTAACTGATCGTGCACCATATATACTGCTGCTGAAGCAGGTGCTTCTCCCGGGATACGTTCCGATTGGTATCAATATTTTCGGTTCTTGTGGTCTCTCTTGTCGCCTTCGCAGAGACATGGTGTTCAACTCTCCGTTTGCTTTGCCGAGATGTATACAAAAAGCTTTGCTGTGATGCGAAGCATGTTTGAACTAGCTACGCGTATTTGGAGGAGTTCAATTTGTATAACACTTAATAATACTTCGGATTGTCGATCTTTTTCTTCTTAAATCTTCTTTCGTGAGTGAGATGGATGCTTGTCTCTGATTTTTCGTTTTCAATAAACAGATAAATATAAAGATGCTTTCGCTGTGCTGGCTGATCGAAAACTAAGTAGCAACTCAATAATAATAATAATAATAATAATGCTTTTATCCAAGACAAATACGTACGAAGATTGTGTTTCCTATCCTTTTTTTCAAATTTCTCTTCCCATGTGTTTTTGATAATTATTTATGTTTCTCTTTGTCTCTTTCTTTTTTTTCTAATTTTATAATCTTATTTGGACTTCGTTACTCAAATGTCTTTTTCTTTGATTAATCTATCTACTTTGAAAAATACGTTTCTTTGATATAAGATACGCATGCCTTAGGGCATCTTGACTTCTTTAACACAAAATTAATTTGTGTATTGAACGTTTTCGTGGTCAATAAGTAAGAATTTTTTTTGATAATATAACAATTTTTAATTCATATATATATATATATATATATATATAAATAAGTATTAACTTGTAAATCTAAAAAAAGATACATGCAATAAATAGTATTGAAATAATTTTATATTAAAAATGAGACGTGACAACCACGAACTACTGACTATTGTTTACAATTGTACTCAAAATCTTATGAAAATTTTAATTATTAGAGCATTTTTTAATGGTGTGTTACCATAAACTTGAAGTTAGATGACTTCTTGGGTATACCTAATTAGAGATGCAAGTGGGTTGAGTTGGGCCGACCTAACTCACAAAGTAAAACCGCATACAGGTAAGTCAAGTTGGGTCAGCTTGTAAAAATTGAAAATTTTGTAGAGTTGGCGCTACCTTCGTAAGCTTAGCTTGGGTCAACTTGTGGGTTAGTAAGCTTATATTTTTTAATTTTTTACAAATATTTATATATTTTTTAGTAAATATATTAAATTAAATTTAAGTATTATTAAATCACAACATTTGAACATATCAACACAAAATAAACAAATTATTTCAATTATAAATACATCAACACATTCATCAACATATTCAAAAACAAGTCATAAAATTAAAATAAATTATTTGATTTATAAATTGAAATTAAAATTACATTATAATTTATTATGACATAAATATTACATCAAATATTTTTACATTTGATTTACATAATTACATTGAAACATTCAAATTCATCTATAAAATCATCTTAATGTTATTATCTACGAGCATGAACAAGCTCTTAGTTTTTAATACATATTAAAACTTCTAGAATATCATCTTTTAATCTTACTTTCTATCATCTAATATATTATCATTAATATTAAATATTTGTTCACATGCTATAAAATAAACTAAAATTGTCAATAAACTTTAGCTATTAAAGGTAAAATAGGAAATGTATTCTTTTACTAATTAATTACATTAAATCTAGAAAACTAGGATTTTCTCTTAATAAATAGTTATGATTAGTATTATTAAAATTAATTAATTCTTATTTATTTGTTGAGCTAAAATATTTATAATCATCAAAAAATATACTAAAATTATAAATTGATGATGATGATGATGGTTGTTGTAGTATATAAGATGTATGTTGTGTTTATTGCATTCTATACCTTGTAACATATATATCAAATATGTTATTTAAATTTTCTTCTATATTTTCAATTGTTATATTAAGTTCTACATTTAAACAATTTTTTATTACAATTATTAATTTTCTTACAACTTTTATTTTAATTTTAAGATCTAGATAAACACTTAATATATATAAAAGAGGTATATTATATCAATACTTTAAAAAAAATTCTTTCATTTTTAGAATTATAGGTGTGAAAAATTGATAATTACCATAATTATTAAAAACACTTTCAATATTATATAAATAATGTATTACATAAACAAAAGTACAATAATATATTTCAAATAAATGTTCAATTGCATTATAAAATTATTTTAAAATTTTAATAAAATAATTAATTATTGTAAAATTATTTTCATCTAATAGTATTATACTATCATCAATTTTACCATTATAATAAATTTTTATAACTTTTTAAAAGGTAAATAAACATTAAATATAAAGAATTCCATTTATAAGGAATAACCATTGTAAATGTCTTATGTGGTAAATCAAAAGAATCACATACATAATTGAATTCTTGTTAACATCTATTACTAGTTAAAATACAAATTAATGCAATTTTAATACTTTTAATAAAAGGTTTTATTTCTTCAACACCTACTTAAACTATAAGATTAATTATATGACATATACATCTTTGGTGTAATAAAATAAAACCATTTGGTAGAGTTAATCTATTTTTAAACATGAAGATAGTTGTAGTATTATTAGATGCATCATCAAATGTAATATTACTCATTTTTTCTTTAATTTGATAAAATTCAAAAAATTCAATAATAGTAGAAAAAATATTTTGAATATTAGATGAATGATTTATTCTTCTAAATCAAATTAATTTTTTTTGAAAAATCTAATTATTATCAATATATCATGTTTTAGTTTTATCTTCCTAAATATCGAAATACATGTTATAGATGTATTTATATAATCTATTATATTAATTAGTTCTATTCTAATTTTATCATAAAGATTAATAATATCTTACCTAATTGTATTTCTAGAAACATTTTTAAATTATAGAATATAGGCTTGTAAAATGTAATCTTAATAATGTTAATTATCATCAAAATTAATAAGTAAATTTTAAATAACAATAAATTCAACATATAATTCTCTAGTAGCGCTAACATCATAATGTCATTGTGTAATATTATCTTTAAAGTTAAAATTAATTTATGTTTGAACTATTTTATTTTTTCAAGATTTTTAGATAAACACTTAGCTAAATGTGTAAATAATGACTTCTATAACCTAAAGTTTTGCAAGAAAAAAAATCTACATTGTAGATATTGCAATAAACCCTAACGTTATTTTCATCTTTATTATAAAGTAAAATTTCTTCTAAGTTTAGCAATAGTACTTGAAGATGTTATCAATAACATCTTAGGTGTTAGAATGTAATGAGATTTGAGTATTTTGTAAAATCTTTATAACTTGGGAGATTTTGGAGGAACATTTATTAATTTATGTGTAAAACAAAATACTTAATATTAAAGATTTTTCATGAAATTTTAGGGAGATCGACTTAAGTCCCCCTTTGCACCCACTTGTATTTTTTAGGTACCAAGGATCGATCAGTTTACTTGTAACCAATTAATTACTGTTAGAATCTCTCTGTTACGAAGTTATGTGGACACATAACTCAAAATCAATTGGCTTGAATTAGTAGTGTGGAACATTTCAACGTCATATTTAAAGTCAAAATTAAGGTTTCATGGATTCAAGAACCTACACTTTGTGTAGTGTTCGACAATCTATCAGCAAGGGACAAAAAATTGACATAATTGTATGTTGACAATTAGATAAGATTCAACCCAAAATATATTACAATAAACCTCGATCTCCGTTCATAACCAGTTAATTTCAACAAGAACGCACCACGATACCTCGTGACAAGTCAACACGATATCCCAGACTTATATATCAATGCGCCTGAAGAAATTCGCCAACACGAAAGAATTGTTACTCAGATCTTTGATTTAAAAACCAGCCGATTTAACTTATACGTGTGGTTCAGTAAATCAACATTTATGATAGTCAAACCGACGCTTGAAAGATCGTTTTACCGACGACAAAAGTCCCACCGTAGTCGATAATCCTCCTCGACCTGTTAAATCGACCAGGACCAGCCGCGACTGCGTCAAAGATCTTCTTAATTAGTATACCCGCCGAAGTCAGAAACCATCAAATCCCCCCGGCAATTAGTTTAATTAATTACGGCAACAAAGATATATTAATATGTCATGTCCGTCACAATACTTAATCATTACCGATTAGTACTAAATATCGATTATTTATATTGAAAGTTACAAGCTTGCCTGACGAGTGACCGATTTGAGGGTCTGCATTCATCAAGATGGGCGCCCCCCCTTCCTGCTTGTTTCCTTGGAAACCTAGAATTAATAATTGTTTCGAAGATGTTGACATACATGACATCCGTGCGTGATGATACGTGCGTAATTTTCTTTTTTTTTAGCATCGAGATAAAAAATTTAATTAAACGTACAATTGCGAAAATCTTAACTTATTCCAATAATAATACTATAGTGAAAAGTCTTCACTATCACTGATTCACACCTAGTGGTGATAATTTCAACTAACGTATGAAAATACGTTAATATTTTTAGATTTTTGTTACTACGCCTATTATTTATGCTCTAATTTATTTCTATGCATTGGTAATTGAAAAAATTATAATTTAAATTATATTAATTATATATAATTTAAAAAAAAAGTTTCGATAATTTAAATTCGTTAACTTAAAATTTGTCAGTGATAAAGATAATAATTTTTTGTGCACATGTACTCGGCAGAATTTCAAATTAATGATGTCAAGTCACGAGAAGACTTTCCCACCACTTGAGTACATAGCTAATATATTAATATTATAATATATTTAATTATAAATATTTATAATTTTATTTTCTTTATATATATATATATATACATATATACAACTTCAAATAAATATATTTCTACAACGAAAAAATTTGATAATAGGATTTTCGAGACAGAGAGAATTATGCATTTGATGCACATTTTACAGCTTCCAATTATTCCGACGGAGAAGAAAAGAAGTGGGAAGCCGAGTATCGAACACGACGAACTCGTTCCCACAGGTGACTTCACTCGTAAGAAATTCCCATTCCTTTTTTTATTTTTTTATTTTTTCCGAAAGTGGGAATGAACCAACACAGCGTGTGGAGCACGCCTGCCTCTCCGTTCTCGCGGGTTCGATTCGCAGCTTTCTCGTCGTTATTAAAAGAAGAAAGTGGGAATGAACCGGCTCGGTCTTTTACGAAACCGCCTTTCCACCCCGGAGGACATGACTCCCCGGCTCGGCCTGACCCATCTCTGCCCTTGGCGGTGTAAAATATTCAATGTGAAGTCAACGTTAAACACCGTCCTAAGTTTCAATCTTTTAATAGATGATAAAATTATATATATTCTTAACAACAACAAGAATTATCAAACCTGTGTTGACTTCGTCGCTTGTTATTTAGCAGTCGGTTTCAGGGACAGATCGAGTCCACCGTCCGCTTCCATTGTTTGAAAACCAGGGAAGGAGATCGAGCACAGCGCTTGTTCGAGAAAATTAATCAGCGGCAACCGCAGCATCCATCTCCCGAATCCACCCCTGAAATCGGTCTGGTGGTGTGTGGACTTGCGCACCCATCAGCGTTTGTTTCTCCGTCGACCACTTGATCGTTCGCCTCTTTCACGACTTCCGCCGACGAGCACCCAACAAAAGCAAATCATGGGAGCCGGATCCGGTGCTTGTGCAGCTCTGCCGCTCGTTGCTCTTGTCTCCCTCATCCTTACGCTACAGCCAACATCAACTCTTGCCCAAGCGCCGGGGTTGCAGCAGCCGCCCAATTCCAGTAATTCTTCTGTCCTCCTATATCTTGTTTCTTGCCTCGTATGCATTTGTACCATTTGGCATCGAAATCGACGATGATTCCTCAGATGCTTGCGTTTGTGTTTGGTATCTATTTCATTTCTTGGTTAGATTTGTGTTGGCTTCCAAAATTTTTGATCATATTTTAGAAGGAAGATGGGTTCTGATCATTCAAGATCCCTGAGATTCCCCATACTTCTGTCTTCACCTTACCAGGAGTACAACAACTTCCTTTTCTTAACCACAAACGTTATCTCATCTACTGCCTGTTCATTTAGATTTGTACTCGGTCTTTCCTTCTCCCTCCCTCTCTCTCTCTCTCTCTTATGTGGACGAAATCTTGAATGAGCAGACATTTGTGAAAACCTCACCTGTGGGAAGGGAAGTTGCAGCTTTTCTTCTAACAGCACAGAGTCGTCCCAGGGCTACAGCTACAGCTACAGCTACAGCTACAGCTCCAATGACAGCTCCAATGACAGCTCTGGATGCCAATGCAAGTCTGGATGGAAAACGTACGACACTCAGTACCCGTACCTCGCCTGCGTCATCCCCAATTGTGAGTGCTTCTGTGCCACAGATAAGAAAAATAACTTCCACATATTGATCATGCTAATGTTTTTTCCTTCATACCATTGATCATGCTAACGTTATTCAGGTACCTTCAGTCCCTCTTGTCCCCAAAATTTCACGAATCAGAAACCAAAGGGTCTGCCAACGTTTTCATTCAATATGACCGTGGACCGTAAGCTTCTTCCAGTCATACACACACGCGCACGCAAGCACACAAACACACACCACTTTACATTTGGCAAATGCTAGACTACTTCTCTCCACATGAGCTGCAATAATTAGTTGGATTGCTTGTTTTCTCCACAGCTTGCTTGTGGGCTATATGTGGGGAAGGCACTTGTAAGAACACTTCAAGCTTCTCCTACATCTGTGAGTGCAAAACTGGATACAAGAATATCTTCGATGACAGAAGTTTTCCATGTTTCAAAGATTGTGAAGGTAATGTAGTAGGGCTTTTCCCTAATTCCTGCCGTGTACATTTTGGCGGCTCACATGCGTCTCCATCCTATAAAAATAGTTTGATTTCGGTGGAAACCAACTAAATAAGCTTGAACCTTCAATAAAAAACTAGATAGGTTTGTAACCTTTCAACCATCAACACAAAATAAACGCTAATATGTCTGTGATGCGAAGGTGGTGTCGGTGAATCGTGTAAAGCGCTTGGGATCGGGGCAAATGCTATTGCTGCTTCTGGTTCTGGAGGAGAAAAAGGTTTGAAAAATTATGACATTACGAAACTCTTTTCTGTTTGTTTGAAGATTAAATCTTGTTCTCATTGAAAGATTAAATCTTGTTCTCATTGAAGATTAAATCTTTTCTGTCGCCACAGATCCGGGGTCTCTTGCAGGGTCTGTTACAGCTCCGGTGTCTCTTACAGGGTCTCTGTTCATTATGATGGCTTCTTTACTGGCTCTTGCTTGAAACATCCACAGGCGTCCTTTAGGCGACACAGGTGATGGCTTTGGAACGTTGTAGATTCATGTTGGGGCTGTGTCGTTGGAGCTCGTCTATGTTTAAGCTTCTTTATTTGAGGGCACTTATATAGTTTGAATACAAGGTCTATGATTTCGTTTTTCCCCCAGTTTTATTTCGTGTATTTGCTGTCCACTTTGAATAAATGCCATTGGAATGGTTTCGCTCTGTGTCGTTTAGAACATCACTGAATCGTTTCTTTTTAACATCTGTGTTTTGTTATATTGTACTGGGGGCTCTCTACGCAAGTTACAATGTCAAATCCTCAATGACTTTGTCAAGGGGTTCGGCTTGCTAGGAGTTTGATGGGTGTGCTAAGCCCATGGACAGGATTCTTGATTGTTTGCCCAAGGTGATAAGATAGGAAGGTTTCTTTAGAAGGGGTGAATAGAGAAGAAGTAATACTTAAAAAAAAAAAACATTAATCGCAAGTATAAGATGGTGATGAGAGAATATAACAAGATTGAATGAATAGACAAAAGAACAGATGTGTAGCAATGAATAAAAGGACATACAAGACTAACAGTGATTTACCCAATCGAGCTACGTCTACTCTTCAATCCTTTCACTTGAGTTTATCTACTAATTCTTGACACTTGTTGAGTTTACGTCACAACTCTCTACCACAATTTGAGGCAAATCACAACTAATGTGAATGTCTAATGCAGCATTTTCAAAGCAAAAGATGATGCATGCACTTACCTGTGCTTATCTATCATTGATTTAGATTAATGATGCAAAATATGGAATGTATTTATGTATAATCATGAGAATGATGATTGTCATAAATAAGCAAGCAAACCACAAACACTTGGGGAAGCAAATGGGTCCAATGATGTTGGAGCCCAAACAAGTTTTAAGTGTTTGCACATTGAATTAAGCAGGCAAAGCATAGAGAGATAAATGAATTTCTTAAATGCTTGTATTTAGGAAAACAAGCTAGACATTCTCTACGATGATTACGCATTCATGGGAAAGTGCATACGAATTTCATGTATTTTCACACAAAAGTCAAGCGCAGCATAAGCATTCATATTATGCAAACTTAGTCAAATAATTAATGGAGAGGGAATATAGGCAATAAGCAAGCATACCTGTCAAACATGAACAATGGCATAAATGTTACAGAAGCATATTGACATGGAAACATTAACGAGGAATGCATGATTATCTGAAAAATATGAAACAAAGCCTAGGCTATACCACTTTGAGTTCACAATCCAAGAAAGCATGCGACGGAAATGTCAAATGAATGCAAGATAGTAAATATCACATGGGTGTTAACAACACAACACAACACAACACAACACAACACAACACAACACAACACAACACAACACAACACAACACAACACAACACAACACAACACAACACAACACAACACAACACAACACAACACAACACAACACAACACAACACAACACAACACAACACAACACAACACAACACAACACAACACAACACAACACAACACAACACAACACAACACAACACAACACAACACAACACAACACAACACAACACAACACAACACAACACAACACAACACAACACAACACAACACAACACAACACAACACAACACAACACAACACAACACAACACAACACAACACAACACAACACAACACAACACAACACAACACAACACAACACAACACAACACAACACAACACAACACAACACAACACAACACAACACAACACAACACAACACAACACAACACAACACAACACAACACAACACAACACAACACAACACAACACAACACAACACAACACAACACAACACAACACAACACAACACAACACAACACAACACAACACAACACAACACAACACAACACAACACAACACAACACAACACAACACAACACAACACAAAATAGAGTAGTACAAAATTCGCTCAACTACAAAAGCTTCAGAAAACTATTCAAAAATCCTACTGGTTGAACAAAGATAATTCAAATGGGGCTTGAAACTTAGGCTAATCTAGTTTCCTATGGACATATGAAACAATAATATTAAGGTCTCATGAAGATGCAACTGCCACCATTAGTCTAGTGAGCATGCAAGGGTGTGATAGACCCATTTCTGTGTTAAAACACTTTGAAAATAGAGGTTGTTCAGATAAAATTTGAAAAATCACAAATAGGCGTGCAAATGTAGTTTTGAAGAGTGTTTTGCCCCAAAACATACATCGAGAGAATTTTTCCTCTCAAGAAGAGAAGCAGATTCGAGTCATTCAAGCCTCCTTTGAAAGTTAACTCGACTGCCAAATAGAAAAATCAGGAGGGGTCTTCGTCATGTTAGAATGAATATGAGAAGTGAAATCTCAGGTTCCAAGGTGACTCTGGTGGCAAAAAAAAATAGAGCATAGACTATATGCGTGGAAAATCATATTCCATAAAGTATCAGACGGAAATTTGAAAGAATCAAATGCATTAACAATGCAACGACCATGCATTAACAGTATCATTCTTAGCAAAATAGATTCAACATGTACATAAAATCAGTATATTTAGTAAGTGCATGTAGGCTATTAGTTTCTGATAAGATGAGTGTGAAAATAAATGAACGGTAAACAGACTAATGCATTCTGTCCCTTGTTTAGGCAAGGATAAGAGTTTTACTTACTTAAGAGGAGCGACGATAGATTAACGATGGCAACGTTGCTTGAGTAGAGGTTAGTCCTAGCAATTAGACATTGGTTGGTTGTTGAGATGGGTTAACAACGATGTAGAAGTTTGCAAGGAAGACAGAGTAGGCCACAAGACCAAGTGAGCAATAAGCCAGTGGTCACCTAGAGTCTAAAGGATGCTCAGAGGGGAGGTACACAGAGTTTGCTGAGCGTTGGATGAAATTCTGGAGAAGGTTTGAGAGTCTAAGGAAAAGGGTCTCTCTATTTACATAACCTGCTTTCATTACCTGGCATTGGGTTCGAATACGTAATTTTTCAAAATATATCTATCATGAAAATAAATACGAATTTTTTTTTAAAAGGATCCAAAATATAGGACCGGCCGGATCTTGAGCTTCGTTCAGCAAACACCGTGGTCCAATCGGAAAACGAAGCGCAAAGTTCAAAAAAGGGAAGAAAGAAAGAAAGAAAGAAAGAGAGAGAGAAGTATATGCGAGAGCTAACCATTCCAATTTGCACTCGTACAGACGCAGCGACGAAGAAAGCCGGAGGAAGACAAAGCAGCAGGACGATCGGCCGCCGCCATATCCACGACCGCTACCCCACCCGCCGCCACCACCATATCCTCCGCCTCCTCCTGCTCTAAAGCCGCCCCCACGTCCAGGGACATGCCCTCTGCTCCCACCTCCCACACCTCCCCCAAAGCCACCTCCACCGAAGGGTCCACTTACTGTTCCTCCGTACACCCCGGCGGACCCACCTCCATGCCAATGCAAGTCCCGAGCACCACAACACACAAGTCCGGCGATCGACAAGAACGCGCCAAACTACGTACGACACCTCTCTCTGTGTGCGTGTTAATGTAGTTCTCGATCGTGTGGTCCATGACAAGCCATCCGTATTTAAGCGATCGATTTGGTTGACCGTGTATAATCCAGCGAAGGGCGTATCCGTCCACAGCAAACATTATACAACTGGCATTTACGTATTGTATTAATACATACACACGGTATCCTTTTATTTTAGTAGAAACTATATATAGTTGCCTAAGGGCAGAAGCAATCCTATAAATTAATCGAAACAAGTAGCCTATATGATATTTTAACGATAATACACGTAGACGTAATAATTTCCGTATGTTATTTTGTCTCTGTTAGATTATGTTTAGTCCAATTATTTTTAATCATATCGTTGTTTATTGTTTCTTAAAATAAAATATTAAAAGTAAATTTAATATATCTATTTAGACATTCATAGTAAAAAAAATGTCGTTAATGTCTACAAAATAAATAGATTCCATTTTAATTCGAATATCGACATATTTGGGATTAAGCAGCATTGTGCTCATCAGGATTAAGAGATCGATAATATAAAATACATTATTAATGAGTATGTGCAGCTTTCGTTACCAAGAGATGGAGACAACAATCGATAAATTTTGGAAGGAAAAGCTTTTTTAAGACGTAGTTTAACAATTTCTTTTGGAAGGAATCGGTCTGATTAGTTAAAAAAATCGGACTGGTTCGCGCGACGTTGGTTCATATATTTTATTAATAATAATAAAATATATTATAAAATAAAAAATATTATAATTATATATTAGATTATAAAGTTAGAATTAATCTTAATGATATTAAATAATTAATTTTATTAAAATAAAATTAACATACAAGCCAGGCCAGCCCGTGGGCTGGCCCGACCCGACACGCGGGTCGATTTCTAAGCCCAATTGACATATCTACGCGACGAAAGGACGCCGCTAACGTCAGTGTAGGTTGGGTGAGCACGATCACATGGCGGAAGAACGACGGATTCCAACAAAAGGCGCACGTTAGAGATGCACCCACGGTAAAATTACTGTAGGCGCTAAACATTTAATCTAAAGATTTTAAAATTTCAAAAAAAACGATCCTACCGTATTATCTTTTAAAACCAGTGATTAGATAAATTTTTTTATCTAAATATTTTAAAATTGAATACTTTTATGTTAATTTTCAATCATCGATTTTTCACTAAATAATAAGAATAATAAATATAACTTGAATTAGTATTAAAATTTATATATAGTAGACTATATCATCAATTAATTAATTATGAAATTATTTTTAATTTTCAAAATGCAATATTCAAATATGGCACGATCGTCTTGCTGCCGATGGATCTTCCTTGGGCTCCAACTGTTGTGGTGATGGGTTTTGTTCATCACACTGGCACGATGAGCGAGCGAACTTGATGACTGCTATTCTTTTATTAGTTAAGTTAGATTGTGTGTTGGAGATACGAGGAAGGAACAAAAGGCTGTAGAGGTACTACCTTTCTTCTGCGGAAAAGAAGTCACTCGTTTTGTGGTATCGACGGACGATCCCACCCATGAAGATCACCACCAGCTCAAGAAGGACTGAAGGAGGTGGGAGGAAATATATATACATACGAAGCAAACGGTGCCCTCAAGCCTCTACCGCCTATTCTGCCCCAATCGCCACCGCCGTTAACGTATGCACCATCCATCAGATATGATGAGTGGTTCCCTGATACAGGGGCCACTCATCATGTTACTAATGATTTGGGCAATCTCACCCTTCATGAGCCCTATCTCGATCACGAGCAACTGCGAGCCAGCACCCATTACGCATACTGCTTCTTCTTCTCTCTGTACCTTAACTCTCGCCCTTACTACCTTTCAAATATTTTAGCTATGAATGAGGGAGCACTTTGCCCTCCTTCAAAATGGTACGTGGGAGCTTGTTCCTTCCTCTCCAGGGATGAATATCATTGGTTGCCATTGGGTTTATCGCATTAAGCGAGGAGCAGACGATTCTATTGGGCACTACAAAGCGTGACTCATCGCCAAAGGTTACCATCAACAATCTGGTGTTTGATTATAACCAAACCTTCAGTCCCGTCGTGAAGGCCACTACTATTCGGGTGGTTTTATCCATTGCTACCTCTTCTCATTGGTCGTTGCGCCAACTAGATGTTTCCAACACCTTCTTAACATGGCCATCTCATGGAAATGATTTTTATAGAACAGTTGCTTGGTTTTGCGAGCTCCCACTTTCCTCACCATGTATGTTGGTTAAAGCACGCTCTTTATATCTCGAAGCAATCTCCGCGTGCTTGGTTTGCTCGCTTAAGCAACTTTCTTCTCTCCACCGGCTTTCATGGTTCCACTACCGATCTTAGACTCTTTATATACAACGGAGCTGGAACTATCTTGTATTTCCTAGTTTATGTTGAAGACATACTCTTCACTGGCTCATCCGTCGCAAAGATTGATCGCATTATTAAGCTAGAAGCAAAAATCGAAACCAAAAGTTTACAAGTTTGTGTAGAGATAGACGAAGAAATTGAATCATATATTAACACAGATCAACCACTAAGGTTTGATGAAGAACAACAAGAGCTCAAAAAAAAATAGCATTAATCTGATCACTCTAATTAGTTGATGGGTAAAGTAACTCATGTCACTACAACATATCCATGTATAAAGTGTTTTCTACTTTTGAGAGACTAAAGCAATTTTCTATTGAGCAATGCAATGTTCATGTTATGTTTTCCTTAATTGATGATTTTGATCCTTTAGATCGCGCGACAACAGAGATTATTCATGTGGTCTATCATGCATATAGGGTGACTCCCATTAGTTTATCATCTTCACTACGGTTGAAAGAATTTATCTTATGTATCACGAGATTAATTGTTCTTTACGAATTGAAGATTATGGGAATTATGACAAAAACGTTTCAAAATGAGTGTTGCCATGTTATGAATATATAGTCAAGTAGTAATATCTCTGTGTATTGTATGTTGTTTGGTTGAAACACAGATGGCAAGTTAAGTCAATTAACCTATTACCTTATATAAGATGGAACCTAATACCTATTTATTGTCAATTAATTTTGAGCTGTATTGTCACTTATTAGATGTTGTGATAGGTGTCAAAAGACGTCTAACTCGCATATCCATGTGAGGTGCTTCAATGTGTTGGTTTGATCACATTTGCTTGTCATCACGTCACCACCCCATAAGTATAATAACGAATATGTTATGAAGTATTATTAAAATTTTGTATCTTCCAAGTAACTTTATTATTCAATTAGTTTCATATATGATGTCTTTACCCAGAGTCAGTTTGCCTACATCTGCCAATAGATCATTGACAATGCAAGCTTTGACGTAGATCAGGAGGCTATTGTTGGAGTCGACGATGATATGGATGAACCAAGTCCATTTGTTGTCATTTTAATTATAACTAGCTAGAGTTTGGTTAACCTAACATTAATGTTTGAGCAGGACCATGTGGTTGTTGGGGGAGGGAGCAACCATACTTATATCTAAAACGCCAACAACCGATTCTCTTGTTCATAATTCGATCTCTTGTATATACAAAATTGGTCTTATTTAACAATTAATTCTTATTTCATCGTACATTGTAGTCATGATTTCAGTTTGACTACTCTATGGGTGCGTAGTGATGCATAAAGAATTTAATGGGCAGACAGATCTCTCATATGTTCTCTAGAGAGAGAAACGCATTTAGATATGAAGAACCAAATGTAGATATGTCAAGTATCATACTATAATGGGCTGATCCAGGTGCATTGGTAGAGATGTGTAGGTTTGGGTTGATCTGAGAACAGTTGCAGTAGATTTTCTAAGGCTGGTAGGAAATTAATCACAGAAGTGTTAAAGTAGCTTCACTTTACAAGATGTACCAGAGGAGTTAAAGTATTTACTTTTTTAACATTTCAGGAGGCAATGAATGATCTCTTTTCATGGGAAAAGTCACCCATACATGTGTTGGAATATCTAATCTTTCAAAAATTTTCCCAATGGTGAAATAATGTGGAAATTCAATCAAAAAGCATGATAGCAAGCCACAAGTATAATAACACAATGATTTAAATATCTCTACCATTAGATCTTTCACTATAATGATAATAGGCATTCTTTAGGATTCAACTAGAAGAATCACCACAATACATTAAATATTCAATCTCAATACACAATGGCAAATCAATATAACAAGAGGTAAAGGGAATTGCCAATCTCAATTGCCTCTATTTTAAGAAAACTGCCACCACCACGCTGTATGAAAAATCATGAAATTTGGTAGTAAATAAGCTTCGTGTGTTCTTGATATGTTGATAAAATTTTAGTCCATGCAGATGTTGTTTCACCCCTCAAACTAATCCTTTTTACTAGAATTATGATGTATAGAGAGAATTGTAGTGAAAATGTCATTGATCTTTCTTTCATAACCAATTCTTCTCCATTTCAATCCTAAATTCAACCAACCATTCTAATTGAATGGTAATAAGTTACAAAACAAGTCGGTGAAATTTCTAACTCAATCATACCACAAGTAACTCTCTCACCATGTGTTTGACCAAAATTACATGGGAGTCCAACTACCTGTAAGAATTGTAGCTGTTCTTCTCTTCTCTTTTGTTATTGTTTTTTTCTTTATCATTAACACTAAGAGAGTGTGTATGAGCATTTTACAAAAATGTCTATACAAGAAAAACCTTTAGCTCCTAGAGAGGAAAAATATATGGAAGGAAACCCAACTACACTATAGATCTCAAAGTCAAGCTACCACATCATCAAGTGCAAGGATAGAGGTTATCAACCATGTAGTCAATGGATGGACGTAGGGTTTGGAAACGATGGTTCTTGATGTCACACCACCAACGGTATTTAGCTAGGCTGGTTTGGATACATTGACCTTGACCACATCGATGGATTCAATGACTTTGACTAGTTCCTCATCCACACCAACCACATGCTTGTAGAATGAAACATACTTGTAATTCTACCTATTTACATTTTATACTTCATATTAGTTAATATTTATTTAAAATATTATATAAATGCGATTCTAACATTTTGTTTCTTCAAATGGGATCCATGTCTGAGAAAGAGGATGGTGAGATGGATCTGTGAAAGTGGTTTTTATTGTATGGATGAATGTGGTTGTGTATTTATGCAATGAGGAATGATTATTGATTTTATTTATTTTTTTTAATTATAGAGAATTTTGGTCAAGAAAAAGATATTCTTCTGCAATTCAATTTTTTTTTTTTACTTGGATAAATGAAAAACTGGGGATAAGTAAAGAACTCGTTCATTGTTTTTCTAGTCAAAGGAAGGATTGCTCCATTTTTGGTTCCAGAATCGTATCTTGGCCTTACCTATCTCTCATGGTTTCAATTTGATAATAATACCTTAGATGAAGGAATGTTTCCTTTACCTCTTGTTCATCTTTAAATAAAAATGAAAGAATAGACAAGGGAGTCTCTATCTAACTCAAGAGACCATGCAATGTCACATCGGCCTTAGGATTCCAAGTTTGTGCCTTCACAAATTTGAATTTGGGGTTCATTTACAAGCATGGGCCTAAGCTTAGTCTTCAGTGGATGCAGACTATTGCCACTAACACTGGGGTTTACCTTTTACTACCCTTTAAAATAACATATCGAATTTAAATTTGATACATCATTTTGTGACATTAAGCGCATAATCCATAAGAAAAATATTGGCACAAGTGAAAGAGTAAAATAGCATACTAACAAACTTAGTACATCATTTTTATACAACTACAAAAAAAGGAAGAAGCTTTGAGTATCTACATTTACATTTTTCTCATTTTCTATTATATACAACATTAGACTTACCGGTGAATTTATATAAAAGGAGGCAGCTGGGCCGCGTCCATTTAAGCCAGTTTAAAGCCAGTTTACTCACACATGTGAAATGTTTAGACACTCATGTGTGTTAACATTATAAGCTCGGTCTAATAATAACAATAATGATAATAAACAAAGAGATGCAGTCCGAAGCTTGTCGCCATTGAATGCTAATGATGGGCTGGTTGGTTGATATCTGCCCATCCGTCTTGCGTTCAGAGCCACAAGATCGATCACCACCGTATTTGACAATAGATCAAGAAAAGTCATAAGCATCAACAATAAAACTACGTGTCTTTCTTGTGGTGCATGATATATATACACTTAATGATATAAAATGTTGACCTGAATTATAATTACTTGATATTATTAAATTATGTGTTCTATGTCATACTGTAATTTATAACCAAATTTATTATAAGTACCAATCATAACGTTTTTCTAGGTAGATAGATAAATAGATTGGTTTCTCGTATATGTATAATGACGAATGATGATTTTGTAAGGACTTTAATCTTAAGATAAAAAAAATTTACACAAGATCGTGTGTCAAGATGATTGAATTTTTTTTAATTTTATTTTACCATTATTTTATCCGTGAATTTGAAACGTTTGAAGATTAACGTTTAAAATCCGCAGGATAATCTTAATTTAAATAAATAAATAAAAAAACCTTGAAACACCTGCAAGGAATTATTTATTTAAATTCTGACGTAGACGTCAAGATGGCGAGATGAGAGCATAAGATGCATGCATGCCTAGCTCGTGGTTGTGTGCTGGTTTGACCTTCGACCGCCTACCAAATCGCCGCTGGACGTCGCTTTCCATGTCCGTCATGCTGATGTCGCAGATGACGCATCTTCCCACTTCTCCTTCGTCTTCCTTCTTCCCCTTCTTTCCCCATTTTGTTTGGTCGGCATATCTCCTCCTTTCCTTTGCTCTCTCACCACCCATCACCGTCTTCTCTGGTCGTTATTATTTCACCGTCCCAACCGGCAGAATCGGCTCCGGTGAGTTCACAAGTCTTGTTATTGTTCTTGTTCATCCCCATCATCTGGATTATCGGTTGGATTGTAAATGGTCCATGCATGCGTCCTGGAATCTATTCCACGAATTGTTAATTCGATGTTGTGTCGAATTTGTTGGAATTCGCGCGATGGAACATGTGCTTAATTTCTTGGGTACCCAATTCTCCTGCTCACTGTAGTCGGTTGGATTTTCTCGCCTTTTTCCCTTTTTCTTCGAACTGGGCAAGTGTATAGATATGTATATATGGTGTTTGTTTAGAGCTTTCCCTTGGGCACAGCTTCCTCCGGGTGGTGTAATCTCATCGAAGAAGACAGACACCATTTCAGGGACCAAGTTTGGCCGATTCGGACGCTCAATCAGCAAGGGTATGGTGGAGATGCCGATGGCAGAAGCTGCTGCACTTCTCTAGCCACGAGAAACCCCTCAAGATAAGCAAGGATCGAAAGAGAGAAAGCGTTTTTCTGCTTTGGCAAAGACCACCATATCTTGGGTCGGCATGGACTCCGGGATGAACCTGAAAGCCGGGGCTTCGATGGCTAAAGATGACATGGAGCTGGGGCTGCGCCGGAAGTCGAGCGACTACGGAGACAATAACATGATGTTCAGAGCCGACAAGATCGACCTCAGGAGCCTGGACCTCCAGCTGGAGAAGCACTACAGCAAGGGCTGGGCGAAGCAGGCGAATGAGGTTCGTATGCCCAAGCAGGAGTGGGAGATTGACCTCTCTAAGCTGGAGATCAAGACCCTCATCGCCAGGGGAACCTACGGTGTCGTCTACAAGGGCCTTTACGACGGACAACAAGTTGCAGGTGCCCACTTACCTCGCTTATTCTTCACATATTCCTGCCTTGTTCATCTGCTACCGTAGGATCCATCGTCTTCTATGTTTGTGGGGTTTATGTTCCTTCAATTCCTCTCTTACTTGATCATTCAGGAGACATGGATACGTATGATTAAACTCAATCGTGTTATACTCATGTACTGTATAGGCCCCTCTTTTTTTATGATTTGAATCTATTTGCTCAAAAAATGGAAGTCTGCTCTCCATTGAAAGATCTAAATTTGATCCAGTGAAGTTTCACTAATTGGAACTACTCAATTCGTATGGTCTGTATCCACAACAAAACCAAGTTACAATATGTAAATCATGATATGCTCTACTGAACAGCTTCTGCTGTGAACTAGAAATTTTTTATTGTGAACCTGGAATTTTTTAAATCAGTTTTGGGTGGCTTATAAGATGGAGAGACTGAGTACTTATCAAGGATATTGCGACCACTGTCAGAGTTCAAATTGAGAAAGAAGCATAACCGTTTTTATCTTACATAATGGCTCATATCATTTTAAGGCTTTGTTTCCCTGTAGTTTCCAATTGTCATTTATATCAATTTTGGCCTGCACTTGTTCTTCTCTTCAAAGTGTGTGTAAGCAAAGTTGAAAGAAGATTTACTGATGATTCAACGCATATCATATAACCTAAGTATCAATGTTTCAGTGAAGATTTTGAGTTGGGGAGAAAATGGCATCGTTTCGGATGCTGAGGCAGCCTCCACTAGGGCGGCATTTCAGCAGGAGGTTGTTGTTTGGCATAAGCTTGATCATTTGAATGTGACAAAGGTGATGTATGCTTTGGTTTTATTTTGAATTCATTTTATTATTCCGGAATCTCTCGTCCTGTTGGTGTACCCATGCTTGATACTTGGTCGTGCAGTTTGTAGGGGCTTCAATGGGAACTTCAGAACTCAAGATTCCAGGGAAGGGTGGCAACAATGACGAGGTGATCCCAAGCAGAGCATGTTGTGTGGTTGTTGAATATCTCCCTGGGGGCACACTCAAACAATTTTTGATAAGAAACAGGAAGAAGAAAATTCCTTTCAAGATCGTAATCCAGCTTGCACTGGGTCTTGCAAGGGGGTAAGAGTTCATCAACATTCTTCTCGCTCCATTTGTTTCAATCAGAAGGGAACTCTCATGGTCACGCCTACTTTTTCCACAGGTTGAGCTACCTCCACTCCAAGAAGATAGTACACCGTGATGTGAAAACGGAGAACATGCTACTCAACAATGATGGAACACTAAAGATAGCTGACTTTGGTGTGGCGCGTGTGGAAGCCCAGAATCCAAAAGACATGACTGGAGAAACTGGTACCCTTGGGTACATGGCTCCTGAGGTACTTGGTTCACAATCAATGACAGATTCCCTTTAATGTATATTTTGAAGAATGTACAGGTCATAACTGTGAAATAATCCATCTTAAAATCAAACCTTCCACACTACTTAAAATTACTCCATTCATGACGAATTAAGTGGGGTGCTTCATTCAAGTCTGGATCATAATAAACTCCGCAGGTTCTTGAGGGAAAACCTTACAACAGAAGATGCGATGTGTATAGCTTTGGCATATGCTTGTGGGAAATATACTGTTGCGACATGCCTTACCCAGACCTCAGCTTCGCAGAAGTCTCCTCTGCGGTTGTTCGGCAGGTTAGTGGTATAGCACCGGCGTTCTTCTGCTTGGGCAGCTCTATCTATCTGCCCAGTAATCTGCTGCTCCTCCTGAAGAAACAAACTTATACTCGATCGGTGTTTTCCGTGCCTTTTGCAGAACCTACGACCGGACATTCCCCGCTGCTGCCCAAGTTCTCTGGCAAACGTCATGAGGAAGTGTTGGGATGCAAACCCAGAGAAGCGACCGGAGATGTCGGAGGTCGTGAAGCTTTTGGAGGCCATCGACACGAGCAGAGGGGGGGGCATGATACCAGACGACCAGATGCACACCTGCTTCTGCTTCAACCCATCTCGTGGTCCATGATTTATTTGCTCCGATTCCACCTCTCAGATAAATATATATATACATATCTAATACCGATACCGATAGACGATGGTTCGTTTTAGGAGTTTGGTAGTTAATAAATATGTTCTAGTTCCCAATGGCTCTGTTTTTTTCAGATGCTTTCGTCTGGAGTTCTTCCTGGGTTCGACCAATCCATATATTATGTGATTTGATGGTCGTGTAATATATACATACACTGCTTGCAGAGCTACCACGCCACAAAAAATCTGCTTCTATGTTGATCAAAAATAAAAGATTTTCTGTAGAGACACAGTTCAAGCGGCGCTTGTTCAAGTTCTTTTAAAATTATTATCTTTATTATAAATTTTTTTAAGTATAAATTGATATGTTATTAGTAAGCGTAATTAATCTATATTCATTTATTAGTAATATTATAATTAATATTAATATAATACATAATAAAAAAATAATTATATAATTGACATATATTTTTGTTATGTAATTAATTAATACGCTTGGATTGATAATTCATGTGGGCATAAATAAGAATTAATCACTTATTCGTTTATTAGCTATATTACAATTAACATTATCTCAATAATAATAGTTATATTAATATAGATTTATTTATAATCGATATTCTTATTATATTACTACTACTATATAATTACTAGTTACATTAATATAACGCTGAAGGGTATGCTCGTTATTTTACCTACATGATCTATCGGTTACTCTTCTGTCTTTTCATATTTCTACAATAAATATCACAAGCGTGTCGTTCTAGATATTGTATGATACACCTGATGGAAAAAGTAACCTAAAAATCAAACTAAGTAAACCACAACAAATCAATCAAAACACATAGAATTTATCGTAGAAAAAATCCCTCCATGTGAGAAGTTAAAAAACCACGATACCTCATAATCCAATCTAAATTGGCACTAATCTTAAAGGAGTTACTATTTTTCAAATCAAAAGGCTCAAGACATGCATCATCATCATCATCATCATCTAACAATATGAAAAATAAACTACTTAAATGCAAATCTCAATTAATGGCAATCACAAATGGCTTCAATTGTTGACAGCACCAACAAGAGTTTGAAGCTATCTTCCCGTGTGAGTCAACAACAGAGGAAGATCACTAAGCATTGACTATTAACTAGGTTGCATGCCGTCTATAATGATCTACTTTCCACAAGTGAACAATAACTGCCCACTGTAGCCATGCAAGCCATCGAATGCACGTCTCCCACCACTGTCACTTTGATCTTTAGAAGGTTTGTCTCCCTCCCTCTCTCTCTCTCTCTCTCTCTCTCTCTAAGTGTGGAACAGACGAAGGAACGAACCCTCACCACTACCCTTACCACCAAAACTCTCAAAAATCTCGATATCCCTTTTTCTCTCTCTCATTTTTTTCTCTTGCCGTTGGTTTCCACAACCATCCCATTCAAATTGGGATAGGAAATATTGCATATAGCCCCTTGCATAATCAGAAAATAAGAGAGTCATAAGGAAGAATGAGCCACAAAAGAAAGTAGATGGGGGAATGGCCTAACAATCTCCCCCTCCAACCATCTTCTAGGGTCATTCTCCAAGACCTGCAATCTAAGCACAAATGCTTAGCTTGTCTCTAGATACAACTTTAGTAAGCATGTATGCTCTATTATCATTGGCGTGAACCTTCTTGAATACAATTTCTTTGGAGTTGATTACATCCTAAATCTAATGATATCTAATTCATATATGCTTGAACTTGGAGTGAAAAGATAAGTTTTTGCTCAAATGAATTGCATTTTGACTGTCGCCAAACAACACAAACTCATCTTATAACAAACTAATTTCCCGAAGTAATCTCTTCAACTAGAGTAACTCTTTATAATATTAAATGGCTACTATAAATTCTACCTCTATAATGGACAAGGTCATGCACTTTCAAAGCCTAGATTGCCAATAAGCAACTCCCCATGCATAAGTAAACAAATACTCAAATGTAGACTTTAAGCTATCCACTACACCTACCATATCTGAATCATTAAAACCAATCAGAGTTGGTTCTCTATCACCAAAACATATCTTCAAACTTGAAGTTCCATGAAGGTATCTCATAATCTATTGAACTACTTCCTAATGTCGTTCTCCTGGATTCGATAGGAATCTGCTCACAATACTAACAACATAAGCAATATCAGGTCTGGTATATACCATGACATACATCAAGCTCTAAACAGCAGAGGCATAAGGGATTTTCTTCATTTCCTTTCTCTTCTCATCCATGGAGGGTGATTGCTTTTTGCTCAATTTAAATTGAGCAACTAGAAGGGAACTTACTGGTTCAACATTATCCATACCAAATTTCTGAAGTATCTTTTCAACGTATTTCTCTTGTGACAAAAACAATTTCTTAGAATTTTTGTCTCTTTCAATCTCAATCTTAAGAATCTTCTTAGCAAGTCCTAAGTCTTTCATAGCAAAAGACCTATGCAATATTTCCTTCAATTCTGCAATCTTTGACTTGTCCTTGCTAATAATAAGATAATCTACATAGAGCAACAAAATGATAAAATTTCCAAGAGAAAAGGATTTAACAAAAACACAATAGTCAATGCTACATTTCTTGTAGTCATGCTCCCTTATAACAGAGTCAAATTTCAAATACCATTGTCATGGGGCTTATTTCAAGCTATAAAGAGTTTTCTTTAACCTGCACACCAAGTCTTCCTTACCTTATTCAACAAATCCCTCTAGTTGTTCCATGTAGATTTCCTTCTCCAAGTCTCCATGAAGGAAGGTAGTCTTCACATCCATTTGCTCTATCTCCAAGTCCTAATTGACTACCAAAGCAAGGATTGCTTTAATGGAAGTCATCTTTACCACAGGTGAAAAGATCTCATTGAAATCAATGCCCTTCCTTTGTGTAAAACCTTTTACAAATAGTCTTGCTTTATAAGTTAGATGTGGAGTGTGCTCCTGTTCCTTAATTCTATAAACCCATTTATTCTTGAGTGCTTTCTTACCATTAGGCATCTTCACCAACTCATATGTTTAACTCTCAAGCAAGGAACTCATCTCCTCTTGCATGGTATCCATTCACTCAACATTCTTTCCTACCATTGCATTTGCATAGCACTTTGGTTCTACCCCATTAGATAGTAGCACCACGAACTCATTTGAAGGATATCTGGTAGACGGGGGCCTATCTTTAGTTGGTCTTTTGAGTGGATTTTTTGGTGGTTTTTCTTGCATAGATGGTTTTTCTTGATCATGATCTACTGTATCTTCATTTGGTGCCTAGGGAGCTTCTTGTCCATCGATGTCTGCATCATCTTCAACAACCACAACATCCTATTGAGTTGGAACTGGTTTACATCAATTAAGTCTCTCTAATGTTGAGTAGCTTCAACTGACACTTTGTCAATATCCTCAATTGTTTGATTTTCAACAAACACAACATCATGACTCTTAATTACCTTTTTAGCTATAGGATAATATAGCTTGTAGCCAAAATCATCCTACCTATAGACAAGGAAAACACACTACCATGTTTTCATATCAAGCTTGATTCTTTCATCTTAAGGGACATGCACAAATGCCTTGCATCCAAACACCTTTAGATGCTCATAGGAGGCTTCTTTATCATACCAAACTTTATTTGGGATATTCCCTTGCAAAACATAACATGGTGAAAGATTAATGAGATAAATAGTGATCATTAGAGTCTCACCTCAAAAGTATCTAGGTAGCTTTGCTTGTGAAAGCAAGCATCTCATCTTCTCTACTATAGTCCAATTAAATCTTTCAACAACTCCATTCAACTATGGTGTCTTTGGAATAGTCTTTCAACCTTAATCCCTTATTCTCTACAATAAGCATCAAAGGGTCCACAATATTCCCCTCCATTATCAATTCAAATGCACTTTAATTTCTTGCTTGTTTGCCTTTCAACTAACACTTGAAAATTCTTGAATGTCTCAAGGACTTAATCCTTGGACTTCAAGGGATAAGCCTAGATCTTCTTAGAGGAATCATCAATAAATGTGACAAAATATCTAGCTCCATCATGTGTTGTTTAGAATGAAAAAGTGCATATTATTAACGGTTAAATGATGGTTAATTGCATAATATTTAGCTTATCATATGAGAATTAAGCCATTATGTTATAATTGCACTGTTATATGCTTTAATTGAAGAATTTGCTTAATTTTGGGGAATTAATGTTAATTTAGTACATTTATGAACTGTCGTTAAGTTGCAGGCTATGAAATTCTTAAGTATTCGAATTTTCTGATATTTCAGACAGTTATGTTTAACAAACCAAATATGTATCAGATAGTTATGTTTAAATTGCTGAACAGTTATGTTTAGAGAGAATATTTTATTATTTCCAGATGTACACGTGTCGAAACGAGAATGAATGTCTTAAGTGAACTTTTGGTGAGTTATCTGTAACTATCCGAAATTGCAACTGGGCATCAGATAGTTATCCCTGTAACTCTCCGAAATCTCTTGTTATTTATAAAATAGCTGATGACACGTGTCATGTTCTAGGTAAGTGACTTAAGTGAACTTTCGGTGAGTTAGCTGTAACTATCCGAAAATGCATCTGAGCATCGGATAGTTAGACCTGTAACTCTCCGAAATGTTATTTTATGTTTAAACTGCTGCTGACACGTGTCGAGATCTAGTAGATTTACTTAAGTTATAACTCGTTAAGTTAGCATAACTGTACGCGTTGAGTTACATGAATATACACTAAAGTAACGTGTTAGGTTAGCGACTTATTTCTTTATTGCATGTATTTTATAGTTATTTTCCAAAATGCCACTGTAGCGGTTGTAAGAACAGACAATTGGAAGGAAAAACCACGTTTGCACGTATCACGTAGGAATTCAATTGCGTAGGGAGAAAAAAATCATCGCCGTTGATCTGAAGGAAGGAAATCCAACAGATCATTCAAGCAGAAGCAGTTACTACTGAAGAAATATAAAAGAAAAAAAGAAGAAAGTGTGATCGATGGACGACCAGTGTATACAGAGGAAGAGCACCGAGCTTTCTATAGACAGTATCAGCGATTCTCTGAAGTATCACACCAACCATCGTTATCACCATCATAATCACCAATCATCGGAGGTCTGTGAGGATACTTGCCTGCTGTCGGGTCGATTCCGAGCCAAACACAGTGCCTGACAACCACTGTGAGGAGTGATCGCGTCGTGGGAAGGGAAGCTACTTTCACCAAGCGCCGACTCATATTTCAGGAGATCGTAAAGTTTTTAGCCTTGGCTTCGGGTTGATGCTTGTATACTGAAGAGGAAATCATCTTGCAATTCTGGACTCGCGATTCTATAGGGAGAGGAGATAGAATTGTAAGTGGTTTAATTTTCAGTGGTGTAATCGTGTTGCAAGTAGTGTCGGAAGTATTTACTGTCAAGTGAGATTACTTTACATTTCACCTTTCGCCCATTTCCATGTTCACATCAAAACAAAAATACCAAAAACAATTTATCTTTGTTTGTATGTTGTATTTGAGTGTTGTATCGTGATTAATGTTATCTGTATCAGTTTTGTGATTGTTTTATGTTAGTTTTAATTTTACAGTTTACTGAAATTGGTTCGTACAAAAAACTTAAAGATTTTAATGGTTACTGTTTGAATCATCTGAATGTTAGTATTGCTTAATGATAAATCCAATGTTAACTAGCATTAAAAAGCTTAATTGATGTTATTTACAATATGTGGAATCACCCAATGGTTGGCTGAATTCCTTTGTAAATAGTAGTATTATAAAGAAGAGACAGGCTCGTGGAGTTAACTTAAGTCCACGAGGATAGTCCATTGAGTTAGCCATAACTCAACGAACTTAGTCCATTGAGCTAACTATAACTCAACGGAGTGCTTATTGAATATAAAATTGAATTGTTCACAATCAAACATTTCTTAAATTCGTCAGCAATTCCCTATGGGATCGACCTGTACTTGCACACTGATACAATAGACACTGTGCACTTGCAGTTAAGGTACAAATTGGAATTAATATCTAAATTGTATTAAAGGTTGTTTGTTTACTTCTAAAAGAAAGAATAGGCATAAAGATAAATTAACTAAGTAAAAACAGAAGTACCAAATCCAAGTTTTTCTAGTGTAGTGCTGGGAAAACCTAAACAAGTTTTATGGCGCCGTTGCCGGGGAATTGAATTGAATTGAATTGAATTGAATTGAATTGAATAGATATAAGCAACTATTCGAGCTGTTTCATTTTAATAGTTAGAGTTGTGTATTTTCTTCTGTAATTGAGAATATGGCATATGCTTATGCTCAAAGATTTCTGAAACCTTTAATTAGCATATGTGAATTCTGCAATTCTGAAGGACATGACATTTATGATTGTTTGAAATTGAGACATTTACAAATTATTAGATCCTATGAACAACAAATGAATTATCCTCAATATAATAGAGCCGAGTATGAGAATCCTATAGTTTACCCAACTGATGGTTAGTATAGAATGTGTAATATGGTGAGAGACACTAAAGTTTGGGATAGCTATAACAGACTGGAGCATAGCAAAATATGGACAAACTAGAATACTTTGTGTGTCAACAACAAGAGGTTAACCGGTTAAACTATAAGGAGGCATATTCAGAACCTAAACATGATATCATTTACGAAACTGAAAAAGCTATAAAGAAAATTGATCAAAAATTGAATACAATGAAATTAGATGATCTGGAAACAAAATTAAAAGTATTAAACAAAAATGCAATGAAAATACAAGTTATGCAACAGGACAATGAAAATTATAATGTTATAAACCTGCACAACTTGTAAAATATACAACAAACAGAAAACACTAATGTAAGAGAATTTAAAGAATGCACTTTAAAACTAAAAACAATTGAAGATCATAATCACGAAAATGATATACAAAAACATCATAAAAGTAACGAAAATCTGGAAGATGTATGTGTAACATTAAGATCTAGAACTGATATACCACCAAGAACTCAAAATGAAAATGATATGAAGGTGGACAAGAGTAAAAATCAAAATGATAATGAAAATGTAATAGTTGAAAATCTAGAAATCACTGAAGAACAATCTGAATCTGCGATTGAAGCTAAAAATGATCAAACAAATCAACTGAAAGAAAAAGAGTCTTTGAAATCAAAATCTTTAGCACCCTATCTTGAAAGATTACAACAAACAATTCCTAAAAAATAAGAAAAAATCAGAGAAATTTTTGAAAAAGTACAAGTTAACATTCATTTGTTAGATTTATTGCAGAATATGCCACATTGTGCTAAATTTCTAAAGGATTGGTGTACTAAGAAAAGAGAGTGAAAAGTTCTTAGAAAGGTCTTTTTAGCTGAGCAAAGTAGTTCCCTATTTCTGCCATAAATTCCTAAAAAGTTATCTGATCTTGGAATCCCTGTTATATCATGCACCATAGGAAATACCATTCTAGAAAGAACCTTAATAGACTTAGGTGCAGGTATAAATGTTATGCCAAGTGATATATTTGCATCCTTAGGATTAGAAAGCTTAACTCCTACTAGTACAGTTATTCAATTAGCTGATAGAAGTATAAGATACCCTAGAGGAAAAATAGAGGATGTCTTAATTAAAATCAAGAATTTTATATATCCTATTGATATTGTAATTTTGGATTCCCAACAAATTAAGCATAAAAATAGTGATACATCTTTAATTTTGGGAATGCCATTTTTAGCAACATCAGGGGCTGTTATAAATTGTAAAACTGCAATAATGAAGTTAGCATATGGTAATGAGGATACTCAATTAAATATTTTCAAACTAGAAATGTTTGAAGAGTTATAAATGTCCTTACATACCATAGACTTTTTAAAGTATGAAGGAGATATGTTAGATGATGTGATTCAAGAAGAATTAAATAGGCAAATCAATTCTGAAACTTTAGAAGAAAGTGAAAGCGTAAATATAGAAGGAGATCAGGAATAAATTAATTTAAAAAATGATGATGTTCAATTAGGAGCTCTAGCTTCTGATGGGCAGTATTTAGAATTAAAACCTTTACCTCCTGAATTAACCTATATATTTCTGGAAGATAAACGGACTTGTCCAATCATTATTGCTTCAGATTTAAAAGAGGATCAAATAGCTAAATTAAAAGATGTAGTAAAAAGTTATAAAGAAGCAATAGGATGGACTATGATTGATATAAAAGAGTTAAGTTCAACTTTATGCTGTCATCACATATATTTAGAAGAGAATGCTAAACCTGTTAGAATTCCTGAGAGGAGATTAAATCCAAACCTTAAAGAAGTAGTCAGGAAGGAAATCGTTAAATGGTTAGATAATGATATAATTTATCCGATTTATGATAGCTCGTGGGTTAGTCCAATCCATGTAGTTCCCAAGAAATCAGGATTAACAGTTATTAGGAATGAAAGTCAAGACTTGATACCTACTAGAATTCAATCAGGCTGGAGAGTATGTATAGACTATAGAAAGTTGAATGCTGTGACTAGGAAAGATCATTTTCCCTTACCTTTTATAGATCAAATGCTGGAAAGATTAGCAGGGCAAGAATATTTTTGTTTCCTAGACGAGTATTCAGGGTATAATCAAATTCCAGTAGCATTAGAGGATCAAGTGAAAACAACTTTCACTTGTCCTAATGGAACTTATGCTTTTAAAAGAATGACATTCGGATTATGCAATGCGCCAGCTACCTTTCAAAGGTGTGTGCAGGGCATATTTACTGGAATGACTGAAGATTTTTTAGAAATATTTATGGATGATTTTACTGTATATGACAACTTATATGAAGTGTATTTAAGCAATTTAGACCAAATATTAAAACGCTGTGTGGAAAAAAATCTGGTTTTAAATTGGGAAAAATGTCACTTCATGGTTAAACAAGGAATAGTCTTAGGGCATGTTGTTTCTAAAAAAGGGTTGGAAGTAGATAAAGCTAAAATAGAAGTAATTTCTAATCTACCAGAACCTAAGTTTGTAAAAGATATTAGATCATTTCTAGGACATGCTGATTTTTATAGAAGATTTATTAAAGACTTTAGCAAGATAGTTAGACCTTTAACTAATCTATTAAAAGATGTTCCATTTAACTTTGATAAAAATTGCAAGGAAGCATTTTTCAGACTTAAGACTAGCTTAATTTCAACTCTTATAATTCAAGCACCTGATTGGAACCATCCATTTGAATTAATGTGCGATGCTTCTGATTTTACTATAGGAGCAGTATTAGGACAGAAGATAGAAAAATCTCCTAGAGTGATTCATTATGCAAGCAAAACTTTAAATGATGCTCAAGTTAATTACACAACTATTGAAAAAGAATTATTAGCTGTTGTGTTTGCTTTAGAAAAGTTTAGATCATATCTGATTGGAGCTAAAGTAATAGTATACATGGATCATTCAACTCTAAAACATCTAATAAAGAAAAAAGAAACTAAACCTAGATTGATCCGATGGATATTATTATTGCAAGAATTTGATCTAGAAATTAAAGATAAAAAAGGTTGTGAGAATGTAGTAGCAGATCATTTATCAAGATTACAAATAGAAAAATCAAATATTGAAATTAAGGATAATTTTCCTGATGAACAATTAATGACCATCAACACAATGCCTTGGTATGCAGATATAGTTAATTACTTAGTTACTGGTTTAACACCTAAGGATTGGAATAGATAGGATAAGAAATTATTTTTCTCAAGAGTAAAATATTACTATTGGGAAGACCCATACTTATTTAAGAAATGTCCTGATCTGGTTTTAAGGAGGTGTGTTCCAGAAACTTAATATTCGAGCATATTGTCTTTCTGTCATGACCAAGCTTGTGGAGGACATTTTGGTTCAGGGAAAACTGCTGTAAAAATTCTGCAATGTGGGTTTTATTGGCCAACATTATTCAAAGATGCTCATAAATATTGCTTAAGTTGTTTAAAATGTCAACAAATAGGAAGAATATCAAAGAAGAATATGATGTCTCTTAATCCTATTGTTGAGGTTGAAATCTTTGACGTGTGGGGAATAGATTTTATGAGTCTATTTCCTATGTCTAATCAATTTAATTACATATTGTTGGGGGTGGATTATGTATCTAAATGGATAGAAGCTATTCCTACAAAAACTAATGATAACAAAGTGGTAATACAATTTATAAGAACAAATATATTTACCAGATTTGGAATACCTAAAGCTATTATCAGTGATAGAGGAACTCATTTCTGTAATATAAGTTTTGAAGCCTTAATGAAGAAATATGGAGTAAACCACAAAATTGCAACATCATATCATCCGCAAACAAGTGGACAAGTAGAAAGTGCAAACAAATAAATTAAATTAATCTTGAAAAAAGTAGTAAATCCTACTAGAACAGATTGGGCTAATAGATTGATAGATGCACTTTGGGCTTATAGAACTGCTTATAAAACAAGCTTAGGTATGTCACCTTTTAGGCTAGTATATGGAAAAAGTTGTCATTTACTTACTGAAATAGAACATAAAACTTATTGGGCATTAAAAACTCTGAACACTAATTTAAATCAAGCTGATGAAAATAGGAAAATGCAACTAATTGAATTAGAAGAATTTAGAAATGAAGCTTATTCGAGTACTATAAGAGAAAAAGAGAAAATTAAATTCTGGCATGATAGAAAAATTATTCTTAAAAGCTTTGAAATAGGACAAGAAGTATATCTTTATATGACTAGACTCTATAACCATCTAGGAAAATTAAGATCTAGATAGGCATGACCTTACATAGTTCAAAATGTTTATCCTTATGGAGCTATTTAAATTGAAAATCCTAAAAATCAGAATATATTTAAAGTAAATGGACAAAGACTTAAACCTATTCTGAAAACACCAAAAAGTTTCTTTAGAATTATAGAAGAAGTCAAAGTAGAGGACTACTAAAGCTTTACTTAGTAAGAAATCAATTTTTATGTTTATATATATAAAAAAAAATATTAAAAATATATATAAAACATACAAATAGTTGCGGTTCAACCGACTAGATCCATCGGTATGACCGGAACATAAAAAATTGTATATTAATTTTCAGAAAAAAAAATATTGGTTTTACCGAAATATAGTATCGGTTCAACCGAAAGAAAAATAAAAAAATAAAAAATATTTAGGTTTGATCGAAGCATAGTATCGGTTAAACCGGTAAAAAAAAGAAAAAAGAAAAACTATTCTCTGTAATATTTTTATTATTATATTTGCTTGTACGGGGAGTCCGTTGAGTTATGCTTAACTAAATGAGCTTACTCCGTTGAGTCTTGAGTTAGTCAACGAGCTTATTCCGTTGAGTTACAGTTAACTCAACGGAGTACTGTAGCTAAGACCTAAAATTAGAAAAACTCTAGAAGGAATTAGATGAACTTAGGCATAGAGATTAAATTGTATTGTTCGTCTATTTGTGTAAAATTGTATGAAATTGTATGATGTACTTGTAATGTAATTGATTCATATTAATGAATATAATTTTTCAGATGCAATTTTCATACGTATTTGGATGTGAAATGAATGGAATTTATTGAATATTATGTAATTTGTGGAACTTTATGAATATGTAACAGATTTACAATTTGCTGAATGATAGTACAACTGCTTAAAAATTTCTACATGTTATAAGGTAAAATGTAAATTCTGCATAATGTAAAATGACCTGCAAGTTAAATCTTTATATAATGTTCAGATTTAAATGTATTTTAATCAAAATGAGGCATTAATGACATAGATTTAACTTTATTACATTTAGCAAAATGACAAAGAAAAAAAACAGAATAGAAAACTTACGAGAGTGAAGCTTAGAAGTTGCCAAGTGTTAACTCAACGAAGTAAGTCCGTTGAGTTAACCGTAACTCCACGAGGTTAGTAATTTAATATAAGGTCACTCCGTTGAGTTATTTGTAACACAACGAAGTTATTCCGTGGAGTTAGCAACAGTAACCGACTATGTTCTGTTGAGTTTTCTGTAACTCAACGAGGTTAGTTCGTGGATTAAGCAGAACAGTTATTTTTTTAACCACAAACGAAATTTCATCGGTTTAGCGGTTACCAAAATTTGAAATTAGTAGTGGTACATGTACCCATAAAAACAGGAACCACGATGCACGTTGCACGTTGCAAGCCACGTTCTTGCAACGAGATTTATTCACTTTATGGATGCGCAGCATATATATGAAACAAAATGTTATTTACGAGTTACCAGTACTTTTAAAAGAAAGGAGAAAGCGTTGGAGGACCTAGAAGGAGAAGCAGCTGATTCAACCTTCATCCGATAACAAATATTTATAGAATAGAAAGCTTCAGACTGGTATGTAATTAATCTTCTGCTATTTATTTATGAGCACATGGACTCGTTCTCTAAACACTAAACGATTAGTAAGAACACCTATCTAGGAGTTTTCATTGCAGAGGAGTACTGAAAAATTTTCTGAACTGAATTTTAACGAAATTCTTTGGGGTGTAGCTAACCTTTCTTTAAAAGAGAACGTAGAGATGGCTGCTCCAGTAGAAAAACCATTAGGAGAGATTCTGTATCCTGAATTAATTGATGAACCTTCATGTATTCGATTGCCAAACTTTGAGGGAGAATGGTTTGAACTGAAATCTAATTATATTAGTCAATTGTCACATTTTCATGGATTAGAAAGAGAGAATGCCTATTATTTCCTTAGAGAATTTAACGAAGATTGTCAAATGATGAGAATCCCGAACATGAGTATAGATGCTATTAAACTTAGATATATCCCTTTTGCTTTAAAAGATACAGCTAAGAGATGGTTATATACTCTGTCGCCTGATTCAATTTCTACATGGACTGAATTTTGCTCTGTTTTTCTGGAAAAATATTATCCAACACATCAAACGATTAAAAGAAGAAAGAAATATTAATGTGTAGCCAAAAACAGGGTGAATCATTCTGGAAATATTTTGAAAGATTTAAAGATTTACTGACTCAATGTCCACATCATGCAATGAGTAAAACACAATTAATAAGTATAATTTATGAAGGCATAGATGTTTCAACGAAATCTTTATTAGAATCTACTTGTCAAAATGGATTTTTAAAATTATGTAGTGAAGAAGCATTGGCATATTTAGAAAATTTTGCAAAAAGAACTGCACAGTGGGAAAATTCGACTGAAGCTATTGCAGATAAAAGAATATTGCCAAGAGGAATGCATGAAATAGATTCCAATACTATGCTTGAGGTGAAATTAAATGAATTAACAAAGAAAATAGAAGAGTTATCATTAAATCAAAAGCTAGCAGAAAAGACTACAAACATAAATGACTTAGATATTATTTATGCTAGAAACCAGAGAGATAACTTGGGAAATTCTTATCATCCTAATTGGAGAAATCACCCGAATTTATCTTGGAGAAATAACAATTTCCAGGGAGGAGACAATATAATTGAGAAGAACATAAGTTATGAAGTATTAATTGAACAAGGAGTGTTTAGAATGAAAAAGTGCATATTATTAACGATTAAATGATGGTTAATTGCATAATATTTAGCTTATCATATGAGAATTAAGCCATTATGTTATAATTGCACTGTTATATGCTTTAATTGAAGAATCTGCTTAATTTTGGGGAATTAATGTTAATTTAGTACATTTATGAACTGTCGGTAAATTGCAGGCTGTGAAATTCTTAAGTATCTGAAAATGCATCTAAGCATTGGATAGTTATACCTGTAACTCTCCGAAATGTTATTTTATGTTTAAACTGTTGCTGACATGTGTCGTGATTTGGTAGATTTACTTAAGTTATAACTCGTTAAGTTAGCATAACTGTACGTGTTGAGTTGCTATATTGAACATTAGGGCAACGCGTTAGGTTAGCGTTATAAACTTAAGTTGTTATTTTTTTGCACATGTTTTATAGTTAAATTAACGAAGAAAGTTCGTTGAGTTATCTGTAACTCCATGGACTATATATTTTCTAAAATGCCACTGTAGCGGTTGCAGGAATAGACAGTTGGAAGGAAAAACCATGTTTGCACGTATCACGCAGGAATTCAATCGTGTAGGGAGAAAGAAATCATCGCCGTTGATCTGAAGGAAGGAAATCCTACCGACCATTCAAGTAGAAGTAGTTACTACGGAAGAAATATAAAAGAAAAGAAGAAAAAAAGAAGAAGTTTGTGTGATCGATGGACAGCCAGTGTATACAGAGGAGGAGCACCGAGCTTTCTACAGACAGTATCGACGATTCTCTGAAGTATCACACCAACCATCGTATCACCACCATAATCACCAATCATCGGAGGTCTGTGAGGATACTTGCCTGATGTCGGGTCGATTCCGAGCCAAACACAATGCCTGACAACCACTGTGAGGAGTAATCACGTCGCGGGAAGGGAAGACATTTTCACCAAGCGCCGACTCAAATTTCAGGAGCTCGTAAAGCTTTTAGCCTCGGCTTCGGGTTGATGCCTGTATGCTGAAGAGGAGATCATCTTGCAATTTTGGACTCGTGATTCTATAGGGAGAGGAGACAGAATTGTAAGTGGTTTAATTTTCAGTGGTGTAATCGCGTTGCAAGTAGTGTCAGAAGTATTTACTGTCAAGTAAGATTACTTTACATTTCACCTTTCACCCATTTCATCAAAAACAAAAATACCAAAAACAATTTATCTTTGTTTGTATGTTGTATTTGAGTGTTGTATTGTTTGTGTTGTATCGTGATTAATGTTATCTGTATCAGTTTTATGATTGTTTTATGTTAGTTTTAATTTTACAGTTTACTGAAATTGGTTCGTACAAAAAACTTAAAGATTTTAATGGTTACTGTTTGAATCATCTGAATGTTAGTATTGCTTAATGATAAATCCAATGTTAACTATCATTAAAAAGCTTAATTGATGTTATTTACAATCTGTGGGTGGCCCAATGGTTGGCCGAATTCCTCTGTAAATAGTAGTATTATAAAGAAGAGACAGGCTCGTGAAGTTAACTTAAGTCCACGAGGATAGTCCGTTAAGTTATCCATAACTCAACGAACTTAGTTCGTTGAGTTAACTTTAACTCAACAGAGTGCTTATTGAATATAAAATTGAATTGTTCACAATCAAACATTTCTTAAATTCGTTAGCAATTCCCTATGAGATCGACTTGTACTTGCACACTGATACAATAGACACTGTGCACTTGCAGTTAAAGTACAAATTGGAATTTATATCTAAATTGTATTAAAGGTTGTTTGTTTACTTCTAAAAGAAAAAATAGACCTAAAGATAAATTACTAAGTAAAAATAGAAGTAACAAATCCAAATTTTTCTAGTGTAGTGTTGGGAAAACACAAACAAGGAGCTAGAATAGAGAAATTAGAAAAGATAATCCAACAAGTAAACAATCATCTAGAATTTATATTTGGAAATGATGCAAATCAAAATCAGAATAGAAATATATCACTTAGATAGAAGGAACCAATGGAAGTTAGACCTACTGGAGGATTGCCAATACAAGCTATACCTAATCCTGTCGATAGAACGGTTAATGAAATTGATACCTGTTTAAAATGAAAAAGTGCATATTATTAACGATTAAATGATGGTTAATTGCATAATATTTAGATTATCATATGAGAATTAAGCCATTATGTTATAATTACACTGTTATATGCTTTAATTGAAGAATCTGCTTAATTTTGGGGAATTAATGTTAATTTAGTACATTTATGAACAGTCGGTAAGTTGCAGGCTTTGAAATTCTTAAGTATCCGAAAATGCATCTGAGCATCGGATAGTTAGACGTGTAACTCTCCGAAATCTCTTTTTATGATTAAACTGCTGCTGACACGTGTCGAGATCTGGTAGATTTACTTAAGTTATAACTCGTTAAGTTAGCATAACTGTACGCGTTGAGTTACATGAATATACACTAAGATAACGCGTTATTTTAGCGGGTTATTTCTTTATTGCATGTATTTTATGCACGTGTTGAATTTAAATGCTTTAGAATATCACGTGAGATGCACATGTTTAACTCGTTAAGTTAGCATAACTGTACGTGTTGAGTTACATGAATATACACTAAGGTAACGTGTTAGGTTAGCAGCTTATTTCTTTATTGCATGTATTTTATAGTTTTTTTCCAAAATGCCACTGTAGCGGTTACAGGAACAGACAGTTGGAAGGAAAAACCACGTTTGCACGTATCACGCAGGAATTCAATCGCGTAGGGAGAAAGAAATCATCGCCGTTGATCTGAAGGAAGGAAATCCAACCGATCATTCAAGCAGAAGCAGTTACTACTGAAGAAATATAAAAGAAAAGAAGAAAAAAAGAAGAAGTGTGTGATCGATGGACGACCAGTGTATACAGAGGAGGAGCACCGAGCTTTCTACAGACAGTATCGGCGATTCTCCGAAGTATCACACCAACCATCTTTATCACTACCATAATCACCAATCATCGGAGGTCTGTGAGGATACTTGCCTGATGTCGGGTCGATTTCGAGCCAAACACAGTATCTGACAACCATTGTGAGGAGTGATCGCGTCGCGGGAAGGGAAGACATTTTCACTAAGCGCTGACTCATATTTCAGGAGATCGTAAAGCTTTTAGCCTTGGCTCGGGTTGATGCCTGTATGCTGAAGAGGAGATCATCTTGCAATTTTGGACTCGCGATTCTATAGGGAGAGGAGACAGAATTGTAAGTGGTTTAATTTTCAGTGGTGTAATCGCGTTGCAAGTAGTGTCAGAAGTATTTACTGTCAAGTGAGATTATTTTACATTTCACCTTTTGCCCATTTCCATGTTCACATCAAAACAAAAATACTAAAAACAATTTATCTTTGTTTGTATGTTGTATTTGAGTGTTGTATTGTTTGTGTTGTATCGTGATTAATGTTATCTGTATCAGTTTTATGATTGTTTTATGTTAATTTTAATTTTACAGTTTACTAAAATTGGTTCGTACAAAAAAAAACTTAAAGATTTTAATGGTTACTGTTTGAATCATCTAAATGTTAGTATTGCTTAATGATAAATCCAATGTTAACTAGCATTAAAAAGCTTAATTGATGTTATTTATAATCTGTGGAATCGCCCAATGGTTAGTCGAATTCCTCTGTAAATAACAGTATTATAAAGAAGAGACAGGCTCGTGGAATTAACTTAAGTCCACGAGGATAGTCCGTTGAGTTAGCCATAACTCAACGAAATTAGTCTATTGAGTTAACTGTAACTCAACAGAGTGCTTATTGAATATAAATTTGAATTGTTCACAATCAAATATTTCTTAAATTCGTCAGCAATTCCCTGTGGGATCGACCTGTACTTGCACACTAATACAATAGACATTGTGTACTTGCAGCTAAAGTACAAATTGGAATTGATATCTAAATTATATTAAAGGTTGTTTGTTTACTTCTAAAAGAAAGAATAGGCATAAAGATAAATTAACTAAGTAAAAACAGAAATAACAAATCCAAGTTTTTCTAGTGTAGTGCTGGGAAAACCCAAACATGTGTCATCACCTTCATTAGCCCACACACATCAGAATAAATTAACTCTAACAATTCTGATTTCTTTGAAGAGGTTTGACTCTTGAAGGCAACTCTATGTTGTATCCCTGCCAAATAGTCTACATAATGTTCCAAATGCACATCCTTCAACTTTGACAGAAGTTTTCCTTTCAAGAGTGTTGACATCCCCTTCTCACTTATGTAGCCAAGTCTCTTATACTATAGCACAGTTTGATCTTCACTTTCTAAAGCATTTACAATAGCACTAGAAAGTTTAGCATGAATATAATAAAGACGATATACTTTTTCACCTTTGGCTACAATCATATTTCCTTTGGTGAGCTTGAACTTGTCATCTCCAAAGTTGCTAGTGTAGCCTTCCTCATCAAGACCTCCAATTGAAATGATGTTGAGTCTCAAAGACTCAACATGTCTAACAGATCTAAAGACCAACTTTGTGTAAGCTATGATTGTCAAATGCATGTCCCCTTTTCCAACAATCTTGGCTCTGTCATTGTTGCCCATCTTCATCATCTCAAAATCTCTTGCAACATAAGATGTGAAGAGGTCCCTTTGGGATGTAGCATGAATAGTGGCTCCATTACCAGACACCCAAGTTATCTCATCTCCACCAAGAAGACTAATGGCTTCATCTGTGACTATAAGTAATTCTTCAAATGTAACCCTTTTCATGGCAATAATAGCACTCAACATCTGCATACTTGCTTTTGGATTTACTTCTGCCATTTTCTAAGTCTTTAGAACTTTTGCTTTTGCTTCTCCCTTGTGACTCTATAATCAATATATCTAAATGTAAGGAGGAACCATTTGCAATTCTCCTAGATTCTTTATTCATCACTTTAGTTTTAACATAATCCCAAGTGACATTTTCATTAGAAGTAGAATTACATAGAGTAACTTTCAAGCTCTCCCATGAATAAGGCAAAGAACCTAGACGTAGTGATGCCCTCACCCCATCATTAAAAGTGATGCCTATTGAAGATAATTGATTTATAATCCCTTGGAATGTGTTTACACTTGTATTTGTTAGACAGAAAATACTTCAAATGCTCTACATAATGAAAGGAACAATTGACTTATTTATGAAATGCATCCTTAAATAAGTTTAAACTTAAACACAAACAAACCTAAGCTTTTCCTCCAAGCCTGTGGTGGATAGTCAATTACAAAGAAACCTTAAACGACAGGACCATGGGGGCTTTAATTAGGTTTTCTCCTAAGGTATTTTTACTTTTTAAGGAGAAATGAAAACTCTCAAATCGTCTGGTCTTATTTGAGATTTGTAGTTAGAGAGATGAGTGAGATAATCTTGATGTGGCATCTTGGATCTCAAGGAGAACTAATCACGTGTGAATCTTGACAGGAAGGAAAAGGTATTTATATCATGTTACATGAATCTTTAGCAGGTACGGAAAGAGATGTCCTTCTCAAGGGTCTGTCGGTACCCTGCCCTGCATACCTGGAAAGTGTGGTGAAACCACTCGGTCGGTCCTCCTCCTCTACCTCCGTTCCGGCTTCCGTCCTTGGCCGTCGCGTCTCTGCCTCCACCGGCCAGCCGGACGGCACTGCCGGGGAATTCTCCCTCTCCGAGCCTCGTTCGGAAGCCGCTACTCCTCGCCATCAGTGGTACACTCCTTAATTACGTTACGAGGTACGCATTTCGATGCAAGGACGAAACGATTCACTGTGCAATGCATCTTCCTATCACCTTCGCGTTCCTTTTTTCTCTCTAGAATGTCACGATCCCTTTTTCGTCTTTCTTTTCCGCCCTTTCTTTTCTTCCTCCTGTTCCATGTATGTAATCCCTCTTCCGGTCGCATTGGGGTTTTTTCGCGTCGGCTTCTCGTTGCTCTCCTTCTATGTTGTCGATGATCGTTAACTTTTCCATGCCTTATCGCATCTCCGTCCCCAACTCATTTCTGTTGTCAATATCATGTTTCGTTATCATCCGTACTATACTTCTGCAAACAAAAGAAGCAAATGCGGCTTTCTCTGTAGCAAGCACGGTTGCTTGCTTCTCATTTGCCTTCTTACGCGTGGGTATTTTTTGCGCTACACAGGGTCCGTCGCTTGCTTGTGTTCGATATCTTGATCGTCGATGGGCAGGGGTGAAGTTTATGATGATCGTGATGAAGTGTTCTCCGTCATTGCCGATGACACTACTGAAGTTGGCTTCATCGATTTCGAGGATGATCAATCGGTACATGGTGGATACGATGACCTCTATGATAGTTCCATTTCCATCTCCGCGCCATTCCCGTTGGACCGTGGCAAGCCTCAGTCTGCTTCGATTGGACGCACCTGTGCTGATTCGTTCACTCTCAGGAACATCTCCACTGACCCGGTTGAGCTATGGAGTGTTAGGATCTTTGCCTCCAATCCCAAGGATAGTTTCGTTCTGTCCCTCATGAAACCTCCCCTGGATGATGACACAGATGAAGAAGCGGCTCGAAACTTTCTGGGCACCACTTCACTGGAGGACAGGATGATTCAGCCAGGTCAGGCTCTGACTATTTGGCTGTCTTGTAAACCGCAGGAGATCGGTATGCATACTTCGGTTGTGCATTTTGATCTGGGAGACGAGAAGATTGAGAGGGTGGCCTTTCTATTAGCCGAGGATCGTGTTTCCCAATCACTGGCTTCCAGTATACCCTACAACAGACCAAATAGGAGGAGGAATACCTTTTGCGTTGATCGATATGTGGCTGGTACACGTCCAGCACGAACAAATGCTTGTCAGTACAGAAATCGGCTTCCTGAATTCAACATACCAGTTGAACTTCGTGAACTAATAGAGAACCAACAACTTCCAGAGGTCCTCTTGGATGGGTTGAATAGAAGAAATTATGCAAAATTCTTCAGCACTCTACTTGTCATGGAAGAAGTTCATCTTGAGGTAAACCATTAGGCACTTTAGCTGGTAAACTTTCTATCACAGCCTCGTTATTTTCTCTAAATTTCCACAGGAGGAGATGAGAGGGTACAACATGGAATGTGTGACCATGCGAAGGAGAGGTAACAACTTCTTGACTCTTGAGGTACCTGGCCTTGCGGAAAAACGTCCTTCACTTATTTGTGGTGACTATATATTTGCTAAACTTGCTACAAATGGGCAAGATGATGATTGCCATCCATTTCAGGTATTATGTTGTTTCTTTTTCCGGTCGAAGAAAATTTTAGTGCTTCTTTGTTTTTTATGACCTCTTAATTTTCCAGGGTTACATCCATAGAGTTGAGGCTGATGAAATTTATCTTAAATTTGAGAAGGGAATTCACATGAGGCATCATGATGATGACCTTTACAATATCAGATTTACATACAATAGGACAAACATGAGAAGATTGTACCAGGCTATTCATGAGGGGGAAAATTTAGGACCTGACATTCTCTTCCCATCTGCGTCATATAATCAAAGAATAATAAAAAATGTCCGATTTGCCCCATTCAATCCTAACCTCAATAGGGAGCAATCATTTGCCATTGAGAAGATCCTAGGCTACCGTGGTCTTGCTCCATATGTTATTCATGGACCTCCAGGCACGGGTAAAACAATGACATTAGTAGAAGCCATTTTGCAGATATGCAATACACAAGGAAATGCAAGAATTCTTGTTTGTGCTTCCTCAAATAGTGCAGCAGATCATGTGCTGGAAAAACTTATTAGCTGGGATGAAATAATTCAAGTGAACAAAGTCTTCCGTCTGAATGCTCCAAGCCGTCCATATGAGGATGTGAAGCCAGATTTCCTTCACTTCTGTTTCTTTGATGACATGATTTTCAGGTGTCCTCCACCTATGGCTTTATTACGTTATAAAGTTATTGTTTCAACATACACCAGTGCCTCTCTTATATATGCTATGGGTGTAACTAGGGGCTCATTTACACATATATTCTTGGATGAGGCTGGCCAAGCCTCCGAACCAGAGACTATGGTTCCTTTAGCAAACCTTTGTTGTAGGAAAACTACTGTTGTACTTGCTGGAGATCCAATGCAATTGGGTCCAGTTGTTTTCTCAAAAGTTGCAGGAAATTTTGGTTTGCAAAAGTCATATCTTGAAAGATTATTTGAAAGTGAACCATATGGAAATGGGGATGAAAATTTTGTAATGAAGTTGCTTGATAATTATCGTTGTCACCCTGCGATTTTAGACCTCCCTTCAAGGCTTTTTTACAATGGTGAATTGGTTGCTTGCAGGCAAGAAGATGATTCAGCTATTTATGATTTACTAGATATTCCTAACAAGGCATTCCCTATTCTTTTTGTTGGTATTCAAGGTTGTGATGAGAGGGAGGGTAATGACCCATCATGGTTCAACAGAATTGAGGCGAGCAAGGTAGTTGAGCTCATTGCAAAATTTAAGAGAAGTACAGACTTAACTGAATTGGATATTGGAGTAATAACACCTTACAGACAGCAGGTGCTCAAGATCAAGACAGCACTTGAAACTATGGACTTGCCTGATTTGAAGGTTGGAAGTGTTGAGCAGTTTCAGGGGCAAGAACGAAACATCATAATCATATCAACAGTTCGGTCCACAGTCAAACATAATGAGTTTGACCTATTGCACAACCTTGGCTTTCTTAGCAATCCTCAGAGGTTTAATGTTGCCATCACGAGGGCTAAAATTTTGCTCGCCATTGTTGGAAACCCACATATAATTACAAAGGTGCTTTGCAAGTTTTTAGCTGCACTCACTCTAGCATTGTTATTTTTTTCATTTCCCTTTTATTTGCAGATTTTTTTGTTCTACTCTATTCACTCGTTTCATGATTAATGCTGGGTGGATGCTCTTTTTGATGAATAACAATGTGTCTTATCCCTAACCTGTCAAAAAATTCTTTTAGCTTTAAATGATGGATTTTATGCTTTATTGCACTCTCTTTGTTTCTGCATTCCTACAGAAATTAATGGTGCTAAAATTCTTGAAATCTGGTAAGGTTACAATAGTGTGTCAGTAGCTTACTAAAGGATTGCATTTATCATGATAGATTGATAAATGTGATGCATTGGTAATAAGCTAGTTTGAATACATAGGAGTCAAGATTAGGTGATCGTTCTATAAGTACATATTCTTTTTGGAGCAGCAACAAGAAAGATATATTACAATCAAGAAAAATAAGAGGCCTACACAAGCTGTAGGCAGTCTCAAAAAAGAAAGAAAGACAAAGTAAGATTCCAAGCGTGAGATCTGCAAGAGACCAGAAATGTGGTGAACTTTTCAAAATATTCTACAAAGTAGGCCTATCCGAAAATATCTTCCAAGTTTGGTGTACTTACTATAGACAGCCATTATTTTTTCAAATTTTTTTTATAAACATTGTAGCTAAGCTACCTAGTTCTTCCCGCCATTAACTTTGGTAGATAATAGAGCATTTTTGAAACTCTTTGTTAGAACTTGATGGCTGAGCTATTGAGTCCTAACAGAGAACTATTCCAAATTCTTTGTTTGAGTTAGCGGAGTCACACCTAATCTTGTTTCCTTTGTCTCCTACATTCCTGCATGTTAGCCAACCTCTTTGTACAACCAAACCACACATGAAGAATGCATCAGTTTGTGTTAACACAAGCAACCTGTTCATCAACCTTGGTGACTGCCTTCATATAAGTGTTAATAAGGTTGATGGGTTGAAAGTCGGTATTCAGCAATATTCATGGCACAATGTTTTTCAGTTACCTGGAAAACGAATGAGTGGTTAGCAGTATCACATCTAATGTTTCTTTCTTGGAACTCTTGTACCATCTCTACAAACTCCACACCCAATACTGAAATACATCTGGACCTCACGTATTCTTTCCATTTCAACAACTGCAGCCTTGATCTCTGACATGAATTTTACAGATACATAATTTCATCCTCCTAAGTAAGACATGGAAGTTAAATAGTGCCCTTTTGGGGCCTTCATCCTTCAGTTTTGTTGAAGTCTTTTCTAATGTTCAGCAGTCATGGACTCAGCTTCCTTCCCGCTTATATAGGTTATCATCAACTTTAATTTTAGAGATGCAATTGATTCTCCTGTAAGCATTTGTGCATATGACGAAGAGACCTGTTTTTCCATCCCTCTCGTTCAGCCCAGATCATTATGTCCATGCTGGCTTCTCTGATTCTAGAATGCCAATCTCAGATTTCATGTGTCTCTGCTTCCGTCAACAATTCTGTCCACTTGCTGCCCAGATTATGAATGGTTCAAAGGATAGAAGACTTGTGCTGATTTGTCCTTTCTCTCCAGATTGCTATTATCCCTTTTCTTGTCTACATAGGTGGAGGGAAACATAGGTGGTGGAGGAGATATAGGGGGATGTAGGTGAAAGAAGGAAAGGGCTTTTCAATAATCTAATCTTGACCATTGAATAAATCCAATGATTTTGGTGGTTTTCTTTGTAAGTTGAAACACTTTCTTAGCTTAAAAGGATCATATTTATTATAAATAAGATAATGAATATGAACTATGTTAAATACCAAATATTTGATTCGATAAATAAACAAATTCAAATTGGATTTTAATCGGTGGGTATCATGTATATTCATATTTGTAGGAAGAGACAGAAAAATGGCATCCGTATCATAAAGTTGGGGTTACGGGAGTTTTATAGTGTGTATTTAGATATCCATTTACCCACCATACAACATAACAACACTTACATATATATCTATTATATCTAACGGTATTCAATCCAATTATTTTTTAATATAAATTCCAAATTTTGATTAAGGTCTTTCAGATTTTGGGTTTGGATAATTTCATGCTAAGCACATTTGAATTCAAATTGGATTTTAGATTTTGAATATTAATTTACAGGCCTAATTTTACACCACCACCCCATTTACTAAATGTAAATCTTGATAAATTTTTTGTTTTCTAGAAAGGTTGAAAGAGCATCGAAATACATTTGAGCTTGGAAACTGTAGATAAGCCAAAATTACGAAAATTTTGTTGTTTAACAACCTCTCCTTTAGAAAAACACGGTCCCTTATGGTAGTTAAGAATTCTGCTTGGTGTTCTTTGAATAACTCATGTTTGACTTGTGCTTCAGTCAATTATGAATGAATTGAGCTTGAATATAATTTTAGATTCATTTAAACAAACTAGCTAAGCATGAATATTTTTTATTTCACTTGATTAAGGCTTGTTTGAACTTTTTCCATTATTTTTGAATTTTCATAGTATATAACTATAGGGTGTTAAGTGTAAATGTATAATCTATATGATATCCATTGAATTTTTATAATTAAAGTTTGCATTTTTGTCATGAGTATCATTGAAGAATCTCCTAATGGAATATGCAATTTACATGAAGGCTTAGGTTGTCGATGGGAATCCAATTGTCCATTCCTGTTGCAATGGTTATGCCAAGTCCTAATACACAAAGGAAGGAGTACAATAAAAAGGGATAGCACTGTGAAAACACAAGAAATGGGTGGGAATAGTTTTCTCTTATTAACAAATATAAGACTTCTGGATATAGAAGTTATATAAAGGAGAGACATATAAGTTAAGCACTGTGAAACTAAACTCACATACACAACATAATCCTGATATATTATTTACTCCACTTCCCTTTAAATTAAAACATTTAGCTTGCAACTGACTTAACAACGATTTACAGAAGTAACAAACTTAAATATAGTTGAAAATAACAGGTATATAAAAAAACGTAAAACCACTTGTAGCAAAAGTAATAGCCAAAAGCAGTAATGATTGTTAGAATAGAAGTAACAATAATAGGAATAATCTAAGATAAATCTAGGAAGAACCATGCCTTAGACATGGTGAATTAACCATTGCATGATACAATTTGAGGTAGTAAAACGAATAGATAAATGTAGTCTATCCTCAGAAGTAGGTAAATAAATGTGATGTACCCCTTGGAATTTTTTTTGGAAATTGTTTTCTCTCTCTCTCTCTCTCTTTTTAACTTCCACCATTTTTAACACTTTTTTATGCAATTTTTTATTTTTTCTTTTCTCTCTCCTTTCTCTTTCACTCTCTTACGTGCACACACCTTCTTCCCATTTTTTCTCCCTTTCTTCCTTTGCTTTGCATGTGTGCCACTACCCTCCCTCCTCTCTCTCCCCCTCCCCCTTCTTTGTACTCCCTCAGTGAACTCATCATTGAGTTAGCAAGAGGGGCTAGTAGTGCCAACAACACCATTGGAGATGGTAATGGCAGTGTTGTTAGTGCATATGATGGTGGCATTGACTAGAGATGTGGGAGGAAACGGTATCTGGGGTCTCTAGTGGCCTTGGGAAGAGGGTAAATGTGGTTGTTAGTGTCATAGCAATAGTGGCAGGTACTAGGATGGCATGGTATGAGAATTCTATCATAGACGACGACTTGTGATGGTGTTGGAGGGGCCATCTATGGTGGCTTACAATTCTAGAAGGTTGTCAGCTATGAAGAGGGCCAAGGGACCCTGTAGCGATGGAACTAAAAGACTGGAAGGAGAGAATGACTAGGGTTTTTGGAGTGGGCAGGAGGGTGGCCAACAATACTTGGGATTTGTCTCCTTATCTAAGCTTCTCTATGTTCTAGAACTGTCAAAACTTAAACTTTGATGCCTTGTGAAAATACAAGAAATGAGTGAAAATAGATTGTTCTCATTGATAAACATAAGACTTTAGATATAGAGACTATAAAGAGGAGACAGATAGAAATTAAATAATGTGAGATTAAACCTACATGCACAACATATAATCTTAATATCTTATTTACTCACATTATGAATGAGTCAAACTTGAACATAAATTTAAACTCATTTAAATAAACAAGTTAAGCTTAAATATTGTTGATTTGACTTGATTATCACCTACTTGATGGTTCAAATAAGCATTATTGTTTTATTCTGTAGTAGATTGCCATGATTTCTTTGGCCCTGTAAACTTTATTTAGTTTGTGTGATTCAATTTCCTTGATTTATTATAGCAATTGATAAGCCATTTTGTTGCTCTCTGTGTATCATCATTGTGTTTTCACAATTTTTGTTTTTATGTGCTTGTTGACGTATATGTCTTGCTTGTTTTTATTCTTTTCAAAGAGACTAAGTTCTGTCTATGAGTAAACCTATAACAATATTTCCATCTATGTTTGAAAATAACTTTATTGCATAGTGCAGGATCGCAATTGGGATAAACTTCTTAGGTACTGCGCAGAAAACGGTTCCTATCAGGGCTGTCCACTCCCTCCTCCAGAAGTGCATAGCGATGCTGAAGTATCTTCAATTACCACTGGGGAAAACTTGGGACCCTCTAGTGGTGACTGGGAAGATTATATTCCTGAACAGCATCCCAACCTACGATGGTGATAAATGGAGTGAAAAGAATTTCAGATGCCAGGCAACTGAAGTTGGCCGGCAAGAAGACGGAAACGAATTCGCAAATGAGGTTTGGGTCCATGAAACCGGTCCATACTCTAATGAAGTCAAGTGGGAGTGAAAAGAATAGAAATTTGTTAGGACGGAATCTGGGAAGAAGAATCCAAAGAACATGGAATTAAATGAAAGCCGGATGTGAATCAGAAGTCGAATATTAATACAAAGCCGTCTGCTGATTATTTCATCTCAGAATTTGTCTGAAACAGCAAGCCGGTAGTTTAGACTGCTTCCTTATTACAAATTTATTTGGAATTTCATGTTTCAGTCAGAGACAGCAAAGTTTAGAAGGAAATGTCCTGGTGCGATTCATATTTATTTCAAGACTCACACTCAATTCTTCCCTCCACACTTTCTTCTCCTCTCGTCACTCTTTTCTTACCTCTCATCTCTCATATTGTCTCAAGCTCACTAGTCTTGGCGAAGCCGAAAGTGGGAGCAAGGTGCTCAGGCATCATCCATCACCTCATCAGTTATGAAACTTGAATCTCATGACTGACAAATGCCCTAATTAAAACAAAAACATTGGCCCAAAAGATAGAATTTGCGCATGCATCCACTTCAACGAAAATCCACCGTTTATGATGACCCATTTATAATAGCATTTAGCTACTGTAATATTATTGTAATTATACAACCAATGTCGATGCAGTGTGATTATAATTTTATAATATCGTAAATATACTAAATAATAAATATTATATGTAATGATTAATGTCATCAGTGAAATGATTAATTCGATCACTATTATCTAATATTAATATAATAAGATTTGAAGAATAATTTTCATCAGCATACAACTTTTTTTTTACTAAAATCAAGTCGAGAATTGACATTTCTATGTAATCTTAGATTTTCCGAAAAGCTGGTCAACTTTACTCCAAGTCAAGACCGTTTGCACGTGATTTTAATCAAATCAGAACATCAATTCTTTCGTTCCAGAATCTTATCGAGACAGGAGCTAAACATGGCATTTCGTTCTTCCTGTAGTTTGTTGTTTACAGAAAAAGAAAATGTAATCGAAAAATGTGATAAGATATATTTACGCGATTTAAAAGATAAAATAATATATCAAAAATAAATTTGATATACTATTTTTAGTCAATTACAACAAAAAATATTATCACATTTTATACGACGAAAATAAGAAAACAAATGCGTATATATATCACGTCGTAGTAGACGTATCATATTGGTGTCGGTGTGAACAGGGCAAACATAAGACAAGGAGTTTTATAATAAATTCAGTATGACGGTCGCCGTGAGAAGCAGCAGCAGCAGGGATTGGGCGAAGACGGCGGCGGTACATGGGAAAACTGGCGGTGCCGCGCTTGGGAAAAGAAGTGGCTTCAGGGCTTCTGCCGTCGGACTGTCGGCGGATGTCACCGGCGTAGGGGTGGTGGTGGAGGAGGGGGTGGAGGAGGAGGAGGAGGAGGAGGAGGAGGAGGAGGAGGAATTGGGTGCTTCCCGGAACGGTGGTAGCGCAGGAGCCGAAGGCGCTGCAAGAACAACCCCATCAATTCCATTCATTGTCATCGTCTGAATAATTTCTTGCAGAAAAATCATATTAATCGCATTTCCAGCAACCAGGATATACCGCCAAGGAAAGATCAATATCATTTGAATAACCATTTAATTTAATTCAAAACACTAGCAAGTAATCCTTGTGGTAAAATACACGTAAAGTATTTATTTTCTGTAAATAATTCATTTCTTCTAACTTTTCTACATTTTCTTTCGTATTTTTTTCATCTCTCATATTATTCTACATTTGAAAGCTTTTTTTCTCTCGCATTTTTTTAATATTTTATATGTTTATTTTTAAATAATTAAATGTTAGATTTAATATGAAATTTTTGAAAAAAATATGGATTTAGTGAACAATATTTTCCCTCTTTAATTAATTATTATATGCAGCGATGGATGACGGGTGGATGGTCGGACCTTGATCAGAATCACCGGCGTCGGAGGACAAGGGAGGGAGGGATGGGCCGAAGGCAACGGGACCTGGCGCCAGAGGAGTGGCAGAACCTGAAGCCGAAGCAGACACGGCAGGCGGGACTAATCAATCAGAGCAAAGCAAAGATCTGCAATGCGGGAAGAAGCACATGATCGGAGTGGGTGGCGTGGTTGGTACCTTTGCACTGGAAGATGGGGACGGAGCTGGAGTTGCAGGCGCTTGGAAGGGAGATGGCGAGTGTCCGGTTGATGGGAAGGCTGAAGGGCACGTTGCCGGTGACTATGAGGCAGCCGCAGTCGGCCGCGTCGCTCAGGAGGGAACGGACGGACTTGCAGCAGGCGGCTGTGGGCGACTTCCCCTCCCCGTTGGTGCTCCCGGTTATGTAACTCAGGCAAGGCGTGAAGCTGGCGATCAAGGCTCTGGTGCAGCCCGTCACGATCTGGCCGCGCGACGGCGACGGCGCCATCGCCGCCCATGCTGCCAGCAACAACATCGTCATCTCAGCGATTCTCGAAATCGAGCTTGTTCTGCACATCATCACGGTCCTCATCGTTCTGCACCGGCCAATTGAGTGAAGTCGATCGATTAATTCCTCAGGCGGGCTGCGGTCGATGTTCACATATTATTATAGTCCGATGTGCTTATATATTTGAGAGGAGAGGAGTTGAGGGAAGCTGAAAAGATGGATTACGGTTTACCAACAGCAATGGACCTTGGATTTGTTTGTTTGGTGTAGAAATCTGGCCATCTCCAAAGGCAAAGCAAATTCCAAAACCCCCTTGGTGGTTGCATGTTTGGTTTGAAAATAATGCTCAGCTCTCTGTGTGTGCGTATCTCTCTCTCTCTCTCTCTCTCTCTATCTCTATCTCTCGTCACATATATAATAAACAGAAGCTTAAATTATTGTTGACCACCGTTTCAATCTTTTCTGTCATGAGTCAGGTCCTCATGTAGGGGAAAAAAAAGTCCCAAATCTTTTAAAATACAATAAAATTTAGATTTTACGTTGTCATGATTTCCTTATTTTATTATCAATTAAGGTCAAGATAAATTTTTAATGTAATATTAAAGTAAGTTTATGTATGTTGTTTGTAAGATACCTGTAAATTATATAAAAAAGGCTACAAGTGTTGAAGAATGTTGAAAAGAAAATTTCACGTTATTTAAAATATGGTTAAACTTGAGCTTAATTTATATCATGATGATTCTATTTTCTTATTATCAATTGATTTTAATATGAAACATCTCTCACCAAAATTTCCTGTAGATTTACATGTATGTCATGAAAAAAGAAATTTATGATGATATATTACAAAAATATCACTTGCATTTTCAAAATACCTGAAATACAATTCACTTTCAATTTTTTGTAAAATTTTGTCGTTGGGTCGGCAAGCTCGACTAAGATGATGGAACATTCTTATATATGTTAAAATTAAGTTGATTGATACGTTTTATTAATTCTTTCCTTCAACTGTCGATATTTTTATGTATTTAAACAACTGAAATTCAACCTATTGATTAATTTGCTCTTCAAATTACATGGACGACTGCTTCATTTTGTGAAGAATATTTGATTGAACTTAAATTATGCATTCATTTACCATGCCAACGATATAATTGTGCCAAACATTAGGAACAAATCATTCACATATGAAAACGTCAATGCTGTTTTTGTGTTTATCGTCGTTTCCAATTATATATTGAAGCACATGTGTGTCACCCAATCCCGTCCACTTGTGAAGAAAAACAATATTGTGATCTGATTTATGAAAATGTAAGGGATTTTTTGTGACCTTGTGACCACAACAAAACCTGCATGATTCTTTAACAAGCTCCATCTGCTTCCTCCCTTTGTGCTTACCCATTCATCTCCTCCACAGACTCCATTCTTTGAATTCTTGCCTCAAGAAACATGGTCTTAGCTTTCAGTTCAACTACATGGCACTTCAGCCAATGTTTATGAGCTTTCAAAAGCTTGTTCTCTAGAAAATCATTCCTTTGTTGTGGCAGTAGGGCCAACTGGAGTGAATGCTAAAATTTATAACTCATCACTTTTCTCTTCTACATCTTTAGTGTGAAGCTTCTTTTTCTTCTCTCTAAAATTTATAACTATCACATTGTCAAGCCCATCAGAGAGAGAGAGAGAGAGATAATATTAGATGAGGTAAAGTCTTAATATGAGGTCCTTGTAAGCAAAAGGGAAAAAAAACTTAATGTTACAATTTTTTGGGTTTCAATTTCAGTAATACATTTTTCTTGTAATATGGTTTTCATATGGATAAGGTAAATCTACATCTACCCTTATATATGTAAGGGATTATTTGATCTCACCCTTGGAGATACAAGGGTTCAGAAGAAAACCAGTACTGGTGATTTATGCTTTTGGTGGGAAAATCATAGCATAAATACTGTCTGATACACTTTGTTGAAAGTTAGCTTTGCCCTTTTAATTTATTTAAATTATGGTACTCGTGCTTTTTGAATTGAAATGTTTAGGATTGTTTAATAAATGCTACAGCAATGTTAGCAAGCATAAATGTTGATTTCACTCATACAGTATTTAGGATCTACGACCAATCTACAAGGAAAAAACATCTAGAGGATATGAAGTGGTCATGATTTGATAGACTTATTTGGTATTTTGTTCTTGACAAGTAGATGACCAGATCAAATTGCTTATGGTAAAATCATCAATAAGATTAAGGTCATTAACGATCCTCTTATAAGGAAACAGATGTAAGGTTTGGAGATGAAGATTCGTGACATATATATTTACCATCCAATAAAATTAAGTAGGCTTTGACACTTTAAACTCAGCTGTACTAACCGATCTACATAGCAAACATGACTTCATCAAAATTAACCCTTTGTCCCTTTAAATGCTATACTTCAAATTATGGGTAGTTAATTCAAGATATCAAACATATTTGTGATTTATATTTAGATATATAGGATAATGGACAAGCATGTTCCTTCATTGTATGTTTTTGTTATAGTGGTAGTGTTTTTACCTACCTAAATAAAATCCATAATCTCTTCCCTTGTAGTTAAATTGGTGGAGAGCATTGATGCTCATAGTTTCTACCAAATTTCGTAGATGTAAGAATTGTTATTATCAAAATAATATTATATATGTAAATATTTTTAAAGGTCCACAAAATTGATGAAAGAGGAGGAGAAGGAGGAGGTGGTGATGGTAGAGGAGGAGAGAGACCTTGATGCCTAACTTGAATGTGAAGATGTAAGAAACCTCAAAATCTTGTTTGTACATCTTTCTCATTGAAAAAAGGAAATAACAGGAAATTGAATTTGAAGTGTTTGTGTAGTCATAGAAGATAATAGGAAATTGAAAATGTAAGACTTTTATTTAGAAATAAATAAATAAGATAAAAAAATTTAAAAATAATATTCTTCAAATAGATTATTTTCAAATTAATTTTTCTAAAAAAATAAAAAGAAGTAAAATTCATCAACGAAAACCCTACATGTGTTGATAAATAAGACAATATAGCAACAACATTGCTCATCATAAATTTAACAAAATACCAATATGACATTATTAAAGCTACATATCATTTTTTTGTCACATAAATAACATGATTTCTTGACGCATTTAGTCAACTACTCTCTTTTTTTGTTTAATAGTTCTAAGTACTAATATAACATATTTCTTCCTTTCTTTAATAATGTTTGTTGCTTTAATAGTTTTATCAATATCCACCTTAACTAATTTATTGACGAGATCTTCAAGTAAATCTTTTCTATCTATTCTTATGAAATTGTAAAGTAAAAAATATGTTAAAATAATTTTGATTTGTGTCAAATCTACAAATAGAATGTCATTTTTAAAGATACTACCATTAAATATAACCATTTCTAATCAACTTGAATTACCAAAAGATTGAGTGAGTGAGAAACATTAATTTCTCCTTCAAAGCCTTTTCCAAGATTGATTTCTAACACCCAACAATAATTTCAAATATCTAGCCGTAATAAATTTGATTAAAGATCACCCATGAAGTTGTATGTTCTAACAAGATCAAGTTGGTGTTGAAAATTGATGATGAAGCATATATGCATTTGGTTGAACACATAAAATATTGTTATTAGTTATGTTAAATAGTAAAAAAAAAGTTATCAGACCCTTTGATTTGATAGTTAAGATTGAATGAACATGTTCTAGGTATAGAATACTTGAGATCTTTCATGCTTTCCAAATATATAATTGAATCACAAAGGTGAATGATAAAAAAGACTACAACCTACAAGGAGACTATCCAGAAGATGCACCAAAATAGGAAATTAAAATGTCATTTACAACACCATTGAACTAAAAATAACTTTTAATACAATTGAAGCAAATAATTGAAATGAAGAGTGGAAATCAATTGCACCAATATGATATTAACCAATTACAGCAATTAAGAAGGCTTACACAGAAGGATTTGGGCAATGTCAATGGTTGCCGTAAGGTTGACATCATGAAGAAGAGGTGGAGGAGAGTTTCCAGGTAAGGGTTTTTCGGGGGAGAGTTGAGAGTGACGACATCAAGTAGGAGGACATCGAGGCAATGGTCCCTAAATTCGATCTATTTGTGACTACGTTTGAGAGGAGAGCTCTTAAAGATTGGTGACAACTTGAGAAGGAGGACAAATCGATGATGGCAATAGCTCCGCTAGGGAAGAAGACGTGATGATGACAAGAAGAAGCATCGATGTCCTGAAGGAGATGACAATGATGACAAGAGGTGTGTAAGATGCTGCATGAAGGTTTTTGAGAGATGAAGCTGATGCCGTTTTTCATCGTTTCCGAGAAGGTAAGGTAAGAAATGACAAGATGTATTTTCTTTAATACAAGAGAGATGGCCAGAGATCATTTCTTTTCGTTTCTAAAGATAAATGTATAAAAGGTGGCAGGAAAAAAATTTTCATTATTTTTTCCCTCCTATCTCCCAATTGTATAAACTCCCACCAAGGAATCAAACCCAAAACCAGAAATCTTCTCCCTTAATTATTCATGAATTTATATAGAAAATCCAGAGAACATTTAACATAACAACTGCAGACTAACATATAACCTAAGTTTGAAATTTAATTCCTAACATTAATTCCCCTCCTATTGAAATTTAGCATGTCCTCCTCAAGCTCAGGCCATTGAAAATTAATGTACCCACAACATTCACAACAAACCATATATGATTAAGAAAACTACAAATTCAAACGGACCTCTCTCTTACTTTCCCCTCCCCACCTTTAATTTGTCAAACCCATCCGATGACCAAGAACCTTTTGAATCCACCGGAGTCTTGGAAAAATATATATAGAGAATACATCTAAGAAAAGTAATCTCCAAAGAAAATTATCAAATGTGTGTAGATCGTGAATGCTTTAAGTCCAAAAATAGCACTGTCTACAATGATTGTGCTGCTAATATTTAAGAGGGAAATTAAAGAAAGGTTCAGCCAAGGTAACGATCCTCATCTTTTCCAACTTAGACATGAATTTTCTACTTGTACACCAGATCAATCAAGGATTATTGCGTACTACTCTAAACTAAGAGTACTATAGGATGAAACAGCTTATCTGAACCCTTCACGTACCTACTTGTACTTATAACTATGGTGTTATGAAAAGTGTGAGTGAGATGGAGCAAAAAGAGAATTTCTTTTAAGATTTAATGATACTTATGTTGGCATTAAAGGGAACATTCTTATAATCATTTAAAAGATCAATGTTGCTGTTGTGAAGACGCTCATGTTTACTCAAGATCAATATCAAAAGCTTATCAGCATGATCCAACAAAAAAGATCAATCTCTGGTAAATTTTGTAGGTGTACTTAATTCTTTAAGTAATAATTCATTCGATTCTATTTGATTAATTGATTCAGGTGCCTCTTTAACATGTGTTACGATAAATTTTGCTCGTATACAGAATAAAATAAATTTAATATCAATAAGTAGATTGAGTCATGATTGAAATTGTGAAGTTTTTTTCAACCTAATCTTTGTCTCATACAGGACTTGAACAAGAAGAAAATGATTGGGTTAGGGAAAGAAATTAATAGACTATATTTGCTAATACAAAGTCTTAATATTATGTCTAATTTTGCTACTGATCAAAATTTAGATCATATTTTATGGTATACCAGACTAAGACATTGGAATCGAAATGTTAAAATTTTTACCTTTTTTCTATTAACATACAGAATAAAAATATTATGTGTGAAGTTTGTTATTTATCAAAACAAAACAGATTCCTTTTTTTAGTAGCACTATTAGTACCAAAAATTGTTTTGGCCTCATACATTACGATGTTTGGGGTAAATTTGCCATTCTCACTATTGATGACTTTAATTATTTTATTACCTTTGTAGCTGATTATTCAAGGGTAAGTTGGGTTTATTTGATCAATTTTTTTCTCAATATTTAAAGCTTTTATTAACATAATACAAACATAATTTAACAAGATTATAAAAATATTTAGATCAAATAGTGCAGCTAAATTCTTTTTCAAAGAATTTAAATAGTTACTTCAAGAAAATGGTATAATACCCTAATTTACTTGTCATTATATACCCTAACAAAATGAAGTTGTCAAAAAAAATACAAGTTTATCAGTCAAGTTGCTAGAACACTGGGATTTCAATCTTCTTTACTTTTGAAATTTTAGGGTTGTTGTGAACACATGGTAATATATTTAATCAATAGGGATACTTACCCATGTTCTTGGCAATAAGTCTCCACATGGAATTCTCCACCAGAAAATTCCAAAATATGAGAAATTTTGGATGTTTGTGTTACATAAGAAACCTTAATCCCCAAAATAAATTTAGTTCTAAAGCAAAAAAAATGTATATTTGTGGGATATCCTTTAGGAATGAAGGCTTATAGGATTTTTGATTTGGAAACAAAAACCTTTTCTATTAGTAGAGACATCAAATTTTATGAAAACATTTATCCTTTTTAGAAACTTCTAAAATGCAAAATAAAAATCAGAATGATCTTATAGTTTATGATGAAAATTTTCTCTTAAATAAGAAAACTAATCCCTTAAACCATGAATTAATATATATTAATGAAGGAAAAAATAATATTAATGATCAAGATCAAAATATTTTGGATGAACAATAAGACGTTCAAACTTAATCAGTTCATACTAGACCCTTTAGAGAAAGGAGACGACCTCCTTATTTAGAAGACTATGTATGTTCATCTAATTCCACCGTTTTACCCTTTAGCAAAATACATTTCTAATCACAAATTATCAAATTCATACAAATCTTTTGTTAACAATTTTATTTCTGCCATTGAGCTAGAAAATTATCAACAAGCTATTGCTAATCATGATTGGAAAAACGCAAAGGAAATTGAATTGAAAATGTTGCATGATAATGAAACTTGGGAAAATATTGTTGAACTTCCCGTTAATAGAAAACTCATTAAAAATAAATAGATATGCAAAATAAAACATAGAGCTGATGATAGCAAAATAATTTAGTCAAAATAAATTAATGAATTGATTATAATGAAACTTTTGCATCAATAGTTAAACATACTACTATTAGAAATTTATTACCTCTTACTGTTATTAACAAGTAGAACATTTATCAATTAGATATCAATAATGTTTTCCTTATAGAGATTTAGACAAAGAAATCTACATGACTTTACTTCTTGGACTTGAAAGTCAATACGATAATCCTATTTATAGACTAAAAAGGTTCATGTATGGACTGAAGCAAATGTCAAGGCAATGGTTTGCCAAGTTATCGAATGTCCTTAAGAAATTAAACTTTAAAGAATCTAAAGCAGATTATTCTTTATTTACCAGAACACATCAAGGATCATTTACAGTCATCTTGGTATTTAATGTTGATAATGAGATTTCCAAGATAAAATTACACTTGCAGGATTACTTCAAAATCAAAGATTTGGGATTACTTAAATATCTTTTGGGTTTGAAAATTGCCAGAAGAAGGATATTTCCTGACGCAAAGAAAATATACATTAGATCTTTTACAATAATACGAGATGTTCGGTATGAAACCAACTAATGGAAAATCCAAAATAATATAAAGTTTAGTAATGATTCTGTTAAATTGAAAATCTCACAATTTTTAGACAACTAATGGAAAAGCTTATACATTTAACTATTTGCCGTCTAGATATAAGTTTTACTCTACAACATCTTAGTCAATTCATGAATGAAGCAATGGAAAAGCATTATGAGACAGCATTAAGGGTATTCAAATATCTTAAAGGAATTGAGAACCAAGACAAAATTTAATAATTTACAAGAACAACAATTGCATCCTACTGACGTATTGTATTTTCCTTGAAAAAAATATTATAGGTTGGAAATCAAAGAAACATTCAACTATTTCAAAATCTTTAGAAGAAGCTAAATATTGCTAATAATTCTATTTAAAAACATATAAAAATTGATTATCACGTTATAAGCAAAAAAATTGAACAAAAAATTGTTACACCTATTTATATTCCTTTTGCTGGTCAATTAACAAACGTTTACACAAAGTCCAGCATTTGACAAATTTATCGGCAAGATGAGGATTTGAGACAATATAGCCCATCTTGAGGAGTGTGAAATTTAGTCATTTTGTATTTCTGTAATTCTGCAGGAACTTTTCCATAAATGTATCTCAATAACAAATCATTATGTTGTTTATTCTGTAACTAAATACTCATTTAACTACTTTAAGATAGTTACAACTACCTTGTAATCAGTTTTTTGGGATGATATAAAATCATTAGTCCGACCCACTTGTAGGGTATGGGGTCTTCTTCATCTTTCTGCCCCTTTCATTCTCTCTCTCTCTCTCTCTCTCTCTCTCTCTCTCTCTCTCTATATATATATATATATATATATATATATATATATATATATATATATATATAATTTGGTTTGATGAATGTCCTAATAATATATAACAAAACAGATCTAGATTGATGGATGTAAAAATAGTAGTTAAATTAATCTAGATTGAAGGATATCTAGGTGGTGGGTACGTAGCCAAATGAATTTTAGTTGACGGATATTAATTTGAATAGTAGCTTTTAGATCAAATTTTAATTGTTGGATAGGAAACATATCTTAATTTGGTTTCAACAACGTATTGGATCCAAGGTTGATAACTAATTGCCATCCACCAACTTAGTTACATGGAACTGAAATCATCCGCCATCATTTTCAAGTAGAAAAACCAATCATTCATGCCTATTTGAACATCTCCCGTTACAATGAATCAATTGGAGAGTGAAAGGAATTTATATAGATTTTCTAGCCACTAACAACCAAAGAAAAATAAGATGATTAAACAAACATAAATGTAGATTTACGTGGTTCGAACGTAACCTACGTCACGGGCAAAGAGAGAGAAGAGGCATTTATTATGTGTGGAAGAAAGAGTACTCTAGAGCAATGACTTCTTGGGTATTTATATATATTCCTCAAGATGGGCTTTTGACATAATTGGCACAAACCGACCAAGTTCCTGTAGTAGTTGAACTTGGTCGAGGGTAGTGGCTTTGTCATCATATCTACTAGATTATCTGTAATGTTAATTTTCTTCACTATGATCTTTTCCTATGAAGTGATATCACGTATACAATGATATCTAATATTAGTATGTTTCGTCCTCTCATGGTGTAACCGATCTTTAGAAGTGTATAGCCCTTTGACTATCACAATGAACAACAATCACCTTTTGGCTAGGACTAAGTTCTACAAATAAACCTTTTAGCTACAGTGCTTCTTTGATCCCTTCTATAGCAATCATGTACTCTACCTCTGTAGTGGATAAAATAATTAGATGTTGTAAGGATGCTTTCCAACTAGCCATACATCTATCAACAATGAAGACAACTTGACATAGATCTTCTCTAGTCACGGACTCCACCATAATTTACATCAACGTAACTTGTCAAGTCATCTTTACTTCTCTTGAGCTCTAAACATAGTCCAATGGTATATTGTAGATATCTCAATATCTACTTCACAGCTTCCAAATGCTCTCTTTGGCTATATATTTACTAACAACACTAACTGCTTGGGAGATATCTAGGTGTGTGCTTATCATGACATACATGATACTATCAACTGCATTAGAGTAAGGAACTTGTGTCATATACTCACACTCATCCTCAATCTTTGGACATAACTTTGATGAAAGCTTGAAATGAGAGCACAACGAGATCTTTTCATGTTTGGTGTCTAACATACCAAACCTTTCCAACATGTTGAGCAAATAGTTTTTTTGACTCAAGTACAACTTACTAGTTTTATGATCTCTATATATTTTCATGCCAAGAATTTTCTTTGTAGCACCAAGTTCCTTCATCTCAAATTGTTGACTAAGTAGAACCTTCAACTTGTTTATATTAGATTTATTGTTGGTTGTAATCAACATGTTATCAACATAGAGCAAAAGGTAAATGAAGAAACCATTATCTAACCATTTAATATAGATACAAATATCATATTTGTTTTTATAAAATCCATGTGCAATCATAAAGGAATTAAACTTCTTATACCATTGACTTAGAGATTGTTTCAGTCCATAAAGAAACTTCTTGAGTAAGTAAACATGATTTTCCTTTCCTTCAACTACAAAGCCTTCAAGTTGTTGCATATAGATCTATTCCTCTAACTCTCCATGCAAGAAGTGATTTTAACATCCAACTATTCCAACTCTAAATTGTTCATTGAAACTATAACAAGTAGAATATGAATGGAAGTATGTTTTACAATAGGTGAGAAAATATCATTGTAATCTATACCCTCTACTTGATGGAAACCTTTGGCAACTAACTTTGCCTTATACCTTGCATTTGCAACACCTAATGTGACTTCTTTCCATTTGAAAACTCATTTACACCAGATGATTTAGTGTCCCTTTGGATGAGTAACCAAATCCCAAGTCTGATTTTTGTAGAGAGATTCCATCTCTTCATTCATGACTACAAACCATTTGACAAATCTCTATGATGGGAGAGTTTTAGAAAAGCTATATGATTCTCTTGCATCACTTGTCTACTTAGCTATTGATAAAGCATGTGCAAATGTTGACTTTGCATATCTAAAAGGGGGCTTGATTACTCTTCTTTTCCTTTTGAGTGCAATGGAATCTTCAATATCTAGTATAGTTTCTTCATCTTCTTCTGAACTAAGAAGATAATCAACCTATGGCTCTATTGAATTTTCAAAATTCAGTTCAAGCTCCACGTACTTGTCGACACCCATATCAGTTCCTATATTAGAACCATCTACAACAACTTCCTTGGAAGTTAACATAGCAAACTCATCAAATACTACATTCTTCTCAATAATAACTTTAGGAGATTTTGGATCTGAGTACTATAATCTGTAACCTTTCACCCTAGAGGCATAATCAATGAAAATGCATTTCATAGATCTAGATTCTAATTTTCCTTAATTTACATATGCATATGCAAGACACTTAAAAATTCTTAAGTGAGAATAATTTGGAGAGTGGCTAGACCATATCTCTTTTGGTGTTTTGTTGTTAATGACTAATGAAGGAGAATGATTGATAAGATATGTTGTTGCAGATAGGTTTGCATTCAACAACATGTGATAAGTTCTCTCTAAAGTCATTCTATTCATCTATTCTACAACCCCGTCTTGTTGTGGTGTGTGTCTTACAATCTAATGTCTCACAATGCCTTCATTTTTGCAAAAGTCATTAAACTTTGAAGAACAAAACTCCAAACCATTGTTGGTTCTTAGCCTCTTAACCCTTTTTCCTATTTGCTTTTCAATGAGTGTCTTCCATTGCTTGAAGTAATTAAATACTTTATTCTTGGATTTAATGGTGTAAACTCAAGCCTTCCTAGAGTAGTCATCAATGAAGTTTAGCATATATCTCGCATCTCCTTTGGATGTGACTACCCTACAAATCAAAATGAATATAATCAATTGTACCATTGGTTCTATGTTTAGCCAAGCCAAAATTGACACATTTTTGTTTGCTAAATATTCAATGCTCATAGAAATCTAATTTAGTATCATTCTGAACATCAATGAAACCCTTTTTGTTGAGGATGGTTATACCTTTCTCACTCAAGTGTCTCAACCTTAAATGCCATAGTTTTGTATGATCAACCTTTGATGACAAAGTGGTGGTAGCTTTATAGTACCTGTAATTATGTTGCCTTGCAATAAATAGAGATTTCCTTATTTTATTATTAACATAACGAATTGGCCATCCTTGATGACTATCAATACTCCATCTGTCGTTGAGTATTTGTATCTTTTTCATCTAGTGTGCCAAGAGAAATGAGATTCTTTGCCAAGTTTGGAACATGTTTAACTTTTGTCAATGTCACCTTTATCCCATTATGCATTTTCAACTCAATTGTGTCTATCTTAATAACCTTTGATAGTGAGTCATTTCCCATTAGTACTACTCCACCTTTAAAAGATCTATAGGTAGAGAACCAATTCCTATTAGGAGTCATGTAGTATGTACATCCTGAGTTTAGAATCCAATCATCATTCGATTTGTAAGGGTTGGTGGCTACGAGTACATATTCGAGACATGAGCATTCAACCTCCACACAACTAGACTATGTGGTGTCTACTTTGGCCTTGCTTAACTAACCTTTAATGTCACTACTTTCTTTCTTTTGGAGCTTCCAACAATTCTCTATGATGTGGCCCTTTTTTTTGGTAGTAGTTACAAAACTTACTCTTTCTTTTGGATTTTGATCTTTTTTCGATAGGTTTGTTGGTTGAATTTTGTTCCATATTTCTCTCCTTAACATTCAAAGATTTAGTTTTCCCATCACTTGCTTTGGAATTTGTCAATTTCATATCCATCAAATCCTTAGAAAATAGGGATGATTTAACATCACCCATGGATATCTCATCTCTGTCATATATGAGTGTTTCCCTAAAATGCTTATAAGAGGGTGGTAACGAACATAACAATAATAGAGCTTGATCTTCGTCTTCCACCTTTACATCTATGTTTTCTAAATCTATAATAATAGAATTGAAAATATCAAGATATGATTTAATGGATGCATTTTTTTCCAGATAGAGCATGAACAATCATTGCTTCAAATGGAGTCAATTAACAAGGGTTTTGGTCATGTAAAGAGATTCTAGCTTTTGCCATAGGGTTTTTTCTGTCTTCTCGTGCACAACCTCCCAAAGGACCTCATTCGACAAGCACAGATGGATACTCATCAAGGCTTTTTCATCCATCACCTCTTTCTCCTCTTTAATCATAGAATCTAACATTGACTCATTTCCTTTCAATGCTTTTGATACACCTTGTTGAATAAGAGCTACTCACATCTTTATTTGCCATAAGTCGAAATTAACATTTCGATCATATTTCTCAATCTCGAACTTTGCAAACATCTTTGAAGCTAGGCTTAATGGGTGTCCTCTGATGAACCCAAATAATGGAGCAAGGACATAGACACTGATCTTGGCAAAAAATGGGACGACAGACAAAACACTGTGGTTAGGGTGTGTGTAATTGACTTTCACTGAATCAAGATCGTAGGTGAACACACAAATAAAGGTGCACGTGAGATCACAAAATTGGAATTGGCAGCAAGCACTTGAATCTGGCAACGACGGTGGAGTTGGAAACTTATTGATTGCTTTGATACCAGTTTGAAAGGAATTTATCTAGATTTTCTAGCTACTAACGCCCAAAAAGAAAGATGATCAAACAAACACAAATGTGGATTTACATGGTTCGATCTTAATCTACTCCAATGGTAAAGAGAGAGAGAAGATATCTATTATGTGTGGAAGAAAGAATGCTCTAGAATAATGACTTTTTGGGTATTTATATGTATACCTTAAGAAGTGCCATCATATACATGAATATCATAATGATTAAGTTTTACAAATCAAAAAACTTAACAAAGAGAGAGTAAGAATCCAGTCAGTGAAAGTTTAACTTAAAATCATTTGAGAAATAATGTAGAAATTTCCTTCCTTCAGTAGGTTTTCTATATTTTATATATATATCGATGTAAGACTTTGTTTCAATATGCATACTCATTTGTGATTTGTAAGTAATTCATGATAAATATTGCCTATGATATCACGAAAAAATACAACTCAAAATCAAATAACAAATATTAAAAAAATCTTCCTCGATGTAAAATCAAATTCTCTACCTTTTGTAATAAATAAATATAGAACTTTCTGTCAACGTAATTTTGGATTCTCCGAACCGATCTCCATTCTCTTCCCACGTGATAAAAGATGGAGGCGACTCTTTTGAAGCGATCTAGTAAGGTGGGAAGGGTCAACTTATTGGTACAAGCTAAGAGTGGGCCTCTTGTATACATCAGAGAGTCAACAGACTGGGCTAGTTTTGAAATGTAGAGAGAATAAATAGGTTGAGAGACTAAACCTACAATTAATACACGATAAATTTTAAATTGAAATTTCATTCTCTGCTGCGCTCACGTATGTATCGACCAGCCGTGGGCCAACTGGGATCCATTACGAGTTGGCCACCCAACCGAACGAAACCAAACCCAACCGAAAGCAAAAAGATGAGATGGAAACTCCTCCGTCGAACTACTACCACCAGCTTTCCAACAACCAGACCGCACGGTGACATTCACCACCACCGCCACCATAATTGCCGATGAGGTAAGGTCTCCTCCTCTTAATAGTATATATAAATGCCGTTCCCATCCAAGCTCTTCCCATGAATCCAAGTTGATCTTACCCATATATATACACATATATCACCATCATCATCATCATCATCGAAGAAGAAGAAGCGTCATGGCGCTCATTCACCGCCGACAGCCGAGCGTGGCAGCGCTAGTGGCTGTGGCCGCGACCGTGGCGGCGGCAGTCTGCTGGTCTGGAACTTGGGCCCAACCCACCGGCAGCAGCTGCGCTCCGGCGCTCGTCAGCCTCATGCCTTGCCTCAGCTACGTCTCCGGCAACTCGTCCGCTCCATCAAGCCAGTGCTGCAGCCAGCTGTCGACCGTGGTGAAGTCCAACGCCCAGTGCCTCTGCACGCTCCTCAGCCGGGCCACGCCGTTGCCCTTCACCGTACCCATCAATCAGACCCAGGCACTGACCCTTCCCGGGGCTTGCAAGATCCAGACGCCACCCCTCAGCCAGTGCAGCGGTTAGTCACCCATCATTATTGATTGCTAAAAGTCTACAAACATTTCCTGATTAAATTACTGATGCTGCTGCTTGATGATCGTCGTGCCAGCCGTGGCTGCTCCCGCTCCGGTGGGCAGTGGCGCCAGTGCTCCTCCAACCCCCGTGGGAGCTCCAGAACCTTCTTCCCCGTTGGCTCCCAAAACAGCTGCATCACCCAAGTCTTCCCTTCCAAACATGCCGTCGGGTAAATAAAGGAAAACCGAGTCATGCATAAATCAAGAGTTACACGTCGATTAAAAAAGATAAGACCTAAGTTCATATGATGCTAAATTTACCACTTGTAATTATTTAGTTTTGAGGTAAATTTTAACGTATATTATACACAAGTCAAACTAACTGCAATGATGATTGTTTCATTGACAAGGGTAACAAAATCTTAAAATCACATGTACCGCACACAAACACAACACAGAGAACGGACACAATTAAGTGGAGAAGAAGTTGCTTAATTATGTCGATCAATTTAATGTCACAGGAAATGGATCCAAGGCAACTCCAGCAACCAGTGGACAGTCCTCAGCTGCAAGCTCTGCAAAGTTCACACATCCACTGCTCCTGCTGCTCTTCACCTCCTCGTGTGCTTCGGTTCTCTTCAGCATTCGAATGTGATGATCGATATATAGATGGATGATGAATCGTAAATATATATGTTCATTTGTTTGGACATATATATATATACGATCATGTTTGTTTATTTATGGTATTATTTTTTCCTGTCTGGGTGATTTTTCATATGGCTCTGCTGCATTTTGTGGTCGATGTATTAATTATTTTTGTGTTGATGATACGAAACATATTGAAGTTGGATCTCTGATTTTGCTTGATGTCATCTCAATTTTTCAAATGACGATTCTGGAATTCCGAAATCCAATTCTTCTTTCCTTCCATTAAGATGTCATGTGAAATCCAATTCTGCATGCTCAAAGCTTGTCGCAGAGAAATTCTCGCAATCTTCGAGTTGCTGATGAGATGAAACATGTTTTCTCATTACGACACCTTGAGAAACTTGTTCTCTATCATATAATCCACTTCGGCATGCTTTATTTATTCTAGTATGAAAAACACAATTTACTATCAAGTGAATAATACTTCGATTTCCGCACTGTATCACTTAATAGAGAAGGAAGAAAAACTCCGAGTTCATGGAGAAGAGACTTCAACTAGATGATTTCACTTTTATTTACGTGTTTGTGATTGCCTGATACTCAGCCTTGGTAGAGGAGCAAGCAATGGCAATTCGCTTCTTGGACTGTCATAAAATTGGTGCCGAAGCATAGAAGACAACACGCATGGCTTGTAGTAGATCAGCAGTCATCAAGGCAGCTCTAAATTGCAAGCTGAATTTAAAAGCGCTTGAAAATTTGTTGAGGATTTACATGACAAGTAAACAACAATAATCCAGAGTTAACTCTGAGATAACATAGGACTCTTTTGGAAGATGCCCAATGAATGATTGTAGGACGCTTTCATCATTAAATAAAGTTTATTCACACGGTAACAAACGTCTAGGCGATTTAATTAGTTGAATACAACAAATGGTGCCAATTACCTCTCCTGTCGTCGCACTGGAAATGAATAATTAACAATTTGAAAATTGTTAAAATAAGAGTAATATTTTGGTAAAAAAAATCTCTTCATTAAAATTTTGATATACCAGGAACAGTATGTCAAAAAATAACTAATTATAACTAATTTTAATATATTATTTATAGGAATAGTGTGTCGATTTTAGAAATAATTTAAATATTATCTATCAAACAATATGCAAAAAAATATACAAATTAAAAAAAAATTCCGTTACTTTCTAATAAAGACACAAACAACAAGTTCTTCTTTCACCTTTTATAGTATAGATATTCAGATATAAGATTACGTTGATGTGATAATAACTTGAAATAACTAACCATTTACATGATAAAGTTTATACTTAGTAGCTTATAATTGTGAAATCTCATATTTTAATAATCGAGTTTTCTTCAATTACGAGATTATAGTTTGGATTACGAGCTTTTGTTTTTATAATTAGATATTTATAATCTTACAGGACGCGAAAGTAATTTTCTTTCGTAAAAGAGGTAATATAAGATAAAATTAATACTTGCGCAAAATTATATCATCGTATAAATAACATCATCGAATCACAGTAACCGATATTGAATAGGTTGCATCTTCCGAAGCGTGGAGAAGGTGGAGGCCGGAGCCGCGCCCAGGGCTGCTCCGTGGACGTCTACCGAAAGGAAGAGAACGAGTAATGCCGATCCCTCGGCCGGAGTTGTCGCAGGATGCTCCTCGCGTCATCGCCCATGTAGACATGGATTGCTTCTACGTCCAAGGTAAGAAAGAGAAGGGAAATCCCCCTTGTTGTCTTCACGATTTCTTATTCTTCCACCTCTTCATTTGCTTTGGCGATATCTCCTCTTCAGGCGCTCTTCTTCTTCAATGACGGACGCACTGATTGGATTCCTGCCTTCTTATGTTTGAATACTGCATTTTAAACTATTTGCTACTTGAGTTTTGCGTTGTTTGATGCTTGCGGAGCTGCATCGCGAAATCAAACATAGTTATGTGTTTGGCAAGAGAGACTATTGCTACTGTAGTAGTCAAGAGTCACTACAGTAGAAGTTCCTATTGGCACTGTGGCTACAGTTCAGGAATCGAAGGAGTTGCCATTTTGCAGCTCCTAAAAATAAGTTTGAGTAGTAGTAGTAGTTCAGGGAGATGTATCTTCCAGTAGGAGCATCTCTATGCGTTTGTTTAGAAGAGTCCCTTAGAAAATGTTTACGAGTTGGAGCTGTTTCCAGAAGCACCCGCCAAACGCTCCCTAAGTTCTCCTTTGACATAATAGACAACTAAGGCATTGGCCACTCCACCACTGCGCTCAATCCTCCCTGCTTCCACAGAGTCTGTATGAGGTGAAGAGGAAGACGTCTGTGCTGTTGCACCCCGTTTCACCTGGCACTCCCACTGTGACCTCATCTTCTCCCTATCTATGACAAAACTTATTTTGAATAACTTGTTCGATAAATTGCATGAAACATGCACTTAAGTAGATGTACTATACACTACAAAAAAAGTAGATAGACTATAATACATTGTGGTGATTTGAATGCTATGATATTTCCATGATGGAATCAGGCATATTGATACGAGTCATCACTTCATCCACTCAATAAAGATGTTCACTTTCAAAAAAAAAAGTCAAAATGAACTTGTTCAAGCCCTCAAGCTGAAGAAAACTGCTACAAAAGGAGATTCGATTGATATGTTCACCAAATGGGTTCTTGAGAGTAGGTTTCTCCATTGGCTGTATTGGCACCTGTGGAGTTTATTAGTTGTTTCTGCTTTTGAGTGGAATTTGTTCAAGCTGGAGATTAGTTGCAATATTTGCTGGTCTTATTTCAGTTGCATAGTTCTTTTGAGAATTACATCAAATGTTCTCCGTCAACTGAGGATATGCATCTACGATAGGCCCTTGTTGTTGGTCTCACCAAAATTTCTATTGTTCTGGTAGACTGGTCATTCAAATTCCCGTCCCTGCTTGCATTGTGATGCACCTGTTTTTCCAAGGTGAAATTCCTATCTAAAAGAATCTTGATTTGTATTCTGCATAGCAAGGAATGGTGTTTTTGTTTGTGATTTTTTTATTTTCTGGGCATGGTGCATATCTATCCATTTATGGAATTGTAAATTTCTTGTACATTGGTTCAAATTATTTTCTAAATTTAAATATTCTGTAATTAGCAAATAAATATTATTTTTCCTTATTTCTTGAGAAGAAATGTGGGATATTCACCAATTTATTAACTGATCTACCAACAAAACTAATGATGAGAACTGCCTGAAACTAAATAAAGTCTACAAAAAAAAAAAGAAACAGGTAACTCAAAGTTTTGCAATGGTCTCTACGTACTCCAAAGACCCCAGCTTTTTGTCATCTTGGTAGCATGTTTTCATTCCAGATGCACCATATGGTCTAGCGACTGGAAGCATTACCAGAGCCTTGTAAAATAGGCAAACTACGTGGAACATATCTTGGGAGATCAACTAACCCAAAATTCATCTTTTCTTTCATCGGTCTTGTCTACCAGTAATTTTCTCATTTAATATATGTTATTCCTTTTTGTCAAATTTGGTCCTTTGTAACCAGTTCATCCTTCAATCAATATTACTAATTTACTATATGTTTTTTTATATCCTTTAATTGTGTGAGGCCTTTTGGCACGCATATTACAAAAACTTGATGTTTTTTCCAGTGGAGCAAAAAAGGCATCCAGAATTGAGGGGTTTGCCAACTGCTGTAGTGCAATACAATTCCTGGAGAGGTGGAGGTCTGATTGCCGTGGGATATGAAGCTAGAAAATTTGGTGTGAAACGGTAAGGATAATAGCTGCAGATGTTTATTGCTTAAATGATTATTTGGAAAATGAAATAGACTGGCAAACAAGGGCTCAGTTCCATGCGAGGTGATGAAGCAAAAGGGGTTTGTCCAGATATCCATCTCATCCAAGTTCCAACAGCACATGGTAAAGCTGATTTGAATGTATACAGAAATGCTGGCTCAGAGGTACATTTGGCACAAAGCACCGATACATGTAATTTTACATGCTTTAAAATGTATCTGGTTGATATATCTGAGTCTGACCACTATGCCAGGTAGTTTCCATCCTTGCAACAAATGGACGGTGTGAGCGTGCATCAATTGATGAAGTTTATCTTGATCTTACTGATGCTGCTGAACATATGCTTCTAGAAATGCCTCCTGAGACACAACAAGAAATGGATGAAGAGGTCCTGAAGTCTCATATTCTTGGATTTTCGGAAGTGAGACACCATTTCTAAAACTTGTTGCTTTCTATATTTAATCAGGGATATGCATTTACCTTAAAAGATTGCATCTTTGCATAAACTGCAGGGAAGGACATGCAACACTTGTCTCCTTAGTATAATTGTTATATGACCATGTGATAGATTCAAGGGAAAAATGGAGTCCTTGTGAAAAGCTCATAAGATTCATCCTTAATAAAAAGCTCATTTGCACGTGACATATGAGAAGAAACCCTTGCATCTATAATTTAAGAATTGCCTTAAAAGTCAAGTAAGGCACTTGTACTTAAAGCAATTGAATGTGATGTTGTGGTAGTGGTGTCAGTAACTTGTAGTTTTAAGAAGCACTTGTAGCCCACCTATGAGATGATAATAGTCTGTTTAGCAATAGGATGACTTCATTAGTGACATGAGCCTGCTGTGGTCAGCCGAACATCTCAACCACCATTCTAACAAAATGAGGTTATCCTTTGCCATCTCCTCATCCACTGTGACCTCTTCTGATAGTATTATGTTCACAACCATAAGAGAACTATCATAGCTGACCGATTTGAAATTTTGAGTACGTGTAGCTATGGAAATAAATTTTGTGTGGGTGTAGTTATGGAAATCCAAAGAACTCTGGAAAATGTAGTACGTGATTCTGGAATCATTTCCATAGATTTGAGAGGAAAGCTGAATGTTGAAATTGGAGAGTTATGCAGCTATAGCCAACTCCTCTTAGTTTTTTCTCATCTTACTGATATTTGTTATCAATGCTTGGTAAATATCAATATCATTCAAAATTGCATGGAGGGTGGTGAAATGCTCTTATACTGAACAATTACTCTATTGAAGTGTAAACAAGTACTCATACTTTACATATTTTGAAAATGTTCTTGTCATGTCCATATGAAACCTTCAACATGTTCCAAATCTTCCTGATGGAATAAACATCATGATTCAATGGGCAACATTAGACTCCATGTTGCTAGCTAATTAAAACAAAATGACAGCATTATCAACATACCAATCCTTGTATGCGGTATCTTTAACATTATGGGGCAGGTGTGTGAGATGCCAAAGCTTTCTATGGACTACAATAAAGATCTCAAAGTTCTCATTGTGTTTCATGGATGTGCCATTGACAGTCTTGGCCAATGATTTATGAGAACCATTATTCACTAATGGAAACAACACACAAACATCTAATTTATTGAGAATCTGTAGTATATCTGGAGAACAAACAATGGGATCACTGTATAAACACCTTCCAGGCACAACTATCTGAGAGCACAAACACTTTTGGATAACATGTGTCCACACATCAATAATGATGATGTGCACAGTGATAGCATAGGACATGAGTTTGAACAGTAATGCAATTGCTTATGTAATTGACACAATAAGGTGAGGAAATCTGCTTGTCTGGTGTAGGGTGACCTGTGAAGGTACTGAAGGGTGGTGGGGATGGGGAGGTGGAGAAGAAGTTGAGGTGAAAGTTGGTTTGAAAAGGCCCAATGGTGGCTGGAGATGTGCTGGCCTTAGCTGGTAGGAAAGGAGGTGTTGTCCCTGGCTGATGGTAGTGGAAGAGTTTGGGATGCTGTCCAGTGGTGGTGGGAGGTGTTGAGGTTCTGTACAATGGCAGGTGGTAGTGGTGATGTGTGGGTAACGACTACAGCTAGAACTTGTGGTGGATCTTGAGTTCTCTTAGTGATTTGGTACCCACATGAGAATGACACGTAAATGGTGATTAATCACTAATAAACAAAGAATTACATATATGGGATTTACTAGATACTCAACATAAACAGGCATCCAGTGGTATCCTAATGTCTGAAGACTACCAACTATATAACTGATATTCAACTCTAACACTTAATGCTGCACCAAGGCTTGCCCTTAGGGATCAAATGAATGCTTGCATAAAAATTTCACCATGCCAAGTTAATGTTCTACCTATACATATGTATATATGTTTATCTTCTATAGTGACAACTTCTATAATGACTTTCAAGGTTTGTAGTGCTAAGGAAAATATCAAGGAGTGGATTTCTAGAAGCAATGCAAGCTATGGTGATAAATTATTAGCTTGTGGTGCAATTATTGTTGCACGTCTTCGTTTGAAAGTTTTGGAGGAGACAACATTTACATGTTCTGCTGGCATAGCACACAACAAGGTCTATGCTTTATTTATATTTCTTTGTTCATTTTTTGTTTTTCATTTCTACTTTATTGTATTTTACAAGTTCAAATCTTCTCACATTTAAAATTTCAAAATATATCATGGCATATGGTCATTTTTCTAGATAAAGAAATCACTTTTTATATAAATGTCACCAAGGTCATTTTCCTTGTCTTCAGTTACGATTCTTGCTGGAATTTCCTAATTATTCTCTTGTTCTTTTTGCAGATGCTAGCAAAACTTGCTAGTGCCATGAATAAGCCTGCACAACAGACTGTAGTTCCATCTTCATCAGTAAAAGACTTGTTGGCTTCTTTGCCAATAAAGAAAATGTAAACTACTGTCCATTAAATGATGTTGATGAATTTATATATTTCTTTTGACTTCTGAGGTTATAAGAAACATATTTCTTCCATTTTGACAATCATGATGGAAGTCAAGCAAGCACATGCATATTTTAACAATCATATTTTAGACACTTTTGGTTGTCAATTTTATATTCCATATCCATATGCATCTTTGTATCTATGAATTCCATAATTACATATATTTACTCCCATGGTTGAAATGCAGATATCTAATTTAAAATTAATTGACTATGAGTGGAGAGGTCTCTACTTATATACTTAGAAGTACTATTTCCATTTTTCCTCAAACACTGACTTTACCTTGAAACTTTTTGTAAGCCCTGCAAGTATTCTTATTTTTAGATCTGGTTGGTGTGCAAGGTGTTGTGTACTTGATTAAGAGTATCATATTTTAGCTCTAATATTATGATGAAAGGTGGACATTCAACCCATAATCAATTTATTACAGGTAGAGAGGCTCTACTTACATATACATAGAAGTACTACTCTCATTTTTCCATGCAGGAGATTCCAACACACCTGTTTATGTCCATATGCTCTGATATCCAAGCTTGTCATATAATACCACATGAGTTTGGGTGTGAAATATGTTAACATATATAGTAGATATATGGTCTGTACTCCAATCACTTTAGCATCACGACAGCACTATGTCCATGGCCACCTTTGCAACACCTCTATTGTGGGATGATCGAATCTTGCCTCTCACCAATTCATTTTGTGCAATTGGTGTTGCTTGTAGGAGAAAACATGCTTGGAGTTATCTAGGGGCATTGACGTGGATGATGAATCCACAAAAACTATGGTTCAAGGAATAGAAGCCATCACAGGAATTTGGATAAATTAGGTTGATACGTTGTAGTTACCCTATAGAATTTTCATCTAGGAATTTTGGGACCAGCATGGATTAGATATGACACCATTTGGAGAATTAAATCACTAGTGAAGGTGATGCTTTTCTTGCTGTTACTGGTGAAAAGCAGTGTGCTCAGAATCGAGTCATTTACCGGGAAGATTAGAGTCATCATATTTGGCATTCATGGTTTTAGTTTGCTATGGATATTCACTTTGAGTGTTGGAGACTTTGTACTTTAAAGCTCGAACTTGATCCTATATTTTTTCTTATTAATTTGTTACTTGCGATGTTTATAAGCTATTTTGTAGTAGCTGGCAGGTGTTACTTATGTTTAAATTTCATTGGTACATTAATATTTCAAGTTATTAATGTATTAAATTAAGAAAAACAACAAAACTTATATGCTTGGGTGCCTTGGCAGCTTAATAACCTTGGTTTGCACACTCTATGTTTTTGAGCAAAAGCATTAAACACTCTTGTATGCTCAACCAAATACTACTCAGGTGTAAGGTCTTGTGAGTCACTTTGTAACAAGTTAGATATGATTGATATATATGCTTTAGCTTTAGGGGGGAGTGCTACATTTATTATCATTATTAATATTATTTTAGTGTGTTATTGGATTTCCATTTATCTAATGACTCATATACATGACAACTCTCATTAGTGGAATAATCTGTTTTACAGTTCTTAATGCCACAGACTGCATTTCATGTTAAAAATAATAGGATATGTATGTATTTGTAATTGTATTTATTAGGTGTATGTAAGCAATATGCTCCATATGGGTATACTTGTAATGATGCTTGCTTTGAGTGTAATAATGTACAAAAGTTTTTGCATTATTCTTCCTTAAGACCCGAACATATGTGCAGGAAGCAATTGGGTGGAAAGTTGGGAAGTTCTTTGGAAAGTGATCTTGGCATCAAAGCTGTTGGAGACTTGTTATGTTTTTCTAAAGAAAAGCTGCAAGATCGTTATGGCATAAATACTGGGTATAGTAATATAAATGTCTTATGGAAGTTCAATTACTATTTTCAGTTTTCACATATAATAATTTATCACAGTTAAAGTTGATTGCTTAGTGAGCATTATATTGTTAACTTGATTATTGAGCATTGAGTCAGTAGTTCAGATATTTAGCTTTTCATTAACTAGTCAATTAGAGCCTGATTTGTGTGGATTTTGCTTTGATTTGATTCAAAATGTTATTAATTGTTACATGAGTTTGTGATTTATTAACAATGCTTCCCAACCAAAATTTTGAATTTACTTATATAATATCCGCATAACTTTCAATGAATTTTAAAACAAATTTGAGAATAAATTAGGATTTCAGATATATACCACATTTTTAGTATTTGAAAACTTAAATTTATTTAAAATTTGATATTTGAATAAGTGATGGGTTGATTGTTATTCAAGGGGATATGTGGGGAGAACTAGTTTCTTTGAGAAAATGTGATGTTGAAAGAGGGACGTAAGAAGGACCAGAGAAGTGAAATCAAGGAAAGCGATGGGGTCTTGGAAGTTGGAACAACCTACCCTCAACCAGAATTGAGAACGTTGTAGTGTGATTTGATCAAAGTGGCCCATCACACAAACCTTACTAGAACCCATAATATTTAGTTAGTTTCATATCGTGTATTAGTCTTAAGGAAAAAGGAGATGTATTGAATATTGGTGGAAATTTTGGTAGAGATTTTCTAAAAGCATGGAAATGTTGAATTTCAATTAACAACCTTGAATTCTGACTTGAAACTTTAGGATAATTCAAAGACATGATACACAAAAAGCTAATTAAATTTAATTTTTAGGCATTTTACAATAATTAAAATGTTGCAGATTGTGTTCACATTTGAAGATACAATGCAGAACTTAACTTTTTTATCTTAAAAGCACACATCAATTAAATGGTGTTTGTTAGAGTTATTAGAGTTTTTCTATATTTGGATGTTATTATCTATTATTGGATTATTGAATATCCATTTATCCAAAAACCTTTATATGTCTTCTTGCAACTTTTCATTTGTACTTATCCCATTTTGATTTTCTCCTCTAACATAGTATCAGAGTCAAGGTTATCGAAGGGTATATCCAAACCCTAGGTGTTTGCCATCTTCTACTGCAAAAACAACCATTGGCAGCCCTTTGCCACTGTAGAAACCCACCATCTGCTCTTCCTCTTCCCACCACCAGCCCACCCATCACCCTATCGTTGCCCTCACCTCCCTTTCTCTCTGTTAGCTACATCTAGGTCATTCTTGGCCACCATCAGTGTCTGTTGTCTGTTCACCTCCTTTCTTCTCTCTTTCATCAACTTCTGGTCTGATTCCACCTTCCTCAGCCTTTATTGAACCCAGCCAACCCAACCAGGGACTTTGATCTAGGCTGTCCAGCCCCTATACAGGTGCTAGCACCCGCCCCCATCCCTCCAATCCCCTCCATCTCCCTTCTCTAAGCCCAGCAGGCCATTTTGGCCGGGTTGGGAAGGCTTTCCAGCATTTTTTGTGAGAATGTTGCTGATGTTCCCTATGTTTTAGGCCACCAAAACCCTAAATCTCTCTTATTTGTGTGTGGACATGTGCTGTCCACGTTATTAGCACTTTCAGACTGTTTGATTGTGTATTTGGATGGTGTTTGTGCAACAAAATTGCTGTTGTTTTCATTCCTGTTGGACTGATCAGATAAAGGACTGTTCTTGACTGTTTGTGGGCAAGAATCAATCATGGTGTCAAGAGAAGCATTGGTGAAGAATCATACGGGCATGTCCAAGACATTGAATGGCAAGAATTACCTCCTATGGGCTAAAAGTTTTGAAACTTTCATTGTGATACATAGGAAATTAAAGCATTTTATGAATCCTCCTCTTGATGAGAAAGATGGAAAATATGAAGATTGATATGCAAATGATGTAGCAATAATCTTATGGTTAATAAATGGTATGAAACCGAATGTTGTGTGTGCTGTTATGGTGTTTCATTTGATGAGGAAAATTTGAGACATGTATAGATTACATATGGACATGAGAAGAACATATCCAAAGTATTCAAGGTTTATGAGAAGTTGTTTACACTTTGATAGAATGATAGATCAGTACCAAAGTTGTATGCCTCTTGTCATAGGGTTTTTCTTGTGAGTTGACACAAACCTTGTTGGCATTGATGATCTCAATCTTCGATCAACTTGTCTTGAATTCTTTAGTTAAAAAGTCAGTGGTCTTATACACCTATAAAGCCTTTACATGGCAACACTTGTCCTATAATGTCTAATGACTTACCTTCATTAACGAAAAGTCTTTGGTTGTGTGTAGTAGTGTGCTTTAGCTCTGCCTCCTTGAACTCCTTATATAGACTCTATTCATTCTTAGTTCAAGAGTTGCATCTCTTGAGCTTCACCGTTACAACTCGATGTGACTATTCATCTTTTGTAATGGCTCCTCTAACAGTACTCTCCTGCTAACATGTGTTAGCTTTGCATGTCAATGGTTGCGCTCCTCTGGCTATCCTTGCTTTTAGTTGCTTGTATGTGACTTTTAGCTTTCCATAACCATCGGCACTCCACTTGATGCCCTCTTGATAGGTAGATTGACTCTCATTGACATTACTGCATTGCAGATCAAGACTCTCCTTCAGTCATGACTCTTTGCACCCATCGACCCTTAATTGTGTTGGCTTGTTACCTATGAATCAACCTCATGTGGGATGTAATACCTCTCTACATATTCTATTAGATGAGCTTGACATATATTAACCATTGATTGTTGATGTTTGTAAGATACGTCACCTAGGATGAACTTGCAATGACTATGTTTCTCTCCTATCTCAATCTTGGTCTCATGTCACAAATTCATAGGCAGATTTTGAGAGCTAAAATTATTCTAAATCTTAATGCCATGTTTTTCAGAGTTCTAAGAATTTCTGTCACTGCACTGTCCACTATAGACCAGTTTATGTTGGTGGCTTCATTTGGATGTGGCCAAGGTGGTGACCAAGGAGGAGGACGTACAGGCAATGTAAATGGGTGTGGATCACCATGTCAACATTGTAGGTGCATAGGATATTGTTCTGACTATTGCTAGGTCAAGTTTGAGAAGCATCTTGGGCTAATCCCTCCATTAAGGATACATCTTCTAGACTGCGCACATTTGGTACATTGTAAGTCAAGTAGGCAATATCTATCTCTTAGGCTGATTATGAATGCTTCCTACAATTTCAGGTTGCCACCGCAACATCACATGCTAGTACTATCTCTAGTACTAGTGCCTTACTTCTAAGGATAGTCTTGGATTATAGATTTTGGTGTCTCTTTATACATGTAAGGTATTTGTGACATTTTCACTCATTTATTTCAATTGTCTAATATTCATTCTATTTCCATTGTTAATGTTTGTTCTTGTTAGTTTGGACAAGGGGTTGTAGAAACCTCTTCCTAGATTATCTTAGATAATGTTCTTTATGTATTCAATTTTTCAGTAAATTTGTTGTCCATTGGTGTTGTCATTGAACAATTTAGTATGTGATGTTTTTCCTTTTCAATGTATTTTTCAGAATTTGCAAATAGAGAGGGGGATTGCTGTAGGCCATAAGCAAGGGTCAAGAGTGTACCGTTAGATTTATGATGGGATACCTCATGGTCTAGTTTCTCTAATATCTACATTCAAGTTGTCAATCCTCTGGCATTGTTGTTTAGGTCATTCTTCTCATTGTAGGTTGTAGTAGGGTTTACCGTAGATTTTAGTGTCTCTTTTTGTAAGTAATCTTGGGTAAGTAGCACCATGTAACCTTTTGTTGTTTACATTTAGTTTTGAGTCAAAGTCTATTTGAATTAATTTATTGTGGTGTTTGAGGTCCTACTAGAGTTGGTTTAGTGTCTAATCATAAATATTATATTATATTCATTGATGACTATTCTCATGTGTATTGGGTTTATTTGTTGAAAAATGGTTGTCACATTTTAGAAGTACTAAAAAATTTCTTTAATAAAAGAAGAATAAGATCTTCATATGATCCAACTCTAAGTCATGGTAAGGGATGAATGGGACCTCGTTTCAATTCTTGCATTATTCTCAACAAATGCCACAAGAGTACGATGCTTCCTACCACTTGATGCTTGTCTATTATCAGCCTTCGTACCAACCACAATCTTCATATCAACCATCTTACTAGGATGTCTAGTACCTTTTGCATTGACTCAACAATATCTACTTAGAAGCTTTGTTAATCATTTGCCACTAAGTAAATACCATTAGATATATTATGTAGGACGTATTACACCTACTTGTGGGAAGTAATGTCTACTGAAGAGAGTCCATTAGGAGGACAGGTGCATGTACAACACCAACAATTTCAAGAATACATACTATCTAGTATTAGGCCATATGAAAAGGTTGAATGTGCATTAGCAAGTATTTGTGTAATATTATTATCTGTGAACAATATTTCTACTTTGACTTCTTAATTTTGATGTATGGTATATCACAATAAATATTCAAATTTGTCAATGTGTATTATTGTTTAATTTAGCTTGTCCTAAATTTTCATACAAAAATTCATATTTTTTAAACATTTTTGTGGACTTGAGTGATTTTTGCAAACTTCCACCAAAGTCTAACATGCCTTTTTCACGAAGTACTGAAGTCTAGCATGACATTGGCGTTGAAAATCTTAGCTGGAAGACATCAACAACCGTTGGAAGTACCTGACATTGTTGAGGAAGGCTGCTAGAGGTACTGATGTTGCTGGGAGGGGAAGGGGGGGGGGGGGGTTAGGTGTGTTGGTTGGAGAGAAGAGGAAAAGGATTGAAATGAAAGAAAAGGGGAAAAGGGAGTTGTAAAGGACTAATACTACATTTAAAAAATGGATCTTTTATCCGTATCTGGATCTATTTAGGGTCCAAATTTTAAACTAAAATGTTCCAAGCCTTAGATGCCCTGATTAAGTATTGGATGTTGGTTCCTTGGCAGCACCTAGGTGACTCCCATTAATCCGTGTCACCTAACTATTTCATCTACATGTGTATAAGAACCTTTTTCCCCTATTTGATATTGATTTATCCACATAGGTATGTCCATGCCTAACTCTACACCTCTCAACAAATAATTGTAGGACTTCTTACTCTCACAACACGTGGCTTATGGCCCTCCCATGATAATACTTCTGCATATGATATTGTAGTTCCATGCAAAATGACTTGTGAGATAGCATACTGGTAAAGTTTATATGGAGAATAAGAAATGTACTATTCTAGTCAAAACTTGGTATTGAAATTGAAAGTTAAAATGTTGCTTATTCTCTTATCTTTGCTCCAGAACGTGGCTATGGAATATAGCCAGGGGTATAAATGGGGAGGAAGTGCAAGGTCGTCTTCTTCCTAAAAGTCATGGCTGTGGGAAGACATTTCCAGGTTCTCAGGCATTGAGAACTAAAACCTCAGTAAGTTTACTTTTCTTGTAAATTGGTTGTTGATAATGGGTCTTATTAGATGTTGTTTCCCAAAATTACTTGTACGATTCAGATGCTTCTTTAATTTCAAAATGCCTAAAATCTAAGTTTAACTAGGCAAAAATAGGATGCTTTTATCAATCTTTTCTTGTAGTCGTTGGATGAATCTTATTGTTGAATGAGATTGAGCCTATTCAATAGCTACAGAATAACCCTCCTATTGTTGTAATTATTACATTGTTTTTTCTATTTAAGAGTTATTATATTGTTTAGTTAACACATTTTAAAGAAACTTTGTCAAGATATTTTAGGATTTTGAATTTATAAACATGATATTTTATAGGATGCAAACAGGGGAGTATGGGATTAAAATAGACTTACTTTTACCCTTTAAATTTAGCAGATAAAAATGTAGATATTGCCTACGGATTGGTAGATAAACCCCCAGATTAGTGGATAAAGAGATGGGTAAATTAGTAATAAGGTAATAAAATTCATATATTTATCTGCATTAAAAGGCATAATGTGAGGTTGGTAGTAGGTACAAACAGGTTCTATATACAGGCCTAGTAGTTTAGCAAATATTTGGATTTGTAGGTATCAAGTCCAACATTTATGGTGTTGACAAAAAATGTAGATGTGTCAGTGGGTGGGAAAAATCACATTATATTATTGGCAATATTAACTAACAATCTTTTATGTTAGTTATGAAATGTGCAACTAAAATTCAAAATTACAAAATTCATAAAAATTTAAGAAAAATGGTGAAAGGGGAAAAAGGAGGTGGTAATGAAATTTTAAAAACTAATAGGAGAGAGAATGTGTCAGATTTGAACAAACAGAATATATGAAAATATCTGTAACAAATGAAATTATATGTGTAAATTGATGGTGCAACATATGAACAAATCTGAAGTGCTATATATATATTCTATTTATTAAAATTTATTCACTATAATGATATTTATTTTTCTTACAAATATGCAATAGGTGTCTAGAGTTTGGATGTCCAATGAAAAGTACCTTAAAGCATTGGATTGAAAAAATCCAAATTGCATGTTTCCAACGAACAGAAAAGGATATTGGTAAATAATATGATTGTTTCTTAAGTGATTTTTTTTACTATATGATTTTTATTTTACTATTACTATTTTTAAATTATATATTTTTAATCAATGTTGAAGAGAAAATAATATAATGAAATATATGAAATGCTGGTTTAATGAAAATAGGAATAATGTTGAAAGCATATATTTAGATGATCGCAAAATTTATAAAAATAAAACTTTCAAATACTTAGAATCTATGATATGTAACAATGGTGAAATTATAGAGGATGTTATTTTTGAGATTAAAGTAGGATGGATGAAGTGGATAAATGCTTCTAGAGTGTTATGTGATAGGAAGATACCTTTAAAATTAAAAGAAAAATTCTATAAAACTATTATTTGGCTAACTATACTTTATGGTTCAAAATATTAGAATGTAAAACATGATCATATGCAAAAAGTTAGTGTTGTTAAGATGCATTGCTTGGATGACTGGTAATATTATAAGGGATGAGTTAAAACATGATTTCATTAGGAAGAGAGGAGTTACATCATTGAAGTTAATAGAAAATTGGCTTAGGTCATTAGTTATATCCTCAGTAAAATAAGGAATACACTTAGGAGAGGAAAATTAATTAGTGCAAAAGAAATTAAAAAAAGTAAAAAGTAGAGATAGGTCTAAAACTACTTGGTTAGAAATTATAAGAAAAGATTTATATATGTAATATGACCAAAGATTTGATCATAAATAGAAGTATATGGAAGAAAAGGGTTTATGTGACTAATCCCACATGGTGAGATGATGGCTTAGATTATTGTTGTTCTCTCTTCATCAATGTTTATGAAAAAAGAATCATTTTTTATGCAATTATTTCTTTAGCTATAGTTGTTTTACAACATGCAATATTGCATGTGCATTCCACTTATTATATTTAATTCAAACACAACTCTTCCATGAGTTTTATGTCATCTAGAACTTCTATTCCAATATTTTGATTTAAAATATATATTATAATGCTTTATTCAGGTTATACATTGGCTTAACGAATTGTGTGAAGAACTCAGTGAAAGAATTCAGGCTGATCTTGAGAATAATAAAAGGGTTGCACAAACATTGACACTTCATGCCACATCCTTCAAGGTTTATCAAGAAATGACATCTCCTATCTTTCACTCTGCCACAATTTATGGCGTTATGCATCCTCAATGGTTAGGTAGTATACCAATGTTACTGGATTTGTTGATATTGACATTTGTTGTGCTTTGTAGGCCAATAATTCAGAATCTCGGAAGAAATTTCCCTCAAAGTCATGCCCATTACGCTACGGGACTGCAAAACTGAAAGAAGATGCAATAAAGCTATTTGAATCTGCATTAAAGGAGTATGCAGGTTTGCAAGGTAATGGATGGAGAATAACATCTCTGTCAGTTGCTGCAAGTAAAATATTTTCTACACCACATGTAAGTTCATATATGCCATGGTAAGTGTTTGAGCAGATTATTTTCACAGTTGAAGAGAAAGTATGCTATAAATTATCACGTGTTCCTGATTTAAATTATTACGGATCTGCAGGCTTATGCTTGGAATATATAAGATATTTGATTATACTAAGGTTTTGGCTAACATTTTAGATAGTAGGTGTTGAAGGGGGAACGAAGAATGGCTGTTGATTAACAATGAAGTTACACATATAACTATACATAGGCTAATGGCATGTTTGATGGCTATGTAGAAACCTGATTACCTATATAAACACTATTAACATATGAATACTTCTAATACTCTTTCTTAAGATAGAAAAATGTCCAACTTTCATAGCATGCTAAAAGAGATTAAATGCCTAAGGCTAACCTTATGATGAAGGTATTTGCAAGCTATTCTCAAGGTAGCGTATCTGGGATGGAAATAAGTCTTTTCATCCTATTGTCATGCATATAGTAATAGTTTTTTTCAATTTGGTTTGATGGATAGCGATGAAACATGACCTCCCATGAATCATGTGAAGAATCTTATTGGAACTTTAAAAAAATTGAATGGAAGAAGCTACATAATGTGGTTACAATGTTTTGTGACCTTCATTACCTCCCATAGAAAGATTTGACATCTCAAACATAGACATTTGGAATGATATTTACATTGTCTAAATCTACTTCATTGTTATTATTGATAGGCTTAGACATTAGTTGAATCAAACTAAACCAATTTTGAATGGTTTGGCTTGGTTCACCTTAAATAGAATAATTAATTCAGCTTGAACAATGTTCTAACAATAGGCATGATTTTGTTAAATGATTTTGGTTGAAGCCAAACCAAGTCAAGTATGCTCACCCTTACTCTTGATATGAAAGATGCCACCTTTGGAAATTGTTACGTTGATGACTATGCTATCACCTCTTGGTTAGTAAATAGCATGGATCCTAGCATTACTTGTGGTGTGATGATGTTCCATTGTGTGAAGAAGATTTAGGATACTCTAAAGACAATCTATGAGCATGAAAAAATATATCTAGAGTCTTTTATACATACAAGAAGATTTTCAACTTTTTTCAAGAAAAGTTTTGTTCAAGGTCGTTACACCAACTCCTAGATGAATTTGACCTCTAGCGACCATTGGTTATAGATATTGACAAATTAAGACAATATTGAGATAAGCTAGGCAAATAGTTATTGTTTTTTTTGAAAGTTTGTCATTAAACAAAGATGATTCTGGCAATGTAATTGCAAATAGAGTAGCATCCAAAAAAGACAACAAGGCCACAGATACTATAGTTTGCATAAACAAAAACTGGGATTACACCCAAAAGAAGGAACACTGAGCAAAAAAGAGGCCGAGCAATAGGTGCTGAGCAACATGAGGGCTTAGCTCCTTGCTTCATCCATGATATCAGCCCACTAACAAGGGGCTTCAGCGTCGGGCACTGGGTTCACAACATTACAGTCCTAGATGGAAGAGACTTCCTTTACAGCATCAGTACTTTTCCTTGAAGAAGAATTCTCTAGTGAAAAACTTACAGTATGAAAAATAGAAATGAATATCGAGCTAATATTCAAAGCAACAAATCTGAAACTAATGTTATTCCTCAGCTTCCAAATAGACCACAAAAAAGCCAACAATAAAGAATGCCAAGTATGCCAAGAAAGTCTAAATTTAAGAACAGGGCAAAGGGAAAAAATATGCTCCAAGAAATTTTCATTCAAAATCAATCGACAATCTTTAAGAAAAAAATTCCAGAAGATGAAGGTTGGAAGTCAGTTCATGAAGAGATGTCTGGTAGATTCTAAGCTCAAATTACATAAGGAACATATCAGGTCACCACTCCAACCTTTCTTAAGAAGATTAGTTTTAGTTTATCTTGTATAAGTAGGCATACAAAAACCTGTACTTTTAGGAGAGCCAAAGATTTCCAAATACTCTTATAAAAAGGAAATCTAATCCCACCATCAGTCAGAAGAGAGTACCAAGACTTGGTGGGATAATTTCCATCTGAAGTGAGACTACAAGAGACAACGTCGGGGTCAGAGGTAAGATTAATGGAAGATAACAAAATACGAAAATCTTCCATATGCCTGATGATTAAAACTCTAGATGGAAATCTATGTTTCCTAAATGCAGAAACAGCGGAGGCAACTAGTTATTGTTAGCAATACTCAATGTCTCTTTTTTCTATAAGACTAATACTTGATGCCATACTGATTCTAAATAACATGATTGTTACCAACATTTCTAGTCCCAACTTTGAGCATTCTTCTCAAACATGTGGACAAATCCTTGGTACAAATTAATTTCCTGACTTACAAATGACGTTATCTAGCTTCATACAAATCTCCACTGCCAAACCTAATCTAGTGTCAAATTAGATTGCTTTGTCTTCCTCTCAAGGTAATGGTCATGCTATGGTTGGAGGAGGTGACCTTGGTGGACACACTGACTTGATAAAGTCGGTCACATTGTCAACATTGCAGGTAGATTAATCATCAATTAAACAAGTGCCATGATGATGATGGTAACATACATTGGGCCAATGCTACTATGAAGATGGCACTTGCCATATCCATTTCTGAGTAGGTCATCACCATCTGGTGGATACTACAAGTAGTTCTTTTAGCTTCAGGCTATTGACCCCTCATCTATTTACATGCTACCATTTCTAGTAAATGCCTTACTATAAGTGTCTTACTTGCCTCATATGTGTAAACCCTCATCCATTAGTGAATAATGATCATTTTCCCTCTCTTCTCCACATTTATGACACACACTGGCCACATAGGTAGAATTGGAAGAAGCTTGAACTGGACGGTGTCCATGCTTTCCTATGTGTAAGTCCTTTGCCTGGTGCTCTTTTGAAATTGCCCATTTATTGTTGTGTACATATTGTCTATGTTTGTACAAACCCTCAAATGTGTTGATTTCTACTTGTATGTGGTAGGTGTCCACTGGATCATTTTATTGTTGATGTGGTTGTGGTCGGAAGCAAGTCATTTTTATCAGTACAATAGCTTTGTCTTAATCTTCAACTGCATTAGGACCCTTACATTTGTTTTAGCCACTCTATTATCAATAATGAAGCTTAATACAAATGAATTTTAAAAGGAAATTAAAAAACAGAAGTTTAAAGCATTATATGGCATACGGCTGTGCTGTGGTATGATGGCTTCCAATGTCATTGTTAGACTATGTCCTACATCTTAACATTCCTAAGAGGAAATTGTGTTGCCTGTACTTTCATATTTTGTGAGCAAAATTTTTTTCTAAAGCCTTTCTAGTTATTGCTTCTTTAGTGTTCTTACCACCAATGTATTTGGTATCATTGTCTATGGATTGGTTATGAGAGATCATTTCAATTTTTTGTGTTGGTTCAGTCTGTTGTGCTTTCCTTGTGCCTATTTCTCTTGAAGAGGTTTGTTCATAGGTCCAACTTTTGTAACTTCATGCCTTCATGGTATAGCCATTGATTGGTCAGCTCCCATATGCATGTAAATATCTCAATTGCTGTATTATGTGTGCACTCAAAAGGGTTCCTGATGCTCTTCATGTCTCACTGTAGATTGGTTGAGATTTGAGAATGGTCAACATTGACCACTCTTAACCAGTGCTAAATCTCCTGCATCTGTTGGACTAAATGATCATCCTCCCCTATCTAACCATATTTCGTTTGTTAAAATCTAGCAGTCTACCCTACATAAGAAATCATCCATCATCGGTAAAGAGAGATTAAATTTTTTTGATAAGTACATCTTTAAGTGAGAAAAGGTGTTTGTATCGAAATAAATGGAAAGTTCATTCTCATAATGGAGAAGAAACAACGTTAGTAGGATTAAGGTGTGTTGTTCATTTTTCATTGTTTGTTTTATATTGTTTAGCATGCCTTTTGATTTTGTATGTATCACTTTTGATTTTAAATCTACAAGGCCTGCTAATTCACAAGGCTTCATTATTTCTGGTTCCATGACCAGGGGACATCTTCAATATTAAATTTCTTCCATGGAAATACTGATCAGTTCTCATCATCATCATCTCTGGACTCTGATGGACTAAATTTAGATGCTTTGCCATCAACAGGTATTTGATTTACGCTGATTTTTTACATCCTAATGTCTATTTATTTTTTCTAACTGCTTGAGTTAGGTACTCATTCCATAGCTGAGCATGAGCTATCGCACAATGTGCTGACTAATTGCACAAATTCTGATGAAATTGTTACTGATGCATCTACGCAAAAGCATATATGTAACAAAAGATCAAGTGAAGCAAAACAAAAGATCAAGGTATTTTCTCTTTCTGGTTATTACTTTGGACTGGAGATTCCATTCATTTGTGTATTCCCGAGCAAAAATAATATAAAGCAATATATGCTTATTTACTGATCGATGCTATATATATATATTTCTTCCCAAATGTGCATTCTGGAAGCTAATATCCTATAATGTTTGTAAATGTCAATTCACATTGAAAAGATATATATTGTTATGTCAGCTTCATCTCAGTGGAAACATAGTAAAAAAGCACACCGTTGTTGAAAAAACTTCATGTAGGTCTCATGTCAGTAAATTTAAAATGTGACATGTTGAGCGAATTTCCATGACATCTAATACGATGTTATTTCATTGGCTTCAGTAGATTTTATCTTCAGTTATATGACCTTTGGGTATTTTTGAGTAGGAAATTGCAATTACAATATCCAATTTGTTGTTGTTGGAGGTGTGAATACTTTGCATTGTATAGATTTATAATTAGATGCAACTTATTTATACGGTGAATGTTTGTTGCACATCTATTTCAATAGGAATTTTATCTGGTGCGTCACTTGCACTAATTCCTTGTAGACATTAGATTACAATCTTTTCAAAATCTTGTTTATTGATCTTGTTTCACTGAATGTGCTACGAGGCATATTCCATGCATAAATTCTTTCATGTGGACAACTGCTGTTCATCAAGTCAAGTGTCTGATGAACATATCCGAAGTAGTGTACTGTCTTTGTCTTCACCAGGTTAGTTCCTTTATTATTATGTTTTCATTCATATTATATGTTATTCTGTATCCCTTTTTGGATTTCATTCTGTACTCTCTTTACTACTTCTTTTGACATCCCTCTTTAGGAAGTGAATACTGTTCTCAAATGAATTGTTCAACAGATTTTAATTTCAGACAGAAAAAAGCAGAGCATGAAGAAACTCGTGCTCATACAGTGCAGGAAACTGGATACTGGAAGTACAGCAGGGACAACATTGATCCTTCTGTTGTTGATGAGCTTCCTATGGAAATCCAGAGGGAAGTGCAAGAGTGGCTTCGCCCTTACAAGCATGCAAAGACAGCCAGAAGAAGTTCCAGAATTTTTGACTACTACTCACCCATCAAGAAGTAGAATACCTTGCTGTCTAGTTATTCAGCATGCATTTTTTCCAATGCAAAGAGCCAATCACAAACGGTAATGTGTACATAATGAACGAGATGAGTGAGAGGAGTCTAACTTGAGAATTGAAGGATTGAGATTCTGGACGAAGAAGATTGTGAAACTTCTTTCATGGAAAAGAATTGATTTTGAGAGTGGGAGAAGATTTGATCTTGAATAATGAGTTACCGGATATTTTGAGAGTGTCTGGCGTTTCATAATGTATCATCTGCTGATTGTAGGCTTCTCCTGCAGCAGTCCTGCAGCAGTCCATATGCACAGGGTGTCAAAACAACCAGGTTTAGGCTCACATTCTTGCTTCCTGCACTAATGTATCTTTGAATTCCACACCAGCCTTCTCGTTTGATGGACAAGGTAGATCGCGCATTGATATATTTACTAGTGACTTCATAGAGTATTGTGGTTATTATTGTAAAAATAAAAATAAATTCCTGTAAATGTACATGTATACTATAAATTAAGGGAAGAGGACCAATATTCCAAAATTACTCATTCTAGAAGCTCAAAAAACAGTATTAATTGATGGTATCGACTTGCCAATAACCACTCACTACTCTCTCCCTCTTTCTTCCTTCTAAATAATTCTTTTTTTATTTATACCTTTCTCTAACATGCAGGATCACGTTCATCTTGTTCTTATGATTAGAGAAGGTGGTATTAAAAATATCAGTTCTCTACAGGAACGTCTTCAAGGCGGTTACAATTTTGTCTGATCAAAAGGCGTGGGTTTTACGTGATGAAACACGGTAAGGAAGAAAGCAACTAGGGAGAGCTATTAAAGAAACTTGGGTCTGCAATGCGAATGGGATTTCATTAAATTAACGATAAAATTAATAAAGATCTTTCATTCTATAACTTGTGGTATCTTTATTGTTTCTTTGGTTTTTTTGCAGGCAGAAAGAGTATATTAATGAGAGACAAGGAGAAAAAAAGGGTACACATCACAAGAAGGTTTAGGATCCGTCAATCACAAGCTTCGGGAAAGCTTGAAAATCTTCTCTGTGAAAACCTTGATCGTAGGGGAAAAAGCCGATTTATATAGATTACGAGGATCACGTGGCTCTTTAGGATGCCTAGCAAAGTTGTGATAAACCCTCGTACGTTTAGACAAGCTTCTCATCTTGGCCATGTTCCACCACTCCTACGGTAAAGAAGATGATCAATAATACCATAGAGAATATTTGCTTGCATGTTCACATATACATGGACACCATTCTAATCATATATTGGTAACGATGACTTCAAAAATAAAGAAAGATGACTACGCAATAGGCTAAAGAAGCACTACCAAAAGAAAAATGGAGACTAAAAAAGTAGCTAGATGGCTCAAGTGGAGGAGAAAAATTATGGCTGGAAATTGATACTACGAGAAAGTTTATACAAGGGAGGTTTTAGGGATGCATCCCTCCAACATTTTCCATCGTGGACAAGTTAACGTCTCTCTAAAGCCATCATCATTGTGAACCCACAACATCATTTACAACCATACAACACCATGATCGTTGCAAAATGCCTTTCACCTTCCCAACGTAGATTCTACGCTAGCACCACACATACGGAGTCGATTTTTGGTTGATTCGGGATCTATTTTCTATCAAATTATGAATATTTTGTGAAATAATGATCACTTATGATTACTAAGTATTCTATATAAATAAAAAAAATATTGTGATTATTATTAAGTTTATACTAATGAGAAAATGTTGATATCCTCAGTAGACTTTATGACCATCTTTTTGAGATTTTAAAATGTTTTGACTCAATTAACATTTACATCTTATGGCAATTCATATTTACTTTTTATAAAGTATAAAACACCGGTCCAAATGAATGACCAATTTGATGTTTACTTGCTAAACCAAACAAGTTTTTATGATTGCCAGACGGTGTGTGACAAATATTTGTCAAGCAAGTAAATTGTGTTGCAGGAACATTAATAAGTTCTCTCTTACAAGCCGCCCTTGTGGATCTGCTTGCTGACAGATTTGTTCTTTGTATCCTGCATCATGGTGATTTTTTATGAGAGTATCACCGACCACCTCATCTTTGCTGTCGATAATTATGTTGTGAAGCAGACAACAGACCAAGATGATACTGGGCAGCTTGTGTTTGTCAGGTCTCCACATGACCTTGTGCAGAATCCTCCATAACCCCTTTAACTGAGCAAATGCTTTCCCTGCCAGCGACCTTGCAGAGTTGATCTTTTCATTGAAACCAATAATTGACGTTGAGAGACCTTTACCTTCATATGGAATCACAAGCCAGGGAAGGAGAGGATATGATGTGTCACCTACAATGAATTCCCTAATTTCTATATTTCCTGGATAGACCTTAGGAATCTCATTTAAGCGTCTCCTGCTCTCACATAACTTGAAAAATCCAGAATACTTCAAAAGACGAGAAACCGACATACTTCCAGGCCAACCAGTTACAATGTCAAGAAACCTCATCTCATGATCTACTATCCCTTGTAAGAACATGCTGTAATTACTCTCTTGGTCACACCAATCATCAGAAGATTCTACGGCAGGAAGGGTCATCACGATGTGAGTTGCATCAATTGCTCCACAGCAGTTAGGTAACCCAAAGGCACTCTCTATTCTGGCCTTGATTTCATTCTTTCTTTCCTGATCAGGCCATCTGAGATGATGCTTAGCTCTCTTTTCCATTGATTCTATGAATCTCCAGGTTACCTGAGACACTGTAGATTGCCCGACACCGAAGGCACCCCCAACAGATACCTGCGACTCACCTGAAGCCAGCCTTCTTAGGGCAATGGCAACTTGCTTCTCTACACTAAGTAGCCTGCCTTCAATATTAATAAGACCAGATGGAGGCCTTGACACAAGATCCTCTCTCACTAATGAACAAATATACTCAAAAGTCTTCTTTGACACTCTAAAGAAATACATGAACAAGTCATCTTCGTCAGGAGGGATGCAAGGACCTGAAAACAAAATTCAAATGAAATAATTATTTTCCAAACAAGAACAACAGGGAAATGTGTGTAACTGAACAGTCCTTGGACAAGTAACGTTATAAAAATCAGTTGCCATTCTCAAAAATAGAATAAAAACTCATGATAGAACAAGATAGTAAACTTCAAAAGGCATTAGTTGATGGTATACAAGATAGCCTTAGAAAGATAAATTTGGCGACCAATGCTACAAGAATATCACATATCAAACCCACCATTGATCAAACTATCATCATTTTACAAACCAACTATGATAAATTCTTACAACTTCGGGTCATTGTCACCACAACCAATATGCTACATGCTTTCAATACAGGTAGAAATGCCCTGCTAGCTTCTAAGATTAGTTCCTACACTATAGACAAGTCTCTCTTCCCACTTTCTCCCCTTCTCTTGTCTGGACCTCCTATGTAAGCTATAATCCAAGATGTTGGACTTGGAACTCTCTTTGAGGTTAGGCTTTTGTAATGCTTCATCCACTATTGCTTGATGTTGGAACTTGCAAAGAATCAACTAGCCCTCAATGAAAGAAAGGCCAATGACTTTCTAATGCCTAGGTTAGAAATAAGTGGGAAGGGATCAAATTTTTTAGAGGTATCAAGGTGTGCTTACCTTGAGATGTATACTTATTTATAATGATGAGGTTAATGGTTACTTTTCAATAATTGCACTATAGTTAAGTCCTTACAATGAGGGCACAATGGGCTTAAGTGTCACAAAAAAGTTTCTTTGCAAAAAGAAATGGCTTAAGGGTTGACAATTTTTTCCAAGGACCTGAAGTTGTACCAACAAGAGGATGAAGGTTCGAAGGGTAATCCTCAAAGAGCCTCTCCTTAGTTTAAGGGACAACCACTTGATGAAAAGTGAAAGTTATGTGCTCCTCAAATAACATTTCACCTATGGGATTTATTCCATGGTCAAGAGGGTCAGACTTCCAACAGCAAACCCTACAAAAAGGTATAAGAGATCAACCATCAAATAAGGTATATGTATATTATGAATTCTCCACTTCATGTAGTGATTGCTGACCACTGCATGAAGTAGATAACATGTTAGAAAAGTTATGTCATGTTAGATAATGAATCATACTTTGTACCCTCCCATAGATAGCAACGGTATCACTTTCTACATCATCATTGTACAAGACTCCAATGATCATGATTTTTGTTTCTTGAGGTTCAACATCAATGTTGATAGTGAAGATTTATCTATATTCAAGCTTAGCAAGTGGTTAAAATGTTGCCAAACTTAAGTACATCCTTTTCTTCATGTTCCACCGCCCAAGGGTTGGAAATTACTATAGGATCGAAACCTTTAGTTGTGCATGAGGGTTTAGAAGGCACAAAAGTGAGCGTAGGCATACACTCAAAAGGGTAGAAGTATTTGAAAGGGCTACTGGGGATTGCAGTGTATCTCCATTTGTTATTGTTATGTTCAAGGTAAGCACTTCTTGTCCCCTTGAGCCTGGAAGAGGGAAAGGGTTAATGAACTCCTGGAATAGGATTGGCTTAAGTTTGTGGATGAGTTGTCGATGATAAGCAATAGAGATCCTAATGCAATTACAGAGATTTTTCTAATACCACTTACCTCGGTGCTTGGATTAGATGAAGTGCATCAGTGATGCAAGATTCAAACATATTGCTATCTACTGGGATTCAATGATATTAGGATTGAGGTTGGCCCTACCCCCATTTTTGTGCAAGTCTTCTTGGAGATGAGGGTCACTCCATTGTAGCTGACCGCTAATTCTATAAGCTTGCAGTGAGAGTAGGTATGTAGTCAACAACCCTAGAGCTTAGATTAGATGATATGTGCGTCAATGATGCAAGGGTCAGACATGCTACTATCTATTGGGATTTGATGATAATAGCATCAAGGTTTCTCCTACCCCATTCTTTGTACAAGTCTTCATGGAGATGATAGTTATTCCTTTGCAACTGACCATCTGACCCCTAAATGAAAGTAGGTATGCAACCAACTTTGATGGTAAGTCAAATTTTTTAAGCAAAGCTAAGTGGGAGGATTGATATCACATGTCCCCTTGCATCCAAGAAAAATTGATCTAGAAGGCACCACTGTCTATAAATTGGAAGCAAAAAATTTTCTAATGTCTGGTTCAAAGGCTCTAGGCAATAGGGGGCTGTGCCACCCTGAATTTGTGGCAAGTTCAACCTTGACTGAATTTTTCAAGGCTGAACTAGACTGTATGGAATTGTTGCCCCTTTTTCTGACATGCTGGAGTGCTATTAAACACATTCTGTTGAAAAAGAGTTCATGTGTTTCTGGAATCACGCAAGTTCAAGGTCATTACATGTGGACTCTTTACTTATTCACCTCTTGCTAGTTACCCTTCCTAGGATTGGCTGATCTCCATAATGGGAAGGATTACACAAGGCCAAAGTTAGTGACCAAGCCCAACTTTGGTACCGAAGATCATTGTGGTAGGTAAAGAAAAGGCCAATGCTAAGATTTCCACGAAGGTCTGTGAATGAAAACTCATTGAGACTAATGTTAGCAAATAGTAATCATGAACAGAACTTTCTTGGGCAACAACTGGCAAGGAGTGAGCGAGTTTCACTGAAACAACTCTTGGAGGTGACTTCAGATAGACGTGTTAGCCATCAGTAGGTGAGGAGCAAGCCATAGTGAAAAAGTTCTAAGACAGCTGAGCTCATGAAAACCTTGACAGAGTCTATTGAGCTTTCCTTGAGTAGGGCCACTGCTGCTGGGAAGAAGTTTATCCCAATGGCAGCTTCTCTCTCAGAGAAAATGAAGGATTGATTGAAGAGACCTAGAGAGCTTTCGATTAAAGGGTCAATTGAAATTTTATAATTTTAAAGATGTTTCTTTTTACCATTTGGTGTTGTATTTTCCCTTTATGTTTTAAACTTTATTTTCTAGTTTGGTTCATTGAAATTTCTTTCCTCCTCTTTTTATTCTTCTTCTCTATTTCCATACTCTATTCTTCTAAGTGCTTAGTTCTTGAATCTCTTCTCTTCTTTACCTTTTTATCTTTATTTTCTTCAATTTTTCATACAATTACATGAGTTTATGATTTCTTATTCCAAAATATTTAAAAGTTTATCATATTTTTATCCCTCTTCACGTTTTATATCCACATACATGCAAAAGAAAACATATTTACTACAAAAATCCTCTTTATTTAAATATTCAATGTTATATAATGTAATTCAAAGGCATACAAAAAGTATGCTGATACCAATATTGTACTTTCTATGCATTTTAATTTTTAAAACATTTGATTACATATTGTTGAAGAAATAGATCATTATTGTCATATTACACAAGTGTTTTTTTTATAATTTATTGTCTTATTTTAATTAGGCTAATGTCTTATCTTTCACCTCTCATCTCATGCATTTCAAGTGAAGTTTCCTCGAGATCACCCATCACATTGATTACCTTGTTCAAGAAACTTCCAACCATCCTTGGCAACCTTTAACTAACTTCAATAGATTTTTAACCCCTATGGACACATTCAGCAAGATATCAACAATTTCCAATTACTTTTATAAGGCATCCCAAATGGATTGTTTGATCCTTTGCAATGATAGTTTGATACCACTATAGTTTTTTCTACTACTATGGCCCTTGCTTCCAACTGTTCAGCACTTTTCTTCCTTCTAATCTCCATTTTGCATAGATCTGGACTGATCATGCTTAATCTTGTCAGTGCTTGCTATTCTATGGCAATTCCTACTTTCCTTGGAAGGGTTTTACATCTCCATGCAAAGATTTTTCTTTCGCATTATGTTAGATCTAAGATCTTTTGTATATTTTCTTATTTTCTACAATTTCCTTTATTTTACTGATATTTTCCTTTCTTTTGAAACTTTTTTTTTCAAGGATTTCAGTACGAAATATGATAGATATTAGCTTATTGTAGTTGTATTACGTAGATTTAACATAAAGATTGAAGGAAAATGTTGTGGTTTTTTCATTCATTTTTCTGGTATTTTTATATTTTTGTTAATTTTTTTATTTTTAAGGAATTTTTGTATTTTTTGATGATTTTTTAGAGGAAGATAAATTGATTTCATCTAAATTTTTTCGTATCTCAAAGATCTCACAATAAATTGGAAGAATGTTTTGGCTATTCTTTGCTGATTATTCTTGAATTATCTTATTTTTTATGATTTCTAGAAGAAATTAAATACATGTCATCTAAATTATCTCATAATAAAATGGAAGAATTTTTCAGTATTTTCGTTTATTTTTGCTGCAATTTTCATATTTTTAAGGATTTTTCAATGAAGATTTAATTAAATCCTACATTTACTTGTAATTTGTATTAGCTATTAAGTAGATCTAACTGTATTCCAACTATCAATTTTAAACACAATAAATTTCATTTCCATTTTGTTGGTTAGCTTTATGGATTTCCCATTGGCAATAATAGATGGAAAACAGGGCTAATATTGTGTAAAGAAAATAAGAGATAAAGGTGTGAATATAATGAAGTGCGTGTCTAAAACTTTCTATTTAGTGGATAAGGATAAAAAAATGCAGTGGGTTTATTCTATAAAGTAATGAATTTGATGAAAGATGCAGTACATGCCAAGAAGTTTTAAAGTTCTACCAAAATATTATAGAGGAGAGAAGATTCCAGATGCTCTTCCATCCATTAAATAAAGTTGGCAAGAAGCTATTTCTAAATATTTAGAATTCATAATACAATAACAATCTGATTGATAACCCCACTGTGGGATCAGTCACGTAAATCCTTTTCTATTTAAAATTCATAATAATTTATGAAAAAGTCATACATCATACAATTTATTTTTTCAATGCACGTAGTTCATTTGAACCCTTGAGAGCTCAGAAAATCATTCTGATATCATAGCGTCATTGGAGACGGTTGTAAATAAGATTGAATCTGATATCAAGATTTAAGTGGAATTAAGTGAAATCGAGAAATTTAAGGATCAGGTGGATGATTTTGGACACCCTATAGTGATCGTGCCATACAAATTATGGCATGAAATTCAGTGCATAATTCTGGAATTTAGGGTTCTTATTACCCATTAAATACTGTGATTCCGAAACTATGGCCACCGGCAGCGGCACCGGAAGAAAGACGTATGATGTTTACATTCTACGAAATGACACTAACCAAACAACAGTACGGGAAACAAAGAAATGCCGTTATCGTGAATGAGGGAAGGAAGGAAGAACAGGATACCTGAGGAAGCAGAGCCGTTTTTGAGTCGGAAGCTTTCCCACCAATCCGTTTCGGCGTTTTTAGGCGCCAATGGGGGACCGCCGTTGCCGTTGATCTTGACTTCAGATGGCGACGACGTCCCCTTTTTCTTCGCTTTCTTGGATTTCTTCTTCTTCTTCCTGAAGGGCGCCATGCCGACGCCGCGTCTGCCGTACCTCCCTCTCTGTACCCACTACCCGGCCGGTCCACTTCTCTTCCCCTCCCTTGAATTTAATTTCAATACATTATTTATATAATTCACAAAAAAAAGAAAAGAAATAATCAATCATAAACATCAAATCGATATAAATCAAAGCAAAATAAACTTATTACATAAGCCAACTTACGTAAACTCTACTTATGCACGCATCTCTTTCAATTTTTGTGTACAATTTCCATTGAAGAAGGAAATTTTGACATATTTGTGTGTAATAAAAAAATGATGAGAAATATAATTTTTAAAATAATAGTATAATTTAAAAGTAATATTTTTTAAATAATATAATATATATATATATATTAATTATATTTTAAATAATATATAATACATAATTATTTTATTATAAATAAACTTTTCATCACAAACATAATTCATTAAACCTTCAACCAAACTTGTCACCAAATCAATGAAAAATAGACTCCATTCAAATTAAGTAAAAATAATGCTAAAAAGATTAAATTCCAATGCCAGAAGATCTTTTATTTACCATCTGAAAAGTCTTACAAGCACGTACCTTCTGCAAAACTTTGAACGTTTGATAAAAATTACGTCTTCAATGAAAATATAAATAGCTACTAAAAAGGATGGACATTTGTCTTAATTGTAGTAAAATATTAAATATTTTTTGTTTTTAATTAGAAATATCCTCCTCGTCTTCCTTGTTCTTCTCCTCTTTCTGGACTCTTTCTCCTCCTTTGACTTCTTTCGTTGACTTTTTCTTAGAGTCTTCATCCCCTCCCTCTATCATCACTTCCTTCTCCTTCAACTCCTCTTTCTCTTCTCTTTTCTTGCTCTTGCTATCATTTTTTATACTCTTTTCCTTTTTATTCTTCTTCTCTCTCTCTTTAGGAGTTGCAAGCATCGGAGTTGATATATCATCTCTTAATAATCTTTTTATATGTGAAAAATCTGGAAAAATATTTTCACAATGAATTTATATTATACAAACATAATAACCTTAGAAAATACTCTCTCAAAATCTTCTTAGGTAGCCTTGTTTGTTTTATTTCATGCAGGTAAACTACATAATTCGTAATATTGATTAACGAATGCGAAAGTAAGTAAAAGTAAAAATAAATTATATAATTTACAGCATGAAAAACAAAAGAGAGTTAAAATATCTACAAGAAAGTTAACAAAAATCGAATGATAAATATGAATTTCATTAATTACTGTGACTTTAATTAATTAAATATTTTTTGAAGGTGAACATATATATATTATATATAGAGAGAGGGAGAGGAGAGGGAAGGGAGAGGGAGAGGGAGAGGGAGAGGGAGAGGGAGAGGGGGCGGGTAAGATGTCGAGAGAAGGGTGGGAGCTGCTGCAAGATCTGGAGTTCTCGCTGAGATCGAAGCCCGACCCCAAGGTATCTCTTCATCCAGTGATATGCATTTGTACTGGTATGGGCACTGCACGCATTCGTTCTACTCTTCCTATCAAGAATTTCCTTTGCAAACGCCGCTCACTTGCGCGGGAGATGAAGAAACAGTTACCTAGGGTTCCATTAGCTACTCCAGTATGGATGGTTCTTCCTCGAATTCAACCTCTGTCTTGTTTGTTAGGTGTCATTGCTTATCTGTAGCTTGATAACTGCGTGGCACATTCGTTCCACTCCTTTTTTCAAGGATTTCCTTTCCAATTGCACAGGAAATGGGGAACAGATTCTATTTCCGGTTTCAGTATTGATGATGGTTCTTCCATTTCAACCTCTTGTTTGTTGGTTTTGTTTCTTTCTTTTCTGTGGTGTGACGGCGATCCACGTGGATTGGAATTGGATTGGACTCGCACATTCTGACACACACACACACACATTTGCAGGAGACGATAACTTTCGAGGAGGAACTTGTCTTTCGAAATCAGAAGGAGAAATTTGTCAACACCGTCATAACCAGCTTATTCCTCTCAACCTTGTTCGCATGGAAAGGTCTGTTACGCCATCTTCATGTCTATCCACCGTTTCTAGACGTGGATGTTGATAACTTCTTTGCTATGGCCGTTTTGAGTTCTGAAACAAAGCTGCCATCTTGGTTGCTTGTTGATCATTCAAATATTGGTGTGAAATTGAAAATCAACACTAAAAACCCCACAATGCTTCATTACATTTCCAAATACAATAATGTAACGTACTCTTTCTTAAGCTTGTTGCCAATTTGTAGTGCTTATTTCTATTCTGTTTTTAATCTCTGTTTATCGTATGATAGCTATTATTTATCCAATTGACATTTTTGGGCTTTATCCTTAATTAACTTATTTAACTCATAGCATTTTTCTTCTCCACAGCAACTAAGAAGTATGGTCTTGTGCCAAGGCTCGTATATTCAACTGGTAATTTATCAGAGCCTCTATATCGATTCTTTTAGTTATGAATGCAAATTTTAACAGAAAATATTTGACTTCCTACAAGTCAACTTTGCACTTGTATCAACCCATGAGTTTCATCTTAAAGGACTGAGTATAAAGGATACAACTTGCATATGCTTATTTTTGGATAGACTGGAAAATTTTGTATTGTAGTGAGGTAAGTTGTGTTGATAGAGGATTTTTTTCACTAAATTCAATAGATTTACATGCTTGGTAGAATAGGATTTAAAAGTCTGTTAATTATGAGGCTTACGTGATACTTGAACAAATGCATGCTGAATAGGGTTAATGACCGTGACCCCCCTATTTTGAGCCTTTTATGGTAAAGACATTATGTAAACTGTATTACTATTTATTATATATGAACGTGTTCAGATCTTTCACACTTAGTTATTTACAGTTAATATATTAATTTTATGGATATGAATTTCTCAAATGATATGAAAATCTTCATGAAGATTTACACAATAGTTTTATTGGGTCTAAATTTTCTTTTCATATATTTCATGCTGGAATTACATCTAGCTTATTTTCTTTTAGATGTTTTTCTTTTCAATTTAGGACTAGTTTATTTTGTAAAATCCGTATGTTTGTCAGAGCTAAGTTTTTGAGTGCATTGGTTCTTTTGTTTCTTCTCACTGTTTATCTTTTATGCCCAATACTTTGTGCTACAATTTCATAGGAGGGGCTTACAAATATCAATGTTGTTATTCCATACTAGATTTCTTTTTTATTACCTAGAGAATGGTTACCTTTATCCAGTTGCAGTTGCCCTGGATCGCTTTATCTCCTTTTCCAAGCATTTAAGGTGACATAGTAAGGGAGGAATTGAAGTTCTTCTTTTTGATGGCTTAATTTCCCTGTTTTGGTTGGATACTGGTAGGAACCGAGATAGGTTTAGTGCATGATCTATATTTGAGCCCCATAGACAAGAAATGCAAGTGAGACAACTCATTACCATAATAGATTGTTGTTCATTGATTGTTATTGTTGCTTTTCACACTTTGATGCTGCCAATGGTTGTTTTTGTTGTGTTCTCCCCGTTTCAGGGAATCCAAATGACTCATAGGAAGGAAATGATGAAGTAGTTGCAACTTAAAAATAAGAATATTCCATGCACACCTTGAAAAACTTGACATCATCTTGGCTGATTTTAAGTATTCATTTGCATTTGGAAATCTTTATATTTTTTGAAAAGAGTAAGGAAGAATCTTATTTGGTAAGATCAACCAGAGGTACAATGAAATAGAAAATACACTAAATAAAAGGAAAACTACAATAAAACATGAAAAGCCAGGAATCAAAAAACCAGTTGCCCTCTCCATAATTGCCTGTATGTCTTCCCTAGCATCATGGATAACCTTGTCATTACTTATTATAAGCAAGCCATGTATTCTGACAAATTGCATGGACAATCAACATGACTTTTTGGCTTTTTGCTTGGTCTCACTAAGCTTTTCTGCAATACTCTATTAATAGCATTCAATGAATCCTCACAGTTTCGCACTGCAAATATGCCTTGGGTTGAGAGATGCATGACTGAAAGCCAAACTCTTTTTGCTTACATCACACTCAAAAAAACTAGTGATCTACCTCTTTCTTGGAAGAGTCACATAATAGGCGGGAAAGATCTATCCACGAGTCCATTTCCTTTATAGCATTTGGTTGCCAAACAACCATGCATAAATAACCACATAAATGTCTATCCTTAAAGGGGTGAATGACATTTCCACACTAATTTATATAGCATCCATCTCTGATCTCTATGATTGCTGAGTTGTTAATAGCAACTTACTAAAAACATATTGTATAAACAGGGTTTAGAAAATTGATTTATTCTTAATTAAAGGGGTATAAGTACATATAAATATAATAGGATTAAATGAATCCTTAATTGGATCTATTCATTTAACCCAAATATGCTAACTCATACTCTCCCTCAAGTTGGAGAATATATATATATTTATCATTCCTAGCTTTGTAAGGATGTTTGCTAACTCTTTTTAGGATGGAATGTATGGTATGCAAATGAGTCCTTTGAGTACTAAATCTCAAATGTAATGATAGTCCACTTCAATGTGTTTTGTCCGTTCATGAAAAGTTTCATTCTTGACAATGTGGATCGCTACTTAATTGTCATAGTACATCAGCATCAGCTCAACTACAAATATACTAAATTCTTTGAAAAGAGACCTAAGCCACACCATTTCACATCTAGTCTCTCTCATTGATTGATACTTAGATTCAACACTAGAGCAAGAAATAACATTTCGTTTCTTGCTTCGTCAAGTGACAAGATTCCCCTAAAGTGAGATACTCTGACGTTGATTTTTGATCTATCTTGTCTCCAACATATATGACCTCAGCATAGGCTTTTATTTTTAGGTGTTTGTTAGCTTGATATGGAAGGACTTTTTCAGGAGTTCCTTTAATGTAAGCAAGTATCCTTTGTATCGCTATCTAGTGGACTTGCTAGGGCTCACACATGAATTGGCTTAATAGGCTAATCATGTATCTAATATTGGGTCTTGTAATAGTAAGATAGATCAACTTGTCTATTAGTTTTCTATATTGTTTTGGATTATCCAACTTCATTGAGGTTGTATCCCAGAAGTGTGGATTTTGTTCAATCGGAGTTGCCTTTGTCTTGCACCTTAAATAATTTGTTTTAGTGAGAAGATCTAATGAATACTTTCTTTAGGACAACAATATCTTGCCTTTAAAGTAGACAAACTCTATTGTGAGAAAATATATTGGTCTTCTTATGTCTTTGATTGCAAAAGTAGTTGCAAGATGATCTTTAGTCCTGTCAATATCAATGACATTGCTCTTAGTAAGAAGAATATCATCAACATAAACAACAAGAATAACATAACCACAATTTGTCTAATGGATGAAAATAGAATGATCTACCACACAATGTCGAAAGTTTCCTTGAAACAACACTTGGCTAAGTTTGTCAAACCATACTTGGGAGCTTTGTTTCAAGGCATATATTACTTTCTTGAGGCAACATGCTTAAGACTCCCATTGAGCAACATACCTAGGAGGTTGCACTATATATACTTCATTATTAAGATCACTATAAAGAAAGACATTCTTAACATCTGGCTAATGCAATGGCCACTATTGATTGACAATAATAGAAAGGACTTGAATTGAATTGAGCTAGGCCACTAGAGAGCGTCTTGATGTAGTCAACTCCTTATGTTTGTGTAAATCCACGAACTACCAAATGTGCCTTGTAATGGTCAATTGAACTATCAGGTTTACACTTAATGGTAAGTAACCACTTACAAGAGACTACATTTGCATCCTGAGGTAAAGAAACTAGCTCCCAAGTATCATGAGATTGCAAGACATCCACTTCTTCATTCATCGTTGCTTTTCAATATGATAGTTGTAAAGTCTCTTGACAAGAATTGGGAATAGATTCAAAGGAAACAACTAGAGCAAAGGGATGATAGGTAGTAGACAAATGATCATAGGACACAAATTTGATGATTAAGTGATGGGTACAAAGTCAGGTATGAAGTAGTAGGAATTTGTGGCTTTGATGGTTTTATGTGATTTGCATCAGGAGATGTGAGTGGTGGAGCTTGAGAGGGCCACTGATGTTGTTGATACACTTGTAAAGGGCAAGGAGAATCACTAGAAGTCTCGGAAGACAAGGTATTGCATAGACTTTCAGGAGAGACATCAAGTATTTCAATAGAATTAGGCACTGAGATAGATTGGTTAGGTGATGTATTAGGAAGATGGTTTGAGCTAGTAAAGAAGTATAGCTGATCTTTAAAAAATGTAACATCAGTAGAAGTATTGTATTGTCTTATGGAGGGACAATAGCATCTATAACCTTTTCTGAGTGTGAAAATAACCCATAAATACACATTTAATGGTTTGAATTGAAAGTTTATCTAAGTTAGGGATAAAATCTTGGACATAAGTCATACACTCAAACACTCTAAGGGGGATACTAGAAAGTTCCATCTCAAGATGAAGACGACGAAGGGGAACTTCCCTACTAAATAGGGTGGAAGACATACGGTTCACAAAATAGGCAGTAGTAAGGACGACATTAGATCACATATTTAGGAACATGCATTTGTAGAAGCAACGTACGAGTAATATTTAGAAGATGATGATGTTTATGCTTAGTCACCTCGTTTTGTTGAGAGGTATGAATACAAGTAGTTTGATGAATAATACCATGAGAAGTACAAAAAGTTTGAAATTGAGCACACAAACTCCCAAAGGCATTATTAGTATGCAAATATTTTGGTGTAACAAAAAATTAGGTTTTCACTTCCATAAAGAAATTGTTAATAATAGAAATCATATTCTAACAATCCTTTAATAAATACACCTAATAGACTTTGGAATAATCATCTACAAAGACAATATAGTACTTATGACCTGAAATAGAAAGAACACGACTCAATCTCTAAATATCACAATGAACTAAATCGAACATGTGATAACTTAAGTCAGACAGACACAAGGAAACAACACCTAATGATGTTTCCCTAATTGACAAGACTCATATTGAAACTTTAAGATTGTAACCCACAGAAGAGCTTGCTTGAGTTTCAGTAAAGAGGGTGATCTAAACGATAATGCCACAATAATGACGACTTATTAGAAGTAAGAATAGCCATATGACTTCTAGGAAGTGTATCACGAATAAGAATGTAGGCTCTATTGCCCTTCTTATGGTCCAAATCAATCTTTATCTTCATCCATAAATCCTGAAAGGTACAATGGAAGGGAAAAAATGTTACAAAATAGAAAAGTTGCATAGTAATAGTACTAATAGATAAAAGATTAACAGAAATATCATGAATAAATAGTGTGGTTAAGCCGAATTCTAGAAGTAGCCTCAACAACACCCCTTCCAGCAATTTAACATGAGTGGCCATCAGCAACAATGACACTACGTAGGTTTGGGAGATGATGTAGGTAAGTAAAAATATTAGAACTACTTGTTAGATGCTATGAGGCTCCTAAATTTATAATTCAAGAATTATCCTATGTAGCTACCATTGTCATACCCATATTTGAAGTAGATGTCAAAGCAATTGAGGTTGAGGAATTAGCAACTTGTAACCTCATGAAATGTCCATAGTTAACTTGTGAAATGTGCACCATAGGAGGCCTATTTGAGACACCCCTAAAAGCAACTGGAGCATCCTTTGAAGATTCAATGATTGTCCTAGCCTATGTTAGCTTACCATGTTTGTCTCAACATTTATCTTGCTTGTGCTCTAATTTTCCACAATGACGACATTTAATGTTGCTGTCTCTATTTTTTCTTTGGCCAACTCCATGATGACCACAACCTTAAGCCAACATAGTAGATCCTTCAATATGTGTTGGTGAGGTGTGTGTGAACACTTACAACACCTTGGCAAAGGTTTTGTAGTCTGATAGTTGATCAACAGTCAACACTTGTCCTCTAACTTGTGTAGAGATTTCTAGATTCAACCTAGTTAGGTAGGCAGCAATTGCAAGTTCCTATCTATACTGTTGGTTGACCATAATATTGGTGGTGTGTGGTTGATAAACTTCAAGTTCTTATACAATCTCACAAATAATACTGTAATATTTTTGCAGTATTTGGTCTCCTTGTCTAATAGTAAACAAGCGTTCATGCCCTTGAAAGGTTTTTGCCACATTCTTTTTGTAGTCAAATATCTGTTGTAACGATAACCACATTTGCTTGGTTGAATGCATCATAGTGACACTTTGAGCTATTGTGGGTTCTATACTAGCTAACATCTAGGATACAATGGCAGCATCATTGGCTAACCAATCAGCATAGGTATTAGTGTTATCATCTGGGGGATTATCAATAAGATATTTGATTTGCTTGTGAGCAATGTCAATCATCTCAAAGCTTTAAGCTCATAACATATAATTAGATCCATTTAGCTTCTCTAAGATGGGAATAAAGTTTTTGATCAAACACTCCTTCATGGGGGCAACCATTTCACTTCTCAAAGATAAACAATCTCTGAATTTTTTTTTTTAACCAACTTTTCACAACACTGCTAGCAACCCTTGCCCTGACAAGAGCCCCTAACACCACTTGATCACAAGGTTAGTGGACAATTGACATCAACACTTGACCAAGAAGGGTTGGTGCACAAAAGACATTCGTGGATGGCACCCCTTGCACATGGGCAAGACTTGTGGCACTGGAACCATGTATTCCTCAGACGGACAGTGACAATGGACGTGCAGTGTTCATCTACGTGACCCTGATGTATGACTAACCAGAGAACTTGCATGCGTGATCAACAGACAGGTGAGTCAGGTGTGTTGGATTCAACGGAGGAGTTCATCTACGTGACCCTGATGTATGACTAACCAGAGAACTTGCATGCGTGATCAACAGACAGGCGAGTCAGGTGTGTTGGATTCAACGGAGGATTTGCATAAGGTGGAGTCTGAAGCACCCTGCTTTGGTACCATGTGTAAACAGGGTTTAGAAAACTGATTTATTCTTAATTAGAAGGGTACAAGTACATATAAACATAATAGGGTTAAGTGGATCTTTAATTGGATCTATCCGTTTAACCCAAATATGTAACTCACACATACCTTAGTTGTTTGCATTCAACTTTTGCATATCTTTCCCGTTGGGATCAAGAAAATGCTTCAAAGGAAGCAGCTCTAGAATATCACTAATCAAATTAATCTCCTCATCGACATTCCTCTTTAGGGATAAATCCCAGGTAATTTGCCTGGGAGCCATATAATGCTGCCTCAGCTAATACCACATCTTTATTTGTTGAAAGTGTAAGTGCCAGCAAGGTGTATTGTGCATCCATTTATCCTTCCAGAAAAAAAAAAAAAACCCTGATTCCCAGAACAACCTTGAACTGAGAATGTTGGCAGTTTTCCCAGAAATCCTTTTGGTTGCAGCAGATTCCTCCAAAACGAAGAATCATGTGCACTCTGTAGAACACTCTTTACTAATTCAACAGGCCTGTACTTGCTATTGACTATATCAGCCCAGAGGGAACTTTCCATATGCCAATTGCTGGAAGCCCAGTCCTTTTGTAACTGGCTTGCATAGCTCCTTCCAACTGGTAAGATGTAGCCCTTCAGTCGTCCCCCTTCCAGAGCCAGTGGCTACATTTCTTCTCCAATGTTTGAACCACCCCAAGTGGAAGCTTATGAACAATGGGAGATTGCCGAGGATAGCTTTAAGAGCACAATATGCCCTCCCAAACTGAGGCACTTTGCTTTTCGTCCCACTAGCCTTTCAAATTTATCCAACAAAATACCCATTCTTCCAACTTAGGTTTTTTCTTTTACTTTTTCATGCAAAGGGAAACCCAAAGGTAACATGTTGGATTCAGGTAAAAATATTAGTGGTGGTTTGGTTAAATTGTAGTTCACAATAAAGATTTAAAACTATGAATTTCAGTATGAAATTTTAAGACAAACTAAATTAATTAACAATACACATTTAGAAATATTTGAATTTAAGTTTTAGACATCTATGATAACAACAATAGCATCCTCTATAATTTAAGTAAGACTTTTAAATGTTTAAGGTTTATAATAACTAGCATTGTTGAAATTATAAAAGATGTTATTTATAGGATTAAAGTAGAATGAATGAAGTGGAGAAATATTTTTGGAGTGTTATGTGATAATTGAATACCCTTAAAATTTAAAGAAAAATTCTATAAAACTGTTATTTACTTATTTATACTCTTAACTCAGAATATTGAATTGGAAAGCCTTATCATATGTAAAAAGTTAAGTGTTGTTGAGATGCATATGTTAAGATAGATAAGTGATAATATTATAAAGGATAAGCTAAAAAATGATTTTATTAAGAATAGAGTAGGAGCTACACTAATTGAAGATAAGAAATAATTGACTTAGGTGGTTTGGTCATGATCCTTAGGAGACCAAGAAATACATTATTTAGGAGAAGAGGATTAATTAGTATGAAAAAAATTAAAGAAGTAAAGGTAAGCCTAAAACTAATTGGTTAGGAATTGTAAGAAGAGATTTAAATTTATGTAAGTTAAATCCAAGCCATAATTGCACCATGTGGAGTCGATTACATGATTCCTTTAGCTTATTCCAAATTTATTCTTAATAATTTTATTTTTTAGCTTATTCCCTATAATATTACCACTTATCCATTTAAGCATACAGATCTCAGTAACACTATTTTTGTGTAAATTACAAAATTGATTATTTAGATAATTTTATAATTATTTTATATTTAATTATAAAATCTTGTAATTTGATTATGTGATGTAATTTAATTATATTTCATTAAGATTACAATAAGGATTAAGTAGCTAAGAAAATTTTTAATACAGTTTTAAACACAAGATGTTAGATGAATGAAAAAAGAATTCTTTAATACCTATATTTAAGAACAGGGAAGATATACAAAATTATAATAATTATCATGATATTGATTTAATGAATCATACTATGAAACTATAAGAAGAAGTAATTAAACAAAAATTAAGGCATGTAGCTAAAATCACAAAAAATTAATTTGAGTTTTTATGTTAAGTAAGTCGACAATGAAAACTATTACTTAGACAACTAATAGAAAATTTTGGAGATAAAAAAAGACCTTCATTATATTTTCATTAATTTAGGAAATAATATAACAACACCAATAACAATCCAAGTCATAATCTTATATAGGAGGTCAACTATTTAGAAAAAGTTTATAATAGAGTACCTAAAAACCTATTGTGGTAAGTTTTAAAAGAAAGGTACTTGTAGGATGTATTAATATTATAAAAGATGTATGAAAGAACAATTACTATTATTAAAATTATAAGAGAAATTAAGGAATTTCCAATAGATATTTTACACCAAAGGTCCTCTTTAAGTCTATATTTGTTTTTGTCTTAATTATGAACGAAATAACTAAGGAAATTCAAGAAGAAATATCTTACTATATTAGTGTATGTTATTTATTAATGACATGGTTTTTGTTAACAAAAATAAACTAGGATTTAGTTCTAATTATGAAGAGTAAGGTAGAAATAATGATGAAGTTATATAATTAGATGACATAATATTCATAAAAGTAAAAATTTTAAATACTTAGGATCTATAATAAGTGACAATAGAGAAATAATAGAGGATGTTATTTATAAGATTAAAATGGAAGGATGAAGTAGAGAAATGCTTTTAAAGTGTTGTGCGATAAAAGAATATCTTTAAAATTAAAAAGAAAATTTCATAAAATTTCCATTCACTTGGTTATATTTTATAGTTCAAAATATTGGACTATAAACCATGATTATGTGCAAAAAGTTAATGTTGTAAAAATACAAATGCTTAAATAAATTAGTAATACTATAAGGGATAAAATAAAAAATAATTTTATTAAGAATACAATGGAAGTTGTACCAATTGAAGATAAAATAAGTGAAAGTCAATTTAGATGCTTTGATCATATTCTTAAGAGGTAAGGGATGTATTAGTTCGGAGAAAAGAATTAATTAGTGTAAAAAAAAAAAAACTAAAAGAAGACTTAAAACTATTTGTTAGGAATTATGAGAAAAAAATTTAAATTTATATAATTTAACTGAAGATTTGATGATAAATAGAAATATATGGAAGTAAAAATTCATATAACCAACCTCACAGTGGGATAATGACACCTATTGTTGTTATTGTTGTACATTAATATTACAGTAAATCAAATGCAACCTAAGTGGAAACTATCCACAGGCTCAATCAATTCAAGTAAACCTTGATAGCATAAATGCCAGCATGATCTTATATAAAAATGGATTGATGTTTCCACTTAGTCCACTCTTTGCATTCGCAATTAATTGAGTAAGTCAACAATGCAGGTGCTTTTTTCGTTGGAGGTGAATTTGGAATTACATGGGCTCAAAGGTCCTGCCTCGAGCCAGTTATTGCAGCAGATGGGAGTCGAATGCAGAGAGAGTTGGCCAATATGTAGATATCGAAAACTTGGCCTTCATTTTATGAATATATATTTTCGTAGAATATTGTGACTGCAGTTTGCAATGCCATGATGAATCGCTTAAGGAACATTTAACCAACATTTTCTGTGCAGAATGTTAAGGAAGCATCAAGAACCTTTCGGGCCATCATCATTTATTAGCAAGCACCTGTATAAGCTCCTGTACCCAGAGCAAGTTTTTGCGGACTCGCATCCTGATAGATCCTTCACAAGGTGGCGGTTCCGAAACTTCTACGAAGAGGGTTCTGTTGCATCTTCCAATCCAAAGCCTCGCAATGAATTCATACCTCGTGGCAAACAGGTATAATGACAGCAAATTCTTTTAAATGAACGCGGTCTTCCGGTGGAACTTGAACTATTATAGATTATATTAGTCTAAATATTTCCATTAGTTATAACTAAGTCCATAATACTGTCGTAACAAACTCTTAATAACCAATATATATTATACTCGAAGATGATGAGTTTTCTTTCATTTCTTTCCCACGTCATCGCTGTTATTGAAACCCAAAATGCCAAATTTCATCGATCATTATAGATTTCAACAAATAAGGTTTCAATTGCCTCAAACAAAAATTGCAAATGATTTTCGTTTTTGTTGTTCCATTATTATTTTCAGATGAATCAAGTCCGAGATGCGCAAGTTGCGCTTGGAGGAGTTGTTGCCGATCCGTTGGACTGCATCTTTGGACCTTCTGAAGGCTCTGAGGTGGCTAAATCTAATGTTCGTGTTGGGCATTCAAGGAGTACTTCGCGAGCTCAAAGGAGAGAAGAACGAAGGCGAAGGGCTGGGGAACGGGCCCAATCTACAGGAGCTACATCTCTTTAGGCGATAAAGGTTTAGAAGAAATCTAATTGCCAAGCAATGTTAGCGGCAATTGTGTTGCCTTTCAACCTAACGAGCCTTGTTTACTTGAGAAATCTACATGAAATAACAGTAAATTGATTCTTAAGAAGGTATCTGTGTAAGTTAGAAATTTCGAAAATATAAGAAATGGAAAATCTAAATTTTTTAAATTTAGATTTTTGAGAAAATTTAGAGTATTTATAATATATGTTTTAGAAAGTCAAGAATATTTAAAATTAAAATATTTTTTTTTTAATTAAAGTGTTTTAATAATTATTTTTTATTTTTTTTATTTCTTCATTTTATAATATTTATATTTACAAAAATTTAGTTTTTCTTTTTTTATTATTATTAATAATGTCATAAATAAATTAAAAAAAAAAAGATATTGTCGACTATTTGAGCATAATATGTTACAGTATAAATATAAATTTTTAACATACAAATATTTGAAATATTAAAATATAATGGTGTCATAAATTTACTTAAAAAATAATTTAAAAGTCACGTTCACGACGCTCAGTTGTCAACGAAGGAATGATTAAGTTGATCGCACGGAATAAGATCGGTTATATTTGTACCATGAAGTAATAATAACGGACTCAAAGCAATGGAAAATTGTCCGACAACACAAGCGTGACACGACTCCCCGTATAGATAGATTACCAGCAAGAGAGCAATCGTATGCACCCACTTGTAGTGATATACGAAATGAAATGACTCGATCAACATTTTAAGCCTCTTGTAACGTGTATAGTTTACTAAAACTTGCTTCCCACACGAGCAAACACGTTTCTTTCATTCCATGTCCAATATTTGATTCGCCAACGCTGCATCATTTAGAGTTAGAACAGGCATATGAGCATGGTGATAATAAACAAATGATATGGATCCAGCACCTTAACAATTAAATGACTACAAGGTTGAATACGCATTGCAACGACATTCACTCGAAAATAATTCACTATACTGAAGTATCAATTTAATTCTACACAAACGCATCACCTATTCAAATCATGCTTCTTGAATTCGCAAGCCAACACATCCAAAAGGAAAAATGATTGGTAAAAAAGTAAAAGCAAAAAATCTACGATTGAAGTTAATCAATCAAATGAAAAATACTTCCTACAAAATAAATTTGTCCACCAAGTAGTAATACTAAAAAATTCTACAATAAATGTCTCAAGCAAAAGGATGAAAATGCCATGTAAAATAACCTTGATATGGAACTACTAATCCTTTTATATTTGAGACATAAATCGTAAGCTTACATCCAATATTTTTTCAACTCATACAAGGATTATTCTCAGTTCCCATCTATTTCGATGACCGTAATAGCAAATGTTAAAAGTATTACCGTATTTGTACCTCCCAATCATGTAACACCATGGAGAACCATTTGTTATTTAGATTTAATAAAAAGGCTCCATTCAAAAAGAAATAGCAGACAAATCCAACCGAAACTAACAGTCGAAGAATGAAAACTACAAATTAATCTCTCAAAACTTTGCAATTCAGTATTTGACAGATGAGCTTATAAAAGACCTTGGATTTGTCGAATGAGCATTGCTCATCTTTGAATAAATGCTTTTATGCCTTCTTTTACCCCAATCACTGTGATATATTCATGGCGTGGCATTCTGAAAGACAATTAGCCTCATTTTATCCCTTTACAAATAACGAGAATGTTTAAATGCCCTTGAACATTCAGCTGAGATCTCATTTAGTTGATTGTAATTAACATGTAATATAATGTAATTAAATTATATTCCTTATATTATAATACTTGAATTTTTACTACTATAAATTTTGAATATAATAAATTAAATTCTTTGAGACATCACTCGATTTTATTCTTTAAACTTATAATTAATTTCCATTTGATTACCAAATATTACACTTTAATATAATAAGATAACATTAAGATTACAGTCAACCAATCTAAACCTATTTCACTACAAATTGCAAGTACTTTCCAACAACAATTTAATTTTATACAAGAAATATCCTAAACATTTATCATAAAATTGAATGCCAAGAAATACCAAAATCTCATAATGATTTTTAAAATGTAATATTATCAACAAATTCTTGGTTGGCATCATGTAGTTATAAAATTCAACATTCCTTTTACACACTGAGAACTGCTGTTATGATTTGAAGATACATTCTCACCATTACTAGTCATAAATTTCTATTCAAATAGAGAACAATGCAGAAGGAAATTATCTATCTATTGAATTTCAAAAGATTCAGTCAATTTAGATTTTATCAACCGTTGACATTATCAAGAGGCCCAACAATTATTAATGACCTTAACTGTTACATCTTCAAGTCTAGTGTTATTCAACTTTATCAAATCGTCTAGGTAAAGAATAATAAAATCCACCATCGTGAGAGTAAACATTCACAAGCAAAATAAAACAAGATCATTGAAAGTTGACTCCCCTCAAATTAAGTTACTCTTCTAGTTGAATTAAATACAAGAATAAGCATGAAAAATCGTGGAGAACAAATTATAACAAAGACCTATCATGAACATCAATTAAATAATAATACCAACATTCTGTAAATAGTTGAAGAAAAAATTACATTATATTCCATAACAAAAGTTATCCTTTAAACTGCATTGGACATTTCCACAAACGCTTAGGTATTCTTAACATTATAGACATTCATGACCACCAAACATGGAACCCAACATGGTTTGCCACCAAATTCTGAAATCGCTATACTAGCAATAATCGTAATCTTTGTTAAACTTTCCAAATTAACTAAAGAAACTAACAAACATTTTCAATGAAAAATAAACAAAACGGTCTTCAATTGAAGATTTTTTTTATAAGTTCGGATACTAATTTAAAAATAGATCTAAAGTCACGCTATCATGAGCCCAAGTAATTAATCATATTCAACATTATCTGATTAATTGAAGAAAAACTTCACTATAATAAGTTCACACAGAAAGAGAGAGCTTTTGGTAGTTATTTTTCCAAAACTTCTAGTTATTCTTAAAACTATTTTCGTTATTCATGACTAGTCAAACATGATTCTTCCTCAAAATCATTCAAATCACTACATTACCAAAAAAACTTCAAAATTTTCAAGAAGATTAAATTGAATCTGAAAAATATTTTCATTTCAAAAAATTTAAACAAAAACTTACTGGTAAATCAAAATCCACATAAATGTTTAATTCTCCAACTTCCATTAGAGAGGCACTTGAAAACTTTCAATTCACTTCAAAATACTTCCTTTGGTTGAGTTGTCCAAGATGCTTTGAAGGTGATTTCCCCATCAATAATTGTCTAAAAGAAGTTCGTCAAGAATGATCAATGCCATCAACCACATCACCGACAATCCAATCTGATCAGAAAACTTGCGCAAAAACATAAATAGTTGCAATGTACATCAATATTGCTATTGGAGTTCTCGACGGTAAAGAGGTGGATTTCACCAACCTAGCCAGAGTAACATTTGGAAAATCAACTTATCCCCAATGACAAGTTTTGCAAATATCAAGAAAAAAAGTCTAAATAATTAACTGGAACTAAGAAGCTTTTTGGCACATAAACTAAAAATAAAGTTAAATGTCAAATTCCTTAAATTAAAGATTCACAAGAAACCAATTACGACCACCCCCCCACCAAAAAAAAAATTGTATAATGAATGCACTTATATATTTTGGACAGGAAAGAAGTAAAGATTTCAGTAATCGTACATGCTCCCCTAATAAACATACAAAGATAGTTCACAACAAGAAGATGGTAAACTTGTATATTTTACCCAGTCGCAATCTGCCGCACATTAATCCAAAAAAAACAAGTGCCCAAACTGCATCAGAAAACAAAGCGCCACAGACACATTAGTAAAACATTGAGAGACTCACTTCATCGTACTCGTAAATGTTACAAGGATGATCTGTTCCAAGGTCAGGAAACGAATAGTTCAACCGCAAGCATTGTTAGACATGTGGTTCTCCTAGCAAAAATACCTGCATCATGTCAGAAATTTAAAATTTTCACAAGAAAAGAAAACAGCTGCAGGTGCAGCAGAAATGACCAGCTTTCCAATTTTTCCCTTCGACAGAACAAAGTCCTGTCATGACTTATATGGCATCAATGGAAGTCGGGAGACTACATAAATATACAAAATCATCTCCAGCCATCAACAAAATGAATCTAAGCAATTCCCTGGAACGGTCAAGTTGGACAGCTAAAGTATTTCCAAAAAGTTGTTATGTACTTGATGTTTCTGTACATGTTCTAACATCCAGCTGAAGCAACTTGAACTTCTTTATCGCTGAGCACACCCCTCGGGAATCACAGTAGAAGAGACATCTACTTCACTTTGATGAAAATGCAAGTGACAAATAGATACAGATATCTTGTCCAAAGCGTCTTTAGAAGGATGAGGAAGATCAGCATCATCTCTGTTGCGAAAACACGGACAACTGGATAAACAGCTACCATTTGATACCATAGATGCCTCCGAAGTACAACATTCTAGAGAACACATGGGTGGATTTGTCCCAGTCAAATCTATATCCTCCGATGGCTTGGCTCCATCAAGAAATGACCCCTTAGCCTTGAGATCATCACAAACAGCATCTAATGAAACAACTGTAGACACAGGTTGCTCACAAATCTCAACAGACACACTCTTGTTGGTTATGATAGAATCGTCATCTTTTCTGTCATAAAAACAGACAGGCTCATCAATTTCATCTTTGTCATCAACTGCCTGATCACAAAAACCATTTTCAACCATATTGCCAGAATTGGAATTTTTATTTTCCAATAGAATCTCAACATCATCGCTTTCAGTTCCATCATTTATACATGCTACATAACGAAACAGAACTTTGTTACCAACTAGTAATAAAAGATGAAATGGCATGTAATTCAAATATTTCAGTATTTTACCTCTGTACACAGATTCCCCATTTTCTTGTTTCAGCAACGGCTTAACAAGCAAACCTGTGCCAGGAAAAACCAACAAATTCATAAACTTCAATTCCTGTTTAAATAAGTCATCAAGATGCCTGAAATTGAACACCGTTGTCCATGTCTCCAGCAGTTCAGATATAGCAGGTATTACAAGCTTTGTAACACAAAGTGAAGAGAGCACCTAAAAAGAAACATACAAAGCTCAATCAGACACAAAAGTGAATTTAAGTATCGATAATTAAACCATTTCTTTTGAAAAGACAAATAGAATCTTATTAATCATTAAGGTTCTTCCAAAAATACAAAGTTTAACGGAACACCCATCCCCTCCCCACAAAAAAACAAAAACAAAAATTGCATCCTTCCATGAAGGTACAGAAAAAACAAAATGACAAAAGAATCCATCCCCAATCTTGGAAACATTTCATTCTTACAAGAAGAAAGTCTTTAAAATTGCAAGGAGCTGAAAAAATGCAAGCTTTCTATATAGACATAATTCCAGATGACAGCATGAATTGCAAGGAAAAATCTGCTTTTCACTGCAGTCATTTTCCCAGGTACGATCCTCTCTGGGGAATCCAGAAAACCTTCAAATGAATCAAAAGAGAGACCATTACAAACCAACAATGGAAACAACTTGGACCACACAACCTGTGCCAATCTGCACTTGAAGACGAGATGATCCCTGTTCTCTACATCCTGTTTAAACACAATACATTGAAGACCGGAGGTCCCAAACCATTTGTTACGCCTATCCTTGGTGACCAATCCAATGTGGCCCAACGTCCACATAAAGAACTTTCCCTTAAGAGTGGAACTGCTTCTCCAAGTCAGCTCAAAAGGAATCCACTTTGAGTTATCATTCCTGTTCAGACTGAAAGCATTTAGCAACTGAAAAACTACCTGTTCTGTCCATACTCCAAAATGACTTATCACAACCCCTCCAAATTTTTCAGCAAAGCAACCAGGTCCTCCAACTCCTGATCTTTTAGATTTCTTGTAAGAACCAGATTCCAAAACCAAGAGTTAGAGACCCTAGAACCCAAATCACAGACCATGGAATATTTCTTCCTAGAAAGGGCATAGATTTTAGGAAAAACAACAGCTAGAGCTTACTCATCAACCCATCTGTCAAGCCAGAAAGCACAACTACCATTGTCAACCAGGATAGAAATATTTTTGTGAAAAAACCCCTCCAGGGCATCAAGCGTACAGGTATCAGAAGGAAAATTGAGAGCCCACCTAGATCTCTAGGAGCACACACTACCTGCCAACTGATAAGATGCAAACCATGATCATCATTTCCCTTCCATAAACACCTTCTAAAGATCACTTCCAATGCATTGATGACCCCAGTAGGTAGAATAAAAACTGAAATATAGAAGACGGATGATATGAATCACACCCTTTAGATAAGTGAGTCTACCTCCAAAACTCAAGAACTTGTCTTTCCAGCCCTCTAGTCTGCTCTCCACCTTGCCGATCAAATGTCACCAATCTGCTTTCTTTGGTTTCTTGTGAGACAAGAGTAGCCCAAGATATTTCAAAGACATTTATTCCACTCCACAACTTAGCAATGAAGCAGCCTCTGTGATGACATCTTGTTCAGCATTCACATCCAAAATGAAACCTTTTGAGAAAATGATTTTTAGATTGGAAAACATCTCAAACAGTCTTAAGAACAAACTTTAGACTTTGAATTTGTCCCTCTGATGGATCACAAAAGAAAAGGGTCCACCATGTATCGTAGCAGTGATAAAGAGATCCTTCTATCACCAATTTCCCACCCATTGAACCATTCTGCTTCCATGGCCCCGTCCACAACTTAGCAATGAAGCAGCCTCTGTGATGACATCTTGTTCAGCATTCACATCCAAAATGAAACCTTTTGAGAAAATGATTTTTAGATTGGAAAACATCTCAAACAGTCTTAAGAACAAACTTCAGACTTTGAATTTGTCCCTCTGATGGATCACAAAAGAAAAGGGTCCACCATGTATCGTAGCAGTGATAAAGAGATCCTTCTATCACCAATTTCCCACCCATTGAACCATTCTGCTTCCATGGCCCTGTCACACAAGAAAGCAATTACATTTATTCCAAGATTAGATAGCAATGGGGATGGAAGATCCACAATTCTCCAAAACATGTTCCCAGGCACCTCTTCCTCTTTACAATCTGAGTTACTACTCCATGCCCTCCTTGAAGAGCTGCAATCATTTGTAGAAATCTGTTGGAGGAAGTCCATGTTCGATTCACACCAATCATGAGTAGCTTCCATCCAGTGAAGAGGATGATGGCTCGTGTAGTTTGAATCCAGCAAAGGTCATCTTAATGGATCAAAGAATGCAGCAACAAACCGGATAGAATGGCATAGTCCCATCCCAATAAATCCCAAATCTCAGGATCAGGAAAATTCTCAAGGGAATTCCAAATCTCCACCATTGCATCTTCTATCCACTCCAACAAAATCACTTCCTCCTTTCCAATTTAAATTATCTTTTAAATTTGGAAAACCAAACACAAAATTCTCTCCCTAAATATCATCACCTTCCATTTCTGTCACCTCCTCTAGCACCAGTGAGACCTCCAGCAAAGGATTTGGTAGACCAACATCAACCCTAACCGTCCTCTGGGATGCCAAACCTCTCTCCTAGATACTCAGATTAAATTCTGATTTGAGTCCAAATTTTTCTGAATACACATTTTTTATACATATTCCATTGAATATGAAACCAAATACAGATGTTTTCTAAAAATTTTCAGATTCAAATATGAATACAGATACTATAAATATTTTTGAATATGAATACAGATTCAGAATTTTTTTTATTCTATATGAATTGAAAAAATGTATGCTTTGAACCCTTGAACTTTTTTAACCTTATGAAAGCTTTAACCACCATACCAACACGTTCAAGCCCAAAAGACACATAAAAATATATATTGATACTATATACTAATGAATATTGTAATTAACAATTAAACCCAAGCCATAATCTCAATATATGAGGTCTAAATCTTTTTCTTTGATGTATTTCTATCTATGGTCAAATCTTCAATTAAATTACATAAGCTAATTTTCTCTTATCTTTAATTGGAGTAACTCCTACTCTATTCCTAAAATCATTTTTTAGCTTATCCTTTATAATATTACCATTCATCCAAGCATGTGTATCTTAATAACATTAATTTTTTTACATATGGTCATGCTTTGCAACCTAACATAAGTCAAGGTCTTCTCCATTCTCTTGTAACGACATGTGACCCAGGCCTCAATACAAATGACATTTCACTAAATCTCTATATGACACAACTCGATGGCCCCTTCCTAAGGACCTTAGGCACTATCCTCCACCCAATCTCCTAAAGCCTCCCCACATAAGAGGAAGCCCTGCCTCTACCTTGCCCTCCACTTCCATTGTCCTCTGTCATTCTATTGTCCTACAATTGCCCATTAGAGTTGATGCCACTCCATTTCTTAATGCCGTGTTAATCAGAGATAATAGTGGTAATGCATCATCTGTATATCAATCTTCATATGTGACAATGGCAATACTCACATCATTAAACAATTTATTAATCATACATATGAAAAGAAAACAAAAAAAAACATATCACATGAAGCACCACAAGCTATCCCAGTAATTAGTAAATGCATAAGCATGATTTGCACATGCATTCAAGAGTATATTAATATAATAGCACACTAAATACCAATTTTACAATTTGATTGTTCTTTTAGTGATTGTATTGATTTAGACACTAATAATATACATCAATATATGGTAAACCTGTCATTTCTATTTAGATAGTACCTAGAAGCAAGGTTTTTTAAAATGAACCAAAAGTTCACCGATTTTGGTTCAAAGTAATTCAAACACTCTTTCAAAATGATTCAAGATGATGACAACATCATTTAGTGAACAGGCAAGTGAATCAATCTAGACTTTTTTAAGCAACTACAAAACTAAATTAAATTACAAGAAAAACAAAGGGGCCTGTACAAGTCATAGGTAGACTAGGAAAAATCGAAGGAGAATCAATAGCAGTTTCACGAGGAAAAATTGAACAAAAGAGAAATATAGACAAATGGCAAAAACATGTGTACTGCTCAAAAAAAGAAAGGCCAGCCATGTGAATCCAAAATCAAACACTCCTCAAATGGTTTAATAGAGGATCAAGCCAAGCTGAAATTGCCTCATCAGAGAGCACATGTTTTTTCCTCCAACCTTTTGACCACAATCCACTACACAACTCAACCAAGTTCTTGATGTATGTCATGGATTGGACTGAATTAGGAAGACCCTATTATTCCTCTCTAATCACTAATACTACCAAATAGCATGAGAAATGATGCATCTCAAGCGTCTCCTAACCTTGTTAACTCCAGCTCTATCTCTATCTACCCAAATGTTCCAAAATGACAAGATGTAAAGCTCCTAAGGAGTATGCAGTCCAACTAGTGACATCCACCATCCATTAATAGAGGCATTCAAAGAAAAGATCTCAATAGGTCTCCTGTAAGTGGCAAAATCTAAAGATCCCAGCTAATTGTAAATCTCTCCTTTATAGCATTGATTCTATCGAGATGCTATCATGCTAAATCTACCAACTGAAAAACTGGACATTCATGGGAGGCCAACTAGTCCAAATGAATGTTACGTTGTTTCTTTGACTTTGATGCCACCAAATATCAATACATAGTAGAGTGACTTAAACTAAAAAAACTCTCCTTGCACCACTGGGGTTGTCAGTCTACACATTGTCAACAATGTAGCAAGATTGGTCACAATTTCGACAAGTGTTAGGAAAAGTATGGTAAACCACAATGGACTACTATGAGTCTTCTCAACCTGTTACTACTACTGGAATGGTGATAATTTCATAGGCAGACTATGAAAGACTTCTTCAGCCACAGGCCCTACATTCTACTACTATGAGTATCCAGACTACCACCTCAAGTACAACTATCCTCGTTGCTATGATTGCTTCTACAGACTCTTCAATTATAGATTCTAGTGCTTCCTCACATATGTCAAGTACATATCCTTTTAAATTAACTTTCCACCATTTCTAGTATATCCACAATTACCATTGCAGATGGCTATTCATGTCTTGTATCTAGGCAGGGAATTGTTCAAGCCTCCTCTTGACTCAAGCTAGAAAATATCCTATATAAACCTGACTTTCCAATAAATTTGTTGTCCATAAGTGTCATTACTACTCAATTAGAGTGTTCTGTAACCATTTTTCCTTTTATTATATTTTTCAAGATTTGCAAATGAGGAAGAGGATTGGCTTGAGTTATAAGCAAGTCAATGGAGTGTACTTGCCTATTTCCAATAGAGTACCAAGTGGATTGATATCTACAATAGAGTGATCGATCTTATGCTTAGATCTAAGTTTTCATTTCTTTTATAGATTTCTTCTATTTCCAGTATATTTATCACTAAATCTAAGGCACACTTTTTTTGTAACTGATTTTTGTGTACATTTCAAGTTTCAATGCTTGGATCTAAATTTTTTAATTTTCTTTACTGATTTATTCTATTTCCACACATTTTTAATTAGATTCAGGTATTTTCCACTAGATATAAGTTTAAAGCATGTCATTCCCATTAGATCTAGCATAAATTTTTGTACTCTTACATATTTTTTGGAAATATATTGTATTTTTTAATAGCATAAATGCCTAAAAATTAATTTGAATGATTACTAGACGTTTGTTATTGACTACTTTAGTTTATCCTAAAATTTTGTAAAAGTATGTAATTTTTGGACATTTTCTGGGATTCCATGATTTTACTAAAATCTCCACTGAAGTCTGACATGTTACCTTTTTGTCGGACTAAAGTTGCAAAGGTTGAATTTCTTGGTTTAAAGTCAATTAAAACCTAACTAAAACAAAAATTAAAAACCAAATTGCCACAAATGGTTCTGTTAGGTTTTATCGGTTTTGACCCCCTACTTAAATGGGCATAGATTGATGTATATATGAAAGAAGCTAGTCCATGCTAAACACATATCATTTGGAAACAAGCCAATGCAAGACTTGAAGAATTCACAACACAAAATTAACATTTAACATAATGAAGTTGGAAATTATATAAGTATATAGATTGAAAAAGGAACAAACTCAATGTGACATACAGATTCAAGTGCATCTAAGAGTCGACGACACATTCCTTGGCGCCTATACATATTGCGAGTCCCAATAAAAGGCATTTCTACAAGCCTTGTTCCACGAAATCTACACAAAAATATCAAATATCTAAGATGGTAAGATAACAAGAATGATATGAGGAAATAACAAATTATAAGTATGCTTTAGAATTTTAAATCAGTATTTGACATGAAACACCAACTATAATTATTTTAGTCAAGAACAAAAATCTCACAAATATATATACCAATGATCTAACGTTACTGATTCAAAAATCACTAATTGTATAGAACCCAAAGTAAATTCCAGCGAGGTAGCAATACAAATGTAAAGACTTCTTTGAACCATTTCATGAAATAAAATCATTCCCAAACAATGATATCCACCAAAATGAGAGTAAAACTAAAATCAACTACATAAAGCTCACCACCAAAATAAAGTTGAGATGAATCATGTCCATGCAGTCTTATCAATCTATGCAAAGAGGTTTCTTTTGGAACTTGAACCATGAACATCAGTGAAGGGTGGAGCAAACTTATGGTATACAAGGGTTTGTTGATATGTAAAAGCACAAATGCATTGAATCTTCTTTGAAAGAGGTGTATTGTGGAAAAAAAGAAACACTCTAATGAATACCATTTCAGTTTAGAAAGTGTTATGGTGATTAGATAGCATGTATGGGTATTTCACAAAATATAGTAAAATTTTGCTTTAATGAAATTTTCATGAATATTTTTCAAAATACAATGAAATCTTATGTGAAGAAAACAAAAGGAGGAAAGCTACGTGTCCATGACTCCAAAACGATGTAGGGGTAAATGTTTGATCTGTTGGTGATACAAGGCAGATCTAAAGTATAGCCATCAAGGCACCCTCCCACAAGTTGCTTAGGTGGTAAAGGCAATGTTAGAGGTTATGCATTAAGCGGGCATGGTAAGGGGGGGTCAGGCATTTTAATGCCTAACCATATGTTATTTTCCAAAAATCTCATTATATTTTATTTTACCTAGATTTACTTTTCTATATTATAGCTTTCTAGCATTAACTTTCATATGCAATGAATATATTCAATAATAATTGAATATAATTATATAGTACACATTATTTTTTTAAATCTACACATGTTGTATTGTCAACAAAGCACCCTAGGCACCAAGTTTAGGATGATAGTTCATTTTTTTTTGGTTTAGAATGATTATCCAATAAATCTCTCTTATATTTTTGTTGAAACATATTATAAAAAGCACTCCACCCTGGAAGAGTTGCATACCAAAGGAAGTTGAAGCATTAAGCTGAGGGATGAGAGAGGAGTGGGGGAAGATGCACCTTGCAAAGGCAGCCAAAGCTACACTGAGGGAGGTCATTATGGCTCCTGGAGGCACACAACAATCCCCTCCCTCAGTATATTCTATGGCATGGAGAGATTACAAGGAAAATGCAGTAGTAGGAGCCTAAGGAAGCTTCAGCATTAAAGGTATCTGATACCATGATCCAATCAAGTCATCTCTACAGGAAAGTGGATCATTGAGCTAACATATGCCCTTTTGCTGGCTGTCACAGGGAGATGGAAGAGACATGCTTTCCTTCCATTAGAGCTCCTACGGAGGAGAAAGTGCCAGTTTACATGGACTAGCTCACAGAAGAGGATTCTATGCAAGATCTACAGATACCCTCAATATAATAGCTTATTGTTGACAGTGAAATGGGTGGGTTATGGATAGTTAATAGGAATTCAAGGGATAATTTTTTTATTCACATTAAAAACTCAAATGGGAGTGCACAGGTTCCATGGAAGTGACATGGATGCGTGTTGGCCTGGCTTGCTCCTTCATGTGCAGTGATCTAGATTCAGTGCCTCAAGATTCCATCAAGTTTGCGAGGGCTATAGACTTCTGGTTAGAAGTTGATAAAAATAAGCTTCTCCATAAGTCACATGAATACTTTACTATGCATTCAGAAACTAAATCCTTATTAACTTTTGAAACCACTACTACTTTCTGCATCTTCTCTCTTTAGCTGATGCCCAAAAACTGACATAAAAGTACTATCAAATGCAGCCCAAATGTTTGGGATCTTTTGTTGATGGCATGCTCTTTTTTGAGTGCCTGGTCATCCAAGAACTTTCAACTGAAGACAATTTGACGGACAAACTAGCACGGATGGCTACACTTCCAGAGCAACAATTAAAGATACTACATGATTTCAACTTTGAAAACCATGATATCTCACATACCCAAAATTACTTAGAAGACAATCTAAGAAGCTATTAAGTTACTTCACTTTCACGTTCTAGGAGCATCCAGAAAACAATATTTTGACTCTACTCCCTTTCTAGATGATAATGCATTCTAAACCGTTTCCATCTCCAAGTTAGACTAATGTGATCTTGAGGAGGGAATAATTGAGTAAATTATACTTGCTTTCCAAAATTGGGAATTTGATGGCTTTCTACAAAAGAAGGGGCTGCAGTCTGTGTTGTTCTTACAGTACACTAACAAGGTCAAGGAAAGGACCCAAGAACGGGTTAATAAATCTGGGTTTCTTTGGTCTTGTTTCTGGCCTTAAAATCAATGTTCAAAAATCAATAGTTTTAGGGGTCAGAATCAGATGTGAAGAAAGGATAGTAATCTAATTTGTAATACACCACACTTTCCTTTTACAGACCTAGGACTTCCTGTGGGACTTGCAAGAGTAAAAAGCAAAGAATTGGCACCAGTTTGACAGATTTCAAGATAGAAAAGATGGAATGGGAGGTATTCGTCATGGGGTGGTAAACTCACCTTATTGTATTCCCAGTTGTCTAACCTGCCAATTTATTTTCTATCAATGTTCAGAATTCAAATTGGTGTGGCTAACAGATTGGAGTCCATCATAAATACGTTCTTCAGGAAAGCAGAAAAGAAAGGTCAAAATAGTGGATATCATTTGGTATCAAGGGCAAAGCTGAAAAGAACCAAAGATGAAGGTGGCCTACATATAAGAGACCTTTGGATTTTCAATCTAGCACTACTTGCCAGATGGTTGTAAAGCCTTGGAGAAGGTGAAGAAAGTACTTTTCATGGTAGAAAATTATTAGTAACAAGTGGAGCATATCATCCTAAAATGTCCAATAGAGTGACTACTTGGTGGAGGGAATTCTAGAAGAAAGGCATCAAGAGGGGGTTTGTGCAACTGGAATCTAACAAAAAGGAATTCATTTTTCGTTAGATTTCAATTAAGGTCAGTTTGAGCACAGATGGAATTCATTTTCTGATAGGATTTAAATAATAAATTAGGAAAATACATTGAAAAAATTATTATATTTGAAAAGTAATATTTCAAATATTATAATATATATTAACATTTCATTAAATACAAATGTAACATATGAAATAACATATTTGTAATTAACATAGACAACATTGTTCATTACAATCTAATTTTTTTCAGAAATAAATATACTACATGAAAATGTTATATTACATACTACATCTTTTTACCACATAGAGAACATACGTTGTTTATATATTTCATCATCTACTCTCTTTCTTTATTCAACACTCATTTCATTAATACAACGTATTCTTTTTTCTTCAATGATGACAAGAGTTTAATAAAAAATAATATATTTGTGATTAACATAAACAACATTGTTCATTATAATCCAAATTTTTTTAGAAACAGACAACATACTACATGAAAATATTATATTTTACATATTATCTTTTTACCACATAGAGCATAATTTGTTCATATATTTCATCACCTATTCTTTTTCTTTATTCAACACTCATTTCACTAGTACAATATATTCTTTTTTCTTTAATAATGACAAAAATTTTATCAGAATCATCAACATTCATTTCAACTAATTCATCTACAAGATTTTCAAGTAAATATTTTCACTCAATGTTATTTATTTAATATATTATTTATGTTGTGCTGAAATAAGTTAACATATTATTTGATGTTATTAAGTTGTATTGGAATTAACATTATTTAATGTATTATTAAGTTGAGCTAAATATGTTAACATATTATTTATTTATTATTATAATCATACTTCTTGATATTACATTAACATTATTATTTATTTTAATATATTATAACTATAATACGTTATTTATTTTTATAATTATTATATTTTAATTTATTATAATTATATTGATCATTATATAATATTTATTATATTACAAGTTAGTATCATTTCTTGTCATTTCCAAAAAGATAAGGTGGGAAATGATGGAAAACATTTTCTTTAATATAAGAGAAAACAATGAGAAATCATCTCCCTCTATTTTTATTTACATAAACACAAAAAATTGAAGAAAAAATTTTCCCACCATTTCCTTTCTCCCTATTTCTCAGTCGAACAAACTCTTACCTAAGGTATGTTACTTAGGTGAAGAATATAATATATAGGTTGAAGAACAGTATCTATAAATTTAAACTAAACCCAAAAATATGGTTCAAGAAATTTAGTAGTGTTGCAACTTATGGAAGTTCTCAACATTGTGTGATAAATCACTTTATGTTTTACAAAATAACAGACAATATTTATGTTATTCTAGTGGTGTATGTGGATGAAATTCTTCAAACTATTGATCATTCAAAAGATATTGCTAGTATAAAAGACTACTTTAGGAGACATTTTGTTATAAAAGACATAAGCAAACCTAAATATTTTTGAGGCACTAAATTTGTTTATTCAAAAGGAAAAATGGTCTATGTTAGGATCGAAAGGCTCACCAGAAGGGGGGTGAATAGTGTGTGTGTGTAATTTTAACTTCCTTTTTAACTTAATCAATTGATTCAATTTATCTGTGATCTTAATTAATCAATGTACATGCAAAACAGTGAAAAAAAATGAATACGAAGAGATTTTTAAGTAATTCATCAACTTGACTAATTCACCCTTAAGATTCACTTAAGTTTCACTAAGTATATAAATATTCACGAACACTTGCTTTCAGGTTGAAGCAAGAATCAACACTTGAGCTTTCAAGTTGAAGTTCAGCAACCAACCTTTCTTCGAGCTTTCAAGTACAAGCTCTTAACCAACAGAGAGCTTTCAGGTAGAAACTCACGAACCAACACTTTAAACTTTGAAGCAGAGTTTAAGCGCAGGAAGCTTTTGTGCTGCAGTGAACTTTGAGAGTATTCTTGTATTTTGTAGACTTGAAAGTATATTTGGAATTTTTTAGTAGCTCACAGTATATGATAATTGTTGTTATAATCTTCCCTATACTTCTCATATTTACTTCTAACAGATGTTTTCTGCTATACTTGTTGTGTAGTCAGTCCCAAAAATAGTAAGTTATCATTCTATATACTGTCTAGTATGTAACATTCTGATTTCCTTTGATTTTCGGATGATTAGCTGCAAACTCTTCAAAGAACAACCGTAACTCATCGAAAATCCACTTAAGTCCTTTTGTCTGTGTCACGTGGGATTTTAAATTACACACGTGAAGAATCTTAAATTCAGATGGTTATAAATGTTAACTTACCGAAATTCTTCAACTTTCAGATAGTTAGTTATAGTAACCTTTTGAATCCTCTTTTAAACTTTCGATTACTTTTTTCTTATTTCTGCACGTGCAAAATAGAGTGACTTAAGTTTCAGATAGTTAAATTTGTAACCTTCTAAAATCTCTTATTTTTCAGATAGTTAATTTTCTAACTCTCTGAAAAATCCTTTTAAACTTCTGTTTTAAATTTCTGCACGTGGAAAATTTAATAACTTAAGTTTTAGATAGTTAACCTTCCTAACTTTCTGATTTTCCTTAAGCTTCCAGATAGTTAGCGTCTTAACTCTCCGATCATTCAGTCAACTATTTTTAAAACCCTCTGGAGGCCTTGTATTTTTGGGTAGTTAATTTTTTAACCGTTCGATGGTGATTCTACTATTTAACACTGACTCCTCAGATACTTAAGCCTGATAACTCACCGAAATTCTATCTTTTCTGGATAATTAAGCTTGGTAACCTTCTGATTTCCTATTTATTACTTGCAGCAAATTCTAAACTATCTGTATCGACTTATCTGACTTCTGCTCTTTTGCTGAACTATTTAATCTGTGAAATACAATTTATTTTCTCACATAGGTTTTTGCATTATCAAAATACAAGGTTCCTAACAGTCTGGACTCAGAGGAAACATACACTTAATTTGCTAAATTAATGAGACTCTTAGGTTACAAGCATAAGAGTACACCTATTAATCCCAATACCCATTTTTAGGATAGCTCATTATAGTGTCTAGAAAATCCACAATAATATATAAGATTGATTGAGAAGTTGATCTATCTAATTTTGGTTCATTTAAACAACTTATTCACTGAGCCTACTCAATTAGTCCATATGTGAGCCAAGGAAGATTCATTGGCAAAGAGTCCTTTATGTTTTAACTTATGTCAAGAGTGCACATGGCAAAAGCCTTGTATACAAGAGACATCATCAATTGAAGATTGAGACTTACTCAAATTCAAGCTAAATGAGTGACAAAGGAGATAGGAAATCTACCTTTGGATTTTACACTTATATTGGTGAAAATCTAGTTACTTGGTAAAGTAAGAAATAGAATATTCTCTCAAGGTCTAATGCTAAAGTAGAATACTAGTCTATAACTTAAACCACTTGTGAGGTGATATGACTCAAATTACTTGTGCAAGAACTTAGTTTTACTATTCAAGTTCCAATGCCCATGTACTATGACAATCAAAGTTATCATTTTCAAAACAACCAATCTCTCATCTCATGAATACACCAAACATATTGAAGTCAATTATTACTATATCTATCATATGGCAATGAAAGGGTTGATAACTACTCCTTATATAAGGCTCTTACAATAACTTGCAAACATTTTTACGAAAGGTTTAAGTATTGAGCTTTTTGAGAATACATGTAACAAGTTAGAAATAATAAATATATATACTCTAACTTAAGAGGGAGTGTGAGAATTTTGTATTGTGATATATGGGTAAATAGGTACTAAATTATGTTAAGCGTCTCATTATTCATACATACACACACACACCCTCATTTTCTAGGTTGAATCTAAGTCTTCTCCAACTCTCTTCTCACAGTTATAAAGACAAATTTAGGAATGTCACAGTTTTAAAGACAAATTTAGGAATGTCAAGACAGATCAGATGTGTTTCTTTTTTACGTGTTTCTGTATGGGTCATATTCTTGATTTTATTTTGCCTAGTTAGTGAGACTAGGTTGCATTTGTGTACTTTTCCTGTTTTTATTTTGTTTTGCCCTTTGTTCTCCCTATGTGTCAACTGGCTATATCTGTACTTTTTCAGAGTTTAATGCTATGCTTGTCTACTGCTTAAAAAATAATAATTTAGAAAATTATAGCACAAGTAGACAAACAAAAACAAGAGAAAGTAAAGCAATATACCTAATGGAGGCGGCAGAAATTAATTCCTCATCTTTCTCAAGAATAAAAGTGTAAAAACCAGTGTAATTGAGCCGGTTGAAGTTTGATCTGAAAAATCAGGGATAACGAATAAAGTGAAAGGAATAAATCACTGGAAAGCATGTGAATGTTAAAATTCTGGAGATTAATAGCAATATAACCTACAATAAATGATAACAAAATAGTTTAGTATATAGGAGCTGCTCTTTAGTTAAATCAAGTGAAACTAGCGGAGCAGAGCTACACAATAACCAAACAACATATTTCATGAAAGCCACTATCACCACCCATGAATTTAGTAGTTAACTTTTATTAATACAGAATAAGTAATTGATCTGATCTTTTCAAAATAATAATAATAATTATTATTATTATTATTAATTGATCAAAATACATGAAGTTTTCATCCCTCCTTGTATCTTACCGATGCAACCGATTGTCAATATTAAGCATTTGAGCTTAGCAATTATCCATATTAGAATCTATCTGGGATCATTATCTACATTATGATATAACAAAATTTGGGACATAAAGGATTAGGGTCAAACAATAAACATTTCATCCTCATTGTTGTAAAGACTGATAAGTTCATGTTGTTAGGGAAGAAAAATGTGTCATTATTGATAAGGATGAGATTTATAGAGTGAAGAAGAGTATCCAATAATTTATATATAATAATTCGTATGCATCTCTAACATATAACACCTACATAGTGAGATTATGGCATAAGTTATTGTCATTGTTGTATTTTTGACCACACTAATTGAGCACGAGCAAAACCCAAATAGCAAAAGACTCAAACTAGTAAGACGACACATAAAGGTAACACCAACTAACACTACTCAATTAGAGACGCAATACAGATCAGGATATTCAACCTAAATTCAAACTCAAATTTGGGTTTTACCGAAAATGGATATTTGTTATACATATTTGATCAAATACGAATCTAGACATGAATAATGTTTTCTTGAATTTCTCATATCCAAATATGGATACTAATATTATAAATATTTTCAAATATGAATACAAATATCAAAATTTTTATTCCATAAAGTTGTAAAAACATACATGCAGAAACATAAAAGGTAGAAGATCTTATTTACCAAACAATGGAGTGCAATCTCTTATATTTATACAAGTACAGAGACTTCACCAACAAGTAACTACTTAACTAATGATTATCCTAACTAGATCTACATAAGGATTGATTTAGTCTAATTATATCCATTAATTCCAGCACTCCCGTCTTAAACTAGAGAATCCAAGATGCTTAAAAATATAACTTGAAGCAAAGGTAAACAATTGCAATAGGCACAAGACATGTAGAAATTGTAGCAGTTGCTAATTTGCTATAAAAATAGTAGTAGCAACATGTAAGCAACAGCAAGCAAGCATGAATGGCCAAGCATTTTAGCTGCACCTACCAATAGAAGTCAATCACATTAACTCTAAAGTAAGCAAGCATAAACACTTATTGACTCTCAATTCAACATACTAAAATAAATATTTGTAACCTATCAACAAAACATAATATAAAATTTGCAAGTTGCAAACACATAAATACCTAAACACAAACTTTTCACGTTTTGGCATCTTCCTTTTCTCTTTTCTTTTCCTGTATACAAGAAACTTTCACCACACTTTTACCTTTTTATAAAACTAACTTTGAGATTAAGTCCTACCAGTTTAGACCATAAGCATAGATTAGTGGCATTGGTGTCTACATGAGAGTAGTCTATCTTGTGACATTATCATCTTGAACATCCTTTACATTAAAAGCTCCAACAATCCCTTTATGAAATTTGGTATCTTTTTTTAATAGTGAGATATGTTAATTGGGTAAGCACCATCGCTCTACCTTTAATAGTATATTCCTTTTTATGATACATTAAACCAGGTGTCTACATGTTTCACAACAAAATAATGTGACCAAAAGGAAACATCAACATTCTAGATGTTTCCTACACCAACGCCATCTTGCTGCAAAAGAAAGTATCAAAATATTTCTAGCCTGATGACATTCTCACATCCTTTCCCTTTAATAAGCCACCTTCTGCACCTTTAGGTGGTGAGATACCTCTTCAACAACTTTGACAACCTCTTTTGAAGATAGTGAGGCTATAAGGAGCTTTCCTTTTCAATAGAATCAATCTACACTTCATTGTTTGTTGGGACCAACACAAAAAATATGTTACTATCCCCTTTAAAAACTCTAGCACATGGTACTACAACAATTTAAACTATAATCCCACTATGTGGGGTTGACCACATAAATCATTTTCTTTCAAGTATTTCTATCTATTGTAAAACCTTCAATTAAATAACAGAAATTTAGTTTTTTTCTTACAATTCCTAACCAAGTAGTTTTAGGTCTATCTTTACTTCTTTTAATTTATTTTGCATTAATTAATTAAAGTGTCCCAAGGATATAACCTCTTAGAGTTGTATTTAGTGTATTTCAGTACTTAGATCCTAAAGGATAGTGGATCCATATAACATTGTATTTATTCTTATCTTTGACAAATGAGAAACCCTAATGACTTGTTTTACACTAATTAACATGGTATTAGATGTCAGAAAACCCTAATCTTTTTTGTCCGCCAACAAGCCTCCTCTTCATCAAACGACCTTGTCTACCTCCCTCCCCTTGGTTTCCATCTCCTGTCATGCAGGGTCCTTCTTTGACCTCACATAAATACTATGATTCATCATTCGCCATCTTGCCAACATGGGTTTTGGCTGAGCATCCATTGAACAGTTCATAGTTTCTCTAGTCGTTAGTCTGTTTGTTCTGATGCAAGGGATACTTTAAGGATTCTTGGACAACTAAACTTGCCACAACTAATGTCAAGCTTGATGACACTAACTACATTCATTGGAGGAGCGCCTTCAAGACTTTCCTCGCAATGCACATATGTGAACACCACATCACCATTGAATCGTCAAATGCCAAGACAAATGACTACTCTAAATGGTATGTTGCTAATTGCACCATTATTTTCTACATTCTCAATAGTGTCAAAGACATTATCACCTAAAGCATCTCCCATCTTCATCTAGAGAAACATGTTTGGGATGCATTTTGTGCAACATACGATAATGACCAAAATATCTCATGTATATGTGAAATCTATGACTAACTCCTCATGTACTGACAAGGAGAAAGCTCAATTCACAACTATTATAGTCATCTTCATGCTCTAATGGACGAACTTGAAGTTCATGTCACTATTATGAAAAGATACAAAGAGGAGCTCATGATAGCCATCTTCCTTGTCAAGCTTCATGCACACCTCACCTCATAGATCCAAAGCCAAATCTTGGGTGCTGACACAATTCTATCTCTGCAAATTACCTTCAATCACATTCTATAGATCCCTACCATAGCCCCTTCCACCTTCGTTGATGCTTCTACCCTTGTTGTTGTTACTAGAGGATATGGTGGTCGAGGCACCTCATCTTAGAGAAGTTGTAAACAAAATGTTAACAAGCCACAAAAGCCTTGTATTCATTGTAAGTGTTGAGAGAAATTCAACCACCTTCTATCTATTAATTTTACATCCATTGATCCTTCAATAGATTCAGTCAACACAATTCTACCTTGCTCCATCACAATTTTGCAAGCCAACTATAACAAACTTATGCTTCTCCATGCTCAACAAAACACCCATGTCACAGCTACCAACATTCTCTTCTCTAATATATCTACCCTACACACTAACTCTAATGATTCTTGGATTATAAATTCAAGTGCTTCCAATCATACATATCTGGCAATTTGTCTTTCTGTAACTGTTTAACAGAAATGTCCAATGTCAACTCCATCACCCTAGCCAATAGACATGGTTGTCCAATTTTAGGTGAAGGCACTACTCCTCTCACTCCTAAGTTATCTTTTGACAAAGTTCTTTATATTTCTTATTTTCCCGTTAATTTATTATGTATTAGTGCTACTACTAAACAACTATTTTTTTGTCACTTTCTATTCATATACTTTTCAAGATCTACAAACTAGGAAAAAGATTGGTTTGGGACATAAATGCAAATATGGTATATATATACTTGCCAAAGATGAGATTCCTGAAAGACTTGCATTTGTGAAAAATTTACAATATTAATACTCATCTATCAAGGCCTACACATTTCTACAACATTAACTTTTTGCAAATAAGCATGTTTTACAGCCCAACATTCTAAGTCATAAAATATAACCAAGTGAATGACAGTTTTATAGAATTTCCCTTTAATTTTAAGGGTGTCCTCCTATCACAAAACACACTAAAAACATTTCTCCACTTCATCAAGCCTATTTTAATCCTATAAATAACATCTTCTATAATTTCACTATTGCTACTTATTATAAATCCCAAGTATTTAAAAATATTTCTTTTATGAATCCAATGACCATATAAATATATATCTTTATCATTATTCCTATTTTCATTAAACCAACATTCCATATATTTAGTTTTTGACTTAAATGAAATTCTTTGGACTCTAATGTATCTCTCCATGATGCTAATTAAGAACTACTAATTTACAAGTAGTTGGTTGTATAGCTATCCTATGTGAGCAATATGGTATACTATAGCTCCTATCAATTTGCCAATCAAAAAGTAAAAAAAATTCTAGTATTTCATCACTTATATCTAAATTATCAAATGCAAGTATGGATTTTTATATTTGTTATACACTTAATTAATTTCTAGATAACAAAGACAATTTAAAAGATGCATCAAAATAAACATATAATAATCTCATAACATCTGAATAAGTTCAAAATAAAAAGATTTAAAATTTTAATAAGTCATAGCAAAACAAGATATAAGAGAATAAGAATGTACTATTCACTTAATTATTAATATAACATAAAAAATATAAAATCCGAAATTGAACTAATCAATATATAAAGCCAACAAACAACATCCATGAAACAAAAGAATTACTTAGGAGAAGAACAAAAGGTATGATTGTATTGAATAATATCTGAAATATAAAAAAAGGCAATGTAAAATATGAAAACCAACCAACACGTAAAACAAAAGACAAGGCATTTAAGTAATGAATAAAGAAAAAAGATTCAATAGGATCTGAAACAAGGAAAAAACTCATGTAAAATTTATAATTGGCCTAATAAACATGCAAAAACAACAAAGAAACAATCTTATAAAACACAGGATCCATTTCAAAATCTGAAAAAGGATCCAGTTAATAAAGGGGAGAGCTGGATGTCCATCTGCCCAGCCCAAAAAAATGCCTGACCTCAATAAGCCTGACTGGAACAATAAGCCCGATTGGAACAATATTTACAATGATCTTTTGATTTCTATCAACAAATTATGTGTCAAGCAATCTCTTCCATCAAAGTACCCAACTAGATCCTTTCTACAGACTTCGTTTATTAAAGAGATCACCAGTACGACAATTAATACGTACAAAACTTCACAAGATAATTAGTATTTTCTGTTGTTAGTGAAGATTGACAGTAATAAAAAAATGTTTTTTCTTGAAAATTGGTTGGGAAGCATCTCTATGCCAGCTCGAGGTCTGAATACGATTCCTTTTTTTGAGCAGAAAATATGGTACAAAAATATTACTCACCCACAGTTGTATATGACATTGTGAATAAGATTGACACCACTTCGTTGATCAACTATTGGCAAAAAACATTCGTTCATAATTTCCAGTGCAACAGAAACCTTAGCATTGCATTCTACTTCTCGCTCAACTCCAAGCAGATGTCTATCAGTGTCCTGATCAAGACGCCGTACAAGGGACCAAGAAAAACCATCCTCCAGCACATTTCTATGGCCAAGAATCTGACGTATATTCTGAAAAAGCTGTCATTAATCAAGTACACACCATTTCAGTTCACTAAATAATTTTTTATAAATATTTTTAAAATATATCTAATTACATAACAGAATACCAGACATGAAAGTTTTATCAAGATAAGAGTTTTTGATTCATTGATCACATATAAAACTTTCAGTCATGAAGGTCTGTTTGCTCATCAACCATCCATAATGACTACATGCATAGATCCCAATGAACACATGCTGACAAATGTATTTGCCTCCACTGAACAGGGAAAACACATGAACAGAGATAGAAAGCATTCCAATAAATTATGTGGGTTACTCTGCTTTACAAATCCTTTACCCTAAGGAAAATATGTCATAATTATTATATGACCTACTGCAATCCAGTAGGATCACATTTGAGGGATAAATGAAATAATTCAGTATAAGTTGTCAGTATCTTAAAAGTACTTCAAGATAATAATGGCATCTCAAAATAATAATGGCATTTCCATACATCTAAGGAAACAATCAATCAGAACTTAGTCTGATACAATAACTACAAAGACATTCATTACCATTAAGCAACTCTTCCCACAAAAAGAACTGCATGTATTACTTTCACCAGGAGGAATTGCATCATCTTCCACAATGCAGCTTTCATGATCTGCAGTAAAAAACAGCTTAATTTAGCTATAAACATTATTAATCAACAAGGGCAAACGCAAGGAGAGTAATTTATTAGGAAGTTCTGAAGTCTTACATACATTTTTCCTCACACTGGATACATGAAAGCAATGAGGGGCCATTAGTGTCACCTTCATAAAAGCCATTATCAACTACCCCACAAAATTTACACGAACAGTTTGAACAATGCCAATCTCCAAGAGGAAGTTTCTGCACATGGCAAGAGAAGTAATACAAAAGAAAATATTTATACTTATAGTTGAAGAAAAAATCAAAAGATTGAGAAAATGGGATCATAAGTTTAAATGATTTTGATTTCGTTAACATTTAAGGACCTTCCGTTTGGCTTCAATGAACCAACTTAGTTAATCACTAGCATATTCAGATCCTCACCCGGCAAGAAAGAAGAAACTTATGGATGTAAATTTATGCATACCTGAATGCCCAAGCAGCTGAGGTGAAACGTTGAAGGACAACCATCACAGCATATCAGGTCTCCACCATCTCCACATATGCCACAGGTATCATCATTTGGATCACTATCATTCACATCTACAGTATGGAATCCACATCTGTCAGATTCAAGTTGACTTTCCCATGTATTGCGTTGACACTGTAAAAGTGAAAAACCAGATTCTTCCACAAAAATGTGTTGATATGGCTGACACATATTGCTTCCAGCATGGATTTCAAATTCTGTGGGGGGCAATATTTTGCTACAGCAGCTGCAGCATATACCATCCCTTGTTATAAAACCCTCCAGTGATTCTGTTGTGTTTTCCATATTCAAATATTTTACCTTGCCATTCACAGGCAAAGTTCCTAAATCTATCATCCAACGAAGGATTGTGCGTTTACCATTGTAAGGAACATATCCATCGTTATCAGAATCTGATCCATTGCATGAATTACGAATCAAAATGGGGCATCTTCTCCTGTTTTTCTTTTTTCTTCCACTAGGCGGATGGCAATCAGAAACAGAGGGGCTCCAATCCCAGGAAGCAACGGTACTGTTTCCATTTCTGGAAAACTTCGAAAATGAAGTTACCTTGGACTTCTTACTTCCATTACACACAACAGACTTCATTTTCTTTCTCTCAAGTTCCTCCTTACCTCTTCCCCGATTGATAGCTTTTCTTTTCAGTAACTCAACGAGATCTGCAGATAGGGAGGGCAAAGAAGAACTTGACTTGGTAAGGTTCTGATCCTTTTCACTCAATTCATTGGCTAGGTTTCCTTGAAGTTCATCATTCTTGCTATCATCAACTTCTCTATTCTCATTTTGCTGTTGAAAAACCTTATATGCCTTTGTGATTGACCAATAACCTGTGCCTTGAGGAGAGATATAGACAGAATCCTCGTAATTTCTATTTCTCCTCGGTCTAAGATCAATTTTCCATCCAGAGTTCAAGAGCAAGCATTTTAGTTGATCACGGATATTTTGTTTTTTTGTCCCCACTGTCTTGTCAATTGTAGCCTCCTCCTTTAGAGCAGAATTTACTTTCTTGGTCCCTTTTTCTCTCAAGGAAGAGTGATTTGCATGCTTTTTCTCTGTGGATTCTCCTCTATCTTTCTTAAAAGATGTCAACTTCCCCAGACCCTTCGGAAGTACAAAAGAAGAAGCTGACCTAGTCTGAGCATTCCTTTTCAAGCAAGGAGAAGCACGGCTTCCAATGCTGCCATAAGTAAACTCATCAAGTTCCGAACTGTTCCAGGTCTGTTTTCTCTCCCTTTTAATAGTAGTGTCAGTGTCAATCTTCCATTTATTCTCGGTAAACCCCTTTGGAACGTCATGTTTGGGCCGCTTGTAAAGCCGAAGTTCATTCCCGGTGACATCATCAACCACGACCCTCGTCTCCTTCACATGGGCTTCCCGTTTCTTCGTTCTGCATCCGGGGGATTCCAACTGCATCCTCTTCAAAGTGATGTCCATGTCAATCGCTTTGGTCCGTGCCAATTTTCCACTCATCTTCCTCTCATCAGCAGAAGCGTCGTCATTGTTGAACTTAGCAAGGGTGAGGCGGGCAATCCCCCCCGAGGCATGTCCTCCACCAATGGCACCGGAAGTCTTGCGATTGTTTGGAGATGGAAGACACTTACTAGATTTGGGCGGGCGACCACGTCGTCGCTTAGTAGATTCGTCATTTTCCACAGGTGAACTGGATTCACCACTTTCTATCATCAGATCCCTAGACTGAAATTACGAACGCTTTCCAAATGGAAGAAGATTCCGAGAATGAGAGAGTCAGGGGATCAGCCAACGGCCTTCTGAAAGTGATTGAGCGACTGTATTAGTAATCCCAAAAACGAAATCGCATGAAATGGAAGGAGATCGATAGGAATTCAGGCAGAAGCTGAGAATCGGTTCGAACTTACCTGTGGTGGATCGGGCCGAAGAAGCCAGAAGAAACCTAAGAAGGCGAGGCAATGCAGTGCGAAGGCGAAGCTGAGAAATCAACCACCGCAAGCAAGGGCTTCAATTCGATTTGTCATCTCCTCCCCCTGTTCGGGTTTTTCTAGGGTTGGGAAAGGAGAGCGACAGATGCAGAAGCAGGTGAAACGCCAGCAAGAGGAACGCGGCCGCCCGGCCCTTACTCTTTTGTTTCCTTTTTTTAAAAGTGTTCCCATGGACACAAACGGATTGATCTTGGGTATGCAACCGGAGGGGTGAAATCGAAAATCGACGAAAAAATGGGGGTTACAAATTAATTTCAGTTTAATGAAAGGGTGTTTTGAAATATGGACTGACTGTAAAATAAATTATGCGTCCAAAAGACAAAATTAAATTTAAAAAAGATCTTTTCACTCGTACTCGTGTGGATCTCTGACATAAAAATATTCTTCTTTAAATCATATCATTGAAGTTTAAAAAAAAAAAAAAGAATAAACTTTTTTAACTTACGCTGTCGACCAATGGAACCTATTTTCCAATAAAAAATCGCATAAACACGGTTACATTATGGGGTTTTTCTTTTTTCTGCACTTGTAGGACAAGGCAAAACCATGGAACTGCAAATATTCCCTTACACTTTTTTTAATTCCACTTCACTAAAATGTACTTTTATTGAACAACTTTTTACACCTAATCTATTGAAACGTGAAATTTATTTACGTGCAATAAATAAAAGGAAAAGTTTGGTATTTTTAACTTTATAGATGTACGATATATGGATATAGCTAGAATGACCATGCATTGATATGGCCCATAAGGTTAACCAAATTGTACGGCGTCAGGTTCATTTTTCACATCTGTGCACAATTGTAAATTGAAGGGTTTATAATACCCAAGGTTTTAATTAATTGAAATAATATCAATTAAAGGTTTACCCATAATTATTTTTACCAATATCTAATTTTTATGAATGCAACGATCAATTAATATCGTCAAATTTAAAAAAACCCACGATTCTGTGGTGGAAAGTCGTACATTTTTCAAAACAAAAAAAGGCGCCGTGGAAAGTGGACTTCATTAATTGGCCATTTACTTGTCCGCGTACTCCGTTCTTCCCATGGTGTATAAGATGAAAACGAACATACATATAAAATTAAAACGCATTTAGGTCAATCATAAAACATAAATAGAGAGATGATCCTTTTTTTTTTTGATAATTCTCTACAGAAAGGGAGATTTATATGAAGAAATGAACGCGCTGGTGGTTACAAGATGAAAAGTTTATGATTCATTAGTTAAGACTCATCTCTCAACTATTAAAGCAAGCTGGTCTGTGAAAACGCATGTATATAATTAGGAGAAACCAATCATTAAAACATAAAATGAGATGATGATGAAGAGGGAAGGGAACATGCATGCATGCATGCATGGGAGATAATATATAAAAGGAAAGAGCAGCAATAATTTTCTATGCATGCATGAATTGGTATATATGTTCTTCTCCCTAGCTTAATTTTGCAGCGCTGCTGGTGGTGTTTGAGTTGCAGCAGCAGCAGAAGAAGAAGAAGCCGCTTGAAGCCTCCGCTTCTTGTAGTTGGCCTTGAAGTAGGCCTGCCGGAGCCTCTTGGTCTTCTCCTCCAGCTGCGTGCCCGGCTTCGTCTCTATCGACTTCTTCTCGTGCTCCAGAATCTCTATCGCCCAGCTCAGCCGCTCCTCTTCTTCCTCCTCCTTTCCCAACTCCTGCGTGTCCGCACCAATCATCGTTAGTTTACTCAAAATTATTTGGCAATGAACGATGAATTTCACTTCATATATATAAGGTCAGATTCTGTTTCAGGTACACCTGGACGTTGTCGATGAGGGATTGCAAGCTCTTGATCTTCCGGTGAGGCCAACGGGGGATCCCCAGCTCCCTGCACTTCTTCTTCAGCAGCGTGAGGCCGACGTTAAGCTTCCTGGCCGCATGCACAATAGGCATATGGAAGTAACGAGAGATCTCCTCAAAGCTTAAGACTCGCTCTCCTTTGCTACTGCTGCTGCTGCTGCACCTCTCCTCCACCTTCTCTTTTTCTTCCCTTCCTTCTTCTCTCTTGATTGCCTCGACGTCCCCAACCTCCGATGTCGACCCCTTCATCATCATACACTCGTTGTCGAGCTCATGGAGCAGCTCCTCCGTGTCCAACATGCTTGGAAGGTCATCTGCATGTTGATCGAGTTGGAACGGTTTAATTAATTAATCAAGCAATCGATCTGAAGGCATCGTACGTACATACGTACCTTGGAAGAAGAGATCGTGATGGGAAAGGAGGCAGTGGCCGGTAAGATCGTAGGGGGTGGCCGGAGGAGGAGGCATGAAATTCTGGTCTCCGACGAAATAGTCCCACTGTGTAAACATCTTGATCTGTACCTGCAAGAAGGAAAGAAGAACACCAAACAAGGAAATCGAGAGATAATCTTTTTTTTTTTGACAATTCTCTATATATAGAAGGGAAGATGTACATGAAGAAATGAATGCGCTGGTGGTTACAAGATGAAAACTTTATGATTCATTAATTAATACTCATCTCTCAACTATTAAAGCAAGCTGGTCTGTGAAAACGCATGTATATACAAAATTACGAACGACCAATCATTAAAACATAAAATGACATGAACACGATGAAGAAGGAAAAATCTCGATCGGAAGGGAACATGCATGCATGGGAAATAATATTTAAAGGGAAAGAGCTTGAATAATTTTCTATGCATGCATGAATTGGTGTATATGTTCTTCTCCCTAGCTTAATTTTGCAGCGCTGCTGGTGGTGTTTGAGTTGCAGCAGCAGCAGCTTGAAGCCACTTCTTCTTGTAGTTGGCCTTGAAGTACGCCTGCCGAAGCCTCTTGGTCTTCTCCTCCAGCTGCGTGCCCGGCTTCCTCTCTATCGACTTCTTCTCTTGCTCCAGAATCTCTATCGCCCAGCTCAACCGCTCCTCTTCTTCCTCCTCATTTCCCAATTCCTGTGTGTCCATCGCCAATCATTGTTAATTTACTTAAAATTAATTGGCAATGAACGATGAATTTTACTTCATATAAGGTCACTGTTTCAGCTGGTGCACCTGGACGTTGTCGAAGAGGGATTGCAAGCTCTTGATCTTCCGGTGAGGCCACCGGGGGATCCCCAGCTCCTTGCACTTCTTCTTCAGCAGCGTGAGGCCGACGTTAAGCTCCCTGGCCGCTTGCACAATGGGCATATGGAAGTAACGACAGATCTCCTCGAAGCTTAAGACCCTCTCTCCTCTGCTACTGCTGCTGCTGCACCTCTCCTCCACCTTCTCTTTTTCTTCCCTTCCGTCTTCTCTCTTGATGAAGAGATCTCCTCGAATGTTTTTCTTCTCCACCTCCGACGTCGATCCCTTCATCATCGTACACTCATTGTCGAGCTCATGGAGCAGCTCCTCCGTGTCCAACATGCTTGAAAGATCATCTGCATTTGATCGACTCGGAACGGTTTAATTAACTAATCAAGTAATCGATCTGAAGGCATCGTACGTACATACGTACCTTGGAAGAAGAGATCGTGGTGGGAAAGGAGGCAGTGGCCAGTAAGATCGTAGGGGTTGAACGAAACAGTCCAACTGCCACTCTGACGACTGGGCGAAAAGTCAACGATTTCCGACCTCCCTTCGTTTGAAAATTTCGCTCGGCTTCTTCCAACGTCACAAGCTCGCGATTTTTGCCCCACTGATCATAATATTAAGCAAAAAAATTTATTTGAATACCTTGTAGATGAATTTGTTAAAATGAATGTTGATAATTTTGATGAAGCTCCTACTATTATTGAAAAAGAAAAAATATGTTGTACTAATGAAATAAACATTGAATAAAGAAAAAGAATAGTTGACAAAATACATATTTAAATTATGTTCTTTATTTGACAAAGAAATAATATGTAACATATAATATAACATTTTCATGTAGTATGTTATCTATTTTTGAAAAAATTTAAATTGTAATGATCAATGTTGTTTATGTTAATTATAAGCATATCATTTCGTATGCTATGTCTATATTTAATAAAATTTTAATGTATACTATAATATTTAAAATATTACTTTTCAAATATAATAAAATTTCTAATTTATTATTTAATTATTAAAAATTTATTAACTTTTTAATTTCTTATCATTTCCTATAATTGTATAAACACCTGATTTTCTATCATTTCCTCTAGCATACAAATAATACTACATTTTTTGTTATGTCTTGTCATCTCCATTTTCCACTATATCTATCATTTTTCATTGTTTAATTTCTTAACGAAAAATGTACACAAACAAGACTTTAATATCAAAGATTATTACACCCACCCCAAAACTTGGTTTCTCAACGAGTCTAAGTTTGCTGCAGAATTCTTGGAGTTTATAAGCAAGCATGGCTTTCATAAACATGTCTGCCACTTGATTCTTGGGATGCCACATATCACATACACAATTTCCCAACAATAATATACGAAATGATAATTAAGATCGAAATGCTTGCTTTGAGAATGATGAACTGGATTGTTGGATGGACAAAATAATGCTCCTTGATTGTCACCAAGTAACTATGGCACATTCTACACCATTATACCGAGCTCAAGTAGTAAGTGATTTTTGTAGTTGTCATAGCAAGTGCTTTGTATTTTGCCTCTGTGCTGCTCCAAGATAAGCTACTTTGTTTCTTTGCGCACCAAATGATGCAATTTGCACCTAAAAATATATAAAATCTTGTTGCTGATCATTTTATAGTAAGACAGGACCCTAAGTTGGAATCATAGAAACCATATACATTCATAATAGATTGTGACACAGCTTAAACTCTTGTAAAGTGTGTCCTTTAAAAATCGTAATACTCTTTTAAGCAACATAAAGTGATGAATTTTAAGAGCATGCATTTATTAACTAAGAACATTAACAGCAAAACTAAGGTCAAGTCTTATTATACAAGGATATTGTAGACTACCAATAAGTTGCCAATACCTCACTCTACTTGTGAAGAAACCTTTGCAGCTTCATAAGTAAAAGGATTTTAATAGGCTTACAACCTAACATGTTGACCTTCTTGAGAATAGTTATTGCATATTGCTTTTGGGATAGAATCATACCTTTCTTTTCTTTGAATACTTCTATTCTAGAAAAGTAGTGCGAGTTACCTAGATGCAAAGACTTTGATAGCCTCTTGAATGAAGTTTTCTACAAGATTAGCAGCATTACTTGTTATGACTACGTCATCTATGTAAACCATTAAATAAAGAACGTTGATATTCCACCTGTAAATAAACAATGAGGCATCACACAAACAACTTTTAAAGTTAAAGTTTAAGTAAAAAATCACTAAATTTCTTATACCGAAACCTAAAAGCTCATTTCAAACCATATGTAGCTTTATTTAATTTGCAAACAAGTTCTTCTTTACCTTGAACTTGAAATCTCGCAAGTTATTTTATGTGAGTTGTTGGTTCTTTCAATTCTTCATGGAGAAAAGCATTTTTGACGTCTAATTGTCTTAATTGCCATCTATAAATAAATACTTGCAATAGTTAAGACAATTCTAATCGAAGTAGGTTTGACAACGAGAGAAAAACTTTCAAGAAAATCCAAACCTTCAATTTGTCAGAAACTATTTTCTACCAACATTGCTTTGAGTGTTTCAAGGCTTCCATCGTGCTTCACCTTTGATTTGAATACCCATTTTGAGTTAATGACATGCATATCTTTCTCTTGCATGGCTAGATCCCATGTGTTATCACTTTCGTATACTACCATCTCCTCTTGCATAGCTTGGTACCAACCCTTACGAGTCATCACCTATTTGATAGTTGTTAAAATGCATAGAATACTGCTCACTTGACTTTGTAACGCGTATTTGGGATTTAGCTTTACCATCTCATATTTGGATCGTGTGTGCATCCCACCCAACTAACTAACTCCTTTTTTGTTCATGTGCATGGTCATTGCTTGTGTGTGTGTGTTGATTCTATAGCCATCTTGCATTCAACCTCTCTTGGCACATGTGAACTAGGTTCCTCTCTTTGATCACGACATTTACGTAATAAGGGTAGCATACACATGCAAAACTCTTAAGAATATCATACTTGAGATGTTTTCCAAATATGTTAAGAGTAGAGAGACATACCTTCCTCATTGTACTATTTCACACATGTAGACAACCTGTTCATGAGGAAAACCATAGAGATAAAACATTCATTCTAGTATTTCTTTGTTTAAACTTGTTCCATGTAATAGAATTAGCCCCATCTCTATGATGATTTTGTGGTGTTGCTCAACCCTTCTATTTTGTTGCAGTTTGCAGACATGTTCCATTAGGTTTTAAGATATCCTAAAAAACGTTAAGACATATACTCGCCTCCTCCTCCATCCTCCATCCCCCATCCCCCATCCCCCATCGCATTGGAAAACCTACATGTTTATTCCAAACTGAGTTTGGACATACACCTGAAAACGTTGTATTTTAGTGAATAGCACCACGTGTATCTGCTCATATCATCCACACATAATGTTTTTAACTAGAATGTGATATAACGAGAGCTGGTCCCCCATATGTCACCATGAATTTTCACAAACATGTTTCGTAGCACAGGAATCAAAAAAGCCCATATGGCAAACAACTACTTTTCCCCATTTGGCAACTACATGTCAATGGCAATAAAACCACAATCATGCAGCATAAGCAAAGTTTGGGGCATTATTTTTACTAGTTCTCACAACATAACAAAGTATTTCACGTGATAAGAATTTCTGAGCTTATAAGAGCTCCCTTTCCGAGTCCCATGCACAATCACCTCTCAACATTGTGCGACATGTCTTGGGTTAATCAAGCCGCAAAAATAAGATTTTGTTTAATGGCAGGCACACATATTACATTACTGAGACTCAAACATTTGATTATCAACGTCTCTAACACTAGCATCACCAACTCCTTCAATAGAAATGCCTATCTCCATTAGCTACGACTACTTTATCTCTGTGTTTATAAGGTGCTAAGTTAGAAATGCAAGCTCGCATACCTGAGATGTGATGAGTCGCACCTGAATCCACGTACCCATTCACCATCGTCTCCTTCGGTTAGCCTTATCCTAACAAGAGCTTCCGAAATCTCCTCACGTTGATAGGAGTGGTCAAAGTGATGCCAACGCTCGTAGGCTTCATGTCCACCCTTCTTCTTTACAAATTTGACAAGATAAATTAAAGTAATAGAGAGAGTCTCCTCTCTTTCTCTCTCTTTTTCTCTTTCTTTTCAATAATCTTATTATAACTTCTCATAGAAGTCAAAGCACATGAGTAGAAGACATAAGAAAGAAATATGACAAGTGAGACAGAAATTTAATTTTCAACTTTTTGAACTTAGAAAACAAATTTCGAGATTTATTAAAGAAACAAAATTCACTTTCCTTTAGATAGATGCACAAATAACCTCTTTATGAAATTAAACGGAAAATTTTACATACACAAATCCCCTCCTAAAGAAAGGTAGTGGAGGTCGCATGGATGTGGTAACCAAACTTTCATAACACTCTCCCAATTCATTAAGGATTCCACATGACCTACTTTTCATCTTCAACTGGTTTGATGATCATAGCAGGTTCATCGTAGATGCTTTCGAACTCTTTCAGATGCTCATTCAAGCTTTGATATCCATTTTTGTTTGAGGCTCTACAACTGATTCAGCAAAAACATCTCTTTTTCGGTGTTCGATACTGCCATCACCCCTTTCGGTACCACCCACATCTCGCAAGTTGTCTTAAAATGCATTAATGAGCCCTAATGCCTCGTCATTAATGGAGCTGATGATCCATGCTGTTTTTCTGCCATGCTAGAAAGCAAGGGTTCAATACTGTCCTTGTTCAGGTTTAACCATTGATGAAACCAAAGAGGCATTGTATATTCAATAGAGTCACAAGTCGCATTCCCCACTGCAAGAAGTTGTTAAGAGATATTTAATAGAAACAAAGCTTCTCATATTCAAGGCGTTAGGGTAGGGAAAGAGCTCATTGAGGTCGTCTCCTTTGCTTCTCCCATCACGGATCTGTCGATACCAATTGGATGAAAAGTCTATGATAGCATGTGAGATTGAAAAGATTAGAGTAAATTGTGGTGGTGGAAAGCTCTTTTGGACTATTGTTCCACCCATAATCACATTCCTTTAATGTTTACAACGCAATGGTAAAAACCTTGCTCACGCATGACCTGTCAGATATAATAATGGGTTACAACATATAAACCATAAAGGATAATCTAATATCAAACATTGTCACCATATGGGTCGAGCATGATCGCTGCATGCACCCACACACATCCACATACATGGCGATTATGTCAAAGTAAACCAACATTGATCGATCGATCGATCGATCAACATGTATAATAATCCATTAATATTGTTCATGATTAAGTTCTACAAGACCTGTACATGACATGAGATCATTCCAACTGCTGGTTGATGCTTCCACAACCAACCACAGCTTATCCCCCATTACGTAGGACGACCACTCCCACTTAACCACTGCACCAAAGGGATCAACTCTGTGTGTGTGTTAATTAGAGCATTAATTAATTTGATTAGTTGCTTATTACATGAACGTAATCAATCAAATCAATGCCGCCCCCTAAGCAATCGATCTGGCCTCTTAATTAATTCCCATGATAAGAGATGTGAAACGCACGCACATACTTGAGTCAATCAATAAAAAATAGAATTAAAGACGCACGCGATAACGAATGAAAGGTACGAATCCAATCAAGCATCAACCGTCGACCTACGTATTTATGCCAATCATGTAATTATTATGATTGTTATCAAAATTTTAACTTTATAGTCGTATTTAATTTATCATAATGCAGAACGCGCGTACAGATTTATTAACTCAACTCATTCAGTTTCTTTTCGACCCTGGTTAAATTACATTCTCGGCCTTACATATATTTTGTTTCGGACAAATGAGTTCGATCCTCAACGTAGAACAGAGTTCATATGGTTTGAAAGCTGATTAAATTAACCAGTAGTAGGCGAAGCTTGTAAATGTAATTAACGTTCAAAAAGTATATATTTGTTATCGATAGAAGTAGTCATTGAAGTTGTATAACACGTTGCACATTTAGAATAACATTGAATGTTTATTTATGCTGTCAATGAATAAACTTATTTATGAATTACATGCTGTGAATATATGGGCCAATTTGAGTTTACAATTAACTCAAGAAATCTGGAACTTTAAAATCCTTCTCTTTAGAAAAGATACTGGAAAAACCATTTGGTAAATAACAACCAGAGAGGCAAATATTTGTTTATGTAATGATAGTTTTAGAACATGTTTTATAAGGATCTTGACTGACCAAATTCAATATATATATGCAATGTCATGATGATATCATCACCAATCGAACTAATTCAAACCACTAGTTGAACAACCACTTTGCCCTAAAATAGATGGCTTTTCAATTTAACGTTCAATTCGATTTCCTTTTAGAGGATGAATGCATTCCCTCTATGGACCAATCACCGGTAACTCTCAAGATGGAGACTCGAATGAAACAGAAGTGTCTTGATCTGAAGAGGATGTATCTTTTTGAAATTACAACTGGGAATGCAGAAGTGACTACCATGTGAGATTTGGGCTTATGTCTGAAATTGCAACTGGAATCACAACTTTCTTATTGAAAAATAATGCTGTTTGTAGTTTTGTGTAAATACAAAAGATCCTTTACAAAATCTGAAGAGCGGAAATCCTCAATCAGTCAGCAGAACTGTCGGCACAGACAAGTGGGAATTTGTGGATCTTCATTTTTCCATTCAGTGCAAGTGCAAGGACATCAAATTCCTCCACAAACCACAGTTCAGAAACAGTTGCCTATGACAATTTTGAAGCCCAAACCAGCCTTCAGTCGTTTAGCACATAAAAATGGAAAACAAGATAAAAGGCAAAGTAATCAAGGCAAAGGCGATCTCAAGGCACCCTCCTTGAAAAGTTGAGGTGATATTCAGGTGATATATTATAAAAAAATACACATGACATAACAATAATGATAATGCAATCAACTGTGATAAAAATCATGTTGCATAAAAAACTACAATATGGATATCAACAATACTTAAACATACCAATATAATATTGAATGTTTACAAATTTTAAAAAAAAAAAATTACAAAAAAAGGATTTTAGTAGCATATATAATTTCTTTTGCATGTGTAGGGATGGAAAATGTCATGAAAGATGAAAATAGGAAAATTTTTCTGCATATGTAGGTTGAATGAAACGAAGTGGACTAAAATGAAACCAACTCCCTTGTGTTTTCCATCCAAAACTAAACGATTTGTATCCATGATCTATGAGCAGATAAGTACACCAAGAATAATGGAAAATTTGCAAGACATAAGATGGAAACAATGTAGAGGTGCACAGAAATGAGTACCTGAAAACCACGTAACTTCTTGTCAACATTTGTAACAAGGTTCTGGAAAAACTTAAGTTCAGCAATAGGTTCCTATAGCAATCACTTTTAAAATAGTCAGAAAATAATACTTTCAAGAAGAACATGGAAACCAATAATCTTAAAATCATAATATTTGTGTATGGTACAAATAATTTTGCTAATATGATTAGAAAAATGCACGCCACTTGCATAAAATTCAAATAGATATGAGCAGATGTTATTAGGCAGCTTTCATAGGTTTAATTCTTTATGTGAATATTTTAATCTTAACACTGACAGTTGATCCCAGTCATTATTATTTTTCAGCACCATTTAGAAGCTTAAAGTTTCACTCCAACATGTACAAGACTGCCTACTGTTTTTATACTTTTAATAAGACAAACCTATTTCTTCATTTCATGTAGATTTTATGACTGTATAGTCAATGTTAAAAAAGAAAAGAACTAAAGATATGAGTTGTCAGGAAAATAGGGAGAATCTCATCAAGAAGTAAGTTCCATCCAGCAATTATAATATAGCATTGATAAGACAATTAATCCTACAAGAAAAAAAAAGAAATGTAAAAATTACAAATCAATAATTAAGTACCCTACCCCACAAGTTAGAAAAATCCAGCCCAAGGGCCAACACATCTTCCACTGCTTTTGATATGGAAAATCACCGCATTTCTCCTGAGACAAAATTTGACTAAAATTATGAAAGAATCACATGAAGCGGTCTATCCTTGGCTTTTGAGAGCTTTCCCTTGAGTAGTTAATTCACTCTCTCAAGCATACTTATCATGGGGTGGAAATGGAGGCCACCCATGGTAACAATGCTGCTCATATGATCCCATCAAATTTTAAGTGAAAACTTACACTCCAAAACAGATGTTCCATATCTTCATCATTATCATCGCAAACCGAACACAAGAATCCATACAAATGATCCAGGTCCGATGCCCATTTGCTCCTCTACATCTTGGTTGCCATCTTCTCATGCATAAGAGTCCATACAAATGCCTTCAGCTTTATGGTTGCCTTGCGTTCCAGATAATCTTGCATGGCTTCCACTTTTCACTTCTAGAATTAGAGATTGAAAAATAGTAGCTCTGTATATAAAATGGCTAGGCAATTGGATAGAGCTCAAGTTCAATCTTCTTGTCCTTGTGTTGACATTAGCAATAAGTGGTATAAGGGTAGACGGTAGGAAGGGTGGGAGTTAGGGTGTAGGGGGTGTTAAGTATTCAAAGAGGTGTTCTAGATGCTGACGATGTGGTGAGGTGTGGGTCAACACTTGTAGTAAAGGATGGGTGGGGGTTAGTTTCTAGGAGGATGTTTAGTTTGGTGACCTATCCCCATCCTTATAGTTTCTAGAGGTATGTCTTCGTTGCATTTTCCATGTAAGTGTTCTGAGTGGTTTAAGCATTCTGATTGAGGATAGCTTAAGGTTTAGGATTCAAAAGGAACTTGAAAATTACAGAAATTTTTGACCTTGTTAGACTCTTCTTTTCACACTTACATTTCATCTTTTGTTTCTGCAACACCTTCCTTGTAGGTTCAGAGATAGAGCAAGGATGAAGCCTTTTCAGTCAAGGCACTTTACTATGTTTTGACGTATTGTGGCTTCCAAGTCAGAGCTTGGATTAGTTGGCCCCCAACAAATGTCAAATTGTTTGCTTCAGATTTGGCAAGGAGGCATCTCGGTGGAATCAATGCTGCAAAAAAGGGTCTCCTATTAGCAGGATCTATAAATTTTGCTACCAATGAAGCAATATCAGTGTAGCTTGATCCTCTGTTGGCATTTTGAGAGGTGTAGGATTCTAGTCTAAGTGGCTGGTCTTACATTCCCTGAGTAGTCATGGAGTTTTTTGCCATTTGTTTTGTCTGGGTTTCACACTAGAAACCCATGCTTGCTTTTCTCTTCGACTTTTTACCCAAGTCTACCTATGGCTTGTGTAGGCCACCTTATTTTTTTTGTAATTTAAATTTTATCTTGCTGCTACTCAAAAGAAATTCTTGATTTTAATACATCTGTTGTTACCGCTAAAAAAAATTGTCAAAGATAAGAAGTCAAACTCGTACTGTCAACAAATGGTCACATGTGCTGGAAGATTCTTTTAGAGGGAACAAGTCTATTTATATTGATTATGCAAAGTACATCTTTTAATGGCTATACAAAGCCCTAAACAAGTTGTTGCCATAACCAGGTCTTTAAATCTCTTTAACAATAAGAACATCGACCACAACTAATTTTTGACAATATATTTAAATGAAAAAAAGCAAGACAAGTTCACCTATACTTAGGAAAACAAGAGTTATCTATTAACTATTAAAGACAAATGAAAAACATCACTCCATGTTACATATTCACATGGCAGGATTGGTCGAAACTTTACCTGGAACACAATATTCGGATGTCCCAAAAGTCTTGCAAATGAAGTATGAAAAATAACAGGATCATACTGCAATAAATATAATGATCAAAGTGTGAGAGGACAATGGACAGCAGCTCTTGGGCAATCATAAATCGTAATACACAAGCAATTAATCTCTGCCACAAGATTTATTGAATTACTAACATGAAAGAAAATGCATGAAAGAAGCAACTATCTTCTTACAAGTTGCTTCTGTGGTGCAAGTGGAAGAGCATCTTTTAACTTTGTACGAATCACTAAAGGATCACTTCCAGAGATAACCTGCATGCCGAAAATGGAAACAAATAAGCATCCAAACAAGATAGATCATACAGGAAGCCAATACATAACGTCATAGACACAGTTAGACATGCAACAGACCTGCCAACACCCCAAGAGCACACCACTTGAAGACAAAACTACCCTATCCAAAACAATTTTTAATGGACATAAAACATCTGCTACAGACTTCACAGCATTTGCCTCAGCTTCAATCTTTATAAGCCAGAAGAATAAAATGAATAAAATGAATGGCATCACATAGAAATAACAGGTGATTAAGGAGAACTCAAATACCTCAGTATCAGTGGCAAAAACAGAACTAATATGGTGTGAAGCATGAAACATGCTAGAATGATATAAACTTGTATTCTGAAACCAAATAACTGGTTGACAAACAGGATGTAAGTCATTCAATAGTTCAAAAAAATGTGAAGGCATTGCATGATTAACAGAACTCTACCATCCAAATCACATTCCCACACAATAAATAATTAAGCAATATAGATCAAGATTTCAAAATCATATGGAAAACTTACCTTTATCGAAATATGGAAGAAAGGCATCTCTCACAACTTGCCTGCAGATTGTACACAAGCATTCTCAAAAAACAAAAACAAAAAATTAAAGAAAAGCTATGAACATAGAAACTATCATTCCATGACTATCCAAAACAAAAGTACCAACTAATGCTTTGCACCGGAGGAATTACATGATTTAGTTGTAGACAAGAAATATTTATTAATGAAGTAACATATTTTGGTAATTATAAATAAAGAACATAGTTCAGTTGTGGATGAAAGATGCACTTCCTTAACAATGTAGATGACAAATTTGTCAAACAAAAAATAGTAGAAAAAATTGTAACATTCTAGCAAATGAAACACTAAATAGAAACAGAGGACAATATTAACAAAAATTTCATGTTTTCTTCTTCCTATTGTTATTACTAAAGCATTTTGCCAGAAGATTCTAATTTTGAATTTTCCACTTGTACATTCATTTGTGAAAAAATGGAAGTTCTACCACAATAAGACAAAGTAAACAAAAATGCAGCCAAAAATGAAAATAACTTAAAGCATCACTTTCAAAGTTGCAACAAGCATGACTTACGAAATCATTGCAGAATATTCTGTGCTTATGTAAAGAACATTGGCGAGAACTGGAGGGCTGGCGACCTACACATATAAGTTTTTTGCTTGAGTACCTTGGGAAACATGGGAAATCACTCATACCCCTTGATTTATCTGACCATCTTTGATATCCTTTAAAATTTCATAAAAATATTCTAAATTGAAGTTGTGGAAACCAATTATTTCACCCATATTTTTATGATACACTTTAAAATTTCTTTAAACTGTTAATTTTGGGTCTGGATCAGGGAGGTGTAATTTTCCTTTTGAGTAAAACTAGAGATAGGAGAATGAGAATCATAATTTTGTCAAATTATTCCTACTGGATAGATGGTTCTTATTCTTAAGATTTTCAAATTGCATACAACATCAATTGCTTTGATTGGATATGGCATGGTTGAGATTTGATCTTAGAACAACCTTTTAACTACTTACTACAATGACCTTATTTTTTATTCTGATCGTAACTTGAATTCTAAAATTGGATTTTATTGAAATCATCAATAATAATGACAATAATTTGAATCATAATTTCATTATGCAGAGTTGCCCACATGAAATTTTTTCTTACATGTATTTCTATTTATAGTCAGATCTTTAGTTAAATTATATAAATTAAAATCTTTTGTCACAATTCTTAACCAAATAGTTTTAAGACTTCCACTACTTCTTTTAGTTTCTTTTGCACTAATTAATTATTGTCTCCTACCTAATACATTTTTTGGCTTCCTAAGGATATATGAAACCACCAAACACTGAAAGCCATAGTGTCCCACTTTTCTCAAGTCATCCCATAAAGCAAGTCCTCTAGTTTGCTCATACAGTCTGTGCACATGAAAACATACCATTCTGCATTTCTAAACCTAGTAGAACCCCAAGCATTGAAATCTTTTCGTAAATTAGGTCTGAAAATTTCGACATGGACAATATCCCTTTAGATGCTCCAAGTGTGAGCTTAGAACAAAATCCTACAACTCTTTTTCCTCCCAATGATTGTGCTGTAGAAAGATCCATTTTCTGCAACCTTTTTCTTGTAAACAGATGATATCTGTATGTGACTTCAAGCATACTAACCAGATAAGTCTCTTTTCTTCAACTACTAACCTCTTTGATATTCCAAAAGATGATCTTTATTGCTAATAATCAAAAGCCCATTCAACTGGCACCAAGACACCCATTACTGCTTGCCTCACAAGCACTAACTTGGTTACCTCTTTTTGTATCTTCCTTGATTTCTTGCCAAGTTGGAAACCCAATTTCTCAGCCACCTCATTAAAGAACTAGTCTGACCAGATAGAGACTCCACCTTGAATTGGCATCCTCTAGAAGGTGATGAAATTGGGCTCTCTTCCTCCTCCAATGAAAATAGACTGTCCTCTGCCCCAGTGATAAATACTTCACCTCAGCACTCCTCCCCCAAAAGTATCCACCATCCCTACCTCCTACAACTACATCCACTCCACCCAACCTCGTCTTCTTGACTGGCTTTGTCCTCCAAGTTGAGAATCCCACTATCGAGAGAGTAGATATTCTTGAGATTTGCCATTTGAGATGAACAAGTTTATTATTATTTTTAGCAAGGTGGTTCACTCATGCACTGTTGTCATTTACTTTTTGGTTCAGGGTTATCTATTTGAAGCCAAATTTGCTTATGTGATGACACACTATATTATTATGGATGTTGTTGGCAATATTGCGCATACGGTTCAGTGACATGGTTTTAGTTGTACGGTATTATTTAATCATCGAAACATGTTTCGATGCATGTCATGATTATATTAGTAGCCATAGGAAGTAGTGTGTATATTGAGTGATCTCTTTACGATCATTCATCATTATTTTATTAGCATTTTTGTATCAAATGCAATTAATGCATGTAATTAGCTAGCGCGAATGGGTTAGAGTCACATGCTGCACACCAATGATGCAAGGATGGTTGAATTCAGATTGTCAATTAATTTGTTAATGTAAACATTATTGATTTGCATTCACGAATAACTGTGAATTTTTGAGTCGTGTATTAAAACTAATTTGATTAAATTTTATCCAAATGTTTGGAAGGACATGTGAGCGCAAAACTTATTTCTACTGAGACACATACATTACCATTTCACATTGGATATACAAGTGAATTCCTACATTTGCAAGTCAAGCAAAACAAAGAATAACCAAGAAAATGCGCTAAATAAGCAAGAAGCCCTTTATCGCATGGTCGGAGGTTACAACTTACAGCACCTTAAGTATGGGTGTGACAACCCCATTCTTCAGCTCAAACAAATCCGACAGATGCAGAGCCTGCGAAGTCTCCCCGCGGAGAAATGCGGGGCCTTTCACCTCCAGATCCCTCCCCATCCTATCATACAACGCCGTCCTCTGCTCAGCGACCGACGACATCGGTGACCATGATCCTGCGGCCCGACCGTGGCAACAGCAACAACCAATTACAAAGAAGGAACTAGAACGAACATCAGTGTTGACGCCGTTCGGTGTGGCGTACCTGACGGTGATGCGGAATGGGAGTTCCTGACGGCCATGCGGAAGCCTAGGCAGAAAATGGATGCCACCAAGGCCCAGATCAGAGCCACTGGCCTCCACCTGCAACAGGAATCTCCTCCGGATCTTGCCATCAAACTCAACCGGTGCTTTCGGCACCGCCTCAACCGGTTCAGACAACCAATTATCGGCAAATCAACGTCGAGTCGTGCCGTGTCGAGAGAAACGAAGAGGACCAGACCTATGCGTGCTACGGGTGTCGTCAGTCAAATGATCTAGTTTGACTATATTAAGATGCATTAACTCGTATTTTTTGAATTATAAATTGTAAATTGACATATATTAAGATTTAATATAAACTTTTAAATTTTAATATATTAATTTGATATATCAAAATTGATACAGATAAATTTCATAAACATTTTTGATATACTACTTTTTAAATAATATACTAATTAAAAAAAAAAAAAAAACTAACTGTACAATGTCACAATCTACGTGTTCCTGTTGTATCAACTAACATGGCACGATTCAAAAACTCAAATAAATATAATTTGAAAATGTATAACGCATAATTCACCGATAAAATTCAATTGTGTCGAGTGATTGGACTAATCTAATTGACATGTCTAATAAATAATATCAAGAACTTATTTATAATTTTTGAAAAAATTTAGATAAAGTTACAAGTTGACAAGAGTAGAAGCAGACGAAGAAGGTGATGATAGGGGGACGACAAGGACAATGCAAGGAGATGAAAGCAATTCTTTTGAAATTTAGGGTTTGTTAGTGAAACAAAGCACTAAGTTTACGCTTTGAATTTTTCCCTCCACGTGAAAGAATTATACATTAAAAATGTATTTTGGTAATGTTCAGTTAATTAGTACAAAAAAGAGGGAAGAAAAAAGTTAAGAAGAAAAGATGAGTAGAAAGTATATTTTTATGTACAATCACCGTAAATTATTTCTAAAAAAATGTATTTAAAAAAAACACACACACACATTTTTGAGGACGATCGTACACTTCTCTCAAAGTTCTACTTTGGATATGTAACCTCGACACTATAAAACATTTCATGAAGGTAAAATATTCTAAATTATCGTTCACTCACAATACCACATAATCATAAATAAAGCAGAAGCTTTCAAAATTTAAACAACAAACCATTATAAATAGTTTGTTACATCATCATTCACTCATATTAGTACACATATGAATCGACTCAAAAAACGCAAATGATATGATAAAAAAGCACATCTAGACACAAGTAAAACTAATGATACTAAAATAGAAGTGACAAAAATGACTTCATAAGACAGTTAGCAGGGTTAGAACAGCATCTTGAGCTCATTGCATCATCCCCTTAGCTAACCTACAGCAGGAAACATTGCAGTTTGAGTCTATCTATGACACTTCAAATTAGATAATAAGGAAGAATGGAATATGCACTATAAAGTAATAAAATAATAATAGAACATAAGTCATCAACTAACAATACACTAGGTACCTGCTATAAGCCATGAACATCAGATCACGGTAGACAATACCAATAAGTGGTTGTAAACCTTAAAATCATTAGGCATGAAGTGTGCATTACATTTGGAACATGAACATAACATTTTGTTCGTTCATGCCATTCATTTGATATTCACTCATTTGTTCATTAGTGGCCTTTTTTTACGTACCAAAGGGAGAGTCCATCCTTGGCAAAGCCGATTTCCTCTAGGCCCACTTTCGAGTTACTCCTATGGGAACACAGCGCCCCCCCTTTAGGGTACCCTTTTTTTCCCTGTAAGTATACTTTAGAGCTTCTTTTTTCTCTATAAGAATTAAAAATCTAACTGATGTTGGGATTAAGGATCAGATTTCCGCCTGAGAGCTCAATCCATGGATCTTAAGAAATATGGGAGATTACGTGTTGTATGGATCATCGATTGGGTGCCTATTCAGCACTCAATTGATAAAGACTCTGAAACTTTGAGAAATACCTGCTCTATGTAACGAATGTAAGTTGATTTGTTTGCTTGGCACTTCACCATCATTCAAGACATTGAAACTTTAAGAGGAGCCCACCTTATGTAAGATTCAAGGGTTGAGTGCAACAGGTGATAAATCAATAAATGAAATTAGGAATCTCACAAGGAACCCACCAATTTTGGAATAGACAAGAAACTTGAAGGTGTGTAGGGCAAGAAACTTGAAGACGCAGAGTAGTAGGGTAAAGGACGTGAGAAGAGGGGATGAAAAGAAGTACACGGGAGAGAGGATGAAGGAAAGGACAAGGGCATCCCAAGGTAAGAGAAAACCATCAAGGGGAAGGAGTGGAGAGCAAGGACACCATTACCGACCTAATTACATGAATTACAAAATTCACAATGCTATAAGCACAACAGAAAAGAAAATTATACAATAGACATCTATTAAAGTCTTCAAAAACTCAACAATAAAACTTGATTAAATTCCACGAAATCAACTAAATGTACAATTCCATAAATCTGACATTCAAACAATCAAAAAGGTAAAATAATATCAATTCATGGTATGCTATAGAAAAAAGCAAATGAAGATTTTAGGGTTTAGGGTTTTGCAACTAAATAGAAAGAAAAAAGTGATGACAGAAAGAAATCTCAAAAATTAGATTCTTTAGGGATATTCTTTAGTTAATTAAATATTATGAATTTGATAGGTGCTATATTATTCTTGTCAATCTTCTATATCATACAAATTAAGCTTGTAAGATGGACCAACATATGGAAGGAGATCCAAAATCTAGAGGTTTAGGGTTTAGAGATGACTTCTATAATGTAGTGGTTTAAGCTTCTATAATCTCAGCTCCAATCTGTTGATGGATGACTGAGATGGTGGGAAGTATAGATTTAACTAACTTTAACACTTCCAATTGTAATGGAGCATTACAATTACCAGCTCATAAAAGATCCACAATCTTGACAAACTTTTTCAAAGATGAATGTATAAAGTGTACAAAATAGACTTGCATTTGATTAAAAAAAGGCACAAGCATAAATCATGAGCTCCTTACCTCATCATAAACTCGTATATCACAAGTTGTATAAAAAAGGCCTCTAGTGGTCACTTTTCAGTAACTGGGAAAGTACACAGAAAAAAAAAACATATTTAATTAGAAATAGATGGTACGAAAGACAATTCAACTTCTCAACACAAATCACGTTATGTTGTAATCTTCTTTTAGAATCAAGTGAAAGCAAAAAAGATACTTGTTTAAACTAAGAGGTTGCATTAGCAGAGAATATTGAAGATGGACATAAAAGAATATGATAAGAAAGATGGTACCAAGGAACCGATTCTTTCATATGCCTCCATGACATTTGTATCTTCTTCATTTTCATATCCCACTTGTAATATTCTTGGACCATTGATAGACCAAAAAGCTCTTTGTCCAGACTCCTATATAAAGATGAAAGAATTCAGTCACAAGGAGGTATTCTTGTATTGACCACAGATACTAAGAAATAAAGAACACTACTCTTAATGGAAAGCAATAACATAATGAATGAATTAACCTGTAATGTGATCAAGTAAATTGAATCCAATGCCTGAATGCGTAGTTCTGGATCATCAATCGATTCACGTTCATGACGAAGTACATTTCCAAGTTCTGGAGGCATTTTTGACGTGTCATCTTGGTCATATGCCTGAATCAAATTACCCAGTGCAAGCAAGAAAATCAGTCAAAGAAATAGTAAACAATAGAGGATTAAGACGAGTCCCTGTGCCAAAGGACTGACTCAACTCTTAGAATGGCCTAAACTCAACACTTGAAACCTGGTTCGATTCAAGATCTTCCTCTGCAATTCAAGAAAAAGAAGTGTTCCCAAAAATAACTACAAATAACTCTTTTCTAATGACCAAAGAGTTCCAAGCTCGGCCTTTTAAAACACCATCTTAAGTCCAGTTATGTATCATATTCTCATCATGTAAACGAATAATAATATAAGTAAGCTCAATCTAGTCATGTGAATTGCAACTAACAAATTAAATATCCTCATGTTTATCTTTTTCAAAAAAAAAAATGATTCACACATTCCAGGTTATGAAAAATCCAAGCAAACACATCTACCTTCGTGCCAGCAACAGGGAGGAGTAGAACAGGCCAAAGAAATTCTGAGATCGAAAGCATTTCCTTTATCCAATAATCAGCTCCAAAACAACAATTTCGAATGGTTCCTGAAACCTAAAACAGCATTTAGCTAGTAAGAAGTAATTACAGAGAAAGGTAAACCAACAACAATAACAGGATGATAATATAATAAAATGAGGGGGAAGATACAAATAAACTAGTCCACATTTGCAAGCTCAAAATACAGTAGCCAGTCCACACAAATAGCAAGTGTGCATGAAAGCATAGATAGACATAATGACTAGTCCAACCAAAAATTTATTTGGATATAATTAAACCAACAATAACAACTAGGATAATAATGGAATAAAATGAGAGGGAACATACAGATCGACTAGAGAAATTCAGGTAGTTATTAAAACATTCATCCGGCAATTGAATTCATCCGGCAATTGAATTCTGCTAAAATCACTCATTAACAGCCAAAGATATGCCCAACTACCTTGCATGTTTAAGAGTTAATGTTGTTTCTGGGGACTGTAAACCAAATGAACCCATTGTCTGCATTTTCAATCTGGACAGAAATTCAGCTTCCTGTCAGCAACTTTTTAAAGGGTTCCTGTCAGAAATTTGCTATCCCGGGACAGCAATATCTCACATTACAACCCTCTCAATTCCTTCAGCACTAACTCAGTAGGTGTGCTTCCATTGATTCTCTTTAGAGATTTGTTTGTAAGGAAACCTATCTTTTTTTTAAAAAGCCTCATCTTGTAGATGCCATGCTTCCTCACCATGCAACTAAGTAATCTCCACTTGACCCTATCATTGCATCCTTGATGTTCCAGGTATGAACCTTCTTAAGCCATATCAATAACCACCCCTATTGTTCATCTTCCTCATCAAGCTTTTTCCATGTTCTATGAGAGTTCACCTTATCCAATCGATGCTTGCTTTGTTCATGATATCCTTGTCGTGCACCCTTAGACTAAATAATGTTGGGAAGCTTGAAAATCATGAAAAACTTATCAAGACACTTTAATCTTTAATTTCTCTTAAGGACTTGGTGATGCCTTCTACATCCTCCTCTTTCTCTAACTTAAAAAATGGAGGAAGCTTTAGGGTCTTCCCAAGAGAACTTTCTCTCTTCTTTATTTCACCACTTGCTTTCTTGCCTCACTTGAGCTAAGAAATGTCCTCAATGCCCCTTACACATGCACCTTGGTGTTAGGGGCTAAGCAAGGAATAGACTTCATTTGCCTTGGTTTTTGAAGTATACATGAAACACAACACTGATTTCTTCACAAAAAAAAATACAAAATTGGTTGACTCTTTCCCAAAATTACACTGTCCTATTCTATTGGGAAGTGCAAAATTTCCATCTGATGAGTTGATTGTTGGTGCCTTACATCTTCAAATGTTCAAGTAGGTATTGGTGAAAAGCCATCTTCAATTTGGTAAATTGGACATCATTTCTTCATGGTCTTGTTTCCAAAAAATTTTAGGGTCATTAGGCTCACATTTTCCAAAAACATGGGCTCTACAACCCATCTAATTTTTCCTCGTTTAATGGTCAATTCTTGCTATTTAATAGCTTCCTAGTTGTAATTCCCTTGGCTATTACTTTCTCTTGCTTGTTAGGGGGGGTTTGTGTATATCAGAAAGTAAAGTTTCAAAAAAGAAAGTGATAGAAAATATTTGGTAAATTTTGAATGTTTGTGCACACCAAAAAGTTACAAAAAATATTTGTAACTTTTCGTTAAAACTTTTCAGGGAAAGTTTTACCTACACTTGGCCTATCTACTTTGCATCCCTCTAAAAGTTGAGGAATTTGTCCAGCTTGCACACTTTCACTACATCCCTCATGTTGTTTGTCCTTGTCTGTTGCTCAAGCTTGCATGTGTTGTTTGTTCACTGCTCTCGCATGTCGTATGTTCACCATGTGCCTTTGCCTCCATTGAAGCTTTGAAGGACATCATTGTCACTTGCATCTAATCAACAGTCGCTATCGAATCTTTTTGTCACTTATGCCTACGTTGAAAAGCATCAAAAAGCTCTAGCACCACTGTAGCTAATTGATCTCCTTTGAAAAGCCTAGAGACCCACTTGCACATCATAGTCACTCCTTCGTTGTACACATTCAACTTCCCTTGTTTCAAGACTGTCGTTGTTTGCCTGACATCACCTACTGCAAACTTCGTGTGGATCATCTAAAGTTCTCACAAGAGCTGAATCAAATTCACTAGATCATTTCTCATTAGTATGGAACTTCTCCTATGTGAAACATTGCTCTTCTTCTCTAGCTCTAACCATCGAACTTAAGTGATCAGTAACTACTGTTTCACTACCTGCACTTGTGACAATGTCGTTCTCCCTTTGTTGAAGCTTTGCCAACCTTTGCCTGAGGTCACATGCCTCACTCGCATTTGTAGGTATGGAAGTCCCTTCCACCGTGCTCCGTCAAAATAGGGGACAAACACTATTAGTCTGTCCCTTGTGTGTTTATTTTTACTTTATAAGTTTGGTTTGGTTGAAGATGGAAATATTGCATACGACACCCTGTGATATTTTAAAATGAAATTCTAATTAGTCTAGTGCCTGCATTGAAATATTTAAGGATTTCCAGACATTTTTAATAATTGCATCAAAATCCCTCAATTTCTGGCCTAATATGGGTCTCAACTACACATTATGAGGAATTATTTCTGATTTTCCGTCAATCATCAACTTTGATATGACAAACTTTTATGTTGTTGGTTAATATGATAAACTTTTATGTTGTTGGTTGATATGATAAACTCTTATGTTGTTGGTTGATATGATAAACTCTTGTGTTAATGTTTGATATGATAATTTTTATGTTGATGTGATGTGATAATGTTATTTTTGTAAATTATGATAAACTCTTACTAATCAAGTAACATATGTGTTGATGTTTTTATAGGTGATATTTTTACCTATATGGGAAGAACATAATGTATGATGTATTGTCATGAGGATGTATATATTATTAAGTTATGAATTTTTCCTTAAACTTGTTAAGAGTATAAACATTTTTATGTTATTCAATTCATATTCTATTACATTCTATTACTTTTTGACTTTCCAGATTGTGCACGAACACCTATATTTTCTATTGATTTTTCGTTATTATTTTCCTTTTCGTCATTTTTTGTAACTTTTCGATACTTTTTTCTTTTTATTACTTTCCGTTACTTTTTAGGTGCACAAACGAACCCTTAGTTTCATTTCATCATTTAACTCTAATTTTTATGAGTTAGACAAACATTGCCTAGTCACTTTTAATGAATTATGATGTATATTTTGATTATTTCTAAATAAATTTTTGCTTGAAACAATTTGTATGTCTATGCTTTCTTACACACTTGCTGATATTTGTTTGGACAAACACTTTGAGTTGTCAGACTTTTTGTGTTTACATTATTTTAGTATGTGTAGTTAGTGGGTTATTAGATATCCATTTAACTAATGATGCTATAGATATGTGATTACCCTCTCATTGGTAGTTTACTTCTCTCATTTCTTACACTCTGATCTCATAGGTTACAAGATAGGGTTTAGGGATCCACCAAAGAAAAAAGAGACCAGTAGCCATCACCACCAGAACTGCCACAGCCATCAGCAGCAGGCTCCACCACCAGATGCTGCAAGAGACATTGGCAGCAGCAAGCACCACGACCATCTGCAAAAGAGCCACCAGCAGCCAGCAATAACTGCAGACGGCAGGAGCCCTTCCCTGCCAGCAGGGGGGAGGAGACTTCAAAGGTTTTCGATGGCCACAATAGCCCTATCAGAGTACCCAATCACTATGCATCAGCTCATCAATTCTCTCTGTAGAGGCCTAATCATGGATAGACATGTAATGCTCACATTTGTGTGCATACTTAAGTGTGTGTGCTTGGATGGTTTGTGTTCCTGTTCATGCCAACTTTCCTGAATTTTGGTAGAGTTCAGACTTTTACTTAACAGAAAACATGAATTCACTGCAAAGAATCTGAATAGAACATCCAAAAAGTTGAATGGAAAAACCCTGTTGTGGCCCAAGAGTTAAGAAACATTTGTTGTTTTTTGAAAACTAGTAGAATCTTATTGATTAATAAGGTTCTCCCAAATACAGGGTGTCAGAACCCCAAACCCAAGTCTCATAGCGGAGATCACATGCAATTGAAAGCCCTAACCTATACATCAAAAGTTTTCAAGACAAACAAGACAATCTCTTACCTCTTACACATCCCTCCCCTGAAAATAATGTTGTTCCTATACCTTCAAATGCACCAACACACTGCATGAATCATCAGAAGCCTATGCTCAGCCACATTCATTCTACCCCTGATGCTAACTCTAATAACGTCTAGCAGGCCATTAAAGGAGTCAAACTGAAGCCCAACCTTGAATCAAAATGGCCATCACCAAGCTCCAGATATATTGTGCCACAATGCAGGGGAAGAACAAATGATGCCTATCTTTGATACCATGATCGCACAACGCACAGTGTCACAATTCCTGGCCCACTTGCTGCACCCAGCCTTGGTAACCAGCCGATCATATGCCAACATCCACATAGGAAAAATAAACTTTCATAGGAGCTTTGCATCTCCAGACCAGCCCAAAAGGTTTCCAGGTTGCACCATCAGTTGCAACTTTTGTTGGGCACACAGAAAAATGAAGCATCAAACGCATCATCATTCTGATGTTAAAATGCAACCTATGATGACTGATATGCAGATGACAGTAAAATTGTCCCATGGTTGGTGAATAGTGTGGAGCCTATCATCACATGTAGCGTGATACTTCTTAACCATGCCAAGAAAATCCAAGATACTCTGAAAACCACATACAGCCAGCCAATGAGGAAAAAAAAATCCAAAATTTCAGAATTGTTTGAGTAGCTCTTCACCTTTCTCCAAGTAAATGATTCAGTTCACAATCACTACATTACACTTAGGAAGACTGTTGGATGGACTCTTGATTTACCAGCCACTGACTACTAATATCAACAAACTACAACAAAGTCAAGAAGAGCTAGTAGTGGCAATTTACCTGTCTAGTTTGAATCTTGAGCTGTCTTCATAGATTTGAAGGTCTGACATAGTTTCAAGCCTTCAAACTATCTTTTCAAAGTACTGCAAATCTCATAACACAAGCCTCAGCTTGAAATCAATTATGGCAGTCACTCCAGCTTATGGTCACCGACATGGCACAAGCTGAGGTGGTCATGGTGTACAAACCAATAGAGAAAAACCTCATAATGAGCATTGTGGTTGAACTAATCATAAATCTAATCATTGTTGGAAGAAGTTTAGTTGAAAAAGGTAGACATAAGTTACCACAAAGGCTTAGCCTACTATGCCTCCTTTAGATTTGGCATCATCATCACCATCAGGTTTCTATTCTGAGTATCAGTCACTTGACATCACATTACATTCAACTACCTCAGATATTACTACCTTATTAACCTCTAGGAATAATTCTTGGATCAACTAAGGAGCCTCCTTTACATATATTAGGCACATGACATCTCTTTACTTACCCTAATTATCAAATATACATTTCATTTTCATGGCAAATGATTGCAGTTTCACGTCTCCAGACAATGCACTATACACAAGCCTCCTTCTAGATTATAGTAAACAAAGGCATTTATGTACTTGATTTTCTGATTAACCTTTTATCCATTAATGCATCACAAAAGAATATATGCTATGTGACCTTCCCATTTCACTATACCCTTTAAGATTTGCAAATAATGAGAATGATTGATTTGGGGCACAAGCATGGACAGGAGTCTACCTATTGGTTCAAGATGAGATACCTTGAGTAACATCACTTTCATCAACAATAGACTCATCATTCCTAATAGTATCCTTTGTTAGGCCATTCATCCCATTAGAAACATCAATAAGCACTTCTATGGATTTTGATTGCATCGAGTGTGAGTCTTATCAATTAAGCATCAAACTGCTTATCACCGTTTTTGTCTTGCTAGCAGTCAATCTATTTCATATAGTTCAATGTGTTGTGTAAATCTAGCTAGGACTTCGTCAAGGTCTGAATATAAATATTACATTAAGTTTGCTGATAAATTTTTGTATCTCATGGGTTTATTTGTCAAAAGATAGAGTATCCTTGTTGATGTCAATTTTTTTGTAAAAATAACAAAATTTCTTCAAATTTTTGCATTGATAATGTTTCAGAATTTATTTGATTTGCTATTCAAAGTTATTATGAATCCATGGAAATCATTCATCAAGCCACATTTCTTCCTTACGACTCTCGATATAATGTAGGACAGCGTATGGGCATGGACACTGTGGCTTGCACCATTATGATACAAATGGGTATTTTAAAGTATTTGTGGTCTAACACAATTCTTAATACCTTTTATCTCATTATAAGTTGTCATCTACTCCATTTGGAGGAAAGATTCCACTAAGACACCTCCTAATGTGGAACTTTTCTCTTTACCATCAAAAGTTTTTTATTGCCACCTTCGCTCAAAATCTGTCTTTAAATCTTAATAAACTAACCCTTTACAATGTCAAGTGTGTATTTGTTAGCTACTCTCATAATGAGAAAAGGCATCACCTCTTTGATCCTTCCACTAATAAGTACATTCATCGATAGATATCACCTATTTCAAGTTCCAACATTATTTTAAGGGGAATAAGTCTAACGCCAAACTCATAATAAGTGAGGGCATTATCTTCAAAGGCTTCCTTCATGTCAAACTCAACCTAAGACTCCACCTACAATCTACACCTCGAAATCTACTACCTTAAGATGAATTGTCTTAAACATATTGCACAACAATACACAATATCAAATTTTGTTTCATATAATTACACCCATCCTTTGCACCTTTCACAGGATATAATTATATCCTTTGCAAATTTTATTTATTTTTTTAATCAGTCTATTCCCAGGGACTACCAAAAAACTCTCCACATCACTCATTAAAAGGTAAGTATATATAATGAAATGCAAGTAGTGATGTTGTGTGGCACTTGGAATGTTTTCTCTTTCCCTGTAGGGACCAAAATAGTCATATGTAGGTGAGTGTTCACTATCAAGTGTAGCCAACCTAATATTATGGAGAACTATAAGGCATGGCTAGTTGCAAGAGGATTAGCACAAAAATATAGTGTAGATTATGTTCACACCTTTTGCTTGTTTTCCTAAATTTTGTATGAGTGTTGCTCTCCATTACCATAAACCAATTGTGGGCGCCAAATCAACTAGACATAAAATGCATTCCTATATGGTGGCTTGATAGTGCAAGTATTTATGAAGTAACCTCTAGGTTATGCTATACAATGTGAGGATTGTGTGTGCATACACGCACAATTCCTTCTTTCTTAATCAATAATAAGAAGAAAAAAAATTACTAACAATCAAAAAGAAATACAACAGCAAACCAAGGAATAAATAAATTATTCTTGTCTATAGACTTGGTACAAACAAAAACAATTTATCTATATCATTTCAATTAAATCTAGAAATGAACCTTAAAAGCTATGTTCGGTAGAGATAAAATTTCTTTAATCATACAAGGACTATTCCACCAAGCATATTCCTTAAAGCACTTTTTTTCTTATAGTTGTTAATCAAGTAGTTTTAGGTCTTCCTCTATTTTTTTTAGTTTCTTTTGCAATAATTAATTCTCCTCTCCCAACTAGTACATTTTTTGGCCTCCCAAAGATGAAAATAGTATAAAAATAGAAACATTACAACCAACATTTTAGGGAAAAGTTTCAAAGAATCAAAAATGGAAAATCCAGCATACCCCTTTCTTACGTAATGGGCTAACTGAATCAAATTGTGGAATAATTTGCTTTAGGAGGCTTCTCTTGGGTTCAAGAAGAACTTTCCTTCCAAATTCTGTTTTAGAGATGTTAACAAGTATAGAGCCAACATGCTCAAAGGGATCCACTCCTGCAAAAACATAATGCATGACATATGTAAATTGAAGGGACCATATTTTCCCTTGTTGTAGATTGAATGTGATTTGATGTTTTCCATTAGTATAATCAAAGGATAAGCTTCCATTAGTTGAAAGTGCATCAAACCCATTGGCTAGACTAAACAACCCCATTTGTGAGATTCACACAAAATTTCAAAGAGGATGGTTGCATCATACTTTTTAAGGTGCCTAGGTGGCACCCAGACACCCATACAAACATTAATTTTTTTATTGTTTAACTAATATATTATATATATTTACACATTTAATAATAATAATATTTATGTATAGTGTTAGCTATATTATTTCCTAAATAACATTGAAATACATAAATAAGCCTAAGATAACATCAAAATAATATTAATATGTATATTTCATTGATATGTATAATTAATATTTCAATAATTATGTGTATTTTAGTAGCATTCCATCAAAAAATTTATAGTTAAGCTTTTTTGCAAGAAAAAACATTTAATACTTTTAAAAACATATATTTAACTAATTGGATACATCAAAAGATCCAACAACAAGATAAAGTGAGGCATGCTGTCAAGACATGACCAATTTCACACCTTAGCACCTAAGTGAATGCTTTAAAAAGTATAGCATGCATAAATAAATGTGGAGCAATACTAATTAATCAATAAGCATGATGGGTAATACAAAATTCTGAATGCTATTACTTAGCAAAACTCACCCGTGCCTTCATTCATAGATGATGTACAAAATGATCTTACAAGCTTACAGATATATAGCCCATCCAATTTGTCTTCAATCTATGCAGTCCATGGTGAACAGGAGTAAGTGCAGTTTAGGACTAAACTGGCGAAAGTTCACAGCAGAAGTAAACAAAATAATATATGAACTTGACCATAATTTGCCAAAAGATAAATACAGCAAAAAGGGCAAATGATCTCATGAAAATAAGTGGATGTGAATGCTTTGCACACTGAAAAACATTCATAATATTGAAATGTTGGCAAATAAAATTTCTTCAATAACACACATTTTTACTAAAAGGCAGAATTGTCTAGACCAGCAGAACCATAAATTCTATCTTGAGGGACCAATCAAAAAAAGAATGATGTAAATTTAAAATTAAAAAAATATAAATATTACAAGTTCAACAATAAAAAAGTAAAATAATAATGAACAGAATGAATGTTGTAAACATTGCTTGATATGAAATGCCAACTCTAAATCAGCCTAACACCTGATCAACCAAGCTCACCAATAAAGGAACCATTTATGGCTAAAAGCATGCATGCTTGATGACTTACATGCAACCCAAGCCACAATGCAAGAAAGTCAACGCTCAATCAAAGAAACCAAGAACATTCTAGAACAAGATCTTCATTTCAAGATGAGAATCAATTCCACTATCCACCACTAAGACACCTAAGGCTCTGAACAATCTGGATGAACCGTTGTTTGACCTGTGACATTTTGATCACCATGTCAAGTCCCATTTTCTTGACTATAGTAATGAAATCTTGGGCACACAAGGATCACATAGAATTGGCTTTGCTGAATCAATCAACAGCTATCCACTTCCTCCTCTCATACACTCTATTGATGTATCATGCTCCACCTCTTAAGCTCCTACCCAAGTACATGGGCCCCTCCACACCATTCACAACCCCCCCCCCCCCTCCCCAATCATTATTAGATACAATCCCATTGATATGTTCAATAACATCACTAAAATGAGAGGTAAAAGCATAGAAGAAGAAAATGAATTGAATTGACAGATAGAACAAGGTTGGTATTTAAAAAAACAAAAATGATACAACTATCAATGACCCAACTGTCACTTTGAGATGCACATTGTATCCACCACCATTTTCTGACCATCCTCCACGTGGAAAAGGAGCTAGACTGATGCTAGATGATGGGACTCCTCAAATAAAGCTAGGAGACAAGCTCACCATCTTCAGTGAATTCTATCCTCCAACCCCAAAAATTGAATCTCAATAACATACTGTATTGTAATCTAGCATCCATGATCTTAAGTGTTGTTTGTTTTAGATTAATAGAGGCTAGATTTATTGAGTACGAGATTTATAGATAAATTTGAACCAAATGACAATGACATGACAGATTTATTAATAAATTTTGCATAGTGTTTTAAAACTATTTTCATAAATCCAAAATTTTGCATTGAAGCTGATTTACATATTTATGCCATTGGATAACATGGCCACATAGAATTCATAGATGTGAATGCAGATTTCATTAATCTCAAACAAATAAGATTATCAACGGTTCTTACAAATATTAAGATTTTTATTTTCTTGATTATCCTCATTTACCATAATCTTGGCCACCATATATCTGAACCAAACAAAGCTTTAGTGACACCAGCATTAGAGAACTTGGGCAAGAACAACACTGGGTCATCTTAGAGTCAAGTAGAGCAGACAACTCCCTCAAGTCATCATTCAAGTGATTTCCTTATCATGAAATAAGAAATGACTATCTAAAGATTGGTGGATGGCATGGGGGGGGGGGGACATGACCACAAGATCTTTAAGCAATACAACATAGGCCCCACCAACTTAAGTTGCTATTCCCCACTACTCTGATTGGGTTTGAAAAGTGAGGATCATGCCCAACAATTGAACATCGAACTAGAGCATACTGAGAATGTAGACTAGCCTGATAGTGAGGACATGGGCAAACTAGGCACTAGATCATCATCTTCAACTTCCTGCATAGTTCAATCTACACTCTCAATTATCAAACTAGAGAAGAGAGGACCAACAAATCTATGGTCCCCTCCAGGACCAACATAAGATTCCCCACTCAATGGCATCATCATATGCCAACCACAATGATGATGAAGACTCCTTTAAGGCAAGAACCCACCAATGTCATGCACACATGTGCATGTAGCATGATACTTAAACATAAAGATAGTTGACCCCAAGACAAAAACCATAACTTCTTGAGCATTGAATACACCATGACAACCCCAAGACAAACCCTAATAGTTGATAAACAAAGATAGCAAGGCCCTCAACATAGCACCCAGAAGGGAACAAAAGCCCTAATAGGGTGACCCACCACTATTGGGTTGAAATAAAGTCCTCCAGTATTCTCTTGGAATGAACCTATACACTGCCCACCACATCATGTTTCATCTCTAAAAGCCCCTACTCAATGGCAACAAGAGAGCTTGCTTTAACCCAATCTTGATTGTGTTATATCCTATCCTCACCACCTACATGAAGACTCATTGTGCATCTTCTCCCATTCAATCTCAACATCTCATTGGACCACCATTGCATTTTCAAGCTTGTTAATCATCCACTCCATCTCCAACCACAATAAGCATTATCCTTCATCCACTAAGTGTTGATTCAATGGGTTCACCATAGGAAGAGTATCTTTACTTGTAGTTTAGGTTGCATGTTAGTGTCGTCACACTTTCTTTGCCAGCTTCAAAGCAACACCACCTGATGGAGCAACCACCATATAACAAAAATGGTCCCTACGATCAACCCTCTTACACCTTTGACACACCTACCCATTCCCACACTCACTCCTATAATGTCTGCTATCAAAGCACTTAAGGTATCATCAAGCCCCATTGTCAGACTTCCTGAGACCACAGTGTTACCTCCCATAGCCATCAAATTAACCATAATACTCATCCTCCAGATCCACTAGGTTTTGTTGGTTCTGAAAGGAAGAAGGTGACAAGATCGATGCCATCAAAATTTCGTCTAGCCACCACCACCATAGTGCCCCTGACCAATCACATGAGAGACCATGATTGTTCGTCTCCTATGGTCCTTCCAAAAAAAAGGAACATGCATGACATATTATGTAAAAACTAAATTTAATTTATCAACATATGAATATAACAAAAGCGTAGTCGAAAAAATAAGCTATATATATCAAAAGATCCATTTCTTAAATTAGAAAGCTAGTATTGTACAATAATACAAGAAGAATATAATCTACAAATATATCAACATTACAAAACATAAAATATTCATTGAAAATTGTAGTAAAGAAACCATTGAAGTAAACCTATAAATATATCAATGATATAAAATGCAAAGTAAAAACATGAAAAATGCAGAATAATATTAAATAACGCTTTATAAGTATCATAAGACTACTTCCCGAAATGCAGTGTTCAAGATTGACAAATGAAATAGTATAGCGATTGTCGAGAACAGAAAATGTCCATACGTAATAGAACTGCAGTGGAATAAAGCATGAGAAGTCCAGAGAAAACCTGCAGGAGGGCACTGATACCGGAGTCCGACTGGGTGAGGTTGACAAGAAGCATGACCAGCAACCGCGCCATCTCGCCATTGCACCGTCCCTTATAGAGAACGTCCATGACAGTGTGGATGACTCCATGGGAAACGATCTTTTCTGCGAGGCTGTGATCCTGGGACAGGTTAACGAGAGCCTCCGCGGCGGGAACCGAGAAATCCGGCGCCTCGGGGATGAGGCGACAGAGGGCGAGGATGGCAGCGTCGGCGCGGCTAGAAAGGGAGGCTAGGGTTTCCTCCGAACCCGTCAGGCCGCGTACAATATCGACGGCTGCTTTCCTGACCTGGATTATTTGGAAGAGAAGAAAGGATGAGAGGTAGCGGTAACAGAGAGAGAGAGAGAGAGAGAAAGAAAGAAAGTACGAGAGGACGACGACACCTGAGGCGACGGACAGGAAAGGAAGTCGATGAGCTCTTCGAGTTCGGTGGCCATGGCCGCCTCTCTGACTGACCTCTCCGTGCGTCAGCTTGTATTGATCGTTCATTTTGGTTTTAATTCTCGAAGAAATTAAGAATCTATTTATACACGATCAAAAGTTTTTAAAAAAAGCTTTAAAGTTTTTTTTTTTCTTTTCGAATGTTCTGTAAATACAGATGGTGAGAAAATCATTTTCATTTCAATGCATAAAACTGTGTAAATTAAAAGAATTGTTGATTTTAGAAATTAATTTGTTAAAGGAATTTAGATTTTCTTAGGAATATAAAGATAAGCAATCATATAAATTAAGTTATTAAATAACCATAATTACAAGATAATTATAGTTTAGAAGATTATTGAGAATTTGAAATCAACCACACAAAATCCAAAGCTTTTAAAATTGATCCCAAATGAGATCTAAGAGTGATGAAAATTTGAAATTTGAGAGTTGAGACCGTGAGATTTTTGAGAGTTAGAAGAGTTTAAGACAATATAAGAGTTGAGAGAGTAGAGTTGTGAAGAAATGTGGGGAGAGAGAGGACTTAAATGCAAATAAAATTTAAAATTTTTTATTAAATAAGATATAAATTTGTATCTTTTTCATGAAAAAAAGAAAAGAAAAGATTGTTGCAACTTGGAAGTTGACATCTAAATTTATAGCCATTGCTATGCAACAACTAAAGTAGGCAACCAATGAGTGCCCCTTGACTAAAAAAACAGAAATGTGTTGTGCTGACAAGACAAGATGATACACGATAGATGAACATGTGGAACATAGATGACATGGAATGAAAAGGTGTCATCTACCTGTCCCTCCTCTTCTTCCTGTAGATGATACACGATACAAAAGAAGAGACAAATCTCTTTCAACCTTTTACACAGGTTCTCAGTTGCAAAAAGTAATTACAAATTGACTGAATCATCTTAAAGATGATGCAATTTCACCATTACCATTGGTATTTTGCCTTGAGGAGAACTTCCTCGTAATGTTCTGCAGCCTTATTCCAGCTAAGGTCTTGCATCATTCCTCGTCTTTGAAGCCCATCCCAGCTCTTCTTATAATTCCAGTATGTATTCAGACAGTGTCCCATTGCGTTTATGAGCTTTTGAGGTTCTGCCCTATCAAAAGTCCATCCAAAACCTGTTTCCTTGAATGGATCAAACTGTATTACAGTATCTCGCAGGCCGCCAACAGCATGAACAACTGGAATGGTTCCATACTTCATGGCATAAAGCTGGTTAAGACCACAAGGCTCGAACCTTGATGGCATCAGTAAGATATCAGCTCCAGCAATTATTCGGTGAGCCACTTTTACAGAGAACCCAACCCATCCTCTGACCTTGTCATAATATTGATTTTCAAACTTCTTTAGCATTTCTTCAAGGTCCGCTCTTCCAGTCCCCAGCATAACAAGCTGCATATCTTGACTGACCATCCAAGGGATGGCTTCAGCAATTATGTCTATACCTTTTTGGTGGTCTAATCTCCCAATAAAACCAATGAAAGGAACATTGTCACGGACTGGTAGCCCAAGTTCTTTCTGCAAGGCAGCCTTGCACTGGGATTTGCCAGTTTTTAGAGTATCGAAGGTGTAGTTGGTGTAACCATCGGCCTTTAGGTGGACATCAAGTTCTGGATTCCAGTCATTTGTGTCGATCCCATTCACGATACCTTGGAGTTTCCAGTCATTCTCATTTATAATTTCATCCAGACCCCAGCCACCTTCAGATGTTTTCAACTCCCAAGTATATCCATGACTAACAGTAACTATTCGATCAGTAGTTCTCAAACCAGCAGCAAATATATTTAAGTGCTCACCCCCAATAGGATCGTATACTTTGAAAATATCATTGTAATGTTGTGGTAAATCTATTAACCCAAAATCATCCATGGGACCACGACCCTAAAAAAAAATGTAGTTCAGTATCTGAACGAGAAAAAAAGACCTGGCTCTTTTGATACCTGATAAAGTATGTAGATTAAATAAAAATGAAATGATTATTTAAATCATTGATTATCATCAATATGGCACAAAATCAAGTCATTAATTGGTTTGAGAAGATGTAGATGATACAGGGTCTTCGAAGTCATTTAAGGTTAATCATGATTAATAATTTCATTCAAGATGCATGAAGAAAACCATCAACTTTATAACTTTGGCAGTATTGTAATGCGCTGCTTTTCTATCAACTTGGGCATTCCAGCAATTTCTTTCAAATACTCAAAATGAATAAAAAAGCATCTTGCAAAAAAGAATAAAGAGGAGTTTGTATAAAAGAAAGACCTAAACCTGGTGAGCTATGTTGTGTATTACAAGAACAGAGCGGGTGTACTTCATCAAACCATTATCACGATAATACGCCCTCAGATATACAGGCAACAATGCAGTGTGCCAGTCATTTGCAACGAAAACGAGATTTCCATCTCCATAGCAAACTCCACCACATGGAACATGCCAAGGAACCTAATAAAATAGAAGAAATTTAGCACAAAAAATATTATGATATTTTACATTATATTCAAATCTGGAGTTAGATGATCATCTACACGTGTATCATTGCCCAATCAACCAAACATCAACTGCAGTTATCTTCTACATACAGGATGGTACCTTTAAATATACCCAATTTTCAAATAGTGCACTCAAGGAAAGTACACTTATATTTCAGGCAACTAGGTTCTGGGGTCACATCTCCTCATTCTTGGATATTCCACTTGTTACCTTCTCCATTTCCCACTTTCCTATGTGCTCTATTCTTGTTTTCCACTTGTTCTCTTTCATCCTTTTCAATTCTTTTTGCATATGCAAGGAATTTCATGGGATCCTCTCCAATCATTACAAACAGAGAGCTATTCTTAGATCTAACTCCATATTGGATGGTGAAATTTTAGGACGATTAGTTTTCTTGAAAAAAAAATCCAACTATCTAATATAATAATAATCGATGGTCTAGATTCATAGAGTTGGATCATTTACATTTCGAGGAATTGGAGAGGATCACAATTCACATTCAAGTTTCTTGTTTAATCATATACCAAAAGAAATTCTCCCTTTTGAGTTCCTGTTATACGTTGAATTACTCTATGCATTAGAATTAGGATTTTAATTTTAAATTGATGATAAGGTTTTGATATTGTAGTACTAATTTGATGTTTCTGATGATCAGTAGTCTTCATGCTGAATGATTATTGTGAGCTTTGGTTGGAAAGTGTTGAGGAGAATTCCAATGGAAGACTTATGAAATAATTATGGAGATTTATGTTGAGCATTGATTGGATTGCATTTATGGGTGTTCAATGGCAGGATTTGTTAAAAAGGAAAGGCTAACCAGATTTGGTTGTGAGATTTTGGTATAAATTGTGTGGTGGGTGTTGCTTGCGAGGGCTTTCTTTTTTCCACACAAACCACCATCAACTTCCTTTCCTTTTCACATTCACATCTCCCTCTTCCACAGCCCTATATACCTTCTTGTTGGAAGGCAAATGAGAAGAAGGCATCGGCAGAAACATGGAAAGTAAGAAGATGACATTGGGACTGGAGGAAAGATGATCGGCACAGAAGTAAGGGATTGATAAGGGCATGACCCAGCTCAACACTCAATAGCTCAATTTTGTGGGCATTTGTGCCTATGGGAGCGAAAGCTCAACTGGTCATTCCACATCCAAAAGTTTTGATAGACACTGAATAACAGATAAGACCAACATTTCAATGAATGTGCCACAACTTGACCTCCACAGAGTCATTATCATCACTTGGCGACTTAGCACTCAACCAACCAATCTACTGCATGAAAAGTAATCAACAGATAGACTCTATCAAAAGGAAAGTTCGAAAAAAAGAAAGCTATTCTAAAAGAAAGGCTAGCAGTTAGTGCCAGCCTATGTCATCCCCCAAATAAGGGAATTTAAGCTCCATAAATAAGTAGGTAGTGGCCAAGGAAATTATTTGTCCCTCAAAGAACATGATCCATTGCTACACTTCTTCCACCTCCTTAACTTAAACATTGAAGGTTTTGTAGCTTCCTACACACCATAAGTCAAAACTCCATTGCTCATTCAAAAATAGAGATGTAAGTGGGTTGGGTCAAACTAGCCTGGCCCACAAAGTAAAAGTCCATCCTCACAAAAATTAAAAATTTTGCAAGACCAACGTAGTCTAATCCGTAGGCCAACCTGCAGGTTAGTGACCTATAGGCTATTTTATAAAATTTTTAAATGTTTTATGTATTTTTTATATTTTTTAAAATAAATATATAAATTAAATATAAGTATTATTAAATCACAACATTTAAACACATTAACACAATAAATAAATAAATTATTTCATTTATGAATACATCAACACATTCAAAGACAAGTCATATAATTAAAAATAAATTATTTTATTTATAAATTAAAATTACATTGTAATTTATTATGATATAAATATTACATTTGATTTATATAATTACATTGAAATATTTAAACTTCCAAATTGATCTATAAAATCATCTTGTTGTTGTCCACGAATGTGAACAAGTTCCTAGTTTTTAACCTATATTAAAACTTCTAAAATATCATCTTTTAATATTATTTTTTTTGTCATCTAATATATTACTACTAATACTAAATATTTGTTTATATGCTTCAAAAGAGACTGAAATTGTTAGTAAATCTTTAACTAGTAAAAATAAAATAGGAAATATATCTTTTGGTTTTATCCATCAATTAATTACATTAAAATTTAGAAAATTAGGTTTTTTTTACTAAAGAATTATAATTAGTATTATTAAAATTAATTAATTCTTACCTATTTGTTGAGCCAAAATTATTATAATCATTAACAAATACACTAAAATCATAAACCAATGATGATAATGGTTGTCCTACTATATAAAATATATGTTGTGTTTGTTGCGTTTCATACCTTATAGCATATAAATTAAACATATTATTTAAATTTTCTTCTATATTTTCAATTATTATATTAAGTTCTATATTTAAACAATTTTGTATTTTAATTATTAATTTTTTAACAACTTTTATTTCAGTCCTAAAATCTAGACAAACACTTAATGTATATAAAAAACATATATTATTCTAATACTTTAAAGAAATTTCTTTCATTTTTAGAATTATAGGTGTAAAAAATGGATAATTATCATAATTATTAAAAACTCTTATAATATTATATAAATAGTGTATTATATAAACAAAAGTAAAATAATATATTCTAGATATATTCTAGATAAATATTCAGTTACATTATAAAATAGTTTTAAAATTTTAATAAAATAATTAACTATTGTAAAATCATTTTTATCTAATGGTATTGTACTATTACCAATTCTACCATTATAATAAGTTTTTATAGCTTCTTTGTAAGGTAAATAATTATTTAACATTAAATACAAAGAATTTCATCTATGAGAAACATTCATTATAAATATCTTATGTGGTAAATCAAAAGAATGACATACATAATTGAATTCTTATTAACGTCTACCACTAGTTAAAATATAAACTAATGTAGTTTTAATATTTTCAATAAATGATTTTATTTCTTCAATACCTATTTGAACTATAAGATTAATTATATGATACACACATCTTCAGTGAAATAAAGTAAAACTTATAAGAAAGTAGAAGTTAACATATTTACTCTTTATACACTCTTCTTTTACTAGTAATACTTTTTACTCTTTTCTCCAAATCTCCTCTCGTTCTCCTAGGGTTTTCTCTTCGTAAAATCATTTAGTGGAGTTAATCTATTTTTAAATATAAGAATAGTTGCAATATTATTAGATGCATTATCAAAGGTAATACTACCTATTTTTTCTTTAATTCTAAAAAATTCAAAAATTTCTATAATAGTAGAAAAAATATTTTAAGCATTATGTGAATGATTTATTCTTCTAAATTCTATTAATATTTTTTGTAAATTATTATCAATAAAATGTGTAGTAACAATGATTTATCCTATTTTAATTATACCCTCCCAAAATATCAAATATGCATGTTATATATGTATTTATAAAACCTATTATATTAATTAATTTCATTCGAAGTTTATTATAAAGATTAATAATATCTTACCTAATTGTATTTTTAGAAATATTTTTAAATTATAGATAATAGGCTTATAAAATGTAACCATAAAAATGTTGGCTATCATCAAAATTAATAAACAAATTTTGAAAAGTAATAAATTTAGCATGTAGTTCTCTAACATTCCTAATATCATAATATTATTGTGTAATATTACATTCAAAGTTAAAATTAATTTGTATTTGAGCCATTTTTTTTTCAAGATTTTTAAATGAATAATTAACTAAATATCTAAATAAATGACTTGTGTCACTTAAAACTTTATAGAAGTTTGCATTGTAGATGTTGTAGTAAGTTCTCTTCACCATAATATTGTCTTTCATGTCTTTTATATTTATTGTAAACTTTGATCATAAAGCAAATCTTTTTTTAAGCTTAATAGTAATACTTAAAGATACTCTAACTTTCATAGTTTAAGGGTATTAATGTTCCAACTGAAATATTAAAAAATCATTGTCATCGGCATTGTTGAAGTTAAAATTTATTAAAGTTATGTACTATTTTTGTAAATAGAAGCTAAGAGTTGAAAAAATTTGAAAGTTAAAACTTAAAAGAAAATTGATGACTTTGAATGTTTTATAAAAGAGAAATAGAAAATTGAGTGAATTGTAAAGAAAATTCTAACATTCTTCCTTTATTTATAAATTTTTCATATATTCTTCTCCTTCTCTCTTCTCATGTTCGTCTCCCTCTCCCATTCTCTCCCTTTCTCTTCCTCTCTTCGAATGTTGCAATGTTTAACTTGTTGGTTGACCTACAACAAGCTTAACCTGATTTTTTGGATCGAGCTAGGTCAAACCAACATTTTACAAGCCAAGTCAAATCAATCCATGTCAACCCAACTCATTTGACATGTATATTCAAAAAACTTCTTACACCAATGTAAAGAAGACTAGTGGAATCACAAGTTGGAAGAGCTTTGAGGATTAATTAGTGCTACTTGTGGAAAGTGACTAACTTTCTCTTTACATCATAATGCCTACTCACATGCTTTCCCACAACCTAAGATCACTATTGTCATTTAAGGACTTACCTTTGTGTACAAACATCGTAGTTATCTTGGAGAGGAAACTAAAAGTCATGGTAAGCACCACTGCTTATCTCTAGTGATTAAGGGGGGGATTACCCCTAAGTCTTACATTGTGGGTTTGACTCCCCACTCACCTTATTCATGAGGGGGAAAAAATCCCTCATCTCATGCACAATCATGAGACTTAATCTTGTGACTTCTATATTCTACTGCTATGTTGCACCTGTTGGGCTAAGTCCACTAAATTTTTAAAAAAAAAACTATTAAAAGTCATGGAAGAAAGGCTAGACTAGTTGACAGTGATCATCCAAAAACCCCATGAGAATGAGTGATCTACTTCTTTCTAACTAAGGTTGCCTTTCCTAAAGATGTACCAACCTTCCACCATGCTAGTGTAATAATTTCTAGAAACATTGAAACCTAGGAAGGAGGGGGTAAGGCAAGAGTTACAACTTGGCAAGGGGAAGTGTATGTTGGTTGGAGGGATCAAAAGGTCACCAAGTTCACAAAGTTCAATTAAAGTCCTAATGGGGTACTTTGTAAAAACATTGAAACCTTGGAAGGAAGGGGTAGCACATTAAGACAAGATGTACCAACCTTTCACCATCCTAGTGGACTACTTTGTAGAAACATCGAGACCTTGGAAGGAGGGGGCAGCACATTAAGGAAAGAGTTAAAATTTGGCAAAGGGAAGCGTATGTTGGTTGGAGGGGTCAAAAAGCCACTAAGTTCTCCTTTATTGACAAAGTTCGATAAAAGTCCTATCCTAAAAACTTTAAAGAGCCCAAGCTACGCTCCTATGATGGCACAATGCATTAAGGTTTTAGGTGTGTGTGCATTTAATCCCACATTGGTAGATTTATATTTGTTCCTCTTATGTAGTCTCTACATATAGAGACTCTTATGTTTGTTAATATAATCAATTCACTTCTACCTATTCCTTTGTTTCAACAGAAAGAAATACACTCAAAAGATTTGTAATGTCATACTAAACATTGTTAGTCTAGCAGTTGTGCCAACCCAAGTTACTACTGGTTGCAAACTAACAAAGAGTATGTGCCCAGAAATACTTCTCAAACAAGGTATGGACAATATAGGGTTGTATTGATGTTTGGTATAACTCACATTATACGAATTAACATTGAGAGCCATCATTATTTGGAAGAAAGATAGAACTGATTATATGCTAAAATAGAATGTGTCCTCCTTTTCCTCCCTCCTTTATGATCAGTAAATATATCTTGAACAGGCATGGTGAACATTTCAAATGTGTCAACTAGACTTTCTATGCAATGGCATCATCAATCTTGTTCCAAATCATTTCCCCTTCTCATTGAAATCCTCCTATGTGTTAAATTGGTCATAAGTCTTATAGAGTTCACAATATTCATTGCTGAGCCCAAACCATTCAAATTGGAATTTTCAACATCGCCCTCAATCATAGGCAAGAATAATGGGGAATCCCAAAAATAAGACACCTTGATTAGCTATCACCAACCTGTCAACCCACCACATCTCTCTCTATCATAGAAAAGACCACCTTTACTTGAAACCCCCTCATTCATACACAGACCCTTGACAAACAAACCCACCCAATACATCGAGCTCCCTTGCTAGTTCTTTTTGGGCATAAACAATAGTGGAACCAAAGGCTCAACCAGAATCTTTGTTGTTTCTAGGGAGGAACCATTGCTTTTATCTTGATGGATAGTCTTTAAACTCCTTAATGTCAAATTCAAAGGCTTGAAGTATCTCACCATACCAATCTTCTCCTCTCCACCACCTGAATGGCCTTGAAATCTTGCCAAGCCACCCACTCCACTTCCATCCGGTCAATCTTGGAAGAGGCCTCCCCAAGCAGATCCTCCCTCCATATGGAAAACAGAAAACGCACAAAGAGATCCCCCTAAAGAGTCTCTACACAATGTGACATGGCAGTTGAAACTCTAATGCCCTAACCCCTTACAACATTGACAATGAATAGGGTCCTGGCGAGAGGTTGTCCAGTGGTCGAGCACAAGATAGCAGAGGCACTGTTTTGAACACCATCAACCCCCTCTCTTAAGAAAAAGGCACTCCGCTTGGGCATTACTTACCTCTTTGACCTTCAAGCTGACTCTCACAATGTTCTCTTGAGTTGCCTCCCCATCCTCACTATCCTTCTACCAACAATGTCACTTCCCCCGTTCTCAGTATGCCACCCACTCCCTCTTTCCATCACCTCAATTTGCTGAAGCTTCCAATTTCTGAACAGCCCATATAATTGTTACCATCTTTGATCCTTATTGGATTTAGTTTGTCATTATCAGTAAATATATTTAGAAAGTGAACCACTGCATTATATTGTTATATTCGAACACCAAACAGTTTTTTCTTGCATCTTAGCTCATTTTCAAGTCAATGCGATTTACTTCTAATTCCCATTTTTTACACAAAGGATGCAACATTATATGGTTACATTTTGTCATCCTACTTCATATAAATAGTGTATGCTTTGTCTGATCTACAAAATAGTACCTTTATAGCCCATATAGATGGCCCTGCTAAATTTCCCCTTGAAACTTTAGTTTGTCGGTATTCAGTAAATAGTGATGTTCATGACAATAAAGTAATCTAGCTGTCTTTTGCGACACTATGATACAAAAATAAAGAACTCTGATACTGTGTTTCCACTGGTTAACGAACAAGAGATAGTTACCTCAACAGCTGATTTGCAGAGCAAGACCATTTGCTTTAAAATATCCTAAGCCAAACAAACAGCATAAAGATAAAAATATTTTACTGAAAGATCTCTATGGCTGAAAGATATAGAGAAAAGCCAAATGGAAAAGTAACAAGTACGATACAAGTTCACCTGTCTTTCACCACCATAAATATCATTTTGACGATGGTTAAATATAGGACTATTGATGAAAACAAAGTCCACGCCATCAATATAAGCATGAAAATAAGTAACCTCCATATCCTATTAATGAAATCCACGTCAATGAACATTAATACACTTGCAATAAAAGATCTACAGGAGATCAGACTATCTACATTCTTACCTGTCCACAAACTCTATACCTTCTGCGAACTCCTACTTCTTGTGGTTCAGAGTAGTTTGCATACCGTGGTGCAACAACCTGAAAAGGTAGTAAATTGCATCCCTTTCATATTCTAAGGTAATAGACTAATATTTGCATGCAACTGGAAATTTATGAAAATGAAATAACTAGATGATGTGATTCTCTTTTTTCTCTTTTGGTTCTAAGTGGATTAAAATGTTTGCATATTTTTTGAATAATCACACTGAAACTTCAGAGATTGCCAAAGAAAATTAGGCTTCCTTTAGAAATATAGGATAAAGTTATTCATTAGCATGACCTTAAATCAGCGAAGAACCCAATTTTCATTACAGATTTCAATTACCTTCTTGGAGAATTTCAGTTGCTAACAAGATATAGAATTTTAGACAAGGTTGAGATCTGCTCTTAGTTATATCATTCACAATTTATAATTGTGGAGAGGGAAGAAGATGATTTGTTGTACATATATTAACCCTAATGGGAGATTGCAATATATATATAAGGTTGGATATAAATTGATATCTAATAACACAATTAGACCCCCAACAATACATAAATGCAAACTCATATGATAATAGACTTTAACACTTTTCCTCAAATTAGAATATGTATATCAATTATGTTCAACTTAATACAAAGTATATTAAAAATCCCAATACCCAAGCCTTTGGCAAACACATTTGTGAGCTACTCCAAAGACTAACTAAAGGGTGTAACTCTGCACATCATCATATTACAAATACAAATGCAGTGACAATCAACTTAAATGTATTTTACTCTCTTATGGAAAATAAGATTATTCACAATGAATATAATAGTCTAATTATCTCCATAAGAGTTTCAAAATCAAGTCTAAGCTCTATTAGAAAAGCCCTTAACTACATCTTTTAACAAGCAATTTAGACCATACCCTTGTATTTAACTTTAAATATTTTATTGTCAAGGATTCAAATATTGGTATCACATTGAAAATCAATCCTTTAGAAAAAGGAAATATATTAAGAATTGAGAATTGTATCGGTGGAAACACCATACTTTGGTGGAAACAACTAAAAAACTTTAAATTTCAACTTGAAATTCAGAAATAAGATAAAATAAGCTATGATAAACATTTAAAAATGCCTAGATAAATTTTTTAAGCAATTATCATGCATAAAATATTGATTAGATAGAGATATAATAATCATATGTACGAAAAAAGTTTTAAATCATGTACAATAATTAAAAAAACTCATAATAATAAATGATTTAAAATTATATTTCAATAAAATTCAAGTTATAGCTAAACATAATTCAAATTATAGTTCAATATATTTCAAGTTATATTTTAATAGTAATCAGGTTATGTTTCAATATATAACAGCCTACATTTCAACATAATCTAAGTTACAATTTAATATTTATTAGGTTACATTCAATAGAATTCAAATTCCAATTCATAAATGGAATATAAATTAATAAGATATGAGAGAATTTCCATAATCCCCATAATTAAAAATATTATCAACTACAAGATTTTAAAGTAAATTATAAATTTTATTCCTATAATATAGTTAATAATTTTTTAAAAAATCTCACATGAATTAATTAAAATAGAAAATAAGTTTGTGAGAATATAAGAGAAGATGAATATTATTTATAAGCAAACGTGATTTTTTAAAAAAATTTAAAACTATCAAGATTTTTTGTGATTTTTTAATTCTTCCACTATTTTTATGTAATAATTTTCTTTTCATTTTTTCTCTTCTCTCTTCCCTTCTCTTTTCTTTCTTTTTTTCTTTCCCTTTTCTATAATCTCAATAATTAAAAAATTAACCAATTATAAGATTTTAGAGTAAATTATAATTTTTATTCTTATAATGTAATTAACATTTTTTTTAAAAAAAATATTCATTAACTGATTAAAAAATAGAAAATAAAGTTTCTGAAAGTATGAGAGATAGGTAGAAGGGGAATGTTATTCACAAGAAAAAATAATTTTTTAAAAAATAGAACTTTTTGTGATTTTTTTGTTACTTCTACTATTTTTCTAAACATACTTTTTTAAGTAATATTTTTTTCATTTTTTCCTTTTCTCTTTTTCCATTCTCTTCTTCCTTTTTTTACATGTTTCTTTTCTCTCTTTCTTTTTTTTTCTCTTCTGTTTTTTTCTTTCACATGTGTCACCATCTACTTCTTCCTCCTTCCACCTCCATCATTCATCCCTCTCACCTGCAAAACCCTAATGGGTCTCAATGGTGGGCAATAACAATTAGATCCATTGACAGAGACTCCAATGCTCAATAAAAGCTTTCAATGATTAGTGGAAAAGCAAATCACAAAGGCTTTAATAGAGAACCCATCTTTGGATTGATCGATCCTTTCAACAAAATGAGATTCATCCTCTAATAAGTTCAAAAAACAATTTAACCTTAAAGATTCATTACCAATCCTCGACCCAAGATCATTCAAACCATGATATTTTCAAAAATACCACCTATTTCAAGATTGACCAAATTAAAAACCAATCCAAATCGTTGATATTTCACCAATACAAATTGATTTTTTAATCATTGTTCAATACCATGTTTTACTTCTTACTATGTCAAGTCACAAATGTTAGGATCGGGTGCTACCATCTATGCTAAAACCCCGAGGTGTTAGCAAAGGCTCCTCAACATCCTATTAAAGATTCTTAGCACCCAATCGCATGTTGTTCGAATGTGACCTAGGCATTTGGTCCCCAGCTTTCAATCATGCCACTTGTCACGGGATAGGGTGAGGCACCTCCTCAGCGTAGGCAATTATTAGGACATACGCCACCAAGAAACGCGTGCTGGGCACCCAACAATCCCCCTCAGCACGTGTCTGCTAAGACTCGAACCTGCAACCCCTCGCTCTGATACCACTTGTTAGGATCGAGTGCTACCATCTATGCTAAAACCCCAAGGTATTAGCAAAGACTCCTCAACATCCTATTAAAGGTTCTTAGCACTTAGTCGCATGTTGTTCGAGTGTGACCTAGGCATTTGGTCTCTAACTTTCAATCATGCCACTTGTCACAAGATAGCGTGAGGCATCTCCTCAACGCACACGATTGTTAGGACACGCCACCAAGAAACGCGTGTTGGGCACCCAACAACAAAGTTCTCTTAAATATAGTAACTAGAAGTAGACTTTTCATCACCCTTATTTCTTACATAACCAAAGCTAGAAAAAACCTTAATCTTAAGATGACCATGTTTTCCATAGGCTAAACCTTTCTTAAAAGCTTCTTTAACATAGGCAAGTACATGGATAGCTCCTTTCTAATGAACTATTATGAGCTCATGCATGAATTGGAAAAGCAAGTTAATAACAATAATAATGTCAAGTGATTGACAAATTAAGGTGTTTGTTAATCAATCTCTTACCATCTAGGGCAAGGCTTTAGAAATTGGTATTGTATCAAGAATCAATCTTATGGAAAAAGAAAACATATCAAGGATTGAGAATTATATTCGTGGAAACACAATACTTTTATACTTTTTTTCTTTCCCTTCTCTATAATCTCCATAATTAAAAAAGTTATTGATTATAATATTTTAGAGTAAATTATAAATTTTTATTCATATAATGCAGTTAATATCTTTTTTAAAAAAATCTCATGTGAAATAACTAAAAAAATAGAAAATAAAGTATGTGAAAATAAGAAAAATGCTATTCATAAGCAAACATAAGTTAAAAAAATTAAAAATATCAGAATTTTTTGTGATTCTTTTAATACTTTCACCATTTTTTAAATATAATTATTTATATAATATTTTTTCATTTTTTCTTCTCTCTTCGCTTTTCTTTTTTTTTCTCTTTTTTATTTATGTAATTTTCCTTTTTTCTATCTTTTTTCCTAATGAGTTCCAATGGTGGGCAAAGAAGAAGAAAGTTTTGCCATTCAACAGTTGGCAAAAAACACTTTGGAGGCTTTAAGAACTGATAATCAAGGAAGACTTCACAAAGAAACCTTCTTTGGATTGACTAATCTAGTCTCCCACAACTCAAAAATTATGTTGGATCAAATGATCCATTGATCCAACACTGATTTTCTTCAATGTTGTATTTTCAAGAATGCATGAGGCATCAAAATTAGTCAATATGAAATTTGTGATGGGTCAATGAAATTTCGCCGATTTGTCTTAATTTTTAAATACTTGGCACCAATCCTTATATGTTGCATCCTTCATGTTAAGTGGGGGATGAAAAATCTTGAGATTATTCACCAAGGGATTGTTGCCATCCGTATTAATCAAAAACAAAAACAGACCTTCTAGACTGCATGACATGCAAGCAAGAATGATACAAAAGTACCAAATCAAGTGGATAGATAAGTAGTGACTGAAGGATTAAAACACAACCCTTTTCATGGGTTGTGCAGTTTCAAAACTCATCAATCAAGCTAAACAATGGTAGGAGAAACTAAAGACAACCCTAAAAGAATTGCAAAATAGGATGAACAATCTTGTTGACACTAGACATTGACTTGATTGGACATCTAACAATGAAAGAAAGCCCTTGAAAACTTGGTGGTGTTAGCAAGAGCAAACAAGAAATATGGCCTAGAGCCACACCTAGTAGGAGACATCAAAGGGAGAAATTGGCTGGTGACAATGGATGGCAATGATTTTGGGTGGTGGACAGTGGTGACCATCTAGAGTTTTACCTAAGCTCTAATATCATATGAAGAGAGAAGAAGATAATTTGTTGTATTTATATTAATCCTAATGAGAGATTACATGATAAATATGTAGGGTTGAATATAAATAGATATCCAACAATCTAATTACACCCCTTAGCAATATATAAACACAAAGTCATATGATAATAAACTCTAACAATAATCTATAAAAACTAATAAAGAGAAAATGATTTGCTACTAGCTAATTGAATGTGATACCATGACCCTGTGACCTCGCTTAGCCAAAGCCTTTGGTAAAGCCCCAACAACATCTCCAAGTCCACCTAGGGAGAATAGTTTTGGAAAACTGACTAAATTTAGAAAATGGCATGCTCAAAAAATAATACTTGTGAAGTGCAGAACTTAAGGAACATAGGAAAAGGACAAATTTTGGAAATACACAAATAGAATGTGTGTGATTGTGCACTAGTACGTGCATGCAAAGAGAGTGTGTGTGTGCATATGCATCTGTGTGCTCATATGCATGTGCATGTCAGTCAGTGTGTTCATTTGGTCAAGTAAAATTACCTGTTTTGGACCAGGGAGCACATTCTGCAGCCACCAAAATGACATTCATGACATTTGATCCAGTCAATGGAGGATTACTTGCATTTTCCTCATCTGTATCAACATCCTGCAGAATATTTACATCCACTGTACCCTCTTCAGACAATTCAGGAAGTTTCTCATCTGGTGATCCATCAGTTCTGCTTTCACATGGAAGCAATGTTGACAATATCTTTCCTTTGGGTATTGCTGAATCAGTTTCCTTATTTAAAGAAAGAGAATCTGCAGCAGAAGTTCCAATTTGTGGTTTCCAAAAGGATGTCTTCTCTTTCTCACCACGATCTACAGTACAAATATAAGAAGAATTTGGTTTATTAGTTGTCATGGCTAAACCAAAATCCGGAATCATCTCGTTACCAGCATCGGTGCCTGAAGAAGCCTCTGTTTCCAAATTAATATCATTATCTTTTAAAGATGAGTCAATCGTCCTCAGTTCAATAATCTGAAAAAAGAATATAGGAATTGAGCACAAATTAATTTTTTTTGATACTTACGTATTGTCAAAGATAAAACTAAAATTGTGGACCATCCCTTTTCTGCTAACATCCTAAGAAGAAAATATATGATGCACCATCAAGCTAATGCACATAAAATATAAAAATTCTATTTCTAGAGCATGGTAACTAACAAAATTAATTTATATTGCAATCCCCGGAATGAAATATATCTTAAGGTGCACATAAAAATATGAAACATATGTATACTAACGAGAATAATGCATGAAGACAAAAGCACTGATGATAGAAATCACTGGTATTGACTAGGATAAGGAATCTATTGTAAGATCAATTTAAACATCCATCAAATTATCTGATTTCTTACTTCCATATGAAAGTTGGCTACATGACTATAAAATACCAACCTCTTTGCCGGGAAATAATTGTCATAGTGCATAAATGGTGATGGTAAAAGTGAATTGACTTTCGAATAAAAATTAGAAAACTTCCACAGGGAAATTGTAGAAACAAGTGGATTAAGAAGACCTATGAAAATAAAGAAAGAAAGAAAGAAAGAAAGAAAGTGGAGCAAACGTAATGAACCAGCTAGTGAACAGAAAGTTAGGAAACAAAAAAGTAGAAAAGCACCCGTTGGAGGATATCCTGCTGCGTTGCAAGAATGTTCCTGCCCTTTTTGATAGCCTCGTTGAGATCATCGTCGCCCACGTCATCATCGTCGACCGCAGACTTGACCTTGACAGATGTTGCTGTTCCACCACCATTACTGGCGGTGGTGGTAGCACAAGAATAGCCCGAGGAGGAGGAAGGAGAAGAAATCGGGAAGGGAGAGGCAACCGGTCTCGTCATAATGGGCGGAGGATGAGGCAGAAGATCGGAATCCCGAATCGAAACAAGAAGAGGTTGGGCAGCAGCAGCAGGGCCAAGAGCGGACGTAACCGGTGGTCCCCGTGCCGGTCGCCGTCCATCTCGTCGCAAAGAAGAAAGAACCGCAGCTCTATCCTCCCTTCTTCTGCTTACTCCCTCGTTTGAGACGGAGAAGGTCGGAGCCCCAAGGCAAGCCGCCATTCCCAAGGCCAACAGCTCACCTGCGACTGTTGCGATGGACGATACTACCAACAATGAATCGCAACAACGAGTACTACCGGCCCCACACATGCACGAGATGAACCCCCCCCCCCCTTTTCTTTGTATTGTTTTGCATTTTCATTTTCAAAGTTTCAATTTTTTTTGCTATCGTACGTCTGTCGTACTCGCCTTAGTTTGAACCCACGTTCAAAAGAAATAATCATATTTTCCAAATATTTGGTTAAGAAATTTAACCACAGATTTAAAGATAAAAGTAATTAAAAATATTTACTTCAAACAAGAAGTTCAACTATGACACATTGCAAATTTTTTTAATGCCGAGGCAAATACCACATCTGTTGGCTTTATCTTGCACAGACGAAATGATAAGATTTTACTTTCAATTTTTATAATATTTTTGAACTATTTTCTAACTGTAGTGACATAATTGAGGTTTTATTTTTATATTTCTACTTCTACCGCATTATTAAAAAAATTTCTAACTCACAACAAAAGACCTTGAAAAACGTTCTCATCCACGTAGACGGTAGAAGACATCATATCGTACATGTATGAGATAGTAATATTTATTTTTTTTAATTACATTTAAATATTTAATAATTACTTGTATTACATTTAAAATGCATTTTTTTTGTACTTTACTTATACATCTTTAACATTACAAATAACATTAAAATAATTATAAGATTTTTCAACATATCCAACTTAAATCAATGATTAAATGAATCACTTACGTCACTAACAACAATAGCAAGATCATTAATTAGTTGTTAATCATAATTATGCTTACACATATTTTTCCATGATTTATATATATAGTGTTGTAGGGGCTTAAAAAGTTTGAATAGTCACATGGTCATTGTCTTTATCGATAAATTACGTAAATTTATTAATTTTTAATAAATTAATATTACATTTTTAGAAATTACCCAATCAAATTGAAATTTTCAATTGGATCTGATCAAAAATTTCAATTAGGTCAGAAATTCTATATTGAGATCAATTAAAGTTAGGAGAGAAAAAGTAAAGGAAAGTAAAGAAAATGAAAGTGAAGTTAGAAATATGCATGTTTGTATAATTCAAAAAATGACAAAAAAAGTCTCTCATTTTTCATCATATAAAAGAAATAAATTTCCTCTAAAAAGTTTTGGACTACTAAAACTATCTCATTGAGAGAGCATGTGATATTGTTTCTTAAGTTCTACTCCTTGGAGGTGAAGCTTGGGGACAACTACACAAAACTCAATCATAAAAAAGAGAAGGATTTAGGCTTGAGAATAGTGACTAGAGAGATACATCTGAAATCACTTCTAAATAGATTCTAAGCATTAGCTTCTAGTAGCTCTAAAAAGTCAAAATTCCATATTGTCAACTCAAATGGGGATTCCACAAGAAGTTAGAAACTTATACAAGAATGTTTATGCTTAAAAAATTATCATTTGAAAAAATAGATTGGTAGAAATTAAAAAAAGAAATAAATAAAAGAAGCCATTTCCTTCTCCAATGACTCTAATAGAAACTATACTAAGGAAAGAAATAAGGATTGACAAATATATCATCAAAATGTTTCAAGTATACCACAGTGATCTAAATAATAAATAGCTTCTTCTAACAAATATGGGCCATGGGAAGTAACCATGGTTCCTAGAGGTTCTAATAGGCATGCTTATCTGTAAGTAAATACATGGAGTATATATTACTGATGTTAAACATGTGCTAGGATGCTCCTCCAATACTTATTAAAAATAGTAGACCCATGTGGTAGTATTTCATTTTTGTTACAATCAATACTTCAAAAATTCCATCTCTCAATTCTTTATGTCATATCTTTGAGAGAAGAATGATAATACATAAAAAAAACACTCATTGATAACAGATACAAATGAAGCTTTTATTAGCTTCATGGAGATTAACAAACACCATTAATGTGAGATGTAACCTTTACAACAACAAAAAATGATGCAAGATTAATGAACACCATAAGAAAATAAGAAAACAAGGGATTCAAGAAGAGGAAGCAAGCTTACTAGTTTCGTCCAATGAACTTACTGGCTTTTGTTGGCTGTGTTGAAGAACTATGAAGAAGAACCAGTGGTGCTTGACTTTACAACTTTTCAACTTTACAAGGGAAATCAATCAATCTAGCTCGAAGAACAAGAAGAAATCTTGAAGAAATCAATCAATCTGGCTTAAAGAATAGGAAGAAATCTCAAAGAAATTGGTCAATCTGGCTCTTTCAATGAGAAGAAATCTTGGTTTTGCAGCTTTGTAAGAAATAGGGAAGAAAGGGCGGCACACAACTTAGACATGGGTTTACTCTATTTTCGAAAGGTTGGGGCTCAGAAAGTTTCAAATTACTAAAACTTTTCAAAGCAAAGTTATTCCTTTTATACGATGACAAGTGACAAATTCTTTCTGTCAACTTTCTAAGCTACATAAACATGCATATTTCTAACCTTACTTTCTCTAACTTTCCTTTACTTTTCCTCATACACAAACCTTCTTAAACCCCCCTTGATCTTGATACAAAATTTCCAATTCGAATTGGAATTCCAATTTAATTGAATTTTTTGATCAAGTCCAATCGAAATTTTCAATTTGATCAAGTCTAATCAAAATTTCTAAAAATGTAATATTAATTTATTAAAAATTAATAAATTTACATAATTTATCAATAAAGATAATGGCCATGAGAACATCATTCATGTTTTAGAAAGAATATAATGAAAAGACAGAAAGTAGCATTACAGGGAAAAATGTAGATAGTCATATGAAGACCTAGTGATTAATGCACACAAACTACAAAAAAATTTCAAGTCAAAGTAGATGAGGTTGGGAATACATCAATGGGTTTACTAATATACTTGAAGAAATTTGAAAAGAATTTGTTGAGGTAAGAAATTTTACTCATTTCTATTTGTTGACTTCAATTTGATAAATTCATCTTTTTAATTATAGAAACATCTTGATTGTAAGCAATGTAAAGGAAGACATTACTCTGTCTACAAGTAACTTCAAACTATTTTTGAACATAGCATTGCATTATAGAACAATTCTGTAATTGAACATAGCATTGCATTGTTTTAGTTTTGTAGATTAACTCATTATAGAACTCTAAAAATGTCAGATTTACTGATAGGGCATAAAACAGTTATGTAAACTTTCTAGAAACACATCTTTGGTGCAAAAATCATATCTAAATCAAAACTTTATCAAATCTTGCAAAATTAGAGGGCTCATGTGTGTTGTGAAAAATCAATCAAACCTATAATTAGCCTTATTTGATTTGATGTGGGTAGTAGTTGCTTTTCAAAATGTGGGTATAATGGTTAAGGGGTTCTTACTTCACCACATTCCTTGTGGCTAGTAGGTTGGTTTTGGTCTACCAAGGTCCCACCTTGGTTTATTCTTCTTATTTTATAAGTTTGTTGCATTATGTTAATATAATAGAGTTTTTTTTCTTATATTCAATATGGCTATAGTGTGTTTTGTCAATAGTTAACATAACTTGCATTTGTATATGTAGTATTTTAATATTTTTATAAGTGCTTGAACATAATGACTACTTTAGATAATGAAAATATTGTAAAAAGAAGTTATTGCACTTGGAGTACAAAAGTAAATAAAGAAACATTAAATATTCTAGTTGAAATAGTTAACGAAGAAAATATAAAAACAAATGATGGAAAAATTTGAATGGAAGCATGGAATGAGATAATAGCAAAATAAAATGATTGTACAGGTACAAGAATTACAAAAAAAAAATGTTAATAGTCAAATGAATACTTAGTGATTGATGCACAAGAATTACTCAAAGATTGTAAATTAAAGTGGTTGGGGTTGGGATTTTATTTGTGGGTATACAAATATTTTTGATGAAATTTGAAATGAATTTGTAAAGGTAATATTTATTTATGAAATTAAGAACTTTATTATGTTGTATCTATTAATATTTGTTATATTTTTTTATAAGTACATTTAGAATGTAAACAATATAAAGGAAAACTTGGTTTGATTTATGAGCAACTACAGGTACTCTTTGGAACAAGTATGACAACTAGAAACCATAGTAGACAATTAGTAGACACCATGTAGTTTAATGATGATATTAGAATTCACCAAGATGAGACTTTATATGATGACATTCTCATGTCTACTACATAAGTTCATCTAAATTCTAAATCTAATACTACAAGAACAAGCTTCCCTTCAAGCATTAGTGGCATTCAAAAGAATAAGGGTAAGCAAATAAGACCACATATAGAATCTCAATAAATAATCACACAGTAGCAATTAAAGATATAGTAGAAGCTTTCAAGTTATATTGTGAAAAAGAAGATATTAGTAGGGTTAAAAGACTTCAAGCATTACATCGCTTGAGTAACGTGAAGGAACGAAGTTAGGACAGAATAGAAAACAAGTAGAAGTTGTTCAAGTTTTACTTTGACTTACCTGATTTGAGTAATAGTAAAATATTTTAACCTATGAAGTTATTACAAAATGCATAAATGCAAGATCAATTTCTTATATACACATAATATGACTACAATTTAGCATATCCACTTGAACATATAGGTTATAATAAATGATGAACTTATATTTATGTGGCTACAATGTTCGATGATATGTTAGTGGTATATTTAATGTATGTTGAATTAATGTTATGTTGTAATATTTTTTTATTTTATATGTTATAGTGTTTGTTATATAATATTGTTTGAATGACTAAAACATCTTATTCATGCATTTAATTTTTAACTGAAATACATTTGTAGAATGTTTTCTTACAATATGGCAATCGAAGAGGAGGAGGTATTTGTAGGCTGGCAATCTTAACGATCGGCAATGTCGTTACAGGTACTTTTGTGTTCTCGGTGGCAATGTTTTCTCTTAGACAGCATAGAAACAAACGGCATTACTCATTCATGTAGTTCTAAGTTCTAGATGACGGCGGCTGTTCAGAATTATCCAGAAGTAACTCTACTTCAATTTTGTTCCTCACCCAATTCTAACTTACTCCATATGGTAATTAAAGTTAGAGAAGTAATCAAACACATTCATTGATAGCTCAAACACCGAGTTGTTCCCCTGTCCACCTTTGTCTCTGTGCATGCATCATCATCTTAATTTTTACGCCTTCAATATAATTTTTCCCCGGATCGTCTTCTTTCTGCGGCTCGATCTGCTTTCCACCTTCCTCCCTTCCGAGCTCCACTGCTGGCTTTGTACCAAAAGCCTATGGTTGTCAATTATCTCTTCCCACCACACATGTGACCTTTGCCGGGAACCATACAATTTCGCCCTATATACAGTGGGCTGCATTCATGACTAAGAAGTTAAACGAACGATTCCCTTGAGTGTTTCATTTAAGGTCATGCACGCACTGCCATGCCCATGTGCAACATGTGTGTCCGATTATTTTTTAGGAGGTACAACTTGATGTTGTTGCGTTCCTACAGATCTCCAAGATCGGTCACACACTTCTTCTCCGTTTTAGACACATACATGCATATACAGGAGAAGAAGCCGCAAGACAGATGCGTATACATGAGCTGTGTTAGCGTACTTGTTTGATTTTTTTTCGGTGTTCCGATCCACCACTCACAGTGAGTTGAGCGAGCCATCACCAGTTGCCACGGTTGTCGATTTCCTTCGGGACAAATACAAAAAGGGGAGGAGCCCGGGCACCTCAACCGTGGAAATGGGATCTTTGGTTCTGGACGCGGCATTAGTGTCCCTCCTGCCGGACATCGCAAAGCAGGTGTGGACGGAGATAAGAGTGACGCTGCTGGCGCCGACGTTGAAGATGACCGCGATCATCTGCTTGGCGATGACGCTGATGATTCTGGTCGAGAAGCTCGCCCTGGGGGTCGTCACCCTCGCCGTCAAAGTCCTCCGCCTCGGGCCCGAGAGACGGTACAAGTGGGAGCCGATGGACGTCGGCGGCTCTTCTGCCGCGGCGCCGGACCTGGAGGTCGGACTTGACGCTCATCCCACGGTGCTCGTCCAAATCCCCATGTACAACGAGAAAGAGGTACAGTACACGCTCCCAGTGGCGGTCCTGGATCAATCATTGTACTGAAACATACGCCCGCATTTCATTTAATTAATTTTACCATTTCCTAAGAAAAATCAAACCATCTCGTAAGTGTTTAGATTTAAATCCTGGATCTACATCCAAATATTTAGATTTAAAAATTAAACCTCTCCGCATCTTTAGAAATATCTTTCCATAATGACAATTCTTATCTTTACGAAGATATCATTATTCTTCTTTAATTAAATTGTCGTGCTATTATCCGAGAAAAAAAGTTGATTATGTATGCATTGGTTAATGATGTGGTCAAGGTGTACAAGTTATCCATCAAAGCAGCATGTGAATTGAAGTGGCCACCGGATCGGATTATAATACAAGTGCTTGACGACTCCACGGACCCCGTTGTCAAGGTAAATCAGATGCATTTCTACGGAAAAAAATAATTTCCACTTCTTATATATGTTAATTTTGCCATTATGTACGTTCGATTTTCCAAGCATCCGTATTTTGTCGGTTGCCAAATATAATCAAGTAGATAAATATATAAAAAATTAACAAAGTCGATGATATGTTATCTTGTATTATGTATTTAGACAATAAGTGCATCATATACAAAAATCGTAACTTCGGATCTATTAATTTAAGAATCAATGGAATATATTTAAAAAATAATGCTTAAAAAAAGAAAAACCTGACACGTGATTTGTACAACGTTCAATCACAGTAAAACAAGGAGATATTTGTACATTAAAAAAAATGATGAAAAATATCGAAAAGAAATTTTTTATTATTTTTTAAGTATCTGTACGTTAAATAATTTTTTGTCATTTTTTATCTTTTTTCTTGATATATAAGATTTTTTTTTTCATTTTTTAACATTTTGACCTCTGAAATGGATGAAAATAAAGAAAAAAAAATATAAATTATCACATAATATATTAACAATATGTAATTTTGATATATAAATTATTTATGTCTTTAATAGATGAGAATTGATATTACGAGAGATGTGAAATAATAAAAATATGTAAAATATATTTTATATTGTAATAATTATCATAAATGACTTTATTTTATATTATCTATAATAAATTTTATTATTTTCTATTTTGTAAATAAATATAAAAAATATTTATTTTATTAATTTAACATTTTTATTTTATAAATATATATATATATATTATATTCTATAATTTTTTATCATTTTCTATTCTATATACAAACATACATATTTTAAATTCTATCATTTTCTATTTTATACACAATATCTTAATTTTTTACTAACTTTTCATTACTTTTTATCACTTTTTATAATATTTTTATCTTTTTTTTTCCCCATTTTCTAATACATAGATACCTTTTAAGTACCAACAACGTAAGATACTTTAACACCTTCACCAAAAAAACGGTGGGACTTTGAAAAAAAAAAAATGGTGGCCGGATTGACCGAGACGGATTCTGCGCCACGTGAAAATTTCCGATCGAGTTGTGTCCCGATCTTGATCATGTATTTGAAAATATATGGTTGAGATTTAATTTGATAGAAATTATTTGATTTATAATCAAAAATTATGTAAAAACTTTTAAAAAATACAACTACAACAGAAAGTCGACGATTGGTTGGAAGAACTCAGGTGCCATATTGGTGATGGATTGGTTGGATGCAACCGCGATGGTGGTCCAGCTTTATCGTCAAAAATCGACTTTGGTGGCTCCCAACATCACCCACCACACTCATCCCTGTCGGGAATGAAATTCTTACTTGGTAAATCGATTGTCGGAGGAGATGACGCAATCCGATGCCTCAGCGCCTCTCACCAGCTTTTTACGTTGAGGAACGTTTAGGAGAGAATGCTCTGCTGGAGGTGAGATGGTGGTCCCTTGTCTTTTGTAAATTCCATATGCCCATGCACGCCACCCGTTTGTGGAAATGCGTGCCCCCCCTCCCACCCATCGACTACCCACTCATTGCAGAGTTTGCAAGGAGAGTACGAGGATGGAAGTCGTCTTTTTACTACCGAATGATTTCGCCGAGATCGATGATGTTACCTGGAAGTTTGTCTGAAGGTTCGACCAGCACACACACACACACACACATGTTTTTGAACTTTTCAGTTTGAGACCATTCCAGCATTCTCTTTAGAATCTTTATTTTCAGATTGAATATGTATTGGGATTCCGGTCCAATAAAATGTGATTTTGAAATGTAAATATTCACTCATAACTAAATGGTTAAGAACAGAGAGATTTTTCCTTATATATATGCGAACTCTTTTTCAATTTAAGATTATTCTAATGATGATGAAGATTCTTTTATATTATAAATAATATTTAAGGATCAACTTAATTATTATCGTTATCATTTTGTGTTAAGGAGACTAACTAATCATTTGCATGCATGTTGAACATTAGATGATCTCTATCGCCATTTCATAGTTGTTTAACGACTCAGAGAAAAAATGTGCAGGATCTAGTGGAGTTAGAGTGTTGTAGATGGAGAAGCAAGGGGATCAACATCCACTATGAGGTGAGGGACAACAGGAAGGGGTACAAAGCAGGTGCACTGAAGGAAGGGATGAAGCATCATTACGTGCACAAGTGTGATTTTGTTGCCATGTTCGACGCTGATTTCCAGCCCCCACCGGACTTCTTGATGCAATCCATGCCTTTCCTTGTACATAATCCGGATGTTGCTCTTGTCCAGGCAAGGTGGAAGTTTGGTATGGTTTCTGCTCCACCAATTAATTCCTTGGAAACATGGGTATCAAATCATATGTTTTGCTCAACTTCGATCATAACAGCTATATTATATCAAATGCCCTTTTCTTTCAAGATACCCGGTTCACGTCTAAGTTCTGAATTTTCAATGTTATAACCAACAAATTTAAGCTGAGGTCTTTCATTGTTGCCTCCTATAACCAAAAAACAACTATATAACCTATCATTGTTTCCTCCTAACTGCATAACAGGAGCATCTATTACTTAAATGAATCATTGATATTCTATTAATGAATACGATAGTTCTAATATCATAAGATAGAAATACCGTACTTGAAAATTTTAGATTTCAAAAATTTATTTTTTTTTCTTTTGCAGTGAATGCTGACGAGTGCATGCTAACAAGGATGCAAGAGATGTCACTAGATTACCACTTTAAGGTGGAGCAAGAAGGAGGTTCATCTACATTTGCTTTTTTTGGTTTTAATGGTAAGTTATTTATATATTTAAAGTCACATTTTTAACTTTTTTCTTGTAATACCATGGACAATTTTTTCAATTCTCTTCAATGTAAAAATCATGGTTATAATATTCCATAGGATAATTTTCATATGATTCCCTAAAATTAATGACAGTCTTAAAAACTGCTTATGATACTAGGGTTGTTAATTGTTTTGATTATATTTTTTTTTTTAAAAAATCAATTTTTGTTAGTTGTCATTATTTCATTTTGCAACCATGATGTTTAGTAATATTAAATTAATTTAATATATTTGAAGTAGATTTTCAATTCATAAAACCCCGTGACATTAATTTTACATACTTTCAAAAAACCTCCTATTGTCATGTAACTCCTGTCTGCAGCTCTACTTTTAATCACTCTCTTTTATATTTTTTTTTAAAAACCCCCCTATTGTCATATAACAACACGTATGATGATGGTGGGTGAAATATAATATGTTTTATATATATTTCAAAGGTACGTAGACACCCATCTAAAGGCATTACTATCTTACACCCTTGACTGGCGTCATGACTGAATTCCCATCTCACTTGGTAATTTGACACACGATAGTATATCATGTAATCAGTGGTGATCGATGGAATTAAATTGTTCTACTGCTGTGGCATCAGATATGAACTCCATATTTCCTATTGATATATTTCCTAAAAAACACGGGCATTGTGTTATCCTTACCTCTTTTGCAGGGACGGCAGGAGTATGGAGAATTTCAGCAATTAATGACGCAGGAGGATGGAATGATCGAACTACTGTAGAGGACATGGACTTGGCTGTTCGTGCAAGTCTACAAGGTTGGAATTTTGTGTATGTGGGTAGTATACAGGTGAATTTTCTTCTTTACTAACTTATGGAAACAAAAAATATGATAATCAAGAATACTTAATTGACTCATTTTCAAAAAGAAACAATACTTATCTAGTAAGTTCGCTTTAAAAGGCAATAACTTCTATTGTTTCTTATGTAGGACTGCATTTGTAATGAATACCATGTGTTTAATTTAAAAAGAGTTTCCAATTGATGAAATAGCCAAAGATCATCTTCTCCTTTTCTAATAAGAAAAGAAATGTCCATTGTAATTGCAGGTTAAGAGTGAGTTGCCAAGCACGTACAAAGCTTATAGATTTCAACAACACCGATGGTCTTGTGGTCCTGCAAATCTATTCAAAAAAATGGCAATAGAGATCATGACAGCCAAGGTTACGTCCTTCCATCATACAAGTTAAAATTATGAAAGAACATAGAAAAAAAGAATCGCTATGCTAATAGAATGTATGGCAAATTGCCGCTTAAAAAAAAGAATATATGGAAAATTTGATAGTCACATTACTTGTTATTGATAGATTCATTTTTCTAAAAAAACCTTGTTGCAGAAAGTGTCCATATGGAAGAAACTCTATGTGTTCTACAGCTTCTTCTTTGTCGGGAAGATTGCAGCCCATGCAACCACATTCATCTTCTACTGCATTGTCATCCCAGCGTCGGTTTGGATCATAGAAGTGAACATTCCTCTATGGGGTGTTGTGTATGTGCCCACAATGATCACCCTCTGTAAGTCAGTTGGAACGCCCAGGTACAACATAGTGGTTTTGCCCATTTCATTTTTACAGAACAAAAAAATTTAAATTCCACATTGTGCTTGTATGATTTCCTAATTAATGGGCCATGTACAGCTCTTTCCATCTACTTGTGTTTTGGTTACTCTTTGAGAATGTCATGTCCTTGCATCGGATCAAAGCAGCAATCACTGGCTTGTTGGATGGGGGCGGAGCAAATGAGTGGGTCGTCACTGAAAAGCTAGGAGACACCCTCATTAACAAGTACAATGATATAGAAGCTGATGATGGTAGTGATAAGAGTGAGCAAGTGATGGCTAATGAGATCAAACTAAAGATTGAGGAGAATAAGATTTCTCCAAAAAGGTTTTGGCACAGGTATACATATACATATAAATATATACATGAATATATATATAATAGTTTTCCTTGAATATTTGGCCAAATTGAACCTATTGTCTACAGAATTCATTGTCTCATTTTGTTTTCTCCTTTCTTTTTTCTTCATTTGTCAAATTTCAAATTTTATTTTAATCTATGTTGCATTACGTACTCACAAGATGTCTCTATAGAAAGAACATTTCTACTACATATTAAATTTCAACTTAATATGATTTTTATTCATTAAGATATTTTGATTGCAAATTCAATGCCTGAAATTTAACAAAAATTGGTAATTTTTTAAACCTTTACAAGAAAGATCAACTGTAATCTATTGGAAATGAAAATTTCCCCATCTATGTATGGTCATACGATTGCTTTTTGCCCCTCACATATTTATAAAAAAGTACAAAGATGCATGTGAAGAAGTTCCACAGATAACCCTCCAGAGAAATCAACCTATTATACACTTATACACATGCATGCTGTGAAACGATGGGTTTTTCTAACTCGTGATTTTTGTTCTTTTCCTACTACAGAATTCACTACTCAGAGATTTGTGTTGGCATCTTTTTGACATTGAGTGGACTGTTCGACGTCATCTACAAAAGGAAAGGATATTTTGTTTTCCTCTTCATCCAAGCCCTTGCATTCTTTGTGTCAGGTTTTGATTATGTCGGTTCTAGCGTAAGATCTTGAGAATGATCCACTGGTGAGGTCAAAACCGAACGTCCACTGCGAATTCTATTTTTATCACATGGCCGAAGGGCAATTCTTGGGACTAGCAAGCGATATTCAACATATGGTTGTTAAGAAAATGCTTCAACATTCAAAATATATTTGTTGATTTCATTAGTAGAAATTTTTTTGCTTTTAATTAGATGATATATATACGAGAAAAGTCGTTAGTTGTGGCTGCTGGCGTCTATTTAAATGTGGATTAGAATTGAATGATGAGATTCACATCTTTAAAATAATCATGTCATGTAAAATAATCACAAAGACCTCTGTATAAAGTTCATGACATACATTAATCTCAAAAAATAATGCAAAATCTCAATATTTGCATAAACACATAATTACATCATAATCAATATAAATATGATTATCAAAATCATGCATAAATCTCAAATAATACTAAAATTTTTGAATTAAAACGAGAAAGACTTACCTAGAAGGAAAAATTACAAAAATACGATAATATTCCTTAATTTTCTTTTTCCATTTTCTTCTTCTTCTTCTTCTCTTCTTTTTCTTCTTCACGAATAGATCGACTGCTGAACACGAACCCAACACTCGAGCTCATCGAACTTCTTCAAATCGGCCTCAACTCGTTGGAGAACGAACGTCTGAGCTTGCCGCTCAGTGGACGATCGACGGATCTCGCGATGGGAAAACAGAGGGCTTCGACATCGCACAATCGATCGCAACGATGGACGACCACCACTCGCTACACGCGAACCTGTCGACTTCACCGAAACTACTGAAATATCGATTTCATTACATCGACGCTCCTCCAAGCTCGCCAACTCAAGGAAAAATACGGTCGTCGACCGCCGATTTGGCGAGAAGGCTGGTAGACAAAAACAGGGGACGCAGACATTTGCAATCTAAGATCCCTTTAAAGACAAAAATCTTCGCTTGGATGATGATTCAAGAAAAAGTTGTTTCCGAATGTTATTTCCCTAAGTTGGATTGAAATGAAGATATGATCTGCTCTCAATGTAACTCAGGACTTTGAACATATCAGACATATATTTGTGTACTACAATTCTTCGTTTGATTTCCGGTCCCTTCTGTTAAAAGATATTTGTAAACAGTTCTTGTCGGATTCTTTCCGTTCTGTAGCCCCTTTTTTTTTTACTCAAAATGATTAAATTTAAATTATCTAAATTAGCATGACATATCATTTCGATTTTTTTTTTCTTTTGGTTCATCAGGTTAACTAGAAATAATTATTCCTTCGGTCATTCTCATTAGAATATTATTTTAACATTCCTCAAAATTTTTAACTGCTCTATTTTCTGGTTAGGTCCTGACTCTATGTTTGAATTAAAAGGTGCAAATGAGAACAAAGTCGGATATCCGTTCTACTGACGTTATTGTTTGTACGAAGGTGATTGCCCCCCATGAAAGCATTATTGAAAATACGAACGATTAATTACTATTGTTTTGTTGTATTGGTTATGACCCTTATTAGCCTTCTATATTGTATTGTACATTTTCTTTCGGCTTTAGCTGTGGTTCTGTAGCCGAAGCGTTTTTTTGATACTATTTTATTCTTCTTTTTTTAAATATAATAAATATTTATTTAATACGTAAAAACAAACATTCTCCGTTCCTCCCACGCACGCTATTATATTTTTCGTGAAGGCGTGTACGGGTGAGATTTCTTTCGATCACGTGCATTTCTACTCGTAATTTTGTAAAAAAAAATATGAAAAACCTGACGATTGCAAATATATATATATATATATATGTGTGTGTGTGTGTGTGTGTGTGTGTTTTTTTCTATTGACGTCAGTTATCGATAAAATTCGATTTAACCAAAATTTAGTTCATTGACCGAGTATTTTTCGGCTAAACCGAACCCGCGCCAGCAGTCATACGTACCGCTCTGTGTGTTTTTATATATATATATAAAAAGAAATGGAAAAGTGATCGAGAACGTGCAGCTCGCAACCTGTCACATAGCGCACTATTACTTGAATTATTAATTGAAAAGCTAGGGAGATGGGCATTAATTGGTGAGCAAACAATCGGACACTTCCCATCTGAGAAATGGATGGCCGCCCATGACAACTACAACAAACAGACCGTCTGCCTGAGAAAAATGGGCTAATAAAGCTAAAAATATAATAATATTTATAACAGACTGTCTGCATCAGATGTATTAATTTAAAATTTATCAATAATAGGAATTATTCCGTTAAAAGTAAATAAATATCATATTAATTTGTCTGCTTCTGCGTTCTCTCCATTTGTATTGTTGTACATAGATGATGGAAAAACGTCCTTGACCAGGCAAAAACTCTTGTGATCATCACTCGCTCGGTGTTGGATCTCATCCAACGGTCTCGATCCATCCATCCCACATCCTTCCACCCTAGCAATGATGAAGCATCCGCTTTCCTCTTCCTTGCGCCACCGACATCGAGCTTCCTCCTCTGCCTTCTCACCGCCCAGCAACGGCGATGGGTATGGAATAAAGAGGGAGAGACCACAGCCACAGTGGGCATCATATCATGCTTTCATGGTCGGTTGGTATGCGATGAATAGGGAATGACCACCACTATAATGACCATCAATCGTAAAACGCTTTCGTTCTTGGTTGATATGTGACAAAACCGAGCCGCCGCCGCCACCACCACCACCACCACCACCACCACCAGGGGGTGATTAGTAGCCACACTTTTTCTGGACCATCTTTTTGCAGAGAGAGATAAAAATGCAGAGAGAGGTAAAAAAAGCACGTAAGTGGTTTTCGGGTTTATAAATGTAGGCAATAATATTGTATTTGTTTTTTCGTCGCATCTGTAAGCCGGCCGAACCCATCGGCTGGAATAGTACATTGGAAAATATGATCTCTTCCCCTTCCTCCTCCTCCTCCTCCTCTTCCTCTTCTCCGCTATCTTCACTACAGCTGTATGGATTGACGACACCGTCGTCACCACCATCACCACCACCTTCGCTGTCGTCGTCACTGCTATCAACATCTTCGTACGAAAAAATCGCGGTCGACGTCATTGAGGTGCTGAAGAAGGCAAGGGCGAAGGTGATAGCCCCGGTTCTGTGGACTGCGGTGGTGGTGTGCCTGGTCATGTCCGTGATGCTTTTTATTGACGTGGTTCTGCTGGGCGTGGTCAGCCTCTTCCTCAAGCTCTTCCGCCCGGCACCTCAACGCAAGTACAGGTGGGACGACGCAACCCCAACGGCGAGTTTATCGAAGGACACCACCGCTACCGCCGGTGGGTGCGAGGATCAGATTGTAGTCGTCGATTTGGAAGACGGTTCTTCGTCTGACGCTTTTCCCTTGGTTCTCGTACAGATTCCCATGTTCAACGAAAAAGAGGTCGGTCATTATTTCTTGACCATATTGATTTATAATATAATATGCCAAAAAATACGGTTGCTGTAATAAATTTTATCAGAGTAAATATTGTATTTAAAATGATTTTTTTTAAATATTTATTTTAAATGAATATATAAATTATAAGATAAATACTCATAATATTTTTTTACTTTCAACAACATTGAATTAAATTATATAATTATAATATAAAACGATATGATACACGCTGTTCTCAGGTTTATAAGCTTTCCATTGGTGCGGCATGCTCTCTCAGGTGGCCCTCGGATCGGATTGTGATCCAGGTGCTGGACGACTCCACGGACACCACCGTCAAGGTACTACCTTTTGCTGCTTCCCACTCATCCATTGTTAATTTAGTGATCGTAGAAGGTTGAAAAAGCTGCGATTTGGATGGTAAATCGATCATGTGGTTTGCGCAGGGGCTTGTGCAGTCGGAATGCAGGAGATGGGCGGGGAAGGGCGTGAACATACGGTACAAGGTGAGGGACGGCAGGAAGGGGTACAAGGCCGGCGCGCTGAGGGAGGGCATGGCTTGCGCCTACGCGTCCAAGTGCGAATTCGTCGCCATCTTCGACTCCGACTTCCAACCCCATCCAGATTTTCTGACGCAGACCGTCCCCTTCCTCACGGCTGACCCCTGCATCGCTCTCGTCCAAGCCCGTTGGGATTTCGGTACGTCCCATCTATCTAACACACGCTTGTTTAGGGCTGGACACTGAAATGGGGGAAAAGCAGATGAAGTTTGAAATTCATGAAAAATATGTTTTTTTGACTGTCTGTGTACTTATTTGAGAGTAGCGAAATTTGAATTGGAAGTAGTGGATCTGATTTTCTAACATTTTTCAGACTGTTGATTTTGATATTAAAAGTGAAAGTTTAGTTTAAAATTAATTGATAGTAAATGATGAATCCTTACTCATGTAAGATATCAATTTTTGTTTTATTTATAACTTTCTAACTATATATGCATTGAATAAACGTGTGTCGGGGTGATGAAATAATTTTCTCATCACCCACAACAAATACAAGTTAGAAGTCTTCTAACCAACGCGATTCTTGAGAAAAACACATTTGCTGAATAAGTTGTCTCAAGCAACGACAAACTCATGCTATCAATATTATACATAAACAAAGATTTATCGTACTTGGTAAACCAACCACTTGCTTGATGCTGCTTTCTGTTGATGTGGATGTATCAGAACTTGATAAGTTAAAGAGATTTATTTATTTATATATAAATCTATGTGTACTTGACTCGTAGGCGTATGTGCTGAATTCAATCGATTTCGATTGTATAAATTAAATAAATGTAATACTTTGTTCAACTGTAGTTTTTATCAGAAATCACTGTTATAAAATAGGCGTACGTATAAATTAAGGTGGAGCTAGCGAAATATTGCAGTGAATGCTGGGGAGTGTGTGCTAACAAGGATGCAGAAGATGACGTTGGACTACCATTTCAAGGTTGAGCAAGAGGCTGGCTCTTCTACCTGCGGATTCTTCGGCTTCAATGGTATGGTATTCTACCTAAACTGCAACGTACAGTTTCTCTTCAACATCCTCAAACGCCATTTTGGGGCGCAGGGACCGCGGGCGTGTGGAGGGTATCGGCATTGAACGAGGCCGGAGGGTGGAACGACAGAACCACCGTGGAAGACATGGATTTGGCCGTGCGAGCGACCCTCCGGGGCTGGAAATTCGTCTACGCTGGAGACGTCAAGGCTAGCATATTTAGTCATGTACACGAGAAAGCCTTTAACTCCAAAGCCCAATATTGTCGGTATCCTTTTTGCAGGTGAAAAGCGAATTACCGAGTAATTTTCAGGCCTACCGGAATCAGCAGCGCCGTTGGACGTGTGGAGCTGCCAATTTGTTTCGGAAAATGGGGATGGAGATCATAGCGAGTAAGGTAATATTTGCCATGGTTAATTATTTACATTCAAATTAAACCGGAGAAGTCGTCTAATCGATGCACGTTTGACTCAAAGCAGAATGTACCGCTCTTGAAGAAAGCTTACCTGATATACAGCTTCTTCCTTGTCCGGAAGGTGGTAGCGCACATCGTCACCTTCGTGTTTTACAGCGTGGTTATTCCTCTGTCGGTGTTTGTTCCGGAAGTCGAGATCCCAACTTGGGGAATGGTCTACGCGCCCACCGCCATCACCATTCTCAACGCCATCAGAAATCCCAGGTCAGAAACCAATTCAACCAACTTCCATCCAGTGATCATATATATATATATATATATATATATAGCACTTGCTTATACTTAATTAAAATGTCTTGCACTTGCATTTGCCATGACAGTTGCCTCCATCTTCTGGTCTTCTGGATCGTTTTTGAGAATGCAATATCCTTCCACAGGATGAAGGCAACAGTAAGTGGTTTGTTTGAAGCAGGAAGCACAAACGATTGGATCGTCACGGAGAAGCTTGGAGAAGCTCTTCTAGCGAAACCCAGAAGTGCCAGAGAACAAGGGAAGCCTAGCATCAGATTCAGACAAAGGTAACCACCGTAAACAAACACATCAAATCAGTAGTACCATGATGAAATGAAACACCTACAAATTTTTTAAAAAAAGAAGAAGCATCCACATCTGCTTTATTTTCAAGTACAGGATCTACTTGCCGGAGATTGGGATTGGGATTTTCCTCCTTGCATGTGCTACCTACAATCTAGTCTGCGACAAGAATTACTATTACGTGTATATCTACCTACAAGCAATTGCTTTCCTAATCGTCGGTTTTGGATACATCGGCACCTAGTGAGCAACCATCGCCCATACTTTTTCAAGGCATGACCACATACATACATCTGGTGGTTGCCTTTATCAACTGAGGCAAGCTGAGAATTACCAAGCGGCAACACAAAAGCAAAGAAGATATTTCTCTTGTTTCCAAAGCCACCAAATTTCCTCACATTTTTTACCGTGAAGAAGAGATTGTACCATTCTTTTTCCCATGTTTTTATCAATGTTGATTTTATCACAGTCGTTGTACGGTATGCACTAGCGCGCAGTGCAAAACAAAGTCTTTACCACCTGTAAAGTCGCTAGCAACAAAGATGGCACATTACACTTCAATGTACGTCACAAAACGTACCAACGAAGTACTATATACCAAACATCATTACATTTCAATGCGTCTCATCATACGAGCCACCATTGTCTCTCTTTTCTCTGAGTTCGCAAGTTCTTCATTTACATTTAACTCTCATTCTCATCATAGTTAACAATATGAAGCCCCGTGACAAACCTAGCGTTTCCATGCTGATCAGCGCTTGTAAAAGTGAGAATAGGTTCGATCTACGGTAGAAGATAAAGAAAACTAGCTAGAGAAATTCAGGAAATTGCTATAATGATGCTCTCTCTAATACTTTGGTGATGTTCATGTAGAAAGGAAAATCAGATGATCCTCCTGCGGTGATGGAAATCCACAACCATACTTGTGAAAGCTATGATGTATATAAAGAGTTTCTAGGCTGGCAACCTATGAGAGCTGTAGTTAATGTAATATGAGACAAGAGTGTTTGTACACCGTTTACTCCAGCAAGTTGGTAGCAAGTTATCTTCTTCGAAAGAGTTTTATATTCCAAGCAATGACTTTTCTATTGCATATTATCATACCAGCAACTTTGTAGGCATCAGGAATTTGGTTTTTAATCTTTCCAAAATTTGCACTTTTCTCGATTAGCGCTACCTAATTAAAATTTCCTGAAATCTATTTGAAATTTCACTTGAGAAGGTGTTTGTATAACTAAAAAATGATTGAAAAAGTTAGAAAGAAAAATGATGAAAACTTTTCTATCATTTTTTTGGACGTTTGTGAGTTAAATTAATTTCTGAAGGATTCTATCATTTTTTCTTGTATTTAAGAAAAAAAAAAATTTCTTTTATTTTTTAATATTTTGATCTTTAAAATAAATAAAAAATAAAAGAATAGAAAAGTGAATTATCACATAATATATTAGCAACATGTAATTTTAATATGAAAATTATTTATATCATTAATGAATGAAAATTGATATTATAAGAGATATGTGAAATAATAAAGATATATGAAATATATTTTATATTGTAACTATAGTCATAATGACTCTATCTTGTATTATCTATAGTATTTTTTTTTATCTTGTAGATAAATATAAAAAAAAAAATTAATTTATCAATTTTAATATTTTCTATTCTATTTATAAACATACATATCTTATGATTTTTAGTCATTTAGTATTTTATACATAAACATATGTATTTTAAATTTTGTCATTTTCTATTCTTAACATAAATATTTTAATTTTTTATTAACTTTTCGTTACTTTATTTTTTTTATAATATTTTATCATTTTCTTTCTATCAATATACACAAAAACCCCCCATTAAATCTCCATAAAAAAGACAAAAAGCCCCCTTAAATCTCCAGAAAACCCTTTTTGAATGCTAACCAAATTTACACCTTAACCTAAAGCATTACATGCCAAAAATCCACGTCACCCGCTATGTCACTAGGCACATCGCCCACCAGACCTGCTACGTCGCCTCGTCACCGCTCCACCGGCTCCTCTTCCACCTGAGCGACGAACGGCCGGCACGTTTAATGGGGGGGGGGGGGGGAGAACATGCACCAGCGTCCGTGCTCCACCGGCTCCTCCGTTCAACCCATCAAACCTCCCTCCGTGGAGGCTCCCCTATCGCACCCAACCCATGCGACTGCCGCCCGAGTTGCGGCGGCCTTAGCAGCTCCACCTCGAGCCTTCGACCCATGTTCCAACTCTCGCATTCCCACACCACCTCCGACGAAGCTCTAAGGCGCTATTTCTGGAGCAGCAACATGCGAGGAAGGGGCAGTCAGTGAAGCTCTCCTCCACCAACACATCAACTCCTCCAGGCCCTCTGTTAGAAAAAATAGATCTCTACCAAACACTGGTTTCGGTTTGTGATTTCCGTCCACCAACGTTCGGTAGACCGATCTTGTCAGTCTACCAAACGAAGGCTGCGTGTGCATACCGACGAAAGTCGTTGGTATGCCAAATTAGCATATCACTTTCATCTCAACATCGTATCATGCTGGTTAGATGCCGCGTACTTTTATTTTTCACCACTTTTCCAATCCAATCGTTAGATTTGTCTGGTTTTATCGATGTTCGCACTGCACGAGGTAAGCTCGATCTCTGAAGAGTCGTTCGAAATTCGATGCTTGGATGAAGATTTACAGATCTTTAAACGTCTTGAGGTAAGACCGTCTAACCTCACTTGGAGTTGTTAGTTTTCACTATTTTAGAGCTTTCAAATGGAGTAAATTTTGCTTAAATTTGAGCGTTAGATTAAAAGAAATTGGAAAATTGAAATTGGCGAGTGCGAGGATGTCGACGAGCATGAGGGGAAATCGACTACGATACAGGTGACGGTGACGGTGACGGTGCAGGCGAGTGCGCAGGTGTTCGGGGTCGAGCGTGAGGGATCGACTGTCGGAATATTAATTCCTGACTTTTTAAGTTGAGAATTTATTTTCTCAAATACCTTGTTATTTAAAATCTGACAGAAATTTTTTTTAATTCCATTAGATTTTAAGTTTTAAGTGCACAAATCCTTCCTTAGACTTTCGTAGCAATGCCGTATGATGTGCCCCGTTTTCTTACATATTTGACAGATGATATTGGCCTAAATAGGGTGGTGAAGGGGGTTGAAAACAATCATCGCTGTGTACATGTTCCCAGCAACCTTGGCCACAACAACGTTTAGCTCTCAGATCAAGGTAAGTTGAAGGAGAAGGCTGCCTTGCCTGCAGTTATCTTCGATAGAAGGCTAAAGTTCTCAGCTTAAGCTTGTAGAAATCATTGAATACATATTTATTACGGTGAAAACGAGGGAGAGAACACTGAACACGGCCACAATGGGCATCCTATCATGCTTTCGTGCTCCGCTGGCATGCCATAAATAGGGAGCATCAATCATACACGCTTTTATCCTTGGATATGTGACAAATACCGCCGCCACCACCACCACCACCAGAGGGTGATCAGTAGCCACGCTCTTTACGGACCATCTTTTGCAGAGAGAGAGAGAGATAGAAAAGCATGTTAGTGGTTTTCGGGCTTATAAATGTAAGGAATGATATTGTATTTGGTTTTTATTCGCATCTGGAAGATGGGCCAAACCCATCGCCTAGAATAGTAAGTACAGTGGAAAGAAAATATGATCTCTTCCTTCTCCTCCTCCTCCTCGTCTCCCCTATCTTCACCACACCTGTATGGATTAACGGCACCATCGCCACCACCGTCGTCGACATTGCTAGCAACATCTTCGTACGAAAAAATCGCGGTTGGCGTCGCTGAGGTGCTGAAGAAGACAAGGGCGAAGGTGATAGCCCCGGTTCTGTGGACTGCGGTGGTGGTGTGCCTGGTTATGTCCATGATGCTTTTTATGGACGTGGTTCTGCTGGGCGTGGTCAGCCTCTTCGTCAAGCTCTTCCGTTCGGCATCACAGCGCAGGTACAGGTGGGACGAGGCAACACCAACGACCAATTTCCCGAAGGAGACCACCACCACCACCGCCGCCGCCGCCGGCTTTTCCACCGCCGGTGGTGGTTGCGAAGATCAGCTTGTGGTCGTCGATTTGGAAGACGGTGCTTCGTCCGACGCTTTCCCCTTGGTTCTCGTGCAGATTCCCATGTTCAACGAAAGAGAGGTAGGTGATTATCTCTTGACCATATTTATTCAGAATATAATATACCAAAAGAATACGGTCGCAACATTTGCACTGTGAAATATATTACTTTAAAATTTACTAACGGTGAAGATTGTATTTTAAAAAATATTTATTTATTACTTCCAACAACATTGAATTAAATTATATAATATAAAAGGACATGGTACACGCTGTTCTCAGGTTTACAAGCTTTCCATTGGCGCGGCATGCTCTCTCAAGTGGCCTTCAGATCGGATTGTGGTCCAGGTGGTGGACGACTCCACGGACACCACCGTCAAGGTGCTACCTTTTGCTGCTTCCCACTCGTCGATTGTTAATTTAGTGATCGTTGAAGGTTGAAAAAGCTGCGATTTACATGGTAAATCAATCATGTGGTTTGTGCAGGAGCTTGTGCAGTCGGAGTGCAGGGCATGGGCGGAGAAGGGCGTGAACGTACGGTACGAAGTGAGGGACGGCCGGAAGGGGTACAAGGCCGGCGCGCTGAGGGAGGGCATGGCTTGCGCCTACGCGTCCAGGTGCGAATTCGTCGCCATCTTCGACTCCGACTTCCAACCCCATCCCGACTTTCTGATGCGCACCGTCCCTTTCCTCACGGCCGACCCCCGCATCGCTCTCGTCCAAGCCCGATGGGATTTCGGTAAATCTTATTTAATTAACTAACTACGCTTCCTCCTCCCTCATTTTAATCATTAGTCGTGTCCTAGACTCCTAGGCGTATGCGCTACATGCAATCGAATACGTACGTATAATCAAATAAATGTGATGAGAACCTTTAGCTGTGGTCTTCATCAGAAATCACCGTTATAAAATAGTCGTACGTACAAATTAAGGCGGAGATAGCGAAATGTTGCAGTGAATTCTGGGTATTCCGTGCTGACGAGGATGCAGAAAATGACGCTGGACTACCACTTCAAGGTTGAGCAAGAGGCCGGCTCTTCCACCTACGGATTCTTCGGCTTCAATGGTATGATGTGGTACCTAAACTGCAACGTACAGTGTTGAAGTTCCTCAACTTAAACCACATTTTGGGGCGCAGGAACCGCGGGTGTGTGGAGGTTATCGGCATTGAACGAAGCCGGAGGGTGGAACGATAGAACCACCGTGGAAGACATGGATTTGGCCGTGCGAGCGACCCTCCGGGGCTGGAAATTCGTCTACGCTGGAGACGTCAAGGCTAGCATATTTAGTCATGTACACAAGAAAGCCTTAACTCCAAAGCCCAATATTGTCGCTATCTTTTCTGCAGGTGAAGAGCGAATTACCGAGTAATTTTCAGGCATACCGGAATCAGCAGCACCGTTGGACTTGTGGAGCTGCCAATTTGATCAGGAAAATGGGGATGGAGATTATAGCGAATAAGGTAATATCGGCTGCTTGCTTGTGGTTGACTTGATCATCATCAAGCCATGGTTAACTATATACGTTCAGATTAAACTGGAGAAGTCGTCTGATCGATGCACGTTTGTGTCAAAGCAGAACGTACCGCTCTTGAAGAAAGCTTACGTGATATACAGCTTCTTCCTTGTCCGGAAGATGGTAGTGCACATTGTCACCTTCATGTTTTACAGCGTGGTCATTCCTCTGTCTGTGTTTGTTCCGGAAGTCGAGATCCCATTTTGGGGAATCGTCTACGTCCCCACCACCATCACCGTTCTCTACGCCGTCAGAAATGGCAGGTCAGAAACCAATTCAACCAACTTGTAACCCGTGACTTTACACGCACGCTTTGCACTTGCATATAATTAATTAAAATATCTTGCACTTGCATTTGCCACGACAGGTGCCTCCATCTTCTAGTCTTGTGGATCGCTTTTGAGAATGTAATATCCTTCCACAGGATGAAGGCAACAGTAAGTGGTTTGTTTGAAGCAGGAAGCACAAACGATTGGATCGTCACGGAGAAGCTTGGAGAAGCGCTCCTATCGAAACCCAGAAGTACCGAAGAGAAAGGAAAGCCTAACATCAGATTCATACAAAGGTAACCAACCGTAATCAAACCCTTCTTGATCATAGATCACCTACAAAATTTTTTTAAAAAAAAAAGGAAAAAAATCCACATCTGCTTTCTTTTGAAGTACAGGATCTACCTGCAGGAGATTGGGGTTGGGATTTTCCTCCTTGTGAGTGCTACCTACGATCTTGTCTACGAGATGCACTACTATTACGTGTATATCTACCTACAAGCAATTGCTTTCCTAATCGTCGGTTTCGGATACATCGGCACCTAGTGAAGCAACCATTGCCCGTACTTTTTCTTAGCAATGACCATACATATCCAGTGGTTGCCTTTTTCAACCGAGGCAAGATGAGAATTACCAAGCGACAACGCAAAAGCAAGGTAGGAGCTAACATGTAGACCACTCGTGAAACATTCGGACAGGCGGATGTCTCTCTGGTTTCCAAAGCCACCAAATTGCCTCACATTTTATCCGGAAAAAGAGATTGTATCATTCCTTTTCCCATGATTTTATCACAGTGGTTGCACGGTATACACTAGTGCACATTGTAAACAAAGTCTCACCTGCGGCAAAGTTACCACCAATAAAGATGGTACATTACACTTTAATTTAACAAAATGCACCAACAGAGTATTATGTACAGAACATCAATCGTTCTCCATCTCTGTTCACACGTTCTTCATTCATTCTCATTCTCATCACCCAATATGAAGCTGCTAAGGAAATTTCAAAGAACAGCTCGAAACGTTTTTACATCACCGAGGAAATGCAAAAGGGGATGAATTACCTGGACGATAAAATGAATAAAAAAAATAGAGAAATAAACATATTGCAAAAGTAGAAAGCATAGCGATATTTAGCAAGCATCTAAAAATATAGACATCTTCTCTGTGCCGTAATGTAAGACCTATACCAAAGATAACCTCACACATACTAAACTTTTCTCTGCTTGCGGTAATGAAGGGCACAGCTTGTAGAAAGTTTCCCATCAATTCCTTTCGATAGGCTATCTTCCACCGCACAAGGTGAGCTGCTAATGCCACCACACGAGTTTTTCGAACTTCGCTTATATGTTGAGAAAGATGTCGATGTTGGCACGTCCAAGAAGGATATTTCTTCCTTTTCTTCGCATGTTCGCGCAGATTTCCTCTTGGACCCGGGAAGTAGCTTTAGTCCTGAAAATCAAGTTACAATAACATGGAGACAAGTTTAGCAAACTAAAAAAAAGAATCTCGCAATGCCAACCTTCCTATGTACGTAAATTATTACCACGAAGCGTGTTAGAAATACATGATTGTATTTCTGTATCCCCACAATCACAAGAAAAATCTTGAGAGCTGCAACCACGACAACGACCAGTCCTGCAATGTGATTTAGGGAAAAATAAAGTAAAATGAATCTCAATTTATATCCTTCAGAATCGAGGGTACATATTTCCATTTTGCTGTGCTTGAAAATAAAGTCAAATGCTGGGTAAAACTTGCAAACTAAACCACATCTATGAAACATCCATTTAATCCCTTGTAACTTTATATCAACGACTATTAAATTGAAAGAATCATCTAGATAATCTCTTTCATTCCTTTTTTCAACATTTTAAATAACCCATATGCTAATTCAATTCGACTGGGTTTTTAACATCATGCAATACTGACCACACTTCTCACATTGTATGATTTTGCCAAATAAATATAGAACACCGCATCACATAAATGACCATTTTGTTAAGGTATCTAACCCTATATTAATTAATGTTGTGCTTTGTAATTAATAATAATTAATATAGGTTCAGCTTTTATCTAAGAACATGGGCTGTATTTAATTATATCTAACTCTGAATGTAATTATTATTATCAGACCAGAATAAGATTTCACCTGCTTCTCTCAATAAAGACTTTTAACCATAGCTTCCTTTTTTAATTAAATAAACATCTTCGACACTTTGGAATCAGCAAAAGAAACATCAATCTTCCAGTCAAAGTACGCCATCACCTAGTCTAACATGTAAAATTACACTTACAAAGAAGCATACAATATAAATCTGGTTTAATAATGATACAAAAAAGAGCATAATTTATATATCTACGTGACTATCAGCTACCAAAGTGTGTAGGACAGTAATAAATGGTCAAGGGGTGTGAACGACATGAAAATTTTATAGATGGGAAAACAAAGAGAAAAAATCAAGCATATTCCACAAGTATTAAAGGAATGTATAAGCAATGACTGAACAATAAATCACAAAGCATATTTTGTAAGAAGTTATGGCAAGGAAAAATCAGACCTGTACATGTGCTCAACAAAGTCATCAATAAGAACAGGCCAAGCACCTGCAAAAAAACAGTGAAACTACAGTTTTACTACAATATTGCACGTTACAACAGACCACGACAATGAAAAGTGATTTCAGAAAAAGAAAATTAAATGGCCTACAAAACATCAATTACAAATTTTTATTTAGGTATACCTTGGACAAATCAATCAGATATTGACAGATATATAGTCATTCAAAATCACTGGTAATTTTGAGCCGAGTTGTGTATTTCTTCAAATCCTGGGTGGCTACCCTTCTTAATTGGCTATTGTATATTTTTGATAGGTCTCTGGGGTTGTCTTGCTACTGGAATTTAGTTATTTTTCTGAAATAAGAATTTTCGTTGCACTTCTTAGAAAAAAAAAACACCACTTGAAAACCATCTTTTGTTCAGTGATGAAATGTTACACTTCTAAAAACAAAACATTCCAAATTATGAAAGTTATTTTTCCAATTGGATTCGTTAAGATCATACTATCTTAGAGAAAGTATGTTCTTAATCTTCTACAGGAGACAGATCTCACTACATGCAAACTAGAAAGTACTCTCATTGATCAGAACCCAGCCTTATATGATGAAGCATCAGATGTGTACTATTGGTTGATATAGGCAATTAATTGGGAAGCACATCTACTTGACAATGACACATTCAGGCATCCAATATATACAGATTGACGTGGCAATGGTTTTGACCAGAGTCCCAGTTTCATGCCATTGGGGCATTCAAGAGAAGGGGAATGACGTTCATGCATGTCGTGACTTTTCTTTCTACTTTTTAAAAGTAGGTTTTACTTTATCAATGATCTTAAATTAACAAGATGAGACAAGTCTCATCTGATAATTTGCTCTCTCTCTCTCCCTACACATGTAAACATAATTCAATCTTATTAAATTGTTGAAAGATTCAACTTAAAACAGTTGGTTCAAAGTGAAGAAACCTCTTGCTATATATATGCAAATATTGTCCTCATTTTTCTTCAGACTACCTAATTTTCATCCTCATTTATGATTTATGAACTTTTAGACTTACGACTTACGAGTATCCACGTTTTAGTCAGATGGATGTGTGAGGACTTGTGTCTAGTAGATCGCTTTTTACTATGATACCATGTTGATATGTAGATATATAATTCAAATATAATTAATTATAAGTGGAAATATCTTTGATATCATGTTGAATTATAAACATGTAATTTAAAATTAATTGGCTCTTAGTAAAAGTCTCATTATAAGTATGCAAGTTTTATCCTCATTTTCTCATATGAGAATATTCCTGCAAAGATAAAAAGGTACCAAAATAAGAAGCATTTCAAGTGGCAAAACAATTAGCATTCAACTTAATGTCCTAAGCAACTTAATGAAACAATCCAACATTTGTTATAATTATAAAGTAAGAATATTACCTTTCGGATCATACCCATCAAGATCCTCATATACACATCGACTGAACGCCAACAATTGCTGCCAAGTATCTTCAGATATATTATAGCGTTGATTTTTCTGTTTCAAATGGCAACAGAAATTATTAGCCTACAAAAGATGACAAGAAAAGAAAGGATGCCTTTGTTAACCTATAAGTCAACAAAAAAAATGCTAAGAGCACTGTTAGTGAAGTTAAAAATAAGGTTTATAAGGAATTATACGATAAATTGAACATAAACAAGAAAAAAATAAAATATATAAATTTGCTAAGGCTAGAGAAAGAAAATCTAGAGATTTAAGTGTATTAAAGACAATGGTGGTAGAGTTTTAATAAAAAACATGAAATAAAAAATAGATGGTGTAGGTATTTTAGTAAACTTTTTAATGAGTCTACCATGAAAAACTCTTACATGCAAAAGTTGAGTAGTAATACAAAAGATACAAATTATAGATATTTTAGAAGAATAAGTAATTTAGAGGTAGAAGAAGCTATTAAGAAAATGAAATGTGAGAAAATTATTAGACCATATGGTATTCCTATTGAAGTATAAAATTGTATGGGTGAAGTAGAGATTAAGTGGTTAACAAAATTTTTTAAGATAATTTTAAAGGCAAAAAATATGTTCGATGAATAGAAAAAAAATTCTTAAATACCTATATTTAAGAATAAGAAAGACATACAAAATCGTAATAATTATCATGGTATTAAGTTAATGAGTCATACTATAAAATTATAAAAAAAGGGTAATTGAATAAAAACTAAGACATAACTAAAATCACAAAAAATTAATTTGAGTTTATGCTAAGTAGGTAAACAATCGAAACTATTCATTTATTTATACAACTAATAAAAAATCTTAGAATTAAGAAAAGGACCTTTATATGATTTTCATTGATATAGAATAAGCTTATGATAAGTACCTAAAAACCTATTGTAATGCATTTTAAAAGAAAAGAAATACTAATAGGATATATTGATATTATGAAAAAGTAGTTACTAATGTTAAAACTATAAAAAAGGAAACTAGGGACTTTCTTATAGTCATAGGTTTACATCAAGAATCCTCTTTAAGTCCATATCTATTCACCTCGGTCATGGATGAAATAACTAAGAAAATTCAAAGAAAAATACCTTGATGTCTGTTGTTTGCTTATAACATAATTTTAGTTAATGAAAGTAAGTTAAGAATTAGTTTTAAATTAGAATTATGAAGAGGCACTTTAAAGTCCAAAGAATTCAAATTAAATAGATCAAAATTTGAACATATATAATGTAAATTCAATGAAAGTAGGAATCATAATGAAAGTATATACTTAGATGATCACAAGATTCATAGAAGTAAAAATTTTAAATACTTAGGATCTATAATTAGTAATGAAAAAAATTATAGGATACCCTTAAAATTAAAAAGAAAATTTTATAAAATTATTATTCACCTAATGTACTTTATGGTACAAAATGCTAGGTTGTAAAGTATGAACATATACAAAACGTTAATGTTGCTGAGATGCATATATTTAGATGAATAGGTAGTAATATTATAAGAGATAAACTTAAAAACAATTTTATTAGGAAAAGTGTAGGAGTTGCACTTATTAAAGATAAAAGAAAATCAACTAAGGTAGCTTGGTTAAAATACTAAGGTTAATCTTTTTGGGCAATTATCTCTAACATGGTACCAAACATAACCATCTTGCCCTCTCTATAACCGTTTGGCCCCTTCTTCTCTAACAACAGTTCATCACCCTCTTTGCTACCACCTCGGCAACTTTGTCTTCTTCTCTAGTGACAATTCATCTGCTGCACTTCTGTCATGACTTTCATAGAGTCTTCTAAAAATGAATGAACTTCAAAACTCACTACAATGAGCATTAAACTCAATACAAACAATTATCATTATGGGTGAGTGCATTTGAAACTTTCCCAGACACCCACATGAAAGAACATCACCTCTGCGATGGTCCACCCAACATGAAGGCTACAAACTACACTGTGTGGTATGCTACTGATTGTGCAGTGATTTCTTGGTTGATTGCTAGCATCAAGGACAATATCACCTACAACATTTCTAAGTTTTGTTTGGTGAAGTGTATTTGAGAGACATTACATGCAACCTATAGCAATGACAATGACATTACCCATGTTTGTGACATTTATGCCAAGTTGTTCTCCCACCAGCAAGCTAATCGCACCATTCATGAATATTACAATGGGTTGAAGTCATTTCTTGATGAACTAAACATCTACCAACATTTGGCTAACAATATGGTGACAATGCGTTGCCATCGAGAAGAACTTATTGTTGCTATCTTTCTTTCCAACTTGCACCCTAATCTATCTACCCAAATCTAAGGTCATATTCTTAGTGGTGACTCAGTCCCTTCACTCCAGACTACTTGCAACTTTGTCTTCCATATTTCCACCACCACATCAATCCTAACATCTAACGTGTCTACCTTGCACTCTACAATTGATGACTCTGGTGTGTGTGGTCGAGGATGCTTTGCATGGAGAAACCATAAACCCTGTGAGCATTGTAGGTGTCAAAATCATCCATCCAACTACTATTAGGTGAAATTTCGTTAGCCAAGTCAAATGACTCCACTTGTTGCTCTAGCTTCCCTTACATCTTAAGCTTTGTCAAATATTCTTCCTACCACTGTCAACTCATCTTAGAAGCAAGTAATCATTTCTCGACATGATTATGACAAGTGACTTCTCTTACAAGCCAAACAAACTTCTGCCAATGCCTTTTTCTCTAGTATAACTTCTTCTTCCCTTACCTCTAATATGTCTTAGATTATTAATTTAGGTGCTTCTTAGCATATGACAAGCACTAAGTCCCTCTTTACACACTTTATTAAGCTTTCCAACTTTCATTCTGTTGCTTTAGGCAATGGACAAAGTTGTCAAGTTCTTAGTGAAGGCACTATTCCAACTACCTCTCAACTTCATAATAACAAAGTTTTATTTGTTCCTGACTTTTCTATCAATCTTTTATCTATTAGTGTCTTAATTAAACAATTTTATTGTTCTATCACTTTTTTCTCCTTTTACTATATCTTTCAAGATTTATAGATAGGGAAGAAGATTGATTTGAGCCATGATCATGGAAATGAAGTATATATCCTAGACAAAGATGATATTCCTTGTGAGATTGCCTCTCCTGCAACATCTAGTGATCCATCCATTTTATGGCATCATCAATTGGGTCATCTTTTGTTTCATAAGCTTTAAGAAGCTCTCCCTTGGATTTCATTGTTGTTTGTGTTATGTTAATATTGTATTCTAGGAAAACATTTTCATACCACTTATAAAAGTTGAGTTGTCTTCTTATTCTAGTTTGTTAGAAGTTATTACTAGTGATATATAGGATTCGTCTCATTTTCTATCACTAGCTATTGTTAACATATTGGATTTGTTGATGAGTTTTCCCATGTATCTTAAGACTATTTACTAAAAGATAGGCACCATATCTCTAATGTAATCCATACCTTTTCTAATAAAATTCAAAATCAATTTGTTGTTATATCTAAAATCTTTCATATAGATAATGCTTTAGAATTCTTGCAAACTAATGCTCAATCTCTTTGTGCTAATCGTGACATTTTTCATTAGACCATGTGTCCACATACATCTTATTAGAATAGTATTGTCAAGCACAAACATTGTCATCTCCTTGATGTTGTTTGCATCCTTGTATTTGAAATACATGTTCCTACTTACCTATGGTTTGATGTGATTCTTACTATCTCTTTTCTCATTAATCGAATGTCATTTTCTCTATGTGGAGGTGAAGGTCTGTTAAGGCAGCTCTCCCCTTAACACAAGCTCTTTTCCTTGCCTTGTGTTTTTGGTTCTATCATCTTTGTTAAGAATTTTTACTAGGATTGGATAAATTTGTGCCTCAATCTTTCAAGTGCATCTTTGTTAGTTATTCTCATATATAAGAAGGTTATTGTTACTTCCACCCTCCTACTCACAAGTATTTTATATCTACTGATGTCCATCTTCTTAAGGGTACACACTATTTTGATAGTCTATTGTCTTCTCCTTCCTAAGATCCTCTTCCTTAGCCACTTTGTATTTCTCGTACTTAGGTTCCTATCCCAATGAGTGTCCCACCAAATAGTATACCTTCTACAACATAAGCCTTGTAGGTTTATCATCAACAACAAAAGTCATCTACTTTAGAGACATCTTCACAGTTAGACCAACCTTCTTCTGTAAATCCACCACACAAGTGCACATTCTTTCACTACACATCTTCTTTCTACTTATATTACCTATGATTCACTTGGTCCTTCATATCGTTAATTTGTCATTTCCTTATTATTTAAATCTATTCCTAAGACTTATCATGAGACACTTATCCTTCCACATTGGAAGTTTGCTATAAATGAGGAAATGCAAGCATTGATTGTGTGCGGTACATGGCAATTGATGGCTCAACTTGAAGGTGCTACTGTTGTTAATTGTCATTAGGCTTTCACTATCAAATGGAAACCAGATGGTTGTTTAAATTGCCGTAAAGTTTGTCTCATTGTTCAAGTTTTACTCAAACTTATGGTATGAATTATGTGAAGACCTTTTCCCTTGTTGTTCATTTAAACTCTATTTGAGTTATTCTTTTTGTGACTATAAATAATGGTTGGAATCTCTCTCAACTTGATGTTTGCAGATGTTCCCAATGCTTTTCTTTATAGTGACCTAGATAAGAAAGTATTTATAGAACAACATTCAAGATATGTTGCTTAGAGAGAGAATATAGTATATTTACTTCAAAAGGTTATTTATAAACTAAAATAAAGTCCACAAGCTTGATTTGATAAATTCAGTTTTGAAATGTTACAACATAGTTTTAAAAGGTGCCTAGTAGATCCTTCTATGTTTATTAGAAAAAGTTTTATAGGTTATGTCATTCTAACTATTTATGTGGATGATATCTTGCTAACTAATATTGACATAATAGATATTCTAAATACTAAATTTTAACTAATAGCAATATTTTGCTATCAAAGATATAAGCAAACCAAGGTCTTTCTTGAGTATAGAGTTTGCTTATAAAAGAGACAAATTATATCTTTCCCAGAGAAAATATGCACTAGATTTGTTAGAAGAAATTGAACTTTTGGGATTCAAACCTGAGTCTATACTTATGAAGTTGAATCCACCTTTTTGGGATATTGATTTTGATCTTTTCAAGATGTTAGGAAATATCACAAGTTGATCGAAAAACTTATATATCTCACGGTTATTCATCTAGATGTTTCTTATGTTATTAGCTTATTAAGTCAATTTATGCAAGAACCAAAAGAAGTGCACTAGAATGGAGCTATTAGGATTCTCTCTTACATAAAAGGGAATCCTAGTAAGGGTTTGATTTACTCTAGAAATGGACATCTACAAGTAGAAGCCTATTTTGACTCCAGATATCAAAATCTACTTCTGATTATTGTATTTATGTACGCAGAAATCTGATAACTTAGTAAAGTAAGAAACAAAACATGGTATCCAAATCTAATACAAAATACAAGTCCATGTCACAAACAACTAGTGAAATGGTTTGACTCAGATACTTATTAATGGAACTTGGTATTCAGGTGCATTTGCTTATGCACATGTATTATGATAATCAGACAGCAATTTATATCTCTAGTAATTATACATTCTATAAACAAACTAAGCATATTGAGGTTGATTATCACTATATTCAAGAACTTGTGGTTGCTAGAATTATCTTCACTCCTTATACTAGATCTTCTCAATAATTAGCAACTATATTTACTAAAGGTCTTAGTGTAAATGTATTTAATGAATTATGTAACAAGTTGGAGCTCTTGGATGTTTATACTCCAACTTGAGGGGAGGTATTGAAGTATTATATTATTAGTTTAGGTCTATATGTTTAACTAAGCTCATTACAACCCAATTACATTTTTGTATATGTATATATATCTTATCAATTAAAACAAAGGTTAATCTTTTTGGACAATTATCTCTAACAAAAAAATTTAAATTTATGCAATTTAATTAAAGACTTGCCGATAGATAGAAATATCTGAAAGAAAAACATTCATGTATTCAATCTCATATAGTAAGATTATGACTCAAATTGTTGTTATTACTAAATGTTGAATAGCCTTCATAAGATAAACAGAATTATCACCATATCATTTCAACAAAACTTCATGCATTTTTTGTTGAAGCAACTATTCCCGATGAATCAGTTCATCAACAATTAAACAATTAAGTGCTGAAATTTCTTGATATCAAGCAAGAAACTAAAATGCAATAATTGTTGACATTCTCTTACTAACTAGTCGACTATCTTCAGTCTCATATTAAGAATAGACTTGATCAAGAGCATACTAGTACATAAAACGCTAGTGTTGACAAATAAAAATAAAAACAATACCTCTACAAATGCACACCATTGGTTAAGTAATCGAAATCGTCCAGGCAGAACCAGTTTCCAAGCTTTTATAGCCCTGTCAACAGCTGGAGTACATAAAGATAAGATACCAAATGAGAGTTGTTTCAAAACATAAAATCTTAAGAAAGAAGAGAACAGATTCTGTGAATATTTCAATGGAAACAAAAGTCTCACGGATACTCTTTTGTCCCTTCTCACGGCATACGAAAAAGACAAAATTGTAGAAGCACAAGAACTGATGAGAATCTACCTAAAAAGTTAGTCAGAAACATCAGGTAAAAATTGCCCTTCAATTTATAGTTTTCACATATAGAACTCAGAGACATTCTTTCAGGAGGTAGAAAAATAGACTTACAGAAAAGTCAAGATGCGACATGAGCTTGCCAAGATTATTGAAGATTGTATCACTGACAAAAATATTGGAAATAATGTTCAATTTGGTATAAAATAAGGCATACAAGACTAAGATTACCAGCACAAACAATACTTGCATAGAATGCACAATAGAGAAAAGCTTTTAGATATACTAATTCCTTTCATTCAAAAGAAATTCTGATTGAAAATTAAAACAAGTTAGGAATGATGTTAAATGATTTCTATTGAACATGCAAGGAAAACAGATTAATTATTACATTGGGGTAATTGACACATTCAATGAAGCTAAAATGGAAATATTGTTCACATATTAAAAGCCCTAAGCTCAAAAAGTAGGTGGTTGATTATTTAAGTTGCATCTATTAGGCTGCAGGGTCTTTGAAGTAAAGATAGCGGAAATTAGACAAGGACTCATCATTTACTTGGTGCAGCTTGAATGTGAAGTCTGGGATCAGTCAAATTTGAGCTCCAAATGGTGGAAAAAAATCATTTACATGTTGAATACTTGGATTGCAACACAGATTTTTTCCATAATTTTGCAAATGGGTGTAGATGAATAGCCACATAGGGTTGATTGCCATTAATGGCATGAATCTCACAGAAAAAGATGAAATGAGGACTAGGATTAAGGCATTTTCAATGAAGCACCTTATAGTTAGACATCAGTGTTTCTTCAATTCGGTTTGAAAACTTGCTCCATTACAAACTTGAGTCTTGGAAGTCCCTGTCAAAGAGGTGGAAATGAAGTGGGTGGTTTTTGTGATAATGGTAGTCTCGATGTTTGCCCATTTTATATTGCAAAAGTTCTGGAATGTCTTTAAAGATGAAATTATGTTCACTTCAAAGATCTCCAAGCAACAAGGCTGCTAACTTGAATGACGTTGAAAATGTACACAAGGGAAGAAAAAAAATCTATATCAATAAAATAATTCCTCACTAGGTTTTTTTTTGTCGATTGCATATGTATTTAGTGCATGGGATAACCGTGAATTGCGCATATATACATATAAACATACTTGCCTTGTGGAAAATGTAGAGTCCAGCGACTTGGAAAGTGTGACCAACCGTGCTTTTGAAACCTCGCTTTGCGTATGCGATATAATCTCTGCATTAGAAAACAAAAAAGGCAAAGGTCAATCAGAAATTATTATGATTATAACCTAAGCCCCAGCAGAAGGAACAAAAGGTTGTCCATGATAAATCAGAAATTTCAATAACTAGGAGGTGAAGAACAACAACCTCTCTAATTCATGTATAATTAAGGCGTTCACGAGTAAAACAAAAGGAAGTGAAGAAGAAGCGAGCAGGGAGTAGAAGAGAAGACAAGGTAATGGATCGTATGTACCGCAATATTCTGCATAGATCTTGAAGAAAGACGGCTGCCGAAATTGCGCGTGCGGATTCAAGCTGTCCATGGACGGCCGACGACGGGAGCAAATCGGGAAGTTCCGATCGAAGGGAAGGGCAAGCCGGACCGCAGTTCTTCCGAAAAATCGAGGTGACGATGGATTAACAACGAAGATCCTGCGATCGTATGCCTTCCTGTTACCACTGGCTTCCTGACAAATCACCTTCTTCGTAGCGATCGCAGGAAGATTTCACACCATTTAATCCAAATGAATGTGGTGGCGTCGTCTTTTTCTTTATATTTATTCTATAATTATATAATTTCTTAATTTATAATATAATTTTTATAAATTGAGGTTTTGATATAATATAAGTTACTTTTATTATTAAATTTTATCTAAAAAAGATTCATCTTTCCTAAGCCGCCACTTTGGGTAGGTAAGATTAGAACAGCCGTCTCGTGAAAACAATGGTGATGATTTTTTTCCCATTCGTAACGTGACGTCGGTCGAGCACTAATGATTGTTTAAAATCTGATATTTCTTATTTATCTTTATATATCATTTTATTTTACTATAAATTATTTGAACAGATTTGGATTCATCACTTCTTATTATGTCGCTATTTTTCTTGTAAATCAAATATCTAATATTACAAAATTAAATTTAATAAATTATTTTAAATACTCAACAACAAAAAAATATAAAATTAATTATTATTTCTATAAGATATTAAACATAAAAATTTAGATGTCTGTAGACGAAGAATAATACTATAACAGAAGCAGAACAATAATAGACCTGTCTTACTATTCTATTCCATCCAACGGTAGAACAAAAAAAATGAAAAATTTTCATTCTTTTCTTCTTCTTTTTTCCCTTCTGCTCGATATAAACAATAAATACTAATTTTATTTTTATAAGATTACATAAAAATTCGATTGACAAATGAACCCTTTTTGATATATTTACGAGACGAAGGTTCAAAGATAAAAAAGCTAAAGATAGAAAAGATTAGATCAAAGTTCCACCCAAAGCAAAACAAATAAGCAAACTAACACTGATCGAGACTCAAGGAGACCTGCACCGATGGTTAGAAATGATACCATTGAATCAAGTTTCCAAATACCGAAGACATGCCAAGGTAAATCAGTGATCCTGTGGAAAACATTGTCCACCTTTGTCTCCAATGCCATCTTGGCCAAGGCATTTCCTGTGAACTTGCTTCAAAGCTTTTAGTCTCCTTAATAAAGTAGAGAACATGATCTCAAAATTCATGAGCCTGCTGGCAACTTCTCTCCTCCCTCTTCCTCCTGAAAGTCTTCTCGTCCTTCACCCCTCCCTGGGTACAAACTTGACGCCAGAAAGAGAGAAGAATAATACCTTGGCGCCCTCAAATGGGTTGATGTCGTTGGAGTCCAATTAGGAGTGAAGGACTTGGTGTTCTGCTCTTGATTCTTGTTCTCTGTCTTTCCACTGCTAATATTCTCTCTATTGTTTCAATTTTATCAAATGCCTACGAAGAGACTGAATTTTGTTGTGTGCCTTCTTTCATTGACCTTCCAACGGACACTGATCAACTGAATGATTCCCCACTATCAATTTCAAGTGAATCCAGTAGGAAAATCGTCACTAAAAGTGAAGCACAAATTTTAAATCTTTATAATGATCAACATGTATATTTGTTATTCAAATTTTCAAGCCCGACTGAGCTACAATTGCATGGAGCAACAGACAAATATATGATTCTGGAAGAGAGCATCGGTCAAAAATTAAAAGGCAAGATGCTATATTGCACCCAATATGTTCAACTTTGATGACCATCTTGGAGGAGCTTGCAATGCTAAATCATCCATACTCAGAAGATACACGGTATACAATAAATGAAATTTAAATTATTTTATCAGTTCGTGAGAATTACACAAATTTTAAAAATTATACATAAATCTTCATGATACGTTGACAGGAGAAAAAAATTGGTGTTAATATCAGCCAGAGTCATCATATATATTCACATGGTCAGCTTAGGAACAGACTAAAATAGAAATGCTGATATAATACACTGTCAAACATAATCAGCGTACACAATAAGACTGCAATTGGTAAATGGGGAATTCATTACTATTGAAATTCACAGGATTCTTATAAACAGAATAGTGAGAAGAATATTCATTATTTTTTGTGCTACATTACCTTACAGCAACATTGCAATGAATTATCATAAGTTTATAGCCGCAGGTCTCCAATGATCTTTCTGCATAAAACAGAAATTATAGATGTGGCTGACTATTGGATGCTACATCCACCAGTCTCCTGTCCTCGCCGGACATTTCCATAGGCCGAGAGTTCGAGGAGATCCATGTCCCTCCCTGCACAGGTTTGACGTCAGTCAAAGTATCAAAATGGCAAGGGCAGCATACTGAGATAATTACAGAGGAACTGATCTATCTCACAAGCAACAAAATAAACTCAGGCCATCAAAACTAACAAGCATAAATTGCAAGATAACAATAGAGGACTTGATTTCCTAAATTAATAAATATAAACTCAACACCACGAGTAAATTTCTCAAACTTCAAATTAAAACAAGTACCAGAGACACGACAATATGCACTCTTCTGAATAAGTTCAGCTTTGGATATCTCCGTCTTATTCCCCTTTGAGCGGTTAACAGTTGCCTGAAAAAGTAAAGGAAAGCAAGGAAGAAATAACTTCGATTCAATGAATCCATGAAACAAATCACAACATAAATTTGTTATTTGAACTAATAAATCTTAGGCCAACACACTATATATCATGAAATGGCATTGTTCCAAGGCAGCTCTAAATTTTTCGGATACCAATAGAAACACATTATCAGCTTATTATTGAAAACATAGAAAATGAAATTGGTGAAGGAGAAAATATTTATATCACTTAATTTTTTTCTTATGATGAAAAAATATCAGGTAATTAACGCCACTGCACTATTCCAAAAACTTCGATAGGCTGCTCCACCACATCTAGTGGCCTCTATGGCATCTTCCAGTGGTTTGGTGGCCTGCTCCACCACCTCCTACAGCTCCCGTGGCCTCTTTTAACACTTCCAATGAGTCCAACAGCTCCTTCCAGCCACTCCAGCAGCATTTTCCGACAACTCAAAGGCTCTGGCATGTTCCAGTGAATTTGGCAACCTCTTGCTCTCTAGTGGCCCAATTTCTTTCCAATAAATAATCAAGTGTTTTCTTCTTCATATGTACCTTTTTTTAATGATATCTGCACCTTTCACTACAAATGTTTTTGTTTTCTCCATTTCTCCCATGCAAAATGCACTAGATGAATGAAGCATTTGATTTTTTCCATATTTAAAATATTACTGAATTTTTTGTGTTTATTTCAGATTATATTTTGATTATAATTGAATAATCATTTGAGTAATTTTTTTATTAAATATATGATGATTTGTTTTTGTTCTGAAGGCTTTTTATTGATTGTTAATTTCACTATGATCATTTTTCGTTATGGAGACATGTTAGTGATTAATTGTTAATTTTATTTTTCTTCATTTGATTGTTCGTTTTTTGAAATCTTTATTACTGAATTTTTCTTATAAATGATAGTTGTATGTTGTAGATTGTGGATTACGTTATAAATGACAGTTGATAGTTCATATAAACTTTTGAAATATTCTATGGTACTAGTTTGTCTCGCAAAAGAAATAACTACCAATTAGCAGTTGCAACCATATAATTCTAGTTTTAAATCTGATCATCCATATTTTTTAATGGATCATCAAGTATTAAAAGCTACAATACCCATCAAAATCTTTGGTACCTTTGTAGGTAACATATAGGTACTCTAAATTTTTATTACTGAATTTTTGATTTACTTGTGGATTGTGCATCAGTAATTATTATTTAGTTATGTAGTTAACTATTAGGATTGTCACAAGAAAACCAAGGAATCACAAGTTGTGCACTTCCATGACACAATCATCAACATAAGTGGAAGGAAATAAGCATGAAATAAATATTTGTGTTGGAAGCAAAGATTCAAATATCAATATCGTATTGAGGATTGATCCTCTATAAAAAAGAAACATATTGAAGATTGAAGATCATATCAGCAGAAATACAATACTTCTTAAAAAATGGCTAGAAAACTCTAAATTTGAACTTGAATCTCAAGAATAAAATAAGACAAGTTATGATAAGCATATAAAAATATCTAAATAAATTTTCTAAGTAATTATTATACATAAAATATCAATTAAAAAAAGATATAGGGGTTGCATGCATGAAAAGTCTTAAATCATATACAAATAAAAGAAAAAAAACTCATATGATAAATGATTAAAAATTCAGGTTATATTTGAATATATTCAGGTTAAAAATCTAAGTAACAGTTGAATATAATTCAAGTTACAATTCAATATATTTCAGATTATATTTTAACAAAAACAACAATACATTTTAATATATATCAAATTAAATTTCAATAGAATTTAAATCATAGTTCAATATTTATTAAGTTACATTTAAATAGATTGAAGTTACAATTCATACATGAAACACAAATTAATAAAATTATGCATGGTAATAGCGAATTCCCATAATCTTCAAAATTAAAAATTTTGTGAACTATAAGATTTTAGAGTAAATTATAAATTTTTATTCCTATAATGTTGTTAATATCTTTTAAAAAATCTCACATGAATTAATTAAAAAATAGAAAATAAAGTTTAGAAGAAAATAACATATAGGTAGAAGAGTATTGTTATTTATAAGAAAATATAATTTTAAAAAAATTTTAAAAATATCAGGATTTTTTAATACTTTCGTCATTTTTTATGTAATTTTTTTTTCTTCCATTCTCTCTCTTTTTCCTTTTTTCCCATCCCTTGTTAGTAATATCTATGATTCAAAATTTTATCAATTATAAGATTTTAGATAAAATTATAAATTTTTATTTTTATAATGTAATTAATATTTTTTTAAAATTTTATGTAAATAATTTAAAAAATAGAAAATGAAGTTGTGAAAATACAAGAAATAGGTAGAGAAAAAATGTTATCCATAAGCAAACATAATTTTAAAAAATTTAAAAATATCAAAATTTTTGTAATTTTTTAGGTAATATTTTTATTTTCTTCCTTCTCTCCTCTCTTTTTTCTTTATTTTTTCTTTCTCTTTTTTCCTTTTTTTTTCTTTTCCTCTTTCTCTCTCTCCTTCCCCTTCACTTTTTTTATTTTTTTCTCACATGCACGACTCCCTCCCTCCCTCCCTCCTTTCTTCTTCAAAAGGACACCCAACCACTAAAAACCCTAATGGATTCTCACAATTTGTAGAGTAGCAGAAGCTTCACCATCAATGATAGAAGCTTCACCCATCAGCAATGGAAGCTTCGGTCAACAATGGCAAAGGTAGAGGTGCAACACTTCAATGAAAAAACCTTCTTCGGATCAATCAATCCTTTGCACGTATCAATCAATACAACCTTCCATTATTCAAAAACTTTCCTGGCTCCAACGATACCACAATCCAATGATGATCCTATAGTATAGATCAGTCAATCCCTTCTGATACTAGAAATACAACTAGTATTGATGTCAATCATCTGAAAAACCAATTCGAACAAAACCTTGATGTAGTAATGCTTGTTGTGTGGCAAGATCTAAAAAAACAATATCAAAAGGCAATTGAAGGGGATACCAATATCTCAAAATGCTCTAAAATAAGGTCAACTACTATCAAGGAGTTGCTTATATAGAAGAACCAATAGAAAAGGAGGAAGCTCAATGTAGAAGAGATGAACCATGTATAGGAGACAATGAAAGTAACCCCAAAACAAATGCATCTTCAACTAGTGCAAGTAAACAAGGATGTGAAGTGCAAGAAAGTTGGACCATTTAAAAAAGTTTTACTTAAAAAAGAAAACAAAAAGTTGTTTTGAAGATTAAAGGTTTGGATCTCATTCAGGAAGTAGTAAGGTACATCTGGCAAAACGAGATTTACCGTAACAGTAAATCAGAAAAAAGTAAAGAAGACAAAAAAAGGTTAGGAAATAAACTTTGATTGGATCTATAAGCAATGGAAGATATTGGTGAAAAAGCAGAGTTCAAGTTCACACAAATGACAAATCTATATTCTTATTAGAAAAGAAATTAACAAAGAGAAATGGTTATATTTTGATTTCATTGTGTTGTATATTTCTTTAACATCAAATTGGAAGACATTAAACAATATGAAAATTTCAAGATCATAACAATTAGTAGGACAATTACATCATTTACTGACATCTATATTCAACTCCATAATGCCCTCATTGCCATGTCTAATGGAAAGATTATTTGTCTTAAATTTATGAAATGAGACTAGATAGGCGAGAACTAAATAGGAACTTTTGGAAAATTATCTTAAAGCTTCATGATCGATTTTTTGTTTAGAATGATTAACATGAGAAGTCAATCATGGGCTACCTTGTATATACATTCAAGTATGCTCAAGGAAACCTATAGAGGATTTTAATCGCGAAGAAAAGAGTTATGGGCCTATTCTAAAAATTATTGATAGACATTGGCCTTTATATCTTGATCATCCTCAACCAGTTGAGGCATTTTTCTTGATGACAAAATATAATTATACATTATATTAAAAGAGAAAATGAAGGCATGTGTGCTAATCTAATCTTTGTGAATCAACATTCTGTGATACAATTGAAAGGATGATCAAGGAGGAATGCACGCAAATTATGATGGATGTAGAAACATGTTGTTAGGAATTTTATTTTAATAATAAATACTTTATTAACATTTTTAAATAAGTTTAAATAATATTTTTTAAGTATAATAGTCACATAATTAAATGTTGACAAGTTATCGAAAAATTTCATTTAAAATTTCGGATAGTTAACTTTCGAATAGTTAAAGTTTTCAAATAGTTAGAATTTCGGACAGTTAAACTTTTGGATAGTTAACGTTTCAATTTAGTCGAAGAGTTATGTTAAAAACTCGTATAGTTAAGTTATCTGCACATGTGTTTTTAATGTTTTAAGTTGTCACGTGTTTTCTATGTACGTTCGGTAATAAAAATCGAAGAGTTAGATAACTATTCGAGTTTTTATACGTATGAATAGATAACTATTCGAGTTTTATAAAATGACTAACAAACAGATAAATTTTCTTTATTCAGTCACGTATTTTGTAGGTGCAAAAACTTGAAGAGTTACAGATAAGTGTTCAAGTTTTTACAGGACTTAAAGGATAAGTGTTCGACTAAAGCGGTGACTTAGAAGATATTCTACAAATCTCCAGAAAGATAAAATTTCAATGAATCTACGAGTGAAAATCATGAAAATTCAAAATGATAGTGGAGAAAATGGAAATTTTAAAATGATAGTCAACATAGTGGAAATTCAAAAAGATAGTGGAAATCGTGGATAATTTGAATTTGAAATTAGTACGTAGATTATAGATTATGGATTAAGTGAATGAACATGTTGAAAGTGAAGTCAAAGTTCGACTACTAATAGAAAGTACGAACTGTATTACGATAATCTTGATCTCAATCACAAACTAAAAGATCAAGTTTGAATATTCAATCTCAAATATCAAATTTGAATATTCAACTACATATCAAATCTAGAAAAATTCTCCAACATCAAAAGAAGTTCGGAATTCCAAGCAATTTCAGAAAAAAGAACTGCAAACGCAAGAAATCTGGAAATTTGACAACCGGAGAAGAAGAGATATAGAAGTTGAGTAAAAGAATTAAATGAGCTACGTGCATAAAGATCAGGTTTTATAATTCGAAATTAGTTTTGAATAAGGACTTCATTTTCTATTTGAATTGTATATCGAACATTACTGTATCAAAACCGACAAGAAGGAAATTGAACTGAAAAGATAATGTAAATTTTTTCTTTAAAGTTTATAAAGAATAGAATTTTATTTATGAGTGTTTTGTACTCTTATTTTAACCACTGATAATTTTAATTACTAAAAATACAATTCACCCTCCTTTTATACAACGATTCTACAACTGGTATCAGAGCATAATTAAGAGCTTTCATTTCTCTACAACTTGTAACTGTATTTTTATTACTTATATATACGCCATTATAAAGATTTTAACTGAAAAATACATAGAAAATATGTACCGTTTATTAAAGGAAAGTTATTAACATACTATTATAAAAATTAAGTCTTACAGTTGCTTCTTATTCAATTTACTGTCTTATTTTATTGTTTGTTTGCAATTAAGCCTATTGAGAGATCTTAAACCCTAGTCACTAGAACCAACTGATTTGGGATGTACTAACTGAAAACTCATTTTACAAATAATTCAGATTCCTTTTAAAAAAAAAGGACAATGTACTCAAATTTAGTTTATTTTACAGGTGTTATAATAATTCTGCCATAATCTGTGCATATAATCTTTGTTATTTTTCTTTGTTATTATCTATTCTTTGCACATAATGTAATGTATTTATTTTCTTAAATTCATGTACTCATTATTGAATTCTTTTAAGTTACCTGAAAGTATATCTCTATGAATTTTCTTTTGTAAACTGAATAGCATAAAAGTCAGAAAGTTTAAATTGTTAAATCTACTACTTATTTCTGTATTTACATTAATATATATATATATATATATATATATATATATAGAGAGAGAGAGAGAGAGAGAGATTCAAATCCATTAAGACTTGACAACCCAATTTAGGTACACTATTTTGAACTTAAATGACAAATCTATTTAAGGCTAAGTAACCTACTTAAGTCAGCTATTTGAAATTTAATGACAAATCTATTAAGACTTGGTAACCTAATACTAAGTACGTCATAGTTTCTCTTTATTACATTTATGTAAGGAGAGCAAACAATGGTAAATTTAATCAAATGCAAAAATACTAGAACTTATACTGATAAAAAGTTAGACTCATTCAGTTAATTTAACATACAGTTATGTATTTCACTTGAATTCAACTATTTTATCTCACATATCAATAACTAACCATCTGAGATTTTCATATTGTTAAGTTTTCACTCTTCTACAAACTCGAATAGTTAGATTTCTCTCTGAGTTTCTGTTTTAAATTCTTATATTTTATCCTTTTAAGAAACTAAAACAGTTATGCTTAAGTCTTCGACTTTTTCACATATTCATCCGAGAAACTCGAATAGTTAACTTAATATTATTATATTTTTATGAAAAACTTAAAATATGACAATAACTATTCTAATTTGTCGTATAGTTATGTACTTTACTACTCATAAAACTCAAATAATTATCATAAGCTTTCAAGTTTTTTCTTTTTTTTACTTAGCCAGTAATTATTTTCTTAACACGAATAGTTATTCTGTTTTTGTTGGTTGTAAAACTCGTACAGTTATTGTAAACATTCGAGTTATTTATTAGTAACGAATCTTATATTTATGATTTCAATGATTGACTCCGTTTATAAACTCGAAGAGTTATAAATGTTTTACTGACAACCTTTCGTGTTTCAACTTTGATAAAACATTAGTTTCACAATCTTTACTTCCACTAAGTTTTACAGTGAACAACAAAGATTAATCGATAATGTTAGGACATAGATGAAGACGTAGTAGAACGACAAAAGTGCAGAAAATAGATATGAAACTTCAAAAGATAGAAAGCAAGATCAACGACATTTACTCAAAGTATACTTTTTCTAATGAAGTACTATATGAAATTCAAAAAATTGTTCAAGACGAAAAATTTTCTGTTGAAAATTTATACGAAATTATGCTAAAACATAGTTTAGACTAAAATAGACCGAACTTTCTACGTTACAAATGTGGAAAAGAACATTACAACCTAACCTTGAGGTTGTTACACATTCTGAATAAGTACTTGAAAAATCAGTACAATCTATTACTTATCATGGAAAAAAATGAAGACCAATGATAGAAAATACCAACAGGGAATTAGAATATTTATATTCCCAACATTATTTTCCCTCGACTATTTTAGATGAAATTCAAAAGTTTATTGGTGAACAGAAAACTGTCATTTGAAAAATAGACTTTCGAAGTAAAGGACAAAAAGTTTATCAACTGAAAATGATAGAGGTTGAGAGTTTAAAATTCTATATTTCATTATTGCAACCTAGGTACCATGGTGAAAGACCGTCAAGACCACAGGTGCTTTTAACAAGAGAAATTAAGAAAACATTAGAACCTCCTGAATAACCTAAAACACTACAGACATATAGTCAGTAAAAGAAGAAGACATTAGAATATTTTAGACAGACTACAGGTGTACAAGGCATATTGTAGCGAATAGAAAAATCGTTGAAAAATAAAAAACTATATTTCATTGCACAAGCTAGATAGGATCTTATTTCAGGAATTCCAACAGATATAACAAATATCAGATTACAAGCATACATTTTAAAGTATTATGTCACATTAGTGCATAATGTTTCTTTTAATACAATAGATAATTTTTCATATCATGCTGCAAGCTAACATTCTATTTCTATGGAAAGAGAACATGTAGAAAATTTTGATGATATATATATAAATGATATTAATTTTGATGACATTTTTTAGGACATAGACACTAAATCTATGAATTTTAAACATATTTCATCTGAAGAGGAATGTACAGATATTTTTCCTCTTACTGTATCTCGGATAGAGATTTTTGGTATAATTGTTTATACTACATTTTATACATGTGGTTATGTCTGTTATAGTATACAGTATATTTATTGATAAATGTATATAATCAGTAAATTACATAGTTATAAATAGAATATGATATTGTTAATGTCTCAATTATAAAAATTTCAGAATGACTCTATTACAAGACAGATATAGAACATTCTTTCATACAGAGACAGTTGTTGTATCGACCAATTATAAAAATAAATGTTGCTGACAGACAGAATAGTACACAGACTATTGATATTGATATGTTTCACGAAGATCAAACAGAGGAAACTCAGCAGATTATTGATACGATAATAACAGATATTTCAGACATTTTTACTAGCTTTAATAGAAATTTCACTGGTTCTAGAAGATCTAAAAATATAGATGCTGCTGATAATATTGAAACAAGTCTCAAATTAGAAAATCATGACAGGAAAATACCTAATCCTAAACAAAATCTAGACGACAATACATTATTATGGTTCAGAAATAGCTCCTGTTATGAAAAATTTCAAATATATAAAACTTTTATAGTATTATATTCAAGACCAATTAAGTTTGAAGGGATGACACATATACGAGAAATGTTTGAATTGCAAGACTTGTTGACTCTGCTTCCACAACAGTCAGGTCATTTTGTTATACCAAAACTTGTAAGTTGTTTCTACTCAAACTTAATAGTGGAATAAGGTATTTCTGTTTCAAATATACAAGAATAAGATATATATTTAACTCCAAAATTACTTTATCAAGTACTTGATCTGAAAAATGGAGTTAAATTATCAGAAAGAAAACAGATTTATCAATTAGGATGAGACATTAAAAGTTTAGCCAAAGATCCGACTGTCAACAATCAAATGAGATTATTAAATGATTTAAATGGTCAAGCATGTTTTATTGCAAAAATACTGCATGTTTCACTATTTCAGAGGTTGGTAGATGTTGTCTTTATGCTACATATACGTTGATTAACCATATACAAGTGAACTAATATGATATTTTTATTTCTCATATCTTAAACTTGCAGAGTAAATTATTTTATAGTGATACACTTTTAAGAATTGTGACAAGTCAAACAAATATTACACCTTGAACACAGAAAAGATTAAAGTCAAAATCTTTTTCCAAAAGAACTACAAAAATACCAGAAATCAAATACACCTATAATTCGACAGCAACAACAATAGGATCGGCAAACTCAGTCACAACAACAACAGCAACAGTCGACACAGTTTTCAAAACAACATATAATACATGAACAACATACAAGTATACATACAGATACAAATACAAATATATATACAGACAAATACAGAATTTTTACAACATCCGTCATAAGTTTCACATTCAGATTGAGATCAAACAATAATTGATCAGATCAATAAAGTACAGAAATTGCAAGGCAAATTTCAGATACTCTACTAAATATTTTTCGAAGACAAAGAAACTTGTGATAATATAAATTATGTATTGCATGATTTATTTATTGTAATTTGTTACCAAAAATTACTTATATAAAGTAATTGCATTATGTAAATTGTTTACTGCATTTAATGTCATACATTTGTTTTTGACAATTCTTGTTTCAAACAGTTTTATTTAAACAGTTTATTCTTATCCACGAAAGTTATGAATGTTTTAAAAATTTCTTTTTGAACAATATATACTTAGCAAGTTTTTCTTCCTTATATTTTAATTATTTTTTTATAATACCAAAAAAAAAAAAAAGATAGATTATTTGACTTATTAGGTTTTAACATCATCAAAAAAGGAGAGATTGTTAGGAATTCTGTTTTGATGATAAATACTTTATTAACGTTTTTAAATAAGTCTAAATATTATTTTCTAAGTATAATAGTCACATAATTAAATGTTGACAAGTTATCAAAAAGTTTCATTTAAAATTTCGGATAGTTAACTTTCGGATAGTTAGATTTTCGAAAAGTTAAAGTTTTCAGATAGTTAAAATTTCGGACAATTAAACTTTCAGATAGTTAACATTTCGACTTAGTCGAAAAGTTATGTTAAAAACTTGTATAGTTAAGTTATCTGTATGTGTATTTTTAATGTTTTAAGTTGTCACATGTTTTCCATGTATATTCGGTAATGAAAATCGAACAAGTTTTTATATGTATGAATAAATAATTGTTCGAGTTTTATAAAATAATTAACGAACAAATAAGTTTTCTTTGTTAAGTCATGTGTTTTGCAGGTACAAAAACTCGAAGAGTTATAGATAAGTGTTCGAGTTTTTACAGGATTTAAAAGATAAGTGTTCGACTAAAATAGTGACTTAAAAGATATTCTACAAATCTTCAAGAAGATAAAGTTTCAATGAATCTACGATTGGAAATCGTGGAAATTCAAAATGATAGTGGAGAAAGTGAAAATTTTAAAACAATAATGGATATAGTGGAAATTCAAAAAGATAGTGAAAATTGTAGATAATTTGAATTTGAAATTAATACGTGGATTATGGATTAAATGGATGAACATGCTGAATGTGAAGTCAGAGTTCGACTATTAATAGAGAGTACGAGCTGCATTATGATAATCCTAATCTTAATCACAAATTGAAAGAACAAGTCTGAATATCTACTAGTAATTTTAATTATTAAAGACACAATTCACCCCCTCTCTTGTGATACAACGATCCTACATAAATGACAGAAAAAATCTATTCTCAAATAGAGAAATGAAAACTCTTAATTCAATAGATAAATTTCAAATTGTATAAAATCTGATCTTTATGCACGTAGCTTTTTTTTCTTTTTTTTGCTTAGCTTCTGTATCTTTTCTTCTCTAATTGTCGAATTTTTAGACTTCTTGCATTTGTAGCTTATTTTTCTGAAATTGCTTGAAATTACGAACTTGTTCCGATGTTGGAGAATTTTTTTGGATTTAATATGCAGTTGAATATTCAAATTTAATATTTAAGATTTGAAATTGAATATTCAGGCTTGATCTTTCAATTTATGATTGGGATCAAGATTATCGTAATGCAGCTCGTATTCTCTATTAGTAGTCGAACTTTGACTTCACGTTTAGCATATTCATCCACTTAATCCATAATCCACGTACTAATTTCAATTTCAAATTATCTACGATTTCCACTCGTAGATTCACTGAAACTTTATCTTCATGAAAATTTGTAGAATATCTTCTAAGTCACCGCTTTAATCGAATGCTTATTTTTTAAGTTCTATAAAAACTCGAACACTTATCTGTAACTCTTCAAGTTTTTGCACCTGCAAAACACGTGACTGAACAAAGAAAACTTATTTGTTCGTTAGTTATTTTATAAAACTCGAACAGTTATCTATCTATGCGGATAAAAACTCAAACATTTATCTAACTCTTCGATTTTCATTACCGAATGTACATGGAAAACACATGACAACTTAAAATATTAAAAACACACGTATAGATAACTTAACTATACGAGTTTTTAACATAACTTTTCGACAAAATCGAAACGTTAACTATCTAAAAGTTTAACTGTCCGAAATTCTAACTATCCAAAAACTTTAACTATCTGAAAATCTAACTATCCGAAAGTTAACTATCCAAAATTTTAAATGAAACTTTTCGATAACTTGTCAACATTTAATTACGTGACTATTATACTTAAAAAATATTATTTAGACTTATTTAAAAATATTAATAAAGTATTTATCATCAAAACAAAATTCCTAACAATATCCCCATTTTTGATGATATCAAAACCTAATAAGTCAAATAATCTATCTTCTCCCCCTTTTTGACATTATAAAAAACTAATTAAAATATAAGGAAGAAAAACTTGCTATGTATATATTGTTCAAAAAGAAATTTTTAAAACATGCATAACTTTCGTGGATAAGAATAAACTATTTAAATAAAACTATTTGAAACAAGAATTGTCAAAAACAAGTGTATGACATTAAATGCAGTAAACAATTTACATAATGCAATTACTTTACATAAGTAATTTTCAATAACAAATTACAATAAATAAATCATGCAATACATAATTTGTATTATCACAAGTTTTTTTGTCTTCGAAAAATATTTAATAGAGTATCTGAAATTTACCTTGCAATTTCTGTACTTATTCTGTTAATCTGATCAATTATTACTTGATCTAAATCTGAATGTGAAATTTATCACGGTTGCTGTAAAAATTCTGTATTTATGTCTATATGTAAATTTGTATGTGTATCTGTATGTATACTTGTATTTATATCTGTATGTATACCTGTATGTTGTTCATGTATTGTATGTTGCTGTTGTTCTAAAAACTGTATCGACTGTTGCTATTGTTGTTGTGATTGAGTTTGCCGATCTTGTTGTTGTTGTTGCTGTCGAATTACAGGTGTATCTGCTTCCTGTTATTTTTGTAGTTCTTTTACAAAGAAAGATCTTGACTTTAACCTTTTCTGTGGCCAAGGTGTAATATTTGTTTGACTTGGCACAATTCTTAAAAGTATGCAAGTTTAAGATATGAGAAACAAAAATATCATACCAGTTCACCTGTATATGGTTAATCAACGCATATGTAGTATAAAGACAACATCTGTCAACCTCTGCACCATGACCAAACCTTTAAAACAGTGAAGCATGTAGTATTTTTACAATAAAACGTACTTAACCATTTAAATCATTTAGTAATCTCATTTGATTGTTGGCAGTCGGATCTGCTAAACTTTTAATGTCTCATCCCAATTGATACATCTGTTTTCTTTCTGATAATTTAGCTTCTTCATTTTTCAGACCAAGTACTTGATAAAGTAATTCTGGAGTTAAATATATATTGTATTCTTGTATATTTGAAACAAGAATACCTTCTTCCACTGTTAAGTTTGAGTAGAAATAACTTACAAGTTCTGGTATAACAAGATAGCCTAGTTGTTGTGGAAGCAGAGTCAACAAACCTTAAAATTTAAACATTTCTCGTATATGTGTCATTCCTTCAAACTTAACTGGTCTTGAATATAATACTGTAAAAGTTTTATATGTTTGAAATTTTTCATAACAAAAGTTATTTATGAATTATAATAATGTATTGTCGTTTAGATTCTGTTTAGAATTAGATATTTTCCTATCATGATTTTCTGATCTGAGACTTGTTTCAATATTATCAGTAGCATCTATATTTTCAGATCTTCCAGAACTAGTGGAATTTCTATCAAAGCTAGTAAAAATGTCTAAAATATCTGTTATTGTCGTATCAATAATCTGCTGAGTTTTCTCTGTTTGATTTTCGTGAAACATATCAGTATCAACAGTCTGTGTATTATTCTGTCTGTCAATAACATTTATTTTTATAATTAGTCTATACAACAACTGTCTTTGTATGAAAGAATGTTTTATATCTGTCTGTGTAATAGAGTCATTCTGTAATTCTGAAATTTCTATAATTGAGACATTAGCAATGTCATATTCTATTTGTAACTGTATAATTTGCTGATTATATACATTTATCAACAAATATACTACTTACTATAACAGACATAACCACATGTATAAAATGTAATATAAGCAACTATACCAAAAATCAAAAATCTCTATCCAATATACAATAAGAGGAAAAATATCTGTACATTCCTCTTTAGATGAAATATCTTTAAAATTCATAAACTCAGTGTCTATGTCCTCAAAAATGTCATCAAAATTAATATCATCTGTATATATATCATCAAAATTTCCTACATATTCTCTTTCCGTAGAAAAATAATATTGACTTGCAGCATGATGTGAAAAACTATCCATTGTATTAAAAGAAACATTATGCACTAATGTGACACAATACCTTAAAGTGTATGCTTGTAATCCGATATTTGTCACATCTGCTAGGATTCCTGAAACAAAATTCTGTCCAACTTGTGAGATGGAACATAGTTTTCTATTTTTCAATGATTCTTCTCTTTGCTACAATATGCCTTGTATACCTGTAGTCTGTCCAAAATATTTTAATATTTTCTTCTTTTTCCGACTATATGTCTGCAGTATTTCAGGTTGTTCAGGAAGTTCTAATGTTTTCTTACTTTCTCCTGTTAAATACACCTGTGATCTTAACGGTCCTTCACCATGATGTCTAGGCTGCAATAATAGAATATAGAGTTTTAAGCTCTCAACCTCTGTCATTTTTAATTGATAAATTTTTTCTCCTTCACTTCGAATGCCCATTTTCCAAATAACAGTTTTTTGTTCATCAATAAACTTTTGAATTTCATCTAAAACAGCCGAAGGAAAATAATGTTGGAAATACAAAGATTCTAATTGCTTATTAACATTTTCTATCATTGGTTTCCATTTTTTTTCATAATAAGTAATAGACTATACCAATTTTTCAGATACTTGTCCAAAACGTGTAACAACCTCAGGGTTAGATTGTAATGTTCTTTTCCACATTTGTAACATGGAAAGTTCAATCTATTTTAGTCTAAACTACTATCAGAATATAATTAAGAGCTTACACATGTAGACTAGGGAAAGGAAATTTTCAATAATTAGCAGTAGAAAACATGATTAATTTCCCACACCAAAGTAAGCATGTGATATTTTGTAATATATGACTTTATCATTACATACATCAATATTTATTCAGTCACTTAACTAATGTTATTTTGTAATACTTCAGTTTATTGGTAGGTCTCAAATGGAAGCCTACTTCCAAGTTCAAGAAGATTGCTATCTACACACTTGAATCATGTTGCACTACCTCTAACTCAGGGCACACTAAAAGAGAATTGTTTTTGTTTTTGACACCATCCTGTAGTTTCTAATCAAAACCATCCATTTCTATCAAAAAAGCTTTAAAGCAAAAGGACCTCAGGCCCCATTCAACATCAAAACTCACCACCTCAAATAAAGAGAAATACAATCAGAGGATACCTTTGGAAGACACCAAACTAAAGATTAGGAGCATACATCATCCAACTCGGAACCCACAAAAGCTTAATCAATCCAAACCATAAAAGGATCAGGATCTGCTCACAAATTTAACTAAGTGAAGCTAACACCACAAATGGGTAGATCCACCCACTAAGACCCTAATGAAGTCATTACACTCCTGCATGCATGTGATGATTCTGGAGTTGTTGAGATGATTTATAGAGAATATGGTCACACTGAAGTCCTCACCTACTACTAGCCACTGACTGGCATGTTGCCCAACTCTGTCAAGATCATCCCAGAGTGCATGCCTCCGACTTTATTCTCAGGATCTATAGATATTAAGGATTTGCTATGAGCAGTTGGTCTTCTATTTCATCAAGCACACAAGTACTCCAAAGATAAGGATTTCACAATCCTCTTAGGCCATGGATTTATCCCACATCATGGCAATGTTGCAGGCTGATCCGACTACATCTTTCACACATAAATCAACAATGCAATGAGCGCCAATTGCATGAGCCAGAGAAAGGTCCAGGCAACTAGGTTTGCTCCCCTATAAGCAAGCCACCTCTGTCTTGGATTTAAATAACTACAACAATTTACATTTGTTGACCTGCCCCAAACCCTTGATATTCCAGAAAATAATCTTCATTTTATCTAAGGAAACCAAGACAATGCTGCTTCTTTTGTTAATGACTTAATGACATGTAGAAACCTAACTTTAAATTAGATGGTTACTTGTAGTGTTTCATTAATGCAAAATTATTTACACAGCTATGTAATATCCTTCCAAACATTCAATGCAAACTAGCAATAACCAAGATAGAGCACTGTAGAATAATAGACAGTTATCTTTTTCAAATAAATGGCATGGAATTTATGGTATAAACTAAAGAAGTTCGGTATTTACAGAAGCTTATGTTCAACCACTAAAAAAATGATAGAGCAGAAATACAAGAAAATATTCACTCAAACCTGTAAAACTTGGCAATTCTCCAAGGTACTTTTTCCACCCTGAAAAAGGGCAACCATCAGAAAAGAGAACTACAAATAACTAGGACTGTTTCTGTAAAGTTGCACACAAAAAAGATTCCTAACTTTGCCATGGGAATCACTATTAATATTATATAACTAGAAATGTTTCTAGCACATACAAAAATGGAAGCCACAACCCCAAGAATTTGTGAAATTAGAATATCTTTGATAAATTGGACAGCAAAAGCAATAAAGATTGAACACTGAAGAGCCAAAGAACATGTGAGAAGATTTTGAGACTTATAAGAATACTAGTATATTTCTTTGATAATTTATTGAAAAAATTGTGCAGTACAGTCAATAATAAATGACAAAAAACTAGTAGAAAAATAGCTTTCATAAAATGTAAACTGGAAGCTACATTCAAAATACTCTATGCATTAAAATGCTATGAAATGATATGTGCATGGAAAAAAGCAGTACTACTAAGATGGAGATCGCTAAATGATTAATCAATTTCCTCATTATATGTCCTTCAATGTGAAAAGCTTGGCATGAATTCTCTCCAAAGGTTCTTTCTCTTCTAAGGTTGCATTTAAAGCTGCAATTGGATCAGCTTTTTCAGAAGAGCTGCTTCATTGGAAAGCATTACTATTGCAGCTCTTTTGGGCAATTTTTTGTGAACACAAAAAATTATGAGGGCATTCTTTGAAACACAAGATAATGTTTTCATAATTTTCCCACAAGTTAACATGCATCAGTCTTTTGAAAAGCATTGGATTTGAAACGAACTACAGAAATTGCATTTCCAAAAAGGGGGAATCATTGGGTGTGTTTCAAAACACATTTTGATAAGAAATGCTATTCTAAAAAAGCTATGGTGAATAGGGGCACATGCATTAACAGTTATCTGACCTTAACTGAGTTGAGTAATGGCCAACATGACTTGTGATTGTGTTGGTTAATAGTTAATAGTCAATATGTTGGGTTGGGTAATGAAGATCTTGATCAATGTTTCAATGATTAAACCAAGCCGATTAAACGATCCAGATAAAAGATAGAAAATATTTTATTTTTTTATATATTATTTTTAAATATATTTCTTTATATTAATATTATAAATTTTTCTTTAAATATGTTTTAAGATGGATGAAAATGACAAAGATAGAAGTCATATTAATTAAATGATATATGCAATTTCTAATTATTGATCATTTAAATTCACCATAGGTAATTAACCATTTATTTATCAGATCGATTAATAGAATGAATTTGATCATTTCAGCAAAGATCAGGTTGGGTCAATTAATACTCATCTGACCTTAGCTATGCATTTATGCAGCCTTAACAACAGAACCACAATTTCAAAGGAAGTGCAAACGCCAATATCAATTAGTGGGTTAAGATTTAAAAGGAATAAGTGAAAAGGTATAATGAGTCATTTGATCTCATGAGGATGCATGTTAGACCATTAAGTCATCAAGGTCTCCACTTCATCATTAAGGATCACAAAATAGGGGTTGATGTTGGACAGTTCATTGATTCTTTCTAACTAATGCAATTATTGTATGACCTGTTTCCTTTATTTTCCTTATACTTTTCATTTTTGTTAAGATGATTTTTATTGATAAATGAGAATCATTAATCCATGTTGAAAATGTGCAAAAGGAATCACTATTTCACCAAAGCTATAAGAGATTATATTTCAAAAATAGCAACCAGTACCCTGAGACTCTAAGGCTGTGCTTGACACTGTGGTTCTACCACAATTTTCAAAACAGCTTTTTTTTCTACCAAAACAAATTTCCAAACACATCTCACAGTTCCTACTTTTTAGAAAAAAAGCTTCCCTGGTTGGGTTTAAATCCAATGCTTTCAAAAGAACTAATGAGTACTAGTGTATAGAAAAGTTGTGGAAAAATTGTTCTACATTTTTAAGGATGCCTTCATAACTCTTTTGTATTCACAAAAAAAACCCAATAAAGGTACAAATAGTATTATTTTCTAATAAGCCAACTTTTCTGAAAAAATTTTAATCACAACTGTAGTTCCAAACAACATAGCCTAAAGAGAAATATAGAACACAAGGTTGAAAACATGTCAAAAATGGTAGTTAAAGAGGTGATTTAATTTTTAGAATGGAAAGCATCCACATAAACAATTTGAAACAAGAATAAAAGCATCCACATACAAGGATGAAATAAGAATCCGTAATATGATATATCTATTGGTTTGAGAGATATCATGCGTCAGGAATTAAGAAAGAGATTTGTCAAGTCATGAGGGCACAGAAATATAGGAGATATGAGAAATAACAATATTTTCAATATCCTATGGGTTACACCGTTATCAATTTGAAGAAGTGAGGACATTCGTCGGAATTGGCTGGCTTGGTCTTTTCCCTTAGAATCCACTACTGTCATATCAGAATACCAAGTTTGATCTAACAATGTCGTAGGATATCCATCACACAGAATCAGGCCACTAGTTCAAATCAAACAAGAAAAATTTATGGAACTAATATTAGTTGCCAATCCATTGACCTTCTGAAATGTGTAAGTCCGTTCACTCTCACGTTCATTCCCCTCTCAATACCATTTTCCCTGCACTCAACAAATACTTATGCTCATGACCCAGATCCACTACGTATTTCCCATTAATGACGTTGCATCATCCACGGTAACACGGAGGAAAATGAGAAGAAAAACGACTATTGCTTGCCTTTGAGTAGGGAATTATGTGGTCGTAGTCATGGCAGAGGCAACCGGGGCATCCAACAAGCTTTCTGAAGACGATGTTACCTAGAGGATCACGCCTCCATCTGTCCGGGTCACGGCCTTTGATCCTTTCAGCCTTATCCCAGCACTGCTGCTTCACGTAGTGAGGGAAACTCCGGGTCTCCGTAACATCTCTCTCTTTCACCGCCTCGTTCTCCTCAGGCGCAGAAAGCCCTGTACCAAGGGCCGTGGACGAAGCACCTGTCCGTACCCCTGCTCTTGGCGATACGGAAGAGTTTTCATCGTCGTCGGGGGTCAGCCCAGAGCTCCTTCTCCTTCTTCCTCCTCTTCCGCTTCTGCTTCTGCTACCACCACCACTTTTTTCCCCCATTTCTCGTTCACTTCCTCCCACCGGGACCTGCCATCCAATGGGGGGGGGGGGGTGTTGTACAAGAAATGTACGGTGGATTTTGTGCTTGGGAGCAAATAAACAAATATAATTAATTATAAGATTATGTAAAGAATTTAAATTATTATTATTTAAGCTTAACCTTAACTTCATTTTCTTATAATAAAATTCATTAGAACTTAAATATTAATATTATAATCTGATTAAGAAATATTATTCAATTACATCAAACAAAACCAAAAGGGAAAAAACACTTAGAGAAAAATAGAAAGGAGTCTACATTATAAATTTATCATTAGAGAGCAATATTATTGTGTATAGAAAAAGTTAAGTCAAAAGTACAAAATAAAAATTTCAATGGTTAACTCAACTAGAGATGCATATACTTGGTCAAGTTGTATTATGTTGATTAATAGCACGACATGGTCTACTAAAAGTATGTCAAATTGTTGCATAGTCCAACCATGTTGTCGTACCAATGCAACATGGTCTAATAGATTACTAAGCTTTGACCAACAGCACTTGGTAGAGATGTTGGAGTGCGCCTCTATCTTGAACCACCTATTAAGAATGTATCTTAAACAAATAGTTCAACTCTTCATCAATATTAGAAGCGTTAGACTTAGAGCGATGGCCAACACAACATATTTTTGGGCGTTATATTTTTTCAACTTCATGAAGACATCAACAATCGAAAGTCCAGAATACCCTTTACTTCGTCACCTCTACAGTTCTACCTCCGCCTTCACAACTTCACCCAATCTACAATGGAGTAAGCTCTTCTTTCACTTGATTTTTTCTTTTGTCAATCTATAATCGTCATAAATATTTTTTCTTTACTATTCATCTACTGTTGTGCTAATCTTTGATTGCCGCAAATATTTTTTATTGATGGGAATCATATGAATTATGTTTATTTTTATTTGAATATTTTCAATCACTAGTTTATTTGAATAGTTTTTAATTGAAATCACTTTGTGTCTATTTCATATAATTATATTTGAACTTATAATATCTTATTTGTGCATATGTTCAATACAATAGAGAAATTTTTAAAAACTGATGATTTGGTGAATCTTGAAGTTGAAGAAATTTTTAAGTTACTTCTATTATTTTATGCATGTATAATACAATTATTTCAAATTTACAATTCAACTAAAAGTCAACAAGTGCATACTATGTTCTATTTTGGAAAAGATATTATTAACAACATGTTAGAAGAATATTGAAGAGTTTGTTTTAACATGTGTCATATAATTACATCTACTTTTATCACTTTATGTCAAATATTGAGGAGGGAAAACCTTTTTAAGAATGAGAGATGGGTTATTGTTAAGAATCAAATGAAGATTTTTAGATGTATATAAAATTCGATATGTATATTTAAAGCAAACAATATTTACCATCTATATTTATTTACCATCTATATTTTTAGATATACCATATTTATTTAAAAAATTTATAATCATCAAAAGATATAACATTAGTTTAAAAAAAATAAAAATATAAATATAAATAAAATAACTTACAAAATTTAGAATTAGAACCAACACGTCTTTCAAAGTGGTACCAAACATAACCTAAGTAGAGGAGGCCTGTGGACTTAGGCATGAGCCTTGATATTGGATGATCACCTCGATTTTCGTTTACACGTGTGGAAATTCAAAGGAATACTCTAGATGTCACGTTTTATCTATGTTAGTGCAGATTCGTTTTACTGGTGTCGTCTCGGATGATCACCTCGGTTTTCATGGTGTAAGTGATTATAGTAAAAGATTAAATGATTATAACTTCCAAATAATTAGTTATTTTTTAAAAAAATTTCAAATTATTTTATAATATAACAATAAAATTATTTGAAATATATTATTCAACTTCTATTTATGCATTGCATCATTTATATGAAATTACATTAATTTTTAATAAATGTGGGTGCGCTGGATTTTTTACACTAATCGTAAAAAGAACGAAAGAAAAGATTTTAAAATTTGACATGATATTCCCTTATTATATGCATTATGTTCTTGTTTATATTCAAAATGTAAATTAAAACTAATTAGTAAATTAATTGATGGGATACAAAAATGCTTAGAAGTAAAATTGGGTTTAACTCCTTTTATGGTAAAAAAATAATTTAAATAAAATATTTGATTTATATTCTTTAAAATATAAAATAAGAACAACACAAGTTTCATATCCTAATATTTTTAGGCCGCCTGCCACCATTTGACTCACCCTCCAACCCCAAGCTCAAGGCATATCCCGACTCCTCCGCAACCCTGCTACTCACCTACTCGGCTCCTACCTACACGTGGCTATGTGGGTTCTGTCGTTCTCCCACGGCCAGGCAAGCAAACTCGTAGGCGGCCACGATCAGACTGTATCATTGATCAACATAACCTACACAAGCCCATGCTAATGAACCATGCCTGGACCGCATCTATAACCAATTGTCTCAATCCAACTTCGCACAAATGGTGACTAAACTAATAGCCATTCGGTCAATGCTAAGCCGACACGACCCATTGACATGTATAACTCAAGCACACGATACTTCTTGTCCCAAGATCTTCGTATCATAATTGACAGGGAGAGAAGAAGAGATGGAAGAGATGATACAATTGAAATACAAGTGCTCTACTGCATGTTACCGCCACCAAAATATGTAGATAAGAACATTACTTATACGAAAATAAAGTCCCTTAATTAACCATATAAAAACACAAGTAGTTGTGAATATACACATTCAAGATCGTCCGACCAAATGAAAGCATTCCAGCGAAGGCAGGAATTGGCCAATAGATAATTAGTACACAGATTTCACCAGTATTAGATAATTAGTAAATCAATATCCATTTAATCTCTTTTACCACTATCGAAATGGCCATAATTATGGACAATAATCTCTCATATTCCCCCTTTTTTTCAACGTCTCCATCGAAATGGTGACCACCACCATCACATACACTCGGATGTTTTAACATATTCATATATGACGTCATCACAAGCACAATACCTGGTCAAATTTTCTTAAATACCAGTTTGGCCATTTATATCCTACATTTCCACAGTATCACAACGTCACACCAAAGCATCTAATACATTAACCCTCCAACTCGCCACTACGTATCTAAATGAGATTTTAGATAAATAATGACACACTTCGATTGAGACCTTGAAATACATTTGACATTGCGATAGGTGTCAACACACATTGGAACCCTCAACATGGTAAAGAATCAAGACTTCAATGCCAAATTATAATAGATCACACGAAAAGCCTAACTAACACATCGCAACTCAAATAACGGCAAGAAAATAAGGAATAAAAGTTTCGACTTTCGGTTTGAAGGCAAACGCAGCCCTAAAAATTACACAATCAGAAATCACATAAATAAGAAACAAGAACACGCGGTCTACAGAAGGCTAGCATCTCTCAAAGCAATCTTAAAGTCCTCCTCCGACCTCCAGTCAGGTACCTGGGAGAATAAAATTTGATAATTGAGCAAAAGTACCGCTGCGGGGGTAGAAAGGGAAGCATGTATTGCAAAGTGAATTTTGGAAATCCATCTAGACATCTTGGAACACTTAAAAATAGGAACATGATGTGTTACCTCAGGAATTTGATGATCAAAATATCGTTCTATTCTCTCCAAGACGGTTCGGTCTCTATCGGTGGACATTAAATTAAAAATTGCTCCTGAAATTATGGAGAAAATTGCCCAGAATTTAAAATGAAATGAACTCAGTAACTTCTTTTACATCAAAAAGGTCACGTAATACTGGTAAAAAAGGCTGACGGATTACACGAGTTGAATGGTTCTTTCTAAGAATAAGCAATGACATCTAATCTAACCTATAATAAAAGATGTTGATTCAAGTTCTTGAAAACAAAATAGTGATTAGGTGATTATCTTAACCCTACAGAAAATGCATATCACAAGTGAAAATACTAATTCAATTTGAACTAGTATATAAAAAACATTTTCATGCAAATTAAAATTCAAAAAGGATACACGCAATAAAAGAGAGAGAGAGAAAGAGAAATGATAAAAAATGTAGACTTCCTCTCAAGAATGATCCATTATACTAGCAAACACCAGATTCAAAAAGAAGTGGTCCAATTTGTTCACTTAAAAAAATAAATCCCTATCTTAAAAATAAAAAAAAGTTGGTTTCTTATTTTTTTTAATTTAAATGAAACTATTATAATAAATCATTTTCTTAACTTTAAAATAAGAGCATATACACTCTATCCATTCCCTGATATATGATTTGTTGCTATTTCTGATGGTTGTAGTTGCCTAATATTCAGTGATTGAATCATTCAAGTTTCTTGCCACATCACTTTCGCTAAAGATGTTTATGTACCTAAATTTTTACTTTATTTACTTTCGATAATTGCCATAACCAAACAGTTAGCCTGTTTTGTAACTTTTTCTTATTTCATGTATCTTCAGGACCTACAGATAGGTAGAAAGATTGGTTTAGACTGTAAATGTGGTCAGGGTATGTACCTACTTGTTCAAGATAAAATATCGTAAACTTGCTTTAATTACTTCTACATTGTAAACTACGGTAAAAATTGCCTTAGGTATCAGCTGAGTCCTTTAATTGTGAATTGTGTCGGCTGCTTTCATCATGATATCTATAATCATCTGTCTAATCAGTGTGATATTTAAGACCCTGCCTATGTTTCATCTTAGGTTTTAGGCATTACAATTTATCCTAGTTTTGTTTCATTAACAGGTAGACTCACGTCCTTTATGTAATTAAACAATTTTCAATGATATAAGAAATCAATTTTCCAATACACTAAAAGTAGTTTTGTACTACTTTGAAATATGTTTAAAATGATTTACAAAGTTAATTGTACTTCCATAAGAATTCTCCGTCAACCCTCAAGTGTACACAAATCTCAACAAAACAGTATGGTGGAATGTAAACACTGTTACATTCTAGATCTTAACCACTCATTAATTTTGGGATGAAGGTTCCAAAACACAAGCAATTTGATATGATTCTCACTATTGTTTGTCTTTTTGTAAATACCTTCTTCCTCTCTTCAAGGTGAGGTTCCCCTTAACACCAAAGGTGTTTAGGTGCATTACCTACATGCAAGAGCTAACCTTAGGTCTTGATAAACTTACACCTACCTAGATCAATAAAATGTGTTTTTGTTAAGTACTGAAATTTTATCTCTCCTACATGCCAATATTATCTTTTTATTGACGTCATATTTTTGGAGTCAAAGTCAATGCCCTACTTAAATCCCACGAGTTGCCTAATGATAGTGTTCCTCCACTCATAAGTGTATCAAACACCTAAAATGACGGTTCTGTTTTCATGGAGCAATAGTCAACGTGTCCTTCACAAGTTTAACCCCATTGTCAACAAGCACATCTGCCACCTTAGACCAAATTAATTCTAAATTCTAATAATACAGAGCTAGCTCCCTCACATCTTTATATCCCTATTTTCTTTAGAAAAGGTACAAGACACTACTATTCATCTTATTTTAACATTTATTTCCTATAATCATCTTCACCCTTCCTTTCATTAGTTTGTCATGTCTATCTTTACAAAATCTTACCCAAGAATTAACATGAAGTCATGCTTTTTCCATATCAAAAGACAGTTATGGATGCAAAGTTGTGCAGAAATTGATATCTCATGGTACATGGAATCTGGTATCTTGTCCTGAAAGGACAAGAGTAGTCAACTGCAAGCATGTATTCCCAATCAAGTATGAATAAGATTGGTTGGTGGATTGATGCAAGGCACACTTCCTGGTGCATGACATCATGTATACTCATGTAGTTGATTATGTTGAGATGTTTTCACCAATTACCCAAACCCACCCTATATAGGAGTGTTACGATGTTGACTTACATTAAACTCTCCAAAGGACATATGGATATGAGAAAAATGTCACTTACATTACGAAGCCATATGAAAAACTATTTAACCTCCAACAGGGTGATATGCCACTCTCTGGTTCTTGTTGAACAAGCTTTGAGTTTATCAACCCCTAACTGTGATATCATTAAGATGATAGACTACCATGAAGAACAAGCTGTGGTCAAATTTCTTTCCACACTAAGACCAGAAATTGCTTCACAGGTAAATGGACAAATATCTGGAAGTGACACTTTTCCATTTCTTCACATAATATTCTCCTGGATGCCATGAATCTCAACAAGTCATGTTCGTCTCACACTGAACACTCAGCAATGGATATAGCTACATTTGTGACCAAGGCTGTGGTGGAAACTTCACTTCAAAGTGAGGTTGTGAATCCACTCGTGGGAGTAGGAAATAGTAACACTGGCAGAATCAATCGTGCCTCCCAGAAATACTGGAAAAAGTTTGGTACATGATGGGCTTAAGAGAATGCAAGAAACTCTCTCACCAGTCATACTACCACCAATAAGCCTCTAGTTGTCTCTCCAAATGAGTAAGTGCTTCCAATAGGTTTGAGCTACTCAGACTACCAATACCACTACCTCCCATGCCAATATGGCAAATGGTAGTGTGTGCCTAGCTTCTAAAGATAGTTCTTGAATCATAGATTCAAGAGTCATTAACCATATGATAAGTGTTAGAGTTAATGGTTACTTTATGTTGTGTGTGTGTGTATGTGGTGGATCCATTTAGTGTTAAATGGATATCCAATTATGTACCTCTCTATATAAACCTCTTGTACTCTTCATTTGATGAGTGACAGAACCATTTTTCTTCCTTCTTCTTCTAACTTGATATCAGAGCCTTAAGGGAAAAAGCAACCTAGGGTTTGGCCCAAGCTCCACGATCATCATCCTCCCATCCAACCTAGGGTTTCAACCTCTCCTTTTCATCTTCATTGTTCGATTACTATGTTTTTCTCACTCTAGTGGTTGCTCCAATCTGACTTCTTCGTGGTCAACTTCTACTGATTATGCAGATGTCAACCACCAATAGGTGCAGTCTGTCAGGTGCTCGACTCATGGAGAATCATCTGTAGTAGTAGTCTCCCAACAGTTTGTTGTCATTGGAAGTTTCAGTCATTGGTAGGAGTTCGTTTGCTAACATTGTGGGTCACTTCTTGAGTTTGTCAGCCAGAATGAGGATTTGTCGTTGGAAATTGTCAGCCAATGCCATCAATTGCTTGGGAGGTTGTGCTCCTTGTCAACTATGTTCACAAGTGATTGGTTGTGGATAGTCATTGTTAGTTTAGCCACTAGAGTTGTTGACCAGGAACTAGTTGTCAGTTGTGCTACTTGTCTATTAGAGTTCCTTGCTATGTGCACTTCCAGGTTATCTCATCTATTTGCTGCCATCAGAGTTTAGCCTTGATTCTAAGTTAGTGCTCGAGATGGCTACTCGTGAATTGTTAATCAAGAATTTTCCCAATGTAACAGAAAAATTAAATGGTTCTAACTACATCCCGTGGGTTCAAAGTTTCAAAACTATTGTTATAATTCATTATTAAGAACATCACCTTACGTCACTACCCTTAAATATTAAGGATGAGACCTATAAGGATTAGTACGTAGATGATGTTACAATTGTCTCCTAGATGATGTCCAATATGGTGCCAGTCATTGCCTACAGGATGACCATGATTTGTCTTGCCAAGAAAATATGGGATAATCTTTGACAAACTTATGGTTATGAAAAAAATATATCAAAAACCTTTAAGTATATGAGAAATTGTTTCAATTAAAACAAGGTGACAAGACATGTCAAGAATATTATAACACTCTACGTGGATTGATTGATGAACTCAATATTTATCAACCTCCTATTACTGATATTGCCACATTGCAGCAATATAAGAAGGAATTTGCTATAGCTAAACCCAAAGATTGCATCCCAATTATGAGGTCACATTTTGGAAGCTGAACAAACATCAAACTTGGATGAGACTTTTGCACAAGCTCTACGTATCTCCACACAACCTACAACAACCATTGTTGATCATTTTGCTTTTACAGCATCTTCCTCTTGTGGTCATGGCTACAAAGGGGGAGGACAAGCTGGTAGGCACGAAACAAAGTGTCATCATTGTAGTTAGTTTGGAAATTGTCCTAAAAAGTGTTGGGACAAATTTGAAAAACCTCCAATGTCTTCATCTCAGATGGTATATGTTAGCACAAACAACTCCAAAGTTTCTGAATCATCACAATCTAACCTTACTGTCACCATCTCAAAAGTTGATTATGAGCACTTTCTTTAGGGATAGGTAACAAACTCCTCTATTATGAGAGCTCAAGTCTCCTCTTCTCATCTAGGTACCAACACTACTATTATCTTGATTGTTTTAGATGATAATCCCTAGATAATAGACTCTAGCACTTCATCTCACATATCAGGTATATCCACACTATTTGAATGTCTTACTTCCCTTTCCAATAAAACCAATGTAACCATTGTAGAAAGTAAGTCGTGTCTTGTATTTAGATAAGGGGATGTTCAAGCCTCCTCCCAAATCAAGTTACACAATGTTTTATATGTATTTGAATTTTCCTTTAATTTTTTATCTATTAGTGTCATTACTGTTGAATTAATGTCATTACTATTGAATTATAATGCACTGTTACTTTTCTCCATTTCCATTGTACTTTTCAGGATTTACAAACAGAGAGGAGGATTTGTTTAAACCATAAGAATAACATCGAAGTGTATCAACTAATTCACAATTATGTACCTTATGGTCTATTGAACTGTATGTCAACTATGGAACCTTCAATGTTGTAGCATTACCACTTAGGTCATCCTTTCTATAATAAGTTGCGTCAAGCTATTTCATGGATGAAATTCTCCCCTTTTGATTGAGTCGTGTTAGCTCAAGAAATATACATGTGCTATGTTTAAGTGTTTACATCTTGTTTCCTCTAATAATTTATTTAACTTAATTTATTATGATGTCTAGGTCTCAATTAAGTTCTATGTATTGGTAGTCATAAATATTATGTTATTTTTATTGATGATTATTCTAAGGCTTATTGGGTCTACCTTTTGAAAAATTATCGTGGAGTTCTTGATGTATTCAAAAAGTTTATTAATGAAATAAAAAACAAATTTCCTATTTACCCCAAAATTGCATGTACTAACAATGCTCTTGAGTTTATGTAATTCAATTTTCAATCTATTTGTTCTTCTTTTGATATTATTCATCAAACCATTTGTCTCCATACATGTCAACAAAATGAGATTGTTAAGAAAAAGTATCTCATATTCTTGATGTTATTTGCACTTTTATGACACAAATGTAAATTCATAAATATTTATGGTCTGATACTATTCTTACATCTTTCTTGATTAATTGTATGTCCCCTACTCCCTTGAAAGGAGACATTCCTCTTCATTGATTGTAACCTAGCCTGGATTTATTTCCCTTGCTGCTCAAAATTTTTAGATGTGTTGTTTTTGTTTAAGATTTATCTCCTAATCTTAATAAATTTGCTCCTCATGTCATCAAGTGTCTTTTTGTTGAATATTCTCACATACTAAAAGGATATTGTTTATTTTATTCTTTAAACCATTGGTATTATACCTTCTTTGAATCTCAACTCTACTTTAGTGATCACCAAATTGTTGAATCTTCTTAGGAGCCTATGTCCCTTCCTTTTCCTAATTCTATTAAGGTTGTTGCTAGTCCTCATCAGTCTACTATACACACTAAAGATACTTCTACCTCTAATAATGTTGCTCCACCACCACTTCAAGTATATAATTGTCGACAACGTGTACCTTCTACACCTTTCGACCTACCCTCCTCCACTCCTACTACAGATCCTCCTATTCCTCTTGCTGATCCACCAAATATTGACTTTCCTATTGTCTTATGCAAGGGCACCAAAACTTATACTCAACATCCCCTGTCCAATGTTATTTCCTATGTTAGCCTCAACCAAATCGAGTCTCTTCTTAGGAATTATCATGAGACATTTCATATTCCTCATTGGAAGTCTACCATAAATGAAAAAATTGTCACCATTCGCACTCGTAACACTTAAGATATTGTTTCTTCTTTTGTAGGGGTGCATGTAATCTCTTGTAGATGGGTTTATGGCATCAAATGTAAATCTGATAATACAATTAATTACTATAAAGCTTGACTAGTTGCTAGAGGATTCTCTCAAATCTATCATGTAGATTATTCTAAAACTTTCTCTCCTGTTTATCTAAACTCCATCCATGTACTTCTTTCCATTACTGTTTTAGTCGTAGCAAGTTTCATATATTGATGTTAAAAATACTTTCCTATACGACAATCTTAAATAATAGGTTCCTATGAGGCAATCTCTTGATTATGTTGCTCAAGGAGAGATTCAAGTTTGTTTACTTAAAAAAATTATTTATGATTTGAAGCAAAACCCTAAAGCATGGTTTGAGAAATCCAACAAAGTAGTTTTCAATAGTGGTTTTAGGAGTTGTTTGGTAAATCATTCCACTTTTGTTAAAAGAACTCCAAAGGACATATTATTCTTATTGCCTACATAGATATACTACTTACAGGTGATGATACAATGGGCATTGTTAAAGCCAAGTAGTTCTTAAGTTGATACTTTGCCACGAAGGATATGAAAAAATCATAGTATTTTTTGAGTATTGAATTTGCATATTCTAATGAAAGATTATCTTTATCTCAACAAAAGTATGCTCTTGATCTCCTAAAAGAAATAGGGTTGCAAGGTTGCAAACCCAAAGATATTCCAATTGAATAAAATCCATCTTTTTGGGATGAGGCATCTCAATTACCAATGATTTAAGAAGATATAAGAGGTTAGTGGGTAAATTAATCTATTTAACCATTATCGAACCTGACATCACATATGTAGTAAACATACTTAGTTTATGCATGTACCTAGGGATGTACACTAGCAAGGAACATTACATGTTCTAGCATTTGTCATACAAGCACTAAGCAATAGACTCCTTTATCAAAAACAAGGACACCTAGATATTATAGGTTTCTCAAACTTAGGTTATGCAAGAGACAAGATTGTTAGGAAATTTACATCGTTACTATACAGATGTTGGAGGAAATCTTGTTACATAATACAATAAAAAGCAAAATGTTGTTGCAAAGTCAAATGTTGAAGCTAAATACAAAGTCAAGCACAAACAACTTGTGAAATGATGTGGCTAAAGTCGTTACTCCAAGAATTAAGGTGTGCAATGACAATGTTTATATCTATACATTGTAACAATCAAGTTACAATATACATTACCAAGAATCCCACATTTCATGAGAAAACTCAATATATGGAAGTTGACTATCACTTTATCAAAGACAATGCATTGAGAAAAATCATAACTACTCTCTATACAAGATTTAAAGATATTCTTACTAAAAACCTTAGTATACATTCGTTTGAGAATTTGTCAGGTAAGCTAGGTATAATTGATATATATGCTCTAATTTGAAGAGGGAGTGTTAGAGTTAATAATTACTTTATGTTTTGTATGTGTGTAGTGGATCAATTTAGTGTTAAATGGATATCCAATTATGTATCTTTCTATATAAATCTCTTGTACAATTCATTTGATGAGTAACAAAATCATTTTTCCTCCCTCTTCTTCTTCTATTGCCAATAGAGGACAATGTTAAGTCACTGGGGTTAGACTTGTTTAGGTTGCCTCCCAATTATGTCTGGCAAAATCCTCTATGTTCCTAACTTCATTTTAAACCTACTTTCCAAGTGCCATTATGAAAACCCTATTTTGTTTAATGTTTTTTCTTTTATCATTGTGTAATTTTAGGAACTATAGATTTAGGAAAGAATTGGTTTGGACTTTGAAGCAGGAGAAGAACTAAGTTCAGTGTCAAAATTGGGTCAACTCTCCCATGACATTATAGATTAGGTGAACTATATCTTAGTAAAGACAAGCAAGCTGGCATGGATTTGTTTTAACAACAAAACCAATATTTATGTAGCAATGAAATAAAATAAATTTGACCATTCAACGTATGATATTTCCATTTCTATAGAAGACAAATAAACCCAGACATCTTAGTCCATGACAGAAACTATTTAAATTTAAATATTAAAAATAAGCCTGTTGTTACCTTTGCGACCAAAACGACCAGCCCTGCCAATCCGATGCAAATACACCTCATAATCAGGTTCAAGTGGGGAAGTATGCTTTGTAGGAAGATCATAATTGACTACCAGATTAACCTTGACATGAAAAAAAGTAGATTATTTACACTAAAAAATATATGAAATAACATGGCCAAAAAACCACAGATACAAGGAATAACTACCTGTGCTTGGTCAAAACCACGAGCTAATAAATCAGTCGTTATAAGAACCTTGGTTAGCCCATCTTTGAACTCCTTCACTATCAAATCCCTGTCTTCTTGTCTCAAGGCCCCTTGAATTGACGTACACTCATATCCCTCATGCAACAATGATTGGTGCAACATGGTGGCACTGTTTCTTGTCCGAACAAATATTATAGTTTGCCCCAGTTTTTGTCCAAATTCAAATATTTTGTCCTTTATTACCTCTACTTTTGATAACTCATCAGGACAGTAAACTTTGTACTGCTTCACAGAACTCAATGTTAACTGTTCTTTTTTTACATAAAGTTGATTTCCATCTCTGATAGCCCTTGATACAAATGCTTTAACAGTTTCATTAAAGGTGGCGGAAAAGAGGAGTATCTGGTCAATCCATATAAGAAAAAAGAATTAAGACTCTTCAAGTGCACCACTTTTACCATGGAAGATGATAAGTAAAACCATGTAATAACATCATCATCCATATACTCATCCTCATTATCATCATAATAACACAAAATACAACAAAATGTAGGAATCTAAACGAAGCCTTTCACATTGCAAAAATATCACTAGACAGCAACAAGAATCAATGCCCTAATCCAATTAAAGGATCTAAAAACAATTCAAAAATGCAATTCAAAAATGCAATTCAATTATTAAAAAAATTACGCTAGTAACAAAGGAACCTTGTCCACCTATCCAAACAAAATGCAAGACATACATTCTACTGCTTTCCTAGTAAAAAGCATAGTCACGAAAGGCAAAATAAAAGGACATTGTCAAACACATGGCTCTGTAGTAAATTAGATCCAAGGAAGCAAAAGCAACAATAATGATGAAGATTAATATGTGAGATGAAGAACAATTGTGCCAATAAATTCACACTACCATGTTATTACAAAGTTGGAAATTCCTTGTTCAAGTATTGAAAGAAAATCAAAAAGGTGAATGACATATTAATGAAACAAAAAGGACTACAAGCTACAAGGGGGCTATCCAAAGGATACAGCCAGACACCAAAACAGGAAAAAAACTCCAAGTATGAGTAAAATAACAAAATAAAAACTGATAGACAGCAAAAACCACCAAAAATCAGAGAAAAAACTACAAGCCAAAGCTTCACAAATTAGAAGTAGCATGCAGCCCATTAATAAACTTGAGTTCTATCTCATCTCTTAAAGCAGCCCCTGATACCCAACCTTCGAGCCACATCCACATTCTATTACATGCCACATTCTAAAATAATAATGAATACTTGGCAGAAAAAAAAAGATATTTCAAAACATTGAAACGTGAGATGCTAGAAAATCAACATGCAACTGCAACAAAGTGATTATCAAAGGAAGAAAGATGGCATCTTCTTATCAGCAGGATTGTTATCATGTCCAACATTCTTTCACTTGTAGATTCAATACAAAACTTGGGTTTGTAGTCACTATATTTGCAACCACTGACCTTGAATTTTAGTGTTTGTTGAAAATTTGAAATGGATACGTGGTTGCTTACAAAAAAAGAAAATTAACAGTATTCGCTTGCTAAATTAACTTTTCATGAAGACAACTGAGTGCCAGCTAACGAATAACAGTCTTGCTTCGGATCTTGAATGTAATGCTGCTAATACAAGCAATCATATTCAAACCAATTGGTTATTGTTTGAGATGTTAGGAGGGTTATATGTTGAAATATATGCATTATTGGAAATCCATTTACAGACAACCCTTAATTAATCCTACAAATATGTAACCTAATTAGTAACAACACTAATTATCTTCCCACATAACATAATAGTGAAAATAAGGAATGGAGGAAGATTAATATTCCATTACTTATTATTAGATCTCTATAAATATTAAATAAAGATTAAAAAGAATTTGGGATCAATAATGGCTTCATCCCCTATGTCTTGGTGACTCTGACAGACAATTTAGGATTTTCTGTTTCACTATAAAACATTATATTGACACATATACTATTGCAAACATCTATTTATTAGCATGCCTCTCAAAAGTTAACCCTTATTTAAATTATCATCATAATTGATGATTTGCAAGGTAGCCCTGTAATTAGATGGATTGGGCCTAAAGGATAACCCACTTATTAATACTTGCTCTTTGAAATTATTAACTAATTAAATTTTTGTTTTTAAGGTAATATAATTCGTAGTTGTCACCTCTAGCCCCGCATATATCTGGGTGCGGGGTCATTTGAAACACTCAGATGGTTTAGGCCTAAAGGATGTCCCACTTATTGAAGGAGATTTGTTATGTGTACAAAAAGTTTGCCCTCCACCCACTAAATGGCTTCATGCACCCAACTGATCTCCAACAACCTCCCCATCGTCCACCATCACCACAACCATATCCATCCACCCTCACCATGACCATATTCCCTCCCCCATCCACCATCACCACTGTCACACACCCTAACCTCCCTTGATCTGCTCACTCTAAGGCATGAGCAACAGATGTGAATGCTTTTAAAGATTGTAAGCCATTGAATCAAGGGGTGCCTGATGATAAGTGTGAGGAGAATTAGAGAGAATGATGATCTATAAATTTGACGACCAACAAGAGTACATAAGCGAATCTACAGCTGTATTTGGTTTAGATTATAAGACGTTCAAATTATACATAATTGAGATTATACACATTTTACAAGGTAGTCATCATTACCATTATTTTAGGATGCTATTTACATCCACAAAGAATTACATTTAGATAAGATTATACTTAAGTAGATTATAAGAATAAAAATTCATAATCTACATGACAATCTCATAAGCAATTGAATATTGAAATTACAAGCAATCTCTCATAGAAACATCATGCACAATCTTGCCAATTTTTCATAATATCTATCACATCAAAGGTGTTTGTTTCAGATTATGAAAATCAAATCAATTGTGTACACAATTCCATAATCTTCCTTCCCATAATCTAATCCAAACAAGTCCTATATCTCTAATTATAATTTGTGTGGTATAGTTGTTTTCCACTTGCCATTTCATTTCCTAATTACAACAATACAGCTTAGTCATTTTAACATATCGACATAGAACCAAGCATACTGGTGCGTATTTGCACATACAAATATATCAAAGCAATATCAAAACCAAATTTTTTATTTTTAATCATGCCTTGGTGTCAGATAATTTTCATATAATCTTAACAATTGAAGCTTCTACATATCTTTTCAGATAATTTTCCACAGGGGAAGAAGAGGAATAGACTCGTCTGAAGTTCACAGACTTCTGGTTGTGTTTCTGTTACACCTGTATTTTGGGACAGCAGGAGGGTCAGCAAGGAAAATGGTGCCATTCCAAGTTAGTCTGGAAGGCTAAAGTACCCCATGGAGGTCCATAATTTTATGTAGCTGCATATGCATGGCAAGTTCCTCACAAAGTCCTATAGGGCCAGAAGTATTGGGAACGGTGACACTATATTGTCTCAGTGGTATTGAAGAGGGCATCCCTCATCTGTTCTTTAATTGTATTATTGCCAAACAAGCAGGGTCTCTGCTCTTCATGCTGGTTGGCAAGCTTGATCGAGGTCTTGCTAATTGGAAGGGCTTGGTACATTGGTTTCTGAAGTCACAGGAGGAAAGAATAGTCCAAATAACAGAATATTAAGCTGCTCTTCAACACTGCCTGTTGTTTCATTTTTTTGTTTCTTCTATGGCTTTGTAATTTCTTTTTTCTTTGTTCTTACCTTCATAATAAAACCGCCTGATTACTGGATGCATACTTTTTAAGGCGTGTGCCTAGGCACCATGGTATGAATTGTCCACGCCTTAACAGTACACCTCACTTTATATTGATAGAATGGATATTTTGATGGATTCAATTAATCAAAATATGTTTTTTTAAGGTTGTAAACGTTTTTCTTGCAAAAAAAATTAATTTTTGATGGAGTACTACTAAAATATACATAATTATTGGAATATAAAATTGTACATATTATTGCAATATACATAATATTATTATACCTCATATTTTAATGTCATCTTAGGCTTATTTATGTATTTGAATGTTATTATTATCTATGTATGCCTAAGTGTCACTTAGGCATCATCGCCTAGGCACCTTTAAAGTATGCCAAGATGTATCTTATATAGTTTTACTGAGATTCATCCTTTTGACCTTTCAAAAAAAAATGGTGCCTCGGTGTTACCCACAGAACCAACACACTGTCACTTACCATGCAGGTGTCTTGACACCTTAATAACCTTATCTAGAGTTGTTGACTAGTCATGAAACAATAACACTATCAGAATGTGAACACAAGAAGAAGAGCAATTAAGTGTAAAATAATAATGATTTCATGATGCTTTCTTAATTCCACTACGGCAGAAATTCGCAACTTGATGTCAAAAGACATTTTTTACATAAGAATTACCTGGCAGCCACTCCCAGTACCTCTTTCGATCTCCTTCATAATCCTTTCTGAATCATCCCTGAAGCCATCCTGAAGAAAGACTTTGAGCTTAGTATGAGATTATAAATGAACTTGATGTGGATACTTGGCAGGCATTTGCTACCTAACATGAGTATGATTTTTTGTAATTATTAATATCAATCCAGAAAAGAAAATATAATTCCTAACTTTGATAATGCAAGCCAAAAAGTCCACAAAACAACAACATAACTAAGAACAAGTTAACATCCCAGAACAGATACACCTTCCCTTAAATAGGGAAGATTGATCAATACCACTAATGCATTTTGTTTCAGAAACTTTTCAAATTTTGTTTAATGGCATATAGCATTTGTGGTATCCACCTGTCATTTTTGAACTAGCTTACAAGCACATGCTAATGCATGTATTCTTATTAAATTCTGTGGTAATATTCTATTTTTTTAAATTAAATTGAATATTTTGTTGAATTTCCTTACGATGGATTATTTCCTTTTCCTTATTCAAGAATAATTTATTTTATTTCTGGTTTATATTGTTCTAGCTTCAATGCTTCTTTTTATTTCAACATTTTCTCCATTTGCACCTTATTACTTTTAATTTTCATGCTAACACTTTTTACCTATGAGTTTTGTTGAAACAAGAATTAGTAAAAGATTAGTAAATTACATTGACTAATACGAAACCTCTGAATATAGATGTTAAACAAGGAGGACAAATACATAAATAGCATTGTGTGACTATTACTCAGATGTAACCCTAACCCTATTAATATATGGCCTTTATCAATCATCCATGATACAATGGCTTGTATGTGGGGACCTACAATAGCTTCACGCATTGTCAATGATACCTAATGATTGAATACTTTCTTCATTGGTCCTCCAACACTTAAAGGGGTTTAGAAGCCATGATTGGTATCCTTACCATAAAATAGCCAATGGGGTATTATGGCTCTTGAGTGTTATTTGCCCTGTCACACCATTACATGGGATGATTAAAAGCCCAGTGGTAAAACAGCATCAAGTGAATAGCGATGACATATTCATTACTTATACTCTTTTGGGTGATGACATAGTCATGGTCAATAGTGATGTTTAACACTTTCATTCAAGCTTAAGAATCTTCAATGTCTCACTTTCAACAATTCAAACATAATCAAGGAAATATTTAAAATAACTCAACTTGCAAGCACAAATAACAATCATTGCTTTGAACATATGAAGGATAAGTGTGAATACCAATCAATTGACTCGTTCTACTACACTTTACTCAATCAACAATAACATTTATGCTGTTTCAAAAATAATAATAACACTTGTGATAAATGTTCGGAAAACCCAAATATTGACCAACTTATTAACATCATTACACTCAATCAACAAAACTCAACATTTAAACAACACATTCAATAAACATGTGTGAACACTATCAACTTTTTGACATCATTCAACTCAATCAACACACATGAACATTTACAAAGACAACCACTGAAAACTTGCAAATACAAAAGCCTGCAACAAACACAATACTTTTCCTGCAAACTTTCCCTTTCCTGTCATCCTTCTTCTCCCTTTAAAAAAAAAACTAATTTCTTACTTAGTTACTTCAACCAACATTTTTTGACAGAATCAAATTTCATTGATTCATTGATAAGATACAATAGGAGTACAATCATCAATATCCAAGGGAGAATTAATACAACAAAGTAAATTAGCACTCTTCATTACATAAAGATGATCATGGGAAAAGTGCTCTATAATAAGCATAATTTAAAATAAGTTCAATGGCTTCATCTTTAAGAGGACCAGGCTTGCATAAGCAGTCTTAGTTTGTTATAGCAGGATGAAGCCACCACCCATTTCTGCCATAGATGTGAATGATAAAGAGCATTCTCAATTCCATCCCTGTGTTCATGAGAATTCAGAGTGCCATTTCAGGAGACGGTTGAGGGCCGGTGGCAATCCAGAGGTAAATAAAGTGCAGTTGATTAGGAATCTAGTGCAATATGCTGGACTCTGGAGGGAGTAAAATCCTAAGGGACTTTAAAATAGCCTTGTTGCTGAAGTGTTGGAGGAAATTTGAGATAGAAAAGGGGGCTCCATGGGCTGAGATTTGCTGAATTTGTTCTATTTCTACCTTGCAAGATCAATTTACAATCATGTTTCTTTTGAGCTGGGAGATGGGCAAGGAATCAGGTTTTGGTGTGATAAATGGGTTGGGAATTGTACTCCTAAGGAAAAGTTTCCAGCAATCTTCCAAATATCTTGCAGTCAATAAGGAAGAATCAAAGACATGGGGTCCCATAAGGATGGGGCAGGCTGGGCCTGAGATCTTTACTTGCATAGGAACCCTAAAGATTGTGAACTCTACCAAATCATATCTCTTCTTAACTTGTTAGAAGACACACCAGAGCCTAAACAAAAAGCAGATAATTTTATGAAATTCAGACAGTAATGGAATATAGGTTTAAAATTAAAAATTAAATATTTAAATGGGCTGCCTACAGAACCCAACCGCCAGGTACCTTAATAAGTATGCTTAACAGTATCCCATCACTGTACCAATAGGAGTTTCAAAACTCTAGAAAAGATTGTCAAGAGATGGTGCAGAAGGAAAATTACAAACAGGACGTCCATCAAGTCTATGGTTTGCATGCTAAAATAACAATGTGGATTGGGTATGAGATCATTGAAGGCTTTCAATCAGGTCATCTCATGTGAATGGTTGCAGAGGTGGAAGACAAAAAACTCACCTTGGACTAACATCCTGGACAGCAAATATCATCCTAGTACCTGCAGGAAGCCAACACTGTTCTGATGGATAACTGTCTTCACTGCAGCAATGGTTATTTATACTGATGAATTAGTTATTGATTTTTACCATCTGAAAAAATTATTGTTAAAGTGAAATTAGTTATTGTTAAAGTTATTATTATGCATTGTTTTATTCATAAGTATGATAAGTTGGGAAATCTACTAAATCTATGACAAAAAAGGTACTGTGAAAAGAAAAATCCCACTCATCAAGGAGTAGTCACCATTGAAAAAGCTTGAGTTTGTTTTGATGATGTTTATCTTAGTTATCCAATCATGACCTTTCTTTGATTATTGTAATGTTTGTATCATTTGTAAGGCTAATTATATATAAAAAACATGTCACTCAAAGTGGGGGGTTGTTCTTCAATAACTTTTTGGCATGACATGTGGTTGGCAGAGGGCCAACCATCTATAAGTTATCCTAACATCTACAATCAAGTGATAAACAGAGAAGCCCTTATCTTTGAGATGAGCACATACACTGGCCGTTCATGGGTGTGGACCCTGGAGCCTTGTAGGAATCTGTCACACCAGGAAACAGAGGATTTTATATCACTCGTGAAAACTCTAAAACCATCACCCCACCAACTGGCAAAAAGGATGAATTAGTGTGGTTTGGAGATAGCATGCGTTTACAGTTACTAACTGCCACAACATAATGGTGGGAGACACTGGTAAGGTCTGGAAAAGAATGATTTGGAATTACAAGGCACTGCTCAAAGTTGGTTAATGTGGCTCCACTTACATAACAGAATTACCTCCAATGTAAGGAAAAGCATATGTGCAGGAAAAGTAGACACATTTGCAAATTCTACCATCAGGCACCTGAAGACAACAATCAGTTATTTTCAGATAGCTGCATTACTACTAAGTTCTGGAGTGGACTCCCTCCTAGGGTTATTCAAGATGATCTAGAGTCCAACTCAAATGAAAGCTTCCAATGAGCTTATCTTGGATTGATCAAGGGCAAAATGCCCAACTCCAAACAGAGGCAATTATAGTTGAGGCATGCTGCATGCTGGCTTATCAGGATAAAAAGAAACAACTGCATTTTAGATGGAGACTTGCATAATGGACTTGCTACACAAGTGGAGCATTTTTAAATGTTGAGAAGGGGTTTTTATAACCACCACTTAATTTTGTTTGTGTATGATCTTCTTGATCTCCATTTATATCAAGAGGAAGCATATTGATTACTAAGATTCAGCCTATTTCATTTCAAAAAAAAATATTTAGAGGAAGAATTGTTTTTTATAAGATAAAAAAAGAAAAACTGTCATTTCTAAACCAAAACTACACCTAAATAACCTTTCAGTGGCTTAAAAAAATGTAATACTTGATTCAAGTTGAGTAACCAATGGAAAAAGAATGCAATATCACCTCAGCGAGCATATGATCAGCTTCATCAAACACAAGTATCTTCATTTCCCGTGTGCTCAACTTTTTGGCTGTCATCCACTTCTTAATTGTACCAGGGGTCCCAATTACCACATGTTCAGTAATCGGACCCATCCTTGCCGTTGTCACATAACTTGAAGAATCCGTGGGTATGGCACATTTTGAAGTGATGCCTGTATACTTGCCCATCTTCAAAAGTACTGCCTGGTTCTGTGGGTTTTCATTTTATCCAATCAGGATGCCAACCAAAAACCCAGATTAAGGTGTGTGCATGTCTGTGTCTGCGTGTGTGCATATGTGCGTGTGTGCATGTGTGTGGGTGTATTGTTAGCTGACCTGTAATGCCAACTCCCTTGTAGGGCATATGCAGAGTGCCTGAGGAATTCTCTTCTTGGGATCAACCCTGCTCAACATGCCAAGGACAAAACATGTTGTCTTTCCCGAACCATTGTGAGCCTGAGCTATCAGGTTCTTGTGAGGAGGAGAAAGAATCATTGGAAGGGTCACTGCTTGTATCTTACTAGGTCTCTTGAAGTTCATTTCATTGTATATCCCTTGTAGCAGCTCTTGCGACAAATTCAGGTCTTCAAATGTTACGGCAGAAGTGTATACCGTATCCCCTGATGTAACCTAAGAAGGAAGTGATGGCACTATGTAAAAAATCGCAAAGTAAGATATTAAAAATCAAAATTAAACATCAATATTCTTTTCATTCTTTTGATTTTCAGGTTTTTTGAAAAATCCCTTCATCTAAATAAACTATCGGGAATGAGTTTCCGAGAATCGTCGTTCGAAATTAGGAAGACAATAACCAAAATTTACCAAAAAGCACATTCAGAATTCATGCGAACTACTATGAATTATCCTATGGAAGTCTAAAAAAGAGAGATAAAGGTAATGAATGACAATAAAATTGGGAGTAGAAGGAATATATAGAGAAAAATTACCGCAGTGATACTTGAGTCTTCGGGCTCGTCAAGGCCCTCACCTCTCTCGTCGATGGAGAGCGAACCTAGCTTGCCCGCATCCTCCTCTTTGGCTGTTTCGGATGGAGACGGCTCCTCCTGGTCGGGCTCTTCGTCAGCCCATGACCTCCTCTTCTCCTCGGCTTTTGGGGCTGGGAGGGCTGGGGAGTCGGCCGATTTCTCCACCTCTTCCGGCTTCGTATTTGCGGCGGTGCTGTCCGACATCACGGCCAACGGGGGAAGACGGCCGACGGATGCTTGTCGAGGTCGGTCGGTGGGAAAACAAGTGGGCGTGCCGACCCAATGAGCTGGTACCCTCTCCGTTTTATATATCACAGTCTCATATATGAATATTTTCGATAAAAATATATATATATATAACAAATCTTTAATTACAAAATAAAAATTGAAAAATTTTAATACTTACAGATTATTGAGATGAGTTATCTCTTTATTATCATCTTATTTTTCTGAATATAAAATAACTTAAGAAAATTTAGAATTAAGGTGTGAAGAAAATACTCTATTATATTATTTTGTAATGTAGTGTATCTCTTAGTAAATGGTGATTTAGGATAATAAAAAATAGAGGATCACATTTTTTTTATATGATAATATAAAAGCCAAAAACACGTGCCGTGAACATGGTCTGAAGAAATCGCATGAACCATATTTTCATATGTATGCTACCAAAATAACAACTGTGAGATGGTACGGTTGATTATTTTCTCGCTTACGATAGATGAGATCTGATATTCAAATTCAAGTAAAAATATTATCACCGTCAAAAAAACGTATAATGGTAAAACTTGAGTGAATTACACGTGGTAATAATCTCTACTTATAATTTTCTGTTCTTATAATCCACTTTTTTCTTTATTTATTAAATTACGTTTTGGATTGTATGTTTGCTTAATAAGATCTATAATATCAATCAAGCGTCGGTACAACTATAATACCCAAGTCCACGTCTTTGACTGTTATGCACAAGTAAGAAATATTTCAAATAAATTTTGTAATGCTATTAAAAAAACTCACACGAGATTATTACTTTATCATGCATTTTTTTCCTTCTCCCAACATTTACAAGTTCTTTACAATTTATTTCCAATGTACGCCGTCCACTACTTAAACACTTCAGCTAATTAACTTCCTTATTGTTAGTAATCAATATTTAACATGAACGACTTAGGGGGTTAATGCATTTGGAAGGCAAAGGAAATGAATTTCCTTTTGTTTGTCAAAAATGGTGCTTATGTACAAGTTTTGTAAAGAAAAGCGAAGGAAAGTAATTTACATTCCTAGGTATAAAAGAAAGGCCTGGAATTCGTTTCCTATCCTCTCAAATTTAGAATTAGACGAACATTACCTACCCCAATGGCTGATTTAAATGTGGATGGAGCATGTAACTCCATATTTACTTTGAGGGGGAGGAGTCGTAAGGGATGCCAATGATCGATTTAAGATAGCATTCTATAACTTCTATGAAGAGGGTGATTGTCTTACGGCTGGACGGATTATTTCTATGCTTCCATGTTGGCATACCTCTTAGTGAAGTAGAAGTAGATATTGATTTTCTCATCTTACATCAAGCTATGATGGACATATGGTGTCCTTCGAGTGATAACTATTAATTATTCCTACACTGTAAACATTAATGATATAATAATACTAATATATTATTATAAATAAATATAATATTTTACTATAGCAACATAACAACATAATACAAGGATTATTTCGAGTGTGGGCAGGGCTTTGCTAAGGTGACCCCCCACTCTCCCATATTGTTTCAACAGAATGGCTCACATTACTACGACCAATGGCAAGTTCTTTGGTTTCTACTTTAAAGGTGGTTTAGAGAATACCCATTGCCTTTAATATGTGGATGACACACTCATTTTTTCCATACATCTTTGTTGCGCTTATTAGGTTTCTTGGTGTGGCAATGAGAATAAATGTTAATTTCCATTAGTCCAGTGTGGCAGGTTTTTATTATAATTCTCAATTGCTAGAGAGGGCAACAAGTTCCTTTGATTGCAAGGCAATGGACTTCTTGTGTTATGTACCTTGGTATCTCTTTAAGGATTAGTTCTCTTAGAAACTTTGACTAAAATTTGATGATCAATTAAGTTTGAATGGAGACTTTCAAGATGGAAAGCATCCTTTCTTTCATGGGATAACTCACCCATTTATTACCTTACCATTTTTAGGATCCTGATTGGAGTCCATGGTAGGTTGGATATGTTTATGTGGCAATTTCTATGGGCAGGAGGGAAGAAAGAGAGCAAATGAGGTTACCCTCTTGTCTCTTGGTCTAAGGTACAAAGGCCTAGAGAGGAGGGGATTTAAGCATTTATGATGTTCACAACTTCCATTTAGCTCTTCTGTGAAGGTGGTAACAACATCTGGTAGTGGTAGAGGTTGGGGAGTTTGGTGCTGCATCGCGGTAGAAGATTATTCTTGCCAAATGGTATGATGACTGTCTTTCCTTTGGGAATTTGTGTCCATGTAGGGAAGTGAGGGGCGTGTGATGGGGTATTGTAGAAATGATTGAGGTAGTTCAAGGGGGTTTAAAGGGGAGGGTGGAATTTTGGAGTTGGTGGTGGGTGAGTGTTGGTCCTTTTGATGGTTTCCTTTCCTAGGTTTTAATGGATTGCTACCTTACCTCATGGTAGGATTTATGAGTTCTTTGTGAATCATCTAGTAGAGTTGGTTTGTGATATCCCTTTTCACCAGGATACCAGTGGTATTGAGTTTCAAAACCATACTTTCCTTCTCTCTTTATTATACTTTGCAGGTCCAAAGCTTCTAAGGGAATCTTCTGATACTTCAAGTAGGAGTTTGAGAATGGTGGGGCACCTTTTCTCTCTACAAGGTCCTTCATTATGGTTGTATCCAGGAATGTTTTACTCAGCACATCTGGAACAACTTTGCACAAAAGTCTAGTTGTTTGGTTGGCTTCTGATCCATAAGGTAGTTTTAAGTTAGGTGATGTTATAGAGCAAAGGATGACAGCTGGCAAGGGTTGTTTTTGTGGTGCAGTTGTGGAAACTATGAAACATCTGTTCTTGGAGTGCCTAGAGATTTTCTACATGGTGGGATGTAGTGTTAGGACCTTCTTGGCAAACTTTTGGGCCTTTAGCTGAGCTTCAAGAGGTTTGGCAGATGGATTGCTCATTGCAGGGGTGCAGATGCAGGACTTGGGAGCTTCTTCTACTTGCTTGTTTGTGGCTTAGATGATTTAAAGAGAAATAGGAGGATTTTTTAGCTCATTCGTTCCATATTTGACTTCAACAGCTTGCAGATGCTTTGTGACATGAGGGGGGAGGCTGAACTTACGTGTTTAAGGTGTTTTTGAGAGAATGGTTGCAGTTATTATGATGGAGCTAGGCTAATTGGCTGGCTAGAGTTTGTTTGTTTGCTGCTGTATTCCTTGCATTTTTGTTTTCATGTGTTTTCTTTTTTGTTTTGTCATTTTTTGCCTTTCATCTCTCTCAGCTTATCTCCTCTTGATGAGCTATTTTTGGTACTTTTTTTTGTTTTATATTTCTTTTTCCTTGCTTATTGCTCAAAAAATAGCAATATAACATAACATAATATTTTGTTAATGCATAAAAAATTGAGATAAAACTAATGGTATACCAATATTAATATAATGTTCTATTAGTCATGACATATCTAATCATTTCTATATTATTAATTTTTATATTAATATAATATAAAAATTTTATATTTTCCTTGTTATGAGTAAAGTTCTCACATAAATATGACTTAGATGGATTAATGATATTTATTTTATTAATTTTTAAATTAACAATTGATATAAAATTATCTACTTTCATTAGAATTCTTAAACATGCACAAAGACTCATATTTCAATTTTCTTTGAATTCTTGGAAAGGTATAAACACTAGCAAAGTTGGTTAACTAAAAACTACTTTCATGTACTTTTTATTTCCTGTATATTCCTTTCGATTCTTGCTAATTTTAGAGATATATTATTGTTCTTACTTTTGAATATTTAAAATTGAAGTCAATTCATACATACATTAAGATAGGTGAAGCAAAGTGGTGGATAATGCTAGCTGAAGTGAAAATGAGGTTACATATTACTAATCACTAGGGATTACATCTATATAGGGGCCTCAAATATGCTTTATTACTTGGATACCTATATAGCCATCATCCTATTTACCATGCTCCTTCATGTTAAAGCATATATGTCTAATATACCAAAGTTGTTACATAATATCTTAAAGACATTCGTAGCTAGTCTCATAGTGAAAATTTCAACAAATTCCATAGAAGAGAGTGTATAACACAACTTTTTTCTTCACCAAGTTTCTCACATAGTGACAGTCAACTTGAATGTTCTTTGTCCTCTCATAAAATGCAAGATTATAGACAATGAAAATAACAAATTGATTGTCACAGCACATGTTATTAGAAATTGTATATAAAATTCAGGCTCAAGGAGTAAGGACTTTAACTTAACATGCCATACATTGTCTATTTCATGAATCTATGCTTAGCCTCAACATTGGATATAGATATCACAATCCATTTTTTGCTCTTCCAAGTGACCAACTTGCCAATGATGCCAAAGTAATCTTGATTCTATTTTTTGCCCTTTTTAAAACAGAACATGAATCCTTATGCTATCTCATCTCAAACCAACAATCTAGTTTCATAGTCAAAACCAATCCTCTTTTGTATTTGAAAATCTTGAAATTCATAATGACATATAAAGAATATCACAAAGCAGAATAGTCTATAGGTAACGGCAATAATGAAAACACGATTTATAGGGAAATCTAGGACATAGAGGACTTTGTCCAAATGTAGTCTGAGAAGAAACTTATGCAATGTCTATCCTACTATTAGACATTGACCTCTACTAACAATGGAAATAGTGTGAATATTTGGCAATTGGGAAAATCTAAAAAACACGTCACAATTACTTGTTGTATGAGAGGAGGTAGCTCTTGATTTATAATTTAAGAATTTTACTTAAATGTTAGTGATCAAGAATTTTAAGTTCTTTAAGTAATATTGCATGGGCATGACATCCAATAAAGTACGTCGACAAATATGGGTTGATTTTTATGGAGATTGTGTAATTTAAATTTGGTTCGAGAACTAGACTTTTAATTTATAATTTGAGAATTAGGATACTAAAGAGATTAAATCATTAAGCTTAAAAAGTGTGATCACGAGAATAACAAATTATCACTTAAAATCATTATTCAATAAATCTTTAATAACTTAAATACAATAACAAATGCTGTGGAATAATTTATAAAGGAAGTAGAGACGTTTTCCTCGGGCTTTTAAATGAAATTTCACTATTTTTATCATTTAAATACCAATCAAATCAGATTTGGAATCACAAAATCAACAGCAAATTTTGGACACCAAATTTGTACCTTCCTAATTTGGATTGTAACATTGCATGCCTTTTGAACTCTTTCGATTTCACAATTTAAAACACTTCTAAAAATTCCTAGAAAATCATAGAAAATAGTAGTCTTAAACATCAAAATAATGGTTGTGATTTTACTTAAAAACATTGTCGGACTTTCAAGTTTGAAATCAAAACACATCCTTGTTGCAAAGTTGTGAAACAGAGAATACCTTTGATAAAACTTGTTATTCTAATACTCAAACGATCATCAAAAATTCTGCAAAAATATGTAAAAATATCTCTTTCATAGATCTAACTAATGGCTGTGTCATTTTGGTAAAATATTGTCATGAATCGATTCAAATATGCATAACAATCAAGCATAGATTCGCAGACAGATTTTTTATTTTTCGTTTAACATTGCAGCATCAACATAACACATTTATATCTTAAGATTTCTCAACATTCAAGCATGAAACATAAGTATTTTTTATTCAAGCACATCTGGAATTAATTAAACAAAAAGTTTTCAAAACAAAAATATAATAAAAACTTAGATACTAATGCAAGAAAAGATAAAAGTGACATTCACCCTTGTATTGAGTTGACTTGATCACTCCACTCCCATCAAAATCTTTCTTTATGTCTCTAAGAATTTCTTTTTCATGCAGATTGTCTTGAATCTCAGCATCCCCAGCACAGCCATGACACTAAGATAACTCTCCAAGATGTGGAAAAGGTCAAACTTGGTTGGCAAAAGAAAGCTATGATCGAATGAAGTTGTTTCCATACACAACTCCCTTGAGCATGCCTCTCACAATCTCTCTTTTTGCTTGCAACACAACTTCAAATCTCTTCTTCTATGTAGAAGTCTTTCTTGCTGTCACCAAGGATGAGAAATCAGACACCAAGAAGAGGGAAAACCACTGATTAAAGGAGGAGAAAAGTGTGGTAGTCGTCCAAAAGTTAGGTTAGGTGCTTCTCACATTGGCTCCAAAAAAGGTTTTATAGGTGTTCTTCTAGGGTTGCAAAAATTGCACCCTAAACTTTAAGTTAATGGGGATTCACATCTTCAAATGTTACACAAATCATCTTTATGGGAAAATTTACGCAAAAGTCCAAAAATGATGCTTTTATACTTCCCAGTAGGATGATGTGGTGAAAGAAAACATCAACATATTTTTAATATTGCTTGTGTCATTATGTTGAAAAAAAGTACCTAAATATCTTTTGTTTGATACTATTCTTATTACCTCATTTTTGACAAATTGGATGTCTTTAATGCCTTTATGTGGTGAAGCACCTTTTCATCTTCTTCAGTTATAGTCTGAATTATTTCCTTTATTACTTAGAGTTTTTGGTTATGCCATCTTTGTCAAGGATCTCTCTCCTCACTTGAATAAACTCTCTCTATAGTCCATAAAATTTGTGTTGGTTATTCACATGCACAAAAAGAATATAGGTTATTTCATCCTTAAAGTCACAAATATTATGTATGTTAAAGAAACTAATGTATTATGGCTTTGTGTTATAAGTGAGTTTAGTCTCACATTGCTCATGTTTATAATGTCTTTATCTTCTTTCTGTAATTTTTATATATAAAGGTATTGTATATTTATGAATGATAATAACAACTTTTATTCATTTTCTATATTCCAACATAATATCAAAACTTAGATTTTGAGAGTCTATTAAGTATGAAAGTTCCAAGTAGAGAGAAGAGAAAACATAATCACACCCTTCTTTCAACCACCATTGTTGGTGGTCCTTGTTGAAGCTACCACCATTACTCTTTAGTTCCTATTCTTTGCTTGTTCTCAAATTTCTCTCCTAAGCCTTAAACCTTAATCATATATCTTATAATCATCCCTTTTGCTTGTCGATAGAAGCCTCTTTGATAATGACATCTAACGATCTCTTTAAATAAAGAAGTAGTTAGCATTGACTGCCATTGTTGGGCCTCCCTTGCCTATTGGTGGCCTATTTTGCTGCTAGTTGAACTTGCTTTGTCACCACGAGAATGAAAGGTGGCTCTCAAGACATTTCCATTGCATTAATTGTTAGCATGTCAACCATCGTTCCTCTAAGACATTGGATCATTTCAGGCTAAACTAATCAGGAGTAGAATGTACTTTCTTGTCCTCCTCTCTTTTGTCCCTCTCCCCTTTGGATCTATCATTTGATGATGAAATGGAAGAAAGTTGTGTGTTGCAAGTGTTGGATTGCCAATCTACTTGGTTACAAGAAAGAAGTAGATGAAGGGGAAGAAGGAGAAAGTAAATAAAAGAAGGAAAGAAGAAGATTTGAGAATAAGGAGAATGAGAAAAAGGGAAAAAAGGAAAAAAAAAAAAAGGAGGAGAGAGAGAGGAAAGGAAAGGAAAGGAAAAAAGGAAATGGGAGAGAAGAAGGGAAAAAATTATTATTCCTTAAGAAAAAAGGAAAAAAAAAATAAAAAATTAAAAAATGAAGGAGGAGAAAGGGGAAAGAAAAAAAGGAAAAGAGGGAGAAAATAATGAAAAATTATGGTGGAAGTACACAAAAAAAGGAAAAGAGAAAAAAAAAACAACAAGAAAAAAAAGATAGAAAAAAGGTGTTTAATACTTCATTATTAATCTCTAATTAGTTATACATTTTCTTATATATCAATATTGTAGCAATGTTGTATCGTCAAAATTTGAGTATTCTCAATGAGATTTGGGATTTGTAAAATATCTCAAGTTAATAACCTACACTTTTATTGGATGATTTACGATGTTAATATTGTAGAAGCATATGGGCAAGTTTTCTTAATATGTGCAAGTGTATGTATGTTAACTTTGTTCAATGATGTCAACAATTTATTAGTATTTACACCTATTTTAGTGTGGTCAATTAGGGTTTGACAAGTTTTTCTTGCTTGTACAATATTATTACTATTTTCATTTTGATCTAGTTTACTTATGCATAAGTCTATTGTAAGTTGGATCTCCAACTTGAGGAAGTGTTAGGGAAAATAATGTTGAGATTATGTAATCAGATAGTCTCAATGGTACATAATCATGAGCAGAGACCATAACATGTCTGAAAAATCAAATAGGACAGTTAACTTCGACCTTTAACAAGGGAAACGGCTATTTGCCAAGTCAACCAAGTGAAAATCCTCGCACTCAAAGAAATCAAGATAATAAGGAAGAAGTTAGAAGATTGGAGTTTGGACCTAGTAAGGGTTTTGTATTGTGAGTTTGGTCTCACATTGTTTATAGTGTTTTTGTCTTCTTTATGTAACTTTTATATATAGAGGTCTTGTTTGTTTATGAATGATAATAACAACTTCCACTCATTTCTTATGTTCTAACAATGTATTTATAGATGTCACTTTTTTTAGTCATAATCCTTTTTGAGAAGTCCAATCAGACAACTTGCATACCTTTACTTGTCCTTATCCACTTAGAGAGAAATCATTAGACCAAGATGCCCCCAAAAATTAATGTACATGTTCACAACAACTAGGAACAACATATATTATAGGTATATCAACACTACAAGCATGCATCTCCTCCTTAAGTACCTTGATCTTTGCCTTAACCATACTTGTAAATTATACAACCAATTAGCCTATCTTAGTCATTGATCAACCTATTGTGCTATGGAAGGGTAAAAGACTCATCTCCTCTCATCTTTATCCACTTAGAGAGAAATCAGTAGACCAAGATGCCTCCAAAAATTGGCATACATTTTCACAACTAGGAACAATGTTTATTACAGGTATATCAACACTATAAGCATACATCTCCTCCTTAAGCACCCTGATCTCTATCTTAATCATGCTTGTAGATTATACAACCAATTAGCTTATCTTAGACATTGATCAACCTGTTATGCTATGGAAGGGTAAAAGACTCTGTACTTCTCATTTTTTATCTAACTTTGTTTTCTATGATAATCTTAATCCTACCTTTTGTTACAATGAAAACTACCAAGAATCATTATGAGGCAATACAAATAACTTATTAGAATGTAGCAATAGAAAAAGAGAATGAAACATTGAAATTACGTGATATAAGGGAGTTTGTGCCTTGTCTTATTGGGGTCAACATTGTCTTTTGTAGATGGGTGTGCACAACTAAAGGCAAGCTTGATGGTTTCATTGGTCATTACAAGGCCTGTTCGGTTGAAGATTTTTCACAAACCTATGGTGTGAACTATATAGAAACATTCTTCTTAGTGGCATGTTTGAATTCAATTCAAGTTCTCTCCATAACAATTGATGAATCATGGTCGATTTTTTAATTGAATGTCAAAAATGTCTTTCTTTATAGTGACTTAACTAAGTTCTTATGGAACAACTTCCTAGATGTATTTTTCAAAGGAAAAGTTAGGTATGTCTGCTCAAAAAATTATTTATGAACTCAAACAAAGTCCATAAACATGATTTGACAAATTCAATAGCATTATATATAAATGTGATTTTTAAGATGTGTTACTAATAACTTAATGGCTTATAGGAAGACAAGCAATGAGTGTGTTATCCTTCTTGTTTATGTTAACGACATTTTGCTTACAAAAAGTGATTATGTAGCCATAACTAACATGAAGGAGTACCTACAAAGATATTTTGTTACAAAAGATAAAGGGAAACTCAATTATTTCTTAGGGCTTCAACTTGCATATGTTAGGAGAGATTTTTCTTGTCACAAAGAAAGTATGCACTAGATTTATTATAATAGACAGGCTTAACTAGGTGCACACCAAAGAGATGCACCCATTGACCCTAACCTTGCTTTTTGAGATGTGTCTTTAGTACTCTTGAAGGATCCAAGAAGTTATAAAAGAATGATTAGAAAGTTAATGTATATGAGTATTACTAAATCAAATATTGTGTATCTAGTGAATATTCTTAGTCAATTCATGTATAAATCCAACAATGTTCATTGGCTGGGTCCGGAAGACTCTTGGAAAAAGACTTATTTAGAAAAAGCATGGTCACATAAATGTTGAAGGATATTTTGATTTAAGATATACGAGAGATAAAAGGGATAGTTGCACGTTCGTTGGGGGTAATCTACTTACTTGACATTGTAAAAAATCAAAATTTGTTTCTAGGTTTAGTATAGAAGTTGAGAATCAATCGATGATTCAAATAGCATGTGAAATGATATGGTTGAAGCCTCTTCTACAAGGACTTAGATTTACTGTTAGCATACCATGACTTTGTATTGTGACAACTAACAATTTTAATAGTTAACAATCTCACTTTCCATGAGAAGATAAAACACATATAAATTGACTGTTATTTTGTATGAGATATAATGATCAAAGGCATTATATCTAATCTTTATACTTAATCCTCAATTTGTAGATATCTTTACCAAAGTTTGGAGGGTAGGAGTGTTTGAAAATTTTTATACTAAACTAGACATGTTTGATATATATGCTTCAACTTGAGGAGTATTAGAGTTCATTAACAAACTTCTTATGTTTATAAGTAAGTTTAGTCTTACATTGATTATCATTTTTGTACTCATCCTTGTGGCTTCTATATAGAGAAACCTTTAGTAAAACACAACACATATAACCTATTATTTTGTGCTGGGTAGATCACAAAAAGGTTGGTCTCCTTTGTGGGGAGAAGCAATAATTCATTTAACAATACATATTTATGTAATTGATTACATAAAATATGTCGTTTAGTTTAAACATTACATAAATTTGTATTCCTAAGTCAGTGTCATCCTCTGTATATAGACATATACTTTTGTAAATTTCAAAGGATGATCTATGTTATGATTTTCTATTTTGATGAAGGATTAAGAAACGTATTTATGTTTTTTGTTGAAATTTGTGTGATCTTATTTTACTTGAGTAGGATTTAAGTTAGATGGTATTTTTGAAAATTCAGAAAATATCCAATATTATATGAGGAGGTAGGGAGGGATGTTGCTTTAATGTAATAGATTCATGAGATCTTCCAATTAATCTAGAGGGAAAATGGAAAATTTAGATTGCTCGGCCATGCAAGAGAGGCGCAATCATTGTTATTTTGTTGTCCCATGGCCATGATAAGGAAATATAATCTGAAAAGTTCATAATCCATATATATTTTTATTGAGTGGAAATTTGAATATTTTGAAAACTATCGGAGGCTTTTGAGTACAGTAAAATAATTCTTCCAAGTGAATTACTACGTATAGTATAGAATTGTATTTGAGCTTTTCGGAGAAAAGTTCAATCTGGATTTATAAATAAGTTGTTTGCGATAAATTTATTGAAGATAATTTTAGAGCCTTGTAATTAAGCCTTGAATTTTAAGCTTTAAATGCCTTTTTTGTGTAATTCAGCTTAAGGAGGACTGCAACACTGAGAAAAAGATTGTTGCAAAACTTGACTCAAGTACTGAAATCATTATGGATTGAGAAAGTGTAACAAATCAAACGAGAAATCTTTGACCTCTTACAGGTGTGTAATGCAATTTTCTGTCCAATTTGGTTTTCAATTATGTGATGGGACAAATCTTTGTTTGTGCTGGTCATTGACAATGGTATCTGAAAATTGATTTTTTTTTTAATTTCAGAACAGAGTTCTTATCAGAGATCCAGAGGATGGCTGTAAGTTTTATCCTCGTTTTAATCTGGAGGACACATCAAGTTTCAGAGATCTAGATCAACACAGGTACCTGGGCTCCTATTAATTTAGCTTTCCTTCAACATATCCCTATGATTAGATGCTTGCTTTTTCTTGTGGAATGTCATCTATATAGACTTCAGCTTGAAGTTCCAAGATAATAATGTGCTTGTTTGATGTTCTAGTTTATAAAGTATGTGACCTGTGTGAGGAGAGAAAATGAGGTTGATTAACATTACTAATGATAAGGACTGCATATAAATAGGGTTGGATAAACAGATATCTGCTAACCCTATGCACTCCATGTGACAAAATAACATCTTAAACACAACAATTCTAACCACCTGCTTGTTTGGCGTTTTTATTTTGCAGAATATGTGATCATCTATCTTGTTCTTTATTTCAGCACTTAAAGAGATGATTTTCAGAAATTTAGTGACTAAAGAGAATTTATGATTTGTATGTGTATGTCATCAAGGGTCTGGATAAATTGCAAAAGTAGGTTAAAAGAATTGCAAACTATCAATAGTACCGTGCTTTGCATAGTTACTTTTTAATGAATTAGATTTAAGATACACAATTATAAAAATTATTATTAAAGTGATGGATATGATGAACCAGTGATAATGCAGTGAAGTTGCTAAGAGGGTGATGTATATAGTGGTAGTGTTGTTGTGGATGAAAGTTGGCAGTGGTGATGAAGATGCTAGAGATCTGACGGTCGAGGCTGATGGCTGGTGCTGGTGGCTGGAGCTGACGGATGGTGGTGGCGGAGGTTGCAGAATTCATCTATAAGAAGGAAAGTGGCATAAAAGGAGTGATTTTCCTTTCCATTTCTTACCTTCCCATTACCCAAGCTTTGAAATCGCCCTGCCCTTTCTTCGAGTTCTCAAAATCGTTCGAAAGGCCAAGCTCTCTCCAAACTTTGAGCACGGTACGGAGTGGCAGCATCCTTATCTGCGAGACATTGGGAGAATCTTCACAAGTCATTCCACAACGAGGGAAGCGTCGACCAAGGTGGCGGCGGCGGACTCCTCGTCGGCAGCGGCGGTGGTGGCAAGAGTGAGGGCGACGAAAGGCTGTGAGGTAGACTTGTCGTCGAAGACCGAGAAGATGTAGGGATGCTTGAAGAGGAAGTAAGGGGCACCGCAATCCCATCTTCTTCTACCTCTTCCCCAACCCCACAACGTCGACGATCGAGAAGCTTCTAAGGTTGAGCAACAAGATCGCAGCTCCCATAGCCGGCCATGCCTTGGAGTGACTTCGACTTGGCGGACGACCAGTAGACTTCCCTGAAGAAGACGAAGAAAGCAGAGGAGAAGGAAAAGAAAAAAGAAAAAGAAAAAAAAAATTACTAGAGAGGAAGAAAAGAAAATATAAAAATATTAAAAATTCTAAATACTAACCTTAATCCAGTTGTCGACGTACTTGCAGAATGGATGAGGTTTCCACTCCGGTCTCTTCCCTTTTGGGCGGTCCTCCTACCCCTTCGGCTTCTGTTCCGGCGGCGACGGTCTCGTCCATCTTCGTCTACCCGGTCAAGTCCTGCAGAGGGATCTCTGTTCCCCAAGCAGCAGTCACTCCAACAGGTCAGCTTCTTATTACATTGAAAAGCAGCCTAGGCTGCTAGCCGGGTTTGTTTTTGATGCACGAAATTTGATCACGGAAACTCCTTAGCTCTATCTGTCTATGATTTCTGAAAGGCGTATCGTGCCACATTACCCATGAAGCGCTGCAACGAAAGGTTATATGTTAAACCTGAACAATCACATATGACAGATTTTTTGGGTTTCGATATTCTATTTGTAAGAAAAACATGTATGATGGATGCATGCATGTACATCTTTATTATAGATTACGTTTTATTGTTTTCTTCTTGCTTTTCAAAGGATTTCGATGGGACAGAGAGTGGATAATTGTGAATTCAAAGGGAAGGGCTTGCACCCAGAGGGTTGAACCTAAGCTTGCATTAATTGACGTAGAATTGCCGAAGGATGCCTTCACAGAGGATTGGGTTCCAGCCACTGATTCTTACTTGGGTACGTGAATTAACAAACTTTAAGGCATCTACAGTTAAGTAAATAAGACAGCCATTGCTGTCCTTCTCCTCCTCCTCCTCCTCCTCCTCCTCAATATTCTTGTTAGGTTTATGTCATACAACTAAACATTGCAAGATCTATTCAAATTTACGTAGAAATGCAGAAATTCCCAAAAAAATGAGATAAAAATATGCAAAAAACCAACCAAACTAATCTTAGATCTAAGCTAACTTGGGCAAGTTCTATTCAATTTCAGCTAGAAATACGTGCGGTAATGAAAATTTGGGAAAAGATTCCTGAACTAATTTTCCAGATTAAATTCTGTGAATTGCAACAATAACCTTTGTTATGAGTTAAATAAACAAGATCAAGGTTCAAACAAGAGAAATAACAAAGATAGATGGCAACAAGCTTCACAAATTGAAGCGTTGGAAAGCCTTCAATCATCTAAAGAATATTAGAGTAGATTTGGAGAAGATTCAGAGGTGAGAATTCCATGGAGATCCAATGAAGAAGAGAAAGGAGAGGAGTAGCGGTAGGTAGCTAGGTTGAAGAAATTTTTTAGCCTTATTGAAATATTTCAGTCAAAATTTCAATTGCATCATTGAAATTTCTCTGATATGGGTTGGAGTCTCCATCAGAACCTGTCTGATACTGATAACTTAGGTTTATTGGATCTGTTAGCCAGAAAATCATTACTTATCAGTGAAATTTTGTAGATATGTATCAATACATGATTTCATACTTGATACAAGGATGTTTAATGTTTTTTACTTTCTTTATTATCCTTTGTTAAGTATTTAATAAATGAATTTATCTTTAGGTTATGCATGATATTGTAGTGGGCCTAACCTTATGTTTTTTGGTTAAATCTCCTTTTACTTTCATATTTTGATGCAGTACTAAGAGCCCTTGACATGGATGTCCTAAAGGTTCCCTTAAATAAATCATGCAAAATAGTTGAAGGAATATCTGTTTGGGAGTGGTCGGGCTCTGCGTATGATGAAGGACACGAAGCTTCTGAATGGCTTACAAAATACCTTGGTAAACCAAGTCGTTTAATGAGATTTAACACTGGTATGTCTCATCCATGTTTGAAGTTTTGAACACTTTTTGGCATGTTATCTTTGTTAGAAATTTTACATGGAGATTTAATATAATAGCCACATTTAGGATAGCATTGGATGTATTATTATATTCAGATCCTTATAATGATCAAGTTGCGACGTTTAGGCTTTGGATGAGTACACAGATATATATCGATTACTTGTTTTTTCCACAGTAAGGATGAACCAGTATGTGAAATGCATATGCGAAAGGTGCTGAGGTTGCTAACAATATGCTAGAAGATCCATCATATATAACCATGCATAACAATATCTTGAAATTAATGGAGCGCTTGTTTTTATCATGGTATTGTGTCCACCGATTGACGTTTGTATTTTACTATGTTATGTTATGTAGTCTCTCAAGTCAGAGAAGTGGATCCCAATTATGCTTTGGGGCACAAAACTGCTTTCTCTGATGGGTTTCCCTTTCTGGTGATATCTCAGGTTGGTAACATGTATATTATTTTCAATTGGTCATTGTTTTGATCATGGTCATTATTGACTTTTGATTCCAAAATCATCAGGGGTCGTTGAATGCATTAAATGCCCTTCTCGAAGAACCCTTACCAATAAATCGGTTCAGGCCCAAGTAATAATATCCAGTAAATGCACAGTCCTAGGAAATATCTTTCTTTACTTTCCACACACGAGTTTCCAAACAAACGGATTTTTCCATGCAATAACTCATACACGTATGCATTTGGTAGTATCCTTGTTGATGAATGTCACCCTTTTTCTGAAGACATTTGGAAGGTAATTAAAGTAAATGACCTGACATTTCATGGTGTGAAGCTGTGCTCACGTTGTAAGGTAAGCTGCTTTCTTCTAATTGTAAATATAATTAGAGTCTTTCTGTTTAGAAAGTAGTGTAATATTTTCAAAAATTAATTCCAGGTTTGTACTGGGTACATCTTATTATCGAGGATGCATTGCATACAAAGTGACAAACAAAATGGATGAAAAGCAATGATCTTATTTTTGCAATTTCTCAAATCTTAAGGTTTTTGTTATAATCCATTATCTGTATAAGGCTTCTGTACTGTTTGTTTGATTGCAATCAATTGAATTGCATTCTTCAATTACATTACATTATTACAAACGTTAACCTAATTAAAACTAATAATTAGATCATATAGATAATAGTAGTTATGTGTGATTAGTTAAGGATTTTTTGAAGAATTTGATTTCCTATTATCAAATTACAAAGAATGTTACGAATGTAACTAGAAAAAGTCATTTTGTATTCCAATTAAGGAATTTGATTTAATTACATTGCGTGTTGGATTACAGTAAACCAAACAGATTTTGAAAGCTGTCCTTTCAGTCTGATCTACGCTTCACAGTTCTCACTAGACTTTGAAAAGCTATTTTCTTTTCATGTACCGGCTTTCTACTTCCATTTATTGTCTTTTTCCCATACCTAATTTCTCGTTGGTATTATTCTCATGCCAAAGGCAGGCCAGCATCACTGGAAATATATCAAAATCCTAAAGGAGAACTAAATTACAACTTTTTTGAAAAAAGTTGTAGAACTCAACTTTTTTCATTCAGAATTTTTAATTTAAATTACAACTTTTTTAAGTTAACATATAGAAATAAAGTGGCATATGAATAATCGATTTTGTAATGATTATTAAAAAACGCTAGCATATTTTTTATATGTTTGTTGAAATAATTGTTACCAAACATCCCTTTAGTGTTAGCCTTAGTTTAAATCATTTGGTTTCCAGTGCATCTTTCTGTAGCTCTAATTTAGAAAACTTTTACGTTAGTTTAATTAATTTAGACTTTGTTGCCAGTAGATAGCGTATGTCAAATATTTTTCCTTGAATTTCTTTAATCAATTTGTCTATAGTCAATGTAAAAAGGTAATGATTTAGAGTTGGCATTTGGTGTAAACCTATGTTTACTGAGAATACTTTTGATTCTCTTGGTATGGTTTTGGCTCTAGTTTCTGCTATGGTACTTTATCACACAAGTCCTTACCAAATTCACCTTTTCAGCTACCCACAATCAATCAGGAGACTGGAATAGCTGGTGATGAGCCGACAAAAACACTGATAAAGTTCCGTTCGGATAAGGTTCTGCGCATCGCGGGAAAAAATGGAAAGGTAAACTCATGATTCCATAAGCATTACAAGACTGGAACTAATGCGTATCTATTATAATTCTGCATAAAAATGATCATTCCGATCCCTTTTTTTTCGGACTTCTCGGTCTTTTCGTACTAGTCCTGGGTGAAAGTGTTCCGTCCTAAACGACTAAAACATCATTTCGCTGGACGAAGAGTCACAAGCTTTTTGTTTTTGTGAGCGGTAACACTTGTTAAGACTTGTGAGAGTTGGTTGTGGAATTCCGCAGGTATACTTCGGTCAGAATTTAGTGTGCGAGGAGTCATTCTCTACCGATAAACGAAAAGTTGTCAAGGTCGGAGATCCAATCTACTTCTTGGAGAGCTTCTCTTCCTTCCTTGATGTTCCGGCATGACATCCTTGCGTGTGGTGGTTGGTTTTTTCTCTCTCTCTTTTGATATTTACAAGATAAAAGTGGCCTTGCACGGGAACCAAAGTCTTTTCCTACGGTTCTCTGGTTTCCAACTGAACGGCTTTTCGTTGTTTAAACAGAAGTTTGTGTTCGCGAGATCATTCGCCGTCATCTTCTTTCACACGAGTTCGAATCTTATAAGATTTGTGACGTATTGATAATTCTCAATTCATTTTGAGAAACTATTAGTTCCTTGAGTTTTGCTAATGTCTCTTATCCATTGAAAGTGCCTCCCTACTTCCGTCAACTCTTAACAACCGCAGGAACGATAAGTTACCGAACTAAGGGCTATAAAATTCAATTAAGGTGATAGATATACGACAAGATCTGAACTAAAGTCACCGGAAAAATTAAGACAAGATGATAGATACAAAATCTTCTCTTAAAAATTGAAAGTCCGACAATTTTAGTAGGCATTTGAAATCGAATTTACTACTACATAAGTAAAATGTAAACGGTTCTAAATTTTCCCTAACAAAGCGATGTGATTTCAACCAAATACAAAAACATGTAAAATGCTAAAAATAAACCGCAACTCTTTTTAAGATCTTACGATTCCAAAAAAATAACTAACCATAAAACACAGCTTTATCCTTCGAAAGTCAAAACCCGTTACGTTTGAAAACCATTGTTCCTAAAACTTAAATGCAATCACTAGTCTTAAAAATTTTTAAATTGATGCAGATGAAACCTTAACGTAATATACAAACATCAACAAGATTATCATATTGCATATGATTAACAATACCAATTACCATAAGAGCACACTCCATGCATGAAAAATCAAATTAAAACGTATGACGTCGTCTTACAATCCAGCCCAGAACCCATTTTAGAGATTCCAATAAGATGACGCTATTTTTTTTACAGATTAAGAACGATACATTAAATAAAAATTAAAACGTACACGGCATTTTTTATCCAAAAAATCAAATTGATGGCTAAAGAGTGTCTTTGGAACTTTAGATATTCAAAGGCAAAGATAGAAACCTAAGGCACAGAGCAGTTGATGCAACAAATCCATCTACATATACTACGAAATATGACGAAAAGAAAAATAAGATCAGCTCTTGGATACGATGCACCGCTACAGTGCCTCTGCCAACCAAAACAAGAAGAATTGAGACCGAACAAAACCTTTCCACTACAAGTCTTGACAACACAACAAAACCATAAAAGGAGATAAAGGACCGATCTATTGAGTTACACCAAGCCACTTGGAGAAGTTGTCGTACTCGGAATAGTCGCTATCTGAGATCATAGTCTTGTACCACGCCTTCCCCGCTGCCTTAACTGCAGCAGCTTCTTCCTGTACATGAGAGCGACCCATGATGGAAACATGATTCTCACAATGAACAACGATTATAAACAGATTACCAAAGATTCACATTGAAAATGCTGCACTTTGACGTAAGCAACAACACGTTAAAAAGAGTTCAATCCTGCTGACGGTCTACAAGAAGTGAACAATTGGTGCTGCATTTATTGTACATTATTGAACACTAAACTCTAATGAGGCCTACTAGGTGGTTACATCCATTCTTCATCAACACATGGATCAGGAAAATCTGTTGGTTCAATTGTGGTCACTGATAATACTCCATCTTAAGAAATGAAGTAATTCAAGGATTTAGTATAAGCCAAAGGGAAAACTTAATGGAAGCATCATTGGTTATTCCAATGTTCCGTTACAAACCGTAATTGTAAATCCATGATTCTATTCTAAGATACGACTCCCAGCTTCGAAACAAACATATCATGTTTTTCATCGCTCTGTAAATGCATATCACCCGCAACGTATGGAAGAAATAAAAAAAATCATGTGCAGCACACATAAATTTGAAAGATAGACAGTAGTAGGAATGCTTCTAAATACAATACAAAGAAATACAGAAATGAAAGTGACGACACAGATACACAGTGGAGAGACCATTCCATTTTTAGTCTGTTAGCATATGACATTAAGAAACAGAACAATAGAAATGAAACGGAAAGCTCGAGAACTCCTCTATGAAAGAAAATGGATAATTCATTATTAACAGAATGAAGTGGAGATCCTCTTACCTTGCTGAGCTTACTCCTCTTCTTATCAAGTTTCTCCTTCTTGGCCTTGACCCTCTGCGCCTCTGCAAGCAACGCCATCCTCTTTGCAGTCTGTGCGTAGGGGTTGAGCTTGACCATGATGTTGACATTCTTCAATGGATTCTTCTTGACAGGTGCCTTCTTCACCTCCTTCCTGATGGGCTTGACAACGGACTGGACCTCGTCAGAATTGATCACCCTGGAAAGATCAGCATTGGTCATCTTTGGCCTTGGAAGCACGTAACCCTTCTTCTTCTCGGTCCCCTTGTCGTAGGTCCCGTAGATGGAATCCAGCTTCTCGAATGCCGACTTGGTCCAGATGATAAACCTACCAAGATGGCCACCGGGTGCTAGCTTCAGAAGATTAAGGCGCTCCACATTAGCTACCTCAACACCAGTGAGGTTGCGGAAAGCCTTTACGATCTTAGAGCCCTCAGTGCCATAGACAAGGAGAGGACCCTTGCGATTGACGTAGCGGCGGTTCCTCATCTTCCCCTTGCCACAACGGATGGAGTGACTGTCCTTGGCCTTCTCAGCGTCGGGGTAAGCACCGATCTGCCGGAGAATCTTCAGTGCGGAAGAGGTCTTCTCTACGGCCTCGGCAGAATCAGACACGACAAGAGGGAGTTCGGGGACGGATTCGATGCGGTGGCCGCGCGCGAGCACGAGTGATGGAACGGCGGAGGCGGCAAGGGCGGAGGCGACGGCGTGCCGACGAAGGTTGACATTGACGCGTCGGTGCCAGCGGCGCCAGATCTTGGTGGGTGCAAACATGCGACCGCCACGGCACATATTTCCGAAAGCTCCCTGACCGGCGCGGTGTGTCCCGCCGCCAGGAACGCGAGGGATACGAGAAACGGCACGGCCGGTGCCCCAGGACTCGGCGGACGTCTGGTGACCGGCGCGGCGGGAGACTGCATAGGGGATGCGGGTGTTGTTGGAGAGCTGGTCATGGACGAAGCGTACGACGTCGGGGCGGATCGGGCACTTGAGGACATCCGGGAGAGGGACGGAGTTGGGCGCGTCGATGGCCATGTCCGACTCGAGAGACTGGACGGTCACGAGGGGGCGGACGGCGGCGATCGAGGCCATGAGAGGACTACGGAGCGATGCGGCGGAGACTAGGGTTAGGGTTTACGAGAAGGTGTGGAGCTTGTGCGGGAATCATCGAAGGAATTTATAGAGGCAATGCGGAAGATTCTGGATTCAATCTACACCGTTGGTTCCGCTCTTTCTTTTTCTATTCATTATTCCGGTGATTATAAGATAATAATATTGTTTAAAAATAATTATAATTTATTAATTCGTGATCGTATGACTCATAGAGCAAAACCCAAACCTAATTACTCACCATGGAAATGAGGATTGTCTAGAAATCTTGGTCTAATTTTTGATTAATTAGACTGGGTATTCAATTTTATGAGAAAATGGACTGAATTACTTTTTTACTTAAATAAGTTGATTATGAAACCTAAATTTTATTTTATTTATAAATTATCAAATAGTGCTTTTAAAAGTGTCATTAATTATACTATATAATTTCATAATTATACTTTGTAATTATTATAATTTATAAGATATTAGTTTTCTTTGAACTTATAATTAAGGGTTTGTTTTTACACCCAAAATTTAATAAAAATAAATCTGTCAGAATTGAATTCCTGAAATATATCAAAATATAAATTCTTAGAATTTATCAATTTTATATATTTGTGTACCATTAAGAATGTGATAGAATTTGAATCACTTAATGATGATATTAACCTGTGTATTGATATAATTAAGTCAATCAATAATATTACACAAATTTTATCTTTATATAATAAGGAAACCTAAATCATATAAAATGTCGGCAAAGCAATTACATAATGAATTAACCTTGATAAGTTCAAATACTAATTAATTATATAATACTGTAGTTAATATAATTCATGAGCTTCTCCTTTTCTATCTTTATTATTATTGTTGTCGTTGTTGTTATCATTATTGTTACTTATTTCTCCTACTATTTATAGCGCGATGATTTGATCAGAGAAAGAGAGATGGAGGAGATTATGCCGAAAATGTCTAAATGTATTATAGACATTATAGACTTTCTTTATAAGATAAATTATGCAATATTAAATGTGTTTGTTAGAGAAGATTTGTGTTAAAAGTTAGGAATTAAAAATTTTAGAAATTTTTCTTGACTTTTTTAATATTTATGTTGCCTGAGAAAATTAACAATAAATTCTCAACTTTCTAACGATATAAAAGAAACTTTTTTAACTTTTAGAACATTAAAGATTTGAAAAGCGAGAAATACCAAGGATTCATTCGTATATGTTAATATAATGTATACATTGATATATAATAAATATCATTATAATATTTTAATATTACATGGTATAAATATTTATAATTCGTATAAAATAATATTATATGATATATATAAATGTTTATAATTTGTCTAAAGTAATATAAATAGTAAATAGCATATATCAATATTTATAATTAATAATTATATATTATAATTTCATTATTTATATACTTATAATTGTAGTTATAAATAGATACATTATTATTTATTATAATTACAATTATTATATTCTAATTTATCATAATTATGTTGATATTTATATCATATTTATTATTTATTATATGTTAATAATTACGTTATTATTTATATGATTATTATCATATTATAATCAATTTAAATATTAATGGCTTATACTTTATTATGAGACCAATAATATTAATATTAAAGTTTAATTTATCTACCAAATTCTTAAATTACATAAATTTTCTAATAACAATACAAATAATTTTAAATTTTACTTTTTTGACTTTCTATTTTTTCACACAATTATAATCCATGTAAAAGGCTACAATCTCTACATGAGTGAAAGATAAATGTCCATAGAAGCTATTATAAGTAAAAATTATGCAACCAAAATTATAACAAAGGATACCTCTTCTAGCAGTAAGAGGCGTTGTCCATATTCAATTTCAATAAGCCAACTTTTGGTTTCCTCCAATTGAAACTTCTTTAACCAATTTATCCTTTAAACCATAGGTTGTCATAATAAAGTCTTTGATTTTGGAGTTTAAGCTTCTCCTGATATCAAAGAAGACACACTTTGAAATGGACTTTGGATTTTGATGATGTAAAAATTAATATGATAACTTAATTTGTATTTCATAAGTTATGTTTTCAGAAGAGCATTAAAGATAATTAAAAAGGTTCCAAGCAAAATCAAGTATTTTAGAAGGTTTCAAGATAAAATAGTTTAGCATAAATAAAGTTTCATAATGTTTCAAAACAAGTAGTCAAAATTTAAAAGGATCTCATGTGAATAACTTAAGGCACTCACGTGACAATAATAGAAAAACTTTTCTAAAAATCAAAAGGTTTATGGATAGCTTTTGAAAAGTTTCACATGAAATATTTCAATGAACAAAATTTTTTTGAAAGTTTCAGATATATTGTTTACTTAATAGTAACTTTTCAGAATTAGGTTAATTTATGAAGTATAGTAGGTTAAGTAACATTGGATATATTTTTGAATATAAATAAAGCTCGAGAATTGAAGAAAAATACAAAAAACAAAAATATAAATTTATACAAATGAGAGTTACATAGCACAATCATAATTTCTACAAATACAATCAACAAAAAGTTTAGAAATCTCTTAAGTCAACACAAGTAAAAATTTTTTTTGCACTAAAAGTCCTTATTGATTTAAACTATTTGAAGTTTCAACTTAAAACTTTTGAGAATTAATTGGTTAGAGTTATAATCAGAAAACTCAAATGATTAGTTGATTCTTGTTTTAAACTTAAAGTAAGTATTTGTAAGTACATAAATATTTAGTAAAGTTTAAGTAGTCTTTAAATGTGGATTAGCTGTTAGTGATGAATTGTTTAAAATTTTTTTGTGTATTTCATTTTTCGTTACTTTATCATGCACTGGATTATTGATTCATTTATATTTCAGCATAATTAGTAATCACATTAGAGTAAGTTAAATTTTTATTATTAAGAGAAATAAAAAAATTACTATTCACCATCCTCTCTAATAAATTATTTGATCTTAACACACTTCTGATATTCATAAGATACAATTTATCTTTTTTTCTAGCAATCTCACAAGAGAGTAGCATTGGGGTACTTATTGGTAATGCTGAATGATTTGCTACTCTTATCCTTAAGAACCTACGGCACAAAAGCTTTCCAATAGATGTTGATTTTAAAGATTGAATCGAAAAAATTATTGCAGCAAATGCATAATGAAGCAAAATTTATCCCACACCGGTGCAATGTTGTATGTGTCTTTTCTTTTACACTGACGACAACTTATACAGCATTGCACGACCGGAGTATGCCGTACAAGAGTTCCCAACATTTTGAGAAATACTGCAACAAATTCCTTACCGATCGTTAATCTTTACCTATTCAACCATATGTCTTATTGATTGCACTGGTACTTGGTTTTATTAAGCTTTAAAGAAAATAAAGGGAAGGCAGGAGATAAGGTTTGCATTCCGGAAAGGATATCTCCACGTCATTTTTTATTTTTTGAGCATTAACTATAGCCCTATCATATATAGTTTTTGAAATTTTAATATTATATAAATAAAATAATATTTGTGATTTTAATAGTATTAAATTAAATAATATTAACAATAAATAAATAAATAATATTTTATTATTAATAAAATAAAAAAAGGTTAAAATAATTAATATTTTTATTACTAATAAAAATATTAAAAATAATTAATTAAATAAAAAAAAATTAACAATATGTACTTTACTTATGTTAACAATAACAAAACAATATATTATATTCATATACTTTAATTATATTAAAGTATCTACAAAGTAATTTTAATTAAAATAATAATATATTTATACAAAGTATATTATAAAGTATTAATTAAAATAATGTAATACATTAAATAAATAAAATTTTAATTATACTAAAAATATATACTTTAATTATAATTAATTTTAAATAATAAAATAATTAATTAAATAGAGATAATTTTTATATTACTTTATTAACTTTTAAACGAAAGAAAATCTAAAAATTTAGAATCTCTAACTTTTTATACGTAAAAAAGTTATAAATAAATTATTATCTTTTCTTTACGACGCAAATCTCAAGAAATTAAGAATTTTTTTTTAATTTTAAAATTTTTAACTTTCTGTGTCACAAATTCTTCCAAAAAATGATTGAAAAAGAAAACTGCATACATAACTCAAATTATTCTGTCTATTGACAACCATTAATTACTGCGTAACTTTCTATCTGTAACATGTTCCAAGTAATTTAAGAAGAGACGCGGAGGAACAAGGAATTCAACTAATAAGTGATAAATACCTTGAATTCTTCTCTTAATGATATAAATATTAGAATAAAGAAAAAGAAGAAGTCTTCACATAAACGACTGGAATGTGACACCACCGTTGGAGAAGGAACTGAAGGCGTGGGAGAAGAAAATAATGGTATTTACGTGAAAAATTGTCTTAAGTATTTGAAGGACATTTGACTATATGTTAATCCGTCCACGAAAATTTACGTAAATTTATCTTCCTATCTGCTTCAACAGCCTATCTCCCGAATATAAAATTTGGATTATATCTATTTCTACTAAAATTACACGTCCGAAGATTTGACAATTTGCAGTTCGTACTTGGAGTAAACGTTATCAATAATCTCTGTGGCTATACAACAGAAGTCAGATTTTTAATTCAGAAAAAATCAACTACACGTAATTGTACCGTATATAAGTTGGAAAGTTTAAATCCGGACATTGCTGTCAAAAGACTACAATGATAAAACCACATAATTAAACTTATTAACACGCAATCTCGTCGACTTTATGCGACGGTGACCGCAGGGCTTTTCCGACGCGTCCAATACGTGTCTATCCGAAGCTTCGATACACGGATAAAAATCTAGGTATATATATATATATATTCATCATTGAATTAATGTATCTAAATCAAAACAACATAAAAATCTGTAACGTATTTATCTATAATTAACTACATTTGTTTTTTTTTAACTTTTTCTTGAATGGATAAGACGTGGCATATACCCAGCGAACGAAGAAACCACGCGTCACGTCGACGGCGCCCACCGACCGTCCTGCTCGGTCTCTTCGGATTCGACTTCTGGACCAGGAATGATGACGGCAGGCCGCCACCGGTTGCTCCAGCTATCTGAATCAAATGTTCAGGTAGGGGATGAAGACCGCCGGTGGGCGGCGACATTAGATGTCGACGTGACGTGTCGATGTGAATTTGTCACTGCTGGTGATTGATGTGTTTCTTTTGTTTGGTGTTGTAAATTCCAATACTCTTCTTTGTTCTCCTATTTCTTCTCTTGGTTCGTGAAAAACTTTTTCTTTCTCCTTTCCATCTTCCTTTCTTGCGCTCGCGTCTTCGTTTCCCGTGGTTTAGTCCACCATCCTTTCTTACGACAGATTCGTATAAATGGATATGCTGTAATTGGCGTGAGGGGGGTTGTCTGATGTTTTTTGGTGCTGAGGCGAAGAGGAAGACGAAGAAGAAGAAGAAGAAGAAGAAGAAGGAAGGAGGTATGAAAATCCAGCCATTAGATGTTCCGGAGACGAGTGCTGTGCCACCCCCTCCTCCTCCTCCTCCCGGTGCTGTCGCCGTCTCCGGCAAGTCGCGCCTGAGGAGGCTGTTCGACAGACACGGCAACGCCAAGGAATCGAAGATGCAGGGGACGGAGACGGAGACGGAGACAAGCTCGTTGTGCTTGGCCAACATGGTCAGGAACTTCCTGGAAGAAACCAACGAGGAACCTTCGCGTTGCGGTCGTAGCCGATGTGGAGGTGACAGCACCCGTGATGACTGCTCGGGAGCACGCAGGGGAAACGCCTATGAAGTTCTCCAGGTAGTAATTGTATCGTTCGTGTTGCTTATTATTACTGGGCAAATCATGACTTTGGGAATCGTGGTCTCGTGAATGGTCGTGTTGCAGAGTCTGATGCCCTGTGAGAGCGGCGGTGAGGTGAAGCTACTGGCGTACGCGTCCAGGGTGGTGGAGAAGAACAAGATCAGCATGCACAACGATGGTATCAGAGAGATCGTGGCCAAAGGCCTCGTCTCCCTCGGATACGACGCCGCCATCTGCATCTCAAGTTGGGAGAAATTCCCTTCCTTCCCTGCCGGTAAGCGTTCAATACTTCTATGTTCGTCGTACCCAATCGCCTGCCCGCCTCTTTCCGACGATTGATGAGCAAGAACGTGGAATTACTTGACACAGGACGGCACAAGTACGTGGACGTGACGACGGGGGCTGCCGGGGACAGAGTCCTGATCGACGTCGACTTCAGGTCGGAGTTCGAGATAGCAAGGCCGACCAAGATCTACAGGTCGGTGTTGCAGCTCCTGCCGTGCGTGTTCGTGGGGAAGGCCGATCGGTTGGAGAGAATCGTGGCGGTGGTGTCCGGGGCGGCCGCCCGGAGCCTGAAGAAGAAAGGCCTCCACGTCGCACCCTGGAGGACGGTTGGGTACATGAAGGCCAAATGGCTTTCTACCTACGAAAGGATGCCGACCACTCTACTCCACAGCGACCGCACGACGAACAGACGGGGTGCGGAGGAAGAAGTAGAGTTGAAGAAATCTGGGCGGTATGGGGTGGCCGGTGACTGGCCGGAGCTCGATCGGGCGAAGCCGGCGGCGGTTGGCGGTGTTCTTGCTCGAGAGTGGCCGAGATGATTTAAAAAAAAGAGAAAAAACCATTTAAGCCGCACTTAAACTCAACCTTTTTTTTCTTCTTCTTTTTCATCCCTCTTTTTAAAATATTTTTATATATTTAAGAACCACCACTTAATTCATCCAATATGATAGATATTTTGATCACATACCAACATTAAACTTGTAAATATCACAAATAATCATATAGGAAAAATCATATCACTTATGTTCCACAGATGTATTGTAGATAAAACTAAACTCAATATCACAGATAATCATAACTAGCATTACAGATAAAACTAAAACCTATGGCACAAATCACTGATGGTATTAATAACTCGGGACTTTGTATCATACATAAGACAAACTTGTAAATATGTGGTACTAAATAATGACACAAGTCTAACATACTCATATTCAAACCATCAATCATCTCAGGAATGATGGTTACGCATGCTACACTCAGTACTAACTAATTAAAGTTATAAGTAATATACTAAATGATATTGCAAATATAACATGCTCATGAAATATTTTATACGTCTGTTATTTATTTTTAGTTGCTATTTTTGTTGAAGATTTAATGCACGATCTTGTTGTTATAAAACTATTACTTACTCTACAATGCGTACCATAAACATCAAAATCGAAATCAAGAGGAATACGATATAAACATTTAAATAAAGATTGTTCGTGCACGTTCAAATCATAATTAATGAGAATCGCCGGGCAGATCAAAATTAAGAATGCTTGTTTAGATTTAATCATCCGGGTCTTCAGCCTTTTGAGTCTCGTCAATATTCATTATGGTCTTCCACAAAGAGGCTAATATTGGAAGAATAAAGAATATGCTAAAGAGAGAGAGATATATGTTAATAATATAAGATACCTTTGGAGCGTGGGATTTAAATATCAGATATTTAAAAAATGATATTGAAGTTGTGATTTAAAAGAGTGGTAAGTATATATATATATATATATATACATTACGTAACATATTTATATATGTATTAATATATTATTATATTAACGTATTACGTATATTATTATATTGATATATATACGTAATACATATATTTATATTAGCCAAATAAATAATTAGTAGCAATATATAAATATATAATAACTTATAATAATTTTAATATTAATCACTATATTATTATAATATAATGAATAATATTAAATGATCGGATGAAAGTTACGATGGTCTTTTTACCGGAAGGAGCGGGCGTGAAAAAAAATCACGGATTGCGACCGGTGATTTGTTTCAGCGGTTAAGAACGGTGGATTTCACAGCCTACGTCGTGATGGTTATGATTTACGCAAGTCGCCTGTCGAACATGCCTTGTGTCAGTCGCACGGCAGGATGACGTGTACATAAAAATAATATTAAATTCATCTTTTATATGTCATTTTATTTGAACGTGAGTTATATTGTCACATCTTATATTGTTGTTTTTTTTCTTTCATGAATTATATATTTAACCTTGTAAAATGGTATAATGAAATTAAATTTAAAAAATATTGTAAATGTATACGTTAGAAATAAAATGAATTCTATGAACACAACTTTATGTACTAGGTAAATAAAATTTTCGTTATCTACATAATCACAGGTTTAAGCCAATCTAAATAGAGATTTTAGTCAACGAAATATACTAGAAATATTTTCAAACCAAAAGACTGGAAACAAACGAGGGCGTACAGCCTTTAAGCTAAACAATTAAAAAACGGGCGAACAAGAAAGGACTGCGTTGTTCGTTCCTCCCAAAATCGAGAAGGCAAAGTGGGAAGTCACCCAAAGGGGGCGGATACCTGACGTGATCTGCTCCGCCGGGGTTTTCTCTTCTCCTGCGGGAGAGATCACGGGAATAAAGGAGGCCGCCGCAATGCTGTTCTCGTAGCCAGGGCGATCCGGCCGCGTAAACCGCCTGTCCACGTGATGCCGTTGTTCCGCCGTCGATCCGAACATCCTCGTTCGCCGCGGCGGATTCAAATGTTGTCCCTCATTCGAGCCTCCTTGGCATGTGTGGCGTTTGGCTGGTTGATGTCGATCGCTGCTTCTTCCACGACCGTCAACGGCAACTTTAGGCAAGCGTAAGTGCTCCCTCTCTTGCCTCTTTCATTTTGACGAAGCCTGTTGTTAGAATCATCCATGTCAATTATTTGTCCTTTTTATCGTATGGTATTGTGATCAATGAGATTCAGGAAAAATAATTGAGGAATTAGCGCTCGACAGTTTAATGCCAGGTTTCTTTTCTTCTGTTTGTTGAGCATACGTGCTTAGCTATTTAGAGTACGTGCCGTCGAGTGGGCAGGGAACCGAATTTGTGCAGCTCCTAATCTATTAATCTATATTGAATTGTTGCTCGAGCAACTATTTTTGTGTTACTTGATGGGGACGGGGGATGAGGGAGCGAGGATTTCTCTTGAATGTCTGGAAGCTATATAGAAACTCCACGGTATGGATTCCAGGTGCTACAGTGTGGCAGAGAACTTCAAAACTAACCACCAGCCATTGTACAAGCTGTATTTCCTCGCTCCATGGGTTCTGTTTGAATTTTAAAACTAATGGAAAAGGAAGGATTGCATATTAACATATTACGAGAAACCCTATAGGAAGAGAACTTTGTGGTTACAGTATGGATCAAGCTTTTGGAATCCACAAAGTGGTTTCATTGAGACCATGGAGAACAAACATTTCATTCCTTGAGGGACAAGTCTACAAATGTATAGAGAATGATAGTAGGGGACACCAAGACTCACCCTCCTTGACGATTACATCTGCAAAGCTCTTTTAATTTCATCTATGCTGCAACAATCTTCCATATTTCTTTGTCTTCGCAAATGCCATAGGAATTCTAAAAAAACGCACTTCTACTTGAATCCTGATGTCTGTGAGGAGAGGGAAGGGGGGAGAGGTGACCGATGAAGGTAAGGGTAGTCAACAAGAATGGTGGAAACCTAGTCAATGCTTAAAGTGCTAGGGCTTTGGCCATTGCATGGCTATTTGTCACAGTCCAGTTTGCTGCAGAATTTTTCATAGATCAGGACATTGTGCCAGTGCTTGCAACTAGAGTTGGAAAGGAGGGGAACAATGATGGGTGGCTTTGACAAAATTGTGAAGGGTGCAAAAGAGATAGCAATGGATTGTGTTGATCCTGTAGAAGTAGGATGGCCAAGGAGGCGGAGGTATGGTGATTTTTGCATCATTGCTTCTTGTCTCACATTTTGAGGGGTTGATCTTTGGATATTGAATGGTGGTTGAGTAAGAGGTGGGGAAGGGGCATCTCTTGGGCTATTAAAAGATTTTTTTAGGGCAATTTCTTGGTGTAGTTTCCAAATTCTACTTGAAGGGAGTAGGTGGTCGTTGACAATGTGTTGTGTGAAGGTTGTTTGAAGATGGAGTAGTTTGAGTGGCAATGAAGTAATGGGTTGGTGGTTGCCAATTCTAGGAGAAAAATTTGGGTGTAACTCATGGGTGCACCTTTAGATTCATGGAGCAATGCCACGTTTGAGAGTATCATTTGGCCCTTTTGGAGGCTTAGTGGTGTTTGGAGGCAACCATGGGCTATTCAATGAAGGTGGCCAGCATCTTTGCTGAGGTTTTTGGGTCACCAGAGAAGGTTGGAGTGGCTTTTAGTGAAGATTATTTTTGGGTGGGGATATTTCTACTAGGTAGAGGAAGTAGGATTTGAGGAGATATGCCAAAGGAGGGAGTGGTCTCATGTGCAAGTTCAACATGAGTCTTGTGGCTGGGAATTGCGCAACTTTAGGGGTAGGGTGTAAAGGGAGGGGGATGTTAAAATGGGAAGTAGTGTGGAAACAGGGGGGTATCATCGGAAAAGACATTGGAGGTATGAGGTTGGTTGGGTGATAGTGACCATGAATTGAGCTTGTTAATGCAACTAAATGAAGCATTGGACAAGATGCACAGGCAACTTACAAGGAGAAGCTAGAGGAAGCTCAATAAGCAACATGGAGGAGTATTAAAGAGAAGGAACATGTTTTGGGATTGTTGCGAATTTAATTGGTTGAGGTTGTTGAACTTGCAGCGGACAAATATCTCGTTGTTGGCAACGAAAAGATCCTACAAGTGATTTTTCCTTCATAGAATGAGAGAATGAAAATTAAGATTGCAAGGCCTTTTCCAATAGCAACCATTGGCCACTACCAAATGAATCGTGGCAACACCACACCAAGAATGAAGAGAAGTCAATAGAAAAGGACCCTTGACAAGAGCATGCCAAGGGTGAAAAATGATTTTTGTCTCTTTGTATTAGAAATTTGAACAATATTACGTGCTTTGGCGTTAGAGATGCACTCTAGTCTAACATGTATCAGGTAGTTCTCTTATATGTATTTAGCGGTGTTTGTTTTGCTTGCCATAATTTATGTCTCACTGTATTTATGAGTGTCAGGTCACAAGAGTTAGGGGTTGTTGATAGTGTCAGCCCCCTTTGACAAATGCGTTGTTGAGGTAGCTATCCCAAGGTTGGACCTTGCAAAAGGGAATGGGGTGAATGTATGGTTGAGATAAGTCCGGCATGGTGTTAGATGCCCTTGGGTGTTGCCCCAAAAAAAATGCTTGGGTGTCTAGTTGCCTGCCTCAACAACACTACAAGTATCCATATATTTCATCTGATTTTACATTTAAACTCTAGCTTTATAACATTAATCTCTTACAATGAATACAATATTTTTTCTATGATATCAATCTTGAAAACCAGGTTTTAGGGTGACCAATAGACCACAAGGGGCCAAAATGGGAAAAAATGTCAATTGAATTTGTTTTAGTTGTAGAAACATCCTTTAGAATTTTGTTATTTCTACACGCAAACCATCATTGTTTTCCTCCTATTTGCAGTTTTCCAATTGTGGAACCTGATTTTGGGCATACAAAATTACATCTCACTAGCGAAGGTTTAGAGGCAATTGAAAGAATTACAACCCCAATTGCTGCTGTTTCTGTAAGCTTCTTAGATAATTTCCTCTACATATGCTGTCAATTATTGCAACACAAAACTCTTCAAAATAACCAATCTTATGTCTAACTTTTTTTTGAAAGTTATTCTATTGTCTCTTTGTATTTTTACATATGGCTGTGCTAGAATCTGCTTCCTTTTGTTGAGTATTTACATAATCAAATTAACTTCAATTAATGTGAATGTTGCATTGTCAGAAATTTGAATCCTCCATAAACCACAAAATTGTTACATGATCAATATTGAAGGAAATAGATAATACAAAACTTTTCCTATGATAATACATTGTGTAATTCTTCAATAACTTCACATTGACTGGTTTCATTATCAAAAGAGAAGAAAGTTAAGGACTGCTGCTAATTGTTGGGAAACTAGACCAAGTGAGCATTAGAGCATGCCTCTTATTTTATCAATCTTTCTCTATATGTTTAGCTAGTTGTGTTTACTCGTTGCATACCACTGCCTCTTATTTTATCAATCTTTCTCTATATGTTTAGCTAGTTGTGTTTACTCGTTGCATACCACTGTAATAGAAGTGTGGGAACTGTTTGCCTCTAACTACCATTTATCTATGCATTTCCTTCCAATTGTTGCTTATACAAGGGCATAGGCCATGCAAAATGCTGATTTTTTCTTCCTTTACAAAAGATTTCCCTTGGTTTAGGTATCTTTAATTAGTGTATTTTCTCCATTGGATTATCCTCTGGAATTATGATTATTTTTCTGCCTTTCATTCCTTAAGAACAAACATAGTCTCATATGTATAATAAGATGAATGATACCTAAAGCTTGTACACGTTAGGCTTGCAAATTATGGCATAAATGTTTGACAAGGTGATTATGATTTTCTTGTCATTGCCCCTTATTTGCCATGGTTAGCTGTCTTTACCATATCACAATGCTAACATGGTAGGGTGAGGGGCCCAAGTGCTTTAACCTATGTATACCATATTTCTTTCCTGTGGGTTGGAGATGTAAAATGCACCAATTTGGGCTAAAAGGTTGTCCATTGTTGGGCATGCTACACACCTAAACCCTAATTTCATGGTTACCAATTACTCCTTGCTAACTTTTCTTTAGAAAGGATAAGGAAGAGTTTTAGGGGGGGTTTGTGTATGAGGAAAAGTAAGGAAAAGTGGTGGAAAGGAAAGTGAGAGAAAATAGTGAAAAAATATAATGTGTTTGTGCTTGGTAGAAAGTGACGGAAAGTGTGTCACTTTCCAAAGAAAATTTTATAAGAGGAAGCAGAGTTATTCTCTTTTTCAAGATAGAGGGTCTAAAAGTGACGGAAAGTAAAGGAAAAAATGAAGAAGAAGAAAAAAATAAAAGGAAATGTAATTTGTTAATTTCGTATGTTAAAAAAAAGATGAAATAATAATAATAATAATAATTAATGAATAATTATAATAATAATAAATTTTTACAATATGTTAAATTTATATTAACCTCGTAATGTATAATATATTCTTATAGAAAGTAATAAAAAAGAAAGTTAAAGAAAGTAATAGAAAGTCAATAGAAAATACAAGTGTTTATACATAGTCTAGAAAGTAATAGAAATTGACAGAAAGTAACAGAATGTAATAGAAAAATTTTGATTAGTCCAAACTCTTTGCTTAGTCACTTCAAAGTAAAGATTTATCTTATATATATGTATTTCAAATTATTTTATATATATATACGTAATAGAATGTATCATTTTATTTTAATCTAGATGTAATTGCTCTTTCAATTTTTCTGTTTGTACTTTCATAAGTTTGTTCATAATGATAAAATGGTTTTTATGATTTATAATGATAAAATATGATTTTTATCATAAAATATGATTTATGATGATAAAATATGATTGTTATGATAAAAGATGATAAAATTTGATTATTATGATAAAAGATGATAAAATATGATTTTTATGATTTATAATGATAAAATATGATTTTTATGATTGATGATGATAAAATATAATTGTTATGATTTATGGTGATAAACTATGATTTTCATGATTTATGATCATAAAATATGATTTTTAAGATAAAAGATAATAAAATATGATTTTTATAACTTATAATGATAAAATATGATTTTTATAATTTATGACAATAACATATGATTTATAAGGAAATTAAAAGAAAACTTTTGCTAAATATATGATGAGGATGAGTCATCACTTTTTGACTATTTTACACTTCTCAGGGTCAGAAAGAAGATAGGAATAAAAATATTTCTTGGAAAAGTTGAAGTGAAAAATTTATCAAACTTTCTTTTACTTTTTGTTGTGCACAAACATCCTGTAATTTGTCTTAACTTTCTATTACTTTTCTTTTCATCTTTTTCCATCAATTTCCATCGTACATAAACCTCCCCCAAGACATCTAAACTGTCCCTTTTAGCATTCTTGATAAGATCGTGTTCTGAACCAATTAAATGCTTTAGCAGATGGTATGGACTAGCAGGTGGCATGGATTCCCGGCATGGCATTACACTAGGTTCCCCTGCAAGTACCAAGTCTTTTCTATCTAGCAGGTCAGCTCTAGACTTCACCATAAACCCCTTCCCAGGAAAAGGGGCAGTAGGGATTGCCAAATTTCTTTGCTTTCTGCACAACCAGAAAATGGGTGATCTACCTTCTCTTCAGTCTCACATAGAGAGTGTATGGCATTGTCCAATTGACACCACTTTCTTATATAACATTTCATACCACACGACCATGCATTACTAATCACATAATAGTACGAACCTTAAAAGGGAGGAACACTTCCATATCAATTTGTATGGTCTTCAGTTCAGTCAGAAACCACAGTGAGCTGCTGGAACCAGCACTGTACAGACAAAGCTCCAGAATTGTCCACTTTCCACTGTAGGGGTCCCTGCACAGGTAGGCTTAGGAGTGTGGAGGGTAGCAGGTCCACTAAGCCACAGATGTACCAAATTCCAGGGCATACCCTGTGAATTCAACCTCATTACATCAGTGACGACTGCATCCTTCTTGCCTGTAAGAAAATAATGTCCTGTAACTACTTGTCTTTTCAAAGCAGTGCACAGTTTCCAGAGACTATTGTGAAGACAGTTTGCTGGCTCAAGAAGTCTTGAAGCTGTTGCAGTGATTGCCAGGAAAACAAATCATGAGAATTTGATTGCGTGGCTCTTTCCAGTGTCTGGATTTCGGTATTAACTGTTAAGGATGTCAACCCAAAAGCCCTTTCTTTGGTTGACTGGCCCCACCACCATTTACAAAGAAACACTTTATTAACCTCAGTGAGTCATCTAACCCACAAACCACTTAATATGAGGGGTTTGCATACCTCATCTCAAGCAAGGAATTCAACTTCGATTTCATGCCAAACTTAGGTGAGGCTAAAAAATGACGTGTCAGTATAACTTTGATATATTGGTGACATGTTGATGGAAACATGGGAAAGAAAAATGTCATATGTAAACAAAACATCATTTTGAAAAATTGAAAAATGTTGGCAAAATTTCACAAGCATGTATCGATGTTTAATTCCATGATCCCAAGAGTGCAGCCTCACCCCACTAGAGACCTTCCAGTGCCTATGTCAGCATTTCTTCTTCACTGCATGAATGACACCAACAAGGATCTTAAAACAGACATGAAACAATGAAATATTTCATCAAGATGATGTGACCCCAATACTAATACATTTTCCAGTTTGCTAATTTTCTATCAAAATTGTCTCAGACCAACATCCACTTAGGGCTTCTTGGCCATCAAAGGGAAGCCAATATACTATAGAGATAACCTTTCTAACTTACAATGATGGATTTCAGAAACTACCAGATAGCATTTCCAGGGATGTGTTAATGCTAAGGATAAGGCTTTTGTTAAAAGTTGATTTCGAGGTCAGAAACCATCTCAAAATTACTGAGTAAAAATTTCAGATTCTGGGTTTCTTTGAAGGAGCCTGCTAAGAAGATCATAAGTTTTTTCCATGTATTCAAGAATAACTATCTTGATTCCCAAGTTTGTAACATGCCAACAATCTAGCCACTCTGTTGCCACATATTGTATATGATATGTGCCAAGACATTTACCCTGATTGAAAACAAGTGAAGATAATCATACTTTTCATGGTGCAAAGGTGCCTTTGCGTCAGAGCTGGGCACCACCTTTTTTTTCTGGATATATTGTCATATAATTAATTCGTTATGTTACTTATGTACTTATGCTATCTATATAATGATAATGAAATTCAGAAAAACAATGTAAATAACTAAAAAAGAACTTCTGGATGTGTATGCCAATTGGAAACAGCCTGGCATATTATTATTCAAAGTAGATTTCTGCAAGGGTTTTGATAACATTATCTAGAAAATTCTCATTAAGGCTTTAGGGGCATACAACTTCCCACTGTCCTGGATTTCGCGGATAGGCAACATTTTTCACACTGCAATGGAAGCAATGTTGTTGAATGGTAAGGCTGGGACCTTTTCCACTTCAGAAGCGGTATCTGACAGGGAGACCCTGTTTGCCCCTACTTTTTAATTTGAAAGTGAATGTGTTGGCTTACATGTGTGATAATAATGTAGCTAATGGGTGGTTCTTGGGATGGATGGTGAGCAAGCATCATCCAAATGGACATGTCACTTGCAGCTGCATAAAAATTTTACAGTATGCAGATGATACTCTTTTCTTTTTGAAACCCATCTTTGGCAAATGTTTACAGTTTATTTTTAGAATTTTTGAAATGATCATGGGCCTCAAGATCAATTTCCACAAGCACTTTCTTTTCAGAGTAACAATTAAGGGAAGGGAGCTACAGAATCAGACAATTTTACTTAGATGTAGAATGGACAAACTGCCTTGTAAGTACTTGGGCCTACCTTTGTCAATTAAAAAAACTAGTAGTGCAGAATGGTGCATGTTGTTGGACAAGATATGCTGTAGATTGAAAGGATGGAAATCTAGATATCTTAGTTTTGGAGGGAGGATAAAGGAGACAGGAAATCTACTTCTAGCTTTTGCACACACATTGAAGGTAATCTAGTTACTTTATGTAACAAAAAACAAAATGTAGTTTCTTGATCCAATGCAAAAGTTGAATATAGATTAATGACTTAAACCACATGTGAAATGATGTGATTGAAGTCACTCTTACATAAGCTCAGATTCACTGTCAACACACCTATAGCTATGTATTGTGACAACTAGGTTACAATCTTTATTGCTAACAATTTTATATTCCATGAAAGAGCAAAACACACAAAGGTTGGTTGTCATTTTATTTGAGATATGGAGATGAAGGTTATCATTTCCATTTCTTACACTTAGTTTCATGTTAGTTTGCAGATGTTTTCTCTAAAGGCTTAGTTGTGGGAGTATTTGAGAGTCTTTGTACCAAGTTGGGCATGTTTGATATTTATGTTCCAACTTCGGGGGAGTGTTAAATATATTGTTATATGTATTGTTATATGGGCTTTATGTTATGTGTGTAAACAGATATCATTTAGTTGGGATATCTAATTTCTCACTCTCAATATGTATGAGTCTACAGAAAATGATAGGGTGATTTTTGATTATTCTCCTCACAACAAGGTAGATAGAAGGCTTGAGGGATGAAAGGGGAATTATCTTAGCTAAGAGGGCTGTTAGTTCTCTTAAAGAGTGTTTTGAGCAATCATCCTATATTTCACATGTCCATCTTTGCTCTTCTGGTAGGTGTATTGATTTCATTAGGGAAAGCTCAGGGTCTGATTATGGAAAGGCAGCAATGAAGCATACATTTGATCAAATGGGAAAATGTCTGCAAGCCAAAGTAGGATCAAGCATGGGTATCAGATCTGTATGGTCCTTCGGTAACTCTTTTATGTGATGACTATGATAATGGAAGTCAGGGGAGTATGCTCAATGGATGCAAGTTATTAGCAGTAAATATGATTCCCCCACACCATGTTAGGAGGGTTGACTCATTTTTGCACAGAGTGACTTCCTCGATTCTATTGGGGATGGGCCCTCTATTAATTTCTAGGAGGATTAGGTGGTGCTCAGATGATCTGTGTGGGCAATTTCCCCAAATCTGTGTTAACCAGGCATTGACTTGCTACATTTGGGGAAGTGGTTAACTTCAGTGGTGATTCCTGATCTGGGTACCTCAAATTTACAAGGAATCTAGACTGAGGTTGAGGACATGATATTTTAATTGCAATGGTTTATCCTTGTCAAAATCTCAACATTCGTTCCAGCTACAGGGAAGGATCTCATGACTTGGAAATCCAGATCTGCAGGAAGTTTCATGGTTAAGGCCTGTTATGAGTCCATTTGAGGTTTGGGCCTGGTTGGGATCTTTTTTGAGCAAGTAGATGATCATGTGGCTACTCGTCCAAAACAGTGATGTTACTAAAGTTTACAGGAGTGAGTGGGTAACAAGGACATGTCATGCAGTTTCTGTCATCAAGCTCCTGGAGATTGTATTGATTTGTCCCTATTTCAAGGTAATTTGATGTTGCCTCTCCCCTCTGAAGATATAACATTAATATGGCAGCTTATGCATGACTACTATGTTTTCCAAGCTATGTAGATGTGGTTGGGCAGGCAACTCTGAATCTTTTTTCTTCCATGTGGTTGGCATGTAGAAGACATATCTTCTCTTTTCTTGCAAGGTGTGTTCTTGGGTTGAGAATAAAGTTAACAGCATAGTGTCCTGAAGAGGTATTCATGCATTTTCTCTTGGTGGCTTTGACTATGTACTTGTCTGTTCAAACTTATGTCAATGAATTCACACTTGCCTTTCCTAGAAAAAAGAGGAAATGTAAAATGCAAGACAAGTCGATGGCAATAACAAGAGATTTTTCAATTACTAGAAGATTGTTGACTTGTTTATCACACCATGAATACCAAAACATACGCCTGTAACACCCATAAGTGAACAGAAAAGAAGAATTTTTCAAAAAGAAATCCATTAAAAAGCCTGATTCCATTTATGTGTTATGGTATATGTTCTGATGCCAGTGTGCACGATCTATGCAATTCCTCCCAAGACCTCAGTAAATAGAGTCAGCTGAACATGCAGATGAACAGATTGGGCATTAGTGACATAGAATAAAAATAATGTGCACAAGCATAGTTTCAAACAGAACCTCATCACTTAAGGGACATTATTGAATGTTGGTGAAAACTAAATCTGTAAATAAGTATCGTTATCTCTTTTAATCAGCATGCCCAATATTTGTTATAATGATATATGGTATTTGTTTTACAATTGTGAAATGCATAGTTGATTTTATTCCATTCAATGTTTGCTTTACTGCCAAAAAGTATGAAACATGTATTTCTGTTAATCTGATACAAATCACATTGTCTATATTATTGTTTCAATGATAATTCAATATACAATAAGTTTTATTATTTTTGAAACTGGTATGACAAGTTTTATGGGAATTTAAAATGTCCATTGTTTTGTCAAACTTGTTTATACCAGGTAATTGGTCCATACCGTTCTGGCAAGTCCTTTCTCCTTAACCAACTTCTCTCTCTGTCATGTAATGAAGGTGAAGCCTTTACTGCTGCTTTGAGCTTTCCAGATTTTGAATATAACCGCTTGAGTTTAATATATTTCATTCTAACCATATGATGATTGTTTATAGGTTTTGGAGTCGGACACATGCGAGATACAAAAACAAAAGGTTGAAGAATGACTTAACTATATGCTTTTGTCGGAATGTTAACTCATTTGGACATGAATTTTCTGATCTCACTTTCTCTACTGAGCTTGCATGTATTATTGCAGGTATATGGGTTTGGGGCACTCCAACAGAAATGGACATTGATGGAATAAAAACATCTGTTTTGTTTTTAGACACAGAGGGTTTTGAAAGTATTGGAAAGTCAAACGTTTATGATGATAGGTGTTGTATCTGAAATTCTGAATCGGGTGCCTTTTGCTGTCATCATGCTCCTAACTAATTTTTGCTCATCATTGATCAGGATCTTTGCATTGGCGACAGTTATGAGTTCTGTTCTCATTTACAATCTGCCAGAAACGGTTTGTATTGGAACCAACCTGCCATCTAGTTATATTACACAGTTTGTGAATAAATGAACTCTTTTACCTCATCTTATAGCTTTTCCATCAGTTGGCATCGGTTACCAGGATTCAACTATTGGTGTAGTTTTTGCCTTTTCTGACTTTATGGTGTATAAATGTATCCTCATAGATACGTGAAGCTGATATATCTCGTTTGTCATTTGCGGTTGAGCTTGCAGATGAATTTTATGGCAGGTTATTGCAATAACTACAATGCTCTTTGTTTAGCAATCTGTTTTAGATATTCCAATTTGCAATCTAACTTGTTTCTATGTTTTCAATTTCTCAAAAAAAACTGTTCCTTTGTTTCTCAATATACATGGACGGATAGGGTCAAGGTATATCATCAGGGATGATTTATTTATGCTATTATATTGTAATCAAGAAATTCATTTTTTGTATTTAATCTGTCCTTTGGGCAGGGAGAAGATGTTGCATTTGAACCTGCCAAACTATTGTGGCTTATCCAGCGTGACTTCCTTCGTAAGTTTCTTGGACCTTCATCATTTAGAAACCATTATTATAAATGAAATTTTTATTCATCTTGTTGATGCATCATGCTACATAACCAAACGAAGGATTTATGGTTTCATTTTCTTTTCTTGAGAAAAGTTGCATCTGTATTTCTTGCTCACCTTAATGTGAATTTGATGTTTTTGATTATCAATTCAGAAGGAAAGTCTGTTGAAGAGATGGTTCATGAGGCTCTACAGCAAGTTCCTAATGACAGAGGTTAGTACCAATTTAATTTATACAAAATTCTATGATATTGATGTTTTATCTCACAAAGAAATAACTTCCAATTGTTTTAAAAAAGAAACTACTACTGGTTGGCAATTGTAAATGTGTAGTTCTAGTTTTAAATCTCATGATTGTATATTTTTAATTGATGATCAAAATCTAAATGCTTTGACGCTCATTAAAAAATTAACATACATTTATGAGAACCATAAATTCACCCTTAATGTAATATAACTTTTTTAGTTTCTTCCCTTGAAACATATCATGATACATTTGTTGGCTAATGCAGGGGACAAAAATATTGATCAGGTACATGCTGCTTTCTATGGTTATAACTCCACCATCATGGAGTAATATTGACGTAAATTGTGTTTCTATTTTAATTGTGAAAAGGTAAACGAGATACGGAAGTCCTTGGCTGTTATGGGTGGCAATAGCACAGCCTTTAGCTTGCCACAGGTACGCAGTTACAAATTTTGTCATTTTTGGCAACGTGACATTACTTTACAGTTGTGAGGTTGCAGTTTCTAGTCCATTTTGTTCAGTTGTTTGAAGTTCCTTGGTTTTATTCTAGAGTGCTATTTGGGAACCTTACTTCACTATGGTTTTTTGAGCCTTGTGACAGATAAAGAGAAGATTTTCATCTCTTTTCCACATAATGAATACCTTCATAAATCACCTTTTGTTCTTCCAAAGTTTTGCTTAAACTGGTATTTGTGATACTGTGAATGAAGATATGTGCACAATGTCAAACATATGCTTCTTGATGAAATTTGATTGACTGTTTTTCATTTCAATTCATCAATACCATGTCTGATTTTCAGCTTATTGAAATCCAACATTTTCCCAACATTTAAACCATGGATACACATGGGAAAGGGCATCAAAGGTCTCTATCCCCAATATCCATGGGTAACGTAGGTAATATGAACACTTCAAAAGCTACAAATCTGAGTTCGTTATTTTACCTATGGTGGAAGGGGTAAATGGTGCAGGGTGCATATATTTAATACGTCACTGTTTATATGGCATATATGCATAGTGCATCCAATTGTTTTTTGTAATCAAATTTTACTTATATGGTCTTTGATGCTCAAAGGCAACACTCTTGAAATAGGGGTAAAGTTGCATACAATTGGATCCCCTCTAAATGACACATTGATGTGAGCCTCTACACTATGTTTACCGATTTTTAGTTTCGATGCACCAAGACAAATCATACTTGAAATGGAAGTTAACAAAATAAACCTCATACTTTCTCTATTAAACAAATTATCTAAAATAGCTACTTTAATATTAAAAGTTATCCATGCATTCAACGTCTAATAGAGTTTCTTCATATTAAATTATAATATAATAAATGAAACTACTTAACAATTATATTAAGAGAAAATAGTCAAATACAGAGGTATGAAAGATGATAACAATTTTTATGCATTAAGCTTTCAGATTTTACCAGTATTCCTAATTTCATTCTTTTTTGGAGGGTAAGGTTAAATCTTATTGGAAATAGAGTACAAGCATGGAATTAAACATTGACAGTTTTGGCAAAATTTCATCGATATTTCTCATTTTTCGAATTGTCAAAATGATGACAAAATTGATGGTGACGTGATAATACTTATTGAAGTACAATACAAAATCAAAGTTCAATTTCTTCAGTATAGGATGATCAATTGAAATGATCGATCAGAGGATTGTATAAAGCTAGACTCCTGAGGTAGATATCCTACCTAGTTGCTGTGCCGTTCTTGAAAATTGATGACGTGGTGAGAGGGTGTAAAAAGTCTAATGTGAGTCTATTATTCACTAACTCACTATTAAGAAATAATAACCTTAGCATAATACTAGAAAACTAAATTTTTTAAATACATTAAATTGTTTGACTCAGTTATGATCCTAGTTCACTTGTGTTCAACATTTGCTTGCTTAAATGATGGGTTGGCAATTGCCATGTTATGTTTGCAGGTAGAGTCAAAAATTGTCACCCCTTGATGGTCATGCATAGAGGATACTCTTTGAGGTAGTAGGTCGTAGAAGACTTCATGATGGTATGTGGTGAGACAAGGGATGGAGAGAGTGCACCAAAGGATGGGAAGCAAAGTGTGTTGAGAAGGAGTAGGTGCCAATGCAGGGAGGGTGTAGATAAAAAGGATAAAAATTTCAAATAACGTAAACGTTTAAATTTTATTTGAATGTTTTTCAATGCCAACAATTAGGTTTTGGAGAATAGGGAAAATGTTTTAAAATTGGTTTTCCACCATTTTTGGCTGTTTAATGATCATTTTTCTTTTATGGGAAATGGTGAATGCCATTTGTTGCTTCTGATAAGAAAAATGGTGTGTGTTAGGATATTGCTCATTAAGTTGTCGGCTTCTTGTTTTTGACATGATCTAGTTATTTTCATACATGCTTTTTTTTTGACATTTAAGTTATTTTTCTTTAAAAATTAATTATATTTTCTATGACTGACGTGTGATTGAGTGATAATTACACATAGTAAAGATAGTTATATTTTTAATCATATGATTGGACAGCTTTCCATGCCTATTCTGTGGATAGGTGATGTGTGCATTTTTTATTAACCCAGTTGAAAAATGTACGCAGTTTCTGATTTTTGATACTTTTATATGAACTAATAATATTTTGGCAGCCCCACCTGCAAAGGACCAAACTTTGTGATTTAGGAGACAATGATCTGGACCCAGCATACATAAATAAAAGAGAAATATTGAAAAATCTCGTTGCTTCCATCATTCGTCCTAAAATTGTGCAGGGTAAACCCCTGAATGGAAAGGAGTTTGTATCCTTCATGGAGCAGGTACATTCTTATTATTATTCTTTGATATTTAATTTTAGTATCTTTCATGGTGTGTAGATTACACATTTTGAATCGCCTTATAAGCAGTTTGTATGTTTCAGAAGAGATTTGTAATGTGTTTGAGATTCATCTAGAATTTGTAGTTCCTAATTTATTGGCTTTTTATTATATTATTTTCCTTCCTTCAATTACTGTGCAGATTCTTCAAGCCTTAAACAAAGGGGAAATTCCATCTACAGGTTCTCTTGTTGAAGTGTTCAATAAAGGTATTATTGAACGTTGCTTGAAGTTATATTCTCAAAAGATGGACAATGTGGCTCTGCCACTGGCAGAAGATAAATTGCAACAAGCACATATTCATTCTAGAGATGATGCACTAAAAGTCTTTGAGGAACAGCATTTTGGCCGTCAACATGCAAGACAGACTGTCACTAAACTTGAAGATGATATAGAAAAGGTATGCATGCCTATATGCATCTTTGCAATAACTATGCACTGGTCAATTTTCCAGAGACTTGTTTGCAGTTGCCTACTCCAAACATAATGATTTTTTGAGCAGTATTCCAAACATAAAGACATTATAAATGCATTTTTAAGACTGGTTTACTTCCATTGGCGTGTGATTCATGGTAATTATAGTATAATATTGCCTTTTTATGTAAACATAGGATCTGATCCTTTAATTAAAAAATTGGATATCTAAAGCAGAATTCCTTTAATATATTGCCTTGGGACCAGGTCATGACAAGTGAGGCCCTATCAATCTTACCATTGATATTGGAGTGGTAAAACCACTTATCTATTATGGTGGTCTTGTTATCTATTATTGATGACAATTCTTATAAAGGGTTTTAGTATTACAGTTTTCTGTTTTGGTATATCTTTTTTTTAGAAATTTAGTTTTATCTTTAGATTTACTTTTCAATAAATTATCTAAAAATATTAGATATAGCCACCCCTTTCCCCATGTGTTGTCAGAGTCTTGCCAACTATTCCTCCCCCTCACTAGCCATTGGAATCATCTAAGAAATGGAGTCTGCTATCTCTCTACTCAACCAATATTGATCACCAACATTACCAACAAGGATCCCAATTATGACTGCCCATTCCTACTAGGATTGACACTTCTTTGCTTGTATGGACATGGAACCTTGGTGATCTAAATGGTGGTTTAACCATGATTAAACCTACATCTCAATTCCTGGATGGATGTTTGGGATGCATAGGATAATTCTAGAAGGGTTGGTGCAAGGAAAACTTGCTTGGTACACCCTTTCTTTGGTTGGTGTGCAAGGTGGTCCAAAAAAATAAAGATCTTCCGCAACAAAGCATAACTTTTGTGGATTAAAAAAGCCTTTGATGATATGTCAGGGTCCTGCAAGCAGAAATATGGAGGAAGGCTTGACAGAATTGGTTGAACAAGGGAAGCTCTTGACTTTTGTGCCATTTTTCTTTCTTTCTTTACGTTTCTCTTTGTTTTTATTGTTCTTTCTTGGAACTTTGTTCTTCCTCTTTTTTATAGAACTATCCTGTTGATAGTCATAATTTTTGTGTTATTTAATTTTTCTCTACTACAAAAATGTAAGAAAAATAAATTAGTGATATTAGTTGTCTTTAGTAATATGGAAAGCTTCAAAATGCCATTAAAAAGGTACAAAAAACATAGATCTATATGGTTCTATGCTAGATCTTATAAAAAATGGCTACTTCTAATGACACCACTAGATCTGATCAAACATGGTTAAATCTAATGAAATTAATTATGATTTACAGTGACAGCTACATCAAATTATATAACTGTATGCTGACACAATTAAAGACAACCCAAGAAAACCTATTCTATGTTAGATGTTGGATAGATAAGGAAAAGGCGGTTCTTTCTTGGTGGATTCTTGGTGCAGCGTGGTTTGTGGCCGGAAGAGTGGTTGGACTCGTTGTTGGTCCCAAAAATTCTTGTTGGAAGGTGCACACCTAGCTAGTGGTGAAGAGAGGAAGAGTATGGGATTGAAAAAGGTTAGGAAGAAAATGTGAAAAGTGGATAAAGAAGTCACAATCTGCAAGAGCCAAAATTTTAAACACATGTCAGATAGACAGCCAAAGATTCAGCTGACATGCGCTCCTCATATGCAAAAGAATTCCATTTTGGTTGACAAAAAATCAGAATCATCTAGGCTAACATTTGGTCATGGGTGCTCATTTGGAAAAGTGAATTGTGGTGCTGAAATTTTCAAAACGTGTTAAAGTTGAACGTCATGGTTTCTATTATTTTTACTACTGTCATTATGTTTATATTTATGTTGTAGTTGCCACTGTCATTAGTTGTCTCATAAGAAATTGCATTACAAATTGCTGTAGTTCCACTGGACATGTCTTGCACCACATATTCATGTTTTTTTAACAATTGTTCCCCTTTCCTTACTCCTTGCTAGGTTTTCAAAATTTTCATTATGGCAAATCAATATCAATCATCCAAGCTATGTGAGGCTTTATACATACAATGTGAGGATAAGATGGACCAGCTTCAAGTACTTCGACTTCCATCAATGGCAAAATTTAATGTTGGTTTTAGTCAATGCAATCATAGCTTTGAAGTAGAGTGTGTTGGACCATCAAAATCTAGCTATGAGCAGAGGATGAAAAAGGTTTGTGTTATTTCTTTTGTTTCTTCCTATATACTGGTCTCTTTTGTCTGTTACCAAGCTTGATTTATGCATCAATGCACTATGTAGTTACATGTTTTTCCATCATTTTGATAGGTGTTTATTGATCTGTTCAAGCCCACACATTATGCATTTGCTACAAGGTTTTGTGATACTTGGTTAGCCTCATATTATGATTCATTAAACCATATCGTTTGTGATATGGTCTTGTAGCATTTGCGATGTGATGCTCTATCATTTTAAGAGGACCGTATCACAAATGTTTATACATCATATTACAAATATTAACACATTATATCAAAAATGCTTATACATCATATTACAAATGTTAATGTATCATAAGTGTGTATGCATTATATCATAAGTGGAATGATTTTGTAAATTTTTAAATTACTTTATTTTATAAATTCCACTTATTGGTAGAATTTTCTTGTAAATTACACTTAAATATATTCAACTAATTGAAGATACCTCAAGGGTAAAATTGACATTTTATGCTAAATCCCTAATTCAGTTTTTAGTGACAATCAAACGACAGCATATCTCCTAAAAATGCTATCAACTAAGCGATAAAAAAGCCCTACTTAAAAAAAGCTAGCTTTTGGAAAATGCAAAGTTAAGAATAAGCTCTATCAAATGCCATCTTAGAAGAGGCATGCACTCAGGTTGGTCCGTTTGGATGGGAAATGAAATAGGACGAATCCACCTAGCTGTTGACCAGATTCTTGTTGGTTTGAAATTAAAATGGGGAATCTCTGCTTCAGTGTTATTATATGTAATTTTTCCCTATTAAGTTCTCATCATCTTCTTAGTTTGCATCAGTTTTGAAGCACAACTAATGAGCGTCAGATGGAATAGTTTTTGACCGTGGGTGTTTCTCATAGGAAAATCCAACAATTTTGCCATGATTTGTTGGAATTGATGATAAGATTTTCTCCTCCTAAGATGAAATAACAATTCCTTCATTTCATTATTTCATGTCTCTCCCACGTAACGTACTCCCACATACTCTTTCTCTCCTTTACACTCTTTGACCTTTTTGTCATCTCCTTATTCTCTTCCTATCTCTAGTCAAGTAGTTACAAAGAAGAAAATTAAGGAACCTAATATTAACAATGAGCATGAAAAAAGGGAGATTGTGTATAACATGTGGATATAATATATTTTGTATATTTTAAGTCAATGTGCTGTATTGTTGCTTAGTTGAAACCTGAATACCAAGCATGTTCCTGTACTAAAAAAAAATGGCCATTATTTTTCCCCTGTATAATGTTTGTACTGTTTTTTGGGACATTGATGTTTTGTATATGGATGTGATTAACTTGGTAATGGGCTTTGACATGTGATTGTACTTTGATATATTTGGAGTGCTCGCATGAGTATGTGCATACCCAAAAGGTGTGTTTTCTTTAAGTTCTTGCAAACTTTGTCATCTTGATTCCAAATAAAGAAATAGTAAAATATTTTTACTTAACTAAGATGGATAGTGCACCTCTTAAAAAGGATGGATATTACACTAGAGAATCGATAGTATTGGATAAATACGACATTTTGTTGGAAAATGAACTGTAAAGAACTGAAAATTTAGCAATCTTCATTCGACCTGTATTATTGTGTAACAAGCACAGCTTACATATATGACTGTGTTGAACCAAATTTCTAGATATGATTGCTTCTTGCTTGAATTAATTTTTAATGTATGAAAATTTCAAATGCTTTAAAAGGAAATTGATGATATGCTTGTGAAGTTCCTGTAGTATGGGTGATAGAATCTAACAAGATGCTAGTTGTTTTATCTTGATTGCCAACTGATGCAATATTACTTCTTTCATACTTCATATAACTGCTCTGATTGCAAAACGGAATGTGGTTCCAGATGCTTATCAAGGCTCGAACACTTTTCATCAAAGATTACAATCATCGACTCCTCAATTGGCTAGTTATCTTTTCTCTAATAATGGTTGTGGTTGGGCGCTTCATCATAAAGTTTATTTTACTTGAAATTGCTGCATGGATTCTTTTCATTTTCTTGGAGACGTATACACGGATGTTTTGGTCAGCGGAGTCACTCTACTACAGTCCTGGCTGGAATGCTGTTGTTTCTACTTGGGAAGCTATAGTTTATAACCCTTTTCTTGATCTAGACAGGTAAGAAAACCTCCTTAATCTGTAGTAATAGATATATATTAGTTTCCATGACATTGTCTGGGTTTTACTTCTGTTGGGTGCAACCAGGTATTCTTGCTGGAGTTGACAATTTATGGACTGATTTTCAGATAAAATCTTAAAACATGGAATTAGTCAATTCTTAGTTTTCTTGGGCTGGAGCCCATATTTCTCTTGTTTTTAGATATTCTTCAGCAAGCAATGGAACTCAATAGTACGCATTTCAAATTGTTACTTTATAATTAATCATTTTAAGCCATGTTTTTTTGAAAACGAACTCAGTCTATGTTCAAGAATAATTTTTAAATGCAATTTATCATGAAAAACTAGTTTTCAGAAAATTTATATTTTAATTTTTTTGTGAAACTTTCTAGTTCAAAATTGCAAATAGGTTTGCTTACTGCTTTTCAAAAAATGTATTTGAAATTGCTTTTCCGGAAGTCCCTTTTTATTTGTAGTCGTAGTTCCATAATTTGCCCATCGACACCCTTAGCAATTTGAATGCATCAATTTTTTTAAAATTAGGCGGCATTTCATTTTGCGATTATGTAATTTTCCGTTTCCTGTGTACCATGCCATGCTTGATGCGCACCCTTCATCATTTTTCTTATAATGTAGCTGTTTCGAGCACTGATTTTCTCCTCTTCTCTCACAAATTGAATAGGTGGGTGATTCCCATTGTCATCTTGTTTATTATGTTGCTGCTTTTTCGGCGTTGTTGTGGTAAGAGGAAACATGGCTTTCGTTCAATGTTACCATTGTATTACACTCCAAAAAGTGGCCCTAACCGTCCAAGAACAGATTAAATGTAGTTCAACTTCTTTGCATCCCATATCAGAAGTTAAAGATTCTTCACTCATCCAGCCTGTTGATCATTCACATACTGGAAATGTCCCGATAGAATTTTTTTTGGATTCACTCCAGTGATTCAAGTCATCTGTCAGATGACAAATTCATTGACGGGTTGAATGGTTTCAAGAAATCGTCGTTTCAGTTCTAGGACCTGCTTTCTGTTACAATTATAGGGGCACAGTGCTGTAAATTTGTTATTGAATTGTCATCTTTTATGGTAATACAATTCTATCAAGTTTACTTTCTTTATGTGCTGATAGTTCCTATCTAGTTCTGATGTCTTGCTTGCGTCCACGTATATATAAATGATGGGGGAGAAGAATGTGTTCTGCAGATCAGGAGCCCTGAAGAACGAGTACATAATATTTATTTCTCTAGTCAAATAGGTGTGCGTACCTTGTCTCGAGGAAAGAATTAATGCGATAGCTTTCTTATATTTTCTTCTAGCTCTGGAAGTGAGAAAACACTCACCTAGGATCCTTACCACGAGATGTTACGTGGTGGTATTTCGAGCTTTCTTCAATTATCACGTGATTATTCATGAAGGAAACATGTAGTGTTATGGTTTGCATCACGTTACGATAGCATGCACGTATTTCTAATCATTCATAACAGAAATTTAACCCTCGATACCCACATCTGCCTTTTCCATGTCTGCACCTAGAGAAGATCCTTTAAGACTTGAGCATGGTCGATCAGGTTTCCTCTACCTTTGTATGTTACCATCATCGGCACCTTGACTTATTCGATGATGACTCTTCGCCAATATTCAAAACAGACGATGACTACACGATTAAAGCGACGCTTGTTTTTTTTTTCCTTCAAGATCTTTGGTTGGCCTTCTATTTGGTCAAAGTTTTTCTAGCTTGACATTGTCGAAGGTCTCGAATCTCGATTGACCTTGCGACGTCCAACTTGACACTCGTACTATACCTAATTCCCTTGGTCTCTCTCATTCTCTCGCTACTTAAGGGAAGCAGAGTGGCAATCTCCTGCATAGCGCGATTAAGTGGGTTGGTTCCAATTACCTTTTAACTGTCTCATACAATCAAAATCCCCTCTCCACTGTCATCTATCTTGTCTATGTAATTCAACTTGCCCGACAAGCTCGGTTAGGTTGCTGCTCACAAATGTTAGGTTCCTTCTCAAGTATGTTGGCCAAGGGAACACGACTTGCTGTCTCGAGTGAAAGATTAGACCGCACCACCACTACCACTTGAAAAAGATAAAAAGTATGTTAGAACCCTCAAAAGTGTGAGTGTCCCCGAACAACTCGACCGGACATTCATCACAAAATAACCACCACCAGAGCAGAAAATAATTAAATTACAATCAAATTACTACGTTGTGGTGCGAGAACCAATAAATGTTAAATGTTAATCGGTAACAAATTTTTATTTAAGAGGCCAAACTCCATTATTGGCAAGTGTTTGATTAGACTCCTATTTGAAGGACAACAGATGAATCAAGAAGAAAATCTTGGCCGGCCTATCTCGACCAATGAACATGTACTAAAAGAAGCAACTTAATGAGTGGATGAGCAAAAGTGAATGGTTACACCTGCAACTTCCTAACAGGCGTCAAGGTCCCGACACGGAGGTGGCTTTGGTTCACCAAGCAAGGTGGTATTCCCTCCTTCTGGCCCGCATTTTATACGCAATGGATTTTGTGTCCCGACCTGTTAGAAAAAAATGAAGTATCTTTGACATAGAGATTTACAAACATGACCAACACACATTCTAATGTATCCAATTATACGACATACCGGAGGAGCCTCTCCCCTTCTCAACATCTCCACGATTTCAACTACCCGCTTTGGAGTGACGTCTTCCTGAGAAGGAAAGGTCGGAAGGACAACATTAGAATTCGCTACATCATGAACCAAAATGTCAAAAAGCAAATGTTTTTGTTAAATGGGAGCCAAAGGTTTCTGCCACAAGCACGTGAATGGTAAATAAGAACTGACGAAATAGTTATATGTATATCCTTCGGAACCCTTGGAGTAGTCGGCAACGGTGATCATGGGAGCATTCACACAACAACCCTGTAGAGTTCAATCACCATAATAAGCACATGAGAAATCTAGATAGAATAGAGCAAATACTTTTGAATTACAATGACGAATTTGGTGAATCTTTTGAAAAGGTTAGTTTTGCATAATGGGAGTAAAGAGGTCCAACCATACACTCCATTTCTCCAACAGAGAATAATCCATCTTTCGTCACTTCTGCAAAGAAATGTATGGAATTAGATGATGCTAATCTTCAAAACAGAAAACCAGAAAAATTCATGACTGGAAAATAAAGTATCTAGAATCAAATCAAGATGGGTAGACAATAATCCCTCTATACAAAACAGATTCGCTAAAAATTGATCCTTACAGTGAAAAACCACCTAGTATGGTCAAACACATTACAGTTACTTTTGCAATATTTTTCTTCATTCATTCATGTTTAAGAAAAAGCAGCACTACATTTACATCCTGACGCTTATATAAAAATAATAGTGCAACAAAACCTTATAGATTGTGTTACATCATTCTGAATTTGATGTCCTTACGACATAAAGAGGTTTATCACTCATTCACCATTATGTTGATATTTTGTAGTTTTTATTTTGCTAAAAAGAACTCAGGGTATGGTGCATTAGCTTTGACAATAAATCTTCTTATTTTCAATCATGACTTAGAATGTATTGGTTCAGATACATGCTTTAATAAGCTTCACTAGTCCATTGGTTCATATGCATTCACATATAGAAGAGAGAGAATAGGTCAGTGACCTTATTCAACATAAAATGAGCCTCAACGCAGTTGTCAAAATGAAGCTATTACAAGAAAGTTTTAACAGTCAGATTTAATCCACGTCATCTATGATGTCTATAGAACAATCAAGTAATTACTTTTCTAGAATAATGAGTCAGTAATTACTTCTAGAAATGCATAGATTAAATGAGATATAGAAAGTTACATTTTCAATCTGAATACAGTTCAAATATAATTTTGTAACTTGGAACATACCCCGAGTAATATCCTCAATGGTATACAGTTCAGTACATATGATCAATCATTATTAAACACAAATGTATTGTTAGAAGCATGGCTATATTTACCAAGCACTACAATTGCCAACCAAAGTAATGTTGATATCAGTTGATCGTCTTATCTTTCCCTTTGTGTCAGTATGTGCACATAAGCATATACCTTCTTCAATGGTGCTATCAGATCAACATATTTCAAATTATCACCATTCCCTAGTTTGATTCACTAAAATATCGAAATGAAGTTCTAAACTCCATAAACATTGATAATCATGGAAATTGATCATAAGAGCTTTGATTGAATTTTGTGGTTTGGTTGGGAAAAGACAATAACACTGACCATTGCGCTTTACACCTAGGTGCTTCAACAAAGCCTCTTCGATTTCACGTGAACCACGAATCATACAAGGTGTTGTGCCACACACTAGTAAATGGTATTTGCCAACCTGCAATGCATAATAACTATTAGTAAAACAGATAACATTAATGGAGTTGATGGTCCAAGGTTAACAAAGTGACAACCTTTGTTCTATTGAACATAGAATAGAACGTAGCAACTTCATAAACTCGGATAGGTGCAACCTCAATGATCTTAGCCACCTGGACTACATGAAACGAACAGAATTACTCCCAAGAGAAAATTTCACAGAAATTATTGCTGGGCATATTATTAGGTACTAATATTACTGGGTATATAATATGCTGTGGCAAGATTATGTATTTGGAGAGAGTCAAATATAAGCACACATCCATGGACAAAAATTGGCTCAAAGACCAACATAACAATATTATTTTGAATAAGCAAGGCATTCTACCTAATATTAGGCTACATTATAAGGTTGGTTCTAAATTTCCAAAGACAACAATCAATGCCTTTATACCAGTATATGAGGTTGACCAAATGAATCCTTTCATTCCATTTATTTCTTCTATCCATAGCTAGATTGTGTAAAATCATATAGTTTCATATATTTTTTCACTAATTTTAACCAAGTAATTTTTCTTCTTGCTCTACTTCTTTTGATCTCACCTATATTATTAATTTTTCCTTCCTTACAAATGTATCTATAAATATAGATATGCCAAACCATCTAAGATGGTTTTCTCTTATCTTATCTTCAATTGTGTAACTCCCACTCTATTTTGAATAAAATCATTTTTTAACTTATTTCTTATGGGCTTAGCACTCATCTATATCTCATTTTTCCTTTCTGACTGATCATAAATCATATTCTTTCACAACCAGGTAATCAATCCCTCACAAATCTTACATCCCGCATATTTTAAGAGCATTCCTTGTTAAACAATTAATAAACAAATGCAACTTGTATGATCTAGTTTAGAAAGTAAACAAACATAATTCCCAAATGTCGTACTCACTAAAATGGAAACTTGCAACCAACAAAAAGGGACAGTCGGTACAGACTTGAAAAACATTTAAATGTCTTTTAAATGATGCCATAATAATGATTAGGATTATGAAGTTACTTTCTATAAAATTGATAACTTAACTAAAATAAAAAATAATTATGTTTGGGATAAGAAGATAGAACCTGATATTTTTAAGAGTGTCAATGGTACCCTTATGGGTACCAAAACTTTTGAATCTTGGCCTTCAATTCAAATCATGGATGGTGAGATTTAAAATAAGACTTGTAACTACCACTGGAAGCTATTACTTCCAAGAATTCTTCTTTTTTCTATATATATAATTGCATTGATCAGCACCATTCAAATCTGACTAATATCCAACAATAGTAAGAATTACTTAAAAGACACTGCAATGGAAACTATCCTAACAAGTAAATGGGATTTGAATTGCGGTTAAAGCTATTTATTCATAGAAAAATATGAAATTTTGTAGGCACTGCTGATTATAAACAGAAATACGATGATTAAATGGTACATTCAGTTCAACAAATTCCAAACAAAATTGCAAAACCTCACCGCATTCATTGCCGAAACTGGTAGCCATCCTCCATGCTGCTGCTGTGCCAGATCCAATAGAGGGATAACCGCAGATTGCTTGTAGTTAGAAGGATAGTTTGACAATATCTCCTTGACCTTTTTATAGTTAATACAAATGTCAATAGTCAAACAAATTTTTGACTAAGAGGTGACTTTTTATGAAAATTTTGGCTAAGAGATGGCTTTCAAATTTCATTAAAAACAGGAGGATGCCAAAATAAAATTTTCTCGGACACATCTGATTGGAATCACAATCTTGGAAGAATAGGGCATTGAATCAATTGCTGATTTATTATATGATTCTGCATGGAATATTGTGGATACTAAAGCATCTTCTCCAGCTTGGATGGAGGTGTTCAGTCTGTTGATGGTCCTCTAAGATGGACTTCCTGTCTTGCTGCAGTTTGCAAAGAACTTTCTGTTCTCCTTTTTTTAGTTATGTTTATCATCGGAAACTTTATTCTGATTTGTTCTGTTTCTAGTGTATTCTACCTTATTGGTCAAATTATGTTTCCTTTTCTGTCTCTTCCTAAGGTTTTACAAAATTTTTTCACTGTTCAAAGTAAAGTTTGAAGGCTGGATGTTTATTATAATAACCATCCAGAAGCCCACACAGAAACACAGGAACAGCTGCCATCCAGGTAATCTGAACCTGTATTTTTTTTATACAACATTCTTAAACATGACAATGCATTTACATGTTTTTATTTATGATTTACATACTTTTTGTGGTGCCATGACAATATAAGGTCAATCCCACTAATACAAGGTCAGGACACCAGGATGCCTATGCAGCTAATGCCTCGATCCCACTAACATAATGTCACATGAATCCTTATTGCCATTTATTCCCATCCAACATTAAATCATTAGCTAAATTACTAAGTGCATCTCTTTTTTCACTATTTCAATTGAGTTTTTGACAATGAAGCAGTGCTTTTTCAGCTTCTGTCCATGGTAGCATTGTTTTTTTTGCACGATACCCCCTAGGCTCGAAAACTCAAGTCCTGCTGACTTTCAAATGGTGACAGACGTTCCACCACTTGGGTAACGGTAGGTAGTCCGTGCTAGCATTGCAGCCTTCTCTTTTTTTATGTTTCCTGATTTTTTGACTATCTGTTGGTCCTTTTGAGTTTATTTTTGCTTCGATTTCTTGTCTGGAAATTTGTTGCCATCTTTGTTGTATTATGTTTTTCTACAGCTCGTGCAGAGCTCCCATTTCCCCCCCCGCCCCCCCATAATTTTAACAAAGATAAGAGATTTGTGGACCGGACTGACATTTGGTCCAAAAATCCCAACTTTACCCATCTATATTCAATATATGATCATTGGATACCAAGGATAATAGAACCTCCCCAATGAAGAGACTAAGGATAAAAGACGAAAATGATCATGAACATGGGATGGTGAAAAAATGGAAGGGGAGAACATGGGAGAGAAAAAAACAAGGAAGAGGCTAGTGAGGGAGAAAGAAAACATGAAAAATATGAGAGAAATATATGTATCAATTATTCATACGGAATATTCACATGCATTCTACTTGTAATAATGAATGTACCACGGATTTGATCAAACCTTTAATACATGGTAAATTATAACAAAGATTATATTTTCGTTTTAAAAATAAAATAGTTGAAAATAGGTGGCGTCATCAGGAAAAATTTCTAGGTAATACACAAATTTTTTTGGATATGGGGATAACAAATTCAACAGCAAGTGCAAGTTCGAATACTCGAACTTGCACCAATGACATGTGAAAGTTCTTTATCACAACTAAGGTACACCTCCATTTGTAATACCACAGGAAATTTTCACGTTTCAAAGAAGATATGTGCAGAAAATTTTGAACAATATTTAATCTCGTGAGAGAGAAGGACGTGCCTTGCGCATGTTTTCCTCGTTGAACACCCATGGCATGTCAGACTTGTTATCAGGAGAGTCAATGTGCTGGTCAAGAAATACGAGAAAAGTGAAACATCACCGGATTGAAAGCCGACGGCGTGCCGAACACGACAAAGGGGGGGAAAATGGCAGGATAAGCTTACGTAGTTGAGCGCAGTGGAGAAAGATCTCGATGCAGATCCGACCTGCAGAAGAAGAGCAATTAGGGCTTTCTCCCTTACACAATGGGGTATTACGCAGGTACCTGGGAGTAAGAGCAGGCGAGCGCCCCACGGATCCCGAGGAGGCGGGCGCGGGCGAGGCGAGAAGCGGCGAGCATCTTGGCGACGGCGACCTGAGAGGGCTGGGAGTTTCCTGTTATCGCGAGGAAGAGGCGGAAGAGAAGAGCCGGAGAAAAGGCAGACGATGATTATTAACGACCGGCGGATCTCGTTTCCGTCCTTGCAGTTGATTGTGAGAAAGTTGACGTGTGAAAAGTATAATTTGACCAAAAAGTATAATTTAATAATAGAGAAGCTATAATTTATCAAAAAAAATCATTAAGATTTCCATTCTTATGTTTTTTTTTTTTTTCCTTCCATTATTTACTACTCCCCTGACATGGTTTGGGTTTCGTTTAAATGTTTCGGTAATCGTAAAATTACAGATCTCCTTGTAACAATTTTTGAGAAGAATTTAAAAGATTTTGAATAATATTTCATAATTCATTTTTCTAGAATTGAAAAAAGTTAAAAATATGTTTGTTTAAGTCCAAATCACATCTGAAAATTGAAAAGCATATCTACTATCAATAATTGTGAGATCGAAGCAAATGAATTAATTATTATTTATTGACGGTATTACAACATTTTACGTAGGAAATGTTGCTTCATATGTAAAATTACAACTTTATCTCAACAAAAATGTATTTTTGCTTACTTTCTTTCACTTAAATCTAACGAAGGGCAGAATATTTAATTTAATAATTCATATATATTTGCATCCTTTCAAAAAAAAAAAAAACATATATTTGCTTGCTTAAAAGATTTTTTTATAAAGTTAATATTTTTCTTTAGATTTCAAATTCTAATTTTTGTGACCAAAAGAGATTGAAGACAAGTAATCTAATTAAAGAGAACTAAAGTTTTTTAGGATTAATAGATTACTATCATAAATTTGTACTAGGATTGACTAAGATAATAAAATTCGCAATCAAATTAATTTAAAAAAAGTATAAATTATGTGAATCCGAGAATATAATATAATAAGAACTTTAGAACAGATTTACAATTACTCTTGTTCTCCGTCTCTCAAAGTTTGATGAGAGACTTATCGTTTAGGATGATGCATCTGATAAGAGATTGTTTATTAATGTAATAAAAAAAAGGTAATATATGCTTCACTATTTTTAATACAAAATCTACATCTAAAGATGTAATTTAAGGATGATAAAGAATTTTTATTATATTATTAATGTAAATTTATACTTGTGGTTGGAATTTTTTTTTTTCAATGAAAGAAAAAACTATCTTATTACAAAATCTCGTGTATTTGACCGTTAAGAAGTCACCGGCCACGAATTTTGAACACAAGGGACATGGTGCGAGTGCTTCGCTATCTCCCGTCTCACGCTCTCGTAAGATCGGACAGATCACCACTCGGACCACCTCTCCTCCTCCGGTTGTCAACCAAGTACCCAAGCGGCAGATCGGAAACAGCCGCCCACGGAGGAGAACCCGTGGCTGGAGCTCGTTCCCGTTCGCCCAAGAAGGCCATGGTGGTAATCTCGCAACTCAGGCGCCTGCACCGGAAGGGACATCGCTCCGTCGATGGCTTCGCACTCCTAAGAACCATCAATGCATTGCCGTCGTCTTCGTGGTCAACTTCAGGAGGCGAGCAGGTCCACGCCCTCATCGTCCGCCTCGGTCTGCAGTCCAACGTCTTCCTTCAGTCGTCTCTCGTCAATTGGTACTCGCGCATGGGTCGTGTCGGCGACGCACGGAGAGTGTTCGACGATATTTCCGAGAGGAACGTCGTGTGCTGGACCTCCCTTGTATCGGCGTACGTGCGTAATAAGAAGCCGAGGAGCGCGCTTGAGGCCTTTGGACGGATGCAGTTGGAAGGTGTCGAGCCCGACGGAGTCGCAGTGACCACCGCGCTCTCGGCGTGTGCTGATGTCGGGGCTCTTGACATCGGGAAGCGCATCCATGACTACGTTCGTGGGAAGGAAGGCTTCCGAGGGGATACGATTCTCTGCAACGCGCTCATAGACATGTACGCCAAATGCGGAGACGTCGATACGTGTCTTCGCCTGTTCCGAGAGACGAACAGAAGGGACGTGACGACCTGGACGTCGGTGATCATGGGTCTTGCCTTGCACGGACGAGCCGACGAAGCCCTCGCAGTCTTCGCCCAAATGCGAGAGCAGGGTCGACGTGGTCGAAGCGAAGGAGTGGTGCCCAACAAGGTGACTTTCCTAGGAGTGCTGCTAGCATGCAGTCACGCCGGCCTCGTAGAAGAAGGCCGGCGACATCTCGAAAGCATGGCGACGGACTACCGGCTGGAGCCGGAGATGTCACACGTTGGGTGCATGGTTGATCTGCTGTGCCGAGCTGGGCTTCTGGTCGAGGCGCTTGGGTTGGTAGAGCGGATGCCCGTGCCACCGAATGCGGTGATCTGGCGAACACTGCTCAGCGCTTCCAGCCTGCACGGTGACGTGTGCATTGCGGTGCGTGCCCGGCGGGGATTGCTTGAGCTAGAATCAAGAAGGCATGCCGGCGACGACGTCGCCATGTCGAACGCCTTTGCGACGGCGGAGATGTGGAAGGAGAAGGAGAGAATAAGGAGAGGGATGAGGAAGTGCAGGAGAATTCCCGGGTCCAGCGTGCTTGAAGCGGGGATTGTTAATAATCTCCTTCACACCTCATAACGATCAGAAGAGAGAGAGAGGCCCTGACAGCAGGAAGAAAATGGTAATCTGGCAATCACCTGATCTTATTATCGGGAAAAAGCCAAGAAGGAACTGTAGGAATCAGAAAAATATCGTATTTATTTATGTTATGATTTAAATATAATGAAGATTGTATATGAAATAAATAGATGTATTTTTTTATAAATATTTATTTCAAATAAAATTTTCATTATCGATAGATTTTAATTTAATATATCTAAGATATATAAATTTTTAATGTATCTAATATATCATTATTATTCTTTGAGTGATTAGCCATCAGTAAAACAAGATGGAATAGGTGGATAAAATGGTAATATCACATGGCTTATTGGCTTGGCAGCGGCAAAGAGAGCTCCTTGTTCCTATACTTATTGTGCGGGCGATACAGGCCACGGAAGCCGAGCGTTGGCAATTGGGACTTCCGCCACACCAACGCCGGTCGTCTCCCCCTCCGACGACAACGATCAACGTCAGCACCTGGCTGGAACACCACCCGCCTACCGGAGGTTTTCTCTTTGCAGAACACCTTCTACATCAAAGGTTCCTTCTATTTCTCGCCTCTCTGGGAAATATATCTTGTCGTATTTTTTATTAGTGTTTGATTAATTATCTGATTCAAGTGGTGTTTTGTCCCATCGCCTCATCGAAAAATGTTTTCTTGGCTCGCCGAACCAACTCCTCTCAGAAAAAGGTTATTTTTGTTTTCTGGTTGCAGATATAGATGGAGCTAAGAGTGATGAAGCTTTCTGTACAACAGAAATCAAGAATTCAAAGAATGATGAAGTCGGCATAAAAATGCAAGCATTGTTAGCAAGTAAGGAATGCTTTATAAATTATGCATAGTAAGAATTGTGGTGTGATTTTGTTGCCTTATGTCCTAATTACTAAGAATATGAATTTCACGGATCCAGCTGAGGATAAGAATCTCACTTAGCAGATTAGAAAAGCCCATTTCACCAATGTTAATTAATGTTTAATATCTTAAATATAGAGGAAAGAAACCAAGTTGTCGCAATTGGGATCTCCGAGTCTGATCATGCTGCCACCAGTGGAGCATCTCCTTCTCTGACTACACTGCAATCCACCTTGTTGGACAGAAATATCACACAACCCCCAGAAATTTTCTCTTCAGGCTGCCTCCATCACAGGTTCCTTCTATTTTTTTTGCTTCATTTGGAAATGTTCGCTGTTAGTTGCATTTGTAGCCTTGATCTCTTTTCACTCATCATTGTCTTCTCATAATTACACAAATACACATCTAACATTAGCCTCTGCCCATACTCTTTTCTTAATCAATGCCTTTCTTAATGATTCATTGCTTAATAAATTCAAACTTCAGAGTTTTGTTAGATGCTTCTAGTTGAGAAGAATTAAAATGCCAAAAATGTATCATTAGTTTTATAGAAATTTAGAGGTTTACTAGGTTTCTTCTTCTTAAAATACTATTTGTAAAGGGAGATTTATAACCAATGCTATCCATAATGAATACACATAATGAATACACATAATGAACTACAGATATAGCATGTTAGGTCAATTAAGGTGCATGTTGTATTATTAAATAGTCAGAACATTTGAATAACTGAGTTCTCAGGCTTATCATTTTAATACATATAAGACTTGCTTCTTCATGCTACCTTAATTTTGTATAGATGTTAACATGTATGCGCACCATTTTCTTACCTCTCCATTCCATTTCCCTGTTTTTTTTCAACCCTAGACACAAACTACAAACAAACAATATTTTGTTTCCTGTTCAAGGTACTTATTAATAGGATTTTTTACTTGTATGTCATCAAAAAAATTAGTAATTACTTGTATACCATTCAAAATTCATATTTACTTAAATCTCATTATCAAATTTGATGGCATACAAGTAATTATTGAATTTTTTGACGGCGTACAAGTAAAAAATCCTTATTAATGAGGTGGTTTTCCATCTCTTTGGAGTCTTTTCATTCACTTTGGAGTTGATTTGAATTACCCTTGAGAGACATTTCAATCCTAGTTCAACTTGTTGAAAACATCTCTCTCCAATACTTTCACAAACTTGTTTGGAGTTCCTCTTTTGGTATCACACTGTCTGAGAATGGTGGTGTTAAACTTTACTTCTTAACTTTATTCTGAAATCTTCTATATACTTCAAAGGTGACATTTTTCTCATGATGAACAAGTTATATGACGATTTTGATATAAAAAAATATTGCTAAAAATGGTTGAATTATATGACGATTTTCTTGTAGCTCCCCTTTCCCCTTTTGTAACTCACCCATAGTAAGTTGCTCTCTCTCTTCTCACACTGCCATTTCAATTTAAAATTATTTTTCTTTTAGTTATTCTTTAAACTAACCTTTTAGCAATTTTGTATGTGATCAAATCTTCTTATTGATCATTCTAATCCTAATAAATGTCTTGTGAACTTTAAGATATAATTATTAATACTTGTATATGTTATGCAGTGTTCTGGCATTGGGATGGGAGGACTCAATTGCTTCATCAGCCTTAATAAGGTTGTGGAATTTCAGGATGGTAATAATGCTGTTGAATTATCATATTTATTCTCTCTGGTCTCAACAAAATACACTTTGGACTGCAATGAAGAAAAAATAGAGGACTAGTATAATGAAAGCCGTTTAAGGCATTTAATTTTCTACAAGTGGAACCTTCCTGGCAAAAATCATGCACCAAATCAGAAGGTGGTTTGGCTCAAGTACAGGGGACGAGCTCCTTGGTCACAATGCATATGATGTACTAGAAGTATTAGAGACAAGCACTTTCTCAGATATTAAGGCTTCTTTCCGGAGATTGGCTAAAGAGACCCATCCTGATTTGTCTCCTTCCCCCTATGCCTCCAGGCGGTTCCTACTTATTGTTGCTGCTTACAAGATCCTTTCAGATTCAGAGAGGAGAGCCCAGTATGACTCATATTTGCTTTCTCATAGAAAGAAACCAGAAAGACAGACTGGGTTGGGTAGGCATGTGTATGCATACAATTCATCTGTTACCACAAAGCAAGTTGAAGCAGTCGACTGGCTAGAACTTTACAGGCTTGCAATTGATGATATCCTTTCACATAGGAAAGTTGCAAGTAACTCAGTTTTTGGTATGATTGAAAATGAATTCTATTCTGCTATACATGCAGCGTATTATGGCCCACTTATTGAATCTCTGGATTTCCTTCCTGACTGCTTTGAAGCAGAAGAAAGGTCTGATCATGAAACACATGAAGTACTACACTTAGTCTCAGGTCGAGATCTCTTTGGGATGGTTAACTTGGCAAGCCATGTTCCTCGGTTACCACATAACCAGCATTATGGTTTAACTTTTCCGGGTGCCATAAATTCCAGGTTTCATCCTTTGGTTAACCGTGCTGGTTCAACCATGAATTCAGCATTTTCAGGGCATGGAGAAATTCCTGATATGCAGGTTGAGAATTGTGGTAATCACGTTTCAGATGCTTATGATGATTTGGAGTTGCAAATTTCTGGAAAAGTCGTAGCCACGGCGACTAGAATTTCTCCAAGCAACCTCATTTCTAGAAAAAACTCGGTAGATGATCCCCAAGATGTCATAAATGTGTTTCTGAAGTTGAGTGAAGAACGTGCCCATTCCAGCAGGGATGCTATTTCACCTTCAGCTGGATCGGTGATTCCTTTGGGGACAATAAAAGGATTGGGAACTGGTCCAGAAGAAGGATCGTGCTTTGTATATAATAAGAGAAATGAAAAGACTCACGTGATAATGAAACATCGAACGTTGATGGTAAAGCACATGTACTGGTATCGTATTGGAGATAAGGTTTCACCATGCGAGTGTCGATGCAGTAGAGCTCGGTTGCCACCAAGCAAGTTCTGGCTATTTGCACCTCGTTGTGACATGCATGACATTGGTGGTTGGTACATCGAGACATTTGGACAGGACAAGAATGGTAGAAATGTCCCATCCCAAAGGCAGTGGGATGATGTTGTGGGATGTCACGAAAGGCGATTGCATCCAGCTATGTATTTGATGGCCCTTGCCTATAGAACATTGGATATTGAAGTCGCAAAGAGAAGAAAAGGAACCATAAGAAATCTTATTGAACCAATGCTTTCTAGTATTCTAAGTTTTGGGAAAAAACTTAGATAATGGTGGATAATAATACACACGTCGGGTGTCAGCATCCTTTAATGATTGGGGCAACTTGATGGCTTGAAGGTTCAAAATAGATATGAAGGCTCAAATTAGATATGGAGCATGCATTTGCCTCCTCATATGGATGGATCTCATGACAATGCCTTGCAGTATCCAAGATTTTAGCGGTCTTAGCAGCTTTGGTTGGCAATCTTGGAGCTCTTTTGTATATCTTATTCTTCTCATATGTTGCATTTCAGAGAAAGATGGCTCTGTAATCAATAAGAAACAGATTGATGGTGGTTTATCCAGGGCGCTGGTCTGCTTGATTTATTAAAAATGAGTCTCTCTTCTCTTTTGCACCATGTTCTGATTTCATCGTATGATTCATAATAAAGTATCCAAAATTTGATATTTTGTCTGTGTGGGTGCAGTTTTAGAAGGGTGGGCCTTGGAAAACAGGCTTCCATTTGTTTTTCCCTTTTCATCTTTCGAGTCATTGACAGAAAATCGTATCGTTCTCAGGATTTCCGTACATTGATGAATTAAAACCTTTCATGATTTACAATTATACCCAATTACCCACCATGACAATGAAGCGTCTTGTTTAGTAGCATAAAACCTTAACATGTTACACAACTCGGTACCGTGAATCGTCACTAAAAGATAAATATGTGATAGAAAACTGTTATTCGAAGTAGGGGATACCCTTATTCATATAATATGATGCGATACAGAACATTATTATAATAAATTTCCATCAATATGATTTGCTGATTGATTCGTCAATTGCATACCAGTATCTGTTGTAGAACCACATGGAATCAGCAACAACACCAGCACCATCTTGATTACGATACCAGCCATAGTAAGCATGGGTTCGGTTTTTGATATCAAAAATGGCATGCCCAAAGCTCGCTTCCCTGAAGGCCGAATATGCTGGTTGTGGCTCTGTCATGCTGCAAGAGGAGAAGAACTCCGTCAAGGCTTCAATAACACATTATTGTATCACTTCCACAAAAAATAAAAATACAACAGTTTCCTAATCTTATCATATGATGTTGGAAATATTGTGGTCAGTATCGTACTTTGTAGCTAGTCCTTCAAGATTACCACCATCCCCAATAGTAATATACACAGGTGCCGATTGATCAGGTAATGGTGTGCAATTGCCATTGACAATATTGTATGCAATATTTGATATCCGCTCCTGCCATGAATAGATTTCCAGATGTCAAGCTGTATGTATACATTCATACATACATACATACATATATATATATAATATATATACTGTCGTCTGCATTTTTTACATTACTTGAACAAGAAACCAAGTCAACTCAAATACAGCTTTTAATATGAAGGGAGCATTCAAGTCAGATCAATAACAAAAAAGAGGCATCTCTCTTTATTTTGAACTTTGTATGTCCAAAATTCCAACTGCAAATCACAGACTTCTCTGTGTTTAACACATACTTGGGCACTTGGTCAGATCAACTAGTCAATGTTAAAAATACATAAATCATAATTTGCAAATTTGGAAAAATGATCTTATTCAAACATGATAATACATCAAGTTCGAGTGTTTTTCTAGGAAAATACATGAGCAGATACTGCACAGTTGAAGGAATTGAATTTTACAAAAAAGATCATCCACTTGGTCAAATGATGAACAGGTTTTATAACTAAAGTTGTAATTATATTACACTTATCTCTGAAGTGCATCCAACAATATTAATAAGTTTAGTATGTTAGAAAATGAAGTGCTAATAATTATTTAATTTAAACAACAACAAAAAATATAGCAAAGAATACAGAAACTTACCGAGCGTTCATAAGCATGAACATGACCTGCAAACACAACATCAACTTTGTATTTGACAAACCATGATTCGTACATTACTCTCATGGTTTCCCCTTCCATGTAGTGATAGTTGTAACTGTTATACCAAGGCGAATGCATTAGAACAATTAGCCAAGGTGTTTCACTTCTGTTTACTTTAGGAAACTCTGCTTCAAGCCACTTGTACTGTGGTGTATACTTTCCTACAAATAAAATTAAGAAAGGTTAATAATGAAGAACTCTTGGTTTTTCTGTATAATTGTGTTTACAATCCTTTTTTAACTAATTATAATGTCTTATATAAATATTGGATACCTACCATAGGCCGAGTATGAAGAAAGAACGATAATGTATGCTGAAGCTCTCTTGATGGAATACCAAAATGGGGAAGTGCTGTAGGAAGATCTGTAAGGTGTATGGTATCTATGTGAATAGGGTTTAAATGGTACAGTTTCACCCTGCACAATTGATAATGGCACACTTTCATTAGAAAACAGCTAAAACATTTGTGGATAGAATGACAAGCTCCAGGAATTTTGCATGTGCCTAAAATGATGGTAAGAGACAAAGAGGTAAACCTAGCAAATGATAAAATAATGACATCAATGTAAAACAATAAACAATATCAAATAGCAAAGGTTTTTCAGTAAAGCTACTGGAATTTTTAAGCATTACCCATTGACAACTAAGATTTAAATTTCCAGCAAAAAAAAAGTTAGGGGAGAATGCTAGTACTCTTAGACACAGCTTTGCAAAATAAAATTTCAGATGCAGCTGGAATCAAGGATTTAAATTAAAAAGTGCAAAAGGCAAATAGCTTGATAAAGCATGGTTACCAATCTCTAACATATAAGTTCATGCAAACCTACAATTCTCCTCAAATAGATTACATCATGGTAATCAAAATTTTAGTTGAACTTAATAAATAATTAGTTTTGCTTTCCTGGAGTTTATGAAAAGGGTAAAGCCTGTTTTTAAATTTCATGAAATGAGGGGAAGGCATCATAATAAATTGACTATATTTTTTATCAATTTCTTGTTTTTTTCCATCATCTGCAAAATTCTGAATGCAAAGTTGCAGGAAATTAAAAATGAGGTGTTTTCTCAAGTGCAATCTATGTCTGAAAATTTTCATCCGGTGAATTACCCAGATATTGGTCAACCTTGTTTTGTATTGATTTTGTTCATCAGAAAATGAAGGGATGGCATAATAAAGTTACTATATTTTTTATCAAGTTCTTTTTTTTCCGTCATCTGCAAAATTTTGAATGCAGAGTTAGTTGCAGGAAATTAAAATATGAGATGTTTTCTCAAGTGCAACCTATATCTAAAAGTTTTCATCCGGTCAGTTACCCAGATATTGGTCAACGGAGTTTTGTGTTGATTTTGTTCATCAGGAGCATATGAACTGTCAAACAGTCATCTTAAATCTAGAATCTTGTGATAAGCCATATGGACGGTGAACCTTATTATTTGTTGGGTTTTAAGTCCAAATAATACTGATTGCGATGCATATTACGGTGGTCTCCTCAGATTGCAAGCAGATGAACACTGCCAAACCATGATAATCATTTTGAGTTTACTTAAATCCTTATGTTGATTGATTTAACCATCTAACAATATTTTCATCAATATGAGATGTGAATCACTTACCATTAAGGAGGGAAGGGGGGTTTGTGTATTGAATGAAAGTGAGAGAAATTAGCGAAAAAATATAATATGTTTATACCTCTGTCACTTTAGATCGTTACTTTTCAGAAAAAGTTTTATAAGAATAAACATAGTTGTCTTCTTTTTCAAGCTAAAGGGTCTAAAAATGACGAAAAGTAAGGAAAAAAAAGGAAGAAGAAAAAAAAAGAAAAAGAAAATGTAATTTATTAAATTTGTATTTTTTTTAAAAGATGAAATAATAATTATTATTATAATAATAATAAATTTTTATAATATGTTAAATTTATATTAACCTTGTAATATATAATATATTCTTACGAAGAATGAAACTATTTTTAATTTTTACATAAACTTGAGATGTTTAAAAATATTTTTATGTTATTCATTTATATTTTATTATTTTTTCACTTTCTGTTAGTTTCTGAATATTTCTATTACTTTCTTGTAGATGGACAAACACCATATTTTTTGACAACTTTAGGTAACTTTTTGTAATTTTCTTTTTCGTTAATTTTTAAACTTTTCGACACTTTTTTTTTTTTCAATTTCTAGATACACAAACATACCCTAACTTTTACATTCAAATTGCATCTTTTGGGACTTAGACAACATTGTCCTCATGTTAAAAAGAATAGAAGGGCATTTCTCATGAAATGAAAAAAGAGAAAACAAGGATGAGATGTTTATGAACTCCCTTTTTATTTTCCATTCATTCTAATCTTCTGAAAATATGTTTTATAAAATACAAACTTTTCGGGTTAATAAAATCTATATATTTTAATAAAATTTTAAAATGTAAATTTTGTTTTGGACAAAAGTTGAACCTTCTATTTTCATTCATTGGGTTGCTACCGTTGAGTTGAAACGGAGCAAAACATTGATGCATTAAAAGAAGCATAGGCACTTACAATATCAGGAACAAAATCAATTTCATGATTTCCTACGGTCCATATCCATGGCTGATACGCAGCACTTCTCTCAATAAATCTACCCCAGGTATCCCATCTACGATTGTCGTGGAATGGATAATTATCAGCATAAGACAGATCACCAACGAATAAAAGTGTCTGAGCTTTTTCATTGGCTTCATAGTGGGAAAGTGTGATATTCGAATCATAGCTCTGTCCAAGATCCCCTGTAAGACACAATCACAATTCAGTACCATTTCAATGTATGTATCAGTAAAAACAAATTCTACGAACAGCCAGCGGATTAAAGAATCATAATCTGAACATAAAAATGTTAGACAATCAAAACAAGAACATCTTGTTCTCTATGAGATAGACAAGTACTGAAAGACCAAATAGGCAACAGAGAAAATCACAAGTGCAGTGTGGAGAAGTAACAACTACATACCTATGAGACCAAAGGTGTAAGGAACATCTGGACCGACTTCTGGAGGTGTGGTGAACCAGAACGTCCTATTTGTATTCCCAATTCCAACCATGTAGTAGTATTTTGTGTCATGCTGCAAGATCAAGTATGACTGTCACAGTGAATCTCAAGCTGCAGAAAGCAGCTATCAACAACAGAAACATACACGCACATGCATACGAAAAAGAAAGGGCAAGAAAATAAACGAAAATCCACCTTGAGATGTCTGAGGGTACAGTGATGTATGCATCCTGAGGTGTAGTTGTAGAAGGTGTAGGAAGTCACGGTACCGTGTGCGAGATGGACCAGCTCATACTCGGAAGTTCCATAAAGCACAACACTTTCGCCAGGCTCATCCTGCGTCACCCAGGACACGATGACACCGGCACCGTCGTGATCCCCTTGCGTGATGTGCACCTTCGACACCAAATCGCCATCCAAGAAAAGTGCGAATCAATAATCAAACAAGAACACTATAATATTTGAACTGAATTCCCTAGTCGACACGGATATCAGATGAAACGGAGAAGGTGGATCGGTGTGGGACACCTGCTGCGGAGCATTGTAGCCGGGAGGAACGCGGAAGACATCACTGTCTAGGGGCATGTCGACGGTGGCGGCCAGCCGGCGGACGTATGTACTGGTGACGCCCCCATCGCAACGGAGGACGGCGGTGCCGAGGAGCAGCAACTCCAACACCGGAAGAAGCAGACGAAGCCGAAGCGAACAACAGTTATCCGAGAAGGAACCCATCCCTCCTCTGCGTCTTCTCTCTCGCCGGTTTGTTATGCAAAGTCTTCAGTACACATCTACTTATAGTAAATTAAATTTATTTTTTCTTGATATACATATATCAGAGAGAAATACATATTCAAGTCATAGATCCAAAGATTCCAACACAATATCTAATTACTAATTACTAAAATGCTATTCAAATTAATTCAAATTATAGTCGTCTAATATTATTAAATCATGCATATTACATTGTAAGATAGATATTTATATATCAACGATAACATTTTTCTGTATACATAAACATAAACAAGTATGGGTCTTTCAGGTTTGCAGATATATATGCACATGCAAGTATCTCAGAACTCACTAATCACTAATACTGGAAAATATTTTTGACGGAACATTTATTTGTGTTATATATATATATATATTTTTTGTAAGATTGAGGTGCATGTTTTCAACAAACATGAAACATGGTAAAAGTATACAAGCATGGAATATGCCGTTCCAGCACTCAACTTGTAATTAAGAGTGTGTTTTTTTAATTTATTTCTTGCAAGTACAGGTTTTGTATTCGTCAATAAAATTTAAGGAGTACGTTGAAATTGAAGCAACAAAACAATTCGGTGCAGTGGCGATCGATGGAGACGGCGTTGTTGCGTGATTGACTTGCTCCCTTCCTCTCGTTCTTAGATACGACTTTAGAGAAAAATAAAAATTAAAAAAATAAGGACCGACTGGCGATGCCAGTACGAGAAGCGGCGGTAGGTTTCTGACTTATGATTTGTATTATTGTTTTTGTTAACGTGGATGACTTCCAAGTCAAGCTCATGTTTGAAAGGAGAAGAGAATAGGGTGATTTACTATCAAGATTTCTGACTCCTGATTTGTATTATTGTTTTTTCTTTTAATGTGAATGAGTTGCAAGTCAAGCTCATGCTTGAAAGGAGAACAGAAGGTGACTTATTACTATCAAGATTTCTGAATTATGATTTGTATTGTTTTATTTAAAATAACACGAGTATGAGATCGATGAACAACAGAACAAGACAGAGAGTATTTTCTTTGTTTGAAATTTTGAGAAATTCAAAATTTACTTTTAAATTTTTTCATCTTATACAAACGTCTTTATTTACTTTTCAAACGAACTAGTTCGTGAGAATATTATTAATGATTCGATGAACAATTATAATATGTTAGTTAAGATTATTAGTGTTTGTAGTTTCGGTTAACATTTAAATTCAAATAAATACAGAAATTACTACAATTATCGTAAAAATAAGAAAAAACATTCAAGCCTTATGAGGAAATACAACTACTTTTGTTTTCGATTAACTTTAACTTATTATAATCGATTCTTCTTTTGTCGCTATTATTATTATTTAAAATGAGTAGGTGAAATTGATTAATTAAGTGAGAGAATTTACCAGGCAAAAAGTAAATAAGCAATAAGTGTAATGACGCAACGAGGAGCATGGGGAACCCACCGGCATCTTACCTTCAACGCTGTCATGGTAGATCTACTTCGCTCCTTTCCAAGAGATGACTTGTTTGATTCCTTGGCGAGGTGGTATTTACCAGAAAAAGAAAAAGTTGTTTTTGTCTTTTGCAAGGTTCATAGATCTGCATACTTCTTCAGCTGCATGATCTAAATAATAAATTAGTCATTTCGTACTGGTTTAAAATTTAGATTTAGGATTTGAATGGTATCTGACATTATTTATACGAGATTATGTCGTGAAAGTTAAGGTAATGATATAAGTACAACATATAGTTTGCATCTTATTTGTATCATGTTAATTCATGTATTAAGTTTTTTTTTTTGATATATTGATTATAAAATTGATATATTAGATTTATAAAATTTAAGTGTTATAGTAAAATTGATATACTATTTTTATAAATAGTTTACCCGTTTTTATATAAACGTTTTCGATTTTATTAGTTCAACATATTAAATTTATATTTGGTATACTAAAATCATGCATGTTATATTAACCTATTATTTAAAACCATGCTATGTCAATCAAATGCATGATTGAACTAAACCTTATTGTGTTGGCACGACTAAAGTCCAACTCAATTAAAATTTTTGCTATGTTTTTAGGTTTGGATTTGAACTTTTAAAGACTCGTAAATCCGTAAATTTTAAAAATATTATAATATACGTATTTAATATATATGATATATTAACATATATGTGTTAGAATAAGAAGATGGTATTAAATTTTAATGGTAATTTTTGACACGTTAGTATCTTCAACTTTGTTAGCAAATAAATGAATATCGATTAATATTTTTAGCATGTAAAGTGATTGTTGGGAGTTAGATAGATGCTTTTATTCTTCACACTTGTTTATATATTAATTTAATGGTAATAAATGACATTTTTAAAATATTTAGTTGAACTCATGATTCCATTATTTTCACTAAGTCTAAAGTCTTTAGTTTATTTCATAGAACAATGTTATTTGTATATTCATAAATTTGTCATTCTTAATTTTTTTAAGTACAAATTAATTAATATTCGGTTAATTATTTATTGTTTATGATACCATCGATATGTATGTGAGCAATAACTTCTAAAATAAAGATGTAAAAATTCTTTTTTTCACTCCTATATGAATAAATGAAACAACAATAAGTATTTTTTTAAAAATAAAAAAATTTATTTAAACTTTAAATTAAAGGAAATGAATGATATGTCTTTGCATTTAGAAAATAATTGAAAGAAAGTTTCAAAAAGTTATTGAAAGTAAAACAAAAGAAAATTGTAGAAATTAATAGAAAATCAACATAAAATATAAATGTTTGCGAGTAATTAAAAAAGCAATAGAATATGAAATGAAAAAAATAAAAATGTTTACACTTTTTACAAGTTTATGGGAAAATTTATAAGTTAATAATATTTACATATTTACGATAATACATTATACATTATGCTATTTCTACATAAATAACATCATTTGGTTACATATATTATTAATTATTTCTTTCTTCAGTTGTCCAGTTAATCTAGATATAATTGTTCTTTCAATGTTTTTGTTTGTATTTTTATAAGTTTGTTCATAATGATAACATCATTTTTATGATTTATAATGATAAAATATGATAGTAAAATATGATTTTTTAAGATAAAAGATGATAAAATATGATTTTTATGATAAAAAATCATAAAATATAATCGTTATGATTTATGGTGATAAAATATGATTTTTATGGTACAATATGATAAAATATAATTTTTATGATGAGAAAATATGATTTCTATAATTTATGATAATAACCTATGATTTATAAGAAAATTAAATAAAAATTTTACTCAATATATAGTGAGGATGAGTTGTCACTTTCTAATCCTTTCACACTTTTTAATGTTGAAAAGAAAATATGAAAAAATGTCATTTTTGGAAAAGTTAGAACAAAAAGTTCATAAGACTTTTCTTTAATTTCCATCACATATAAATATCTTATATTTTATCTTAATTTATTATTATTATTATTTCGTCTCTTTCCATCACTTTTTATTATTATGTACAAATTTTCTCCAAAGATCTAAGATAGCTAGAAATAAAATGTACGAAAAGTCAAAAAAAAAATGTAAATATTGTATAAAGAGAAAAACAAAAAAAGTAGGTAATAACTCTTGATCGTTTGAGAGAAGATTGAAATCGACCTACCACCAACCTTTAATTATTGCACGTCAATCTTTGATTGATGGAAGTAGAAGTAAGTTATGCAAGTTTTAAGACATGATATAAGTAGAAACAAGACAAAAACATCATTTAATCTCTCTATAGTAATAGCTCTCACGCGACATAAGTAAGATACAATATTAATCCTATTCTAAAAATACTTGCGTGGATAGTAATAAGAACAAGACTATGAGGCTTACATGCATTTGTGAGTTGACAGTCACTCCAACGTCAATTATTGTATGAGACTGGATTGATTCCAAATAAATTGTTCTTAAGGTACTTTTTAGTAATATATCAACATTTTTTTAAAAAAAGCACATTTTTTTTTTCTTACAAGTCATTTGAGAAAAAAAATTAATTTTAAATTAAAAAATTCAACGGCACCAAAAATCCCATCGCACGTTTAGAACCACACGAAAGTGCAGGCTCGAACAAATCAAGGATAAAAATCGTGAGATAGGATAAGATGTGAAGATGGCACGTGACACAGCTGCAACCAAAAAAAATAATAAAAATCATTAGGCATGTGACGTATGTTCATCACTGGCCAAGTAACGGCAACAGGCAATCCAAAGGAATAATTTTTGGATTTTGTCTATTTATTTTTTTAGGTTTTGAAAAAAAAATTACTCATTTATTCAGGGAATAAATTAATTTAAATATAATATACAATCAAAATTATAATCGACACAAATCTAACTTATTTTGATAATATGAACTATATATGCGACTGTAATCCAATGATTATGACTTAAGAACAAATCAATCAAAAATTAAAAATAAATCAACTTGATGGTTGTAACTTAATAACATTCACTCACTTGTGTCATTTTATTTTGAAGTGTCAACAGCAACATCATATTAGTATTAAGTTTGTCTAGACTTAAAAAAATAAAAAAATAAAATTCTATTAGTGGAACAGATTTTTGGACCTTTTTAGTGAGGACAATTGAAAATTAAATTTAAACCTAGAACGGTATTGGAAAAAAAAGATCATCCTTTTATATTGATAACATTGGAGTGTGTAAGGGTTAAGAAGATGATCTTATTAGATAATTAAAAAGAAATCATGGATTTTATTATTGCATCACCTTCATTTTATAGAAAAGTAACATGCACCTGAAGTTTGGTTTCCTTCTCAAAATGATTGTGATGTTGCTAAAATTAATTATCTTTTTTTTATACCGAAAATTAGATTATAATTGAGCACAAGTAAAAATTTAAATGATTTTTTTGATTATAAATTATTTTGGAAAAGTATATATTAATAAGTAATTTTTTGAAAAATTTCATCTAATTTTTGCAAGCACAAAAGGTACATCACCAGCACAGTGTGGCACTCTTAGATATTAAATAAATATTAGCAATATATGTATATAAAACCCGTTATCGGGTCGAATATAACCCGATAACCGGTACATGTGACCCTGATATTATTAGATAAGATAAAGAAGATGACTTCGGATGCCCAACAGTCGTCGTACTCCTGTCTCGTGCGTTCGCGCTTTTGTTCTTCGTTTCTAGGGTTTTCCGCTTACCCCTTCCCTGGCTTTCCAGATCAATATCTTTGCGATTTCTCCTCGGATCTGAGTTCGTTTCTTTGTTTTCCACAGTGATCTAGGGTTTTGGTCTTTTCCACATTCATAGAAGTCATGTGTGCTAAAGAAGGAACACGTATTTTCGTCGGTGGGCTGTCGTGGGATACCACGGAGAGGCGGCTGGAAGATGTGTTCAGCCGTTACGGCAAAGTCATCGAGGCCCAGGTAACGATCATTGTTCCTCACCTTTTTAAGTTTCTGGAACTGAGCAAGAGGAAATCGAGCGAGTCTATGACTTCTTGCTTTTTCGTAGCTGGATCTCTATAATTCATTTTTATATGTTTGGTAGGTATAGCATAAAAGGTTCACGTTTCATTCATCATAAAGAAGCGGACTAACAGCGATTTACATTAATAGCCACATGAATCGTTTTGTTTTTTGGAAAATAGGGCTTTTTGTTTGTTTATGAGTAGTCCAACGAGCATTCAGATCAGAATTCTAATGATATATAGAAATAGTGTGGATTTTCATGTGGAATTTGTCGTCTTGGTTAAGAGACTGGCACCACATGCCCAAAGTTGAAACATTAGCAACCGAGGTTTCCAGTATAATATATCATTACTACATGTGGATTCATGTTACTGTCAATCATGTCGCACCTCCAACTTAATTACGAATATTTTCTGTGTTCATCAGATGGATAAAATACATGATCAAAACTAAACAAAGTTTGTACCTTATTACTGATTTTTTGGCATGTGTTGATTTTGCAGTTGATATGTGGTATTGTGAAATGTTGACGCAATCATAAATTGGTCTGCTTTTAAATGTGACTTCCTGAATTATCTGGCCAGTGGACAAACGAATTAGTCTTTGCATTTTACAGAGATCATGTTGCCTTTTTAGAGATCTCATAATAGGTTCCATGTGCTGAAAAATGTTTCATTGCGGTCACTCGTTAACCCCCAGATCAGATGTTGAAAGTTTGTGAATTTAGCTTGAGAATAAAGCTGTTTTCTTTTGTCAACACGGACAACCATGCCTTGTGCTCAGAACCTGTTTTAGTTTGTCTTTCATCTAATCTCCTCTCTTCTGTGAAGTGTGGTTTGCCATTTTGGATATCATCTTGCTACTTGTCTTACATCTGTTGTAGAGATTCTTGGTTTCTGCATGCAGTAATTGCTCTTGTTTTGTGCATTAGATGTGATCATCTCACTTGTTGATTGATATCCTGCATGTTGCATTGCAAGATATGGAAAATTCTGTTGCATTTTGTTTTTCAGAAGAATGTGCAGACCACACTCAAACTGAATACTTGATAATTTTTTGGAAAAGGAGATTGACAGTGGTAAACGTTCTGAACTGCTTGGATGGTTTTATTCATCAGAAATGACAGTGTTATTTTTGATTGATAGTTTGTGTGAAAAAGGGTAATTGTCAGAGGGTGCAAATCGTAAAAAGTTGTGGAAGTTCCGTTTGTCAGAATTGCAATGTTTCCATGACACTTATTCACTTGTTAGCTTGGAATAGTTTTTAAGACATCATTCTTCAGCTTTTCACTCAGATTAGATTACTTCCTGATATTGGATGGGTTGAATATCCCCAGATTCTTCACTGACCAGGAAAAAGAAGAATTTCTTAAGCTTATTTTCTGGCTGCAACTGTATGCAATTAGCTGACACTAAGCATAATCTGTCAGTTACTTGTGAGATTCCTAATAAATTTAGTAAGAGAAGGATTGAAAATGACCAGTGGAAATATCGTATTTAGTAAGAGAAGGGTTGAAAGAGGACCAGTGGAATATCATATATAAAGTCTGACAGTCGTAATGTGTTTTTCTTTCTAGTTTGTGTGCCTTTGCAGATCATGTACGACAGTTGTGCTGAATGTTCTTGTCTTACATTGATTTGTTCTCTAAGCAATTTAACGTCATCAAACTTTGGACGTTGGTCTCACAGAAGGATGCTATTTTTATCCAGTTTTCTCATTCTGTAAGCTATCATTATGACCAAGTCACCTGGAGTTTATATCAGTTTTTCAAAATGGTTACACCTCAAACGTGGAAAGAGAAACTGTGGAAAACTGATAAAAGATAATATTACAGAATGCAATAAGTAGAGTGGTTTCTACCAAGAAATTCTATAGCTTGTTTGCTTTTCTATTTGTTTTATTTAGTAGCAACCTGTTTGGTTTTTTTTTTTTCAAATTTGAGTATATTGTTGCCTTCAAGAATCTAAAATATTGAATGTCTCCCATATTATAAATAAATATTGAATCTAAATAATCATATGCTTTTTCTAGGATTTTGTTGGGTTCAATCTTAGGGTAACACAATTCATTAAGGTTGGATGAAGTCTATTCTTTTTCAGATCCCTTATCTAGGAAAGTGATGACTGCTGTCTGAAAAAAGTAAGTAGCATTCTTGCATTCCTTTTTCATCTAAAGGATCAGTTAGATCATTCACTTGCGATGGCTGAAAAATCGCCACTAGTTTTTCTAAGGAGTTGTGTGCAAACTGCTGAAGCTGAGTGTAGGATGATTATTCTTAAATTTGTTATGAATACATTGAGCATATGAGTTATAAAATCTGTAGAAAAACTCATGTAAGATCTGAAATCAATCTACTGTATATAACAATAAAAATATTCTATTGAATTGAGGAATTAGTTCTGAAGAGGGTCCATTTAATAAACTTGAGGGGTGGGTAACCTCCTAGCCATGGAAAATTGAAAATCCACCCATGTGCCTAAACACCACAGCTCTTGTTCCACCAGAGGATCAATTTAATAAAACAGATGGCTGGGTGTGTAACTGCTTAGACATGAAAAATTGCACAGGCACCTTCCTTAATAACAATGACACATTTGCAAACTTAATGCTACAAAATTAATGCCTGTTCAGGTGTGGACTACTTGAGATTGGTGAATTTAGGAGCCTATTGTCTAAAATATTTAAAATGCAAACCAAATAAGTTAAGCCTGTCTTAGGTGTGGCCTGGTTCAACCCAACTTACAGATTAAACTGATAATTCCATCCTCTGTTACAGAATGTTGGCAATTGGTCCAATGTAGTTCAGTATTGTTGGTTTATCATTCTAATTTGAAGGAAGCTTAATGCCTTCTGCTGGTTTTCTTGTTGAGTTTTCACACAATGGTCCATTTACAATCTATTCAAATCACATTCTAATTAGATAAATGTTGAATGGAGTTATTCTACACTTTTTAGATGGAGTACTAGAAAGTGGAATTTGAACAAAGTCAAGAACATGCATTTTTTTTCTTCTAACCCTATGAAGAAAATGACCTGTAACACATTTTGGGCTGCCGAGCGTGGCACATTATCAACAAGACTTTGTTGAGCATTGAACCATTTTGATTTTTCATTTTCAACCAAATTAATGCACTTTCTGTATGGAGCTAATCTTTTTCTCTAGGTTTTCTTAGCTTTCCTTTAATAGTGAAAAGTAACTTGCAATGCAATGCTATCCATTGCTTTCATGTGTCCTTAAGAATATGCAACTTCTTGGAATGTTCATTTTTATCTCAAAGGGTTTTGGCTCATATTTGCAATAATCTAGGCATGATGATATTTGTGTTACATCTTCAAGATGAAAATTCCAGCGTCATATAAATATTCATTTACGTATTTAATTTTGCACTTCCACTTGTCACTTCATCTCTTGTATCTGGATTATGATAAATTGAGTCACTTTCTTCTTCATCTCCTTTTCAGTTTTTCTGGCCATTAAAATCAAATTGCTTTGAACCTCTGGTTCATATTCTGTTTTAATTGTGTGATTTTGGTGCTTTAATGATTTATTGGACTCCCTTTCTCCAGTTGTTTGTTGCTTATTTTTATACCCTTTTTGCTCACAATTACTTGAACTTTACCTTTTTTTCTTGTTTAACATGTATATTATGTCTTTCTGTGGAATATGGGCTCAAAAGTGAACGGAAGTTCAATTTTGTTCTAATGTTTCTTTTACTCTCAGTGCTTGTGCATTTCACATTTTCTGGCTTGCTTGTTCATCGTGAGGATTTATGCCTTTTCTGTTATTGGTTTCAGCAAGATAAAATTGTTGAACATTTCCAGTTTAGTTGCCTTCCATCAAAAAATATATATTTGGTCAATTTGTGAATATGGCATGTTTTGCATTCGAGACATTTCTATTTGTTTATGTCATTAACATGAATCATGTTGCTTTCTCGTTGTTTTTCCTTATGTTTGAGTATTTTTGATACTCATCAATAAATTGCGTATACACGTCAATTGTTCAATTATTTGTGTAGATAATGTTGGAGAGAGATACTGGTCGCCCTCGTGGTTTTGGCTTTGTTACTTTTACTGATCGAAGAGGAGTAGAGGATTCTATTCGTGAGATGCATGGGAGGGAGTTGGATGGTAGGGTTATTTCGGTGAACAAGGCTGAACCTAAAGTGGGCTCTGACGGTCCTGGTTATGGGAATGGTGATGGGGGCTACTCTGGTGATAGGGGAGGTTATGGACGCAGTGGGCCTGATAGACCTCCACCAGTAGGTCAGTCTGACTGTTTTAAATGTGGGCGTCCAGGCCATTGGGCCAGGGAATGCCCATATGCTGAAGGAGGCAGATTCTCTTCTCGTCCAAAGTTTAGTGGTACTGGGGGAGGTAGCAGAGGTGAGCGGTTTGGTGGCTCTGATCGTTTTGGTGGATCAGATCGTTATGGAGATCATGTTGTAGCAGATCGGTATGCGGACCGTTATGTGGATGATCGTTATGATGGCGGCCGTTATGGGGACAGGTATCGTGTTGACAGTAGGGACAGTCGATACAGTGGTGGCCGTGATCGTTATGACAATGACAGGTTTGCCAGTGGAGACCGCTTCTCTGGTGACAGGTACGGAGGATCTGATCGCTATCCACCGAATGGTTTTGCCAAAGAGGGTGGTGGCTATGGAAGAACAGGTGTTCCACGTGGAGGTGGAGATAGGTACGGAAGTGGAGGGCCTGCACGTCACGAGGGAGGATACAGAGATAGGTCAGGGCCATATGATCGTCCAAGCAGAGGAAGGCGTCCATCCTATGATCGCATCTGAATGAAGCACTGAATTATATATATATTACAATGAGGCAGGTTGCTTCTGCGCTCCATTGTCTTCTTATTGGTAAGCAGTATAAATCTGAGTGAAGTAGGTATGTCGTCGGACTTGCAACTGCCCAGATATTATTTTCTGTTTATCTGTGCGCACCTTAGACCCAGTTATGAACATTCTGGTGATTGCTATTTTTCTTTGATATGTTCTGTTTGAGACTTCTGGTGGGTTTGGCGTTGTAAGCAGATTCTGGTTTAACAGGTATGATGACTTCAGGTGTCTGAAATCTTTGTGAGAGCCTCTGTTCTGGTTTTTGCCTTGTGATCTTTTCATTTTTGGTGGTGCTTCAGTCGATTCTCTTGATTATAAATTGAATTTGTCGGTGAAACACGTATTTGTTCCACATGGTCGTGTTCTTATGCCGTTAGGGCACGACGGCTTGGTGAATAGGATCGTTTTGACTGCAGTTTCTGTCATCACTAATCGACATTAACTAGTCGTGGACAGCCGCAGCTAGTGTGCAGTGCTTTACGCCAGTTGAGGGGGGAGGTTTGTATGCTTCCTCCAATTACCCGACTCTGAATATGATCTAGTTTCAGCAGGGTAAGATTTAAATCAGAAATTGGAAACGTTGATAAGTTTTTAAGAGGTCGGGTAGAGTGTCGTATACAATATCTTGATGGGCGGGTACGAAATCATTTTGTCCTGAATACAAAGTTATCTGGCAACGAAATAAGAAAAGAACGTGAACCTGTGTCGTCCCCCCCCTATCTCCACATACACACACACACATACACGCACAAGAAGTAGGGTATGAAATATCATGCCTTATATTTTGATTTGCCTTATATGCTTGTGGTGTTGGAGGTGCTTCTGAAGGTAGACCAGAGCCTGAGGTACGTACACTCATCGTTTGCAACATACTTGTGGACTCAGGATTCGGACGAACTCCTACTTGATATAGCTCTCATGGAGGTCACAGAAATTAAACTGAAACGGAGTTAATTTTGGCAGATTAGTTTTTGCATGATTCACAGACACTTCAGGGTTATGTAAACTTGGTGATCCGCTTGGATACCTGCACTCAATTGCACTTTTAAACTAATATCTGAACATCACGTTAAGGGTCCTTTTACCGAAGGAGTTGTATGCAAGTTATTGTTATGACCAGTTCGATGATATCGGAGGAAATGCTTTGGACAAGCAGCCCTTAAAAAGACATCATCCAGCCTTGCATCATGAGTCCTCCCCTCCGGCTTTAAGAGGAACGGTTGTTGGTAAGAGCATGCATGACCCAAATATTAATTAATTACATTATTATAAATGTAGAGGAATCCCTAGAAAAACCTCCCAATACCCATGTAAGGAATCCTTCTGAGTAAATCAACTAACATGGAGTTATTTTTTGGAGTGATAATCTTAATGTAATGTTTTTATTTTATATTATATAATTAAATTACAATATTGATTAAATAAACACACTTATGACCCCTTCTATTTTATGATGTTTTACATGAAAATGATCATGGGAGTTCCAAGTTTTGATTGTGATTTTGGTATGGCTACATGAATGTCACGTGAACACCTTCATTTTTGTTTATTCCTTTTGGACATTTTCTACTTTATTTTTTCACAGTAGAAAGTTTACACATGTTCTCATCTATTTACCAAAAGTAAAATTAAAATGCCCATAAAATATTGCAGATGAATATTACATTCTTCATCCGATATTCTTTCAATTTTCTTCTATTTCGTTTTCACTTTCTCTCTCTCCAGCTCATGCTCTCCTTTCCTTCCACTTTCTCCTCACTGTTCTTTTAATTTTTACCCATAATTTTAAAGGGTGATTTTTCACGTTTAAATGGACATGTACATGACGAGTTCACGAAACAAAATTTTCCATCTTTCTGACTTGATATATGTTATAGGTAAATTCCCTTTTGACATAACATATGGTATTATAGATGGAGTAAAGCCTTTTTAACATTTGGAGATCTCTGGTTCTTTTTCTGGGCATAGGCTTTTCACTTCATCCATGATCTACCACATGCATGCGTACCTTGAGCTCGGTCCCATGAATAGTTGTAGTGTTGTTGTCATGACTTTGCGGTCCCCCTTCAGTACTTCCACAACCACAAGTAAAAAGGGAGAGAAAAGGAGAAGATAGATTCTTCTTCTTTTCCTGTACTTCATTGCAGTGGTTGTGGAGAATCGGCTGCAGATCCTGTTAGATTAGTTTTATGTTGACAATGGGAAGAAAACTTTTATATTAAATATGGTCACTTATCATGAATTGATTTTAAGTGCCTTATCTACATACATGAGGAAAGCCAACGACGTTGACGCCAATTCCATGCACTGACAAAAGTGAATGAATTATTCTCTAATTAGCAAACTTTGAATGATCCGTCCGAAAGCTTTAATTTATCCATCGTTCTCCATTGGCCAGGAGAAGGATTTCCTTTCCCTGTCCTTGATGGATGCATGTGGCAAGTCCGTGCTTTCTTCTTGGTCACACCCATGAATGAATTCATTGAAAACATAATTTTTTATGAGAATTGCAGATACAATCGAACTGTTGTTCTGGTGGTGGCTCGATTTGGATGTTCGTATTATTGAATGTTGTTGGTATACCCCTCGAAAATTTCACTGCTGGTATCCATGCCCTTCCCATCATCGTTCTCCCCTTCCTCGGCTGCCCTTCAAACGAAAATAATTAAACATGGTGCAGTCCTGACCAGGGGAACAACTGATAAGTGAAGTACTAAAATTCAATCAACGTTAAATAAATATTTATTCAAGTAACTTTGAATTACAACATTTGATGTCATTAAATCATGCATCTTATACCATCGAATAGACACCCACAATCAAATTTAGATCACAGAAAAATATAACCGTTGATGTCTACGATAAATTTAGTCATAGATGTTTACAACATTAGATAGATAATTTTGTGATCAACAGCAAATCTGTCAGAAACTCCTCCTGACACCTGGGCCGATACGGTGGACGACGAAAACATTTAATTTTCTATGTTTTTGGATTTTTTACCACTTCTCTTTTGTTACGGTATTTTCTACCCTAAATTCTATCTTTTGCCAAACTTTAATTTGCATTCCTTTTACTCGGGCTATGATTTCATAGCTTAAGTTTGCTATCTTTAATCTATACTTCTTTTCATCGTAAAAAGGAAGAAGATAAATTTGTTGTAATATGCATGGCAAATGATTACGATCCAGCGAACCATGAAGAGTAGGTGTGCTTTCATCCGTCACGTGTACTATACCGTGGAAAAGAGACAACGGTCAAATTCAACCGTAGACATGCATCCACAGCTTCCGCCGTCCAGCTCACTCGTGTTAAATAATTTATGTTCATGGTGCTCCTTCAAAGAACCACGTCACCAGCAGATCGGTCGATCGAAACCATCCTTACGTCCGACATGTGCCAGCCAGCCATGTACTGGACCGAGTGGACTCGGTGTTCATCACAGATGGCACACATGGATCGATTCGATTGACCACAGGGCGCTCTGGTTTCTCTGCTCTCGCCCATCTTATTTATGATTTATCCCTACCCACCTCATCATCATCATCGCCTTGTTGTTCTCTTCCTTCCTCTCTTTCCCTACCAATAATATATAACATTTATACCAGGGACGATGGTGTTCGCCGGCGTTGGAGACGACAAAATGCACCCACTGAAGCTGGCCATCCAGATCGTCCGGGGGCGGTGGTTCATGGTGTTCGCGTCGTTCCTCATCATGGCGGCTTCTGGCGCGACCTACCTCTTCGGTATCTACTCCAAGGACATCAAGACCGCCCTAGACTACGACCAGCAGACCCTTAATACCATCAGCTTCTTCAAGGACCTCGGCGCCAACGTCGGCGTCCTCTCCGGCCTCATCAACGAGGTTACCCCGCCCTGGGTAGTACTCTTCATCGGCGCTGTAATGAACTTCGGTGGCTACTTCATGATCTACCTCGCCATCACCGGCGGCGTTGCCAGGCCCAAGCTGTGGATGATGTGCGTGTACATCTGCGTCGGCGCCAACTCCCAGTCCTTCGCCAACACCGGCTCTCTGGTGACCTGCGTCAAGAACTTCCCGGAGAGCCGGGGGATCGTGCTTGGGTTGCTGAAAGGCTTCGTGGGTCTGAGCGGTGCCATCATCACTCAGCTCTACCTGGCCTTCTACACCGACGATTCCAAGTCTCTGGTTCTTCTCATCGCCTGGCTTCCCGCCGCCATATCCATTGTCTTCCTCCGCACCATCAGGATCATGCCGGTGGTCCGCCCGGCCAACGAGCTCAAGGTGTTCTACTCCTTCCTCTACATATCCATCGCCTTCGCCGGCTACCTTATGGTCATGATTGTCGTTCAGAATGAGCTCACCTTCTCTCACGCCGAGTACAGCGCCAGTGCTGCCGTCGTCCTCATCCTCCTCTTCCTCCCTCTCGCCGTTGTTGTCGTTGAAGAGATCGCTCTCTGGCGTAAGAGGTCTCTTGCCCTTTCCACTAACCCCGTCTCCATCGCCATCGACGGGACTCCGCCGGCCGTCGAATCTCTTCCACCACCACCACCACCACCACAGGCATTGGAGGCGACCAACTCATCAGACTTACCAGACGACGAGAAGAAGGAGGAGAAGAAGAAAACTCTGGTTTCGAGAATCATTACCATGTTCAAGCCACCGAGGAGAGGGGAGGACTACAACATTCTCCAGGCGCTGGTGAGTGTCGACATGCACATCCTCTTCATCGCCAGCATCTTCGGCCTGGGCGGCACCCTGACGGCCATCGACAACATGGGTCAGATAGGAGAATCCCTGGGCTACCCCAAGAAATCCATAAGCACCTTCGTCTCCCTCATCAGCATATGGAACTACTGCGGCCGTGTCACGGCCGGCTTCGCCTCCGAGATCTTCCTCTCCAAGTACAGGTTCCCACGCCCGCTAGCCATGACATTCGTCTTCCTCCTGTCCTGCGTCGGCCACCTGCTCATCGCCTTCGGTGTAAAGGACTCCCTCTACATCGCGTCCATCATCATCGGCTTCTGCTTCGGGGCGCAGTGGCCGCTCATCTACGCCATCATCTCGGAGATATTCGGGCTCAAGTACTACTCCACCTTGTACAACATGGGCTCTGCGGCCAGCCCTGTGGGCTCCTACCTCTTGAACGTCAGGGTGGCGGGGCACCTCTACGACGTCGAGACAGAGAAGCTGAAGCACCGGGGAATTGTCCACAAGAGCACCACCGGGAAGAGGGAGCTGACGTGCATTGGAGTCCAGTGCTTTAAACTTTCCTTTCTCATCATCACTGCGGCGACCTTCTTCGCGGCGTTGGTGTCCATGCTCTTGGTCTGGAGGACCCGGAAGTTCTACCAGGGCGACATTTACGCCAGGTTTCGCCAGGCCCCGTCAGAGACCCAGTTGGGTTCGCCGCCGCCGGCGAACGGTAAAGGAGAGGAAGAAGTCCCGGCGACGAAGGGGAGGGGGAGTGATGTCGACTGAAACCAGTAAGAAGTAATCAGTCGACGTCATATATACTTACAATGACGTCATATATAGTTATTATATTAACTATATATTTAAAATTAGCTGCGGATCTAGAATGGACCAGACGAAAGGAATAAACCCCAAAGCCCAAAGGGTGTGTGCAGTAGAAGCAGGTTGCTGGTAAATCATAAATGAGATCTTATATGTGAGTGTTGAGGAAATTATTCACCATTATTAAAAATCAAAAGATTTGAAATATACGCAGAACAATTTAATCTTGCAAAAAAATGCAAGTTGATGGTATATTCTCCAAAACAAAGTGACAGACCATATAAATATGTAGTATGATCTGCTATTACATGACTTAATTATCATAACCTTTAAAATTAATGCATCACCTTGATTTCTTGAACTCCCAATTGAATTTTACATCAATATACTTAAGACTATAAATGTTGAAGGAAAAATACCCATATGAATATATACAAGTCACAAATAATTTATGTTCTGTTCTTTGAGAAAAGTAATAATCCATATTCAGGTCACAATGAACGTCTCACTGCACAACTGATGTTTATCTTATTCATAATCAAAGAAAATTTTCTTATCCAGATCATGACAAGGAAAATACGAACGTCACCAACAGACAGAGTTGCAGATTTGCAGGCGCGAGCCAAAGTGGAAGTCGTGGCAGATGATGTAAATAATCTTTGAATGCGAGTACATATGTACAATTGATTAATGGGATCTTTGAATGTGAGTGAGGCGTGCAAGATCTCTTCACCGTCTCTTCACTTCAAGTATCAGTCGAGGTTCTGTCGTAACATTTTCTAATACGAAACTTTTTCACACGGGAAGTTAATTAACTTCTCCGTAACATCGAAAATTTCTAGAAGAGCGAGGAATGTATTCGACAAATATCTCTTAAAATTAACCCATGCATGAAGGCGTGCCGATTAAAAATAACACCATTTCCGTAAAAATACGCATTGTAATTAAAAGAAGACTGGCATTTGGCAGGCGCAGAAATCATAAGACCTCTGAGTCAAAGAGACGATCTTTCAGTCTTCCTCGAACGAAGGCGACGGGCCACGGACGACCGACTATATATTTTCGGTGGTAGAAAATATGCAAGTCCCACAGGAGGAGGAGGAGGACCCGTGTGGACCAGCTCCACACCACCAGCCAATCGATATATATAATAATGCTGGTACCGCCTAGGCGGAAGTAAATCAATATCGGAGCATGTAACTAATCAATAATTATTGATTGTTGGGTTCGTTTTCATCCGATTCCAAGCCAGAGCTTATTCTTGTGATGGGGACGTGAACGTGGGATTCTTCCACGAAAACGGAAGGAAACCCGTGAGTGGTTTTGGCTGCGAGCGATGCCGGAAGAGGACAAGGACCTGGACGTGTTTCCAAGCCACGGGAGAGAAAATGCTCTCCAGAGTACTTTTACCCCAGATACTCTTCATATTTTAATGATTTGGAGTATATCCACGCACTTAACTACGTAGATAGATGGGAACCCTATCAAGAATTTCGGGCCGAAGATTGACCACATGGACACCGCCAGAAAATAGATTTAAATAAGAATACAATCACACCTTGCCAATAAAAAAAGAGAATACAGTTCATTGATCGATGCCCATCCGGACTAGTCAAAGCGGGCATGGACCAACTGACGCTTGCACGTTTGCGTTTCCGATGGTTGGTTTTGATCTTATCTATAGGTTGAAATTTACGTCTCAGAAGATTTATTAATTAAAATTCAATAGTATTGTTGTTTTTGTAAAATCAAGGAATTAGCGTGCGAATTCAAACTAACGATTAAAGTAGGTCGTGAATGTTTATACACCATCAAGATACACATTATGGTGTTAAACAATACTAATTCAGCTAATCAATTCTTGTGAGACCTCTAGTTTCGTTGCAAAGCCAACTGGACTAGTTTAGATTCAAATTCGTAGCATCACTTCGACTTCATAATTTCAAGTTAGATCCAAAATTTTCAAAAATATTCCGCTGCCTCAAATATGTCTACGACCAAACAATAGCTTGCGTCATGATATGCTGCAGACGGTTCATTTCTCTTCCAAGAGAAAAGAAGTGGACGATAGAAGTGATGATATTTCTTCCTGGGAAGCCAATCCAAAACCTTGCCACCTGATTCGCCCAAGCCTATCAAGAAGAAAGGCATACCTGCAATATAGGCAAGAACAAATTTCATCTTGAACTTCGAATTACAGTAGAATAATATAGAGATAAGGGAGGGCATCGTACCCAGTAAGAAGATTCAATATGTTAAGCTTCTTCCTGAAATCATAATGGTCACCAAAGGAATAAACTATCCGCTCCTGTGGATTGCTAGATTTATCCATTATCCGGAGCATCAACCGCTTGATTGGACTCAATGACAAGAACCAAGAGTCTACGAAAGACACCTGACAAAAAGATTTAAAATAGTCGATATTTAAATAAGATCATCCAAAGAAGCATCCCTGGATTAACCCAAACAGAAAGATTAAACACTTGTGTGATTTCAGTATTCAACAGAAACCTACGACAAAAAGTTCAATTACAGGCAGAATTTGGACGAGGGAAAAAACGCACCCTGAAATACAATATTAATATTTGTTAGAGTAAATAATGTATTAAGATTATATTTAATTCTACATTGCTAGTATTACAATGATCAGATATTTGTAGCCTCTATATATAGAGGCATTGTATTTTGTCAACATCAATCTATTCCACCAACTCTTATTTTTTTACATGGTATTAATACTTAGGTTTTAAAGGTTCAAAAAGTATAAGAGAATCAAATAAGAAGGAAACTTTAGCCACCGGTCTCCTCTCAATCACTAACGATTTAGCTTCTAGGTCGTCAGCGCCCCTCACGTGTTGAAGCCCCTCTCCCTATCCTAAAACCTTAGGATAGCCACCACCTGCCGTCGTCCAAAAACACAGCCATCAAACCAATCCACTACCACCGCTGGGGATTTCAACTCCTCTCCACCACTGCTTCACCCACAATTTGTACCCGATCTCCACTATCGGCACCCATTGTGGGGCCTTGCTTGCATCATTCTTGTGCTCACCTACAAGCTATGTCATCATTGCCGCCAACGTTGCAAGTTAGAAATAAAAGGATAAAGGAAAAAAGGAGAGAGAGGGGGGCAGGAAACTCAATAGAGGAAAAAAGAGGAGAAATAAAAGGAGAGGGATTGCAATTTGCAATATGGTAAAAAAAAAGGGAAAGAAAAAGAGAAAGGAGAGGGAGAGAAAGGGCAAAGAGAGAAAATGGAGGAAAACAAAAAGAAGTTTGATGGAAGAAAATAAATTATGTGTAAAAAAAGAAAACAAGGAAATTAAAAAGGGAGTTTATAAAAAATGGTGATCTAAAAAAAGAGAAGGAAAATATCACAACAAAATCATGAAACTAGATCACATCTATCTACCTATTTCTTTAGGATAGACCACATTTGTTTCTGTTTTACTCTCTTGAACTATATCATCTAATGATTCATCTACTATTGTTCGAGATGTAGATCTTTTTAAATTTATCTCAAATTATTTCTATTTCTACTACTTCTACTATAACAATTATTACTACCTTTTGTTATTACTATCATAATAACTAATTTTTTATGTTTCTTTATGTATCCATCGTTTTCCAACTATATTAAATTTTTTATAAAATCTCTTGCAAATTGGATGCTTTAGCTTGAGAGAAAGTATTTGAGTAAATAATGTATTAGAGTTATGCGCGTAGTAGGTTTAATCAAACATTGCTAGTGTTATGATGATCATATCCTTGTAGCATCTATATATAGAAGCATTGTGTTTAGTTAATATCAATCTACTACCACCTTCTCTTGTGTTCTCACATATTCCATTTAAGGTTTATCCTTATAAGTTGTTAACCTTCCATCTTAGAAGAAATATTGATGGTTTTAAAACAAACCACTTGATAATTTACCCATGTCAATTTCTTGATCTCATTGAACCTCTAAAACTATGATAACATGAAAATGGGAATGGGTAAACATTCTTCATTTTGGAAATACTTTTTAAGACACCCTCACAATAAGCCAAGGAATCTAGGCACTTATTAAAATATTTAAGTTTTATTTTTCTAAGTATGTTCTATATATATTTATTCATATTTGATAATAATTATATACACTTTTAACTTTATTATTTTCCTAATAACATTCAAATAATAACATGAAAATATAAGGTATAATAATACTAATATGTATATTTCATTAATATATATATAATTATATATTTCGATAATTATGTATATTTTAATAGTATTCCATAAAAAATTATATTTAAGTTTTTTGGAAAAGGAAAATATTTAAAATCGTTAAATATATATTTTTAATCAACTAGATCCAACAAAAGATCTAGTCAATTAAAGGCAAGGTGAGCTAACATATATTTACAATGGATGTTTCATAGGAGGTCTTATGCCCAGGTCCATCCTTGCAAGGGCACAGGAAGACAATAAGGTTCCTTCTTCCCGTAATCATGTGGTGATATAGGTGACTGAGGTGGAAACAGGCGAATGTTTCATCATTGGGGTGCACATTTGGCAATGGCGATCATTACATGGATTGAGGAGGATAGCATTGGAGTCAAATGATAATGAGGTTATGAGAGGTTGCCTAGCAATGTTGATGCCCTCGTAGGTGCGTTTCCCCCATGTGGTGGGGGATCGACTTTAGATGAGTCAATGTTGCTTGCTTTCCTTTTGGTCCTCTTGGTTGTTTTCCCTTTTGATAATCTCCTAGATAAGTTGTAGCCTTCACGTTTCTCTTTATTAATGAAATTGTTGCTTACCGCTCAGGAAAAAGACAGTGATGTTTACAATCCCATTTAGAAGCCTCTTCTTAGGATTTTTGGCCTTATAACCATTATCAATGTATGAATGGTACTATGTGCTCAAATGAATAATGGTGATATCTTCAAATAGTTTGACATTTCAGACTGCATGATAAGCTTATGGTATTTTAGATACACCTACTAAATAATAGATAAATAACAATTCTACATGTTAGCATTTTAACTGTTGTGTAGGTGAATTGCAAAAAGACTGAAAATTATAAATATGCATAACTTTTTACAGTCAGCTATGCGGCACTTGAAACTTTTCTAAAAAAGTATCATGAGACTGCAAACCTACTTCTACGGTAATGATAAATGACCCATAAAAGAAAATAATACCCAAATCCTTCGAAACCATGCTTTATAAATGACAGATGTTAACAGCAACATAAAAGATTTAGGCTAGCAGGTGCTCAGAGTCTTTAAATGTATCTGGATAATCACCTGATAAGTTTGTGTCTTCCCTGAAGCACTGAAAGCATCCAAGAAAGGACCCCTCCATGACTTTGTCATTATCTGTTCATGGAAAGGAAATGGTAAAAAAATAAAATTGAAAAAGTCCAGGTACAAAGACGCCTATGAAGTTGGAGTTCACAAATGAATAAAGCAATATCGTTTCTTTGTACAGTCTGTTTTTTTTTTAATCTTAAATTGAGTTTCTTTGTGTACATCCATCATTCAACATGTACAACCTATGGTTTAATCAGAATCTAAATTATAGTATGTGGATTGATTTTCCTAAGGCATAGTTGTTACTTATGGTGTCATCTCTTCTTTTCTTACATTCTTGTAGTTCTTCCTCTTCTCTCTCCTCCTCCTCCTCATAAATGTTAACCACCACAATTAGATCAACAGTAACAGCGAAGGAATCATTTCTAATTCACCCAAATTTATCCTTAAACATGATGTGGTATGATACATCAAGTAACGACTGTTAGAAAAATCTTATATTGGTAAAAGTAGGAACAAGATTAAACCTTATATATGATGAATCTTTTCATTCATTATCAATTAGTTTTGAATCAGAATTTCAACATAATATCAAAATTAGTTTACACACATCTGCCCGTAGACATTTATAAAAATATAAATAAACCATAAGCGAGGGAGAATGTTAAAAAAGTCTCATATTAATAAAAGTAGAGACAAGATTGAACCTTATACATGATACATTTATTTATTTATTCTCGATTGACTTTAAGTTGGAATTTCGACAATAATGAACATGTGGAACACATGTTAATGCAAAAAAGAACTATAGAAAATGATGATAAGCAAGTTGACATGAGATGCGTATCTCAAGTACTAAATTGTTACTAGCACACTGAAATCAAATGGGGATGGATAGTGCATGAGTTGTTATAATTAAGAGCAAGTAAAAACTCAAGACCACTCCACAACCATTAACCTGATGGATGCCCTTTCCATCCACTCCACACCCACATAAGTGCTTTTTCTCTTCTTCAATGATATTTCGTATCACTGCTAAAGAATACTTGGGACAACACAAAAGGCTAATGCCGATGCACAGATGAGTTGTCAAAAGATCTACTCAAAAAGCACAGAAAAACTATTTTCCTGTGGGATCATGCTTGGTCTTATTTAAGAAAAAACTGCAAGTAGTTACTGTTTGATCTACAAGTGTTGTTAATACATAGTTCAAATGCAAAAACTCAAATACCTGAGAGCTTGCACGAAAGGACAGGCATACCAACGTTGCACAAGGAATGTTTAATTTATTCTCATTTTCTGCACAACTGATTGGAAGCTTAAAGCTTCTACCATCATGAGAGCTTACTTCCAAATCAGGGAACTTTGCAGCAACAACAGATGGTATAATTGTTTTATTTGTAACTGCAACCTGTGTTAATTGCATAAAAATAACAGAATATAAATGCAAAATTTAAAATTATAGTTGTTGAGCTATAAATATCCCATGGAGAAAAATATTTCATGGAAAAAAGAACAATTTCCTTAATATACCCACTATTTCATGTGTTTTCCACTTTTGAGCATTAGTAAGTTGGAGGAAAGCAGAAACAACAGTAGAGCAAATATTTTCCTAGCAAACCAGACTGGCATTGCCGACAATAAGAAGGATGCCAAAAAAATTGGGCAGTGATAGCTCTGGAACAGTGATCATGGGAAAGTCCGGATGATAGTAGGAGTTCCAACAAGGGCCCTGCTCGGAAGTGATGAGCTGCCATCCTAGGTTGGCTAGTAGAGGAGGCCCAGAAGAAAGGGAGAGGGGAATATGTACTCTACTCCTGTCTGGTACAAAAGATGGGTGTTCATTGCCTACTAAAAGCAAGAGAAATTAAACTTCTTTGAAATTAAAAAACACTTATGTGGTAGTCTAGTATAGACTCGTTAGTCTATATAGCTCCCACCCATTTCTATTTTCTCACTAAACAATGTTATGGAGCATACACAGTAGTGGGGTAATAACAAGAAATTATGATGATTGTATTTTCTATAATATGATAACATTACTTTCACAAGTTCTACCTTCATCACTTCCAATGCCATGAAGTTTTGTGTTTTTGACATTGAGTTCCCATTTGATTAACTTATTTCTCTATATTAGTGTACACAACTGTCTTGTCAACAAACTCAAATCTTCATGAGCATTCACTAGGAGCTTCCAGCATCTCATTCAATGGTGGCAAATTCTAACTGGCTCATCAGAAGCTCATGAATGCATTCAAGCTAGTAGGATAGAGAATTTCAGCTAGATCTTATGTGCTTGTCAATGAAACTAAAAATAATTTGATTGTGGCTGTCACTTTAGGCAATGTGATCATATTTGATTGTTCCAAAGAAGATTAGTTGATGTTTTCTAATACATTTTTTTGAAAGTAGGATGATTCTCATTACCTAAGGATCATCTAATATTTCCATTGATACTCAAATACTCAATATGTCTCCTTTTCCTTAGGACAGATATTCAATACAATACCAATATTTATACCTTAATTTAGCTAAGAATGTTAATAGCATCACAAAAGGCTACTTCAAAATGAAGATAAAGCACGGAAAAGTTAGAGAGACTAGACCATATTGTGCTGGAATGATTAATCATTTTCAACACAAACATGAGTGGAAACACACTTGAGTGTGTACTAATATTCTACCTTTCCACCGTGTTTGTTGAATTCTTGGATGTCAGCAAAATATCCTCTATTTAGCTCATCATTTCTGCACTAAAAAAATGAAAGAAAATCCTCAATCGTTCCAATTTGAAATAACTTTCACAAATTGTAATAAAGCTTGCAATCACTGAATAGCAAGCAACAAGGATTGAAGATAAGAATTCACTAGTCAACATAGTCCAAAAAAATGCATATACAGTTATAGCATGAATGACAAGCAATGAATAATCTAATATGATATTTCATTAGTTACAGAGTAATCAGAGAAAGACACTTCCCACAGAAGAAAAACAAATTCAATGATATTAATAGAAATGGCTGATACACAAGGGTAGATTGCATGGTTCATTGGCAACACATCCATAGTGCATCCCACTCAAGAAGTTTTTTAAAATGTCAATTGCAAGTTGAAAGCAATTGTTACCCTGGGAAATAATGCATTAGTTTTCCTTTATAGCAATCATCTATACATATTCAATGAAGCATCTACAATATTTTCTATGTAGTTTTTCACCCTTAGATCGTATTACAATTATTCATTATTGAAGTTCTACTTTTCTTCAAAAAAAAGTATTGAAGTTCTATAAGTTTATCTTCATAGGCAACTTGACCCATGTTTCATGTTATTATTTTTAGATAATAATGCATAAGATTGAATAAAAACTAGCAAATATGTATTCTGTGAGCTTTCTCTTTGTAGAAAAGTACGCTAGGTCCAATGGCCATGTGATATCCCTCAGATGTCCAGACATCCTTTGAAAAAAATAAAAACCCAAACTGCACTAACCTACTTAAATACATACTTTTCAAGGCATCCACAGGTAAGCTAGGGTGCCTTGGGAGAAATTAATTTTTATTAAGTATATACAATATATGTTTATACATATTTAATAGCAATTATGTATAGTTCTCACTCTATTATTTCCCAAATAGCATTCAAATAGATGATAATCCTAAGATAAAATCAAAATATAAGGTGCAATAATACTGATATGTAAATTTCATTAATATATATAATTATATATTTCAATAATTATGTGTGTTTTATTGGTATACCATCAAAAAATTTATATTTACGTTTTTTGCAAGGAAAAAATTTAAAAACCATAGTTTATTTAAATACGTATAATAGAAGGTGAGGAAAGCAACCAAGGTGTGGTCAATTCACGCACTAGCACCTAGGCAATGCTCACCTCAACAGTATGCTTAAATATTAGTAAATTTTTTGCATTATTAGTAAATTTCTTAAATTGTCATAAATTTGCAATCTACAACGTTTATGTAGTTATCTTTATTTAATATATTTTACTCTCACTATTTTTGTATGCTATAAATAATGTCAATTATATGTGTTACTTCTCATGTTCTGTACTTTGAGGATGTTAATAAATAATGCAGTAATGGCATTTGATGAGTGGAGAATTTTGAGTAAGACGTCCAAATGAACCGTACCACTATATAATGCAATACACGTTAGGTTTTTGCTATAAATCATGACCATCATCATATCTTAGTATTCTATTCCTAGTTTCCTAGAGTCCTAGTGGTTGGTTAAAAGCACAATATGTTCTTATAATTGAGATCCCTTCGATCAGTTGATGCAAGACATAAAAGAGTATAGTCTTTTTCCATGGAGAAATAATCTCACACATACTTACCAAGGTGAGAACCTCGCCTAACTACTTGTGGGAAACACAACTGCTTCGACATGCATTTTATACACCAAACTCTTAAACACAATAAAGAATGTTTCATGATTTTATTATTTTTGTTTATGATTTGTATGTTATTGATATGTTTGTCTATTTTTCCAATTGTTTGATCAGTTCGGTCTTCATATATTTTTGCTTTTGTTTAATTTTTGATGATGTTACGAATTTTTAAGAACTTCTGATTGTTTATATTGACTTGCATGAGCACTTATTTTGTTATTGACTTATTAACTGGTGATTGTTGTCATTATTATGAGATTTTATTAATGTATTTGAATCGAAAAGCATAATAGTTACATATATAAACTGAAAATTTAAGTCGGATTTAAATACCCAGACATCAAGCACCTCAACCCATTGCAGTGGCATGCTGGCGCCATGATAAGTATGAACTCACGCTTAAATGGAATGTGAAGTAGATTCCAAATAGTTAGCATCCAATCCAGATGGAAGACAATGCCATCAACCGAGCTATTGACTCCGTGTGAAGAACAACAAATCAAGAAAATTATCCCAGTCTATAATCCACTCCCAATTAATCCCGACATGCATTTCCAGCAACATAAAATCCAGTAGAACGACAGTATAAGGGTAGAGAAAGGTGGAGAGAGAGAGAACGAGAGCATACATCCTGGCCTTCTCCTTCTCGATGGCGGCCTTATCGCCGAACTATCCAACAGCAAGGAAGTAGGTTGAGGTCAGAACAAAGTAATAGAGTAAGTAGGACCGGCTGGTGTCATGTGGAAGAATAACCAGCACCAAACCTTGTGGATGTCGAGGAATTGCCGCGTGAAAGCTAGGGTTCCTGGATGAATACGGGGAGGAGGCATGACAGTGTGGGAGGTGACGGGTGCGGAGTGGAGGACCGGTTCACCACCAAGACCTCGAAAAAGCGCCGCCTCAGCGAGCGCGGACGAGCGAACGAGCCGCCGTGTCAGCATTCTCGCTCTCGCACTCGCACTTGGGAAGAGCAAACTTGCAGATTGGTGTCTAAGCTCAGCGGCGGAGGGCAATCGCCCAAACCCCAAGAGACTCCGATTTCTCTCGGTGGTGTCACCACCGATAATTTACAGGTGGCGCTTAATTTTGTAATTATATTATTTTTAAAGTTAAATTTTATTTATATATTATTAATTTTGTAATTACTATATGTATTGGTGCCTACAAATTCAGATCGTAGCACATCTGTGCGAATCTCGCCATGGTCTGCTCATGGAGTGGCACCAACACATCCACACCGCCGCCGTCGTCGTCCCCAGGCGTCGGCAGCAGAATCAAGAACCCTTCGTAAGGAAGCCACGAGGGAGTGAAGACGTCCGGGCCTCCGCTCCCGAAATCCACCTCGTATAACGGCAACCTCACCCAACTGTCCACCTCCAGATTGGGGCACAGCACCCGGTTCTCCATCTCCGCCGTCGGCACCAGCCCTTCACACCCGTGCACCTCCGAAAAGTCGATGAACGAACGGAAGTAACCGTCGTCCACGGTTGCCACCGCCTCGTGTATGATCCTCGCCACCGCTTGCGTCGTCCCATGCCGGAGATCATTTGCCTTCGCTTCGGGGAAGGCCCACAAGACGCAGTTCCCGAAGTATCCGTCCGGTACGCTCGGCTGCCTCAGCCGGGTCCTGCCGTTCACCGAGATCCTCAAGCGGGTCGTCACGTAATCATCTAGCATTCTCGAGATGGTTATCAGGCGCCAGAGGTGTGCAACGAGGGTCTCGAATGTGGTGCACCGTTCTGCTCCTTCCGACGAGACCTTGGCCTTCAGGGACCTTATGAACTCCGCCGAGAAACGGGTCCTGAGTGCGCACAGCCACCAGATCCGATCGTCACCAAAATAATATAAATATTTATATTTGTATCGTACCGTTGGATGACGATGTTCTTGCTACTGGTGACAACGGGACGGTCGAGGTGAGGTGGGCCGGAGAACGAGGTCTCCGCCGGCGGCTGGTATTCCACGCCGAAGTGCTTGAACTCAATCCTGGGTGGGTCCCTTGGGACGAAAAGCGATCGATCATGAAAGGGTGGGGGCACTCGAACAACCTGCGACTTCAGCCCCCGCACCGCCCTTCCCCAAGTGACCCAAAAGAGACAAGTGGCCTGCCCGTCGGCCACCAGGTGGTGCGCCGTGAGCCCCAACGCTAGCCCGCCGCACGCGAACCGGGTAAGCTGCACCTGAAGCAGCTCCTTAGAGCCTTCTCTGGATGGGTGAAGGACAGCGAGCGCCGGCGAGGGGTGGGAGGGGATGGCGCGGTGTAGCGTGGTGTCCGACGTGGCCTCGGCCAGCCAGATACCATTATCGTTGAGCAGGATCGCTGGTCCACCGCCGTCGTCCAGGTCTATCCTCCCAGCCCACTCGGGGTACTCGGCGAGGACGTCGCGGAGGGCATCGATGATGGCGGCGTTCGAGACGGTGGGAGCTCTGTAGGCGAAGATGACGGACAGGTTGGTGTTGTAGGTCACGTTGTCGAAGACGGTGAGACGGACCGTTGGCGTGCGTTGTTTGGGTGACCGTCGACCACCGTCCGTTGGCCTTAACACCGTTTCACGCTCCATTTTCACCGGGATGGTCATGTCGTCCCCGGCGGTTTGATCTCCTAGATCGGCGGCACTACCCATCTATGTGCCCTTATCATCACAGCATCTCAGGCAACCATAAGATTTGGTGTCTCGCAATCTATCGATGTGCAGACAATAATAAATGCAAATCGTTCTCTGGCATACTGTTTTTGAGGTGTGATCGTGGAAGTCTCGAACGAGCACGAATACGCACGCGTGTTACGGGCGACCGACGCCTGCAGCTCTGCAAGCGCCGGAGTACAACTACCGTAACACGTGCTCTCTACCTTTGCCATGTTTCGATGCACGTGCGGAGCGATCGTCCGTCGTTTTTTTAAAATGAAGTACCTGTTTTTCATTTTTTTTCTTGAAGTTAAGAAGATATATTAAAATTTTTGATACGAAGCTACATAATATAATAACAAAAACAAAATGCATAATATGAAAAGAGAAAAATAAAGAATAAGAAAACAGCATTAATTATTTTCTTCAACTTCAATTACTTTTATCTAAGATAAATATTAATGTATTTAAAGTACATCTGTTTTTCTTGGAAAGTGTTTAATTCCAACCACATGATAAATATTAATATAAACTATAGTTACCATTGAAATCTACAAATTCTTAAGTTTCATTTGGTTGATTAAAACCTTAGAAATAGGACATGTTGGGTTGATGTGTAATTCATTAGGTAGTTTACAATATTTGATATTTTATTTGATTATAAGAAAATGATTTCTTTGAAACATTACTTAACTAAATACGAGTTTAAATCATTAAATTGATTTTGTATATAATTTTATAGTTAGTTGACATTTAAAAGTTGTTGTGTACGTTGGAAAGTTTAAAAATAAAAGAAATGAAAAGTTTAGATTTTTGTGAATTAAAAAATTCATATTCTTAAGAAAATCAGAGTTATTTGTACACATTTTAGAAAAGTTAAAAAATTTAAGATTCTCGTAAAAAAGTTTGTGTTAGATGAAATATTTAGAATTAAAATATACTTTTTTAATTAAAATATTTTAATAATTAATTTTAATTTACTTTATTTCTTTAATTCATGGTACTTATATTTTAAGATATCAATTCTTTTTATTTTTATTTATCAATCATATAATAAACAAATTGAACAAAAGTTATATTGTGTATTAACTATTTGAATATAACATATCACAAATAATTACTTTTTAAAATTATTAATTAAAATCTAATATATGAATAAAACTTACAACATAAAATAAATTGTAAACATACAAATGTTCAAATATTGTAACATAACAATTTGACAAAGTTACATATAAAATGATTTAAAAGTTATGTTCATTCCACGTGAAAGTCTTTATGTTGTCACATATTTTATCTGTTATTTATTTTATTTGTTATTGTGTCATTTTTAATGTACTATTTATTTGTGAAATCTCATCTTCAATAATTCAAATTTCTTCATTTTTCATATCAAATTCAGTTAACTTATATTCTAGATCTTCTAATAAATCTACTTTGTTAGCTCTATGTATAAAATTATATAATAAGAATCAAATCATCACAATCTTCATTTATGTATCATAAGGATACAACATATATCTTCGTAAGATTGTAAAATGATATTTAATAACTTCAAATGATCACTCAATCACTGATCTTAATTGTGAATGTCTATAATTGAAGTTTTTGACTGTATTTTCTAGAAGTTTATTATTTTCATATTGAGATAAATGATATCTTACTCTTCTATATGGACAAATAAATTTAAGTTGATTAGGATAACCAACATAAATAAGTAAAATCTTTCTGTATATAATTAAAAATTAGTGTAAATAAAAAATATATATTCAATAATATCATTTAACACTTGGTGGAACCTTAAATGGATGATGTCTTGTGATAACATCTTAAAGGATTATTATGTTAGAAGTTGATCCTTCCTAACCACTAAGAATATACGTAAATTTCATATTAAAATTACATGCGGCCATAACATTTTGACTTAACTCTCCTTTTCTATTTCTAAATCTTGTTGTTTGTTATTCATAAATAATTGCCTTAATATGTGCTCCATTAATAGCACCAATGCAATTATGTTAATATATGAATAAGAAAATGAGAAAAAAATAATGTACAAATCAATTCCATATGAAAATACATATTTACCTTAAAATAAGGATATACATTTGAATCATTCAATATTCTACTTAGAGTTGATGCTAAAGGCATTGCAAGAAGTTGTTTATGTAAGTTCAAAATTACATTAAGTACTTCATTAAAGTATGTACTAACAGTCTATGCAGGACCAAGAGAAGTGCTCCCTTGTTACTCCATATTATTAGTTTTGACCAATAATGACAAAAGATTGCAAACTTCTATTCAACACTAACATTGCTTGTATTTCTCATGCCACATTCTTTTCGTAACAAATTACAAAAGTCAATGACTATATGTTGACTCATTCTATATATTTTCCGACAATTATATGTTTGATGTGGTAATGATGGATCTAATAATCTTTTAATATAGTCATACCCTTCTTTACTATAAATGAGATGTGTAGTACTAGTCAATGTACTTGACATACATGCAACACCTATAAGGAAGTTCCACATTGAAAAAAGTAATGTTTGTCGTCTTTTTACTTCTTCCTCTTTTTCCTCAAACATATTCTTTAACAATTTCAAACCATCCATATCATTCATAATAATTATTACCTACAAGAAGTAATGAGATTAGTACACATTTTCCTAGAAATCTATAAGAATCTTCAATAATAATAAAAACATTTATTTCACATAACAAGATTTATATAAAATATTAAGCAATAAAGCATTCACATATGAAAATCAATAGTCATCATCATTATCTAAAATTCAACATTACACATTATTCACCACGATAATAAAGTTCATCACATCTATCAACATTATTCAACAGAAAAGTACATTCATAAGTTGTGATAATTTATCTATTCTACCATCATATCTGTTGGGATGCTAATAAATTGTTCTGTTAATTCTTTTCTTTCTAACAAAGTCATTGCTTTGAATTTCTCATTGTTAATAAGAGTTTCAATTTGCAGTAATGATTCTATAGCTTATATTGTAAGACTTCTTTATTTCACTTTCAAATGCATCACTTACTCTTGCACTTTAACTTGTTGTTTCTAGATCTGAAGTTGTTCTTTCTGAATTTGAAATTGTTCTTTCTGTATGTTTGTCACATTATCATAATATTCTTGTTGAGCTTTAACTTTATTCTCTTATTTTCACATAATGACGTAATAGTATATGTAACTTCTTTAAATGAAGATGCCATTAGTTGTCTGACTCTACATGTGGTCTTAGACGTTTTCCCTTTTTCATCTCATTGGACCTTCTTGATGAAGACATTGGAGATTGAAGTTGAGTACCATTTGTATCCATTGGACTATCACTTGGTAGTGTGAAGTATTGAAAATGATTTGGTGAGTGTGTCATTTCATTTGGTTTATCTATAAGTATGACTTTTTCATTCTAACTAATTGTTTAGGGTCTCTACTGACATTCCCTATAGCCATATTACTTTTAAATAATAATTACAGTTGATCATAAATAGGACATGATTTACCTTTGAGAGGGGCATAATTTAGATGTTTTTGTAAGATTAGAAAAATGTTAGCATATACAGAACGTACAAATTATATTAACACATTCAAAAATATTACCTTAATAAATTCATTCCAAACTCTATCTGAAATATCAGTATGACCTTATATGTAATTTCATTCCCAACCAATTTGAGACATAATTTTTGTGTAGTTGCGATACATTTGTTGCCATGTTTTAATTTGACTGTCAACATTTTTCTTTGTGATACTTGCATTTGTATCATTGTTGTATTTCTCTATTACCTTGTTCCATGTCTCGACTTTAATTTTTCCATCATGTGTCTTTTCATTTCTTTCATTTAAAACATCTTCTAATATACCTAAAAATGTCGCATTTGCTTTTGTATTCCAACTAGCGTAAGATCTTTGTCTAACTTGTGTTGTATTTTTTGTACTAGTTATATCTAATATACAATACATATATATAAATGAAAAACACATCATTGAAATAAGAAAAATGAAGATTAATGGTGTGTTAAAATCAACAACATATACAAAGGAAATTATCACATACACACCAAAATCAGTAATATGCCACTTTTTTATAAGAAACAATAAGTTGAATCCCATCATGGAAAATAAATTTCATCTAGGCAAACGAAAAATTATTAACCAAAAATCAGTGCAACCCTTGTATGTGTCAAATTAGTTTATTTGGTCATTCGTAAATCCAAGTGCATCCTCTAGCATCATGAAAAAGGTATTTCATTTCACTCAAAAATTAGATGGTTCATTTGACAACAATTGAATCAGCAATCAAATTGATGAGCTACGTAGGTTTTAGTTTCATCACATTCAACCTTCTTATTAATAGGAAATACATTATTATATACCACACTAAGAACAGTTATCTTCAGTCTATTTTATTAAAGTGATTTCGAAGGGGATTAAAGAAACCAACTTGATAAGAAATTCAGTCCTTACCCATGTTATGTTAAAGAATTATAGAGAGAATTGTATCAAATGCTAAAGTCATTAAATAGTGACTGACAGTGATCATTAAATAAGATATTGATATCCAGTCATTAAATATGAGAAAATATGCATTCCATAGTGATCGACAATGATCATTCAAGGGTTTTGTACTACTAAGTATAAGAAACGAAACTGAAAGAAATTCAAATTGTTGATGATGAATGAAATTAGCATGTTTATGCACTATACCTTTTCTTCAGTTTATACCTTTTTTTGCTTGAGATGGGAGATGCTGGTTTCAGGCGTGAGGGTGACGAACAACGATGGCAGCGAGACACAATGCTTCAAGGATGTCTTCTGACATCGAGGGTGTTCGAGCATCAACAGTGGCGAGATGGGAGATGTCGATTGGTGGCAAGAGGGCGAAGGTGATGAACAGTGATGGTAAGAGTTATCCCAATGGCAAGACGAGAGATGTTGATATTAGACGTGAGGGCGAGGGTTTGCGCAACGAATAGTAATGGCGATGAGATGGGAGATGTGCTTCGAGGATGTCTTCCAGCGTCAAGGGTGTCTAAGCGTCGATGACGGCGAGATGGGAGACGTCGATTTTGAGCAATAAGGGTGACAGTGACAAACAACGATGGCGAGGGCGTCGACAGAGGCGAGACAAGAGATGTCGATTTTGAGCACGAGGGCGAGAGTTTACAGCAACAATTCTTGGATTTCAGAGGGAAGGGTCTTTGAAATCCAGGAAAATATTTTTTTTTTTATATTTAGAATTTTTTTTAAACTTTTTTAAGTTTTTAGATTTGTACAAACATATAAAATATTTTTATTTCTTCAAAATCTTAATAGACACAGACTCCCCTTTAGTTATTAAACATTGTAATTTAATCACTAAAGTAATGCAATTCAATTACATGGAATATCACTACCAACTAGACACGAACATGGGATAATTAAACTACATCAACCTAAGTTTCATGTATAAGGTTGTTTGATAGAAATGAGACTCATTAGTGTGATGCTTTAAATATCGTGATTATGACGATTAAGGCCTCGTTTGGATTGAACGATGGATGTCCAAAGTCATCAATAATTAAGATCACGTGCTAACTTCCGAAAAAAAAAGATAAACATGTTTGCCAACTCATTGTCTAGCAAATTGATGATTTTTTCAAAGAATTGATAAAAGAATGTGGCCACTATAATTTAAATTCCACCGATAAAAATGAAACGTCACGGTTAAATCGATAGAAAAAATCGAAGTACATTTTTTCCATGTGGACGAAATTGGTCGCATCGATCGGTGCCCCTGCGTGCACCACACAACACGGATTTGGTCGAATGCGCGACAAAACGAAACGGCACAGAACCGTCACTATTTCTGAGAGAACGTAACAAACCGACCTCGACTACCTCCCTCCCTCCCTCCCTCTCTCCGGTACTTCAACCCAAATGGAGCTCCCATCTCTCCGACTCCTCCCACAGCCTCTGCTGCAACGGCCGCAGCAATGTCCGATCTCCCCCGATTTTCTTCCCCCCTTGCCGCCGAGGTTCCCGTCCTCCGGTCCGCCCTTCCCTCTCTCTTTCTGCTCTGCCTGCCTCTCTTCTGCTCTTCTTTCCCGTGGTAACGGTTGCCTTTTGATCCGGTGCTTGCAGCGAAGGCACCGACCTCCGGGCGGAAGGCAGCATCCATCCTTTCCCCCGTGCGTTGCTCCAGCGCCGAGCACTTGTGCTCGAGTCCGGAATGTTCTTCTGGAGTTCAAGATAATCGGAGGTGGCTTCTCGGTTCTCTCGTCGCCGCAGGTTTTCCTTCCTTCCTGAAAAGCACATGCAAATTGACATCGTGAGCATTCTATTCCCTAAGCTTTATAGTTAATAAAAGGAGAAGCTAACAGATCATATTAAACAATATTTTTTATATCAGATATTTTATTGTTTGATATAATTATAATATTAGAATAGTATTAAGTTAATTTTATTACTATATTAATATTAATTGAATAATTATTTGATTGATCAGTATTAATTATAATCTATAATATTTGTTGTTTGGTATAACTATAATATTATAATTGTATTGTATTACTATTGGTAGCATGATTAATGAAATAATATTATATTATTATAATAATTATCTCATATTAATAATTGTGGAGTGGAAGAGAATAAAAGTTGTGTTATTGATCAACTGAGATTCACGTGTACATAATGGGTAATAGACACCCTAATATAAACAGATATCTATTTATCCATTAATCTAATGATTTTAGCACAAATATATGATTCTAACATTCCCTCTCAAATGGGATTATATATGTCAATCATTCTCAATTTGGTAGAATTCAAAATACTTTAGCATTCAAGTTTTAGTAAAAATATCTACAACTTGCTCTGAATAGTGGTGTATAACATAGAGATTATGCCTTTTATCCCCATGTGATGAACAAAGTGGCAATTCACCTCAGTGTGTTTGACGTTTTATAAAAAATAGGATTGTTGATTATAAAGATTACAACTTGATTATCACAATACATGATTGTAAAAGTCTAAGTAGTAAATCCAAGAAGAAATTTAAGTAACATGATCTCACAAACAGTCCCAAGTCATTTGTGTAAATCAAAGTTTCTAAAAATTACTTTTCAAAGGATTACACAATATATATATATATATAAGATCCATAAATGGATCACGATACATTTACTTACACTCCTCTTTAAGCTAAAAGATATATATTCTTCATACCCAGCTTGTTACAAATATATTCAAAAGACACTCAACTTAAGCCCTTAGTAAGGATGTTAGCAAGTTCTTCTAATGATGGAGTGTATAGAGTACAAATAATCCCTTTAGTCACTAAGTCTTTGACATAGTGATAGTCAATCTCAATATGTTTGGTGTGTTCATGAAATGTTTTATTTTTTGGTATGTGGATCGTAAATTAGTTGTCACAATACATAGACATAGGTTTCTGTATAGTGACCCTACATTCTTGAAGAAAGGATCTGAGCTACTTCATTTCACAGTTGGCTTCTTTTATTGATTTGTACTTTGATTCATAGCTAGAACATGAGACGGCACCTTGCTTCTTGCTTCTCTAAGTGATAAGATTCTCGCCTACATAAGTGAGATAACCCAAGGTAGACTTCTTGTCTACCTTGTCTCTTACATGGTTGGCATCAAAGAAGGCTTCAAATTTCAAGTATCCATTAGTTTGATACAATAGACCTTTCCCTAGTGTGCCCTTGATATAGGCAAGTAACCTTTAAGCTCTTGTCTAGTGGACTTTCCTTGGTTTGTGCATGAATTGGCTTAGTTACCCTATTGTATAGGCAATATTTGGTTTAGTAATAGTGAGGTAAATGAGCTTGCCCACTAGTCTTCGATATTGTTTAAGATTATCTAGTTCCGCACTCGTAGCATCCCAAAATTGTAGTCTTTGTTCAATTGGTGTGGTTTTTGGTTTGCAACCAAGATTTTCAGTTTCCTTCAATAGATCTAATGCATATTTGCATTGGGAGAGTATCATTTTTCCTTTTGAATATGCAAACTCAATGCCAAAAAAGTATCTTGGTCTTCTTATATCCTTAGTTTGAAACACTTTGCCAAGATACTCTTTGATTTTACAAATGCCATTGGTATCACTATACATGAGAAGAATGTCATCTACATACATAGCAAAGATAACAATCCCTCTTGTAGTTTGTTTGATAAAAATGGAACGATCCACTGTGTAATGGCAAAAGCCCCCACTAAACATGACTTGACATAACTTATTGAACTACGTTTGTGGGCTTTATTTCAGACTATAGTTAACTTTTTTTAAACTGCAAACCTGATACTCTCCTTGAGCAATATATCTTAGCGGTTGCTCCACATGGACCTTTTTAGTAAGATCTCCATACAAAAACACATTTTTGATTTCAAGTTGGTACAATTCCCATTGTTCAAGTGAAAGAAGCACCCGAATAGAGTTGAGATGAGCAATTAGAGAAAATGTCTCAGTATGGTCAACACTATATTCTTGTGTAAAACCATGAGCAACTAGGTGAGCCTTATATCTCTCCATGGAACCATCAAACTTGTATTTCACTGTGAAGACCTACTTGCAAAATACTATATAGGTATCTGTAGGACATGCGACCAACTCCCACGTGCCACGAGATTATAGTGCAACCACCTCATGATTTATAGCAATTTTCCAATATGGTAGCTCAAGTGCCTCTTGATATGTACTTAGGATAAACTCAGATGAAAGTGTAGCAAAGACATGACAGGAGGGATTAAAGTGATCATAGGAAATAAAGTGAGCAATGGAATGTTGTATGCAAGTACGTGTATCTTTTTGAAGGGTAATAGGAGGATCAGGAGAGGAAGACACATCTTGGGTTGGCGAAGCTGTGAAAGGAGTTGTAGAAGGTGGAGTCTAGGAGGGCAACAAGGGATACTAACACTAATGATATACCTATAGAGCCCTCTCAGAAATCCTATTATCTTCATTAGAGTTGTAGCTAGGAGTAAGGGTAGGAGAGTTATCACAAAGAACAATAGGAGTAGGCACAAATATAGACTCATTAGAAGGAGAGACAATCTGGAAGTAGTAGGATTGATCTTAAAAAATGTGACATCTATAGAGGTATAATAACGGTGGGTAGAAGGATGATAGCACCGATAGTCTTTCTATGTTTGAGAATAGCCTACAAAAATACACTTAAGAGCCCAAACATCAAGTTTATCAAGATCAGGAGTAAGATTTTAAACATAAGCAATATAGCTAAAGACACAAGGAGAAAGACTAAAAAGTTCATGATTTGGATAAAGACAGTGAATAGGAGTTTCACCATTGAGAGAGATAGAGGACATCTGATTAACAAGATAGACTGTTGTAAGAATGACATCAAACTAAAAAGACTTGGGAACATTTATTTGAAGCAAAATTGTACGAGTAATGTCTAGGAGATGACGATGTTTGCATTTTGCGATTCCATTCTATTGAGAGGTGTAAGTGCAAGATGTTTGATGAATAATTCCTTGGTTAGCACGAAACTTTTGAAAAGATATATTAGTAAATTCTAAAGTATTATCAGTACACAATTATTTTGGAGTAATAAAGAATTGAGTTTTCACTTCATTGAAATTTTTTTGAATAATGAACATAATATTTTGACGATTCTTCAAGAGGTACACCCAATAGACATAAGAATAATCATCAACAAACACGATATAGTAGCGATGTCCACTATTAGACACAACACGACTAGGACCCTACACATCACAATATATAAGATCAAATATAGAACGACTAGTAGTAATTGTGACATGAGGATAGGAGGAGCGATTGCACTTGCCTAACTCACATGACTTGCACACAAACTCAGAGATGGATATCCATGGTATGACTTGGCGAAGCTTCTAAAGAGAAGGATGACTGAGCCTATAGTGCCATATAAGAAAGGACTTTGTAGAAGATAACAAAGTAACTAGGCCCTAGGAGGGTGTATCACAAACCAAAACATACACCCCGATGTTCCTTTTATGACCCAAACTAATTCTCTTCTTCGTCTATAGATCTTGAGAGATACAATGAAAAGAAAAAAATGTTACATAATAGGATAACTGAGTAGTAATGACACTAATAGAAAACAAATTTATAGAAAGTTCAGGAACAAATATAGTATTGTCTAGTCAGATATTGAAGGTGGCTTGTATAGACCTTCTATTGGTTATCCAACAAGAGCAACCATCTACAACAATGACATTATGCAGACTAAGTAATTGTTGTAGGCGGGTAAAGAGGCCAGAACTACCTATCATGTGTTGGGACACGCTTAAGTCTATAATCTAAGTACTATTATCCCTAGCTACCATAGTCATACCCATACTTGAGGTGGACACCAAGCTCGTAGTGGCAGAAGAGTTAGACGCTTGTAGCTGCATAAACTATGCATAGTCCTTTTGTGAAATGGTCATAGTTGACGATCCTGGTGACTGATCAGCAGTATCTATAACTGTCTTGGCCTATGTTGGCTTGCCTACTTTGTCCCAACATTGATCCTGCTTGTAGCCAATTTTATTACAATAATGATATTTTGATCGTGGATGAGCTTTAGGAGGTTTTCCTCTACCTTGGGAGGAAGAGGTAGTTAAGACTATGTTGTCGGTTGTAGTGGAGGAAATTGAATGAGAAGCATGTAAAACTTTAGCAAAAGTCTCCTCTGAATTTGGCTTCTTATTAGTGCCTAAAATTTGCTCGCGTATTTAAGAGGCCACCTTTGGGTTCAACCTTGTTAGAAAAGTTGTAACTACTAATACTTCACGGTATTGGTTGAAGACACAAATGTCAATCGTCAAAAGTTGATACAAATTGAGCTCTTAAATAATGCCACAGAGTGTACTATAATACTTTTGTAGAGAGGTATTTCCTTGTTTCAGGTTAAAAAAGATTGCATAGGCATTAAAAATGTAAGCAATATTCTTCTCGTGACTATAAGTTTTTTGTAAAGATAGTCACATTTGACGAGTTGGACGTAGCATGGACACACCTTTAGCCACAGAGGGTTCCATATTAGCAAGCATCCATGAGACAATGGCTGAGTCATCTGCCAACTAGTCTATATATGCATCGGTCTTATCATTCGACGGATTAGTAGTTAAATGAGACAATTTTTAATGAGCCATAACAATAGTCTAAAAGCTTTGAGCTCACAACTAATGGTTGGCTCCATTCATTTTTTTAGAAATTGGGGTGAAACATTTGATTAGGGGTTCTCGGCTTCCCATTTTTTTTCTTTTTTTTTTCAAACACAAGTTGAGACAAAAATGGAGGTAAGTCTGGCAAGCTACAGATTGAAGATCACAAAGGCCATTTGGTACTGCTCGTTGAACGACACCAACAACTATTGGATTCCACGGAAATGGCAAGCATACAGAGCTCCAATAATTCTAGTTGAGCTTCAATGAAGATGACAAATAGGATAGCATGAACCTTCCAATGCAACACCGATGCACAACATAGACAAGCAACAACCAGGTAACAATAGATCCCTGTCTGCAACATCGATCCACGAAGTGGACGACACAAACCTTCCAATGTGATTTCCATCGAAGGCATAGGATGCTCAACCACGACACTCGATGCACAACTACGTGCAACCTTCACAACACAGGCATAATCGCTCGTATGATAGTTGTGAACACCTTGCAACCCTTAGACCAGGTAATCAATCATGTCCGCCCACAACTCGGGGAGGAACAACAGAGGAAGATCGGCTCTTGATAATGACCTCCTAAGAGCAAAGCGATGGACAGACAACAACTATCGGTAGGACATTTGAATGATAGAAGGTGGGATTAGGGTTAACGACAATGATTAGGAGAGATGCTTTGATACCATGTGTAAATCAGAGTTTCTAAAAATTACTTTTCAAAAGATTACACAAGGTATATATATATATAAGATTCATAAGTGGATCTTATATGGATCCATTTATGGATCCCTATACATTTACTCCCATCATAAAACAATACTTACTAGATACAACATTTTATTTCTTGTTATACATGTAACCATGTTTCCCCACTATATGCGTTAGAACTTGAAGTGGATTTGCTATCACCTACATAGCCTAAATCAAAATAAACCTCAATCAACAAATGGCCATGTCTTTTGTAAACCATGCATCATCCATGAATATTTTTGATGTAAGTTAGTAGTCAAAGTATTCCTTATCTATGAACTGTCCTAAGCTCATACATAAACTAATTGAAAGTGTTAATGACATAAGCTATATATGGCTTCGTAAATGTCAATTTTTTAATTGGTCCCATGGGTTATCTTATGATCCAACTTTAGGTCGGTTAAGTGGATAAGGATAGAATGAATGAGACATAACTTCTATCTTTAATTCTCTACGACTAAGATCATGACCACTACCAATGACATAAGAGTAAGAGACTTTCCATAGATCCCACTTACTTACTATCAACCTCCTTATTAGCTTGCATACCAATTTTAACTTGCATATCTACCGAGCTATCAAAATGTCTATGTAAATTTTGTATTGATTCAACAATATCTAACTATGGGGTTTCTCATTCACTTGCCACTACATCAATATTATAGGTATATCATAAAATACAGAGTATATTATATACATATGTCATGGCCAAATTATGTCATCTGTAGAGAGGGTCAGATATGAAATAGACCTATAGAGAATACCATGCACAAGAGTAGCAATGGTGGTAACGAGGAGGTTATGAACTTGGAAGACACTACTTGGCACTGAGCTTTAATAAGGTTAAAATTATTATCTTTTGATTCTTTAATGCATTTTTATTACACTCCAAGATTCTAATTTGGTAGTATAATGTGTTTTTCATTTTATAAATGTCAAAAAATTATTTTAATTATTTTTGGATGTTTATTTTTGAATACTTTAGCTTGTTTTAAAAATTCTTATTCAAATTTGTATATTTTTTATTTTTTTAGGATCTTTGTGATTTTACCAAACTTTCACCAAAATTTCTGTTGAAGTCCAACATACTTTGTTTTTCCTTCTGATCCAAGCTTGACACAAAACCAAAGTTGAATTCCTTAGTTGTACACATGGTAACAAGATGTTAATTATGGAGCTAGAGCACTATCTTGATAAGATCCATTTTTATGTCATTATCGAAGAAAACCTTGAAGGGATACACTAAAAGATGCAAAATAAGCCAGCTAGGTACAATCATTTGATAGAATGAGTGCGTGAAATCTGTATGGCCAGCATTTTAGAATAGACTAGATGTTAACTTGATGTAGTGAAGTGGTGGTTTGTTCATGCATTCAACTGATTATTTTGATCGGTCAAATTGGTGACATTGGCATGATCTCATAATAATAATTAAGTACTTATTTAAATCCATAAAAATCAGGAAAAATAAAAAAGATAAATTTGAAGGTAGATCATAGATTTTGAGACACTAAAACAATAAAATATTTAAAAATCGAAGAAATAAATTATGAAATAAAAATAATGACACATTTTTACTATTTTTCATTTTTTCAAGATACAACAAAATAAAAATAATATGTTTTTATTTTGCAGGATCAAACTAAAAATCACAACGTAAATGATATAAATTAATAAAAGAAAAAAAATGTAAAAATCTAGTAATAGTCCCAATGGCAGTGATGGCAGTTATCAGAGGTTATTAGGAGGTGGTGAGAATTACTCTAACAATGGCAACAATAGTGTGCTATGACAGTAGCAATTATAATAACAGTGGCAGAGGTGTGCAACAATAACAACAATCCCAACGATAGTGATGGAGGTATGCAGCATTTGTGATGATGTGAAGCAGCACCACTGGTGATGGTGACAGTGTCTATAGTGAAGACATGGAATGGTAGTGATGGAGGCTGCTTGATGAAGAATGACCAGTTTTTTTATGTTTGGTCTTTATGACATTCATTAAAAAATCAGAATTGGTTCTACCCTAACTAGTCAGTCGGATTGTTGGTTCACTAGTTCAACTACAAAAATAGATGAACCCAAAGTTGACAAACCAGCAAGACTATCAATTCATGGTGTGACAGGTTTGACTGGCCAGTCTAGTCTCGGTTTGATAACACTGGTAGAACCATAGTATGACCCCACAGTGATGTTGTTTCATCCATATCCATCCATTGGATATCTTGTGTGTTTGCCTTATTCAGAATATTATGAGATGATTGTAGAATATCAAATATGTTATGCCACTTTCATGCCATGAAGCCATTTCGCAGTGTGGAGAAAACATGTGACATGTTAGGAAATGTTAAACCAATACTTGGTGCTCTAACAGCAGGAAGGATATGGCTATGACCTTACAAGGTAGTCAACATGAAATCAAAATGTCTTTTATAACATTAGTACGTTATAATTTATTTTTGTATAATTATTGTTTAGTTTCATACTCAATTTCATGCGTATGACACTATATATGATTTTGTGACATTTTATATAGTATAATTTCCTAAAAAAAAAAAAATCTATTTGATTTTACATGTTTATTATAAGTTGTTTTATTTCATTTTGGAGTTTCAAGTTGAAATTTAACATTTCTGTAATTTTGTACCATCTCCACTGAAATCTCTACTGAAAACTCTACTAATACTCAATATGTCTTCTTCTTCCGTAGGATTAATGGTTTGATATCAATACTAAATACCATGGTTGTCATTGGCTTCAGATAAAGAGTCAGACCATTATTCTGGTCAGAAGTTGACAAATAGTTGTCTATGACATGCTTATCAGTGGCATGCATGTACTCCTGGTGACACTTTTAGGGTCCTGAGAGACCTATTGGTGCTTAGTAGGTTGCCTGCACAGAATGTTTCAGAATGCCCCTTATGTTCTATTTTTTTTTGGCTACACCTTTTGGCTTTGGTGATCATAGATTTTTGTTGTGCATGACGCACACTTGTTTGCTATTTTGGTTGTCTAGATCTGGTGATCAAGTCATTCAGGTCTGTTTGAAGGTCATCCATTTAGTCTGAAACGGGCTGGTCGAACCCTCAATGATAAACATCCTTTTCTATGTCCATAAAGAGGCTCCAAACCAGTTTAGATGCATAAATTTGTGGAGTAATGGAGGGCCTAGTTTTCTATTAATAAACGAAAGGTTGATTGTCAAAAGTTTTTGATGAACAATCTAATACACGCTCCTAATTAGATTAGGGGCTCTCATTCCGATCCTGACTAGCATTGGGTGCTAGTTATTATTATTATTTTTTAATTCAATGAGAAAATACAGAACACTATTGATGTGCATGTTCCTCCAGAGTTGTAGCTATCATATATATTATGCTTCATTGGTCAATTGTTCTATATTTTCCTTGTTTTATTATACTCTGCTCCCATCCTTTGAATAAAAGTAGCTGATTATTTAATATTCTCTGTCTAGGCTGACATTATTTGAATGAGTATTGTATATTTTGTATAACTGTGTCGATCATTTGTTATATTTATCTTAATTACTTTCAAGAAATAAATGTAGGTACCAATATTTTATTTTCTTGAGCATACGTGCTTTTTGTTCATAGAGTGAGTTAATGCTTTTGTTTTAATGATTAACGTCCAGGAACTGCATTTTGTGTCTCTGATTTTGCTGATGCAGTTTCCACTAGTAGAAGAGCGGTAAGGCATTTTATATGGTACCTTCTTATATCTTGAATTTAATTTTGAACTTCTGTTTACAACTTTCTTAGTATTATCTGCAGCTGAGGGCATCAAAGATACCTGACAGTGATTTCACAACTCTTCCTAATGGTTTGAAGTCAGTAAATGAAATTTTTGTACTTCTTACAATTTAACTTGCAGCAAGAACCATTGATTCCTCTCGAGATTAGTGTTTTTTTTAATACAGTACTAATTTAAATTAGTTACTAACAATTTGTCTATTTTTTATGATCTTAAGTTTATCCTCCTTGATTAACAAGTTAAATTATCTGCATGCTGTTGACTCACTATATTGTTTGTTAATTACAAATTTAAATCTAACAAATTTTGTAACAAGTTGATGTGTGGACCTGCTGGTCCACAGTCACTTTGGTTTAGTTGTTTTAGTGCTTGTATTTGTAAGTGAAAAACCCTTAGGGTTTGGTATGTTATTGTAATTGCCAAAAAACTGATACTTGGAGGGTTTTGTTACCTCTCGAACAATAGCATCCTAGTTATCCATTCTTCAGATTTTTCCACCATAGATCCAAAGTTCTCACAGCGTTAAGAACACCAAACTGTGCATCCAGGCTGTGGTCCATTGCAAATTTTCAGATTGTTGTTCCTTTTTAAGTCTGCAATTTGTTGGAAAAAATAAAAACATCATGCTCCTTGATGATAAGCGTAGATAAATTGTTCAAAAATATTTTAATTCAATTAAATTTTTGGAATGGTATCAACGATAGTGGTTCAATATAATAAATTATGTTATACATTGTATGGTTGTTGAACCATGGCAGCAAGGTTTGGAACAAGCTTGAATTTATAGACCTAGTATAAAAAGATTCTTGCTTGTTTATTCTGTTTTCAGCTGATGTTTCACCAAAACATTACTAAAAAAGGTCCATTATGATTACAAAGGAGGTTTGATTAATGCAAGAGACAACATTTAGTAGAAATAACTGGTGTAAGATTATCAAGGATATGTTTGGAAATGGTAGAGATAAGTTAAGTCAAGATGCAACTAAACGTATGTTCTCCAATATCACCAAGTAAATACTACAAAAGGATCATTTATTCATCTTATGATAAACATAGTATAGAGGATGGACAACAATAAAACACCAAATAATGTTGACAAAATAAATACCACTTCAGCCGGTTATGATGGTGAAACAACAAAAGTGTTTACAAATAATTGTATTTCCCGAAATAGCTTGTGTGTTTAATTCCCTGTTTTGCAAAATCACATGGTTGATATTGAAATTAGAACTACTACTTGGCACATAACCGCCACACACTTTTCTCTTTTTTGAAGAGATTTTCATAGAGTAGTTTCTTGATCTTAAAATTATTTTATGGACATTAATCATGCTTGTGTTTCTGTTTTGAAATTTGTTTCATTCATCATTATTACAAGCAGTATTTCCCTTTCTAAATATTACTATCTTTTTGTGGAAAGGATAAGACAGATTCTTCTTAAATAAAATAAGTGTAATGCAAGTACAAGGCTGGTCAAGATGATCTGCTGGAAATCAAATATTACTAATCTCGATATTGCAAACTGTTACTTTGTCAGGTATTACGATTTGAAGGTTGGAACTGGAATTGAAGCTAAGAATGGCTCACGTGTAGCAGTATGTCCCATTACATATCTAATTATTGGAGTTACATTATGCTTGTGGTAGTTTCTTATACTTCCAATCTTATTTTATTTAAGTTGTCGAGAATTTGTAATAAATATATTTGTGAAGGTAAGATATTCAAATTGACATTATATGAGGTATCCCACAATAGTACCTTTAGATGACACTCACCAGATCTTAACATTGTACTAAGAAACAAATCATGCACAAGTCATACAATCATGCATAGTTTTGTATTCCCATCCTTGTACTTTTTCTGAGAGCATGTGGTATTACTTCAATAAATCAATCTAAATAGAATTGGCTATCTTGCATTGTTCTGGGTGGATATGCATCCGGTCATATGGTTGTGCTTAGATATGTTGTCCTTGGGAGATTTTTCAACCATGCATCATTCGGGGAGGCCATTTCTACACTGAATGAAATTTGATTTTTTCATAATTAGACACAAATGGTTGTCTAGGAGGCTGATTTCACTGAAACAGCACTTGAGCTGAAGCAACAAGCTAGTTCTGGTGCACAACTGTGTAGTTCAAGGAACAACTAGGGCTCACACAACTTTAAATGTCAAACATGGCACAGACAAGAGGAAATGATGGGGTGGAAGCACAGAATGTGGTCTGTGCTTGGACGGCAATGGCACAGCTGCAAGAACTGTCAACCGTCACAGAAAGGAGGGTCCCTAGGGACAGGGGAACCTCAAAGAGAGGCTATTGATAGGTCAGGAGAGAGGACAGGGGAGTGGATGGATTAGGGTCTGTTTCTTGTGCTCTGGAATCATGTGGAGGTTAGAGGGAAAATTCTTGATTTATCATTATTAATCAAGGTTATTACCTATATATAGGGTTTTCACTTATACAAATATCCATATAACACACTCATAAAAGAGATATCCCACCAGACTAATAAGATATCATCTAACATGCATCCTTTTACATTTTATCTAGGTCATGGTATCATGGGGAAGTACTCTGCTTGTTTGCTAGATTTAGACTCCACATTCTGCAATTTGTCCTGTTGGCCACGTAATTCCATAAGCCATCTAATCAACATATTAACTAATCTGAGCCTGCTTGATGAACTGAAACACACACTTAGCTTCCAAGTGTCATGCTCAAGCTCTAATGAGCGTCTATCATCCACCCATATCAGCATACCAACATACAATCCAATTTGGCCACAATTCATGGGCCCAACTTAAGCCCAAATAGGCACTTAAAGTTCAACTCCACCTAAAAACCAAGATTTTGCCACATGCCTACTTCCACTTAAAAGAAATGTAATCCACAAAATGGCATGATAATCATTTTTAAAATACATAAATAACTACTACTAAAAGCTTTCAAACTGTATTTGCTTACTCAGCAAAACACTCCAGGGATGTACTCTAGGAACAACTTCATAAATACATTACTATCACACCCTTGCCTTTCTAGGTTTCATTGAAACAGTGTTTATATGTGATACTCAAAAGAAAATAGTAAATATCTTTGGTATGACACTTTGTTTCAGTTTTCCCTGTTCTTCACATTTGCACCTGTTTAGTTTGCATTAAACAGATGTGAAATCACCATAATATGTCCAAAGTCAAAATTTTCACCTTGAAAGTTATATGTTGGCACTCTTACAAAGTTTAATATTCAACAATGGTTTCAATGCTTCAAGTAGATGGCTATTTTGCTTTTAGAAATAAGAAAATTTGGTATCTGTTTTTTCAATCCACAGATGAAAAAAAAGTTGATGGAAATCTTGGACAAAAAGTTGATGCAACTTGATTGGCAGTTTTTTTGTAATATTTTATTATTTGATAAAAGGGTTAACCTATTGTGCAAGGCTTCAATCAATGTGGGATTAGAGGAGGGCCCCAATGTGTTCAGCCTTACCTCCACTGCTCCACAAATGGAGAGGTTCCCTAGGATTCAAGTCTGTAACCCTCAGGTCATGGTGGAGTGGTTGGATTGCTTCAAGGCCAATCCTCAGATTTTGAGAATTTTGGATTAAGTAAAAAAATGCTGGAGAGCAGCAAATGCATGATATGGGAAATGTTACTTCTTGCTGTTTGGTGGGCAAGATGGATAAAAAGAACTATAGAATGCTAGTGATTGTCGATATTAGATCATCAGAAGGGTTTTCTTGTGGTTGTTTTGGTGGCCTACACAACTACATCTAGGCAGAATGTAGTTGGTTGTGATGCTGCTATCCATTCTTGGCTCACCATCATCTTGATTATGTAGTTTCTTTGTCTAACAAAATTATTCTTCTTGGCAAAATAAAATTTTTATTAAGGTACTGTTCCAACATGAATGCAATTTAACTGCTGACCAGTAAATTAAAACATTATTGTAAACTATAGGCAATTCTATATGTGTCTTATCTTTGTTACATAATATAGTATTTTCAAGAAAAGAACGACAAATTTTGAAAATAATAAATTTTATCTATATGCTTAGAATACTGTAAGTCGTTTTCATATGGAAGAGAATTTGATTGTCCTTTTATGATTCTCATGTTATCTGACTTTTAAGTATGCTATGATATCTAATCATCATGGAATAACAGCTTGTTGATTTTATAGATTATTCTTCAGAATGTTTTACTTTGAATTTGCAATATTTTCTCATGTAATGAAAGAAGTTAAATTTTCAGTAGATGCAGAATCAATACTTTCTGAGAAGTTAATGCTTCCATCTGGAATAAGTAGATATCGTTTGATTTCTAGATTTCTTAATGTAGGTGCATTATGTTGCAAAGTGGAAAGGGATCACCTTTATGACAAGTAGGCAGGGGCTTGGTGTTGGTGGTGGAACAGTAAGGACAGCCATGCCATCAACAATTTGATTTTGTCATAGCTTCCTTGTAATGCTTATTTTATTAAATAAAATTATATTTATGAACATGAACTTTCCCATTTATCATGTTTTGGTAGAATGTGCACAATGTTCGGTCTAATAATTGGCCAAATAAAAATATACTTCTTATGGATTTCTTCCTCCTTTGTATTGATTCTTTATGCTGATCACATGCAGCCATATGGATTTGATGTGGGTCAGTCTGAGAGAGGAACTGTTATGAAAGGCATAGATTTTGGAGTTTTGGGAATGAAGGTGGGAGGACAGGTAGTACAAACATTTTATGCTTATCTTGCAGTTGGAAATTGGGCATGTGGGTCATATCTGATATGAACATGTTGTGCACTATGTCATAATTAGATCAGAGTTTAATGATAGTATTCTTTAGGTTGTCTAGAATTGACATCCATTTCAGGGATCTCAGCACATGTTTGAATATTGGACAATAACCTGGTGATGGTTTCATAAACCTATTAAGCAAGCTTTTGTTAACATGATCATTGTGATTACTAACATTCGTCACCCTTTGGTATGAGTTTTAGTTGATACCTGATAGAAGCTGATAATGTTGCAGAGGTTATTAATAGTCCCTCCCGGGTTGGCTTATGGAAAGAAGGGAATCCAGGAAATTCCACCTAATGCAACTATCGAGGTGAACAAAATTTAGCCATTTGTTTATACATTTTCAGTAAGCAGGCAGGTTCTCCATCGTTGCTAATTCAATATTTGAAATTACCTTTTTCTGCTTTAGAGATGCTATAATTATAATAGTAATTCACAAATGTCTGCATTTACACCTGTTTTGCATATTGTGCTTTACTTTTGCATGTTTAATTTCTACAATTTGAAAAAGCATGATCCATTTTCTTTACACAAATGAGCTAGCTTACATGGTTTTTAGAAGGTCATTCTTCATTTTGTTGTTCACGTGATTTGGTAAATGAACTATAGTTTTTTCTATCAAATTTTCTTTCTATCTTCTTCACAAGACTCCTGAACATTGTGGTCATTCTGTAATAGGCACTTAACTGCTGGTTTGTCTTGATTATTCATGCCATCAAGATGTCTATTGGAGTTTTTCCTACAATAATTTGGCATTATAATGTGAAGGGTTGAGGTCATATTGAGAGTTGGCCATAGAACTTATTTGGAAGATTTATTTCATGTTGTTATTGCATCCTTCCACACTGCAGGAGCCCATGATCAGTCTTTGAAATTTGCCCTTGTTTTCTATTATATTAGAAGAACATGTCACCTTCCTCTCCATCTATGGAATGGCTTCCTTTTGCTTTTTAACACTATTCTCCTTGATTTCTCTAGCATTTTGAATTCAAAATCAAATCTAAATGTTGAAAAGGGTAATGATTTGACTATTTTTTTAAAGCAAAACACCGTTCTATTTGTGGGGTGGGGACACAAGATTACATGTAGGGAGGACTAGACTTGTGCCCCACCAACAATAGAAAAGGTGTGTCCTTTTTAACCGTACAACATCTATATCTATGCTTACCTTTATACCTATGATTCTCTGTCCTTGCTGTTGATCTTGACCAAGGATAAATAATGACTTGATTATTTACTAATAAAGAGTTTATGTATGTGTGTGTGTGTGGTTTGCGAGAGTTAGAATTATCTTTGTCTTAAGTGTTATTGCGTTAGTATAAGGGTAAATGGATATCCATTAGCTTTTGGGTCCATTTTTCATTCATCTACATATTGTTCTTTTAATCAAACCATAATCTCGTTCTCTAATCCTGTTTTTCACATGATAATAGAACATCAAGACTTTGACCTAGGGCAGTCACCACCCACCACCGTCTTTGGCCTTGACCATAACCTCCATCACCTTTTCCTCTCTCTCTCTCTCTCTCTACTAGCATTGACCAAGGATTGAAGTCCTCCAGCCGACATTTTCAGGGTCTCCAAGCCCCTCTCTAGCCATTGACCTCCACTCCAGTTACCAATCACAGTAGAGACAGGCTGAGGTGGCAGCAACGGTCATCAGTCCCTTCTTCTGTTTCCCTTCAAGGACCTTTTCTCCCTTGTTTTTTTTTACCAACATCCTACCAGTTCTCCCCATTGTTGAGCAGCCCATGTACAAGATTCTGTAATCCTTCAACTACTGCCACTAAGGGTGGATCTCTTTGTTCCGCTTGTCCTATTTGTGAAGAACTCATTTCCATCTCCATGACCCTCTCTTCTACATTTTTCTGGTGTGGACTGTTTTGAAACACTTCTGAACATGGTTGCAAAATATTCGACTCTCAAAAATCCCACCAGAACATCAAAAAAATTCCATGGAAAAAATGATTTATTGTGGTCACAGAGTTTTTAGACCTTTAATGATGCTCATCAGAAGAGATGTAAAGGACAACACCTTTGATAATGGGTATGTTGATGACTCCGTTATTGTGACTTAATTGAAGAACAACATGGAGCCAAATGTTGCCCAAAATGTCATGATGTTACGACCAAAAGAATTAAAGATGTACTAACCTCTCACTTGTGATGCTACTACCATACAAGAATGTAGAGGGATGATCTTGCTGTTGTTACCTACTTGTTGAGTTTGACTTTAGAGGTTGTGTCTCAAGTTCATAAATAGATATTTGGCAGTGACTGTTTTTCAGACTTTTCAATTGCTTTTTCCTGTATTCTACGCATTTTTAGCAGCAATCCCACAAGAGAGCATTCCGTTATGGTAGTTACTTGAGGTTGTGGAAATAGCTGAGGAGGTGGGGGCAACAATAGTAGTGTCATCATTGTGATCACATGAATTACAATTCTAAGTGATGGTGGGAGAAGTTTGGACAACTAGTTTGGGCACAATTTGCTACTAAGACTACCACCATTACAACAGCTTTGGACACTACTCCCATAGCTTTTGATAGTACTTTGACAATTACTATCTCCATAGTCGACTACAAGCACTTCATGCAGCTTCAAGCCTCTGCATCCTTTACCATTATAGTTCTTACTTCCACTTCAGACACCTGTAGAGCTATGATAGCTATTGGAGAGAGTTCCTAGATCATAAACTTTGGATCATCTTCCTACATGTCGGATACATGTAACCTTTTTATCTACTTATGTAACCTTTCCAGTATAACTTATATTACCATTATCCTGTATTTAGAGAAGGCACTATTTAGACTTTTTTCAAGATTAGATTAGACAAAGTTCATTATGTATCTAATTTCTAATTAAACTTGTTATCCATTAGCACCATTACCATTCAGCTTCTGTGCTTAGTTACTTGTTTTCCTTTCTATTAATTAAACTCTTACATTTTTCATTGTCTTATACAGTTGGATATTGAACTCCTAGCTATCAAACAAAGTCCTTTTGGGTACGTATTTGATAGTATTGAATTGTTTGTTGCCTGATAGCAAAGCTTCAATGCTGTTCTCTTTTCCTGCTTGATTGGATTGTGTCTTCTGTTGGTGTGATTTAATTTCCTCTTCTATGCAGAACTGGTGTGAAGGTCATCGAAGGGTGATCAGAATCCAATCTTATATATGCAATTTTTGTCTTTTTACCTTTTTGTTGTATAATTTGTTTTCCCATATATCTAAAGATGATTTTGCAAATGCTTCACATCTATCACCATTTTAGTTGAAAACATCTTGCACTCCAACTTGGTGTTGTTCTGTATTACTTTCTCCACACCCATGGTTAAAATAGCCATAGCATCTCTCAAGTGGAAATGCAGTCATGACCTAAAAGAGGCGTTGAACGTTCTCATTTGTTTTCAACCCATTTGTCGAACGACCTTGTACACAATGGGATCAGATGTGACGAATATTTTAACCTAACTTGTTTACTCTCTACGAAGATTTAGATTTGGATATACTTGCAAGGCTGACTTGGTTGGTGGAGCTTTTCCGTCAAAAAAGGGATGCCACAACTCTTTTCTGATAGAATCTAACTTTAATTTTGAAAGAAGAGAGATTGATCTTTAGACCAATGCCTATCAATCCTTCTTTGATTTTCGTTGTTGTCAGAGATGCATTGAAATGGATTTTTCCATTAGAAATGTTATATTTGTAAATATTATTTTGTTGAAATTTAGCGAACTGATTTGGAAATGCATCGTTTTGGATTTTTTTTTTCCTTTGTTATTACTTCTCCTTTAAGAACTTTTGATTAGGTCCTTTGAACTTCAAGCGTGGATAGCATACAATATATTTTCACACAATTTTGAATTGCTAACAAGTTTTAAACTTTTTTCTGGGAATTAAATTGAATTTTCCATTGCGGTTTTCATGTTTTACACCCTCCATTTAAGTTTCTCATGAGTTTTAAGTATAATTCCAAACATTTAAAGTTTCTGGTTATGCTTTGATATTTAATATCAACTCTTTTTTGTTCCCTTCAAATTTAAACTTTTCAAATTCAAGCCACCTTGAGATCAATTTTTGAATTAAGTTTATCAAGTCTTTTGTTCTACCACAGTTTTATTACATTCACGTTTTTTTTATTTGCATTTGACGTGTTCTTAGTTCCAGACGATCGTATATTTTTGTAGTTTAGATCTAGGTTTTGATTTCCTATTTGCGAACGAAGTTACTTTTTCCATTAACGAATCTGTTATTGTGCGCTTTAGAGTTTGACTTCGATTCACTAATTTGATCATAATTTCTTATGCTAAAAAGTTGCTGGTGTCATCTCTCCCATGGTACCTGACTTTTTATCTCCTCTCCCAAGAACACACAAACACCTACCCCAACTACATCCATCGTCAGACACACCACTGTATATTAGGATAATAAGATTTAATCTTTCTTCAGTCAAAATTATAAGTTCTAGACTTCTACTTCAGAAAAAAAAAAAAAAACCCTCTATCCACCGCCAGGAGCAAACGGCAACTTGAAGTCGCCATTGCTGGTGGGAGACACCAGCGCCTCTGAAGAGGACATAAATGTTGTCACCGGCAAAGTTTGCCAACGCTATAGCTGTATCTGTAGTGAATAACCCATCTAAGAAAAATATTCTCCTAATTGATCCTGGGAAGCTTGTAAATTGATATTCAAAATCTAAAATTCGATTTGAATTCAAATCTACATAACGTGCATGAAATATCTCTTAACTAACTTTTTAGTTATTTTTCTAAAATTTCAACATAATTTGAGTTATATATGTTGTTACCATGTTCAAATTTTAGAAAGAGTTATTATCATGTTGATATCTTAAACTTTTCTGATTATCACTTTACCATCTTAACTTTAAAATGTATTTCTTTAGTGTTCCAAACTTTGTTCGTTGGACACATTGATGTTAACTTAATGATTTGACATAAAATTACTCATAGTTGTGATTTAGAAGAGTGAGTTGTAACTTAAATAAGAGTAAGTAACTTGTATTAGTGTAAGATGCACCTTAGATAAGGATTACTTGTGATCTTTTGAGCATAACGAGAAGACAGAATTTTTCTTTTAACATCATTAGTTTAATTTGGATCTAAGTGATACGAGGTAAGAGTTCCGGATATTAAAGTAATAGATTCTAAAGTTTATGATAGTAAAGTGGTAATAGAGTAAAGTTGAAGATAATAACTCTTTGGTGAATTTTGAGATTGTGGATTAATAGCCAACATTTAATTGATTTACAAGAAAGTTTTACCTTATATTTATCATCAGTTGATGATATAATAATTTAATTTCGCATGGGGTCATTCGATAACGATTATTTCAGTTGATATATGAAATTACGCTTGCATTTTTGTATAATTGTTATTAAACATATTATGCATATATTAGATTATCTCTATATATTAACTTTAAAAAAAACCTGCAATTTGAATTAAAAATATTAAACGTAAAAATAAAATTTTTAATTTTTAAAATATAAATTTATTTTCATATACTAAATAAAAATAATCATCATCAAATAAACTTATTTTATAAAATATTCCTTCAAGAAAGCACTCCCAACATTCAAAAAAATGAAATATAGGAGCTTTTTTTCCTTTCCCATCAACGGCAGAGTTGGTTAATTGATCTCAAGCAACAACAACACGACTGTTTAATTAATAATTTTTAAAATATTAATATATTTTCATATATTAAATAAAAAGAACTATTATCAAATAACATTAATTTTAGATATTTAAAAGATATTTGTGTACTTAAAAAATGACGAAAAATATTAAAAAGATCTAGATATTTATGTATTAAATAGATTTTCGAAAGATTTTATCATTTTTCTTTTATATATAAGAATTTATTTTATTTTTTTATTTTCAGATCTTTTGATATTTGAATATCGTAGAATATATTAATAATATATAATTTTGATATTAAAATTATTTATATCTTTAATAGATGAAAATTAATATTATAAAAAATATATGAAATATATTTTATATTATAATTATTGTTATAAATAACTTTTATTATTATCTATTTTACAAATAGATAAATATATATATATATATATATTTAATTTATCAATTTTAAAAATATCCTGGTCGCCGAAGAGACCAGAGAAGAAAAATACCGATGGGATGAGTTACTTCGTCCCTTGGCTCGTGGAAAAGCTGGTCTCCTTGATCGAGAGCGAGACCACACTGATGTTTGGCGCAAGAACTGAGCTCAACAAACTAGAAAGGAAGCTGGAATGAATAAAAGAGAGGTCGTCGACGACGCTGAGAGTAGGCAAATCCACGATGCTCCTGTTCGTCGGTGGCTCGTGAACTTGAACCAGGTCTTGCATGACACATCAACGACCTTGTCGATGGCTACCGACTGAAAGCGGCTGAGAAGGTGGTGGCGCGCCATGGCCGTCATCGTCATCGGTCTTACGCTTCTTCGTTGACCTTCATCACCAAGGTTCGATTCCACCACGATGTGGGGGGTAAGGGTTGGCAAGCCCAACGCGAGGTTGCAAGATATGCATAGAGAGAGATCGCAGCTGCAGTTGACACCACCACCATTAGGTGGTGGTTTTCATGAGAGCGTCGGCGTTACAAGGGTGACAAGGACATTCTACAAGAGGGAGACGTCGCCTTTGGTTTTGGACTCCGATATTGTTGGGATTGACGGAGATGTGGATAAGCTTGTGGAGTGGTTTGGTGAAGAACATGGCAAGAACACCCACCGCCACCACTGACGTGATCAGTGGGATGGGTGGCACAGGTAAGACTACCCTTGCCCAGATGGTGTACAATCACGATAAAATCAATGCGCACTTTGATGTTAAGGTTTGGGTTTGGGTTTGTGTCTCCCAAGATTTTTCTGAAGTTAATCTCCTTAACCAGATCATCAGGTCTATAGGAGGTGACGAAGTTTTGGAGGCCATCGATGACAAGAGGTTGCTCCCAAACCATGGTATGCCATTGCTTTAGCTTTTGACCTGATGTTGATCTCTTGAATTACAAACCTTAGAATACACTTATAAAGTCTAACCTTCCTTAACTGTGATAGTTTATTACCACACTATATATTATATATGGTGGACTTTGCAAAGTTATGTTGAAAGTTCTTCCTTAAAAAACAAACCTGAAACCAACCCATACCGTCTTTCCCCACCCGAAAACCCTAATATGCCTTGAGTACCCAAGTTATTGAATACCAACAACCATGATGAATGGAGTACTGTTGTTCTAAGAGTACCTGGTGCTAAAAACAAATTAAGTTTCATAGATGAGACCTTAAAAATACCTAACGTAGAAGAAAAACCCTTAGAATATAGCCAATGGATTAGATGTAACCACATGATAATGTTTTGGTTAAATTGTTCCATAGAAAGAGATATAGCTAGAATCATAACCTACCAAAAAACTACCCAAGATATTTGGATAGTTCTTAAGGATAGGTATCAACAGAAAAGTCTGGGTAAAATATACCAGATTAGGAAGAAAATACATGATTTAAAAGAAGGAAGTGATATTGTTACTGTTTATTTTGGGAAATTAAACCTTCTTTGGGATAAGCTAAATACCAACATTGTCAACAATCACTGTAGTAATGGTGATAATTGCCCTATGTTTAAGGAAATTATAACAAAGGAACAAAACAACGAAATTGTTGACTTCTTAATGGGATTGAATGAAAATTTCAATATCATTAAGAGCCAACTGCTTGGAACCAAACCTCTCCCTACCATGGACCATGTTTATTGTGTTGTCTTAGGAGAGGAAAAACAGAAAGAAGTGTGCAATGAACCTACAAGTGACTCGATTGCCCTAAGTGTGGGAAAATAGAAAGATCATAACAATGGTCAAGGGAGGAAAGAAAAATGGTATTATACAAACCGTAAGAAAATTGACCACACAAAGGAAAAATGCTACTTTTTAATAAGGTTTCCCCCAAGCTACAAACCTCATAAGAAGAACTTCAACAGTAGACATGAGAGAAGGGCTAACACGTGCAATGCTGAAAGTCCTGTTGTTGGGAATCAAAATCTGAACCAACTTACATTTGAGCAAATGACCAAACTCATGAGCTTACTCAATAAAGAAGAAAGTGCTGATGTGAGCATATGTAACATGACAGGTCAATATTTAAATAAATCACATAGGTCATGGATCATTAATAGTGGTGTCTTAAACCACATGACAAAGGATAAAAACAACTTCACCACTATCTCTAGTCTAAAACACAAGATGAATGTCAAGTTACCTAATCAACATAAAACACGTATAAAGAGAATGGGAAAAATATCATTGAATGATAACATTGAATTAAGGGATGTCCCATACATTCCTAATTTTGATGTGAATTTATTATCTGTAGCTAAAACCACTAATGGCTTGAATTGCAACATCACCCTCTTTCCTCGACATTGCATTTTGCAAAACCTATCGAGCTAGAAGGTGATTGGACATGCTAATAAGCATGGAGATCTCTATCTATTCAACGTTGACCAATAAAGAGACTTTAGCTATTTTATAAATCATGTTAGTAAATTATGTAGTGATATTTGGCATCATAGACTTGGTCATCCTTCAGTTAAGGAAACTTTTATTTTATGTGATTTTCTTGATTATTCTTTATCTTCTTTAGGTAGTTATGAATCTTGCAAACTTGGAAAACTATGTAGAAAATTGTTCCCAAGCAGCACTACGAGAAGTAAATTTAAGTTTCAATTGTTGCATTTAGATGTGTGGGGTCCCTTTGATGAACCATCAACATTGGGCACCCACTATTTCCTAATTGTGATTGATGATTATAGTAGGTTTACATGGTTAATATTTATGAAAAGTAAGGCAAGTAATACATCACTTAAAAAACTATTTCACCTATGTTGAAAATCAATTTGAATCTAAAGTCAAAGAAATTAGGATTGATAATGGGATTGAGATTATCAACAATGATGTTAAAAACTCCTAAATTCCCTAAGTATTGTTTATTTTCACACTTGCTCTTATATCCTACGACAAAATGTTGTGGTGGAAAGAAAACATAGACACATATTAGACACAACTAGAACTTTGAAATTCTAATTTAGAGTACCCATCAAATTTTGGGAGTAATGTGTTTGGGCTACCACCAACTAAGGGCCTTTGGCTTTTTGACCTTTGCCATCAACCTAGGTCACAAAAGAAAATTTGATGAGCATGCTACCAAATGTGTTTTCCTAGGGTACTCATTTGGGCAAAAAGGATATCAACTTTATAATCTAAAAAATCACAAACTCAATTAGTAGGGATGTCACTTTTCACAAGGATATATTCTCTTTCGTTGATCCTAAAACACAAATGTGGTCTGACATCATACAAAATATTGTTGCCATTGAGGATATTTAACCACATGACCAATCCAATGGTCAATGTAACCATCCTTAGGATGATGACAACATTTCTCATGAAGGAATCACAAAAACTATAGATGAAGGGAATAATGAAATTGACCAAGGGTCTCCAATACTTCATAGTGAACAAACACAAGAAAAGCAAGATGACCATTTAAGAAGATCTATCTGAATTAGATAGATCCTCAGCAAGTATAGTGATTACATATGTAATCATAGTAAACATAGTAGCATGGTCATTGAATACTCCTTAGATAAGTAATTATCATATATCAAACATTCCAAAAATTATGCTAACTTTGTCCTTTCAAATTGATGGCAATCATGAACCAACTGACTTTCACAACACCATTGTTGACCCAAACTAGAAAAGTGCGATGCAAGGGGAACTATCTACTCTATATAAAAACAAAACTGAGGATGTGAACACTCTTCCTAAAGGAAAAAAACCATTAGGTGTAAATGGGTTTACAAGATTAAAAAGAAGGAAAATAAAAGTATTACATATTATAAAGTTAGACTAGTTGCTCAAGAATTTACTCAAAAGGAAGGAATCGATTATGATTAAATTTTTACTCTTATTGCCAAAATATCCACCCTTCTTAGTACTATAGCTCTTGCAACTAAGCTAGGATAGAATCTTCATGGGAATTTAGAAGAAGAACTTTACGTGAATCTCCCTTCAGGTATACACCTTCAAGGGGAGCAGCCTAAACCAAATCATGTCTGTCGACTAAAGAAATTCATTTATGGTTTGAAATAAACTGGTGGAATTGATTTAATATGATCTCTAAGGATCTTGTTGAAGCTAGTTACAAACAAAGCAAAGCCAACTACTCCATATTTACTTTAAAAAATTAGAAGGCTCACATTGTGGTCTTACTATATGTCAATGACATCTTAATTGCTGGAAATAATGATAATGAAATTAAAAAATTGAAAAACTTTTTGGGAAAGAAATTTGCCATTAAAGACCTAAGGAAGTTAAGATATTTTCTAAGGTTGGAGGTTGCTACCTATAACATTGGTGTGAATATTTCTCAAAGGAAATATGTGCTTGACCTTACTCATGAAATAGGCTTATTAGGCAACAAACCCATAAACACCTCTATAGATGAATGCCTACAACTTGAGTACAACCTTGAAAGTGTCATTGAGGATCCTACTAAGTATCACAAACTTATAGGAAAATTAAACTACATTACTATCACCAGGCCTGATATATCCTATGCCATCAATCACTTAAGCCATTTCTTATCCAAACCTTTTTGTGAACATTAATAATGTAGCCTTAAATGTGAGGTATTTGAAAGGGAATCTTGGCAAGGGTATAACCTTTTATTGTGATACTTATTTAAAACTCAATGCCTATTGTGATGTTAATTATGGCAAATTTCACGTTTACAAAGAGATCAATCATTGGTTATATAGTCTTTCTTGGCAGGTCTCCCATATCTTGGAAAACAAAGAAATAGGGATTGGTGTCAAAATCATCGATCAAATCTGAGTTCCAAGCAATGTTCAACTACACAAGTGAGATTATTTGATTAAGAAATGTTCTAACCGATATCGAGAAGGACCAATAGGTATGTATTACAGTAATAAAGTAGCAGTTCACATCGTGGCGAACCTAGTCTTTCATCAGCAGACTAACCACTTCAATATTGACTGCCATTTTGTCAAGTAAAATATTCAAAGGTGAATGATTGAGACAAAGTATGTGCAAACAGAAGAACAATTTGTCGATATCTTCACAAAACCATTGACCAACTTATGATTTCATTACATTGCTAACAAGTTAGGTCTTGATGACATCTATGCTGCAACTTGAGGGGGAGTCTTAAGCAAATCTGGATTTATCGATACACCAGATCAGAATTTATCCATCCGGTAACAACATGATCAAACAAATGATATATGTATAGCTGAAATCAAATAGACGTAGTGTTCTCAAGACAGTATAAGACCTTGGTTGTAATAGCATTAGTAAGTGACATTCTATTCTCATCTAGGGTTTCAACCATCAGGTGCTTCCTTGGAAATGCATTTTGCTCTCACTTGTTTCATGTGTTCGATCTTCGCTTGCTAGCTCTGATAGTATTAAACCTCAACTACATCTCTTCGAAGGTACTTGACGCAACCTCTTCTTTAGTTGAAGGACCGAAAGGTGTGGGCTTAACCTCCTTTTCCAAAGAAACAAACACAGTGACTTGAAGTAAACAAATACAACAATTTCCAAGATACCAATGTGAAAATAACAATTGATAAAATATGAATCATTAAAATACAAGATTGTGTATTAAAATGGTTAAAAAGCTTGTTACCATCTTTTTAATCATAAGTTTGAATTGTTTAAAAATCGAAATTTGAAACTCATGGTATACTTTACGAAACAAAATATGAAGCTTTAAAAACAAAATATGTCTGCAAGTTTCCAAACATTTTGGGAATGAGAATTATGCAATATATGCCTTTCTCTTCACAACTTTAATGAAACATAAATGAGTACTGTATCTTTATTCAAATATAGATTTAACCCTTCTCCCTTATTTTCGTTTCTTGCATCAATTTAATGCTAATTTATATTCATTTCTAGATAGTTTTTCTTATTTTTAGATGGACCACAGTGGAGTTTTCATCCTGAAATATTTGAAAAACTTTGTATTTGTAATTAGATTATGTCTGCAGATTTTAAATTTTATAGACGTAGATGAGCAAAGAACTTGAACATTGACCTCCAATGTGAGAAATATCTAAAAATTTTATATTGACCAAATATCATATTCAATATTGTTATGATCTCTGATATTAAAATTTGATGCAAATCAGTGGAGAGGCTTCTATAATACTAAACAAGCACCCTCACATGAGCCATGCACCCTTTTAGAGTTTACTCCAAAATATCATTTTAATCATCCATTCAAAAATAGGGATGGTTCGTTTAAAACTTGAATTACAAGCTCGAACTAGCAATCGATGGTAATTCTTTTATAAGACAATTTGAATTTATTAATCATTCATTGTTTAGACTTTCAATGGAAAAAGTATTTATCTATTAAAATTTATTTATTATTTATATATTGATTGTGTTTATCTACCTTCACTTGTATTTGTTGTCCTTACAATTGAATTTTAATTTTATATAATTCAGAGTTTTGTACATATAAACTTCTAAGAATTGTTAAAATCTTATAGCATCTAATTATTAATTTGCATTCATTATGTATCAATAATATAAATTATTCCCACACTTGTATGTGTTTCTCACAGTAATATTTGAAGAAGTCACCGTCTCTTTAACTAGACGCGACCAATATTTTATTCCTTGTACAAACAACTCAAGTGGTGAAGCGTACAACACAATTAAAGGATGGAATACGACATGTTTGTTCTTCAGCATCCAACGGTTGATGAATGGCCTTTGTTATAAATGATCAATTGAGTTTAACACATTCAACAACGGGTGGTGCTTTGCAAAATCCTTGAAGGAAGAAAGTTTTAAATTTGAATCCAAACAAAAATACTATGATTACCAAAAAAAAAAAAACCAAATTCGGCCGAAGCAAGCCACTGGTGATTAGGAATATTAGTCTAGCATTCAAAGTGGTAAAACATGCCATAAATCATTGCATGTAAGGGACCAAATTATTAAGATAAGTTAGATAACCCTAATAAGAGAACGAAGCCTCCTGCAAGAACTGGCCCGTAAACCCAAATACATGACACAGAGAGGACTTGCCCAGGCACTACCTTTGCGGAATCAACAGCACCAGAGATGCTACAGAAAAAAAAATAGAAAACTTGACCATCGGTGTATTAGAGAAAAAACATCTGATGCTGATAAATAACGAATCTTATTAAGTTTGACAATCACTCCAGGAGCTTCCACAGATTTTGAAGGCCTTGGATCAGAAAGGTATCAAGTCAGTAGTGCATTAGAATGTTGTATGCCTTGTTGTCCATCTCGAAAGTGTATTCGTATCCCAGATTTTTGGCTTGATAATGGAAGTCATCCATTTCCTCACTTGATACTTGGAAAGCAACCAACACATTTGCACCGGCTTCACCCTATCAATATAATTGCAGATTTCAGGTCTTAGTATCATGTTGCAAGAAATTTATGTAGAGAAATACATCAAATCAATTACTAATACTTTAAAGGAGGGAAATTAGTAACCTACTTGAAAATTTCACTGCACCTTATAATTCTACCCACTAGAAAATGGTAGGGTCCACTAATTAATAAAATTTCAGCATTCGTAAGGTTTAGCATAGGATTGAAAACCTGTGCTCGGTAGTGGAACAAGCTAATGTTCCAACGAGGGCTGAAGGCATCCAAGAATTGCATCAATGCACCAGGACGTTCGGGGAAAACAAACCGGCAAAGGAGTTCATTTTGGACGTTTGACCTTCCACCCATCTGAAATGCAAAAGTTCATTTGGCGAGCATAAAACATAATTTAAATTACATTCTACCAAAGCATAAAAAAATGTTGAGCAAATTTTTAAATCTATGGTTTACAAGCAGGAAAGCCGAACATGCTATTTAGATTTTCATTGTTGTTTATCAAGTAAAAGGTTCTTGTATTTCTATAACTGAAATTAATAGCAGCTCAAATGCATGTCAGATCCAAGCATAGAAAAGTTTAGGCGGTGAGCATGCAACAAAATTTTAATTACTTTCTACCAAAGGATACAAGAATGCTAAGCAAATTTTTATATCCATGGTCGGCAAGCAGCAACTCTATACATCCACGGTGGACAAGCACAACAGCTGAATATATATTTGGTATCTGTTATTTATTATGTTAAGGATTCATGCATTTCTATAATTGAAAATAGTAGTAGCTCAACCCTTGGATCTGACATGTATTACAATTTCAATTATAGAAATACATGAATCCTTAAAGCAAATATAACAGAGAGAATCTAGATACTGTATTCAGCCATCAGGCTTGTAAAACTTTGCTTAAAATTTTTGTATCTGGCATTATAATTTCATATGATAAACAACGTCTTCATTTCCTTTTATTTCAGATGTTATCTATGTAAAATTATATTAGGCATCTTACTTACAAGATGTCTTAGATGATCTTTGACCAAGTCATTATCTGTAAGATTTATGGTTCGTAGTTGAGAGCCTTCCATGCGCTTAATCATTTCGTCAAGTTCATCAGCTGTATGAACACCAACACTGGGAGTGACAAGGTAAGAAAAAAATTAGTAGCAAAAATTTAGAAGTGTCAACTTTATCCAGAATAGTAAACACCTATTGTAGCTATTAGGAATACATATAATCTGTTCAAAATAATCCTGTGCAAAAATAGATGAAAGAAACATTGATTTCCCCAATCCAAGTCATCTATTATGTTGAGGGAGGTCCCCACACATGGATTAGTCATTAGTGAATATTCTACAATACCCTTGTTTCGAATAAAAAAACACAATAATTACCTCAATAATAACTGTTTAATTTCTTCTAATTCCCAGTGCAGTCAATTCGATCACTTAACAATCATATTGCAATTAAAAGGTTGATTTAATACTGCATTACTGTAGTAATCAAGTCTATAATATGAACTTAATTTTCTCTAATATCTATAATATTGTAGTTAATCCAATTATTCAATTAATGAAATTCAAACTACTCATAGATTTACTATTTCACATTTAAATTTATAAATTTAGATTTTCGGAATTTATTCTTGAAATGACATGAAGTATTTTCATATGCATTTCCTGACTAATAAGAACCGTAACGGGCTATGCACAACTTCAGGATTATCTTTTTAGAAACAAAAAAATTTCAAACTACCACAGCAAAAAAAGGGATTCCAACACCACCAGAAAAACTTGACGCCAACCCAAATGTATCAATATAAAACAATAAATTTCAAGTTTTAATAGGAATGCGTTTATAAAGTGAATCTAGGCAGAATATTTACTATTGGTTACTTTATTGTCCTAGAATTTAAATAGAAGATGACTGTGTAACAAATTCCAACACCACACTGTCGGTTGTGAGCACTTAGAGCACCGTTGGTTCTTTCATACTTCTTAGTAATATATATATATATTGTTTTTACAGAAAAATTACAGATATATGTATGTATATTTTATATATATTTTGAAGTATTGGTAACTATAATTAAACCTGAAAAATAAATAACATAATATAAAAACATTAAATAAGCAAAACATGTTTAACAATTTATAATTGTCTAAACATGATAATAATGTTACTAGTGGATAACAACAAGCTCAAAGACAGAATATCATAATAAATAGATGTCTCATAATTCATAATATTGCCAACAAGATAAGCACTATAATTCAAGGTCTTGTTCGTAACAACAATTTCACTATATTATAGAAAAGCACATTTATTTCAAAACATGTTTCAAAATGCATCAATGGTTCCAACTTTTTTGAAAATGTGACTTTCACATTTTAGTTTAAATCCAATGTTTTTTAAAAAGTTGTGGAAATATTATCTTACATTCTCAAGATTGCCCTTATAATTTTCTATTTATAAAAAAATACTAAAAACTACAAATAGTACTATTTTTCAATAAAGTAGTTTTTCTAAAAATGTTTTAATTCCAACCAGAATTCCAAATCTAATCTAAACCATTGACTCCCCATTCACACTCATCATTCTCTATTTCATTGTGAAATTCATAACATTCATCCTCTTAATCATATTTTATGAATCATTCTTTAATAATGAGTTTGTTGCCTTTTCTTGAATTAATGATAACATAAGAAGTAAAATGCCTACTTCCACACCCACGAGAAGTCAACAATCACGTACTTGAGAACTTTGACATGATAAAGTAGTTACAGTTCTCTCCAGATGAACATAAGCTTTTTCCATTCAAGGTTATAGTTGAGCTCATCAGCACCTATGGTAAAAATTTTCATTATTGTTTCTTAATTTCCTCTCTTAAAACCTTTTATAAAGGGCCTTATTGTACATGATGTAGGCAAACTTTGTTAATCTCTTAGAGTCCAAATTAGACCCTTTGGAATTTTAGAAAGAAGAGAGAAAATGATGCATTATTCTTTAATGAGGGGATTAGTACATACATATAAAGGTTAAATGGAACCCTATGATAAATAGGTATTTATTCAACCCACTAACAAGATATACTAAATAGACTTATAATACTAATATATGATAACAATCCCCCTCTAGTTGAAGTATATACAATCATACCCAACTTACACAAAGAGTCGCAAAAGTCCCAACACTTAGCCCTTTGGTGAAGATATCCATTAGCTACTCAAAGGATTGAGTTTAAGGAATAGAAATAACTTCTCTCATAACCATATCTCTGACATATGATAATCTACCTCAATGTACTTCATCTACTTAATGAAATGCAGAATTGTTTGGTATGAAAATAACAATCTGGTTATGATGCATGATAATCAATGTCTATACTAGAGGTTTCAATGGGTCATGTCATGTTGGCACGGCCTGTTTGGCTTTGAGCTTGGGCACTATTTGTGTCGAACTGTGTCAAAGGTAGAAGGAGGTAGTCCAAGTCTGGCTCATATGCGTCATGCTAGTCAACAACATGGTTTAATCATGCTGATCATGTCAAGTTGTGCTTTTTGGCATATCAAATGATAAGCTAGGTATGCAACTTGGGAAACAATATGCTGTCTTTGCAAAATGGTATACCATTCTTTGTATATTCATTTTGGTATAGCATTTTGCAGAACAATATACTGAATTTACGAAAAGCCCAACCATACCATGCCAACATAGCCAAATTGCATCAAGGAGTAGCCCAGCATGGCCCAAAAAATTGTGTCAAGTCAAGCCAACATGGTTGGGCCTGACCTAGTTTACATCTAAAGTCTATGCACTAAACTCTAGCTCGATCAAGAAAACTCTACCACATTATCTCACAAGTTACTTGAGTCATAGATTAATACTTAACTTTAATAGTAGATTTAGATACAGCAATCTACTTTTGCTCCTTTATGTGACTACATTGCCTCCAACATAACTAGAATTTAAATAACCCTCAATCTGCAAATGATTATTCTTGTAGTAAATGGTAACCTCTAGGTCATCATGGTACTATCATAGTTTGTTCATATCAATCATTAATGGTTGGTGTACATAAAATTCATTAATCAATGCACAAAAGCAAGTGATCCTGAACCAATCTATCTCCTTGAGGAATCTTGAGAATTTGCTCATAGACCTTAAACACCTTGATAGTTGAGAATCAGAAAAATAAGAGATTGATTATTACTAAGAGAGAATACAAGAATATATACAAGATTTGAATATGTCACGGATATCCAATTCTCCCACCACAATAAGAGCCACAATAAGATACCCAACAACAACAACAACCTCCAATACACCCTCTAAGTTGGACCATATATATCAATCATGCCTATAGTGGCACATAAATTCTCAAACACCCATAAACCTAAACTTTTGGTAAAAATATCCGCTAATTGTTTCAAGGACTAAGTGCATGGTGTAGAAATGACTTTGTGTATCACCATATCTCAAATGTAATGATAGTCCACCTCAATATGTTTTGTCCTCTCATAAAAGATAAGATTGTTAGAGATGAATAAAGCTACTTAGCTCTATCATAGTGCATCTCCATCGGTGTCACAATGGTAAAGCAGAACTCCAACAAAAAAGATCTGACCTACATCATCTTACAAGTTATGAAGTATACTCTACCTTGACACTGGATCAGAACACCACATTTTGATTCTTGTTTCATCATGTCACCAACTTGCCACCAACATACATGGAATAACTGGATGTGAACTTCCAATCTCCTTGTTCTCCTGCATATCCGAACTCAAAAAAAGGCCTTAAACTTTTAGATGATTCTTTTTTATATATACCATTCCTTTCCTCGGGACACCTTTGATGCACTAGTACTCAAAGAGCTCCTTCCTAATGAATTACTCTGAGCTCATGTATAAACTAAGAAAACCATATGCACAAGGATAGGAAAACATAGAGAAAGATGGCAAACTGATACAATATCCAATCTAATTGCACCAATTTGTACCAAATTTCATGCAACATGTCACCTGCTCCAAACATTTCCAATAAACACTATCCTATGCCTTCTCCAACTCAAGCATCTACACCAAACCATCTGGTTTCATACGTTCATGTGCCACCAAAAATCCATCCAAGACCTATCACCCTTTTCTGATGATCATCAATTAGCAAAGCAAGAACAAATTTCAATCTCTCTGCAAGACATTTTACCACTATCTTGCAAACTCCATTGAGGACGCTAATCAATCAAACAAACGATTAGCTAAATAGATATTCATTTAACTCACTAGCAAGAAATACTAAATACACTCTAATACTAGTATAATCTAACCACCTTTAACTTTGAATCTATTAAAATTTACCAAGTAAACAAGAAATTAAAACAAAGTGATTAATATAAATTATAAGATATTGAAACAATTAGAAATAAATCTGAACATCTTACAATCTCAAAGTTATTCCAATTCCTCTCACAATTACAGATGATAATCTTCTTCACATATACATATACAATTTGCCTCAATAAGTATGGACCGACTGAATCTTGACAGATGACATACATATAAAACTTGTAACACAATTAAGGTAAACAACTAAAATAATAATAATTCGTTTTAAGTTGGATATCTTGCATTTTTAGACAACTCATCACTTGAGCAGATTTTTTATTGCTCAAAAAAACTAAGGTAAAATAGTCACTAACTCTCATTGATAATGAATGAACAATATTTATTCAACCCAAATCATTACTTAGAGTAAGTTAAGCATAAACTCTTCAAAATCCATAATCTTTTGGGCACCATATAAATAAACATTAATCAATGTATCAACATCAACAATAGAAAGTAGATCACTAGAAAAATGCATCAAACATGTCTATGGTTGGAGGCTGCTTTACTATGAATATCCATTTACAAAAAAGGCATAAAAAAATCAAGGTTAAAATTTAACATTTGTAAAAAAGGTAAAAGTTTAAGCACATACAAAATTTCATAAAAACTGGAGCAATGCTCAATGCTTTGTTGCTACAAGATACCCCAAAAGGAGTATTTCTTGAACAACACCAAACAAAGTATAATAAATTAAAAGAAAACAGACATAGAACTCAAAATGAAACTCGAACTTTGGGAAACATTTCTAAAAGAGAATTTGATGGGAGACTACTCTGCAAAATATATATCACCAATATCTGTTTAAGAAATAGGAAAAAAGTACTGCTAAAAACATTAGGAAAGAACCACTTAAAAATGATATTATCAAAAGAACAACATTTACAAATATTCGCTTAGGAAAACAGTAAAGAATGACGAAATTTGCATATAAATCTTGAAAAACAATAAGAATGTGTAAATACACATTGTGGCTTGAAAAGTATCCATCTGGGAAAAACGGCTGGGGCTTCAAAAGTACTTTCCCTAAATGGACAAACAAATGAAAGGATTAACCATATAAATCTAGCAACAGGCTTCATACTGGAAAACAAATTTTAACTGCAAACTTAATTTTGATTATTCTGCACCTAAAGAGCAATTTTTCTTGTAGGCACCTTTCTTTAATTTGTATTCATAAATTAAAATTAATTATATGATTAGTTAATATATAAGATAATCTACTGCGTGATAAAGTTTCATTTTAATCTAAGTTAATTTTTAGTCTAAAATCTATCAATTGAAATTTAGCAAAATGTGTTAAAGACTCTAGATGAAGGATGGATAGTTGTTTAATTCAATTAAAATTTTCTTCACGTATTAATTCAAATGTGGATTCCTTCCATTCAGTACATGACCATTGAATATGGAGATGTTGAGGCAAATGACGTTGCATAAACCTGTAAAGAACAAGAACATCCTCTTTAGAAGCATCATATCTATATTTGAACTCTGTTATATTTACTTGTCCAACCTGTAAAAAATATTTATCAAGAAGGAAGTGAGATAATGCAAAAATCCATGTAAATCAGAACATCAAAGTTCAAACTAACCATTTTACAAAATCTTTTGAAACTTCCATGCTTTTCTGGCAAGAAGGTTGCAAGAACAGCTTCACGTTTCCTACCAACATCAGCAAGCTCCGTAACCAACCTTAACCGATCAAAGTTCATGTTTGCACCACTAGTAATCACAACAACATTTTCATCCTTCAAATTATAGTAATTACAGTAAGCTACTGCTCCAGCCAAGGAGAGGGCACCAGCTGGCTCCAATATACTTCTTTTCTCTTCATACATATCCTGAACTTGAATAATATTTGCAATTATGAATTTCAATAGTAATAAATGAAAGATGCAGTTCAATGGTAGGAGCACAATCTACAGAAACTATATTTAATTTTATCCCTGAAATGCAAAAGACAGTCCATGGGACATTAACACCCTCTACCTAATCTCTTTTAGTGTCCAACATAGAGCTCCTTCAAAGGCCAGATTGCCAGAGAAAGGAATTAAGAACACTCAGGACTCAACATTAAGGATAAGAGGAAATTTTCTTTAATAAAATGATAATGATCAAGATGCAGTCGGTAAAAAAAATAAAAAGCACCGTTGGACCAGCACACACATGGTAAACCACTAACCCACAAAAAATATGCATATGGGTTTCAAATTTCGTCAATGGTGGAAGAAAATATTTGGTCAAAAGCTCAACGATAATGACAGAAAACAAATGATTTAAATTTTAATTTAACTTAAGGTGGTGGGAATAATGTGGAATCAAAAGCTTAAAGGCAAAAGTAATAAATAACAGGAAGCATTATCAGCGTACCTTGACTTCAATATCTGTGATGGTTTTTTTTTCATCTGCAACTTTCCATTTTTTCACACTTATTAATCTATGTACTTACATTGCAATTGGTGTTTTTTTCTCACTTCTGTTTTCTTTTTTTATTAACCACAACTGCAGGGGGTTTACAGAAAAAAACCTGCTATAATGATTTGCGTTTGTGTTATTTAGCACCAGAGCCACTTAGCACCAAACAGATCATAAATAAGTAAATAACATACAAATAACAATATTCTTTTGTCCTATAGATAGACTTTCAAATTCTATCCACAAAAAACAACCTTGTGGACTAGTTGCTCCAACTAATTGAATTTGACTGTATATACAACCTGCCTAATCCAATGATCCAATCCACATTCTAAGGAAAATTCAAGTGTTCATATGAAACTAGTTTTGTAGGTTAAGGTAGAAAAACTTTTGCAAGTCCACGTGGTTCTAGTTTCAAGAGCTCTATGTGAAGCAAATCTATTAAATTACTAAATAAACATATAAAAAAAAGTGATATTCCTTTTCAAAAAAATAAGTGCAATATTAAAAAATGAAAAAATGAAGACCAAAGACTTTTAGGCATAAGAAATAAAATATATAATTTTCTTCTTCTCAAGAAAACATAATTTTCTTCAAAAACTAATTGGTAGACCCTAGCCTTGGGAATGACTAAGAACTTACCTTTATAGATGCACATATAGCATCACGGTCAACAAGAATAATACCATCCACTAGTTCCTTGCATAATCGAAAAGTCTCCTCCCCAACCACCTTAACAGCAACACCATCTGCAAAGCCTCCAACTTGCTCCAGCATGACCCTACGACCATGTTTTAAAGACAATGCCATTGCGTTAGCATCAGTGGGCTCAACTCCTATTATCTTCACCTGCAAAAAGAGACTAATCTAGTAAATATCTTATATTTATTTATGATAGGTAGTAAGAAGGAACAGAATAAAACATGCAAAAAAAGAGCAATTAAATCCACGAACCTCAGGTTGAACTCGCTTGACATAAGCTGCAATGCCTGCTATGAGGCCACCACCTCCAACAGGTACGAAGATTGCATGTATTGGAAATTTTGATTGCCGAATAATTTCCATGCCAATAGTCCCTTGCCCTGCAATAACATCTGGATGATCGAAAGGGGGTATAAACGTACGGCCTTCAGTCTCCGCTCGCTCCTTAGCATGGGCCTGTGCTTCATCGTAAGAATCTCCCATCAGAACAACAGTTGCCCCTAGTCTCCGAACAGACTTCCACTGTAATGAAAAAAACCAGTAGCCAAAAAAAGACAAAGGTAAAGAAATTTGATATGATAAGATTTAACATATTTGCGTTCAAAATATGAGATAATCAATTACAGACTGCGAAATCAATATAAAGGTGCTTGATGAGGTGTAGATGAAACATTAAGAAGAAATAGATGTCGCAACAAGAACGTGCATGCAAAAATGAACACGAAATTTGTAGTACAACTCAGGAGACCTTGATTTCTGGTGTTGTACTAGGCATGACAATCACAGCGTCACATCGAAGCTTTTTAGCTGCCAAAGCAACACCTTGCGCGTGGTTCCCTGCGGAAGAACATATGACACCCTTATCTAGCTGGTCTTGAGAAAGCTTGGCCATCATATTGTATGCCCCTCGTAGTTTGAAAGAGAAGACCTACGGAATTAAATGATGAGAAATGTTGACCACCGTAATAACATGGTGCATATCTTAGTTCACAGAAAAACAAAAAAAAATCAAATGGTAGACGTTGTCGACACAACCAACTCCTTGGTTACATTTTACTCGTAAATCACAAATGATTTTGTATAATATTGCGTTGAGAAGAAAAGAAAAAACAAAATCAACAGACAGAGTGCAGTTATGAAACATGTAAATCAAAAGGTCAAAAAGGCCTTGAAAGTGCACATCTTTCCAGTTTCAGGAGATTTACAAACCTTCAACAATATACATTGTCAAAGAAATGAACAGCACACGTAAAGCACAGAAAGGAGAAAAACAGAGGCCACATTACAGAAAGCCGAATCGAGAGCAATGGCCGCATGCAGACGTACCGGTTGCAAATCCTCTCTCTTGAGGTAGACACGAGACCCAGTCCTCTGCGACAGCTTGGGGGCGAGTTCCAGCGGCGACTCAATGGCGACGTCATAAACCCTAGACGAGAGTATGCACGTCAAGTAATCCATCGGCCCCAACCTCGGGAAGGTACGCACATTCACGTTCCCTTCTTCCACGTCGTCCTCATCTTCAGAAGCACCCGGAGAAGGTGTCCCCCCAAGGAAGCCGCTCTCGTACTGCAGCGAATCGGTGGACACCTTGTCCAGCACCTCCATAGGCTTCACGGAGGGAGGTGGAGGGGGAGAGGAGAAGAGGACGGCGGAGCAGCATCGTGGTAGGCGGCGAGGCCTGGTTCTGTGAGGGCGGCAGAGGGTGATGGAGAGGGGCGGCAGCAATGTTCGGGCGGTGGGGACATGGAAGATACGGGGAGGGTGGGCGAGGGACATGGATTTCAATTCCATGGCGGCGACGGTGGAAGAATGTTTTTCTTCGCCAAACAAACTTCTTCTTGAATTGCAGTGGAGATATGCTTTGCTTTCTTTTGTAACGAGGAGAATCGCAGAAGAGAAGCGTGAATTAATTGTGCGCCCCTTCACCGAAAGAATCACTCACGTGAGACTCGTGCTCACGTTCGGGTACAGTAAAGAATAGGGTTTAAAGTTGATTCATTCAAGGAACCTTAAATCTTTAGATATTTTTCTAATTTTCTAAGGTTGTACGCAAGATTTTATTAGTGATAATGATCCAACTTTACCACCTTTCAACGCAAAATCTAAAAAAAAAAATCGAAAGATATTTTTCTAATTTTCTTTCAACTTTCTTAATTTTTCAAACTTTAAAACATGAATGAAATTTTCTTATTTTCGTTTATTGGTGGAAGTTCAGGGGAAAATATATATTTGAGTTTTCTTGTTAATTTTTAACCAATTTTTTATAGGTCCACTAAAATATTAAAAAGGTCGAGATCCCTAAGCATTTAATTGATGATTTTGAAATTTTAATTTATTTTCTATGTAAAACAATTTAATTTCTTTCCAACCTTGAAAAAACCTGGAATATAAAAAGAAAAGATTCTTTTAAAGTTAATTGCATTTTCTCAAGGAGGGGAGGATTTTTTATTACCACTAATCAAGTGCTTCTGTATCCGAAGATGAGCAAGCAGCGTGGGTGTCCTCTTCTCTGAGGCCGTTGATTGACTTTTAAGCACCGGACGGTTAGCAATTTCGAATCCACAATCAGTTCAAGGTAATGTAAAATAGATACCAAAACCAAGCTAATTCATTAGAAAATCGAGATACTAATATGTTTAACGCAGCGACATACATAGTATTACCTAAAATAAAACAGTGGATTATTATTCTAGAATCTGCCTAAAGCCTTACTACAATTAGATAGCTGAACAAAATTTTTGTGACCTGAAAAAGGACATCAGCCCAACTGTCACATTGAATAAATGCAAAGAAGAGATATTCCGATCCATCTTCTGCTCCGACTTAGAAAAAATTCAGAGCGAAAGCTATATTCACATGCCATATCGGCCGTTCAAATGGATAATAATATAAAAATGGCATATAAAAATTTTGGATGCCTCAAGCGTAGTTACTAGTTAGCCACATCTGTATTTCCTGCCAGCTATTGCCAAGGTCCTTATCACAAGAGCTAAAAGCAGCAACAAATAAAACCAACGGATGTGAGAATTTAGGTCCATAATTTACTAACATTGCCAGGGCTTTGTGACGTTCAGCAGGGTTTTCAAAGCAGGAATGTCCTAGAAATAAACTGGAAAGAAAGGCAAAACAACTAACTTGCACTTAACTCGACGTCGTGAGCGCGACCACCCGGCCCTGCCCCGTGATTGTTGTATGGTCCTGCGCCTCCAGCCCTTCCACCCCTACCTCTGGTGTTATAGTAATTTCTGGGGTAATATCCGGGGTCATAATATTGGCCTCGCCCGTTTGGGAACCTACCACCACCTCGACCACCCCGACCACCCCGACCATTAGCATAGCCCCTACGACCACTGCCGCGGTTGTTACCCCTATGGTTCTGGTAAACTCGTCGAAATACATTCTGTGCTTCTGTCGTTCCAGCATCTCGTTGAGCATGATTCTCTCCATTTACATGCAGTTTTTCCACCTCCTGTTGGACTGAAGTGACAACTTCATGATCCAAGGCATCATCATAACTCTGCATAATAATATCATGTCCATCAGGGGAAAAAAAAAACATTAGATCATAGCATATGGAGTTTTAGATGTTAACCTCATGTCCCATTCCTTCAACAGGATTGCATTGAGTTTGATCATCCGTTTTACCTTCTGAATCATCATTCTGTAAAAATTTTAGAAGAAAATTGCTTTAAGGGCAGTATTAACTGACGAAAATGTGAGGATGAGAAAATAAGATGATCTTTTACAATAATGACAAAAAAATGGCACTATCAAAGATGGATGAAAGGATAATATTAATTTTTCAACTGAAATAAAATTGTCAAAAGGCATGCAATATGATACATAAGGCACCTCACAATCTCAAGAACATAAAAGGCTGCTTATTAAGTTGTAGAGCTGAACAGAACCTCAACTGTGTACCAATGATGAATATGAAGTTTAGAGCTAGGCAGAAATAGCAACCACTATCAAAATCTCTATATGAAAAAACAGTAAATGGAAAATTGCAAAGATCCTTGTATAAGGGGTGGCAGGCATTTTTCCATTTTTTCCAGTTTAAATAGTCCTTCAGTGAAATAGAAGGAGAGGATAAATGGGAAATGAGACCATAAATGGAAGGCATGATTGCTCATGTCTAATAAGAAAATTGATGTTAGAGCATTGCTTGTTGATCTAATGACTACTTGTTATCGACATTATTTCATTATGATAGATAACTTATTTTGTTGTTTGATATTTTCATTTAATATTTAGTTATATTTTTTAACTTAATGACTCATGATTGGGTGTTGATTACAAATTCAAAATATATTCCCATAAACTATACTACATGCGATTGAATTAAAAAGCATTTTATCCAACAAGAAAAAATGCTTTAACCTTCAAGCGATATGATGCCCATTTCAGTACTTCAAAATTTATTTTAATAAGTTGTCAATGTCATTTGTTGAAATTGGGACCATTGCTTACCATCCAAAATGCCTTAGCACCTTAATAACTATGGTCAATGTGTTGTCATTTGATAGGAAGGATGAAAACTAGCCTGAATGAAGAAATAAGCAAACTATGAAAAAGACAAGAAATATAAAAACATGAAAACGAGAATAACATTCAACAATAATAAACTCAAACATATAACAGTCTCCAACCCTAACTAATTTTCAGTAAGGCCGTACTGATTTTTTTTGCTCCCAAACCTAACAAAATCCATGGCTCTAAATCAATTTGAGTGAGCCATCATCAGGCTGGCAACAATTAGATTCCAAGAAGACACCAAATAGTAACATTATTTTAAAAACAAAAATAAAAGCAGTTAGATAAATCTTGAAATATATAAATAATATTAATAGCATCATAACCCTAACATAAATGGTCATTAGCAACACATTAATACATGAAAAATGAATCTCTCTGGTGGGATGGCTTAACGGTAAGGTGCCTTGTTGAAAGGCCCACATGTGAGACTCAAGAGATCTCATGTTTTAATCCAGAAGAACACATAAAAGCATAAATTTAAGGAAGCCTAATAAAGGCACTATACGAAAATCCCCAACTTGGAGCTTGCACTCACCATCCAAAGGACATTGAGACAATGGAATTTCTAAGGTATCAAAGATAATGGAACAAGATGATATTGGAAGAAAGAAAAATATTAATCATTTGGTTTGGTGAAGAATTAAAGAATGAAGCCCAAGATCTATACCCATGAAGGGAGGTAAAGGATAGTGATTACTAAAGAACAAACTCTAAGGAGATGTTGGTGCTTGACGGAATTCAGCCAACGGAAAGGAAAATCACTGAATTCCATTAAAAAGTTGTTAGTGTGCAGATATTTGGAAGGAAAGGAAAAGGATAAATTTCTGAACTATAAAAATGAAATTTTACCTTTACCGCTAGAAAATTTCCAACCTCCTCCCTACTGATTTTGTCACTCAATTCTTCCAACTTGTGCTTGACCACCCACTACTCGGAAGGGATTCCAGTGCTTTAGCTTTCGATCTTCGATAGTGATTCCAACAAGATCATCTATTGCTCCACTACTTGCAACTTCCATCACTTCCTCGAGTTTCCAATGCTTGATCAATATACAAAAAAGGTACCCCATTCCAATCTTTTGTTTTACTGTTGAAATCCCTATGTTGGAGATTGGGATTGGGATTGGGATTCCTTGAAGTTTGGGTTTGGGTGGTGAGTGATCGGTGCTTTCTCGTCGCTGCTGGTATTGAGGAGAACTATCTGGCGTGGCTCTTCTACCTCTTCCTTGTCACTACTGGTATCGAGGAATGCGCGAAGCTCTAGTTCGAGATCCGTCAGAGATCCCCAACATAAGTTTTCAAGTGTTGGTGGGTCAATTTCGTGGGATTTCGAGGTTCAATAGGTGGATTTCTGTATTTCTCCTGATTTGTTATTTTTTTCCCTCCTAATTCAGACAAATTTTCTTTGGAATTCATTCATTGCATTTTTTTTTTAAATCAAAAGAAGTCATTCTTGGGATGAATTACAAGGCTTGATGGATACTATTTTGTGCGCCTTTACTCTGTCAAGTCTAGCCGTTTGTACTAATGCATTGTTTACTCAATGGAATTGTGGTGTGAGAAATGGTGATCAAATGTAGATGTTGATTACTTCTTGTTCTAATTATTGCAACTAGTGCTACTTCTTTGGTTTGAAATTTTTTTTCCTTCTTACTTTGATTTATTTGATAGGACTTGTATGTATGATTGACATGAATTTAGTTATAATGTTGTGTTACTTGGGAATAAATTGTATATTTGATTTTATCAATCATTTTGCATCTTTTTTTGTGCTAAAATTAATAGGATGTCATTTCCATGCCAATCCCTTAAAAGAATTGTAGCATATGAGCTACTAGTGAAGAGTGGCTTCTTTTAGACCAATATTTTCTAGTACATTTCAGACAAAGTGCACTTTGTCCTATAGAATTTCATAAAATACTTGAAACTCTTTTGCTTGGGCTTCTTAAAAAAATTGATTACTTGTACCTTTTTTGTTCATTATCTGAAATGCTATTTCCAGTACCTTTAGTGATTGAGATTCCTATATCCTCATGAAATTTGGATGCTCTCTAATCTCTTTGTTATAACCTTACTGTAAAAGAACTGAAATAGCATCAATTGATGCACACACAAAATAGTGGATTAATTTTTTTTTTTAATTTTGACAAGGATCTTAATCAAAGTTGATGTTTTCTATGTTTTGCCTTTCTCTTTAATTTCATGACTTTATTTCTATTTTCTATGCATAATTACTCATGACTATGTTTATATTTGTAGATTATTTCTCTTCTTTATCTTTAGTTGAAAATAACCAAATTAGAATGTGTATGTCATGACTAAATGTATTTGTAAATGACTGATTTGTTTATATATGAAAATTTTACTGGTTTCTCATGCAGAAATGATTATAAATGATGTATTATCTCCCTCTTAGCTTTATGTATTTGCATGAAAATATTTTTTATTATCTTTTATTAATATTTATTTTCATGTAATAAATGACCACTCCTGACAGAAGAAGAGGTAATAGAAGATAAAGTTATATGATTTGAAATGTTGATGCAGATGCATTCCTTTTAGATATTTTGTCAAAGGTGTTAAATGAAGGAAATAAAAAAAACCCAAAATGAAAAAATAAAAGAGAACTCTTAAGATGAAGTAGTTGAAAAATACAATAATAGAAGAAATGTATGTATTACAAAGAAAAATGTGGAAAGTCACCTAAGGACATGAAGATAAATTTATCGTAACTACACCAAAATTGCAAATCAAAATGGATGAGGACGAAATTTCATACAATGGTATATTGACATAGATGAAGAGATATGGAAAGAATTTATTAAGATTTAATTTCTACTTACATACTTTAAGATTGTTAGTTTATGTAAAATATAATTTTTTTTAATATATATTGTGTTTTTTTATAGGTACATCCAAAGTGTGAAAGTTATAAGGGAAAACCATGTTTGATTTATGAGTAATTGTAGATAATTTTTTAATGTACGATGACTATTATAAATATGTCTAGATAGGTAGAAAAGGTAGATGTTGTACCAAACACTTAAGTTTCAAATGCATTTGTTCCAGATATTACACAAGATGGAATAGACATAGATTCTGATATACGTCCTAGTTCAAGAGGAAGTGCACAAGTCCCATTAGAGCAAAAGAAAAAAGAGAAGTGAGCATGCCCTCATGCAGAATCTTAGCAAATGATAGCAAAATGTATGAGAAATGCATCACAAACTTTTCTTACTATGTATGAAAAAGATAATGCTAATGGTGAAGTACGTAATGAACAAATGAGAGAGATAGTTAAGATACAAAGGGAAATAGTCACATGCAAAAAGTTCCAATTTTTTTAGATGAAGTCATTGTAGCAATATTTGAGATTGAAGATCTATCTATGATTGATCGACTTAATGCTATTGAAATATTCTAGAAAAAGGATTTCAGTAAAATATTTCTATCAATTCCAAAAGAAATACGACAAGCATGGTTAAAGTTTTAGTTAGAAAAAATGAACTAAAAATGGTTTAAATGTTTTTTTTTGTATTAGATGTTTGATGTTAAGTACTTTTTGTTTGGACTTTAAATATAAAATGATAATGTCGTATGTTTCTTTATCATATTTTTGTTATATTCAATTAATTGTGGAATGATTTAATGTAGTATGTTCATTTCTAGACAACCTTGTAATATATTTAAAATTGAAGTTGACGTTGATGTCCTCTTTTGCTCTATATTATTTTGTAGGTGATGATGACTTTCGAAGAGAAACTTCTTAAACTAGTAAATGACATATTAATGTTATTTAAAGAAGACGAATAAGATGTTAGAAGAAGGAGAAGACGTCTATTTGCTTTTTGAAATATTTTAGCAAGAATTGCAAGTACCTCAACTTTGTTTTCAAATACAAATCCTATTTATAGTCAAGAATGAGCAGAATATATAAAAAGATTATTAGATCATTCTTTATCACATCAAGCTTACAATTGTTGAAAGATTTATAAAATGAGTCAAAGTATTTTCAAGGATTTTTGTAATTTAATGAGAAGGGAAGAAGTCCTGACAGATACCAACAATATTAGTGTAAAAGAGAAGTTTGCCATGTTCCTTGTGACAATTGGGCAAAATCAAAGATTCAAAGTAACTATAAAGTGATTTAGTCGATCAAGTTGGACAGTTAGTAAGTACTTTAATGAAGTTTTGAATGTTGTATTACGACTAAATCATGTGCTCTTAATAAAACCTTCATCTGAAACACCAAGTCGAATTCAACATGACTCAAATATGTACCTATATTTTAAGATACATTGTTACTTTTGTAGTTTCCTTATCTTTAATGTTATTTTAATCAATATTAAAACAAAATTGCATGTTTACAGGATTGCATTGAAACTATTAATGGTACACATATCAAAGCAACTATTTATGGGCAAGATACAACAAGATTTAAAAACATGAAGGTGAATTGTCTCAAAATGTAATGGTGATATGTACTTTTGATATGGAATTTACATATATTTTAATTGATTGAGAAGGATCAACTGCTGATGCTTGTATTCTCTAAGATGCAGTTACTAAACCTAATGATTTTTAGATTCCACCAGATAAATGTGTTTCCTACTTTTAGAAGTTATGAAGACATCATCATACCAATATTTTTTTTATACAGGTAAGTTTTACTTAGTTGATGCTGGATATCCAAATCGATGAGAATATATTTATTCATATTGAGATGTAAGATATCATCTATCTGATTATGTTAATGATGGAGTTCCTCGTAATGTTGTAGAAAATTTCAACTATAGACATTCACAACTGAGAACAATTATTGAGCGCATGTTTGGAATTGTGAAACATCGATTCTTAATATTACACTGTAAAATGCCATATCCATATGAAATACAAGTGAAGATTGTCATCACATGTTTTTTGCTTTATAATTTCATTCGTAAGATTGATAAAGAAGATTTACTTAAAGACATGCAAGATGAGTTGAAAGAGTTAAATATTATTGATGACATACAACCAATAGAAGAGATGCATATGAAAAAAATGCACAAGTTGGAATGAGTCAAGAACAAAGAAAGAAAATGACAGATAAGATGTACGAAAATATGATGATAGCAATGTAAGATGGAAGAATTGTTTAATATTATTTAGCATTGTAATATTTGAATTGAGATGTATTTGTACTTTTTAAATATTATTTGTAATATTTGAATTTGATTGTTTGTAGTTTTCGACAAATGTATCATTCATTTTATTATTATTATTGATTGATTTATTTCTTTTCATCATTTCCTTTCCGTCATGTACTAACCTTTTGTTAGAATTTCTATCAAAACTTTCCGTCATGCATTAAACTCTAGTTATAATTTTCCTTTTCCTTCTCGTTAAAATTTTTTCTTTTCCTTTCCATCAAAATTTTTCTTTTCCTTTCCATCAAAATTTTCCATTGTGCACTAACGACCCCTAAAAGATGAATAAAGAGAATGAAAGAAAGTTAAAATATGGAAGAAAATAAAAAGAAAGAGAAATCAAAAAGAAGAAAAGCACAAATGATGTTGGGTACATATCTACAATAGTAAAAAGTACAAATTTTCATTATTAAAAACCCTTGATTTAATCATTATATTACTTTTACATCCACTTTGAAAATTCAAACAAAAGACTAAAAATTCCATTATTAATTCTTTTATCACTCTTATGTGCTCCTTGAAAATCCAAACAAAAAAATGGGTACATACTATTTTGAGCTGCTAGAGAATCAAAATAACAACAAGAAATTGAGTCATGACCCTAGTAAGTTCAATCAACCACATAAATCCTTTTCTTCCAAGTATTTATATCTATTATCAAATCTTTAGTTAAATCATATTCTTACAATTCCTAACAAAGTAATTTTAGGACTAGCTCTACTTTTAATTTCTTTTATGCTAATCAATTCTCCTCTCCTAATTAGTGCATTTCTTGGTCTTCTAAGGATATGATCAAATCATCTAAGTTGATTTTCTTTTATCTTATCTTCAATAGGTGCACTTACTTTATTCCTAATAAAATCATTTTTTAGCTTATCTCTTATAGCATTATCATTCATCCATCTAAGTAATGCATTTCAACGACACTAACTTTCTACATATAATCATGCCATAAAGTATAGTTGAGAGAATGACAATTTTATAAAATTTTTCTTTTAATTTAAATGGTATCCTCTTATCACACAACACGCTAGAAGTATTTCTATACTTCATCCAACCTATTTCAATTCTATGAATAATTTCACCATTGCTAATTATAATTTTCCCATTGCCACTTATTATAAATCGTAAAGATCCATTTGTGTCACTGAGAAAGTAAAAAAAATTAGGAAATAGAAAGTCAAAAAATTTAAGAATTAAAAAGTTAGAAACTAAAATTTGAAAGTGTTTGTGCCAACGACAGAAAACTAAGAAAATTATATAATTCTTGAAATTTTAATATTATATATTAAATAATATTATAATATTATATAATAAAATAATAATATTAATTAAATAAAAATAACATTTGTGATTTTAATATTATAAAATAAAATAAAATAATATTAACAATAATAAAGTAATTAATATTTTATTATTAATAAAAATAATATTAAAATAATTATTTAAATAAAACAATATTAACAATATATACTTTAATTATAATTAATTTTAAATAATAAAATAATTAATTAAACAAAGATAATTCATATGCTACTTTTCCAACTTTTAGATGAGGGGAAGTTTGAATATTTGAAATCTTTGATCTTTTATATATAGGAAAGTTGAGAATTTATTCCCAACTTTCCCATATGGCACAAACCCTTGAAAGTTAGGAAAATTTTCTCAACTTTCTAATTCCTAGCTTTCTAGGTGGCACAAACAATACCTAAGTATTTAAAGGTCATGCTTCCATGAATCTCATGGCTATCTAAGTACATACCTTCATAATTATTCCCATTATCATTGAACCTACATATCATACATTTGGCTTTTGACCTACTTAATCTAAATCCCTTGGACTTTAAAGCATCTCTCCATGATTTTAATTTAGAACTAATTCCTAACTTAATTTCATCAACTAAAATTATGTCATCAGCAAATAGCATACACTAGGCTATTTCTCTTGAATTTCCTTGGTGATTTCATCCATAACAATATGAACAGATATGAACTTAGATATGGTAGACAATCAAAATGATTTATAAATTTATAATTAACCATCTAAATTTTTTGAATGTCATGGATTGATTTTATGATAACGTAAGTGCTTATTGTCCTAGTTGAAAATAATAAATATAGAAACTTATTAGCTATAAAAATATAATGATCGTCATTTATAGTTAGTGAGAAGCAAACTGTGACTATTATTATTTTTTCCTTTTTCTTTAGTGTCAAATCATCTCACGAGAATTCTACTAATGTAAATTTGCATGCCATTCATCAAAGTTTTCTCGTAGATATGAAAACCAAAGTTTAAGAGTAGGAGAATAAACATGACAAGTGTGAATAGAGAAGTGAATGAAGAAATTATATATAAGCCAATACTAATAAATTACAACATGAAGCATGATGATGTAAATTATTATTAAACATATTGTCCAATTGATCATGTGATTACTTTTTCATGTATTTTTTCATTAATATCTAAAAATTACATTCTATAAATTTTTTTTGGAAAGGGTAGGGTGAATCTAATAAGGTAAATCTGGAAAATGGAAGGAAAAAAAAGAGACCCTATCAATTCACTTAAGCCTCCAAAAAACTCAAAAGGTAAAACCCACATATCAATATGCTGAAAAAAATCTATAAACCCAAAAAGATAAAATCCATATACTCAAAAAAGCAAGAACTTAGAAAACCAAATTAGACTTCATGATTCTTGATCCTATTCCTCCTTTTGCAATAAATCCACCCAATGCTTCTTGAAGTGTTTCATCTACCTAACATCACCCTAGGAAGGCCAACCTAGCCATGATCATTGAATCTGTCCAATCAAGTGTGTTCCCACCAACAAGTTTCCAAACAGGCAAATATGAGAGTATAGACCACCAACCAAGTCATCAAGGTGAGATAGACAGAGATAGTTTCTGAGTTCATTGAATCTCCCTAATTGTTGAGCTTTGCAAGTTGCCAACTCCACTAAATACACATGCTTCACTACAATCCCCTCTAATTTGCATTAATTAAGTTTCTAGTTCACGACACATGGAGAGGGTGATGCTACTAATTCCTAGTTGAGTGATTAATCTTTTGGTGTGTTGTTGGCCAACCAAGAGTGGCCAATAGTTGGAGAGCCTAGCTGAAAACAATCCAATCCGACCAGATGCCTCTCTTCCAGAAATGCCCCCACCACTAATTACAACTGGGCATCCCTGTGTTTTTCTCCAAATGCAATTCACATCTTGTAAAATTTTTTTGGTTTTAACATGCGTAACTCTTCTTCATTCTTTTAAATTTCTTTATATTTTATAAATTAATCTTTTAGGATATTTGTATTTCTTAATTTACCAAAAATATGACCATTATCAATCACAACAATGGCATTTGGTTTAAATTATGGCTATAATCACACAATCTTGTAATCAATGGCTACCCATAATCTGAATCAAATGAGGTTTGAATCTCCACAATCTACATTTGATAAATTCCAAATGTCAACAAATTGAATAACTATTATATATATATACATGTATATAATAGATAGACACACACACACACACGCAAAAAGACAATAATCAAGGAAATAGTGCAAATGAAGTGAAATGTTAAAACATGAAAATGAGGAAAATAACATTCAACACAGTAAAAGTAACACAGTCAAACAGCAAATATGATACAAAGAATTCAACAAAGGTTAACATAGCTCTCAAGATTGACAAAAGCAAAATTATGCATGATACAAATGTGAAGACAAATGAAAAAGGAGAATTTTATTTGTACATAAAACAATAAGATATATATCTATACGTAAGGAAAACTGGAAATCATGAGGAAGAACAACGTAGAGAGATGTAAAAAACCATAATTTAATAGGAAAATAAGACAAAGAAACAAAAAAGAAGTAATAGGAAAGTGAATGAGAAGAAAATATCAAAAGAGAGTAATAAAATACTAGAAAAAAGTAGTTTGATAAGATGGAAATGAGGTGGCCAAAGCAAGTCATATGAGTGTCTTAAGTATTGTGCAGTAATGGATTATGATGGTTGCTAATCAAAAATGAAACCATGAAGGTTACATGAAATAATATAAAAGATTATCTGTTCATGAACACTAAATCAAATACTACGTAAACAGTATAATATTCCCTTGGTTTCATTAGTCTAATATTGGCCGAATAGTTAACTAAACAGTGAACAAAGATGATAAGCATACGATGTGAAAATGGGTGCACATTCAAAGTGTATAATGTACTTCCAGATTTCAGTTATCTAAAATTAGCCTTATACATTATCTGTAAATAACTCTCCTGAAAATCATAAAGCACGCAAATGAAAATTTAACGGCTTAAAACACAAGTTGAAATTGGAAAACGAATGTAAACGTATGCCACTAACATTTCATAAGGAGAGGAGGTAGATAAATGCCATTGAATGAGGACAATGCAGGCATCTCACAAAATAATAAGAATTTGTTCTTAAAAGCTAAAATCATGAAACGAACTTACAAACGAAAACATTTATGAAAAATCAGAAAAAATAGAAGGGAAATCAACCTCATGCTGATGATGTTCTGTGGTGCTTTCAGCAATTACCACCGGTGGCGGCAAAGAAAAATCAGATACCTGCGCCTGACTGGTTGCATACCCAACCTCGGCAGCCAAGTCAACAGAAGGTTTGATCTCAGGCGTAGCTGTGGCATAATCCGATGCCAAAATCTTCTTGAGGTGTTCCCTCAGCGCAGCATCTGAATTAGAAAAATAAACACAAAATAATATCAGGAAGAAAACAAACAACCAACGAAAAACACGTCGGTAAAAAAAAATCGATCATGGTCGTATGAGTTACAACTTACAAGTGTAGGAAGATCCGTCGAGCACGGGCTGATCAGACTTTCTTAGCCACAGTTTCGCATGCTGCACGCAATTCTGTAATGCACTTTTGTGCGATATGCTGGAATTCAGTGGGCGAGAAAGGACAAGATTGCTCAATGCAGAGATCATATCCAGATCCCCCTCCTCCAGGAGACTAGTGGTGTCATCTGTGACGGTATCGTACGTTATGCAGCACCCCCTCTCGTGCGTCCTCGTCAGCATCGTCGTCTCGTACTCTCTGTGAGGTTTCACATCGAACAAGAGCCCAAAGTAGAGCAGCTCAATCAAGTCATCGACCGAGTCGTCCTTCTTTTGTTCATCCTCCTTCTCTGGTGCAGGAGGAGCGGAAGGAGAAGTGGCACATGCCAGCGAGACCTCTTCCTGTACGGCAATGGACAGCGGCTGGCGAAGGTGTTCATGTTCCTCGATGAGGGTGGCGACGGCAGACTTGGAGCGGAGCAACTCCTCCTGTTCCTTGTTCAAGGGCTTTCCCTCGGCAACCCTCTCTTCCATCTGGAGGATGCGGTTGTATTTCTTACGGAGCGCCCGTAGCCTCTTGCTCAACATGCTCAATACTGGGCCCTCACCTCCCGCCGCCGTGGTAGCCCCCTCCGCCGCCGCTGCCATGTCCGCCTGATTCACCCGCCGAGAAAAGGAAAAATGATAGCCCGGTGACAGAGAACAACAAATCTAGGGTTTTGGAGGGGAGGTAAAGGGCAGACGACGTAACGGTGGAGAAAAAAATGAAGCGGAACGACCAAAGGGTTAAAAGGACGATGAGGAGTTTACGCAGACATTTTATATATGGGATGCGGCGGCGTATAGGTTTTGTTAAACGGATCGGATTCTTTGCTAATGTCATTTTTAAATTTTCCCTTTTTTTTATTTCTTATCTTCGATGATACAAATAAAGTTAAGAAAAAAAGTAAAATTATTATAGGGTCTTGTTAAGTATAAAAGTCGAGGGTCTTGTTAAATACGGGAGAATTTGCAATAAATAAAAAGGAATTTTTTTTTTTTTACTTTTCAAAATTTAAAATTAATATATATGATTTGATAGATCAATGTATTAAATTATTTTTAAAATTAATATATTATATATAAATAGATATACTAATTTCTGTATAAAAAATAGACTGAAATTCTTTAATATATCGTTTATATAAACATTATATTCAAATCAACCTACAAATCTAATTCATTTTCAAGTATTCTCTTGTAACTATCTTCATCTAACATCCCCAGCACTAACATGTAATTTAACTTTTATGGTTTCCTATCCCACTGTACTATATTATTTTCGTTCGAATTTCATTATTGTTACAAGACATCGATTTAATGTTTACTCTCTCGCCAAACTTATCATAATTCCATTCACTTGACAAATAGTGCACAAACGACAGAAACAAGTTTTGCGGAAGTTTAAGAGGAACAAGAAGTACAAGGATTTTTCTTCTTTTTCAAAATTTATTAACGATAAAAATTATATTGATATAATATATTTATTGATAAAATTTAAGTTAATATATTTAAACTATAGAAAATAAATATCTTCAACATTTTAATCGAGTGCCTGTAGCTCCATTTTCCCGTATTAAAAATCAGTATTCTTCTAGTCATTGAAAATTAATGTTGTACCTGTGATAAAGAAATTTTTTTTCTGATTTCCGATATTTTACATTATTTAAAAATTTTTCTCACCAATTATGGTGAAATCGAATATTTGTTCGATAACAACAATTTTTATATTTAGAAGGACAAAAATTACAATTATTGCTGGTTAACCGAGTAAAATCGAATATAAATAAATAGTATAAAAAAAACGCGTAAAATCGAACGTTTGCGCGACGCAGGGAAACACATATCCTTCGCACACTTCGGTTGCGCACTTGTGCCGCTTCTTCTTCCTCCTGCCGCATCTTCCGTACGACGTCTCCGCTTCCCTCGGCCGCCATGGACGGTGGCAACTCGTTGGCCTCGATCGGCCCCGACGCGACAAAGCGCAAGGTCTGCTACTTTTACGACCCTGAGGTGGGGAACTACTACTACGGACAGGGGCACCCGATGAAGCCACACCGGATCCGGATGACCCATGCCCTCCTCAACCACTACGGGGTCCTTCACAACATGCAGGTGCTCAAGCCGTTTCCCGCCAGGGAGCGCGACCTCTGCCGCTTCCACGCCGACGACTACATCTCCTTCCTCAAGACCATCACCCCTGAGACCCAGCAGGACCAGATAAGGGCTCTTAAGAGGTTTAATGTTGGGGAGGACTGCCCCGTGTTCGACGGCTTGTACTCTTTCTGCCAGACCTACGCTGGTGGGTCGGTTGGAGGTGCGATAAAGCTGAACCACGGGCAGTGTGATATCGCCATCAACTGGGCCGGGGGGTTGCATCATGCGAAGAAGTGCGAGGCATCGGGATTCTGCTACGTTAATGACATCGTTCTCGCCATCCTCGAGCTCCTAAAGCAGCATGAAGTATGATGTTTTTCTTCCTCTTTTCCTTCGCTTGGCTTTTCATCTTGTTATTTTGGGATTAGATGCGTCCTTGATGCAATGGATTCATAAGAAAATTGCCTTGTGTATCCTAACCATCAATTATCACTATTATTTATTGAAGCCTCGAAGGAAATTCAGTGTTTGATGATAAATTTGATTGCATAATTTAATCGAGGAATATTAGCTAATATATAAAACCAATTAAAAATTATTACATGGATGTGAGAGCAATGCTACATGGTGGATTGATTAATTAGATAGGAATTTGCAATGTGGCAGTGTAGGCATTTAAGTTGTAATTGAGAACATAAGTTTGCTATATATAAGAGCATAAGTAAATTCACTTTTATATAGTGAGTAAACGTAAATGATGGTAAATGATATAACTTTTGTTGTGGAAGTCTTAAAATGATATATTTCTATTGTGTCGATTTACATGCAACATTTAGTTTTCACTTATGAATAAGCTGGTTAACCTAAACCTGAGAGCAAAACTATAAAAGTAAGGGGAAGGTTTCCAGTTCTTCCGATCAATTTTCAAAGCAACTACAGCAAACACGAGCATGCTCAACACCTTTTGATTTTTATTTAAGTAGAGCATCCTCTTGATAGAGGAGGATGAACTTTGGTGCAACAGTAAGGTTGCTTCATTTTGACTTGGAGGTTAGGGTTTGATTCTAGTAAACAATCTTTCTATTTGTAAAGGTAAGACTCTCCTTATTCTTTACATTGGTGGAAACTTCTTGCATTGGGTTTACATTTTTAGTAGGCCTTAAGGAAATCGATAAACTTGATAGTGCAGTCGCTTGGGCAAAGAGATTTTTTTTGTTTGGTTCTGTTACTGATTTCTTTGTTTGAATTCACAAGCTAGTTGTGACATTCACATACATTCTATTCCTTTCCTTGTTCTGCTTTTCAATGGTGGTGAAACCACAACTTTTGTATATTAGAACATACTAGTGAAACATACATATTAATATTATTGTATGATTTGCACCTTATATTTTGATGTTATCTAGAAAACAATAGGGATAAAAATTTACATAATTATTATTAAATATATATACATATATAATATATACTTAAAAAATAACAATTAAATAGTTTAATGGGCACTTAGGCATTATCTAGGTGCTCAAGCACTCTGGCTTGTTTGGCCCCTAGGCACCTTTACAAGTAAGAAATAAAGCTTATTATAAATGGCAGATATTTGACTTAAGTATGGTAAATAGATAGCAGCCATGTCAAGTTCATGAAAGAAGATGAATGGATATTATTTGACTTGCTCTCTTTCCCAATCACAATTGCAATAGACTGACAGGAGCAGGCTAGGTAGAAAGTAACCAAGGTCTGATTTATTGTATATCTTCAATTTGTCTATTCAGCTCTCGGTTATAATTTGGTATTGAGGTGGCTGTTATCTGGGAAAATCATTTGTCTGGGTCATGGAAGTGTCATGTTCATATCTAGCTGATCTATTCTTTCCATTTAGTCACACTATGAGATTCCAGTAAGCTACCATGGTACTTTGCTGTTACAAGAAACTTGATTACCCTCTTCTAGATCCAATCAAACTACCATATCCACTACAGGCATGGCCACACATTTTCTTCCATCTGGCTGCAGTCCACATACAACTTAATTATTTCTATATTCTTGGAAAGCTAAAGTGGTGATTTTTTTTATCTGTTGCTGCTGAGAACTGCATCAAATACAGCATGATCATTCCTTATACGGAACTGGTAAAAATTTCATTCCTTATTGATTGCTTGCTTAAATAATTAGTACATATTCTGAAGTACACTGTTAATAGAGAATCTTAAAAAGAAGCATTATAAACATAAAAATGATCACTGAACTTTAATTTCCAAGTACATTCCATAGAAATTAATATATTATTTTGCATAAGTTTCTGACATGTTTTTAATCCATCAATTTATAGAATTGTAGGAACCATCTACACCCTGAAAATCCCTCAAGAAGTCAAAAGCTTTTGACATGTATTTAATAGTACCAACACTTGTGATCCGTTCATTTACTGATTTTCTTTTACACGTGCATTTTTGGCAGCGTGTTTTATATGTGGACATTGATATTCACCATGGGGATGGTGTAGAGGAGGCCTTCTACACAACTGACAGAGTCATGACTGTTTCATTTCACAAATTTGGTGATTATTTTCCAGGCACAGGAGATATAAGGGACATTGGATATGGGAAAGGAAAATACTACTCTCTGAATGTTCCACTGGATGATGGGATTGATGATGAGAGTTATCAGCGCTTATTCAAACCTATCATGGGAAAGGTGATGGAAGTGTTCCGACCTGGGGCAGTAGTGCTTCAATGTGGTGCTGATTCCTTATCTGGTGATCGATTAGGTTGCTTCAATCTCTCAATAAAAGGACATGGTGAATGTGTACGGTTCATGAGATCATTCAATGTTCCATTGTTGATGTTGGGGGGGGGTGGATACACCATTCGAAATGTTGCTCGTTGTTGGTGCTATGAGGTAAAACTAGTACAATTATTCTCTATTATAAAATGTGGATAATATTTTTGCATGTTGCTTAATAATTTTTTAAATATGCATAATTTTTTTGTTCAGCTTTTCCTTTTAGATTCATTTCTTTCTTGAGGCTCTATTTAATCTTAAGGCATTCCTCATTTGTGTTTTTTATTTCTCAAGCCATATGGTAACATAATCTAAACATTAAGCTGAGAAGGTCCATTTACATGATCAACATTATGGCAGTAATATTTTTGTCATTTTCAACTTTTGGAATCTTCAAGTGATAGGTGAAAACAAATATATTAAAAAGTCTTGTATCTGTCATCATGTCAATAGGATGTTTCATCTTGATGTTTTTTAATTTTAAAGTATTATTATTTATGTTAAAAAACCAATCCTGATTCAAGGAAGTGTTCTAGCTCCCCAAGCTTCCCCTTTCACGTGTTGCACCTATTTCCTAGAAGATAGAAGAGTGAATTCACATATGACAATTACTGATGAGGTGGTTTTACATTTGAAGGAAAGTTATGCATGGGAAGATGAGAATCTGGTTAGAACAAGTTTTTCTTTCTGAAGAACAGATTGCAGTTTCATAGCGTATAGAGAGGGATTGGAGGTGGGGGGTTGGTTAGTGTGACCATGTAATGGATTTGCGGTTGATTGTGGCTTGATAGGAGGCCCACCATCTATGGGGTTCCAAAAGGTGATGATTAGTTATACTCACCAATAACCCCATTTGGTTTGATATTGATGAAAGTGCTTGCAATGGATCCACACTTCAAAAGGTTGTTGTAAATGGGAGCTTTCAAGAGGATGTATAGTTAGTGCCTTTTGCTAATTTGGTGCCATCGGAAAGGGTGATGCCATGCACTAGAATGACATTGACATCATAGGTTGCACACATGCTATTGGTGTGCAATTGAAAGGGTCAGGTGTGTAATTTTCGAAAGTGTCGCAACTTGAAAATAGAGATAGGGGAGTTCATCTCATCAATGAAGCTGGTTTCTTGGAATATTTGGGGGCTCAATGATAGAGACAAACAACATTACATTGGGGAGATGGTGAGATCCAGGGGGATTGTTGGGGCTTCAAGAAACTAAACCAGAACCAGTTGTGGGAGCTTAACATGTATATTGGAGGTGGAAAATTGGACAAGATTTTGTTAAGGCATCTGCTGGTGCTTCAGGGTGTATAATGGTTGCTTGGAACAATGGGAAACTCAAAGCCCTCGATAGGGTGGAGAACAATTTTTCTTCTTCCATTCTTCTTTTGGATTTAGAGAAGAATGAACAATGGGGTTGCATGGTGGTTTATGGGCCGCTGGATATGGCAGGTAGCAAGAGCCATCTTCATGAATTGAGAGTATCCTGAACTCTTGGAATTGTCCTCATTTGATTATGGGAGATTTCAATAGAATCAGGAGACTTGAGGAGAAATCTAGTGGAGGGCCATTCTTGGTGCAGATATGAGTCTTTTCTAGTTGGATTGAAGTGAATGAATTGCATGATCTCCCCATTGAGAATCAAAGATATATCTGAAGCAACATCCAAAGGAAGGAAACTTTAAGCAGGATTGATTGGGTTGTTATTGATGCCAGATGGGAATCTGCATATCCTGAAATGTTCAAGGATTGGAGAGACCTTGCTCTGATCGTATACTGTTATTAGTGGATATGCATGGGTTACTCAACAATCTCCTTTCAGAGTTGAGTGAAAATTGCTTGCTGTTCTTGATTTTGGAAATCATATTGAAGATATTTGAGTTGAACTTCTCAAGGAAAGTAGGCACAACATGAATAAGGCCTGTATTTCTGCAGAGAAGCTGCAGTGGACCAAGTAGTTGATTGTAGAATGGAGAAAATCTTTCAAGAAAGATGAACAGAAGTGTAAACAAGTTCTGTATGCTATCAAAGCCAGTGATGGTAAAGAAGAACAATGTTTTATCTCAGACCATGACAGAGATGTGAGACTTCAAGCTAAGGCAGAGATTGAAGCACAAATGGAAAGAGAGGACATTGCTTGGAAATAACATTCCAGACAATTGTAGTTGAAGGGGGGTTACAAGAACAAATGATTTTTTCATAAATGTGTTAGTGTATGCAGAATAAATAGAATTTCCTAAGTTAGCATCAATGGAAATTTTTTTGAAGAAGATTAAGTTGCAGGTCAGATCTCCTTGTATTTCCGGAAAATGTTTGAGAGGCTAGCTGGGTGGAGAGTGAAGTGGTGTTCTAATTTTCTGCCTAGACTAGTAGACTTTCGGAAGTGGATGTGGAACTTTCATGTTGAGTTTGAGAGATTTCATGTCAAATTTTACTACAGGATTGTTGTTTTCTCCTTTCGTGGGTTTAGGGGGCTGTGGGTGATTTGGCCTTTCATTTGGATGCCTAGATTCTGATTATGTTGAGTTTGTTGTGTGATGACTTTGAAAATTTGATTTGACTGTGATATTTCGAAATTGTGGTTTTGCTGTACTGAATAGGCTATTGTATCTATGTAAGAGCAATATAGGTGAGTCTATTATAGAGTAAGGGTAGGCTATTGCGTTGATATGTAGGTTTCATGGATGAGTCTATCTTGATATTTGAGGTTAGCTACCATGTGGACTCAACAGTTGCATCGATAAGTTGCCCTAAGGTAAATGGGCTACCATGTCGATGTAGGTGTGACATAGATGGGTCACATTCAACAAGCTACTTTGTTGACTTATGAGTAACACAAATGAGCTCACTTATTGGATAACTATGTGAAGTGGACTACTATGTCAATGTCGGGTTGATAGATGAATCACATTCTACAAGTTGTTATGTTGATGTAGGGCCAATATAGATAAACTCACTTGTTGGACTAGGTGAAATGAGCTATTGTTCATCATAGGGGTGATATGGATGAGTCATATTCCATAGGCTATTGTAGGCAGCATGAATGAACTCACTTATTGGACAACCATTTAGAGTAGGCTATTGTGTTGGCATGGGGATGGCATGGATGAGTGACATTCTACAAGCTACCATGTTGACATTGAGGTGGCCTGGATGAGCTCACTTATTGGACCATTGTACTTACTGACATAATGGTAGTATAAATGAGTTCATTAACCTTAAGGTTGTGATGAGGCGTGATTGATGGTGGGAACTTGTGAGGGATAAATTGTTGAGTAAGAGATTGTGTCAACTTCAGGGTAATATAGATGAACTCACTTGTTAGAGAGTTGGGTGGAACAGGCTATTGTTTGACATAAGGGTGGAATAGATGATTCATATTCCATGGACTACCATGGGCGACATGGATGGGTTTGCTTATTGGACAACCATCTAGAGCAGGCTACAATATCAATGTAGGGGCAACATGGATGAGCTCACTATTTGACTATTGTATTAACATAAGGGTAGGTGAGTCCATTAGCCTTGAGGTTGTGTGGAGACCTGATTGATGATGGGAACTCATGAGGAACAGATTCTCAAGTGAGAGATATAAGGTGATTTGGGTCAAATAACAATTAATTGTTGCATACTTGGTAATGGTTAGTGTGTGCATCCCTATTTATTTCAATGTAGGATAGTTGCAGATTGTTTCAGCTATTTAGCATTGAGATGACATGACTAGTTGTGATGTGTTGATAAATGCCCATGTAAGGTGTTTAAATGCATGAGGAATTGTTGAGTTTGAGTGTTTTCATTGGTATGGATGTGGGTTGCCTAGTGTTGTGTACTAAGTGGTGGATGGTGGTATGTCATGGTTGGCATGCTTTAGTTAGTTGTGTTTTTAATCAAGGTTTGTGTCTAGTCATTGAGGTTGTGATGAATTTGGGTTCTAGTTGTACCCATGAGTGGGGTGTAGTAGTTGTTTGAGATGAAGTAGTTATTGTCCTCTTGAGGTACGTTGGATGCTTTTAAACGTGTATGTCATATATGTTATGTTTTCTATGATGTTAATCTGGTTTTTTTCTTGGACTTTTTGTTTAAAGGATCTTACTTATGATGAAAATCCTGGCTTTCAGATTAAATAACGTTTTTGTAGTTTAGTTGGGTGTGTATTGGGTGACAATACTTGGTTGCTCGGTCTTTGCTGTTAATATCTTCAAATTCAAACAGCCCATGTGGAGAAGCCACTTGCCACACACCCTTTCCTGTGGTTTACCCAGAAGTCCTTTCCTATGGTTTACCCTGAAGTTTTTTCCTATGGTTTAGTTTGCCTACAGCTTGTGTAGGCCATTTTTTTCTTGATTCTCATCATGTACTTGTTGCTTTTCAAAAAAAAATTGTATACATTAGTGAGAAGTTTTCTTGAAAGTTGACTAATTAGACCTTATTTTATGATTGGATGGGCTTTATGTGAATAGATTTTCGTATTTATCCATCATTTTTTTGAAAAGATTGATTTGTTCCGATGGAGAACATTCTTTGTTTTCCTTTGCAATTGAATAATTAGGTTGGTATTGTCATTCAATTTTATAGATGTCCTATTAATTTGAAAAAGTGCTAAGCTATTATTCCTGCTACTAACGGTTATCCACATTTCTTGACTTGCACAGACGGGGGTTGCATTAGGAGTGGAAGTTGACGATAAGATTCCTGAAAATGAATATTATGAGTATTTTGGACCTGACTACACACTTCATGTTGCACCAAGTAACATGGAGAATAAGAATTCATGTCGGATGTTGGAGGACATACGAGCAAAACTTCTTGACAATATCTCAAAGCTACGCCATGCACCAAGTGTTCCATTTCAAGAAAGACCACCTGACACTGAGCTTCCTGAGGTATTATTGTTTGACAATGCTGGTTTAATATATTTCTTCCTAGGCCAAATTTTAAACCCTTCTAGGTACATTAAAAATCATTTAAACTATTTAAATTTTAAACATTTTAAGTGTTTATGCATGTGATAGAAATCATTTAATTTAATCCTCAATCATCTATTTTAATCCTTAAATCACTTAGTTAAACTATTTTAATTACTTGAATTTCTTAATTAAATTACTTGCATTGCTTAATTTAATTTCATAAGTAATCCCTAATTCACTTATTTGTAACCTCTAATCAAATCTTTAATCACTTAATTAAATCCTTAATCCCCAGTTTAAACTCTAATCACTTAATTTAGGTGGGTGGAAAATGAAAATTGAAGATATAAGGTCAGAAAATCTTAAAAACTTCGCCTTCTATGCTGGTAAATCAGAAATTTGTTTTCCAGATTTTCTAAGTGCACAAATGCTAGGAAAATTCAAAATTTTTTTTTCTAAATTTTCCTTTTCCCTCATTTTTTGAAGGTGCAAACACCCCTTAAGGTAAATAGACAAGATCTAACCTTGAAGAAGAGGAAAATGTTTAAAATCATAACTCTTTGTAACTCCCATGGAAATTCCAAGAAGATTTAGAGTAGATCCAGTGTTAAAAGGATTGGTGAAACTCTGAAAAATGGAAAACAGTAACTTCCAGCAACAGAAAAGCTCAAGGACACATTTTAGTCTGGTTTATCTAGTGTTTTGTTGGTATCGTGTGAAATAGTGGTGGTTTTGGTTGATATGCAAAGAGTTCAGTTTTAAATTGAGCATGTACTTATCTGCTCAACCTGTATTGAAATTTCCATCAATATAGGCCCAATACCAGTAACAAGGCTATTATCATATCAGTAGATCCAAATACTGATCTATATTGGTGAGATATCACTGATAAAATTCAATACAGAAAATGATGGTTTATACTGTACTTTTCAAATAGGATATTTCATTTTTAAAGTTTTTATTGTAATTGAAATTCACCTTTTATATTATTTATGCATTTGTGGATTGAGAGAAAATTAACAGCATTGTGTATAAAAACATGTTTCAATCAGGCAGATGAAGATCAAATGAATGCTGATGAAAGATGGGATCCTGATTCTGATACAGCGATGGATGATGTGAAGGAAGCAGATGAAAGGCATACATGTGTTCTTGTATATTGAGGTCTTATGTAATACTCAAATGGGTTCTTTTTGATAACTTTTCAATATCATTTTGCAGAAAGCCTACTCTTATTGGCAGTCTAATTAACCAAAATGTGAAGATCAAGAAAGAGATCAATGAAGTTGATACGAAAGATCAGGTATTTATTCATTGTGACATGTTTTAGGCTTCCACTTGATTTTTATTGTGCTTTTAATGTTATCTCTATGTTTCATATGTATATGAATGTATGAGTATGACATTTAACATCAGCATATTATCAATTATAAAATACAATCTATGTTACCATTGAATTTGAGAACATCTCTTGCTAGCAAAGGACCTATGCTTCGCAATTTGCATGGGTTGCATCTATATTTTCCTATATAATTTTAGATGAAATATAATCAAAATAGAATATGTAAAAGAGATAGATTGATTCATTTTTCTTCATTAATAATCATATATAATATTGTTTTCAATAGAGGTGTCAATCATGTCATGACCCAATTGACATTGTGCTTAGACACCATTCATGCTAGGTTGTGTTGTGTCAATGGCAGAAAGAGGTGGTCCAAACATAATCTTTGGTATGTAGTTTGTTCGTATTGTGTTGGTCAATAATATGGTTTGACTGTGCTGGGTCATACTTTTCAGCATATTAAATTGTAAAATCAGTATGTTGAACTTTATATCAATATATCAAACCTAGGAAACTTAAGAGTTTTAATTAAGTTGGTATATTATTTCCAATAATGGTATGTTGATTCACAAGTTTGGTATACTAATTGTACAATTCGGTGTACCAATTTTAGAAAATCCTACTTGTGTCATGTTGGTCACATGACTTGCATATTCATACTAAGTCTTGCTAGCATAGCTTAGTTCCACCAAACAACTGCCTGGAAAACCATATTCGGCTGGTTAATAGTATGGTTTGACTGTATTGAACTAGGCTAGTATATTTGGGCTCGACCTAGTTATTTCTAGTTTTCAAAAATTTAAAAGGAAATATAGAGAAAGGAATATATTTTGGACTGTGGATTTTGAATGCTATTTCTACTTAAAAACTCTTCTAGTACACTAATAACCAATACTTTAATCTTATTACATGGTGTTGACCACGTAAATCCTTTTCTTCCATCATATTCATTATTTAATGTTTCATTAAATTATGTAATTTTTAATCTTTTTTAACTAGTTCTAACCAATTAGTTATTGACCTCTACCTCTTTAAGTTTCTCTTAAATTAATTAATCCTCCTATACCTACAAGTAAATTTACAAGCCTTTCATGGATTTGAACAAACCATCTAAGACAAATTTCTTTTATTTTATCCTCAATCAATTCAACTTTTACTTTATTTTATCTTATATACTATTACTAGTTACAAGTTATTAAGGTGCCTAGATGGTAGCCCTGATGCCTTGAGTACCTTGGTAACTAGGTGGGCATCTAATATATATATTTTATTTTAAAATATTTATATGCATGGTTATTTATATATTTTTATATATAACTGTGATTAAAAATACATAAATAAATAGTATAAATTAACTTATAAAAATATGTAAACTACAAACACAACAATATGACATTTAAAAGTCACAACTTATAAATTAACTTGTGATAAAAGTTGATACATAATAACAAAATAGTACACACAAAGTCTAATGATACTAAAATAAAAATATCTTTTTTAGAAAACATTAAATACCTTACATCGTGCTAGATTTTTTTTGGATGTCTAATTGGACTCAACAAAAATTCGATTAAGTACTATAAGGTGTTCAGCGTACCTAGGTGTTGCCTAGAAATTGCCTTGGTGCCCACCTTAACAACCATGAGCAGTTATCTATTTTAGCATGATTTAAGTCTTCCTGAAGCTCCCTCAACTTAGTTGAATGATGAATAGCTTGCGGAGGTCAATGTGAGCTGTTGGACTTCCCTATTTCGACTGGTGTTGGTCCTTAGTTGGTGGTGAATCTTGTAGCCTTGATGAGCTTCTTGCTCGGTGATGGTGGTGGACCAGCTACCATTGACCCTGTGGAGTTAAAAGTAGAGTGAATAGTTTTTGAAAATGGTTCTCTTTTGAGTGAAGTTACTTGGTCGATTTTATTTATATGATTGGCTCCTTGTATAATTGACAACTAATCCAAAAGATTATTTCAATTATTAGTGTAATCCTAGCCTAATCAACTATCTTAACATTCTTCCCCCTTAAGATAGATTTCACCCTCAATGGCTGGAAACATCTTTGATGAACAGAACCCCTCATTTTCCATCCACCACTGTGTGCATTCATTGTGGAATCACACTTCATATCATAATAATCCAATTCAAGAATGACATCAAAGTCAAAAAAGGATAAAAAATCTTTATTATGTGCTTTGTTTAATTCTCTGCAATCTACACTGAAGTGCCATGTACTGTTTTTCTTCCTCACTAACAACATCAGAGAAGAGAAGGGACTCATGGAAAGTCTGATACGTTCAGCATCCATGAAGGCCTTTACTTGACAATCAATTTCATTTTTTCTTAAAAAAGCATTCCTGCAAGGTGGAACAGAAATGTCTCTCCCTTCATTATTCAACAGGATTTGGTGGTCACTCACCCTCACTTCCAGCAAACAAATCTTGAAGTTGACTCAATAGATCTTGCAGACCAGACTTAATTTCTCTGATTGGACTTAAATTGTCCCTTCTATTTGGATTAACAGTACATGGTCTAGGGCTTTCTGCCACTCCCTTTCCATGACATTAACAAAAATGTCTTCAACTATAGGTGAGCTAAGCCCCTACCACACAATCTCTTTGCCTTCCCATTTGAACTTCAAGTGTTTTTGTTCCATGTTCCATGAAATTCTCCCATCATTTGCGTCCATTGAGCTCCTTTAATAATGTTGTACAACCCAATTTCCATGTACCTCAGCTCCATCTGTAACTCCTATCCTTGACATTCAATAGTAACCTTTAAGACTTCAACTACTGTCACTTAGGTTTTCTTATTTTTCTCACATGATAATTCAACTCCTAGCACCTTGGGATCCATGAAATTATGTGTGTTCCCACCATTTATCATTGTCAAGGCTTTTCTTTCCTTTACCATGATCCATATTTGCATTGTGTTTGGTCCTATGGCTCCTAAAATTGCATGCATTGAGATGACAGAATCTTTAGAGCTAATCCTAGTTGCTACTCTTGTCATGACAACAATTATGCTTCGCTTACCCTGTTCCTGTTGTAAGGCGGGACAATGATGAACTCAATTAGATAAGTTAGAATGGGAGATGAAATAACAATAGGACTAGGTTTTGTAGGGAGAATATAATGTTCATAGCTTGAAGATTTCCTACCTATATATACATAAGACCTCAACTCCCAAAAGCCAGGGGATGGCAATGATCTCAAGGCTAGAGCTTCTCAATGTGAAGACAATATATGGTGGTAGATTAAATTGATTCATTAGCAAAGACAATGACTCTATGTATAAAGGCTACAAAAAAGTGATCATTATATACCATGTAATGTAGGACTAAATCTATAAGAATAACTCATCCTAACCCTAAAATCTATTTATTCATATACTCTAACACCTAAGTTTTAGGATAGGTTATGGCCTATTAGAGTCATGTCACCTGTCATGGGGTGGCAAATGTCTTTTTATTGGTAGATTATAGGTGTGATGTTCCTTTTTTATGCAATTGCCATTATCATTGTCAAGGTAGGTCATAACTAATCAAAGTTATGCCACTTGTCATGGTTAGCAATCTTCCCTTTGTCAACTATCCATAGGATTCTAGTAATAGTTTTCCTCATACTCAAGTTGGATTGTGGAGAGGAAGTGATAGAGGAGCCATTTTTGGTGGAGCACATAATGTAAGGTAAGGTAAGTGTGTTGAAGGAGGGGGTAGGCATATGAATCATGTTGAAGGAAAGGTGTTTTTGAGTAGTGATTTGGGTGGGCAAGGTCATCCTCAAAAAGGCATAAAGAAGTTTTTGTGTTGTGGTTTTCTCAATGATGGTTTGAGCAAACTTGGATGGTGAGAGGAGGTGGGCCTATATGCAAGGTATGGGCTTGCCACTAATCATGGATTAGAGGTGGCATATGAGTTGGTTTAGTTTTAGAGGCCAAGCAAGGTGGCATTGTACCAAGAGCTTTTGGAAGTTCTACCACCCTTACCATTGTCATCTTTCTTAGTTGACTTGTTGAAGGAGAAGAGCTTAGCATCAAGTTAGCTTGCCTTGAATGGTATGTGAACAAGCATCACCTTTTCTATAATTTACACTTATAGTTATATAGGGTATACCCTTTTGTATTGATGTTCCATAGTTTTTTTAGAACAAAGGGTACATTAGATCAAAGGGGAAGTTACTTGCAAGGGTAGGAAGTTTTATTGTGGTTATGTTTGGTATCTCTATTGAAATGCACTGTTGCGTTGTTGGGAGAAGTTTTGTAATGAATTCAATTGTAGACCTTGTTTGTTCAATCTAAGGCTTGAGTAGGCAGAGTGCTTCCAACTTACTCCCCTATTGGAAAAATGACAAATGTATGGGGAGTTATTGACCTATGAAATCTTATAGAGAGATAGGCTAAGTTAGTTTGAAGTTAAATTCAGGTGGCACCCCATGTGATAGTATCCTTCATGCACCCTTCACCAAGTGCATGCACAAGGTTCATTATATTGATCTACCTGAAGATGAAGGCATTGGTTCCATGACATTAAGGTTGACACATTGGGTGGGTGTGTGTTGTTTCACCCTTCTGTTTATTTTGCAATTGGCTAGCTTCAATTGAATATGTTTAGTCGCAAAGGTTTATGCTATTCAAGTCTTTGCCTCCTACAATGCCTTAAAAGACATGGGACTAAAAAGTTGATTTTCACAAGTGTTCCATTGGATGTATGCACCGAGCTAGAGCACTCTAGGAGTGATGCTAAGTGAGCTATTGGGGCTGACAATTCTAAGCATACCTTTAAGTACTGAGTTGTGGTCACCTTAGAGTTGAGTTGAGCCATGCACTCTTTTTTGGTGTTCAGTCTTTTGCTTGGTGTTTTGTAGTATGACCTAAAAGCTTTAACGAAGTTCTAAATGAATTGTTGTTGCATTAGTTGGAGGTCGTGTTTGCCTATTTAGTTGTCTATTTTCTTTATCTTGATAATTAATATAGGTTGTGCAGTAGGGTTTACTGATGATGTTGTTGTTTGGTTGAGTTGTCATTAAGGCCTCTCCTGCAAAGCAAAATTTGTGGGAATTGGGAATGCTTTAAACATCCCCAGGTTGCATTGGTGAAGGTTGAAAACATGCTCTAAGAATTGCAATGGATGAGGGAAGCGGTAGAATCTTAGAATGTTCAAGTAGAGGGGAGGGTTATTGTTCCTATGAAGGTTGTTGAGGGGTTTTTGCCATCCGAGGCATATTAGTACAAGGTTTGTGGCTTGATGTTAAAGTTTGTTGAGTGGACAAAGGAGTTTGCTCAACAGTGCAATCATGGACCTCTTCTATCTGAAGTAGACGACAACATCAATGTTTAAAGGCATGTTGAGCCCTTAGATGAGGTGACTAAGCAGAGAAGCAAGCCAAATTAGGGAGAGTGAATTGTTCAACCATTTGATGTAGTGGATCATGTGAGGTATTTGTTGTTGCAACCATTGTCGAGAAATAGCTAAGGTAGGGGAGTGAGGATTGCACATGATCTCTCTTTGTTATGCTACTTGGACAATATGTTTTGCATTATGGCCATGATGCTTGAACATTACCTTTCTTGATGTTGAATGGTAGTAAGGGTGAAGTTTAGCATGATATGTATTTAGGAAGTGTTTAGGGAATGAACTTTGACCTATTATGTATGGGAAACCTCAATTATATATCTTTTTTGTTTTATTTATATCTTTTGTTCCTTGCATTGCTTGTTCACTACTTTATCCCTAAGTCATCAACTTCCTTTAGTATGAGAAAGGGTATGTTCATATGTTGGGATGAGCTATTTTGGGGAATTCAAGTTAAGGATGATTAAGTTGTGTTGGGCTTGCTAAAGGTTGTTCGAATCCATTGATCAAGCTATGTTAAGGTCATACATGAGTTTAACTAACCATATGGAGGTTGATCTATAGTATGGCCATGTGTGATTTTTACAACCTAGACAGGTCAAGCCTTACATGGGTTCTTTGACCTAAATGGGTTGAGCTTCGTTGAGGCCATACATTGGTTTAGCAACCTAGGTAAGCCAAGCTTAGTTGAGGCAATGTGTGGATTTTGTGACCTAGTAGGTGAAGCTTTGTCAAGGTCATGCGTAGGTTCTTTCTATAACTTGGATAGGCTAACCTTTGTTGAGGATGTGTGTGGGTCTTGTAACCCAAATAGAGAAACCTTTGTTGAGACTATACGTGGGTTTGTGGTCATAGACAGGTTAAGGTTTATTCTAATTGTACATTGGCTTTGTGCCCTAGATAGGCCAACTTTTGTTAGGCCACACATGGGTTTTGTCATCTGGGTTGGTTGAGCTTTATTGAGGCCACACATGCATTCTATGATGTAGGTAGGCTAAGCTTCATTAAGGTCATATGTGGGTTTTATGATCTAGAGAGGCTAAGCTTCTTTGTTTAGGTTAGGCTTTATAGGGAAAAATTATCAAAATGTGGGATGATAATTCTTTATAGGGCGATGGATAGTTTATGTTTAGGTTAGGCTTTATATTAAGGTTTTTTATTTGTATGTCATTAAAAAATTTGATAATACTTGTACGTCATCTAAAAATTCATGTTTACTTGCATGTCATTAAAAAATTATAATTCCTTCTAGAATATCCTTCTAGTGAATGTATCAGGGATAACGGTAGATACATCAAGTTAAAATGGAGATTTTATTATTAGGAAATAAGTAAATATGAAATTTGAATGACGTACAAGTTATTACTAATTTTTTTTGATGGCATGCAAGTGAAATATCCTTTCCATTATTACCATTATGTTTTGGTCTGAGTATCATGAAGCATGCATGATATTGTGATTCAGCAAGGCTCACCTTACAAGACTAATACTCTTTGGTGATGGATGAATTTGCACTACATTAGGTTATATTATTTCCTCAAGTAGAATTATGTTTCTTATTTCCATGGACACTCTCCTACGTCTGGCCATGGGCATCTGGAGGCACTTATTGCTCTTCTGCACTTAAGCAATAATTTGGCGCTCATCGGATGTCAGACTTGTTGGGCTTCCTTCAATTCTCCGTGCAGTTAATCCCAGCAGTGGTGGTTGTGGAATGTGTTACCGTTATTGCTCCAAGTGAGGGACCAATGCCTCACAGTAGCAAAAAATTCCTTTCTCCTTCAGTGCAGTTGATAGATCTATAGGTTAGTTGTCGATCTCATCTAACTTGGTCCAGCTTTTATCCTTTACCAATCCAGTAAAGAGAGCTCTCTGATGGTTGGATTGTCCACTTTGTATCCACATAGAGCTGGATCAGGCACATTATTGTTAATGAACTACTTTGTATTTATAACAAAAAATTGCAATTGTTAATTTTTCAATAAACCTATATTCATGTTTTCTTATCTTCATTCCTGCCAAAGAAAACCTTGAATGTAGCTTTTCTCTTTCTTTTTTTGGGAATGATGAATCCATTCTGTCAGGATGTTAAAGTAGCCCTAGAACATATGAAAGTGGAAGATGCTACAACCGCAAAGGTCAGAAATCATACTTAGCTGGTGGATAATTGCATATATTAAACAACATGATTTGAGTCACAGGTTGATCTTGTCCAGGTTCCGGATATCATCTCCATGCCCCTTGAAGCAAAACCTGTGAAGATTGAACCAGAAAACTCTAGCAAATTTTCTGACCAGCAATCTTCCTTTCCATACCCCAAAACATGACTGAATCATTGGATTTGCTGCTCGAGTCTTTCCCACAAACCTTATTTGCAAAGTAACATGATTTCTTTGTCATCCCATAACGAAGGGAATGAATACCACCAATGCAACCTTTTCATATAGTGCATTTGAATTATATTGAAGTATTCATAAACCCCAAATAGAGAAACCCTACACTTGAAGATGTCTACAATCTTTAGCCTAAAACATAGACAAAAAAAATGATTGAATTGAAATGTACTTATTGTCAAGAATTTTTTAAAATCAGTGAATTTTTTTGCAAAAAATGGAATTATGTTCAAATATGGTAAAAGGTTATGAGTTTTGCCAATTCTATAACAGATTCAAGTAATACACGTTCATTTACACAATATACGTTATTTATATCAAATGTCATAAAATTTTCAAAATTATGCTACAAAAGTAGAAAATAAAAGCTATGACTTCTACAAATTTTATGTTAAATTCCATTTGATGCAAGTCATTTACACAATATATATGCCATTTAAATTAAATTTGATAAAATTCCAAAAATATTTTATAAATAATAGAGAGCAAGGGCTCTTGGAGTGTCAAAAATTAACTGGTAGTTCCATGCAATACAAGTTTATTCACACGATATTTGTGTCATTTAAACAAAATTTCGTTAAAGTTCCAAACATGTTTTGGAATAACTCTTATTTGTAAAAATTTTATATTAGATCCAAAAAAATAACAGATTACTCATACAAAATCTATGCCATTTAAATTAAATTTTATCAAAAAATTGTAAATGCATTAAAAATAATAATCATCATTTTTTCATAAAAAGTCATGGCATTTAAATCTAAGTTAATTAAATTTTCTGAAAAAGATAAAAATCAGTAATTTTTTTGAAAAAAAATCTAAAATAATGGATTCCTTACTGTGAAAATCTCCGATATAAGAATAAAAGAACTTGTTATTGCACACATAAAAGGGAAGATACTTTAAAAAGTAAGAAAAAACATGAGAGCCTTCCTTAGATTTGAGTAAGAATATCAGCATTTCATGGATATATGCAATTTACATTAAACTTTCCAAAATTACAAAAAATTATTTACAAACAAAAAATTTTGGATATGCAATAGACACAAAAATATATTTATATCATCAAATTGAACTTATAAAAGATCGACGAAAAGCAACACACTTATTGATCTCCACACCTCTTACAGCGTAATCCAATTAAACTATTATAATAACTAATAAAGTACACAAGACTGTCCCTTTGAATGATTAAGAAGTTTCCCTTTGAATTTTTTCAAAATTAAGATTCGAAATCTATAACATACTTTACAAAAAAATATTTTACAATTTTTTCACAGATTTAAACTCACATTTATAGATTCAATTGAGAAATCCTTCATTATTCGATTATTAAAGACTATGATTTCTAGCTAATTTAGATAATATATGACCCAAGGTATTCGGGTGGTAATCCCACGTTTCTCCTCCTCTGTTACAAGTTAACTTACAACACTTCTAATCATTAAAAAAAAAAAAAGAGGTTGAAACGCACGGAAAAATTGCAAAAATTTATGAAAAAAATAACTAACAAAGTAAAACGTTGAATACCATAGCTACCATTCACAATTATTGAATCAAAGGAGGATTAAGTTGTAAATTTCCCGGACGATAAGAAGCACTGGCGTTGCTTCCATCAACCGCGGCTTTTTCCTCTTCTTGCGAGCTTCCCGCTCTCTCGACTTCTCTTCTCTACCTCTGGTTCTTCCAATGCCGCCTTCCGTCTTCACTCCCGTTTCCACATCCGTTCTCTTTCCGCTGGTCTTCTCCTCTTTTTCCAGCAACTCCCGTCTCGAGAACTTGAGCCGAACCTCGCGATTCTCCTCCTCTGCGATCCGAAGAACGTCAGTCTCCATCCTCCTCCGCCCTCGCGCTGCTCGCCGGAACACTCGCTCCCCCTCCTTTTCAGTCAAGAAGAAGCGGATATTGCCTTCCGTCAGCGAAGACGAGGAAGAGGAGGAGGAGGACGATGAGGATGTGGCTGCTGCCGAGTACGAATCAGGGATGTCAGAGGGAGATTCGTACGGTGAGGATGAAGAAGACGAGGAGGAGGATGAGGAGGAGGAGGCGGAGAGTTCGTCCGGGGCCGAGGCAATGAATGATGCCCGTGCAGGATTCGAAAAGCACAAGTGGCAGAGGGTCGCGAGACTTTTGAAGGATGCTAAGGAATTCGGGGACGGTATTATTGATTATCAGGAGCTTGCTGGCGTCTATGATTTTCCCATCGACGTGTTCCAGGTCTGTTTGCACTTCTTCTTCTCGTGTCTTGTACCTATTTTCTGATCTCCCCTGTCTAAAGGATATTGCTTCATTTGATGTGACGAAAAGATATCAAGTGGTATTGTTGCAAGAAATGTTATTATTTTGACATGATTTGGTATCAGAAACACTCAATTTCGTATCATGTTGGTAAATGTTGATAAAATTGTTACCACAGGTTTCTTTTACATATTAGTACGGGTTGAATGGTACATAAATTGATGAGGGCGGAAATTCAGATGGATGCTAGGAAAGTATCGTAATATTTGGTGTAGAAATTGCTATAGGAAAAACCTTTCTAAAGATCTTTCATATCATGTGAGAAAAGATGGTGATTGGTTCCTTGAAGTTCATATGGTTAATGTTTATCCGAGATGTATCCTCTAAAATATTTGACATTTACCAGACTAATCACAAGTCCCTTTTGTTATTACAACATTACTTCCTTTAAGTTAAAGACCATAGCTGCATGTATTTCACATCACAATTATTCCTCTCTAAGGTGCTTCCCAAAAATGAATTACATAATTAGAAACCTTTGTTGTCAAAGATGAATGAAGAAATATAACATCATTTGGCTTATCTAGGATGACACGTGAAACATGATTTTCTTCTTATTAACATTTCTTTGGTTTTTTTGAAGTCCTTGTTCCTAAGTTTTCATCGCAGCCTTAGTATCCTAAATGACCATATAAGACCTTACACCACTAATAACTCATGATTCATGATTCATGAAGGATGATTATAGACCAGAAGAATCCAGATATATCCTTTCTCTTATAGATTTTTTGTTCATTTTCTCAAGTGAATATTACATTTATATTTCTTTTACAAAAATTCATCCAGCAATTGGCCATTGAAGCTTTCCTTGGAGGCTCCTCAGTTGTAGTGTCTGCCCCAACAAGCAGTGGAAAGACTCTAATTGCAGAGGCTGCAGCTTTAGCTACAGTTTGCAAAGGGCGGCGGATATTTTATACAACCCCATTAAAAGCCTTATCCAATCAAAAATTTCGAGAGTTTCGGTAATTTCTATTTCTTTTATCTTCAATTACAAAAATAGAAGTGCTATATTTCATAAACAATTAAGGTTTGTACCACTGATCTTTAATATACAGCTGATGCATTGATCCATCATGATCTAGGACAAATTCAATAGTTTGTACAGTTCTTTGCACTTTCAAATCTTCTCTTTTGATTATTTAGGATTAAAGTAGGATGGATGAAGTGGATAAATGCTTCTACAGTGTTATGTGATTGGAAGATACCATTAAAATTAAAAGGAAAATTCTACAAAACTGCTAGTTGCTCAATTGTATTTTATGGTTTGGAATGGTAAACCATAAAATATGATCATACACAAAAAGTTTGTATTTGTGAAGATGCAAATTCGTAGATGGATGAATGATATATAAGAGATAAGTTAAAGATGATTTTATTAGAAATAAAGTAAGAATTGCATAAATTGAAAATAAGACAAGAGAAAGTGTTTTTGCAATGTTCTTAAGAGGTCAAAGGATGCACTAGTTAGGAGAGGACATTCATTAATGCAGAAGAAATTAAAATAAGTAGAAGAATTCCTAAAACCATTTAGTTAGAAATTATAAGGGAAGATTTAAAGTTATATAATTTAATCAAAGATTTGATTATAAATAGAAATATACGAAGAAAAGGATTCTTGTGGGCATCCCTACATAGTAGGATTATGGTTTAGGCTGTTGTTATCACCTAACATAGAAATGGAATAAAGTTATTCTATTCTATTCCATTCTATTTCGTTTTCTCTAATATTTCATTCCAACATTTCTTCAATTCTTGTGTAATTCCATTCTAGTGTATCAAATGCAGTGCTATAGTTTGTGCTTTCATATCAGTCACCATCAGAAATGACAATTCCAGTTTCTGATGGCACTTTTTATCTGTGAAGAAATCTGTCAAGATCATTGCCGTGATGTGGGTTTCCCAGTAGAGAAAAGTAGAGAGATTTAGCTTGAACTGAATGATGTTTGTCATGTTTAAACCTGCTAGATGTGGATACTTCGAAGTTGGAGACCATTGTAATTCTACTTGATCCAGGACTGGAGATGGCAGATGCCATGATCAACACCAGCAGAAAACCCCAGGATGCAGAAGAGGTTGATGGCACCTCTTCTGTTCTGATTCCGTGCACTCTAATAGATAGATTTAGGTTTATTCGTCCTTCCTTCTATTTTAGAGATATCAGGAGAGATGTGGATACATGAATATTCATAATGTGACATATTCTGTTAAACTGCTATTATTCATAAAATAGCAATGATGGTTATGACACCATGGTAACAGAAATTACAGCTCCTTATGAACAAGCCCTTAATTGGGCATAACTAAAGCATATAGTTAAAAAATCCATTATGTTTCAGGCCAATTAGTTTAGTGGGACCATGACTTTCAAATAGTCCCATGCCGACATCCACTAATACAGATGTTTCCCTTTTTATGCCGAAGTTTTCCCTTTAATCTTCAGGTTATCACCATTTGGGCAAATTCCTTGGAACTGAGAGGGCCTGTTTGTCATACTGAAGTTTGTTTATTCTTGTTTTGCTTGGTGTTTATAAACAATCAGCTACATGGCTCTGTTCTTGCTTTCTTGGGCTTTTATATGTTTTAATAAATATGATCTCTATCTAATCTTATCTTAGTTTCCTTCTAGTGATACATTTGGTGAAAGTTTCGTTGGTCTTCTTACGGGGGACTCTGCAGTTAATAGAGATGCTCAAATATTAATCATGACCACTGAAATCCTGCGGAATATGTTGTATCAAAGGTAGGTTTCTTAAACTAGACAGTTAAAGTCATATTAGAGTTCATGATCATGCTGAAACATAGTTTACATGATTCAATATTGTCTTACTGTTAAAAAGCAATGTTTTGACAGACAGTTGCATAATACTGTAATATTTCTATGCAATTCAGTATTTTCCTGCTGCAGCTAAAAATGCACCATTCTGAATAGCATTTGTGTACTACTTTGTGTATATTTCTCATTTCAATAGTTGTCCTTTTCTTCGATATTCTAAGTCTGAGACTGAACTCTTTCTTAGAATGCAAGATCTTTGGATTGAATAACAGGGATAGGTAAGCTCGACATTCTTTGGGGTATGTTGGTGTGTTTCTGACATTGTAACCACATTTTCCATAAAATATCCAACCAACAACCATCATTCCTTGATTATGTGTTATTATTATTTCATTTAACTAAATAAGATGGGGCTAATGGTCATCTAACCTGTCAATAATAACTGGAAAGACTATTAAATCCTTACAATTCTAATCTGTCCTAGTTATCAAATTTAAAAAGGTAAAAAGATGAGAACTTTCAATGATACTATAAATATGGACATGCTTATTGAGAGGATATATTATAGCAAAAATATTAAAAGAAATGCAGTATGCAACAAATGCTCAATCCAAACTCTAATGAAGCAATCATGATTTTCACTGAAACTTCTAGAAATCATCTGTTCTAAGCTGATCCACTGTAAGGTGCAAGCAATGTTGAGCAGATTGATAACAGAATCTGACAAGAAAGAAGAGTTGGCTGATGATTTGTTAGATGCAAAGAGAGAAATAAGATAGATTCTAAAACAAATCTTGAAGGATTATCTTAGCAATGAATAAATCACTTGGAGATAGAGGTCAAGAACTTTGTGGCTGAAAGCTGATGACAAGAATACCAAATTTTTTCAGAAGCTGGCCTTTGTCATTGACATCTCAATCAATTTGGGTTCTGTTACCATTTTGAGCCAGATTCACATTGATAAAGACAATATCCATGGTTAGATTGAGAGCTTTTATGGACATCATCTGACTAGGAAGAGTTGAACATTTTTGGAGTCATAAAACCTGAATTTCCAATGAATCACTGATGAGTAGGTTAGAGTTCTAGAGGCTAAATTCATAAAAGAGGAATTGAGGTGAGCTATTTTTGCAATGATAGGTGATAAGTTGCTTGGTCCCATTGGCTTTCTGATTCTATTCTTCTAAAGGTATTAGGATTTGATTATGCAGGACATAATGCTATTCATGTCAGATTTTCATTGAAATGGAGGGGGAGATTGGCTGTGCCACTAAGACTTTGATTACACTCATTCAAAAAAGTTAGGTGCCACAACTATTGGTGAGTTAAGTTGATTTACGTTTTTAATGAAGTTTAAAAGATAGTGACTAAATGTTTAGTGGTAAGATTAAAACTGGTTTCTTTCAAAGCTTATTAATGATCATGAAACTACTTTTGTAAGAGTTGCCACATTTTGGATGGATTTTTGGTTGCACATGAATGCATGGAAGCTAGATGGTAATAGAAGAAGGCAAGATTTGTGTGAAAGCCAGATATGGAAATGGCATATGACAATGTATCTTGGAGTTGTTTGGAGCAAGTGATGTGCTGCATAGGATTTGATACAAGATGGCAGGATTGAATTGGGCATTGTATCAATTAGCTTTCTTTTCAGTCTTGATCAATGGTTGTCCCACTCATGATTTTTAATGTGGTAAGGATCTTTGTCAAGGAGATTCTTTGTCTTTGTTTCTATTCTTATTAGTTGCTGAGGTGTTTGGTTGAATGTGCATCAAGGAAGAAGCAAATGGCCTAATTAACAGTTTTTCCTTACATCAAGATACTTAAGTATGAAGCATTTGTTTTTATTCTTATTACGTTAGGGGCATCCTAATGGAGTGCTTAATTCAAAAAAAAGCTTTTCCTTGGCAAGTATTTGTATGTTCTGTGGTTTACATAAGGAGCATATGTTATCTACTATTTGCCTACCCATCTATGAGTAGACAATGACATTCATGGATGGGACTAAATGCTCATAGGGCATTGGTACACAAGAGTTTTGGTAGAGATGGGTGATTAAGAGAGGGGAAGGCTAAATTTGAGAAAAATATGGCAGAGATAATGGTTGGAAAAGAATGATAGGTTGTTTTGAGGTGTCTACCATGATGAGATGCACTTCACTGAAAGGTGATCAAGTGCGTGGTTGATTGTATAAGGTCTTGGTGGGCTAAGGTGCAATGGTAGATGTAGATGTTTTGACATGGCTGTAAACACTTGAGACCTTTTGATTTTATGCTTGTTTTGCTGTGTATTAAAACTACCTACCCTACTTTATACCTTTGCTTAAATTGTTTTTCTCGTTCCTTGTCCTTTTGGGGGTCTCATATAAGATGCCTAGTTGTTTTTCTGTTTTCGTTTTAGTTTTCCCATGATTTGTGTAGGCTTTTTTCTTGATTTTAATATATTTGCTAGTTGCAGCTCAAAAAAGTTATGGTATCATGCCTTGTATGACTTAATGTCTATTTTATGTCATAAAAATATGCTATTTTAATATTTGAAATTTTATTTTTGAATATCTTATTAATTTAATATCATATCCAAGTGTAGCAGTACCCAAATTTTAGAAAATTATCAAATTCCTGTATCCAAATTGCTTCATACTTGAATCTTTGAATTGTGGTGCTTCATAGCATGTGACCTATATTTTCTAGTCCAATTCTCACATTTCTTTTCCATAGGAGTTGAATGAGGAAGATCCAATTCCTCCTTTATTTTTCTTGTTTAGACCTTATTCTTGACTCTGTTGGGTTTCAACAGGAGATTTAATGCATTCTTGCAGTTCTTTCTTAAGAAACTACTTTGGCTTCGTTTGTCTGGTTTTTCAAATGTTCTTTGTGCCATTTTAGTTTTGTATACAATCTCTTTCTTGGGCCCCTTTCCTTTAAAGTTTGTGCTATCACTTTAGACCATAACAATTCTTGAACTTGAACAAGCAAGTTAGATCTGATAGTCTATAGGAGCCATTTAATCTTCTCATTAGCAGAGAGGATAACACAACACATTTGAATAAGGCTACACCATGTCCATCTCTCTTGAAATGAAGATACAATTACTACTTTTTGATTACAGTGAATTGATAGAGATTAGACCAAGTGAATTGACACTTTATGTGTTAATCAATCATTTAGTGATGTTGTCATTGTATACTGGCATCCCCATGCAATATAAGTAAATCCCTCTCTAGCTCAGTCTTCACCTTTGTTAATACCACAATTTGTAGTTTAACAAAAGAAGATAATACAATTTCGTCCACAAGCACCATATTGGTTATCACATCCCATTATGACATTGGACACCCTAGTCATTATCAAGGTTTCAAAAATCGATCTGGATCTGTGATTTATTGCTGATCTGGATTATTTTTGTAGTTGAGTGATATGAAAATCACCTATATATTTGATATCATTTAAAGTTGATTAATTTGTCATCTAGGATTTTAGTTGATCCATACAAAGGATTGGTTGATCCAATGAAAGGTTCTTTGTCGAAGCCTCTTTTCTTTTCTACCACCATTGTAACTTATTATGGTTTTCAAGTGGGGAGAGGACAAATGAATAAGAAGGAGAGGAGAGGTTGATACATGTGAAAAAAGAAATAAAAAAAGAAGGATAAGAAAGAGAAAAAGCAGAAACACTTGAATTTGAGAAAGGGAAGAGATGGTGAAACATGTGAAAAAAAAGAGAAAAAGGGGGAGAAAGAAAAAAAGGGAAAAAAGAGAAGGGAAGAGAAAAGAAACATGAAAATTACACTTTCTTATGAATAACATTCCTTTTCTACCTATTTCTTGTATTCACACAAACTTTATTTTCTATTTTTTAATTAATTCATGTGAGATTTTTTCAAAAAGATATTAACAACATTATAGGAATAAAAAATTATAGAGATTATAAAAATTCTTTCATATCATGCATAATCTTATTAATTTGTATTTCATGCGTGAATTGTAATTTGATACATAATCTATTGAAATGTAACCTGATAAATATTAAATTGTAACTTAGATTTTATTGAAATGTAACTTGATATATATTGAAACATAATTTGGTTTCTATTAAAATATAACCTGAAATATATTAAATTATAACTTGGATTATATTTAATTATAACTTAGATTTTATTGAAATGTAACTTGAGATATATTGAAGTGCAACTTAAATTTTAAGTCATTTATTATTATGAGTTTTTTTAGTTATTTATATATAATTTAAGACTTTTCTCATGCATGTGACCATTATATCTCTATCTAATTGACATTTTATGCACGATAATTTCCTAAAAAATTTATCTAATTATTTTTATATGCTTATTATAGCTTGTTTTATCTTATCACTGAATTTCTAGTTAAAATTTGGAATTTTTTGGCCATTTCGACAAACGTATTGAGTTTCCACTTATATAATATTTGATGTATTTTTCTTTTTCAGATGACCGATCCTTAATACAATACCGGTATTTGAAACCTTGGTCATGATTACAACAAAAATAGATGTTCATATGTTTTCCCTTGAGTTTCATTATTTCCCTTCTTAATTGAATAAATCAGCTTCTCTTAATTGTTACTAGACCCATGTACACCTCACTGCTATTTTATCGACTCTCCTCCTTTTAGTGTTGGCGTGGTTTCTTCATGGAGCAAATTGTTTCAAGTTGATACGATTGTTCTTGATGAGGTCCACTATCTCAGTGATATATCACGTGGTACGGTTTGGGAAGAAATTGTATGTAATTTGTAATATTCGTCATCTTCTGCTACTATATTTACCTTTAACTGCTTTCTTCCATGAATCTTTAACTCATTTTAAATAATTGCAATTTTTTAGGTGATTTATTGCCCAAAGGAGGTTCAACTTCTATGTCTTTCAGCAACAGTGGCAAATCCAGATGAACTTGCTGGTTGGATTGATCAGGTTGGACTGCATAAATTTTCTTGCATGAGTCTGTTTGATTTAAAATATTAATGGAAGTTGAAGTTAGAACTTGAGAAGTGTTTGACGTTCTTACAACTAAGGTTCTTAATGTTTTTTTCATGCCTTAATAGTGTTTGACATTGAACTTCGGCCTGACAAAAATAGGAAACCATGTCAAAAGTCTGTAAAAAGTTAGGGGAAGCATATAGAACTACTTCTATTTGGTTTCTTCGTGACCATTAAATGATGATGATTCTTGATGGTGATTATAATGATGATGGTAGCAGAGATAAAGAGCCCATGCAAATGAGAGTTACTAAAATAAATTTATAGGTTACTTAACACTTTGACACAAGATTGTATTTGCATATGGCACATGGGATGAAGGTAATGGAGTTAATTAATTATATCAATAATAACCATTTCCATACAATTATAGCAGAAAATATTGAGTGTAGGTAGATTCATATCGTGGAAGTGTTTTGGAATCCTTTGATATATTGAGTGTATGTGATCCCACAGGTCTTTGTGATCACACATCTTTTGGTTCACATGGGAATTCTAAATATTAGATCTTCTCATGTTCAAACTCAATAATGTGTGTGAGATTCTAGTTCAATTATGCAGCATTTACACCCCAAAATTTCCAAGCACATCCTATAGAACAACATTTCAACAATTCAACTCCCCTTAACAGCATTACCCATTACATCCTCCTATAAGAACAATCACTTCTGATTGTGCATTCCCACACATCAGATTCGTTTCCCATTTTCACAGTATATAATACCAATATATGCATTGGGTAATTTTGTGTCGCAAGATGAATAATAGATATGTGAAGAAATTTTTTGGTAATTCCTCACTCCTCAGTCAATAATATGGATACCACTTAGAGAAGCAAGTATTCAATGTGGTACTGAACATTCACATATGAGGCTAGTAGAAATTAATATAATAATAATTTTTTGAATGCATATAATTATTCTTAAGACATTTTCCATGCGTACTAACACCAATATTGACTTTATGCTAAATTTTAATAATACAAAGTTGGTAGAAATTTAACTTAATTGATTTTATGTGTTATGCCTTACATTATCTTATCCAAGAGGTTCAAGTTGAAATTCAGGGTCTTTTGTTCAAGTTTATGCCTGCTCTTTTTCACAGTCTTCACTGGACGTGTCTCCTTTTTCCTTATTGGGACTAATGTTTGAGACAATATTGATATTTTATACCTTGGTTTGGATTGGAAATCATTTGTGGCTAACTGCTGTTGTTGGGACTTGGAACCACGCTTGGGAAGTCCAATATTGGGTTTTGATCATGACTTTGGTATCATGGAAAAAGATGAAAGCTATGTACACTATTTTTAGGAAAGATCCCACTCTCTTGTGCAGTGTAGTAATAGAATGCTCAGGAAGTTCTAATCATAATACGATACATGAATTGCAGTCCAATTGCCTGATAAAAAATTGAAATATGGAGACAAAGTATGGTATCAACTTTCTCAATGTTTTATAGTTCTATAATAAACAATCTGGCTAGGTACATATGTTTTCTGTTAAGCCTCACTAGCTTCTTATTATTTTATCTTTTTAGATCCATGGCACAACGGAGGTTGTGACTGCCAGAAAACGCCCTGTTCCATTGCGTTGGCATTTTTCTCTCAAGAATTCCTTGGTGCCACTTTTGAATAAGAATGGTACCAAGATGAACAGGTCAATAGTTTGTTTCTTCTCTCTGTCTTTAGTTTGGATTTCAGATACTCGGCTTTTGTTTCATCTAAATAAATACATTGATTTTTTTCACCAGTGTTAATAATTCTACTGGATTACCATCCAATCATTTGGCCAATAAACAAATTGTAGTATTAATAATTCTAGTATTAATTGTGTCAAAGGGACCTTATGTTGTAGATGTTCCATTGTTTGCAGTGATACTGAATGGACCAATTTTTTGAATGTGAAAAGAGGATACATTAACAATGTGAACAAGAAGGTCTACACAAGCTGTAGGTGAGCTGAAAACAAGTTGGAAACAAATAAATGGGTTTCGAGAACAAAACCAGTAAAAGAGAGGAAAAAGATAAAAACAACCAGGAAAAAAGTGATTAACGCCCTAAAGAAACCCCTAAAGAATTTCCTTCATAAGTTCAGTTGCATCTGAAGCCATGTGAAGACCTTCACATCTGACATAATTGCTTGAACACACTAGGGTCTTGTTCAGTCCACTACATAACCTGTTTCTATGACCTAAAAATGGTTATCATCATGATCTAAATCTCAGAAGATTCTATTATTTCTCTCCAGCCATTGCTTTCACCAAACAGTAAAGTGGCACGCCTTTAACTGGTCATATTCTCTGCAAGGAAATTACAACTAGTTCACATTGGACATACAATCCCAACCAAGAGTGCCACCATCTTGTCATTGAAGGTTACAAAAAGAATGTGCTAAAGATTCTTTGTTGATGTAATAGAATCTGCATATACTTGCCAATAGGATGTCCCTCCTTTGCAACAGGTTCTTTGTAGGAGTGCCATCATGCCAAAGCTGCGATGTGAAAAATTAGACTTTGTAAGGATCCAGCTATTCCAAATGTGCTTGAGCTCATTGCATTTGATGCCACCATAAGTCAACACCAAATAGGGGGACTTTTTGCTCTTTGTTGCTACTCCATAGACACAACTTAAGGATTACCAATAGAAATGAGAGATCAATGAGTCTAAAGAGAAAAAGAAGTTTAACTAGGTCAGAGGATTCTGAATTGATCAAATTTCTTTGAAAATGAACGTCCCAAACCATCGTTATTGCAAACTTCTCAAATCATTCAACTACATTCATATTGGTAGAGGATACAATGGAGAATAATTCTGGGATTTCAATAGCCAGTAGGGAGTAGACCACTCACTTATTCACCCCAAAAGCTAATCTATACCTATTGCATACAAAAAGTCTTAACCCATAACTTACTGCCTCATCAACTTCTAAAATATATTTCCATAGACACTTTTGCCTACTAGCAACCAAACCTCCCTTCGATACCAACCGCAGACCACTTCTTCCTCTCCACAGGTAAGAGTGTTCCCTCACCTCATGGGATTGCCAAATTCAATTCACTATAAATGTCACAAATTTATAGAGTGGAGTTTTTGTACCTCAAATCGATTTTCACATTTAGGCTGGTAGATCATATTCCACACCACAAGTTGTAATACAGAAGAAGTTTTTCATCTGCCTTTCCATAAGAATGGATGTTGAATTCATTCAAGGTGATTGGCTATTGTAATTGGTATTTTGCTCAAAGACAAGTAATGAATCAGAAGTTTGGTGATCCATTCAGCCCAATATCTAAGTGGCAAGACATGCATTATGACTTTGAGATGGCAAATAGAGAGGAGAGTGGGGAAGAAGTTGAAAAACATCTTGGGTCTCGACAAGCAGAGTGTGGTGTGACTCTTGGAAGCACTTGTTTGTTATTTATTTATTTTTTATATATCCTCCCCAGTCTATATAAGGAGTGGGGGTCCAACTAAACAGACAGGATTACATAATAGAAATAGAAAAGTACAATCCCAAAATAAAAAGGTTCTAGGATCTTCCGAGATTACAATAACCCACAGGCTCCATATACAACTGATTTGTAATGGTTCTAGGTGGTTGGAGCTCATCTGTAAATTCTGAATAGCTCTTGTGATAGAGGCCTAGCTTTGCAAGCATGTTAGCAACATAGTTGCACTCTCTAAGAACATGACAAAAGCTTTGGACTTGACTTATGAGAGGAACAAGATTCAGCCAAATAACTCTATTGATGGTGGTTAGGCAAAGACCGTCTTGAGTGACATTATGAAGTAGTTGAGAGTCAGTTTCCACTTCCTCATATCATTTCGTAATACACATGAGGTGACCCTGAAACAGGGCATTAAGCTCCACCAACATGCTATCAATTGAGCCAAAATAACAGCTGAATGTCAAAATCAACTTGCCACTGCCATCTCTAAGGACTCCACCTCTTGAAGCATGTAGACTATCAACAGCTCCATCAGTATTTAGTTTGAACCTGCTCTGTTCAGGTCTGTCCCATTTTATCCTCCTATCTATACTGAAGTCTTGGGGGTTGAAATTCTGAGCCTGAATGAAGACTTGTAAGTCCCTACAAACCCTTCATTGGATATCCTTAAATGTCTCCTTCAGATCCCCATATTTAATGTTACAACGACTCTTTTAAAAATGCTAGAGCATCATTGCCGAGAAGAATTTCTTGATCTTGCCATTAGGGTGTTTTGCCTTCACTTGAATTGAGTTTGACAGGAAAGATTTCCAGTCTGAATGTGAGTTTATATTTGAGTTGAGTATGTCATTGCACCATTTCCAGCCTTGAATAGCCCACTCACCACTAAACCAGAAATGGTCAATAGAGTCTTGGTGTCTTTGTATTTTACAACAGATGTAGCAAGAGGTGAGGAAGAATCCTCTCTTCTGGAGATTGTCATCAGTAGGCAGCACATTAGAGAATGATCTCCACAAGAAAAAGGATACTTCAGAGGAGAGAAACTTTGTCCAGATGCCTGCAAAGATGGGTTGAGACTGCACCTTAGATCGTGTAAGGTGTCATGTTGTTTTCACTTCCAGCATATTGTTTTTTGAATAAATCCAGTGAAACTGGTCTTCCAAATTAGATACTGAATCCCTTTGATGATTTCTTTTTTGATGTTATTAGGAAGAAGAAGGTCCTCCAGAATCTCTCTGTTGGTTTTAATCATCTTAATAGTCAATGATTTGTATTCCTCAGGTATGGGAACATGCTCAACTAATCTACCATAGTTTAACCACCATGCCTTTCATATTAATTCTGTCCACGCCCTCTATCCATTTAGTATGTTGTAAAATGCTCTCCTAGGCAGACTAAAACCATCTGGATCTGATACTAGTGTTTCCAGTAACCAAATTCTTAGAGATGAGCTCAGAAATAGCTCTAGAGCATGTGCTACTATTAGTAATATATCTCCAAACCTGTTTCATGTGCAGAGCTTGCATAATCTCATTTAGGTCTCTCACACCAAGACTACCTTTCCTCCTTAGATTTAGTGATTTTGAACCACCGAACCTAATTATGTGCTTTTTAGAGCTTCCCTAAAGGAAATCAACAACCAATTTCTTGCATTTGTCCAATACTCCTTGAGGAATATCATAAACACTTAGGGTATGTATAGGAATACTAGCAAGAATGTGTTTAATAAGACTTAGATGACCTCCCATTGACAAAAAGCTCTTTTTCCATTTGGCAAGTTTGTTTTGGATCTTAATGATGATGTAATCAAAATATTTGCTTTTGCATCTACCATAAAAAATGGGACATCCCAAGTAATGAAAAGGCATATCACCCCTCTTGAAACATGTGATATTTGTGATCCATCTAGCTTTGCAAAGAACTAGTTTTTTGGAGGCATGAGTGGGAAAACCCTTCTCACTTCTTGTATATATTTTCCTAACTTACATAGGTAATTATATGAATACATATATGTTGGACCACTATAACATAAGTGAGTGATCTAGGGGTACACTATTCCTAAGTACATTTTACACTTCCTCTCAAGTTAGAGTATATATATTAAACATGCCTAGCTCGTTACATAAAACATTAAAATTTCAAATTTTGAGGTCTTTCGTCAAGACATCTATAAGTTGATCTTCCAAGTGTGTGGGAGTAGATATGACTCTTTTCAACACATTATCTCTAATAAAGTGACAATTAACTTCAATATACTTAGTTCTCTCATGGAATGTAAGGTTACTAATAATATAGATAGCGGCTTGATTGTCATAATGTGTAAGCATGAGAATGTGTACTTCCACACCCAATTTATGAAGTAATGTCTTTAGCCAAATCATTTCAGAAGTGGCTTGGGACATAACTCGATATTTTGTCTTTGCATTTGACTTTGATAACACAATATTTTGCTTCTTATTATGTTTAGTCATAAGGTTCCTCTTAGATAAGTATAATAGCTCAAGGTGAATTTTTTGTCAAGTTTGTCTCTTGCATATCCAACATCTGAGTAGACCTTTACTTGTAAGTGACCATGCTTTTTATAAAGGTCTTTTACAGGAGCCTTCTTCAAGTAAGCTAAAATTTTAAGAACACTTATACTAGTAAAAAATTCTTCGCACATGCATGAACTAACTTAGAAGATTCATAATGAAGGTGATATTTGTTCTTGTGACAATTAAATATATAAGTTTACCCACCAGTCATTTATATCTTCTTGAGTTTTCAAATGGTGGAGAAGTGTCATCATGAAAGGAATGATTCTGCTTTATAGGATGACATCACATTTGACTTGCATCTTTCAAGATTAGTCTCTTTCAACATGTCTAACACTTACTTCTATTGTGAGAGAAATTGTTTCCCTTTGGAATAAGCAAACTTAACCTCCAAGAAGTATTGTAGAGTGCCCATATCTTTGGTGGTAAAATGTTTGTTTAGGAATTTTTTTGTATCATCTATACATTGCTAATCATCACTAGTGAGTAACATATTATCAACATAAACTGTAAGGATGACAATGTATTGAGAAGTTTTCTTGATGAACACAAAATGATCAATTCAGCAACTTTTGAAATCATTACTCCACATAATGCTATTAAACTTGGCAATCCAAGCCTTAGAGTTTTAATGTTTGAAAGAGAGATTACTCCACACAGTGCTAATGGACAAAAGATTGAAAGAGAAATTAAGTACATAAAAGACATTGTTTAGTTGTATTTGAAAGGAAGTCTAAACCGCCCATTTACCAGATATAAGGCATGAATAACCATCAACAGTGGTGACAATGGACTTGTCATTGAGATGGGATAGATTGTCAAAGAGAGATAAAGTACCTAATATGTGTGAAGATGTTTCAAAGTCAATTACTTAAGGCTCATTACTGGAGGCAATAAGAGTTGAGCTAATATCAATACTTGAGTGAGTAGTGGAGGCATGAACGCTCATAGCATTAGAGTTCAATCTCTACGATCGAAGAAGATGCTCATAATCTGCTTGTGAGATGGTAACATTGGGTCCTCCTAAGACATCACTATTAGTGATAGCAATAGACTCTATACTAGTGTGAATCATTGTTGGGGGTTTTCTCCATTTGTTATAATAATTTTTTGACCTATGACCAAACTTATTGCACCACTAGCATTTTGGACATTACTTGTCACCTCCACGTCCTGAACGACCTCTTTATTTGCCTCTTGAAGTTGCAAGAGCATATTGTTGAGCTGTGGGAGTAACTGATGATGGTGTGGAGACTTGCAAGGCTTAGGAGAAAGTTTCCTCCAAATCTGGCGTAGACTCAATTCTAAGGATAAAATGACGAATCTGTGATGCAACCTTTGGATTTACGCTAGCTAGATAGCTTGCCATGATAAACTCCTCTCTATATTGTAGAAAGGTATCCAAGTCTATAGTTGGAGGTTGATAGCAATTGAATTCATCAATTAGACCATGTAGGATAGTGTAATGCTCCTGACATGTTTTGTCATCTTGCTTTAAATTGAAAATCCTTGGAAATATTTTTCTCATGACCATAAGTTTTTCGTAAGTTATCCTAAATTTTCTTGGTCGAGCGTAACATAACCACCCTACATGCAATAGTTGACTCCATATTAGAGAGCATCCAAGACACAATCACTGTATCATCTGCCTTCCAATCTTTGAAGGCTTCCTCCTTGACATCTAGTAGAAGATTGTATAGATAATCTTCCTTGCAATAACCCTTGAGAATAGTCTCAAAGTTCTGTGCCCATAAAAGGTAATTGGTTCTATTGAGTTTTTTTGTAATTTTAGGAAGGTTCTTGCTAAATAGATCTTGTAAATCCATTATAGCAAGACGATCACAACAGAAAGAAGAAGGAAAGAGTGACAATTGTTACTTGGTAAACCAATGGATAAACCTTGTACCAAAAATGCAACACAAAGGAATGGTGGACAGACACAACACCACCCTTCAGTAGGAGAGAGGACGAAGTTCGGAGGACTCATGAACTCAGTCCTAAAACCAACCTTCTTGTGGTTGGAACTCAGCACAAGGACATCACCCCTAGGAGTGGCCTACAGGCATGATGGAGACCAGTACCTGGTAGTGCAAGCCTTGTTGAGCTTCCTCATGCTTGGTTGGTTGCTGTGAAGGACTGATGGTGGTTGTATAGTGTGAAGATAGATTGATGGCAGTTGTAGAGTAAAGAAGGGTCAGTGGAGTGAGAGCATGGTTGTTGGAGAAGGAAACAACCGACACTCATTGCTGTTGGATTGGAGCTGATGTGCGACAACTATTGGAGAGGAAAATTAGAGGTTCAGGATTGTCAGCTTTGGTACCAAGTGGAAAAACCCTTCTTACTTCTTGTATATATTTTCCAAGCTTACATAGGTAATTATATGAATACATACATGTTGGACCACTATAACATAAGTGGGTGATCTAGGGGTACACTATTCCTAAGTACATTTCACAGCATGAAAGAAACTTTTGCCTTTGTTAATTTTTTGGCTAGTGAAGGCTTGATAGCTATCCAATATGTCCATAGTTGCTTCAACATTTTCTTCCTACCATTTATGAACATAATCAGATCATCTGCATAAAGAAGATGAGATATTTCCAAACTGTTACAACCTGTCTTGTAAGGGATTATCTTCCCATCCATCACAGATTTGTCTATAGTTCTAGAGAGAAGCTCCTCCGCTATGATGAATAAATAACAGGATAAAGGATCCCCTTGCCTTAGTCCCTCTCGAAGAAGTGAAAAAAGTGGAATGAACCCCATTAATAAGGATAGAGAATCCCACCTCCTCAATGCAATTGATGAACTCCATGGAAAAACCATACTTTTCCATAACTATGTATAAAGCACTCCATTCCATGCGGTCATGGGCCTCCTCCATGTCTGTGTTTGGGTTTAAATTTCCTCCTCTCTCTCATTTATCTAATAACTTTAGCAACGATTGCACCAGCATCACATTGTCAAATAAACTTCTACCCTTCACAAAAGCACCTTGGGGAGAAGAAATAATTCTAGGATGAATCAGAGCTAGGCGTTGGACTATAACTTTAGCCAAAATCTTATAACTGGCATTGCACAAGCTTATCGGATGTAAGTCCTTGAAATCAGTAACAACTTCCTTTTTTGGAATAAGAGCTAGGAAGGTAGCCTTCCAAGCCTTATCCAGAAGATCACCTTTGAAAACACTTTGAATGGCATTGACCAAGTCAGCATCCACTATATCCCACATATCTTGATAAAATTCCGTGGAAAAATCATCTGGGCCAGGGGCCTTATCTCTCTCCAAGGAAAAAACAGCATTTCTGATCTCTTCTTTAGTGGGAATTGCAAATAAGAGCTGATTGTCATTATTGTCCAGTAGTTGAGGAATGTTAGCCAAAAGGTCCTGAACTGAAAAATTAACATCTTCAAAGGAGAGAATAATAGTCCACACTGCTGATCTGAAGCCAGGCAATGTCATTCTCATCTTTATTCTGATTCTTCAGCATTGTTCTAAAAGGGTTTAAGTTCCTCCTGATTTTAACTACCTGGTGAAAAAATTTGGTGTTTTTATCTCCCTCTTTGAGCCACTTAATTCTCACTTTTTGGGTGAAAAAGGTTTCTTTGCGTAGCTCAATATTCATCAACTCCTATTTAAGCTCGTCCCCCTTTCTAAAGACTAAGTCATTCCAGTCTATATGATGAGAGTCTTCCACAGTGACCAGTTGTCTTTGAATCTCCTTTTCTTTCTTAAAAATGTTCCTAAAAGAAGTTCTATTCCACTGCTTCAGATACTGTTTAAGGCAAGTGACCTTCCTATTAATGTTTGCGATTGGCTGAGAATTGCCACCTTTGTTCTAGCCTTGTTCTACAACAGCTTTGAAACCTTGGCATTTCATCCACATGCACTGAAATCTAAAAGGAAGGGGACCTATCTGATGAATGTCAGCATTTTAATTAAAATAGGTGCATGATCTGATCTGATTTGAGGTAAGTGCTCTGCTAGAATGTTGCTGTCATTAATTAAAGCAGTGCTGGCCAGCACTTTATCCAGATGGTGATACCTTCTGTTAATGCCCTGATGGTTGTTACACCAGGAGAAAAAATCTCCTGTGTGCTGAGATTCTATTAACTACAGATGGTGGATGATTTCATTGAAGTCTGAAATGCTATGGAAATTCAGGCTGGAGGTGTCTATAGCTTCAGATTCATTTCAGATGGTGTTCAAATCCCCTCTTAAAAGCTATTTGCCATTCTGCACTAAACCCTTAACCTGAGGGAGCTCTTTCCGTGAGTTAGTTCTCCTAGAGACATTGCAATTAGCATAATTTCCGATAAGAAGACATCATTTAGACCCAAATTCTGAATCTTGTTAATTTGAAGAGATTCTTTCCAAAAAATCCAGAATTTTCCTGATGCTTTATTACTAATCCAGCCAGGAAGTCTGATGAACTTTGCAACCTTAGGGGGGTCCTCCTCCACCAGAAAAGGCTCTATTGTGGCTACAACTTGAAAATTGTTCATTCTGATCAAATTATTAAGATGACACTGAGTGGCCTTATTAGCAAGGCCCCTATAGTTCCAGAAAAGAATCTTTGTTGGGAAAGGTTTGATGACAAACTAGGGGGCTCCTAGTCCTTTTGAGAAGCTTCCACAACCTCTTGTTGTACTGCTGAGAGGTCAGAGCTTTGGTTGAAATAGGTTTTGGACTGACTCCTCAAAATAGAATTCTCTTCCGTTTGTAAATCTTTAAAAATCTTGGTTTTTTTGCCCTGCTTACTGACCCAGGGAGGTCTAAAGGAGGATCAGGAGGTTTTGCAGGGGTGGGAGTCTCCTCATCAGATTCAGCATACTCCACCTCACCATCTGAGACAGACTTCCTACTAAAAATTTGCAGTTCAGCAATTGTGTTCAGAGTGCTAATTGTTTTAGGATTTACATCTTGTGATTTTGATTGAACCTGATTGCCCATCTGAACCTCATTGTCTTTTTTTGTGTTGGTGTCTTTTGGAGTAGCTAAAGTGTTGGTCTGTTGTGTATTTTCAATTAGAAGTTCTTTCTGACTAGTGCCTGTGGGATTTTGAGGGATTTCAGATTGAGCCTTGTCATTCTGTTTCTGATTGCACTGGTTCTTTTTGGTTTATTTCTTCTTCCTATTTCTAACCTCTTTCCACTGGAGTTGTTGCTGAGCATGTGGTTCTTCATTTCCTTCAGTCAAAGGATGTGCACTCTGATCTGGGTTGGTTGGAGGACTGGACTCTTGATCACTGGAGTGGTTCCATCTACGAGAAACCTCCTATCCGTGCCCTATTTTGTAACAAGTTGCAATACTTGGGAACAAAGTTCCCATATTCAACCTTTTGAATGATGAGTTCATCACCTTTTATATCTTCACTTCCATGGGAAGTGACTTTGATGGGTTTGTCTCGACAAATACGGTGGTGACACTTGGTCAAGTGAACCTTAACACATTTCTATGAGCATAGAGATACCTCCCTAGCATCTTGGCAATTGACTTGATGATTTCAGGAGCTTGGAGGTGAGTGTGCAGTATGGGGAGGTAGATCCATATTGGCACTCATGGAGACTTGAAGCTCAACATGAAGGATGGTGACCAATGTGATATTGTCATACGTCAACCACTAATGAACTAGACTTCTTGAGTATATGCCTTGATAAAGTCCTCCTGGTTCAGGAAATGGATGAGAACATATCTTGAGTTTAAGGCAACAGGGAAGAAAGACTCTGAGAAATCAACCTCCTTCTTCATGAACTCCAAGATTGTCTCTAGAGTTGAAACGGTTGATAGATAGTCCACTTGAAAGAGCTGGAAAGCAAAGCTACCTCAGCATTGCTAACCTTTAGCATAGGTTTGTCGTTACAAATGATTGCCTTCCAAATCAGAATCTTCGTGAATGAAGGGACAACCAGGGAGTTGCCGGGGAGGCAAAGGATCTCTTCTCCACACCCCCTCTAGGGTTAACAAACTTGGTATGTAAAGGATTGAAGTTAAGGAGAGTCAGGGTGAGATTCGGAGTTAGACAACACTCTAGTATAGTTAGGTGAATATCAGTTTTATAATTATTTTATTTTATTTTAAGGGTATCCTCCTGCCACACAACACTCTAGAAGCATTTCTTTACTTCATCCATTCTATTTTAGTTTTATGAATAACATTTTTTATAATTTTACCATTGCTAGTTATTTAGACTCTAAGTATTTAAAAGTTTTACTTTTATAAATCTCATAGTCATCTAAATATATACCTTCATTATTATTTATATTTTCATTGAACCTACATTCCATAGATTTATTTTTTGACCTACTCAATCTAAATTCTTTAGATTGTAAAATATCTCTTCATAATTCTGATTTAGAACTAATTACTAACTTTTATCAATTAAAACTATATTATCAATAAATATAATACATCAAGGTATTTCTTCTTGAATTTCATTGGTTATTTCCTTCATAACCAAGATGAACAAATATGATCTAAAGAGGACCTTTGGTGTAAATCTATGTCTAATGGAAATTCCTCTTTTTCTTTCTAAAACCCATTGTAATAAGTTTCTAGTTGTTCTGTCATAAATTTTTTTAAATAAATGAAAACTATGTGGAGTCATTTTTCTTAATTTTAAAATTTTCTACTAGTTTATGTAAATGAATAACTTCCATTGTTGACCTACACGATATAAATCTAAATTGACTTTCTGTGATTTTAATTGCATATTTTAGTTTTTGCTTAATTACCTTTTTCTATAATTTCATAGTGTTACTTGTTAACTTAACACCATGATAATTATTACAATTCTATATATTTTCCTTATTCTTAAATATAGTTATTAAATAACTCTTTCTCCTTTCATTTGACATCTTTTTTTTTAAAATTATATTAAAATGTTTAGTCAATCACTTAATCCTTACTTCATCCATAAATTTCCACACTTTAATGGGAATACCATATGACCAATAAATTTTCCACATTTCATTTTCTTAATGTCTTTGTCTACCAAAATAACTATAGTTTGTATGTTTTGTACAACTACTTGAATTTTGTATGTAAGAGTTTCTTATGGTAAAGTCATTAAAAAGTTTACTAAAATATCTATACCATTTATCTTTTATTTTGTTTTCTTTTACTAAAATCATCCTCATTTTTAATATACTTGACTTAAATCTCTATATTTTATTTCTCTAGCCTTAGCCAATTTATATACTTTATTTTCTTCTTGTATTGTGTTCAAATTATTGTATAATTCCTTGTTGGCCTTAATTTTGACTTCACTAACAATTTTCTTAGCATTTCTTTTTGCTAGTTTATATTATTCTAAATTTTCCTTATTTTGCATTTATGACAAGTTTTATAGCATTCTTTCTTTTCTTTTATTATCTATTTTACATCTTCATTTCATCACAAACTTTCTTTACCTAGTAGAGCTACCTCATAAGATTCTTGAAATTTCCTGAGTAATCTTTTCAATATGAGTAGTCATTTCATTTCAATGTTCATTTACCTGTCCACTTGGTTCCTATATTATTTCTTTTAACAAGTAATCTTTAAACATCATTTTCTTCTCACTTTTTAAATTCCATCACCTAATTTTTGGATTTTTATATATTTTAGTCTTTTTTTCCTAATCTTGATATTAATATTTAATATTAACAACCTATGTTGTGTAGTTAAGTTTTCTCTTGGAGTAGCCTTACAATCTTTACACATTATTTGGTCTATTTTTCTAGCAAATAAAAAATCTATTTGACTAGTATTTAAGCCACTTCTAAATGTAATTAAGTCCTCTTTTTTCTTAAAATAAGTGTTAGTTACTAAAAGGTTGCAATCTACACTAAAGTCTGAGATTGAATTTTCCTTTTCATTTTTATTATCAAAATCAGATCTTCTATGGTTTCTTTCATATTCTTTATTTTACTCTCCTATATGACTATTTAGATCTTCAATAAAGAGTTTTTCACTAATAGGTAAGTCATGAGCTAAACTATCCAAATCTTCTCAAAATTTCTGTTTAATTGCTTTTCTTAAGCCTATTTCTGGAGTATATGCACTAATTATATTAACTATCTCATTTCCTATCACAAACTTAACATTATAATTCTTTCTTCTATTCTTATTAAGTCAACAACTTGTCTCTTAAACTTTTGTCAGTTATTCTAAGTCCATTCCTACACTTTTTTTTTCTTGTATACCACAATTTGAAACTACGATTGTCAATTAACCTAGATTTTTCTCCCCCCATACAACTTCTTGTAAGCATAATATGTTAATTTTCCTTTTTATCATTATTTCTGTTAATTCTATACTCTTATTTATCAAAGTTTCTACATTCAAATTACTAACTTAATTTTATGTTTTAGACTAATTTCTTACCCACACTTGTCCATTAAGATGTGAGGACTCTTGCTTATTTTGATCTTCACCTGGGTGCCAATGTAGAGCCCCTAGTTTAAAAATCTTGCACCCATAGTGTGTAATCTTCACCCCTATTTTCTTTTCATTGTATCCAAAGTCTAGCACAATGCATTGCCAAGGGGGTTACACCCCAATGAGCTATCTTTTAGATTTGTGTTTGAGGAGTTGACAAGTTTTTATAGTTGACTGTGTACTTAATGCTAACTTTCCTCCCTTATTTGAGTCTGGGATTGATTGTGAAGGGGTGAACCTCCATAGGTGGAGTTTGTCATGTCACAATAGCTAATTTTTTTATATTATCAAATGCCTAGTTAATTGTGGTTCATACTTTATTTTTATCCAACCAAAAAATAAAATTGTTATGTCCTAACATGTATTTGTCATATAAATATCTAAAAATTGTAAAACATACAAAATGGTATACCCCTTGATATTTGTTCATTTAAAAACATTCTTGATGTATGATTTATTTGACGAGTACTTAAAATTTATAATTTATTTAAGTTAACTTGTATTCATTCACATTTGTATTCAATATTTGAAAAATATTTGGAAAATATCTATAACTTAATATTTTCAAATATGGTTTTAATTTTTCATATCTGACATACATTTGTATTTGTGTTTAAAAAATCAAACCAAATATAAATATGTTAAATGATACTTCTGATTTGTATTTGGTCTGTTTGAACCTCTATTTATGGAGTTAGACAAAAAGGAGATGATTTGGATCTTATTGCAGAAGATGCAGTTCATGCACTTGCCAAAGATGGGTTAGGAGAATTACTTGAAAAAGAGGAAGCATTGTGGAGATTTGAGGTTGTGGGAAATTTGGGTAAAAGGAGATAGCAACACACCTTTATTCTACAGATATGCATTGGAAAGTAAAAGGATAAACACTATATCCAAGATTCTGTTCAGAGGTTGGGAAATTAAAGGGGAATAGGTGAAGAATTCGGTAGTTGATTATGTTAGAGATCTGTTATTGTCTTCCTTGGCTTGGTGACCCTATTTGCAGCTCTCTTTTTTCCACATTTGGCAGTCGAAGATCAGACCATACTGATTGCAAATTTTTAGCAGGAAGAAATTAGAGATGCAGCTTGTGAGATGGAAGGGGTTAAGGCTCCTGGATTTGATGGCATTCTCCACTGTTTTTCCTGATCTGGAATCTTAGTAGGAGGAAATGGGGAACCACCCAGGGTGCAATAACATTAACAACACCTTCATCTTATGGATTCCTAAGATTCAAGGTGCAGTGAACATCACTGACTATAGACCTATTTTGCTTCTGAACTCATTTCTTAAGATTGTTGCCAAGATCCTATTCGACAGGCTTCTGAAGGTGGCAAACAGATTGGTGCTCTTGGTGCAATCAACACTTCTATTGGGAAAAGGTCTTCCAGGCCCTTTCTTGGCTGCCTAGGATGCTCTCTGATTGATTAAAATAATCTCATGGGAAAAGGTCTGCTACTAAAGATCAGCTTTGCCAAGGTTTTTGATAGAGTGAATTGGAAGTTCTTGTTAGCTGTCCTTCGCCTGTAATTTTCCAGAGAAATGGATTGGCTGGATTCAGCAAATTCCTGTGAACATGTATCATTATTGAAATATCACTGACATAGTAGCTAGGGTCTTTTGCAATAACATCTGGAACGAGGAGTTTACAACTTTTGTAGTGTTCCAAGTATGAATCGTTGAGTCTAGTCTTTGCATATGGTTTACAAACTTTTCTATTTCTGTAATGTGAAGCTTGCTAGTCCTTTCATTTTCTTGATCCATGATGTTTTAATGTTCAAAACAGGAAACTATCACTAGATCATTTGCAAGCTTCTAATTCAGAAGTAGATTATATTAAAGAAAATGGGTCCCGAGGGAGAAATTCTAGAAAGAGTAGAAGTGATCGTAAATCCAAATCTATTACTAATATTTCAAAAAGGACAGCTTTATCAAAGAATAATATAAGTACATTTCGACGTTCACAGGTATGACATCTTGGTTTTGTTTTGTAAACTTTCTTGGCTTAGTGTTTATGCAGTTTTTTTAAGAGGCATTCAAATGTAACTGCATCTCCAAGAACTGAAGATATGCTCACAATGAAATACCCTGAGACAAAATCTTTTCCAATCTAACGAATTACACCAGGTTCCTCAGGTTAGAGACACATTGAGGCATCTTAGGGCTAGGAATATGCTTCCTGCTATCTGGTTTATTTTTAGTAGAAAAGGATGTGATGCAGCTGTTCAGTATCTTGAAACCTGCAATCTTTTAGATGAATTTGAGGTGTGTGAAGTGGAATTGGCCTTGAAAAGGTTTAAAGATCAATATCCAGATGCAGTAAGAGATTCTTCTGTACAAGGACTTTTGCATGGGATCGCTGCTCATCATGCCGGGTGTTTGCCACTTTGGAAGTCATTTATTGAAGAGTTATTCCAACAAGGTCTTCTCAAGGTTATTTTTGCCACTGAAACACTAGCTGCTGGAATCAACATGCCAGCAAGAACAACTGTCATTTCATCTCTTAGTAAAAGAACTCAATCTGGACGTACACTTCTAAGCTCAAACGAACTACAACAGATGGCTGGTCGAGCTGGGCGTAGAGGCATTGATACAGAGGGGCATGTTGTTCTCATTCAGACTCCCTATGAAGGGGCTGAAGAATCATGTGAGATTCTTTTCAGTGGGCTTGAACCTCTTGTTTCACAGTTCAAGGCATCTTATGGCATGGTGTTGAATCTCCTTTCTGTATGTATCCATTTAGATTCTTTAGTAAGTAATTTTCTTTTCATCGTCAATCACTACACAAAGCCTTGCTCTTTTGTAGGGTGAGAAAATAACAAATAGAATGATGGAGGTTCAAGAAACAAAAGCAGTTCATTCTGGTCGAACATTAGAGGAAGCTAGAAAACTTGTTGAACAAAGCTTTGGGAACTACGTCGGGAGCAATGTTATGCTTGCTGCTAAGGAGGAGCTCAAAAAAATAGAAGAAGAAGTTGAGTTTCTTTCCATGGAGGTAACTGATGATGCTATTGACGGCAAGTGCAGGGAGCTATTGTCTGAGGTGGAATACAGTGAAATTTCTAGATTGCAAGAAGAGTTACGGGTAATATGAACTTTATTTTGAATGATTTTCTTTATTAAATTAAACCTGATTCACTGTCTTTGCTTCGTAAGAGTCCAATCATGTAGACCAACATTCCTTTTCATTCATGTATTGCTATTCATTACATCATTATTGTTAACTACAATGTGTTCATATTCATTACAAAGTTCTTATTTTCTTCATATTCATTACATTAATGGGTGTGCAATAGTATATTTTGGCAAAATTTTAGATACAAATGTTTGTTCTTCAAAAAACTAGCAAAGTATTGCATGCTCTCCACGCATGCATCTTCTTAGATTTTGACATGAATAAAGTCTAGAAACATAGGAAGCTAATGTGTAAAAGATGTATATTGTTGTACAATTGTAGAATACTTCTTAACATTGAATACAAGTGAAAATTGATCATAAAATATCAATCAAAGAACCACTTATCGTTGTAAATTTTCTCATAAGATTTTATTATTTATTTTAGAATAATAAAATTTATTTAATATTAACTATATCAGAAATTGTGTAGAGAAGAAAATAAATGAATAACTTTTTTACTTAAGGACAATTTGAAAAATTGATTTTATTTAAATGGTATATTGGAAAAATTGAAGGGATCATTGAAGAAAAACAATTTCATCTCAATTTACTTATAAAATGTCAGACAATTTGTATTGCTTAACCCTGAAAAAATCAATAATCAAATTTTCTTGATTATAATGAAGGTTCTTAAGGAGGTAAAGTGATCAGACACCGGCCAAGGGTGCCTAGGTGTGTGCCCAGGCAATTCCTAGGCACCTCTATTAATTATTTTTTTCAAGATAACATATATTATATATGTTATATTACATTATTATTCTATATATATATTATCTTTTTGTAACTTTGTGTACAGGATATATATATATATGTAGAATATATTTCCAATATATATATTCATAAATAACACATTTAATTATATTCTTTGTGATTAGCAAACCCTAATCCATCATCAAATCTTAATTAAAAGAAAACTAGGTACATAAATAGAGAAGAACCTATATATCGATCCTTAGATGGATCCCCAATAGGATACACCAATTACACTATAATAACCACACTCCTCTTCAAGTTAGAATATATATATTTTTCATTCCCAATTTGTTACAAATGATTTTAAAAATCTCATGATTCAATCCTTTGGTGAGAATATCAGTTAGCTCTTTGGATAATAGAACATATGATGTGGAAATGATTCCTTTGGTCACTAAATCAAGAATATAATGACAATTAATCTCAATGTGCTTTGTGCATTTATGAAATGTCTCATTTTGAGCTATATGTATGACTGCTTAATTGTCATAATACATGGGCATTGACTCTTGAATAACTACATCAAACTCCTATAGTAAGGATTTTAGTCAAACTAGTTCTTGACTTGTCTTAGCCATTGATCTTTTATCTACTTTGGCACTTGAATAGGAAACTACGTTTTGCTTCTTACTTTGCTATATTACAAGATTACCCCTTACAAAGGTGAAATAACTAGAAGTAGACTTTCTATCTCTCTTGTCACCAGTATAGCCTGAATCTGAAAAGGCTTCCACCTTAAGGTGATTATGAGCTTGATATGGTAGACCCTTGTTAAGAGCACCTTTGATATAAGTAAGTACGCGTTGAGCTCTTGCCCAATATACTTGCCTAGACTCATGCATAAATTGATTTAGTAATCCAATAAAGTTATATCAAACATTGTGACAGTAAGATAAACTTTCCTATCAATCATCAATATTGATCTAGATTATCTAACATCTTAGAAAACTTATGCCAAAATAGTGTACTTTGTTCTATAGGAGTAATCTCAGATTTTCACTCAAGACAACCAATCTCCATTAGTAAGTCAAAAACATACTTTTGTTGAGATAACACAATTTTTCCTTTTGAATAAGTAAACTCGATGCCTAAAAAATAGTCTCATATCCTTTGTATTGAATACCTTTGCATGATGTTCCTTCATTTTAACAATGTCAATACTGTCACTCCTTGTAAGAATGTCATCAACATAGATTGCTAAGATGATATAACCATGTTGTGTCTATCATATAAAGATGGAGTAGTCTATAACATAACATTGAAAACCTCCATTAAACATAACTTGACTGAATTTGTCAAACTATGCCTATGAACTTTGCTTGAGATCATAGATAACCTTCTTTAGTTGGCAGACCATATTTTTCCTTTACCTATGAGGTTTCTCCATATAGAACTCTTCCCCAAAATCTTTATAGAGAAAAACATTTTTGACATCAAGTTGATATAGCTCTCACTATTTATTCATTACAAGAGAGAGAAGTATGCAAATTGAGTTTATTTTGGTAATAGGAGAAAAAGTTTCAGCATAATCAACCTCATACTCTTAAGTAAACCCATAAATAACAAGGCAAGCTTTGTATCAAGCAATCTTGCCATCAGATTTGTATTTTACTATAAAAATTCACTTGCAAGAAACAACATTAGCATTTGTAGGACAAGTAACAAGCTCCCAAGTGTCACATAACTTTAATGCATCCACTTGTTTATCTATAGCTGCTTTTTAATGTGCTAGTTGTAAAGCTTTCCGATAGTTCCCTTGACGTGACTTAGTGGAAATGATTAGGACAAGAAGAATTCAAGCGGTTATAGGAAACACATAATGCAATAGGATGTTGGGTACACAAGCAAATACCTTTTTGAAGGGTAATAGGAATGGAGTTTGTATCAAGTTCATTTTCATCAATAAGAGGAGAATCTACTTCAATATGTGAATCAGTAGGTGTTGAATTTGCATTTGGGGGATTGTCAAGTGTAGTCAGAAGTGTTGTTGGAGTGTGTGTCTGTTGATGATACACCAATAGTGGTCAACAAAAGACATTACTTTCAACACTAGAACCATCACTAGGAAGAACAAACAGAAGATCAAAGATGGGAGTTACCATAGAATTAGCATAGGCTTGATGATCTATAGGGAAGTAGGCTTGATCCTTAAAGAAGGTGACAACTACCGAGGTATAATATTGTTTTGTAGGAGAATGATAGTGACGATAACCTTTTTGGGTTTTAAAATACTCTAAAAAAATACATTTGATAACACAAGTTGAAAGTTTGTCTTGACCAAGAACTAAATCCTGAACAAAGGCAACACACTTAAAAACATGTGGAGGGAGACCAAAGTTTTTTATTAGGATATATACAGTGAAGGGAACCTCACCACTAAGTGGTGTAGCAGGTAACCGGTTCACAAGATACAATGCAATAAGAATTACATCAACTCAGAGGTGTTTAGGAACATTCATTTGAATAATGAGTGTATGGGTAATGTCAAGAAGTTGATGATGTTTTCTCTCAACAACACCGTTTTATTGAGAAGTGTAAGCATAAGTGGTTTATTAAGAAGTGTAAGCATAAGTGGTTTCATGGATTACTGCAAGGGAGGCACACAAGTTTTGAAATTTTGAACTAACAAATTTTAAGACATTATTAGCTTGCAAACATTTTAGAACAATAAGAAATTGAGTTTTCACTACGTTAAAGAAACGTTGAACAACATATACAATGTTTTGACGATCTTTTAACAAGTAGGTCTAAGACACTCTAAAATAGTCATCCACAAAAATAATATAGTAGTGATAACCACTGATAGTCATGACACAACTTAACCTCTAGATGTCACAATGAACTAAATAAAAAATGTGACTACTTGAGGCAAATTCAATATGAGGAAAAGAAGTACAATAATGTTTTCCTAACTGACATGACTCATAATTAAACTCTGAAAGAGAAATCCATGGAAGTAGTTGTTGAAGTTTTTGGAAGGAGGGATGGTCTAGTCTATAATGCTACAAGGTAGAAGATTCAGTGGAGGATAGCAATGTAACGAGTCCTCGAAATGGAGCATCATGAACTAGGGCATACATTCCAGAGTTGCTTTTATGACCCAAGCCAATCCTCACCCTTGTCTATAGAAGAGGATGTTAAGCCTATCATAGCATTGAGACCGATTGCTTGAATCTGCAAAAGACAATCATATTTTGCTTATGAGATTTTCACCATTGCTAGCTCATTAGAAGGAGAGGTACTAAAGGCTTTGGTGAGATTTATAGAATTTGTAGTCACCCTTGCCTATGTCGGTTTTCTAAATTTCTCCTAGTATTGTTCAGTCCTATGATTTGTTTTTTCATAATGAGTATAAGGAGTTCTATGCTTCCCATTTGTACAATTACCTTGAGGTTGACTTCTGGTAGCCAAAGCAGATGACTCTTATTGATGCTAAGTTTCAACTTTAGAGACTTGAAGGACTTGAGCAAATGTAGTGGACAAGTTTGGAGTTGTGTCACCATTGAGGACTTGCCCTTGCACTTGGGAAGCGAAATCTAATGGAAGATCCGTCAGGAAGATGACTACCTATAAGTCATTTCTATATTATCTTAAGTTGGCAATGTTAGTAGTTGAAGGCTAATGTGCTTCAAGTTCTTCAAACAAGGCTCACATATTACCATAGTAGGATTGAGTAGTCTAGTCTAACATGCAAAGTGTGAAGATCTACTTGTATATCTCATATATGTGTAAAATATTTTTTTCTTAAGCATACATTTACTTTAGAGGGTGTTTATGCACTAGAAAATGGTGGAAAGAAAATAACGAAATATCACAGAAAATGATAGAAAAGAAAATGACAGAAAGTAATGGAAAGTTAATAGAAAATCAAGGTGTTTGTGTATAAAATAGAAAATGATGGAATTTAAAATACGTGTGTTTGTGCACAAAATAGAAAATAATGAAAAATCATAGAATGTAAAATACATATGTTTATTCACAAAATAAAAAAGTTAAAATTAATAAATTAAATATTTTTTGTATTTATCTGCAAGACAGAGAATAACAAAATTTGTTATAGATAATACAAGATAGAGTCATTATGATAATTGTTACAACATAAAATACATTTCACACATCTTTATTATTCTACATATTTCTCATAATATCAATTCTCATCTAATAAAGACAAACAATTTCTATATCAAAATTACATGTTAATATATTCTGTGATAGTTCATTTTTTTTTTCCTTTATTTTCCATCAGTTTTGAAAATTAGAAGGTTGGAAAATGAAAGAAATTTTTTTTTATATGTCAAGGGAAAATGACGAAAAATCATTTGGTGCACAAACACTTAGAAAATGGTGAAAATTTTTTCACCATTTTTCTTTCTGATGTTTTCCACCATTTTCTAGGTGCACAAACACCCCCTTAGTGTTTCCCAAATGACTTTGGCTAGATGTAACATCATAGCTCCTTAAGCAATACTTGGTTTCATATTGTTTTTCAACCATATAACAACTGTTGAGTCATTTGCAAAACAGTCATCATATAAAGTATCTTTAATGTTAGGTGGGTTTTTGACCAAATGATTATGCTTCCATTAGGATGTGGTAAAGGTGTAGAAGCTCTTAGTCCACATCACATAATTCTTGTCATTCAATCTTTCAGTAGTAACTAAAGCATGATGCACTATGGATTCCTTTTGAGCCATTGAAATTATCCCTCAACTTCTCAATAGTTGCACTAGAATAACCCTACTAAAGTTGCAAGTAGGATCTTAATGTAGATCAAGAAGAATGTGCAGTTTCAATAGCCACACATCTACAAGGAAGCACATGTACACACACACAAACTCATGATGATGCTCACATGTAGACCTTGCATGGGTACATTGTAGACTTACAAACAATGCATGAATAGGTACGCAAACAAGGTGTGTGCCCAACACATACACAAATGCGAGCACGTGCAAGAATGCGAATGAGTTGCATGTGAATGCGAGCACATGCATGAACACAGACAAGTTACACAAATACAGATGACAACAATGAATGGAGGTTGTGTGGGTAGATGAACTTGGTGGAAGACACCAGAGAATTAGGATAGCTCTGATACCATATGATTAGCAAACCCTAATCATCATCAAATCTTAATCAAAGAAAAATAAGGTACATAAATTGAGAAGAACCCATATATGGATCTTTATATGGATCCCCAATAGGATACACCAATTACACTATAATAACCACATTCTTAAAAATAGCACATTTAATGAGGCAAGTACAACATTGTCTAAAAATCACAATTTACAAATTTACTTGGAATAAAAGTCAACACATAACAACTAAACAAGAGGTTCAACGTTAACAATACAACAAATGACAACCAAACAGCAATCATACATTCACTCTCTTCATCTTCCAAGGAATCATAAAAATTTCTCCCAAAGTTCACATCGTCCTCATTGTCTTCTTCATTGTCTTCATGTTTTTCTCTTCTTCTTCTTTCTCAATCAGTAGACAGTTTTTTTATTGTATTAGGGTTTACTCATTCATTTGACTTCTTTTTTGTTTTTAAAATTATATTATAAAATAAAGTTAATCATTTAATTCCTATCTTGCCCCTACACTTCCAGACTTTAACAGGAATACCATCTGATTCAATAATTTTTTCTCATTTTATTTTCTTAATGACTTCTTTTACCTCAGAAGTACTAACTCTTTTAAAGTAACTACAGTTTTATTATTGGTGTTACAGTGTGGCCATCCAAATTTTGGATACAAGAATTTTTTACACCATGTGTCTCTAAATTCATTCTCTTTTACTACAAATCTATTATTTTTGTCCTTAATACACTTCACTTGAGTCAAATCTGTTCTCCTTTCTCTTATCTTAACCAATGAAATGTCTACGACATCAGCTGACTTGTTTCTGATGTATGAGATACTTTGAGGATTTAAGATCATCACAGATTCATCTCTTCTCCTAAACCTTGATCATTTGTCCACGTGATAGGGAATCCTTGTAAGACACTTCCATTCTCACCAAGCCATTCTCGACATGGAACCGACTGAGAACATTGAAGCTTAAGGTTTTCAAATGGATGTAAGTGCAAGAAACACCTTGTATTCATCAATCAATGAATGGTTCCCCTATAGGTCCATTACACCCTTCCTTTATGATGGTCACATCATTAGTAAGGCAATAACCTCTTTTAAACCTTTACAAGGTAGCTTCTCCTTCAACCTTTGAGAGTAGTGTTCTTTCATGGAGTCCCTGAGGAACAAATATTGTTGTAGCATCTTGTTGGGTATGTGGCTAGGGGAGACAATGATAATGTTCACAGACTCGACAATCCTATATATATGATGTCAAGCAAAGTTCTATGGCTTGATTTTAAGATAATAAGGAATTAGTGGTTATTGTATTTGCATCTTTCTGTAATACTTCCGTATGTTAGCCATATATGCTCTAGCTTAAAGAGACTGTTATGTTATTCAGTCATTATTTTATTGTGTTATTGAGTAAATTGATAATTGATTATCCATTTACCCAGTTAATTAGGAAGGTGGTAAAGTGGCCTCATAATTGACCCCTTCACAAATGACACCAAAATGTCTTGTAAATGATACTTGAAAATTTGAATTTGTACTTTTCATTTCCTATCTTTTTTGACTTTCTTTTCTTTTTTTCTTGACTTTTTGTCGTGAATAAACAAACTCTTAATGGAAATTTCTATGGAGACAGTGCACAAGCATTGAATGTCAAATTTTAGTAAAAAACCTTAATTTTTAACTAGAAAATTCAGCATAAGTTAAAGTAAGGCATGATACGCAAAAACCAATGAAATTTAATTTTTAGGCATTTCTTGATAATTAAAATGTTGTAGATAATCATCCTCTTATATGGACCCCCGCCCCATAAATAGATTGGGGTTTTCGTAAAAAAAAATGTTGTAGATAATACATATTGGTGTTTACATGCAAAGAACTTGACTTTTTTTTATATTGAAAGCACACATCAATTAAATGGGGTTGATGTCTTGATCATTTGAAAATTGGAATCAAAGTGTAACAAAAATGTACATTCCCACATAAATAACCTATAAATCAAAGATGAAATCCTGAAAATATCAGAAAAATAAGATAGAATCTGTAAGAAAAATCAAAGAGAATGAGAACAAAATCTGAATATTATAACTAACTCTTCATCAAACATATAAAAACCCTTGGAAATTGAATTAAATTTAGAGTCTCTGGACAATATATTATTAATTTCATCGAAAAATTCTGTATTTTATGAAAATGCAAAGAAAACTAGATAAAATTACCATAATATTTATTTCTTCAATATTTATGTTATGTCTATATCATATAACTAAACATTGCATGATCTATTCAAATTCATTTATAAATGCAATGTTCCAAAAATGAGATAAAAATATGTCAAAAAAAACAAAAAAAAGCGAAAATATTTCTGACCAAAATAACCTTAGATCTAAGCTAGCATGGGCAATATCTAATCAACAAGTTGCAGAAATGAAAAGTTGAAAACAAATTTGGCAAACATTTCTGGACTAAATTTCCAGATTAAATTCTATGAATGGCAATGATAACCTTATGTTAATAAGTTAAGCAAGATCAAGGCTTAAACAAGAGAAATAACAAAAATACATACCAAAAAACTTCACAAAATGAAGTGTTGGAAAACCTTTGACCATTCAAAGAAGATTGGAGTATATTTGGAGAAGATTCAGCAGAAAAAATTCAATGGAGATACAATGGGAAGAGGAGAAAGGATAGTAGCAGGTAATCAGCTTTAAGGTTTTCAGTTGTATCGATGAATTATGGTCAAATTTTCAATTATATTATCAAAATTTCGCAAATACAGCCCAAAATTTCTACTGGAACCTGCCTGATATGGATAACCTAGCTTTGTTGCTTTGGTTAGCTGGGAAACTGATATGTATCAGTGAAATTTTGCCTGATATAGATTAATATGTGATTGCATGGGGTCATTTGAATATTTTGTTAAATTTTCCTGAAAGACTGCTGATATGCTTAGGTATCAGGTTCAACATGGAATCATGGAATTGTTACATATTTAGGATTAATAAGAACGTTCTTTTATTCTAGCAATTGTGTGAATATGAATTCTATGCAATAAATTTTCTGAATCTGTGGAAAGACATAATTGAAAGGATGGAGTTTGAAAATCAATTTTTTCTGTGCAGAAACTATATTTCCATGTTTGGTTTGGACTTGTGGTATTTCTAGTGACTGAAAATTTCCCTCATTTTATGTATGTTTTCATGATTTTTTGAATTCTTCATCAACTTGGATTATCATGAGTTTGGATCTCTAATTCAACCTCCAAACGTAAGCTTTTGTCCATATTTTATGTTGCTTCACTCTATGATTTGGTTTTTTGAAATTTTCTGAGAAAATGTCTTCAACTTTATTTTGTATTTTATTACTTACAATTTTTTTGGGTGTAATTTAACTAACATTTCCAGTTATGTTTGTCTGAAAATTCTTTATGGACTTGTTCATGTACTTGACAGGCTGAAAAGCGGCAGAGGACTGCACTCAGGCAAAAGATGGAACTAAAGAGGATGGTTGGCTGGAAACCCATACTAGAAGAGTGTGAAAATGGCCAGATGCCTTTCATTTGTTTGCAATACAAGGATCAAGATGGAGTTCAACATTTTGTCCCAGCAGTTTATATTATGAAGCTCGAGTCTCTGTCAATCCCTCAGGTTACAAATTTGGTAAGCAAATATGTGAAATTTCTCCTTTTTTTTTATGCTTTTCATGATACAATCATAACTCATAAGAACTTGTCTTTCGATCTGAAGATTGTGTATAAATTGATGTAGTTCCTTGCCATTGATCCTTGTGAGTTCATTTTGTAATCATAAATTGGTAAATTTGGCCTTTAGTTTATTAGGATTATGGCATATATTCTTCTTGTTGTGGCTTGTGTTTCAATTGTATTGCAATTTCCTTTCTGTCAGGTTAATTTGGATTATGCTGATAAAGGCATAATAAGGAAGAAGTATGACCTTGATGTGGTTGATGACATTGATAACAAACCAACTTATTATATATCTCTTGGTTCAGATAATTCCTGGTACGTCTTTAATGAGAAATGGCTAAAAATGGTTTATAGAACGGGTCTACCTGATGTTCCTTTAGTACAAGGTGATGCTTTGCCTCGGCAAGCTTTGAGGGAGCTCCTTTTGAAGGAAAATTTGCAGCAGTGGGAGAAGCTTGCTGAGTCAGAATTCGGGGGCCTTTGGTGTATTGAAGGATCTCTTGAAACATGGTCTTGGAGCCTAAACATTCCAGTGTTAAATAGTCTCTCTGAGGAAGATGAGGTGTGCTTTCTTTTTTGCTATTTGTGTTGCTTCTTTATGTGTTTTACGTTCTTTTTATCACCAAATTTGGCTTATAACGTAAAGGCTGATAGCATGTTTTTCCAATAATTAATTGTCAATTCCAATGTCTAGCGTAAGAGTTTCAACCTTACATTTGTGTTAATAAAAATTTATTTTTCATGTTTTTGTTCAGAAACTGTAACAAGAGCCATAAGACTAATATGGTTATTTTTTCCCCTGTAGCTCAGAAAATGACTATGCCACACTCTATAATATTATTTGAAAGTCCAATGTTAATCATTAGAAGCCACAAAATAATCTGCTCCAAATCTGACCTATCATTTCAGACTGGTGAAGTTTGAATTTGACTTTTTTGGTTGTGTTGTGATTTGGTTCTTTTATCATTTAACTCATCCTTTAGCCAAGCAAGCTCCATTCTAAAAGGTCCCCTTTAATAAACTGTCTCCCCCTTCTAAAAGCTCCAAATCTGAGAGAGCTAGGGAGCTTTTCAACTTTGGAAGGCAAGGTAACCTGCTATCCTTGTTCCTCTTCAATCTTGCTCTTAATATCGTCACTTGCTTGTGCTACAAGGATGCTGAAGCCAGGTGGCTTAATTGTTGGTGGGTTGGCTGTAACAAGGTTCTCATGAGATGTTGCTGTTAATGGCTCCCTTGAGCAGATAGATCCACAGCATTTGCTTCCTTCTCAGGATTTTGAAATGATCTCAGGGTTGTTTATCAACTTTAGCAAGTGTTTTGTTATGGAGCTGAACCAATCATCTCCTTTGGAGTTTTTGTCTGATTTGCTTGGATGCAAAGTGCATGGTGTTCTGACAGATCTTGGCCTCCCTTATCTCCTTTTAAACCTTCAATTAATGACTGGTGTTTCCTTATTGAAAGGATGGATAACAAAATGCATAGGTGGATGACAAGGTATTTGAGTTTTGGTTGAAGAGTGGTTCTCAAACGTGTACTTGTCAGCAATCTTTTATATGTCGGTGTTCCAGCTCCCAAAGGGTCGCCGCAAACTATTGAGAAGCTGTGCAGACAAGGGCTGTGGTCTGTCAGGGAAATGCACCTAATTAAATGGGAGATGGTTTTCTTTCCAAAGCATTTGAGTGGTCTGATTGTCAGGTCTTTGGAAATCCTTAAAAAGGCTTTCGTGTGTAAATGGAAGTGGAGAAAGGAAGCCTATGGTGCCAGGTACTGGATAGGTTATGCGGGTAGGACTCAAGTAGTTCTCATCAGAAGAGATCTAGATTGGGCAATGATAAAAGGGTTAAATTCTAGATGGTCAATTATCTGATGAATTCTTCAATTGCAGAAGTTTACCCTGATTCATATAAGCTTTGTCAAATCTTGAGAGAAAAACTTTGTGATGTGCGGAAGCACAGTGAAAGTGAGGATTGGCAGCTCAATCTTGGTTTAGACCTGATGGAAAGAGAATTTGTTCAGATAGCTGAACTTTTAGGAAAACTTCAAACTTTCAATCTACTGGTGGGTATTCCAGGAGATGTGTTTATGTGGACCGCCACCAGGAATGGCATGTTTACAATGAATCCTGCTATAATAGGTGTTGCTACCAGCCGATTTGGAAGTGTGGAGCCCCTTTAAAATGGTTTGGAAATGTAGGGCACCCCTGAAGGTGTGGTGCTTTGTGTGTACAGTGACGCATAGCAGGATTGTCACTGAAGTTAGGAGTACCTAGGCAAACAATAATGATCTGGAATGCTTCTTTTGTAGAAGTGGACAGGAGGATATAGATCATCTCTTTTGTAGATGTCAGATAATCAGCCAAGTTTGGGATAGACTCTCTTGCCAGGTGATTCTTGGGGGTTTCTAGTTCCAATCATTATCCAACATGAATTCTGCTGCAAACAACTATTATAAAAGAGAACTATTAGACTAATGGTGGCTAAGCATCGACTGCTTCTATTGGTAGCTGCTATCCTGTCGTCTGTGTGGCCGAAGCTCAATGCTGTGGTGTTCAATTGTCAATATTGCTTTTTCAGCCCAGCATCTCTTCAAGCCTTGGGAGAGGGCTTTCTTTTCTTTTGAGCCGTAATCTGCTGTAATATTGGTTTATTTATTTATTTTTACTTTCATCTTTTTGTACTCTAGATGAACCTTATTAATCAATAAGATTCACCCTTTCTTTCTCTCAGGAAAAAGAAATAGCAACAATAAATAGGCAAAAATGAGAAAACATGAATGACAGCTAATTATTAAACATAGACATGAATGGAAGTCAATCATGTTGTCTCTGCAGTAGGCAAGTACGGACACTAATCAACCATATTCGAACAAGACGGTTTTGTTTGATTCCATAAACAATGCTCATCATGTGTGTCACGTGGATGCTTGATAAGCCCAAACATGGGAACCTGAAACACACAGAAGTACTTGTAAGCACAAACATGAATATTTGCAAACACATATTTTTTTCACTTTTTATGAATCCAGTATTGTCATTGTCAAATTCTACTTAGTGTGAAGTGGTAGTTAGAACTTAACAGTCAAGATGCTAAGTTCTAACAGAGTTTGAAATTCTGCATTAGAACTTTTTACTTCTACTACTAGTTTTAACAATGAGTTTTTCAAAACTTGAAGTATTCTCTCGGTACTTGACAGTGCAAATGCTGAGTTCTAACCACTTAGTAGTAGAGGTGTCAATGGGCCGGGCCGGCCCAAAAAGTGGCAGCCCGTGCGGGCTACGGGTCGGGTCGGGTCGAAATTTTTTTAATTTTTTTTTGACAGCTTAGTTTGGCTCGAAATTATTTCAAGGCAGTCCAGCTTCGCCTGAAATGTTTTCGGGATAGCTTGGCTCGACCCGACCAAAGTAGAAATTTTTTTTTCTTTTATTTTTTTCTTTGGTCAGATCGTTAGACCAACTTCGGTGCGACCGGCAGAATTTTTTTTATTTTTTCTTCGGTCCGACACTTTGACTAACTAAAGTTTTTTATTTTTTCCTTCAGTCAAACCGTAGCTTAGATTTCGATTCAATTGAAGTTTTTTAGTTTTTTATTCTTTTTTTCTGTTAAATCAAAACGCAGACTTTGGTCTAGACCAAAGTCTTATTTTTTTTATTTTTTTTCGATCTGACACCTTTGGTCCAATTGATTTTTTTTTCTTTTATTTATTTTTTCAATCCGATTAACTAAAATTTTTTTATTTTTTTCTTCGATCAGACCAAAGCTCAGTCTTCGATCCAACATAAGTTTTTCAATTTTTTATTTTTTCTTTGATTAAACTGAAGCTCAGTCTTTAGTCTGACATAAGTTTTAGTTTTTTATTTTTTTGGTTAGATCGAAGCTTAGACTTTGGTTTGATCGAAGTTTTTTATTTTTTTATTCTTTTTCGGTCAGATTGAAGTTCTGATCGAATTTTTTTTCTTTTATTTATTTCTTCAGTCTGACTAACTGAAGTTTTTTATTTTTTCCTTCGGTCAGATCGAAGTTCATTCTTTGATCCAACCAATTTTTTTTTTATTCGATCAGATTGAATCTTAACTTCGGCCCAATTAAAGTTTTTGATTTTTTATATTTATTTTTTTTAATTTTAAATTAAAATAAAAATTTACAATGTTTCTGATAATCAATTCATCATTCAAACATATTATTTTATTTATAAATACATAAACATAAGTCATCATTCATAAATCATTATTCATCACATTAACATTAATATCAAGACATCATCAACAGATCATTCATAATTCATCATCTGTTAACACATTCAAATACAAGTCATAAAGTTAAAATAATTATTGTATTTCTGAATTTAAATTAAAATTACATTATTTTTGTAATTACATCAAATATTTTTACATTTAATGTACAATATACATAATTATATTTAAACATTTATTACATCAAAATTATATTAATAATAAAATAAGAAATGTGCATTTTTGTGTTTTTCTTCAATTTATTACATCAAAATCTAGAAAATCAGGATTATCTCTTATTAAATAACTATGATTAAAGTTATTTAATTCTTTCCTATTTATTAAGATAAATCTCTTATTTAATTCTTTCCATATTTTGTAACATACATATCAAATGACATTTAAACTTTGTTCTACATTTTCAATTATTACATCAAGTTCTACATTTAAACAAGTTTGTATTACATTTATTAATTTTTTTAACAACTTTTACTTTAGCATTTATTAATTTTGTATACATCAACTTTTACGTTTACAGTTATTAATTGTATTACATTTATTAATGTATATAAGAAAGGTATCATATTCTATTTTTTATTTTCCGTTAGATTTCAACCTAGTCTAAATTGGCCCACAGGCCAGCCCAAGCCTGGCTCGATCGGCCCATGGGTCAGCTTGGCCCAGCCTAACCCACAGGCTGATTTTCTAATTTATTGCAGCCCAGCCCAACTTGATTTTTTAAATCAGGCCGGGTCGGGTTGACCTGTAATGGCCCGGCCCAATTGACACCTCTACTTAGTAGTAGTCATAAATGTCATTGTGGAATCGTAGCATGAACTTTTACAGCAGTTCGGCTACTTAACTTTTGTGAGTTCATCTTTAAATCATGTAATTAACACTAAAATATTAAAAAATGGAATATTTTAATAAACTAGCAGATGAGCTTTTGCTAAGCATAAGCAATAATGTTACATGTGTTTGATAGTACATGAAGTATACATTTTTTTTAAACATCTATTAATATGTCAATATATATAATGGAAGATGTTAAATAGAAGAAGAAAAGGATTTAGTTATAATCATATTTTATTTTTTACTTAAAAGTATAATTTTTTCTTTTACTTAGAGCATTGGTAAATAACACTACTTATAAAAGTAACATCTGCAAAAGTAGGAGAAGAAAAGAATTTATAGGTGTTGATGATATAACAGAACACAACATAGTAAAAATGACAGTATAATATATATGAACAATATCAAAAACAGAAAACCTTATCACTTACCAACTTTGATACAAGTGTGTAATTTGTAAAACTAACATAGGGAAAAGTGGAAGAAAAAAAGGATTTGTAGACATTAATGAGATTGAAAAAGATAGAATCATATAAACGTTAACATAGAAAATTGAAAGGTAATATGCACAAATATATAACAATAAATTACAAAGACAACATGGAAAAATGTAGATTCCACAAAAGGTGAATAAATTTGTAACTGTAATTTATAAATGTAAAAGGTAAATTTGTAAAAATAACATGGAAAAGTTGAAAGAAGAAAAGTTTAATTACATATAATGTAATATGATATGATATGATACAATACCTTGTGATACTTTATCCTCTATTTGAACAACATACCTTTGAGATATCATCAACACTTGCTCTATCAAGTCACCATGGAATAAATCATTCTTTACATCTCAGTGTTGTATCTCGTTGGTCTAATTTATAGCAATGGAAATGAGCACTTTGATTGCATTCAGCTTTGCAACTGGGGAGAATGTCTTTCTATGGTCAACTCTATAGATTTAAATGAAACAAGGGTGAGGAGCTATGCTTTATATCAATCCACTGTGTCATCTAGTTTGTGTTTCATTGTGAAGTATTGACATTTCTCAATCAATTGCTAATTTCCAATGTGAAATGAGTTTTGCTTTCTGGTAGTTCCTAGGAATGATAAATGTAAATAGACAGGGAAAATTTGATCAAACAACAGCAAATCAGGAGAGAAACTTGGTCTGGACTGTAGCAGATGGGCCACTGAATGATTTGGAGATGTCTTGGAGCTAGTAGAACAGGTGGACTGTAGGTATCAACCCTCACTAGTGAAGAAGCAGTAGATTCACAACTATTTCATAGGCTGGTCAGTTAGAGGGACCACTGATCAAGGCTCCCAGTTGCTGGTGGTGTGGCAGCCTGCCTGTCAACTGCTATAGATGGGTGGTGACAGCCTTGTAGTGTCCTCAGTCCATGCTGGATGGCCTATAATGAAGCAAATGTTGACTAGGTGAAGATGGAAGAAGTGGTTGACAGCTACTGGAGTCTGGCAGCACTGGAAGGCATGGTCGGTGACTAGAGGAGAGGATGGCTGGTGGTTCTGGAGTTGGAACTGACAGTGATTGTGGTGGTGGTGGTGATGTTGGTGAAAGTGTGGTGGCTAGGGTTCAAAAGATGGTAGTGTCCTAAAGTTTTCTCTAGGCTCTGGTGCAATGTTAAAGGAAAGAAGAAAATGGCTTTATTATTACTAATGATGGATTACACACACATACATATAGGGATTGGACTAAATAGATATCTAATTGCCCTATAATAGTTAAAGATATATGACATAATAACTCCTACTGAACACAAAGGAGCTTTTGCGATTGAGCTGACAAATTCATCTAGAACTTGATAATTCTGCAGCTGAGTTCTAACGGAGGGTTTTGTTTTGAAAAACTCTGTTACAATTCAGCAACTGAGTTATCAAGTTCTAGATGAAGTTAATAACTCAATTGCTAAGTTCTTTTGGGTTCTTAAACTTGACTTAGCCACAGGTGGTTAGGTTTTGGATCTTTGTCAAAACTCAATAGTAGAATTACTAAGTTCTAATAGGGGAATTAATTAGCAACTTGGCTGTTGAGTTCTGTCATTTTATGCCAAGGATTTGTAATGGCAATATTGAATTTATAAAAATGTTGAAAAAACAAGTTAATAGTCTTGAACGATAAGTAGGTCTACATTAGAAGTTACTTTTGTGGTAGGCCTTCTTTGTCAAATATTTTAAAAATAATACAACAAAACAACAATCATTACCTTAATCTCACTATGCAAGGTTAGCCACATGAATACTTCCTTTATCTTATTCTATGTGTAACTAAATCTTTTGTTAACTTATATAATTTTAAATTTTTATCTTAAAGTTCTAACTAAGAAAGTTTTGATTTTCCTCTACCTATTTTATTTTCACTTGCATTATTAATTAATTATTCATTCCATAACACCACCTCACCACTCCAACACGTACCAACAGTAGTTCATGATCATGCCCACATACCATGCATGCAAGACAGCAGCTTTTGGGTTGTTTTTTCTGATTTCGGTGTAGTGTCAGAGAGGGAGAAGATGTTTGAGAGGACGTTGGAAGTGCACAGATGAACAACAATGCAAGAGGAGCACAATGGTTGACATCTTGCACACTTAGGGAATGATTGGAGAAAGGATCCAGACTACTGTAATGAATCAGCGATAATGGCTACAGTTTCCCTCTTTTTTCTCTCTAAATCTGGACTCTATCACTATCATGTGAATGTGATGCTTAAACTCAAAACTAATTGACAATAAGTAAAGAGGTTTTTCCTTGCATATTTGCAAATTTTGTCCTCACTTTTCTCAACTAGGTATGAGTTTCTACGTCCATACTTCAGGGGTTGGCCAATTTTTAATATTATTGATTTTCAGTTCTATGCTCAGCCACAGTGGAAAATTCACTCAATAACAAATTGAAATCTCTTCATCAATTTGTGAACATTCAATAAAGATTCCATTTGCAATAGGCCTTCCTTTTTTTTAAAATTTCTTACTCAGTTATTGGCATCATGACACATTTGGTGTGCTGGTGGATAGGTTCTTTTGTGTTATTTTTTGTTTAATATTTATATTAACTGCTTTCATTTCTCTGCACAAGGTGGAACAATGGTCGCAGTCGTACCAAGATGCTGTAGGATGTTATCGAGAGCAAAGAAGCAAGGTTTCACGTTTGAAGAAAACAATCGTTAACACTAAAGGCTTTAAACAATTTAAGAAAGTCATTGATGCAAGCAACTTCAAAAAAGAAAAAATTAAACGCTTGGAAGCTAGATCAAATCGATTAATCAGAAGGATTGAACAAATTGAACCATCTGGATGGAAAGAGTTCTTGCAGGTATCAGTTCTTTTAATTTTTTTTTCAATTGACATTTGTTGGAGTTAATTATTCAGTATTTTTAGTTCAATATGCTGAGTTCCCAAACTTGATTTAGCATGATTAGTTTATGAAACATATAATTTTCCTTGCTTAATTTTGCCTAAAGTTCAATGGCAAAGCAGCTTTGATGATTAACACTAACTTTTTTTAATAATAATTGCAATAGCAGCAATCGCTTTTTATCATTTGCCCAATTTGCTGTTGTTCGAGTGTGTTAGCAATCTTAGCAATTGATGTTTAATTATGCAGTCTGTTTTGCCATGTCCAACGTTCAAAATACCTTTCATATGGTTCGTTATTACTATAGAGGAGGTGAAGGTGATATGGGTAGCAATAGGAGAGGAAGAGGGAGATTGTATGGAGATGGACTTCTTTAATATTGCGGTCATAACGTTGAAATTAGATATTAAATTAATTGAGTTAAAACTATTAAGTAATAAAGTAAATTATTATGTTGAATTATAAGTGTCCAACTTATAAAATTTGTCAATGAAATGGGGGAATTCATCTATATTTCAGGCGAATTTTAGCCCTTACCTTTTTAAAGACATGAAATTAATGATTTAGTTGTAAGTTTATCAATAAGTGAAAATCTTTTTTTGGAAAGCACTTAAAGGGACATGTTGGAGGACAATAGAGGATATGAGAGGAATTATGGGGTGCTTGGATTTGAAATAGAAATTATGCAAGAAAGTTTATTTTAGATTTTACTTTGGCTTGTGACTTTCAATATCAAGAATATGTTTTAGGAAAAGAAAAGAAGATTTGAATACCTTTAAAAGTGGTTTAAATGCTAGTCAAATAGCATTTCTCTTTATTAGAAAAGTAGAGGAAAGAATATAGGATCAATGGTTATAACAAAAGAGAACTTAACTGCCTGATGTTAGAATCAAAACCTAAGGACAAAGAATAAAATACTTAAGGATTTAAGAATTTGGTGGTAGAATCCAAAAGTGAAAAACCAATGATATCTAAACATGCGTTGTTAAAAGAGAAAAAAAAGGATACTAGATGAAGTAAACAAACTTTGGAACGGAATGACCAGTTATCTTAAAGAAATTGTTAAGGAAATTTTAGGAGAGTCTAGAGGATGGTATCACTTAGTAAAGAAAGTGGTAGATTGAAGATGCACAAAAGATAAAAAAAGAAAAGAATAATTACTATATAATCTATCATACATGTAGAAATGATGACAATTTTGAAGGAAAGTAGTTAACGAAGTTAAGGATTAAGTTTATAATGAGTTGCATGATAGTTTGAATACAAAACAAGCAAAAGATGTATTTATAAATTGGCTAAGGTAAGAGAAAGAAGTATATTTGAGCCATGTGAAATATATTAAGGATAAATGTGATAGTCTTTGTAGAAAATAATGAAAATAGAGATAGATGTTGTAGATACTTTGATAAATATTTAAATGAAACTAACATAGAAAATTATTATATCCAAAATTTACAAAGTTTGTAGTCACACCATTAATACGAACTGTAGTTATTTTAGAACAATTTGTATTTTTAAGATAAGTTATTTAAAAAAAATCAAATGTAGAAAAACTATTTGTATTCCTATCAAGGTTTGGAAGTTTTGATTGAATTAAGGATTAGATGTTTTAGTAAAACTTTTAGTATAATTTTTGTTAGATTAGTATGTCTTACATTGTGTGGGTTGATAAGTTATTAGATATCCATTTAATCTAGTACCCTAATCACTTTATACACTTGTAATTCTTTTTGACAGTATTAATAAAATATTTTTCCTCTCCTTTCACATGATACTAAAACTTGAAAAAAAACTTAGGGCATCGACCACTATTTTTCAGCAACCACCATCCAAACAACACCATCATCCCTCTCCATTAGTCATGAGCCACCTTTCCCACTCCCAACCACCATTGCCCACCCTTCTTAGCCATCCACCAGGGGTATCTAGCTTCTCCTGCCTCCTATACAAGAGAGGCTGATGAGGTGCAGATTGACCTGGAAAGATGACTGTAGATGTCACAGAAGCTTCACAGGAGAATGGCGGTAGAAGGAAGAACATGCAGAGCCAACATACAATGAAGATGTCAACAAAAACAATGTTGGAGAGGGATTTTTTTGGAGGTCGGTGATAGTAGTGACAATAGCTTAGCAACAATTGAAGTTCTTGAGAGCTGACACACATGGACACAAAAAAAAATCATGCGCAGATGATTTCAGGAGGAAAGGATGCATGTTGGAGAGGCGAAATGGTGAGCCGACCTAGCAAGAGGGGTTGTCCATGCAAGTTAGTATAGGAGAGGGCATCGCATCAGGGAGAGAGAACAGAGATGAAGAGTGGTGACAAACAGAGGCTATTGGTAGTTGTGTGGTGGGAAAGGAGGAGGGTGACAACTAATGTTTTTCCTCCTCTCTGCCTAGAGCATTTGCCTTATGGACTCTTAAACTTAAGCTCTGATATCATGTAGAAATAAATGAGATGGTGGAAGAGATTATATTGCATTAAAAATAACATAAGTCTTCTTATATAGAGACTACAAAGAGAATACAAATAGGACTTTAACAATGTGGGATTAAATCCACTATAACATGCCTAATAACTCATACTCTAACAATGACTATTTTGCCAGTTTTCTACTTGAGTTTAACACATCACCCATTGACATCAGATATCACCACCATGAGGAGCTTGCAATTGCAATGTACATCTCCAACTTGAATTTGAAGATCTCCTCTTAAGATCCAAGGATGGATTCTTGGTGCTCTCTTTCAAAAATCAACATTGTTTTCGTAAACATATTGTGTGCCACTATTGGATCACTAGCTTGGACTCTAGATTAGTCAGTTGTGGCAACATAAGGTTGTGGCGGTCATGTTGTAGACCAAAGTTGGCCATTGAGGTCATTGGTTGTGTATGCATTGTGGGCATACCAATCATAGAACTATTAGTGGAAGTTCAGGAGACTGGCATGAGTACCTAGGCAGCAAGACCTACAAATTCTGCTAGCACAATTGTGACTCTACCTTAAGATAAAAGTTAGTTCATGCAAATTCAAGAATGTCAAATCTTTGCGACTATCAGAGTATCACATGCCATTGCCTTGACCTTTGGTACTAAACATTGGTTGTCTCTACGAATGGTTCCTAGATCATTAGCTTTGGGATCTTATCACATATGACAAGTACACTTAATTTGATGTGGCTCAAACCCTTATGCTTGAGATAGGCATACCCAAATATTTGTGGTTTGATGCAGTTCTTATGGTATTTACCATATTAATAGAATATTTTCTGATTCTGAGGGAGGGGTAGATTCCACTTCAGTGTATATGTCCTAATGCGGATTTCTTCTGCCTTATATACCAAGCATAAGAACTAGAAGTAGACTTTCAATCTTCTTGATCTCCTGTGACACAAAATATCATTTAATGGGTAGATGGAAACACAAATACTCTCATTGTGTATGAGAGTGCCTAATAAAAACACACTTGATTGATTGAGGAGCTAACATATCTAAATTGGGAATGAATGTTACACATCTAAAGCCCTTTAAAGGAAGAGAAAAAAAGCTTGGTACGGGGACAAAGTCTCTTTAAGAAAATAAGTACTTGTTGAATATATCAATATTATCAAAAATATGTATGATAAGGTAGTAACTAGGGTTAAAACATTAAAGGTGAAGCTAAAGGAGTTTTCAATTAATTATTGATGAAATAACTAAAAAAATTTGAGAAATACCTTAGTGTATGACATTTGCTAATAATATAGTTTTAGTTAATTAAAGTAATGTGAAAATTGATTCCAAATTCGAATTATGAAGTGATACCCTAGAACTCAGGGTAACTGTAGGAGCTATCATGGATCTAGATTTCATTGGATTGGCTTTGCCATGGAGAATCTTGTACCTTCATAGATAGTTGTACCTAAATTGGTCTATCATACTTCTCTCAACATCTATTTGACCAATGATTGGTATGGTTGCAATGCTCATAAGGTTGTCATCTGCAACCATTAGTACATCCTTCTCAACCTCTTCCTCTACTTGTACCATGATCACAACCACATGCTGTCATTGCTGATTGAAGAACTAGGGTTGGAATGGTAGATGAGATCCTCAACACATTGGAGAAAGTGATTTAAAGATTAGGAATAGTATCACTGCCTAGTATTTATTTATGAAACTTATTAGAAACTTCTGGATTCAAACTATGTGGGTATGTTGCTACTGTGAACTCATCTTGATATTGTTGTAATTTGATGATATTGGCTGTCAAATGTTAATGAACCTCAAGGTTATCAATTGGTGCACAAAAGGCGGTGAAGTGTTCTTATATTGATCTTTTCCTTGATGGTTCATGTATATCTGCTTGCAGACATTATAAACTCTACTGATGTTCTTCTCATGCTCATAGGTAAGTTGCAATGTGTCTTGGATCTTTTTGGTTGATTCCAACATCATGACACTATAATCTATCACAAAGTCCATGTTGTTGGCCATCCATGAGATGACCACTGCATCTGTAATGCCCTAATCCTCATATCTGGCGCCTTTTATGTCTCGTAAAGAATAGGTGACATGTTTCAACTAATGGTACAGGGGAACTTTTTGAAGTTGTAACTCCTTAGCAAATAAATTTTCTCATTCAATATCTTCAATGTACTGCTTAGATTTTTGGAACTATTGCAACACTCATTACTTAGGGTGAAGTTGGATGATGTGGGAAGAGGATCACTATGCACTTGACTTAAGAATTTGTTTGGTAATGCTATTTTAATCCAGCATATGAAAATAAGTTAGCATTTTCAAAAAGGCTATAGAAGACAATTCTTTTTCAATTCGGCATTTTTAGTTCAAATTGTAATGTTTTCTAAGCTAATATATAGAAATAATTTAGTGTGTAAATATTATGCTTGATAAAGATTATTGAAAGATGCTAATGTATTTCCATATGCTAGTTGAAATAATCATTACCAAACACTAGTTCATTTTCATAGGTCATAGCTATATTATTGGTAGTTTCTTGGATGATCATTATGTTGAACTCTTATTTTTCTTACATTTATGAACACTAGTTGCATTCAACTATGCTTTTATTATGCATTGCCTACTACAGTTGCATTGGGCATTCCATTTTACATAAATTTCGATGCAAAATTTCCTCACATCCGTTTGGGCTATGAATTGCAAAGTGTGTTGTGGAACTTTGTCATCTATTCTTATTGTACCCTTTAACCCTTTAATGCTGCTCATTGATGCTTATTGCTTAAGATATCATTAGATAGTATCAATATTCACCTATTGGCCTATTGAAGGTTTTGTTGGAGAACTAGAACATCCTTGTGCTATTTTATGTTTGTATCATTTCTATACGTTGTAGTCCTACATTAGAAAGTGCAGATAGACCTTGCACATAGATAAGGAGACCTTTTTAGTTGTACTTAATTGATTTTGAGTTAAATACCCACGTTCAATTTGTTATCATAAACAAATTGTTTTCTAAGTGCAAGTCCCCACACATCCAAAAATAACAATACTTGTAAGAGCTAAAAAAGACAAGTGAGTGATTGTTGGGACATCCCTACATCTGAAAAAGTGAGGATATAACTTACACTCATATGGGGAAAAACTTCTCTATTCATAGTCAATCAGTTTTGGGTTAGATGGCCATATTTCAACACTATCTATTGGATTCTCTTTCAGCAATATAGCATTTGTGATTGCTAGTGTTTTTCCCACTGTTTGGCTTTCCTTCACCGTGTGTGATTTTATTGTTTTTTCTCTTATTCTAATTTCTTCATGATTTTCCTTTTTAATCTTATTTTTTCAACAAAATTTTCCTTATTTCTCAAAAAAGAAGATTAGGCTTGGTTTTATTCTAAGAATATGGAATTTTAGTGTTTGATTGTTATGTTCTTTAATTCTTGGAATTTAACTTCTTTGACCATGTTCTTTTGATAAACTTACCCGCTCACATGGAGGTGATTTGATATGCCCACATCCAAGGAAAAATCATTTCTTGTAGAGAGGCAGCTTAATGCAATTTCTTTGGCCCAACTTACTGTTTCGTTTCTGTCTGAATAAATCACATTTTCGCCTAGGCTTTATTTTAAATGCAATGCCTATATGGATGCATCTTAAGTTAGACCTATTTGTTGATGTCTAGGGAGCCATGTCTCTCATTCATAATGTATTCACAATTTTATCTCGAGGGTTTTACAAATTGCTAATAACTATCTTTTTTTTTTGCCAGATTGGCAACGTCATTCATGAAGCTAGGGCATTAGACATCAACATGCATATCAAATTTCCCTTGGGTGAAACAGCAGCAGCTATCAGAGGAGAGAATGAGCTTTGGATTGCCATGGTTCTTAGAAATAAAGTGTTGCTTGATCTGAAGCCAGCACAACTTGCTGCTGTTGTTGGAAGTTTGGTCTCAGAAGGAATAAAAATTCGTCCGTGGAAATCTAACAGGTATCTTTGTAACATGTGTTTAATTGCCATTGTTAGAATCAGTTATAGGTTGATTAATCTTATGTTTGTTTCATCAAATATGTTTGGTATGTGTATACCCTTAATTATGTGTCTTTTATATCTTCTCTAGATTGTTCAACTCTTATCACTCTTTTTATGGTAGATTAATTTCATTTTGGAATAGACCTTTAAAATAGGTGGGGCTACCATGGTCCATGTGGTTAGACACTTTGAAAGAGTTAGAGAACATGACCCATTTACTTCAAAAGACAAAGTGGACTGTACTTGTGGTTATTTGGGTCAATCTTCATATGTTCTGGGCTTGATGTAGGATTAGGATTGGGATTTCTTGAGCTCCCTTTATTGTCTTTTATGTCTTCTCTGTATTAACCACCTCCTATCACTCTCTTGTTGGACAGCTTCCACTTTGGAAGTAGGCCTTGAAAATAATTGGGGCTGCCATGACCTGTACAAGTTGCTATGTTAAAGGAAATCAACACAACCCATTTATTTGGAAGACCAGAACTAAGGCTATGCTTGCCGTTCTTTGAGTTAAATCTTGACATGTATGAGCTCGACATAACTTTATGATTGAACTGAAAACCTAGTTTGGCATGTGTAATGACATCATTCGACTGACCTATATACCAACCCTAAATCCAACCAGACCTAAGATACCCAAGTTGAAGTTCACATGGTACTTGGTTTTAGTATTTATCTACTTTGCCTCCTACTTTAGCCTAAGCAATGAAATTAACTTTTAGGATGTTACATTTTTTTTCTATTTGAATGTCAAATTCCATTATTAGTGTTTGTAGGTTTTCTACATCAACACATGCCACTGGCATGTTGGTAACATGTGTCAAAATCTACATTTGTCGACAACAAATGGGGCTGTGTTAACATTCACCAAAGTTGGACCTATTTGGTGTAGATGTTGGTGCTGATATGTTATGCTGGCTGACATTTGCTGAATTTTAGTTGTCAATGGATCATGTCGACTGGCATTTGCATATGTTGCTCCAACATGATGTCCTTGTGCAGCTCGAATAAAGCAAGGAATCCTCATTGCATAAGTTGATTCCTTCTATTGTTATTGCTTCTCCCTAGTGGTGTTGTTGCCACTAGAAAAAAACGATTTTGCAATCAATATATTTTTCACCAAAATTTGTAAAATAATAGAAGGTGAGTGATGGATAAGATCTAGGAATAAAGGAAGGAAAATATTCATATTTCTTAGCTCATATAATAAAATTAAGAGATTGATTGATTGCTGTTCATTGTTGGATAAATGGATACCCATATGCACATAAGTTATAAGATAACTTTATGCGTGTGTGTGTGTAAGAGAAGGTAATAGTCCCACATTGAAAATTGTGTAATGTATCTTTCATGTAACCTATACTTGTAGAGGACTAGTAATAGTGAATAAATAACAATCTTCCACCATTACATGGTATCAAAATTAGTATATAGATACGGTGTTTAACCACTTAACAAGTTGAATGTATCTATTGTATCAGGACACTTAAAAACGACATGAAAATTTGAGTCTTATATTACCAGTTGAAGCCCACAATTGTAACTCTGTATATTGGCTTTCATTTTGAATGCAGTTATATATATGAACCATCCTCTACTGTACTTCGTGTTCTTGAAAGCTTAGAGGAGCAGAGAACCTCTCTTTTGCAACTACAAGATAAACATGGTGTGAAGGTGAGGCCATACCATTAATAATGCTGTTTTCTTGGATATTTGATTAGACTATGGTAAGGCTAAAGATTCTTGTGGTGTTATTGGATAGATATCTTGTGACTTGGACGTTCAATTCTCTGGAATGGTTGAAGCTTGGGCGTCTGGCCTGACTTGGCGAGAGATAATGATGGATTGTGCTATGGATGAAGGAGATCTTGCTCGTCTTCTAAGACGCACAATTGACTTACTAGCTCAAGTATGTGACCACCTCTGTAGTGTTTATATTACATTTTTCAATTTTTGTAGTGTTTTCTGGTAATTTATTTGTTTTGTTGCATGAATTATGAGTTTATCTATTGCCCATCAACAGATTATGAGTTTATCTATTATTTGTTAAGGGTATGGTTGTCTATTTTTGCTGTTGATGGTGCATGGTATTTGTTGCCCATACAGCAAAAATAGGAAAACAAGGAAGGCGGAGGAGAAAAAAAGTGAATAGAACAATGAAAAAAGAAAAAAGAAAAAAGAGAAGAGGGAATAAATAATGGTTGTGTTGAAAACATAATAATGATTGTGATAAAAAAGGAAGATAATGGTAAAATGAAAGGTTAATTTTCCATAGGAATGTATTCGTGTTTGTATCTGCAAATGCTTTTGTTTGAAGATGTCCATCTTTTTTACTTACGTGATGAATGCTGTTTATCAAGTCAAATAAAGTAGTGTATTGAATTTCTCTCTCCAATCTTTTGTCTTTATTGATATGTCTACCCTGTCTTACAGGTTCCTAAATTGCCTGATATTGATAAGCTACTGCAGAATAATGCAAAGGCGGCGTCAAGTGTCATGGACCGTTCACCCATCAGTGAACTTTCTGGATAACTTTTCTCCCTCTTCCAGAGGCTCTTGTGGCCTGGTTGCAACATATTAGGTGAAAAATGCCGCATCCGTACCAAAAGCAAGATAATGCAATTGTTATTATAGGTCATTGTAAGAAAAATGAGAATTTTAGTAAAACCACTACTAATATCAAAAAAGAAAATGTTGCATTATATTGTAAATTTTATTGAAATTATTCTTGTCTCAGGACCAAATGGTTCCATTTGATATTACAATTTTCTCTTACAAATGGGCTCTATTTTTTTCCATGAAGCATTATATTGTAAAATTTATTGGGATTTTCCATTTTAGTTCCTCTTACGTTAGTAATATTTTCTTTTATTTGAGTCATGTTTTGCAGTCTCTCCCCATATAGCCAAGTGGTTGCTTTTATCATTGCATTCTAGGACATGTCTAATCAAACTATTCTTTTCTTTGAACTTGGGATTTAGAAAATGGATGAGATTTTTTTGTGGGTGTACATATGATTGCGTACCTTATAGAAAGGGTACTTTCATCACTTCTTTGGTTACAAGTTTAAGCTTTCGGATTCGCGTTAATAGATTAGAAATGTCATTTCAAATATTCACCTAGCGCCCACGATGACAACCTCAAGGTAGACATGGTTGACTACCATTGCCTGACGGCGCCGGCACCGATTCCATAAATGTTTAAAACACCCGAGGGAGTTGAAGGAAGAAGTGTTGGGTTGGGTTCATCGCTGAAAATGGAGTCTGGGGGTTCGATATCGTTGTAGTGGATCGACAATCGAATGGACCATGCCTGAAACTTATCATGTCACAGATATCTAGCTATGATAATAATTTAGTAATAATAAAATCCATATCTTATCTGACTCTTTGTAATTTTTCTCCCAATCTATTAAGCCCCGTTGTCATTGTCATGCTACCAAATTTTTGCATATTTTTTACCTTGTGTGGATAATGCTACATGTAAAAAGATTATAAAGCAAATGAAATTCATGTAGTTATCTACATTAAATAAGATAAATCAAAACAAATGAGAGTATAAATCATCCCATTTACAACCTCATCAATGACAAAAGCCGGCCATGACAAAAACCTCTCAGCTGGCGCATGCCTACCAGCAACGTTCCAAGTTCCAACAGGAAGAGACACCTCTGAGCCATCCATTCATCTCCCAACAAATTTAACCTTTATTTCGACAGGGGAAATGTAAAAAACTAAAATTACCAACGAACAAATTCGGTCCACCTTCGTCGACCGACCTCCCCAAATATAGCACGAGACCTTCGTGTATTCCCACGCCACGACAAAAACCCAGTCGCCACTCGTCGGAAACAGCCCACGGCCGGAGAACAACGAGAGAAACGAACGTAGAACTCGAGGAACCAAGGAATAGATCGAAAGTAGGAGCGGCCAACGTTTTGGGGGATGATGCATGCCTGAGCGAATGCTCAAAGGAATGCCGTCAACAGCCTCGACGACGGCGTCGGCAAAGACGCCGCCGAAGAGGCGAGTCGTGGTGGTGGCGGACCCCGGCCGGGAATCCGCAGGCGCACTGCAATGGGCGCTCTCCCACGCCCTGCTCGAGAACGACGAGGTCTTTCTTCTCCATGTAGAGCCCCGGAGGAACGGCGCCATGTCCCTCTCGTCCTTCCTCAAACGGCCCATGCCGGTCGCCGGCGACGAGATCGGCGGTGGAGGCTACGAGTTCCTGGAGGTGATGAGGTCCAAGTGCGAGCAGTTGCAGCCGACGATAAGGGTGAAGGTGGAGAGGGTGGTGGAGATGACGCCAGACCAGAGCAACGCCGCCGCAGGAGGCAACAGTGGCGCCTCCTCCGGGACGAGCAAGGCCAACACCATCCTGTCGCATGCGAAAATCTTGGCCGCCGATCTTCTTGTCGTAGGACAAACCCGTCGATCGGGTTTCCTTGGGTACGTACACACCGCAATAATTTAAATAATTTATTCATCCTGTGTCTATTAATTTTAAAAAAATATAGAAACACTAAATTTTTTTTATTGTAGTGCTATACAACACCAAAATCAATCTGAAAATTACGTGGACATGATGGTTAGTAATTTAAGGCAAATTATATGAAGCAAACCACGAAAGAAAAATTTAAGGAAAATCAAATTTACATGAAGTTTCTAAGCAGATAAACACCATAGGACGCACGCATGGAATCCATTGTCAAACCTTGTAGTATGTATGTATGCGTGCGTACGTTCGTACATACATGTGTATGCTTTATTAAATATCAGGTTTGAACATGAAATAATATAAATTATCTATCAAATTGGAATTATTTCCAATCCTTTTGACGTGCAGAATCCAAAATTGGCTTCAAATCCACATTTGAATCGTTGGATTTTTCATTCAAATGTACATAATTTACAAATTTTGACGTGTTGATTGATTTCAATATGTTAAATTAACGTATTTTAATGTTGAACAAGCATATTGTTCATGAGACTCGTAATTTATTGGACTGTCCATCACAAACAATTTAAATATTCAGATAAGCCTTGAATCTTTCATTTTGTAGGAAAAGAAGCCTCCGATTTTAGGGTACGCTTATTTTATAAGCTTTACGTTTCAGTCCATCCAAACGCCAATATTAGCTATTTATGCCTAACAATCTAACAAGATACTTTAGCTTGAGAGAGGCAGATTTATGGTGAAGTAAAACAAAACCTAAAATGGAACAGAATTAGAAATTTTTGATAACTAATTGCCCTTCCACATCCTTCTGCTTAAAGCAATTTATCTATTTTGGGCAACCCCTGCTTCAGTCATGTAAATTCCAAATAGTTGTTTCAGTGATTCACCCTATTCTAGCTATTAAGAATCCACGTAATATTGCTTGAGTATTTCCCACGAAAACTAAGAGAGCTCTATTCATAAATGTCAATTATATTCAATATACATTAATTATACAAATAGCTTCTTCGTGTGCGATTTGCACATTCTTCTGACTAGTAAATGTTTTACCAAAATGCATGCTATTGCTCCAAACTCCAACTTAGGGACTGTAATTTGATAAATTCTTTGAACATTTAACTTGATGTGTTGAGCGAGAATGTTAATATAATCAAGGAAGATAGAAATTTAAGGATGGTAATTAGGATTGCTCAAGATGCCCAACCACACTATTTGATGCAAAATAAATGATTGACTACTCTGACCACCCCATTCGTGAATTTCAGGGGCAAGCTCAGCAGTAAAGGGATGGACACAGCCGAGTATCTGATTGAGAACAGCAAATGTCTCTGCGTTGGAGTTCAAAAGAAGGGGCAAAATGCTGGATACCTTCTCAACACCAAAACTCACAAGAACTTTTGGCTTCTCGCTTAGAAATAAATAGATTCTGCAATTTATGACCCTCCTCGCTTCTGAACTGAATGCTGCCTCACCCTTTTACTTTGTCGTTCTTGCTGCTGCACGCATTATTTGTACTTACATCTCTAGCTTTATTAACAATTTACTCAGAAAAAAATATGCAAAAAAAAGTGAAATCAACTACCATATACATATGAACTTCAGATCTTATGTCAAACTGCAGTAGTAAAATTATCGAGGAGACATTCATTTGAAGATTTTGGAAGTCTACATACATTTATTTAGAAATTTGAAAAACATAGACCTGTGAGACAACCTCAGCACAATGATTTGATAAATAATTTACTAGGACAAAAATCATGCACAAGAAGTGAAATCACTTATTATAAGAAGAGGCAACAATATAAGATATAAAATAAAATAGAAGCAAATTTCATTCCCAATACTTCCCAAGTTATGTTTCTCCAAAAACCTCTCTTCTAACAATTGATGAGTATTTAAAAACTTAAATGATATCTTCAGTTCTCAAAATAAATCCAATCATAATTAAGATTTGAATTCAGATACAAATAAAGAAAATTACAATTGCACATTTACTGAAGATTTGAACCGATCTAATTTATGGATTTCAAATCAGATTTCTTTGAGTACTCATTATTTAGTAATCTCAGTTTGATGCACTACCCTTAATTCACTTATAAATTATAATGGTTTCTTCTCAATTTTGTATAGAAATTCCAATTTCCACTGATGTAAGTTCTCTTATATTTTTTTTTGAAAAAAAATTAAAATGCCACACATGTAACAGAGGTTCTTTGTATTAAAGTGAAAATCGACCAAAAAGAGAACAAAATTTCATACCGTTCAATAACAGTCTCATCAAAAGCAAAATAATTTTCATTTCTAAAGGTTTGTGATACGCCAGTGTTTCATCAATCATATTCCACAACACAAGATACAAAAGCAATAGAAGGCATTGGACGAATAGTACAGAAACACATCCCCTGACATTAAATCACTGCATAATTAACCTGGAAGTTAGAAACAATATTTGGTGAGTCAGCTAAAGGCAGTTATAAAAAGATAGGTTTCAATGACACTTGTATCGTTCATGCTTACCATCGACAATTTGTCAAGATACCTTGATGCCAAGCACCACAACACATGCAACATGACAAAAAATGGTTTTTGTCATACCCTTTATCTTCAACAGCCAAATGCTCTTGCATGCTTCACTCTGTCAGAAAAATTTAGTTAAATCCAACATGTCATCTTGAATTACTTTCATTCTTGTTGTCCTAGTTGGAGAATGGAAAACAAAATTCGATTTTTGCACTTTCTTGAATTTTAAAGGACTTCTCAAGCCTCAAGGGTTATAGGTTTCACAGGCCATTATAAATTCATAGATCTCAATTGTAGGATCCTTATCTTTGCCTAAGTACGAACTCATTGATTTACCTCAAGAAGTTCATTGATTAGATGCAAAGAGAACCCATATCTGGAAGTTCTCCTGGACCACGAACTAAAGCTCCCTTGCCAACATCTCCTTTTCTACAATTTAGTCCTTGCTTGCCTTTTGATTTATTTGACTTGCTATTGCTGTATACAACAAGAACATCATTTTGTGATTTGAATTTACGATATCAACACAAGCCAGGTTAAGTAACTCATATTCAAACCGTATATAGGTATTTTTTGAAGAACACCATATGCAAGTTCTATAGACATGGTTCTTCTAAAAACAAAGAACAGATCAAAGTGGAATGATCCATTAACAGGTATAAGAGCTCCCCTAAACAATACAATACTAACAATGTGGGACTAAACCCTGTAACTTATTCTAAGATCCATAATCTCAAATGTAAGGCAATCAACCTTCACATGTTTGTCTTCTCATGTCATAATGTATCTGCATAGGTGTTTCAACTATAAACCTAACCTCCGTCAATAAAGGTTTAACCCACTCATCGCACAAGCTATTTGGACTATAGACCTATACTTTACCTTTGCATTAGATCAGGAAATCACATTTTGCTTCTTGCCTTACCACATAATAAGATTTCCTTTAATATATATATAATATCCTAAAGTGAATTTCCTATCACTCCTCTCTCCGGCATACCCTGAGTTTGAGAAGGCTTTAACATTAAAATGATTGTTTCTCCCATAAATAAAGATCTTTCCCAAAGCTCCCCTGACATAGGCTAGTACATGTATGACTCCTTTTCAATGAACCACTTTAGGCTCACACATGAACTGAGAAAGTAGGCTAATAACGTAAGCAATATGAAGTCAAGTGACAATTAGATTGGCTTGTCAATCAGTCTCCTATATCTACCTAGGACATCTAACAAGCTAGATGTGCTACCCTAAACCATGGGCTTTACTCTATTGGTGTACCTTAGATTTGCAACCTAAGAGCATACTTCTGGGATAGCAGCACACTCTCCCTAAATAGACAAATGCAATGTCTAAGAAATAGCATGGCTTGCTTATATCTTTTATGACAAAAGGCATCTTAAGATACTCCTTGATCTCTTTTATACCTTTCAAGTCACTACTTGTAATCAAAACATCAACATAGATAACAATGATGATGCTACTAACAAGAGACTACTAGTAGAAGATGGACTAACAAACAACACATTTGAAGGTTCCTTGCTCAACAATATTGTTGAACTTCTTAAACCAAGCTCAAAGACTACTTCAAATCATAAATGACCTTTTTAAGGTGACAAATTCTTCCCTTCCTCTAAGTAACATACCTTAGAGGTTACTCTATTAGCACTTATTCTATCAAATCATTATAGAGAAAAGTATACCTATTACCAAATCAATCATCCAAGATTAGATCCCTATCAACAAGTATGGGAAGAGTGTTGATTTTCCTACAAACACATTAATATAACTATTAAATATTTATCATTAAGTTTTACATCATCAAACCAATTTAGAAGAATTTTCCCAACAGTGAGAAGAAGAAAAAAGTTATCACCTAATATTTAAGTGCAAGTGACTCCTAAGTAGTGTAGGATTATGGTCTAGAAAACCATGAATTTAGGTAAATGCTTCAAATACATATGGAAAAAGTGTTGAATATCCCACACACCTGAATTACTCGACTTCTCAGTTATCTTTAATAGATTAGTTGCTTCTATGTGTCTTAAACTGTGGTTAGGCTATCCTAAGGCTAAATGTGCGAACCTATGTATATAAAAGTGAGGAGATGAGGAGAATAGATTTTAAGTGATCCACATGAGATGAAATAAATGAGAGTGAAGAGAATAGATAGGGGAAGAGACCTAAGTAGACTAGAAGAGGAGGGAAGGTCATGTATGAATTTCCAAATAAAGCGTTGTTTCTTTGGGAAATAATCTAAGTGCAACTATTGTGTCCTAACCATGGTATGCATTTGGTTTAATTAGTCTAAGCAAACAATACAAGAATAAAGTGCAAATGGGATGCATGGCTACATATGCATAATGCAAAAATGCAAGTGGGCCATTTAATCAAAGTTGATGAGAGGTGTATTTTAATTTTAACTTGAGGGAAAGGTCATGGTGGGTCTTTCATGAAATCCCCAAGTGGCCCAAAAGGTTAGTGAATATTTTTTATAATTTGGTCATTAGAAGGATTTTCCTAACAGAGAAATTCCTAACAATGAAAATGGGATGAGTACTGATATGACTGAGATAGCCATTGTGATCTGTTCCAGCATGAAAAAGTTGTCATTCAACAATAGACACCAATCATGTTGTTCATTCAACAAGTAGGCATGAACAATTGTCAGTCATTTGATCATTCAACAATAAACAATAGATGCATGTTGAGAAAGGAAGAATTATGATAATGCTATCAATAACTAGTTTTATCTCCTATATATACGACTGCAAGAGACTAAATAGATATGAATCTATTGATCCTTGTTATCTCTAACAAGACTTATTAAGAATGGTCATATCATGAAAAACATAATCTTCAAACAAAGTTAAAAGAAACAGGCAAAAAAAGACTAATGATACTTTGTATGTATTGTTGAGGATCCCTCGGTGGTTGACTGGCTCACTTTTTGTTTCTTTTTTGATACATTTGGAATGTTCTTTTCTTTGGATTTTTTCTGCATGAACAAAACATGTACACAAGATAGTGTGGTAGAAAGCAAGCAACAAGAATCTTGTTCCACTTCTAAAAGAAAGTAAGGAAAACCTTGTTATCAGGCTGAACACACAGAGCATGTGTTGAATTTGAATTCCCATCTGCAGTATTGGAAACAGGTGCTCCATGATGATGTTGCAATTTTGTTTGTTCGCAATTACCAGATTCCGGATCTGCAAGTAATATCATAACATTTACATACACCAATCAAACTGCAAGTAATATCATCTAAACAGTGTGGCTTCACATCTTTCCCTACTCAAGTATTTCATATTCTCATCAAGAATAAGCCAAGATCACCAGGCAGGTACCCACACTTCCTTAGATTTCCAAATGGTATCGTATTCTCCTATCATTCCTTTTTTTTGGATAATATCCCCAAATCTATTCATGGGGTGGGGGCCCAACTTTAAAAAAGGAAAAGTACAAGCTCAAGATAAAGCAGAAAACATTTAGAGAGTAACAACAGATTTTATTAGTGGACAGAGGGGTGAGTCTTGTAAGAGAGCAGTCCTTGACCATCCATGTAGAGTTGAGTTTTTATGTGAATAGGAAGTTGTGACTCAACACCATATTCAGTGTTGGCCTTATGATGAAGACTGTGTTTGGCCAGAAAATCAGCCACCTAATTTCCTTCTCTAAAGACATGGCAGAAACTTTTAGCCTGATTTACGAGGGAAGTGAGGTTGAACCAAACAAATCTATTGATGGTAGTTAGGCAAACACCATCTAGAATAGATTTGTGGAGGAGAGATGGTAGCCTTTAGTCACACAGAAAGTGAGGTCTTGATATAGGACAAAAAGCTCAACGGATAGGCTGTCAATAGCTCCATAATAATTGTTAAAAGTTGAGATCACCAAGTTGTGTAGCTACTCACATTTCCCCACACTTACAGTTGGCTTCATTCTCGATCATGACCCAAGCCCAATACCTACTTAACCTGCAATTCATGACCATAGTCCATGACCAATCCAGTCATGTAGCACTGGAAAAATACTTGTAAGTCGTAAGATACTTCAGTGTAGGCTCATGTCTATATAACCACCATTCATCATTTCTAATTAAGCAATATGATAGTACTGCTTATAACAAGCAGTATTGCTACTAACTTGGGAAACAGAATTTTTGAAATAGATCTTTTTTTTTAATAAAACTCTCCATTCAATTTATGGGGCGAGGGCCCAACACAAATAAAAGAGGATTAACAAAATATAACATTAGGGAAGGCACTCCCGAGGGGAGGGAACACCATGAGAGTCGAGATACAGTGGAGAATAGACATAGTGAAGGAGAGAAGAGCCACCGTTGTAGACCTTGCTGGCTTGGCTAAGGAAGGTAGTTTTTACAATGGTGTCAGCTAGCCTAGCCTGTTTCCTTCACGGTAGAAGTGCTGGAAATTAGCCAGCTTGCTGATGAGTGAGGAGAGATTGAACCAAATGGCTCTGTTAACAACTATTGGACAGAAACCATCATGGAAGGAGTTGTGTAGAATATGGGAATCTATATCCACCTTAATCATAGTGATCATAGTGAGAAGAGGAGCATACCTTGACAGAGGATTTTGATTTCAACAGAAATAGCATCACAGTGATCGTAAGGATTGAAGAAGGCTAGAAGTTCTCCCCTACGATTTCTGAGGATACCCCCCCCACCAGCCATGTGAAGAAGCAACATCATTAGTATTTAACTTTAGGAAGTCATCAGCTAGATGAGACCGACTGATCTAAGGAGTTCTAGCACTGTATCTGATTTTGCTATTGAGCAATCTAAAGCCCTACAGGGTAAGAGAAACCCAGCTCCGAATATTGGTGAAAGTCTCCAACTGATTGTCATAGTATACGTTGCATCTACCTTTCCAGCAATGCTAAAGGAGCATCACTGAGAGATATTACTTATAATCAGCATCAAGGTGTTTGGACTTGCATTGTAGGGAATTGATGACAAAATCTTTCTAATCTGTCTGATTTCACATATTGAGGTCGAGGATGTCATTGCACCATAGTCTACACTTGATGGCCCATTCACCATGAAACCAGAAATGATTAGCAGTGTTATGATGCTTCTAGAAGGTGCAACGTTGGCATATGGTAGCAAGAGCAGTCCCTCTTTTTTGGAGATTATCCTCAGTGGGGAGAGCATTTAGAAATAGTCTCCAAAGAAAGAAGGATACCTTGGAGGGGATGTACTTATTCCAAATACCAACAAGGAGGTCATTCTTTTGATGCATGGTCCTAATGAGCTCCCAAGCTTGTTTAGTGTGAAAGTCATTGTCCTTTGAGTATATCCAGGAGAATTGGTCCCTATCAGAGGTGACTAGGCCAAGCCCTTTTTGGATTTCCTCTTTAATTGCGTTAGGGAGGCTGAGGTTGTGAAGAATACATTGATTTGCATGGACCTCAGCAATAGTGAGTTCAGCAAGGTTGGTAGGGATTTCAAAGTGATCAGCAAGACTGCCACAATCCAACCACCAGGACTGCTAGAAATTGATGTGCCCAACCCCACCTTGCCACTTTGCATGCTTGAGAAGGTCAGTAAGGGCAAGGAGAGCCTTCTTAATACTGAGATTAGTTGCTTTAAGGGAGTATTTGCTGGATCTGCTGAAAACGAAAGCTATAGATCTGGACCAAGGGCTTTTGTTAGCAAGAAATCGCCAAATCAACTTCATTCAAAGAGCTTTCATCATGTCTCTAAGGTCTCTAAGTCCCAAATCTCCCTCCTCTTTGGGCTTGGTGATATTGAACCAATTGACTCAACTAATTTGCTTGTTTGTGCGCCCCCCCCCCCCCCAGAGGAACTTAGCACAAAGACATCTGATAGTGTCCAACAACCCATTAGGGACATCATAGACACTCAAGGTGTGTATTAGTATGGTTGTTAGAACATGCTTGATTAGGGTAAGACATCCACCAACAGGGAGGAGACTATTGCTTCCAGCCAGCCAACTTGTCTTGTATCTTGGGTATAATTTGTACAAAATATCAGGTTTTGGTTCTAACCTTAAAGATTGGATAGCTAAGATACTTGAAAGGCAGATCACCACAATGAAACCCTGCCATCTTTGAGATGAGACACGTTTTAAAGGGACCAATCCACTTGGGAGCTATGAAAAAACTCTTGTGATTAATTTTCTAACTTGTGAAGGATTGGTAAGAAGCAAGGGTATGCATCAGAACTTCAAGACTTTTCTTTCTACCATTGAGAAAGAGAATGAGGTTGTTAGCATAAAGTAGATGTGATATAGTCAGACCAGGGGTTCCTATGTTATAGGGAGTTATATGGTTTTCTGATATGAGCTTGTCCAAGTTTCTAGCCAAGATCTCTTCAGTGATAATAACCAAGTATGCTCAAAGTGAATCACCTTGGTGCAATCCCCTGGAGGAGATGAAGAATGGAGTCAGGACTCCAATGAGGATAGAGAACCCAATGTCTTCAATGTAATTTTGAATAATTGCTAAAAACATGTTAGAAAAGCCAAATTTATGTAGGGACGACATAAATGACTTTTCATTCCATTTTATCAAAAGTTTTCTCCATGTCTATGTCAAGAATTAGATTGCCTCTGTGATCCCCTTTATTGATTTTGTAACAAATGTTACAAACACTAATTGATCTAAAACCTCCTCCTTCTTGAGGACAAGTGCAATAAAAGTGGTTTTCCAGGACTTGTCAAGATTGTTTCCTTTAAACAATTCCTAGATAGCAGCCACGACATCATTTTCTAACACATCCCTCATCTCTTGAAAGAGTTCAATTAAGAATTCATCAAGCTCAGGAGACTTGTTTTCCTCTAAGGAAAGGACAGCTTCTTTGATTTCCTGAGGAGTGGGCATGGCACAGAGAAAATCATTATCCATCTCACTGATAACAGTTAGAATAGAGCAAAGCAAATACTGATCAAGAGCAATAGGCCCTTCTATGGACAGCAGGTGTTGTGCAAGAATAAGGAAGAAGAGAAGGAAACAAACAGAAAGACCAAAATTTTACGTGATTCCCCTTGCAGGTACGTCCATAGATGGAGGCTTGTTTGTCTTCTCTCTAGTTCAAATGAAGATACAAAAAGGAACACTCAAAGAGTACCCTAGGTTTAAGCTTATATAATTTGAACAACTAATGATTCAAAAGACCAAAATACCTTTAAGTATTAAATACAATAGTTTAAAACACATTTAACAATCTCCACCTTATCTTGAATCACAAACTTCACCTAAAACTAAGCTCTCCATCTTAATGACTCATGAAGGGTCAACAGTAGGCAATAAACATTGAGCAAGTCTAAGCAATGTTTGAACTTGCTCTCAATGACGTCTTTGGTGAACATGTCTGTTGGATTGTCCCTGGTGTTGATCTTTGAAATCTTTATCTTGTTTTTAGTCCTGAGAAAGTGGTATCTAACATCGATGTGTTTTGTGCGGTCATGAAACACATTGTTCTTCGTTAGACATATGATACTGAGACTATCATAGAATATATCAACCTTGTCATAATGCAAACCAAAGTCTCCTAATAGCCTTTTTAACCAGATTCCTTCCTTTGCAGCTTCTGTCATTGTCATATATTCAATCTCAGTGATGGATAATGAAATAGTAAGTTGTAGTGTAGATTTTCAACTGACAACTGAATCTGCAACTGTGAAGACATAATCTGTCAAAGATCTGCGTTGATCAGCATCACTTGCAAAGTCTGAGTTTGAATATCCAATCACATTGCAGTTATGTTTTACACTATAAATTAGTCTTACATCAGACGTGCCATTCAAGTACTTGAAAATCCTCTTCACGACCTGTTAATGACTCTTCCCTAGATTTGACATAAACCTACTTACAACACTAAGGGGATAAGCAATATCTAGATAAGTACATACCATGGCATACATAAGACTGCCAATTGCCTGTGAATATGGAACTTTCTTTATGTACTCCTATTCTGACTACGTCTGAGGTGTCATAGTAGCTGATAATTGTAGGTTCTTGTCATAAAGTGTTCCAATGGCTTTGCATAAAATTTTCTGAACATGGCTATACTGATGGAGAAATAACCTACCAATGTTTCTATTACGTCGAATCTCCATCCCAAGGATTTTACCTATTGATCCTAAATCCTTCATTGCAAATTTAGATTTCAATGTGTCTTTCAAAAATTGTATTTCATTGATATCTTTGGCAGTAATCAATATATCATCAACATACAAGAGCAAATAAACAATTTCACCATCTTTCAATTGTTTAACATAGACACATGAATCGAGGTTACTGCGAACAAAACCAACATGAGTAATAAAAGAATCAAATCTTTTATAACACTGCCTGAGAGACTGTTTTAGGTCATACTAAGATTTCTGTAGCTTACAAACAAGATCTGATCTACCTTTTTTTGCAAAATCGGTTGGTTGTTCTATTCAAATTTTTTTTTCTAAATCACCATGTAAAAAGACTATTTTTACATCCAATTACTCAAGTTCCAAGTCCTTTGCTACAACAATCACTAAGAGGACTCTAATAGAGGTGTGCCTTACCACTAATGTAAAGATTTCATTGAAGTCCACTCCCTCTTTCTGTAAAAAATCATTAACTATCAATCTTGTCTTGTATTGGATTCCATGGTTGTCTTATATTCCTATTTTCTTCTTGAACACCTACTTGCAACCAACATTTTTGTCTTTGGGACGTTTCACCAACTCTCAAATCCTATTAATGTGTAGCTTTTGGTCTATTAACGTTAGTATCAAAATTAGGTGGGTCAACATCCTCCACCTCACTAGCTACCTGCAAGGCAAATGTAATCATATTACTGAAACCATACTTTTGTGGATGTTGGGGAATCCTTTTGGGTCGATCCCTAGTCACACATCTCTTTTGAAATTCTTCCACAATCTGATCATCATAGTTGCCATCGAAGTTCTAAGGCTGATCTACACCTGAAGTTCTCTAATCAGTGACAATTGACTGTATCAAATCAAACTCCACCTACTCAAGAGTGTTAGGTACATCTGAAACTATTGGCTTCTCTCTATTCAGTATAAATGAAGCTTCATTAAAAGTGACATCACAACTATGAATCATTTTCTTTGTTTCTGTATCACAAATTCTATATCCTTTGACTCTCATTCCATATCCAACAAATACACATTTCTTAGCATGCAACTCTAGCTTATCATTGTTCACATAGTAGTATGTTGAACATTCAAAGATCTTCAACTTGGAGTAGTTGGCAACCTTATTCATCTACACCTCATATAGGATCTTATCATCTATTGCACTTGAAGGCAACCTATTAACAAGATAAGAGGCTATATTGATAAGCCCAGAATTTCTTCTCCAAACTAGCATGAGAAAACATGCATTTAACTTTCTCCAATAGCATCCTGTTGAGACGTTCTACAACTTCATTTTGTTGTAGAGTACCTCTAATTGTGTAATATCTTGCTATACCTACATCCTTGTAAAAAGCATTAAATTGATGAAAGCAGAATTCTAAACCATTGTTGATTCTCAAATACTTCACCTTCCTCCCAACTTGATTTTCAACTAGAGTCTTCCACTGCTTAAAGCTCTAGAAAGCCTCACTTTTATGCTTCAGAATAAAAATCCAATTCATATATGAATAATCATCCACAATAGAAAAAAAGTAGTTAGAACCTGCAAGTAAGAGTTGTTAAGAAGGTCCCCAACAATTTACATAAACACAGTCCAATGTCCCTTGGGTGGTGTGCTCTCCTTTTCCAAATTACATATGCTTTTGCTTGCCAAAAATGCAATGCTTGCATAAATCAACATTTACAAATTTGTGTCTATCTAATCTACCTAAACTACTGAGCTTCTACATCCCTCTCTACCCCAAGTGACCTATCATTGAGTACTAAACTACAGAAATAGATTGCTAATCTTCACTAGTAGTTGTTGCAGCTGAACCAATAATAGGGGAATCCTATAGAATGTACAATGACCCATCTTTGATTCCTTTCATCACTATCATAGAACCTTTTGAGACTTGCAACTTGCCTCCTCCACCTGAATACTTGAATCCCTTGAAGTCAAGTGTCATCAAAGAAATCAAGCTTTTGCCCAACTTAGGCATACGTCATACATTCCCAAGTGTTCTCACGGTACCATCATGTATCTTGAATCTAATTGTACCAACACCTGCTTTATGACAAACATCATCATTTGCCAAGGTCACCTGACCATCATCAACTGTTTCATAAGTTTAGAAATACTCCTTATTAAGAGTCATATAATGTGATGCACTAGAATCTAAAATCCAACTTTGATCAGAGTAAGCACTACATAAGACTATAAGAGAGAAATCACAATCAGAAGTTGAATCTTCCTTTTCTACAATGACTAAATTTCCTTTAGATTTTAGTTTTTAATAATTTGCTTTTCAATGTCTTTTCTCCTTGCAATAATTGCAAGTATCCTTAGAATATTTTTCTATTGATTTGCTTCTTCCTCTATGCTTATTACTGTTACCTTTATGTTGTCGTCCCCTAGAATCTTTATGGTGCATTGACAAGCCAGAACCACTTACATCACTACTGCCATGAGTTACCATATGTCTCAATTCTTTTAAATACAAACTTAATATTTTCTTAATAAGGAGTCAACATTAGACCTTCATTTTAATCTACCACAAGCTAAAATGATTCTTCCCATTGAATTTTTCAACTTTCAAAGTCAGTATTGTCATTAGAAATTCTATTTAGATGCAACTAATATTCTAAAACACAAGTGCAACTCAAATGCAAATACTACTATCCCAAGCAACCAGCACACAAATCCAAAAATACAAGTTACTGATTCCAACAATACAAATGAAAGTACTGAAACGCTGAAATGTAGTTGAATGCCCTAATTTTTAAATCCAAAATCTTTAAACGTTCGCAGCAAATTAAATGCAAGATTGCATTTACGAAAGTCAATGGTAAGTATTTCTTACCACTTGTGAAAATCTGGATGCACGAAGTTGGACGTGTGGATGGACGCACGTAGGCAGACGTGCGGAGATGGATGCGTGGACAAACGTGCGTAGGCAAACGCACAGAGATGGACTCACGGATTGACATGCATAGGCAAATGCGTGGGGACGGACGTGTGGATTGACGCACGCATGCAAACGTGAGGGGATGGACATGCGAACTGACACATGCAGGTAGACGCGTGGAGACGGACGTGCAGTCTTCTATGTGCAAGCAGACAAAGCTTCCCCACACACGACTGGACCAGAGATAAGTCCAACAACTCCTTTTCACCCTCAACGAATCTTCCTTTCAAACTCTAGCTCCAATATCAATTATTGTGCAAAAATAAGGAAGAAGAGAAAAGAACAAACAAAAAGATTGAAATTTTACGTGATTCCCCTTGTGAGTACATCCATGGATAGAGACTTGTTTGTCTTCTCTCTAGTTCAAATAGAGATACAAAAAGAAACACTCAAAGAGTACCTTAGGTCCAAACTTATATAGCTTGAACAACTAATAGTCCAAAAGACCAAAATACCCTTAGGTATTAAATACAATAGTTCAAGACACATTTAATAGCAGGTGAGAGAAGTATTCAACACTACAATCTTGGAGCTATTTTTGATCATTCTGTGAACGATTCTAGGATTGTAGCATGATATTAAAAGGGTTAAAATCCCTCCTAAGCTTGATGGTCTGGTGGAAGTATCTACTGTTTTGTCCTCCTCTTTGAGCCAATGGACACAAGCCTTTTGAGCATATAAAATTTCCTTTCTAATCTTATTATTGGTAAGGTCTTGCTTGAGGATTTCAAGTTTGTTAAAAGTAGTTTCAGACCAAGAGAATTGCAAGGAGAGCTTAGTGTTGGATATTTCCTTACTGATTTGGTGTGAACATTGCCAAAGGTGAGGCAATTCCATTACTTCAGAAGGAATTTCAAGCTAGAGATTTTCAAGTTAATATTTGTCAGGGGGTGAGGGAGGTCTATCTTAGAGATAACTGCTGATTTGAAATCAGAGGCCGTCAAGAACATTCTCTGAACCTAGGGGATGGACCCTGCCTAGAGCTTTTTTAAAGTTTAGCCACAATGAGGGAGTGAACAAACCTGATTCTAGGGAGATAATCTGCTGAAAAAGGGAGATCCTTGAAGAGTTTGTTGTTGATGAGGACCCAGTCAAGGTGACAGAGCTTCTTGCTAATGCCTTTACGGTTATTACACCAGGAGAAGCTATTCCTAGTATGTTGAGGTTCAATGAGCCCAAAGGAATGGATGACATCATTAAATTCAGTTATACTCCAAAGGTTGTGGCCTGAAGTACCAAAAGATTTATGAACAAATCTAGTGGTGCTAAAGTCTTCCCCAATAAGCCAACATGCATCTCCAATTAAAAATTTAGTCACTTCAAGTTCATCCTAGAGGGTTCTTCTTCGAAAACTGTTGCAGTCTATGTAGATAGAGGTTAAAAAGAGATCTGCAAAACCAAGACCCTGAAAACAAAAGGTGAGGGACTAATCACTCTTGAAGACCTCCCTAGCATTAAAGGGGTTGGACCAAAAGGTCTAGAGTTTGCCATTAGATTTGTTGCAAGTTCATCCTTGAAGATGGAGAGCTTTGGCCACCATGGGTTGCCCTTCTGAGTCAAGAAAGGGCTCTATGATGGCAGCAACAAGAGTTTTATTAGATTTGATAAGGTTTTTAAGGTAGATCTGAATGACCTTGTTAGCAAGGCCCTTACAATTCCAACATAGGATTTTCATGAGGAGAAAGATTTAGAAGCCAAGGGAGACCTGACCTGAGGGTGTGTTGAGAATTGTGAAGGTTGAAGACCCAAGAATATGCTCTTAAGCAGGGGGATCAAGAGGTCCTCCACCTGCTAAAAGAACTTTATTGACATTTGTTCTTTTTGCGCCTAGTTTTTCTCTTGTCTATAACCTCTTTCCATTGTTGGATCTGTGGAATTGCCTCATCAACGTGTTCATCAGTGTTTGTACATTCAGTAAGATTGGTAGAGGAGGCAGAAGGCTACTGCACGGGAGCCTCTACACAATGCTAGCATTCCTCCAGACTGTATCCTATCTTGCAACAAGACTAGTAGTACTTGAAGACAATTTCCATATTCTAACTTTTGGGTGATAAATTCTTCTCCATTCTTAATCTTGACCTTTGTTGGGAGCAGTTTAAAGAGATCCATCTCCACACAGATGGCGGTGATCTCAACACGAGTGAATCTGGTGACATCCTTATGAGCACAAAGGAAGTGTATAAACATGCCAACTATAGAGATGATGATTTCAAGAGCTTGTAGGTGGGTGCACGGCATCAGTAGATGCACCTAGACAGGAGTCCAAGGAGAGTAACTCATAGTCGAGGGCAAAGGAGGGAGACCAACAGGAGGTAGTCATGCATTTGTCTTCAATGAACCAGGCTCCCTTTGTATAAGCTTTTGTGAAGTCCTCTCTGGTATGAAAGTTGAGGACATACCTAGGGTTTAGAGCAATAGGAAAGAATGACTCTGAGAAATCCATTTCTTTCTTCAATGGTATCCATAATTTTCTTCAAAGGTGACCTTGTGGTGCTAAAGCAACCAACGAGAGTTCATTTGAAGGCACTGGAAAGTTGAGTGACTTCGTCACTGGAGATCTCAAGGATTGGTTTTCCATTGTAGATAATAAGCTTGCAAACTGGGACATCCGAAAACATGGGGGGAATAAGAGTGTCCCTTAAGGAGGTTGCAAAAGAGTGACAGGTAAAGTGAGAGGCTGGGTTGATGAAGGTGTTTGGAGAGCAAAGAAGATCAAAGGGTGGAGACTTGTCGTTGGGAGGGGTTCTCCCCCTGATGGAGGCCAAGGGGGGGTTGGGTGGAGGAGAGGGGCTCGTCATCACCAAGGGGAGATGGGAGCCATGGAGCCGAAGCGGAAAACCTTTTGAAATGGATCTTAAGGTGAAGAGAAGTCACCTAAAGATATAGTTGTAGAAGAGAAATTGAAAGTTGAAATGATGCTCTCTTGAGAGAAAACCACCTCTGGACTACTCTTCTATGATATTACTAGTAGCCTAATTTAGGTGATTGGAAGCTGAAATGCAATAGACTACTAGTTCACATAGGGAAAAAAATGGAGATGTCTAGAACCTGATGTAAGCCTGTAAATGAATATTCAAAGCTTGAAATTCAATTCAGTTCCAAATCTATTTAGCACAAAATTATCCAAATCCAAAATTCAACAAACATTAATTAGATTTTGAAATTCATATCTGAAAGATATTCAAAACAAATTTGGATATATATGATATCCTTCAATTAAAATCCAATTCAAATTTGTTTACCCATGTAATCAGATATCCAAATATATGACAACATTTTATTTATTATTTTATTTATAAATTTATTATTTTATCATTATAATTTTACTTATATTTATATTTTTTGATGTAAAAACTCATCTGTAGAAGTTAACCCCCACAGTTGGTCCTAAACCTAGATAAAGGAGGGTTAGTGTTAGATAGGCAACCAGTTGTAAAAACTTACCAACCTTTCATGAACATGAACCTTAAAAATAACCTCTTAACAACACATTGTGTTGAACCTTAGAAGCAAAAAAATAAAACAAGAGAGAAGTGTTACACACCTTGGGTGTAACATTCTTGGTGTAGTTTGCTACCTTTTGATATTAAACATTTATTTTAGGAAAAGAGAAGAATATTTGATTATATTTAAAAATAGTTCAAATCCTAGTTAAATAGATTTTTTTACTTATTAGAAAAATAGATCAAAGAATGTATAAAAATTGTAAGCTTATTGCAAGAGAAAACTTAACTACACAACATAATTGTTAAGATTAGATATCAGTATATCAAAATTAGGAAGAAAAGGACTAAAGTACATAGGAATCCAAAAATTTTGAGATGGAATCTAAAAGAGGAAAAGAAAATGATATTTAAAGATAACTTACTAAAAGAAGGAATATAGAAAGTAGATGGAGAAGTAAATAAACTTTGGAATAGAATGACCACTTATATTAAAAATATTACTAAAGAAATTTTAGGAGAGTTGTGAGATAACTCTACTAGGTAAAGAAAGTTGGTGATAGAATGAAAATATACAAAGGATAATGAAAAAAAAAAAGAATACTATAAAAAAGTATGATAAATATAGAAATTAGGAAAATTTAGAGAAGTATAAGTTAACAAAAAGGAATGCTAAGAGAATTGTTAGTGAAGTTAAAAACTATACCAATAAAGAATTATATGATAGTTTGAACACAAAATAAGAAGAAAATGGATTATAAAATATAGTTATTTTAAAACAATTGGCAATTTGAAGGTAAAAGAAGTTCTTAAAAAAAATAAAATGTGAAAAATTTATTAAACCAAAAGGTATTTCTATTGAAGGGTGGAAATGCACAAGTGAAGAAGAAATTAAGTGGTTAACTATAACTTTTTATTATAATTTTAAAGATAAAGAATATGTGAGATGAATGAAAAGTGTAAGCTATAGGAGTATTCACTATTCTCTTGTAAATGGGTTATTGGATATCTATTTACTCTTGGATACTCCACCCGCTATATGTATATTTTTGTAACCCTACTTTGAGATTAATGCTAATTTTCTCCCACAACGAAAAGAGGACTCATTAATACCTATATTTAAGAATAAGGATGACATACAGAATTGTAATACTTGTGGTGGTACTTAGTCAATAAGTCATATTATGAAATTATTGAAGAGAATAATCGAACAAAACTCAGACAAGTACTTAAATTCACAGAAAATCAATTTGGTTGATGATAGTAAGATGGGAATTAGTTTAAATAAAATTATGGAAAGATACTTTAGAATCCTTTGGATTGAGTAGGTTAAAAAAAAGAGTGGAATGTGAGTTTAACAAAATAGGAATAATGATGAAGGTATACAATTAGATGACTATAAGAATCTATAATAAATACTAATTGAGAAATTATAGAAGATGTTATTTATAATACTAAAGAAAGGTGGATGAATAGAGATATTTCCAAAGTGTTAAGTGATAAAATGATATCTTTAAAATTAAAAGAAAATTTTTATAAAACTACTATTGTCTAGGTATACTTTATAGTTCAAAATGCTAGGTTGTAAAATAAGTAGTCTTACAGAAATGCAAATGCTTAGATAAATGAGTAGTAATACTATAAAAGATAAGAAATGATTTCATTGAGAATAAAGAAAAGTTGTACCCATTGAAAATAAGATAAGTGCAAATCGATTTACATGGTTTAGTTATATCCATAGGAGATCAAATAAGCATTAGTTAGGAAAGAATAATTAATTAATATCAAAGAAATAAAGAAAAGTCTGAAACTACTTCATTAGAAATTGTAAGTAAGGTTTCTATTAGATATCTAACATTGTGAGGATCCATTTATGAATCCATTTATCTCTATGTAAGTATATAAGAGTGTAACCCTTTTAAAAATGGTTATGAAGGTAGAAAACCCCTTGTATGGAATAGGGTTATTCTTCTTCTCCTTTCTTCTTCTCCCTCTTCTTCCTCTCTTGCTTCCTCCATCTTCTTCACCATCAACTTCAACTTGGTATCAGAGTAGAGGTCGACAGACACAAGTGGACAGCCCCTAACAAACGCACATCCAATGCACAGAACCCACATGTAAACGTAGGTTGACAAACACACGCAGACGGCTCTTGACAGATGCATGTGTAACGCGTAGAACCCACGCGTACATGCAGCACACTCATGTGTGTCATCGCCCATGACCATCGTCTGTGCTCGTCCGCTCTGCTCGCTCCCACTATGCACTCCACTCGTTCCTGCCATGCCTTGCAACGCTCAATAGAATCAGAAGCCTCCATACGAATGAACATGTTCATCGTTTTGAAGATGTTAGTTGCTTGCACATGTAGGAGATAGCAGCTCTATCCTGTCTGCCACCTAAGTAGCAGCTTTGAAGATATCTATTGCTTGCTTCAACCTGTTTGTCATGTAGTTCAACTATCAGATGTAGCAACTTGATGTCATATGCGTCAAATGCAATCGTAGTTTTGAAGTTCTAAAGTTTAATTGCCAGATACTGTTCTGTGTTCTGTGAGGTCTGCTTTTTCCCATTGTTCGCCTAATCATTTGCTTGGTCCACCGCAGATTTTGACTTCTCATGGCGAGCTCCTCAACTCCTCGAAGTGATTTATGGATTCGCAGTTTTTTGAACATCTCTCAGAAACTCAATGGATCTAACTATATCATTTGGCAACAGAATTTTAAGAATATTATCATTGCCTTTCGCCAAAAGTATCACCTCTATCAATCACCACCAGATGTAAAAGACTCTCAGTATAGAGATTGGATGGCTTATGATGTAGCCATCATTTCTTAGATGGTGTCAAGTATGGAGGACTGTTGTCAATGGAGTCTCCATGCTTCGGCCCGCTAAAGCTCTTTGGGACACTCTTCATTACATTTATGGATACGACAAAAATACATCCAAGACTTTCATTGTTTATGAGAACCTTCTTCAACTTCGACAAAGAGAGGGTTCCATCCAACAGCTCTTTAGTACTTTACATAGGTTGATCAATGAGCTTAATATGTATCAACTACCCACTTCTGATATCTACACCTTTCAAAGGTATAGGGAGGAACTTGTTGTTGTTGTCTTCCTTGCTGCTCTCCCTCCAGATGTTTCTTCACAGATTCAAGGCTCCAATCTTAATGCGGAACATATGCCAAGTTTAGATGAAACTTTTGGAAAAGTCTTGCGTGTGTCTACTAGATCATCAAATGTATTCACCCCCGATCCATCTACATTAGTTGCCTCAAATGGTCCTAACCGTGGTCGTAACACCTACGAAGATAGACAGCGACCCAAATGTCAATAGTGTGGTAAATTGAGTCACAAATCTGAGAAGTAGTAAGAGAAGTTTTCACATCTGAAGCTTCAATTTGCTCGTGTAGCTACTACTAGTACCTTCTCTTCCACTTCTGGTATCATTACTTTATCTCAAGAGGACTATGATCGTCTCATCCAAGGACAATGATAACCTTCTGTGGCTATGATCGCTTAGGCACCATCCTTTCACTCAGATATCCAGCCTTCCACTGCCTCGATTGCTTCTAAAGATGATTCTTGGGTCCTAGACTTTGGAGCCACTTCCCATGTATCAAGTACATCCACCTTGCTTGATAAACTTTCTGCTCTTCATGATAAAACATCTATTACCATAGTGGATGGTTGTTTGTATCCTGTATCTAGTTAGAGGAAGATACAAGTTTCCTCGTAGATTCAGCTAAATGACGTTCTTTATGTACCTAAGTTTTCTTTTAACATTTTATCCATTAGTGTCATTACTACTCAGTTACAGTACTTTGTAACCTTTTTTCCTTTTCATGTAGCCTTTCAAGACCTTCAGACGGGGAAGAGGATTAGTTTAGGGTGTAAGTCATTGACCTCTGAAGCTTATATGCTGGTTCGTGACCATATTCCTCTAGGTCTAGTGGCTGGTCTCACTAGCATTGATTCCTCTTTTTTATGACACTGCCGTCTTGGACATCCATCTCATCGGAAATTATATCAAACCCTTCCTTAACTTCCTCTATCTTTGTTTCAATGTGAATATTGTCAATTGGGTAAGCATCACCGTGCTACCTTCAAGCAGTTGCATCTTGCTTCATCCACTAGTATGTTTGATATTGTTCATTATGACATTTGAGGTCTCAATCATGTTGTGTCGTGTCGTGATTACAAATATTGCATAGTCTTTATGGATGATTATTCTCATGTTACTTGGACTTACTTGTTAAAGTCCTACAAAGATGTTCTTGATGTATTGAAAATTTTCTTGGCTAAAATTAAAAATAAATTCTCTGTTTTTCCTAAAATTTTACCTAATGACAATGCTCTTGAGTTTATGCACCATCAATTTCAAAGTTTTTGTGTCTTTTCTAACATCGTACATCAGACTACTTGCCCCCACACCTCTCAACAAAATGGTATGGTTGAGTGCAAGCATCGTCACATTTTTTATGTTGCTCATACTCTTATGGTTTATATGTAGGTTCCTCATTACCTTTGGGCTGATGTCATTCTTACCTTAGTTTTTCTAATTAACCGTATGTCTTCTACTCCCTTAGAAGGTGACATCCCTCTGCACCGTCTCTACTCTGATAGAGACCTTTTTCCCATTTCTCTTAAGGTTTTTGACTGTGTAGCGTTTGTACATGATCATAAACCTAGGCTTGACAAGTTGTCTCCTCATACCATCAAGTGTGTCTTTGTTAGGAATCATCGTTACCAAAAGAGATACCATCTATACCATCCTCCCACCAAACACTACTATGTCTCTATGGATGTCACTTTTTTTGAGTCTCAATCATATTTTAGTGTTGTTGTACCTTCATCTACCGCTTCTATTCCTACCCTGGTCCTCTCCTTCTTGACACTTCCTTTTTTTATGGTGTCACATCTTCTCTAGAAGAATCACACCCTACTGATACTTGTCCTCTTAATACTCTACAAGTTTATCATCATCGACAACATACGCCTTTAGTGGTGGATCCTCCTACATCCTCTGACCCGGCTACAAGCTTCTCTCCTCCTCTAGAGCCACCTTTCCAACCCACACCCTTGGAAGAAGTGGATCTTCCCATTACATTGTGCAAAGGAACCTGCTCTTGCACACAATCTCTCTCATGTTGTCTCTTATGCTAGCCTTCCTCCTACTTCTCATACTTTTGCTTTTTCCCTCACTGATGAGTCTATGTCCAAGGATTATCAGGAATCTCTTCAGGTTCCTCATTGGAAGACCGTCATGGATGATGAGATTAATGCCCTTCTCTCTCATGGCACGTGAGATCTTGTTTCTCGTCTCTCTCAAGCAAATGTTGTCTCTTACATATGGGTATTTACCATCAACGCCAACCTAATGGTACAATTGATCGCTACAAGGCTTGTCTAGTTCCTCGTGGTTTTACTCAAGAGTACAAGTTTGACTACTCTGACACTTTCTCTCCAGTAGCTTGCCTTGACTCTATTTGGGTTTTTCTATCTATAGCCATCAATTCTTCTTGACCCTTGGTGCAACTTGATGTTAAAAATGTTTTTCTGTATGATGATCTTGATGAGCAAGTCTACATGGAACAACTACCTAGCTATGTTGTTCAAGGGGAGATACAAGTGTGTGACCTTCACAAGGCTATCTATGGTCTTAAACAAAGACCTAAAGCTTGGTTTGAGACTTTTTGCAGGGTCATGTAGAGTGATGGCTTTGACAGTTGTAGGGTTGATTACTCTATCTTTATCAAACACACTTCTCATGGGGTTATTATCCTTTATATGTAGATGACATGTTACTAACAAGGATTGATGTCTAAGGTATTGAAGCTACCAAGAACTTCCTTCGAAGACACTTTGTCACAAAGGATATGGGTACTCCTCAATACTTCTTAAGGATTGAATTTGTTCATTCTACTAGAATATTATCTTTGTCTCAAAGAAAATATGTTCTAAATCTCCTTAAAGAAACAAGACGTGAGAGATGCAAGTCAGAAGATGCATCCATTGAGCTTACTCACTCCTTGTAGGATACTGATTCTCTTATGTTTGATGATCCAAGTCGATACAGAAGAGTGGTTGGCAAACTCATTTATTTAACAGTGACCAAACCTAATATTAGTTACATTGTTAATCTACTTAGTCAGTTTATACACTCACCTAGAGAAGTTCATTGGTGACGAGTTCTCCAACTTCTAGCTTATATAAAACAAACTCCTAGAAAATGACTCTTATATAAGAAGCATAGTCATTTAAATATTGAAGGATACTTTGATGCAGGTTACACTGGGGACAAAAATAATAGAAAATCTACTTCTGGTTTTCTAAATCTTGTCACATGGCGAAGCAATAAACAGAATGTTATTGTCAAATCTAGCTTTGAGGTTGAATATCGCAACATGTCCAACACCACTACAAAATTAATTTGGTTAAAAGCTCTATTATTTGAATTGAGAATTGATAGTTGTAGCCCAATGTCAATACATTATGATAATCAAGCTGCCATACACATTGCTGCTAATCCTACCTTTCATGAGAGAACAAAGCATGTTGAAGTGGATTGTCACTTCATTCGTGATAATGTTCAAAAGAAAATCATATCAACTCCCTACGTCCGATCTGAAGATCAAGTTGCAAATATACTTACAAAAAGACTTGGTATTAATGACTTTAAAAGACTCTGTAGTAAACTAAGTATGATTGACATATATTTACTAGCTTAAGGGAGAGTGTTAGATATCTAACATTGTGAGGATCCATTTATGAATCCATTTATCTCTATGTAAGTATATAACAGTGTAACTCCTTTAGAAATGGTTACGAAGGTAGAAAACCCCTTGTATGGAATAGGGTTATTCCTCTCTTTAGAAATGATTTCATTGAGAATAAAGAAAAGGTTGTACCAATTGAAAATAAGATAAGTGCAAATCAATTTACATGGTTTAGTTATATCCATAGGAGGTCAAATAAGCATTAGTTAGGAAAGAATAATTAATTAATATCAAAGAAATAAAGAAAAGTCTGAAACTACTTCATTAGAAATTGTAAGTAAGGTTTCAAAAATCAATCCAAATTGACAATTTTTCATTGATCCGAATTGGTTTTAAAGATTGTCGATACAAAATTTGCCTGTACTTCTAGATTGTGCTACTGTCATCAAAACCTATCTCTCTCCCATCATTGATGTCCTCCCTCACCTTCTACCTATACATCATCGCTGCTATACCACCCTTTGCTCCCTCCCTCATTTTTTCACCATTGATCACCCTTTCAGCTATTAAGGTTGTAGAGGGTGACAAAGAGACAAAACAAAGGTACAAGTGAGATGGAAGAGAGAGAATAAGAAAAGGAATGACACATGAATGATCTGAGATTCTGATATTATTTGAATTTGAATTTTCTGATTTGGGCATTTGGATTCAGACATTCAGATTGGGTTTTCCTATATTCAAATATTATATTAATTTAGATAAATCCATCTAACATGAATTCAGATATTTAAATAAATAGTTATTCAAATATTAATCAAACAGATTCAGATTATCCAAATATCAAATGAATAAGGATTTGGATACAGGTTTGTTCAATTCAAATCTGTTCCATTTACACCTTTCACCTAATGTCATAAGCTCAAATCCTATAATGCATGATTTACTTCTTGTTGCGCTAAACAAGAGGATGAATTGACATTTAACTAGTAAGCTTGTTTGTGTTCAAGTTCCAAAATGTATACTTTCTCTATAATGTACTAAAGCAGCTATTAAAGTCCAATTCTAGGCACCAAGGCATAAAGGAGGCTACCTTAGTTCAACAATTTACTTGGGTTTTAAGTTGTTTTAGCTAATGCACTATATAAAAGGATGAATGGGTGAAAAGAACATTAAAGAAAGATTACTTTGAGTAGATAGGTCGCCATTGCAGATGGACCCTTGTTCTGCTATTATATACTCAATTGCTGCATCAATATCCCCATCTACATCCCTCAATACCTGGTTCATGAACCATAAAATAATGGGTCTAAGAACTAAGAAGATACTAAAACTTGCAAGTAAAAACACGTGTACAGCATAAATGAGTTGTCCAAATTATCCTAACGTGACTAATTGATGCTGACCAAATTGTACTCAGCTTCATGGAGTGAAAAGATCAAATACCATTAGCAGAATGAGCATGCATGCATATTGAACAAGGATAAACAACGAGCATGCATGCATATCGAACAAAGATACCCAACATGCATGAATGAGATGAATGGAAAATGGGCCATTGACTCACTCGAATGGAAACTAAGTATCAACTTTTCTTTAGACAAAAATGACCTTTGGACAAGTAAAAAAGTTTTAAGATACCACATATATTAAAATGATAAAACCAACACACAGAGCTCCCACCAATATAAAGTTTGGAGAGAATTCAATTATGATCAATCTTATCTTCACAAATGAAGAGATTGTTTACAAAGATTCAATCCTTTAACAAAAAGTCACAGTGAAGCAATCCTATCATGTAGGCTCGCCTTCAACTTGCCAACTGTTAATTGAATATTTGATAATGGGAATCATAGGGAAAGAATAAAGCTTATTTCTTGTAGTGACATTAATTGCACAATCAATCATGAAAGAGGATGACTTGCCTTACAATTAAACATGAAAACAAGCAGAAGAAAAAAGTTCAGTTGCAGCTGTGTTGTGATAATTAGTCATTGAAATGAGAAGCAAAATAATTTGAGGAAGAAGAACAAGAACAAAATATTTTTTTAAAGGCTAGACAAGAAAAAGTTGCTCATTTCTGTGCCGATCATAATTAACAAAACCAATTAGAATGGGAACATCTCACTGAAAAGTAAATTCTGCAAACCTGCTCAGCTTTAGAATAGCTCTCACATCCAGTTCCACTCATGACTAATTTTACTGAAGCTGGAACAGTGGCATCATTTGGGGGTTTCTTAGATCCTTCATATACTCCAGCATCAATCTATGTGAACAAAAAGTTTTAGTTTGTAAATCTTCCAGCTTAATCACTAAAAAATTATCATGAAAAATTCAAGATATATGACAGGAGTGCTACACATACAAACCTGCAGGACTATTGGTTTAGCCCTACCACCATAAGTGTCCTCTGTCAGCCTAACGCTATTGTAGTGTTCACCATCATGATATGATCTGTACAATACAGGCTAAAATGATTGACAATATTTCTATAAAAGCCAAAACAATATAATAAAAATATAGTGATCTTCTACACTGCTAAATTGAGGCAACTAAGATTAAATGGAAAGCAAAATTCAGATCATGACAGATAGATAAGAATATTGTGAAATGCTAGATTTATTTAATATAAGATTAAGAAACACAAGTGACACAACTACAAACTCGTCATAGAAGAAAATATGACTTCTTCAGTGCATAAGAAAAAAAATTATTTAAAAAAGGAGATGAAGGGGGAATAAAATGGGTTTAATGATCATAAAAAAAAAGGAGAAATCAAGAAAAAATGCAGCAAGGAAAAGATAAAAAAGCATTCCCCATCCAAGATAAGGACTATATCTGTTTTAATTTTTTTTGAAGAAAACATAATGAACCTTTTGAGATTAAGGAGGAGAAATGAAGGCTTGATTACTAATGGGTGGTGATTACATATTTATAGTCATTAGGTAACCAGATATCCCATAATCCATCAACCTACACACTCACTAATATAAGACAAGTAGAATAAGTTTAGCACTCCCTCTCAACTTAAATATATATTTATATATATCAATTATGCTCAAGTTATTACAAAGTTACTCAAAGGGACCCTACACTTAACATTTTGGTGAAAATATCTACTAGTTGATTTGAGGACTAAACGTATACATATAGCTCCTTTTGTTACCATTTCTCTAATATAGTGACAATTCACCTTTATATGTTTTGTGTATTTGTGAAAGGCCAATAATGAAGATGGTAACTTGATTATCACAATACATAGACATGAGAAAATCACATGGAAAATTAAACTCAGATAATAGAAAATGTAGTCACATCATCTAACATGTGGTCTATACCAAAGACCTATACTTAACTTTTACACTAAACCTAGATATTACACTGTTTCTTGCTACATCACGTAACAAACTTACCTCCAACAAGTGTAATATCCAAAAGAGCATTTCCTGATCAGATCCTCCTTGAATGATTGTCAGTCCATTAACTTCAGGAGCAACCACAAACACATCAGCTAAGCTCCTTTTAAAAAGGTTTTTTGAGCAGGATAAATTAGCTTATCAACTATAAGCAACACTCTCTAGGTCAGCAATTTGGTGATGATTTTCATTAAAATATTCATGAGAATGAGATGTCAAAAATCTGTGTTGTGCTTCTTAGGTATCAGAAAAATAAAATTTTGCTGATAGGATCACAGCAAGTGTTATTGTTCCCAGATCAGTGAACAAATTGTAGTGAAGAAACTCTAGAAAAAGTAAAGGAGAAAATCAACTGGTCCATGGGATTTTTCTACTTTTACATTAAAGAAAACATGCCATATCTCTTCTAGGGTGAGTAAAATCCCCTCCTCTGGTTGGAGTTTGGACCAAAAGTCCAACTTCCAATACAGCCTCCAACCCACCAGCTTGTTGAAGTGATATCTGAAATAGTTCACCTCTCAAAATTCAGCTGCACTACCATAAAGATGGCCTCTCAAATTTTAATCTTGCTAAGTCTGTTTATCCACTGTCTACCAGTGGCACATTTAGGGAAAAAAGCTGGTGTTCTGATCACCCTCTAATACTCTATACCCCACAAAGATGGCCTCCCCAATTTTAATATTGCTAATTCCGTTTATCCACAGTTTTAGCAATGGCACATATATGGAAAAGGCTGGAGTTGTGATCTCCCTCTTTGTGTCAGATTTCTCTTGATCTTTGTCGCCAAGCTGTTTCTTCATTATCCAAATAATAACACAAAGGTTAGGCCAGATTTCTGATATATCTTTTCTCATCTCTAAGTGGCATATCATCTTCTTTCTATCAAAATTTTGAATAGTCTGCATAAGCTCCTGTTTGATTATTTGGACCCTGCTCTGATACACTTTTTCCCATTTCACGATAGCAATCTTAAGGGATGTTTGTGTGCTGCTTTAAAAACCAACTAATATTTTATTATTATTTTGGGTTGGTTTTTTATCCCAAGCCCAAACATGTTTTGGTTTTTTCCAAGGGAGAAAGAGTCACAAAAACCAAGGCTCAATTTCTTCACTGCAAAAAAACATCTGTGTTGGTTTCTCTCGGTTCATTATTTCCAAACAGCTGGGCCTCACAACAAGAATGGTTTATGAAAAAACAAAAGGCAATAAACAAGCCACTGTGACCAAATGATTGGTTCCTATCTTTTTAATCAATTTAGCAAATCTACCAACCACTATGACCCTATGATTGGTTCTCATCGGTTAGTGAAACTCTGGGATTCAAAACCATTTTTCCTCCAGCCAAAAAGGCCCTTTCACCATGCACATACAACGTTAACAAGAGATGTGATCCAAACAAGCCCACATTAGACCTCTAACCAAAGAATTAAATATCAACACATGTCAATGAAATTTCACTGATGTGTCAATTTTTTGAATTCTTGAAATGAAATGACTTCAAAATCAATGTTGATATTATAATTTGCTAACAAAAGGTAGTTTTCTGTATCATCTTTTCCACAAACATGACTTTGGCATTAAGAAATTTTACTGACACACATCACTTTTTCAACTTATTGAAGCCTGATATGAAACAAAAATTGAATTCCTTGCCTCTAACATTGGCATTGGGTCAGCAATCCTCCCAATCCATCTGCTACCACCCAACAAATCATGGACTTTATAGAAGCCCTCTGTAGATTCAATCATGTGCACTGATGATTCTCATGTAGATAGATTAGGTCACTTCTTACAGAGTTTGGCTACCCTGTTGAGACACACGTGAATATGAATGCAACAAACAAGCAACAATCTTTATTACAAATAATCTTGTCATGAGAAAACAAAGAACATTGAGATGAATTGTTACTTTGTTGTAGATATAGTGAGGAGAAGCATCATTTTGATGTCTTATATCCAATCTTTAAAAAAAAATGAAGAAGAATAAGACATCTTCACTATAGACTAGGGTGTTGCTCTTTTTGAGAGTCTTTCTACCAAGTTGGGCACAATAGGCATAGATGCTTCAACTTGAGAGAAAATGTTAGTGTTAATAGTTTATTATCTCATCTTATGTGGTTATTGGGCCAATAGATGTTTATCCAGGATATCTGGTAAACCCTATACCATGATCTCATTTTGAGATTAACACAATCAAATAACCATTTTCCATAATCTTCCACATGTGATTGAATTACATTTTATTTTACTCAATTAATTTGATAATAGAGATAATTGTATACATGTAAGTATATATACATTATTTGTTTTTAATTTATACCATTTTTCAAAAAAATTTATTTAAACTTCTTTTTAAAATTAATTTCTAATTCGTGTAATATTTGTTTTGCATTATTTACAATTTTGTTTATTTCTAAATGGAAGCTAAGGTTAGACCCATTGCTAATGATGAGTCATTAGTTGATCAAAGAAATATCTTTAACATCCTTGCAACAAGTATATTGTTCCTTGAAGAGAAAACAAATATATTATTGAAAACAAATAACAAGAGGGCATTCATCTAAAGGCACTTTTTCTTAAGAAAATAACTTTTTGAAAGGAAACACAAACTTGGTTGGAAAAATTTATGATAGTGGACTACTAGGTCAGCTATCAAACAAAAGAAGAATATACATCTTTAATGGCAAAAGAAGACTAGACTTTTGACATTCATAAAATGAACATTTAGAGATTAAAAATGAGGAGTTGTACTAACAAATGAATCATTGCAGCATCATGGTGATGAAAGTTTCGAATGTACCAACGAGGTGCCTGAAACTACATGACAGAAGACAAGTTGCCATGAGTTAAAAATCCAAGGCTTTTTTTTTATATTGGTAATGTTTTGCGCTTGGATTTGAATACAAGATTTTCTTCCCTCAAGGGTCTTAAAAAATGAGAAAAGACCAACTATACTATTTTCTATTTGTGGCTAAAATATCAAAGGATGAAAGTGTCATACTTCAACAATTATCTATGCAATGATTTCAGTAATTTATTTTTTTGATCATGGTGAAGAAATGTATTCAACTATAAAATTTCAATACATAACTGAAGTAGATAGCTATCACACAAATAGCCCAAAGACAAACAAAACTGAAGAGATTTCCAGCATTGCCAAACACAGTAAAACAGAAAGAAAAACAGCATACATTGGCAGAGAAATTTCATGATGGAACCATATCCAGCATTAATATCACCTTAGTAGCATCACTGAAATACTATTCCATCATATTAATCACCTTCCAGCAATCCAACTCCATAACAACAACCTGAGAACCTGTTTCCTTTGATCTACCCCACCATGTTGCCAAAGTTAAGATCATATCATATATGGGCTCTTTCAGCTCTTCTACCACTAACCCACCATTCCAAAAATCATCTACCAAGTCCATCTAAGAGACTAAAGCTTTCCAATTCCTAACATTTCTTAGGAATTGATTGAAGTAATCAATTCAATAGCTAGATTGATTGAAGTAATCAATTTATTAGCAAGAGGAATTCATTTCTAAGTATCTTAGAGCCCAGTCACTCATCTATCACAAAAGTCCTTGTCTCAGGCTCTGAAATATATTTACTTTTTTCTAAGAATGGATAACTAGGTTAGCTCAAGCCCTTCACTACCACGGACAGTTTGAACGCTAGATATTTTACACAATAATGTCCTAGCAATTTCTAACCCCCATACAATTAACTTACCAATTGTCCAAACAAGATCTAGCATTTCTGCCAACAACTTTTACCATCGGGCAGACCTGTCCATGTATAAGTTAATAAGCTTTACCTTTTCTAAAAATTAAAACAATGAGAGCTGAACATATATAGATATCCTAAAACAATAGATCACAATTATTTCCCCACCATTCCAGATAACATAATTAAACATATTGAACACTCGTGCATAAAGAATTTGCCATCTAAAATAATTAACTTTATTAAACATTCATTCACAAAGAATATAAAAAAGGGTAAACAGCTCCCACCAATGTGAGGCCTAGAGAGAATCCAATTGTACAAAACTTAATTGCATTCACAGAGAATATATCATCTAAAAATAAAGAAAAATAGTCTAATTAACTAATTTTTATTGCATTCTTATTGAACATTTATTTAGCAACTCCATTTGCGATCAAGACAGAAAAATGAAAGTTAATATCAAATCAGGATGCAAACCTAAGTAAATGTTTATTAAAATTCTTCTCATTAAACTTCTCTGTCGCACATACCTTTGATTACATCTGATCAAATCCATGAATACTTAATAAAAAGTTTCTCCAGGTCAATAAAAACAATGTCAAGATCATTCTTAAATCTAAAATATTCACTCAGTAGGGTTAATAAATGAGTTTCATGTTATTCAAGAAAAAAAACCAAATTGATTTTCATTTGGATGATAACTAAAAGATAAATCAAAGTTAAAATACTAATAAGCTAAATAAACAGTGAAATTCCTAGTCTATATGATTGATGAATAGAATGAAAAAGCTTGTAAAAAGACAGCATAATGGTAATGAAAATTTACTCGATGAATGCAAATATTGTTTCGAGTAACAAGTGAAGTTGCTTGCAATTCCATATGACCAGCCCAAGTGCCATCGTCCTCCATGGACTTGCAATATTCATCAAATGGCACCTCATCCTCAATGAAAGGCTCAAATTCTTCTTGATGCTTCTGTAGCATGCCACACAAGCAACTTTGTTAGTTTACAAATGTATTATCAATCTTTTTGACAAGGATAAGATTGAAATTTATTAAATAAGAACAGTCAAATATAAGAAAGTTAAAAGAGAAAACAAAATTAAAGTACATCCCAACTCCAACTAAGGTAACCCAAGAGGCAAAAAAACCCAGTCCTTTCAAGGATAGTTGTTACAGTGTCACCCCTTCGCATATCTGAAGACTGTCTTTTTTAGCACCAACAAGTAAATATATTAAAATCAAGAATACAAGAGTGGCCACATAAGCCGCAGGCAAACTTGAAAACAAACACAAAACCAAAGACTGTCCTTAAAAAAGAAACCCAGCATCTTAGGGAAACAAAAACAAAAAGACTGCCCAAAACGAAAGGGGAAATCAGTTCCTTAAAAGTCACAAGTGACTCAAGTCAGGCAACAGTTTTAGCATCGGAAAGCTCATTATGGGCTCTCCAGCTTCTTGACCAATCAACCACACAACCCACTAGTTTGGACTTCAGATATTTCTCGTCATGGTTTGTGTTTGAAAAGATCATGATGTTCCTTTTCAACCACCTATACACTAATAGCATGACAAATGATGCTCTAAAGCTTCCATTGAGTACTGTCAAAACTGTCTCTAGCCACCCAATGATCCCAGAAGACTGAAATGGAAATCTCATTTTGGGATTGCAAACGAATAAGTGATCTCCACCATCTGTTGATGGAGGAGTGAGCAAAGAATAGATGTTAAACATTTCATCCTATTTTTAGCAAAACCAATAAACACCTGCAAGGTGGAACCCCTTCTATAACACTGATTTTATAGGTACACCCCATGTCAAATCTACCACACAAAGAATTATACTTTTTTGAAAATCTGGCTTGTCAAGATGAACATGATTGCATCAAAACTCAAGATTCTATAAAGCGACATGACTAAAAAATCTCCAACCTTGTTCCATCTCCAGTTCACAAACATAGGTGAGGAAGAGACCAATGATAAGTCATGAGTGTGGAGGTAAGGAACAAATCCAACCAGTTTAGACAATTCTGTATCACTCAGATTTCTAATGAATTAGCCATTCTATATTATCCCAAAATTAAAGCTGTCTTATGTATATCCAATTCTGCCACTCACACTTGGTGATAGCCAGGCCTTAGGTTGAGCTTTAAGAAGTTGCACCTCCTAACTCATCCAACAACTCCTCAACGACTAGTAGGGGGTACTTGTCTTTGATGTTCTTAGGTTTAAGTGCTTAATAGTTGTCATAAAACCTCTAACTGCCATCATCCTTCCTGACCAATAGTGCTAGCAAGAAGAACAGGCTGGAGCTATGGCAACTTCAGCCATCCTTAGAAACTCCCCAACTTGCTGCTCTAATTCCCCTTTCTGGAAATAAGTGTAGCAGAAAGGGGATATATACTGCCTTTCCTTCATCCTTCAAAGGAATTCAATGGTTGTGAGGTCTACTCAAATGAAATCCCATGGTTCTTAAAAAAGTTCCTCAAACTCCTATAACAGCTCCTAAAGTCCCTCCTCCTGTGGAGGCCTTTGCTCTTCCTCAGTATCTGTCAAGACCAGCAGGACTTGCCAGGCATTTTTTAGCTCCTTCCATAACCTTCCCCCTTCAACAACCATCAATTCCCCTTGTATTCCCTGAACCTGCAGGAGCCACTTCTTCAAATTGCATCATACATTGGACAAGATTGAATGTCACCAGATCAAATCATGACATCTAGTCTGTCCTGAGCATTAAGTCATATCCTCCAAGCTGCATCACGTAGAGGTCAGCCCTGTAGCAATGTTGTATGCATACTTCCTTAGTACCAAGGTGACCCTCTGACTGCAACATTGCACCTCCAACCACCTTCACTGAAAACACTTTGGCTCTAGTGGTCTTGCCCTCCCTCTTAAGAATAGCTAGATCTAAAAGCTGCTAGTGTTGCTTGAGTCCAAGAGTGCAAGGACCTTCCTTCCCTAGAGAAGGCCCATGACTCTCACCATCTGATCAATCATCCTCTTGGAGATAGTATGTAAGGATATACCTACTATGGATTCTCCCCTAGACAACTCAACCATCTCTTCTTTGTCCTCTACTTGGATCCAGTATAAGACCTGACTTATATTTGTGCCTAGGTTGATACTTCACATTATAGTGGTAACAATAGCCCATTTCCTTGTCACACTTGATACTCTGTTGGCATCAGTATCTTGATTAGAGGTACATTTTCTTCAACTTATTATCTTAAACTCTGTTAGGACCAAATAGATCACCAAAAGAGGGGTGAATGAAGATCTATACTTAATTAAAATTATTTTTGAATTATATGAATTGAATAATCAAACTTGCAATCATATAGATATAATTAAAAAATACACAACAGAAATAAAATGAAAAAATACAATAAAATTTTAAGTGATTCACCAATTCAATTAGTCTACCGTTAAGGTTCACTTAGACTTCACTAAGTATTCAAACAATTAGATACACTTACTTTCAGATTGAAATAAAAATCAATCTCTTGAGTTTTCAAGTAGAAGCTTCAACCAACCACTTGAACTTTCAAATCTAAGTTTTTAACTAACCTTAAGTTTTCAAGTCGAAATTTAGCAACCAACAACTTAAGGTTTTCAAATCGAAGCCATAAACCAACACAATGTATAACTTTCTGATTGAAGCCACAAACCAATAAATCTTCTTAAATCAAACTTTCAACGCATAGAAAACTTGAGAATCTTCTTGTATTTCTAGCTTTTGATCTATTCACTACTATATGAAATCTGAATTATACTTTCTTCTGTAATGGTAGATGATCTACAATCTTTTTTATATCTCTCCTTCTTATTTTCTCATTCAATGATCTAATTATATTTATATCTATAATTCCAATAATCATATTTTCTTCAATGTTATTCTACTTATTATACTTACTGATCTGTCAATCCCAACTATAGTAAGTTACCGTTCAGTATTATTCGAATATAAAGTCTTCTTGGAACTCTCCAAAAGACTTGAGCGACTGTCTTCAAACTATCTGAAAACTTTTGCAAACCATCCAAAAATATCGAATAGTTATTTCAAACTATCTAAAAGTTCGAACAACTAATTCTTTTTACCTATCACATGACTATTTAAGTTCTGCACATGAGATTACTTAGTTTCAAACTGTCAACTTGAAATATTCAGAAAACTTTGAATAGTTATTTCCAAATCATTCAAAAACTCGAACAGTTATTCAAATTATTCAAAAGTCTCGACCTGTTATTCTTTTGTGTTCAACACATGACTATTTAAGATGTGAAGTCATTTGAATTTCAAATAATTTACTTGAAACTTTCCAAGAAAACTCAATTAATTTTCTCAAACCATCCGAAAGACTTGAAATTATCTGACTAAGCTGTGTCCATCTTCCAAGTGTACTGTTATTTAAATTTTAGACAATTAAATTTAAAACCTTTCAAGAAAACTCAAGCCATCTGATTGAGCTATAACTTATTGATTTCTTCTAGAGTTCTTTTGACTATTTTGCATCTTGAAACTATCTAATCTACCTTTAATAATTCTTCAAACTATCCGTCTACCAACTTGAAACTATCCGATCTCTTTTTCAACTAACCTGTGAAATACATCTTAATTCCTCACATAAATTTTTACATTATCAAAATACAAGGTTTCTAACAATTTCTTCTTTTTTGATAATAACAAAACATTTATAATTAATTACATGTATTTCACTCTCTAGATTATTTCTATACAGTGAATCATACAAAACATAAATAATACAAAAGATTACAAATCGATGTCTCTACTTTTCTGCATTGGGAATTATGAATACTATTCAATACTATAATTATCATATTTCTCTTCTCTTTTTTATCATTAGATAAAAAGAGTTCTATAATGAATCTATATTTCTCTCCCCTTATTGAGTTTTATTTTGCTGATACAACTACCATCTTTTCTTTGTTAAGATATGTATGTGATACCTGATGTTGAAATATCAATTTCCTAATTACATCAATCTCTTTGAATACCAATTGTTGAGATGTTAGTAATTCACAACTGTATTCTAAATAATAAGGTTTTCTTTATAATTTCTCTCCTTTTTTGTGATCTCTTTCTTTTTCTCGTCAGTTTACTACATCATCTATAAACATTACAATTAATGAAATGCCAATTGTTAATATATCAATTGATAATAATTCAATTAATATATAGTTGCTATCATATAGCCTCTCCTTATTTATATGACGAAGGTTTTTTGTTTGTCACTTCAAATCGTAGGTTCTCCCCTTATATGTGTGTTCTCTTGTTTATATAATGGAGATTTTCTAGTTCTGAATTGTTTGTAATTTTCTCTTTTTGTACTTGAATTTAAAAACTTTTTTTTTAAAACAAAACTTGATCCTAAATTTCCTTTTGATTCTGAATAGTAAGTTCTCCCGCTATTTAAGTGTTCTTTCTTTCCGATAAATCTGATGTACTTGCTTTTTCAATCTGTCATTTGTCTTTGCTTATGCAAATTTTGATCCATTGGAAGAATATAATTCAATTGTTGATGTCATTTATGATACAAACTATTAATTTCAAAACTTCATGAATGATCCTTAAACATTCAGCTTTTGATTTCCAACTATTTAGCTTTTCTTAAATTCTTACTTCATAAGGTTCTTTCAATCATGTGCAGAAGACAATTTGAGATTATAATCTAACTACTGCTCTTTTTTCTGTATGTTTGACTTCTTTGATTTCTCTCTCTTTCTTTGATAATACTTGATAGTGTCTCTATACCAATTGATAGTGTTTTTTGTGATACCAAACGTTGCTTTTATAAATGATTTCAAAATGTTCAACTTTTCTAACATGTATATTCCACTAATCTTTAGATTTTGGTCAAGTGCATATAGTGATTTGAAACTGTAAACTAACTGCTCCCCCTAAATGTCATAATCCTGCAATTCAAATAGAGGAAATAGATTTTAGTACCCACACCTTTTTGGATTCTGAAATGTTAATCTTGAACATCTTTAAATTATTACCTTTTGACAGCCACATTGGTCTAAGTCTTCTTTTGATGGCAAATATAGTAGTATAATCTCTATAAAATCGGATAACTCCACTACAGTAAGGTATTTCCTATGGAGTAGCATACTTTAAGCTAAAGCTATTTGAATTATATCTTTGACAACTAATGATTTTATTTAATTTATTTTGACTATTTGTAAATTTATGCATAGTATTTTTCAAAATAGTAATTTCAAACTTCAGATTTTTATTTTCATTCATCAATTCCTCATTCTTGTAATTTCTATTTCAACATGTAATTCTTCAAGTTTAGCATATGCATCTTTTAAACATGCAATCAAATGTTGAATTTCCTTTTTATAAATTTTACATTTAACATATAAACTATCTACAGTAGACAAAAGAATGTTTATATCTAAACTATCATTATCTATACCAGAATTACATTAAAATGAAGTAGAACATACATCTTGTGTTGTAAAGCACACATTTGTTGGTACATCTTCATCTGAGCTAGATGAAATACTAGATGAACTATTATCATCTCAAGTAGTCTTCAATATCATTTTCTTTTTATAATTCTTATTCTTTTCTGTTTTTATTTTAACACTTCATTTTCCATCTTTCTATTTTTTCATCTAAACTTCATAGGCTAGCAGATTATCCATCAGATCTTCTACTGAGTAATTGTTGAAGTCTTTTAAATCTTGAATTGATGTAAATTTTTGTTTCTATTTCATTGTTAAACTCTTAAAAAAAATTTGTACTTGTTCACAGATAGAAAATTCTTTTCTTAGACCTCTTAAGTCATTAATAATCTTAATAAATCTAGAAAATATATCAGCAACAGATTCATTATCAAGTATTTTAAATAATTCATACTTTCTGAATAGAATACTGATTAATACCTTTAAAAGTCATTTGAAGAGTATTTCAAACCTCATAAGTAGATTTATATGCAGAGACTTTGTTAAACAGTTCAAGAATTAAAGTATAGTAAATAATATTTAACCTACGAGCATCCATCTAAATGATTCTTTCATCCTCCTCAATCCAATCATCCTCATGATTAATTAAAATGAGTGTTTCACAAATCACCACTTTCCAGAGTCTCACATCTAAACTCTTGAAGAAATATTTCATCATATTTTTCCAGTAATTATAATTTATGCCATCAAACAAGAGAGGACAATAGATATTTTGACTCTCTCTATAAAGTAATGTTATGATCTTAAATAGTTAAATCTATGTAACGAAATAAACCTACTCTAATACTAATTGTTAGAACCAAATGAGTCACCAAAAAGGAGGTGAATGGAGATTTATGCTTAATTAAAATTATTTCTAAGTTATATGAATTGAATAATCAAACTTGCAATCATATAGATATAATTAAAGGACACACAACGAAAATAAAATTAAAAAAACACAAGAAAAATTTAAGTGATTCACCAACTCAACAAGTCTATCCTTAAAGTTCACTTAGGTTTCACTAAGTGTTCAAACACTTACATACATTTATTTTCAGGTTAAAACAAGAATCAACCTCTTGAACTTTCAGGTAAAAACTTCAACCAACTACTTGAACTTTCAAGTCAAAGCTTTTAACCAACATTGAATTTTTAGATCGAAGCTCAACAACCAATACTTGAGGCTTTCAAGTCGAAGCCACAAACCAACATAGTGTATAGCTTTCTGGTTAAAGTTACGAACTAATAATCCTACTTAAATCAGACTTTCAACACATAAAGAACTTGAGAATCTTCTTGTATTTTCAATTTTTGATCTATTCTCTGTTGTATGAAATCTAACTTATGTTTTCTTCTATAATAGTAGATGATTTGCAATCTTTTCTATATCTCTCTCTTACTTTCTCATTCAATGATTTGGTTATATTTATATCTATAATTCCAATAATCATATTTTCTTTAACATTATTCTACTTATTGTATTTACTGATCTGTTAGTCTCAACTATAGTAAGTTATTGTTCAATATTAATCGAATATAAAGTCTTCTTGAAACTCTCCAAAAGACTTGAGCGATTGTCTTCAAACTATCTGAAAACTTGTGCAAATCATCCTAAAATATCAAATAGTTATTTCAAACTATCTAAAAGCTCGAACAACTAATTCTTTCTGCCTATCATGTGACTATTTAAATTCTACACATGAGATTACTTAGTTTCAGATTGTCAACTTAAAACCTTCCGAAAATTTTAAATAGTTATTCTCAAACCAATTGAAAACTTAAACAGTTATTCAAACTATTCGAAAGTCTCGGCTTGTTATTCTTTTGTACTCATCATGTGACTATTTAAGTTCTGCACGTGAGGTCATTTGAATTTCTAACAGTTTACTTAAAATCTTCCAAGAAAATTCAACTTGTTTTCTCAAACCATCCAGAAGACTTGAAACTATCCAATTGAGTTGTCCATCTTCCAAGTGTATTATTATTTAAATTTTAAACAATTAAATTTGAAACCTTCCAAGAAAACTCAAATCATTTGATTGACCTGTAACTTATTGATTTCTTCTAGAGTTCTTTTGACTGTCTTGCATCTTGAAATTATTTAATCTACTTTGAATAATTCTTCAAACTATTCATTTGCTAGCTTGAAACTATCTGATCTCTTTTTCAACTAACCTGTGAAATACATCTTAATTACTCACATAGATTTTTATATTATCAAAATACAAGAGTTCTAACAAACTCTCTTTCATTCTCCTTCCCCAATTACAACTTCTCCTCCAACAATTAAGTTAATTGAAAGGTCATATTCAAGTCTCCAAGTGCCCTCACCTATATCTACTTCTTCAACTCTTCTCTTAGACCCCACCCCTACCTAAAAAAAGAAGAATACCACTGGTACCTCCTTACATCCCCTTGGCCCAATTGGCCAATCTCTCAAACCTTCCTTAATACTTGATCAAAGAAGCTCCTTGTCAAATCTTAGAAAGGAACACAAATGGATTTTCATGAAGTCACTTGTTGAACCACTTGATTAAGTCTTCTTTGAATATCTCCCAAGTGGATACCTTCCAACTCCCTCATACCACATATACCAATTAAAGGCCACTTCTATAAGGTGTAGTGAGGCATGCTCCACCTTCTCCCCTTTAAAAATGCTTTGGAACTAGAGAGTCTCTCAACCCAACATAACCAACCATCCAAGTATCCTTCTCTCATATTGTCGAGCTTTGTCTCTGGAGCTGTTGCTTGAAGATACCCATCTAGACCTTCCAATGCTACCTCCTAAGTTTTCTACCCATTGCTTAAAATCATTTTCATCATCCCATAGGACTCTACCATTTCTCAAAAGTGTTTCTCCAACTCCAAGATAAATCTTTCAAATTCTTTGGCCTGCCACTATTGCATCTCCCATAGTTATAAGATTTCCTTGCTCAACTCCACCTCCACCTTTGGTACCTCCTTCATAACATATGGATCTGATACCAAGTTGATGTAGGCGCTCAGACAAAGAGTGGCTAGAGTCTACCAATACCTCTAGTAACCTATCTCAACAAAGTTCAACACATTTTGTGAAGCTTATGTCAATACCACTTGTAAAATGAGGATGGTGGAAAGACACAAAATTTTGGAGGAACAACCAATCACACTTTTTATTCTTATTTCTTCTCTACTTATTACAACCAATCTCATAATTGAGTGTGAGGCTAGAAAAACCCTAGTTCTTCTTTTGATAATAGTTGTATTATGTACAAGAATGATATATAGGATTATATACAAGTAAGCATGGACCACAATAGACTAATAGTGATCCAACAATACAATACAGTAAACTACTTATAACTTAACACTCCCCCTCAAGCTAGAGCACAGATATCAAACATGCCCAACTTATTACATAAGTGTCAAAGTTCTCATTCCCAAGACTTTTGGTAAAGACATCGACAAAATGATTTGTAGAATGAGTGTAGGGAGTTGAGATGATCTTTTTCAACACAGTCTCTAATGAAATGATAATCAATTTTGATGTACTTTGTCCTTTTGTAGAAGGTGAGATTGCTAACAATGTAGATAACTACTTGATTATCACAATACATAAGCATGACGGTTAGAACCTCCATTCCTAGTTCATGGAAAAAGGTTTTCAACAAGATAATTTCAGATGCAACTTGAGACATAGCCTGATATTTTACCTCTACACTTGACTTTGACACAACATTTTATTTCTTGCTACGTCATGTTACCAGGTTTCCTCCACATAGGTGGAGTAGCTTGAGGTGGATTTCTTGTCCAACCTATCTTCTACATATTCTACGTCGGAGTAAGCTTCTACTCATAAGTGGTCAATTTTTGTAGAGGAGGCCTTTGCCTGGAACCCCTTATAGATAGGAAAGAACTCTAATAGCTCATTGTCAATGGACAACTCTTGGTGTATGTATAAACTGACTTAAGAAATTGATTGTAAAAGTAATGTCAAGCCTTATAAATTAGATATATAAGCTTACCCACCAAGCATCTGTATTTTCCTAAGTCTTCAAACAGAGAAGATGTGTCATCATGAAAGAATAATTCTGCTCTATAAGAGTTGCCATTGGTTTACATCCTTCAAAGTTAGTTTCTTTAAATATATCTAGTACATACTTTCGCTGTAAGAGAGATAGACAACCCTTTGAGTAAGCAAATTCCACTCTTAAGAAATATCGAGAAGTATCCAAATCATTTGTGACAAAATGTTTGGCTTAAAAACCTTTTGGTATCATTAATACTTTATTGATCATCATTGATGAAGAGCATGTTATCAATATAAACTGCAAGAATAATAGTGTCGTGAGAAGTATTCTTAATGAACATAAAATGATCAACCTGACACTCCACATAACATTGCTCAACTTAGCAAACCAAGCCTTAAAGCTTTGTTTAAAACCATAGAGGGTTTTGTTCAACCTGCAAATATGTGATTCCCCTTGAGCAATATAGCCTAGAGGTTACTCCATAAAAACCTGCTCTTCTAAGTCATCATATAAGAAAGTGTTCTTAACATCAAGCTGGCAAATCCGCTAAGAGTGTCACACAACAAGAGAGAGAAGAATCCAAATAGAGTCCAATCAACCTACTAGAGAGAAGGTCTCTGAGTAGTCAATGTCATACTCTTGAGACAACTCACAAGCTACGAGGTGGGCTTTGTAGCGGTCAATAAAAGTCGTCAAGAGGATGCTTGATGGTCAAGACTTAATGGCAAGAGACAACGTTGGCATCAGCAAGAGAGGGAACAATATCCCGAGTGCCATGAGAATGAAAGGTTGTCATCTCCTCATCTATAGTTGCTTTCCAATGCAAAATCTGGAGTATTTGATGATAATCTTGAGGAATCGACTCTACGAAAGAGACAAGGCAAAACTACAAAAGTGGAAATTAGGTTAGCATAGGAAAGGACAGTGGATAAGGGGTGCCCTTGCGATGTGCAATGGGGTAGTCATCAAAGGTGGTGGTGGTAGAGTGGACGTTGTAGTTGGAATCAGAGGATGGAGATAGGGCATCGTTAGCATGTTATGATCGTTGAGTGTAGACCTATAAAGGAGGAGCAGCAACATGCAGCATTGAAAAGTCCTCTAACACAACACTTCAATCACCACTAATAGGAAGAAGACAAGGAATAGGAGTGTCAAAGCCTTCACCAAAAGCAAAACTCATGTCAGGATAATAAAAGGTAGACTCCAAAAGGTGACATCCATAGAAGTGTAGTATTTGCAAGTAGAAAGGTGGTAAAGATAATAACCCTTCTAGGAGAGAGGATACCTAACAAACAGATATCGAAAGGTGCAAGGAGAGAGTTTGTCAAGACCAAGGAAAAAATTTTGAACAAACGCAACACACTCAAAGACCTTGAGAGGTAGGGAGAACAAGTCTCTATCTGAGTAAAGACAACTAAGAAGAACAGCACCACCTAAAGGGGGAGAAGGCAGTCTATTAACAAGGTAAACAGTAGTAAGAATGACATCAGACTAGAGAAATTTAAAAATATGAGCATGCAGCAAGAGAGTGTAAGCAACATCAAGAATGTAACGATGTTTACGCTTGGCAACTCTATTTTACATCGAAGTATGAGGGCATGTGGTCTAGTGAATGATGTCACAGGAAGAACAAATAAATTGAAAATCAAATTGCATAAACTCCAATGTATTATCAATATGTAAGATTTTTGAACAAATATCAAACTAATTTTTGATTTCAGCCAAAAAAGATTGAAGTACATCAACAATATGATGATTTTTAAGCAAGTACACCCAAGACACATGAGAATAATCATCAACAAAAATAATGTAATAACAATAACCACTAACAAACTTGACACGACTAGGACCCTAAATATTACAATGAAGTAAATCAAACAAATTTGAGGTCAACGACAGACTTAACAACTTAAAGGTCACGCGAGTGTACTTCCCAAGCTAACATGACTCACATTAAAAGAGAGACACGAAGATCTACGAAAGAGCTTGACATAGCTTATCCTAATCTAGATGATCCAAACGATAGTACTAGAGGATGGAGGACTCTACACTCATCATGCAAGCAACCAAACCTAGAGAGATGCAATCACAAGCCAAAATGTATATGCTGTTATTGCACTTATGCCCCATGTCAATCCTTTGACCCATCTACAAGTCCTAAAAAGTATAGTGGAAAGGGAAAAATGTTACGGAACAAGATAATTGTTCAATGATAGCACTAATAAATAAAAGGTTGAAGGAGAGATCAGAGACATAAATAACATTGTGTAACCACATTTAAGAGAAGTCATAAACCTCTCCCTTATCAGATATAAGGTAAGACAGACTATCAATAATGGTGCCAATGGATTGATTATGAAAATAAGATAACTAGGCAAAAAAGGGTAAAATACCTAATATGTGAGAGAAAGCACCAAAACCAATGACCTAAGGATCACCACTCAAGACAAGAAAGGTAGTGTTATAGGTAGTACCTATGTAAGAAGATAAGGCATGAGCACTCATGGCGATGGAGTCTAATCGCTAGGACCAAAGAAGATAATCATAGTCGACCTATGATATAGTGACAACAGGTCTGCTAGAAATCGCTACAGTTAAGGGAAAAGGGGACTCAATACTGGCGTTAGCTATAGTTGGGGGTTTCCCCCACTCGGTGTAGCATTTCTCTAACTTGTATCTAAGACCACACCACTTGCATTTAGGGCATTGTCAGTCACCTCCATGTCCAAAGCACCCATTGCTACAATCATCAGAAGTGACAAGAGCAGAATGTGGACCAATGGGAGCATTGAAGGTGGGTGTAGAAACACAAAGCACCTTAGAGAATGTCTCCTCTAAATCAGGCATCAACTCGGCACCAAAGATAGAACCTTGAATCTGGGTAGCTACCTCAGGATTGGCACTAGCGAGAAAACTAGCAACAATGAACTCCTCACGGTATCTACAAAATGTGGCCAAATATGTGGTGGGAGGTTAATAACAATTGAGTTCATCAATCAACCCACAAAGGATACTATAATGTTCTTGGCATGTTTGCTCACCTTACTTCAAGGTGAAAATTTGCTCATATACTTAAAAAACCTTGAAAATATTTTTGTCATGGCCATAGGTTTTTTGTAAACTATCCCAAATCCTCTTAGCAAGGCGCAACATGGCAACTCCTCATGCTATAGTGGGTTCCATGTTGGAGAGCATCCAAGAAACAATCACTGCATCATCTACCTTCCAATCTTTGTAGGTATTGTCCTTGACATCCAGTAAAGGGTTGTAGAGATGATCTTCATGACGATATCCCTCAAGAATGGTCTCAAAGCTTTGAGCCTATAAGAGGTAATTTGAACCATTAAGTTTCTCTGTAATGTCAGGAAAATTCTTGCTGAACAAGTCTTTAGAAGTCATGTTCACAGTAGTAAAATAATACTGAAGATAGGTAGATTGGTGCACAAGCTTTCATTGATCAGCACTGAAGGGGTCCAACAGAGAGTTTCTCTATTTTTCTTTTTCTTTTTCTTTTTTTTGGTTGGGCACAAGGTCTGTCTTGTTTTAGTTCAATGGAGAGATGTATGATCAGCACTAGAGGACGGTCCTGGAATGCAATATTGAGCATTGTTGGAAAGGACGACTGAGCAAGACGAGAAACAGCAACCAAGCACTATTAGAGAAAGCAACCAAGTAGGACAGGAGATGACAACCAAGCATTGCTAGAAAGAACAATCGAGCAAAACAAGAGAAGACAAAGAAATGTTAGACGGAAGATACACATATAGACAACTAAGTGAAAAAAAAATGAAAGGAGTTCCAGATAGAAGACGCACGTCTAGTCTAGTGGAAGGTAAGAGCAAAAATTAATGGAGATCAAAGGATGCATAGCATAAATGTGTGTATCGATGAGAAGGGGATCTGATTGATAAACAATGATGGAAGTGGAGAAACAATAGTGATTCCAGTCACTCTGATACCAAATTGAGTGTGAGGCTGGAAAAACCCTAGTTCTCCTTTTGATAATAGTTGTATTGTGTTTAAGAATGATATACAAGGTTATATACAAGTAAGCATGGACCACAATAGGCTAATAGTGATCCTACAGTACAATACAATAAACTACTTATAACTTAACACTCATTATTACAAGTCATTCTCAACTACCAACTTTTCACCTTAGCAAGACCATAACAAACTTCTAATACATCAGTGCCTCCACTCCCTACCATGTTGATGCCTTGTCAGAACCACCTTACTCCTCTCTTGTACCTCAGCTCTTTCCCCCATCTACTACACTCACAATGTTGGCTTCTAGTCATTCTAGTTGGCTTATATTAGAGAATGTTCTAGTAACATGTTAGAGTAAGGAGGAAAATGAGAGATATCTTCCATTCTCTAATGCTAACCCTTTTAAGTAAGGTTTACAATATGGTATAAATCTTGATGTGTGACTAAGCCTCTACTATTAATATGGTAAATATTAAAATAGTAAGAAGTAATATTTCTAATAGCTCTAGTAGTATCATTAAAAGGAGGAAAAAATGCAAGTGCAATCTGACACAAATTTAAACATCATAAGAGTATCATATCTGCACTTATCAATAACACCCAAAACAATATCTTGACATCTTGTACTTAAGAAAAATTAGGCAGACAATTACTTACCATAATATATTGCACAACCATGTGTCGATACTTTTCATGTTCCTCTTCATTCCCTTCTAGCTGGTCAGCTAGAGCCCTGTAAACTTATCCCAAGTGATTATGAAATTCCACCATTAAATATCTTACATTAACAAAAAAATGTTACTTGGATCTGATTATTCAAAAAGATAAGTTATCTACAAACCTGAATAAACAGTTTCCATCTGATGTTACTTGGACAATCTTCAAGCCTAATGCATCAAGTTGAGAGCGGAATTGTGTAATATCTGTTTGCCTTTCGTGCTTTTTGGCCTGCTAGCAACAAATTATACCAAGCACATAAGAACATCATACATTTCAGATAGGAATAAATGTAATTAACTTCCTCACTTTTTCTAGGAAAACTAAACCACTTAGAAACGATCAAAACTTGCAAGAGAGTTAGATTTTTTACATCTAAATTGCAAATCTTTTAGCCCCAAAATTCAAATAAAAATACCAAATACAATTTTTGATGATTAGACCTGCATAAAGACCTAGGCATCATAAGTGTAGGAGACAAACTAAACCTTTCCATATCTTGCCTACAAATTTCTTCATAAATAAAAACATAGATAAGAGTAAATATAAATATAAGCATCAGCAAAAAGTACAGTACGGTTATTGTTGTGCAAGAGAAGAAGAGAAACAATAGAAACTAATCACATAAAACCAAGATTTATGTGGTTCCCCAACTTGGGTACGTCCACGGATGGAGAGAGATTTGGTTTCCTTATTCAAATGGAGTACAAAAGAAATCAGCAACCCTTATGGGTGCCTTAGGTCCATGCTTAAATAACATGGACAATACAATTGGTCAAATGACCAAAATACCCTTACACTAATTCAAGTCATATATTCAACAATCTCCACCTTGACTTGAATTATATCTCCACCTTGAGCAAAGTTTTCCATCACAATGACCCACGAAGGGTCAGCAGCATCCATATATGTTGAGCAAGTCAAGACAATGCTTGAACTTACTTTCAATCACCTCTTTTGTGAACATATCAGCTGGATTGTCTTTGGTGTTGATCTTCAAAATCTTTATTTTGTCTTCACTTCTAAGAAAGTGATATCTGACATCAATGTGTTTTGTACGATCATGAAACACATTGTCTTTTGCCAAACAAATAGCACTGAGACTGTCGCAGAAGATATCAGCTCTGTCGACTTGTAATCCAAAGTCTCTTAGTAGCCCTTTTAGCTAGATTCCTTCCTTTGCAGCTTCAGTCATTGCCATATACTCCGCCTCGGTAGTGGAGAGCAAAATCATAGGCTAAAGTGTAGATTTCCAACTGACAACTGAACCTAATACTGTAAAAACATATCTTGTTAAAGATCTTCTCTGGTTAACATCTCCAGCAAAGTCTAAATCTGAATATCCTGCCATATTGCAGCTTTGTTTAACACCATATATCAGTCCAACATCTGGAGTTCCTTTCAAGTATCTGAAAATCCTCTTTATAGCCTGTCAATGGATCTTCCTTGGATTTGACATAAATCTGCTTACCACACTAAGAGGATAGGCCAAATCTGGGCGAGTACATACCATTGCATACATCAAACTCCCAACAGCCTGGGAGTAAGGAATGCGCTGCATGTATTCCTTTTCTGATTGTATTTGAGGTATCATAGCTGAAGATAGTCGGAGATTCCTGTCATAGGGTGTTCCAATAGCTTTACTAGAAGTCATTCCAAATATATTCAAGATCTTCTATACATAGTTGTGCTGATGGAGAAACAACTTTCTAGCACTTCTATCACGATGTATCTCCATCCTTAGGATCTTGCCTGCAGCTCCTAAGTCTTTCATTGCAAATTCAGACTTCAAGGTATTCTTCAAATCCTGTATAACATTGATATCTTTGGATGCTATTAAGATATCATCAACATACAAGAACAAGTATACATGTGTGTCATGATTTAAGTGTTTGATATACACACATGAGTCAAAAGAGCTGCGTAGAAAATCAACTTTGATAATAAAAGAATCAAATCTTTTATACCATTGTCTTGGAGATTGCTTAAGTCCATACAAAGACTTCTTAAGCTTGCAGACCAAATCTAATCTTCCTTTCTTTGCAAAACTAATTGGTTGTTCCATCCATATTTCTTCTTCTAAATCACCATGTAGAAAAGCTGTTTTCACGTCAAGCTGTTCAAGTTCTATGTTCTTTGTTGTAACAATGGTCAAAAGGACTCTAATAGACGTGTGTCTGACGACTGGTGCAAATACTTCATTGTAATCAATGTCTTCCTGCTGAGAATAGTCTTTTGCCACCAATCTTGCCTTGAATTGTGTCCCGAGATTGCCTTGTGTTCCAACTTTTCTTTTAAACACCAACTTGCAATCTACAACATTCTTATCTTTTGGACGCTTCACTAAATCCCATGTCTGATTTTTCTAAAGGGACTGAAGCTCCTCTTACATAACTTCCATCCAATAACAGCATCTGAATCCTTCATAGCAACATCATATGTTGGAGGATCAATAACTTCCACCAGCTCACTTGCAACCTGCAAGGCAAAAGCAATCATATTGCTAAACCCATACTTCTGCGGTCGTTGAGGGACCTTTCTAGGTCTGTCTCTAGCAACATATCTCTCTTGTGATTCCTCTTCAGGTTGATCTGCATTTTCATCTGAGTCTAAATGCTGGTCTTTATCTGAAGCTGTTTGTTCCGGGACAATCTGACGTGATAAGTCAAACTCCACCTGCTCAGGAGTGTTGAATTCTTCTAACACTATTGGTAACTCTCCATTTTGCATCAAAATAGCCTCATCAAAAGTAACATCACGACTGTGAATTACTTTTCTTGTCTCATTGTCAAAGATTCTGTAACCTTTGACTCTAATGTCATATCCAACAAAAATACCCTTTCTGGCATGTGGTTCTAACTTGCCATTATCTACATGATAGTATGTTGTACAACCAAAAATCTTCAATTTGGAGTAATTTGCAGCCCTATTCATCCACACTTCATAAGGTATCTTGTCACCTATACCACTAGAGGGAGATTTGTTGACAAGATAAGATGCTGTGTTCACAGCCTCAGCCCAAAATTTCTTCTCTAAACCGGCATGAGAAAACATGCAACTTGCTTTTTCCAACAACGTACGGTTCAGACGTTCTGCTACTCCATTTTGTTGTGGAGTACCTTTAATTGTGTAGTGTCTTGTGATACCAACTTCCTTACAAAAGTTGTCAAACTCATGAGAGCAAAATTCCAAACCATTGTCAATTCTCAGATATTTCACCTTCCTCCCAACTTGATTTTCAACTTGAGTCTTCCATTGCTTAAAGCTCTTGAAAGCCTCACTTTTATGTTTCAAAATGAAAACCCATGTCATATGTGAATAGTCATCCACTATAGAAAGGAAATATTTGGAACCTGCTAGGAAGGGTTGTTGAGAATGTCCCCAATAATCTGCGTGGACATAATCTAATGCCCCTTGAGTGGTATGCTCTGCTGTTCCAAACTGCACACGTTTTTGCTTTCCATAGATGCAATGTTTGCACAATTCTACATCAATGAATTTGTGCCCATTCAGTCTGCCCAAACTGCTGAGTTTCTGCATTCCTCTCTGCCCTAGATGACCCATTCTTGAGTGCCAAATTGCAGAAGTGGTTTGCTGATCACTCATAGCTGCAACAGCATCTCCTACAACTGGAGAACCTTGCAAAATATATAGAGGCTCATTTTTTACTCCTTTCATCACTACCAATGAGCCTTTTGAGACCAACAGTTTACCTCCTCCTCCTGAATACTTGAAACCCTTGGAATCAAGTGCCATCAAGAATATCAAGCTTTTGTCCAGCTTGGGTACATACCATACATCTTCAAGGATTCTTACCGTGCCATCATGTATCTTGAATCTAATTGTACCAATGCCAGCTCTTAGACAAACATCATCATTGGCTAATCTAACTTGTCCTCCATCAACAGTCTGATAAGTATAAAAATACTCCCCATTGGGAGTCATATGATGAGATGCTCCTGAGTCTAAATCCAATGCTGATTTGTATATGCACTACAACAAACAGTCAAAGAAAAATCACCTTCAGACGCTGAATTTTCTTTTTCAGCTACTGACGCACTCCCTTTGGATTTCAATTTAGGACAATTTACCTTCCAATGTTCATTTTCTTTGCAATAATTGCAAGTGTCCTTAGAGTACTTGCCTCTAGATTTACTCCTTCCTCTATGTCTGTTATTGCTGTTTTGTTTCTGTTGACGTCCCTTACTATCTCCCTGATGTACGGACAAACCAGATGCACTTGCATCATTGCTCTCATGTGTAACCATGTGCCTGAGTTCTCTTAAATGAAGACTGGACCTCACTTCCTCCAATGTGATAGTGTCTCTGCCAACTACAAAGGACTGCACAAAATTTTCAAATGACAGTGGGAGTGAAACTAGTAAAATGAGAGCAGCATCCTCATCTTCAACAGTCACACCAATGTTGCGTAGCTTCATAAAAATAGTGTTTAACTGATCCAAATGTTGCTTCAACAGTGTACCTTCCTTCATTTTTAAAGAGAACAACTTCTGCTTGAGCAATAATTTATTTGCAAGGGATTTTGTCATGTACAGAGTTTCCAACTTGTTCTACAACCCAGAAGCTGTGGTCTCATCAACAACTTCAATAATGACTTCATCTGATAGGCATAGTAAAATAGTGGAGTGAGCCTTTTCTTGTTGTTGTTCATATTCCACAGATTTTTTATCCATAGTCGACTCCTTGTTTAAAGGTGTCCAAATGCTCTGTTGCTTCAACAAAGCCCTCATTTTTATTTGCCAAAGGCTAAAACTGTTTTTGCCATTAAACTTATCCACTTTCAAAGCCGATGTTGACATCACAAAAAGTGTAAATTCTATGGAAAAAATCACTGTTTATCTTCAAAACAGACCAAAAAAAAAAGGGCCAACCTTGTGTACTGACTTGTACGCACAATGTTGTTGTGCGTCAGATTGAAGATACCACTGCGGACAACGCACGAAGAGGACAGACGCACGTTGGCAGTCTCGCGGATGGCAGGCAAGCAAACGTGCGAGCGGTAGAGAAGCAAGCAGCAGTCGCACAGGTGCAGACGGGAGTCGTGCGGGCGCTGGCGGAGGTAGACTCAGTCGCGCGGGTGCTGGCGGAGGCAGACGCAGTCGCGTGGGTGCTGACGGAGGCAAACGCAGTCGCGCAGGTGCTGACAGAGGCAGACGCAGTCGTGCAGGTGCTAGTGGAAGCTGACGTAGTCGCGCGGGTGCTGGCGGAGGCTGACGCAGACGCGTGGGTGCTGACAGAGGCAGACGCAGTTGCGCGGGTGCTGACTTTCAGACGAACGAGCACAGACAGATGCGCGAACGTATGCGCACAGGCAAATGTGCAGATGTTCACGCGCAGACAATCTCGCGCGGACAGATGCTGAGTGACGAACGCGCGGACGAGCAACTAACGGAGATGGCGTGAGCAGATGTGTGTGTGTGCAAACACGCGGTCAGCAGCTCCTGTTCTTCCGGCTGATTTTCTCCCAAAAACAATCTCTCTTTTCTCTTCCAAAGAAACCCTAGCTATGATACCAATTGTTGTGCGAGAGAAGAAGAGAAACAATAGAAACTAATCACATAAAATCAAGATTTACATGATTCCCCAACTTGGGTACGTCCACGGATGAAGAGGGATTTGGTTTCCTTATTCAAATGGAGTACAAAAGAAATCAGCAACCCTCATGGGTGCCCTAGGTCCATGCTTAAATAGCATGGACAATACAATTGGTCAAATGACCAAAATACCCTTACACTAATTCAAGTCATATATTCAACAGTTATATCTCCTAGAATCATTATGCTTTATGTGGAGATGTATTTTTCATAATGTTCTTGTGAAATGTAAATTAAAACAGAGATCCTCATGGTTTAAATAAATTTGTTTCTATGCATGAAAATGCAGACTATAGATTATCTACCTATGCACTAGCCCTGTGCAAAATTTATTTCATTGGCAGCACATATTATATAAATGTGCCAAGGAACAATAACATATTCATTTAACTTGTTGGTTATATTTAAAAAAGAAGTTAGCTTAGAAGCAGAAAATTTGTAAGAAAAACATTTTTATTATCTTGCTGATATGAAGAGTGGGAATTAAGGAAATACAACTGAACATCCTTATGATGTAGACAAGAGAAACCAGTTGTAGCACATTAAGAAACTCATAACTACTTAGCCTGCATCAAAACAACAAATGAAGAAGAAAAAACTGTTGGAAGAACCCAGGTAAGACTAGATGTAAGTACAAAAATAGAGAAACGAGAACTTGCATGGCAGCAGTCGCAAAATATCACAAAGGCAGACTACAGACACTTGCAAAAGAAAATATGGGTGCCTTTTCAGCTACCACAAGCAACCCAGTCCCAACAACCACAGATTCAGTGCGATGGCATGCAACTTGATGCATATATAAGGAATGTAAAAAAGAACCTTAGAGCTGTTGGTTCAAAGTGGAAAAAGGATCCTTCAGATTGAAAATAGACTGACACTGCCTTATTATATGTGACTGAGGAGAATATTTCTTCCATGCACAAATATAATTAGGGATGTCAATAAAAACCTGAACCCCTAACCTGACAATTTAAGATGGACCAAACCCAATTCAAACCAAGCTTCAAAAAAAGGGTTAAATCTGACCCCACACAGGGCTCTAAATTGGTTGGGTCCGGGTTTGTATTTTGAAATTATTAAGACACATTTGACTCATTTAGGAGCTTTGTTATTCTAAATTAATAATTTAACATTGACTTGAGCCATGAAAAAAGAAGAGAGAGTATTCAATTCTTGTGTTCAAATTGGTTGACAAAACAAAAAAGAGGCTGAGTCAGATCTAGCTCATTCACTTGGGGATGAGGTATGGGTATTGCATTTTCAACTTGTTCATTAAATAGTCTGGGTCCAATCTGGCCTGTGAAGAGATGAAATTTTGAAAAATAGGACTATTTTGACAGTTCTAGGAATACTGTGGAAAAGGCCTTCTAAGCAATCAGAATGCATAGTTCAATGGATTTATGCTTTAATTTCCAATTTGCTTATAGACAATGTAATTGAGAATGGAATTTTTCCATGTACTCAAATGCTGTGGTCCACACGTCTTTATCCTGGTCATTAGATGGCAATCTCATGTATTGAACTTTGATATATAAATATCATTTTGCTGGCTAGTCAAGCAGGTTCCACAACTTTCCCCTGTTTGCGAAGATTTTGCAACTGTTTCTCTCTCATCAGTGCCCATTCACCTCACCTCCAACCAGAGTTCATCATAGAGATTGACAATGATGCAGAAAGAAGGCTACAGCGAGGGAACTGCTGTGAACAAGTATCCCTATCCAGTAATTGTGAATGTGGAAATTTTATGTCAATCAAGCTCTCCACCAGAAACTACCACTTGTTAAGGGTACATATGTTTGAGTTCAGTTTGGTTTTTGTCTAAACTACAAACCAAGCCATATGTATCAATTTAGCTAATATTCAAACCAAACTGAACCAATTATCATGGAAGAATCAAACCAAACAAAGTAAAGTTTGATTCAATTGTGTTTACAGTTCACAACTCAATGAGTGAAAACAAGGAAAAATATATTTCAAGCAAATGTATAAAAACTATCCAAAACTTATCCAAGAGCACTCCAAGTACGCCCCTAGAACCTCTTCTCCCTTCCCTCAAGGCTGTTATACATAGGTGATTATGGGATTAGTGGGCAAGGAAGAAAATATTGAAATAGTTGCTACAGATTTTCTTTTCCCTTGCTGATTTGTTACCGTTCTTGTAATAGTTAGATTACTGCCCTAATCTTCACAAAGTATTGGTGTGTTGCATAAGATTTTTATGTTGTATACAATTAACTTAGAAGACTATGTGCATATTCATCTATTAGCTCATGTGTATGTTCATATGGTAAAAATATACTAGATTACTGTTATAAAAATAAATTATTCATGATGTTATGTAGGGTAAGAGGATGTTTTAGTTAAGTTAATAAAGTATCTGTATGCCACTCTTGCTTATGGTCTCTTTGTAATTGTGCATGACAATTAAGGCCTAAATCCATTGATTCATGTGATGTGTGTTGAGGCATGGAATGCCCTTTCCTCATCATATAAGCATGAATTACCTACAAAATTGTTGTTTGACACCAAAAGACATTTATTCAAGCATCTTTGAGTCAGTATTCTGTGGGCTGAAGACAGTAAAGTTCTAATATGCCAGTGGTGTGAGTTGTCTCCAGTTGGTGGATTGTATGGTTGAGCCAAGTGCAGTGGGGTTTGTGTCCCAACTTGCATGAGAGCCCTGAGGGGGTTGTTCCCTACTGGCCTAATATGGTCATTGTAGGGTTCGACTCTCCATAACAGAGGGTCCATAGTGTGTTGTAGGACCCAGGACAATGTGCTTTGCAAGGAAGGGATTCATAGCAGTGCAATGTTCTGTGTTAGTGCACCACAAAAGCCACTTGTGGTATATGTCAGCATGCTTTGTGTCAGACACCTAGCAGTAAGAGTCTGACTAAAGATCAGTTTGTGGTCGTATGGTTAGGTACCTGTGGAATCATATCCCTGTAGCCTCATCATTAGTGGACTGAGGTAAATTCTCTTGTTATCTTGTTATTCCCCAAGTATCTCTTATTTACTTAATTGGTCAATGGTTAGCTCATTTAGTTTTGTTTATTTATTCCAAATTGTGTATCAGTTTAACATTTGATTGGTTAATACCAAATTAACATTCTAAAAAGAAGGAACTAGGTTCTATTATGCTTATTTAGTGAAAGGAACAGGTTGGGGTGCTACACCAGTATTTTGCAATGGTGCATCCTGCTGCTGACTTGATGTGGTTTATTCTCCTACTTAAAGATCTGTACATTCCTTTACGGTGAACTTGAGAACTGCTTTGTGACAACATAAGTGCGTTGATATCAGCATGAACCCAATTTATCATTATTGCACAAAGGCTTGGGTGTGGACAATCATTTCATGCATGAGAAGATGGCAGCTCAAGCAATTCAGACTTGACATGTTTTAAACTCTCAGCAAATGTGGTGAAAAAATCCCTTCCAGCCGAAATCAAACTTGTCCTCACCACTAGGCCAAGTTTGAGGAGGGGGGAGGTATTAGAGATAACTTATGTAATTACATCAGTCATCGCTAATATCCAGAAATATGATTCAGCAGATCCATTCCAAAGTCTGAAATCTTCTCCATCTCTACAAATAGTTTTGCAGAGGCCGACCAAAGTCCATTACCACTGACACTTATATGCTAATATGACATAAAGCTTGTACTTCTTTGTTTTCTTCAACCATTTGGAATTATTTACCATAAAGCAGACCTACAAAAGATTATAGAATTTGAGAATACCGGGCATTCCTTGCATAAGGATTCTATTACTGATTAATTACACCTTCACCTCAATGTCGTTCATTGTACAATTCAGTGGCTAATGTGGAATAATGATCTTAAATGCTCTCTCTTCAGGATATCCTAGGGTACACCATGACAGTATACAAATGATTGAAGGGTGATTACAAGTCTCCATGTCACATATGAATCGTGAAGATTTCGAAATTCTCTTTCCAGGATAGTCAAAAGCACTTGTATGGGGTATACAAAATACAACCTTACAATATGGGAGAATGACACACTCCAGGAAATTTAAGTAGGTGATACACAGGAAATTTAAGTGCACCGCTACTCATCAACGCGCAAATAATGTCACGCATACAGAGTGGGCGCTATCTGCATTATTACGGATTATACAAAATCAAAACCAAAAGCAAAGGGTTTGATGTAGGAGGGACTTCGTCCCACAACATACATCAAAAGGAGTAAATGAATGATAGAAAACTTTCTGATATAGTCGAAAAGCAATCCAATCCAGCAACAATTGATGACGAGCAATCGAAATGCTCGAAATTAGCATGAAGGGAAGAAGAATTCCGATTCATCCGATGGCAGACTCACCTTTGCCGGCTTCTTGGGGTGATTAATACTTTTGTGGAGTTTCTTGTGCTTCGCATGCGCCATCGCCTCGGTTGATGTCGGAAACACGCCTCCCCCTCCGTCTCCCGTTTCTCTTCCACGTTTGCTAAAAGTGCCCACCGCCTCCTCCCTCGCATTTTATATTCCTGTCTTTCCCCAGAAAAATAAAATAAAATAAAATAAATACCGTATTATATCATATATATGATAGAATAATATATCGTTAAAGTATATATATACTTACAGAAAAATAAGTCGTCGGTGTTGATCCACAAAAATATTTGTTTAACATTAATTGACAATAATATTAGGTCACATAAGGAAAGGACTTCTAAGTTTTTTCAACATCGTTGAAAAATGCATAGAGATACCCATTAAGCCATTATTTCAGACAAAGTTGCATAAAACTCAAAATATGATATAATATGATTTTTTACTCTTTCGTAATGATTTACATATATACTGGCATTGACACCATTGACATACAAATAAGAGAGACATTAAAGGTCTATGTTTATGCATGTCTTAAAAAGTTACAAATTTGATATAAAATATATTAAAATAGTCAAGTCAAGTAATAAAGATATAAATCTGTATATCAATTTATAAATTTAATATATATGACTAATAATATTAATAATATATGATTTATATTAACAATGTTAATATTAAACTAATTTAGAGTTTGAAGTGGTATTTCTAAAAGACACAACATTAACTGATAAAATGAATTATTGTTTATTTTTATTTTCGTTTGCAGATATTGTTGCCACAAAGAAAGGTGAATCAGCTAGACAAGTAGTAGTAAAGTAAATTATCATCATAATGTAAATTTAAGTGTTGGTTGATAAGAGTCTTAGCTGGTTTAACGCCTAATAAATCAACTTTAAATAAAGATCAAGTCTAAAAGGCATATTTTTGTTGACACAGATTGATTCCCTCCTTTGGTATAGCTACTTCCAATCTAAGAAAATACCTGAGTTGTCCTAAGGTCCTTGACTACAAATTGTAAAGCTAAAATTCCAGATCTCTTCGTCATATTAAAATAACAATATGAGATTTTTCATTTTTCAAAGTGAATAATGAATAAACTGAGATGCATCGACAATAATCAACTTGGATGATAGTTTTAAAAAGAGTATTAAACGAGATTTGTTTCAAAGTCATACAAGAACTTCTTAAACTTACGAACTAAATTAGTATGCTCTCTTTTATGGCCTAACTCAAAGTGTGATCTTCATGCAAACCTTTTCTTTAAAGTCTCCATGCAAAAAAAATATTAGATATATCAAGTTGTTGGACATTCCAATGCGCTTTTGTGTAGCCACAACTTAGTGTTGTCTTCAAGGTTGTCATTTTTGTAACTAAAGCAAACGTTTGATCATAATCGACCTCTTCTCTTTGATTGAAACTCTATGCTGTGTAAGTCTTGCCTTATACTTAGAAATGCTTCCATCTTCTTTATGCTTAATATTGTAAAGTCATTATCACTTCTTAACTTTTGAAACATGAGTCTTAAATTGGATACTAACATAAGTGAAAATTTTCTTTAAGCAATTAAAAACATGACTCTTGTTGTGAATGAAAAGTAGCCAAGTAAGGCATGAGAAATCATCTACTATAATAATGAAATAGTGAGAATTGCCATTTGAGGGAACATTAAACTTACCCCATATATCAACATGCAACAATTGGAAGAAATTATCAGTCGTAGTAGTGCTAATAAGAAATGTGGTTGTAAAGAGTTCTATTTTACTATTCATCAGGATTTAAAATGAAGAAGTCATGACATCTTTTAACTACTCCAATCACCTTTTGACTCTTTAGGTCTTGTATCACACATTTGTTATAAAAAAAAAAACAACAAAACAATTTAAGTTATCTATAATTCTAGGAACAACACATGAGATTAACATTAAATTTTGGTACGTATAGCACTTTGTTCAAATGTAGGTTGTCATTTAGAGTGATTTTTTCCTATTCCTTCAACACCAGCCTTTTGGTGATTAGGAAGTTTAACACCAAAATTTTGATCAGATTTTTTAAGTTTTGGTATTTTATGTGGGCTAGAAACCATGTGATCTATTGCACCACTATTGACAATCTAATCAATTTTAGCATGAGTATAATTAGCCATGTGTTCAACAATACATTCTTCTCGACCCTAGGCTATCATTCTTCTCAATAAGGTTGAGAAGCTTGCTCAGCTATTCTGAACTAAGACTGTTAATGGTTGGCACCTACCTTTCTCTTCACCTTCAGTGGTGCAATAGTGAGCTGATTTTTCATGTTTATTATTGTTCAACACTTTTCCATGCAATTTATGCCTTGGTGGGAAGCTTATTAACCACTAACACTTTTCTTTTACATGCCTTGGCTTCTTGTAATTTGAACATATTAATTTTTCTTTCTTAGAATTATTTTTAGATTTATCATAGTTTCCTTCCCCCTTACCAACCATAAGAGCCATAGAATTTATACTCTACCTCGTGTAAACTTGTCTTTGTTTTTCATCTTCCAAAACTATGCTATACACTTGGTTCAAAGTAGGTAAGGGCTTCTTAGTAAGAAGTTGGGTTCTTACAACTCCAAAATACTCATTGAGACCCATCAGGAAGTCAATAATTCAATTGTTTTGCTCAATTTCTCTAGTAGTTTTAAGATGTGAGCAATTAATTCCATCACTACACATCTCAATACTAGAACAATCTCTAAGAGAATCTCATAAAACTTTTAGTTCCTTAAAATAAACCATTACACTAGTATCATTTTGTTTTAGCTCAACTATGTCTTTCTTGATTTGATAGATTTTTGAAATGCTCTCCTGATGGTAACGTTCCTTTAGGTCCATCCATATCTCTTGTGTTGTGCTACAAGATAAGAATTGTTGCACTAATATCATACTCAACTAAGGCATGAAGTCATGATTTCACAATATTATCACATTTAGACCATTGTTTGTGCTCATTTGGTTGCTTGACTTTATCAAGTTCGACAATGATTCCATCAATAAAATCGAGTTTATTCTTAACACTCAGTGTCGTCGTCATTCCTTTGCTTCAATTCTCATAGTTCTCTATAATGAGAATTTTAAGAACGAGGGAAACACCTAGAATGACTGTAGAAATAATGAGACAAACAACTTATCGTCCTTGATAATCACAATCTATCTTTGTTTTGTTTTCACCCATAACATAGGTAAAAATAGGGTAAAATTGACAAGACGTTGCAAGAGATGCAACAATTCATGCAAACGAAATAAGGTTGATCGATGGTGATTTGGTATTTATGCATTTTCAAGATAAACCTTGTTTTGATACCATCTTAAGGAAGTTGAGTAATCTGATGATGTGAGTCACGAAGTATGTACGGAGCAATGAAAATGTATACATTTGTTGGTGACAAAAGAGAGCAAGGAAGTGTTTATGTAATTAGAAAACAGTGAAAAATGTCGGAAAATAAAATGTTAGAAAATTTTTCATTATTTTCTAGGTATTTGTGCATCAAATGATTTTTCGTCATTTTTTCTTAATATATAAGAAAAATTTTATTTCATTTTTCGACATTCTAATCTTTGAAACCGATAAAAAATAAAGAAAAAAAAAATGAATTATCATAGAATATATTAACAACATGTAATTTTGATATAGAAATTATTTGTCTTTAATAGATGAGAATTGATATTATAAGAGATATGTGAAATAATAAAGATGTGTAAAATATATTTTATATTGTAACAATTATCTTAAATAACTTTATTTTATATTATCTATAACAAATTTTGTTATTCTCTATTTTATAGATAAATACAAAAAAAAATTAATTTATTAATTTCAATATTTTTATTTTATAAATAAACATATGTATTTTATATTTTATGATATTTCATCATTTTCTATTTTGTGTATAAATACACATATTTCAAATTCTATTATTTTCTGTTATGTGCATAAATACATTGATTTTCTACTAATTTTCCATTAATTTCTGTCATTTTACTTTACATCATTTTCTGTGATATTCTATTATTTTCTTTCTACAATTTTTCAATGCAAAAACACCCCTTAAGACTATGTTTGGTAGTATTAACTCTAGTTTATTAAAAGCTAAAGTTGTTTAACTTTTGGAAGATGTGTTGGTTTTAACTTCAATTTTTGAAAAACTTTTAGAAGTCATTTGGTCGAGACTATTATCTTTAACTATTATTTTATTTTTTTTAAACTAATACTATATCTTTTGTTTCGGTAAAAAATATTCTAAACTTTCCATCGACAAATACGTTTCAAGACAAATACATCGAGAAAATATAATGTCTAAAAATATGTTGTATTAATCGTTTCAAGACAAATACATGTTTCAAGACCTCTAACAAAAGCAACCTAAGGTTGTATTAAAAAGAAAAAGAAAAAATTTCTATATTCTGATTTTTACGATACGGGTTCTTGTAAACACATGATCCGATAGATGGATCGAGATACCAAGATCCGATATAAACTTGATAATTTCTCTTGAAAATGATATAAATGTGTTTCATTTGATTGTCATCATCTTATCTTTATCTTTTTCCTTACTCGTCTATTTTATGAACGGAAAAATAAAATAGTCTGTACGTTCATTTATACGTGCCGCAAAATTCGTTGAAAAAGAGTACTGCCAAATTGTTCTTCGTTTCTGCATTGATTTTTGATGGTAAGTTGCAAAATTCGTTGAAAGACCCAAATTTGAAATCGGTAGGGGAAGTGGTCTGTGTTCGATGGCGGCATCCGCGGGCATGGGCGTGCAAGGCGGCGCCGCTGTCCGGAGCCTCAACCGCCGTCGAACTCTTACGTGGATACGTTGCTGCTCTTCGCCTTCTTGCATCAGTAGCAGTGGTGGTAACAGCGATGGTGTGGAGGAAGTAAGAAACGATGGGCATGGAAAGGGTTCGTCTTCTTTCTTCCCGAAGAAGGGACAAACGTTGGAGCTCGAATGCGAGTCCCTCGCCTTCAAGGCCAAGGGCGTCTGTAAGGTTCCCGCCACCGGATTCGTCCTCATGTGCGACCGCGCCCTCCCCGGCGAGCGATTCATTGGCCGCGTCGTCCGCAAGAAAGGGAGCTACGCTGAGGTTCTGAAGACAATACCTCTACCTCGCTGTCGTTCTGCCTCAACCGATTGAAACCAAAGCCAAATTCATTTTCTTAGTTTTTCAGGTAAAAAAGCTCAAGACACTCTCCCCTCATCACTACTCCGTCGATGCCCCGTGCCAGTACGCCTCCCACTGTGGTGGTTGCAAGTTGCAGAACTTGTCCTACGAAGCGCAGGTGGCGTACAAGGAGCAACAGGTTCGGGAACTTATGGTTCACTTGGGGAGGTTCTCTCTCAAAGATCCCTGCTTTTCTGCCGCCCTGAAGCCCATCGTTCCATGCGCTGTTCACTACCACTATAGAAACAAGGTGCTATTCAAACAGCCAGTCCCATTTATTAAAATTAATGACGAGGCTGCCTCCATTTTAATCAGAGATGGAAACATTCTTGTAGATGGAATTTTCTTTCAGCACTGATAAGTGGTTGCCTGTGGAGGAAATGGAAGTTGGAATGAAAGATTGGACTGCAAAGGACTGGTCACTCGGGCTGCATGCTCCTGGTTTTTTTGATAAGGTCGTCCAGATCGAAACGTGCTTACTGCAAAGCAAAGCTGCAGATAAGGTTGTGGTCTTCCCTTCTTTCACACCTTGAGTTTCTTTTTGGCAAAAACCGCCAACACATTCTACAATAGCAACTGAAATTAATAATAACCAGTACACGCTTAATCAGCAATAATTAATAAGAGAATTAAATAGAAATAATATCTGTTGTTTCTAGTAACTAATAAGGCTACTATACATAAGGCTTGATGGATATCCTAACTAAATGGATACCCACTAACCCAATAACACATATACCTCTATACAACAACATACTTATTGTGCTAACACTCTTAGAGAATATATATCTATCATGCTCATTGTAGTAGAAAAACTTTCAAAAGTTCCAATACCTAAACCTTTATGTAGCATTTGGTACATACAAATAGAGGAAGAAATGGAATGGAGGATCTTTCAAAACTTGGTGGAAGATATAGTTGGCAATGGCAACAATGAGAGATGCAGATGATGATGACACTTTTGGGGGAAGCTGTAAATGGTAATAGCAATGGAGGAGAAATTCATGTTCCCGGAGAAGGGATGGAAAATGCTGGTGGTAGGGGTTCAGGAGGAGGCTGAAAAAAGTGAGGGGGAGGGGGAGGAAGGACAGTCTGGTATGCAGATGAGAAGAGAGGAGCTGTGATGGGGGATGAGTTGGGACTGAGTGAGTTGTGCTTTTGTTAAAGCCTTTATTTTTTAATAACAACCAAAAAAAAGAATCCCAAAAGTATCCGAGTTGAATCCAAGAAGTAACTCAGCTGATCTGGGCTGAATCCTATTTGTTTTTCAACCTAAATGACTTGCATATGTCTTGTGGCATATTCAACAAGCATCTGGGCCCAATTTGTGTCCGATGCAGGTGCAAAGAACATTTAGGAGTTTTGTGTTTCATAGAATGTCCATTTTCCATCTTTTTAGAGCATTGATGTGACAAGGGTTTTAGGATTTTATCAACCCCAAAAAGTCTGAATGGATTCCTGATTCTGGAACAGCCAGGTTGCTAATGCAACATTGATGTGTGAATCAGGGGTGCTTTGATGCCTCAACATCTGAAAATACAATGAATTGACATGCCCTATCTTTTCCGGTAGGCTGGCTTCCATGATGTTATGATAAGCCTGCTTCTGTATTTTCTTTCCTTCCCTAGTTTGGATTGGATTATGATCCAATTATCTTGCATTCCTTGTTCTCATTATATGCTTAGAAGAGACATCTAGTTCATCTAATCCATCCTTTCACATCATGTTATCTAGGGTATGTTTTGGGATATAGAGTTTGTACTAGATAAGCAAATGGAAAATTGAAAAATGGGAAAAATATAAAAACAACAATAACAATTTGAACCATAATCCCAGTACATATGTTGGCTACATGAATTATTTTCTTTCAAATATTTCTATCTATTGTCAAGTCTTTAATTAAATTACATAAATTTAAATCTCTTCTTACAATTCATAATCAAACAATTTTATGTTTACCTTTACTTCTTCTAATTTATTTTACACTAAATAAATCTTCTTTCTTAATTGATGCATTCCTTAGTTTCTTAAGGACATGACCAAATCATCTAAGTAGATTTTCTTTTATCTCATCTTTAATAGATACAACGTCTACTTTATTCCTAATAAATTTTTTTAAGCTTATCCATTATAATATTATCACTCATTATTTAAGCAAATGCATCTCAGAGATATTAACTTTTTACATAAGGTCATGCTTTATAACCCAACATTTTAAGTTATAAAGTATAACCGGGTGAATAGCAGTTTTATAAAATTTTCTTTTTAATTTTAAGGATATCCTCCTATCACGTAACACTCTATAAGCATTTTTCTACTTCATCAACCTTAATTTAATCTTATGAATAACATCTTCTAAAATTTCATTGTTACCACTTATTATAAATACTATGTATAAACCAGGGGAAAAAAATCAATTGTCAGAAGAACGTTTTAGATCAGGCCTTACTACAATATGTATTATTCTAACAATATCTTTCTTTATTTATGTGTTTTCTTTGCATTCTTTTCTTTGTTTTTAGTATTTTGAAGAGAATGAATGTTTTTTTTGGAATTCATTTTTTGAAAATTAAATTTTTAGCTGCTCAATTTCATGGACATGCTAATTTATAGGTTCTTGCAGCTATTCAAGATAGTTGGAGAGATCCTAATTTAGGGCTTTCTCCCTACAATTGTCACACTCACAGTGGTTTCCTGAAGCATCTTATGCTAAGAACGGGCAGGTAATTAGTTCTCTTTTGTCTTTATTCTTTTATTATCAGATTTTTTATTCTCAGCGGAGATTGGAAGTGGTAAACTTCATTGGTTTCTGAACATTCTTTATAATTTATTAGGAAATAAAGCAATTATTTGCATATAAATTTGAAGTTGTCAAGAAACAATAATTAACAGCATATAACACTTGCACACAAAGGCATATGTAGTTATGATTACATTTCTATCTAAACCTAGTTGCTAAACTAATAAGATACTATATATAGGATTATCAAACTTGCCAAGACTGTCTAGTTATTATTTTATAAATCTTTATAAAATATACAGTATAAACATTAATAAATTTAGTGGATTAATTTATCAAGATATCAAGAAGACTTTACAAATTTAATGGATACTACAAATATTCAAAAATAAGAGTAAAAATTGAAAATCAGCATTGAGTTGAGCAGAACCAACAATATCCAAACTTGTTTATTTAAATGTACCTAAAATTATTTTCAAGCATAACTTATTTATAATTGAGTGAAGCTCATTGTATGGCAACACTACAGAGTGAGTGACTCTTTTAGTCAAGCTACTATGTGACAACACTCCAGAAAAAGCAAGCTAAACATGAGTTGCTCAACAAAAACAGTAGAATTATCACTCAAGAGCTTTCATATATTCAAGATCCACGATGATTGGCTTGTTGATGATTGTGATGTAACTTCTTAACTTACAATAACTTTGAAGTATAGGTTGCTTCTGGTGTGTTGATGTTTCCTACTTGGAAGATGTGGAATTCCCTTCAAAGATATGGTTGAACGTAAACATTGGCATATATTAGATGTCATCCAAACCATTAGTTATGACTTGATTAGCATGGTGTGTTGATTGTTCCTTAATAGTTATGGCTTGATATTGTTCTTATTGCATTCTGTCTTATAAATAGAATGTCCTTTATTCCTCTTGGTTGAGAGTTGAGAGGTACCACTTGGGCAGGTATGCATGATGTGGAACTTTTATCATTGCCCCTTATGATTTACAGATGTATCACATTTCTTCAAAATATATTACCCAATCCTGATAAATTGTCTCTATTTAATGAAATGTGTCTTTGTTGATTACTCTTATACACAACATGGGTATTTTTATTTTGACCCAACTACTGTACATGGCTTGAAGATGTCAACTTCTTTGAGTCTCAAACCTTCCTTAGTTCTGGTATTCCAAGCTTTGAGAGTGCTCCTTTCCCATCTCTGATTGAGCCTCACAGTAGTGTCACTACCCAATTAGTGTAGAATAAGAGAATCTCATCCGTTATTGGTATATCATCATCCACATCGACCACCCCAACCTTATACTACTGAATTGTCCTCTAGATTTGTGGATGTGCCTTCCATAGATGTTGACATATTCAGTCTCATGGAAAGATACACATTCTTCTACCGCTCATCCTATACCCTGTTTTGATTTCTACAATCAAGAAATTCAACTTTGGTTTCATGTGGAACTTTTATCCAACTACAAGAGGGAAATATGTCAGGGATACTGAGTTTCAGGATTGTACTTTCCTTCTCTTTATGTTGTATCTTGTAGATCCATAGCTTCTAGAGGCATCTCCTGATTCCTTCAACTGGAGATGGGGCAGGTGGGGTACCTTTTTAGTGGTATCTCTCTATAGAATCCTTTATTACAACAGTGTTCAAGAGAAGTTTACTCAGCATGTTTGGAAATGCATGTTCCTCACACAAGTGTGGATGCTTGGATGGTTAATGATGCATGAGGTGGTATTGATTGATGTGGATATAGAGATTATAGGTTGGCAGCTAGTGAGTTGGTGTAATTTATATGGCACAACATTAGAAACTGTGAGACATTGGTTCTTCAATTGCCTAGGAATATCCATTTGGCGGGGTTTGTTAGCTAGACCTTGGCAGCATCTTTGGCATCTTGCTGTCTTTTGGGAGGTTTGGCAGTTGGGGTCGTCTTTGCATTGGTGTAAGTTTAGGATTTGGGTGCTTTTTCTAGTCGTGTGTTTTGGTGGCTCAAATGGTTGAAGAGGAATATGAGCCTTTTTTGTTTGCATGTGTGTGTGGGGGGTGGGGGGGGGGAACATTCATAGGACATGAGAGGGGGTGCAACCTGATGTTTTAGAGGGGACATTGAGAGAGTGGTTGTGGCTTTCTTGAAGGAGTTTGGCCACTTTGCCGACCAATGTTTTGCTGGGTTTTTAGTTGTCTTCTATTTTCCTCGTCTAGCTGCTTTGTTGTCTTCATGTTCTTTGTTTTTTGTTTGTTGTTTGCTTGGTATCCTGGCTTATCCTTTTGATGAGCTATTAGCTTGTACTCATTTTTCAGTTTTTATAGTATTTATGCTTTGTTTATCACTCAAAAAAAGAAGGAAACATGTCAGACTTCAATGGAAATTTTGGCGAAAGTTTAGTAAAATCATAGGAATCTACAAAAGGCTTAAAACTACAAATTTCATTACAAAATTTTAGGACTAGTTAAATTAATCAATAATACGTCTAAGAGTAATTAAAATTGAATTTTAGATGTTTATGACATTAAAATACACTTCCAAACTAAAATGTCATAGTACATGAATTTATTTAAAATATATAGATAAACATACACGTGGATTTTTTTGGTGGCTTCTTCGGCATCCTCCAACAGCCTTACAATATCTGGCGGTCCTGATGTACTCTGGTATACCAGGCCACATCCAACAGCCCTTCTGGTGTCAGCTCTTCGTAGCTTGAATATCACATATGCTTGTCAAAATTTCTCTATGGATTTCATTTCCATTTGAGTAAAGGTGGGTTTTGATGAACTGATATTTATCCTCTCTTTTCAATTACTTTTAAAATAATGTCCATGAATCTGTTATCAAATGTCAGTTTAATCATTTGCATGCCCTCTATTTAGTAATTACTACTGATTTGTGTTTCAGAGATGCCATGTCTGATCTTCCTGAAGTGATGGTCAACTTTGTGACTTCATCCTATAAGCCTGAGTTACTAGCTCCACTTGTTGACAAGATCTCAACTATCCCTGAAGTGGTTTGTGCAAAAAATTTTATGGCTATACTGTAGATTTATGAAGTCGTCCCGACTTTCAAACTTCAAATGAATGCCAGCATGTGTTTATAAATCACTATAAAATGCATAATTATATAGGACTATGTACTTTATCATGGAAGATCAATCGTGGAAACCTAAACCTCTATTTAAAATTAATCTTTGTGGTAGAATTTAAGGAACATAACTTCATATATTTAAAACAACTTTGTGAAAGATTTGTTGAAGTTTCATCTTTTATTGTGACAATTTATCTTTTTTATAATAAAAACTAGTGTTTTTTAAAAGGCAGACTGGACTCACTAGTTTGATTATCTAAACAAAGACCCAACTGATTCAACTGATAGTTCAAAGGAGAATCAGACTTACTAAAAAATTCTAAAAAAAATATCCAAACCTGATCACTTGCTTTTTATAATTTCTTAGTTCTCTCCTCTCGATAGAAATGAACTATAAATAATTTTATAACTTGATAGATAATTTTCTAAAATTAACAATAACAATCTAACTATCAATAAACTTATAATTGTCCTCTAAATCAATATCAATATCAATATCAACAATAACAACAAATCAATAATAACAAAAAGAAAGTTGATAATGACAACGATCTTAGTAACAATAAGTTAAATATTTCCTAACAATTAGAAATAACTACGAAAAAAATAATACTCATCAGTAGACATTGTTTGAGGACCAAAAATAAAAAATAATCATTAGAAAAAAGTCAACTCAGGGAACCTTGGTGTTGTGGCATCAAATTGTTCCTTGGCCCCATGGTGTGCTACCTAGGCGGTTGCCATAAATTATGGTTATAGTGATATTGCTTAGGCAGTTAGGCCTGATGTGTTGGTGACTATATGAGGGACTTTTTCCTCATTGGATTTTTAGTTTTTGTCTTCCTTTTTTGTTCTCTATCCTCATTTGTTGTCATTGACTCTTTCATAGTTTTGTTGTGGGTTTCTATCTTCATAATATATCTCATTTTCTCTCATTCCTCTTTGTAATTGATTTGGCTTTTGTCATGAATATTTCACTTTTACCATGCAAAGAAGAAAATATTTTTTTCTAAAAGTTCAAATATTTCATTATATATATATTTTTTCATTAAAAATATTGATATTCCTAGGTGAGTGTGTTGAATAATGTGAATACAAGTGTCGGTAATACCTCTGCTGGAATGGAAGAGTATACTCTTTATGGAAAAACAACCATCACAGAGACTTTAAGAGGACTGACCTTCCAGATATCTGCCAACTCTTTTTTCCAAACCAACACTCACCAGGTTTGTTTCTTTCAAAAAAACATCCACCATGTTCAAAAATAAAAAGGGACTCAATTTGCTTCTCTTCATTATATATTTATTTTCATGGATAATTTATGTGCTTCATTCTTATTTCCACAAATATATTTGGATTGAGCTCCACAGCACAATTGTCTTATTTTGGATTGAGCTCCACAACATAATTGTCTTATCTTTCTTCAATTAGGTTATTACATGCTTAGGATGAAGGAAATGAATAAAAATTTAGAATAATCATTTAAAATGAAAATAATTTAAGAAATGGGAAACGTTTAAAGTAAATAGTAGTAGAATAAATTCTATATCCAAAATGCATTAAAACTCTTAATCATGGAAAAATTTAAAAAGCTATATTGGTTCCGGTTGACCCCACAGTGGGATGAAGGCATTAGTTGTACATATTGATTTCATATGCACGGAAAGTTGAAAATGTTTTCTGTGAAACGTGCTTTATATTCACTTTTTGATTTCATAATGGCAAATTTAATATTTCAAAAGGTTTGTGTTTATCATATATGGTGCACTTTTTCTATATGTACTAAGCAATGCAAAGTTGTACAACAACAAAAAACAATGGTTTAATCCTGTTCTACATCATCAGGGACATGAATCTTCTCTTTGTTTGTTCTTGTTCCTAAATTTTCTGTTATGTAAATTCAATTTTTTTTCGCCATTTTTAACCATGTAAGTGGATGCAAGTAGTCCTAAATGTATATAATTGCCAGCTTTGGCTTGCCTTGAGTTCCAGATTGAATTTCAAAATTTTTCCTAGTTTCATGGCTTGATGGTCTTATACTTTAGGCTAGAGTTTGACACAGAATTGACATTTAGAAGTAGAACTTATTTGATAACAATATAAATATGAGATGTCGTTTATGTTTTACTTCACATGCATTACTTAGATATAGATAAGCTAGCAATCAATCATATGGGATAAATAAGCAGAGCAATCTATCAAATAAGCCATAAATAAATAACACAATATCCACAGAAAAAACCAGCCAGAATCAGTCAATTAAATCAGATTCATGTTTCTCATCATTTATTTAACTCGTCAGGGGTGAAATGCACAATGCCATCCTCTAATTTATTGAAAACTCAGTGGAGAGTCCCAGTGTCGTGGTACTGTAATGATGATGTTTCTTCTATAATCTTTGTTGTACGGTAATGATCTAACACATGGGGGTCTGGTGGAGAAGATATTGTAGCTAGCAACTAAGTTTTTACTAAATATGTAGCACTTCTAATTATCATTATGTGTTTTCACATGACATGCTTTTGGCAGGCCGAAGTTCTCTACAAGCTGATTGAGGATTATGCTGGTCTTAGAGGAGATAGTTCAGACATTATTCTAGATTTATTTTGTGGTACTGGAACAATTGGACTGACTCTTGCAAGAAGGTTTTCTTTTTGTGCAATTTTCTTTTACCAGTATTTTGATGATAGATTTTTATGAATCTCTTTTGATAATGGCTGCCGCTTTTTATCTTGTAGGGCCAAGCACATTTATGGATACGAAGTAGTCAGTGAGGCCATTTCAGATGCTCGTCGAAATGCTGTGGTCAATAACATCAATAATGCTACGTTTGTTCAGGGTGATCTGAATAAAATAAATGATGACTTTGGAAATGATTTTCCTAAACCTGATGTTGTCATTGCAGGTAAGTTATTCGTGAACGTTTTCAATGTGTAAGGTACAATAAGGTTTTCTTAGGTATTCATACGTGGTATGTTCATGGTTACACCTTTCACCTTATGGGTTATTATCTACATTTTAGACAATATCTTCTATGCTAGTTCAAAACGGCTGATATTTGACCTTTTTCAACTTTTCAAAGTTATATCTTCGTTATTTATTAAGATATCCAAAAAACTGAATTATTTATTAAGTTTGCAGAAGTACTCTTGTTACTGTTACATGAATGTAAAATTCCACATTTTATGTTTTTCTTGCACGTTCAGATTGTTAGAGATCGGTAAGTAGTAGCATGCGTTTCTTGAAACATTAGAAGATGTTGGTATGAGTTCTTGTAGTTAAAAGGATGCTTTTAGATTTGAGGTTAGTTATTTGGTAAATAATCACCATAATCCGTTGGAAGCTCAAATCTCTGATTATAAGCTTCAGGTGTTGATAACACTTGTGAAACAAATACCACAGATCCAAATCGTCCAGGCATGCATATGAAGCTGATAAAATTCCTGCTTAAGCTCCGTGCCCCACGAATTGTGTATGTTTCTTGTAATCCAGCCACATGTGCTCGAGATATAGACTATCTTTGCCATGGTGTGGTATGTGATGCTAAGCCTGAATAAACTGATCATATATTCTCTCAGACGTTTGATATTATTTGATAACAAAATATTCAAGTTCTTGGTATTTTGATTTCAGGTAGAAAAAAATATGAAAGGGTGCTACACAGTGAGTAGTATACAGCCGGTTGATATGTTCCCCCACACTCCTCACATTGAGTGTGTTTGCTTGCTGGAGCTTTGTTGAACGCCTATTTCATGCTCGTGGTCCATAGGACAATAACTTACGATTTTTATTTGTTGATGATGTTTTGATGAAAATGGTGCTTTGCATTCTTTGCGCCAACCAATATATTGATATGAGTGTATCCTATTATCATGTGATATTTTCATCCATTTTTTACTTCCTTATATATGGTATCAAAGTCTTTTTAAGTTTTGAGAGAAAAAAAAGGCATGTTAGCTGTTTTTTGGGTAATGAGGTAGTTATATTAATAGATAGGAACCTTAAGTATGCATTGACAATTGGGAGGAAAGGAACACCACAAAAATCAAAGTTCGAAGTTACAAGTATAAAAGAATTAGAAAAAAACAAACAAGTAGAGATGACAAAATCGATGATAAAAATATGAAAAAACATAAGAATAATTAATTGATGCCTTCTCTTTTCACTGTCACCTCACTTGCAGATGACAAAGACTTTGGGTTCAGCATTGATGACATTCAAGTTCATGCTGTCATTTACTATTCCGGTGGCAACGGTTCCCTGGAAGAAAAAAAAACTACCAGTGGTTGCTAACTCCACTGCCCTAACCACTAATCTTAGGTTTGTATATGTGAAGCTGTTCTAGCATTGCTAGTCGGTCTAAGGGTGGGTTTTGTACTCTTTCATTGCCTGCATCATGGGATGTCAGTGTGACATGAAAAGCATCTCATATTGCCTGTTGTTCAGTTATTGGAAAAAATTCTGATATTTTATTTTCGTTTATCTTTTCTGCTCATAAACAAAGTATTATTTTATGTATCTGCTTACCATCGTACTGGTGTTTGTCCACATGTTTTCGGCACTAGTGATTTGGCAAATATTTAGCCTCTTTTTTTTTCCGGTTTCCTGCCCAGTGTTTTCTTTGTATCGCCACCCCACACAGGTTGTTTTATACTCCTATTACTCTAATTGGTACGTCTTCTGGTGTGTGATTGAGAACTCGTCCATGTTAATATTGTTAGACACACTTGTGAATGCCTTGTATAAGAATCATCTTTACATTGGACATCAGATGTAAAGCCGGCAGACTTGTCATCGTCACATGATTAAGAATCTTTTTTGCTAGAAGAATTAAGATGGGTCAAAAGCGTTGGAAAGAAAATTAAGTTTTTGCATTGGTGTAAGTTAAGAAAATTAATGTGGTTCTATTTGCTAACAGAGGGACAATTAGAAACTTGGTTCATTATTAGAAGTGGGAGCCTATGGATTTTCATTTTTTTAAAGCAATTAAGTGGATTCATTATATAAATCGCGATCTACATCTAAACATAAGCTTGTGCTGATGCTAAAAAAAGGTATATCAAGATCATTAGAGTAGTCATCCATCTTGATTTTTTTTTCAACCGGGTATTGATCCCTTGATCATTTGTGTGAATGCCGACAGTTTCGAATGCCTGAGCTAACTCGGTATTGAAGTTGTCATCCATCATCACATGTATTTTGGGCACAACTTAAATCACATGGAGCCATATTTTTGCTTACCATATTACTCCCGATCAATGCATCAAACCCTAAGATCTTATGATTTATATATATACAAGGGAGAGAGTCGCAGCTCTGATAAATAATAAGTTTCCCAAATATTGATATAATTAAATTGGACATTCCTTGACAAAATAACTAATCAAGTTGAAATTGTAGATCTAATTGTGCCAAGTAAATATATTTCATACCACCAATATCTCCCTATAATTATCTACTAAAAATTCAAGGACATCGGTTAACACTACTGGTATTCAATTCAATAAATCAAATATTCTCCATTTTAAATTAAAAACTTTAAATCCGCCAAATGCCTATAATTTAAATTTGAGTCAATTTTCCTTCAATTTAAATCTAACAAAAACCAGGGATTCTACAAATCCAGCTTCAGCAAAAGACACCAATGACCATCCACCAATAAAGTAAGCACAAATAAAATTTTAATCGGCCAACAAATGAAACCATACATTAGATACAAAAGAAAATTTCACTTAAACAAAGGTTCTATACTTATTAGTTACAACCTAAGGCGTTAACCAAATGAATGGCAGCCTTCATTTTCTTGGTGTAAGATGACAAAGGACCAGGATAGTATAAAGATTAAATTTTTTGATTACCCAAAATTGTTAAATTTAAAATAAATAAGCACAGCACTAGTTGATTTTACTCGACCATATCAGTAGAATCACCAGACCCCATACTTGATATAGTTTCCCGTGCTTTACCACGTGTTTTCGAAGCCTGAGATTTTATGAATTCTTCAATCCTCGCCTTGAGCTCAACATCAGGTATTAGCATGTCTTGGGTAAGAGGAGAACGGTTAAATGGATCTGTCTGTAGTTTGACAAACAAGACAGACTAACATCACATAACATATTACGTGAATGAAACAGTTAATTAGTATTCGATGCACTAGAGAAGAAATTACGTGACAGCCAAGTGCTTACACTATCACTAAGAAGGTGTCTCTGAATCACTGCACGATCAACCGAGACTCGAGATGATGGCAAAATTACAGGGTCCTTCATCAGAGTGTACTGAAACGAAGATAATCAAATGAAAAACTAGCGGCCAATAATGGTGGAAATCATATGGTAGGAACTTTTTAAAAATCATGAATAATTTACGGATATGATAAATTTTCAGGAATGAATAAACTATATAATCTGCAAAAGAATAATCAAACTTCAGACTCAACATACTAAAAAGTTGCACCAAATATCAGAAATCTAAAAAGGCTTGAATCTAGTGCACAAGGCTCATTAATGTGGGTTTTGGGAGGGAAGATCTAATTGTATGTAGCATTACATCTATAAATGGAAAATTTGTTTCCTGCTATTTAACTTGCAACTTTCAAGTTACAATAGAACAATATCAGTGTTGTGCCAAGAATCAAGACACATCAGCGAAGTTATCTGAGATCTGCTGTGTAATTTATGAGATATCATCCACTTGGTTGAACTTATGCAAGTAACAAAGTGTACGTAATGTGCCAACTTCTTTGTCTGGAAATACAAAATTTAAGACCACAAGCATTTTCAAGGGTCCTTTCCACTACACCTAGTATCGAATGGCCACCAGATTCATTAGAACAATCTGAACACAAGCATTATCTTAAATTATGTCATTTAAATCTATCCTAGATAAGAGAATTGCATTCAAGGGGGGGTTTGTGCACTCGGAATCTGACGGAATTGAAAATTTTTTCCGTCAGATTCCGAGTCATGAAGTGTTTGTGCATTTTAGAATTCAAATTCCTAAGGAATTTGAATTCCAATCATGTGTAAAGGTTGAGAAAATGAATTCCCAACCTAAAAGGTCAGAATTCATTTTCCAAAAGATCGCTCGACGCTTACCCTCCCCTGTTGAAGTATATATTGTTAATATTTTTTATTTAATTAATTATTTTAATATTTGTTTATTAAAAATAAAAATATTAATTATTTTATTATTATTAATATTATTTAATTTAATAATATTAAAATCATAAATATTATTTAATTCAATTATTATTATTATTTTATTTATTATATTATATTATTTAATATATAATATCAAATTTTCAAAAACCATATAATTTTCCTAACTTTCTGTGGCTAACACAAACGAAGTCTTAAAAGTCATTTATGGCTAATAAAATGTTTGGAATTATATTTTTTTATAATCAAAGTATTTCAATAATTATTTATTATTTAATTTCATTTATTCACTTCATAATAATTATATTTTTATAAAAGTTATTTATTATTACATTACAAGGAATATAAAATTTATAATTAACCTTTTGTTGTTTTAAACATGTATTATAACTAAAAAGTTATCAATTTTTGTAATTTTTGATTTATTTTATATAATGATAAATGATATATAAACATTTATTTTAATAATATATTCATTTATTAATGTCAACAATTCATTAATAAATTAATTACATTTTCACTAATTATTTTAAGTCAATACTTAATTTTATTAAAAATCAATTTTATTCAATTCCCTCCAATTCTGTCATGTGCACAAACACCTGGAATTCAATTTCCGTCAAATTCCTGAACATGCACAAACACCTAGATTTTGAATTCTTTCCGTCAAATTCTGTAGAATTCAAATTCCGTTAGAATTCAAATTCTGCGGAATTCAAATTCCAGGTGCACAAACCCCCCCCAATATACCCAAACAAAGCTAAAAGATTTCGACAAACTAGGTCCTATTTGATTACAGTAATCTTACAAACTTACATAGTTACATTTAATGTAATCAAATTACTTTTTTATTGAAGATTGTAATCTAATCAAATTACATCACTTAACCAACTTATAATATTTCACGACATGTAATATAATTAATATAAACTAATTTTAAGATTATATAAATAATCAAATTTAGCATTTAAACTGATGTTTAGTTAGTTGATTGTATCCTAAAGAACTTAATTTTTTTAAGTTAAATTCCAAAGCTTACAATCCTAACAACTCAAACATTATAATCTAATTAAAGAATGTAATTCAATTACATCACCCTATGTTACATAAGAATTATGGTTAACTAGACATAGACTAAATGCCAACCTGAATAGGGTCAAGGAATTCATCTGGAATTTCCCCGAGGATTGCATCAGCATCCTTTGCTTCAGCGGCTGCAGTTTTGGCCAAGACTCCAAGATGGATAAACTCTTCAATAATCCTTCTATCTTCACCTATTTTCCTTAAAACATCAGCTGCAGCAGAAAAGAGCTGAAACAATTTCGGAACTCAGGGTCAAATGACTAACAGGAAAAGGCCATGTTGTATTGACCAGCTAAGTGATAACATGACAGAATAGTGGGTTTAACTCCATCGCATACCTGTTCATTGTATGATCGGCCATCCTTGGAGATTGAACTGGGGAACATCTTCACTTTATCTCCTCTTGCAATATGTACGTATATCTCTACAATCTTTAAGAAAATTTCAAAAATAATCTTGCTTTAGAGGGCAATAATTTATATAATATCTAACTTGGTATAACTATTTTCATAGTAGCAACAACTACAAATCTCATTAGTAATTCTAAATGATACTAACTTGCTTCAACAATGTCTTTGGTCTAAATTCATATTTTTCAGGATCCTTTAAACTCAGAGACCTTCGTTGTGGTCCAACAAGTTGCAGAAGAAAATAATTCAGCATGCTCGCAACTCTTTCTACCTGAGAAGAACTACTTCACTGAGTATACAAGAATGTCCTTCAAAGTGATTTTCTTAGATTTGAGGGAAAAATAAGTAAATAAAAAAGGATCCCATCAAAAAAAATAGGTTTTGTAAACTACGTAAAAAATAGAAAACCACAATGTTGACATGAAAAATATGTAGTGCAACACAAAGAAACGAGAGAAATGCCATGCAACTTGTTTTAACAACTGAAACTATACTTGGAGCAGATACTTGTCATGACATCATATTGAACTAAAAACCAAAAGCTAGACGTCCTAAACCATGGGCTTGTATCATATACTCTTTCTATTGGTCCTATCTAATTTCTAAAAGAAAGACAGCTCCATTATTTTTCCAAAAGAACCGGAAGCAACCAAGAGGAAGTGGAGCTTTCCTAAACATGACTGCTGCAGCAGATCCAATCAGTTTCAAGTAGGGGTGCTTTAAGCAGATGACAAAGTCAAGGAAGTCTGTTTCAGGAGTCTTTAGTTCTAAGATGTCCACCTTGTTTGATTGGGTATTTCAGATAACACAAACTGTGCATAAATTTCAAACCCACTTCCATAAGATCCCTGTACCCAATCACACAAAACTTGCGCTAAGCCTCCATTCCAGGAAACCAATCAGGAAACATTGTTTCCTTGATGCACATCAGATAATTCAGTTGAAAACATTTTATACTGATATACAACATTGATGCAATAAAACTCCAGATACAAGTCCCAAAATCAGGAGAAACTAATTTACTTGATACACCTATAAATGCGGTTATATCAACATTGATGTTATCACCTGTCAGTACATGAATGACATTGAGAATAATTTATGCATTTATGATAACTAGGCTAACTTTCTAAATAGTGACAAATATTCAAACCCATGATTTGTAGACTCCAACTCATAATAAAGCAGTCTTAATGTTTCCCTCAAAGACCAAATTTTTGACACACCTCATAAAATATTTTGTTACATTATGAGATGCTTTTATGATAAGATAATCTCACATGAACAGAAGCATCTATTTCACAAGTCATATAAGTTATTCTTTTCACTGTTCAACATCAGCATTTAGTTAGAAAAGAGCTTAAAAGAATTATTTCAATAAAGAAGGAAACATTTTTTTTAACAAAGTACTTGCAAAGAAAGGAGTTCAGCGATCTATTTCACTAAGTCATATGAGTTACTCTTTTTCCTGTTTAACATCAGTATTTAGTTTGCAAAGAATTTAAAAGAATGATTTCAATAAAGAAGAAAACATATTTTGACAAAGTACTAAATAAAGAAGAAAACATCTTTTGACAAAGTACTTTTAAAGAAAAGAGAAGTTCAACCATTTCAGGGAGAAGAAATGGAGCTGGAATTTGGTCTGATGTAAATGCAAGCATCGCTACATCCTCATTTGCCAATTTCATGTCAAAACGGACAATCTGGGAAAGAAAGAAACATTTTAAGACATCCATTATAACAATTGTAAACTAGTGAAATTCACATAATCAGAAAAACAGAAACTCAGTTGACGCTAAGTAGGAGACGCTATTTCAAAAAATGTGATACATTTTCTCGTGAGTGATATAATTGCAATCTTTCCTCCCTTTCTTGGGGAGTTCTTCTTTCCCATTCAACAGTGTTTGACATTTCTGCCTCCAGTTCCTTAAGCTCAAGAATTTTATTTAGACTTTCATCAAGAAGAAAGATGCTGTCATTAATTAAGAAGTTCAAAAAGTTCAAATAAACTCCCTTCTCTTCTTCTTTGGCAATCTGCAAAAGTTCATTGGGGGAAAGAATAAGTTTGTTACAAAAGATATTACTGTTATGAAGATCAGTAAAGCCACATCACCTGTGTCCAAGTGTTCCGATGACTTGGAACATTCCATAAATACTCCAGAAGTTCGGCAATATTGTGACGAATTGTGAACTTATCATAAAACTGCAGAATCATGTTAATCAAGTAAACACAGGCAGTTGAAGTTAATGCATAAAACCAGACGAAATTGAACTTAACAATGAATTCATAAACAGCCTCCAGGGAAGACAAAAAAAAATATAATGCATAAGTTTTTTTCTTGATGTTTGTAATAGAACTAAGATAAAGGGTTTAGTAGTTTTGGTACTGTATTTGTGCATAATTTAAAGACAAACAAAATGAAATAAGAGTCATAACCTGTGTATGAGAACCAGTGAACTCAATATCCACGTAAAGCTTCAAAAGATTTCGGACTAGATGGTCAAGAGATAGCTGGTGACCTTCGAAAAGTGAAGATGTACTAGAGACTCCACTGCAAGATCACCACGATAGGATAAAGAAATGATGCTAAATAAACATAAGAAAACCATGTTCTCTACACTCCATTAAGTGGCATAATTATTCCCAGTCATTTATCAATTTTAAATGAATAGGTTTGAACAAACGGTAAAAAAATTATAACATACTACTAGTTCATTATGCTTTACTAACCTTTTTTGAGGCATCCAGCAATTTAAAACTTCAACCATCTTTGCCCTCAAATAAGGGTTTTTGACATATGATGGACTAGCCATGAACATGATGATAAAATTCAAAAAGTCATCCTGTCAAGGCACCAGCATTTTGTTAGTGAGCCTCTTGAATTAACTCAAAATTAAGCAAACTTTTTGAAGGATACACAAAGGGGAAACAGAAGGATCACCAAGTTAAATCCATCCAATGCTTTTGGTACTCTAGAGGTCAAAATAAGCAAGTCCATTGCATCTTCAACAAAATGCTCTGGCATGCATGCAAATTCCATTGGACAATTTAATGGCAGAGGCATTCTGAATCCTCCAACCAGACTAGCCAGCCAAACAACCACAAGCCTGTAAAAAGACAATCCTTGCTGAAGAAGATCTCCATCCTACAGAAAAAATAGAAGAATAAGAACAATAAACAGTATTGAGTTTTTCCTTTTTTAGTATATTTTGGCATTTCATCAGCCAAACTTATAAGATACAACCTCATCTTACTGCAAACAGCATTAAAAAAAATATCAAATACAGAAAAGAGAAACCATTAAATCTTTGTTTAAATTTCTAATCCATGCTTGGCAGATGCTTAGGAATTGCAAAAAAAGATTTAAATTTATGTAATTTAACAAAAAATTTGGCAATAGACAGAAATATAATTCATATAGTGGGCCCCACATGATAGGATTATGTGGCTCAAATAATTGTTGTTATTATTTGACACATGCTAATCCATGAAGCCAAAAACTAGGTTCATTTCATGGCACATTAAATCAGTACCATCCAATAAATCATGCCCAATAGTACAGATTCTTGAGGGTGAAGAAGGGTTCATAGCTATACACACCCTGAATATTTGAGCTTCATAGCAGAATTTATCTCTTGATAATATCTCTATTTTCTTTTCAAGCTGAGATATATCCTGCTCTAATCGTGGTGAAGCACCCTGTTCTCTCATGGCTTCAAGGTGTGAAAGATCATCCTTGTCACGTGATAACTCCTGCAAAATAGCAACATTAACGGAATTGCAAGAACCAGTTATCATAAAAATATTTAGGGAGGAATTTCCAGACAGATTAACTAATAATTAATATGTAAAAACAACCTTCCCATGGAAATATGAGGCAACAAATGACTGCAGAAAATCTTCCATACCTGCATCAGATTCTTGAAGTCCGACAATGATTTGATTAAGCCCAAACTAAGTATCCTAGCAGTCATAAAAAAGCATTCACAAATAAAGGAGTATTTGGTCATTCCATTACAACCCCTTGATGGGTGTGCATTGGAAAGAGCAAAAACACCAGGATCACTTCCAGAGCTTGTGGCTTCCTGTGACTCTAATGATCTACGTATTTTATCATTTGTCTCGCCATCTCCACTGAGTTTTCTGCAACCATTATTTATCCATGCTGTAACCTCCTCCGATGTTGCATTTAGAGCTGTTAATTGTCTAATCAGCATTTTCAAAGAAAAAACTAAAGTTATCACAAAGTTGAAAAAGAATAGTCTTTCAAAGCCAAAAAGAGTTACAAAACAAACCTCAAGTCCAGTCGGTTACCAGAGAATACATAGTCTGGATCAATTTTTCCCCTCTTTGATGAACTTGAATCTAAAAATGGTTCACAAAGCCGAAGCATAATGGCACTGAGTGTGAGGAATGAACCATTACTAGCACAAGCTAGTGGACTCACCTGAATCACAATTGACAATTACATTTCACCTAAATTATACAGAAGCTTCTTAAATGGCATATTAGGATATTACAAATATACCTGCATCCCAGATCGAGATGTGTTCTTTTTAATCATTTCTGCAAAATATTCAAGAACCCTTTCCCGGGTTTCTACATTTTTCAACAAAATAAGGAGGACTTCATGAAGACCATCATATAAAATTTTCATAACAGTCTTGATTGTTGTGAATGAAGAGTACAAGTCAGCTGGTCGACGATTTGATGAATCTTGAAAGCATTGCTCCCTGGAAATTTCAAAAGATTTAAGTAAACATGAATGCCAATTGCTATAAATAATTGACTGTCATACAAAAGTAACCAATTCCAAAGTCATTTAAACAGGACCAGACATCCTGGTGTGTGTGTGGAGGTGGGGGGGTAACTAACAAAAAATCTTTTGAAGAAATGAACATTTCCTTATGGTCTCATTCCAACCAACTTTTCTAACTTCTTGTATAAAATGAATAAGTGGACTATTCAAGTGACTATCAAGTATAGGAGTTTCCCAAAATAACATCTATATTGACCTAGATCCTAAAACATCTTTGAAAAGATGACCCAAAAATGTGGACTCAACTCAATAGGAGTATTCTTTGATTTGTAGCTTAAAAGTTCAATCTCCTACAAAAGATCAAGTTCATACTTCCTCCATGGCAATGTCATCCTCCTAATATATACAAATTCAATGCCCAGAAAGTATCTTAATGTGCAAATGTCCTTAATGAAAAAATATGTTCTAAGTTACTCTTTTGTTTCACTAACACTTACATAATGACTACTTGCCAGCAAGATGTCAGCCATATACAGAACTAAGATTCCACACCCATTGGTGGTTCTATAAAACATTTAATGAACAATTGTGCATCTCTAGAAACCTCCTATCACAACAATTTGACTGGATCTTTAAACCATGATCACAGGTTTTACCTTTGCTTTAAGTCATATATAACCTTCTTTAAATAGCATACCATCCTTCCTCTTAGTAATATACCTTGGTGATTGCTTTATAAACACTATATCTGTTAAATCACCATACAAAAAGGCATCTTTTATATCCAACTAGCATAACTCTCATGATTGACTTGTAGGAATACCACTAGACAAAAGAAGACTCCCTTGTCTCCTACAAGGGGGAGCCCTCCCACAGTAACACACCACCTTGGGTTAGCATTTTGAGATTCTGATTGCTTCTGGAGCTCATGGAAATCCATAACAACATACTTGAGAATGTCCAACTTTTAGATCAAACACTTTCAATTGGAATTCTTCCAATGGTAGCCTTGAAATCCCCACATTCTCCCTTGTTCTAACTAATACAAAGCCAAAGTCCCCACTACTTCAGTGTAGACTCCCCCTTGTAGTACATCCTACTCACACTTTCATTTCTAAGACACCTTCACTAGCATATCCAAGGCCATCTGAACCCACTCCACCTCTAAATATGGTAACTCCACTCTACAACCAGCATTAATAAAGGCAATGATACAAGACCCCTTTACCTCAATGCCCTAACACATCTGAGGTTGAAGGCCTTCTCCAACGTCATTGGGCGACCATCCAGCCATTCTCCCCACTTACCTAATGATCGAGCTCCCTCTTGGCCATGTATCAAGAAACCACTCAATATTCTAGAATTTCTAGTAAAATAAATTTTGAAATCATACGTAAAATAGTAGCATATTCAAATAAAACGGATAACCAATCTATTTTCAAATATAGTTGGGAGACTTTTCCCAAGGAGTGGATGTAAAACGGATTTGGAATGATAAAAACAACATTCCAACAAGCTGCCTCAACCCAATATCGACTAGTTCGTCAGGTTAGGTGGTTCAACCACTAAAACGATTAAACCATACCCTATTAACCAAGCAACCTTCTTAGTTCCCAGTCCAACCAAACAGTCCAGTCCGGGTTTTAAAAGTTTGATGAAGTGCCACTTCTTATTTATTTGCATTTGTCATCATTGATTTCCTCAAAATTAGAAAGATAATTATTAAGAATGTATGCATCAAGAGCTACAATGTTAGGAAACGAATATAATAAAACCAACAAGATAAAATGCGTAATCAAAAAACGACTAACCCGACATCAGGTTCACTCTTGTAGATGTAATGGTCGGTCAGAGCACTGACATGGAAGAAGGATCCTAGTATGCTCCCCACCTCCACTACACGCCCCATATTGCTCCTTGGTATCCAGTTGGGATGCCTTACCAAACACACAGCACAGTTGTGATATTTAACCAGCATCATCAACGCTCTCAACGGCTGCTGAAAGTTTCCAAGGGCAGATACCTTGACGACGCTGGCCTTCAAGTTCTCGTACAACACATTCATGATCGGCTGCAAGCTCCCCACATCAGAATCGCCAAAGAACTCCTCGAGGAACCCTGGAGGGCAACTCACCCCACTTCCCAAGCTACTCGTACCGAACACATCGAACGAAGTGGCCACCTCGGAGAACACCAAATCCAAAAGATGTCCATTGTCCCCCTCGTTTCTCTCCACGTTTCCACCACCGAACATATCGAGGTTTTCAAGGTGAATTCTGCAATAAGAGACCCCCATCTTCTTTGCCTGCTTGATGGCGGCCTCGATCTCACCCCGAACTTTAGGGTCCTTCATGGCGGCGACCTTCCTCGCCTCCTCGCACGCCCGGCGGTAGCACCCGAGGAGGTAAAGCATGGGAGGCTCCGCCGCGGGGAAGTTTCCCGATAGGCGGTCAATGAGGACCCGCTCCATGACGTCCCGGGAGAGCATGAGAGGCTTGCCCTCGCTGAGGATCTCGGCGGCCGTGAGCTCGAGGTAGACAAGGTTGGCGTTGGGGGCGAGGTTGTCGACGAGGGAGACGAGGAAGATCTTGCGGAGGATGATGTCCTCGATCTCCTCCGGGCTTCTCTGGGGTTTCTGAGAAGCCATCGGTGATCGTTGGTGAATGACGGAGACGGACACGAAGATGAATGTCGCGTAGATATATCTACGCGTCACTGGAGTCGCCTCTTCTTCGCACCTTTCTGTCTCCGAGGTAGACACGATTATGAATATCACGAGAAAATCTTACCTCAACATATCCAGATTATAAGATAAATATTATTTTTAACCATACATATCATATATTTTTATTTTAATACGATCTTAATGGATATAACATGATTACTACTGCCTAACCGTATATGTTTACTATTTATGGTACCATATTAAACATGTAAATATATTTTCTACATACTTGAATTTATTATATAACTTGAGCGACAAGTCTTACATAAATTCATAAAACAAAAAACATTAGAACTTGAGGCGTTCGAAACAAGTTGTTATGAAAAATTTTAATCCGCCCTTTCATTTCTCTCGTAATCCATTCATTGCGACGTGTAGGTAATCATGAACTTGATTTTTAAAAAAATTTTATGGATACTGATAAAACATTAGTATCAGGTTCATGAATATGGTAGTCAAATAATTAATAACTTGGTGTCCAAAGGCATTTTAAAAGTACGCTAAAAGCTCAAATAAATAAATGCAAGTTCCATCCTCTCCTCTCTTCCCCCAACAAACTGTTATTAAATCAGACGCCCTTGGGATGGACATGAAGCACCTTAAATCCCAAAAAGAATCCTCATCTTTGTTTTCTTGTGTTTGTGACAAGACAAGGGACTGAGATTTGATTTGTTCGGTTACTCCACACTTTGAGATGTCCTCCCCTTTGGTGTAGAGGCATGGCGGTCTCCATGGACACGTGTCTTGTAAGCAATAACCATATATTGAATTGAATGCTTCATTTGTCATTTCATAATGTGTATAGATGAGACCAAAATGTATTACTTGCGACAACAAGTACATGTAAAATATCTTCACAATCATACCCCCTAATCATTTTTAGCAACCACCAAGCCTTCAACATCCTTCCCAATTGAGCTATCAATCCATTCATTAATCTTGAAAATTCCTGGATGTTCCTCTGGCAGTTCCAAACATATTCCTTATTTGCAATTGGCTCGTCAACAAATCCCACTAGCTCGTTATTCATTTACTATTTATAATGAATTAAAAATATTAATTTCCTTAGACCACCTCGGTAACTCCAAAGTCCAATATACATCGCCTTCCCCTATTGTCTTAATTAAGATCCTTCATGGTTACGTCTATAACCTAATCCGACCATGTCGGTGGCATATGTATAGTTCCAAGATGTGGTCGGAGGTTTTAATATTACCTTTCGTTAACTTGCAAAAAAAGAGAGGTATAGATTAAGAGCATTCAAAATATGTTGCGTGAAGTGACCCATGTAGTATGAAATACAAACATATTATTTTGAACATTGTGAGATAAGTATTGCAATTAAAATGCCATTAAATAAAGCAAACATCCCTAAACATGTGCGGATGTAGTAGTGGATCTGGATTTCGATTTTAGAATCCAAATTTAAAGACACAGCCGAACCCATAGGATTGGTCCAGGTACAGATATCGAATCCAACTCTGTTGCCATCCCTAAACATATGCAAGGACGGTGAAGAAAAAACGAATCGCACTTGAATGTGTGATGTAGGTGACACATCTTCGGTCCTTGCAAGAGGCTTCTTAAGAAAGAGGAAGGTTGAGGATGGTGGACAGCTTCATCGATTGGTTGAGCTAAGACATTCACATTTCAATAATTATATATGATGGCATGACAACATAATTACCAAAATTTACCATAAACAATAGTTTTTTCGATTAAAAAAGAAAACAAAAAAAGTTCCAAGTAATAATGTCACAAGTCTGAAAAGAAGTCGGATGCAGAAACACTTGATTGACCGTTGCCCGTGGTTTTTGTACAAGAACCTGAAATATTTTCAAAAAAAACAATAATGGCCGAGTAAAACAGGAATTTGTATAATCAACAATAACTGAATTTTCTTTATCCTATGGAATATAAAGAAAGAAATCTAAGGTTCAATGCAAACAATTACAGGACGGAGCATTTATCATGACCGCATTGCTCTGACAAATGTATCATTGAAAATGAACACTTTTAAAATACAATAAGGTTTCAATTTATTGAGCATAATCAATGTGTAATGCAATGTAATTGAATTATATTCTTTAATTAGATTACAATATTTGAGTTATTATTATTATATGCTATGAAATTTGATTATAAAAACTTAAGATTTTAAGACCACTCAACTAAATGCGTGTGCATGTATGTTGTCTTTAGAATAAATATATAAAAAGCATAATCGTATTTAGTGATGTTAGACAAGTAATAAAAATATTGGAAAAAGCATTTTTAATTTGTGCCTAGGCACCACCTAGGTGCCCAAAGCACCCAAGCAGTAGTATGCTTCATAGATTGGAGTCTTGTTTGCCTTTCCTAACTTGTTTTCCTTGAAAGGTCACAACATCCCTGAACAAGATAGGGACCATCAAACAGCACAACTCACAAGATGCAATGTGCAAACATAGCCTAGGTGCAGACATCTTCCCCATTAAATTTTTTGAAGCAATGTACCATAAGTTTTCTAACGAAGTAGCCTTTAGTCGTCAAATGAAACTAACATGGAGTTCTTCCCAATCCTCACTATTAGCCTCACATGTAAAGAATAGGTGATCGACATCTTAAAAGTCTCTTATCACACAAAGGACAAAAACATAGCATCTCTGGATCAGCTGCTTCTATATGATTTTGAAAGAATTCTCTTGTCATTTAGTTTACAAATGAAAGCCCAGACCTTACGGTAATGTTTCAAACCATCCTAGTATTTGGCCACTTACCCTCTAAATAGATCGAAGATTTTGGTAAAAAAGAAAAATATGATGCTTTCAGACCAAATTATAATAAGGCCAAGGTGTGTTTCCTTTTGAAGCTCCCAAAAGCAACTCTCACCAAAGAAAACCTCATCCAAGGAGAGATGCCAATTAGGCATGTCTCTCTCCCCACCAACAGCCGGAACAGATGAAAGAACCCTTGGTAGAGCAATCACCTCAGAGACCTCCTCCCTTGGGTTTCTATGCAAAGAAAGATCCGAGATCCACAAGCCAACAACTGGAAGAGATGAAAGAACTCTCGGTAGATCAATCACTAAGCAACCTCCTTATCCTTTGGGTTTCTGTGCAAAGAATGATCTCAGGCCCACAAACCATTAAGAACAATTCCAATTTCCGCAACCTTGGTCAAAGGTCTCACCTAGAGAGAAGATAGAGGGGAAAGAATCACAAAGAATACCCACAGGAAGCCATTGGTCAGACCAAAGTTAAGAATACTATTTCCCAACTGGATGGAAAACATAAGTTTTTCTTGTACTCACCTTTCAGCTTCATTTCTTTCCTCCAGAAGCATGTAGCAGAAGGTTTCCATTGCCAAACCATATTTATTGTTAATCACATCCATCCTAATGCATGCTCATTCATTGTACCCGGTAGTGTTTTGTAGGAGGAATGACGAAGATGACCGCCCAAGCGACACTCCTTGAGTGGTTTACATATTTAATCATATTTATTTAGGTGCCAAAGTACTCAGGTAGTAAGCTAGGATGCGAAGGTGTCCATTTAAATATCCCTTTTTAAAAGGTTTTCAAATAAAATATGTTTTTATAAATATTTAATAGTAGTTATGTATGATTGTAGCTTTATTTTTCGTAAATAACAATGAAATGCATAAATAGTCCAATAACACCAAAATATGAACTGTAACAATAAAAATAAAAATTACAAATGGATGAGAGGTAATACTATAAGAGATAGGTTAAAAAATGTTTCATTAAGAGTAGGGAGTAAGAATTGTACCAATTGGCAATAAAATGAGAAAAAATTGACTTACGTGATTTGATTGTATCTTTAAGAAGTCAAACAATGCATCAGTTAGGAAAGGAAAATTAATTAGTGTATAAAAAAACTAAAAGAAATAAAAAAGACCTAAAATTACTTTGTTAGAAAATATTTAAATTTATGCAATTTAACTAAAAATTTGAGTATAGATAGAAACCTATATAAAAAAAGGATTCAGGTGGTCAACCTCACATAGTAAGATTATGACGCAAGCTATTGTAATTTAAAATAAAAATTATAGAAAACAGGAAAAATCCAGAAAAAGAAATCAATATAAATTTCCAAAAACTTATAGAAATATTTTTCTAGCTACATTCACCATAACGATGCAAAAGATAAAGAAAAATCTCACACACATCATATACAAAATTTGAAATTTTAATATATGTGACACATGATTATTTAGGAAGTTGACTATTCAAAAAACTCATGATTACGCAAAAAAATTGACAAATCTAAGAACATTGATTATCCAAAAGTGCTAATTATTCAAAAAAAATTGATTACTTCAAGTGTGTGTGTGTGAATATATCCAAAAATATAGACATTTTGAATCAGTTGAAAGCATGGGGACCAAGGCCTAAAAACTATTTTTAGCTTCAATAAAGCGTTTAAATATAGACGTTCAACTCAAAATCAATTCTTATTAGTGAAAAAGTCCCTTGTTATATAGTTGGAAGTCCCAACCTCACTTTCCAAACCAGAAAATCCAATTCAAAACCAAAGAAGTCTCTTAGTTCCCATCTTCACGTTTTATAATGATGGACATTTCCAACAATCTAAAAATAAAGCAATGTAATATAAATATATATATATATATAAGTGAAGAACAAAACAAAAAGCATAAATCCAATAAATGCCCCATTGAAAAATTTGATAAATAAAAAAACAAGTGATGCAAAATATGAAACTCAACTAAATACATAAACACAACAAAAAAGGAATATAAAACAAAGGGAAACGTATTTAAGTGAAGAACAAAGTAAATTGGTTAAATAAAATCTGAAAAAAAAGGTTATGAAAATTTGAAATTGACCTAACCAAGATGTAAAAGAAACAAAGAAATAACCTATAAAACAAAAGATCCACTTCAAGATCCAGCAAAGCATCAAGAGAGATCAACTTGCATCTACCCAGCCTTGAAATGTACAGGAAGCTAGGCAGCACCTACTTACCTCCAAGGTGCCATCCTTTAAAAGTTTGCCATGGAGTTCATGGTTTTCTGTCATTGCTGCTATATAGATGCTTTATCTTCAACTGATATAATTGTTTTATTTTCATCCTTAAAAAGTCTGCTTATATTTTTCAGATGGACTCGTTACCGCAAAAATGCCAAAAACCATTTAAACATCATACATTTGTCATTCTAATTCATACTGGTTTTTTGAAAGATGGGGAAAACAGCTTGGACAAAACACTCTTTTCTCAATTTTATAGATAAAAACATTTTTTTTCCTTTTTGACCATTTTTTAGAATTCGTCTTTTCAGTAGTTTTCATTAATATAATTTCACCTTTTGTTATTTATTTTGTTGTTTAGAATGTCAATTGTACTTTTTATATATTTAGTTATGTTTTTCAATTTAAATTTTTATTATTGATTACAAAATAAAATTATGATTGCAAATTGCATTACATTTAATTGAATTATAATTTGTTTTATTGCATGCTTTTAATGATTGTGGTGGTTATATATTTGAAAATAAAAAATTTATCTTCATTCATTTTTTATTTATACCTTGTCATATGGTAGTCAATTCTTCCTAGAAATGTTTCTGTATCCCTTCATAAATACATAAGAGTCTAGAAAAAATCTTATAGATTTTAAGGTTAGATGATTAAAATTTTTACTTAAATTAAACAACCATTAATTCTTGATCTAAATGTCTTAAAATTGACAATGTCTATTAAATTTCAACCACTGATTTTAAAATAAAAAATATTAATGAATATAACTTAAATTAAATTTTAATTTTAATTTTTAATATATAGTAGATTATACCATAGATTAATTAATCGTATAATGATACTTAATTTTTTAAATAATAATTCAAATATATTTAGGGTGCCTCTAAGAAAGATCCCTAAGGCACCTCTAGGAACATGTCAATTTCAGAAAACACCTGTTTAAGCCCCAATTTAAACAAGTTTTAAATGTGTTTTCCAGTTTTACAGCATTGGATGAACTTATACTAGACATTCAAAACATTTAATGACCTTCCATATTTTTAAGACTACAGAATGTAGTATTTAAACTTCTATATTTTTATCCTCTGGAAGACTATAGAATTAGAATGACCATTCACAGGTCTGTTTGTAAATGAATCTGATATGCACCTTTAGAAGCCTTTGAGGGATTTTCATCAACATCCATTCCATCATCATCATTTTCGGCTACCATATGGTGATTGTTGGGAACACTTCTTGGATTGTCCAACATCTCTTGTAAGTCCCACAACTACAATAAATAAGAGACGCATGTCAATGTTTGCCAAAAAAAAAAATTTAAATATATATTCCATGTTATACAACCAATACATTCTGTAGTTCAAATGAGAATACGAGATGGTTGTGCATTTTAGCTTTTCAAAACACTTTGTCATTCCTAAAAGGTACTTCCCAATGTGATTTTATTAAGGATTTGTTAATAAAGAAAGTTTGAAAAAGAACTGGCCCAACATCCTTCTTCTCTCAAAGTTTGCTTCTGTTATGTTTAATTAAAGGGAAACTTATAGATGCAATGCAGTACAACTAAGAGAATGTACGGTTCTTAATAGCTAGAAAAATGACTATGCAAATATTAGTTTCAGAAAATTCAGCTAAAAATTCAGAGGGCCATTTTGTTTGAGGGAAAGAATAGAATCATTCACATTAATTAAGAAATAAATTAACTAAAATAATAAATATTATATAAATGATCAAACAGAGAAACAAAATAAGTTAAGACATCAAACACAACATCTATGAAAGAACTAAAGAAAACAGGCATGGTACAAGGTTTCCTCTACAAAGTTCGACCATAAAATCAATAAGAAGATTTGTACAACGAGGTTATCCCAAATCTTCCACAGAAATAACACATAGCAAAGATCACCACTGTCAAAGCCATACCTTCTCACACAAAGGTGATGTGAATCAAACATGGAATTCAATATCAACACGTGTCAGTAAAATTGGAAATGGGCCTTGTCAACACAAAGTTCACCTGTGTGAAGTATCACTCGATTTAAGCAACATGTTGGTGATATGTCAGGCTCATGTCAAGAATCAATCAATATAGCGCAACGTCTGTGCACCTTTTGACCATGTTGACTGACATGGCCCACATGTCAAACCAACATGAGTGGAAAGCATCCAAAAGGGGGACGGATAAAAGTTCCATTGCCCCTCATTTCACTCCATTTCTCTGCTCATTCCTCTCTTCTCTCGTACAAGAAACCTCAAAACCAATTTTATCACCAAAAAAGCTTGAAAGCTCATTGAAGAGGTGTGGATGCTTGCCAGAATTGAGCTACAAAAACCACCTTTGTTTTCCACAACTTTTTCAGGTAGATTTATTCATATTTTCAGAAGCAAGAACCACCAGAAAGGCAGTTGAACCTATTTACTAGAGAACAGTAGTACACATATGCCACCTAATATGAAGATAATGGGATATGTAATCCAACAGACCACGAGACATTAACCTACAAAAGAAGATGAGACCGTGATGATCTAACCAAAAATGATATGACAGAGGTATCATTGAACATCTTAATGTTAGATCAAACAAAGTGATTATGACAATGGTTTTCATGGGCTTGAAGATCACTCTATAAAAGTGGCAGTGATTGGTCAGGAATAGCAGTATCTCTCCATATGATCCACCTCCAAACCAAGAAAGTGGACAAAGCCAATAAGAAACAATAAGACTTGGCTTCTATTTTCAATTTTCCTTAGCCTATTTATTAACTTTCCTGCTAACCACCGTCATCTTATCAGCCAGCCACCAGGACATGTGTATGTGCTGGCTGTTTAGACTCAAACATGTCTAGCTATAGCTTGTGTACTCAAATTTCCACCAAGCCAATATCATAGAAATATCATTAAGTATCAAAACAATTTGAAGAAAGATTTTAGGAGAGAGTGTATGATGGAAGCAGCAACGCATGGACAACAATTTGAAGAAACAAAACATTCTAACTGATTGAAGTAAAAGTTACTGCTATTTTTGTGGTAATTCAAAACATTTTCAGAACATTTTAAATAGTCAATTGTATTTGAATACATTTGTTTTTTAGTATAATGCATTTTTATTTCCATGAAAATGTAGAAAAATGTATGATGTATTTTTATTAGTTTCTTAGTATAATGTATTCTTATTTCCATAAAAATGTAGAAAAAGGATTTAATGTTCCTAGATGTGTATTTTTTATTACTTTAGTTTGTCATAAAATTTCACAACAAATCTTGTAGTTTTTGTAGACTTTCATAACTTGACCAAACTTCCATTAACGTTTTCACTGAAGTCTAACATGTTTCCTTTTTCCATCAACATGTTTCCCTTTAGATCTAAACAGAATTCTAAGTGCCTAGTAAAACACAACTAAAAATTTTAGGATCCATATGATTTGGTCAACATTCTGAATTTAGGAATATCTAACACTAATTTTACCATGAATATATTGGCAATTACAATACTATTGGATTCTAGTAGTAGTGTTGACAAATTTATTGTGGCAGTGGCACAAAGGTGCCATGGTGATTGTTGAGGCACTTAGGCACTTGGACACCTAGGCATCTCCTAGAAAATAAATCTGAGTTAAATTTTTACAACAAATCACCAAAAATTAAATGAATAAATCCATAATAAAATAGGTAATTATATATCTCAATTATCAATGAATACTCAAAAGTTCTTAAATACTGTTATTAGTAGAAAAAAATTAAGCAAAATCACAAATAACATAGAAATAGAAGTGACCAATTGAAAATAATCCATAACTATCTCAATAGCAAAATGAACATAAATAAAAACATGAAAACATAAAAAAATTACATCATCATGTTAAATGTGCAATATAGAAAATTGCAGGCCTAGGTGATTGGACGCCTAGGTTTTGGAGGCTAGCCACCCACTATAGCAGTTCTAAATGTTGACAACATGAATGCCTATATTTTGTTATGTGATAGTCATGCAAATGCCTAAAATATATGAATATTCACAGTTCATACAGAAAAATGATAAACCCTAGTTTTGTACACATATAGACATCATAAAATCATTCAAAAGTACTTCTAACCTTCAACATTTGATCGTGAGAAATGCTGCCAAGAAATTTCCTGTCATGTGAGAATGCTGCAAATAAGAAACAGATGAGCTAGAATCCTCATGTTTAATTTCCCATTGATGAGAATAATCAAAACTGAAACAATTCAAAGTTCAAACACACCAAGGTTTTCAATTGGACATTCAGAATGCTCGGCAAGTGGTTGTATAATTCTGTTGGGTAAAACGCCAACCAACCTGAAACCAGAATGGAAGCCATAAGATCCTCATATGTTTACCTTAAGGAGAAGGAAACTCCTTCCTCATTATAAAAATCCAATATAAAGTGAACCTTATGACCCCATCTTCTGATCCAGAAATAAGAGTATCCTCATCAAGCTGGAACATTAAAAATACAATAAGATATAATTGACAACAACAACAATCAATGCCATAACACAACTACGTGGATCAGCCACACAAATTATTTTATTCCATTTATTTCTATAACTAAATTTTCTGTTTGGTTATATAATTTTAAAACTTCTTTCATTATTGTTCAACAATTATCTTTTATCTTCCTCTACTTTTTTAATTTCACCTACATTAACTGATTCTCCTTTCCTTACAAGTGCTTTTTGCAGGTCTTCAATGGACAGAGTCAAAGACATTCCAAATCAATTCCAACTGAAGTCACGATTCCTCTAACTTCCACTGCTTCAAGCAAACCTTCAGAGTTTTAAGTTTGGGACAAAAACGTTTGGTATACTTGTTAAAAATCTTAAATATCTAAATTTTTTTAGGGGCGCCTGATGATCCACTATTATGCCTTCATCATTCATTGTTTGTGATTGCTGAACTTTCATCCTATGCAATGAATCTTTGATCAACTATGCAATGAATCTTTGATCAACTTACTCTAATTCTTTAGATTTCAAGGTATTCACCATAATTCTAATATAGAATTAATTTGTCTACTATCATCTAGTACTATGTCAATAGCAAATAGTATGCATCAATGAATTTTTTATTGAATTTTTTTAGCAAGAAATAACTAGGTGCTACAATTTTTACTTAACTTAATAGCAACAGACCAACTTACCTTAAGTAATGCATCAAGTGACACTTCTGGTCCAATGAAACGATCACTGACAAGACAAAGAAATCAAAGAAAAAAATATCATAAAAGGAGGCCAATGTCCTTTAAGAGCCAAGACTCAAAAACATGTAATATTTTAGTTATCTTTGTTTTGGAACAAAACCAATTGTACTTTTAAAAAACAATTATCAACACTACACTTAAGAATATTAAATACTTTTTTGGCATGTAAAATTACATGGACTGGCCATATTGTTAGTTTGTCACTAGAAAATATTTCTTTATTGAGAAAATAACCATAGATTATTCAAAACTTGGCAAGATTTCACATTTAATAAGGCTAAATTGTGTGATATTACCATTAAATCATAAAAAAAAATATTACCCACAAGCATTAAATGTTGATCCTTTGGTTGTTAAATTTGATAAAATGCATGGGTTACATAGACTTAAAAATTTTGGATTATGCATGCAAGTTTTATAAATGCAATAGCTCTTAGAGACACAGTGTCACTCCTTTGAAAAGATATTACTATACCAATGACAATATATTATAACAAACGCATTAGTGGTGCTTGGGCATGATAGGTGGCTAGGCAATTATAATACACCTTGCATTTTTATTATAATTGGACCTTTGTTGGATCGAGTATGAAATCTAGAAAGGATACATGTATTTTTAAGTGTCATGATTTATTAAAAGATAAAACATAATTTTTTAAATATATTCAGATGTTAAATTTTGTCTATAATTGATGTTAATCTTGTTATTTTTTAATTTTTTAGTTGCATGTCATTGTAAAATGTTAGTCACCTAAGCTATTATAAACCACTTATTTGTCAATATATTCTCTTAAAAGTTAGTCTTTTCTAAAATGCCATTGCAGTTAACAATTCAGATCGAATGTTTGTTTAGCCTATTATTTGTATGTAAAAAGTCTTGTTTATTCTCCCAATTACTAAATTATCGCCTAGCTCCTCTTCCTCATACCATAGGTGTCAAAACAAACCACATGCATATATAATAGAAAATTGCATCAAAAGAGATAACCTAAATTAGGTTAGAATAAGATGACAACAAGGGTAATTTAGTAATTTTGCATATAAGGTAAAGTAATAACCTAAGGTTAAGTTAAATATTTCAATGAAAATAGCATTTTAGTATGACATTAGATTTTAGGAGAGCATGCCTATAAATAGATATTTTATAGTGACATGATAATATAAGATTTTACAATAGTATGTTAGTAAAAAATACTTATTTTTTCTACTTCAATGTCATTTAAGGCTAGTTTAGTTAAAAAATGTATAGATTGTATTTATCAATATATGGCATACACCTTGTTTTTGGAATCAAACAATAAGACCACTGAAAATAAATTTTTTGAATTTTTTTAAATGGCACCTCAGCACCAAGCCACATAGGGGCTGCCTAGGCACCTGGGTGCCATAGTAAGAATGGTTCCATTGCCAACATTATCAAGTACCGATAGCCATGTATCAAACTATAAATAATTAGTACATGGAGTAACACATGAATGCAACAGAATGACTGTAAAGAATAAGAGTAAAATCAATAAAACTAAACAAAGTATATCACTCGTGTTTGTACCTTAAGTCATCAAAAAAGCCCCATGAGTACAGAAGCAATGCTCCACTCTGAGTACCACAGACAACTTTCCTACCGTTCTAGATAAAATGGAAAATATCAACAAGAATAATAGAGTCTTGTGAAGCGTAAAATAGGCTAAAACTAAATGCACCATCAAAAAACATCCAATGGAAGGATATGATATAATGCTGATTTCTCCCAAAAAATGTCATGTAATCATCTAAATTATGATCCTTGCAATTAAGAACAACCATTATAATGAAAATGATACTTGAGAACAAGCATTTGTATTCCCTAAATGTTTACATCCTATCACTTTTTTTCCAATTCCACCAATCCCATGAAAATCTAGTTCACTTTACCATCTGCTGGAATTCCAATGTACCTTATTATGTTCTTTTATTCACTTGTTTATAATGCCCATAGGATTACATATAGTAAGAAATAGTTTAGTGGTAAAACTAAAAGATTGCATCATATCATCCCACTCAAATTACATTACACCATATCATTTCCTAGAGAAGATTTCTACCTATATCATATTTTTCTTTAGTGATACACACCCATTCAAATGGTTTTGCAAGCTAAGGTGGTCCTATTGATACACAACCACCTAAAAACTCCAATAGAAACTAACTTAGATGACTCCTTAACCTAAGTATTAATCATTACTTGCGTTGAAATAGTCTCACATTGGAAAGTAGGGATGATACTTGCACAAATATATAACAAGATACTTCTCTACTCGTCACAAATTGAATTTTGAATTAAATGTCTTGCATTTCTAAATGATATTAGAAACAAAATGGTCTAAAAATAAAGACACCTGTAGGATCTAAAAAAAAATCACAAGTAAAGAAAAGTGATAGGATGATGAAACATAAACACGTATAATAAGGGGCTTCTTCACTCATCACCAATGGGTTGCATGTCTCACGTTTACAAGGCTTGAATTGAAAAGGTAAAGAAACAAGACTTGTGGGGATATAATGTGTGAAGGAAAGACAAATCAATTGTTTCATGTAACAGTAAAAGGTTTAGATGCTCCATTAGTGGAGATGAATTAGACCTTGGTATCCCTTAAACTTGTAGGCAATGTTAAGGAATTTGGAGTCAACTACAATTGAGGATTTTTCTTTGTTTTGGAGAGCAATAGTAGATGTTCCTTCATTTCCCAATTGAGGAAGACCAATGTTGTCAAGGTGAGCCGCCCAATTGCCTCAGGTGATTGGGTGAGGCCTTCTCACCTAAGCCCCAAACGAGGCACCCAAAATCAAGAAGGCAACCAACTTGGGTCACCTCAACACTTAAAGGCACACCCAACAAGACATCACCTATTTTACCTTGTTGAAGAACTTTTATTAAATAGGAAAATGGGTTAAAAATACGCAAATACTTGATATAAAACCCTTTTTCTGTTCTTCCTCCTCTAAACCCTCTTTTTTTCTGCATTTTAACCCTAACAACAGGGTTTTTCTTCCTTTCACTACTAATTGCCAACCTTCTGCAAGACATCTACCACCTTTGTTGCATATCCTACTATTGTCTGCCTATCTTTTCACCAACGTTCACCACCATCTACCAACACCAATGGTAGCACTCCATAGTTCTTCTTTCCAGGGTATATTTGTTGAACTTTTTATTTTTCTATTTTTCTTTTATTTTGTACCTTTTCCTTGTTTGTGTTTTTACAATAGTCAATATTATTTTATATTTTTGATAGAGTTTTATTTTTTCTTTATAGAATGGACGGAAGAAAACATTTTTCCTTATTTTATATTATTTTTTGTATTGGATACTTATTGTTATTTTTTATTTAAATTTCATAAATCGTCACCTTGCTTCAATCAAGTGGCCACCTTTCACCTCTTGCCTTGGGTGTTTTAGGGGGATCTCACCTCAACATCAAATTTCACCCAGACAGGTATGGAAAATGCATCCAAAACTATAGGTACCATATGAATTTTGATAGCAAATAGCAGACAAGCCTAGGTCCAACTGTGATGTTGAAAAGTAGACTGAAAGCTTGAAGAGTGCTCCACTCACCTTCATTGTGAGCACAGACAAAAGCTCATCTTCGGAAAACTCAGACCGTGTTTGAACCTGTAATCAACATTCAAATAAAACATCAAGTTTTCTATCTAAAGCTGTGTAATAAGAAACTTCAGGACAAGGCAAAAGCATATGGCCAGGAGATGAGCAAGTAAAACTGCCAAGGAAAAACGTAATAATAAGTAGCTAATGGTTGACCTTGTTTCTTCGGAGACTACAAACAGACAGTGTGCCATCCCCGCTATTTACACATGCAAGAAAAAATAATTGATTATTGTTACATTTTGGAAAACAAAAGAACTTGAAAATTAAAATAAAGAGGCAGAACGTTTCAACTTCTTTGGAATTTTTTCAAATATAAATATCACATTACTTTTTTGAAAAATATTATAACAAAAAGCATCATATTGGAAAAAGACCTAGCTCTCAACAAAGTTTTGATTATGATGTCAAAAGTGCAAAAGCAAATGCACATGATTTACCTTGTTCCTAGGATCTGCAATGAACTAGAAACAAATGTCATATCTGAGATGTAGTCTTCATGAGCATCAAAAGTATTACAGCAAGTATTAGTCCGTGTGTCCCAAACCTAAACAAAGTTAACAATATAAACAGTACCTGTTAGAAACTTAGGGTAAAATATTTTGTTTCCCAATTGTAATGTTTCAATTAGCATTTATGCAGCATATAGCATGACAATATTTTTCAGTCAGCCAGGGCTTTATGGATTCATACTCCCCACCAGGATTTAAATCCTGATGAAAACATACTCCTACCAATTTCAAAAAAGAAAAATTGACAGTACAGTATAGGTCAATAGCTTGACTGATAGTTTGAGACTACCAAAAATTGCAGAAACATATTACATGTACCTTGATACATCCATTGTCATCTCCTGATGCAACAGTCGTCTCTGTCAAATTGATTAGACGATTGACTGCAGCCCTATTACAATTTTGAAAATAAAATGGATATTTTCAGAAAATACATGAAAAAGATAATCAAATAGAAACTATGAAATCAACGGCATGGTACCATTCCCAGAATATCCATCTCAAACCAAAGGATGTGGTGGGTAGACACTTGAGCTTTTCTTCTCTTTGAAATTTCATTTTTATTGCAGATCTTTTGTTTTGTTTCTGTTCTGTCTTTTATGAGTTATGGTCTTTGTTTTTTTTCTGTATTCAGTTTCTCGGATGATTTCTTAACGTTTGATTAATCATCCTACGCATTTCAAAAAAAACTTTAGGACTGTAAACTTAATATAGGATTGACCACTTAAAATTCTTAGACAAACAAGTTTATCCTGCAAGTTTTAGGTGCAAACCTTAACAAGCTGAAATCAAGATAATGTAGCCCAAACGATCACTTCAGTGATGCCTTGCTCAATAATGGATTTTTATAATAAAAATCTGGTTTGACACATTATCTATAAAATGGTTTAATATAACACCTATAGATAGAACTCTATGTGCTTGCATTACATAAAGGACCATTCAGCAGCTCAATTCCATGGCATGTTTTGCATCGTTTATCACTAGTAATTTTAATTGTTTATAAATTTTGTTGGTATGACATTAGAAAATTAAGTAAAATACGAAATAAAGACCAACAAACTTACCCATGAGCATTTTTCAGGCGAGCAATTTTGGTACCAGTCTCCGCGTCAGTTGCAAGGAGTGAGCAATCCGCCGAGGCTGTCAAAAGGACTAAACAACGGACCACAAAAAGGGAAATCTATATCCACCTCTCAAGAAAACAATCAATGATGTTTCTAAAGTAATAAAATACTGAGATTACCTTCTCCACCATTAATGAATCGAACAGCTCTGCATGACTTCTTGTGGGCAACGGTTTTCAGTAATCTGAAAGAAACGAAAAATAATGACAGCGCATCCAAATCCAAGACGGTAACCATCGAGAAAAAGCAATAGCACAGAGTTCCCAAAACCAGTTGGAACCACACATTATCAATAAACGAGCGCACGCGCACACAAAAAAAAATATATATACCTCTCGGGATTTGCATCCAACGCGTACCGGTACCTGTTGCAACACGATCCGAACGTCCTTCAGATAAAAAAGGACGGACAAAAATGATACATAATGATAACAACAGTTCAGCTTACAGATGAAGACGGCCAGTGATGAGACCGACCGCAACAATTGAGTTGGAAGGATGAAAGTCGAGATCGAATGGGAGCTCTCCGACGTTGATCTCCATTGTACAGTCTAACGACAAAGAAAGGTAGGCACCTTCCTTGGGATTTTGCTTCTACAAGAGGCCGCGGTGCCTTCAGGGGGGTTTATGCCTCGCCCCTGGAGGGGAAAGGCGACGCGGTGGGTGACTCGGGTCGGTAATCGGATTGTCGTTCGCGGAGCCCGACTAACCGGCATAGTTCGAAGTTCCTGCACGATTTCTAACGGTGTAACGTTGAAATAACCAATCTATCGGTTTAATCGGGAACTGAAACCCGTAATAATTTTGATTTTTTATTGGAAAAATTGAAATCAATATCAAATCACAAGAAAGATCAATCAAATATTTCTTTTTCAAAACTAGTGTTTTTTATTTCACAAAAAAGAATAACTTCTTTTGAATACTCATTTAAAACATTATAAAAAATTTTAAATAAATCACATTTATTATTATATGGTTTTATTTTTGTACATAATCAAGTACTTTCTTTTTATTTTTATTGAGGATCTAAATCCAAAAAAATTTTATCGTTGTCAAAAAAAGAGAGCAACGAATAGCACCGAAAGTATTCTTTCATCATACAATATTTTACGATATCAAGATTTCAAGTAAAAACTTTATTAATTTATCTAATATATTTGTACATTTTCGTAAAAGAACTTAAATAATTATATATTATATACACGTACGTATGTCAAAATTTTGAACCCTTAGTTCATCTCTTCTCCTCTCTAACTTTAGACTTATCTTTGATGATATGATAAACATGACTGTTAGATGATATAACATGAAATAAATATTTATCTAAAATATATTTTTTAGAATATTTTAAAAGATTCATACGATCGATGAATATAATTTTATTTTAACCAAATACTAATTAGATTTAACATGATTATTTTTCAATTATAGATGTTTAATATTTAAAGTTACCTCTAAAAAAAGTTTAATATTTAAAATGAAATATAAATTATATAATTATAAAATTAGCTAAAATACATTTCTTAAATATTTCATTAAGACCTAAAATGAAATAATATATATATATATATATATCTGCATACGTATAAATATTTAATGTTTAAATAAAGATCATAAAAGAAGAAGAGCCAATGACAATGAAATAACTAATCACAACCATCACTTACACCTAAATGTGAGTAAGCATCTACATTTTTTATTTTCTAATTTTAATTTTTAAAAATTACAAATATTAGTATTAATACTATAAACATCCTTATGAACGGTTGAATCTTAACTTTCAATTTTTTGATTTCAGTTTTAGAAAATGTAAATATTAGTATCAATATCATGAACATCTTCAACGAAAGATTGAATTTCAACATTCGTTCGTATTCTCTTATTTTCCTTTTTTTATTGTCTATAAATTACTTTTTTGATATTCCTGATACGTCAATCACATTCCTTCATCGAAGAATTAAAATATGACTGAAAATTACTGTAGTATTTAATCAAAATTATCACGAATGTCAGTAAAATTGAACTCTTTAAGAAGTTAAAACAATATAAATTTACTGCATTAATTGATAAGTCGATAATCAAATTATAAAAATTCTTTACTATTTTTGAAAGTTCAATAATTTCATTCAAACAAAATATACATTAAAGTATGCCAAATATTATAAAATTTTACAATAATGTTAAAATAGAACCATGCATCCGTAACATCATTCTATCAATCATTTCTTTCTTTTTTTCTTAAGACATTTTTATAATATTTTTTATTTCTTTCGATCCTTTGCACTTATATCTTGTTAATAATGTTAACTTTTGGTAATTTATCTTATAAATCTTCAAATAAATTAGTTAAATCTACTTGACAATTTAAAGTAAAAAACATGTCAACAATTTTTACCTATATTTAATATAAAAATAACATGTAATCATGTAAAATTATAAATCAATATTTTATAATATCAAATGTACGTTAAATCATTATTCTCAATTATGAAAACCTATAATTGAAATTTTCAATAACATTCGTTAGTTGTCTATTATTGTCATACTTTATTAAGTGATACTTGATATCTCAAAATAAACAAATAAATTCCAAACAATTTCAATAACTAACATACACAAAATAAAATTTACTTGCATATTAACTTTTATTAGTCTACACATATTTTAACAATTTAACAAATGATTATTGTATTATGTAAGTGTTATACTTGGTGGAACTCCAAAATCATTTAGTCTAAATATTACATCTTATAGTATTTGAGCATCTACTATTGATCATTTCTTGCCAACAAGAAGATAAGTAATTTTCATATTGAAATTATATGTAACTATAATATTTTAAGATAATTCTTCTTTTCTATTTCTAAACTTTACTATTTGTTATCTATAAATAGTTACCTTGATAAGTATTCCATCAATTACTCTAATACAATCCTATACAAATTAAAGCATACCAAGTTACCTAAAATGAAATGCACAAATTATTAATATACCTATTATTATAATCATATAAATCTAACTTAAAATATAGGAAGACATTAAGATCATTTTCAATTTAAGCAAGAGTGATAGTTGAATGTTGTGCTAATAATGTATCATTCAAATGTATTATTGTATCAATCATTTCATTGAAACAAGTATTAACTATCCATGTAGAACAAGAAAATCACTTTTGTGTTGCTCCATACCTTTGGTTTTGGTTACTATAGCAAGGAAAATTTCAAGTTTTTCTTCCACTATCGTATTCTTGTCATGTGATATTACTCATTTCATTATCAATAGATTGTAAAATTTCATGAATACATGTGATATTACTCATTTCATTATCAATAGATTGTAAAATTTCATAAATACATGTTGACTCATCCTATATATTTTCCTACAATTATAGGTCTAATATGATAAAGAAGGATCTAACAATCTAGAAATATATTTTTGACCTTCTTTGTTGAAAAGTTTGTTAATCACAATTGAACTACTTATATAAGTACTTACAATAGCACAAATGTTACTTTAAACAGAAGCAAGAAATTATTGTCTCCTTCCTACTTCTTCCTCTTCCTCCTCAACTGCCATCTTAAGTGAAAACATTTTACCAATGTATTTTACCTGAAAATAAAATACATGAAGAAGATATTTTATGAATCCAACCAAATTGTATACAAGTAATACAACAAATAACAAAAGGTATCAAAACATAGCATTACTACAACATTAATACAAACATATAACATATATGTTCAACATACCACAACATATCATCAAACATTCACCACAAAAGTTCAACATATCACAACATTATCATCAAACATTCACCAAAAAAATCACACAAATATAATTTCAGGTAGACAAGTTATATTATAGCCACATGACATGATTTTACCTGAAAATAAAATACATGAAGAAGATATTTTATGAATCCAACCAAATTGTATACAAGTAATACAACAAATAACAAAAGGTATCAAAACATAGCATTACTACAACATTAATACAAACATATAACATATATGTTCAACATACCACAACATATCATCAAACATTCACCACAAAAGTTCAACATATCACAACATTATCATCAAACATTCACCAAAAAAATCACACAAATATAATTTCAGGTAGACAAGTTATATTATAGCCACATGACATGCATATCAACTGGAAGTGTAAGAAATCGATCCCACATATCTATATTCTGCAATAACATCATTGAATAAAAGATTTCAACATTACTCAAACTTGGTAAATCAAGAAAAGTTCAAACAACTACTATTGCTTGTTTCATATTCCATTCCAACTTTCTTTCCTCCACATCACTAATATGATGTAAAACTTGAAGTCATTTAGTCCTATTGATGTCTTCTTACTTACAATACATTTTAAAAGTCTCTAATTGCTACTGTAATTATTTTTTGAGATTCTACATATGACATTGCTCGCTTACCCTTCTTCTTTTAAATGTTAGTAATGCTAGAAGTGGAGCTCGTTCTTCCTAGATTAGAATCAAAAAACTGTTGTTGAATTTGTGTAAACGTTGGAACATCATCATGTAATGTCTCTTATTGGGAAACTCCCTTATTTTCATTGAATTGCATATTGTCTATTGATTGTCTATTATAACTTATAGTTGTCATACTTGTTCCAAATAGTACCTGTAGTTAGTCATAAATTAGACAAGACTCACTTCTACATTGCTTACATTCTAGATGTGACTACATAAAAATATATCAAATATTTAAAAATATGGCATAATAAAGTTCCTAATTTTATAAATAAATATTACCTTTACAAATTCATTCCAAATCTCATTACTAATATCTTTGTATCCATTCACATAATCTCAATCTCAACTATTTTAATTTGCAATCTTTGAATATTTTTTGTACATCAAATATTAAGTTTTCATTCAACAGTCAAATATTTTTTTTTTGTAATTCTTGCTTCTGTACAATCATTATATTTTGTTATTATCTCATTCTGTACTTCCATTGTAATTTTCCTATCATGCATTCTCACGTTTCCTTCATTAACAACTTCAACCAAAATATTTAATTCATCTACTTTTACACTCCAAGTGCAATAACTTCTTTCAAAGCTAACAATTATGTTAAGGTACCTATAAAAAAATTAAAACACTATATACATAAATGCAAATTATGTTTAGCAACTCATATGGAAAATAAATTATTTAAGAAGTCATATTGTTTAACAACTCATGAAAAACAAATTTGAAAATTTCAAGACAACATGAAATAGCAAGTTTTTACTATGAACATAACATGAAATCATTAACAACAACAAAATCAACTAATAAATACTGAAATTTGCAATAATATAAACTAATAATTGAATGACGTTGGAAACAAAGACAAGCATGGGCACTCAACTAGTACCATGGAACACCAATGGCCAACAATATAACAATAGATGGTCGTTTGATACAAGACAACAAGATCGGGGGCACTTTAATAATTGTAGCCAATTCTATGTCACATACAACAATATTCGATACGAAAGAATATTTAGATATTTATATTATTTCCTTATAAGTTTCTATTGAGAGTTGTGTTATATTAAATTTGTTCATAAATTTGAGTTTCAGTTTGTTTAACATAATGTGAAGTGTAAAATTAAATGAATGTACTGATATAAACAGAGCAAAATTCAGGATGTGACTGCTCAGTTATTAGATGATGATATGTGAATTCTGATACTATTCAACTTCAAATCATTATAAAATGAAAGAATGAGGTGCAATACTCAATTAAACATGAGCAACTAAGTGAAAATAGAGTTGTAACTTCAGGTTGTGGTTGCTAAAAATATAAGGACCATCTTGGTCAGTATAACCACTTTCTGTTAACATATGACTCCAGTTATTTGATGTATAAGAAATTCAGGGTTATTTCATCATATCCTCAGATTGATTAGATTGTTGACTGATGATGAAATGTAAGAAGGCAAAGGCACACAACCTGACTCAATGCCATTGATGTCCTCCATTAAAAGCTCAAAATATTTTTTGATATCATCCACCATTTGTCCAAGCACATCTCTGCTAGTGCATTCTCAAATGCTTTTTCTTGCTCTCTGCTCTAGGTGGAGCTATTACCTGAATCTTCTATAGTCATGGTCAACTACTGCTACTTACTAATACGATTGATGTCTTGGAAAACCATGAAGAAGGGAGAAGATGACCAAAGAAAAACAAGAAGGATTGCTTCACAGAATGTGTGACAGCGAGAATCGCCTATGGACTATATAAAATAAAATATCTGGAAGAATTTCAGGGAAACCGGTAAAGGAACATAAAAATCATGTTGCCAATGGGTGCCTATTGAATGGCACAAAAATTTTCTAAACATTGGTTAAACAACAAAACAGTGATGCTTTGGCAAAGACGAATCCAATCAAAAAAAAGAAAGACCGCAACATATCAAACTGTGAGATTTTCTTAGATCAAATACGAGTCTCTGTACTCTTTTGGTTAAATCTACTACTTGCGGTGAGAGCCATAAAAATGAACAAGATCATAGCCAACAGGCCAACACAGATCTACAAAACAGGACTAAAAAAATAAAGATCTAAATATTGCAAGGGATTGCCCGTGGGCGTGAGAATGAGAGCTATGCGGCCGCAAGGGCGAGAGTTGTGCGGGCACGAGCTCGACAGCCAGCGTGCAAGTGCGAAGACGACAGCTGTGCAGCATAAGCTCGCCGATCGAAGGTTTGTACGTGAAAGAAAGTGACGTAAGAAATTTAAGAGAAATTGATGAAAAAATATTATATATTTATGTTTGAGAGAAATAAAATTTTTTTTGAAAAATTTTTTGTAAAAGAAAGTAAAATTGTTTTTTTTTTTTAATTAGAATGTCTGAAAATAATAAAAATTAAGAAAAAAAGAAAATGTAATTTATTAAATTTGAATGTTTAAAAAAGAATAAAATAATAATAATTAATGAATAATTATAATAATAATAAATTTTTACAATATGTTAAATTTATATATTATAAATTTAACCTTATAATGTATAATATACTATTACGAAAAATGTAAATATTTTTAATTTTTTCGTAAACTTAAAATGTCTATAAATATTTTTATGTTATTCATTTAAATTTTATTATTTTTTGTTACTTTTTTATTTTTTAAATTTTTTTATCACTTTCTAACTGGTGTACAAACATTATAATTTTTTAATAACTTTTTGTAACTTATTATTATTATTTTTTGACATTTTTTTTATTACTTTTTGAATACACAAACACATGAAAAAGTAATTAAAGTGAAGTCCGACGATGATTTTAACACTCCAAAAGTAAAGAAAAATAATTTCCCTATTTTTCGATAACATATAAAAAAAAAATTTCCTTAATTTTTTTTTTACACCACGTTCCCGTACTTTTTAATTGCACTAAACCCCTATCATTCATCCAAGCAAACGATCGCTTACGGTCGGGTCCGATTCTCGGTCCGACCGGTGACCGTGAATCCAGTGAGAGGCTGGCTATTCTTCTGTATTCCCGTCACTTCCCTCTTCGTCGAAAAAAATTGACACCGGAGATTTCCATTGGCACGCCCTTCTCTCCTCCCCGCTGCTGATCAAGATCTCTCCAGAACGGAACATCCAGGTTCGTGTTACCTTCTCCTTCCCGCTGGTAATAGATCGGTGAGATTTCTTGTACAAGTAAAAAATAGTTGTAGGATCTTTTTTCTCTGTAGTGCATTCAACCAGTAATAACAGTACGATATACTTTCGTATGCCTTGAACTCCGCGGTTTATTCCGTTTGCGCCAGATGGGATAATGGCTTATTGCAGCAGTGATTCTGTTCTGGTCGCGGATATCATATGAACGCTTGAGCGTCGATAGAAGAAAAACAAGCATCATAGGTTTTTTCTGAAATTATTTCGGTTTTCCGAGAAATGTGTCATGCGTTATGGCGCTTGGCATTGTTGCAAGTGGTTCCGGTTCTCTGGTGGTTTTCCATACTTGTGGCTTATCCTCGAAGGATCTGTGCCATCTGAATAGAAGTAAGTGGCTTTCTCATGGTTTTTTGTTCATTTTCTTCACAAGGGCAGTATCCTCTGCTTCCGAAATAATTATTCATTCATACGACCTCATGGATTTTTCATATTGTTCCTATCGAAGACTTCTCTCTTTTACCTATTTTTAACATGGCTTTCCATGCGACATCAATGTTATGGAGTCATTTACAACATTAACAATAAAAATGAATTTCTTAATCTCACTGTGTGGGTCTATCACATGAATTAGTTCCTTCCATTTTCTCATATCAATTAATAATTTTTTGTTAGTTTTTGGTATTTTAAATATTTTTCATTATTCCCAACCAAGTAATTCTTGGTCTTTCTTAATTTCGTTTATTTTCACATAGTTTACTTAATTCTCCCTTCCATACAAGCATATACATGAACCATGGACCTTTTGTGGATCTAATCAAACTATTTAATATCATATATTCCTATTTTATCCTTAATTGATGCAACTCACACTCTTCTTAAATGAAACTGTTTCTTAAGTTACCTCTTATTAGTATTACCACACATTTCTGAAGTTACCCTATATGGTTGTACATGCTCTCTTTTTTTTTTTGAGAAGAGGGTGGGTTGAATCATATAAAAACATAGGATTAGATCCACTGTTTGGAACTGATCAAGTCCATCAGTCCACCAAAAGAAGAAAAAAAATAAAAAAGGTGATTACAAAAGAATAGCTTTGTCCCAAAAATCAAAAACCGAATTGGCTGTAGCTAGAATATCTTCTCTTGACAGCACATCTTCCTTAAAGGTAATGGCATTCCTGAAAGTCCAAATGACCCAGAAAATGGTATGAACCATGAACAGTCGATGATATGCAGTTGTAAACTTGCCTTTTGGTACCCTGATCATAATCTACGCAAACAAGCTTCTGAAATTGAACTGTAGGTCCCCCTCCCCCAAACTAAAGTGAGCATGGAATTCCAAACTGCTCTAACACAGGGAAACTGGAGGACGAAGTTGTTGCAGTCCTCTGACTCCATATGACAAGCACACAAGGTGTCAAGTTGTGAAACTTATTTCTCTTGTACAACTTGGTCACCAACCACCCATGCAATTGTAGAGACATCAGAAGTTTAAATTTCATTGGGGATTTAGCTTTCCAAACCATCATGAATTCTGGCCAGTTTGCCTCTTGTGGACTGAGGAGATCATAACTGCTGTTGATAAATAATTGCCCATTGGAATCTCCTTTCCACTTCAAAGTATCCATTCCATCTGCAGTTGGTTTTTGTTGGTCAGTAAGGTCAAGGAAAACTGCCATGTCATTCATTTCATCATCCTTCAAGTGCTGTTAGATTAAAGTTCCAAGGCCATGCCCTATCTCTTAGACAACCCTTATCTCAAGCATTTCCCTCCTTGTGCTCAAATAGCTGATAGAACCCAGAATTCCAAGACTTCAAAAGCTCTGTTGAATACCACTTGTCCTTCCAAAAGCTCACTAAACTGGTATTTGATTGAAAATTCCAAAAAGGCAAAACTGCCATCATGAAATGGGGCACTTCCTTGCCTTCTAAACTTGTCCACCCTTGCTGCCAGCTTACCAGATGACTACCCCTTGTTGCCACACCACAACCATTTTCTGTAATGTTTTTCCAGGGCATGAATCACCCTGATGGGGAGTGAAAAAATCAACATGTAGAATACCAGAAGAGCCCCTAAAACACTGTTAAGCAAGACCAACCTACCACCAAAGCTTAGGTATTTGCACTTCCAACTCTCTATGTGCTTCTCCACACCATCTATCAAGAATTTCCAAGCAGATCTAGTTGGTTTTTTGAAAGATAGAAGGAGGCCAAGATATTTGACTGGAAGGTCTGCCATTTTACATCTTAGAATAACAGCCATAGCTTTAAGTAAACCACCTTCGTCTTGAACACCCATCAACAAGCTCTTTGTGAAATTAATTGTTAGGTCAGAAAGCATTTCAAACATATATGGGGCAAAGCAAACTCTTCTGCATTGCCCAGCAGAAGCCTTCCTAAAGGCAACAGCATGGTATCATCAACATATTGGATCACTGAAAATGATCCACCGTTCGTAATATTCCAGCATCCCAACCACCCAAAAGAAACAATTCTATCACAGATAAAGGCTGACAGGTTGACACCCAAATTAAAAAGGAGGGGAGGAAGATGATCTCCCTGCCTAACATCCCTCCCAAAGTCAAAGTAACCTCTAGACTTTCCATTGATCAAAACCAACCCTAGGATGAACAAAGAATACTCTCAATTCACTTGATCCATCTCATTGGGTAACCATACCAATATAGAATATCAAAAAGAAACTTCCATCTTATGTTATCAAAGGCTTTTTGAAATCAGATTTATACACCACACCTTGCTTTTTCCTGACCTTATCATCTGAAATAAGATCCTACACGACCAAAAATCTATCTTGAAGACTTCATCCTTGAATGAATGTAATTTGTGACAGGTGCATGGGTGACCCAACAAAAGAATTCAATCTACCAATAGGAATCCTAGTAATGATCTTCATTGTTGCATTCACAAGATTGATGAACTTGAACTCACTAATGTCTAGAGCTCCACATTTCTTTTGAATCAAGAATACAAAGCTATGGTTGAGAGCACCATGAACTTTTTTTGCCATAGCCATTTCATAATCTCCAGATTCCAGAGATGGAAAGTCATCAAGACCTGGCAACTTTGCTACATGATTCCTCCTACTGTGTTACTAGACCTTGGTCCACTGCCATCATCACCGTTGGAGCCTCCCACCACTAAAGCCCACAACTCCCCTATTCACATGGTAGCTTTTCCACATGTTTTTTGTTGTTGCATGCTTCTTCTAGGAAGGTGAACTCCAACTCAAAGCCTCTCCTCCATTAGAACAAGCATTATGCACCTAAGGATAGCATTCAACAATCATAGGAGCTCCACCCTAACCATTGTAGCCTCCATATCAACTAAAGGAAGCACCCTACTCACCTTCTTTAGGACACCAAAAGATTTCACAATGTTCTCCAAGTTACCAAGTTCCACAAGTCAAAGAGAACGCCTAAAAGTTGGGCCACATATTCTCAAATGGAGGCACTAGCATAGACGTTCAACATGCCACTTAATCATTCCAACTTGAATCCATTCGCCCTACCCTCCTGCACCTGAAGGAGTTCCTCTCTCCAAGAAGCATTTGGTAACCTCACTAAGAAGTCACTGCAGTACAATCTTCCCACCCACTGTTGGAACTCCAGTGCCTTATCATTCCTTTAATCATGTCACAATGACCTCAGGGTTCCCTCACTCTTGAAATTGGTCAACTTGACACCTCTAGTGGCATTCTCATAAAACCACAACCTTTAGCATGTAGACAACTTCCACCCTCACTACCTCCCTTGCCCCATGCCCTTGTTAACCTCCTTAAATTCAGAGCAATCCTTGCTTTGATGTTCGACCTCTTTGATAGGTTCTACACACCTTCAGGTTTTTGCAAGAATCTGCATAATGCCTAAAGGCCAAACATCAGAAGCATTGGTCCCTCCTCCATGCACCTTCCCATTCTTGGCAAAAGGAGGGTATGAGTGTGTGGTTCCTAAAGCTACATTGTGCTCTTATTGAGAAATGGACCTCTAATATTCCTTGTAGTTGCCTTCCTTGTCATTCTCCCTGTACATTTTCATCATTAATACTTCAATATTCTATACTATAAATCATAGTTGGGTGGGTGGCCCAAAGACAACCAATGGTTGCAGAGGTGGTCTTTGGGGGCCTCATGCTCAACCCAAAATGGAAAAAACATAAAAGATTGGTAAGCAATGGATTCAACTTGATACTACACTTGAGCTGGAGGTCTTGACCCAAAAGATAGACCCAAGTCTTCAACACATCAACCCTTACCTTCTTCTGGGTGCTTGATTCTTGTCAAAGGTAGATTACAGAGCAAAGTTGGGGGACCTATTGGAGGAGACCTTTCTTAGAGGGAAAGTTTGGACATTGGCCACAAACCACATGAGCAGGAGGTGTGATGAGTTGCATCAATAACCAACACCAAAGATGGTTAAAGATCTACAGATCAGTGATGAAGATTAGGATACATGGGATGTTGATATACCCACTTCCTTAGGTGCAGAAGAGACAAAGGAAATGGAGCACTCTAAGGATGACAAGCACAATGATAATGATTTTGACATAGATTTGGACTTGACACAGCTAGAAAAGCTTTGAGGAATCCTTTACTCATCTTCTATAATGTGGTCACCTTGAGAGGTAGACAGACGTCTTAGACTAGCTTTATTCTCTTGTGTCTCAAGTAGCCTCCTTGGCGATGGTTCTTGATAGGCAAGTCAAGAATTTTAAGAAGAGATGGGCTAATGTGGTTTGTGAGGAGGAAACTTGTTGGAGAGGCATTCACAATTGTTCAATTACTTTGGGACTTCATAGATTTTTTTTGATATACCATGGTTGTAATTTTTGTTTTTCGTGTTTGTCCTAGGCTTCTTTTGTTTTATGGGGGCTTATAGGCTACTTGTGTATGGTAGGGATTATGGGGCTTACAAGTTATTTTCTCTTTTTTTTGCCTTAATTATTTTTTGAATGAGATCCATCCTATCCTTCTCAAAAAATAGATGTTATGTATAATTTTTCTTTTAATTGAAGGATATTATTTTATTACATAAAACTCTAAATGCTTTCCTCCACTCTATCCAATCACTTTAACTCTATAAATAACATATTTATTTTTTCCACTATTACTTACAATCAATCATAAATATATAAAGTTCTTGCTACTATCATTATTGTTTTTAGCACCGCTACATTTACAATTCATGTATTTAGTCTTGGTCTTATGTAAAATCATTTGGATTCTAAAATATCTATCTATAATTTAATTTTAAAACTAATTTTACCTTATTTCCATTAGCTAAGACTATGCCAACAAAAAATAACAAAAATAAATATATTTTTCTTTGAATTTTGTTAGTTATTTCATCCATAATCAAGGAAAAAATGTAAAGTTTGAGTTTGTCATTGCTGTAAACCTATGTTTATTGTAAATTCTTTTGATTGCTATCCTTTAGTTTTAACACTAGTTACCATTTTATCATATGCATGATGTCTATTTTTAATTTCTTTTGCTAAAACTCTACCAAAATTTATCAACACTGCACATTATTTGACTTAAATCGTTAATTTTCCTTTCTATTGCCTTGGTAATTTCATCAATACTTTTTCCCTTTGTTTTGTATTCAAACTACCATATCATTGTAAACATGATGTTTCACTTAATTAGGTTTTTTCTTGGCCCTCTATTTTGCTAATTTACACTTATCAAAACTTTTGCCATCATTCATATATGATAATTTTTGTAACATTTGTTCTTTTCTTTTAGTATTTTTTATACATCTTCACTACATGGCCATCTTTTATTTTATGATAAATTTTGTAGCATTTATACATTTATGATTAATTTAGGAAAATTTAACTTTCTGTAAAATCTAACTGTTAAAATATTAATGTATTAGGGTTAGGTGCTATATGTGGAAGATGCCAATCCTTAGTGTATCTCATCATTAATTAACAAGTAAATGTCATGATCGCATTTATAACCCATATCAATAATTATCCTCTCCATCATACAATGAAAATGGAAAATATCACAAAATAGTATAACTGTAGTGATGGGAAGTATATAGGAAACAAGGTGAATAAAGAACTTTATCAAAAGTAATTTTGGAAGAAGACTAAATAACCCCTTCCCTCATGGTAACATGTCGATAACTATGAGCAATAGAATGAAATTCAAACTGAATGCAGAGGTGATTGAATAAATCATGAGTACCTGACATGTGTGACCGAGCCTATAATCTAAGAACTAATTTTAAAAGCTATGACATGAGTAGTAGTGACTTGTAGTTAAAGGAAATTATAATTGGTCTATGAGATGGTTGCCACATATCGTGTCCACTTCATTAGAGGTGATACTCAAAACCCTAACTGGTGTCTGTCCTCTGTCCTTTTATTGAAAAATGAGAAATCCATAATTATACCCATGTTGATATTCTTCCATGTATCTTTATCCCAGCACGGTAGGCCACCACCATTATTATGTAAAGAATATAGGGTTTCTGTGTATAAAGGAAGGTCAAACAGAGAAGTGCCTTTCACGATTTCACAAGTCATGTGACAACTTAAAGATAACATGAGCATGTTTTATATCATTTTATTGACCAGTTTGGGTTGATCTTGATGCCAAAACCCTTTTTTTTATTATAAGCTTTATTCTACTCCATCGTATGTGTTAGGGGAAAACCTAGAGCAAGATATTCCCACCAACATGAAAGTCTAGGAAGGTCTGATTACATGTAACCTTACTTCCACAAGTGAAGCTACCATCTACACAACTTAAGAGGGCCCTCTTGTTCATGAGGCCCTCTTTTTAATTATTTATTGTTCATGCCTATGGAAAAATGATTTGCACCTGTGTCCATCTTGCCTTTTGGTACCCAACTTTGTCGATATGCATATTTATTTTATGCCACTCCATGATCCACCGCAACCTATTTTTACTTTTCCAGAGTCGTTTCATCATTGAAAGATTGAAATTTCCCAAACTTGATCCCTTCAAACAAAGGTGCTCATGGCAATGGCATTGTAACTTCAACCCTAATAATATATTTCATTAAATTCATAAACTCAATTTTATTGAAAAATAAAAATGTAAATGTGTGTCTACTGCAAATATGTCAGTAGGCTCTTCAAAAAGCTAGGGTATCCATCTTCTTGTGGATGCATTTTTTAAGAGATGATTAGCTTAAAATGTATTGCATTTTGAGTAATATCTTTCTTGATGCTGGAGGATATAAAAGTAAAAGCCCTTGGTTCTTCCGTAGTGAAAAAAAGGGACGTGAACAAACTTTTCAAGTTAATAACGAGGGTTCAAATTTTAATTGCATCAGTTGAGGAACATGTCACATACTAGCTAGGAAGAATCTGAGTGTAATTGTTATCTATGTGCCGGACTTGCAGAAGATTTCATTCCATATGAAAATTATACTATTTTGTTTGTTTTAGAATTGTAACTGTGGCAAATATCAGCTGGGTTGCAGCTTGCAAGTGATTCTACAAGTGCTCCGATAACTATGGCTGCATGTGGAAAATGGTTGCTTTATTAGTAGTTTGGACATTTGTATAATCAGCGGACTGAATTCACATGAAAATGTTTAGCTTCAATTCAAATCTGATTGGAGGAAGTGCAGGACCGAAAATTGGCAATCAAAAATCTATTCAAACTGCTTCTGAATGTTCTGATGATGAAGTTTCTTCAAACCATAGCAGGGAGGAGGGACTGGAGTGCCCTATTTGTTGTGAATCTTTCAACATAGTTGAGAATGTACCTTATGTCTTATGGTGTGGTCATACACTCTGCAAGCACTGTGTTCTGGGATTGCAACGGGCAGTGGTTAAAATCTCCACCCTACCTGTCCAGCTTCCCCTTTTCATTTCTTGCCCTTGGTGTCACCTGCTATCATTTCGTTTGGTCTACAAGGGCGATCTAAAGTTTCCAAGGAAAAACTTTTTCCTACTTTGGATGGTTGAGAGCATGAACGGTGACAGGGTTAAATCCCGCTCATTTTGTTCAAATCATCAGCCAGTGTGGTCACCAAATGATGTTTCTTCCTTTGGTGGTAATGCTCACTACCACAACTATGGAAGGGCTCATCATCCACAAGAGGAACAGCTTCATCACACTTCAGATGATGGAAATATCTTGGCCAACTTCTTGAATCTTGATAGGATACATTCTTCACTACGGAAGTCACTAGTTTTCTTTGCTCAATTGGCAGCCAAGTTTCCATTTGTGATTATATTTCTCCTTATCGTTCTATATGCTATTCCTGCAAGTGCAGCCATATTGGTCTTGTACATCCTGATCACCGTGTTGTTTGCACTGCCATCCTTCTTGATACTGTATTTTGCATTTCCTAGCCTGGATTGGCTTGTTAGGGAGATAATCTCTCGGTAAGGCATCAGGTTCCCTTGCAGTTCTTTCTGGTGGAGCTTGCTGCGCTTTATCGCTCACAACTCCTGGTAACAGGATAATCTGCCGACAATGCATTGTATTGGTATAATGCCAAAAACCTTGGTTTTGGAGCGTATCCGTCGTCTAATTTTGATCGTTCTACGGTAATGATGTCTATTTGTTATTAAGTATTTTACGTAGTGAAGGATGGTCTGGTTTTAACATCAGACAAATGGTACTTGCAGATTCTCTTGTTGACAATCAGGGAAACTGCTAATCATGTATGTGATTGTTCTTCCCCACCATTTATTTAAATTATCATCATGTAAATTACATTGTTGCATTTTGCTTGGGCTTTCTTATATTTATCGCAAACCAATATTTTCATTTTCCTTGGTAATGCTTCAAAACAATATTACAGGCTTTCTTAACTTAGATCAGAATTTCGTCATATTGTCGCTTTTACAAATAGCTAACGTTGTGGTATCATCATTGTTGTTTGTCTGTCTGGTTTGAATATTATATATTACACCGTAGTAACTCGGATTCCTTGTTTGAAAAAACAAGAATTGTTGCTGTTTTCAAATTTTGGTCTCGAAAATTATAGATTGCAATAATTTGATCGTTGAATTTATTTTGACACTCCAAACGCTTCCAAACGGTAATGGCATCTCTGCTGTATTTCCTGCTGAAAAGTTTTTATTTTTTGTTGCATCGTATTTTTACCTTTCTTTTAGTTTAGTTGCCAGTTGATACCACTTATAAAGATAGTGTGAAGAAAATGAACTTAATTTTAAGATTTGACGAAAACAATATCATTACCAAGAAAAGGGCACATTTTTTCCTTGTACCTAGAAAGTTATTAATCTCGACAGCATTGATTCGTAATCCTATCTTCACAAGTCTGATTTGATATGAATTATAAAGACATGCTTTTTTGAATGGTTAATAATAATGAGAAGCCGAAAGAGAAGAGAGGAAAGAAAAGGATAAAAGTTTGAAATGTATAGAATCTACATGATAAGTTAAAAGAGAAGCCATGGATCCAACTTACATTTACCCCAAATATTGCACATACATACATACATATAAATTTAACACCAATATATTTAGGATTAATAGTAAAAAGAAAAGGAGAACAAGAGAGAGAAAAGGTAGAAGAGAGGAAGAATATCAAATAGAGAGAGAGGAAGAAAGGTGAGCATGTGGGAGAGAGAAGATGAAAAATGAAATACCTAAATTTTTTATAACAAGATGAATTGTGTTCAATCTAATTTGTGTTATATTTATAACTAATTTTTGATTTAAAATATAATGATTGGAATTTAACAAAATATATTGAATTTTAATTTCTTTACATTATTGACTAATAGTTATTTGTTTTGAGCAAAAATTTCATAACTCGTTTATAGATAACGATAACAAGTTTATATGCTTACTTTTTTTTTATTTATGTAAAGAAACAGGAGCACCACCTACATGCATGTTGGGTGTAGACAAACACCTGAAAGAACTTTGAATCCAAAGGATTTTGTGTGACAGCGTGAGCATCAAGCTAATCAGAATAATCAAGATGAATATTAGTCAGACCTGTAAGAAGATTAACAATTACCATTGCCTTTGATCTTGCAGGTTCGTCAAAGGAGATCAAATGATGATGAAAATGGAAATCAGAAAAGGCATTAAATAAGATCATATTATTATTAGATTTTACTTTTTAGGCAATGCAAACAAAACAAAGATAAGGATTATGTCTCTCATATTTGAGAGCGTTGAAACGAAGGAAATATATCCTTCACCTTAATCTCAACAAAAGGTGACATTTGAATTATGCTTCCCTTTGTCTTTTAAGATATTAGAAACATTCTCAAGATCAAACTCCTTTCCACGCTTTCCTCGTGCTCTTCTCTGAAAAGCCCTTCTAGCCTGTCCTTTCTTGGTGTGACGTGATAGTTTAGTTAAATGTTGTTGGTATCATATGATAGTTTAGATTATGTTGATGGAATTAGATTGAGTCGACATGATCTGATTTAAGGACATAATCTTTTTTAAATCGATATATCGTTTACATAAACAATATACAAAAAAATGTTTACAGTATTTATTTTTGTATTAATTTCGGCATATCAATTACAGAATGTTGTATTTATAAAATCTTAGAAATTTGATATACTAATTTTACAATTGATTTGCTAAAATACATAATTCAATATGATTAAATCATATCGATGACTGTAGAAATGGATTGCGAGTCATGAACCATGCCTAGATTATCATTTCACCTCTCTTTGGACGAATCGAGCTTAATACAATTCAAATCAAGTTGTAGCGTTACACAACACAATCTATTGACACCTCTAGATCTACCCACCATCGCTTACTCTGTTGATTAGTCACATTGATTATTACATCTTGCATTCTCATCTTAAATAAATAAGAAAAATATCTAAGAAAATTTTAGTCTGATGCTAAACATTATTAAGACTAATCTTACATTCGTGACAGATCAAACTATTGATTTTGCACTACTAAGAGAACAGAATTGTTTTATAGAATTGCACGATTTTTTTGTACAAAAGTATTTTATCAAATCGAACTTTTTTTTGGGTGAAGTGAATGGCTTTATGAAATTAAAGTTATTATGCTTTTTTTTTTCTTAATTGTTATTCCTGACGACATCATCAAAATATTTAAATTAATTTTGTCATATCTTATCTTTAATTGGTACAACTCTTATTTTATTCTTAATAAAACTATTTTTAAATTTATGTCTTACAATATTACTACTTATCTATTTAAAAACGTACGTATCGTGACAATATTAACTTTTTGCATTGAAATACGAAAGACAACAATTTAAACAATTTCAGGAATGAAAATTTTGATCACATAAAAGGGCCATGAGAAAAAGGAATACGAATTTCCCGTAGATCGATCATATGTTTCATGGATCACAAACCTCAGAATCTTCAAATTCAACCTTGGATCTTGCATTCATGATAATGTTTGAATCGTTAAGCTATTTTTTTTCTTCAAGATTAAGGTATTCTCCATGTATTTTGAATCCTTGATTTTTACTATATTTAAATTTATAATAAAAAAAAATGTTAAAAGATTTTCTTACCATCATTTTAGGTTTCAGCGAACAATATTTGCAAAAATCTCTTTGAAATATTTTCTTTTTATATTTTTTCTTGCCGATTTTAAAATTGGCTTCACCTCCGCTTTTGAATCCCCCGGTTCCCACGGTCGGCCTTCGTCCCCCCTTCTCTCTCGCTCTCGCGCGCGCGCGCTCGCTTGATCGCTCGCTCCCTCGCCACTCGTGGGGCGAGGCGGAGAATGCAGTGGCGGTGGTCGTCCCAGTTGAGCGTGCTGCTTTTCGCGGGGTCTGGTATTCTTTCCAGTGAACGAACTAGAAATAGGTCTACGTCAAAGATTCGATATTTCCCGAACAATTTATGGTCTAACAAGTTTCATGCTTTCCATCGAGAACTACAATTCTGCATGACACACTATTTGAATTCGTGGATTTCTTCTTCAACAAGTGCAAATTTAGTTGTGCTCAAAGTGGGGAGGAGGAATGGCGTAAATGGATAGTTAGTGGGAAGTGTGTTCTTTCCTTTCCATGCTTTCAACATTTTCTACCTGCTGCATTTTTTTTGCATGGATTACGTAGGATTGTTGCTGTTGCCTGCTGCTCCTGTTATGTTCAGAATGGTAATTCATTGCTAAAGAGCTCTTCTGTTTATTTCCTTGCTCTATTTTGTGTTTTTTTTTTTTCTTTTAAAGGGGTGGGCATTTTTGCAAGGTTGAAATTGCACCTTTGAGGTAACCGAGTTCAAATCCTGGAAACAGCTGCTCTTCATGCATGGGTAAGTCTGCTGAAAAATGGAAATTCTAGGACTATGTCAGATGGAAGCCATCTGAATTGGGTTTCCCCCATCCTAAGGGTATGGTCAATGATGCAACGAACAATGAAAATTTTGCGATAGTTTTTTTTTTTTGGTTTGTATTCACTTGCATAGCATACACAAGTTATTCGTGAATTGCACAACGTGGCCATCTATAACGTGGCTCTCCCACTTGAGAGACCCCAGATCTTGATCTTAGTCGAAAGAAGAAAGATAAAGACTGAGTAAAACATTACGCGATACTGTTTATTTTTTGTTGAGCTATACGATCAATTATTGTGTGAAACATGAGCATATCGTGTTTCAATGAAAGGACGAGTTCCAAAGAGGGAGGAGAGAGATTCACTTAATTGTATTTCATTATTTCCCTCAAGCGCTGATCTACCGAACCACATTCACATCCAGATATGATCTATATTAAATGCAATCATATTGACCTTTTCCCATGTGTTGTTGACATTGTTTTGTATGCATTTTTCCCACCTTTCAATTTTTTTTAATGTTAATTTTGAGCCACTACGTATTTCTTAATATTTTGAAGGTTTTCCCATAAGAAGTGGATGTACATAGCAGTTCTCGAAGAAGACATTGTAATTGAGCCGGTTTAGGCAATCAACATATCATTTCTATGAACTATCAGTAGAAAATATCATGGTTCTTCAGACTTTCATGATGCTGGTGACCAAGCAGTATTGCTGTTTACATTCATCAGCATGTGTGTTCCTTAAAGGATATTTGAGTGATATACCTTCTTTTTCAAAATTTAAACTGGAATCATAGATTAATTGCGATCTTTTCTTGTGTTTGTAAGTGGTTTGATGAAATTGCTAAGAGGGTTTTGTGGAAGGAGTTTTGCTGAGGTCGAGCTCCAATAATGATGTTTGATCTGCAATCTAGTGGTAGCCATAATGTTGATGGAAACCGTAAGGCCCATGGGAAGCTTCTTATCTATTGTTCAGGGTGCAACAAAGAGGTCTTGTTAGAAAACATAGACATCTCAGGTCATTTTGTTTATAGAACACAGTTTTCTCGGACCACAGGGAAAAGTTTACTTATACCACTGTGCAGACCATACGTATTATGTGTCAGATCCTTGTGAGCGTCTAGATCAAGGGGATGAGGGTGATGTGGGTCTGCTTCATGGTGTCTTCATGTCATTTTCTTTTTCAGGAGTCCAGAAAATGCTGATTGACAGGGAAGCCAGATTCCACCCAATGGAGGTACTTGTAGAGATGTGAATGCTTTAATGGATAAGTGGTAATACTATAAGGAATAAGTGAAAAACCAATTTTGTAAGGAATAAAGTAGTTGGATCAATCGAAGATAAGACATGGAAAAATTTGCTTAAGTGGTTTAATTATATCTTTAAGAAATCAAAGGATGCACCTATTAGAAGAGGATAATTAATTAGTTTAGAAGAGACTAAAATAAGTAGAAGAAGGCTTAAAATTACCTGGTTAAGAATTGTGAGAAAAGATTTAAATTATGTAACTTAACTATAGATAAAATTAATGAAAGAAAATGATTCATATGGTCGGCCTCATGTAGTGAGATTATAATTTTGGATTGTTGTTATTGTAAAAATGCATGGAGCCTTGATAGATCCAATATTGGTAAGGGCTCAGTAACTATACTCTTAACTAATCTGTTTAGTCAGATAATAATTTGGTAAGTTTTCAGCATTTTTTCTTTGCAGATAATATGGTAAATTTCACAAATTCCTATAGCCAGCATACATTGTCTTGTATGCAGTCATCACTTAAAATTGGCAAGAAATTTGTATACGTAATGCCCAATGTTAATAATATTCCTTTATTTTCTCCACAATTAGAGATCAACAATGGACCGGTGCTTTTCCACAATTGATTTGTAATAGCACAGATGCTTGACAATGTACTGGGTAATTTTCCACTGTTGATTTTCAATAGCACAGATGCTCAAACCTTTTCTGCATTTTGAGGCCATTTAGAATCCAAAACATGTTTTGGGAGCTTTCCCATTTGATCTGATCTTTTCTAATTTCTCCCTCAGCTTAGCTTCTTCATTTCTTTTCCTTTCTTCTGCCATTGCTCTTGCTCCACTAGCAATTTTATCAATCCTTGTTATGTCATTTTGATATTCTGCGAGAGCCTGTCCTCTCTTTATTTCCAATTCAATCTGCAGTTCAAATAACATATTTTCAGATGCAACAATATTGTATTGTGGTTGCTCATTTTTTTAGTTATACATGGCCAACTCCACATAATGGGATTACGGCATGGGTTGTTTTTCTAGTTATACGTATTTTCTTCACATTACTGTTTGTAACCCATACAACTGGCTAGTTTAATGCTAGGAGTCAATCACAAGAATCTATGACAGAAAACTCAACTGTAAACGAATGTTTTTAAGTCTATTCACAGACTTAGAATATCCAAGGCATGGCTTTCTGAGAATTTTGTATGCAAGGTAATTTTTCTATGAGTTTCTTATTGCATGCTTGATTTTTCAAGCACTAATTTCACTAAGGAAATGGTAATTAAATATAGATGAGTTGTTGTAGGAAGCCCAAAAAAACTTGTATGACATAATCTTGAATTACAATAATCATTTATATCAACTGCTGAGATGGTGTTGTCCCCAAAAAAATTGGTGACATTTCCTCTAAAATATCACATGGTCATTCATTTTATGGATTTCAGTTTTAGGCAGCTTGTGTCACAATCAGCCGAAGGCTATATAAGACCAGTAGAAAATCTGTGGATAATTTTTTTTGAAAATACGTTCTTTCTACCGGGAAGATTTTTTTGATGACTAATTTTTTCTGGATGTTGCCATTCATTTATTGAAACAAAATCAGATGAATGATAGAACTATAAAAATCTGACAGCATAAAAATGTAACAACCTTAATAGTGCCTTTTTGGAGTATTAGTTTTGACAGAGTGACAATACCTCTTTCTTTTCCAACTTGCGTTTGGCTTTATTCTTCTTCTTGTTCTCCCATTCCAAAATTGTTGCATTCATCTTTTCAAACCTGAAATTGTGCTTATCAGACATTGATGACTTTTCTTACTAAATGTTTGCTTGGAGATGGCAATGCCTGTTTAACTAAAGTTGTTAAATAGATATTTCCATGCATGCCAAGAAATTAGTACACTAAAGGTACCTTTTCTTTATTATTTCCATTTTGTGTTCCTTCCAAACACTGGCTGATGTATCCTGTGAGGTTGTAGGTTTTTTTGTTAATGAGGTTTTGGGGACTGTTGGCTTTTGCTTTTCAGATTCAAATCGTTTGCTTCCCTTGTCATCTAGGTGTTTCCCTTGAACAGTTGGAGGCTTTTTCATTGAAGGTTTGGTAGTTGTTCCTTTTTCTGGCATGTTCTCCTTGGTAGTTGGCGGTCCCTTCATCTTGTCTGTACCTTCTTCCATCAGAAAACAAACATGGTTACTGCAGATATTTGCTATCTTGAATTGACCATTACAGATATAATATGAGATGCACACCTGTTGGGGATTTGTCTTCTTTAGCATCTTTAATGCTGAACCATTTGGTAATTCTTCCAGCATCAGCTAGCTTACTTGTATCTTCCTTGTGGCTCTTGATCCTAGGTACCTTATGTTCCCGTCCTCCCTCTGGTTTCTTCATTTTATGTGGTCCTTTTAGTGAAGAAATTGCATATGCAGCTGCTGCTATTGCTGTTTCAGTCTCACCGTCACTGGATTTGTCATCATGACTCATTCTATCAGAAAATTGCCCTAACCAGTTCTTTCCCTTCTTATCTGTAAAAAAAATGTACAATTCTTTCCATAAGCTACTTGGACGGCCTTGTCCGATAGATTTTACATGGAACTTGAAGGTAAGGATTTAATTTACACTCAAGGTATCTGAGCAATGTTTGCAGGGATTCTTTACACACTATCGATCATATACTGATGATTCCAGGATCTTCTGGTGACATGTAACAAACAATTTTTATGTTTTAAAAAAATTCTGCATTTTATTTTTGTTTCTGGTCCAACTGTTTGTTGAATGATTTTTTCTTAAAAATTATATTGCTTAAGTGACATTTCAAAACTGCCACATAGGGGCACCCCTTTGTTAGCTTCATCCCACAAACTTTTGAATGTGTTTCTGTTTATTATCATTGTCATTGTCGTCATTATCATCATTTGTTGAATGATTTTTCCCTTGAATATTTTTTGGTTCGGTAGCAGTTGAAAACTGCTTCACAGGGGAGTGTAGAAAGCCTTATGCAATAGTGCATTTGGCACACTTAATTTAGCTTCATTTTTCAAATGGACCCTTGATTTCTCTTGAACACAGCTATAATATATTGAAAATTAGAAAGGGTGCAATCGTACATATCTTCTCCTGTTAGATTAACAACACTAGAATTAACTATGGTGCTCCATGGGACAGCTTACGCCGGACATTAGGTGACTCGATAGAACATATGATATAAACTAACAGTAGATATTCTATTCTCATACTATGGTGTTGGTACATTGGATAAAAACTAATTAGATTGTGTTTATTTTCATTTCATGATGTTCGTACATTGTGTAACATTATCAATGCAATTTTTTTGTCTGCGTGCACAATTAGAATATTTAGTCCATGATTCCATCTTTGAGGATTGGTATATATTTTTTTTCCAAGTAAATTAATAGAAGGTATTTTATCAAAAGGGTAGTCTATAATAGGCTATCACATTCAACAACAATTTGCTTCAGAACTTGAATTATGATATAAATGAGGTAATAGCTGCCTAAATATATGCTACACGGCTTTCATGAGTATCTACCTCTGAATGAAACGGCTTTCTGTGGTGTTCTTTCCCTTATGTTATTCCGTTGCTTTCCTGGTTCTTGATCTGAAAATCTTACTCTGGGGGGGAAAATATCATCAAAAATGGATTAGTCAATTAGGAGGCGCAGCATCACCGCTAAGAAAATTTTTTTGTTATTTTTGTGCATGTATGCAGGTTTCCTGTGACATCTTAATCTACTCGCCACTGTTGTTTCCTTTTCCTTTTAACATTCATCACTGTTGCAAATATGCATGCGGTACTTATTCACCAGCTTGTTTTAGGGTATTTACCTACAATAGTTATTGAAACTTCCTTTTTAATTTTTTCCCGTTGCAAATTTTCCCCCTTTTGACAGGCTCGCTCTCTATGGAATTCAGTTATCTGGTATTTTATAAAATTTCTCTCTCTCTCTCTATATATATTTTTAATAACTCTGGGGATGTTGCAAGACACCTTTTTCGAAAATCTTCTGAGTCTAATGTTTAGTTGTGCCCTTCCAAGTGATATGAGTTCATTTTTCCTATTATCTCTTGCAGCTTTTTTACATCATGCAGTGGGAATAGAAATTGTTCCATTCACTTTATCAAAAGAGGTTGTGAACAAGTCAAAAATAGATATTAACAGTAAACACAGCGAAGGTTGGATACTCTATGGTTATCAAATAAACTTTTTGCTGTTAAAAAAACTGCTAACCGATACAATTATGGTTGCGGAAGAGACCTCGTTTGCTTGATCAAGCTATCCATTTCTCTGCTCTCCAATTTTCATTCAGGTTTCTGGATGTGGGATGGTGGGTATCAATCGAAAGGAACGTTGGTCCTTAATAGGACCCAAAACTTGGATACAAAGCAAGTCTTGTTTTTGTCTATTCATTGCCATCTATTGTTACATAACAAGAGGGTGTAAGGGAGGACAAAGTATTTGTTATGCTTGCAGAATGAGCTAGCTTTGTACTCAATGTTGTACCACAAGAAAGGCATTTCTTTCTATCCTAAAGGATTGCCTTGCCACCTTTTCTAATCCCTTTTTAGATTGGAAAAGTCACCTTCATTTTGTTCTTGTCCTTGTCAAGAATATTCCTTGTATTTGTTCTTCTTCCTTCACTTTCTATGCTTTTGCATACCTTGAAAATTGAGTTCTATGTGTTGTTTTATTGGATAATGATAGTGTTTTTTTTTTTTTTTTTTTTTTTTTTTAAAATCTAAAATTCCATTTCTTATAATTGGATAGTTGATTAACTACGTTATCTTGTTATTAGTAGTTACAAACTTTATTTTCCTTGAATGAGTCATTTAAGAATTGATGTGATATCTCCAGATTTCCCAAGAAATCTTGTTGTCCATACTTCAACAACAGTGTCGGACCCATTGCCGCATATTATTTTTGTGCTATTTTTAATCTAGTGAAGTATTTGGATATTTAATTAAATTAGCCATTTGCTTGTACATCCACTTTTTTCAGAGTTGGAACCTCACCCACTCAGCATAATTGGAGTGAAGGGGTTCCCTATACAGCTTGGATTAAGAGTTTTTAAATGATTTACATTTTCTTGAAGCTCAGAAAGCAAAGTTAAATCAAAGTATATCACACACACACACACACAGCGACCAAAGTTCAACTTTTGCATTTATGTACGAGTTCACCTGCAAAAAACTTCAATGTTCCTAGAAATGGATTTCAAAAACACTTGATTTTTGCTCAAAATGGCAATAGACATTGTTGGAGTAAACTACAAATGCAGCCGTATATGCGAATACATTGTTGTACGCAAATATTGATGGACAGGCGTCACACACCTGGCAAGAAAAATATGGAAAGTTGAAAGAAATCACTATTGGGAGTAAGCTTGATTAGATCTCTAGCTATGGCATCATTTGTAGAACAATTGTCAAAAGCAATGTACATGATATTCCTATCACGACTCATTTATATGGTTTTCCCATGATCATCTTAGAAAGTGCAGAGGTGGTGTAAGGTACACGACTTGTATGAAAGTTGAGAATTTCCTTTTGCAATTACAGTTATCATTAATATGATGAGAGCAAAGGAAGGCATGTTTGGAGCAAAGGAAGTCTACATGTTAAGACAAACACTACAGGCAAGGTTATCAAGTATAACATACAATTTCTCTTTCTCTTCCTCATAATTGTTGAAACAATCCTTTTCTTATGTTACAGGTGGCAATCGAAGGTTTAGGATTTCTACCGTATTGTTGAAAACCAACATGATCAATACTAACCTTTCTGTTGGCAAATACATGTAGATGTTTATCTTTCATATGCTTATTTAAATGGTTTGTTCCATGACTTTTCAACATTTTACCTGTTACAGTTGAGAGTTTGCCTTAAAAGATCGATTTCACAAGAGAGAGAGAGTTCCATTCCATTTCAAGTTCACATTAACATTCGATAACATCAATGTGAAACTATCGATCCCATGTTTAATAATTTACAATAATTTCACCATATTATCTACCTTGACATTCTTGTCAGTGACCCACTTAGGTGTCATTTTAACTTTAAAGTTATCCCTTCCGACGAGTAGACTCTTGATAGCTTACTTTAAACATTTACACACTATTTCAATCCTTTAAATTACCATTTTTTAAGATTTAATTTAGATTATACTGACTTTGATATCATTTATTATGGTTTAAAATATTACTCTAAAAGATCAACCAATCATCTAATAAGCACCGCATCGAGTATCTTCGATCATCGTCTCGTTGGACCAAGTTGAAGTAACCGAAGTCTACATCTTTGAGCAAAAAGGATGCTCCTTTGTAGGTAAAGATCACTTCATCCTCTCCTTCTCTATTCGATGGTTACACGTATGCTGACATAACACGTATCCAGCCATCCGATCAAGTTGATTTTACCCTGCATATATGCTCCAACCATTTAATCTTCTTGACTTGGCCGAGAACGGAGAGGCTGGGGAGGTGTCGGCGCATCGTCGTCTTTCTCTATCCTCTTCGCAGGAACCGCAACAACAAATCCCCATTCTTTTTTCGGTGAATGGGAGTCGATTGTTGGGCTTAAACCCATAATTATTGCACACATATTACTGAGCATATGGAGGAAGTATTGTCGAGGTGTTGTTCCACAGCACTATCTCTTAATGGGCTTTGTTCAGGAATGAACCAATCCTTGTATGGAAAGACCAGTGTCGGTGCGGCACGATGTTCTGTTTCCCTCCGCTTACCCGTGGTGTTGGTGGTGATGCCTGCGAGTTGTGGGGAAGTCCGCAAGTCGGTGACGCCCGTAAGGTGTTTGATGCGGGGCGTTGGAAAAGATGCACCGTCTATTTTGGGAAGAGACAGTCGATATGATTTGGGTTGTCGTGCGTTGGAAATGGGTGTCGATGATGCTTCGGTTATCGAAGGGGAACGGGGAAGTGGTTCCGAGACGGCACCGTGTCTTTTGGAGATGAATAACCTGCACTTCTTGGAAGAGACGGACGAAGGAATTTTGTCAGAAAGGATATTGAGACTTAGCAGATCCAACAAGATCAGGAGTGCATTGGAGCTGTTCTTCTCGATGGAAGTGGCGGGCCTTAAACCAAGCTCACATGCTTGTAACTCACTCATGTCTTGCATCCTGCGGAATGCATCTTTCGATGATGCGTTCAAAGTGTTTGAGGTTATGCGGAAGAAAGATATTGGTACGGGGCACACGTGCAGTCTAATACTCAAAGAGGCTGCGAGTGTGCGAGGCGCTGGGTTTGCTCTGAGGATGCTTGACGACATGGAACGAGATGGGATGTCGTACAAGAGTTTTGACGTGATTGTTTACAACACAATGATATCAGTTTGTGCGAAACAAAGGATGTGGAATGATGCAGAAAGGATGTGGAGAAAACTCAAGGAGAATGGTTTCTGTGGAACGAAAGTTACATATTCCTTGTTGGTGAGCACTTTCGTGCAGTGTGGTCAAACAGAGCTGGCACTTGCTGCTTACTCTGAAATGATTGACTCTGGATATGAGCCTGGAGAGGATGTCATGAAAGCTATAATTTCATCTTGCACGAGGGAAGGAAAGTGGGATTTAGCTCTTAAAGTTTTAGGGAGAATGTTGGAAACAGGTGTCAGGCCGAACATCATTGTCTTTAATTCAGTGATCAACTGTCTCGGGAAGGTTGGGGAGGTTGACCATGCATTTAGTATTTATTGTCTCCTGAAATCGTCAGGACACAGTCCTGATGCATATACATGGAATGCTCTGCTTAATGCTCTTTATAGGTGCAAACGATATGCTGACTGTGTTCGGTTGTTTGAGAGAATTAGCAAACTGAAGAGGGCTGAACTCAACGTTCATCTGTATCAAACAGCTCTCATGTCTTGTCAGAAACTTGGTTTGTGGGATCGTTCTTTGCAGTTGTTATGGCAGATGGAAGCAACTGAAATAGAGATGTCAGCTGCTATTTACAACATTGTTATTCATTGTTGTGAGAATGCAAGGAAACCAAAGATTGCCTTGGAAGTTTACTATCATATGATACATGAAAAAATCCCTCCAGATACATTTACATATTTGACACTGATAAGGGCCTGCATCTGGGGATCTCTCTGGACTGAAGTGGAGTACATATTGGAGGTAAATAAAAGTTTTTTTCTTCCTGTAATTTTTTTTTACAGAAATTTTACATCATCATGTACTCAATTGAAATAATGAGAAAGAACTGCAAACAATCCCTCGTGATGCTGTCAAAGAGTTTTCACATTGGGTACAATATTCATAGAGCATGGAGAGATGTACAACTCTTGGATTGAGCAAACACCTTGTTGAGAAAAAGTGCTCATATATTTCAAACATATAAGTTTTACTTCTTATGATACACTTTCTTCAATAGTTCAATGCGTCCCATCTTTTGTTTATTTGAGTGAGAAACATGACATCCAATGCTATAGTTTCATATTATTTGCAAGCTAGAAGATGACATCACAATCGTAGCAAATAATGTTCATAATTAAATTCTTTGATAATTATGTGTTTAATTTTTGATGGGCACTAAGGGAAACCATGTAGGCTATGACCCACAAAAGGTAGTTTTCAGCATTCAATTTCTTAGTAGAGGATGCCATCACACAACAAATATGAGAAAAGTTAATAGCAATAATGATAATGGCAGGTGGTTACAATGAAACAATGCCTGAATAAAGGGTAGACATTCACACCTAGGGTCTCTGTAATTGCAGGAAAGATTCTGGCAACTAGGATGAACAAAGGAGGCATAAAGATCCTTATACAAGGAGAGCAGACTCACGCCCTAGTACCTATTGAATCCACCCTCAGATGTTGTGTAGTAGCCAAAGCCTGATGGCAGATGCCAAGATGCCCTGGAAATAACAAACAATGGCTTGGAGGTGATGGATGGTGACCTGAAATGGGTTGTTGATACTATTTTAGAGTAAAAAAGGAAATTATTCTTGATTAACACAGTGGTTGCATTTATAATCAATTAACTGCAATAGCTTAATTGGCTAGGAGCAACGATACTTATAGTTGCTGCTAAAGTTTAAATCATAGTGAACATAAAAATCACTACCATTATTAATAAAGGTTGCATTTATAATGACTAATAATACTAACACTAACAATAATAATAATTTAAGATGTCTTACATGATATTAGCCATCCACATGGTAATGTTATGCTACATAATGAGTATGTTTTTGTAATGTTGGTATATAGTATTTAGCCATGTTCTAATGTGTTTATCATATCATATGCAGCACATTGAGCCAAACGTTTCCCTCTATAATGCACTTATTCATGGATTTTGCCTAAGAGGTAAGATCACGTTAGCACAGAAGTTGTATGGAAAGATGCAGTCATATGGACTTAAACCAGATGGGAAAACCAGAGCTTTGATGCTTCAGCATATTCCTGCACATTCATTTAGATATCATCCAAGATATATGAATGTCCAAAAGAGACATGTGCGGCATAACTAATGATCACAACTGTTCTTGTATATTAAAAGTAGGGAATACAATGTTAAATATTTGTGAAATCTAGAATTCTTGTTAGAGTTTAAGTTCTTGATTGAAATCGTTTTGTATCCCTGTTCGGGTTGGCTGTAAGACAGCCCTACTTGCAACAAAGATTTTGGAACCGTAGACATTGGTCATAGACTCAGAAAACTTTAGTTGTACTAAGAAAGGTTTTCACATATATTGTGTGTATTAATTTAGTTGTAATAAGAATGATTTTTTATTTGATTTGTTGCTTATAAAATCTGGAATAGTAGAAACTTCTTAGCAGACTGAAGTCCTTGATAGCTGGATATTTAATTCTATATCCTTTCCTGTCCTCCCATATGGGTATATCCACTTCTTATTTTTCTGAAAGATTGTTACGTGCTCCACAATTTATTACCATTACCAATTCATAGGGTCGTTATTCAAATTTATGCAATATTATGAGACTGCATCTCAAATATCACAATATTTAATTTTTGGCTTTCTGTTAAATTGCATCTTATTTATGAAAAATATGAAATACTTTAAGGAAAGGTAGTCTTAGATTTTTTATTTGTATTCTTTTTTTTGCAATACCCTTTGTTCCTGATAATTCTTAATATACTTTTCTTATTCTTAATGTTATTTTAATACCCTTCTTATTTCAAATTTGTTATTTAAATACCCTACCTTAGTCTGGGCATTAACATTATTAACTTGTGATGTTGATTAATAGTGAAATAGCCAAAAAACAAATCAAAAGATAAAAGTTTCATTTCTCCTCCCAGTTTCAAAATAATTAATATGTGAACATTTACCTTGAAATTAATTGATTATGAGTGAAGAGATCATTCCTTGTTTATGTAAGTCTTGTGTCTTTACCTTTTTTTATTGTGATACTAGTCTCCTTTCATTGATTACACTTCCTTAGCTTCAAAAAGTATGAATTAAATAATGACCTATTAAATTTATCATTATAATTGATGATCCATGCAAGCATAACATTTAGGTGCAAAATGAAAGTTGTGGATATGCTCAATGCCTAACATTACAGGTATCAGTAAGCTAAGGAATTCTACAATTAGTTACATTTCCTATTCTCATAGTTAAAGCATATCTATAGAAAGGAAAATGGATTGGTTGATGCTTTGGCTAATACAACTTTGGTGCATAAGATTGGTAAACATTTTTCTATGATTTCAATCTTCTTAAATATGCACTTAAAACTTGGAATTTTGATATGCTTGGAACATTCCCTGTCTATCACCATACTGGTTGTTTGTCGGCAAGTTTAGATGAGCATCGTGGGTGTAGTAGGGTGAACAAGTGGAAGACAAAAAAAAAACCTAGAAGAGAGGAATAACACAAGTGATATGATGGATAGACTTAGTAGAACTAATTAAGTCTTATATTCCATCATTTTAATTCTTCCATAACCATAATCATGAGTTTAAGGGTTTGTTTGTGCACTCAACATTGAATCTTACAGAATTTGAATTTTGATGAAATTTGAAGTTTTGGGAATTTGATAGAAATAGAATTTGAAATTTAAATATTTGTACGTATTCAATAATTTGACAAAAATTGAAATTTAGATGTTTGTGCATATGATAGAATTGATTTTCAATAAAATTCTTAATTAATAAATTGAAGTAATTAATCAAAATGTAATTAACTAATGAATTAATTATTTACATTAATTAATTAACATGTTATAAAATTAGATCTTTATATATCATCAATTAATTAAGTAAATATCATTTATCAAAACCAAGTATATGCAAAAATATAAGTATATATCTACGTCTATGTATTCCATGATTATTCTTGAGATCAAAAAATTCAAAAGTAAAATATCTTAGTTGAAATTGTAAAATAGGATTATCATGTCACTACAACAAAATAAGATTTTAGTTAAAATCATTATTGTAATTTAAATTCTGGAGGATTTCAAATTCAGGACTTAGGAAATTTTTTTCTCAAAGTTCAACTGGAGATAGAATTCAATTTTTGTTAAAAAATGAATTTTGTTTATGCACAAACAAACTCCAATCGAAATCTGATGGAAAATGAATTCATTTTCGTTAGATTTTGATTGCACAAGCCTCTCCTAAATAGTCTTGTTACAATGGTAGTCAGATCCTTAAGTAGGTCTAGACAAGGCAAGCACCTGATTAAAGTGAAATTCAAAAATCTTAGTCTTTTGCAAAATCTAGCTTGATATCCTCATATTCATCCTCCATGGTTTGGTTTCTACAGCTTGTGGCTCTTCAATCCTATCATCACCTCTCTCTCTTCTCAAGAGTTCAACCTCAGACTCAAAATCAAGATGACGATCCATGAACTCTTGATAATTGATCTAGGAAGTTGTGATATAGTCACCCTACCCTCATTGATGAGTAATTGAGTCATAGCTCGACCTCTGTGCTTTATTACTTGACATCCTACTAGCTTCAATGGATGCATTGGCTCCTCCTAAATTTGTGAGAGAATTCCTAGTGGTGACTAGATAGGCGCATCCCTGTGGTACAACTTGAGAAGCAAAACGTGGAAGATCAGGTGGATGTTAGCGGTGTTGGGGAGTTGCAGTTCATATGCAACAAGTCCTATTTTATTGATGTTTTTATAAGGAGCATAGTACTTGGGCTGTAATTTCTGTTTTACCCATTCCTTTGTTGACGACTAGCAAAAGGATTGGAGTTTGACATACACCCATCACCCTACATTAAAGCTTACCTTGTGTTGCCCCTTATCAACCAATTGTCTCATCCTATTTGGAGCTTGATTAAGGTGGTGTTTGAGGGTGTGCAGAATTTTATCTCTTGACTTCACTTCCAGCACTACTTTCTCATCCCTTATTGTGTCTAGCACATACATGAGTAGGGTGGGTGGTAGCTTGCTGTATATATAGCCTCAAAAGGAGACATTCTAATGGTGATGTGTTGAGCGATGTTATAGTTGTATTCTACCTAATGTAGGCATTTGAACCAATCCGTAGGCCCAATGTGACAGAAGCATCGTAGGTAGGATTCAAGACACTGATTGACTACTTCGCTTTGTTCATCGAATGTGGGGTGGTATGCCATTGACATGTATAATCTAGTACCCATTTAAGCAAAGACTTCCTTCTAGAATTGACTAGTAAAAATGGTGTCATAGTCACTAACTATGGACAATGGTATTCCATGCAATTTAATTATGTGAGCTGTAAAGATTTATATAAGGGTGCTTTAGGCTGATAAAATAGATGTACTTGCTTAGTCTATCTGCTACTACCATGATAGTCGTATGTCCTTTAGAGCAAGGTAAGCCATTGATGAAGTTCATTGAGACATCCTCCTAAGTGTGTTCAAGTGTAAGCAAGGGTTGTAATAGATTGGCTATTTTTAGGTGGATGCTCTTGCATTATTGGCAAGTGTGGCAGTGTTTGACATATTCTTTAATCTCCTCAATCATCCATTTCTAATAAAAATTTCACTTGATTGTTGCTATTGTTCTTTTGTAATTGTCATGCCCTTCTATCTTGGAGTCATGCATCTCCTTTATGAGTGCCTTGGTTAGAGGAGTGTTAGTCATGTAACAAGGGTCTCCCCTCCTTGAAGATCAGTCCATTCTTCATCTAGAATTTCTGTGCATTCAGCTTTCCTTCAATACAATCCTGCAATTTCAGCCTTAGATATTCATCCTCCTCATATGTCCTTTGAACTTTGTAGAATTAAGTTGCTTGTGGATTGGTTATGACTTGAATCTCCAATTGGCAACTACTGCTTGATTCTATGCTCCCTTTTTGTATTACAGTGAAAAATTTAGGCTTATGAATTTACACACCCACTTCTACAATGCCTCATTGTGCACCCTCTACTCAAGGATGTGCTTGATGGTCTGTTCTAATAATGAATGAAGTGTCTAACAAATAATTGTGCCACTTCTAGATGATCATTGCATGTGCCTAAAGCTCCTTTTGATAGATAAGAAGATTTTGATGTTTGCATTTGAAAACCTGATTGAGGTAAGTGATGGACTTTCCTTTTATCATAAACACAACACATATCCCCTCCTTGCATGCGTCACATTCTATCTCAAATGGGGTAGTGTAGTCAGGTAGGGCCAGGATAGATACTTGCAACATGATATGCTTGAGGTGATCAAATGTTGCCTGTGTTGCTTCACTCCAATCAAATGCACCTTTCTTGAGGAGACCTATTAAGGGGAAGGCCAAGATATCATACTTGGCAATAAAACATCTATAGTACCTAGTTAACCCTAAAAAACCCCCTTAATTCCTTGATGTTTGTTGGGGGTGGCCACCTCTATACGGCTTCCAATTTCTCTCTTTCTACTAATACATCATTAGCTAAGATCTTGTAGTCTAAGTACTTAACTTTACTAATCCCAAGAATGCACTTATTCTATTTAGCATATAATCTGTGTTCTATCATCAACTATAGTATGGTATTAAGATGTCACAAGTGTTATTGGCAGCTCTTGTTGTACACTAGTATATCATAAAAAAAAACTAACATGTGCTAACGTATGTATTTCTTAAAGATGTTGTTCATCATTAATTAGAAGGTGGAGGGTGCATTTTTAAGTGCAAAGGGTATTACCAAGAATTCATAGTGTCCATTGTGTGTCTTAAAGGCTATTTTGTGCACATCCTCCTCATTCATCTATACTTAACGGTAACTGAACCTCCAATGTAACTTAGAGTATATGCAACTTCTTCCTAGTTCATCCATCCAACAGGTCATTTATAAGGGGTATGGGATATTAGTCATTCATTGTTTGTTGGGTTAGATCCTTATAGTCAATACACATCCTCCATTCCCCATTTTTCCTTTTTACTAAAAGAATTAGGGCAGCATAGGAGCTGTTATTGTCCCTGATCAATCCAATCCATTTCTTAAAAGTACTAAATTGTCTTCAATCACCTTCTTCTATTTTGGGAAGTGGCAGTAGGGCTAATAATTCAACAGTTGATTTTTTAGGTTTCAATGGATTACAATGATTGTACCTCTTAATGGGAGGCAGGGTGCTTGGGATCTCGAAGACCTAGGTGTGCCTCAGAAGTGGACTGATCAAATCTACATCTAATTAGTTTTGAATTTTCCCCCTATTTGGCATGCCAGTCGCAATGTTGCCCTACTGTAACACCCGCCATTGTGTAAACCTAAGCTCCCCATTGCAATAGTTTATTACACCTATGCTCATTTTCGATTAACTGACTTTCTCGTGATCTACACAATTCTTAGCCCTGTGTTTTGACATGAAACCTCATGATTTTATTTCTAAAATTCCATCACACCTCTCCCAACCCTTCCAGCCAATCCATGCCTAAAAGGACATTGTAGGGTTGCAATTCCATAATATAAAAATCCTCCATTATTGTTAGTCCTTGCTTTTGTATCTCTAACTTAGGGTACAACCCTAGGTAAGTAATGAAACTGTCAGTAGCCACCTTAATTGAAAAGTTCTCCACCAACTGGATGAGGCAATCCAACTGTATTGCCCTTGAAAATGATAGGAAGTTATGTGTACTTCCCATGTCCAACAGTGCTAGCACCTTCTAACCCTCAATCTTCCCTAGGTCTCTCTCATGGTCTTCAATGTAAGTTGTCTTGTAATTGCATGTAACAAGATTTCAACCACCGAGAGAGCTTCTGCTCCCTCCTCATCTTCAAGGGCTTCTTCTTCTCCCATGGTAAGTAGCAGGAGCTTAACCTTCTTACAACAATGCCCCTTCTCTCATTGTCTATCACAATGGAAGTACAAATCCTGTAGTCTTTTCCTCTCCATCTCCTCTCAAGAAATTTGTTTGAACTTCGAGTGCCCTTCCTCCTCATTTCTGTACTCTCCTAAGTACCCTCTTTTATATATGCTCAACGGTTCATTCCTCTTCTTACTATGGGATTTCTGGGATTGGTAAGTAGCCAGATCGATTGCCTCACATTTGGTCTCCGGACAAAAGGATCGTACATTGTATTGAAGCTTCTCTTTAAGCCCACTGAGGTAAACATTGAGATGCAGGTGTTCCAACAAGTCTTCCACTTGGTTGCTCAACCTTTCAAAAACTTGGTGGTACTCCTCTAGATTTCTTTCCTGCTTCAACTTCAAGAGCTTGGCTACAGCATCGACACCCATTCAGTTGAATCAAACTTCCAATGTGCATGAGAGTTCAGGCCAACTCAACTCCCCCTTTTTTGTTCATAAACTAGTATTATTCTAAAGTAGTGCTAGTTAAATGGTAAGCAACAATCATTATTACCTTTTGGTCTTTCAGAGTGTGGTAGAGTCCAAATTACTATTCTACTGTTAATCATCAAATTGTGAAATTTTATGGAGTGTTTTGCGAATTTTTCTAGACTGCCAAATGATAAATCATGTGTTCTATTGTGATTTCTAAGTTAATAGCATTTTCAGGATTTAAATGTAAAAAGGTGCTAAAATGATTAAAATCCAATGAGAAATGGAAACACAATTTGATGCTTTTTTGTTAATATTTAATGTTGAGCCACTTAAACCATTTATTTTGGCATATCTAATGCATATTTTGTATTTTACATATTACTTATTATGCTTTGTTAGTTGTTAATATCATTTTAGTGGGGGGGGGGGGGGGGAACTTAAGGGTGGGATACAATTTTTTTAAACTCCAAGGAGAGGTTTGTGCTACTCAGAAAGTTAAAAAAGTTAGAAAATAAAAAGTCATAAAAGTTAAGAATCAGAATGTTAAAAAAATTAGAAATCAGAAAGTTGAAAAGTAAAATTTGATAATGTTTATGCAACCAATGGAAAATTAAGAAAATTATATAGTTCTTGAACTTTTAATATTATATATTAAATAATTAAATAAAATAATATTTGTGATTTTAATATTATAAAATAAAATTATATTATATTAACAATAATAAAGTAATTAATATTTTATTATTAATGAAATAATAATAATAAAATAATAAATTAAAAAAACAATTATAATAATATATATTTTATTATATTAACAATATATACTTTAATTATATTAACAATAAATGAACAATATATTATGTTAATACACTTTAATTATATTAAAGTATATGCAAAGTAATTTTAATTAAAAAATAATATATTATACAAAGTACATTAGAAAGTAATAATTAAAATAATATAATACTTTAATCAATATACTTTATTGAAATAAAAAGTATATTATATTAATATATTATACTTTAATTATATTAACAATATAAACTTTAATTATAATTAATTTTAAATAATAAAATAATAAAACAATAATGTGAATTAAATAAAATAATATTTGTGAATTTAATATTATAAAATAAAATTAAATAATAGTAATAAGAATAATATAAATTATTTTATTATTAATAAAATAATAATAACGATATTAATTACATAAAGTGATATTAACAATAATTATATTAAAGTATATAGAAAGTAATTTTAATTAAAATAATAATATATTATAAAAAGTATATTAGAAGTAATAATTAAAATAATATAATACTTCAATTAAAATACTTTAAGTAAATAAAGAATAAATTATATTAATATATTAAACTTTAATTATAATTAATTTTAAATAATAAAAAATAATATGAATAATCGTATAACATTTAAATAATAATAATAAAATAATATTTATAATTAAGTATTATAATAATTAAATAAAATGAAATAATATAATTACATTTATAATATAATATAATCGCGTCAAAGAATTTTTTCTTTGCATTAGGGTTTCTTGAAATACTATCTATTTATATCTTGGAAAGTTAGAAAAAAAAATTTCCAAGATGACACAAACACTAGAATGTTAGAAATTTGCTCTCAACTTTCTAATATTCTAGGTGGTACAAACACCTCTTAAATATATTATGCCAACAAGGACATGTTGAGGGGCCTTCTTTTTTGGTGGAGTGCATCGCCATCAAGAGAGGTGCTCCTTCTTCTTCCACTTGGATGGTGCGCCTCTCCCTACTTCTCTCTTTTCGGTGCTTCTTTGCTTGGGGACAACAAGCATAAGGTGGAAACATGGAGAGGAACGTGGAAGAGAAGAGAAGACGAGCTATCCGAGGAAAGAAGCTTGCACGTGAGTTGCTGCATTCAACCTTTCATTCAGCAAGCCATCCTGATCTTTCTTCAGCATTATAGTGTTCATTGAAGGGTCGAGGACTTCCCACATCTGGAGCTAATCTTGTAGGTGTGATTTGCAAGAGGTCAAGGCTTCAATAGTGCTGCAATCAAAAGGAGAACATGAGGAAGCTTGTTGGATTACAGTTGGGTGATTCTTCACCAAGAGAAGGTTGATCTTTTTCTTATGTTGTATTGTTTTCTTTGTTTTTGTTGTTCACACTCTATTATCTGTTAGATGTTCAATCAATACATGTTATTTTGATGCTGCTATATTTTATCTTTGTATTTAGTTGTGAGTCTTTGAATGTAGTGTTTGATATTACATCAAAGTAAATTGTGCAGTACTTGCTTGCTACATTTTAGAGCGTTGATCGACTTTCCTTACATTTTCTATCATCTCCAGCTCTTTGTGGAATGCTTTGGATAATATTTTTCTAAGGAAGTTCGTTGGGTTATCTTTCTAAAGTGACTGATTTTGTGATATTCCAGAGTTGTATGTCAGGAGTTGTGAATTTTTAAGATTGATGCTGTATTCTGTAGAAAATGATTTGGTTGTAGCAGCCTTACGTTCTATTTTGTATTTTTTGCAAAATATTGGTTTAGTATTATTGTCGCTGCTGATTTTTACCTGACAATATTTCGGAGGAGCTTTACATGGACTCCAGATTCACTTTGCAGTGTACAGTCAAGTAGCAAATTGCTCCCCTTTAATCTATGATTTCTACAGACCATTGGGTTAGCAAAAGTTCTTGTGATTATTTTACCTTGTTAGATCATTCAAATAGCTTTCCATAGGGATCGATTTTACGTGAATCTGAGTTGGGTGGAAGGGATTACAAATTTTACAAGTCCTGGGTGTAGTTCTATCTGAGTGCAGGATCTGTTTGCGCACCCAGATTGTAATTGCTTTCCCCAATTGTGTATTCATTGCCATTGCGAGATTTCAAGTTTTTGGGTTAGTGCTTTGCTTTGGGTTTCCACTCATTTATTTTAAATGATTTTTGGAGCTGTGGACTTAAAAAGTTACAGGTCTTCAAATTCAATTTCTATTTTTGTGTGTTAACTGCATAAATTGGATTCTCTAGTTTGTGATTTCATTCTTTGTAAGAAAATTTAGGTGAGGCCCAACATTTCCTACTGTATGTCTCGATTGTTGAGATCCATCTTACGTTCCAAGTTCTTGCTGTTAGATTCAATATCCTTCTTAAGCTCCTCCTACTTTAAGTTGCCCAATGATTACTCCATCAATGTCTTAGGTACCTTCATTTCTTCAGGTCTCATACTGGTGAAGTCTCACTCTGATGACTAGGTTGATATGCTTAGAACATTTCCTCTCTTCCGCCGTGTTGGCTACTTACTTGTTGGCAAGTCTAGACAACAGGTATGATGGATGTGTGTAGGTAGTGAGGTAAACAAGTAGAAGAGAAATAACACAAGCGATATGATGGATGGATCCAATAAAACTGATCTGAGTCATACGCTTCATTATCTTAATTCTTTCATAACCATAACCATAACCATAACCATAACCATGAGTTTAAATAGTTTTATTACAACGGCAGTCAGATTCTTAAGTAAGGCTGAACAGGGCATGCGCTTGATTACAGTGAAATTCAAAAATCTTACTCTTACCTAAAGTTTCGATCTGACATCCTCATATTCCTCTTCAATGGTTTTTACAACTGTGGTTCTTCAATCCTATCAAAACTGGATGTTTGAGGTATTGTTACTTTTAAGGTTGGCAAGTTGTTTTGTTTCTTTTTTTATTATTTATTGTTATGACTTTGATCTAATTCTTTTTTTGTGAAATCCTTCTTATTTATTTTTAGGACCTTATCTCATAAATATATCAAAGAATTTTACCAAAGATAAGCATAAAATAAAAGAGAAAGATGATCACAAAATCCAAACTCACATAAAAATTCATGTCAACCTTTAAATGAAAGGAAACAATACAAAAAGAAAGAGAGAAAAAAAGTAAGTAAGAAAATTACCTCCCATCATATGTTTGGCTTTTCACATATTTATTTGCAAGAGGAAAAAAAATCTTCCAAACTTATTTATGATTATGGTACTAAGTTTTATTTGTTTAAATAGTGTGACAGGATTGAGACACACCAACTTTTAAACAAATACATATGTACTTTATATAGTGAATTCAAGTATTATTCTAAGCATTAGATCCATAATACATTTATTAGATTTTATAATTAATATCATATATAATTATATACTATAATATATTATATAATGATATAATATAATATAAATATAAATATAAATATAATATATAATTAATAATTTGTATAATTAATATAATATTAGATTTTACTTTGTATAAATTTTTTTATATAATATTAGATCATTAATATAATATTTTATTTATCAAATGCATTATATTATATATTTATAATATTATAATATAAACAATAATTTACTTTAAACTAAATTTTACTTTTTTTCATCGTAACTAAGTCAAAAATAAAAATAGAATTCTGCAAACCATCATAGTCTATTAAATAAACATCACTTCTACTTTTTGTCACATTTTACAAGTACTATTTATTTTAATTTTAAGTCACATTATCACTACAGTCACGTTACAATTTTTAAACAAACAAAGTTTTCATATCATGACTTTTGTATTACGCAATGACATTAAAATCGTTAGATTATAACTTATTGAATATAAAAAAGAAAGAAAATAAGTGCTAATTAATAGAAATATGAAATTTTATCTGCAAATTACGAGGGGCGTGAGGAGAAAAGTAAAAAGTCATGTCCAACTTTATAAAGATCTACAAATCTCCCCCATCACGTTAATACGAGTGAAGGGTTTTTTTTTTTTTTGATAAATGAGACATCCGCAGCTACAGAAATTAATTCATTTGTAATTACAAAATTTGAATTGAATAATCACATTAGAATTATTAATTAACCAAATCTCTCAAACTCGGATGCTTTCCGGAAGGTACTAGTTTTAACATCTACCCTAATTAAAGTCTAAGAAGGTATTTGTGCATTTGAAAAAAAAAGAAAAAAGACAGAATATTATAGAAAATGAAAGTGACAGTAAATAATGGAAAATCAGTAAAAAAAGTAAGATATTTATGCATAAAATAGAAAATGATGAGAAATTATAAAATATAAAATATGTATGTTTATTCATAGAATAGAAAATGTTAAAATTGATAAATTAAATATATTTTGTATTTGTTTGTAAGATAGAGAATAAATTTTTTTTATCATAGATAATACAAAATAATGTCATTTGTAATAATAGTTACAACATAAAATACATCTCACAAATTTTTATTATTCCACATATTTCTCATGATATCAATCCACTAAGGATATAAATAATTTTAATATTAAAATTACATATTGCTAATATATTTTATGATAATTTACTTTTTCTATTCTTTTATTTTCTATCAGTTTCAAAAATCAATAGGCTGAAAAATGAAAGAAAATTTTTCTTATATACTAAAAAAAAATGACAAAATCATTTGAAAATACATTTAGACACTTAGAAAATGACAAAAAAAATTCACTATTTTCCTTTCCAATATTTTCTATTTTCTAAATACACAATAAGGAATCTTTTGTTGATTTATTCTTTGATTTTTTCCTTGAGATTTAAAATAACTTACAAAAAAAATAAAATAAAAAATTAGAAACATTTCTTTACGTTAATTTATTTTGAAACAAACTACTACGTATTAATAAAGATTTTCAAATGCAATCTAAATAAGCGATTGTTGTAAAAAAATTGTAAACGTTTAGTAGTTTATTTTACTACTTTCTTAATAAAACAAGTTGCATTTTTTACAAGAGGATTATCAATTTCTTTTTTTCAAGTGATGGAAAATAATTCTTTTAGTTTTCATCATAAAAAAGTCTTCTTCTTTTTTTAGGAAATTCCTCTTTCTGTGCGAAAGAAAAAGAAAAACATGAAAATTTTACTTTGTCTACTTTTTTTCCCATGAGCATTTTCTTTCGCTTGGGAGGGATTCACATAGATTTTTAAAACTTGGGGGAAGAAAACATCAAATGATAAGGGAAATATGAGTTTATATATAAACAAAAAATCATTAAATTCTTTTCTATCCTTTTTGATGTATCCTAATGGCTTATAAAAAGAAAGTCAAAACTTTCATTTCTTTTCCTTAATTTCAAATGGTAAGGAAAATATAGGTTTATATATGAACGAAAAATTGTTAAATTTTTTTTCTGTCTTTTTTGATGTACCTTAATGGCTTATAAAAGGAAAGTCAAAACTTTTCTTTCCTTTTCTTAATTTTTGATGTGCACTAACCTCTCTTTAATCTATTTAAAAGTTGAGTTATAAGAATTCATTAACTTTAGACAAGAATAATATGATATGGTGGGAGAACTATAGATTGTAAGATGATGTCATCAGTGGTAGATGAAGATAATTGCAGAAGATTATTCAAATACAAGTTAGGTTGCAGATTGATTTTAAAATATTATATCTATAAATGATATTTCTAAAATAATTCGATATAATGATACAAAAAATGATATATTAAATTTAAATTACTTTTCGTCACTTTCCAAACATGCAAATGACGAAAATTTTAAAAAAGCAAAATAATTTCCTTTATTTTCCATTTTTTATGAATTTTTCTACTTTTTTCACCACACCCACCTTAATAAGCCATTCTTATTAAATAAGATGCATTTTCAAAAAAGGTTTATTCTGAACTTGTAGTCCTTGAATTTATTGAAGCCACTTAATTCTAACATTCATCTAAATACCTTATTATTTGCTCTAAAGGCCTTATTCAATTCATTTTGCTCAATTTCAATCTTCAAATTTTAGATGAAAAATTAATAATGAAGATTAGGATGGAACTTTAATACACAGGGGGGAGGGCCTTATAGATTAATTGATCTTATAGTGACATTTTATTGTCAAATAATTATAGACCTGTGGATGCATACAGGAAGCCTCACATGCGCGTTCATAAAGACATAGAAGAAATAATTTTGAATATCAGTGAGAAGTTGCTGTACAACAGTGATGCCAATAAATTTATGTTACATTTTATTTGTTCACAGAATATCCTGATTCTTGCATGTCAGTTTATAACCATTTTTCTATAAAAATATTTTCTTCTAACCCATGACAGATGTAGATTGACGTAGGCATGCTTTACTTTATTATAAAATAAATAAATTTAAAATAAGTCAAAACATTGTCATTATTAAAAAAAAAAGAGAGTCAGAGATTAAATTCAACGTATGTTAAATTTATACTCGTCTTCTTTTAGAAATAGTATTATTTTTAGAAATGTTGGGTGAAATATTAATTCATTATTTTTCTAGGTTTTTTATTAGATATTTCTTTTATAATAATGGGTCCGGTCCGGCACTCCATTCTCTTTCTACCTTTTGTTTGGATGGTTTGCTTAATAAGACTCATATTATTTTTAAGAATAAACGATGGGATATTAACTCGTTGTTCTACCGAAGTTTTAATTTATTTATCTTGGTTAAATCAATATCAAAATAAAAATAGCTTTAATTTGAAAAGTAGTACTCCTTATTTCTACCGTTATCTATCCTAATCGTTAATATATCGATTGATTTAGGATTTTTTTAATATGCCGTTCCAGTCATGAAAATTACAACTGGAACATCACGTGACTATCGAACCGAAGTGTACCATAACTTCTGCCATGGAAATCAGTTTTATTCTTTTAATTATACTTTCAGTATTTGTTTTATCAAATCTCTGACGTAGCTTCTATCAAGAAATTTAATTTAATTTTTTTTTAACTATTAAAAAAACTTAAGCGTATCCTTTCATTTGTGCACATTTTGTAAAAATAAATAAATAACAAATTATTTTAATTCGTTCTATCTTTTACCTTGAAAAAAAAAATGGAAGTGCTGGAAAAAGACTTCGCACCAAATGAATTCCTCTTTCCTTACTTACCTTATTTATGTATTTCCTCTTTTTTCATGGCCTAGTTTAAACTTATTTTTTGCTTATTTGATTTAATAATTCTTCTGTCTCTGTTTGTTTTTTTTTTTTTTGGATTATTAATTTTTAATCTTTGCCAAAAAAAAAAAAAAATGAATAAGAAGAATCCATAACGGCGACTTTTTTTTTTGTTTTTTTTTTTCGTGAAAGTAACTTGACCTGTTATTCCTTATTGTGCACGTTTTTTTAGTCAGCCGTAGTTTGAAAAAAAAAAAAAAAAAAAGGTTTGGTCAGGTGTCCTCGTTTGTCGTCCAAAACCACAAGTTGAACAGCCAACCACGACCATCTTCTCCGCCGGACTGAAAAATTACCCCTCCACTCCTCCACGGCTCCACCACCACCCGCCGCAAGCAATCTTCTGCCATGGATCTTCCTCTCCGTCCTCTCCTCCTCGTCGTCCTCATCCTCTTCGTCCTCCCGCTCCCATGTCTGTCCTCCCCAATCACCATGTCAATCACCCCAAAAACCCTCCCCGCCTCCGGCTCCGAAGCCCACATCTACTGGTCAGGCTTCTCCTCCCCCACTCCCTTCGATTGGGTAGGCATCTACTCTCCACCGGACTCCTCGGACAAAAATTTCATCGGCTACCTCTTTCTCTCGACCTCCCCCACCCACCTCGCCTCCGGCTCCGGTAACCTCTCCCTCCCCCTCGTTAACCTCCGCGTCCCCTACCAGTTCCGCCTCTTTCAATGCTCTGAGGACGAGATGGACAAGAAGCACCACGATCACGACCACGACCGACTGCCGGGGACCAAGAGGAAGGTGGCCGTCTCGGGGGAAGTTGGGTTCGAGGTGATGAACGGGCCCGAGCAGGTGCATCTGGCGTTCACAGAGAGGGAAGATGAGATGAGGGTCGTGTTCATCACGGGCGGGAGGAAGGGGAAGACTTTTGTGGAGTATTGGTTGGACGAGGGGAGGTTGGAGGGGAGGGTGGAGGCCGAGGTCGTCACGTACAGGAGGACGGACATGTGCGATTCCCCCGCCAACACTAGCTTGGGGTGGAGGGATCCTGGGTTCGTGCATGATGCAGTCATGAAGGGCTTAGAGAAGGGGAAGAGGTATTATTACAGGGTATGTGCTAAGTCCTCTGTTGCTTTTTTTGTATGTTTGTGTTCTAGTTTTCCTCTGTTGGTTAAATTGTTTGTTCTTTTAGCTCATTTTTCTGATTAGCGTTTAATTATACTGATTCAGAGCTCAAACAATTTGATTTTGAGGGCATGTCAATGATCTCTTTTTATTACGGTGGTAGATTGTAGTTCTTTTCTCGGAATGGTTTTCCCCAAATGAATGGCAAAAGGATAGTTCATTTTTTGTATCAAAATGTTTGCTTTGTGCTCGACCACATGAATCTCTCTGATAATTTTGATTCATACAAGTCTCTTTTTCTTATCGTTTCAGCTACTCTCTTGGTTTTCCTTTGAATCCCACTTTTTTCTCTTGGACTGTAAAAATACATTTTCGACGCTTACACTTTTAGGGCAACTCATTTATTAAAAAGACGGGAAGCTTCTTCTTTCAGGTTTTTGTTAGTCAAGTTAGCTGTGGAGATGTTTTGTCAAAAAATGATTGCCACTACGGTTGTTTGTTAAAATCCTGCGGTTGTTTTCTATCTTAAACTTTTAAATGTATCTCACTTTAAAAAGATTCATTTCCTCATTTATACCATTTGTGCAGCTTTTGCTTGCTAATCTAATTTGTATTGATGATCTATGTTAATTGGAGGCTCAATTTGGTTAGCTATTTCCAGTTCCTTATGAATAACATGTGTTTGCATAGGTTGGCAATGATGAGTTGGCTTGGAGCCCGATTCATAGCTTTATCTCTCGTGACAATAACTTGGGTGAGACAATTGCTTTTTTATTTGGTGACATGGGAACTCATGCACCGTACAAAACCTTTAGGCGAACACAAGAGGAGAGTAAATCCACTGTCAAGTGGATTCTGCGGGACATTGAAGAGCTTGGAGATAAGCCTGCCCTTGTTTCACATATTGGTGATATTAGCTATGCTAGGGGCTACTCTTGGTTATGGGATGAGTTCTTCAACCAAATTGAACCGATTGCTTCAAGGATTCCATACCATGTATCTATAGGCAATCATGAGTATGATTGGCCACAGCAGCCTTGGAGACCTAGTTGGACATACAGTTCTTATAATAAAGATGGAGGTGGAGAATGTGGTGTCCCCTACAGCATCAAGTTCCACATGCCTGGGAACTCATCTCTACTCACCGGAACGGGTGCCCCAAACACGAGAAATTTGTATTATTCCTTTGATGCAGGTGTTGTGCACTTTTTGTATATGTCTACAGAAACAAATTTCCTTCCTGGGAGTGCTCAGTATAACTTTATAAAACATGATTTAGAGAATGTGAACAGAGATAAGACACCTTACATTGTGGTCCAAGGTCATCGCCCAATGTACACTACAAGCAATGAGGTAAGGGATGCTCAACTGAGAGGAAAGATGCTTGAGAGTTTGGAGCCTCTGTTGCTGGAGAATAGGGTCACACTTGCACTATGGGGTCATGTACACCGGTATGAAAGGTTCTGCCCCTTGAAGAACTTCACCTGCATGGGTAACAGTTCTGAATCAAATTTAGAGAAATCAACCATCCATTTAGTGATTGGGATGGCTGGGCAAGATTGGCAGCCGATTTGGGAACCAAGGCCTAAGCATCCTGAATTTCCAATTTTTCCACAACCAGAAAGGTCAATGTACCGTGGGGGTGAGTTTGGATACACCAGGCTTGTTGCCACGAGGGAGAAGTTGACCCTCACATACATAGGTAACCATGATGGGCGAGCACATGATAAAGTTGAGATCTTATCAGGCAAGTCCTCAGGTGATCAGATATCCCCCCCGGACAAAGACAAGAATCAAGATCAGACAGAGGTTGCTGAGGCGTTCACACTCCCAGCATATCTCAGGTATGTTGGCATATTGATCCTTGGTAGCGTAGGGGGCTATGCTCTTGGCTTCTTTGTACGTGGTAGGACTGATACTGCTGTCCCAAAGACTGGATGGACACCAGTGAAGATGGAGGAACTATGAATGGACAAGCAGTGATGGTGGTTGATATGAAGTTGCAGATCATTTTCTTCTACTTGTTCAGGTTAATATATCCTCTTGTGGAGTTGTGGTGTCGTCAAGGTAGAATACCTTGGGTTAATATATTGCAGCAGCTCGTGTACGTTGAACAAATTAGATTGTCAGATTTTGATGTACCATTTTAACCATGCGGAGGGACTACACCATTGTTTCATACATTGTAACTTGTGATATGTTGTGCTACATGATGTATGTACTTGAGATTGCATAAATTTCCTATTGAATAAATCTATAAGGAACAAAAGAGATGGCAAATGACGGGAATTAATCATTATCACTTAAGTAAATAAAAAAACTTTCTCTTCAGCTTCTGGTGCTTATTTTTTAGTCTAGCAAAGCTTAATCCATGGTTTCCAATCTTTCATGAATAGAATTCTTAGTGTTTTTAGATGGAAGAATCATTCCTCTGAGGAGTGTTGGTACTTTGAAAATGCTCTTCTCTAGGTATCAAGAAATCCAGATGGCTTACACTTCGAGCAGAGGACACAATGTTTCTGTGTGACCATCTTACCTTTGTGACTACAATAACTTCTTAATCATCACCATCTTTCTAAACATTACCATCGCTCTAACACATCACAATAGTGAATGGTCTCATACGAACTTTCACATCTACAATGGAGCATCTATGCCAATATCATCATATTCGTTACACAAATATCATAGAAGATACGGTTCAATATGCACCGTCGATCATCACCAAAATTATAGAAGCTCTCATTCCATGGATTTGCTTTTAGTTGATTTTCTAATGTGATTTTTGAGAAGTAAGAATTTGATTTTCCTAAAATTGATCACTTAGGATCTTAAGCCTATGACCTTATGGTGTTAGAAAGCAATAAAACCACTAAGCCACACAACTTTAACAATCAATTAGATATTGTTGACACATAAAAATATGTGCAGAATATAAATGCCCATAGGTGGTGTATTATAATATTAATTACCATCCGAAAGAAGGATGTGCATGTTGATGTTAAAGAAAAATTTGAAGGCATGTCAGCAGTCTTTAATATGCATTTTTTAGATAACTACTCATGTTTAAATGAAGGGTTCATTTTGTCATATGATAAATTTAAGGTACTTAGTAGAATTAGTATTATTGATTGCTAAAGATAACCATGTGGGTCTGTTTTTTATTGATGCTTTATTAAGATAATAACCTAAGAATTGCCTCTTCCGGGAAAAATTAGATGAAAAGGTAAAGGATTTTGTTTTTAGTTGACAATTAACCGAGTGTTTTCTCTGTCATAATAATCAACACAATTCATTCTTATGAATCACAATTTTTATGAAAACATCCCAACTTGTTACTTTCATGAATCACAATTTTTATGAGTTTGATTTTCCATTCTTTCCCCCCTTTTTTTTGTAACATACGGGGGGTTAGTGACTGATGAAATTCAATTGACGGAAATGAAAATTATTGAATTCCGTCAGAATGCTGTTAGTGTACATTACACTTGACGGAAAGGAAAGTCAGATTTTACCGTTGTATAAAATCCAAAAATTTCATTTACCGTCAAAAAATTTCACATCGCCCTCGTTCAAAATTTCTCTCACGAAACCCTCGACCGAGGTTTCTCTCCTTCTCATCGCTCGCAGTCGCCTACGTCGGTAGTGGCGTTGCTCGCAGTCGTCGCTCACGCCGCTCACAGTCGCTCGCAGTCGCCTGCGTTGGTAGTGGCGTTGCTTGCAGTCGTCGCTCACGCCGCTCACGGTCGCTCGCAGTCATCGCTTACGCCGCTTACGCCGCTCACGGTCGCTCGCAGTCACCTGCGTTGGTAGTGGCATCGCTCACGCCGCTCACGATCGCTCGCAGTCGCCTGTGTCAGTAGTGGCGTCGCTCGCAGTTGCCTGTGTCGGTAGTGGCGTCGCTCGCAGTCATCGTTCACGCCGCTCACGGTCGCTTGCAGTCGCCTACGCTGGTAGTGGCGTCGCTCGCGGTAGCCACTCATAGTCGCCTGCGTCGGTAGTAGCGTCAGTCGCAGTCGTCACTCATAGTCGTCGCTCACGGTCGTTGCCCCCGCATTTGTCGCTACCACCGCATCCGCCGCTGCCACTCGCAGCCATCGCATTCGTCACGACCGCTTGCAACCGTCGCTGACACTCGCAACTGTCGCAGTAGTCGATCATGGTCGTTGCCACCGCATCGGCCACTGCCGCTCACATCCACCGCGCATCCGCCGCTACCACCGCACCGCTCACGCTCGGTATTCCGGCACCCATACATAATAGTTTTGTTTAATCAGAGTTTTCAGCAATACTATACTATACTATGGTCCAATTAATGGCATATTATCATTTAGCGGTACTTTACTATGTTTTATGAATGCTAAATTTCACTTAAAGCTCAAGTCAATTTTTGAATCACATTGATGATTCGTGTATATTATGCTAAATTGTATAATGACTTACGATCATGTAATTTTTTTAAAAGTTGTAGTAAATGTTGTTGTTTAGTGTTATACTTACAGGGTTATGTATGCTAGTGTATAAATGGATCCTATTCTCTAATGACTTGATATATCTATATAAAGGACTCATTTACTTACTAACAGTCACAACCCACTAAATATATCATTCGACACTAACTCCAACTGTAGCATGTTAAATTCACGGGTCCCTCTTGAATAGATGCAAAGAATTTCTAATGCCATGATTTTGTCAAAAACTTTTTTTCTAAAGAAGGGTGACCTTATTTATCCTGCATGAAGTTTTGTTTAGATATGTTTTGTTGAAAACTATTATAGCAAGAAACGAAAACCAGTAATCTAGTTCTAAGGGAGTAGTGGTTTAGTACCATTGATACCTATTATTGTTGAAAACTAATTAAATTTAGTTTGAAATAGAAATATAGATGCAAGTAATTTTGAAACTAAAATAATAATATTAGGATATTACCCCCTCATGTAAATGAAATAGAAATATAGATGCAAGTAATATTAGGATATTACCCCCTCATGTACCATTTATTGAAGTGATTTGTAAGATAATTCTGTTTGGCATAGGATATTGTTTTGCATTTATTGTTTGGCATAAGTTATTTAATTCATTAATCATTTAATATTAATATATATTTATTGGTTTGCTTTCATTTTCAATTATTGAGTAGATTGACAAAATATATTATGTTTTTGTAAATATCATAATATTCTGTCAGAGCAGTTAATTAATATTTGATCTTATGTAGTAAATGAGTACTCTTGATAGAGGACGGGGTAATGGAGGACGAACTTATATGACTTGGAATGCTGATGCAGATGCATTCTTTTTAGATATTTTATCAGAAGTATTAAACGAGGGAAACAAAAAAACCCAAGATGGAAAGATAAAAGGGAGCACTTGGGATGAAGTAGTTGAAAAATACAATAATAGAAGGAATGCATGTATTACAAAGAAGAATGTGGAAAGTCGCTTAAAGACATGGAGACAAATTTATCGTAACTACTCAAAAATTGCAAATCAGAGTGGATGGGGATGGAATTTCATACAAGGGTATACTGACATAGATGAAGAGATATGGAAGAAGTTTATTAAGGTAAGATTTTTATTTACATACTTTAAGATTATCCCAATTGTATTGAATTTTTCTTAATATATATTGTAATTTTATGTAGGTACATCTAGAGTGTGAAAGCTGCAAGGGAAAATCATGTTTGATTTATAAACAATTACAACTCATTTTTGAAGGTACTATGACTAGTGGAAATATGTCTAGACAGGCAGAAGAAGTAGACATTGTACCAAACACTCAAGTTCCAAATACATTTACTCTAGACATTACACAAGATGGAATGGACCTTGATTTTGACATACCTCCTAGTTCAGGAGGAAGTGCACATGTTCCATTGGAGCAGAGGAAAAAGGGGAAGCGAGCACACCCTCATGCAGAATCTCAACAAATGATAGCAGAAAGTTTGAAAGATACGTCACAAGCTTTTCTTACTTTGTGTGAACAAGATACTGTTAATGGTGATGTACGTAATGAACAAATGAGAGAGATGGTTCACATACAAAAGGAGATGTTTGTATGTAAGAAGGAAATGTTTGCATGGAAGAAGGAAATGTTTGCATGGCAAAAGAAGTCTGAGTCTTTTTTAGATGAAGCTATTGCTTCAATATTTGAGATTGAAGATCTATCTATGACTGATCGATATAAAGCTACTCAATTATTCCAAAAGCAAGAAATCAGTAAAATATTTCTATCAAATCTAAAAGAAATGCGACAAGGATGGTTGAAGTTTCACTTAGAAAAGATGGAAGACTAAAGATGATTTACATGTTTTTTTTTGTATTAGATGTATGATGTAACTACTTTTTGTTTGGACAAGGAAATGTGGAATGATATTATTATTGATGCTTGTTTATCATATTTTATTATGTTCTATTAATTGTGGAATGATTTCATGTAATATGTTTATTTGTATTACAACCTTGTAATATGTTTGGACATGAAATTTTGTAGGTGACGATGAATTTTGAAGAGGATTTTGACGAACTAGTAAATAACACATTGATGTTATTTGAAGAATAGGAAGAACATGCTAGAAGAAGGTGAAGACGTTTATTTGCTTTTTGGAATATTTTAGCAGGGATTGCAAGTACCTCAACTTTGTTTTCAAGTACAAGTCGTATAGAAGAGAAGTTTGCCATGTTCCTTGTGACAGTTGGGTAAAATCAAAGGTATGGAGTAACTACAGAATGATTTAGTCGATCAAGTTGGACAGTTAGTAAATACTTTAATGAAGTGTTGAATGCTGTATTACGACTAAATCATGTTCTTCTAGCAAAACTTTCATCTGAAACACCAAGTCGAATTCGTCAAGACTCAAATGTGTACCCATATTTTAAGGTACATTTCCACACCTTTGGTGTTTCCTTATCTTTAATGTTATTTTAGTCAATATCAAAATAAAAATGCATGTTTATAGGATTGTATTGGAGCTATTGATGGTACACATATCAAAGCAACTATTTATGGATAAGAAACAACAAGATTTAGGAACAGGAAAGGTGAATTATCTCAAAATGTAATGGCAACATGTAATTTTGATATGGAATTTACATATATTTTAGCTGGTTGGGAAGGATCAGCTGCTGATGCTCGTATTCTCCAAGATGCAGTTACTAGACCTAATGGTTTTCAAGTTCCACCAGGTAAATGTGTTTTCCACTTCTACAAGTTATGAAGACATCACCATACTAATATTTTTTTTATACAGGTAAGTTTTACTTAGTTGATGTTGGATATCCAAATCGACCAGAATATATTTGTCCATATCGAGGTATAAGATACTATCTATCTGATTATGTTAATGATAGAGTTACTCGTAATGCTGTAGAAAATTTCAACTACAGACATTCACAACTGAGAACAGTCATTGAACGTACATTTGGAGTTGTGAAACATCGATTCTCAATATTACGTGGTCAAATGCCATATCCATATGAAACACAAGTAAAGATTGTCATCGCATGTTTTTTGCTTCATAATTTTATTCGTAAGAATGATAAGGAAGATTTACTTGAGTACCTGCTAGATGAGTTGGAAGAGTTAAATATTATTGATGACATACAACCAATGGGAGAGATACATATAGAAAGTAATGCCCAGGTTCGAATGACTCAAGAACAAAGAAAAGAAATGGCAGATAAGATGCGAGAAGATATGATGATGGCAATGTGGGATGGAAGAACTAGATGATATTATTTCGTATTGTAATATTTCAATTAAGATGTATTTGTATTTTTCGAATATTAGTTGTAATAAACTTTTGTTAGAATTTCCATCAGAATTTTTCGTCCTGCACTAAACCCCTCTCAGAATTTTCCTTTTACTTTCCGTTACAAATTTTTCATTTTCTTTCTATCAGAATTTTCCTTTTCCTTTCCGTCAGAATTTTCCGTCATGCACTAATAGACCCATAGTGAGCTTCAAGAAGAAGTTTGGATAAATTTACGATAATGCCAAGTGCTTATAGGAATCAAATAATGCCTTTTTAGTTAATTGATTAGCTATAATGAGGTTCATGTACATGTGATTTATCATGCAAATAACATTTAACCACTTGATTAAGTTAACAAACCCACTATCACAAATGACATTAACTAATAATCTAAAGTTACAAGTATAACAAGTACACCTATGGTGGCATTAATTGTTTTTCAGGTATTGAGATTAGAAATTTAACCATAAGTGCGAACCTGAGGACTTGAATTTATGTCAATAATATAGTGATCAAATCTCAAGAAAATCAAGGATTAGAGATTATCTTAACCTTAAAAAAAAAATACTATAGAAGGCAAAGAAGATTTTGTAGGAGGTATGACTAACGGAGAAGATAATGTAGATAAAATTATAAGAGGCAAAGAGAGAGTTTTGAAAGAAAAGCTACAAGAGGAGAAGTGTCGTTGGAGTAATGAATATTTTTTAATCAAGGTTTCTTAAAGGAGATGGTATTTTCTTCGTTAAAGTAACAACAAAAAGGTCAACGTAGAGAAAGTCAACTTTAAGGTTATATAAAATGATGGTTCATCATTCCTCATGTGATAGTTGAAGAAATTTTCTTGAGCAAACCATTTAGTTTACGAGGTCATTTTTGTTGTCGGTATTGTAGACATCTAAAATAATATGTTGAATTTAATTTTGATATAATATTTGATAAGATAAGATGCATAATTTATGTAAAAATAAGGATGTAATTGGAAGTGACGAGATAAAATACATTTGTGCAATTCACGAGAAAAAACAAAAATACAACTGGAGCAATGAAGTGAAAAACATTTATAAATAAAAAGAAAATCATGTGATTTATAATATTTATATAAGCAATGAATAGTTAGCAAATTTAATTAAGATTAAATAACTATTATAAAAATGTTATAAACACGTGGAATGTCATTTTACACTTTATTTATTATAAAATATCGAAATTTAGTTCTAATAATTTTCTTCATTATTATTATTTTCCACGACATCGTACACCGGGGGGGAGGAGGGGTGGTTCTTTGCATAAGAGGCGGTGGCGACGACGATGGCGGGCCAGAAGCGTTGCAGGCTGGGTACCGTACACAAGTGAACGACAACGACGACGACGGCGACGACGGCGACGATGACGGTGGACGACGGGTGCGTTGTACTCCACACAATACTCGTCGAAATCATATAAAATAGAAAACGAGACAAGTGAATAGATAAATATATCGAATTCTGGTTCACTTCAAATTTTACCGAATCCAAATCCACCGTCGATCTCAACGCATCGAACGGTGGAGGTCCAATGGGGGCTCCCCTGCCGTGTACCGTGCCATTCAGAAAACGGTTGCTGATTCCCTGCAAGAAAGCCCACAACCCCGCTTCTCGATCATCGTTGTTTCCGAAACTATCCCTCCCAAAAACACGGAAAATGCTCCCGTGTTCCAGTAATTGTTTCCCCAATGCAGGGTTATTATAGTCATTCCACCGCCGTCTTCCCAATTTGTTGTGCGCATGTGAGGCCGCTGGAGGAGGAAGAGCTTTCGAAACGAAGGGAAGATTTTCGAAATCTCTACGCCTTCTCGGCCCTCCGATTTCGCTTCGTAGGGTTCAGTTCCGTACTATCGTTCCTGATTCGCCATTGATCTACAGCGGGTGGCCTATCCAGAGAGCGGCAGGCATGGCGGAAGACGCATCGTCGTTGGCGGGGGCAAACCCGATAGGGCATTCGGTAATTCCAATCGTGAACAAGCTACAGGACATATTCTCCCAGCTCGGGAGCTCGTCGACGATCGACTTGCCCCAGGTGGCGGTGGTGGGGAGCCAGAGCAGCGGGAAGTCGAGTGTGCTCGAGGCGCTGGTCGGCAGGGACTTCCTGCCCCGGGGGCAGGAAATTTGCACCAGGAGGCCGTTGGTGTTGCAGCTGGTGCATTCTCCAAGGAAGGGTGGGGATGTTGCGGGGGACGAGGATGAGTGGGGGGAGTTCCTGCATCTGCCCGGGAAGAGGATTTATGATTTTGGAGCGATTCGGCGAGAGATTCAGGTTAGTAATGAACTAACCACTGATAGGGTTTCCTTGTTGTTTCATAAACGGTGATGATTTTTCTCGTTTGTTTGTTATCCTATAGATATGATACTAGATTTTTGGAAAGGTTATTTTTTATGGGGTTAATCTTTTTACATTCCTCTTTGCTGACGAAAGGTGTCTATTGTATTTATTACATAAGTATTGTTCATTCACTATGATTTCTTTTAGAAAAAAAAACAACTTGTGCTCATGGTCCATTCCCATAAAATATATTCAGAGAACTGTCAATACAAATTATATATTGTCCAAATTATGTATTGTACTAATTAGTAGCAATGTTGCCTTTCTTGACCATCTGTCAATCCAACACTACAAAGGGAACATGCTCAACTGTCATCATTGACACAGGAACTTCTTGGGGAATGATGGTGGTGACAGGAACGAGATTTTGCCTCAATTGAGAAACGTGAAAAACTGGGAGGATTTTAGAACCTTCTTGGAGTAAGATGTGATAAGCAAAAGTGCCCACTTTATGAATGATATATCTGAAATGGTCCATGATACTTAGCTGCTTGCTTGTTGTTGCTATAGTGCATCACCGTGCCTTGACGGTAGGGATGTAGGGTTGAAGTTTCAAACAGACCCAGTCACCAATTTCCACCTACAACTCTGCCCTCTATTGATACACCCCTTCTTTTGTACATTTGATGCAGAATGTGGTCTCTGGCCTTGAGTTGAGCATCGTCCATGACCTCTCTGGTAGTATCTAGAATTTAATTCAGCAACGTGGGAGGTATTCTACTGTATAATACTTCAAAAAGAAACATCTTGATGGTACTGTGATAGCTGATATTATACCAATATTCTGCCTAAGGTGGCCATTCCAACCATTTATGCTGCTGCTCAGATACATGGAATCCGAGATATGTTTTATGGATTTCATTTACTACCTCCATTTTCCTGTTTGATCGAGGATGGTAAGCTGAGAGTTTAGTGCCTTTAGTTTCATCGACTCTTGCCAAAAGAGGCTTGTAAATACAGTTTCATGATCACTGACAATTGTGCAAGAAATGCCATGTAATTGAGCAAATTGCTGTAAAAATATGAGGCACTTCCTTGTCAGTGAATGGATGTTTCATGGTAATGAAATGAACAAATTTAGTAAGGCAATTCATCACTACCAACAGCACTGATTTCTCCTCTGACTTGGGCAATTCTTTAATAAAATCTATGCTAATATCTTTCCAAATGTTCTTAGGGATATGCTGTGGTTGGAGGAGTTAAGTAGGATAAGTGCCATCTTGCTAAATACGTTGACAAACATCACATTCTTTAATATAGGTTTTGACATCTTTGTGCCACCCTTTTCAATAGACTGCATTTTTCATATGAACCAGTCTTTTCAAACCCACCATGCCCGTTTGTAACTGATTCTTGTAAAATTCTGTGTCGTATACTCCCACATCAAGAGTCAACATGTTTTTTGTTAAAGAATACATTATCTACCACTTTATAAGACTACATTTTTTCTACTTTTTTAGAAGTTCCTGATAAGCTTCAGAAGTGACATATAGTTGTTTTAATTTTTGCAACCATTTAGGACCTATAAGAGTAATACCTTGTAGTTGAGAAAGTACAGTCATTCTGGAGGGGGCATCAGCAACCCTATTTGTCAATCCTTAATTGTGTTGTTATCTACTTCCCTATAATCAGCACATATCCTCCAATCTCCTTTTCTTCTTAACTAACAAGGCAGGTGGTGCAAAGGTACTTACATTCTTTTCTAGCCAATGCTTGCCTGATGTAATTCTCCACTGGCCTCTCCATTTCAATTTTTGGGAAATGTGCATATCTGTAGGTCTTGTTAGAGATTACATTAGTTCGGTCTTTCAACTGGTTTCTATTTTCTATCCCTCTACAAGGTGGTAGACCATCTGGCTCTTTTGAAACATCTTGATACTTGTCAAGCCCTACTTGTATCAGTGGCTCCACATGCTTTGACGTATTGGCATCTCACTGCAAAGAAATATGTTTGATCTTTAATACTCCTTTTTGTGATACCTTCATCCTCTTCTTCCATCAACTCCTGATTTTTAATCTACTGCAGTGTTTCAAGAGGTTTTCCCTTCCATTTAATGGTTTCTCCATTCATCTTGAAGCTACAATACATTTGCTCGAAGTTTAAGATGAGATTCCCAAGTAGTTTAAACCACTACACTCCCAAAACTACATTGCTGTCTCCTAGGGGCACCAAATACAAATCAGGATTTATCATGACCCCTTCCACCTCCATTTGTTGAGCTGGATAGCAAACCTTGTATTTAAGTAATTCTCCTGGAGCAACCATAAGCTTCATCACCCCCTTCCTGCCAATGTCCAATCTCAAACTACCAATGCCCAATCTCAAGCTATCGACAAGTTGTTCACAAATAAAATTGTCTATTGCCCAGATCTACCAACATTACTACTGATCTGCTATTCAGCTTCCCCATCAATATCATCAGCCTGTATTTGAATGCTATTAGTCATTGTTGGTAAATGTAATCTGTGTCCTGTAATGCATGTTTAGTCATTGTCTCATGTGGGATTTCATTATTGTTGATGCCTTTACCTGATAAGGTGGATTTATTCTTGGGTTTTCTATCAGTTAATACTTGTAGACGTTCCATGATTCTGTTTATAGAATAGAATAAAACAATTTTGCACTGGGTCCGGAGGCCATAAATTTGATTCTCAAGTGCATAAGGATGCACTTATACATAGAGTTAACATTTGGCAATGTTTGTGAGGACCAACTTATTCCTGAAAGGTAAATCGAATGTTATGTTTATGATAACTTTTTGAATGCACCAACTTCACTTTTATGCATAAAAAAAGTTGCTATAAACACTTCTTTCAATAACTTACAAAGTGTAGCTTTTTCAAAACACCAAATAATTTCAATAAATTTTTCTAAAAATAATTTTCAATTGCTCAAAACTTTCCATATATTATTTGAGCATTTTCTTGACTCAACCATATTCCTTTTGCCTTATTCACCCCCTCCCCACTAACCAAAAAAAGCTTAAGTCCTTTGTTATATCCAAACATGATATGTGTACTCATGCGTGAGTGTGAATGCACATATACATGCCTGCTGCCATAAAGACCTCAAGCATCAAAAGAAATTTCTGCTTGCAATACAGACCTTAACCTAGGTAACTGGATCATTTGATAATGCATTGTAATATCTATTCTATCATCTTATACAGCTGTTCTTTTGAGATTATGCAGCTTATTATTTCTTTTTGCACTTTGCAGGCTGAAACTGACCGTGAAGCAGGAGAAAATAAGGGAGTTTCTGACAGACAAATCCGGCTTAAGATTTTTTCACCAAATGTCCTCAACATTACACTTGTAGATTTGCCAGGAATCACAAAAGTCCCAGTTGGCGATCAGCCTGGTGATATTGAGGCACGGATCAGAACAATGATCCTATCTTACATTAAGCATGAAACTTGTATTATTTTAGCTGTAACTCCAGCAAATTCTGATTTGGCAAATTCTGATGCACTGCAAATGGCCAGGATTGCTGATCCTGATGGTAAAATTGTTGAAAAAGTCCTTGTTGATTTATGTCTTAAATGATTCTCAACAGATGATAATATCTTCAATTTTATTTCCTAGGCTCTCGAACAATTGGTGTCATCACAAAGGTCTGATTTCATGGGTGTTATTTTGTTTACTTTTGGTGTTGCCTGTTATTTTGCTGTATTATATTATTATACAAAGAGGTGGAAGTAATTATTTCTTTTTTGTTTTTTGTCTTAGTTGGATATCATGGACAGGGGTACGGATGCCCGTAATTTTCTACTTGGAAATGTGATTCCTCTTAGACTTGGTTATGTTGGGGTTGTTAATCGTAGTCAAGAGGTACATCTTGCATCCTTTGACTTAAACCATGCTAATTGGATCCTTGTGAATGAATGTGCAGTTAAAGCTGATTATTTTAGATCCCACTTCCCAGACCTAATGAATTTTTGATGCCATTTACCAATATTAATTATTGTACCATGAGTTTATACCTTATATAGCAATCACATTTTTTCTAACATCTTTTTTTCTGAAATCTAATATGGTAAGTAGCAACATGCCATTTACCAAAATCTAAGATGTTTTTCAAAGTAATTTCGGCATTGTGGTCATTAAATGCATGACTTAGGTTCAGTATGGATTATCAAGCTGTTTTTTCTGCAAATTGAACTGAAGGGTTTGTTTGTGTACTATGAATTGGTAGGTGTCAGGAAATTTTCAACAATTGGTAAGGATAAAAAAATAGTTTTCCGTTGATCAATTTTCTTGGTATTTGTATTGTCTAGAAATTCAAATGAAATTGAAATATGGGTATTGTACATGTTCAAGTCTTCTAAGGATATAATATAATTTTATCTCAATTTTTAATTTTAAAAATAGTTAAATAAATATCATTAATCCATCTAAGCCATATTTATATGAGAATCCTATTCATAACAAGGAAAGTATAAATTATTATATTAATACTAAAATTAATAATGAACAAATAATTAGATTATTTATGCTATTAATAGGTTATTATTACCAATATTATATTATATTAATATTGATAACAATATAACATCAGTTTTATCTCAATTGTGTATGCATTGACAAAATTTTATGTTACATTATTACATTACATAACATTACACTATATGGTATTGTATTGTTTTTGTTAGTAAAATGTTGTATTTATTTATAATAATATATTAATGTTAATAATATCATTAATATTAACAACGTAGAAAATAATTAATTTATGTATAATTGTAACAATTAATATTATAATAATGTTGTAATAACAATGATATTCATATTTTAAATTATTAATTTGTTGTAATATTAATATTATCAATGTAGAAATAATTAATTGATATAGAAATTAAAAATAATATTAATATTAATTAGAATTTGAATAATTAATTTATATTATATTATATTTGTATTAATTTATATTTATATTATAGTAAAATTTATGAGAGTGGAAAGAAGAAAAGGAAGGAGGAAAGAAAGGGAATAAAAGGAGAAAGAGAGAAAAAAAGTGTTGGCCTTAATAGGAGGTGACGAGTAACAATAGACAGTGGTTTGGAGGAAGAAGGGTAATAGCTAAGATTTGCCTCTCACCTAAAAATTACACATTTTTGGACTCTCAAAACTTAAGCGCTAATGTCATATTGGAACATAAGAAATGGGTGGAAGTTTTATATCATTTATAAACAAACATGACTTCTATATATGGAAGCTACATAAAAAAGCCAAAAACTTTGTAAACAATTTGAGATTAAAGCCACTTACAACATAAAACCCTAATACATTGTTTTCTAACACATTCTAATATAATTATAGGCATAGTATTTTATGCTAAAGAGATTCACATCTGAATTAAATTTCAGATTTCAAATATTCATCAACAGGCCTAGGGATTGGATACATACTACTATTATAGACCACAAAGTTTTATATTTGGGTAAAATAAATCTTGAATATTCACTGATGTGTCTGAACCATGAAACTTAGGCCAATCTTGTGTACTGTATACTTTGTTTTGATTTTTATGAATCAACAGGTTTTGTTATCAATATTTTAGTGTTTGTTGTGCTTGGCATGACTATTAATTTGCTTGCCATATGATATGGATGTATGAAGTTTTACCGCAAGAGAAGATTGGGGCATAAACTGATTTAGCGGCTATGGTATAATTGTTGTGGAAAATGCTGATATGAATATGTCATTATATCAGAATCAGTGCATCATATGAATTTTATTTGTAGGTATAACATGGTGATTTTTGGGGTCAAAAAAATGTGAACCCTGACAAAAAAGAAAGATCCATAGCAGAAATTTATGCATCCTAGAAATCCTTTTCTGAACCCTGACAATAATTTGAATTGGAAGAACTATTTTTGGCAGTTTTACAATCAGAATTTTTCTTATTCATTTCTTTTATATTTGCACTGTTGGAGGACTTGAAAATTGGCAACCTTTAGCACAAATTCTAAAGGCATTGACAATTCAGTATGCTGCTAACCAATCACAAAATCCTACCATACCAACTTTTTGGACATTTTCCCTGAATAATTTATATGGAGTATATAACTGCTCAAAAAGGTTTACATAGAGCATAGCTTCTTAGTATCATTATAAAAAATATATTTCATATTTTGATAGTACTTCATAAAAGATTTGGGTGAGACAGTATTCTCTTTTGTGTGATAAATTTCTCTAGTAGTTGTGGCTATAACCTCTTGCATTCCTGTTTTTGCAATCATGCTTCTTGTATAATGATAAGTTAATAACCTCATTGTACTCTGATAAACCAGCTTTATATCATATGAATGTATTCCAGTGAAGATATTTTCAATGGCATCTATCACTTTTAGTTCACCTGTTTCATGTGTATACATTTGTCAATTAAAACAGGATATCACATTCAATCGTAGCATTAAAGATGCACTTGCCTATGAAGAGCGCTTCTTCCGTGATCGACTTGTAAATTCCTTTGTTTCTCATACGCTTGTATGATATTTCATTGCAAACTTGAGTTGTGATGTAATTATGTTTTTTGGATATAGGTGTATCGTGGTCTTTCTGATCGTTGTGGTGTTCATCAATTGGCAAAGAAATTGAATCAGGTAAGATTTCACTTGATTACTAAAGTATGCATTTTGATCAGCTTGCATGATTGAAATCATTGTATTAAATGGTAAAAATACCTTTTGTGTGCTCTAGAATATAAATGTGCTAATTATGTATGACTTTTCTTTGCAACATATTAATTTAAATATAAGTCTACAAATATTTATTTTACTCTTATTACTGAAAACTTGGCACTACTTTTTGTGCATCCTTCTCTCAGATACTTGTGCAACATATTAGGGCTGTGCTCCCTGGACTGAAAGCCCGTACAAGTGCTCAGTTGGTGGCTGTAGCAAAGGAGCATGCTGCATATGGTGAAATTACAGAATCGAAGGTGTGTATATGTTTTGAATTAGAACTGCACACTTACGTGAAGACCTTATCGGTTAAAAGTATTCATTGATTCATTCCATCATATAAGATGATTGGGATTCATTGGTCTGGAGTAGTGAGTGCAATCTTATTATGAGGAAAATAAAGGGGAAAAAAATGTTTCAAGGAAAAAAGTTGGCATCATTTGCATTTGCTTGCATGGTGTTCTGTATTGCTCACTTAAGGTTGTCTAATACATATTTTGTAAAATAATTTACTGAGAGAAAAATTGATAAAGGTAAAAGAAAGTCATTTTTTGTGATTCAATGGCATGATAATACTAAAATAATGATTGAAAAATTTATCAAATGAAGGTTTCTGTTATATTAGAAATTCATACATTGTTAAATGTTAAGATGAGAAGGCTTCCGTTATATTATGTATAAATCTGATTAGGATAATGATTTTAATGTTAAAAACTTAAGATATATTTGGCCATTATTTTTTTGTTTTTTAATCCATGTGTTTCTGTTAGTATTTTTCAACAATTTGTTGAATTTTGCTTTGGGATGCTCAGATACACCAGGATTTCATTCCTTTTCTTCTTTACATTTCAGGCTGGGCAGGGTGCTCTACTTTTGAATATCCTTACAAAATACTGTGAAGGTAAGAAAAACCATCTATTTCTTTTGATACTCTACTATTCTCATATAGTTATCTTGCTTCATCCTAGAAGTATGCTTAATGTTTGACTCATGTTGATTAGTTGTTTTGTTATAATAATTTTTTTTGACTCATATATTGCATGAAGGCTTCCATTGAAGATGTATTGTAATTGTTGTCTCCCATCACAATACTAGTTTCTCGGACATGTAGTGCTTTACACTTTATACATTGTATAGCAACCCATATTCCATGGAAATTACCAGAGAGGAAAACTTCTTGATAGAGACCAACAATAAATCACATTAATTGTAACAAATCCACCAAAGAATTTACAATTATAAAGAGATTGAGCAAGTACTAGGATCCATGGGGGGAATTGTTATCAAGGTGTCAAACTTGGGTGCCCAGGCACATGGTGCTGATTGAAAATAAAAATACCTTTCATATCATTATTATTAATGTTATATGTTAAATGCAATTATATAATATATATGTATATATTATTTTATTTTTCATAATTGTTGATTTTATTGATCGTGCCACATTCAATGGAACCAAACAATCATTCATGAAATCATCTCCTATTTTGTTCCTCAAATGAGTTTTAATGATATTCATTGTGGAAAATATTCTCCATTGAAGTGATTGTCACATGTAGCGGTAATGTCAACTTTAAAATTTAATATATTAGGAAATATACATGGTCACACTTTTATTTTACTAGTTTTTTGGTAAGGTTACTAATACTTTCGACAAACTTCAATTATGATGTTCAACAATCATTGAAAATATAGGTATCAAGTTTAATTGCAAGCCTTTTGAGAACTATAAGAGAGAAATTTGTAGGATAAAGTTAAGTTGTATTAACTTTTTTCCATCAAAGGAAGTAAATCCATCATTTGGATAAAGACAAGAAACACATAATAATAAATTTGTGTTTTTTTCATTGAAATAATCATTGAGCTCATTCATCAGCAAATTAATCACCGTATTAAAAGTCTCAAATTGAAATTGATGATTAAAGTGAGATGTTTATATGTGATAGATGGTCCATATGTGGCCTGACTGCATAGATATCAAGGTAAACTATACTAGATAAGTACTCTATGTGTATGTCTCTCTCTATATATGTATGACTAACGATAACATAAAACACAAACATATCAGATTGACATCATAAATACTTTTACACACACACAAACATATAACTAACGACAATAATAATCCATGTCATAATCTTACCATACAGGATTGGCCATATGAATCTTTTTCTTCCACATATTTCTATTTATGGTATTACATAAATTTAAATATTTTTTCACAATTTCTCACACATTAACATCTAAATACATTGAAAATATTATATTTTAGATATTTAAATTTTGATGCTCAAAGATACATGAATCCTTATGAGTTTCAATATTGTGATTAAAACAAGATAAAGCAATGCATGTAAATTCCTAGGAACTTTTCAGTTATCACAACTGGCTGCCTAAGTGCTCACTTTTAATATCTGTGTATTTATAGATACACTACTGGTCTAGCTGTGATTCTACATTTCCATGCCTAGAGAGCCTGATAGATGGTGCAGCCCCACCATCTGTCTCTGCTAACATGAGTTGCTTGGGTGGGCAGGACAATGTCCAATAACTGAATGGTTCAGTTCTACCATCTTGTTTCTCTATTTAATCCTTTTTGAAAGTCCATAAAATCAGTGCTCAATCATGTGACAATGTCCCAAAAGTCCAAAACCATTTCATATATGAGCATTGCAGTCGACTTGTATTGGAAACCATGATGTTGTTGTCAAGGGAATTGGATGTTGTCATTTGATCACCTAATGAATAAGGTGGTTGAGCTTTGCTTTGTTGTTTAGTTCCGTGTGTGGTAGTATTCCAAAAATGTGCAAAGGAAAGATCATGATTCAACACGAACATGCATATTAGCCTAAATCCATTACTTTTCCATAGCATGGAAGCAAAAATCAGCCTAAATATACATGCTCTATGTATCAGCATATTCTTTTTTTATTCATTTGACATTGTCGTAGTTTCAAGGACTATTAAAAATCAAAAAATATATTTTTTAAATATGTTGTTATTTGATTTTTAATGCAAGGTTATTCAGGGATTTGTTGTGTTAGAACAGAATATCAATGCATAAATTAAATGAATAGTATATAACTTTAATAATAAAAATGTTGATAATATATCATTTTAGATTTTTTGATTGGTGCCTAGGTGTTGCATAGGAGTGGTAATAATGAAATGTGAATGTTAAGATGGATGATCTATAATACAGAAGATATAAGTTAGAAAAGTGATTTCATTCAGTATAAAGTGAGGCATGGAAATTGAGGATAAAGTAAGAAAAAGACATTTTAGATGGTTTAGTCATATCCATAGATGGAAATTAAATACAAGAAAAGAATTCATGTTACTGACCTCACATAATGGGATAAAGGTTTTGATCGTTGTTGTGGTGTTTTGGTGCTGCCGAGGCATTGCTTAGGCACCTAGGCACTGCCTATGTTCCCAGGTGCCTAAGATTGATGTCTTGGCACCTTTACAACTCTGAAATAATCAACAGGTTTCATAAATGTTCCTTGAATTAGAACCTATGACCAGCATGTTATTATAATGGAGCAACCTTGGTTGTACCAAGGCTAAGATGGTGAAATAACCAATGAGTAGCATAAGAGCTCACAGCTATTAAATAGTAATTTCAGTAATTTTTTTAAAATTGTATCTATTACAGGCATATCACTGGACGGTAGAAATGGAAATAACGAGGAAGTTTGTACTTAAATTTAATGGTTTAATTCATTAGATGTGGCAAGCTACCAGATCCTTTTTTTCCTGAATTATTTGTCACTCTTTTGCAATATTTCTGCAACTCATGTACATTGTTTTCTTTTCCTTGTAGCCTTTTCGTCCATGGTGGAGGGAAAAAATGAGGAAATGTCAACATCTGAACTCTCTGGTGGAGCAAGAATTCATTATATTTTCCAGTCCATCTTTGTGAGAAGTTTAGAGGTTTGTATGCCAACATTCAATGAATAATGGGCTATAGTTACTTGTTCTCCCCCATGTCCTTGGCAAGAAAACATTAAAAAAAGGAAACATCTATAAAAAGGAAAAAACATTAAATAACCCAAATCTAGAAAGGGGAATTGAAATATATAAAATTCCATGACCGAAAAATCAATTATTGATGTGAGACCACAAATTTTCATCTCTTTGTAAAGTGAAATGCCGTTTTACCTCTACCTGCATTAATTGTGTGTCATTATGTTTAAATCTGATGAAATAAATTTTTGTAATTGTTTTTTCAATATTTTCTGTCTTTGAATTTTACTAATTTAATTGCAGGCCTGATGCATGCTATATTCTTGTTGGATCTTGCAGGAGGTTGATCCTTGTGATGGTTTGACTGATGAAGATATTCGAACTGCTATTCAAAATGCAACTGGCCCTAAAAGTGCTTTATTTGTTCCAGAGGTGAGTTTTGTATTTTTTTAAAATATGTATGCTTGTGGATTTGTCTGGAGAAGATTCTATTTAGACCTTCATCTCATTATTTGGATTTTAATACCAACTTCAATTTTTAGGTGCCATTTGAGGTTCTTGTGAGAAGACAGATTGCCCGCTTACTAGATCCAAGCCTTCAGTGTGCAAGGTTCATTTATGATGAATTAATTAAGGTTTGGCAACTGAAGTGTCTTGTCTTCTTTTTCTTTCATGTGGTGGTGTGCATTAACCTTTTTGCTTTTTACTTGTAGATGAGCCATCGTTGCCTATTTGAAGAGCTTCAACGATTTCCCATTCTTAGAAAATGTATGGATGATGTTATTGGGAAGTTTTTGCGAGAAGGTCTTGAACCCTCAGAGACAATGATAGGTCACATTATTGAAATGGAGGTATAACATACATGGGAGAATGAAACAATTATCTTGCATGGTAGTCTTGATATGGATAAATGTAGTTTAGTTTCTTTTGTTTGCTGTACACTTGGAAACAAATGGAAACCGATAAAAAAGGAAAATAGTTTGACTAAAAAATATGTTAGAAACCATACATATGTGGGTGGGTACCAATTTGATGTTTGGGCACTCATTGTTTGGATCTTTCAATTAAAAATTCCATTCTTAAATGGAGCCAGATATGAATCTTAGAAGATCCATTGCTTTATTTAAATGGATCCGGCAGAATCTTTTATATGTTAGGACTTTGCAACCCTATTTCTCCTATTTTGTTCCTCCTCTATCCTTCCCAACCGGTAGCCCACCCTATATGCGCCCAGCAAGCTTCTTTGGCGACTATAACACCTTCAGTGAACTCTAGCAACTTTCTAGCAGCCAATGATTTTTAAGTGTGTTCCCAGACTACTCACATCTGGTGTGTATCACAACATAAGCTATAGTGACATTATTTTTCATTAAAATCTGATTTCTAGAGTTCTACATATATTATCTTCTTTCACAACGTGGTTGTGATTTCTATGTTACATTTTATTAACATAATTGTTAGAGTGTATTTATTTATTTATTAAGATTATTTGTGTTTAGTGGGTTTAATCCTATATTGTTAGACTTGTATTGATCATGCCTTTGTAGCCTCTATATATAGAGACATTGTCTTTGCTCATAAATTATAATCTACTTCCACCATTTCTTGTTTACACATGTATTAGAGCTTAGGTTTGAGAACCCAAGAGTGCAAGAGACCTAGGTAGGAAGGAAAACCGTAACCATTGGTCACTTTCCTCTCCTCCCTCAAATGCTAGCCACCACCCACCCCTTGCTCTCTTCCCAACTATCAATAGCCTAACATTCATCACCAGGCATCAAGCTTCTAGGCTGTTTGCACCCCTCCAGTCACTAGTGGCCGCACTTGTCTTGCCTTTGCATCATGCCATTGCTTCTGGACTAAATGTGGTTGTTACCAGTCGTCTAGCATCCCCCACTCCAATGGACCACTTCTATTTACCATCATTGCTATGTTCATTTGGCTTCTCTCTCTCATAGTTGAGGCAGAAGGTGTTGTGGAAGGACCATATCAATGTGAAGATCTCCTGCACTACTAGGGACACTACAGTTACATGATATTTCTATTGATGTTGCATCCCTTTTTACTCTCGTTGGTTCCTCACTATGGAGGCACAATTCCTTCCATTCTAGATGTTGCTGATGCTTGCAGACAGGAGGAGGAGAAAAGGGGAAAAATTGGTGAGAGAGAGAAAGAGAGAGGGAAGGAGTGGGAAGAGGTGGAGAGGGGGAATGGGTTGGGGGGAGAAGGGGAGAGAGAGAGAGAATATATCTTTTGGTCTCAATTATATTTAAGTTTGTTGAGTTGTTATTAAGTCTATTGCAAGCTAGATGTTTTAGCTTGAGGGGGTTAGTATAATAATGCATTGGGGTTATTTGTGTAGTGAGTTTAATTTACATTGCTAGAGTTGTAGCTTTGTATATAGAGGTATTGTCATTGCTAATAAATTGTAATCCACTTTCACCATTTCTTATTTCCTTAATAATCAATGCACCATGACTTATTATTCATATTTTCATAATATTCCATAATTTTCAGTATTTTAAATCCTACAGATCTTGTAGTTTAATATTTCTAGTTTTGTATTCTTCAGAAAATCAATGTATCATGGAACAAGTTTCATATTAGAAAATACTAATAATTAAGAATACCTTTACAAAATGTTTTTAGTTTTGTATTCTTGTGATTGTTATCTATGACTTATGAATTCAATCATTTATGAAATTTATTATTTTGCTTTAATCCTTCTTTTAAACTTTTGTAGTTTTATTGTTACCGTTCTTATCAGCATCATTTATATTTAAAGGATGATTTAGAAGTTATTGACCTTGTAACTTTTGTTTATGTTGTTATGATAATGTGTTATTTGTTTCTTGATGTTATTTAAATAATTTTAAATGTACATATCACACTCACACACACAGAGACGTCCCTTCACCTTTTAAGAACTATGTCAAAAACATGATGTTTGTGCCTACTTTCTGTAGCAACAATAATAACAATTTATGCCATAATCCTATTACATAGAGTTGACTACATGAGTCTTTTCTTTCATACATTTCTATTTATTATCTAATCTCTAATTAAATTATATAAATTTGAATTTTTTCTAATAATTCCCAACTAAATAATTTTAGGTCTTCCTCTACTCCACTTCTACCCTATTCCTAATAAAATATTTTTTTAGTTCATTTCATATGGTATTACCATTTATCTAAGTATATGCATCTCAGTAACATTAACTTTTTGTATATGGTCATGTTTTACAATCATAACAATTTTATACAATTTTCCTTTTATTTTTAAGGTTTCTTGTTACCACATAATAATTTAAAAGCATTTTTTCACTTCATCCATCTTACTTTAATTCTATGAATAACATCTTCAATAATTTCACTATGCTACTTATTATAAATACTGAATGTTTAAAAGTTTTGCTTTTATAAATCTCATATTCATCTCGGTATATACTTTCATTATTATTACTATTTTCATTAAATTTACAATCCATATATACAGTTATTGATTTACTCAATCTAAATCCTTCAGACTTTGAAGTATCTTTTTATAATTCTAATTTAGGACTAATTTTTAACCTAATTTCATCAACTAAAATTGTCATCAACAAATAGCATGTACTAGGGTATTTTTCCTTGAATTTCTCTTTCTTTAGGCCTTCCTTTATCTCTTTTAGTTTCTTTTATGCTAAGTAATTTTGCTTTTGTAACTGGTGTATTCTTTTGTTTCCTAAGAATATAATCAAACCACTTAAGCTAATTTTCTCTTCTCTTATCTTCAATTGATTCAATTCTTGTTCTATTTCTTTTAAAATTATTTTTAGCTTATCTCTTATATGTTACCACTCATCGATGCAAGCATATTCACTTCAACAAATTAACTTTTTACATATGGACATACTTTACAACCTAGCATTTTGAGTTGCAAAGTGTAACTAGGCAAATAGAAGTTTTATAGAATTTTTGTTTTAATTTTAAGGGTATTCTCCTATCACACAATACTCCAAAAGCATTTCTTTACTTTATCTATCTTACTTCAATCTTATGAATAACATCCTTTGTAATTTCACCATTGCTACTTAATTATATATCCAAATATTTAAAAGTTTTTATATCTTATGACCATTTAAGCATATTCCTTCATCATTATTCTTATTTTCATTGAACCTATATTCTATGTATTCAGTTATTGATCTATTCGATTTAAATCTTTTGGATTGTAAAGTATTTTTTCATAATTCTAATTTCAAACTAATTTTTGACTACTTTCGTCAATTAAAACTGTCATTAGCAAACTGCATAAACTAATGTATTTCTCCTTGAATTTTCTAGTTTTTTCATTCATAAGCAAGATAAACAAGATTCATGTTCATGAGAGGTTGACAAGTATGGACAAACAATTCAAAAATATTCTATTTGATGGGGTGATAGGCAATCAATGACATGTATTGGAATCTATCCTTGTAGAAGATAATGGTGATGTTGTCTTCCTTGAATATTGTACTTATCCTAGAGATGGTAGAGTATGTAGTATAATATACTAATGAAGAAGATGATCCATCAAGGCAACTTAGCCCTTGTAGGAATACAAATTCTATCACACCATGTAATATGGTGATCAAGGAGTCCAAGTCCCTTGTGATACATTTCCTTTGGTGTGTAGAAGATGAAAAAGTAAATCACCGTAAGGAGATGATGATATTCTATCTCAAGCAAACTCTAACTATATTGGCACAGGTATCATACAAGGTCTTGATTCTCATGAAAGTGATTATGGAGGTGGTTATTCTCATGGACCTGAAGAGTACTTTAAGTAGTGATAGTGATGGGTCATGAAAAGTAGTCTTTGTGTAATCCACCTCAAGTCAGAGAAGTGGTCAAGAGCACAATGATTGGGATTTCGCTTCTATTTTTCATTATCTTCAGGTTCAATCAATCCTACAAGTTCATGATGCTTCCCTCCACTTGGCACCTTTTGGTTATCAGCATCCTTGCTAGCCACCCATATTGACCAGCTTACTAGCCAAACATTTATGTACTTCAATGTTAACTCAACAACATCCACCTATAGGTTTTCTTGGTTGCTTGCCAGAAAGAGAATACCATAGGTACATTGTAGAATGCATGCAATATCACTCCCATTATTTGTGGGAGGATTTTGTCTACTGGAGAGAAAGTTAGGAAGACAACGCCGACAATTTGACGAAGGCATTGTACATGGTATTAGGCTGTATGAAAGGTTGATTGCTCTACTATTGTAATATTATTATTTATATATGAAGTTGTGAACAACATATTCTTCTGCAACTTATATTAATGTATGATATGTTTCTATTGAAATAAATATTCAAAAATTAAAACAAATTCTTTTTAAATGTGTATTATTGTTTAATTTACCAGTGAATGCTCATGCTTTTTATTTTATCTAGTGAATATGGTGTACTTAATGCAACCTTCATGTTTTCTTCGGTCTTCCAATGTATATAATTTCAATTGATTGCATCACAGGTTTGATGCTTGAGTGGTTCAGAAGCCGCTATCTGAGATATGATATGTAGAGTTTTATTACTGAATCAATATTTTATATTTATTTTATAGTGTAATTTTTTGATTTGATTTTTGACTTACCCAATATCAATTCAGACCATTTTTATATCATGACATTTTTTAACTACATTTCCTTATTGACATGCTTATAATGAAGCATATCAGTGGCATAATTATTATGCGTGTAGTGAAGGTGCCATTTGTGGTCAAGGTGCCTCAATGTCGACTAATTTTTCCTTGTAATTATTTTTTTAGTTTTTGGCCATCAAATGTCTATTATTTACTTTTCATTTTTTCCAAGTGATCTCTACTTGTTATTGAGCATTTGACTTATTATTATGATTGCTGTTATCATGAGTTTGTTATTGCTATTTGTTATGAAGTCTTTTGAGCTGACTATACTCTGAAGTAATTGTTCCTATTGAGATTAATAATGATTTGAAGGGGAATGCATTTATATTCAGATTGTTATTGTTAACTTTGTGAAATTATATATCAAATTACTAATGGGTATTTGTAGATATGTCAGAAATATATGTAAGATATTTATTGAAATTGAATTTTTATAATCACTTAGGTGTCATCAGGACACACTTCCATGACACCCTGATGCCATGATAACTATGATCAATGGATATTGTGCTGATACTTCCCAAGTGTGCCATTTGAAATAAAGTTGAATCTGACACTTATTTTTCCAGGATGATTGGAAAAGAAATACAATTAGCAAATCATTTGTAATTTTACATAAAAGGATGGTATAGTTTTTTATCTTTTTTGAACTTTTAGAGAAAAATTGATTATTTGTTATTCTTGTAAATTTTGAAAGGCCACCTACTTCGTTTGAGAGGATAATGTGAATGTGGTGTAATTCAGATTCTTTTCTTTTTGTCTTCGATGCTCTCTTGGTTAATACTTTTTCAGTGACTGTTCATACTTTTATCACATTGATATATCCACGTAAGACTAGTTTTTGAAACTCATTTGCAGATGGATTATATAAATACTTCACATCCAAATTTCATTGGTGGAAGTAAAGCTGTGGAGATTGCATTGCAGCAAGTCAAATCTTCAAGAATACCATCATCGTTGCCTAGAGCAAAAGTAAATTTTTATACTCATGCCCTTTGGTTTTTTAAGTAGATAGAGAATGTTTCTGCATTAAGTAACTTTTTGTGTACATATGGTTTATTCTGAGTCAATGCTGCCTTCTTCTTTGGGTCAAATTGGGTTCAAATTGGCCGTTTGTATAGAAGTCAAGTTCTCAAAGCTTTACATCTCATCTGGAACCACTTGTTGAATAAGTGCTTATTAAAAAATGCAACCTATTTGATAAGGTGTCTGAGGACAGCTTATTGAACGTGCTGTAAAATGAACTGTTAAGCCTTGCTCACATTTCTCCATAAGCTAGATAATCACATGTATTTGGAAATGCTTATTCAGATGCAGCATATTTTAAATAAGCTGATGTGAATAAGCGGTTCCAAATAGGGCTTTAGTATTAGGAAATCAATTTGGTGGTTTATTTGATAAGCAGACACGTTCTGTTACCTTTTGGTTGTTTTGATAGGGAAGCTTAGAACCTAATTTATTTGTACTTAATTCATGGGGAAATGTTTGAAGAGAGGGAACTACTTCCAAGTGTTTCTTTTTGCAATCATGTAAATCTGATCTATACTAAAATTCTACATTTCTAAAAAACTGAACCCTAGTAAATAAGTACACATTTTTATGCTGGTTAGCCGTGAAGTAGATAATTCCTTATTGGTTGATCAGGATGGAATAGACTTGGACAAACTTCCAGCATCTGAAAAAGGTTCAAAATCTCGAGCTATTTTTGCTCGATCTGGTGTGAATGGATTTGTTGCTGACCAGGTATCTTAACGTGCTTCTCAGGTTTTGTTGTGAGCATTTTTGATTAATATATTTTTTGAGTTATATGATTTTCCTGATGGAAAGTATTCATGATTAATTCTATGTGACTAATGAGTAGTTGGTGAAGCCTGCTGGAGATACTGAGAGACCAGGATCAGCTGGTATTTTTCTTATTTTTTCATCCATGTTTGTAGTTTTTATTACATGCATTTGATAAACTACTAAGTCAACCTCTTTAATGTTGTAGTTGCTATGATAATTATCTGGAACTCTTTGATGCTCAAATGTGATCCTAATATATAGTTGATATCTTGATGTAAGATTATCATAGAAATTTCATGCTTGTATGCGAATTTGTTTCATCTCATTTCAAGCATATGCAGGTGGCTCTTCTGGTTCAGGCTGGGGCATTTCATCAATATTTGGTGGTACTGACACTCGTGGCACGACCAAAGAAAATTCCATGCCAAAATCTCTTAATGATCCCAGTCAGAGTGTTGACATCTTGGTTTCTATGATTCAGTTGAAAGAGGTAGCTCAGAGCCCTGTTCTTTGTTGAAAGATTCTAATGGTAGTATTATCTTTGTGTTAATATAATAATATGTGCATTCCATTTCATAGCCACCGACAGTTTTGAAGCCTTCAGATAATCAGACAGAACAAGAGGGTGTAGAGATATTTGTTACAAAGTTGTTACTTCGATCATATTATGATATTGTGCGAAAAAATATTGAGGATTCAGTGCCCAAAGCTATCATGCATTTTTTGGTAAGTTTTATTTTCTAATTTTAGACCTTACATTGACACAAAAGGAAGTATTTTAATATTTTGATGTAGTAATTTTTATTATTTATGCTTTATTTTTAATGAATCTGTAATACGTAGAATATCCAATGGTGGTTCCGATCTCATGTATCAAAGCATCAAGCTGTCATAAGTAAATGAAAAGTATTACAAGATTATATGTAATTATTATGTGTTTATTTATTGTGAACTAAAATTGATACTTGAAAGTTGTAAAATATAAGAATGGATCAAGATGAAAATAAAAATAATGAGGTTTTTAAATATATAAAGGAAAATAATTGAAATAAAAATATGGGAGGTGTTAAAACACCGGCCCTTCTTTTCATGGCCCAGCACCTGGGATGTCCTAAGTAAATTTAAAAAATTACATGATTATATGTAATTATTATGTTTTTTTATTGTTGGCTAAAGTTAATGCTCAAAAGGTGTAAAATATAAAAATGAATCAAGATTAAAATAAAAATATTGACTTTTTTTTGGAGAATGATAAAATTAGTTCTTATTAGGTAAGAATAATCAAAGTTTACAAAGGGATGAGCGAGAAGTTCGCCCCGGGGAAAAAAGAGAAATGGCTAAGAGGAAAAAATATAAAATAGAAAAATGTAAAAATACACATACCCCAGTGCTTGGTTATCCAGGAGTTGAAGCACCATGTCGCCAGATCTAGGATACTACTCAAAACCCTCTGCTCATTACAGAAGATTGTTCCCCACGTCCCTCTGTTGTTTCCAAGCTACAATGACTCAGCCACCTTCCTCTCTATCCCTCGCTTGTCTCTCTCTCTCTCTCCATTACAGAGTGCAAGTGCTGCTATCTATTCCAAATTATAGGATGCCTCTACCAGTATTTCATATATGTGTAGATGTTTATGAAACTTTAGCAAAATGCATTGGACATTGGAAACTAAGTTACTTTAATATCTTATTTGTACAATAATTTCGTTTAATTATAATCAATTATTTTATGATTACATGACATGGGCGTGCAAGCATTGAATGTAAATAAATCTGAGATAGTGTTTGTATAGGCTTTTCTGTAAGTCTGAACATTTTAGGGAGTTGAAGTAGAAAAGATAATAGAAGACACTTCCAAATGCCTAATGAAAAAGCTAGACGTATAATATTTCCTGTGATAAACTAGTCTTTAAGTTCCACATCAATATTTAAGGAGTTTCAAATCAAATATTTAAGGTTAAGAAAATGCACTTCCAAAGAGTTTTTTTTGTTTTTTGTTGATCTTACAAGAGTATTCATAAAGTTGATAACATGTGAGTCTTAATGAACACTCAAACGGTCTGGTACACTAAAAATATCTAAAGAGACGAAAACTTGTAAAAGATCTTAATGCAGTTTAATCTTGTTATTCTGGTTTCTGTTATATGCCTAGTTAGGAAGGATCAAAGTTGACGATAACCGAAATATGGTACTAGATGTGAATGCATATTATCACCTTTAGAATTTTGGAAGCTAACAAAGAAGTTCTTGCTTTTATGTAGAGGTTATTGATACGAACTATATGATCCTTCCTAGGTTAATCATACAAAGCGAGAATTGCACAATGTTTTCATCAGGAAGCTTTACAGGTGTGCTTATTATATTTCTTTTTCATATCCCTGTCGAGCTTTCAAGATTCTTTACATTGCAAGCTTGTTTTTATTTGATTTTATCATGTTGTGGACTTTACTGCAAACAGGGAAAGTCTTTTTGAGGAGATGCTGAAGGAACCAGATGACATAACTGCAAAAAGGAAGCGTACAAGAGAAACACTCAGGGTTTTGGAACAGGCTTTCAGGGTATGCATTTTAAGAGTTTCTTGGATTTTGAAATGCAGAATATTTCCTATGTTTTTGCCTTCTGTCATATATTGTATAAGCTTGCATGCGTATCATTTTCTCTCAGAAAACTTATTTAATATTCACTCTGTTTGCTTATGATGCTCCACTTTTTTTCCCCTCTTTTCTAGACTCTGGATGAACTGCCTCTTGAAGCTGAAACCGTTGCAAAGGGTTACAGTTTGAGCTCAGATGTAACTGGATTGCCGAAAATCCATGGTTTGCCATCATCTTTTTATTCTAACAGTGACAACAGCTCATCTTATTCAGCTTCTCCCAAAAACCCTAAATCAAGGAGGTCTATTCACTCAGGAGAGCAGCCTTCTCCCATGAATGCAAACCCTGACACTAACGGGTTGGGATCTTATCCCACAATTGATATTTGATTCATTTTCAAAAGGAAAAGAAAGAAAGAAAGCTGAAGATTTTAATTTTTCCCTGTTGCAATACGAGTCCATTGGCGCCAATAAGATCAGGGAAAGAAACATTCGATCAATTTCTATCATATGTAGTTTTTTTTCCCCCCTTTTTAGCAACTGGTATATTCCTGTTCCCTCACAAAAAGTATCAAGCATACATACAAGGAGATGCTTGACTCTCGTTGGAACTTCAAGAGGACACAGAGGTATGTAAGAGCTATGCTCTTTATTTCATTACCGGTCATCACCGAAAGGATTCTCAAAGCTGACATTGTATAGAAACGACAGCTGCATTAGTGGGCATTCATTCAATTTTGAAGTGATGAATGATCGCGCCTGGCGTACCAGCAAGTATTTGCATCATTTTGCTATTCCATTCTTCATAATGCTAGATCATCCAGCTTGTCTTGGTTGTTAACAGGTTAAAATGGGATTTTGTGTGTCGAGCAAAAATGAGGGCGATAGCTTCCGTTTAATTATCGCAGCTAAAAGTAGTTTTTGGCGGTCTTCATGACAGGTGTTCAATGAAGAATGCATACGACGGTTACTTCATGCTTGAGCAAATATCTAAATGGAAAATGGCACAAAGGAAACTAATAAAGAAACACAGCAATAAACTCTACATTTTTTTTTGACTAATGTTCTTGTGTTCGTGCCTGTCATAATCCATTTGGGAAACAAAATGCTTCTGTCGATGTAAACAAATGAAATTAAATTGTAATTATGTCCTCCATCTTGTGGCAAGATAAGGTAAAACTAATCTATGAAATTACTTATGGTTTGATGCGAATGTGCATTTATATTATTGATTTTTTATGGGATAAGCTTGCGCTATTCCAACTTCATTTGTTGTAACTTGGCCTAATATTGGTCTAACATGTCTTCCATTGTCAACATTTGGAATTTTAAATAAATAAATGAAAACATTATATCGAGATAAAATTTTCAACAAATTACGTCACGGCAAACTTTCTATATACTATTGATAGTTTGTGTAATAAAATAAAATTGTGTTTTGTATTAACTTTGAAAACAAAAAAATTATTTTCCAGTAAAAATGGGAAAGGTGGAAAACCCTAAGGAAAATCTATTCATGTTCCATGTTTTCAAAAGCAAGAAAACCTTTAAATATTTAGATTAATTATCAATATTTATCTAATTGAAATAAAAATGTCATATTGTATTTGTAATTATCTAATAACTTAATCCGTAAGGTAACTTGTACCTTTCACGTACTCATTAAAAGGATGCAAACACAAATCTAGAGAAATTCCTTAAAAGATGCGTCTCCAGAAAAATCTTAAGTTAAAAAATCGTCAAGTTGTAATGACTTTCTTTTATATAATCTAAGAACCCCATGTACTAAATTTTTAAGCGTTTGTTAGAATTCGACACTCTCAATGTTGAGTTCTGAATAGACAAGTTCCAACACGAATGTAACTATAATTTAGATGATTAACTTAAAACTTAAGAAGTGTCAAATGCCATTACATTATCGAATTCTATAGATCAATTAGAAAAAGAAAAAATACATAAGACGATCTAACACCGAAGTTCTCCCTTCCAGAGTAATTATATGTATTTTACCTTGACTTGTATGTCTATTTTTAATAATATTTATTTTTAAAAAATCTCGCAACATACAAAACACCTGATAAGTAGAGGACGGATGATTTTTTCCCGATAACGGTGAGTGTAGGACGAATGTCACCGCTTCGGAGACGAGGGACCTTATCTGCGTCCCTCGTTTTCACGTCCCCTCTTCAGAAAACAGAGCACGAAAACGAAACAAGGAGCGTGAGGACGTGGCTTTCGTCTTAACGCACACGTGGCGGCGTCGCCGCTGGTCCTGCCAATCACCGAAGGCCGAGTTCCTCTTTCCGAATTCTCTCACGCCTTTCCGATCCCTTTCATTGGTTTTTTCATCGCTCTGCTCTGTTTTGTTGTGCTTCCTCGTGTCGGAACGACGAAAATCCAGCCGTCCATCTGTCCATAGAGAAACGACGACGACAATGTCGATCTGGCTGCCTTTTCGGGAAGGCACCGCGGGGCTGCGATGTGGACACCGACAACGGTGCCATCACCGCCTCCCGCCTGAAGGGTGAGGAGCATGAGAACAAGCCCACCGCGCAAACCGAAACGCCTTCCCGGCCACGTTCGTACACCAGAATAGTTTTTTTTTTCAAAAGATAAATTCAAATAAAAAGAAAGAAATCTTTATATATATATATATATATATATATATATATATTGATATAAACTGTGACCAGAACCAACGGAACTAGTGCTTCCTCTCCTGCACCGTTGCCATGGCGACCTCGGCTCCCTTCGCGGCCGGCAGCGCCGCTCTCGTACCGGCTCCCAAATCCAGCAACATCGTCACATCCAGGAGCAACCTCATCGGATCCAACCAGATGCTATTCCTCAAAAGAATCGGGAGCCAATGCCACTTGTGCTGCTACTCCAAGCGTCTGTCTGTCAGAGCAGTCGCCGGTGAGCGTGAGGTGAAGGGCTCGTCTACCGGAGAAGGTTTGGCGTTGATCGTCGTACACTTTCGGTCTCTGTGTTATTCTGATCTGTTCTTACGCAATGCGTTTCTTTCTTCTTCTGATGACTAGAGTTCTCGTACCTTTGAGGAAATGAGTTACTACTTCCCCTTTTTGTCTATGCGTTTTTCTGATCTGTTATTGTGCAATGCGTTTATTATGTATTGTCTACATCCGTCATTTTGCGCCTTTCTCTCTTCATTTTGTTGAATGTTACTAGAAATCTGGTATTTCAATAGGAAATGAGTTCCTGATGTCTTCTTTTTTTATGTTCTCGAAGTTTGTTGTTTTTACATGTATCGGTTGGATTCCTATCGCGAATTTTACTCTTTTTGGTCTTTGAATTCTTGAAATAGTCGTTCCTTTTTCGTTAGACTTGTTTATGGAATACTCAATTTGATACTTTTGTGTGCATTTAATTTTTCAGGGGAGTTTAGAGCTTTTGTGCTTTTAATGATTATGCTTGCTTCTATGGTGTAGGTATGGCACGGGGGGTCTGACATGCTCTTAAGTTCTACTGTTTTTTTTAGCTAGTTCATTTTTACTAGCGTAGCATGAAGATCGTTAAAACAAATTAACCAGATAGATACGACCTTTTTCATAACGCAAGTCACATATCATAATTAAACTACATTGTTTGAAGACTTATCACTCTGAATCAATTGCAGATAATTCTCTAAAAGATTGCCAAATCTCATTCCAGAAAAAGTATAAAAAAGTATCTCCCGTAAGGATGATGCCAGATGATTTCATTTGATAAAATTAATATGTAAGATATTTTTGTTGGATCATTTCGGCAATATTTTGTAAAATATAGAATCTCTGTGCTTTATTTTCAAATCTTCTCTTGTTATTAGTATTCAAATCACATGAACAACTTAGTTTAAATAATTTGGAAGTTAATTCGTGAAAACCTTTAACTAATTCTCAATTTTTTCTAATTTCAGATTTTATTGCTTTGTCTACTTATATCATACTTACTATCATATAAAGTGAAGAGGAGAGTTGATGGGTCTTGATGATATCTTTTCTTCAATCCGATTTTTATCTATGTACCTTTTCTCACATATATAGTTAAAAGATTTTTCTACCAGTCCCATGGTAACTAATTGATGTCATACCACCACCACCCCCTCTCTCTCATATTCTCCCGCTTTTTAAACCTCAGATGTTATAAATCATATATTTGAGGGCAAGTCTTGAGGCAATGGCATGGGTACTTCGTTGTGACTGTAAACAGCCTCTCCACTTGCGGAGGTAGGCTTCCACACACTTGGAGTCTTTTCATACTCTACATTATTGGAGCCTTGTGTAGTAGGTGTATCCTTTTACATATATGTTAGCGTGAGAGGAAAGTAAGTACCAAATGTGTGTATTCACTAATGAGTAATGAGGGGATACAATGATATATAGAAGGATTGGATACGTAACAAATACCCAATTACCCTATTACAATAATTCCCCTAATAAGGCAAAATACTCTAACAGAGAGATAACATATCCTATTTCTCTCCTATGTTTTCCTTTACTTTTTCTGTTCTACTTTTTTCAAAATTCATGATCTATTTTCTAGAATCTCTAATTTCTTTTAAATCACAAGCAAGATTGCATCTACCTTTCACTAGTAATTAAACCATGATGTTAAGGGCACAAAGATGTTGTGGCTCACATTCAACCTAAAGATTGAACTTGAAACTAAAACTGACTTGCCCATTATGGAAGGACCAAAGTCCAATATTTGGAACCATACCAATGGCGACAGTAGAAAAATCCATAGACAACAAATTCGTGAACTAGATAACCCAAAATTGAAGAACAAATTGTATACTAATTATAAATAATATCAATTTCAGAAAAAAGAACCCAGTTCACAGACACCTTTATATTATCTGAATTGCATGAATGCTCTCAATCACATTAAAAAAATTGGCATCAGCCCTTAGAATTTATCCTAGGTTTACTCACACAAACATTAGAATTTTTGTTAAGAGACACTTTGGCTATTATAAATCCAATTCAACAGCTAGAATTTTCATCCTATGACTATGATTTGTGAAAAAATGTGGATGCTTTAATTCATTTGCAATGGATGGAGAATTCTATTTTTATACTGTTCTATATGCACATGTTTTTTCTATTCTCATGAAGCGCATGGCTCCTCCCATCATTGCTTGAAATGCCAGGCTTGGATTATTACCATTTGAAAATTCAAATTTGTGATTTTGGAGCTCATGTTTCATGTTCTTGATCCTTAAAATCTTTCTGCAGGTGATCCGTATCATCCAAGGTTATCTGCATATGATTCTGACTCTATTGCATCAAGTATCAAATATCATGCTGAATTGACTCCTTCATTCTCCCCGGAGCATTTTGAGCTTCCTAAGGCTTATTTTGCAACTGCGGAAAGTGTCCGTGATGCACTTATTATTAACTGGGATGCAACGTACAATTTCTATGACAAAATGAATATGAAACAGGCATACTACCTGTCAATGGAATTCATGCAGGTATAACCATCTACTTTATGATGGTTCTTGTGATTTATGAACCTATACTATTATGGAAGTAAATAATAATAAAGAAGACAAATTCAATCAACTGCATCTTGCGCAAGCATCTTACAAAATTAGTATGTTTTTTCTTCATCTATGATGACATCTGTATTCATATATGAGAAAGGTCTCTGTTTATTTTTGACAACTTATGCAGGGTAGAGCTTTGCTAAATGCAATTGGTAATTTAGAACTCACTGGTGACTATGCTGATGCATTGGGAAAACTTGGTCATAGCCTTGAAAACGTGGCAAGACAGGTTGGATCATCTATTCCTTCTTTTTCACAACTTTGTGTAAAAGATCAAGACTGTTTCCATGTGTTCCCATCATAGATGAAAGATGGACAATCTGTGTAATTTGGAGCTTATGCTTTTTTTTTTCTATTGTATTGCTTTTTATTGTGGAATTGCATGAATAACAGATACATCTATTGCATGAAAAACACAGATACATCTATTTTGATTATAGTTTGTAACATGTAGGAGCCTGATGCTGCACTTGGAAATGGTGGCCTAGGACGTCTGGCTTCCTGTTTCTTAGATTCCTTGGCAACACTAAATTACCCTGCCTGGGGTTACGGTCTTCGATACAAGTATGGTTTGTTCCAACAGCTTATTACAAAAGATGGTCAGGAGGAGGTTGCAGAAAATTGGCTTGAGGTTGAATCAGTTTTCTCCAGTATATTGAAAGCATTTTCATATTATACATTGTTTCATGGCTGAAAATAATTGGTTTGATTCACACTGTTTATTTTGTTTAATTCTTAATTTTCTTTGTCTAATATGGCAATTTCTTATCATTTGCAGATGGGAAATCCATGGGAAATAGTAAGGCATGATGTTTCATATCCGGTGAAATTTTATGGCAAGGTGGCTGTTGGATCTGATGGGAAGAAACATTGGATTGGTGGAGAAAATATCCTGGCTGTTGCGTATGATACCCCCATACCTGGTTATAAAACAAAAACAACAATCAACCTCCGTCTCTGGTCGACAAAAGTTCCCTCTCAGGAATTTGATTTACAATCCTTCAATGCTGGTCAACATGACAAAGCAATTGAGGCCCAAACAAATGCTGAAAAGGTCTGAATCTGCTGTTATTTTTATGAATCTATCTTATGATGTAAATTTTTGTAAGTTTTAACTCCAATGTTTTGATCTGATTAGCCAATTCACAAGAACTCTAATTTTCCTACTATTTATGTTAGTTGTTAAAAATATTTTCAGAATGGAACTTCTGATTTATTCATTGACTTAATTAGATTTAAACAATGCATTTTGCATCATAATGACAAATTTGTCAGCTGTGCTAATTCAATTTTCAGATATGCTATATATTATATCCTGGTGATGACTCTCTAGAGGGCAAGACTCTTCGTTTGAAACAGCAGTATACCCTATGCTGTGCTTCACTTCAAGATATTATAGCCCGTTTTGAGAGAAGATCTGGAAACTCTCTGAATTGGGGGGACCTTCCCAAAAAAGTTGCCATACAGATGAATGATACACACCCAACACTATGTATTCCAGAGTTGATTAGGATACTGGTTGATGTAAAGGGCTTAAGCTGGCAGGAGGCTTGGAATATTACTCAAAGGTGTATTAATTACTTTATGTTCATTTACAAGTAAATATGAACTTATTCTCTGAATTTGTTACAATACATATACTACCCTTCTTGAAATCATTTAAAATAGATGAATTCCAATAATGTTTTTGATCAGAGATTCCTCATGGTTGGTTGGAAGTATTATTGGTAGAAGGGAAAAAAGCAGAAGCTCTTTATTCAGATGTGTTGATTGAGGTCTTGCTGTTGCAAGGAAGTCAATACCTTTCTAAAAGAATAAAAACAAGTGAAGAATTATTGTAATTGTAGGTTTTAGTACCTTTCCATAATATGGCAGCAGATTTTCCTCATCATCTTGCACTTTCGCTAAAGTAATAATATATAATCCTTTTTCTTCTTCTCTTCTTGATTAGTCTAGTGCAATACAAAGTAATATCATAAAATCAATTAATACTTTAGCTGCTGTACTTGCTTCATAAAAAGTTGCAATACCAGTTTGTTTGCCACTTTTGTTTAGTGGAAGTACACTTTTTAGGATTTCTGATCGATGTTATTTTTTTTGTTTGGATCTCTATAATACTGTTTCCAGAACTGTGGCATATACAAACCACACAGTTCTTCCTGAGGCACTAGAAAAATGGAGTTTGGAACTCATGCAGAAACTGCTTCCTCGGCATGTTGAGATCATAGAAATGATAGATGAAGAGGTATGCATTCTACATTTTGTAATACATGGATCTTTTTTTTCAAATGTTAAAGGATTGACAATATATTTTTTATCGTATGTAATGATTGACCAGTTGATTCAAACTATAATTGCGGATCATGGAACTGCCGATCTTGATTTGCTGGAGAAAAAGTTAAAAGAAATGAGGGTTCTAGAAAATATTGAGTTTCCTGCTTCTGTTACTCAGTTATTTGTGAAACCTACAAAAGAAAAGGTTGCTAAGCCAAAAGCTAAGGTACCAGATGAAGACATCGAGAGCTCTGATGTAGATAAGGGTGAAAAAGTTGAACTTGATGAAGAAGCTGTGCCTGAGGTAGAGGAGACAGTTGAAGAAGAACCAGAGCCTCTTAAACCAAATCCTAAACTGCCCAAAATGGTTCGCATGGCTAATCTATGTGTAGTTGGAGGTCATGCAGTAAATGGAGTTGCTGAGATTCATAGTGAAATTGTGAAAGAGAATGTGTTCAATCACTTTTACAAGGTACATGCATTTGATGCTTGGGACATTGTTTTCAAGTCACCTAAGATATATATTTGACTGTTTTATGCTACATTGCTCTTTCCAGTTGTGGCCTGAAAAATTTCAAAATAAGACCAATGGAGTGACTCCAAGACGTTGGATTTGCTTTTGCAATCCAGATTTAAGTAACGTAATAACAAAGTGGCTTGGTAGTGAAGATTGGGTGCTGAACACTGAAAGGTTAAGTGAACTCAGAAAGGTGAAAGGTCATATGCTTTATAGAAATATCCATGTTGATCCCTGTGTACCGATGTTAGACATAAAAAATGTAATACACTATTCTATCGGTTTTAGTTGCATGCTATAGAGAGTTTGAACTTGACATTTTCAATTGGAAAAATGAGGTTGTAGTTTGTAGACATTTGCAGATAAAAATGTTATAGGTTTTTATCATATGATTTAGATATATCAACTTAAAATTTGTCAATGGTAAATATTATATTTGAAACATATGTTTATAAAAAAAAGACATCTGTTTGTTTTAAATGTGATTTTCATCATTGATAGATTTTAATGTGATACATCTAAACCTTGAAATGAACATTTACAATATTTGGTTACGTAATTTCCAACATTAAATTCATTTTGGTTACAGCAACATTAAACTCATTTTCAATTATTTGGTTATATAATTTCCTCTTGATTTTGATACTAGATGCTGATTTTTCAAATTTAGAGGTGAATTTGATCTTTTGCATAATATTAAGAGTTGAGGTTGTGATTTTGGGGTTTGCTTAACCAAAAAAATATCAAATTGGGGTCTATATTAACTATTCATTTTAGATCATGTAGTTTTATGGCTGACCTATCTTTTGCTCAGAGAAATTCAGATAACATGTGATAGGTTGTAGTTTTTATTGTCTGATTGTGTATGCTGAAGCATGTGTTTTTTAAAATTGAGCCTTTTATTTTGTATTTAGTTTAGTAAGAATTTTATATAATAAATAATTTATTTATTTTCTCTGAAAAAACACTTTAACTTGTGTAGAAGTTGGTTAGTTGTTAAATTGAAAAGCCATTTACTGAAGCAAATCAACTTTACAGTGATTGTTTTATTTCTGAAGAAAGATAGTTCAGTTCAAAAAAATAGTAAGAGATTGTTATGGTTTATCTGTAATTGTTACAAGCTTATTCAAATTGAAAAATCCTTGATCTGATCCTTTTTTGTGTTCTAAATTTCTGATATTGAGATTTGTTTTGGGTGAAGTAGTGAATTGGCATCTTTGTGTTTCAGCATTGAACTGGAGCAGCGGTTTGTTTTATTTCTAATATTATCAAATACAATGAAAACCTATCCTTAATGCTGTCCCTCTGTTGTCTCTGAAGTTGATTTACTTTGTAGAACCTTTGATTTCATAATATTTCTTGGTGTGACTGAGAAAGCTCACAGATTCAAAACTTAGGAAATCATGTTCTGTACATGTAGAGGTAAAGTTGTGCAGAATTCGACCCTCTTAGACTCCACATTAATTAGGGCCTCATGCACTAGGCTTATCTTTTTCTTATTCATGTTCTTTTCATTGTTGTTGGCTCTTATAGTTGAACATCAGGTAGCATTTTCTCTGAAACTACACCCTTTTATAGATTTTAGTGGCTGCACCAACATTTATCTTTTATAGATTTATTCAGTTAACTTTCACAATCTTTAAAAATCAATTGCTAGTGAAAACGCTTTGTTTCCACACAATTGCATAGAAAGCGAAGAAAAAACTATGTTTACACAAGTGGAATGCATTTCATGTTTAAGGTCCATGATATCCTGTTCTTGTGATTTCCCCAATTACCTTCCAAGTGAAATTTGCCATATGTGATTATGTTTTGATTGCTAGTAGCCAACATGCATATATCTAATAATAGAACTCACTTTCTATATTTTTGATGCTTACCAATTTTCTTTAAATCTTACTAGTTTGCTGATAATGAAGATTTCCACAAGGAATGGAGGGAAGCAAAAAGAAATAATAAACTAAAGGTTGTCCAACTAATCAAGGACAGAACAGGATATGATGTCAGTCCAGATGCAATGTTTGATATTCAGGTGATTCTATAACTTAAACTATGATTTTTAAGAAAATTTTGAAAAATGCAGTTTTATTTTTTTTTCAGGTCAAACGGATTCATGAATATAAGCGACAGCTACTAAACATCCTTGGCATTGTCTATCGCTACAAGAAGATGAAAGAAATGAGTCCCAAAGAAAGAAACTCAAAGTTTGTGCCACGTGTTTGTATCTTTGGAGGTAAAGCATTTGCTACATATGTGCAAGCAAAACGAATAGTCAAGTTCATCACAGATGTTGGTGCTATTATAAATCATGATCCAGAAATAGGGGATCTGCTGAAGGTTTGTTTTAAATGTTCTTGAAATTGAAAACCTTTTATCTTGGCTCTTCTTTTTTCTAATCTTTGTCATCTGGTCAAAGTTCACAATTAAAAGCAATCCACTATATTTTCTCCATGATCTATGTTTATGTTTTTTATTTTCTTTCTTCAGAGTTCTTATTCAGCTTATAATCTATGGTGGTTCTACTTGTTGATCATAGGGTTTTATTGATTTCGTTCACTGTTAAAACCCTTAGTTAAACACTTTCTTCATGTCTTTATATTGATGCATTTTTTCTTATTTTTTTGCCAGTCAGATAATTTTTTCACGAAATGATCTGTAGGCTAATCAAGATCTTATTTTTTCATGTATTTGTGCAACATTCTGTTGAAATATTTTCATTGATTTTTAAAATTTACTCTCATATATTGTTGTGTCTTGTGAACTACATTCCCTAAAATAATGCATGACATTAACCACTTCAATCTCAAATTTATCTGACTTCATGTCTATCGTTAGGTTTTGTTTGTTCCTGATTACAATGTAACTTTGATTTCAAGTTTAACTTTTCTGGTTTCACATCTATTGTTAGGTTGTGTTTGTTCCTGATTACAACGTAAGCGTCGCAGAGTTGCTTATACCTGCTAGCGAACTATCTCAACATATCAGGTTTTATATTTTTCCTGTCAACTATTGTTTGCCCTTGGTTTGGCATTGCAATTTAAATAGGTTTTAGATGTTATTAATGAGTTGTTGGCAATAGGATTCAAACCTTGATGAAAAGTATGACACTACATGGTTGTTGCCAACTGAGATAGGATAAATGTTGTTGACTGTACTTACATTTGTCCATGAAAGATCCACTAGTGGTCTGCCCATTTCAATTTTTCTATGATAAGGATAATGTATTTGTGCTAGTCTTCCACCTTTTTGTGTCATCGGACTTAAATTTGAGTAAAATTATTAGTTAGGAATATGCAGTCTAGTTCCTGCACTAGTTTATCGGTAACAGATCTGTATATTTGATTGCAAACTCATTTTGTTAACCTTAACTAGAAAGAAAATTTGATAGATATAATAATATAGTAATACAACATACTTCAAATTTATTTGCAGTTGCACATCCTTATCATTTTTTGATAGACTCATCTACTGAGACTTTTTCTGGGTCTTTGACATTCAAACTCAATTATTTTCTCAGTTATTCAAAAAACGCATGCCGAGTGATGAAACTAAATTTCATATGTTTTTCTACCCATGTCACAAACTTAATTGGAAATGTAGAACCAAGCATTGAGAGGCTAAGCTGTATTCGTACTGATCTCATGACTTCACTGCTATGTTTAATGTTTCACTGGTTTTCAGCACTGCTGGGATGGAAGCTAGTGGAACTAGTAACATGAAATTTTCTATGAATGGTTGTGTTCTTATTGGAACATTGGATGGAGCTAATGTTGAAATCAGAAAAGAGGTTGGAGAGGAAAATTTCTTTCTATTTGGTGCCCAAGCACATGAAATTGCAGGGCTAAGGGAAGAGAGAGCTAAAGGAAAGGTTAGTGTTCGTCTGCCAAAATAACTAACTAGGTGGCTACTGTTTCAAATTTTTTTCATGTTAAATTTGTTGCCTCTCTATGTAGAAACCATTGCAGATTCTTCATGATAACCATTTTCTTGTTATTAACAGTTTGTGCCAGACCCACAGTTTGAAGAAGTGAAAAACTTTGTTCGGAGTGGGGTCTTTGGAAGTAATAATTATGACCAGCTAATTGGATCATTAGAAGGAAATGAGGGATTTGGTCGTGCAGATTATTTTCTTGTCGGGAAGGACTTTCCCAGTTATATTGAATGCCAAGAGGAGGTTGACAAGGCATATAAAGACCAAAAGGCAAGTACATGCTGTTATGCATTCTAGTTTTATATTTTTATGGGAAAAAATTGCATTACTTCTTTCGATTAGATTTTTTACTTTTGGGTAAGAGGGTTTTATATCAAACCTAGACATGCATATATCAAAAACAAGCGGTAGAAATTTAGAAAGTGTTATGGTACTTCTAGATTGAAACAACTGTTTCATAACTGAGCTCTTATTTATAACTAGGGCTGTATTTATAACTGTGAGCTGTGACATTGTTTTTTTTGCAACAACAATTACTGCTTTAATCCCACTATCATGGAACAGCAAACGACGTGAATCATTTCTCTCCAATATTCTCGCATCACATTATGCAATTTCAAATGCTTTTCACTGTTTCTTCAGTCCTCGACTCCTTTTAATTTCACCTAATTTATTGATCGTTTCTTATATATGTGTACGTGCACATATTCTTTAGACATGCCCAAACCATCAAAATTGATCTTTTCTAATATTATTCTAAACTGCTTTTCTTTTTTTCTAAACTGGTACTACTACAATTCTATCTCAGTGAATTTATTTCATTATTTATCTCATGAATTATGACCATTCATCCACATTAACATATTCATCATATAAACTGGTACGGTTTCATCAACAAATATTTTCTTGACTTTTGTCACTAACTTACTTTTCAAGATTTTCATTATTGCGACATTTATAATAAATTTTACAACATTCTTTCCTTTTTATTATTTTTTACGTTTTTTTGTTATTTTTTGTTTCTTTAGATGGTGATGCTATCTCTTCGGATTCTCTAAAGCTTTCATTTGATCAGAATGTACTTGAAATTTTCCTTGGATATACTAGGAAATTCCTTTGATCTAGGTATCTATGGTTAGACAGAAAAATAAATTTACCAAAATATACAGGATCAAAAAGCATGTCCTTGGATGCTCTATTTATTTGGAAACCTTCAGATATACCTGTTGGAACTCGGATATCCACAATGCCACATATCTTATATGTTTCAAGTACAAGGACAGTATTTTTTTATCAGAAAAAGTATGGTTGCAGTATTATCAGTCTTTATCGTCATATTGAATTCACCAAAATAATTTGCTTGGGAAGCACTATTGAATTCTTTATATCTCATATTGATGAGAGTCTCACATTGAGTTTGCCTTTTTTTTAAAAAAAATTTACTTGGGAAGTAGTGAAACTATAATATATACGCATAGATTGATTAATCTAGGTTTTTGGATTCTTTCGTAAAACTTGAAGACTCACCATGTAAGTCACTGACAAGGAAGACCCGTAATCATCTGATGACTTCTTAGATTTATTGCGATGGCTTATGGTTGTCTCCAGGCTTTTTTGATTATGAACCATTCTATTATTCTGACCAGCCGACTTCCACTTTCACAGGCGTGGACGCGGATGTCAATATTAAACACAGCTGGTTCCTACAAATTCAGTAGCGACCGGACAATTCATGAATATGCAAGAGACATATGGGAGATTGAACCTGTAACTCTGCCATAGATGCATAACAAGTTCAGAACCAGCGACTGGGGAACCATGTGCTATGAACTCAAGGGTCAGGGCATCATACCTGTTACGCCCGTGCAAAGCTTTTTCTCTTTTCAAACAGTTGAATGAAATGTTAGTCTTCATGATCTACGACGAATATTTGCTTTTCCCGTATGCGTTAGCCTGTAGATTGTAAAAAAGTGTCGGAACATGATTTCCAGCAGTTATAGTAAAATAAATGCCACGAAGCAGGGTCAATCATTTGTTGGTGTCTTTGTAGTTCCTATCTTACTGCTAGGCCCATGAAAGTTATTGGAGATTGAAGTTTGGATACGGCCAGTTTAGATTTTTAGTGGATTTCTGAGTGTTTTGGTCATCTAGTTCTGTAATTTGTAGCTTCACTTCTCTTGTATAATTATATGTCACAATGCCTGCATCAAACTACAGTGGTCTCTGCATTTTTCTTCACCTAGATTAATTCTAGCGTAATGCATGCAACCAAGTGACTGAGTTTTGGGTATGTACGTAAATGGTGAGACTGCAAAGGTAAAACCATATATACATTTCGGTGATAAAGTTGCATGACGTAATTGGTAAGGCAAGTAATTTTAAGGTGTAGGCTTGCAGGTTGATGTTCATCTTTGGAAGTTGGTTAAAATTTTTGACAATTTAATTCTTGCATCTCAAGAGATAGTGGATAGGATGATATTATATCAACAAAATTCAGGTAAATAAATTGCCCGGTAAACTCGTAGAGGATGAGTTCGTTTTAGATCATGGACGGAGACTTGTTGGTTTTTGGATGGAGTGGTGGAAATATTCACCCTATGACAGAGGAAAGAGAAGAGATGGATTATGTTTCTTTTTGTCATAAAATAAGCAACTCAACAAATAAAATGTATACGTGGAGCACTGATGAGAAATGATTAGTCATAAAATTTCTTTAATTTTTGTGTCTGTCATTCCCTTTGGCAAGGTGGCAGAGTCACAACTATTACATGAAATCAGTTAATTAATAAAGCAAAAACAGCTCCTCAATTAACGCCTTTACTGAAAGAATCAATTCATTACATAATTGGAAAAAAGGAAGAGGTCTGCTTTGCAAAGAAGTTTACATTATGACATTAATTTTGCAAAACATCCTTCACATCATATTTGTGAGATTTTAGGATGATTTCTTCAATGAACTTCTACCATGATCTTTCATCTATATGGTAGTAATCATGGACATGCTTAAAGCACCATAAATTTATAATTTCCCCACAGCTTGAGTTTTTCATCCATTGAAGAGAAATCCTAGTGTTCTGGATTCCCTTGTCGATGGATATATGCTTCCAGAAGGTGCTACATTGATTAGAATCAAGTATTAATTTTTGACCGACATGATATCATCATCACCTGTTTACCACCATAATGCAATAGAATCGGTTCCTCCACTACAGATACGGGGGAGATTAGGAGTTGGTGATGGCTCTACTAATCTGTATCATATTCTGTTTACCACACATATTCTGTCCTTCTTCTTCTTCTTCTTCTTCTTCTTCTTCTTCTTCTTTTACATATGTAAGATCTACGAAAGGCATCAATAATCAAAGAAAATGCAACCCAGTCGACGTATGGTATTAGGAGAGAAATTAACTTGATTGCACTCAATTCAACAGGCACGAGGTAAGTTTAGTAAATCGCCACCAAGATAAGAAGAAAAGAGATGGATAAGAATCATAGGATGGACAGCCCCTCATGGCTATCGGCCTGGTACGAGGAAGGAGAAGCAGGCAGTGAGTACTACGCACTGTATGATGCTTGTTGTTAAATGTAAGAACGTTCTGGATTCAATCCTATAAATTAAATGCCCAACATAAAAATAACTACTTCCAATTCTTGGGATCAAAACCAGTTGATTGTATTTACGTGCATTAGCTCCATCCGAAGCTATCACAAATGAAAAGTTCGGCAACATCAATAAGCATGAAGCCACTCCACTTCTCCAACGAGTGATCGGCCTGATTGAATGAGATGCTTTAAGAAGCATGTGGTTTGGTTCCTGCCCAAGTACCTGTGAGTATATAACATGAAAACCAAAAGAAGCTTTGGAAGTTTGATTATGCCACTGGTCTGCGTATGAGTTCGATTCAACGAGAATATATATAATTACCAGAAAGTGAATCTAAGCATATCCACTGATTGATCGTTTGCAGAAGAAGAATCCAATACAATTACGTATAATATCCAAATTTCAATTGGTATGGTGACTGGTTTCTATATATATATATATCTATAGAGAGAGAGAGAGAGAAAAAATTTCATGGGTGATATATATGACAAGAAATAAGATTCTTTGATTAATAAGGAAAAAAAAAAGAACTAAGATTCTTTGATTAATAAGAGCAAAAGGAAACAGTTTCACCGGAAATGTAAAGTGTAATTGAGACAAAAAAAAAAAAAAAAAAGGTGGAAAAAAATGAACTGCGTCGCGAATATATCTGGATCTGTGCATCTTGCTTCACCCATTGGTTGGAGAGCAGGAGGTCGCCTTCGGACGCGTGTTTTTTCCGGCCGGCGATGCCGTCGGACGAACCGTGATGTTGGAATCCTCCTCGGCCGGAGCAGGAGCGTTGAGGTCGAGCAATGCTCCATTCGTTTCCTTCACCGGCTTCGGCTTCGCTTTGCTTGCATTGTGGACCACGTGAGACCTCCTGTGACCACCCAACGCCCGGCCGGAGGCGAAAACCTTCGGACACGTCGGGCATTGGTATTTCATCGGCGGCTTCCTCTCTGGCTCATCATGGCCGGTACTGACGATCTGACCTCCTACTTGCTCCTTCTTCTTCTTCTTCTTCTTCTTCTTCTTCCCCTCTGGTTGATCATGGCCAGTACTGGTGCTCTGACCTCCCATTTCCTCCTCCTCCTCCTCCACCACCACCTCCTTCCCCTTGCATTGATGATCATCAGCATTATTGGCAGGAGTTACGGCAAGCTCCGTCTCGGCGACGTCTTCCGGCACGTTACACGTCACCAAGGACCTCTTGCTCGCCGCTCGATGGCCACCGAGAGCTTGGTGGGAACTGAAGACCTTCTTACAGGTGCTGCATTGGAACCTGCCCTTCTTCGAATTCTTCACCTTCTCCGATACATGCTGGCCATCAAATCCTCCTTCTCCTCTTCTTTTTCTTGCTCTTGCTCTGCTGTTGCTCCCCTCTTCAACATACCCACTGCAGGCGAAATTATCTTGATTGCTACCGTCGTGGCTCTCCTCCGCCATGGTAGCGCTGTTGGTCGACGTCGAATCATCGACGGCAGTGGAAGCAGAAGCGGAAGAGCCGACGTCCCTCGACATCCTTATGAGGAACATGGCGACTTGTTGGACCTCGAAGCTAATCTCATTGTTGACGCTGGAAGTCAGCCTCTCGGTCTCCGGCTGTTCCTCCCTAAGAAGACCGTGTACCCTGGGGTGCATTCTCATGTGGCCTCCCAGGGCCTTAACGGAGGGGAAGCTCTTGTTGCATTGCCTGCATATATGCTTCTTCTGTGCCGACTGATCATGTGGTTCTCCTCCTCCTCCTCCGACCATCATAGACCAGAAACGAACGGCAACTATGATAAATCAGAATGCGGGCACAAGAAAGAGAAAAAGGATCAGAGAAAAAGAAGATTTCGATGATCTTGACAAGCACAGACGATTGGGTTAGCCGCGGCTTTCATGCTCGTGGTTTAAGGGAGTCAGGAGAGAAGAAGAGAAGCAAAGAGAAAATTACGTTTCCTTTATGCGCCGTTCCGATTTAGAAGGAGAGGAGAGAGAGAGAGAGAGAGAGAGAGAGAATTATCTCCATGTATTCTTCTTTCTTCAAAGTTCAAAAACGACCAGATTAAACAACCCTAACCACACGGGACAACTATAAACATGGAGAAATATTCAAAAGAAACAGCAAAACACAAGGTCACAGACATACAATTACCAAAAATACAAAAAAGGTCACAGAACTACAAAATCACAAGGGCTGTTATCTTTTCCTGCGCAACAATCTCGCCCAGCTTCTCTATTAATCAGTGGTGTCATCATCAGTGTTAGCAAATGATCGATCGCACTCGATCCAGTTGCAAGGGTATTAGCACTAGAATCGAATATCAAGTGGATATTCCTATCTAAACCTCTAAATACATGATCATTTCTTTTATTCCAAGCAGTCCAAAAAAAAAGAGAACGCACGGAGGAACATAAGAGTGCAAGAACATGAGATGGAACGGGTCTTTCGGAAGAAAAATCCTTCCATCGTTAATAGGAAGAAACACCAAATTTTAAAAGAACCAACAGATAGGCGTTTGAAATTTTCTTGGTAAAGGTTGCAACAAGAACAAACGGGATTTCTGGTTTAACCCTTTTTTAATAAGATTAGATTTAGTTAGAATTCTATCATGTACGCGCAAGGAGCTAATCAAATAAAAGCGCTTTTGACCTTATAAAAGGAACACCAAATTTCCAAACTTGTTTGTAAAATTGAAACCTGCTACCTCCATCGATGAGGAACTGATACCAGGATTTAGTTGCGAAAATGTAATTGAAGTTTAGTTCTCAATTACTTGATAGAGTTAGAGAGGTTGTTTTGTTTAGGGGAATATTCCTGACGTCTTTGCTAAAGTTGATGTAATCCCTGTAAGGGGGTTTGATAATGAAGCTTTAAAAGCATATGAGAGATTTGATTTGGGATTATTGGCAAGTGAGAATAACCGAGGGTAGGAGGTTTACATTTTATGATCACCACACCAAATATTTTCTCAGAAAAAAATAGATTTTATCAAATGGTTACACATCTAGTTCTGCTACCACCCTACCACCCAAACACAGTTAACTCTAGAGTTCTTATATGAGTCAATAATTGTTAGTAGTTGTAAATACACCTAAAAAGAATGGATTTGACGTCATCAATTAATGTGGAAAGCAAAGATTAAGGGAAATTTTTGATATAATAGTCCAAACAGGAGAGGCATATTTTTTGAATTGTTGTTATTGAGAAGTCTACCGTAATAGTTCAAAAAATATTAACTTCAATATTCTTGGACCATAGAGGAGGAGGGATTATATATTATCCAAGAGACAACATAATAGTTTGCTTTAATTTTAGAGTTAAGGAGAAAGTGTTGGTATTGATAACACCATTACCACCAAATTTCTTTAGTCTACAAACTGTTTTGCAATTAGAAAAAAGATATTTAGGAGTGTCACTAGTTTGAATAGGCAACTTTTTAATGGAAATATTTGAAGAATGTGCCGGCAAATAGAAGGTGGGAATCCATGATAAAACTGAATTGACAAGGATTAATCTACCACCAATTAAGAGAAAGAAATTTACTTTTCCAACCATCAAGATTGGTAATGAGCTTATCCAAGACAAGGGACCAATTATTAAGGGAGGGGTTTGTGCTTGCAAGAAATATTAGGAAACCTTGGGTAAAAAAATATTGGGAAAAAATTTTCTAATGTTTCTTGTATTTGTACATTATGAAAATCTTGAAAAAAAATTTCCCAAGATTTCCCAAGATGTTCAAAATAATTTCTTAACTTTGCCGACCCCCCAAGGTTCGAAACAAGGGGCAATCTTGCAACCAACATCGTGCATCGTCTCCTTCCTTGGTTCGATGATTGCGCTTGCACTCTATCGCATGTCACTCTCCACTCGGGCTTGCACACTCACCATGGGTCGCTCACTGCTACTCATCGTTCTTCGATTGCGCTCATCCACTCGTCACTCGTCACATGCGTTCGCCACTCGCACTCACTACTCGCACTTGTCACTTGCCACTCATCGCTCTCGCTCATTGTTCATCGCTCCTGCTTGCTGCTCATCACTCTTGCTCGTCGTTTAGGCTCACCGCTTGTTGCTTCTGCTCACCACTCATCGCTCCTCGGGTGAACGTTGCTGGAGAAGATGAACAGTTGATTGTGAAAAAAAAAAAATTTGAAAAAAGAAATAAAAGTTATTTGTGAGAAATAATGAAAGAAAATAAAACTTTTAAGAGAAAGTAGGAAAAATGGGAAAGAATGAAAAATAGATGAAGATAAATATTTGTGAGATAGACGTATATGAATGATCTAATATTCAAGATAAAATTAAATATTTTAGATAAAAATTATATACCTTGTTAATTGATTAATGTAATTAATTAATTATATTTTAACTAATTATTTCAATTCATTAATTAAAAATTTAATCAATAAATTAATTACAAATAATTATACTACATTATTATCCTTTTGATATATTTTATTTTCTTTACCATTGCAAGCATAGGAAATTAGTTATATGTATATTTGTATGTTTACATTGTATGTTTGTGATGAAAAGATTATTCATAACAAAATAATTGTATACTATATATTATATTATATTATTTAAAATATAATTAATATATACTATATTATTTAAAATATTAATTTCATGCTCTACTATTATTTACTATTTCAAAAATTATTAAAAATTTTATTTCTCATCATTTTCTATTACACATAAACACGTTAAAATTTCATGTCATTTTCGATTATTTCATTTCTTGTTCTGCACAAACATGTCAAAATTTTCTATTATTTCTCGTCATTTCCTAACGTATACAAATATTTAAATTTTCCTATCATTTCCTAAGTTTTCCATTTACTAACATTTCCAGCAATTCATGTCATTTCCTTTTTCGACATGAATTATACATAAATACCCCCTAAAAGTGACATTTTTTACAGTGTAGAGGAAGACCAAGGTAAGTAATGGAGAGAGATTAACTTCTTGGTAATCAAATTAAAATGTTGCAATAATGAGTCATTTCCTCATTAGGTTTGTTGAAACCTATGGCAGAAGATTAACTTGGAAGAGATAAAGGCTTCTCTTTAATTAAGTTTATTAGGTTAAGAGTTAGAGGTACGAAGGAAAATAATTGTCATCAACATACTGAATATTGAGAATGTGAGGTCCTCCATGAGCTTAAGCATTCTATCTAAGAAATGGGAGATAATAAGAAAAAACAAGGGAAATGATGGGTCACCTTGTCTAATCCCATTGAACGGGGGGGAAAAAATTATGTTTATATACTTGAGAAATGATAAATAATAATTTTATTATTTGTTAAGATATTAAAAACTTTCTCACGACAAACTTCATCCGAGACTTTCGTCTGGTTTGTCGTCAGAATTAAACTATCTATAACTCTATCATCGTCTCTAATAAATTAAATTACTGCGATTGACGTGTGAATTCAAAAATGCACTTACTGAAAAGGTCTTTTTTTTTGAAAATTAAACTACGATATGTAGAACAGTTCATTCTAATTGATTATCGTACTTTAATTTGTTCTATGAAGTAACTATGAAAGGAATTCTAAGTTGAAATCTTAGTAAAATTAACATCACCGTGCATGCCCATAACAATGCATTCAACCCACGTAAATTGTATTACCTTATCGGTATACATAATCAAACATACTTGTAATTTAAATCAAACCCTACCCAAGCTTTGTTTTGTCATACGATGTGATTTTATTACCTTATGAGATGAGTCCTACTAAAAGAAAACCACCCAAGTAGTCAAGTATTCCTTGCAGTGAGAACAGCAACCACTCTTTAACTCACATTGGCAAATTCCTAACCAACAAACACCACCAGCCCTGAAGTTAAACCCTAGCATTCCAAACTGTCAACATTTTTAGAGGCACTCGCCTAATTTGTAGTGTGAAGTTCTCATTTGTCACATAAAGTAAGAATTTCTAACTAACTAGAAGAAAGTAAACCACAAAATGTTATTGAATATTGAGGTGATGATAGTCAAAACTTTAGGCTCAAAAATGACGTTATCTTGATTATTTTAAATAATGTGAGAGAAAGGGAGAAGCAAAGAATGACAAACTCTATTGAGAAAAGGAAAATTCAATCCATAGAAAGAGAAAAAACCGAAATCATCCTACGATAAGACTCTTTTATTATTGAAGAGAAAAATCCAAAATTCATTTGGATTTAAAGAAAGCAGATATTATCAATCACACCGACCTCTCTTAATTAGCATTTTTGTACTGTTTCCTTTGACCATGAACCAACCAGTCTAGATCTCTCGCATCATACAACAAATAGTTGTTACTTGGGCAAACAAGCGCTCTCCTTCTCGTATCTTTTATAACGATGGTAGTTTTTACATTCAATGGAATTTGAATTTCACAAAGGGATTTACGAGTATCGTTATCTTTGACTAATTACAAAAAATTATCCACAGACTGATTTACTTAGCTCCAAATCTTGGCGCGTCTACACTCTCAGAGATGTCCATTAAGGGGTGGGAGAGAAAAAAAGGATGCACAAGACCACACCATTATTCCATTCACATGTCAATCGATCCATCCATAGTCACCTGCGTAGTGATGCATGCATCCATATAAGTTTGATGGTTTTTCTAAACGGTGTATTTTACCAGATCGATCTTGAACTAAGTTACTTTCCTTTTTATGTACTTATCAGCGAGAAGAATACTACATATATAGGCAACTGACCATTTCATGTGCACCTTGTTATTTATTTTGTTACCAAAGGAGGCATGAACCGAAATTAATATCTAATCTATTCATTTATTTATTTATCACTCTATCTGTACCATTATTTCAAAAGTAATGTTATCATTTTGTGACCTCAAAAGCGACACTTGGACGGACTATAATTTATCGATTAGAGGATTAAATTTTTGGATACAAAGAACTTGAGCTAGATGCTGCAGTCATACATTCTCTTTTGCTTCAATCCAACCGAAGACGAAGATTCACCCCTTATCATACGGTCTAGGGAAATAAATAAATAGATGGAAGCGAAGCATAAGGAGGTTTCAACAATTGGGGAAGAGATTTTGTAAAGAGAAAGGTAATCCATAGCCTTTTGTAGTGGAAACCATAAATGGAATTGAACAGATTGTCTGATGTTACAAAGTGATAAAATAGTTTTAAATTCCAATGTTATAGATGTAAAATTTTGACATTCAATGATGTTTGCACATTATGAAACAAATATGATGGTATACATGTAAATTCCTTGGTGGAGGTACATGACAGCCAACAGGAGAATCTTGTAATTTTTTGCCTTGAATTGATTGAGGAAGAAGGAGAGGTGGCAAAAAACACCAAAAGAATGAAGACGGCAAGGGTTACAGAATGGATGGACCCTTTCAGTAAAGGGGATTCAAAGGATTGGATTGAAACTAATCTATTCAGAAAGAGAACTTCTAACGCCCTTAAGAAAGAGCACTTTACACTTCAACATATGTGTTGCTCTTATAATACATATAGGAAGATACTTGGGAATTTGAAAGGAGAACAAAAGATAGCACTGGAACCACCAAGATCTGCCTACATACGCCAAATGAAAAGATTGTTGCATAGCAATGTCCTGCTTACAAGCGACCCTGACCATACCTAGTTCATTTGTCCCACGTTCCCTTCCCAAACACCTCTTCAATGACACTGCACGTTGGAAGGAAGTCAACCTTCTCTGACACGGAGAAATAACTTTCCCATGGTTTTTGATCACAAACAACTCCACCATATACCGGATCTGAAAGATGACTCAGAGCATCCTTGCACTTCCCATTCAAATTCTTAACCGTCTCGATTGCAGCACTTCCAGGAGCTGAGATTTCATTTGAGCCACGAGAATCAACCCCAATCTGTTGAAATTCATATGACGTACATGAATCGTCTTGAAAATCATGCTCAACACTTTCAGAATTATTTCCCACCGACTCCACGGTAGGGATGGTGCTTGATTTATGATGATTCACACATCCTTCAGAAATATCGACATCCCCCTGCTCCATCCCATTGTTTGCAATGCCATAATCATCGGAAACGTTGTCTTCTCCATCCTGCACAAGGAAAGGCTTTTCTTCCTCATCTTCCTCTTCTTCACAATCATCATTTTCATAAACACCTCCGTGGTAAATGGACTCTATAACAGAATCTTCCTCGTAATCCTCCAAATTAAACTGTGAATCTTCTTCTCTCTCTTGCCATTCATCATTGTCACTGTCCACATTCATTGGATCACACCTATTCTGTGCAGCCCTTTTCCTAAGGATAAAAACATTGTAGTAGTAACTGACAAGATCCTTGTTGCTTCGGAAAGGAAACACCTTAGGAAGAACATTCCAGAAGTTTTGGCCCAGTGAAGCTGGATGTCTAAGCACAACTTCATGGAATAGAGACTCCTCCTCCTCCGTCCATTTAAGAGCTACATCCTCTCCCATATCACAGAAGCCAAGCGCTGCAAAAATATGGGACCCTACTGTTTCCCGAAATTGTTCTCTAACTTCACTTACATGTCGTCTTGCACAATTTATAGATCCCCGGTCAGTGCAGTCACAATACAGATTACCTTGCCAATTTTTGACATCAGTAGAAACTTCTGAATCAACATCAGGCATTGGAATGACACAAGTGCCCAAAAACTTCTCCATGTTCCCATCATGAACATCTGAAGGTCCTTGTGATCTACATGCAGGGATATTAGCCTGATGATCTGGTCCCAAAGCAACATGTTTTCGAGGATAACAATCAATATGGAAAGACACCCTTTGAGACGGTTCTGACACAATATTAGCATTACCACGTTGCAGGTCCTCCCATGTTATATTGGACATGCCCTGTGGATAATTTCCAATCAAATCCCCTGAATCACCTGATACTTTATTGATGACATCCTCATTGGCATCATGCAGACATTTCACATCTAGCAGAAAAAAAAAGGTGAATATATCATACAAAATTTACCAGGAAACAACCGTGTAAAGTATAATATACCTGAAATATGTGGTATTTCCGGAACACAATCAGGATGAGAAACTTCATGAAATAAAGTATCGCAGCAATCATATACTTGTCTTGGACGCTTCCAGGTACGCTCACATGACACATCAAAGTTTGGTGGCCGTTTGCTTGGCTCTGGGTGAAAAAGATCATTGTTTTTTCTATTTGCTACACTTGAGAAGTTGAAAACATTTGCAGAATCACCAAGTGAATTATCATCAGCGAGCATCACATCTCGATGGAGTTTGTAATCCTTATTTGCAGTAAGCAAGTGTTCATTATGCCGATCAAGCATGAATTTTTCACCTGGACCTCTCTTAATCTCACCTTCTCCACCGTTAAAAACAGAGCATGGTAAAGACACTGGAGAATCCCAATCTAAAATATTTGGTAACAGAAAACCTTCTATGTTTCTTACCTGAACCATTAGGGAGTGCACATGTACCAATGAATACTTCAGATGAAGCCATATGACCTGTAGAATCTACTTGTCTAATGGGCTCAAATAAGCACTGATGAGTCTCATTAGTAAATGATCTCTTGTTCTCCTTAAAAGCCATTTCAGAACTGCAGAGCAAAATGAATTATGTGTTATCAGTCATACTGAAAGGCAAAAATTGTTTATCCTGCAACACAAAGATACATGCACATCATGAATTTTTTCCACAAAACACAAGTTTTGTATGCCCATTCATAAAACTTCATAATGTCACTCTTGCACTTCTAACCTAATTATCATCACACATGCAACAGCAGATATTCATGAGTGCACTCGCCCACAACAAAATTCAAAGTCTACCCTACCAAGCATCTTACATGCATTATTTTCACGTATTAAACTTAAAAATGCTTTTAAGTAAGGGAATAAATTTCCTGGATAAGTTGTAATAAGGTAAATATGCATGTTTGTGAGTGATTTATCTGCAAAATACAGTAAAGCATTTCATCTTAAATAAAAATCAAAATAATTTGCGTCTGTAAGGAAAAACAGATAAGCTGCATGCAGAAATCTATATTCTTGACAATGCAAGTATGACCCAAAACATACTTTAACTTATTTACAATGAATTGTTTATTTCCATTATAATGTAAAATAATCAAGTTTCACTAATATGGGCAGGCCAATATGCATTTTAAGTCTATATCTAAAAGTTCAAAAACATTCATACAGTACAATACACACTAAATCAAATCTATTTAGGCAGATAAAATTTTCAAACCACAAAATAATTACAGATTATCAATACATTCCATTATTCTGGTATTAAACCATGTCAAACAAAGTAACAACGAGAATGTGATACCTTTAGTAAAAACATTCTCTGTGGGGAATACTACTTCAAGAGCCATGATTTCCACTTACACAATTTATTTTAGCAAATAGAATGTAGTCACCTAACTTACATACTTGTTAAGACAGCAAGGTGCCCATGGCAATAATAAGCATTGGTGATTGTGCACCTAGGCGGCAACTAGGTGCTAACTAAAGAAATAAAAAACGAATGTCTTTTGATATCTTTATTACCTACACTATGCCTTTATATATTCATTTTTAATTCAAGTAGCAACTAAATAACATCGAAATACATATCAAAATTGCATACTAGCATCAGAATAAACACATTTTAGCATCATAGAATCTAAGAGTTAAAATTAATAAAATTTAACTTCTAATAAATCTTAACTAAGTAAAAAAAAAAGAAAGAATAATGATGCCCTACAAATCTTAACAAAAAAAATGCAAAAACTGAAATTAAACTAACCAACATAAAGATCAACGGAAAAACATTAAAAAAAAAAAGCATTTAAGAAAAACAAACAAAAAATGGCTGAATAAAATATTAAATAAGAAAATTTGATATCAAATCAAAATTGATCTATCATCTGACAAGCATGACAAAAAGATCGATAGACCCAAGAATGCCTCGGTCCCTAGTTGGTACATGGATGCTGATTTTCATAGATTCTTCCTATTCCAGGACTCATAAATCGTAACCATCCTCAAGTTCCAATATAAGTTACCATAATTAGTGCATCCCATGGCATAATTGTTGCTATAGATCGTTAATATTAATTTACGTTTTACATTTGAACTCCTCAACACAAGTGAATTAAGATCTGTGGACTCAAGTGTAGTAGGAACTATAAAATAAGGTAGAAGGGGACGGCAGTACATTGTAAGAAGACACGAGAAGAAGCTGTAACGAGAATACAATCGCAATAAATTTATCAACCAGGATTACAAAGCACTAGGAAATTATCATAAATAAGAAAATCCAATAGGAAGTCTGAAGCAAATAATCGAAAAGGAAGTTACAGCATGTAAATTTCGATAAACGGGTAATTATACCTTTTGACAGTCCAGACTACTTCGATGCACCGCGCGTGTACGGAAACAGTCAGAGCAATATAATACTTTTGAAAAAGAGGTCCCTAATTTAAAAATAGATTTCAAAAATAATCTGGCATCAAACCCGCAACGATCCCAGATAAAAGGGTAAATAAAAAAATTATACGGACAGACACAATCGAAAATAAATAAAGGGGATTTTAAAAAAAAAAAAAAAAAGAGGGACAAAATCGACACAAACCCTAGTAAATCAAAGACGCACGATTCCACAAACCCTAGAAACCAAACATCAGCAATCGGACCGAATCGTGCGCTAGGAAGACAGATCGGAGGAAAAGGAAACGAGGGACCACACGACAGACGCGGGATCTGTCGGAGATCTTAACCCTAATCCTAGATTCGGGACGTGGGTGGACACAATTGGGAGCGAAAGATGGCGTGACGGGAGGCAAAATAACAGGAAGGGTGAGATCAGGGGATCCAGGGCACGAATCGGAGAGGCGGTGACGAGATTGGAGATTTCAGAATCGAAATCGAGATCGGGCGTATTCGAGGACGGAACGAAAAGGGGGAAAACGAAAAGGTTGACTGGTCGAGACGGAGATTTTTCAACCATCAAACATTTCTATATTATTACGAAGTTACGTTAGTGCCCTTGCAATGATATAGCGTGGGACGCGGGATTGGGATTCTGCGGTTTGGTGGGCAATTTAGGAAAGTGATGGCGGGCAATTTAGTAAATTTCACGAGGATACCGACGTGTGGATTTATTTTTATTTATACGTTTTAGTAAATATGCATGCGATTATCAGAAATTCTAAAAATTTGATCTGAGAATTCGTGTCATTTTTTTTTTCAACATTTCGGTGAGTTTTTCATTTAAAAAATGACAACATGGCAAGGCGACAATACTTTTGACTCATCAAAGTCAACAATCTTATAGCCTGAGTCGATGACATTCCGAAAAGATGAACAGTTGACCATCCTTACCTATAATCCTTCAATTAAAATCAGACAAATTGTAATTGCATAATCAGCGCTTTTTTTTAAATTGAAACTCCTCATCTCAAACATCCTCCCTCGCCTCTTAACTCTTGAATCGTCTTCTGGTATTCTCAAATTGGGATCTTCGCCGGTGGCTCATCTGAGTTTCTTTCTTCCTTTCTTTTGTTTGTTCTTGTTGGACTTATTTTTTTGCTTTGTGTATCTTTCACCGTAACTAGTGATTTTATTTTGTCCTTAGTTTTCTATATTGAAAAGAAAATACTTTGGTTGACTCATGTAGTGAGATTTTTAACATTTGTTGAGAATTTCAACTTCAGACCCCACATGTTCAACGAGGAGAGAAGAGGGAAAAGAAAAGGAAAAGGAAATACTAAGTTGTAGAAGTCGCTGAAGAAAAACCCAGTGCAAATAGCAGAAGGAATTCTAAGGTGTTTGAATATGATAAAAAGGTGATGCTTGGAATTAAAAAAAATGCATGATTTAAAAGCACAAAAGAATTGAATATAATAATGATTATGCAAACCATATATGTCTCGTATTATAAAACATGTAAATGCTTGCATGTTGATTTTATATTGATATGTGCATGGCATGTAATATATAGTTTCTCTTTCATTAACGAATATATAAAAAGGCATAATATTGTATTTTATGATAAAAGGACGTTATCTCCGCTTTGTAGACTCAATCATCTCCTGATCAACTTATAAACATTTTCACTAAAGGATTGGGCTTTGGATCTTATGATCATCTTGGTAGCAAGCTTCCAACTTGACAGAGAGAGTGCTAGATTAATTAGTATGTCTTTCGTATGGATTAATGGGTTATTAGATATATGTTGAATCTAAAACTCTAATCATCCTACCTCTTTGTTTGTACTAATCACTCGTTTTCCTCTCCTCACACAATGATCATAGTGAGTGAGTGAGTTCATCAATGGAGTGAGGAGCTTACAACCAACCAAAGGGTGAAAGATGGCAACAGTGCTCAAAGTCTAAAAGCAGAATCTCGCTAATGCTAGGATGCCCAACCATCGTCCACCGTCCGCAGCTTCTCCGTAAGGATGCCCAGGGCTTCTCACCAAGGTGATATAACCTTGGAGCTAAAAACGTAAGAAGGTGCACCATCTAGGTCTCTTGTACACTAGACTCTTCACCAAGCCAATAATAGACCTTCCATAGATTCCCATAGGTAGCCTAAACAGGCCTCATACATCATATCATATAATATCAATCACGGGGATCATAGATTGATGCATCTCATATGGCTATCATGTATTTCTATCGCATGAGCATGACCATGACCACCACAAGGAAAGCATAAACAAATCAATCATTGTTGAACACGCACATATTATCGTATCATACTAGCAAGCACTTGGACATATCATCAAGATTTATCAATTACAAGCAACTTATATGTGACCTAAGAAGTGTTTGGCTTTAGCTCTGATCAGTGGAACTCTTGTGTCTCCTTTGCAATGGATGACGATCTCTCCCACGCTGTGAGAGATCGGTTTAACTTTTCCTCCCACCTCCCTTCTCCCTTCTAATAAATGTGAAATGGAAGTGCCCAAGAGCATGTCTGAGAATCCACCACACCTCACCCCCAAACCCATCAGATCTTACTCCTCCCTTTAATCCCTCGGCCATCCAACCAAAATGTTGAGAACTAAAAAAGGGTCTTGCGACAAAAGAAAGGGTGGCCAACCACCTAGTTGACCTACTTTTCTTAAGGTAAATTTCTTGTTAGGATTAAAGGGAAGGACCTTGTTGTGATTGCCATTTACATTTAGTAGGGCTTAGTACCTGAAAGATGGATCAAGATCTCTTGCCTTTGGGAGTAGCCCTGCAAGAGCATTTGTGGCAAGAGCTCATCTAAGCCCAACAATTTCGGAACCTGCCAAGAGGGAAATTTCAATACATCTTGGGCTTGAAAAAAAAAAGAAAAATGATTTTCTATTAAAAAATAAAGTCATCTCCTATTCATCGAGATACAAGAGATTAAAAGGATATGGATCCCCATACAACTCTATCAGAGCTTACAAACACTTACTCTAGTGCTTACCTATAACACTTAACCCTAACATCTCTAACTTTATCTTCAAAATTTATCTCTAAGAAAAGTAACATTTATATGAAAATTAAGTAGAAGAGGAAGAAGAAAGATTTTTACAAATGCAAACTAGAAGATTGATGAAATCAAGCTGATTGTCGAAAAGTTACTAAGAAAGCTTTAAAGCCATTTCTTGAAGAAGAGTGCGCTTCTGTGAAGCAGTAATCACACGGTCAGTAACAGCATTTTCAAGTACATCAGCAATTATGGCAGTTGCATGACCAAGGGGCTCCTCAGATGCTCTCTTCAGCATAAAGGCCTGCTGAACAAAGCAATTGATCAATATATGCAACTGTGCTCATGCACAAATAAGCATTCTATTTTCGAATATGTGGAAATGTATGCCTGCATTTACATATTCTTAATAGGCATTTGTCAGAGAGAAAGAGAGAGAGACCTGCCCATGATGAGCTATTACTAAAGTGCATGGTTGTTGAAACCAAGGTTCTCCATCTATTTGAACAGGTAAGGGGGAAAAAAGTTGGAGCTTAATAAGTTGACCTTGTGCCAATCTTTTAGCACGAGAAAGCCCAACCTGTTTCACAGAACATGGAAATGGCCCATAATATGTTAAAATTTCATATATACTGATTATTGATACAATATGATCTTTTATTCCTTTTCTTTATTAAAAATAGGCACTAATTCTGGATATTTAACACTGCTATTTCATATGATTCAAGAAAATATAAGTACTTAAAACCAGAGTTTCATGAATTTAATTCTAAGTTTATTATCAAGGATCTGGCTGGCACGAAGATATATTGTGAATTTCGATTCTGAAATTTGCTGAAAAATGTCAAGTAGCATTCAGGAATCAGGATTACCTGAAGTTTGCCAAGATGCCAAGTTCCAGTTATACTGACAACTTCCAGCAGTTTGTCATGCATGGACTGTGGCTCAAAATTGTCATAATTTTCGTCCTCATTCTGCCATAAATCCACTCCTCCCATGTAACTTCCAATATTAGCAACTAGCACACCTTCTGCATCCTGTAATGTTTTTGTGAATATGTAATTTAAGGAATAGAAGCGAAGGTGTAAAATCATGAATGCCATACCTCAGGAACCTCAATTTCAACACCATCTACTTCTACACGAATTTGCCAAGGAAAGTCTGCAAACGTCCTGTCCATGATGCTTCTTGCACCTTCTCTTGCATAAAGGATCTTATTTACAAACTGCACATGGAATCATGATTTCAGCAAATGCAGGATAAACCTTTTTCCCCACTGCTTAGAAAGCCTCATGTAAGAAAGGTCAGTGACCAATGATCATCTCTTTCTCTCTTTTTATTATTTTCCTCTATTTTTCTATACCATCTTTTTCATCTTGGAGTTTAGATCTTCTCTTCATCTTTTATTAGTTTCCTCTATTTTTCAACTTCTTCTTTTTTCAAGTTTTTGAACAAATAAATGATTTTATGTCTTCTTATTCCCAAAAATATAGAAATTTATCCTATTTTTATCTGCACATTCCAATCCATACAAGTACAACCCAAGTTGCAGCAAATCTATGACAAAGATAATGTAATAGCAAGCTGTGGATTGAATTTAAGTGCATCAAAAAACAGACACATTCTTTTATCTTGGTATGTTTATTAACATTTGCATGAACAACAAGTAGTAGAACTTTATCAAAATTGTAAAATTTTGACCAACTTCAGTGGCTAAGTTGTCTATATGGGTTCAGACTTCCTACCAAGGTACAAATCAGTCTCTTGTGTCTACACCATCTTACCCAAACTTATCATGGAGACTAGCTAGGCTACCCTGCCTACCCATCACCTTGGCACCATGATAAGAATGATCACACCAACTATGCAAAATATTAAATTTTCACTTGAAAATGCCAAAAATATTGGCCAGTACCTGGCTATAAAACTTTTCTGGATTTTCTTCTCGTAAATTATGAATGTCCAGAGCAACCTTTGCATCACACCCGATACCTGAAAACACAAATCAACATTTTCACTTTTGATATTTGGCATAACTTACATGGTATTTAAACCAGCATACCAAGATAGTTATTCAGATATTTCACGGAGTGGGCAATCTTTGCTTGATTTTGTATTGTTACTTTCCACCTGTCCAAGATTGTAACAGCAGCATGCTCAATGTGATGCAGAACTGTGCATAGGCCTCCTTGTCTTTCTACCGCCCCAAGACCACTGCCCCAGGATAGAACCCTAGATAGATCATTCCCAGTACCAGCTGGAAGAACTGCAACTGGAGGGGGAGATTCAAAATTTTGCTTCTCAATGGTATCAAGGACCCAACCAACCGTGCCATCACCACCACAGACAAGCACTCTAAAGTGAGGGACACTTCGAAATAAATATAGTCCTACCTCTGGTCCTTCATCCGAGCTTAACTCAAACACCTAAATTATTAGGTCAAATATCAATAATTATAATAAATTTATAGACAATAAAAGATGTCCATCAGAGCGTAAGAGCTTATAAAGGTTAAAAAATCAGCAATTATGTGAGTTAATAATGACATAAAGTAATCACCAAAATCTGCAAAAGTGACGACCTAGAAACCAAATATTTAAAATATCATCCCTCCCTGTCTGTCTATCCCTAAGCCAAGTTTCTAGCTCCTTAAGATTGCAAACGAAAAAGGATTCCAGTCATTGAGAATGTAAATTTCCTTGGCATAAAATGCAGCATGAAATCCAGCACTAGATGCCTATCCTTATTCTCCTGCAGTTTTGGAAAGCTTCTGGAAGTAATGTAAAAACAATCAAATATTTCTAATGCCCAAGTAACTAGTGCACATGAGATTCTCAAGCCAGATAATAATAACATAAATAAAGGAGCCTTTTGGAAACACTGAAGCACTAATATTCATGTAAGCAAAAAGTACAGACAAATCAAGTTCCAAGAAGAAACCAGGGAAGCAGAAGAACTAATGATACACAAGGACAGCACAACAAAACAGAAACAATAAACAAAAAGAGTAAGACTCCAGCAATTCCAATATAAGAGGCACTTGTCTTCAACATTCTGCACCTTCAAACCTGCCCAGAAAGATATGATATTTATCAGAGGTTTTCCATTCACTCCATGGCCAAAAAACACCACAAAACTTCCTACTGATCCTTCCATCTAAACCCAGAAATTATATAAAGGTTGCGACCTCCAAACCAAGTCTTTCAGCTCCTAACCTCATTTAATCTGTAGTCAATCCTCCAAGAAGACTGATACAACCACAAACTGTTCGTCAGCTTACCCACCAAGCATCTAACCCAATACATTCAAAAAAGATGAGCACCGGTTCCTCAATCATTCCCACTAAAACAACAGCAATTAGCCAGATGCCAAACCTCTGTTGCAAAGCCTCTTTTGTTAGAACTCCATCCTGCATTATTTGCCAAGCAAAAAACCAAACTTTAGTAGGAGCAGCTTCCTTCCAAATATGTTTTGCCCAAGACAATGACATACCTCCATCATGGAGGATACAATACTTGGATTTCAGAGTAACAACCATTGGAAGTCCATTTCCAAACAACACTATCATATCATGGTCCTGAGTTTTTTGAAGGGCACATCTTCCAATAGACAGGAGGTCAGGTGGACCAACAAGCTCGCCGTCTTTTAGATTACCTCTCAGTCTGAGATTACAACCACTCTACCAGCCTCCAATGACAGACATTCCTGAACTCTCAACCCTGATTCAGATGCAGCAATCTGATAAAAAGTGGGGAACTGATATTTAAAGATCAAGTGGGGAACTGATATTTAAAGATCCCCTCTCAGGCAGGTTATATTCCTAGAACCTGTACCAGTTCCCCATTTCCTAGAATCCGGGTCATTTCCACACCTCATGATAAGATGGGCCTCCAAAATTCCTCTCCCAATTCTATTAGTTTTTAATCACCCTCTCCAAATTCTATTGACTCTTCCAGCTGGGCACAAGTCATCTAATCTTAATTTCCCTTCATCCCATTTTTCAATTACACTACTCTGACATAGACAGTTCCCCATTTCACCACCCAAATACAGCCATCAAAACCATTTACCAAGCAGAGTCAACTTGGAGCTCATAAGGTTCAGAATACATGTAATTCATGCACATGAGCTCATATTTTCAAATGACCTGACTATTAGATTCATGTAATTGATGTGCGCTTTCAGGCTAAGAAAATTTTTTAGCTCTCCACTGTCATTTCTACATGTGAATATCAATAAGGATTATCTAGAACATTTTAATTTTCAAAAAAGGCCTAAAAATTAAATTTAATTGATTGTTTGTGTATCATGCCTTACATTAACTTATCCTAAAGTTTCTAGTTAAAATTCAGGGTTTTACTACTGAAATTGGATGTTTCTTTGCTTTTGCACTATCTCCATAGAAATTTCTATTGATACTCTGTCTCATTTTTCCTTGGTACTGATACATGATACAAAATCGATACTTAATGTCATGCCTTTGTCCACTAGGAAAGAAAGCAAAAAGGCTACCATTAACCAAATTTGAGAAACAGGTTGAACTAATGCAATTACCTACTGAATCCCTCCATTTCTAGTCAAAATTAATACACCTAATAACCTCTCTGATGCAGGATCAATACATAATATCATATGTTTTCTCCATATCGATCTTCCAAATGAAACCCAGAATAGCTTGACTTATCAGTTTATAATCCCTAATATCAAGTGCATCTTTCTTCTTAGTGATTAGTGTCATGATGGTGGAATAAGCAATACTAATATCCCCATCAATGTGGAAATTCTCCAAAATCTTGCAGATATCATCTTTGAATGAGTCCCAGAATTTATGAAAAACAAACATTGGAAAACAAACATGTCTGGGAGCCTTCATTGTGTTTCTTCAACCGAGAAAGATCTTTTTAAGAATCTGGACTGTCCATTAGAGATCTTACAATTCAGACCAGCTAAAGGTTCTGGACCTCGTGCACATATTCTAATTAAATATTCTTCAATTCCATATTTGAGTTCGGCATTTGTATCATGCACAGCTTCTTCAATTTTCCTGACTTTATCATGCACAGCTCCTTCAATTGGCCTGACTTTATCATGCACACTTTTTAACTGACTTTATCCAAACAAACTTTGAAAACCGAGTGCTCCCAAAACTATAAAAGTTTCATTTTCTAGTCTGCTTTCAACCCAAATAAATTTTTCCACCACATGGAGATAGATTTACACCTAAAGAAAATATGTCACCAGCTATCCTGCCACTCAACAGAATTGACATGCTAGTAAGGTGGAAACCCCTCTCTGTAAAAGCCCAACTCAATAAGGATTCCCCACAGACGAAGTTGCCAAGCAAAAAATATCCTGCCACTCAACAGAATTGACATGCTAGTAAGGTGGAAACCCCTCTCTGTAAAAGCCCAACTCAATAAGGATTCCCCACAGACGAAGTTGCCAAGCAAAAAATAACTAAACTTTAGTTGAAATGCAGCCAATCCAGCAGTAGTTTCACACAGAGTTTGGTAGAGGGACTTAACAGAGAAGTCCCCATACTTTCTCCAACACCATATCTATGCATCAGATTCTATAGATACAACGGATGAACCACAATGCTAAAGAAAAGAAAACAGCCAAGCCAAGTCAATAACTTCTAAATCATTAAAGTTACACTTTAAATGAACATCCTACACTATCCATGTTGTGGATCTATAAAAGCATTTGGCAACACTCACCTAGATGAAAAATGTAGTGGGCTAATCTCAAGAACATATGGTCAAGAGGAGCATCACACACACACACATCTCCCATAAATCTGACATATACCCCATTCCCAAGCACCAACCTAATACCACATGTAATCACCACTTCTACCTCCAAAATCTCGCTTTATAGACCAATCATCCTTTCCACATGCCTACCACTTGTCCTTTAATTGCACCTTAATACCACTTACTTTTGATAATATAACCAATGAATGTTTCTAAATCTTTTCTTTCTAAAACCCATCAAAATAAGTAACTACGTACTATATGATAAACTTTTCCTAAATAAGCAAACACTATATTAAGGTCTTTTTTCTTAGCTTTAAACTTTACAATTAATTGTTTTAATAGATAAATAACTTCCATTGTTGATCTACCTAACATGATTTTTTTATTATGATTACATATTAATCTATATGAATCTTTGTTCCATTATTTTTTCCAAAATTTTAATTATACAACTTGTTAACTGTTTTCCAGAAGACCATATTAACTTAATATCTTGATAAATGTTACGATTTTAGATATCACCCCTGTCCTTAAATATAGGCACCAAAGTGATCTTTTCCATTCATTTGCCATCTTTTTGGCATTTGAAATTATATTAAAACCAACAAACACTATTTACTTAAGCCAAAAGAAACTCTCATAAAACATTGTGGATTAGGGTAGGAAACAAATTAAAGGTTAATAAACACCAACATACATTGTACAGCTTTTACAAACAACTGTTTGGAAACTTGTCCAACATCCAGCATGAAATTGTATTTAACAAGAAAAGACCAATTGGAGTGATGATACTGACAACAAAAGACAAGTTTTGGAATACAAGCATACTTGTAAAAATAAAGAATGCTATTATTCAGGAATAAAAGACCCCATTTTCAACAAAAGGCATGAATTTTACCTATTACATTCTAAAATGCAGTGCAAAATTGTAGACAAATTTTATTACAGGAAAAATACTTGGACTTTATTGTGATGAGATTTCAACCTGAACAGGATTTAGAAGGATTTTCAAACGACGCTTGAGTGAATCACCACGTTGAGCTCCACTTTTTTTGTTGATAAAAACCAATAATGGCCTGGCATCTGGAGGTAAGCTGATCAACTCATATTTTTGCTTAGTTTGTAATACATGTGAATCTTTGCTTTGAGTGGGTGACAAACTTCTATGGTGGTCCACGTGCATATTCACCTTTTTAACACTTTCACAATTTGAACTACTGCTCTCTTTATCCACTTTGTGATTATTGTCAAAAGCATTGTGTATTGCATGGTCATCTGTGACACTCTCAGTTGATGTGTCCATGGTACTGGAACTATTTGCTGAATCAGCAGATGTTTGTTTACCATGTCTAAATTTCTTACTTTGACTCCTAAACTGACCACGTACAGTAGATGCCAGTTCATTAGCCCCATGTGTAATAGAACTCAAAAAACCAGATGATGCAGTCTTACTCAAGTCTTTGACAAACAAAGGAGACAAAATCAGTCTCTTAAAAGGTCCCAAGTCGCAAATATCACCTGTCATATTGACCATATTTGCATGGCAATCAATGTGCACTAGTCTTTGACACCACATACAACACCATATTGGAGAGCCAGCAAGAAAAGAGCCCCCACAAGGCTCTTCACAGTGACTGCAATAAGGAGTTTCTTCAGGGCTATCAACTATCTCAGTCCATGGTACTGCCCATTGATGAATTGCATGCATATTATCAACCATGGACACACATTTACAATCTTTATGTGCATTGGAAGAACAACCAAGATGCACTGCTGCACTGCAAATATCACAACGGTGAAAGAGGAAATCTGTAGCCATCATCTGCCCAAGAGCTTGAGGAGGTGAAATAGATTTGACACATACACAGCAATTTAGGCCTTTCGCACGAGATCCAGATTCAAAGTTCCAGGTATGGGCTGCACTAGGGGTCTTATGCTTTTTCTTGAATTTCTTCTTTGACCTTGCTATAGCTCTCATCCAACTCAAACTAATACTTCGCCTGGATTGAAACATGGTGTATACTATAACCAAAATTCCAAAAACAGCTGCTGTTAGACAAGATACAACAAAACCCCAAGAATCTGCCATGTCAGTTGAGAACTTTCCCCACCATTGGGATACAACCCTATAATACTCTTCTTCTTCATCCATTCTTTTATGCAAAAAAGAACTCCAAAACTTTTGCAAAGCTTGTAGTATAAAAGAGTTACAATGTGCTGCTCAAAAGGGGCTACAATCCTGTATCAGGAATGAATAAACATTCAGAACACCATAAAGATAAAAAAAGCTAAAACTCATATGAGAAAATGCAGTTGGAGAGTGTCAATATAGCACAATTTTTCAAAAAGAAATCACTTCCATTTATACAATAAAATAGACTCTTCTTTCATCTAGTTATACAGAAAAAAAATACCACAAAAATGATGTAACAAAATGTAAAAGTGTATGTTGGCAGCAATAGTTCAAATTGGATGAAATTTAAATTAGTCAATTGGCATAGAGAAGTGTTATATGTGAAAATAGTTATTGATTCACAGTCAATATTCATAAAATTTTCTTTCCTTGAAAAGATCAACATAACAAGCCATGTTAATGCTGGTAAAAATAAAAACACCCAAAAACAGGGGATTGTGTTTATTTCACTTGAAGATAAGTTCTGGGTATGATCTCAACAGTTGCATTAATATGTATCAATTGATCATGTTGGTATCACCATTAAGCCATTAACAGTGGCTGTTGTGATCACAGTACCACTAAGCATAAACTTCATGCATTGATTGTGAAACAATGCCTACAAGCTAAGTGATCCAATCCCAACAGTTATGTATTCAAGAGTGCAAGGTGCCGTTGCAGATTGAGAAATTTTTCAAATTTTACATTGGTTACAAAAAGAAATTGAGAAATAAATGAGTTGATTTGAGTAAAGTAACTTGCGTTTCACATTAATATAATAAAAGTCCAATCTTAGCCCATGTGGACCCATTCAATTTAGACATGATATTCAATTGCATGTTCTTTTTCATATAAAACAAATAGTAATGCAGTTCATAAAATGAGAAGTGAAGCACCATAGAGAGAGAGTTGATGGTAAAGAATGGTACACATGAAAATTGGATGAGATAACCAGTTATAAGCGAGATATTGAGTTCAAGGTAGAAATTGGAGTTTCTTTTCAAAAAACAAAATTGGTGGAAACTGTCCTCAAAATAATAAAAAAGATCACAAACCTCAAGTAAGTCAATGTAGAGACAGAAGTGGAGCACCATATAGAGAGAGTTGAAGGGAAAGAATGAGAAGTGAATTATTGATTTAAAAGTAGAGATAAGAGTTTCTTTTCTAGAAAAAAAACTGGTGGGAACCATTCTCTATGGTGCTATCATTCTACCATTAATCCAGAGACAGCTTGAAATCTGGATGTTTTAAAATAATAATTCCAAACATTGACATCCATGGGGACTGAACTCCCACATTTTACAAAACGATAATGAGGCTTATCATTCGTGAAATGTTTTCTGACATAAGTGAGAGTACTGAAAACAAAGATTTTCATATTTTTAATATAAATTCAAAAATAATAAATAGAACGTGAGCATTGTAGCAAAGGGTGGTTCTGTTGTAGTCTTCAGTCACTAGTTTAAGACTGGCTTTCCTACAACATTCTTCTTTAGTGTGTCCTTCCCTCAAGGTTCAAACAACCTCTAAACTTTCTTACTAGCTAACCAAAAAGAAAATGCAAGAAACTGAAGCATGCTACGTACTGCATGCTATTATTGTAGTGTTTCATGGTAAAATCAGTTGGAACACAGCTACATCTCGACAGACAACTGCAACATTTTTGTCTCTCCATAATATGGTGAACAGGGCAACCTTAGCATAATCCACAAGATGTCGACTGCAACATCTTAATCCTTTTAATCCAAAGGATTAAGATGCTGTTCCCTACCATAGACATCTTAAAAGTACCACTACCACAAGAATCAAGTGAGTGACAAATTTCAATGTGGACATTTTCAAATATTGTGGCACGGTTTTATAAAAGGTGCTAGTAACTCCCAAAGATCCAAAGTTAGGAGTAAGTTGAAATCAACAGGACCCACTCTGTAAATTCGCACACCACACAGAATCGGCGTTGAAGAACAATATGCTCACGATACCATGTAATACTAGAGAGACGTTACTTCCATAAAAAATGCAAGGTTGCTTTCATCGTCCCCACTATATATAACTTCAAAGACAGTACTGCCAAATCTTCCAAAAGAAACCTGAATTTCTAAAAAATTAAAACAAAAATAAACAAATTCTCATCCTTCTCAATTCATCATGTCATCAATCACACGCAAAACAAACGCGCACCAATACCAAAAAAAAAAAAACAACAACAACATTAACAAAACATAATAGATGTAAAACGGATCGCGAACACCCCATGAGAAAAGGACACAACTTTTTTGGTAAACATTGAAAAGGAAGCACTCCGAAGATCTTACAAGTGATTATGGTAGACGAGAGGGACAAGGAACGCTACTCCAACGGAGAACGAGAGCGGAAGGGAAAGCGAATAGCGATTATGGGATCCATCGATCGATCGATGCCTCTGCCCACTTCCGCCTTTCGTTTCCTCCTGCACCCGCTTATCAGTCAAAACCTCTTTCTTTGTATATTGACAGTTCCTTTGCTCGGTGAAAGCGAGGAAAAGAACCAAAAGGTAAAAGGGGGAAGAAGGAGACGAGAGAATCCGGGAAGGAATAACACCAGAGATGGCGCACCGACCAGCAGCACCGATGCTGTGGTGTTTTTTATTAACAGGTAATTAATATTAATAAAAAATTCAGTTACCAACCTGCAACCGAATATGAACTCGCGTCAAAAAAAAAAAAAAAAAAAGATATGATATGATAAAAGTCCAAAAAAATAAATTTACAAGTCCAGAAAGAGACTTTTGGAAATGTAAAAGAAAAAGAAACGAGAAAATAGTTCGAAGACATGTTGGTAATGTTATGTTATTAGTTTTAATATGATATATTGCATGGTAGTTTGTGGCGAATGTTATATTTTTACTTTCAATTGTTAGTCGTCAGCATTGAAAGAGACACAGTTTTCCAATAGCGCTTGGAGGTTTCAACAGTGGTGAAAAAGGTGGAAATTCAAAGTTAACTCTTTGGATGGATTTTTTTCTTTCAATTTTTACCTTTATTTACGGTAGAGTTAAGACCTTCCAACCTCCCTCTCACCTTTAACAGCTTCTTCTCCATTTTTGAAAACCACCAAACATTGAATGACCACTCTGTAAATTCTTATCATTCATTTCAACCATTATCTTGTTTTTCTCCTCCTTTGTAATTTGATAGTTTTCAATGACCACATACATACATACTCACATATCCCGTTTGGTCATGGAGACCATATACAAAACTTTATGTAATGTTTAGTTTTAACTTCCACTCCTATTAATCATAAAGTATATATTTTAATTTTCCACTTCTACTATTCATGAAAATGTTTTTCATTTTCATCATTTACGAAAATATTTCTTAATCATGTTAAATTCACAAACTTAATGAATTTTTCTATTGTATTATCATAGGATTGACAATCATATCAAATGTAGGTATATAACTTAATTTTATTTCCTCACTTTTCATAATATTACAAATATAGTGATAATTTATATTAATATATTATCTTCTTGTTATATTTGCACAGTTATGTATAAAATTTATTGTCATTTGATTATCATAATACATCTTTATTAGACTATTAATCAAATTGAAATTTAAGTCATTTATAAATCTATTGATCCAAACAACATATAATATAGTTGCACTACATGCAACATATTTATTTTTTTGTATGTATTTCATTACATGTCTTTACTTTTTACTTTCTCAATATATAATTGCACCTTAAAATATGAATACATATCTTGAAGTGAACTTCTCATTATCTTTGTCACTGCTTAGATCTACATCTATATAACCAAGTATTTCAAGCTTATCTGTTTAATAAATCAACTTATGATACAAAATCCCTTTCATATATTTCATTATTCTCTTTACAACTTTTCAATGTTTTATTCCAAGATTACTTTGATATCTACTTACAACACTCACAACATATGTCAAGTCTAGTTATGTACACAATATAGCGTATATTAAACTTCCAACCACTTGAACATAAAGTATTCTTAAAGGTTCTTTCCCCTTTCCAAAATATTGGTTCTTACTTAATCTCTTCCCAAAAACATATAGTGTAGAGGTTGAAGAGTAAATTTCCATTTCAAATTTTTTCAACATCATACGTAGGTATTTTTCTTGATTTATACTTAATATTCCAAATTTTTAATCTCTAAGGATCTAAATTCCAAAAACATAAGATGTTTCCCCCATATTTTTCATTTCAATTTTTTTGCTAAGTTCTTCTTTTGTGTTGTTTAACATGTCAGTATCATTTTCCACAAGCAAAATATCATTCACATATAAGGATAATATGGTAAACTTACTCCCACTTTTCCTAACATATAGATAATAGTCTAATTTGTTTGAAACAAATCTTATTTTGACAATCGCATCATGAAACTTATGATACCATTATCTGAATACTTGTTTCAAACTATATATTGACTTATTAAATTTGTACATTTTGTTCTCATGTCCTTCCACCTAAAATTCCTTAGGTTGTAACATGTAAATTTCTTTATGCAAATCATCATTTAGAAATGTAGTCTTCACATTCATTTAGTGTAATTCCAAATTTAAATGTACAACAATAGCTAATATTATCCTTACAAATGCGAACTTAGCAAATAAAGAATAAATTTCTTGTTAATCAATTCCTAATTTTTGTGTATAACATTTAGCAACAAATCAAACTTTATATTTATTAATAGATCTATCAACTTTCAATTTTTTCTTAAATATCAATTTCTATCCTATGACCTTTCTATCATTAAGTAAATCATACAATTTCCAAACATTATTCTTTTCCATTGAATCAATTTCATCATTCATGACCTCAAGCTATAAATCTTTTTCCTTTGATTCAATAACATCTATATGCATCATAGGTTTCATATGATTTGCCCTATATCTACTAATAAACATGAAGGCTCATAAGAATACAAATGATAATCATCCATCCAAGTAGATTGAGTCCTCATTATTTTATTGTTAATAGGTTCTATTAGTTTAATTCCATTTTAAGTTTATTCATATTGATCTACTATTCCATCATTTCCATTTATAAGTTTATTTTGATCCTCACCCACATTTTCCATAGGTTCATCTATATTTTATTCCCTTTCAATCATAAGGTATTATTCTAGGATATCATTGAAGTAGTTATCACCCACTACAAGTAGTGGTTTTATTTCACTTTCATTTTCTTCCTTTTTTTTCAAATTTTAAAAAAAAGTTGCATCCTATATTCAATGATTCCATTTTCATTATGGAAAAATCTATAAGAATTTTCCCAATAACGTATATATGTACACTTTAATGTTCTAAAATCTAACTTATCAAGTAATTGACTAAAAATAAGTACATGAACTATAGAACTCTATTCCCTAAAATAATGTAAATTGAGTTTTGACCTGGTCTATAACCATAAGGTGTATTAGGCATAGATTTGGTGGATATTTTATTCAATACATGATTTGCTATAAATAAAATTTCAAGAGTCTTGAATGGGGTAACATGCACCTAATAGAATTCATAAGAGTTTTATTTTTTCTTTTCGCCATGCCATGACATTATTATATCTCTTAATTCCATACATTTCAAAAAATAATTCAAATTCTTTATAATTATATTCCTCATCTCTATCTAACCTTAACACATTAATATTTCTTTCTAAGTTATTTTTCAACCTTCTACTTGTATTTCTTAAAATAAGTCAAAACTTTACTTTTATAACTAATTAAATAAACATAAGTATATCTAAAAAAGTCATGTATGAATGTTACAAAATATTCTTTGTAATTATATATTTAAATACTAAGTAGATCACACACATTAAAATGAATTAATCTCAATAGTTCATCTAATCTATGTCCTATTTCAAATGGTTTCTTAGTCATTTTTTCAACTAAATAATGTTGGCACTTATCTAATTCTATATCTTTAATATAAGGTAATAAATTCATTTTCACCGTTTATTTCATTTTATGCATGTTAACATGAACTAATCTCAAATGTCATAATTCACATTTCGTTAAATAACATAAAATTTAACCAAAAGTTACATCAATTTCATTTATTTCATTATCAATTACAAAAATTCAAAATAAATCATGTTCCAACACATATATACCCAAAGTAAAAACAACTTTATCATTTCCAATGGACATACATTTATTATAGAACTTAACTTCCAAGCCATTTTTCTTTAGAGTGCCAATGAATATCAAAATTTGTCTCATGTTAAGTGTATAGAGGATGTACTTTAAAATCATAATGTTGTCTCCTAGATCCAATTGATATGTGTCAATACCTTCCACATTCAAATAAGTGTTATTACCTATATAGATGTGTTGTTCCCTAAGACTGAATTCTTTAAAAGATTCCAATCCCTTTTTGATTTTAGCAATGTACTTAATGGCACCCAAATTTATCCACCAATCATTGGAGCTAGGGAATAAGATGTTATTGCACTCTACCATGCTAATAAAGACTCTCTTGTTCTTTGCATTTTGTTCTATGTTCTTGTCTTTATTTTCATCTTTATTTAGATAATTTACTTTATAGTTACCAAATTGACCATAAGTATGACAAGAACCTTGTGGTTTCTTTCTTAGTGCTTGATTTGACTTGTATTGGTTTCTATTTGGTCAATGTCTCTTTTTGTTATTTTTGACAAACTTTAGCTTTTGAAAAGCGGCATTTACTTCTTTTGGATTGATTTCACAACACTTTGAACTAGCCATTATTTCTTATTCCATTCCCAACCTAGCTAGTAATTCAAAAAATTGAAGTAGGGTTGACCTAAAAGATGTAGTTACCATGTCAAAGCTATGTGACAAACTATTTAATACGATTACTATTTGTAGTCTTGTAAGTATGGATATTCTTATAGTAATTAAATCTTTTGTCATGATAATCATATTGCTAACATCTTTCACTACATTTTGTTCCTCGTGCATTTTGCATAAGTTATACTTTTGAAAGAGGAGTTGAGTATTCATCTTAGTTATTTTACCATACTTCTTTTTCAAATCTTTCCACAATGTGCATGTAATAGTGTAATTTTCAAAATATTTTAGCAAACTATCTTCTATAAACATGAACACAAGACTTCTAACCCTTCTTTTATCTTCAATTTTCCATTTCCTTACATCTATTTCAAAAATGTTTTCATTTATTTTTGAAGGATTAATTTCTAAAACATGTTCTAGATTATCATATTTCAATGCATGTTTTATTTTCCTATGTCACATCTCATAGTTAACCTCATTCAATTTCTCAAATTTTGTCATTTTAGTTGGGAATAATTTGCTAGCTATTTTTCAAATTCTATAATAAATAATAAATTTTAAAAAATACTATCTAGCAATATTTAATTCCAGAAATTCTTCTCAAATAATTTCCACTTTTTGAACAAATTAAAAAATTTCAATAAAATTTTGATATTTCATGAATAAATTTCCAATTAATGTATCATTCCAAAAAACGTATAAAATTTCAATTTCCAACTTTTAATAACTTGCAAAGTTCTAATTTCCAATTCAAGTTTCAATCACTTGCAATATTAATCAAGGTTAAATTTTCTTTTAATCAAACATGCATGCTAATAAATTCCTATCAGTAGTAAGAATTATTCTACTTATTCAAGCATGTAATTACAATAACATATTAATTAAGATTTAAATTCCTAATATCAACAATGATAATTTCTAAGTGTTAACTAGCATATGTAATTTAAAATAAATCAATTATTTTCTTAAAATCTTAATCAAACATGTAATAATCCACCCTTTATATATATATATATTAAATAAAATTAATCTTAACTTGCACCGAAGTTAAGTCACATGAGAAGAGAAGGGGTAGATTCTCATACCCTACCAATTGGGTGAGTGGAGGGGATGTCAATGCAAAAGGGAGAGGGTGATTGCTCGGGTGGATATACGAATTGGGTGTGGGTGACTGCATAGGGGCGAGTGCATGGGTGACAGTTCAGCAATGACACAGAGGGCTCGCACGAACGAGTGGTGATGGATCGAGTGTGAGAGGGTAGAGTCGGATGTTTTTAGTATGGTGGTGCGTAAGGCCGAATAATACAATAAAGATAGGATGCACGAGGTTCGCGCAAGGTCAAGTGGTTGGGAGTTGAGAGTGGGAGAGGCACAATTTAGAGACTGCATCGATAGGGTGTGTGCGTATTACACTGTACGATGGTAAAATGTAAAAAATAATCGTAAATGTTTTTTAATGGCATCGTTATAAAATTTTATTACTAACTTTTCTTAATACTTTATTTTAAAAATAAAATATAGTTTTATTTATTTATAATATAATATAATCTAATCTACTATATATTTGTCATTATTTCTATTTAAAAATTAATGTTGAAATTTTAACGAAAAGTATTGAATTTTAAATAAAAACTGCTTAATTAATTTGTGTTTCAAAAAATACTTATTTAATTTAATAAAATGGTTTATAAATATTTAACTATTAAATGTATTTTGTCTTTTTTCATCGTCCCCTCCTCTGCCGCTCCGGTACGACCAAAATCGCGAAAACCTAATAGTCTGCTTCCTCCCCCACCCCTGCGATGTCAAGATGAGCGTTCACGGGCAAGTCTCTTTGGAGACAACTCCCCTCCTCTCGCCGTCGGCAGTTCTGCCTGTCGAGAAAGGTGGGGAGGATGCCGGTACCCCGTCCTGGCCCTTTGGGTGCCAAGGCGTATGGTACAACTTGGCCCTGATGGTCCCCTCCGTGTTGTTCGTCGTGTTCCTGGTATCTAAGGCGAGGAGAAGCCTCACCAGGCTTTCTTACGGGAGGTCCTACATCATGATCGCCTACTACGCGTTACTTTGGGCCGTCTCTGTTCTCAATCTCATCTGGTGCTTTCTCCAGGTTATTTCTTTTTTACCAAATTATGTTTTTTATCTTTTGCTCATGAGATAAAAGCTCTTTAATGCTGGATTTCCGGGCGGGAGGGTTGTGAGTTATTTTCGTGCGTTCGTGTTTGCCTGAATACCAATTGATGTGAAATATGTCTTTCTTTCTGAAGATTTGACTGAGAAAGTCTTTATGGAGCAACTTACAAAATATGTTGCTTAGGAAGAGGACTATGATTGATTGAGAATCTATGGTTAGAAGTAGAGTCCACGTGCATGGTTTGAAAAATTCAACATTTTTATGATTGATAGAGACTTTCAGCAATGTGTTGTAGATCATTTTGTGTTTTACAGGAAAATTGCTGAAGAATACATGATACTAGCAGTTTATGTTTATGACATCTTATTGATAGATAGTGATGCAAAGGAAATTATGAATTCAAAAGCTTATCTTGAGAAGTTTTTCACCACCAAGGACATGGGTAAACCGAAGTATTTTTTGGGTATAGAAATTGCTTACTCCAAAGGGAAAATGGCTTTATCCCAAAGAAAGTATGCTTTTAATTTATTGTAGGAGACTGGACTTTTAGTTTGCAAACTTGAGAATGCACCTATAGAATCTAATCCTCCTTTTAGGGAAAACTTATTCAAGATGTTGGAAAGCCCAGGACAGTATAGAAAATTAATTGGAAATAGTCCCACATCATTTAATTGGAGACTGAGCTTGGACTTATAAATGTTAATCCCCTCCATTTATGACTAATTGATTTTGAGTTGGAATTTCACACCTTATCTGGATACAGAATAGGACCAGCCATCGGTGATGGTGACAAAAGTGATATCTGGGAGGTTATGTAAATGGGTAAATAAATCAAGTCTACCTGATATATGAGAGGAGGCTCTTGAGTCTATAACTCAGGAACCATCACCTGTAGCTACTATAGCTTAACCTATAGTAATATTCTTGTCTTAGAAATACATCTATTTTAATATATCCCAAATCTTCTTGGGTGATTGCAACATCATCACTCCACATGTCACAATGGATTCCATGCTATTTTCCAACCAAGTCACCATAGTTAAGTCATCTGCATACCAATCATCATAGTTAGTGTCCTTGATGTTTGGGGGTAGTTGGGTGAGATGTTTCACCTTCCTTTGAAATAAAGATCTGAAAACTCTAGGACCACAGTAAATCAATTTTCTCGTTGAATTTTTCTGAAGTTTCAGAGAGATTCCTAAGGGCAGAGTCCTTTGCATTGGAAGTTTCAAAAACAATGCAGAAACTGAAATGGCAGATTTGAGATACGGTGCAGGATCAGTCCAGAAATGTCTAGGCTGCAGTAAAATGGTATGAACTAAGATAATGCACTTGCATGTAAAATAATCATTGCAATTATATAAATTTTTGAAGAAAAAGATAAATAAGCTATAATTCTGTTACATGAAAGACAATTGAAGAACATAGTTTGAATGTGTATGTAGAACTCAGCAATTAAGTCATTATATTGAAAAACAAAACTAACCGTACATGAAGCACAATGAAATTTGTAAACAAGGACCAAAATAGTGAAATCATGTCAATATCAATGAATAAGAAAGTAAAATCTTAAAAATAAAAACCATCTATTTAAACAGCCAAAAATGAGAAAAATGGCTTTTTTTCTCAAAAATGATGAAAAGCCTTTTAAAACAAAAAATGTTTGTTATTTGTTAAACAAGTTTTCACCATTTCAAGGATGAGCTTTAATGTAATTTAAGGTTGCGGCATTGTAACTTGGAGGTTACAGGTTTGAGTCTTAAGAAACAGCCTCTTTATTTATGAGGGTAAAGCTGCATACAATTAGACTCTCCCCAAACCTCACCATGGTGGTATTCTCATACATTGCTTTTGCCCTTTTTTATGTCTTCATCATTTTCCAAAGCATTTGTGAATTTAGTGGTATCTATTTCTTTCTTACCTGAAATTTCAAAGGAATTCACAAGAATCTCTTTAACTAAAAGGTTGTGTTATTCTTATTTTTATTTAAATAATTTACATAAATAAAAATTATAATTTCAATATTTTGATAAGATTTTTATATTTATATTCGTACAAATAATATAATACAATTTTATGTAGTCTGCAAATTTATTTTAGTATTATAAAATAATATATGAATGGATTAAATATTATTATTTTAAAATATACTAATTTATGCCCGAACATGAGTACTTACAAACACAAACATAACTCTGTCGTGCAAAACATGAACTGCTTACTTTTTATGTCATTTCTCTTATGATTAAATTCATGCATTGGATATTTGCTATTATGATTGCTCATGCCAGTTAGTTACATCCCTAAGCATTTTTTCTTTCTTCCGTTTAAAGATTATTCCTCATTAGTATAAGATGGATTACCTTAATCGTATTTATCAAGAGACTAAGATGCTCACAAATTAGACTAGGATACTTACTCGCCTTGGCATCTAATCAATGTCTATGCACCATGGGTAGATCCAAAATACAACAATTTTCCGTACAAAATATGTGATTATATGCAATTATTAATAGATGTACTCATTGTAGACTACTTTATAATAGAAAATTGTAATCTATAAAATAAATCTAGATTAAAATAAAATATAATGAGATTTTCGAATATATAAAGGAAAAATTCAAAAAATGTAACTTTTTTTTTTGTTTTTTTTGATATTTTCCAAACTGAGATTTGATTCCATTTGTGTATAATTGATGAAATAATATTTATTAAGAAGTCTCAATGCAGTGTCATCCATGTTTGCTAACCTAATGTTTGTGTGATATAGATATGGCGATGCACTCCTGGAAAGGAAACATTGTGGAATCTACTTTCCTTGTTTACAACATCAGGGATGCTGTTTTTGGAAGTTAGCTTAGTTGCCTTCTTACTTCAAGGAAATCAAGCTAGCGGTCTAGAGGCTTTAACACGCACTTTTGTGGTCTCAGGCATTGCCGTTTCTGTGGATACATTACTCAAGGTAACTTATGCTCTATTTTGGATAATCGTGAGATTTTCTTGTCATTCTTCACATTAGAATAAGTTTAAACTTAAAGATTTTATAGTTGCAAATATTTTTGTAAAAAAAACATGTAAGAATTGTTTTGTTGTTATTGAAAAATTAAACTATGATTAATTCATCATTATGCTTGGAAGTTGAATGGCAGGTAAACTGATTGTCTTTTGTGACCATTCTGAATTTCTTTTTGTTCTACAATAGTCATACTTTTTAAGGCATGTGCATTACCTTATATGTTTTTGTAAGATTTTAAATGTTTTTCTTTGCAAAAAAGACATTTTTTGGACTACTACTAAAATATACATGATTATTGAAACATATAATTACAAAACTTGACATTAATTACAAAACATATAACTACTTAAAAAATTAATATTTGTATGGCAGTATGGGTGCCGGGGTGTTGCCTAGGCACCGTGGCTCACTACCTAGGCACTTGAATACCTTAAAAAGTATGATATTAATTACAAATTTACAACAATAATCAATGCCCAATCTTCAAAAAAAACAAGAGTCCATGACTTAGTCCCATTGTATGAGGCTTGCATTTTGCAATTGTGGCAATTTTAATTTGTCCTATGACAAATGAAATAAATATCCTTGATGAAAAAGAAAAAAAATGATAATAATATTATGGTAAAATTCTGTAAATATTTCATATGATCTCCACACAAGAAGTAATAGGTAATTTGCTGGCATCTTGCACTTGCGTGACCATGGAAATGTGCTTAATTATGGGTGCATTCTGTGCATTTCATTTTCTGGAGGACTGTACTTGATCTAATCTACGCCTTCAGTAGAATCTCAAGGTTAAAACATGTTTCTTTTTCCTCAATAGCCACTGCCCACACTAACATGTGAAAATAGTGCAGACTGTTTCAAAATTTTGTTCCTTCCTGTGCCAGTGGAAACCCATTTCTTAGAGAACTTGCCAGCCAAAACTCTCAATTGTGTACATCCTTTTGTAAAAAAAGCCATATACTTTCTAGGCTAAAGTTGTACTCTGATTCTTAGTGATATTGTATATTATAATTGTATTTCAAATTTGATACTTCAAATATCTATGCAGGCAATATATGTATTTGGTTTTGGGGTTCCTCTGTTTCTCGAATCCACTCATAGAGTGAAATGGGGTTTGTGGATTATCCACCAGTTAATTCTGGCTGCAGTTTATGCTCTCCTACTCTTTATGTATAAATCGAAATGGAGAGAGAGGTTGCCTGGTAATTTTCCCCCATCCTTCGGTTGTTTTACTTGAGAATTTGTCATTATATCTTATGTAGGTTTTTTGCTATTGTGTATTCTCTGTTGCAGCAAGGCCGGCATTTTACAATTACGTTGTGGCAATGCTCTCGCTATATGGTATCACGCTATTTGCATGTGGTCTCATCGGAAATGGAGTAAAATTTGGACTTTGGTATGCTTTCTTTAATGATATTTAAGTTGAAGTACCTTGGAAGTATTTGTAATCTATGTTTCATCTTGCTTTCCCCAGGTTATACAATCTTACAGTTATCTGCTATCATTCACTTTACCCACCCTTATTGTATATTACTTTTCTAGTAGATTTTTTCCAGGTAATTTTTCATTCATCCCGTCATTTTCGTATCTACCTATTTTATATAAAATTTTGTGTCACAAATTTGAACGAGCATGCCTGAGTGTTCTTGCAGGAGGAAGATCTATATCTGGAAAATATCTATTACTCAGAGATGAAAGATGCTGGCTTCTTTGATGACTGGGATTAGAAACGATCACAAGCTTATTGTAGATGGGTGAGATCAGCACCTTTTTCAGGCTAAAGTATACAATGGTCAAATACCCAACTAGCGGTGTGGATACACCCACAGGTTTACTTAAGTGGGGTGGGAATCTCCCACTTCAGTGTTGCAGCTTCTGATTGTTTGTAGCCAACCTTCAACAACCTAAAGAAACTAACCGTGTGGATGTATATTTCTTGCTGTAGAATAGTTTTTCTATATTATTGCCCCTTCCCCACTGTTTCCGCCTAATCAAATTAAGAAATCTAATTACGTTGTAACCAACGATATATGGATTTCCGTAATTCAAGAACTTTTTTTTTTGGAAGAAAAGGAGAGCAATGATATCGTTACATGATGTTGAAAGGCCATGACTCTGATGGAACATACAAGAATATTTGATTCGTATCTGGGACGTTCGAATTAAGACATATGGGCCCTGCACGCGTTAAAAATGCCTTTTTGGTAGAAGTCGCGGAGGTAAGAGGAATTTGCATTTTGGGTAAAAAAAATTTTATGGGCAAAGGGGAGTCGTTCTTTTGAAATCTAGTTCTCTCAACAAGAGTTAAACAATACCATCTCTTGCGATACATAAAATTATAAAACTAGTTCTCTTGTGACACAAAATTATAAAATCTACAATAAACTTATTATATCACAGTTCTTAAATCTACGGCTCTTTAATTAGTCATTTGTTAAAACATAAAAAAAAATTCTCAAAATTGTAGTCACTGTAAGAGTTGGTTGTTCTTTTTAACAAATATAACTTTAGACCCGTCAAAGACTTCAAAATAGTAAAATTCATTTTTTAATGATATTGCAGTTTAACAGCAATCCTAAAATAATAAAAAGATGGAAGACGAAGGAATGGAGCATCATTTGCAATTTTTGATGGAAAACTTCGAAATAAAGGGCATAACATATTTGAATAAAACACCAATTCCTAGGCTCAAGTCTCTGATTTCATTGGTAATAGAAGAATCTAAAAGCCAAATAAAGCAAGTGAAACTCCTATCAACTGGTCGAGATCAAGCTTCACCCATCAAAGACAATGCTAAGGTATTAGGAATATATATATTATTTTTCATATACATATATATACACACATACATGCATTCTTCCTTTTCATTTCTTGATGCATGGCATGGGACATCCAACAAGAAATTCCGTCAAAGGGCATGTTTAAATTTAGAATCACTTTTTTAAAATGGTCAATAAATATTTATCAATAGATGACCATGAAAACCATCACCAGGGAAATAAGATTACCACAAACAAGTTCAGGCTAGGGAGGAATTGGTCATCAAAAACGTCAGCAACATTACAAGAATAACCCATATTTGTTCAAGCAACGATAATTTCCCAACGTAAATTTAGAACAGGTTGCGAAGATCATCTCACTGAGAACATTTAAACGATGAATATGATGACAAATAATTATTTGTCACAAGGCATGGGTACATGACTCTGTTCACAAGTAAATAAAGCAACAAAAAACAATTGTTCAATTTTGTATAAAGTTATATTTGGATTCTACATGGAAAAGTCCAGAGTTGAAAAAATGGACATGGCACTGAAGTCCACATTATTTGACAGAATTGGTTGCCGAAAAGTCGAAAAATACAGCCATGATATGGCCGATGGAAATAAAACAGGGCAGCGAGAACTTCCGAACGCTCTAAACGCCTGCTCCTATGTGCAAATAACAAAGGGAAAACCTAATAGCGGAGCAAGAAGGTCCGGCGCCTGAACCAGTTGTAATCCGGGAGTGTCTTAATCGGTCCCATTGCAGCAATCGCAACATCCTGCAAATTGAAAACAATTTTAAATAACTCATCTTCATAATGAAATTCGTAAATTAGCACATAGTCAAACTAGTCCAAGTGTCTTCTAAATGAGAAAAAACTGGCAAGAAATCCTTTTCTCCTCAAATTCCCATGATAAACAGGTAATTTTGAAAATTAAATTGGAAAAAAGGCATTTTAAATTTCATTTTATTTTCACAATAAAATTTCAGTGTCTTTACAAAATACTGGACTTTGGTACATCACTAGAATCTGATAACAAATGCCAACCTTCACGACAGGGATGACGAACTCTTACCTGATCAAATATGAAACGGTTTGCAACCCGCTTAATTGTGCTTGCATCAACTGCATCAATTCTTGCAAACAATTCTGGACCAGGGATTCTGCGGCCATAGGTAAGCAGCTGTAGGGAAAAGGTATAGTAAGCAAATTTACTTGCTTTTATACGATAATAAAGACCTCTTTAAAGCAACAGAAATGTAATGGATGGATTGCAAAATCATCCAGAAGAACAAATAAAGTTTTCAGTATCACAAAGAGAAAATAGGAAAACTACCTGACGACCAATATCCTCGGCAACAGGACTAGTACCATCAATATGAAGTTGCAGGGAAGATTTTAGCTGCAAAATGACAGAAAACCCACAATCAATTATTTAAATACTCCCAAGAACTAAAAGTGCTATTCTCTGTTTATTTGGCTCTGGATATTGGAACAAAAAAAGGCTATCATAGGTATTAGTGCTTGTAATGATCCAATTAACAGATTTTTATCCATCTTATTTTTAACTTGATTTGTACAAAAAATAATTGCAAATATTTGAATGTGTACGTTTTTTTATCGTACTGCCATAGCAGTTGCCATATGATAAGCAGATCACATGTGAAATAGGTTAAACTACAAAGAGCATCACCACCATACAGCACCCAAAAAAGGAAAATGGAGATTGCAGATGTAGTAATTGCATGACAAGTGAGAGAATAATAAGCTGGGCAGAAACTCAACACTCACATATAAAGGTCAATGATGTACCTGATTACAAGCACGAGTGACATCAGCCTCAGACACTCGATAAGATAATTTGCTTATCTGAGTCATGATTGCATAAGCTAAATCATCCAAACAGTCCGGCTGAAACAAAAACGAGATAAAAAGGTAAATATTTGATTTTGAAAAAAGACCAAATGTATATGACAAACTTAGTTGGTTAAGGCACTGCCTTAATTGTAATGATTATGCAAAAACAAGAGGTAGACAAAGCACTTCAAAATAGCAACAATCATGCACACCATTTATATATTGCATCAGTGTACAATCAATAAACTATATACATTAATGTTTATTGCAACAGAAAAATATTTCCAATGTCATCACCAAGAATAATTCTTATTATACTATCACATGCATGGTGACAGATCTTCATGTACGAAAGAATCACACATACGTGAAGATCCCATAGACACATAGGCTGCATTTGATGGTTAACTCTTCAACTCCATCCGTTTGGAAAGTTGAAACTTGAAAGGGGCAAATCAAACACAATGGATCTTTAATGTCAGCTCCTTTGTCAATAGCGAAAGTTACTGTAACACAACATTGTTTTTGGGAGTTTTGTGGAAGAGGTAATTTTTTGACTCTTCTAAAGATCTAGTGTGAAATTACGTACATACCTCCAAAAACTTCCTTATTTTTTTACTCATTTATCAATCAATCATTCACGTCGCATTTAACTTACCACTTACAAGTATCATCACCCATTACGTCACTTGTAATCACCAATATATATAATATTCGTTGATCATCTGTGATGCTTTTCTCCTTCCAAAGGTGTTAGAAGAATAAACCAATCCATTCAACTTTTAAAAAAAACAACAAATGTACAATACCGTACAACTTTTGTTGATAATAATAATAATAATAATGTAGTTTTTATGTAAATGCCTACCGAAAAATTCTTGCAGTTATAGGTTTATGGAAGGTAGAAGAAAAACAAAAAGAATAAAATTAAATTTCAGTCATTCAATTATCGATACTTACAAGAAAATCCTTGTAAATACCTAAGATTTAGAATTTAATGTTTAAAATTAGAGTCTAATTTTACGATGATAATGTTTAAATACCTAGCGAAGGTATATGTTAATGTTTTACCATGGTAATTCAGAAGCTTCCTTATTTGTCCAATTTTTTTCTTTAGGTTGTAAAATTTTAGTTTTATTAAATTGCAAATTAAGTTCTGCTTGTAACTATTTTCAAAACGCATGTGGTGTATGTGATTTCATAATAATGTCGTTAAATTATTGTTTACGGTTAATAATTCTGTTGAAAGTTGATACATGTTTCATAACAATATAATTTCAAAAGACGTGCATTTTGTAAATGTTGATATTTATTGAATATCATTTATTTATAAGATCATTTATAAATATCAATAAATGATATTTATTTATTTACATCGTAAATGTTGATATTTATTGCAACATATCATTGAATATCATTTATTTATTCGTATAATGTAATTTTTTCATGAAATGTTGATACTTATGTTGATATTTATTGAATATCATTTATTTATTCGTATAATGTAATTTTTTCATGAAATGTTGATATTTATTGAATATCATTTATTTATTCGTATAATGTAATTTTTTCATGAAATGTTGATACTTATGTTGATATTTATTGAATATCATTTATTTATTCGTATAATGTAATTTTTTCATGAAATGTTGATACTTATGTTGATATTTATTGAATATCATTTATTTATAAGATCATTTATAAATATCAATAAATGATATTTATTTATTTACATCGTAAATGTTGATATTTATTGCAACATATCATTGAATATCATTTATTTATTTGTATAATATAATTTCAAAAGATATGCATTTATTTATAATATGCATTTCGTATATGATATTCATAACAAAGTTGATAAATAAATACAAAAAATAAAGTTAAAAAATAAATAAATAATTGTGGATAAATAAATAAATAAATAAAGTTGACAAATGTAGCTAAAGATAATTTAGGAAATTTCAATTTTCATTTTGTGGAGTGGGAGAAATTATCAAACGCAACTCATTCCAGAAGCTGAGAAACTATCAAATGCATCCATAACCACAAATCTACCAGCCAATAGAATGAAAAAAATGCTTAAGCATGTTATGTGAGACAAAGAGAAGTAGCAAACCTTTGCAACCGCATATACACCAAAAAGACCCGTGTCCTTGTAGTTGGTATTGAATGCCATCATGCTCTCAGCAATGTCATTAACACTAATCATCTGGACAAGTTCTGAGCTGTAAACAATGAAAAAAAAGGAGCTTACAATAAAATTTAAACAACATACAAGAAAACAGAAAAATATTTCTTTATCACTTAAATATTTTGAACGGATAACTGATTGGAATGGATTAAAATATCCCACAACATTATTCTTATGCTAGATAACTGAAATGTGATTATCCATAAACAATAAGTACAACCTACCCTGTGTGCTTTCCACCACCAGCACTTTTGTTCCAGGAACCTAACATGGTCTGCATAACCATTAAAGCAATAGAGTCTGGATCTATCCAAGATGCTCCATTGAAAGCAACAGCAAAATGTGCCAATGGTTGATCATCATCTTGTATACGCACCTGATAAAAGCCATTCAAAACATAAAAAGATTCTTTTTTTACGTATTATAATGTTACAAAAAATTCATCAGCAAAATAGAAATGGAAACAACATAAGTGATTCTTCTCACCTCTGAGCCAGTAAAACGAGCCGGTTCCTTGGCAACCAGTTGAGAGGCAGTTGTTGAATCATTTGAAAGCTTAGTGAAAAGTTTTTTTACTTGTTCAACAACATCTTCATGTTTCACTGCCCCAGCAGCAGAGATTACCTAATACATAAGAATCCAGTTGCACAATCACTACAATGACAATTAATGCTACAAAATGCAGCGATTGGTAAGTTTATACCAAGAAATCTAAATGCCATAGAGGTAGCTATATACCATTCTGGGAGCAGAATAGTGAGTTGAGATGTAGTTCATCAGATTATCTTTGCTGATAGTTTTTATATTTTGCACAGGTCCTAGTATTGTTCTTCCCAATGGACTGTACTGGAATGCAGTGGCATGTAGATGATCAAAAATGACTTCTTCAGAATGTTCTTCTACCTGAAAATAGAGATAAAGATTTCAGGCAGTTTCCAAGTATCAACAAGAATCTGTTCACTTTCAAAAATCCAACCTAGATATAAATTAAGAGCATAATTCCAGTTCAAAACAAATTACGAAGCTTTAAACACCAAAAATGTTAAACATCCAACCAGATATTTTCGCTTTCTTCAACAAATAATCTGTTCATTTCATGTCAAACATAAGTCATACAACAACAACAACAACAACTAAAACTTTAATCCTACTATGCAAAGTCAGCCATGTGAATTGTTTCCTTTTTTAACAAAGCAAATGAATCATTTCTTTCTTTTTTTTAATGGTAGCATTGTTTCATTCTCTAAGAATGGAACCCTAGAGGGAACTACAAGTACCGATATTGCTAGCCAACTGGGCTAGTACAGTTGATTACTTGTTCCATTTATTTCTACCCATAACTAGATTTTCTGTTAAATTATGTAATTTTAAATACTTTTCTTTATTTCCAAAAAAGTAATTTTTGGCTTTAGTCTACCTCTTTTAGTTTCTATAAGCCTTTTATGGATGTGATCACACTTCATCAAGCCTATCATTCACATTTCTTCCTGTTCTTCTAGATGAATAAAAGATCCATCAACCATCCATGGTTGATATCTTCAAGATTATATGTATCAAGAGGAATTGTTGCTACCTTTCTATTTAGCATCAACCTAAAGTAACTTCCTATATACAAGGACAGATTATTGGCTTCAAGTCAATTCCAACCTTGCTATTGCTTTTTCCAGAGTTCTAAGAGCAGCAATACTTGCCACCACCCAGATGGTTCCCTGCTGCTACCACACCCTTTCAGCATTTCTGATGATACCACCAGGCTGATCTATGAACAAATTTTCACATTTTTTCTAGCTGATCATTTGGTTCACAACTAATTCACTTTTCTTCAGCCTTCTAGATGAGTTGGAGATCAAACAACCATTCATGGTTGACATTTTCAAGAACAGAGTATTGAGAAGAATTGTTGCCATCTTTCTATTTAGACTCAACCTAGAGTGGCTCTGCATATACAGAGACAAATTCTCAGTGTCAAGAAAATTCCATCCTTGCCATCACTTTCTTCTAGAATTTTAAGATTCAAAGGAAGTGACAAAGGAGTAGAAGGCAAAGGAAGGTCACCGGAGGATGAAAAGGAAGGTGCACACCTTTGTTGCCTAAAAATGAGGATACTAAAACTCTAAAAGCACGTTGGATGAAGTGGAAAAATACTGCTAAAATTTTGTATCATAAAAGAAAACTTAGAATTAATTAATACATGAATACCATAAGGGAGAAGCTAAAAAAATAATTTCATTAGGAATAGAGTAGGAATTGCACTAATGAAAGATACAATAAGAGAAAATTGGCTTCAATAGTTTGGTTACATCCTTAAGAGGCTAAATAATGCACTAGTTAAAAGAGGAGAATTAATTAGTACAGAAAAAACTAAAAGAAGTAGAAGAAAGCTTAAAACTACTTAGTTACGAATTGTGAGAAAGGTTAAAATTTATGTAATTTAACAAAAGATTTGACCATAGATAAAAATATATGGAAGAAAAGGATTCATGTAGCCAACTTTATGTAATGAGATTATTGTGTTGCTGTTGCTGAAAGGAAAACCTAGAAATGTTAAGGAAATTATACAGGACATTACTAAGTTTTATGGCAAAAATTATTGGAAAGCTCAGAAAGAACATGCTCAAAATAATGTGGCTGAAATGAAATACAAATATGGACGAACACTAATACTTTCAGAGGAAAATTAAGAATTCTTTCACCAAAATAAAGTGATTAATGCTAGTACCAGTAAAGGACAAAATGTGAGATAACCAGCCTAAATAATTTAAGCATATTTAAAAGACTGGAAAGACAGTGCTAAGAAAAGACTGGAAACACTAAATTTAGATAGGCTAAAAGTGGTGGAGGAAAATTGAAAATTACAAGATTTGAAATAATAGAAAAATTAAATTTACATAAACTAATACAGAATATAGCATTTTAGAGTTGATTGAAAGGCAAGGTTCATACACCATCAGTTGATTATCGTACCTGTACTCCACTGGAAGTTTGATTAAAATACCAAACGGAATTTCACACTTAGGGCATTCAAAACACTCACCAAACAAAAAAAGTATTGGAGAAAACAATGTGAAGAAAAATATGATGGTAAATTTTAGCACATCACTGTTAGTTAGAGCAGTCCAGGTGGTAGAAAAAGGCAACATCTACCATCGAAAGAAAAAAAAGCATACATCCATACAAAGGAACACTTATCTATCTCCACCAAGGTATTAAAAGTTCTTTCTTTGCTTTTTGCACAACGGATCCCTGGTAATTAATCCACTGGAGCTAAAAACATCATTCATGGAACGACAAAACTTAGAGGCGAAAATCAAATCGAGAAACGACATTTTACCTCCTCCATCTCGCGGAGAATGACATCTCTCTCCCTATTGATCCTGTTTGTATCGAAGCTCGAATTCTGCAGAATATCTGCAAGAATGTCCAAAGCCTTGGGGACGTCTTTCTCTAGCACCTTGGCATAGTATGTGGTCTGCTCCCTGGACGTATACGCATTAAGGTGCCCTCCCATGTTCTCAATCTCCTCCTCCAGCTGCCTCACGGTCCTATTACTCGTCCCCTTGAAGATCATATGCTCGAGGAAATGAGCCGTCCCATTGGTCTCATCGGTCTCGAACCGGCTGCCAGCGTCAATCCAGACTCCGACGGTAGCCGTCTTCGAAGCGAGAGTAGACTCAGTGGCGATCCGGAGGCCGCTGGGGAGTGTGGTGACGCGGGTCTCCGGGGCGGAGAGGATGGTCGTGTGATCGACGAGGGTCGGGTGGGGCGAGGCATAACGTAGGAACCGGGGATCAGGGTCATCGAGGCGCCTGATCTTGGAGGAGACGGACTCTGCGAGAACATCGTAGTGAAGGACGGGAGGAGCCTGGGCGGGAGGGGAGACGTCCTTGGCGTAATCGACGGCGGTGGTGACGGTTCGGGCGGTGAGATGGTGGGAGGGCGGGTAGCGGGATCGGCGAGCAAGGGCGAGGAGGTGCCGGATGGCCATGGCTGGCGCTGGTAGGGTTAGGGTTCCAGGGATGGGCAAAACGGAAGGCGGGGGGGGGAGAAGACGAGGAGGAGATCCACGTCCACGATGAGTGGAGGTGGAGATTATCGCTGGAATTATTTACGTACGGCAGGAAAATGCCACTTAAAATTATTGCTTGGATATGGTAAAGTATATTTTTGCGATGACGAATAATTTTTGTCGCGTTTATTACCAAAATTTGAGATTTATGATTTAATTTTTTATCACAATATTAAAAAAAAAGCTTGAAGTTAATGAAAACTTTCACCGTATTATTAGCATTGGTTCGAGTCTTTAATTTGGAACTTGTGATTATATACATATTTTTTAATATTAAAAAAAAATAGAATTTTTACAATGATGTTAACATAAATTTGAATCTTTAGACTCATGTTCGCAATTAAATTCGAATTTTAGTCTTTTCGCATTGTCACATATTAAATAAATATTTATTATGAATTTTATTTGCTATCTTGCCAAAAATATATATACATATTCTTATTCAGAGAAACAGAATATTTCTGTTTAAGAATTTCATGATACTGTAGTGTCTTATGTATAATTTTGTTTTAATTTGGTTGAAATTATGCAGATCAATAATATTACGTGTAATCTCTGCTTTTGGCTCCACAAACTAGAAGAGTACTTGTTTTGGCATAAATTAATTTCAAAGAATCCAGGGCTGATGCATCCCTGTTTTTTAGGAAATGAAAAGATGGAGTAGCATATTTTTAGGTTTTAATTATGTTGGTGGTATATTAATAATAGGCACAGATGTAGTGGAAGAACCAAACACCATTGTACAGCAGCCCCTAGCAAAGGGATTTGAAGTAAGAGATTTTGGGTGGTTTGGTTATCTTTTAAAGAGTACAGGTAACTTACACAACAAGTACAGGTTTACATTTGTCACACAAACAAAATTTCTATGTCATTTGCTAAAAAGATAGATATATCACATGGAAGGAAGCTATCAAGGCATGCGACCCAACTTCAAAATAAAATTTATTCTTTCATCACTACAGAAGCTTGAAGGAGGAGGATGATGAACAAATTCAAGATAATGGCCCTAAATCTTGGGTCATGCCTTCTTCCTCCTCTCGTCTTGATCATTGTGCTTGTTCTGTTGGTGTACCAGGATTCACCTGTTCAAAATTATTTTTGCATAATGATTCACGTTTTCATTGGTGTTTTGTCATCTTTATTGTTGAATTGTGATTTGCACGTACCTGTAATTGAGAAATATAAGTTGATATTTATTCTTTGAACGTGTTCCATTCAGTCTTTTACGATGATATGCTGGAAGTAGTAGTCCTGATGGTGAGATCCTTCTGCAACTTTCAGTTAAAAAAAGATAAAGACACCTTAGATTAAATAGACGGTCATTCCTTTTTTATACACAACCTATAAACAAAACAGCTTGTCTACATAAAATCACTACGTACAAGAAAGAAAAAGCATCAAGATTGTTGACACTTTGCTTTTCAGTTTCCATGACGAGCAAAAAATAACCAAGGAATCGATAGATGAAGGTAGTAAAAGGACGAAGAATCCAACTCATCCTGGTGGTATCAGTCAATTTAAAATTCCTTTCAAACTTGACGTGTGACGCAGCCATGTATCACTGATTCTTATAAACGGTATCTTCCAGCAGAGACAACTCCGCGCTCTGCCGATGGATGTGCAAAAAGAATGAAAGCTAGAAATGAATTTTTTATCCACCGATCAACAGTTGCTATCCAAAATTTAAAAGACACAAGTCGTTTTCTGCATATGATAACTTTTACCATAATGAAGAGGATGAACAGGGGTCATGCGTGACATCACGGATTTGCGGCAGCCATCAATTTTGGAATACTCCACGGCTTTTAAAGTTCATGTCAGCGACAAATCTTTATCCCTCCAGAAAACCATTCCACTTCCGTAAAAGGACATACAACTTGGAAGACTGAACAAATTCTTTCCATATATTCATTTATCACAGCATGACATGACATGACATTCCATGTGAGGGGAAGGAACCACCGAATTTTACACAAGTATAATCTCAAGCACAAAAGATAGTGAGCAATAAAGACACATGGTCAGATTTGATACGGAAGCTTCACCAAAAAGAAAAGAAAAAAAAAAAAAAAAAAAAGATTTGATAAGGAAGCTTTCGGCCTGAAATTTATATATACAAAAGATCTTTCTTTTGGAAAAAAGAAAGTACAGGCTACAGGGAGAGTTCCAGCGTGCAGAACACAAGGAAGAAGTTAGAATCCATCGACATGAATTCAAGGTCCTTGTCCCCACCGAAAAATATACAACGTTCTGGTCTAGTCCTTTTTAAGTACCTGAGGAAGGATCACGGTTCCTTTCTGGCAACAAGCTGAATCGAATGTTGCCAAGAGCCATAACCTGGGAACGGGCAAAGCAGAAGTCGCAATTACCTCTCAACGAAAAATACAGGGCCGCCATCTTTCTCTTTTCGTTGGAAAAATGATGTGGGACCAAATCTTCTTGCTTTGAAAAAATTTACAAGGGCCTATATTCCACTGGGGTAAATGAAAAAATAATAGAGCACCAGATGGTGTCGACTCCAACAATCCCGCAAGTTGGGCCAGTTTCTTTTGACAATTACCTGCGTTCCCTTCCGTCGCACCTGTGCTGTGTCTGCATTCACGTGAAGAATAGAAGCTACAGGGAATTGGCAGTAGCGGGCCGAGATGGATGACACTATGACACCATATGGGCAACATTAAATAACGAGTGCCTCACAGTGACAGGCATACCACCCCATCGGGAACATTGCCAGACATGTTAAGTGCACTAACGTATCTGTGAACAAAGGTATTACGGCTTGCCTCGGAAGAGGAGCCCTCTGCATCCGTTCGACTTCTACCATGGAACTTGGCAAATCGGTTAATGATGGCAAACTTTTCCAGATCTTGGCATTCCACTTTTATATCAAGGATAGACGGCCTCTTTTCTAATCTGTAAGATCAAGCAAACATTATTTTCTTTCCTGATGCAATTCTATTGATTGAAATTATAATAAATTTGAAATTACAAGATAAAATAATTCACACCACATGTCAGAGAATAGCAACTCGAGAAAGAATACAAACGGATAAATGCCTTCTATCTATCAAAACTCAGCAGAAGTGAAGCCCAGGAACAAAAAGAAAGCTCATCAGTCTTGTTCTGACCATACTTTCATATTACATCACATTTTCTTGATTATATCATTACCACAAACGAAGCACGTTGAAAAAATAGCACCGATTACTAGGTTTTTTTAGTATTTAGACCCCATCCTCATATACTAGATTTTCGTTGTCCCAATAAACTTACTCTTCTTACTTTCGAAAAAATTCATCTTATATTATTCCTTTGATTATCCCTTTAGAAGACCAATAGAGGAATTAATTAATACAAAAGAAATTAAAAGTAGAGATATACTAAAAATTACTTAGAAATTGTAAAAAAAGATTTAAATTTATATAATTTAACCAAACATTTGACCATAGATAAAAATATGTGAAAAAAGGATTTATATAGTCAACCTCACGTAGTGAGATTATACCTCAAATTATTGTTATCATTGTTGTATAGTATTCCTTCAATCATACAAGTTACCAAAAAATTAAAGAAACAAAGAAACAAAACTTCCATCCTCATCACAATTTACACTTCACAAGAAGATTGAATAAACATTGGAACAAACACATAACTAGAGATCTCCAAAATTTGACACAAGTAAAATAGAAATTACATTGCACTGAATTTTGGAAAGATACCATATATGCAAATTTTTTATTTTCCTTCATATGAAGTCTCAAAAACCACCGTAAAGCAACTTAACTCCTTGTAAAATAAATGGTACATTTGATTCCATTAGAATGACCTATATTGAACATGTGAACAATGAAATCAGAACATGGGGACACATGAAAACTAGAGAAATATCCGCATGATTTCCAAAATTTGTCACAAGCACAAAATTCATTACTTTGGATTTTGGAAAGTTATCATGCATCCACATTTTTAATTTTTCTTAGGTTGAAGTTTCAAATATAGCTGAAAAGCAACTTCAACTCCTGAAACAAATCCTACAATTGATTCTACTAGAATGACCTATATTAAATTACATGGGAACATTGAAGTCAAAACACAAATTTAGAACTTCCTGGTATAATATGACATTGAGTTCAAACTTTAAAGCATATGGAGCATAGATAACGTTATGATTTAATCCTTAAGAGAATATTCTTAAGAGAACTCCAGAACATTCAAATTTTGCAGAAAATCCGACTATTTTGGCTATAAATATGGAATAACATTCGAAGTAAAAGACCCAGTCACTTGCCCAAAACTCTAACGGTGGGCAAATATACCATGAGGTTCTTCCAATGATAGTCTGCTTACCAATTGTAATGAAGTAGTTAACTCATTGTCTATCATAATAAATAATTAAGACAGTAATAAATGGTAATTAAAAATGAAAAATCGAGAAAATTGTAATTCAAGAAGGATTAGTGGCTTCAACTTGAATGCTCGTACCTATTCAAATCAGTTTCTAGCTTCATTGCTCTTCCAACAAAATTCTCCATGAGTTTCAAGAAAAACTGCCCCCCTGATCTATCAGAAGCCTTGGATTTTCCAGATATCCTGGAATAAAAAGAAAATTGTCCTCAAAAGACTGTCCCAATTATGTTGTACTATTTCTTTGCAATGGGGCTCAGAAAAAATGAAACCATCCAACTAAACATTACACAAAATAAGCAATGACCACACGGTGGCTTAAGCACATAGCACTCTAGTCATTACCCAACTGCAACAAAATGGCAAGTCTTACCTATCTTCAGCATCTGCCGGCCCACAAGAATCCATTCTCAAGCAAGAAACAAGACCACATGCGTCTCCCAAACTCAGTTTTGCAACCAAATAGATTACATGTTCATATACACTACAAGCAGGTTTGGAGAGAATTGTTGTTGGTATAGAAGGTAGTAGTTGTTGCATAAGTTGTGTTGTCAACATAAGCCTCCTCCTTGCTCGAGGCACTACATGACCATCATCTCTGAAATAAGCTTGATTTTCCACCTAAAATTGGGAGCCAGCAGGCCATCTTAACATAAATTCATAGAGCAGGTAATGCAAAGAAGAAAAAAAGAATTAAATTCAAGTAACTTATCCACTTAACCAACCTTCTCAACCAGCCTATTAGTAGTTTGTGCCCAATCCCTTTCAGCCATTCTGAAAAACAAAAGAAGCTTTGTTTATAATATCAAAAACTGGACAAAAGCCATTAAAAATAGAAATCAATTTACTGCAGCTCATAATGGTAAACATAAAAGGCGTATTAGCATGCTTTTCCACATTTTTATTTTAAGGGCCTACCTGATATTTTGGAGTCTACCGGATCCTACCATAATTTCACTGTGCCACGGTAAAAGATCAGATGTTGCACTTTTACGCTTCTTTGACTTACTAACATCATGTCCAGGGACCCATGAAGATAATTCTTGAAGTGAAGCCAGCTGATCGTTCAAAATAATGGCAACATCACTTTTTCCCTCCAGTATACGTTGTGTGGGCATGCTTTCAGAACATTTTGGCAAAGAATAGTGTTCAGCAGCCATTTTTGCATTGTTTTGTGAATTACAACTAAGCCCACCAGTCATTGCTGGACCACTTTTTTGTAAGTTCCCATACTGTGCAAACCAAGTTGGTGTCATCTGAGGATTAAAATGGACATGCTGGTCCTCAGCACGTATTCCAGAAGGGAAATTATTGGGTTGCACATTAATAGAATGAGGATAATTTGGGGAGATAGTTTGCCAAGACGTGCCCAAATCTTGATTCATTTCTTTGCCACCTACTAGAGGTTTACTTGCATTTTGTTGCTTAGTCCCGTCTGGAGAAAAACTCAACATTCTGGTATCTGTGGGAAAAGAACCATGGTGGACAACTGCACTCAGATCATCTGCAGGAGCTTTTCCAACCATGTTGGAGCCGTAAAACATCAATGCCTTCCCAGTCAATTGTTGATCCAAACCAGCTTCTGTTCCTTTGAGTCTTTTACTGGCTCTGTTATTTGAGTTGACCTCAAATGCTTTCATGGCCTGCACTTGCTGCAGAAGAGAGTAAGGGGAATCATTCATTGCAGTTGATTGATCTATCAGCAAGTTATGGTTATCAGAATCTCTCCCATGTTTCTCATTTTGATGCAAGTGAACTGAGGAAGTGTCGAGGTGAATGGATTTTACATCAGAAGCTTGATTTGGTATAGATTCTTGTCCTTGGGGAGTATTGGCAAATTCTGGAGTATTGTCATTTCTAGCAAGTCCTACTTGTTGCTTCAAGCCAACTTGTCCTGAATGCACTTTTGCATGGTCAACATTTGGTGAATTACAAGCAAGCAAGCCAAAATTTGATGGAATACTTTTTCCATCGTTTTGATCCTGATAATTACTTTTAAGTGGATGCCAAGAAGAAACATCAAATTTATCAGAATACACTGACTGCATGGGAACGGATGTAGTGTTCTGTGACACACTACTGGAAAGTCGTTCAGTTGATATATTGGTCCATAGATTATGTGGTGTTCCTGAAATACCACCATGTTGGGGCATCCCATATGCCATAGAAGTTTGTGAAATGTGTCCGGTATCTGCTGCATCAAGTTGTTGGCCTGAGATTCTGTTGAATGAATCAGCAGTTACTGGCTGAGATTGTCCCTGACTATTAACATAGTCTGACTGTGATACTCCAGTTGAATGGGCAATTGAATGACCCTCAGAAGGAGATGCAAGCCTACAAGGTAGATTTGTGCAAGACATGCCAAGCAATGGTTGTTGTGAAACGGCTATGGAGCCATTAGCATCATTTTTCTGTTGAAGAGAAGAGTATGCATTGTAGTTGTTCCAATCATATTGAGCCTTTGGTGATGTATTATCTGGATAATTGATTGCAGTATGGCCATTGGATTGCTGTTGTAATTGATTTCTCATATAAGACAAGTCACCTGCTTTAGCAGCCATTGAGCTGTCTGCCTGCACATTTGATTGAGAAGCTTCTTTTGCTGTCTGTCTAGCAAATGATTTACGCAAGTCCCAATTGTACATCTGAACTGGAACCGCAGAACTAGACCATGATGTCTTCTGCTCTTCAACTTCTGTAACATTATGTGTTGGTTTGAGCTTATTGACAGTTCCTGAGAAAATAGGAGATAGGTTACGATCTGAAGTTGATTGCCATTGAGATGCTGGAGCCAATTGCAAACCAGAACCACTAAAGGCAGAAGCCTGATGCAATTGCGGATATGCAGCTAAACCTTCAGATATTATGCCTTCATTTCTCTGAGATGGTGTATCTTGGTCAGAGAAACTGGATACCGTAGTATCATTGTCATCTTCTCTTGATTGGTCCACTTTGCGGAGATGCTCAAGCATATCTTGCCTGTACAAAGAAAAGTTCAAATTATATTTAAACTTTTGAAGTCATAATCAAAACAAATATAAACAATTTGAATCGTCCAATCATGAGATGCGTGGAAATAAAATTAACAAACAAGAAAAAAAAAGCTACTCTAATTACCCTGTCTGACAAGGTTGGCTCCTTTGAGGAAACATTACAGCTGATTTGCCAAATGAAACAGGTAATTTATGCCCCGGGCCATTGTTGTATTCAGCATGCAACTCTGCAGTTCCTTTTGCATCACTTTGTGAGCAGTTTACAAGCCTCTGAAATTGGAAATTATTAAAGTCAACAAAAAACTTGAGATAAAATGTATCTGTGAAAATGCATTATTTATATAATTCTGGTCAGAGAGTGAAGTTACTATCTACCATTTCCATATTCAAAGGGCTACTTGTCACAGCTTGCTGTAGTGATCTCTGGTCTGGGCTCTTGAATCCCCTAGCAACCATTTGTGCAACACCCTGTGCATGTACCACCTGTTCCTGTGACCCTTTCTTTTCATATTCAGATACAGAATTTCCTATGGGATGGTAACGAAGTCTTTGAGCAAACATGTCATGCCCAAGTTGACCATGGATTTGTTGGATTCCACTGGGAAAAGAATAGGAGTTAGCTCCAGATAAAGGAAAGTTATCTCTAGCACCACCTACAGAGTCGGAAGAGTGATCAGGATGTGAGTGACTCGACATATAACTATCATTAGACAACTCCCTTTGGGAACCATGCTCTTTTGTCCTATTGCAATTTTCACCCGATACCTTATCAGAGTTACTTAGAGATGATTCCCACATTTGAGGGCTCCTGTTTAGCTTTTGTTGGTTGTTTCTCATATTTTCATTCCCTTGAGAACTTAGTGAAGAATCAGGTGGATGTTTCCCATATTGAAACTCATGTTGATAGGCTCCTTGTATGTTCATCTCATAGTTTCCTTTCGAGGAGTTTGAATTCATGGAAACAGAAGTTTGCATTTGTGGAAAACAAATACCAGATTTGGATGTCTCTGGCCCAACCATCGAAGCAGAGGCAACCACTTGGTTTTCATCAAAATTCCACATTTTGTCACTATGGTTTTTATCTGCATGTACAAGTTTCATAGAATTATTTGTAAAACCACTTCGGGTTGAGGGTTCACCAGCAGGTACCCTGAATGAGGCTTCAAAGTTGGATGAATGTTGGCCATTGATATTCCAGCCATTTCCTTTATCCTGGGTCGGGCTGTTTAAAGTATATGACATCACATTCTGTTGCTGACTCCAGGGGCCCTCCATATTCTGAGGGCCAATACGAATTTTTTCTTCAGAACGCAATCCACTTGATTGCAGTTCACCATTTTCAAGTGGAACAGATCTGCAAGGTAAAGAAGCGGCACTGGGTAAGCTATTATGAAACCAAGCAGTTTGTTGTTTCATGGAATCATTTAATGTTGCAGTATGTTTCCCACTTGATGATTCTGCTTTCTGGAAAGACAAGCCATTCCACTCATCCTGCAGCCCAACATCACCACCAGAAAATTCAGCAACAGCTGACTGCATAAGAGCACTCCAACTCCCACTCTGAATTGGTGGAAATGAACTGAACAAATCACTGCCTTCCAAGTGATTTCCTTGCATGCCTCCCATCCCCATGATGCTCTTCCCGAGAGAAGGATCCCAGTTAATATCATCATCTGAACTAAACAGTATTCTCTCTTCGGTAGGATCTAGGCCAACAGAAACTTGAGATTTCTCAGATGGTCGTGCTTCTTTTTCCTTCGATGTTCCTGAACAATTTGAATGGTCATGTCTAATATTAACTTGCTGACCATCTGAAGCCCTAGCTATAGTATTTGTTTGTTGGAAGTTTCCTCCAGCATTGCCATTTAGACTGTCACCAGCTACAAGGCCAAACATTTTTTTCCCTTGCAAATGATGTTCAGAAGATAAAATACCAGATTGCAAGCCACTTTGATTACCATATAAGTTCTGGATGCTTTGAAAAGAATTATGAGCAGCTGACTCAATAGAGAGTTTTTGTGTTTGGTTGACATCAGCTTTAGAAACTTGAACTGCAAAATCTTGGGGTATCCCTTGGAACTGAGAATATTGGTTGGTTCTAGTGGTGGAAATGGGCATGTCATAAAATTGATCACTTTGTTGGGGGACAAATCCCATTGATCTAGATACTTGTCCTTGATCATGTGAAACAATAAGCCCATGCACAGAAGAAGACACACCATGTTGTGCCACATTCATGTTACCAACCAATGACATTTGGGAGTTGCCATAAGCTTTAAGATCACTTCCAGTAAACTCATTCTGCCATGAACAATTCGTTGTATCACTTAGAGGAACACCATTTACTAGAGTTGATAACTGATTAGCAGGTTCCTGCCTTGACAACACAGATATGTGGTTTAAAGAATTCTGTTGTTTCTGTTCCTGACCTCTATGGTGTCGCTGCTGCCTCTGAAGCTCTTGTAGTTGTTTATACATCAACTGTTGTGGCAATAACTGCAGGTCATCATATCCAGCTTGTTGCATTGGTAAATGTTGTGATATACCCAGATGTTGACCTCTCAATGCTGTCTGATTACAATTAAGAACGCACCTGCCATATTTCAATCTGATAACACCGTGTAAGTCTAAAATTATGTGCAATCATCTCCCTTCAATCTTAAAGTCTTAAACCATTCCAATTGGCACGAATAATGTAGAAGCAATGTCTCAGGCTAAACATTGTAAAAAGAGCTTGAGAACTATATATATGTTTCCATTAGCTTTATCTCTTCTAACAGCTTCACCAAATTCAACACCATAAAGCTAACTATTGCAATGTGTGCAAAAATATAGTGGGCAAGATAGCATGTAACCTCCTCCCTGAAAATCTGTGATGAAGAGAAGGTAAGGTAAATATACTTGGCAAACAAAACTATAAGTCTATAAATTTTAATATGGATAAATATGCCATTCTATTTCTATTAATAAAATATCATAAATAAATAATTTTCTTTGTAGAATATGAGGTCATATTTTCTATGGAGTGATCCTGTCCCCACACTTCTATATTTTGTTCAAAAGGTGATCCATCACGAAGTAATTGAACATCAAGACATAAGTGATAATGCTGAAAATTCACCATGTCAAACCATAAGGAGTCCATGAACTAGAATTTCATTTCCAACTTCCGAACCTACATATAGTATAAGTATATAATCATAAGATTCTAGTAGTAGGTCTGAAGTTGATATCCTCGGACCACTTTCTTATTCAAAGAAGAACCATATACAAAGAGGATCAGATTTTATCCCAGAATTTTTAATACATTTTAAAACCATCACTTCAGGAAAAAAAAAAAACATCATTATTGTTTCTGGGAGATAATCGCAATTAGGGAGAGAACTCTTCTTTAGAAAGACTTTTTGAACCCTCCCACTACTCTACATTGGTGTGAGATTTGCGCACCAGGTTGGCTCTTTTTGAAACCAAAAAAAAACTTTTTTCACTAAGAGAGAGAAGAGTGACAGAAAGAGAGAACAAGCACCATAGAGATCTCTCTTTTCTAGAAGAATGATATTATGGCAGAGATTGAGATAATCTGTCCCCTAAGAGGAGGAGAGAAGAGAGACTAAGCATGACAGAGAACTCTATTTTTAGATAAAAGGCATTAACAAAGAAATTGAAAGACTTTATCCAGTGGAGGAGGGGGAGTGAGATAGAATAAGCATGGTAAATAACCCAAGTACATCTTCCGGCATGCTTTATGTAAGTTGGCATAAGATCTTAAATGCTAATAGGAAAGGACAGAAATCCTGTTTGGATGTATCACTGAGACTATTTCCTTAATCAATATGAAATATTACATTGGACAAGGCACAAAAAAATTGGAAGCCGTCGTGGATGTTCCACATGTAGTTTTGAAGACGAAAACGACTCACGGGATTTGGTTCCTCGTATTACATGGACCTTCACAATGGCCTACCATTGAATGGATGTGGTAACAAGCGCAGTATGAAAAGAAAGAATAGGCATAGAAGCGTAGAGATAGAGTCTCATGAATTCAGCAACCCAATGATGAAGTTCCTATGAGCAACCTACCATAAATATGCTTGTTGCAAACACAAAATGCATGTCAAGTAAAGGCGACACCGGAATTGAACAATTGACGGGCACTACTCTACAGGTAAACCAAAGTGCGGAAATTGATGAACCAACTGAATACCAACAAATCATACTTGCGTGTGTGAAAAAAAGGGGGGAGGCTTAACGAACACTCAGCCGCCTAAAGCCCATCTCCCTCTCCCACTTCCGCCACTGAAAGAAGAGTCCTAACGAACACGCAACCAACCCAAAACTCCGAGGCAAACCGTCCCAAAATCGAACTCCCCTACCCCCACTGCAACCCATCTCAAACCCCGCAAGCGAAACCCTAAAATCGATCGCCCATTTTCACAACCCCCCCCCCCCCCCCCCCCCCCCCCCCCCCCCCCCCCCCCGCAAGGAATTCTCCCACCAAAGCCACCCAAAATCGACCACGGAACAAACCCTAATGCAAGCAAATGTACGGCTCCTTACTGGGATTGGAGGCCACGCTTGGATCAGAGTGGAATTAGGGCTTCAGAAGGTGGGCTTCCCGCTGCCTCCTTCCTCAGCTGGCCGACGCTCTAGGGTTAAGGCGTTGAGACAGAGACCACCAGCAGAGCTGTTCCTTTGTGCTTGGGGGGTTCGTGGGAGGTTTCGGAGATTTCGGGGGCAAAACATCAAAAGCGATCACACGACACGATAATCCGGACGAGGGAGAGCGAAATTTTCAACTAGCGGAAGGGAAGGTGCCCGCTTTCGGTCCCGCCCCAGCCGTCAGCTGCGAAGATGGCCGGGCCATCGGTCCATGTGCTCCGGGCTTACGGCCCACCACCATTTGTATTTCCCGGCATTAACATTAGAATAATAAATAAAATCAATCACTTCCCCTTTATTTATTTAGAAAAAGGCCCGATGAATAATATCACGGTTGTATTTGTTTTCAACTGCACCTCTTTGCAATTCACTCCATCTTACCACTTTACAATGGTAGAAGATAATTTATATCACGGAAAAGCCTTTATACAAATAAATACTACGTCTTTGGTAATTATAGATTGTACAAGCAATTCTCCTGTGGCGTTGCTGCACTGACCAGTACTGATGATGTACAATTAGATGCTCAATAACTGTGCCGACATTTCATTCGGTCATCCTGAATTTTTATATAAACATTTTAAAATACCAAAATGTTTCGACCGTGAGAGACTTCGGAAAGATGTGATCGATTATTTTATTTAAGAAAAAATTATATCGTTATAAAAAAATACTTTGGAAAAAAAAAAAAGAGTGACGATGAGATACGTCAATTCTTAATGACACGTACGCTACTCTCCATTATTTTTACGTATATTAGGACGACGTATAATCTAATTCATAAAAAGTGGAGGAGGCAAATGCAAAGCCTTGAATTTTATTTTATTGCCTGTAAAATAAAATTGATATAAATATTTAAATTCCATGTGTTTATCTTTGTGGTTCAGACGCATTAATTTAAACTTTATCAACAAAAAAAAATTATATCTAAAACAAATAAATAGAGACTTCTCTTTTATTAATTTTTATCATTAATCAACGTAATACATCTAAATTACATGATAAGCATTAGCCTAACGGAGGTCGTCGCATTAACCCAGCTTAGAAGAGATGGAAGGGAGGGTGGTGGTAGCAACGGGACATTAAGTGCACGTGCTAAATTAACGCTCAAAAGAAAGATTAAAAAGACATTTCACAGACATAACATCAGATTAATCGTAATGACATCGATTAATAGATTTCTCTAATGTCATGTGTGACAATAGAATATTTTCATAACCATACATAAGTAGAATGTCTTATTTTATAATTATCGTTACATGTCAATCTCACATGTGATGTGCTGGTGTCTACTTATAGAAGATCTCTTTTTTAAGCTTATGTGGGATTATTATTTTTTTTACTGTGATTTACTTTGAAGTCTTTAAAAAATGCGTTTGTCCACACCAGTGGGATTATTTTGTGTAAATCGTATTAGAATTTTTAGTATTATCATGAGATAAATAGTTACACAAAGAAAATTGATCTTTTTATAAAAAAAGGGAAATTAAAATATTACTGATATAAAATTACAATAATCCGGTGGGTTAACAAAGATTAATACCGTACACATTCCCTAACTTCATCAGTGCAGGCGACTGACTCTGAATTGTCAAATCAAAGCGGGTCATGTATTTATTGAAAATATCCTTCTGTAACTTATGGTATGCCAAAAAAAAAAAAGATGAAAAAGTTATAAAAAAGTCTCGTTGTCTCTTTTCTAAAGTCTCACTTTCTCTCACTAGCCTCCTTTATTTGCCTTCCAGAGCAACGGATATCTATAAAGGGGTGTACTGGGAATATGTTTGGTATATATGATTATAATTTATATTTTTCAATTAAATTATAATATTTGAGTTTTGGTGACAGTAAGTTTTGAAATTTGAAATGAAATTTTTGAGACTTCTGAAAAAATTAGTTTTTTATATACTTTCATAATCAATTTATATTTGATTATATAATGTAAATTAAGGAAACATGCAAACCCACGCTTACAATTGTATTCTTTTTCTTTGGTAGGCTTTTGAACGGTGGTGGTACAGAGATTTTGGCAAAAGCAACAACGGGACTTCCAAGAAGCAAAGAAAACTTGAGATTCCTTTGCAAAGCCGACCACCATTTTTTATTTTTAAACTACCGCTGAAGGATCAACGTTACAAAAATTGAAGAATAGTTTGGGACCGTTCTGTTCACCTAAAAAAAGAAGAGTTTTTTTTAGGACAGCTGGGAACGCAGAACTGGGGAGCTTGATAAAGGACAAGGGTGCCCTAGTAGTACTGTTTGCTGACTTGCCAAGGTGATAAATCTATCTTATCTACCACCACCACTAATGCTAATGGTAAAGGTAAATACCGAGGCCATGGATGAAATGAAAAGGAGGTGGAAAGCGAAGAATGGGCTGCAGATGCAGACAACCACACACCACCTCCAATGCGCATGCTTTAAACAAATAGAGAGAGAGAGAGAGAGAGAGAGAGAGCGTACTCCAAAATCAAACCAAAAAAAATTGAGTGAGAGACCACTCCAACCCTTCACCTTTTCTTCCTCTCATCCCTCTGCTAAATTAGAGTTTGTAATTGTCGGCAGCACCGGCATCGTCTAAGAGGCCTTGCAGACCCCTCCACAATACCCATTTGTTTCTGCTGTCACCCTCCACTTTCCATCTCTTCATCATGTCTCTGCTTGTTCTGATTGTGGTGCTCATCTTGGCCATCACTGGCGTTTCAGGTGAGATTTACTGGTTATCCTCTCCACTTCTGGTACCCTTTGAAAAATTGTTGTTTGGTATTATTTCTTACCGTTTCCCCCCTTTTCCATTCTTTTAGATGCATGGTTTATTTTTCCTTCTGGTTTGCAAACACTAGATCGATTTATGTATGTACCTGTGTTGTGGTTTACTTGAAGCTGAAAACTCATGACACAGGGGGTTTACATTTGTTCTCTGCTTATGATTTCTTTCCCTTTTTATTTCCCTGAGTATGCCTTGAACTATTTTTTGGTTTTTTTTTTCTTCTTCTGCTGAAAGACTATTCTCACTTGCCAAAGAAAAATGTGTAGATTTGGAAGGCGGCATGGTAAAGATGCTGAAGTAGTAGTCCAATATTTTTGTCACACATGTATGGTTATCTTGTGATATATCTATGTCTTCTCCTCCTGCTCCACCCGTTTTGTGCTTTTTCAGATGCATCATGGTGCGTCTGTAGGAGTGATGCAGAGGACAAGGGCATCCAGAAGACACTGGACTATGCTTGCGGAGCCGGGGCTGATTGCCTAGCAATACATGAAAAGGGAGCTTGCTACGAACCAGATACCGTGATATCCCACTGCTCTTATGCTGCCAACAGCTTCTTCCAGAAGAACGGGCAGCAAGCTCAGGCCTGTGATTTCTCCGGCACGGCCACAATAACCGACAAAGACCCAAGTAAGCAGTCATTCCCTTTCTTCCAATCCGCCCCTCTTCTCATGCTTTCCAATTTATTAACTCGGCAAACAAATGAAATGATGGATTAAATCCTTTTATTCTCTTGCAATGATCTGCAGGCTATGGTTCTTGCTCGTACCCATCAACTGCAAGGTATATATATATATATATATACATACCTATGTCCACACACACACAAATGTGAAGGAAGACACGCATATGGCCGATCTAATTCGTTTCCTCTCTGTTCTCAGTGCGGCGGCGGCGGCGGGGGGAAATAGCCCCTCCTCTACTACTCCCACCACCAACACAACGCCACCACTGTCAAACACAGTCACACCCACCAACTTCACCCCAACAACCGGAGTGCTGGGCGGTGGGATCGGCCCCTCGGGCACGGATGGCGTCACGACGGATGGAACGGGGACGGCTCGTGACCTCAGGGGGTGGGGCGGCTACGTCTTCTCCTCGGCCGTGGTGTTCTTGCTCCTTGCTGTTCTGCCGATGGATTGACGTGGGCACGAAGAAGAAGAAGAAGAATCAAACCCTCCAAAACGCTCTTCTCTGTCTCGTTGTCGTCTTCTGTCGACGGGCATGTGACGAAGCACACCATGAATGCCTGTGGGCGGCATTTGTCTGTCATTTTCCTCTTCTCCCGTCGTCTGGTTGGTGGGACGTAATTCTAGGGTTTCGTGTGCATCTTCTTTCGTACCAGGGGTGGTGACGGAGAGATAGATGATGTTGACGGTGGTGTCATTACCGACCTTATTTAATTGTACAACATTTTCGTCTCACTCATTCCATGCACTATTATGAAGGTAGCTTAAATGATAAAATCGATTCTTTACATAATTTACATCTAATTATGTAATAGTTACAATAAAATCATAGTTGAGAGGGTCTGGAAAGGTAAAGTCAAGAAAGCTCGGAAATCTCTTTTGTAAAGATTCCTCCTTTACACGTTCGTTCGCCTTCAACCTTGTGATCCTTCGCTTTTTTCCCGTTCATGCAATTATTGGCCATCATCAACCTTATCCGTCGCGCTTGAAACTCTTAATTCTTTACATGTGCACTTCTATTTACTTTTGAAAAATGTAGTATAAGTAATTAAATTCTAAATTTTATTTTCAACTAAAATTCAATTTCGTTATTCTTTTAAGTGACTCTTGGTTACCTTCACGATGAACGGTCTTTCTTCTTAAAATAGATTTTTTTTAAATCTCTGATAATATTTATTGATCTTTCTCTTTTAATTACTTGAAAGGATTAAGTTTTGGAAAAAAGTAATACAAGTAATCAAATTATATATCACCTCTTCAAAATTCTCCATTCTTGTAAATACAACTTCTGAATGCTGTTTTTAAAATTTTAATGTTAGAAGATCTGTGCCTTGTAACTTACTTTCTGGATAAAATTATCTATTTACGTGAGAAAAGTAACTTCGTTAAGAGAGTTAACTTTTCTATTAATGAGCCACATTTAGTAAACTTGCAGATAATTCAATATTTCCATTTACTCAAAATATATTGAATTTCAAATGAATACTTTGTATATTTGAGATAACATTTGAACTTGAAATTAATTTTTCTAAGTTATCTTTATTAGGTATTAGTTTAGATAATTTTTTTTTTTTAATAATCATAATATACACCGTGTATATGTCTATATCTTAATAAAATTACAACTACTACTTATACGTTCTGATTAAGATCACAAGAAGTCAAAGATATCACAAGAGGTCGTATATGTAACCTAAAATCTCTAGTGACTCGTTACAACTAACAGAAACAAAAGATATATAAAATTTTTTCAAGAAGTCACTCGTGTTAGTATTATTCTTATTCAAACATACTTAATTCTAAAATTGCAATAAAAATAAATATTTAATGATAAATAGTATTATTCTCATTCAAACATACTTAATTCTAAAGTTACTATAAAAATAAATATTTAATGATAAATAGTATTATTCTCATTAAAAATACTTAATTCTAAAGTTACTATAAAAATAAATATTTAATGATAAATAGTATTATTCTCATTCAAACATACTTAATTCTAAAGCTACTATAAAAATAAATATTTAATGATAAGTGTAGTTACTCATTTTAGATTATCATATTTAAAACCTTAAAATCGACTTTCTTTACATCGTAAAAAAAAAGAAGCTTCGTATTTTTATTCAACAAAAGATATTGACAAATTTACCGCTTAATCGATTCTCAACACTACTATCCTAATAATTTATTATTTACTTGTTTTAAATTTTCCTTCAGAGAAATTTTTAATCTTAACCGACATAAAGAATTAATCATTAATCTTTAATCTTAATCTTAGAACAATTTGCTCAGCGCTCGAAGGGAAATTAATTTGATTATTTCTTCTGTCGCCTTACCAAAAAAATTAAGGTAACGCTTTGAAGGAGTAGTTTAAACATTTGCAGAGAAGAAGGGGAACAGGGAGATGCGGGGGAAACCCTACTCAAATCTCCTCCTCTGCCTTTCCAGAATACCGGCGGCGACAAGGAAGTTCTCCTCCTCCTCCTCCGGCGCCGGCGAGCCAGTCCCCGTCCTCTACTCCTTCCTCCGCCCCACCCTCTTCTCCCGTACCACTTACCCTTCCCCACCACCTCCTGCACCGCCTCCCCCACCCCACCATCACCAACGTAGCCTCGCCCCAGACGCCGCGGCGGCGCTGCACTCCACCCTCCTCTCCTCCATCCGCGCGTCCGACACCGACGAGGCATGGAGGTCCTTCAGGGCCCTCGCCGCTGCTTCCTTCTTCCCCCCACCGGACGTCTCCCACGCCCTCATCTCCCACCTCTCCTCCCGCCCCGATCTTCACAACCTCAAGCGCGCTTTCGCCTCCGCCGTCTTCCTCCTCGACAGGTGTCCCCACTCCCTTCCTCTGCACACCCTAAATACCCTCTTCTCCGCCCTCGACACCGCCGGGGCGTTGGCCCCCGCGCTAGCTCTCGTGAGGGCCATGTTCAAGAATAGGGTATTCCCGCCTTTTTCCGTGTGGGGCGAGGCGGTGATATCGATCTGTAGGAGGATTGGTGGTGTTTCTGCCTTGCGTTCGTTTCTTGAAGTTTTTGAGGAGAACTGTAGGATTGCCGCCGAGGAGGGCACTCGATCGATGGTCCCTGATTTGAGGGCTTTCAATGTGGCCATGGACGTGTGCTGCCGTGAACTCGGCTCTGTGTCGGGGTCTACGAAGGTCATCGAGACCATGTCGACTTTGGGTGCGGTGCAGGACATGGAGACTTTTGGAGCTATGGCTTACCTCTTTGCCTGGAAGGGGCTAGAAAGTAGGATCCTGGAGCTCCAAGAATTGGTTTCCAGCTTGGGTTTTGCAGATAATGCATACAAGAGAAACGTGATTCGTGAGAATTTGATCGGTGGTTATGTGAAATCCGGCAACATGAAGTCGATTTCGGTAGTCATGCTGAGGGCATTGAGTGAAGAAGGTGGGGCAAAGGAAGGTAAGGATTGGAAAGGTTTTGGGGAAGAGACATATGCAAAGGTAGTGAGATGCTTTATTGAAAACGGAAGCGTGAAGGAGTTGGCTGGTCTTATTGCCGATTCCCAGGAGCTTGAGTCGGCCCTTTCGATGCCTGGGATCGAGTGCTCTGTTGGATTTGGGATTGTAAATGCGTGTGTTTCTCTAGGTATGTTAGATAAGGCCCATACCATTATGGATGAGATGCATGCTCGGGGAGCCTCTGTGGGTATTGGCGTCTACTCATCCATTCTTAAAGCTTATTGCAGAGAGCGAAGGACAGCAGAAGCAGCCCAATTGGTCACTCAGATTCGTGATGCTGGACTTAAATTAGACTCCGGCAGCTACGAATCTTTGATTGATGCATCCATGACGGTCCAAGATTTTCAGTCTGCATTTTCTCTCTTCAGAGGTATGAGAGAGGCGAATCTGCCTGAATTGAAGATGAGCTATCTCACCATCATGACTGGTCTGATGGAAAATCATCGGCCTGAGCTTATGGCTGGATTTTTAGACTCTGTAGTTTATGATCCGCGGGTTGAGGTTGCCACCCATGATTGGAATTCCATCATACATTCATTCTGCAAGGTTGGGCGGTTGGAGGATGCAAGACGAACATATCGAAGAATGCTATTTTTGCAATTTGAACCCAATGAGCAGACTTATCTCTCTCTGATCAATGGTTATGTTTCCGCAGAGAAGTACTTCAGTGTACTGATTTTGTGGACAGACGTAAAGAAGAAAAAAAGTGTGAAGTTTGACAATGCTTTGGTGGATGCCTTATTGTATGCATTGGTTAAGGGAGGTTTCTTTGATGCTTCCATGGAAGTAGTGGAGAAGGCGCATGAGTTGAAGATATTCATTGATAAGTGGAGATATAAGCAGGCATTTATGGAGACCCATAAGAAGCTAAAGGTGGCGAAAATGAAGAGGAAAAATATGAAGAAAACGGAAGCACTTGTTGCTTTTAAGAACTGGGCTGGTCTCAATGCCTGAAGTTTGCACCAAACTGATCCTCGGATCGAATGGCAGCTTACTCACTTAAAAACATGCCACATGCATCTCTACCAGTCTTTTTCTAGAACATGGAATCTGAAAGAGCAAGATGTAGGCTACTTGCTTGGCAAAAGGTTCCCTTGTAAAGCTTCAACGCATTCATTCATTTCAACTTGGCAGGTCAGGCGTGATCAAAGAGTTACAGTCAAAGCAAGCTGCTCAGATCTACTTGTGCGGCATGTGAAGCTTAATTGCTAATTCCTCCACAACGTGGATCTTTTGGTGATTCAGCTTGATGATGTTTACAAGTTAGCTGGCTTGCTTGTGTATTGGGATTATTCCTAAAGGCATTTTATTTATTGATCGTCTTTGTTTTTTATAAGAAGTTGAGCTAGATGGCAAGAAGCAGACTTTTTGCAACAAACTGAAGAGGCAGAAGTCCAGCCAGTCCTGTGGACCATCAACTAGCTTTCCTGTTCACTTAGATATATATATATATATATAATCCATAGTGTTCTATGAATAATAATCTCATTTTCTTCTCTTCTAACCGTTAGATATCAAGTGCTGGTCTTATAATTCTCAAAATCATAATTTATTGAATCGAAATTTTAAAAGCACTTGTACTTGTTTGCAGACCCAACTTATGAGATGTAGGGCTATAACAATAACTTTGGGAATGCATTTTTATTTATCCTTAGTGTTCCATGCTCCTTCATTGATAGATCTATTATTCATTATATCGGGAAAACTCTTGCGCTTTCCGCATCCCATGGTTCTACTACCATAGAAAACCACCAAATGCCAAATCATGCGGCCTTCATGCAGACATTAAAATCATCAAGATTCCATGGATCGTAGTGATTTTAGCCAGAAATGATTTAACTACCATTTGTGAAGGATGATTCGATCTAGCATGATGGATTTCCCTATAGCATCTTAATAAATACTTCAATACTAATCGCGCTAATAAAAAATGGTATCGATTAAATTAATTATTTCATTCACTCATTATAAAAAATTTTACGGAAAATGGAAACTGGAGGAAATAACCTAAACCCTTTCGGATTGGCAAAACCCTAACTAAGATCATGGTGAACAGCCAAGAATGTATTATCAAGTTGAACAGAAGAGATTAATCGAACAAGAGAAAACGAAGGTAGGAGGAAAGAAACGCAACGTAGCATCCTTCTCAAACGCGCATATTGAAATATTACCATTACAATTCCAAAAAAATAATAGCACCATTACGTCCTAAACGATAACACAAATTTGGGTTTCCATTACGTCCATAGATTTTATTGAGCCCACGGGGCATGATATTGAGACAAAATTTACCGTTGAATCGAATCTGCCCACATGGAACACCAACGCAGCATGGAAGTCTTAGTCACTCGAACCTGCCCGAAAACACTTCTTCATATGGGTGGGTCTCTGAAATAAAACACGTACGAGGGCACAGTTTTCAGCTCGCTATAGGATTTTGATCATTAGCTCTTGGTTGCGTAGTTGTCAGGCTCATAATCCGGCCCTCTCCTCCCTATCAAATGGCGGGACTTCTTGATTCTTGAAAGTATCGTCGCCATCATCCATGGCGTCAATTCTGCTGCTAGATGGATCGCTTGTACCACTACCGTGTCCCATGGCTCCAGCTCCACCAAGACTGCCGCTGTTTCCATATCCATCAGCTACCGGTGCACCTGCATAAGAATCAGTTCCAGCAGTCAAAGTGTAATTCTCGTTCCCGGTGCTGCTAACACCGCCCCCACCACTCCCATACGCACCTCCATTTCCACCATCAACGTTGTAGTTACCTCCACCAGAGCCACTTCCGCCATAATCACCACCATAGCCGCCTCCATCAGAGCCCCCACCACCCCCGTAAGTCCCCCCACCTCCACCATAGCCCCCACCCCCATACCCTGCATTGTAGCCTCCTCCCCCATATCCTCCTCCACCATAACCCCCTCCTCCATATCCTCCTCCACCATAGCCCCCGCCACCACCACCAGCACTAGGACGTCGATCATTAGCATAGTTCACTCTTATGATTCGTCCTTGAAGATCCTATAAAATATCAAACTAAATAAATCATAAATAAACAATGTGTCTGTGAAATAGATAAAAGCAAATGCTGTCTTTAGCAAAGAATCATGTCATTGAGTTTATTTATTGGACGTTCTTTGCCCGCACATTGATTTGGTATAAGGTATACACCTATCGGACATCTTTTTCAAATCCCTAGAAATCCAAAACAGCAGACTTCGTTATAGTATTCAAAACTGTGTTCCCCAAATTCAAAAAAGAATAGCCGATTCCTATATCAAGAGTTAGGGGATTAATAGAAAAACAATCACAGACAAAAGCCAAGGAATTAGTTTATCTATTTAATCTATCAACTAAAGGTTCATTCTGGAATACTATTCTCAAGAATAGATTCTAGACACTAAAGGTAGAAGCTAACTTCTTGGGCATACAAGGAGAAACTAGATTCTGAGCAACAAATTCCAAAAAAATTGTTTTATGAGGGTCCAAATCTACAATAACTTTTACATCAAATAAACTGACACATTTATCTTTGCTATTTTTCCCAGCAACCATTTAAATAACTCCAAGAGGTTCTCCCTATTGCTATAGTGTCATTCTCCCTTTGAGAAAAAAATAGACGTCCATATTTCTGCTTGAAATATGATTTTCTTTTTATTGGATTTGAAATATGTATTACCTAATCTATCGATCGTAGGTTGAAAGAGATTAATATTTCATGATTTTTGTACATTGATTTAAATAAAAATAACAACTTTATCTAATTAGAGCTCGTTAGATTCCTTTGCACATGGTAGGCCTCGCCTGATTAATAGGTGGTACGTGTAATATTATGCTATTATTTTGTAAAGATATGATAACAAAGAGGAAAAATAAAGGAAAATAATGAATAAAATTGCAGGTCCTAGGAGAAGCTACCTCGAGGTAGTTTTTGAAAGAAGTTGCCACTATTGTTTTCTTTCTTACCAAAAGTTTGATGTTTTTCCTAAAATTAACCTTTTCTACTCCAAGATAACTTGAACAATCAAATAACTTCTTAAAATAATAATGTCCCAAATTTTACAACAAATACCATCCAAAATAGACCCTAAACGCACATAAAATTAGAATTCTGTAAAATTGGAATTCTAACGAAATTAAAATTTTACAGAATTTGACTGAAACAAAATTTAAAATACAAGTATTTATTTATGTTCAGAAATTGGATGAAAATCAAAATTTAGGCATTTGTGCATAGTATGGAATTGAACAAAATTAGAATTTTATATTTATGTATGATAATAATGTAATATAATTATCTTTAATTAATTCATTATTTAATTAAATAATTTAAGTAATTAAAAAAAATATAATTAATTAATAAATTTATTACATTAATCAAATTGACATATCATATAATCATATTATTAAATGTTTAGATGTCATTTATCAATCATTAAGAGACATGCAAAAAAAATGAGACATGAATTTCACATCTCTAAATGAGAATTCACATTCTTGTGTTTACATTGTAATCCAAAATTTTATTTCTTTTTGAAATTGAAATGTCAAGAGCATAAACACTTCTTATTTTGGAATTGGACGGAATTTAAATTCATTTTTGTCTAATTTTAAATGCACAAACTCCATCTAAAGGTAGGGAACAACAAAGAAACTACCAATAAAAATAATAGGCTTTCTAATTGGAACAATTGTGCAGGAGCTGGACAGAAAAAACCTGAAAATCAAAGTGAAAAGCCCATACCATAGAATATTAAATTAAGTTCAATAGAAACTTTTTAAAGGTAGAAAAAATAAATGCGTCCAGCTAGACATCATTACTGTTATGTTCCCATTGGAAACAAAATATTGGGAAACATAAGCAATATCCTCAATAATGTACCACGGCACCAAATATTGGTAGATGAATAAGGTAAAAATATATCATCGTATAAGACTACGCAACAGAATTTCACGTATCACACCACGCTTGAAAAATAAAAAGAATGATATAATATACATGGTAGAAATGTTTATAATTAAACACATGAAAAATCGTAAATACAAAATATAAAGCCAGCTGGCCAAAAAATAAAAAGTGTAAGTCCTAGATCCAAGATAACCATATTCAAATGCAATATGATAGAATTAGATTGCCGAAGATGCAAACAGTCCAATGCAACTATAAAATATATGAATTAAATTACAGGAATTCTTTTGACAATAAGTGGTGTTTGTTCATCGAAATAAGTGTGGCAACGAATGGAATCAAATTCATTCTATTTCTATGTTTGGTGTAAAAATAACATGGAAATACAGTTATCAAGGTGAACCGCTACATCACCTTGGATTACCAAGCCAAGCTAGACAATAGGGTAACTTGATAGTCTCCAAGCGGTTGGATTCAATCTGGAAATTGCTTTAGGTCACCTTGATACACTTTGATCATCTCACTGCCTTGTTGCCTAATTAAAATTTGATACTTTAATGTTGTTTCTATTAACGATCTGGGGTTTTATTTTCCTCTGATGTTTATACACTTTTATTATTATTTGATTTCTCTATTTTATAAAGTTGACTTGTCAAAGGATCTAAACCTAATGGCAAAGTTCAACCAATATTTGTCATTAACTTAACTGTAATTTTTATGAACTCAAACATAAAAATTAATTCGTAAAAAATGTATTATGTTTTTAGCATTATAAAAGAATATAACTAATTAACTTGAAATTCAATTTAACTATTTTTAAAAATCTATTTTACTACTTGGTTTGATATTCTTCACGTTTTACATGCAACTATGTTCAAACACTCTTTAAGTGTCTCACCATCTCCACAGCTGCACCACAAAAATTGCACCTGCTCACCAAGTGTTACCCTCTCCTCTCTAGAGTCCATTTCAATCAAGACTCCCCCATGCAACATCAACCATCCAAACACCTACACTTTCCTAGGGGCCAAGGAATTCCACATATGTTTAGCATACTCAACCTGAACTCCAATGTATAAAATACCAAAGGACGTCGTTTAAAAAGACCCTATCTATCACAACACAAGCAAAGAGAATCAGGAGATGCACTTAGAAACTATGGACCCGTAGAGTATAACAAAGAAAAACGCCAAGTATAATCCAAAAACTCAGTATCTCTATATCCTAGCAAACAGGGATAATCCCAAACAAACCCTGCCAAACAACTCATAGAATACTTATATACCTTACATCTAGTAAAACAACAATAACAATGTGAGCTATAATTCCACTACATGGCATCACATGAAAATATATATTCACAAAAGCATGCACTTGAAAGCAACCTTGAAAATATATACAAGTAGGTCATTGAAATACCTCTTCAACAACATTCATTATGCTGGCCACATGCATGATGTTCATTAAAAGAAGAAACTCTCCTTTTATCACATGGCACATCATGAACAACCAAAGTAAATACACACCCTAGATTCCTCATGCTCATACCTCGGATCTAATCCCTATACATAAGTTGTTTTACCAATGCCATCTTATCAACCAAAATACATAGAATGAAGGAAAAAAAGAGCTTTAAAATGCTCTTAAGCTCAATTTTTTTATACTCCTAGGTAAGAGTATAAAAGACCTACACAATTATATACTCTTAGATATGAATGTAAAAGGTCTAGAAGATATTTAAAAATTCTAAGAGTTAATATAATATATATGGATGACAATACTCCTAGATATGAGTCTAAAAGGTCTAGAAAATATTGAGAAATTCCTAGGCATTAATATAAAATTTTTAGATGAAAATACTCCTAAATATGAATATAAAGTATCCAAGCATTTTACATTACTCATTGATATGAGTATAAATTGTCAAAAATATCTACATGTCCCTATTTGATGGAACCCAAATATCCACATTGCTTTTAATGGTTGTTGCACCAATCCATAATACTCCCCTATTCTAATCATAGGAACTCCTCTCCCCAATTTCAACCTAGACACATTGTAGAAAAAACCCCAATTTATCTTGCTTATCCAAATAACCTTTAGGTGAGGTTTGTGCACTCAAAATTGAACAAAATTTAGTTCCAAATGTCAAAGTGTTTGTGCACACGGAATTATAAGGTCAAAGCATAAATCTAAATTCTCATCTCCCCAAGTGAGAATTTCAATTTTGCTCCTTCAAGTGAATATTTGAACTTTGTTATTAAATAAGGTTATATTAATAACATATAAACATCTAATAATATCATTATGATATGCTAAATAATTAATTAATGTAATAAATTTACTAATTAATTATATTATTACTAACTAGTTGAATTAATTAATGACAACTATATTACATTATTGTCATGCACAAATATAAAATTTCAATTTTGTTACTTTTTTATACATACACAAACACTTAAATTTCAATTTCTGTTTAATTCTTGAATGTATACAAACACTTAAATTTCAAATTCTAATTCCATCAAATTTAATTTTAAGTACACAAATAGGCTCTTACAATCAATTCAAGTTGTTCCTTCACCATCATTCAAGAATATATACCTAAATTGAAAACATATGTAAATTTATAAAAGTTTAAAAGTACAATAACAATTATAAACAAAACAACCATCGAAATAGTGAAATTATATCAATCAAAATAATTGAAAAGGTGAAATCCAATAAATTAAAAAGACGACCAATTGACTGGCCAAAGAAGGGAAAAAATTCCAATAAAATGGCAAAAAATAAAATTTCTTCCAAATCATTTTTTCCATAAAAATAAAATAAATTAGGTTAAAAACATTCAAATAACATTTAACAGCCTTTTTTTTTATTTTTACAATAACGCCAACCATTTGAAATCATTTGCAAACACACCAACTTGCATCCACAAATCAGGAAAATATAAAGTTGAATAACCACAAGTGAAGGAACTAAATATGCAAGAAACTAAATCTTCTAACTTACGTAAAGTCATTCCTAACTTGACAGTGATATCCAAAGTCCAAATGGTATATCAGATCTTATCCATTATTTAAAAATGCATTGATAAACAAAAAGGGAACGTCCAACTTAATATAAAGGTAATAAAATATATGGATCCATATACTAAGACTGATAATAAAAGGGTGGTAGTTCATAAGAGACGCACCTTTGCATCCATACCAGAGATAGCAGCAGAAGCTTCCTCGGTAGATGTATAAGTCACAAAGCCAAAGCCTCTGGATCTACCAGTTTCACGATCACGAATAACCCTTGCTGTAAATAAAAATAAAGTTAAGAAATAGCAAAGTAAGCATCCTATATAAGCAAATGGCTGACCTTCAATTACTTCTCCATAGTTTCTGAAAGCTTCATTCAAGCTCTGCTCATCAGTTGAATACGAAAGTCCTAGAACACAAATAAGAGATGTCAACGTGTGCGACAGAAGTAAATCACATAATGATTTTCCCTTATGAGTTACAATGGTAGTGCATGGCAATGTTGAACAAACCTCCAATGAAAACCTTTGAAGTTGACATGCATCTTATTGCCTGGTACATCGACGAACTCAAAGGCACAGTTTGTTTAACAAGACTCCGAAGTCTACTAGCAAAAGCCATCATAGAACCTAGAAATTTGGATAAAAACAACATGATGATTCCTGATATTCGAAAGAGTGCAATGGACGGATAACAAGAGAAACAAGCAAACTGAAATAATAAATGAATAACAAATTGACTCAAACGACCTAATCAAGCATCAATGTTCTAAGCCAAGTGTTGAGTGCCAACAAAGTTATTTTGAGCTGTTGGATTAGGTATGGATCTTTCTTCCATCCTTCCCCAGGTTCGAAATCCTGGAGAGAGGTGAAATCACACTGCCTTGATCAGTGCAATGGCCAACGGATAGCAGTTGTACACAACGGCTAATGAAAATATTTCAATGTTGGCAACAAAGAGAGTACAATCCCGAGGGGTCTTGTATGAAGCATGTAAAAAGGCCGCTAATTTTAAACCAAACAAAAGCTTTCCGATTACCCACAAAATGCTAACCCTTGACGTGACAGACATGTACAAAAAAATATTATTACAAACAAAGAAGAGGAGATAAGCCGGAATGAAGAAAGAGACAATTCGATGAGTCGCATAATATCCAGAACATTCCATATCTTAGCGGTCAATAATCTATTTTCCAGACGAAATTTGACAAGAACAGCAGATTTGGTTGCAGCTATAACAAACGAAAACCAACTTAGAAATCAAAAGATGAAAGAACAGAACAAGGGAAAAAGAAAAGGGATAACCACTAGAGCACGAAAGATCAGAGCAAGAAAACCTAATAAAGTGTGGTGCCCGTTAGGGTTCAGGCGAACAGACCTTTGTCTTCTCACTGGAGAGCGAAAACCCTGGGATACAGAAAGGGTTTTAGGAGAACGGAAGGTGGCCAATACTTATCGTCCACGCCAATCGATCCTGACCGTCCAACTGTCCAAGTCCATATATATGCCGTCTGATGTTCATCAATACATGCGATTCGGGTTTCGGATTATCCATGATATGTACCGGTTCGAGTGCACTTTTCAACATTTGTTTAGTTTTTTTTTTTTTTTTTCGATATTAATTCTTGCATCATCGAGATTTAAATTTTAATAAAATTTATGCATATTAGGGTTAGTTTAGTTTTTTGGTGCTCTTAGTTTTCCTTTATTAGCAGGTAATAGAGCATTTACCCGACGAAAGAATAATTAATATCTAATATTCTGGTGTATTGCATAAATTAATATTTTATTTAAATAATATAAAATAATTAATAGGCAAAAATATAGATTAGTTGTTGAAGAAAAAAATATATCTTATTTATTATTATCATCATTTTATTAGAATTATTGAGCTAAATAATATTCGTCTGTCTATAAATATTTTTTTATGGCAGTTAATAAACATAAAAAGTAGATAAATTTATAAAAGATGTATTCATTAATTTTGTCTGTTAAAATAACCGACAAATGTCTACTTAGTATTTTACCTGCAGTTAACTACCAATTAAATTTCAAGTGTGAGAAGAGAAATTACCTTTTATGAGTAACAGTTGTTTCTATTTGAAAGCGCACCGTCACTTATTATATGAAATGAGAATCATATAACAAGAACTATATATATATATATATATATATGATTTCTCAATGGTCTAAAATGTGGGGATTAAATTTTACTTAATAAATATTGCGTACCGTAAATCTACCAAAGATTTAAACTTTGCATACATGTCTGAAGTTCAAAAGTTTTTGAAATTATCCTTATCAATTGAGCTATTACAATCGGTTAACTTGGAAAAAAACTTCCATGCGTCCCGTCCGTCCTTTTTGACGCATCTAACCAAATCCGAACTTGCGAGATCGGTTCGAAAATCACCGCTCATACCAAAAGAACCATGCAGTGAAGCCATGGTTTTGTTCTTCTCGAAGTGGACTGAATCTTTCTTTGCATGCTTGATGATGCATGTGAGATTACCGTGTGATTCTGTTCTTTGTTCAATATTGTATGTGATCTGCTTTCCATGTTTCGAAAATAAATGAGATTGATTTCCATATAAAACACACCCTCGTTGATCCTGTGGATGGGCATATATTGGGTGGCATGTCCACCACCATACCATAGGTGAAGAACAAACAGGGTAGCTGCTAAAAAACAGCGTATGGCCAGCTAGAACGTTATCCGCCCAGGCCGCTTTGAAAATTTTCAATTGTTTCTTGACGTGTCTTCTTTCACTAGTTTGGATGATGGAAGAAGCCAAGCATCAAGCTGGAGCGGTAGTGGAGTTTCTTTTTGTTGCCAGCTGCTATGCTAAAATCTTCCTGCATCTTTCCCTTCCTTACTTTGTGAACCTCCTCCTCATCTCCTGTATCACACACTAAAAGCAGCAGACCTTCCACGAGAAGCACAGAGAAGGCAATGGAATACAAAAATGAAGCAACGTCACATTGTTAAACCATCATATCCACCTCTCAAAGCAGAGAATACAGGGGAATACTTCGTGCGACATGTGGATCTCCAAAGGAAAGAAAAAGAAGGAACAAAAACCATCTCTGCCATTTTGATATTCCGGAGATCAGCCATCACAGCAAGGAAAGGAAGGAATCCCAGAAATGGGTGGGTGGACAACAATGTGCCTCCCATCTCACCACCCAAGACGTGTGCTCGAACGACAATTGTCACAAGTAGGTCTGTTGTGATGGATAGACAACAATGTGCCTCAATGGAAACTCGACGTCACCACCCCCAGCATGCTTCACGAACTCAGCAGGGCTGAGGAAGCTGCCATGGCACACGCACATTATCCTCACATCCTCCCCTTTGGTGTACTTGCAAAGGAAACCTTCAATTCTCCTCCCGTTGGGTCCATCACCCTTTGTGGACACACATGGCATTTCCTCCATCATGGACCTTCCCATCATCTTTCTCGAACCATTTGCCTCCATGGAAGCTTTCTTCGATGTCACACTCACACCCTCTTCACCGGTGCCCTTGCCTGTCGGCGGTGCAAGGGGGAGCACAGCAGCCTTCTGAATGGTTTGTTTCATCGGCGAGATGATGCTTGGAGGGCTCTTTGACCTTGTTGGATTGCCATTTCTGCAGAGTCCAGAGATGTCCAGTCCTGAACAAAACATGGTACATATACAATTAGATCATGAATTCACACACAACAAAAGAAAGCAAATCTTAAAAAAACATATGACGTTCTTTTTGAGATATACAGAAGTAAGCAATGAAAATCATTCCTTCTCCCCCCCCCCCCCAAAGAAAGACAATTCCAATCCATTAAACAGTTTCCTTAGGTGTACAGCCCGAAATAACACACTTAATGTGGTTAAACACGACAACAATCAAGACCCATAGAAGCAAAACGTTTTTGATGCCTTAGGTAACATTGTGGAAGCACTTACAAAAACTCAAAAGAAGAAAGCTAGAAAATTTTTCCAGAATTTAATGCTTCTGAATATGTTTATTGAGGTAGGCACCAGAGCACTTGGGCTAGGCAGATCGCACGCAGCCTTTTTCTTCCTTTTTGTTAAATAAACCCAATCCTTTTTGAGATTCCCTTATGGACCTAACAATGATCCAACATTATATAAAGTGCTTTAGTCATGAAACAAACATGAGAGCATATTTTTCAAGGTCAAATTCTTTTGATTGTTAATCATAACTTTATGCTTCAATTTTTTGTTTTGTTATTAAGCATCTGTTTTAGTTGGTTCTTTTGACTTGGCTGAAAATTATATACTATTTTTAGTTTTTCATCATGATATTACCACATCAGTATGAGGAAAATGGCTTTTACATCTTTTAAAGGTTCAGATATTTTTTTAAAGTGGGGTTTATATTCTAAAATTTTAGATGAGTGTCATTTGAACATCTTGTTTTGTTATCTTGTATATTCCAGTCGGGTTCTAACAACACTGGTAAATTTTGACTTTTCAATATATTATGATTATCATATATATCAGTTACACATTAACTTCTACATACTAAAACTTGCTTATTGATGCATTCTTAAATTTCAGGTATGCATTTTAATACATATACAACTTATTAATCTGATGTTTAATATGTATCCTAATTTCAATCCAGTGCATTAAAAACTCCAATCTTATAATGTAAATTTATAATCAGATTAAATATACTCGATCCACTTCATTGTTTTACAGTGGACGCTAATCTGAATCCAGGAAATGACAATATTTGTATGGTAAAAAACTAATTAGGACAAAGCAATAGTATGAAATAAATAAAACAAAAGGCGAAATATGAAAATAGATTGTTGTGTTTAGGAAAACCCTGAAAGTGACTTGTCTATAAAAAACTCAGTATTGATTAATAAAAACATAAACAGAAATTTCATGATATAAATTGCTTTTGTAACAGTTCAAACAGCTGGTTCATTCATAAGTGCTCTTGTATGCAAAAACTCATACACTGTAATGCAGGTAAAAGTAGGAAACAGGAAGAAATTTTATGATACGAATGGTTTCTGTAATAATCCAACTAACCAATTCATTCATAAACACTCAGCAAGCAGAAATTGATAAACTGATAGAAGGTATATGCCAACAAAAGCATAGCACAATTAATCATATGTTTCATCATGAAGGACGGGATCTTAGATTTGAATTGAAACAAGGCTATCAGTATTATCAAAAAAAAAAAAGGTATGTAACATAAGAAAATGTTTAATTTAGAAGTTCAATGGTCATAAATACCTAGACAAGACAATCATGAGAAAAGACACCAAAGTGAGATCACTATGGACATGAAGCTTGAGGTCGTCAAATAATAGTGAGATAAATGAACAGGTAAGATTCAAGCAGAACCAAAAATCAAAAAGATGCCAGCCTAGTTGGAAATTTTGTAGATGTATTAGATGCTGAAGCAATGCCTGCTAGCATAGTTCAGGAATTTTATTCGTAGCAATTTCAAGATTGGCAAACCATCAATGAGCAAGTTGCTTGGATGGTCATACTGATGATTGTTTCCTGCAATGCCACTATGTTTTGGATTCAAACAATTAATTTCTGATTTTCTGTGGTCCTTTTTCTATCGATAATATATGTTTGAATGCAATACTTCGCATAACCCTGCGGTCATTTGATGGAGCATCTGCAAAGAACGGCTGAAAGGTATGGTACATGGCAATCCATAAGCCTGGTTTTTGCACAGCAGTGGGCATGGAAGGAAAGACCATCTAAGAAAGTTGCACACCAGGAACTTCTTGAAAACAAGTAAGTGCAGGTTTGATTATTGTCTAAAGGGGGGCAAGGTTCCTTAGAAATAAAACATTTGGAATTCCTAATTCAACACACACACACTCATTTTTACATCTTTTATGGTTACCTAAGATATTGAAGCAATAAAAAACGAATGAATCAATAAATGAAATGAACAGATAATCAAAACAAAGATTAGACAAATGGCATATTTGAAGTGCAGTATCTGAAAAGTGGACAAATAGAAACTTATATTGAGCAAGCCAAAAAGGAACTGTAGAAAACATAAAACATTTTAAAAAACACAAAAGGCAATACAAACAAGAACAAAACAGAACTTCAACGCTCCTGTCAATCAGAGAATTATGGCTTCTAATTACAGGAAAATTGCCGGACAACCACGATAAGGACAAAATATGGCAAAACGCTAGCAATCAAATAGGACCACGGCATAGATCTACTGAAGTAACTAGCAATATCACTTGGGTCAAAAAAACCAGACTAATGTAGTCAAAAGCAACAACGGCCAGTCCGAACGTGAAGCAGAGAGTAGAAGCGCCGATAACATTTTCCACTACTTGGTAAAATTTGATGCTTATCAGTCGACCAGTGTTTTCAACATTAGATTTGCAACGGTCCAAAGACAGAGAAAGAAAGAACAGTGGCGAAGCAAAATACCTTGCATCGGTCGGCAATCGTACTCCGAGGAACTCGTCGAACAACCTTCTACCTGCACTCCGGCAGCAGACAGCTGCTGCGCCGGAAGCCGACCGGGAATGGGTGGCGATTCACTGGTATGGTTATGTTGGTCCTGCCGTCGCCTGCGACCAGGCAAAGTAGAGGAAAAAGGAGGAAAATCCGACCTGTCCGTCGACGAATCGAATGGGCGCATCGCCGCTGACCTCGGGAAAACTAACCCCTCCACATGCTGAACATCGCCAGCACCGAAGTTGTCGTCCGGTTTGGGGCGCAAACCCCTCTTCTCCTCCCTCTTCCTCTTGGCCTCCAATCTCCGCAGGGATTGCATCTCCTTCCTCTTCCTCTGCTCCTCCCCCGTCTCCACAGGCAACGAGCAGGTCCTCATGAGGAAGTGCGTGGCAAGCACGGACTCCTTCCCGTCCTCCTCTTCCTTCTTGGGGAAGAAGGAGAAGGCAGCGACAGAGGAAGAGCGGACGAGGCCTTTGTTGGCTGGGTCGACCCCAAAGCTTCCCCCAAGCGAAAGCCCCAAGCTGAGCTCCACCTGCTCTACCACGGCCTCTTCCTTGACCGCAGCTACCGTGGCCTCCTCGTCAGGGAAGCTCCCACTCCCGAATCGACGGAGAAGATCTCGTGGGTAGGTTTCGATTTGACTGTTCACGTCCGGGTCCAGATTCTCGCTCCTCGTCCCCGTCATGCTAAAGCCACCACCAAACCAACGAGCCAGGAAGAAAGAAACCCCACAGAAACAAATAAAAGAAAAACCGAAGCTTAGTATGTGTTTGGAGTTGGGTTCGACAGTAGAAGTGAGGTGAAAAAAAACCCAGGCGAAAAGCTCTTCCGTTGCATCAAAATTTCAGGGAAGAAGGAGATCCCACGAGAACAAATGAACGAAGAGCTCTTTCGGTTAAAATTCCGGGGGGGGATCTCACGGGCAACATAAGAAAAACGAACCACGGAAGGACCCAACAGGTAAGCTGAAGAGAAGGATAGCGATCGGAACAGAATGAAGGCAGGAAGGGGAGAAGGCAGAGAGAGAGAAAGAGAGAGGGAAGGAGGGGACGACAAAACCAGAAGCAGGGAAGAAAGAGAGAGAGAGAGAGAGAGAGAGAAGGAAGAAGGAAGGGAAGGACGTGTAGAGGGAAGCACGACGAATTGCGAAAGCGCCCCTGGGGAAGCCGGGAATCACAGGTCGCTCCGCGTCCGTGCCTCGTTCACTTGTACGTGTCCGTCGGAGAGGCAGAGCTCGCCGCGTACGTGTCGACCGTCAGGAGCAACACAAACCGTAATCCTGCCAACCCTCCCGCCTCCGGTATGAATGCCCCCGTTCCGCGGGATGTACGTGGCAAGTTCCCAATACGCCACGTGGACGTCCCCAGGAGGGGAGTGGGCGTCGTCTTCCTGCCTTCCTTTTTTCTTCCTTTCGTTTGCTTTAATCCGTTTTCTCGTATTTTCTTTTCTTTTTTTTTTTCTCTCGTTTCAGCTTTTGAGCTGTCGTTCCCACGTGTGACGAGACTTCTCCGCTTGTCTTACCCAACGTATCTATTTTTATCACATTATTCAGAAAACTATCGACAATCTCTATTTTTGGTTGAGATACGTTTGTTTAACTTTATTTTAACGTTTGATATCTTATACTATTTGATTTTATGTAATAAATATATATTATATTGAACAATAAATAGTGTAACATGATATATTACTTGTAACCTTTATTTCTTATTGTTAACGTAGAGTAATGTCGATATTTTATTCAATGTTGCCGTCGATCGTTAAATTGCTGTCGAAAATTGTAAAAGTAGAAGGCAAAATAGGATGCAATTGAATTTAATTCAAACTATTTTCATGATATTAGGGTTTTATTTAATTTTAAATTTGAGAAAGACTTCTCCTCGCTTGAATATGTTAATAAAAAAGTCCACTCTAACAATTTCATATTAACTGGCTCATTGTTGTAAATATGATTTTTTTAAACGAATGAATTGACCAATAAGAAAACTCTCCGGTAGTTGATTTTAATTTTAAGGATTGTTAGTGCATAATAAAAAATTCTAACGGAAAATAAAAAGAAAATTCTGATAAAAAGTAAAAAAAAATTTGTAATGTAAAGGAAAAAGAAAATTATGAGAAGGGTTTAGTATAGGACGAAAAGTTATGATAAAAATTTTGACAAAAGTTTATTACAACTAATATTTGAAAAAAAAAAGAAAATCTTGAAAAAAAAGAAATTTAATTATTTATTACAACTAATATTTGAAAAATACAAATACATCTTAATTTAAATATTATAATACTAAATAATATCAAGCAGTTCTTCCATCCCACATTATCATCATCATATCTTCTAGTATCTTATATGTCATTTCTTTTATTTGTTCTTGAGTCATTCTGCATTGATTTCTATATGTATCTCTCCTATTAGTTGTATGTCATCAATAATATTTAACTCTTCTAACTTATCTTGCAGGTCTTCAAGTAAATCTTCTTTATCAATCTTACAAATAAAATTATGAAGTAAAAAACATGCGATGACAATCTTCACTTATATTTCATATGGATATGGCATTTGACCACGTAATATTGAGAATCTATGTTTCACAATTTCAAATGTATGCTCAATGACTATTCTCAGTTGTGAATGTATGTAGTTGAAATTTTCTACAACATTACGAGGAACTCTATCATTAGCATAATCAGATAGATGGTATCTTACATTTTGATATGAATAAATATATTTTGGTCGATTTGGATATCCAGCATCAACTAAGTAAAACTTATATAAAAAAATATTAGTATGGTGATGTCTTCATAACTTCTAGAAGTAAAAAATACATTTACCTAGTGGAACCTGAAAACTATTAGGTTTAGTAACTACATCTTGGAGAATACGAGCATCAACAGCTGATCCTTCCCAACTAACTAAAATATATGTAAATTCCATATCAAAATTACATGTTACCATTACATTTTGAGATAATTCACCTTTCATATTCTTAAATCTTGTTGTTTCTTATCCATAAATAGTTGCTTTGATATGTGTACCATTAATAGCTCCAATACAATCCTATAAACATGTATTTTTATTTTGATATTGATTAAAATAACATTAAAGATAAGGAAACTACAAAGGTGTGGAAATGTACCTTAAAATATGAGTACACATTTGAGTTTTGACAAATTCGACTTGGTGTTTCAAATTAAGGTCTGATAGAAGAACATGATTTAGTTGTAATGCAGCATTCAAGACTTCATTAAAGTATTTATTAACTATCCAACTTGATCGACTAAATTATTCTGTAGTTACTCCATACTTTTGATTTTACCCAACTATCACAAGGAACATGACAAACTTCGCTTCTACACTAATATTGTTGGTATCTTTCAGGACTTCTTCCCTCCTCATTAATTCACAAAAACCCTTGAAAATACTTTGACTCATTCTATAAATTTTTCGACAATTGTAAACTTGATGTGGTAAAAAAGGATCTAGTAATCTTCTTATATAATTTGCACATTTTTTACTATAAATACGACTTGTACTTGAAAACAAAGTTGAGGTATTTGCAATCTCTACTAAAATATTCCAAAAAGCAAGTAGACATCTTCACCCTCTTCTAGCATGTTCTTCCTCTTCTTCAAATAACATCAATGTGTCATTTACTAGTTCGTCAAAATCCTCTTCAAAATTTATCGTCACCTACAAAATTTCATGTTCAAACATATTATAATGTTGTAATACAAATAAACATACTACATAAAATCATTACACAATTAATAGAACATAACAAAATATGATAAACAAACATCCGACATAATATCATTCTACATTTCAAGTCCAAACAAAAAGTAGTTACATCATACATCTAATACAATAAACAAACATATAAATCATCTTTAGTCTTCCATCTTTTCTAAGTGAAACTTTAACCATTCTTGTCGCATTTCTTTTAAAATTGATAGAAATATTTTACTGATTTCTTACTTTTGAAATAATTGAGTAGCTTTATATCGATCAGTCACAGATAGATCTTCAATCTCAAATATTGTTGCAATAACTTCATCTAAAAAAGACTCAGACTTCTTTTGTCCTGCAAACATTTTCTTCTTCCATGCAAACATTTCTTTTCGTATGCTAACCATCTCCTTTTGTATGCTAATCATCTCTCTTATTTGTTCATTACGTACCTCACCATTAATAGTATCTTGTTCACACAAAGTAAGAAAAGCTCGTGATGTATCTTTCAAACATTTTGCAATCATTTGTTGAGATTCTACATGAGGGCGTGCTCACTTCCCCTTTTTCCTCTACTCTAATGGAGCATGTGCACTTCCTCCTGAACTAGGAGGTATATCAGAATCGATGTTCATTCCATCTTGTGTAATATTTGAAGTAGATGTTTCTAAAACTTGAGTGTTTGGTACAATATCTATTTCTTCTGCCTATCTAAACATATTTCCACTAGCCATAGTACCTTCAAAAATTAACTGTAATTGCTCATAAATCAAACATGGTTTTCCCTTGCAACTTTCACACTTTAGATGTGCCTACAAAAAATTACAATATATATTAAAAAAAAATATTACAATTGGCATAATCTTGAAGTATGCAAATAAAAATCAAACCTTAATAAACTTCTTCTATATCTATTCATCTATGTCAGTATACCATTATATGAAATTTCATCCCCATCCACTCTGATTTGCAATTTTGGAGTAGTTATGATAAATTTGTCTTCATATCTTTAAGCGAATTTCTACATTTTTCTTTGTAATACATACATTTCTTCTATTATTGTATTTTTCAACTACTTCATCTCAAGTGCTCCCTTTTATCTTTCCATCTTAGGTTTTTTTGTTTTCCTCATTTAATACTTCTGACAAAATATCTAAAAAGAATGCATCTGCATTAACATTCCAAGTCATATAACTTCATCCTCCATTACCCATTCCTCTATTAGGAGTAGTCATTTACTACATAAGAATAAATATTAATTAACTGCTCCAATAGAAGATTATGAGATTAATGAAAAATGGTTAATGAATTAAATAACCTATGCCAAGCAATAAATGTAAAACAATATCCTATGCCAAGCAGAATTACCTTACGAATCACATCAATAAATGGTTAATGAAAAATGGTTAACGAACGTATGCAAAATATTGAAAATAACAAGTTAAAGATAAAAATACTGGTTTTCTATTGTACTTTGATAAATGAAAATTGTCATGCCAACAACTACCACTAATCAGAGTACCACTTATCTCAGTTGCTAATTATAGACCTCAAGAAATCTGACAAATCTTGAATCAAACCTTTCAACAACTACCAAGAATCGTGAATATATAAACCTATACATGTTTAATGAAAAAACATAAGCCTTCCTAAATCAGAGTATTCTGTGTTCTGAAAAAAAGTTGAGTTTTGAAAGCAATTTTGATTTCTTAGAAAACCATTTGCGATTTGTCACTTTGACTTTGAACAATCTCCCATAAGGAACTTTGCAAAAGTCTAGTAATAGAATCAAGTGAGACTGTAAACAGAAATAGAGAATGAATTAATCTTATAATTCATTATCTGTATATAAAAATAATTTCTACTTGTGTTGTCATGCCAAGAACAATTTTAGAATACCAGCAACAATGAGATACAATGGCAAGGATGTGGCGAGCGAGAGCGAGGGCTGCAACGGATGCGATAGCAAGGAGGGGGACGGCTGTGGCGGTAGCGACGGATGGTTCCTGGTTGACGAGCGAGATGCAGCGACAGTGACAGATGTGATGGATGTAGCGACAGCGATGGATGGTTCCTGGTTAACAAGCGAGAGCGAGATGCGGTAACAGCGACAGATGCAATGGATGCAGCGGCAACGACAGATGCGGTGGATGCGACAGATGGTTCCTAGTTGACAAGCGAGAGCGAGATGCGACGACAGCAACGGATGCGGTAGATGCAACTATGATCCAACTAGAGGGCTACGGGGCAACGACGCAACGCCAAAGAGGGGACAAGGAAGAGTCAGGCTTGAGGGGGGAGGTAGATTTTTCAAAGGGGGAGGTCATAAATCATGAAATGTTAAAGGTAATTTTAGGTATTTATATGTTGGTAAAATCTCACTTTCTTTTTCCTTTAGTATTGTGCACACTAACGGTATTCTGACGAAATTCAGTGATTTTACTTTTTGTCAGTTGAATTCTATCAGACACTAACCCTCTCTCAAGGAGATGTTTCGGCTCATTGGAAGTCTAAAGAAAAAATGTTTAATCTTAATCAACCCAGTTATTTAATCTTGAAGGAAAAGTTACTCTTTTTTATTAGGATCATCTTTTTAAATTAGTTGATATTCTGCAAAAAAAATACCGCATCATAAAAAAAAACTTTATTTTAAAATGCTTCCACATGCAAACTCAAATACTGTGGTGCATAACTAAGCATCCCACACAAGTCCTCTACTTCACATAAAAACTTTGGCATGATGCACTAATTATGAAAGAATGTCTCAAGGAACGCATTCTTATTTATGACCTTAATTATATGAATGGATCTAAGTCGACCATGATCATTATATGTAAGAATCAAGCAAACACCTCTTTCTTGAATGTACGTATACAAAGTTAGTTAGACACTCTTTGGTTATAATGTAAGATATCCGAAGATGTATGTGTGTTCGATACAAATGAAAAATTGAATTGTAACTTCATTTACTTGTATTGAACTGTAACTCTCGACTCTTACCTGTGTTTCCTTACATATGCCATCGTTTGAGTCACTATTTGATCATGTGATTCATATATATATACATAGTGCAAGAGTAAGAATTATATGATTGATGATGACTGGCTGTGTGAGTAAAAATAAGAATGATATGTTTCGCGATAATTATACAAGTAGGAACAAAAGATGTGTAATTTACAACAACTGTGTGAGAAGTAACAAAGGATGTATGATGCATTGAATGCAAAATATCTAATTCATAATCTTTCTTCTTCTTATTCTTCTTCTTCTTCTTCTCCCTTTTCCATCTCTCACGTGCTCGATCCTCACTGGATCGTCTTCTTCCTGTTCAACCAAAGCTCATCCCAAAACCCCTGGTGGGTTCTACATCGTTCTCCAATGGGTGGTGGTCTTCTCGCCTTTCGTTGACGATGCTACACAAAGATGATGATTAAGGAGAATACTACATCAGAAGCAGGTCTTCGTAGCCAGATACGTACCACTCTCTCGTACTTCCCAGCTCTCAAACGACGACGTAGAATTAACTCTCTTCCGTCGTAGAAATGGTATGGTAATCGCTGGGCAAGGCGCCGTACAGCATGAGTTCACGTTTCAATCCAAGGCTACCTAAAATGTCGGCGATGTTTTACGCACAAATGGTCGACGGATAGGTGGGTCGGCAATAAATAAAGGCACCAAGACGGACGACGGCAGGATGAGAATATGATATGACAGGAGAGTCGACGGAATAATCGTACGCATCAGGAATATAAATATGTGCGGCGAAGCATCGACAAGGGAGCTCGTAGTAGAGCACATGCGGACGTGGTGATTTCTTCGAACTTGGCCATGCAAGTGGTGGTAGTCCATGGCATCGCCCAGAGAGCTCAGAGAGGAGAGGAGAAGAAGCCCGGTGGCGCTGTCGGTCACGGCGGTGGGGTGCCCCCCGTCGTCCACCGCGGCGTGGGACCGGGGGCATCTGCAGGTGGCCGGCCGACGACGGCAATCTCAACGCCACAGCCGGCAAGTTGGCCACCGGGTGAGCTGTACTTGTGGGTCCCGCCTCCACGTGTCCACGTCAGTAAGAAAGGGAGGGAGACGGACCACTTCCTCGCGCCCCCCACCCCGTCATACGTGTCGGTCCGACGGCTCCCCTTCCTTGCTTTACGTCGCGCATTTTCTTCCGGCCACGTCAGCCACCGACGGGGTTGTCGTGTGACGATGGAACACGTTTGCGTTTTTTTCCCGACGAGATCGCATATCTGCAAGATCTTTGGGGGCCCCACCCACTCTCGGCACACTTTTTCGCACTTACTTTTAAAAAGATTTGATCGAAGTGAAAATAGCGATGGTCACGTTTCTTTTGAAGTTGATATTTTTGCTAAATAAACGATTATCATTATACAATTCCTTTTATTTAAAAGAAAAAAAAGATAGCTAAAACGGTTACTTTAGAAAACAATATTATTAAGATAATACAGTAAGTAGAGAAGCCTGGAATTTTTTTGAGAGTAAAAAAGGCATTTTTAAGGGGATCACACTTAAAATCCCAATTTATTGAAAGAACCCCCTTGGGCAAGTTTTTTTTTTTTTTAATCCAAATGGCGTTTTGAATTGTGTATTGTGTTCGTTATAGTCTACTGGAAAAATCTGTAATCCCACAAGCTATCAATAAATGGTTTCTAACAAAATCTTAGCATGAATACCAATGCATGCGCAAGAGAGTGTTGGTTACCAACCGATTGCGTCAACTTCTTTTCATCTTCTCCTAGATTTTGATTTGATAACCGAAAGGCTTCGACGTCAAGACTGCAACAAGCTCACGATTTATTTATTTTTTTAACAAAGTTGACAGTAATGACTTTTCAACTGTTCAGCATTACAAATGATTTGATTTTTCTTTAGGGAATCTGTATTGGAGTTAACACCGTCGTCGGAGTAAAGATTGAGGAAAGGTATATTTGATCCAGGGAGTCCAGCTGCTCTTCTGACACTACCAATTCCATTTATCTGATAAATTTTACTGCAGCAAGCACATTACAGATTATCTAACGAACACAAATAAATAAATCAGGAATGCTATTGAAAAGGTAGACCAAACAATAAACGAAACGGAAATGCCGGTATATCTATTTGTATGTTGAGGTAGAGCAGCGGCACGAATATAACTCTCCTTTTAACATAGACTAGAGCAGAAAGTTTTTTTGATGGAGTGTTTATTCCATGAGCTAATGATAAAATCTTTTGATGTATCCAAAAACATGTGTGGCCGGTGGAAGGAAAAAATGTTCGTTGTTTTCTCTTGGCAAACGTAAGCCCGTTTAGATCCCCTGGTTGGTCTCAATTGCAGGGTAGACTCACCGTGGGATCAGTGTTATGAGCTCATTCACAAGGTCTTTGAATATAGATCTTTCGATGTCCAACATGATCTCAGAAACCTCAATTTCTGAGGAATTCCACTGTCGTGATCGGCACATTACATCTTGACTCAAAATCATCTCCAAACTGTCATTTTCTTCATTGCTGGAGCTGCTAATTTGCAGCTTACCAGCTTGTAGATGGTTGATCTCTGAACACAAGTCTTGCAGCATGCTCTGACCACTTGGTATTCGAGTCCCAGGGTGAGCACCTAGGCCACCCAATTCCAGCTTTTGAACAAGGATTTCATCAACTATGTCGAATACGAGCTTCCGATGAAGCTTTTCTCGCTCAAGCATTGGCCGAGTAACAATGTCACTGGCACATTCAGGCTTTGTAAAGTTGGACCTCCTCTGCTCAAGCATGAGAAATAAATCAGGGTTGATGGCATGGCCTGACTGCTGGAGTCTGAAATCTTGGAACAGGAGGCCTGAAGCCAGCAGCACCTCTGATATGTATCTTTGAATTGTATCCTGACTGTCGCACCACAGTTTGGCAATGTGGCTAAAAGCTGCCAACTCTTCTTCTGATAATGTGAGCTGTCCAAGCTTCTGAATAAGGATGTCTATGTTTCTGAGTTTATTGTGCTTGACTTTGGTGCTTGGGTCAATTTCCAGAACACCGAATGGTGGACCATCGATTCCAGCAATATCTGTACAATAAAAAGAATTCCAATAAGTAATGCTCATATGTATCTAAGATGAACATGGTTCTTTGTCATTTGCATGTAAGAGTGAACATGATCTGATTACTTTCTAAATGAGGAAGCGAGGGAAACAGATTGGAACAAGAACCTGCAATTGCTGATTACCTAAATTATCCCTAAAGAATGAAAAATTTTATTACTTGGCAAAAGGTTTAAACCACAAAGTCATGCAAATTTGTTTACCAATTATATATATAGTTATTATTTTCATCATCCCCAAACAATAACATATTTTTATATGCTCTTAAACCGTAGTCATCCTCATTAATCCATCCTACGCTTATTATCTTAAACTTCATGTCGTGCAATTTGCATATGTATTGTTCTGGTAGACTTTGAGCTAAAGGCAAGCTTACCATTCTCTGCACAAATCATATTGTTTGGTAAGTCCAAGGCTACATTTGTTTTAGAATCTAGATTACAATACTATAGACATCAAGCTCAATGCAAATAGTACAAAGCACTTAAGTAGAATCCAATAATCATGATTGGTTCAAGTTTGTGAACACAACTTGATTTTTACATGTAAAACATGACTTCTTTTTTTGATCTAAGGGTGGCAAATTTGTGTATAAATCTGATCTAATGCATTCTAATTCCTACGAATTCTGCATGCAAAGTTGCTTTGTTGATGCTTTGTGTAATACTGTGATGTGTTAAGTGGAGTCTAGGAAAGCACACGTAATGCTCAGGTCAGTGAATAAGAATGGCATGCTATTAATAAATTACAATAACACAGTTGATGAAGGATAATGATAATCTGAGTATTGAAGAATGCAAAAAACATTACCATTATAGAAAAGAGAATTGCATGGCATTTGAGAACCATAAATGTTGATGCCAATTGGCAAGTATTTCAGCTGAGGAGAATTATTAATTTGACTCAACTTGCATCTTTCTGTATTAGTATTGTCTCTTCCTTAAATATGAGACAATCAACGTAGGAAAATAATTTAAAAAACTTGTATCTTCGTATCTCTTAACAAAGACAGAGACATTTATTTATGATACCTGGAGGAAAAAATATCAAACCAGAATCTGACCTTTGATTGAGTATAGGGTTTCATCTGTTGGAGAAGATGGTGAATCATCCTTGTAAAATGAAGCATCCAGGATAGAGATGGGACTTGGCTGCTCCGAATTGTTTACTTCAAGCTTGGAAGAGGAGTTTTTTCCTCCCAATTCCACCAGGGACTTCTAAAATATTGAAGAGGGCATCAATTCACGAAAACATTTATAAAAGTGGACAAAAAAAATGGAAATTAAATTTAAGATGGGTAAACAAAGTAGAATCATATTTGCTCTTGAATGAGAAGGAAACAAGAAACTGAATGAAGAACGTTGCAATAAATAATAGTAATAAGGTACCTTTGTCTCCATGACTGAAGCTAAGCTATCAATGTTTTCCTTGTCACCATCTACCCTTGCAGGAGAAATGCTCAATTTGTTAGATTGATCAGCACAATTGACATCTGAATCTACTTGTGATGCTAAGCTAACGTCTGAGCTTATGGAGATCTCATCATTTTGGTAGCTATGATATCTTGATTCGCAACTTATCACTGGCTTCTGAATATGTTTTTTCTTTAATTTGAGCTTTGCCCTGGGAGGGACAGATTCAGAAGGCTGCTTAGACTGTTTCCTCTGCTTGTGTGATTCTGCAGTAGGAGGAAAGGAAGCCGAAGACTGAGATCTCTTAGGAAGTTCAACTTTTCTTTGTTGTTTTCTAGGGCTAGAGGAACATGAAGTTTTTAAATAGCTTCCATTATTCTCTTTTGATGGTGTCCGAGGGCTAGAGGAACCATGTAATCTCTGTGTACATTGCCCCTGCAGATTACATTCAACAACACAACTGCCAGATTTCTTATTTCTGGAGGCATGAAGATGATCAAAGGCTCCTTTTGGACTGCTCCTAGGAGTTCTGTCTTTGGCAATTTCATTGTTGGTAGATGTTTTTTGAGTGTCAATTGTTTTAGTAATCTGAACCTTGCGAAGGCCAGCTAAGCCTTCCAAAGGAACAATAGCTGTTGGACTGCTGCATTTCTTCATAGGCTTTGTAGGTTTCATTATCACAATGGGAGACTCAATTGAACTTAAATGATGGCAATCTGCTGATTTAGACTTTTCACATCTGATTGTGCTCTGATGGTCAAAGGTTTCATTTCTCCCAAATTCTTGTTTCTGTTTTGTTTGTGACATATGTTTTGCCTGTATATCATGCAGTATCAGTTTAAGAGCTCTGAAATCCTTGTTAGACTGCAACAGTTCCAATTCTTCTAATTTCTTGTCAATTTCACAATAAACAGATTCTTGCTGCTGCCTCATAGGAGCTTCCCTGCATCCATATTTGCTCACCTGAGAAAAACATATTTTTTCTTTTTGCGTCCATGTGGAAGGTTCTGTTGAAATCCTTGAATTGGCATTCTGTCTTTGCATAGTAAGTTTATTCTTGTTGGATCTCTTCGACAAGGAAGGCTTGTCTTGCTTTCCTTCTTGAACAAGTTTAGGTGAATTACATAAACATTTATCCTTCCTTTCATCTTCAATGACATCTTTGCAGGATGTGGTTCTTGTCAACTGACTGTCTAGTGAACCACAACTCAATCTCGGCATTGCTTCCAACCCCATCAGCTTTGCGACAATGTTGGAAGGGTTCTTGTCAACTGCAAATGCTTGATTTGAAGCCATGTCTCTAGAGAACAACTGATCTGAACAACTTGTGTCCAAACAATTCAAATTTGAACTCCTCATGTTACTTTCCCTACCATCTAGTGATAGACAAGGGAAGTCTTTAGGCTTTGTTGCAGATTTAACATATGAGTCACATGACAAGTGAGGAAATTCTTTTGGTACTGTAAAGAACGAATCTTCTTTTGCTTCACATGATGATCTGCGTGGCTCTTTTAATTCTGAGAAAAGCCAACAAGGTTCTTTTGATGCTGCAACAAGCCCAAGAGATTCATCAACATTCAATGAGGTCCTTGATTTTCTATTCCTTTCAACCAGAGATGTTCTGTCTTTCAATTTTGACATTGGAACTAGTCCTTGAGAGTCTCCATGCCTTATCACATTTTTCTTAACCTCTTCAGTGGATTTGTTTAATACAGTACAGCCATCCCGATATATGAGCTCCTTGACAATGCCTTTGAAATTAGGAGACTGGTGACTGACCTGAAGCGATGCATATCCTGGTACCTTGAAACAATGATCAGGTCTAGAGTTGATATTTTGCTGAAATTTCCTTGAAGATGTCTCATGGAAATCAGTTTCCTGGAAAGTAATTCCTTCATGTTGAGTTGATGTGTTGCATTTGAAAGAAGAAAATGACGAACATCCAGATGAAGATGAGAAAGAGGGCCTTGATGATTCAACCGAGGTTCTTTGATTCTCATTCATATTTCTGTTAAGATTATTCTCCTGCAGAAAAATAAGTTCAATTTATTCTTAGAACAAGGCAACGTTTGAAACACTTGAGATCATAAAAAGAAACCTAGACCATTCACAATCACCTGTTCATGTGATTCTGCTCCCAAATTTCCTGTAGAGGTCAAGGTAATGGCACACATTATCAGCTTTTGATGAAGAAAAACGTGATTATTCAAAAACATCAACATATTGAGACAAAAGGCAACCACCAATACAAAGTTAAAGATAATAACATCACAAAACTCAATTGTATCCAACACCCTATCTTACTGAAGAATATTCAGGAGAACCAAAAAATTCATAACCCTGATGCTATGGTTAAAATCAAGGCAAAGCATTCGTTCTCCTCAAAGGCAAAGTACAACTTTGGGGAAAAAACAACAATAATGTGACTTGCACAGAAGGCATGTTAAGTGACGGGGGGGTAATTTAGTAAATCTCCATGTAATCCTAAATACTTTCTATTGAAATGAAGTAGAGGCTGCAGGGTTGGGACTGATGGCATCTCCACCCATTCTTCTCCTCTCCTTACTCTCTCTACTGGTACCAAAGTTTTCGCTTAGAATCAGAGCATTCTTATCCTCATCCATCACTTTTGGCTTCCTCTATTGCACCGGCAGTTGTAGAGTCCCACCAAACTGACTGTGGAACTCATGACAGGGCCACTAGCTTGGGATTCTAACTGAACCTGCAGGCATGAATCAGGGTTTCAAATGATCTTTGGGTTTGTTCCCATCCTAAACATGTGAAGACTCTCTCCTACCACAGTTTGGACACATATGGCACACCAAAAAATCCATCTATCAACACCATATGATAGTTTGTATGACTCCTTACAGGTTATGTCTGTTGTTCTCGGTTCCTTTATTGTTTTTCCAACCAAGAGGGTTGGTTAGGGATGAGTTTGTGATAATGAAGCCTAATCAATTGTCTTGAAGTGGTAATTAGGATTACTGATGAGCATGAAATCAGCTGATGGGTTTACCAAGAACTTAAGTGACACATCAAAGAAACTTAATGAGTGGAACTATATTCAATTGGTACAAAGTTTTAAAAAAATTTTGATAGCTCACAGGCAAATATATCACATTACTTAAACTTCGCTTAATAATAAACATTGTAACTATGAACAGTGGTTTATTGCAAATGCTACAATGATTTCTTGGATGCTAAATAATATAAAACCAGAGGTTGCTTCAAGTGTAGTGCTCTTTGAATCAACCAAAAAGATTTGAGATACCTTGTAATTAACCTATGGGAATATGAAAAACATCAATAGAGTGTTTGAGATTTATGAGTAGATTTTTATCAAACGTTAATGTGGATGTATTACACAAGAGCACTTTACCCAATTTCATGCTCTAGCTGATGAGCTAGAGATATACCAACTAATTACCACATATGTTCGGTAGAATCATAAATAGCATGATAAGTTGCTTGTGGTAGAATACTTCAATAGTCTCAATTCTGAAATTCGAGACCTGTTTGTAACCAAATTCTTAGTAGTAACACCATCTTTTCTGAAGTACTTCAATTATCTTGCTCCTTCGTCTCTTCTCTTGCAATAGATCTATCAATTATGACAGTTAGAGGTTGTGGATGATTTGGAAATGGTGATGGTGAGGCAGAGTTCTATGTGGATACTACGATCGTACCAATCATAGATTTGATAAGTTCTAGAAAAAATTGGCAAGCTTGAGTTTGCATGGTTGACTACAAAGGAAATAGATTCACCTCATAACAATGTAGGCTTGACTCCTATATGGAGCAATTCATTCATTGTGATTTTAACACAAGTTGTATGCTGAATTTCTGCAATTGTAAGATCAACAAGGTTCAACCACAACCTCCTATGTAGTACTTTCCATCTTAGGTACACATACCTTCTTGACTTCTCAAAATGACTCTTAGATTGTGACTCAAGCACCTTCTCTTACATGACAAGTGTCTATGACCATTTTACACATCTTTTTGAGTTATCCAACACAAACTTTGTTGTTGTAGCTAATGGACAATCCCATTTTGTTTCTAGTGAAGGGGTTATTTAAGTCACATCTAACATATCCTTCAACCATGTTTTATTTGTTCCAAACTTTTTGGTTCATCTTTTTTCCATTGGTACTATTATAGAAGTTTTATCTTACTTTGTAATTTTCTTTTCCTTTTATTGTGTTTTCAAAATTTGTTGATGAGGAGGATGATTGATTTGACTCATAAGAGGTATATGTTCTCATCTAAAACCATATTCTTAAAAGGTTAGCACATCTAATGATGAAATCTAACTCTTCCATTCTATATGATATTATCATCTTAGGCACTTGTCTCATGATAAACTTTAGCAGACATTGGCTTAGATTAATCTTTCAAGTTTTAATTGTAAGTCTTATCAATCAAGTAAATATCATTGTACTATCTTTTGTTAGTCAAGTCTAGTATAAGTCAATCTCCTTTTGAAAACATCCATTATGATATTTGGAGCTTGACTCGAGTTACGTTTGTCAAAGGTTATTGTTATTATATTGTGTTTATGGATATTTTTCTAAAATGTCTTGACTCTATATGTTGAAAGATCGTTACAATGTACTAGACCTGGTCAAAATCTATTTTAATGAAATTTAAAATATGTTTTTAGCTATTCCAAAAATCTTTCATATTGATAATACATTAGAGTTTACTCAAACTGCTATGCAGACTTATTGTACTTATTTGAGAATTTTTCATTAAATCACCTATGCTCATACTTTTGTACAGAATGATGTCGTCGAATGCAAATATCGACACCTCCTTGATGTCACTTGCACACTCATGCTACATATGTAAATTTCCAACTATTTGTGGTTAGATATGATTATAACTATTACTTATTTAGTCAACTATATGCTGGCATCTCCATTAGGGGGAGAGATTTCCTTAAAGTGTCTTTTGCCTGATTCTATTGTCTTCTTTTCCACTTAGAGTATTTGGTTGTATAGCTTTTGTTCATGACTTCATTCCTAGTATTGACAAGCTTATTTCATGGTTAATTAAATCTATCTTTGTTGGATATTTTCATACTCAGAAAGGATATTGATATTATTATCTCTCAACATGACATTACTACATGTCTATCAATGCCACCTTTTTTCAATTAGTATTCTTTTTCTATCCTCAAAATCAAGTGTTTGATCCTCCTTCTATTCCCTTGTCTATGTTGATTGATATGCTTATATTAGAATGAGACTCATCATCTTTATCAAATAAGCACCAAACTTCGCCTCCCTTCTAGGTATGTCATCAACAACTAAACACACATCCTACACCGCAACCATTTTCATCTCTTGAGGTAGGTCCACTTGAGCTAGAGCCCTTTGAGTTTTCTATTATTCTTTAGAAAGGTAAATATACTTGCACAACTCATCTTATTTCCAATTTTATATCTTATCAACATTTTAATTCTTGTTTCTTTCCTTTGCCATGTTTCTCCTATATGAGCCCAAAATATTAATGAGGCCCTTCACTTTCTTCATTGGAAAGCTATCATGGATGAAAAAATTTCTACATTTCATGCACTAGGCACATGAGACCTTGTTCCTCGCCTTATAGATGCTACAATAGTCAACTACTAGTATATATTATTAAATATTGTCTGGATGATGTGGTTGATTGATATAAGGCATGACTTGTGGCTCGATGTTTTATTTAGATTTATAGTGTGGATTATGTTAAGACTTTCTTCCTTGTGGTTAGGTTAAATTCTATTTGCATCCTTTTGTTTATTGCTATTAGCTTAAAGTGGAAGCTTCATTAACTTTATGCTATGAATATCTTATTGTATAATGACTTACACAAGTATGTTCTCGTAGAGTAGCTTCTTAAGTATGTTCCTCAGAAAGAGAATGTTGTGCACCACCTTAGAAAGTCTATTTATGACCTAAAGTAGAGTCTAAGAACATGGTTTGAAAAGTTTAGCTACATTGCTACACAAGGAGGTTTTTGAAACTATCTTTCTTATCATTCTATTTTTTTGAAAACTATTAAAGTTGGCAAAATTATTTTAACGGTGTATTTCAATGATATTCTAGTGACTAAGAGTGACTTTGACAATATAGCTACAACAAAATGATATTTATAGGCTTACTTTGTTACAAAAGACCTTAGGAAACCTTGTTAATTTCTAAGTATTGAATTTACATACTCTAAAGGAAATATGCTTTTTACTCAAAGAAAATATGTATTAAATATCTTGCAGAAAACTAACATTATGAGATGTAAGCCTGAGAATACTTTGATAGAGTAAAATCCTCAATTTTGTGATGATGCAACTAGGTTGTTGGAAGATCCTAATAGATATAGGAAGCTTATTGGAAAATTGATATATCTTATTGTAACTCATCCAGATAATTCGTATGTAATTGATCATCTATCTCAATTTATGCATGAACTAAGAGAGGTCTATTGACAAGGAGCCTTAAGAGTATTTGCATATATCAAAAAGGCGTCTAGCAAAGACATAGTTTAATTGAGACATGATCATCTAGAGATTCAGACATATTCAAATTCAGGTTATGCTAGTAATCAAATAGACCACAAATTCACCTCTAAGTATTGTATTTATGTTAAAGGTAATTTGATAACATAGAGGGACAAAAAGCAAAATGTCATCTCAAAGTCTAGTGTAAAAGTTGAATATAAGTTCATGTCTCAAATTGCTAGTAAGCTAATGTAGATAAGGAATTTTCTAGCGAAGCTACAATTATCAATTCAAGTTTCTATGAAGATGTATTGTGGCAATCAAATCATAATCTACATCACTTAAAACACTACCTTTTATAAGCAAACAAAATACGAGATAGATTACCATTATGTTTGTGACCTAGTGATTAAGAAAATTATATCTATTTCCTACACTAGGTCCTTAGAAGATATTGCTGATATCTTTACCAAAGAGTTAAATGTAAGGGTATTCAAATATTTATGTAATAAACTATGCATGATTGATGTATTTACTTCAAGTTAAAGGAAAGTGTCAAATAATGAGAGATAATTTAGTAAATTTCTATGTAACCTTAAATACTTTCTATTAAAATGAAGTAGAGGAGGCCACAGGGTTAGATCAATAACTTCTCCACACATTCTTCACCTCTCACTACTCTCTTTGATTGGTACCAAAGTTTTCACTAGGCAAAAAAGAGCACAATGGAATGAAAGTCATATAAAACCAAGTGAATATCTTAGGCTTATGCCAAATCTTGCTAAAGACAAGAAAACTTGTGGATGGAATGAAATTTATATGAAACCATGTATTAGAGCATGTAGGTAAACATTTCATTAGAGTAAAGCAAAATTACATTTGCAAGCAATTCTAGTAATTGGCCAGTTGATATTTTCTAGGTAAACAACAATGTTGTAAATAATGGAAATCAAACAGATTAGAAATTAAAGCAGTTTTTGAAAAAGGGATTTAAACAGGAATTTTTTGAAAAATGTATAAATCAAAAATAAATAAATATAAATATATTTCCAAATATACAAATATCACGATCATAAAAATAATTGAATAAAAGAAGTTATAGTTCAATTACATGTAATACAAATTCAAAACATATATTTATTATGTGTGATTGTTACTCAGGAATAAATACTTAAATTGAAAACATAAATAAATATATTTAAAATACAATTAAACAAAATAAGTAACAATGTGGTAAAATTATATCAATGAAAACAACTCAAAAGATGAAATCTAAAATGGGCCTTTTTTTCAAACCCTGTTTTTCTCGTTTTCCAAGAAATGAAACATATTGAGGTGAAAAATGTTTAAACGGCCATTTTTTGTCTTTGCAACAAGGATAAACACAATCATTTATTCCACAAAATGCACTATCTATCTTAAGAAATAGAAATAAATCAAAAACACTAAGGATGTACCAAAAAGAACTTCCAATTTTGAAGCAGACGACCAACGAATATTTAACATCTCCAAAGTTTAGAGCAGAACACAATCTGCTAGTTTGTTTGGACACAAGTTTCAGTTCTCAGGACCATTGTAATGCTAGAGTCACTTCTATGTAAATAAATAAGCGGACAATTGCGAATGTCACACTCAAAGATGGACTCAATTATTATGGAAAATAGTGTATAAGTGGAATTTGTGAGTCATGATTTCCAATTAGCACCTAATGAGATCTAGGAGGGAATTTATGAAATTACCCTCTATCTATTACATCCGTTTTTTATTTTTTGTCAACAGTATTATAATACTTTCACAGTTGAAATTTATTTAACAAATACGATTTTTCCATTTTATGTGAAATTGACGAGAGCTGCTGCTCACACGAGCATAACTCTCGTTCAAGGAGCGGAGCTGCGCTACCAAACAAACGAACCCGCTTTCGAGGAAAAAGGGAGAAAAAACTCAATATACCTGAATGAGTCCTCTTGTTTCTGCGGAGATGCCTGCCGGCGAGGAGAAGTCGACGGCGGTCCAACATCCGAAAGAGCCCCCTCATGCACCCCATTTGCCTGTGCAAATCCGGGTGGTCATCGGTGAAGGCGTTTAGAGGTTTCGCCGACATCTGCTAGCCACAGGAACTGCACCCGACTGCCCTCACAATTCAGAAAATCCCTCCCTCCGCGAAGCACTCATCCACCTTCTCCTGTTATGATTACTAAACAGAGAAGACCCAACATAGGAAAAAAAAACAAACAAAAACCCGCTCAGGATCTTCCCCAGTCGAGAAAAGCCTAAAAACCCAAACCTGAAATCGACACAATGGCCCTCCAATTAAAGGGGCCATGCGAAAATGGGAGTGAAGCACACTCACCGAGGAACACCTCTGAGGTAAGGACATGGACCGAACGATCGACCAGTCGGAATGGCGTCGCCCGCAATGCAGAGCCTTGTGGCGTTCAATTCAGAACGCACGTAGGCTTGGTGGCCTCCGCGAATCTCCTGTGCAAGAAAATATGACAAAAGCAAGGATCGGATTTGAGGTGGAGGATCGAGCCATTGCTTCAAAGAAAAAGAACGATTTGGATGGAAATGGAGTGGCTCTTCCCGGGTGTTGGCATGGGCGGCGAACGCGGGAATGGAATGGTGGGGAAATACTCTGCTCTCCCCTGTCTGGCGAAGAAGCAAGCGACGGGAGACGCGTCTAAAAGGATGGACGGGTGGGTCAAACGCTGCCGTGGTCCCTTCGTCGCCGTAACGTGGAATTTTTTATTCTTTTTAAATGTTTGGATAGTATTTTTTTTAAATTTAAATTATTTTTTAAGTATTTGTAAAATAAAAAATACTACCTACGGGTCGGTCGACGATGTAACGTGGAATCATTTCAGCATGAAATGGTGGGTCGGGGTCGGTACTCGTCGGCAAGTGAAAAGCATGTCGGCCGGAAAAAAGAAAAAATAAATAAATAAATAAATAAAGTTTTTCTGAAATGGATAAAAGATCATTTAAATCCTAATAAAAAGTATAATAACATCACGACAAAACATCACGGTAGGGTATAACCATACAGAAAACCAATTTAGTTGATTAAAAATAATAAAATATTCGTAACTCTCACCACCCGTATTAAAATATCACACAATAGACCGGAGTATTTCAAACCTGATTCGTAACTACGTACGTTAATTGAAAAAGTTGTCGTCGATCAACGTCATCTTTTATGTCGCTCTCTCATCATTACATGACACGTATATACTTTCATTTTTCTTATCCGTGACAACGTCATGTGCGTAATTATCGGTACATATGATTTCGTTTATTTATTCTCGCTAACATCAATATCAAATGGCCAACTGCCGCTGATCCAACCGGTTCGTTTACATGTCAATGGCATGCGTTCTGGCAAGCGCCACCGACCCGACAGCTCAGCATGCCAACACTGCATGGCACGCGCTCCCCTTCCCAGCCCTCCGTGGATTCTTTCTGAGTTGTCGCCAGCATGGCACGTCGTGCTCACGTCTCCATAAAGTTATTATAATTATTATCTCATACGTCGATTCGATTAGAGTACCGTCCGCCGGAGGTAAAAGTAACGTCTAAGATTTTTATTTTTATTTTTTAAGTGTATTTATATTTATTATCAAATAAGAACTTTAAAATTAATTATATTTAAATAAAAATAAAATCAGAATAGGTGATCATCTGAAAAATTCTTGTATATTAATTATAAACATTAATATTAGATTTAATTAAACGTTGACAAGTTATAGATATGTGCAATGTTTACTTAATTCACGTACTAACATTGTGAAATTTATCTTAGTAATCTTAATTAAATTGATAGATAAGACTGCTTAAAGTATCCTAAATTAGTTTGAAAATCTATGTAAAATAAAAACGTGATACTTAGAGAAATTTACTATGTTAAGGTTTCTTATAAGTTTTTGTCATTCTTAGATATTTTTGATATATATCAGGTCATTTAAGTATTTATTAAGATTCAACCATGTTCTTTATGAGATTGAATGTTTGGTGGTAAGTACGATGGCACCCTAAATAAAATAAATAGACCGATCGATGTGCAAATAATTTCCATGGTTGCATGCATGCCCACAATTTTAATGTTGTGCGTGCCCACTCCAGCGTTGTTATTTAATAAATCCTTGCTGTCTTCCATTACTACCCGTGTCTGCTTGCCTACGTACGTAAATAAACACCGCATTTGATGTCTGTCAGTTTGTGAATCCAGTCGTCCGCAATAAATTATTTTAAAATTAATCAACCGTAAGTAAAAATCATATGACCATGATCGGAAAGAATCATTGATGAATGATTGGAGGATGAGAACCACCCAGCTAGACATTCCCAAAGGTATGCTGCAGCTCTGAAGAGTATATATATATATATATATGTATATAAGGCAATGCATGTGCAGTGGTTAGACAGAGCAAACCCTAAGTGGTTGCATGTCCGTAAGGGAGGTCAAGTTGCAATATTGCACCTTGATTAATGAATGGTCCGGTGCATTAATTCCTTCAAAATGCTAACTTGCTGGGCCCTAATTAAGAGATATATTAATGCATGTTTAGTTAATGACTTCGGTGAAACTTCCCAGTCTTCTTCCTTCTCTCTTTCCCTCCCTACGTAGATGTATGTGTTAGTTTGTATAGAACAAGAAAGAATGACGACGCCTGCCTCTCCCCTCCCATCTCATCTCCAATTAAGCACACAACAAGCTTGATAGGGTGTTAAGCACACATCATCAAGAGGTTCTATCTTTAATTCTTAGATATATTGTGAGTTCAACTCTCCTCACACATTATTTGCCGGTAAAAAAAGCAAAAAGAAAAGAGGCTTCGATCTTATACTTGATCAAGAGAGTACTTAATCCCATAACTTCTAGGTTGCGCACAAGATAATAACAATAAAAATTGAAATTTAATTTATTATTTAAACTTTGATTACAAAAATACTTAACTTTTACTTTTATCGAAGTTTTTAAATTTCAAAACACATTGGACATGACAAAAAATACATAAAAAAGGAAAAAAGTAGTTGCTTCCTCTTAGATTATTACTTTAATATTTATATTTGAAAATTTAGTTAGTTTCCAATAGTATGATAGACGAGCAAACTTTTAAATCTTTAACACACGTTAAATTTTCTAAAATATTTGTTTTTAATCTTAATTTTCTTTTCTTTAAAATTTTCCATTAATACTAAAAATTTGTTCATATATTACAAAAGTTGAAATTATTAATAGATCTCTAGATATAAAAGATAAAATAAGAAATGATAAATATATATATATATATTCCAATATTCTACAAATACTGATGATTGATAATGATAATCCGATGATGGCAACTCATTTAAAGCCGACTCGTCATCTTCTTTCTGATTTTGGGCCTGTTTAGGCCCAATCCAAATGATATTTAACGGGCTGACTCCGAACGAAGCAACGTCATTTTAGATCTGAGTTTGGGACTGATAGGCCCAACCCAAATGTTGCTTAACGGGCTGGCTCCGAACGGAGTAAAGCTCATCCAGCGTGGGTTGCTGATTAGGTTTTGCCGTGTAACTGGAGCAGAGCATTTCATCCCCGTTCGTCCGCTCTTTCCCGAGGGGTTTGCGCGCCATGTCCGGCCGCCGTGGACCGCCCAAGCACCAGAACAAGTTCGCATGGAAACCGAATGCGGGTTGCAAGATCAACGAAACGGTACCGGCGTCGAATCCCCGTATTTTCTCTTCCGTGTTCCCTGTTCTACCTCATCGATCTTAAGGCAAACTTTTCTCCCCGCTTTTTTTTTGACACAAACAGGAAGTCGGTAGTAAACAACGGCCATACTCGGAGATAACGGGTGTCTGCCCTCGCTGCAAGGATCAGATCGACTGGAAACGCAGGTCGTCTTCCTTTTCCTTTTCCGTGTCTCGGTCTCTTTGTGGTTTTGGCTTATAAGTCTTTTTTTCTGGTCTCGTACTCTTGAGTCTTTTCGTCTTTTAGGTACGGCAAGTACAAGCTTTTGGTTGAGCCAGCTAAATGGTACTTGTCAGTTATTATTCTTGCATGCAAAGATGCAATATTTAGTAATATAAGGTTTTTTGTGTGGTGGTAATTGGATGAAGTTGTCTTTTTGCTTAGCCAGAAATGCACAAAGAGGGAGGTTCGCCAGGCTTACCACAACATCTGCTCAGGTAAATTTTTTTTGTTCTTTTTTTAATTTGTTAAGAGGATACAGTCATCAGAATTTGAACCTTGATAAGGAGTATGAGGTCAAATCTTAAAGTCTTAGTCGACTCAGTTTTAACTAAGTGACCGAGTAGACCATGCCATGTCGTTACATACACTCCACCAATATTAAAATTCTGGTGCATACATCTTTTCACTAACTCGAGTAACTTCAACTGCCTACAAAAAATGAGATACTAGTTTGAGTGATTATCACTTTGATTTGCTGTATTGTTTATCCCATAGCCTGTGCAAAGAATCTTGGTGTATGTGCCAAATGCTGCTGCAAGGTTGACAAGATCGTTGGGAGGTATACACACTTTGTCATTGTAGTGTAACCAGTGAAATTTAATGTCTGCCGCTTTTCTATGTGCTTGAAGCCATCATTTTTCAATTAACTTATTCCTGGTTCTTATCGTTTGCACAGAGATATTGCAGAAGTAGAGGCTGAACGAAAGGTTCTTGAGGCGGTAGCCTCCCTAGATTTCACTTAATTAAAATGGTTTGTTTGAAAAGCATTATATCAGCTCATTGTGTGTGCAGGCAAAAAAGAACACTCGTGAGAGAGATAGGAGGGTGCTTCTAAGAGCTGTAAGTGTTTGCCAATCTATATATTTTGGTATGCTTGCCACATTCTATGTTTTAGTCTTCTCATTAGCAGTAGGATCTTTACTTAGCAAATAAGAAGTCTTTATCAATTTGCAAGGTTCTTGACTTCTTATTTTCAAAATGATTTATCTCATTATGAATAAATAATAAGAGGAGAACCTTGGTGCATTAGTAAGGTTATTTAGGTTTGAATATTAGAAGCAAACTTTCAAGTTGAGGAGGAAAGACTATGTACAATTGGACTATTTTTAAAGCTGTTCTGTTATGATGAATATGTTGAAGTTTGAATCCTAGGAAATAGGCTATTTGATGTCCTGAGGGTTTGTTTGTGCACCCAAAAAGTGTCAAAAATGAATAAAAAAGAAAGTGTAAGAAAGCTCAGAAAGCAATTGAAAAAAAAGATGCAAAAAGTAACAGAAAGTTGTCAAAAAATTATGATGTTTGTGCATCGACTAAAAAGTAATAGAAAATGATAAAGTGAAAAAGTAACTGAATGTCTTAAAATATGAATGAATAATATAAAAATGTTTGTAGTCATCTCAAAGTGTATGGAAAAATTAAAAATATTTATATTCTTTATAATAGTACATTATACATTACGTTTTGCCTATATAGATAACATCGTCTCATTACGCATGTTATCAGCAACATATTTCTTCTATTGTTGAGTTAATCCAGTTGCAGTTGTTCTTTCAACTTCCCAGTCTATACCTTTATATGTTTCTACATCATTAAGATCTTCAAATTCTTCCAACTCATCTTGAAGATCTTCAAGTAAATCTTCTCTATCTGCTTTACAAATAAAATTATGTAGTAGAAAACATGCATAAACAATTTTCACCTGAGATTCAAATGGAAATGGCATATAATCATGTAAAATAGATGAGTGGGGTTCTTTTGTTAAAAAGTACTAACTTGCTCCTATGGTGTTATGAAGAACAAGTAGGAACAACAACAAGATGATCAAACAATATCAATTCTCTTAAAAAACCTACTATTTTTAAAGTTGTGAATGGTCAGAGTTGTGTCAGGCAAAGAAATTTCAGATTAATGGAAGCGTTGTTTACTGATTTTTGAAGGATTGTTGTTAACAACACTAATGGAAATAAATCTATAAGATGCAAATGGGTCTACAAAATAAGATATAAGTCCAATAGTGAAAGTGAGAGATTTTTAAGACTTGTAAGTTATAATCAAAGTGTTGGTCTTGCATATTATAAGTCTTTAGGAGCCTTTTGCTTCTGTTTGCAAAATTGCAACCATAAAGAATGACTGTTGTCATCTTCTCTATCCATCAACATTCATAAACATTTATCAACACATAAAAATCAATAGGAGTACATTATAAACTTTCATGACAAATTAAGTACACATAAGCAAAACTTCATTAACATCTCCCAGCACATTATAAACTTCAAAAAATCAGTACAAAACTTCATACAAACACATTCATGAGCACATTTTAAAAACCTGTAAACATTCATGAGAACATTTAAAAAACCAGTAAACAGACATAATGTTTCTAGAGTAATACGAACAAAGGTCTAGTAAAAATCATACGAACGAAGAAATAAATGATTTTAGGGCACAAACAAGGTCAGTGGAGAAATACATCAATGTTGATTAGGGGCTTACTACACAATTGAGACATTTGTTGAAATCGAAAGTAGACCTTGATCCACATAGTTCAACAAGCTTGAAAGCAATGGAAGAGGTTCGACGGAAGGTGCAAGATGAGGAGAAGTCTACAACACAAGATGGATGATGATCAGGTGGTGTTGATTTGGCAGCGTTGTTCTTTCCGACGGCGTTGCTGGAGACAAAGGGTTGAAGGTCGCAAGTTGTTGTTGAAGGTCGAAGCTCACGAGCTTAGATTCCCTAGCTTTCAGAGGTTGAGCTCGAGAAAGATGAGCACCCTCGTTCTTCTTGCAACAAATTCTAGAGAAAGTATCATTTTAAATACGATGGAAAGTGACACCAACTTTCTGTTAGGCACAAACATACCATTTTTTATTTATTACTTTCTCTCTTTTCTTTCTATCACTTTCTCTTGTATACAAACCTCTCCTAAGAAAACTTTATACCTTATCTTTCAGTTTGTACTCTTTTTTGTTCCATAATGTGGCCATTGTCAAGTTTTGTTCATGGTTTCAATTTGTTGAATGACATTTTATTTGGCAAAATGTAACATGTAAAATTGTTTCCATGCTTTAAGTGACTCTTTGATGTTTTGATGATGATTTGTAGTTTTCCAGCGGTATCACTAGGAATGGGTTTTAAGGGTGTCAAAGAGGGGAAGTTGGGTTGGAACATGGTGAACCCTTGATGGTAGATGTGGTAGAAAGTAAACCTCGCATGAGACTCTAGACATTCTATAATGGGTTCAAATCATGTTTGTTGGGTAGCAGATGGACAATGATGATGAAGTTTGTTGGTCCTTTGATGCATCATAAGGCACCAAGGAACCTAGGTGCTCATTTAGATATTTATTTTTTAAAATTGTTTAAATATATGTTGTATATATATTTATACATATTTAATAATAATCAAGTATATTTTTAACTCTTTCCTAAATAACATTCAAATATAAATAATCCGAAGACATCACCACATATGAAGTATAATAATACTAATATATATCAGTAATATGTATTTCTATATATTTAAATAAATTTATATATTTCAATAATATTCTCCCTAAATTTTTTTTTGCAAGAATATATTTAATTACATGGATCCGACAAAAGTACCTCTTGATTAAAATAAAGCGAGGTAAGGAACCAAGGTGTGATCATGGCGCCTAGGTGCTCACCTTAAAAAGGATTGCTTTATCTATTTATATGGGGAAAATATCTGTTAAGCGGACAAGCCTCGCAGATAAAACCGTATCTCCACAAATAGAAGGCAGTCTTCAAAATTTCAATTGGTGACTTTCTGATCACATTGAAGCAATTTTATTTATCATCGATTCTCTCTGGCTAAAAGTATTTTTGTTTTGCAACATCAAGGAAACTCTAGAATTGTGTTTTTGCAGCTAGCTTTGAAACTAATTTTGCATGATTTATGACAGATGAACAAAGGTAAGGCCAGTGGAGCAGCTGCACCTACAGTCGGTGATAGAAGCAGAGGAGAGTTAGTCTCTGCTACATCTTTAGACGAGTGCGATGAACTGGCCAGAGACAATGGAGGTGGAGATGACCCCATTTGCAAGTGAATTTGAGGCACAAATATCAGGCAAACACAGGAAGAATTTTCACATTATTCATTCTTTTCACTGTAAGCAACTCACCGACAATCAGCTATACGGATTGGTTTGCCATTCAGCTTTTTACAGTCTTCATGGCTTTCTCGAAAGGTTGTTCCATTTGTTAGGTAAATGTTGTACATTTTGGAATTCTAGACATTGTTCTACATTTTCCTCTTAGTTTAGCATTGCTACGAGGAAAACAGAGAATCCGGTTTTTTTGTTTGTTCTATTAGGAGTCTTTTCATCAGTTCATGTGTGTAATCTTTCGTTATTTTTAAATTTTTATATGTAATGAAGTTATCTTTGTATGTATTCTGGTAAGAGAATATTCAAAAACAAAGGTATCATCTTATTATGTGTTCAAGTGAATTTTGCAGACTGCAGTGAGATTCAAAGTAAACCATATTGATTGGTTGAGCTATTTCTTTTGACGGGATCAAAACCATCTCATCAGAGTAAACGTTATCCAGAAAAGTTTATTGTAACTGTTAACAAACTAATTTCAATGATTTTTTATTTCAAAAGAGGGCAAAGATCAATAGAGTGAGCTATAGGATTTTTTGTTGTGTATGGAGAGATTGCAATAGTCTCATTTAGGCAAATTGGCTAGGAATCAGAAATCGAAGGATGAAATTATGAATTGGTTTTAAGTATATCGAAACCGAATAAAACCATTAAATGCTCGGAATGTAATCAAGATGTCACAAATATATTATTTCGGTTGATTTTGTTTTGGTTACGATTCGATTTCAAGCGTTGTTCAACAACAATCACGAAGCCTCTCTTGTTCTCATCAAGGCTTGATGGGAGGGTAGCCTCAATGGCGTGTATGTAAATTGCCCAACAATTTTGTGTTTTGATTTGGTGGAATTTAATCCTATTAATTGTTACTAGTATGCTAAAATTCCAATGGTATATCTGTAGATTACTCGTCAATTTCGAGGAATTTATTAATCTTGTTGTTGGTTGCTAGTGTTGTCAAGGTGAAGATTGAACAACCAAGATGGCGAAGTTTGAAGAAAGTCGCTTGGGTGGTGGGGAGGCAATTGCCTTCAACCAGACGATTGTAGTCACCTACTACTCACCTCATTTAATTAGGCAATCAACAAAGTATGGCTACCTAATTCATCAGCTAAAAGAAGACGAGTGTCAAGCGAAGGATTTCTACTCTTTTGTCACCACCCATGACAAATCTAGGTTCTCTCCCCCAACATGGTGGTGACATCTGCTTGATAAGGCATATTCCATTCCCAATTTGAATTCAACAACGTTGGACAGATGCATTTTGCTTTCACAGGATTAGAATTTTCCAGTGAAGTCATCATCATCATCATCATCATCATCTTCTTCTTCTTCTTCTCCCCCCCCCTCCCCCCCCTCCCTGGCAGATTATCCCAAATCTTTAGACCTCGATTAACTTGTACGCCCTTCAAGAAAAGCTTTTCTAACTCTATTGAAGGGTACTTACACTTAAAAGTGTATTTTAACAGTGGAATTATTATTATTATATGATTGATATAAATCTGAATCTCTAAACTTACATTTACGATTGAATTTCTAATTTCGTTAGTTATGAGTCTTCTTCATTCGTCTGCATCACACACATGACATTACAATATTACACACACACACACACACACTCTCTCTCTCTCTCTCTCTCTCTCTCTCTCTCTCTCTGTGAGATTATTTTATTTACGCGTTTTGAGTTTACCTTCGTCTGCATCCTTAAATTTGCGACAATTTATTTATTTGGTTTGATTATTGATCCGTGGCGCGATTTCACCTTATTGACGACATGATTACGGAGGATATCAATGATTAAGAAAGGGACGTAAATGATGATTAGGATTCTTTACAGAAAATTGACCGAATTGATTATGAAAAATGACATCAAAATAAATTCAAGTCAATTTTCGAATGAAAGCGACATGACACGATCGTGTCTAATCGTGGTATGTTTACATGATGTGATCTTTGGGAGGAGGAAGTGATATTATTTTCACGATATGATTGTTTGTGCATGATAAAAATAATTAAAAATGAAAAAAATTTAATATAAAATGAATCAATAGTAAATAAAGAAATTTATCACTTATTTTATACGTACAGGTATTTTATAATCAAATATGCGTGAACTTATTTTGATATCATATGAAAATTGTAATTTAAAATTAATTAATAATAAATGAAAAGATTCTTTATGTATTAACTTGTATTACGATTAATTTATGTTTGCTTCAGGTGAGAAGCATGGGGAAGAGAATTTAGAGAGAGAGAAAAAAAAAACAAGCAATAAAAAAAAAAGGCTTGTGGATTACGACAAAGACAGACAACAGGGAGCAGCTGGTGAATTGAATTATCGAGAAAAAAAAAAAAAAGGAACGACGAACAGTCCCGTTTGCGTACAAGGTTTAAAGGAGGAGGCCTGGAGGGGAGAGAGATAGAGATTTGGAGGTCTCTGATCGGTGGAGTCTTGGGAGAGGAAGTGTACGAACCACCCGGTGGAAGTTTGCGGCGGAGAAAGTGTGAGACAAGTGTTCTTCTTGACATGCATGCTACTGCCATACTGGACTTTTCCGTTTCGTTTCCTGATGCAGGTGTTGCAGGAAGTGATCTGGTTTCCGATTGGAATCAGATTTCGGAAAACCGTTTTCATGTTCCGGTTTTGAGTTACCAACTTTGCCTTTTCTTGTCGCAATAACGAGAATCGTGGGTTGGTTTTGGTTTCGACTGCTCGTGATGTGGGGAGGGTGAATTGGATGAATGCTTGGTCCGCAGGTTTTGGGATCGTGGAATTGGGTTTCTGTTGGAATCGTTCTTGCATGGGTTGCTCTAGCTTGGCACGAGTCTTTCACTTGTTTTAACGCATGGTTTCTCGGCAGTTCTTGCGCATGTCGTTCCCTTTCCACGAACTTTTCAAAAATTCCATCGTGTTAACTTTTTTGATCTCGTTAGTGAAAAATTGCAGATTTTCTGATGTTTCGTCAATTTAGATGTTGGTTTGCTTTGGCACAATTCGATTTAGTTTGTTCTCTTCGGATAGAAATTTTGTTCTTCGGGGCTTAGGATCCCACCGATCTCTTCCTCTGATTTAATTTTTGGGACGTCTCGAATTGGAAAAACTTCTCTTGTTTGGTGTCTTGGTCTCGTTCAGAAGCGGACACTACTCTGCTGGTCTGAAGTGCATGGTATCTTTTGGTGTTACCGGATTCAACTTCTCTCTTTTTCAGGTTACATTTTCTCTGCGGCTTTGATTTTTGAGATTTGGGTCACTCCTTTTCCTTAGGAGTTTCCTTGCACCTTCGGCTGTTTTTAGAATGTCTTCCTTGCATTTTCTAACATTAGAAATTTTCTGCACAAAATTCTCTGTCTGCATAGGAATACTGTGTTGTGTACCATATTATGTAGTCTTTTGGAGCACCAAATGTAGTCTCACATTGGTTATATTGAAAACTTGTGTGGGTTGGTATGGACATAGGTTCTCTCTCTCAATAGAGAAGCTGACTTTTGAGAATTCTCTTAGGCCTTTATCAAGTGGTATTAGAATAGACCCACGATTCTATTTGGATCTCTAAGGGAGTGAACCATTCAAGATTGGAAGCATATTGGATATTTGTTATTTACCATTCAATGTAATCCTGTGCTACGATGTATGAAAATGGGAATGGGTATTCATCCTTCATTTTCAAACCTTCGTATTGGTATTTTGAGGAATGCGTACCAACATCAACAAAGTGGCATACCAGTTCCTCCTTCCCCTTTCCACAAACCCAATGCCTTGAATATTGGTTTTCTATTTTCCCTTCGTGCTATGACTTTTCTGATTATTCTCATTCTTCTACACATTGGAAGTCCTTGAGAATGATGTTCAAGCCCATGAAACACACACAGTGCCCCCTTGGTGCCTCTCCAAACCCATTAATTTGAACCCACCAAGTCACATATGCTTATAATGTTCCTTCTTTTCTCGCCTTCAATAAATCCATCCCTTCATCTCATTGTTCTTCTTCTTTTGTAGTGGCAGAATATAGAATCAGAGACCACTTGTAGCTCCAAATTCATGGCTCCGTAGTTTCACCATTCTTCTTGTAAAGAATTTGTACAGAAGTCATATCAAAGTTGTTTTCAATTCCTAGATTTGTTTTGGTTTCACAATTTCATTTTTTGTTCCATAATAATGTTCCAACTAAAGCTACACTTATCATTCCATATAATTTATTAGCAGATGATTTTTGTTTTAGTATCTACTCCACATTTCGCTCTGTTCCATATACCTGGTGACCATGGTCTTGTGGTGGTCAAATGTAGCTCTGCATTGGCTACATTGAAAACTTGTATAGGTTGATAAGAACGTTCTCTCCCCTAATAAGCTAGCTTTTGGGGTGATTTCTAGGCCCATTTCATACCACTTTTCTGTTTGGTAGGTTGCTTTCAAGATGTTAAAGAGTTTGGAGGAGATTGTAGTTTATCCTTTTTGGTAGTGGAAAAAATTGCATGTTTTTCTGAGTGGCAATTCTTGGCATGACATTGTAATATGATAATTACCTGATCCAACACGAAAATAGAACAAAATTTAGAATTTTGTGTGAACTATCTTGAGATATTCATATCATTCATGTTTATGAATGCAACTTTGTTCCACCATGATTCAACACAATTACTACTTGATCCAACATAATTTTAGTAGATTTCAAATCAATTCTTACATATTTAGCATTAAAGAAATGTACTAAAATATGGGGTCCATTTGTTTGCGAAATTAATGGATTGGGATTATTTGTTGAATTGCTAGATGAATGGTAACTCTTCAATGTCATATGGACCCAATTTTTTTTTTAAAAAAAAACTATTGTCAAAATGAGCTCATGGTAATGGAGTTTTTTGGATTATGCATGTCAGATGGAATGAGATGAGTGTTTGGATTGGACTATAAAAGGGAATAAATGCAATTCACCAAACTACATAATTTTCTATATAAATGGTCATAATTTCAACAAGCTACATAATAATATGTTGAAAAATTATAGGAACAACTGGCCTCATAGTTCAGGTATATGGATGACTCGTTTACATCTCTTATTTCTCTCTTTTTGGTTCTTATACGCTGAAAGTTGTGTGCCAACATATAGAGAGAATGAATACGTTAGTTATTAGGAAATGCGTTCTCTGTTTTTAATTGTTAGAAATCGTAGATTGTCATTATTTGACTTCATCATTGTTTTTAATCATTCTTGACTTGATTACTAATTTCTTTATTTGACATTATTTCTCATCTAGATCTTTTTTCTGTAATACATAATTTTTTATCTTCCTGATTTGACATCACCCTTTGAACAAGATGCTTATGTTTATCCTTGTCGATTTTAGGGGTGGTAGTTTGAATTGTTAGATTTAGGTTTGTTTCAAAGTAGGTTATATCTGTGTTAAAATTATATTCATGTAAATGGCCATAATTTGAAAAAATGATGTTATTAATTAATAATAATAATCTATTAAAATTTACAGAAACTAATTTACACAGAAATAATAGTTTATATATTTATATATTAAAACATCATGCATCTTGAGTTTGGGCTGGACACATTTCCTTTTTGTGGCAATTGGGGTAACATTTCATGACCATTTTAATTAACATTTCTGTATTATTAATTAGTTAAAGAAATGTTAGATAGGAATTCAATTTTTAATCAGTTAATTAATAGGGTTGCATCCTGTTTGGATTGATGTGTTGTGTTAGAGATTACCACTTCTACATATTGAAAAAGGCTGTTGATTTGGGTGTGGCTATTGTCTAAATTTAGATTTTATTTTTAATATTCAAATCCTTAGTCATTGAGGAGAATGTAGACAAACAAGATAGCTCTTCACAAGAAAGATATGTACCCTCTGTAAAGCCATCACCAGAAAAAACACTGTACTAATCCACACAAGTTTTATTTAAGATAGGCCCACTTAATACATTTTGCAGCAAAATAATTACTGTCCACATTCCTTATGGATCAAGGAGACAATGAAGTTGATGCCACCACATGGCATGTGCAAATCGAATCAGACTAAATCTGTCAAGCAGGACCAGCTGAGGACCTCAGAAGTTGAGATACAGATATGCATGGGCATAATTGAGTTTAACAGTTCTTTCACATCATTTCTTTATACCAGAATCAGTTTTTTTAATGATTCTATCTGTTAGTAAATCCATGAATTAGTCTTACAATATAAATTATATTATTCCATCATGTTTGTTATGGAACATCTTCTAAATTAAGGTTGATATATGTAAATGTTTAATACGATATCACTTATGTATTCCTAAGTTGTCAATTGAATATAGCCTATTTTGTTTCTGATAATTACTTGTCCCTGATGTTTCAGAAGAAAAATGGCACTTTCTGCTCGCACCAAGAATAGAGGGGAAGTAAAAGCTTACGAAAGTTTGGTTGATCTTTCAATTGATTTGGCAGAGTATGTTACTCAATTATCAGATGCATCTGTAAAGGAGAGGGGATATTTTTCTATTGCCTTATCTGGTGGGTCTCTTATCAGCTTGATGGGGTATGTTTCCAGTTCCATTCTTCCATCTCACAAATTAAACTGCTTGTATGCTTTTGAGCTTAACTGTTATGTTGAAGCAGGAAACTTTGTGAAGCTCCATATATTAAAACAGTTGATTGGACAAAATGGTTTATCTTTTGGGTAGATGAACGCATAGTGTCAAAGAATCATGCTGATAGTAATTATAAGCTTGCTAAAGAAGGATTTATTTCAAAGGTACGTATTATTACCACGTTTGTTTTTTCTTGTTGTTTTTGTTTTCCCATAGTTAAATATCATCTAGTAAATGAAGAGGTATTAGAATCTAATATCTATAATATCACTGATATTGGCAAACAATTTGGACTTGTCTGTCTGGATGTTTTTCACCTTGTTTGTGCTGAATAGTTGCCTCCTGATATTGAAAAGTTGCATTCTTCTTCCAGATATTGAAAATTATTGCTCCTTGCAAACTATTATTGAAATTACTTTTTGCAAAGAGGATAGGACGTAGAGAATCAAGAAGAGGGAAGAGGCAGTTGGAACATGTCTAGGTCCTGAATTCCTCTAGCCGTTGTAGTTGAGGTTTCTCATTCTTAGCATTATAAAAAAGAGGAACGCCCTAACTAAGCATTTTGGAAATGATGTTCAAATGGATTTTCAATACCATTGTTATCTTCGAGGAATGGCAATGTAAGAGACATTGACATGACTCATGTTGAAATTTTACCACTACATCAAATTTTCAACTTACTGAAATTTGACACAAATTGAAGTTGAATTCCTGGATTTAGAGTAAGGTCTCGATCGACTTGTACCAAGAAGGGAGAAGGCCAATTAAGTAAAATTTACATAAGAGGCATGTGCCATTTTGGTAGACCACTCGTATTGATTATCGGTAACAATCCATGGTTTAAGGTCATTTATTTGAGCAACTTAAAACAAAAATATGACAAGTACAACATCCAACTTGGGTTCATGACTCCAAAACAAAAGATCAAGTGGAGATACAAAATAGATATTGAAGGATGTGCTCCAGAGGAGAAATTTACATTTGAGGGTACCCTATGACCGATGGAGCTGCTGTGAACCTCTAGAGGTATCTTACCAACTATCCTATGACTATGAGTGAGATTACCTTCAAGATGTCTTGCATAATCAATGCAATAGATGCTTATTTAGAATTGGGATCTTAGTCTTTGTTGTCTATTTTTTTTACAGTAGATTGGGTGATAATTATGATTGAAGATGAGGTGATGCTGGTAGTGGTTCTTAATTAATATCATGTGAAACCTTTGAGCATTCCAAACACACTAGAGAATGATGCTTTGTAGTCGTAGGATTGAGACTTCTTATTTGCATTCTAATGAATTGGACATTAACAAGTGGTTTTCCTCTGCTAGCAACTTTCTAGACAAGTGATTAATCTTCCTACCAATCCCCTTTACGAAAGCAGAAGGAAGTTGGCATTAACGATTCTTGGAATATCCACCTTGGCGTGGACCGTTAAATGTTGTTGCTGTGGCCTGGCTATATATGGGGGAAGCAAAAGGGAAAGAAGACCAATCAATACTTGACAAGATAGAGCCAGCAGAGAACCAAGGAAATGTTGGAAACATCCCTATATCCTACTTAAGACCCATTTCTTGGGCACTAATATATCAAATAGTCCATCCAACTCTCATTTCGATTCAACTTTCTTACGTGAAGTTACCATAGATCGGCAACTTCAACTTCAATTGGCATCCTTTGATTGAGTTTGCCGATATGTTTTCCTCCACTAATTGGTCTTCTAACATCGATTTGGAACCATCATTGAGTCAAATTTGTGAACGTTCTCAAACGTCATTCGGTTATTTTAACAGTAGAGTAAATGCCTCTGCTGGGGTCTTTAGAATATGCAATGATATAGTAGACTTGGCAGATTACGAAAGACTTTTTCCTCGCTCACTTAATGATAGAAAATGTCCTTGTCAATCGCGCAAGAGGTGTCTTGTCATTGATGCAACCATTATAAATAATTCCTTATCCAGAAAAGGCATCTATCTTGGATTGTGCTGGTAGGAGAGGTTAGAGGTGCAGTGCTAGGTGCTGGGTGGGGAAAGAGATGGATTCTGGTGGTTGGGTGAATAATTAGCCGGTACTGTTTCAACACAGTTGTAAGAACACACAATATCAATTCAGACGATGTGCATCTCTTCATTAATATTGATCTATGCTGTTTCCGGAATTCTCACGTATTTGAATGGCACAAGCAGGTACCAGTGCTTTCTAGCCATTTGCATTCCATCAATGACAGCCTACCTGCAAAAGATGCTGCAACAGAGTACGAATTCGTCCTCCGTCAAGCGGTGCGGACCCGCATGGTTGATGTTTTGGAGAGCAGTGACTGCCCCATGTTTGATCTGATCCTTCTTGGGATGGGCGCTGACGGGCATATCGCCTCTCTGTTCCCGAACCATCCTGCTCTTGAACCGAGCGGCGACTGGGTGACACACCTCACCGACTCTCCAAGCCCGCCGCCCGAGAGGATAACCTTCACCCTGCCCGTGATAAACTCCGCGTCCAATGTGGCCGTGGTGGTCACCGGCGAAGCGAAGGCCGATGCCGTGCACCTTGCAATAGACGACATCGTCGAGGAAACGATGCTGCCGGCACGACTGGTGCAGCCCACCCATGGGAAACTGGTTTGGTTCTTGGACGGGGCTGCTGCCTCCAAGCTTAACGTTGTCAACGTAATTTAACTTCTTCTTTTTTTTTCTCTTTTGTAAATAAAGACGTAAAGTCCAAGTGATTCTTCGTCGGTAGGATTTTGTACCGTCTAAACTACATATTTTCCACCTTATTATTATTATTATCGTTATCATTATCTTCATCATGAGTGGGATTTTACCCTTGCGGATGCAGATATACATAAGTTTAACGGAAACAATGAGGTTGTAAATGCCGTTGATTACGTTCGTTATCATGCATGCATTCCTTCGGTCTGCGTCGTGCATGCAACGACTTCGATTTTTCCAGCCCACAGGAAAATAGCGGCCCAAATAAAAAGGAATATCAAAATTATTCACAAACCTTATTTTGAAAAAAAATAATATATATATATATATATATAGAGAGAGAGAGAGAGAGAGAGAGAGAGAGAGAGTCACCGATGCGTTGTGGTTGTGATTTTCTTCTCCTTCTTTTTGACATTAGAAGTAGTAATTTCAATTACGGCAATAACATGTTAGAAGTGGCTGTGATTTCCTTGTCAAATAAGGAAAATTTGAGAAAACTGAAGAAAATGGTGGTGTTTTCTGTGTACTTCCATTTGACTTTGTATTTTTCCCTCTCGTTTGCAAAAAAAAAAAAGGTCAGCCCCTCCCTCCTCCGTGCTCTCCACCACCATTTTGGCTGCGCGTGGATTTGAGAGGTTCTAACCAGGCCTTTCATTCTACGGTACTGGATGTGAGCTTCAGATCGTCATACAGCATGTGGAAGCTTGCCGGTTTCACCGCCTTTCTGGTGGTTTTCACGCTCTTCTGCTCCAACTCGGCACCAGCAGGTCTGCCGCCCGCCGTTGAGCTTTTCTTTCACCGAACCACGCACCTTCTCTAGCTAGCAGGAACGATTCTGGTCTTTTCTGTTTGGTTGATGGGTTCCCCCGCCGTTCTCCTGGTTCCTCGTTGCTTGGATTCAGGGAGATGGATGGGGAAGTTCCATGTACTAGCGTCGTCGTTGGATTAATTACTGTGAAATTGTGGTACTTGTTGTTCCTTTTGACTTGCGAGGATGATTGATTCTTAGACGGTGTTTGGTTTGATCACAATTAACCTTTTTCTAAAAGAATTGATTTATCAGAAAACCATGCAATAGTGCCTGTAATTTTACTTGCGTTTGTGTTTTCCTTGCTTCAGTTCTTACTGTTAATTAATGTATTGCAGAAGCTTACGATCAGCTGGATCCTAATGGAAACATAACGATAAAATGGGATGTAATGACCTGGACAAAAGATGGTTACATTGTAAGTATCTCTGCTGACGAATGAATACTAGCTCGTTAATGAATGCCAATTAATGAAATCGTCCTAAGAATCTAGATAGGCCGTGTTCTATCCTCCACATGTGAATTGCATGACTAAGCTGTGGTGTTGCTTCCAATGCTGAACATTAATGGAATCCTGGCCTTTTTTTTTGGTTGAAATTAACCACCATTTATTAGAGAACAAAAGACCTGTAGATCGTGTGCTTAATTCTGTTAAGTCGTAATGTTTTTGTTTGGATTTAGAAACTCTGATGATAACTCTGCAGCCATTTAATTCCTACCTGCAGTACTTTTCATTTCTGGGCTTAATTGGAAGTGATACACACACATATATATATATATATGGTGGGCTGTATCAGAATCAATGTTAATCGAACTAAGATCGATCACCATCTTCCTTGTGCAGGCTGTAGTCACAATCTACAACTTTCAGCAATACCGACAGATCGAAGCTCCCGGATGGTCACTTGGTTGGTCGTGGGGGGAGAAGGAGGTGATATGGTCCATGAGGGGGGCGCAGGCAGCCGAGCAGGGTGATTGCTCAAGATTCCAACAGGGTCTTCCCCACTGCTGCATGAAGACACCCACCATTGTGGATCTACTTCCTTCAGCTCCACCTGAACAGCAGTTCCCCAATTGCTGCAGGGGAGGTGTGATCAGCTCATGGGCGCAGGACCCAGAATACGCGGCTGCCGCTTTCAGTATCAAAGTCGGCTCGTCCGGAGCTACGAATACGACGGTCGTTCCGCCCAAGAACTTCACTCTCAAGACGCCAGGGCCAGGCTATACATGTGGAGATGGCGACGTTGGGAAGCCAACCAAATTCATCTCGGAGGATGGGAGGAGAACCACCCAGGCCATGAGTATGTGTTAAGATATATACTTGTTTGTATGCGTTAAAATTCTAATTTAAAATTAATAGATGAATGAAACGATTCACATGTATAATATTCAACCTTATCTACAATTTTACCTATGCAGACGAATTTGCTAACGGTTTCTTTTATTTGTAAGTTACTTATTTACGCGCCTAATTAATTTTGCAGTGACATGGAATGCTACATGTACGTACTCACAATTCCTTGCTCAGGAGGCTCCCACCTGTTGTGTTGCTCTTTCGTCCTTCTACGACGACACCATAGTCACCTGCCCAAGATGCGCGTGCGGGTGTGCAGGCGATGCAAACGCCCATGGGAGCTGCGTCCAGTGAGTAATTCCATCGATCGATCGATATATATCCATATATCCACGTACTATATATATATATATATATATATATGGATGGATACCACCACTCGTACGCTAACGGCGCCGGTCGGTGGGGTGTTCATTCATTATTTGCAGGGGCGATTCACCTCATCTGAAGGCCTCCGTCGAAGGAGCGGGGAAAAGCTCGTACACACCTCTGGTGCAGTGCACCAGCCACATGTGTCCCATAAGAGTGCACTGGCACATCAAAAGGAGCTACGAGGAGTACTGGCGCGTAAAGGTCACCATTACTAATTTCAACTACCGGAGGAACTACACGCGATGGAATTTGGTTCTCCAGCACCCCAACTTCGACGACGTCACACAAGTGCTTAGTTTCAACTACAAATCCTTGACGCCTTATGGATCTCAAATTAGTAAGTTCTATATATATATATATACATAAAGTGAAGCTATCTATATGTATCATCGATCGTCCGCTGGGGCGAAGCCTAATTAAGTTAGTGGTACAACTGATCGATCCGTACTTGTTGGTGTTATGCATATGTATTCAGATGATACTGCTATGCTGTGGGGGCTCAAGTTTTTCAATGAACTTCTGTTGGTGGCTGGTCCCATGGGGAATGTACAATCGGAGATACTCCTCCACAAGGACTCCCGGTCCTTCACTTTTCGAAAGGGATGGGCTTTCCCACGGCGCGTGTATTTCAACGGAGATAACTGTGTCATGCCACCCCCAGATGACTATCCTTCCCTCCCCAACTCCACACCTTCATCATCAAAGCCTCCCACTTTTGGTCTGCTTGCGCTGCTTTGGTCAGTTCTGCTGCTTCTTTAAGTCCGGTGCTGCACGACCTGCACCTATTCTTTCATTTCCTGAGATCATTTCATTAACCAACACATGATGTGCATCATTTGTTGATTATTTGCTTCTACTAGCTAGCTAGACTTCCACGTTTGCCTTGCCGATATATACAAATTTATCGTGTACTGCATCATGACCATATGAAACTTTTAAATATACATGAAACTTGGCCGCCCACTTCGAGTTTTCATACTGTACTTATCCTTCCTTTTCAATTCATAATTACAAGTCTGTTCGTGGTGCTCAATTGCTGCCGTTGTATGTGTTTTTTCCTCACTCTGTCTGAAATCCCCCCCTGGGACGACGCCTCATGCATATGTTTAGCAATGATGATGAGGTTTAGATTCAAATCTAGGCACAAGCACTGTCATTGTTAAGAAAAGAAACTATAAAATCGAAACGAGTAAAAACTTGCGGAGGTGAAAAATGAACCAAGGATTTGGATGGAAAACAATAATGATTGTATACCATTTACTTGGAAAATCAATGAATGTTGGTGGTATCAAAACCCTCGTTGAAAAGCATTACCCTGGTCCTTGAGCTGCCAAAATAAAGAACAACAAAAGTAACAGCGTTTTTGCTCTTCTTAGTTCTTGCTTACGCTTTCTTTTCCTTTCCTTCCTATTGTCAAACATTACAATCGTTTGGGATGATGATGGAAGCTCGGGGAACGCTGGAAGATATGCTTAAAGAACTCACAGCTCCCAACATACCAGGTTCTCATAAGATGATTGACGACAATTAATCGTTCAAAAGAGATTGAAACCAACTGGATTGGAAAAATGAATTTAAGCTATCTACATGGTAGTATGAGCTTAGGAGTCTTGAAACAGTTAAATTCCTCAAGATCTATCTGAAAATGGTGCTTCCTTCAACATGGTATAAGGTTAAGCATGTTTGGAACAGCTCAAGATGCAACAGATTCCAACCCAAGAAAAACTTAGTCACTAGCCTTCAGTGCCTCTGCTTCAGCCATCACCATAGGATCTGTTTTGCTTTCAGTTTCTTCTTCCTTCTCCCCTTCTCGCTCTTCAGCCATTTTCTTTCTATGCAGTTCCTCGGCAGCTTGCATGGCAGCTTTGTTTTCTGCTTGTAACCGTTGCATTTCCTCTTCTTGCTGTTGCCTCTCAAACCAAGTATCAGCATCCGCCCAAACTGAAAAAGAGAATGTCAGTGAGTCTAAACTCTTGATATATAAGCTAATCTAATCCGAAAACTCAGAACCATTAAAAGATTAGGTGCTACAAAATCAAAAACAAACTCTAGAAGATCATAGCGATATAATGATGCGTAGTAGAAAATACAATGATGCACGTGAACTCTTTGTTAAAGTATTCTCATTGATTCACCACCGTGCCCAAGTATAACATTTCTCACTAAGAAAATTCCAGAAAACAGTACACCCACCAAGATTAATGATTCCTGCAATTGAGTTTACTCAAACTAATGGGATAAAGCAGTCACATTGTTTCTTAGGCACGTCCTGCAGTGTATCATAAATTTTTAGTATTCATCTGTATCCTTTTGTTCTTCCATGAATAGTCGTACCACTATTCTTAAGCACTCTGAAGTTACCCAGATCATATTTCTCAATCCAAAAATCCAGAAAATACCACTGACAAGGATCAATTATTTTTGAAATGAAGTTTTTAGTATTGGTAATGGGATGAAACAATTGTATTGTAACCTAAGCATCCTAAACATGTCTTCCATTGTATTAAAAATTCGTAGGATTCTTCTATCCTTTTATTCTTCCACAAGTCTCGAATCATGGCATGAAGCATTGCAATATTATATAATCAGAATCTTTAACTATCCATCATGGTCGTAGAGCTTAGATCAGGTCAATGGTTATCCAGAGAATCAGCTTCTGCAGATTCAACCTTTCCTTTCAAGGAAATGGTTGGAGTCACCTTGTCATAAAAATTGGAGGATAAAAGCACTAGTAAAAACAAAAGGAAACAAAACTAAGAAGATGACAAGGCAATATCTAAGAATTCGGTGCTGTATACACATGACGGCCCAAAGATATATTCTATAAAACAATATTCAAGTAAGCCCCAACTGTTAGACAGCCTCACAGAGTAGCTTGCGGCCATTCTACTGACAGGATATTGTATTAGCTATTAAATAGTTAAATAAATCTTTGTCTTGAATCAAGTCGACATTGACATTCACGTATAAATGAGAAACAATGAAATGTACACATATTGAAGCATTCAGAATAAATGCATAAAATAGTTAGGTGAACAAAGACACCATTATATGCTGTACATTGAGTGCAGTAACTTTCTGACTTACCTAGGATTCCAATTGTTGAGCAATATTTAACAACTTACTAGAACAGACTTATGTCCATGACAACCCACATTAAGGGATCTACTTCATACATATTTTCCGATTGGATGTGTGGTTGGTAGGGCGAGGGGTAACTAATAACTTTGGAAGACAGAATCATTTGGAAGTGGGTGATTGAGACAAAAAGTGGTGTCTTGCCCCCTCACTGTCCCAATGCAATACAGATGATTGCAAGAAGCAAATGCTGTTTCAATTATAAAGGGAAATGGCATTAAAGAGTCTCAAGTTCTATACCAATAATGGACATCGACGAGAAAAAGGGAGGCTGCACCACTGACGACAATGGTGGTGGTATTAACATGAGCGATCAAAGCAACCGATACAAGACAAGAAATTCTGCAAAATTATGGTAGAGATGGCTAGAACCACCACCACATCAGCGTCGTGGAAATCGATCCTATCCAATTGTATACTTATTTCGCTTGAGGAAGGCAGTCGTGAAAGTGATGGTGTGCATCCAGTTGAAGAGGCAACCGAAGAACCATCCACTCAAGCTTAGAAATTTATGACTAAAATGAATATCAAACCCTAGCACATGAAAAATCCCAAAGAAACTAAGGCAGATGAATCCGTCGTTTAACTAGTTATAAAAACAGAAAGGGGAACAGTAGAAAAGAGGAAAAGAGGTTCACTTGGTTGCGCAGCCCATCCTTGCTCGCCTCCCTTGATCTTCTCGGGGAGGGCGTAGTTGACGGTGAGGACGCGGCCGAAGAGCTCGGCGCCGTCCATGTTGTCCATGGCGGCGGAGGCGTCATCCTTTTCGAGGAAGGTGACGAAGCCGAAGGACCTGTGCTTCTGGGTGGCAAGGTCGAGGGGAGTCTTGACGTCCTTGATCTCGCCGAAGGGGATGAAGGCCGAGTGGAGGATGGACTCGTTCACCTCCTCCGCCAGACCCCCCACGTACAGCGTGTGCTTCTGCGACCCCGGGACCACGTTCATCGCACCTCCTCCACCTTCCTCTCCTCCTCGTCTCTGCTTGCTTGCAGCCGCAGTGGTGGCGGTGTCCAAGAAACGAAGACCAAAACCCTCCCTCCAGTTTTGGAAGCGAGAAGGGAGCCAGAGGTAGAAATACGACAGCAGAATATAGACCTGTGTTGTTTTTTTCATGTAAAACATATCTTAAATTACTGAAAGTTAAGATATTTATGGTTTATAAACTTCGAAATTATTTTTAAAATTTTCCATTTTACTTTACTCAATTTCTAATTCTAATTTTCATTAGTATCTCTATTCGTTTACAATAAAATTTCTAAAACATGTTTAATTTGTCTTTTTTTATCTGAGTTCTTAAGATGAAACCAGGACAAGAAGAGGTGGAAACAAAGGATACGTTTTTATGATTCTCACATATGCTTGGATAAGAATGTGAAATTTAGATATTTCATTAATTTCTGTTATAGACGAGCTTTACTGTAAATTAAAATGGAAGAAAAAAAAAGACAGGCTAAGTGCTTGAATCCTTCTTCCAATTGGGAGGAAAGGGTATATTCAAGGCTTGGGTTCAAATCATAGCTATTGGATTCTAATAGCTGTTTAGTATTGAAAAAGATAATTGATGACGTAAAACGGCCAACCACATCTTCTTTTTAAATGTAACTATCAATAGCCAACCTCCAAATCATTCTTACCTTTAGGCCATGTATTTCCACTTGATCAGTGGCTTCTACCGAGAGGCCGACACAAACATAGCAAAAATTGTATAATCTATCAACCTGCAAGCTCCCAAATTCATAATGGTACCATGAAATAAAACAACCACATTCAGAGCAGTGACCAAGGCAGGGAAATTTGCATAGCCCTTCCAGAATCCAAAATCGGTTGTAGCGCAGGGCATTATTTTTTCTGCTAACAAAAAGTGCCATGGATGAGTCTTTCCCGTCTACATTCATCCAAAGAGCAAAATCAAGTTTTTTCATGTTTCTTCTTTAAATCGGATTGTGGAAGCAACTCGGCCGACAAATTTTGGCTTAGGAACATCAACCAACTGTCACAGCCTGTTAAATGTAAGAGAATGTTCTGCCTAACAATGTTAGTAACCACTGGATCAGTAGTCTGCATAACAGTTCTAGCATCCGTCTGTCTCATCTGTGGAAGCAACAGGCCAACAACCGCCAATGACTACCTTTTACGCATGAGCAATAAACCAGCAACCACCGAAATACCTATGGCAGCCAGAGGGAAGGCCCAAAATTGCATAAGCTTGTCGAGGACTTTGAGATTGAATAGAGACTGCTGTTCTTTCTTTACAATCTCAAGTTCATTGATAACTGGAGAAGAGTCAATCTCTCCGATGAGAAAATCTTGCATGAGCTCCCTCGCACTTTTGCTGTGTCCAGCATCTTCGAATTCTTCGGTTGCATCTTTCCCTGTGGAATGTCACGATGTTAAGTTTTCACAAGAAAAACACCAACGGTTAAATATTTCTTTTGTAAAATAGTTAAAGGCTCTTAAAATTTTGGGTCTGGTACTTTTTAATTTTGCAATATTATTTTGAAGAAATTTCAGGTTCGGAGACAGCAAAAACCAAAAATTAGGTTACATTACCAGCAGAATTTAGAAGTATGTCGTCTCCTCCAGGATGATCATCCAAATATTTTGTAACATCATAAACCTGCCATAAACCAACAATTGTGTAAATAACAAAATAACTCATACAAAGTTATAGTGGCACACGAACAATGGTAAATATGGCTTGTGATATACTTATAAAGCTTAAAATAAAATGTTGTAGGTTCAAGTCAGAGAACATTGCTGTAAAATAAGAGTGCAAATTGCTTCTCAAAAAAAGTGCAAATTGTCAATCCAAAAAAACTCAAGGGAAAACATAAGAAAAAACTGGAAAAAGATAATTGGTATGGCATGGTGGCATGCCTGCAGAGAATCCAAGCTTAGAAAGCAAGGTTTTAGCAAGTATCTACAAGTTCTGTTGTACTCAAGTGAATGTTTGCAGCATCTACCGTTTGGGGGTCCTTCCCTTAGCAAATGGTGGGAATCCTTATGATGTTGTGCTCAAAGATCATCATATATAACAAAGGGATTCTACTAGAAACTCGACATATGCAATGTAAGGACCACAACCCTATGCATAGTTAAGTTCAACCTATGCATTTACCTTTAGAAATGAGTGCAAGCAAGCTAATGGGAGAGAAGGATTCCTTGAAAACTAGATTGCATTGTGAATAACTATCTAGGTAGCATTGTTAAAAGGACATTTGTAAAGTGCATAATGATGAACTTGATTCTGGAAGCATGATGAAGAAATAAAACTAGTCTAGATATTGCCAAACAAGTACTTTACCTTACTTAGCTACTGCTCAACATTTGTACAATGTTTAAGTCCATGTATATTTTGAAAAGAATATCAATGCCATTAAATGTATAATCTCTATAATTTGTTAGCATGCTCCAATACCTATGCAAACATTCTAATATTCAAGGAAAATCTAGTCAACCAACATAGCATGGCTTGCATTAAATTCAATATTATGCAAGTTGACAACAAATTTTGGGCGACTGCCTAATTGGTATCTATTCAAGAGTTTTAAATATTTGACATATCAAGACATTGGAAAAAAAGATAAATTATTAAAGTATAATGAGCTCTTCCATTTTTGTAATTTTTTTGTTTATCTAATGGAATGGATTATACAAAGATGAAGAATCAGGTATGTAATTATAATAAATGAGGTATACAGAAAACCAACGAAAAAGGAAATGACATCAAAAAGCCCCTCTTGAGGAGAGGCTCCAAGGTGTTGGTTCCAAATATAGTTAACCACTAAAGCATCCCCAATCTCAAGATAGAAACAGCAAGAAATTGATCAACGAAGACAAATTGGTCGTCCAAATATTATGCAAGTCTTGACCCATAATGCTAAGATTTTCCTTTGCTTTCACCTCTACTTGCGAAGGACAAGGTGCACTGGAAACAAATTTTATATATGCACCTTACCAGGCATTGTTCATTTAAACAAGTTTCAAGTCAGTAGAGGACCTTTTTTTCTCAATCACATCTACTTAAGAATGTGGCAGACTTGTTCATAACATGAAACCAGATAGTTACAACACATAGAGGAAGGCAATTAGATTGGAGTCAATGATTGTGAATGTGACAATCTGACAAGAGAAGATGAAACCAGAGATGAATTAATCCTAAGCACAAAAAATAATTTAAGTTAGTCCTATGGATGTTCATTCCTTCACAGCCGGTCCCAAACCCAGATAAAGAAGGAAAGTTAGTATTAGATAGACAGTCAACTGTAAAAATTTGTTAACTCCTCCTAAACATGAATCCTAAAGATAGTTGCTGAAATGTGCATGCTTAGATAAATGAGTAGTAAAATTATAAGGAATAAGCTAAAAAACAATTTTATTAAGAATAGAGTTAGAGTTACATCAATTGAAAATAAGATAAAAAGAAAATTAACTTAAGTGGTTTCATCTTATCTTTAGGAGACCAAGGAATGCATCGGTCAAGAGAGGAGAATTAATTAGTATGGAAGAAATTAAAAGAAATTGAGGTAGGTCTAAAACTACTTGATTACGAATTGTAAAAAAAAATTATGTAATTTAATTGAAGTTTTGATAATAGTTTAAAATACTTGAAAGAAAAAGATTCATGTGGCCGAGCCCACATACTGGGATTATAACTTATATTGTTGTTATTTGTAGTTGTTGGTAATTAGTAAGTTTTTTTCCCAAAATGCTTGTTCAGGTGGTAAAAATGTCTTCCATAAGGAGATATGATTTTCTCACCGACAGAAAGCAAGCAAAGAATATCCACAATTATGTCACACTCGACGATGGAGCAATGTTGAAGGTAAAAATGGCATAGCCGTTTGTTCCTTCAAGTAGGAAGCAACTATGAATACCGGACAACTAATGAACAAAGGCAGCTCATCTTGGTTTCGGCACAAAATGAAGGGAGAATCCTATGAGAACTAAAACCAAAGTAATCAACATATCCACAAGTTAGTTGATTTTCGTATCCATAACAAAATATACCAATTGTGAATGACAACGTCAAATTCAACTGCATTCCCCAAACAAACTAACTATGGTGTTTACCTTTCCATAGTCAGAACAAGAAGAAGTCAAGAAGAAAACATGGAGAATGGGATCACCCAGAAACAGCTGAAAAGACGAACTGCTTCCAGGAAGGCATCAAACAAAAGAATACAGAACATCCTATTACAAACTACAGCCATGGAAGAAATCCAAGCACAGGAAACCCGAAAAAATCATGCATCTACAAACATATAAATTATCGTCTCCCATTAGCAAAATCGTTTGTAGCAAGTTTGCTTCTTTTTTCCCCCCTTTCGTTCAAAAGAGAATAACCTAAAACAATAGAACCAATTACCTTGCCGTCAACGATGATCCAGCAGTCATCGCTGGAGTCGTGCTCTGCGGCTTCGTTCAAGGTGAAGAGCTTCGTAATGCTTGGCATTTCTGGGTATTGGCTACTCCCCTTCCTCCTCTCTCACCGTTTCTTCTTTCCTAAGTTTGGTCGGCGTTTGATGATACCTGGGGAGGAAGGAAAGGGAGGAGAAAAGCAAATGGAAACCGCACACCCATCGATTTCAGTCAATTATCGCTGCTCGCTGGTCATGACACTGCAAGGCTTTTTTTTTTTAGTTAAAATAGAATTAATAAACTCAGTTATAGACATGAGAAGTCAATTCAATAAAAGTAGAAATACTGAATTAGGCTCAACAATATTTAATAAATTTTCTAATGAAGTAAATATGATAAAAAGAGATAAAAACCAAAGATTTAATTTTTGCCATCCTACTTAGTGTTATGTACCTAGATAGAATTAACATCATCCTCACCGTTAGAAAATATGGTAACAAATTATCTAATAAAAAGAAATCAAATAATAATACTAGAGAACATCAAAGTATGGGAAAATTATCATTTTTTTTCGTTCAAGCAATAATTTATTGATGCAAAATATCAACATGAGTTCACGCTAAGAGACGAGTTTAATATTCTGTTTGTATATCTAGAAAGTAATAGAAAAAAAGTATTAAAAAATTTAAAAAATAATAGAAAAGAAAGTTACTAAAAGTTATAAAAATTTATTAAAAAATTACAGTATTTGTGTAAAAGTAAAAAAATAATACAATATAAATAAATAATATAAAAATATTTGTAAATATCTTAAGTTTATAGAAAAATTAAAAATGATTACATTCTTCGTAATAGTACAAGATTAAATTTATAATATATAAATTTAAATTATTGTAAAAATTTATTATTATTATAATTATTAATTCATTATTAATTCTTTTTTTTTAATATATGAATTCAACAAATTGTATTTCTTTTTTTTCCTTTTTTTTCTCATTTTCTGTCATTTTCAGGTTTTTCAACTTGAGAAAAAGAATAACTTCAATTATTTTTGCAAAACTTTCTCAAAAAATGACAACACTTTCCACTAGAAACAAATACATAATATTTTTTCATCATTTTCTTTTACTTTTATTCATACATAAACTCTCTTAAAGAGAAGAGTCTTCGGAGAAATAATGATATATTTTTTTACCTCTCGTAGGAGGTAAGAAAGATTGTATGTCAACTTTTATTTTGATCTATCATTTTTATGATTTATAAAGAAATAAAAAAACACAAATAAGATTAATTATATAATTTACAATATCAATGAGTAAAAATAAAGTAAATTGTATAATTTACATCAAAAGTAGAAAATATTATGCATGATTGATGATGATAATAAAAATCAAAATAAATAAAAGTAAATTTTGAAAATGACAATAAGAATAAAAGTTAATAATAATAAGTTCTATGTGATCAATGGAAGTAAAAGTAGAAGTCAAAGCAAGCAGATGCATAAAATTTAACAACAGTCCTGAGTAGAAATACATGAGATTAAATCAGTAATTAGGCGTTATCCTCAACATCACCCCCATACGTCAACAACATTTACAAATAAATCGCCTCTCAACAGAACCATATCTATAAATGAACCAAAACTTGAGTTAATTAAGATTATAATTACAATAATAACAATTCCCATTACATGAATTTCTTTTCTTTTATGCGTTCCTATCTATAATAAATTTTTTAATTAAATTACATAAATTTAAATATTTTCTTATAATTTCCAAGTAAATATTTTTAGTCATTCTTCCACTTCTTTTAGTTAATTCCTTCTACATTAATTATTTCTCTTTTTCTAACTAAGGGTATAACTGAATCATTTAGGCTAATTTTCTTTTATCCTATTTTTAATTAATTTAACCCTTACTTTATTTCCAAGAAGAAAATTAATTTTTTTTAGCTTATACTTTATGGTATTATAACTCATCCGTCTAAAGTCTATATATCTCAACAACACTAACTTTTTATATATGGTATTGTTTTACAATTTAGTATTTTAGATCATAAAGTATAGTTAGGCAAATATCAATTTTATAGAATCTTACTTTTAATTTTAAGAATGTCCTTTTATCACAAAATACTTTATAATCATTTCTCTACCTTATTAATTATACTTTAATCCAATAAGTAACATCGTTTATAATTTTTCTATTAGTACCTTTTTTTAAATTCTACGTATCTAAACCTCTTACTTATATGAATTTTATGGTCATTAAAGTATGCACACTTTCATCATGATTCCTGTTTTTATTACATCAACATTCCATATATTCAAATTTTGAATTAATCTAAATCCTTTAGACTCTCAAATATCTTTTCATAAATTTAATTTAGAACTAATATTTAACTTGCTTTCAGCAATTAAATTTTTATCACTAGCAATATAACATGCGCTAATTTATTTTTTCTTGAATTTTCTTAATTATTTCATCTATAATCAATCTAAATAGATAAAAACATAGAGAAGACTATTGACGTAAACCTATTTTGTTGTATTAAATATTAATTTTAAAATCTTTTTACCAATTTCAAATATGTAAACATTCACCTTGGTCTTGTTCGAATCACTTTTTACGTGTTATTGAAATATAAAATCTACTAATAATCAAAATTAATAAATTTCTTGGATCTGTGTCTATTTTCTACTTTTGCCACTTGTATTTTGTGCAATGTATAGGTTAACGTTCGTAACAAAAATATATAACAAATTAAGCAACATATATTATGCATGCTACCATGAAGTTTGTAGAATAATCTAACAACGGTATTTAAAACTTGGTTATAACTTACGGCTAAAAAGGTAGCGAGTATTTATTCAACAATTGAGGTATATCACTTTAAAATATGTTAATCATGAAGATTACGTTTAACATAAATATATAATTCTATCATCGTATCTGTGATTATCTTATTTGTAACTGCAAGAGCCTAAAATCATGTTTAATTTTAAATTGTGGCGTGAGTCAAATTATAATATTATGCACAAGTAAAAGGCATTGATTCACGTTGAAAATATGGTAAATATTAAATCCTAGGGTCATCGGTCATTAATTAAAAGGTAATTACGCATTTAGCTGCCTGCATTATGCAACGGTGGCGTTCCAGTAATGGCATTTCCCGAAGGTTACGTTTACCGTCCATTCACATTAATCACCCCATCCACGGCGGCGCCGTTTTACTATAAATAAACCCTGCATCGATCACTTGAGCGCGCACGTACGTAGACGGACGAGGAGGAGGAGCAAGCGCTGTTGCAAAAATCAACGCCGGCGCTGATAGCTCGAGTTTTACGTAACAAAAATATTGATGGGTGCTTTCGCTGCGGCGGTAGTGTTGATTAGCTTGAGTTTTACGGCCTCGGCTGTGGCCGGACGTGGCGGGTGGGACGCCGCATTCGCCACTTTTTACGGCGACATGATGGGCCGCGAAACCAGACGTGAGTAGTAGTTTTGCAGTTACCGATCTTCAAATCCTTCATGCGCTTGCTTGCTTGCTTTATCATTTTTGGTGAATACCATCTCATCGATTGATCGATGGTCAAGCTTTGTTCCTCTTCTGTTTCGTGCACGCATGCATGGTCAGAATATATATAAATATATATATATGTGTGTGTGTGTCGGTGATGGTTGCAGAGGGAGCGTGTGGGTACGACGACACACTGAGTCAGGGGTACGGACTGAAGACGACGGCGCTGAGCACAGCGCTCTTCAATAACGGCCTCACCTGCGGGGGATGCTACCAGATCCGGTGCCACAGCTCCAGGTGGTGCCATCCCGGCATCATCACCGTCACGGCCACCAACTTCTGCCCACCCAACCCCGCCAAGCCCAGCTACGCCGGCGGGTGGTGCAATCCTCCCCGCAAGCATTTCGACCTTTCCGAGCCCATGTTCCTCAAGATAGCCGAGTACAAGTACGCTCTTGCCTGTAAATATAGATATATATCCATGCGTTAGCTGATTAATTAGTACTGCGCGCGATAAATCTATCAATCTATCCATGATGATGTGGGGTTGGTTGTTGTTGTTGTGGATGGACGTAGGGCGGGGATCGTGCCGGTGCAGTTCCGCCGGGTGAGCTGCGTGAAATCCGGCGGGATGAAGTTCGAGGTGAAGTCCAGCGGCAACCCCCACTGGATCGCGGTGCTGGTGTTCAACGTCGCCGGAGCCGGGGACGTGAAGGCCGTGTCCATAAAGGGCTCCAGAACCCGATGGATACCCATGTCCAGGAACTGGGGGCAGGTGTGGCAGACCGGGACGCCGATGCTGGGCCAGGGCCTGTCCTTCCAGGTCACCACCAGCGACGGCAGGATGGTGCAGTCCAACAACGTTGCTCCCCACAACTGGGCCTTCGGACAGACCTTTACGGGAGCCCAATTCTAGCCCGACACCACCACCACCACCACCACCACCACCATCCTTTTTTCTACGGCTTGATAATAAATTTTAATTGCTTAGCTATTAAGTGATAATATGTATGGTGGTGCCAGAAAAGAGAATGCGACCGTGGGTGTTGTGTTGCCGCATTTTCCTCTTTTTATTATTAAAATCAATGGTTTTAGATCATGAGCGTCAATTTATCAAGTTGAGATCTGCCCTTATTTGGTAATTTGTGTGTGTGTGCATACATGAGATGATTCGCGGTAAAATTTAACTGTGGAGAGTTCTTGACTTAAAAAGAAAAAAACCCTTCAACGGAAGTCAACAAAGGCGAACTATCATCTGAGATCGGCAAGCCATCCCTCCTGCCCCTTCTTCCATAATTCCATTTTCCAGATCTGTTCCTCCTCTCCGCCATGTCGACTCCGGCGACGCCAGAGATGCCGCTGCTGAAGGACGAGCTGGATATCGTCATCCCGACGATCCGTAACCTCGACTTCCTCGAGATGTGGAGGCCGTTCTTCCAGCCCTACCACCTCATCATTGTCCAGGACGGTGACCCCTCCAAGAAGATCCTCGTCCCCGAGGGCTTCGACTACGAGCTCTACAACCGTAACGACATCAACCGCGTCCTCGGTCCTAAGGCCTCTTGCATCTCCTTCAAGGACTCCGCCTGCCGCTGTTTTGGCTTCCTCGTCTCGCGAAAGAAGTACATCTTCACCATCGACGACGATTGCTTTGTCAGTGCATTCTCTTCTTCTCCTTCTTCTTTGCTCCAAAATTGTTCTTTCGTCTCCTGCCCCTCCTGATTTTTTCGTAAATCAGGAATTCCGTTCGTTAAGTTGATAAGTGGTATATAGTTGGACTGGAAAGTATCACCAGAATTATTTCTCTGTTTCTGTTCGTCCTTCTTCTTTTTTTACTTTTTGTTGTTCGCTTACGATTTCACGGCGTTCTTTAGATACGAATTGATGGTCAGGTGCTATTTTATTGTAGATGGATATAATTCTCGGTGTAGAGTTGACCAAGTCCTCCGTTTGATGTTTTTATGTGAATTGAAACTGAAACAGATCTAGGTTCTATTCTACCATCTTTCTTCGCTTCATTTGTTTCATTACTGATTATCTTGTGTGAATTTGATTATGAAATACTATTAGGTGCCAGACAACTGCGGTGATGAATATGATGATTAAGGCAGTACTCGATATTTAACTTAGTTGCATGAATTCTACTAGGTTTTGACACAACCGGTACTTAGTGAAATCTTGAGAATGTGCTTGTTTCAGATTTGTAATGCATTTTTGTTATTCTTGTACCACTTACTTGACTATGTCTTCCACTAACAACTGTTACACGAGTATCTTCCCGAGGACACATTTTGCTGCACCACCAATTAGACAGAGAACATTGTGCATTTGGCACTGCATACTACTTTTAGGATAGTTGCTCGCTCATCATGCTTGTTGAATTCTTCATGTGTGCTTCTATTTAATTCCTGATGTCAACTGACTACACGGTACATACCTCCTTCTATACGGTCATTCCTTTTCCTAGTCTATGGATGCATGTGGATGCTATATTTTGATGTTCTTTCTAAGGTTACAGTTTGGCCAAGCATAATTCAGTTCCTTGCAGCCACAGTCTAGCCAACATAATTATTCGATGTAATTCATAGGTTGCCACAGATCCTTCTGGCCAAAAGATCAATGCACTGGAACAGCATATAAAGAACCTTCTTAGTCCATCCACTCCATTTTTCTTCAATACATTGTACGATCCGTACAGAGAAGGTGCAGACTTTGTTCGTGGATACCCTTTTAGTCTCAGGGAAGGTGCACCAACTGCAGTATCTCATGGCCTTTGGCTCAACATCCCCGACTATGATGCCCCAACTCAGCTTGTCAAGCCTCATGAAAAAAATACCAGGTATTACTGTGTAATGAACTTTTGGAGTAAACACGAATAATAAACTAATATTTTTTGGTTTATTTGATTTCCATGTCAGATATGTTGATGCAATTCTCACCGTACCAAAGGGGACACTGTTCCCTATGTGTGGAATGAATATGGCTTTCAATCGTGAACTTATTGGTCCAGCAATGTACTTTGGGCTAATGGGAGATGGTCAGCCTATTGGACGATATGATGATATGTGGGCTGGATGGTGTATGAAGGTTCGGATCTTATTGCTCATCCATTTTGTTATTTTGACCTTTCAGCCTGGAATATTAGTTTTTAGCTTGCCACGTTGTTTGTTTTACGTATTTTTATCAATATATTGAAGAGACTCCCTAGCTGTTAACATTTTTTAAAAGCTTCGACAAAAACAGATTAGAGAAGCTCAGGGTCTATTTGTAATTTCTTAGTGAAATTTGACTTTGATATGTAGATAGTTTGCAGCTGTCAAACGGAGCTAGCAACAAATAACAGCTATCCATTTAACTGCATTATGCTTGGTCCTAGTCCGTAATTGAAAATACAAGTGCAAATTTTGTAGATTAAATTTTATTTTATTTTTTCTGTGTTGTAATTTTAACTGTTTCCCAATAATATGATATTCAGGTAATTTGTGACCACTTGGGCTGGGGAGTCAAAACCGGTCTTCCATACATCTGGCACAGCAAGGCAAGCAACCCATTTGTGAACTTGAAAAAGGAATACAAGGGAATATACTGGCAAGAAGAGATTATCCCATTCTTCCAGGCCGCCACTCTTCCAAAGGAATGCAAATCTGTTCAGCAGTGCTACATCGAGCTCTCAAAACAGGTGAAAGAGAAGCTTGGAAAACTAGATCCCTACTTTGACAAGCTTGCAGACGGGATGGCCACGTGGATAGATGCCTGGGACGAACTCAATCCTTCTGGAAATACAGACTGAAGTTGGATAAGGTTACTTCGTTACTCTATTATCCATTCTCGTTAGTGCCACTTGACGTTAATATCTTAGATCCACATTCATTTTTTCTAAACATTGAAGAATCTTGAGTTTTATAATTTGTAATTGTTTATTTCAACACCTGTTGTTTAAGCTTCTCTTGTGCAAGCATTTATTATTTATGCAAGTTGTAATTCAACATTACTTTACATTGTGATGATACATGTAGGCCGCGGTATACGTATTTTATTTTCCATCAAAATGATTGATTTTCTTTTATCGTACGTTGATTAATTAAAAAGGCTTTGTAAAGCAAATCCTGGATATGTATGCTTTGTTGTCTACGTGTAAGATTTTGTTGCCACTCGTCATGGAAGTTAATTAAGTTGTTGAGATTGCTTTAGCAAAGGTTGTTAAATTTTTGTTTGTGCTTTCCATAGATCATTAGAATGTGACTATACTTATTAATACTAATGTCAACTTTATTTTAATTAATGAAGACCAACCAACTAGGTCTTCCACTTGTCTACTGTAAATCGTTCATGGTATTAGAGTTAGTGTGTGCAATTTGTATTCTTTACGATGGCCATGGCAAGTGACAGTTAACTTAGTATGATCATCTTTCATTGGATCTAAATATCACTGTTAAGGCAAATTGCAGCATGCATGCTTTCTTTATCGGAAGACACAAATTTGTGCATTTGTTGAGAAGAAGGTTTCCTAGGTAGCTCAATATATTGTTGCGCTAGAAGACATGATCGCAAGCGAGAATTAATGGTGAGTTGATCAACCTCAAGTTTCATGCACAGAGAAAAATCAATCATCTGATCAAATCATGGGTCAAAAGAACTCTATCTGAGGAGGCGCTAGTGCTTGCAAGTAGGATTGGAAATGGTTGCTAATGTTTGAAAGGTAACGAGTTTATGCAATGGTGCCGAATTTATTCCTATAGTTCTCAAGCTAACGAGTTTGAGTTCGTCTAAACACTCCATTTCTTGTAAAAGAGAGATTGTTTGCTAGTTGATTATCTCTAAGTTGAAGAAAATCAAAATGCGGTCAACTTAGCACAATAGGGTGATCCATCCATCATTGATCAAGATCGTATCTTTACACTTTTAAAAGGATTGGTGGCAGAGTATGAAAGGATCTTGAGACTTTGATGTTGAAGCCTCCTATTCCTTCCTACAGGGATGTGATTCGAGCTATAGCCCGTTGAATAAAAGAAATCGTACTTACCGACTCTACTTGTTTCTATGGACATCGTCGTTAGATGCGAATGCAATTTCAAAACCAAGACTTAGGATGAGGGGAGTTTAGAGAGACTTAAAACCAAAAATGTGGTTATGGAGTTTGAACAAGAAGAGAGGAAAAATTATATACAAAATTTTATTCCAGTTGTAAAAACTGGAACCGTCAAAAGTATTATATGTTACATGGTAATTTGTAAAAATTGGAATATTAGAAAATTAGTTGTTAAAAATACCTTCTTACATAGCAATTTATTATATGTACCAACCACTATTTCCATTGATGAATCTCATCTTAATTATGTGTGTAGCTCAACACAACTATTTAATGGCTTAAAATAGGCTACAAGTACTTGGTTTAATAAATTGAGTGAACTCCTGTAGCTATAATATGGATTTGAGTGCAATCTTGTTGGAATCATTTTTTATATGGAAAGATAACAGTCACATTGCATGTGACACTTTTATTGCATGAAGATGGCATTGTTTGGGTATGAAGTGATCCAGCTATGTTTAGAAAATTTAATAACACAGGTGGTGGGCAAATTCTCTACCTGTGACTTGGGTGGGCTTCATTATTTCCTTGGTATTTAAGTAACCAATACTGCATTTGGCTGTCTTATGTCAATTTACTTATGCCAAAGATTTCTTCTTTAGAGATGCCGAACAAGATGGTATACCAACCTGTGTCAACCGCCGTTAATTGGTTCTAGGCATGCTTATTTTGATTTTAATGCACCTACATAGAATCCTGGATCATATATATATACAAGAGTATTGCATGGGGATTATTAAATGATAACTCAACTTGATCTAACTTATTGTGTAAAGTTGGCATGTCAACTTATGGCTAAATCCATAGTAGGTGATTTCTATCTGGTTGGAAGGATACCTAGATAAGTCAAATGAACTCTCTTTTCATGGATTACAAATCTGGCTCAAAGCACATTAAAACTATATGTTTTTTAGATTTTGATTGGAATGGATGTTCTAAAACAAGAAGGTCAACTAGTGGCCATTGTGTATGTTTGGGTGCCAACTATGTCTTTTAGGTCGAGCACAATCAAGGAAGAAACCAATTGTTGCCAGAAGCAGTGCTGAAGTTGAGTAAAAAGCTCTAGCCACAACTGTTGAACTTAATTACATGGTTTTCATTCCTAATGATAGATTGATTTACAGATAAGACAATTAATCTCAACCATCTCCACTATTTTGTGACAATATTAGTGCATTACACATGACTATATATTAAACACATGACGTTCACTAGTTTAGAAATTTTCAAAGGAACATGTTTCTCCAAGGTACTTAAGGACTGTTTTTTGAATAAAATACATTACGGGAGTAACCAATGGGTCTCATATATTTTTAACATATCAAATGAATACTAATTAAGAACATTTATTGATATCATCCAAATGAAAAAAAAAATGCTTGGGTTATTTTTGTCGAAATACCTTCTATATATCGACATTTCTTGCAAAACTAGACTAAATACTTTCTTTGCGTCGGAAAGTTATTACTGGATGAGGTGAAACATGATCTATCGACACATTAGATTACCACATAAATTCAAACTAGAAGAAATTAATACATGAAGCAGTTAAATTGGCTAGATTTGAAGACACAAGCTTGTGCATGGTTTTAAATATAAACTAGGAATCGGAATTCAAGCTGATCGAGAAATACACATATATGGAAGTCATGAACACACATGCATATAAGTAATAGACAACAGCATCAGCTGCTAGAAGAGTACTAGATTCTAGGCTTAAGGGAAAAGCACCGATACTTCATTGATTAACTTGCATCACAGAGAAGCTCCTTACGCTTGTCCTCCTCCAGCTACAACTAGTTAGTCATATGCGACCTCCTCCTCCCCCCGAACGGTTCACAGCATCAAAGCCGTCCACCACAAAGGGCGCCGCCTTGGGCTTCTCCTGCATCAGTGACAAGCATATTGTTTATTTCAATCATATCCATGCTACTACTATACGTTGTTGTTTGATACACACACACACACTTGAACCATTCACTTACATGATTAATGTTACCCGTCACCTTTAAGGCCTTGTGGCTATTGTGATCAGAAGTGGATCCATTGGGTGCGTGAGTATCGGATTTAGCCCACTGTGTTGAATATATGTTATTAATCACCAGATATTTGAAATGGGATCAGTTTATTGGTACCAATATCCAAAGAGAAATTAAACTGTCCATACGTTCTTTGCTGCCATGCTGAATGCTTCGCGATGTGGAATATCAGGTTGTGCAGCCTTGATTCTTTGTATCTCTTCCCTGTAGGTTGGTGTAATTAATTTTAGGAATGGTTTAGTGTTAATAAACTGGATGCTTAATTAGTTATATCACCAAAACAATTAACTGCGTGCATCTGTTTTGTGATTTGCATGATGATATACATATATATAGATATAGATATATGTGTATGTATGTATATATATATATGATCAAATTAATAATAATGCCTCACTTCATGAACCGATTGTATGCCGATGGAACCCGATGCTTCCTTTCAGGAGCTGCGGATTAAGAAGGATGCATGAGATCTATATATATGAAATAATCGATAAAGCAGTGTGTAATTAACATAACCATCAATTCCAACCAAAGCCGAAAGGAAGCTGGCGACCATGCATAGGAAGACTGATGATGAGAAATTAATCAAGTACGCACGTTTTACCACATGGTGTGCTTTGGGCGTCATCTCCAAGTTTGGCGTCGGTGATGTTGGAGACGAAGGCTGGCCCTTCCTGTAATCGTGGCAGGAAGCCTGAACTCCAAAACTCGAGAGTAATTAGGCATATATCCAGTGGATAATAATATTCCTTAAGGTTGTGTGTACGTATATATATATATAGGGTTTTCATCCAATTAATGTTGTTGTTGATCGAAATAAAGAAAATACGAAATTAATAGCGAATAATCATCAAGTGATGGCTAGCCGGTCCCAGCAGTACTACTCAGTAATAGCAGATCAAAGAAGGTAGATCGAACTTAGAACAATTCATTCAACCAGCAATAGTCCCTTAGATTAGAAGCAAGGAATATGCATGGCTCGCTAAAGCTAAACCACAAGCTGGCTCCAACATTCCAGAAATATATATGCAGAAAGCTAGCTGCTCTATGAATGATTGGTCCAGCTTGGTCGTCTCATCATGGAGCTGAGGTGGGCAGAGAAAATATGACAAGGCCCAAAGGATGGATGCTTCTGTGATTAATTACCTGAATCCCCAACCCCATCTGGAAGTCAGGGAGGTGGGTATGCATCACAGGTCTGGTGCTGAGGAAGGAGAGGTTGTTGCAGTGGCCACATTTCACTGTCACCGTGTCCATCAGCCGCTTGCATGGGACTCCGACCTGATCAATAAGGGTATTTATACAGCAAGCTTAACACAAATATATATATATATTTACATGCAGGTATTAATTGCATCTGGCTGGATGTTCTCTCCACATGTAAAGAAGATGATAATAATCGAAACTCTGAACAAATTTCAAATCTTTAATGCATGTGCTAGTTATCTCATAATATATATCAATCTCCAAGTGCGCCTTGGATGATGATATGTATCTATTCCTAATTTGACGCATTCACCCATAGAGCAAAGGAGTCCGCAGTTGCAGAAAAGTGTATAAATAACTAGCTCTGTAACATTTAAACAACAATATATATATATATATATATATAGCAGAGAAAACCGTATATAACTTGACAAGAGTTTAAGATTGGACACACACGCAAGCACACACACACACACACACACACACATATATATATGATAGAGTAGAGATCAGGGACAAATTAATGAAAGGGAATAGTTGGGTTCAAAAAGGAGGGCCGGAGTCGTTGATGAAGAAGATGCTTGGATCGAGCGAGCTAGAAGAGGAAGTAATTAATGACGACTTTAATGTAAGGGGGAACCAAACTTTTCAGTGGAGCGAAGAGGTGGTGTTCAGAAAAAAGGAAAGAGCTTGTTAGAGATCGATGAGTAACAAGTAAGTAAGCATGTGGTAGATGATCGATCTAGTGCTAGCAGAAAAGTGCATGCAACCAGCCGCTCGCTCTTTCATAGCTAGCTTTCAAAGCTATATGTTTCTCCGATCGATCGACCCATGTGAAACAGTGATATCTAAGAACAGGAAGAAGAAGAAGAAGAAGAAGAAGAAGAAGTATATATGTATACCGCGAGGACGGTGTTGCAGTAGTTGCAACGAACGTAGCACAGATGCTCGGCGGGTGGAGATACGGAATCCATGGGATGGGAAGAAAGAGAAAGGGCTGACGATGGAGGGAAGAAAAGAGGAATTGAAGAAATCAACCAAAGATCGATGTTGATGGGATGCTTCAAGGATCGATATATAGGTACATGGAGGAGCAGCCCAGCCACCAACATGGCTTATATATATTTATGTAGTGGGTACTCGATCCTTAGGGTTTCCATTCCCAAGGTATCACCTGGAGGATGCCCACGAGCTATCCATCCACAGCTACAGTACTGAAGTCACGACGCCATCCATATACGTACCTCTTGCTTCTCCATGTATATTTTTTTTTTCCAGCTTAATTAATTGATCGATTGCCTAATTAAAGCATGAAACATATAATAGCATTATTCCTGGAAATTAATTAATTAAGTAAGTAAGTAGGGTATCGTATGTACTCCCATATGCCAACAAGAAGCTAGATACAAAATGCAAGCCAGAGAATGCATGTATGTGCAATTAATTTCATGTGGGTGGGCATGCATGCCCACATCGGCGAAACATGTCACGGTGCTGCTAATTAAGATAGAAATGCATGAATGCATTCATACAAACACATTCCCCTGGTATCTTCCACATTTTCTTCCAAACGTACGTTAATTACATGGATGGCTTCACTTTGTCTGTTTATTTGGATGCATGAAGCGACGCCAAACTCCATATCATCATCATACATGTGTCGCGTCGCTAGCTTACGCCCGCACATTCATGTCCGTCAAAAGCTATCTATCACCATTTCGACTTTCATGCCATCATTACCGTACGTCTGTCTTTCAACTCTCTGTATATTCTGATCGATCGGTTGTCAACATTTAAGATCCCAAACTAAACAATATGCGTACAGATAAAATTCAAAATGATTCATTGTGACATCTATCATGCATGTTCGTCGATCTAAAAGTACACGTGCATTTTAATTACGATAATTGGCTGCAATATTGTTTAAGTACTTTGTTCTCGACATTGAATTAGGGTCTCAAATTGCAAAATCTGAATTGCTAGATTGACTTGACAACATCAATTAGAGATATGCGTAAATATAATTTGAAGGAAGCAAGCAAGCCGTAAGTGAGGCAAATCTATCATTTTTCATCCAAAAATGTATGTTTTAGGATAATGAGAATATACGTTTCAATTATTGTTCCTAACATATTCTAATGCAGAACATGTAGTAATCCAAGTTAACTGAATTTTTGATTTGTGGCCAACAAACTTATTCACTGGTTCATTTTTCTGATCATTTGGGATCTCAAAGTTACAATAAATTACGAGTACCACCAACACTCTTGTGTACAATGTATGGATTGCGCATGCATGCATGTGTGTAAAGTAGGGGGATTAATTAATTAAGTGACTTCCCAAGCTAGATTAGTGCACGCTGTACATATATGATTCATGTTGAATCCAGTATTGCATGCATAGGAAGATTAGGCAGAAGGGAGGGAAGAAGAAGAAGAAGAAGAAGAAGAAGAAGAAGGAAGAAAATAAAAGAAGCGGCGAAGAATAGAATTGTCAGGTGGGTGGGAAGTGGGGGGAGATCACAGGTCGCCATCTCGGGGATGTGACCATTCCTGGTTTTACAGAAGTGGTAAAAGGCAAGGGGGCGCGGCCTTGGCCTTCCATCCCGCCACCTCCGTGTAAGTCCATCGTCGCTTCCCCCCACCGCGCGCCTTTTCTTCAACACGACCAACGTACGTACCCTCCGGCGAGGCATTGATTGATCGATCGGAGACGCGCGTACGTACGTACGCAGGCAGGCAGGCAGGCAGGTGTAGGAGCGCTGGAGCAGGAGCAGAAGCATCAGGCTGGTGGCCGCCGCGGAGACGCATGCGTTTGTCCTCAGTGGGATTCCCTGCCTCAAATCTAGCTACTCCAGGGTGTGATGTTTAACGGATATGGGCACAATGATTAGACCTAAGCGTACCCTTTTGGGAACCCATCTTTGGAAACATTTGTATCAGCCTTTATACCAACACTAAAGCATTGTTAGATCGACCGATCTCGTCAGAATGGAATGAACTCTAAAGTGAAGCGTATTGATTTCTTTTCTAAAGAAGCGTACGTACGTACGTATTATTATATATACATATATATGCATGTGGATGGAAGCCAGCGAAGAACAAAAGCTGGTGCTGTGAAAAGTGGTCTACTTTCATCGATCTGCCTCGCCCTTTTCCTTGTGTGGATGCATGGTCTTTCACACACAGCTAGCCATGGATGATATATAGATTTCGTTTGGCATGTAATTTTTAAGGTTATCAATCAATTAATGAAAGTTACCAATATTGAATCTTTTTAACTTAACTAACTTGTAAGCATTATAACAACATGTCAGATTTTGGCATATCAAGTTGGTGGAAGGGAAGCATCGATCCAAAGGCGACATAATTACCATCATCCGTTTTCTCTTTGACTCTGGTAGTGTTTTCTACATTCTACAATATATTCAAGCAATAGAAGAGACGGTCTTGTCCTTATGGCCAATTAAATTATTGGTAACCAACTTAGATTAAACATTAACTCCTGACCATGGAAATATGGGATATTTAATTTTTGTTTAACTTTGATTACTTTAACTAACTTAGCCTCATTTTTTCATTTAATTTTCAATTCTTATATATCATTGTTTTCCCTAAAGCCCAAATCAACCAAAACCATTGATTAATAGATAACCACCATCCCCTCTGGTGTACAGTATTTTCCCAAATTTATGTAAACAAGAACAAAAAAAATATCATCCTCGACCTATTTCTTGTTATTTTATTTTATTTTCCGTATATATTTCTTCAAAGGTGTTAAAATCCCAACCCAAAATACTGCAAAAGTGATATATATATATATATATATATATTCTTTACCCTCACAAATCAAGAAAAAATGTTCAATTTTTTTGATATATTTAGAAGTGGAAGTGAAGTTAAACAAACACACCACATGAAGAATTCAAAGAAATACGAGGCAGGAAGAAAGGAGATAAGAAACTCCCTAATTCCAAGAGTTGCAGTAATCAATTTGATCATCTAAATTAAGGTCTCAATCTAATATCATTAAGGGAAATCTATTGCTTTTAACTCAAACCCTTAAGTCCATATATATATATATAGCACATACGAAACTAAAAAATAGAAACGATGATATATATATATATATATATAGATGCGTTATATTTTGAAAAATTCAATGGTATTTTCGAAATTCCTTGCATTTTTAGATGATATAATTGATGGATTGCAATATATGCATGTGAAGGAATGTTTTATGTGAATACTCAACACTCTTCCTATTGTTTAAAATGATAACATCACAACCAAAAAACAATAAAAGCATGAAACGAATTGGAAATAAATAAAAACAGAATCATAAAAAAAAAATTGAATAATAGAAAGAAAAGTCGCCAACCTCAAATGAGAAGCATATACCCACATAACTACTAGAGTTTTTTTTTTTTTGCTGGTGTACGTACTCTCTTAATTCGAAATTGAACCTATAATCATGTAAATAATGAGAAGATATGCTATTACCTGAGTACACTAGTAAGTGTGTTATAACTACTATAGTTGGCGGAGTGCAACCGACAAAACTACGCATTAATATTCGTCAAGAGAGCGAAGAGGACTTTTTATTAAAAGAAACAATGCCTCTGATTCGATTAATTTAGATAATTTATTTTTATTGATTATAAACATTCGTTGACTAAAAATAAGAGACCATATATAAGGGGAACAAAACACAATCTTTCCCTTAATATATAACTTAAAAATGTGGATCGATGAATTAATATATATGCTGTTCGTCCTCACAAGTAGATTATAATTTGAATTATTGCTGCTGATATAAATAGATGCATGTATAGCCAACGCTTCAATTACGCTGCTGATGGGATTCGATTCACTTCAGTTCCGATATCTTTGCATAATTTGAAAGAAAGAAAGAAGGATCTCTGTACAATACTGATTGAAACCTAACAAGACGCGGGTAATTAAATAGGTAAAATTAATGATGTTATCACAGCACAAGCAAGCAATATATCGAACACACACACACTTGATGATTGAGAAAAAAAACGTTTTCGAGAAGAGTTAGAATGATGAAGAAGACGTGCTGGGTCTAAAACGGTAAAGCGGCCGCAGCTTTACGTCGAAATTCCTGGACTGGGCAAGCAGGCGGAGGTGGCTTTGATTGAACGTTCAGGAATAAAACGGAAGGTCCGTGTGGGCAATAATGATAGACCGCCGGCTCACGACCCCTCGCACCATCCAAAAATAGAAGAAAATTTTCCTTCGCGAACTTTTATTAAATGAATGAATCGAGTGCAACGTTAGGTCGACCAGATCCACCACCAACCAAGAAAATCCAGAATCCCCAGACTTCGATTTCTTGCCTTCCAAGGCTTTGCAAACACCGTACGTGGTTTTTCTTATCTTCGATCTGCGGATGGCATGGTCGGTACCGAGGAAAAAAGAAAAATCTTGAAATTCGAAATTACCGTTATCAAAAAAGCATTAAAAAAAAATAAACCTGCCATTTACCGCTTTGAAGGGCATGTAAATGCAAGTGTATTAATAATAAATCTTTAAATCACACAAACAATATATCAATTCACGGAAGATTTCTCTCCAAGCCAGGTCCGAAGGCTTGCCAAACTCGGCCCACTACCTTTGGGCTCGCCATCCTTAGGGTAACGAGAATTACATAAATGGGCTCACTAGCCTTAGGCCCAGCCGGGTTACACTTTAAAGCAGCAGGGCAGTTCCAATTACGCAAACCCTAACCGATTTCATAAGTGAAGACCATCCATGATGATGTCATCAGGCATCCCAGTGCACGTCATCACGGTTGCGATAAATCATTAATTCAGATCATGTCAAGCACCGTGAAGTAATTTGTTCGTTGTGATTCCTGCAGTCAGAAAGCAGTATCGGGCGCCTGCTGCTGACTCATGGAATTTCATTAGACAAGAAGATCAACCCTAAGTAACCCTAAGTTTAGCTAGAACCGTGGATTTTCATGTTCTTGCGGATTTCAAATAAAAAAGAGAAGGCAAAGATAAAATGGTAAACAAACCAAAGCATGGCATAAAAATTATCAGGTACAACAAGATTCAAAACAGGAAAAATGGAGAGCCAACGGATGGGGAACAGGTTGAATTACCGGCCGCAAGCATGATTTCTAAGACCAGAGGCGTGCATTCTTCTCAAATTAGTTCAGTGCCCCTGGGCTGAACGCTGGACTTGCTTTGCTCAGCAGGGGAGGGGAACACAGCAGGCCATCGAAGAAACTGCTAGGCTGCCAGAAAGAACTACGGAGAAAAGAATCGAACGAGTGTAGCTGTGGCCTTAAGCTGTCCAAACAATGGAAGATTTAGAGGAATAGAATGAAGTATCTATTACCAACAACCAAGTCTTGCTGTCATTCCAATTATACGTTTGGAAACGATTTGAATCGATCAGACTCCTGTTTCACTTGTACAGACCTACGCTCTTCAGCATTCTGTAGCAGAGATGACAACTGAAGCAAATCAATCGTATGCCCACTTTCGTCAGCGAAGTTATCTTCCGTGGTCATAAAACGATTGCCACTGCTGTGAACATCAAAACCCTCATCATTATTGGAATAGGAACCCAGAATACCGATCTGCTGATCTTGGAGATTGTTCATTCTCGACGAGTTGCAGCTACTCGGAATGACACTACTTGAAGCTTGTGATTCCACCGCTAATGCCTTGCCAAGATAAGGTACCTTACCACACTGCACATTCCCATCTTGAAACAATAATGGTTGACCTGATGCCGATACATCACTTGAATGCAAATACGATCTATGTGGTTGTGATGACAGAAGAGAGTGAGCACAGGTGGGGACAGATGATACCACAGGAAGACTTCTATCGTGCAACTGATCATCGACAACAAAGGTTAAAGCTCCAAAGCCCACTTCACATTGGTTGACATGGATACCATCAGGATTTATCGCATTGATGACATCTGAGGGAAAATGCTTCTGAGTGCCGACAGCAGTGTTGAGGGATCTTGGAATTAGTTGTCCATCAACGGTTGCATTCAATGGAGCATTGCAGCTGAGTGTGCTTTCCCTTGATTGGGCTTGTCCTTGCCAATTAGCATTCTCATAACTTGCTCCTTGCAGTATGCCGCAGGGGAACATATCTGGAGAAACAAAAGATGTGCTACCTGATGAAGTGGTACTCAGAGAAATGCCACGCCAGTGAATGAGTCGACAGTTAGGACTTAGGATCAATGTAGGCAACACAGAACAAAGATAAACCAGCGTACTAGATGATTTTGGACATTCACCAGAAAATTTAGATAGACAAATATTAATGTGCAGAATATTATTACAAAAGAAGTGATTGCGTTGTATTGGTCAACTAGCAGTTTTCTTCCCAACTCACAGCAAATATCTAACTGTTAAACATATTCACTGCTTTCATGTTATTAAGTTATTTAATAATTGCAAAAAGCATATTACACCCAAGAATTATCATGAAGCACTGTGTGTTCCACACACCATAAATGAAGTAGCGGTGACTGAAAAATGCAAACATTGACATTTCGTGATAAATGGGATTTGGTTAATCAACGTGAAGGGACTACTAGCACACGTTTTTTATAGCGTGGGATTTATGTATTTTATTACCCCCGTAATAAAGGTTAGTCACATAGCAAATGATAATCAATCTTCCATCATTCCTTGTTTCTTCATCCCAAAAACGAGTTCAAATTATCCACATTTTAAGAAGATGTCAAAATGGGGAAAAAAATAACGACAAATCTTGAAAAAGATATTACAAAGAACAGGATTTTTAGGACAAAACGTAGTTTTCAATTGGCAGCAGCCGAAATTTCACTGTGTGTGTTGTCAGAAAATCAGAGCAAGATATAACGAAGTTATAAATCCATAATTACCATGGTAAGGTTGTGTCATTCTTCCAGTCCTTGCAGAGTTAATATCTATTTGTGGCTTCCTGCGACGTTCATTATGACCAGCAAGCCGTTTTCTGCAACTTCGCTTGCCAGCATCAAAGGCATCCAACAAATGAAATCTGCACATATCACCAACACATTATGAGTTTATGACACCATGGAAAAAGTGAGTTTTTCATGATTAAATATATTGAGTTTATGACAAAAAAGACACAAATAAATGTTTTAAATAAAAGTATATTAATGTAAACTATAAAAGGAGAATGTTACTAGGATTACCAACAACACCAACCAAATAGGTGGGCAAGCAAAAATTTCATCCAATAACTGAAAAAAATCAAGAACCAAAATCACTGCCACATAATGCACCAACCGTAGATTCTTTAATTCGAGATCTCTGAAGATTTAGCAACACAAAATCCACATAAATCTTCCATGAAAGAAAAAAATCCAATAATCCATCTTAAGAATGACAAGAAATCATTATAATCAGACATTGTTGATGTGTAGAACAATGAAAATTACTTTAAAGTGATCTTGCGCGTAAATAAAAGAAAAACAGAAAGATAAATATGAAACAGCATCAGACTGATAATACAAGGATTTAAAACAAATTTTAACATTATAGAAGTCAACATTAAATATAGTATTTGACAAATGACGTGAAATATTGAAAAAGTTACACTCAAGGGAAACCAAATCCTAACTTACTTACTTTGATCAATTAAAACTGTCATCAGTAGAAAACATACACTAAGGCATTTCTCCTTGAACTTCCTTGGTTGTTTCATTTATAACCAAGATATGGAAAGAATAAAACTAAACCAGCAATATTGCAAAACAGACAGAGAAGAGAACACTTTAGAATCTTGTATGGCAGGAATCTTATGAATTTTCATGTCACTTACGTAAGAACGATATTCAGAGAACCATAACATTCAAAATAGCTAAACTTCCCTATCATGCTTCATTGTTTGAATGGTCTCAGTTGTAATTTTTTCCGTAATATTTAGCAGTAAAGAATATTGTAATACACAAATTCAAAACAAAAACAGGGTCCATGTCTCGAAAGCAGTTCAATATCAAACCCTTTTGTTCAGTTTCTTCTTTCCAGGTTGTTGAACAAGAAGAATGCATTTAACACAAACGTTTGTAATTTCTTTATTATGTACCTAATGTTTTTTCTTGTTGACATTCAGAATAGTGAAAATAAAATTGTCCATGAATTTTTTACGTTAAAGAACATAAAACCAATGTAGACTGCTCCAAGGAAATGACCATGCTAGCAGGATAGTAGTATACAATTGTCAAGGGAGAAGACTTGCCTGCTACATTGTTGACAAAATCTCTGTTCTATGCCATTGACAATGACCACAGAGGTTTTCGAGTGAATTTCACAAACTTTATGCCTTTTGTAGTAATCCTTTAAGGAACTAAGATCCATGTTACAGTTAAAAACCTGGCAAAATGGAGTTTGTACATTCAGACTGGTTGATCTTATCCTCTTTGCCGGTATTGGTGATGCAAATGATTTAAAAGTTTCTGCATCTCTTATAGAGTTGCATTTCTTGGAGTATCTACAGTCGGAAAATCTCCCAAGCTTTAGATCTATGGTTGTAGATTCCTTGCTATCAGAATCAATTACAGAACTTGAATTTTTTGAACCAGTCTCCTTTTCACCTGAGAATGCCTTCTCGTTAAATGAATGAGAAGTATTTGTTACCTGAAGGTGAGTAGTACTTTTGCCAAATAATTCTACAACTGACCCAGAGAACGTCTTTTTTGTACTGCCAGCACAACTCTCTACGTGTTTCAGACTCTCAGTCACATCTTGACCGCTGAAAAGAACCGTACCATCATTGTTGAAGGAGCCTTCCAACTCCCACTTGGTTGGTGTACCTTTTATTCTTGTCATGTCGTCAGTATATGGAATGATTCCATCAGGCATTGTAAGGCACTTTCCCTGAGAATTGCACATCCAAGATTCCATGATTTGTATAATTAAGCGGTAAAGGGTGGGATTTCTGTTGATTTTGGTTGTTTATGCCGCACAACTGCAATTTAGAGAAGTTGTACCATCAGTTTATACAAACACACAAAAAAAAATCTTCAACAAAATCTGCATGTAGATGCTCTACAAGTGCAATTTAAAAAAGTGTGTAAATGCAAGAAGAAACCAGACAGTAAGAAACCATTAATAAATGCCGGCATATGAGAGAGTACTTTTACATTAATGCCGTACTAACTCCTTAAATACACCCTTCCAAAAAACACCACAAATGCTAACCATGGAGCGGCATTAAATTAGCAATGGTGTTTGCAAGTAAATATTATCAGACAACCACAAGCATCATGATAATTGATAAATAAACTTATGATCAATCTGTCAAGTAGAAAACCATGGATCAACTCTTACTGAGGGGAAACCACCAGTTATACCAATAAGGACATAAATTGAAGATTGATTTTAGGATAAAATTACGCTACTTCTACCAGAATGCTCACAAGGACATGGGATTATGCATTGGCGCTTGCAATAAATAACCCACCTAGATTATTAAGTCGAACCATGAAAAGCAAAGCAAATCCCTAGTTTAAGAAAAATAGCATCGCAACCAGGACTAGAATAACGAAGTAGGGATGATATCAGAAAGAAACTGTTATTACAACAAACCAATAAGGAAAAGCTTTTTAAGAATGGGTCGAACGAATACACTAAAAAAAGGCAAAAACGATAGCTCTGAAGAACCCACCTAGACGAGAGCATACGCTAACCCTTCTACACAGTCCCGCATCTTCAGAAATACAACACAGCCCAAGACGAATGTTGAAAAAATATATTAAATAAACAAAGAAAGATGCAAGTAGTTGTAAAAGGATCCGTACCTTCCAAGTACCAAACCATAATAGAGCCTCATATGAACAATCAATACGGAAAGAAGGCCATCTGACAATCTCATGGAGAACAGTCGATCCTCGGGAGCGTCCTCTCTACCAAAAGTTAAGCACCCTCTTCAAATTGACAACCAACAAGTACCCATGGCGAATAAAATGTACTTCCAAACATTGATCTCAACAGAAGGGAAAAAAAAAAAAAAGATAAAGAAATTCCACGAGAGAATAGGCAAAATCCCTCGCGGACAAAAGGCCCCAAAAGCTGCAAAAGGTAGAAGTACCAAACCGGCAAGATTGTAGGGAAGGAACAGAACCTGCAACAGAGAGGGACTTCTTCCATCCTCCCAGAAAGAAGACTCAGAGGGACGGCAATACCGACCTGCCCAACAGCAGAAAAGGGCCAGAACCCATTTCAGAGGATGGGCCGTTGAAGCGGAAAAATACGGTCTTTTCCCAGTCGATCGACCCCAGAGGACGACCAAGGAAGCGGCAGGTGCGGACGGGGATGCCGGGGGAACGGAGGGTGGGTGCAGTGTGGTTGTGGTGGCGGTGGTGACTGGTTCGTGACCAGAAAGGAAGTGAGAGGAGCTTAATTTATAGGATAAAATAAATCAATCGGTCGAAAAGGAAGGCATCAGTGCATCACATTTAGGAGGGATTTATCACCTCACATGGTGAGGTCACTTTGGAAATCGTAAAAGCCCAATAATGGTGGACAACACTGACCACAGAGTAGAGATGAAGTTTGAAGAGGACTCCCCCCAAACTCTCACTCTGACACACACACTTTACCACTTTCCTGCTCCTCCACTGCCGTCCTGCGGTGCTTCTTTGGCCTACTTGCCTCCAATCTTGCGGGAAAAGATGAGACGTCTTTTTCTGATCATGCATCTAATTTATCCGTGGTTTATCTGTGCTCCATGTATTTAGATGCCCATACGTACAGACAGATATATAATTAATGAAGATCATGAGAGAAGAATAGGTGATATAATAAAGAAATGCTTGAAATTTATTTTAGCTACACATTGTTTGTGTCTACCACACCTATGTTTTTTATTTTCTGAATTTATTTATTCACATACCATGAGAACAGATTTATTATTTAAGCTCTGTGTTTTACCGTAAAAATGATAAAAAAGAAAAGTAACAATAAGTTTAGAATTCACGAAAAATGATAAAAACGATAGAAAAGTATTATTTTTGAAACATGTTTATATATTTATAGCAACAAAGTTTAAAATTTAGATATCTGTGTAACATGAAAATTTATAGAAATTAAAAGAATAAAACCTCTCAATTTTTATATCAATTTTGAAAATAACAATTACCTTCTACATAAATAATCTTTATGTTATTTTTTACATTTGAAAACGTGGTAATTATAATTTTGCGAGGAAAAAAAAACAGGGGTACCATGGAGGTGTTTAGATATACTCATTTATCTTTAATTTTCGGATTATTTTGCTAATTTTTCCTTTTGGATGGAATATTCCTTGCCTTTGCAAATGTTGGTACTTTCTGTTTTGCTACATGGATCTGAGTGTTGGACCGTCGCCATCAATTTAAATCCCCGCATGCAATTTTTCCAAGGATGTTTTCATCAACCACCGCATAAGATTAAGAATTTATTAGATACTCCTCTTACTTTTCGTATTAGTTCTGTGCCAATCAATAATATACTCCACGCTTCTTTTTTCTCATATGTCGATCGGGAATTTGCCTTGTAATGTCCAACCAAATGATATCAACAACAAATATTTCTGTAGAAGAAAAAAACCGACTTACGATTATATCCTCATATTAACCCAAGGTCAGAAGGCTTGGACATGTCTGGAAGGATATATATATATATAACTCACCTAAACAACAACATAAAAGAAGCGTATCATGAGAATTTAGAAGGGCATCAAAATAAATAACACACATGCATGAATAAGGACCATATCTACAAACTTGTCCAAAGTTATATATTTGGTCAAAAAGGTCCTTTTCTCCGTATCAGATATGCGTGCAGAATGATATAGACACCTGTTTTTGTGGTAATCTCGTCAACAAAAATGCAAAGTATTTGTTTGTATATTGTAGTATCGTAATAAATTGCAGCTTTTCTTATCAACAAGTGTAATCTTCTTTTATATGATGATTTTTTGTCCCATGCATTTTTTTCTTTCTTTCTTGATCCTAATTTTGAAGTAAAACCAGTCATTTGGGATACCTTGGTTTTTTTAGCCTTTCCCTGAACAATATAAAATTAAAAAGAAAATAATATTATTTTAAAAAATTCTCTCTTGAAATATCATATTGACATTAAACAATACTCTTTCCTTTACTTCATTCTGATTTTTTTAAAAATAGAAAACCCTCAATAGAAGTTGTTGCTGATAAATTTAATGAAGTTCAATCTATTTTTGTGAATTGTTTCATTCTAAACCTATTTTTCTACCCTCACCTTTAATTCAGTTAATTTTAAGGCATTTTGTTATTCTCTTTTGTACAACGTCAAAGCTCTTGACGTTGCACAGCCAAAGCTGGTTTACTTGCTATCTTAAAAACAAAAGGTGTGTGTGGAAGCTGGAATGATTAGTTCAACAGATGGATGTGCTGGAAGTCGGTCGTACGTACATCGAACGGCCAGCCTTGAGATGCAAAGGTAGGTAAGAAACATTGCATAATTATGAACAGAGCACAATAGCAAGACTGGCTTGTCCCCCCCCCCCCCCCTCCACCTTCCTCTACAGCAGAAGATGCAGTTTCTGCAAACAAAACCGTTTCCCCCCCAACATGGTCCCGGAATGGGGGGGGGAGGGGGGAGTGAGAGACGACCATTAAATTTCACATGCACCATGTATGGGCAAAAGCTCTTCTGCTTCTTCCCTCCATCTTTCTGGGTTGCTGTTGAAGCAGCAGCGGCAGCAACGCAACAGCTCTTTCATTCTTCTCACATGTTCACCATAAATTCACGTGCTTCTCGTATCGTTTCTGCCACCAACTTCCCGCGCAAGCTTCCCTTGGATCCATGCCAGACGCAACGGAGGACCTTCGATCGCTCGTAACCTGCAAATTAATAAAGCTGCCTCAAACCTAAATTAAATCTTTGCACGTGATCACCGTAACAAGCACGTGGGTTGGTTGCTTTGTCCACGGTCAGCATCCTCGCAATCATTTGGCACCAATAGATTATTTCATCCATAAATGTATAATTAACTTAAATTAATTCGGCACCGTCAACACACATTGGAAAATATTGAATATTTATTAACTTGAATAGAATATTTAGCCTATCATTTATTTATATGGACAACTAGGAATATTATATCCAAACACGTCTTAATTAATTAAATCCAACGACAACTAGGAATATTAATATGTCCGTCGTAGGATGAGATATTGATATTGGCTTGGAGCCATTTGCAGGGTTCATTAATTTAGAATGTTAGGACGCTTCTAATCATAAGAAATACATATTTATCACCATTTCAGAAAAATACCAGTAAAAAGATTATGATCTTGTACAATCTAATTTCGGTGACTTTCATCGGGAGGGAATGAGTTGAAAATAAAACAAAACTAAAATATATGTCAGCGTCACAACATTTAAAAAGAAGTTGGCACACTACGAAAATGACATTATTGGCCCATGCAGGTTTCGAACCTGCGACCTTCGCGTTATTAGCACGACGCTCTAACCAACTGAGCTAATAGGCCAGCTTCTGAGTTGGAATATTTGATAATTAAATAATTAATTTAATCAAAGATTGAAACACATTCTCCGTCCCCTTTTTTGGTAATTTCACATTCTCCATGAACAAGTCCATGAGGCAAAAATTTAGCCCAACAAAGCTTCCAATGCATTAATTAAATAAACTTTTAAAGACACATGCAACTTATATCATTTGAATGTACTGGAAGAGGCAAGACAGATGTGTTCCAAGAGTAATTAACCAAAACGTAACCACAAGGGAATAGCAATAATCAAAAAAATAATTGATGTTATATATTGTGTGTGATTAATTGTTCTCCAATATTTACTTTTATTATTAATAAAAGACCTCGTTCTATATGTTGCGCTCATTTGGAAGTCAAAATTTTTGAGTTAATTAATCGAATGTTTATGGAATCAAGTACTCTCTTTTTCTTTGCCACTAATCTACACTATAATCAGTCCATTAATACCGCTCGTTACACTATTACGGCACATCAGTCAATTAATACTGTTGATTTTTTATTTTTAACTTTGGACGGCATGGTTAATTTTTTAATTTTACTCTAATTCAACAAAAAAAGAAGACACTTCTCTCTCTATCTCTCGACATTTTCATTTTTCTCATATGTATATATATATATATAGCTTTCTCCAAAAAAAATCCTTACAATTTATTTATTCCACTTCAATAGTTTTACCGTAATTTGCAACTTCCTTTGAATGACATTTCAAAGAATTTAATTTCACGTAACAAAATTCAAAAACTTAAATATTATAATATAATTTATCTTTTTATATAAATAAAATACTTCTGATAATACATAAACATAAAATATTTATCATGCATTTTTAATGTTTGATTTTCACGAGAGTGGATGGGAAAAAGAAAAAGAAAAAGAAAAAAAAAAAACGGCCGGCATGGCAGTTTCCTCCACCATCACGCATCTGCCACCGTCAGCCTTATTATTAAAAATTTATTTTGACCTGGATACGAGACAGCGACAAACGGAGGCAGTGATGTTATCTGTGACACGGACCTATAAGAATAGGCGGACGGAGGAAGGAGGGAAAAGTGAGCAGGAGGAGGCAGGGAAATGGGATGGGTCATTGCTCTCCACGGCGGCGCCGGCGACATCCCTCGTTCCCTCCCACCTGACAGAAGGATCCCCCGCGAGGCAGCTCTCAGCCGCTGCGTTGACCTCGGCGTCTCTGCTCTCAAGGATGGCCGCTCCCCGCTCGATGTGGTCGAGCTCGTGGTACGCCTCCTTCCTCCACATCCTCCTGCTTTCTTTACTCTCGTGATCTTGGGACGATCTAAGCGAAAGTTGGCGACTTTCGGCTTGTTTTTTGCTGTGATGAATTTTGGAAAGTTCGCGCGTTTCTTTCGGTTTTCGATTCCGTATCATTCTTGTTGTAACACAGGGAAGTGACAAATAGAGACATTCATATTAGAAACATGATTGCTTTTAAGAGTTTATATAATGATCCCAAGCTTGGGCTTTAAATCGATAGGGTAGACCATCTTGGTCTTTATTTAAATTTTTTTGATAATCTGGTCTTTATTTGATTCGCTCTTTACTTACCGAAATAATGTGATATTAAATTATTGATGATCTGAGCATCTGACTTTTGATCCCGAACTTTAATTTTTTAATGTCGTCCCGTTTTGGCTTTAATCGTGGATATCTACCACTAAATTGATCAATACCCTTCCGCACTGCTTTTGAACCTGTGATTTTGTTTCTATGAAAATTGTAGCTCCTAAATTGCAAAATAACAACAATTTCTAATTCTACGTCTAAATATGATGATGAAAGCCATGCATCTTATCTGATGTTTTTAGTGAATATTCTATAATTTCCAATCGCAGGTCTGTGAATTAGAAAACTGCCCACATTTTAATGCTGGGAGAGGCTCCGTGCTGACCACTGATGGTACGGTAGAGATGGAAGCTTGTATCATGGATGGAAACACTATGAAGTGTGGAGCTGTCTCGGGCCTTTCAAGTGTTGTTAATGCTATATCTCTTGCAAGACTTGTGATGCAGAAAACACCTCATATATATCTTGCATTTGATGGAGCAGAAGCATTTGCAAGGGAACAGGTTGGCATGCACATTGTATAATTCAAGTTAATTTTCTGTATATTTCTAACCTGCTCATTTTGTAATTTGCATGGTTCCACCACAACCCATATCATTTATTATTTATTTTTGTTTCTTGCATGACAGTTTTCTATGATTTCAATTTTTCTTAGAATTTCATTAGTTCTCTACCTGAACCTTTTCTGATTCGTCATTTTTGTTCTCTAATTTGATGTTCTTCCTTTGTATTGTCAATTTTAATATGACCTATGATAATTTCATGCATATTGATCCGTCTATTATTACTCATAAAATGCATTTTAAGTGATTTTTGATTATCTTTTTGCCTTTATTTTCATGATCTCCTTCACATGTTGACAGTTTTTCTTCTTTATTGAAAATTGACAATTTTGTATTTCATACATCGGCTGGTTTACACCATCAAGAATTGTGTTTAAACATTTTTCACAACAAACATTTTGTGTAAAATCCTTTCATTTTTCATACTATGATTATGAATTTTTTCCATTAACATATTTTTTTATTTAGGCACTTGTTTGCTTATTTGTGCTAATAATTATTAGTTGTTTAAGTCATATTTTTGAACTAAATTACTCACGATTGAATATTGCTTACACATCTATGGTTGAATGGTAATCTTTTGTGTTCATGCTATGCATTTTGGATTGAAATGATTGTGCTTGAAATTTAGTTCCAAATTTTTGCATATAACAATTCTATAATGATTTCATTAAAAAGTTCATCCAAGTACCTGAATCATCAATATAATATTAGGATAATTATTACAATTTTGATTGCCACTTTCATTATTAAATATAGGTATTGAAGTGTTCCCTCTCCATTTATTTGACATTTCTCTAGTCTTTAAAATTATATTAAAAAAATTTAGTTAACCAGCTAATCCTTTCTCATCTTGCATTTTCAAACCTCAATAGGAATATCATTTGGTCCAACAGATTTTCAACATTTCATATTTTTTATAACTCTTTTTAACTCAAAAGCATTAGCTCTTCGGAAATAACTATGGTTTTTATAATTAGCATGACTATTGTAGTTTTGCATATAAAAATTTTCTATAGAGATTTCATTTAAAAATTTATTAAAATACCTATATCATCTATTTTTAGTTTCATCATCTTTTATTAAGATTCTATCATTATTTGTCCTCAAAGACACTTCACTTGACTTAAACCCCAAGTTCTCCTTTCTCTCACCTTAGCCAATATATAAATATTTCCCCTCTTTTTTTAAAGCTATATTAATTCATTATAAGCTTGAATCTTAACTTCCAATTGTTTTAACAGCCTTATTTTTTTTCCAATTTATACTTTTCACTCACGTAGAAGATAGATAGATACATAATATTTAAAATGATAGAGATGCATAAGTTCGAAACATACACCTTTAAAATGAAAAAATCAATTTAATTTAAGATAAGTTGATTGTTGAACCAAAGAGAGTGCATATGTTTAGAATTCATGAACTACAATAATGCAATTTGAAATTTACTTAGGTTTTACAAGGGCTTTATTTTTGTGATTGTAAATTATGATTTGCACCTTAGTAATCTCATGTTAGGAAATTAAGTTATTCCAAAGACCTTCATTTTGCAAATTTACTTGTCATGTAGTTTTAAATTGATAATAAGGTGGTCTTGTTTATTAATAAATATTTTCCAAGTTTTTGCAAGTGATATGTTAGTGTTAATTTGCATAGGGTGTTGAAAGAGTAGAAGAAAGCCACTTTATTACATCACAAAACATTGAAAGGCTTATACAAGCTAAAGAGGCAAAGAGAGTTCAGGTACTTTACTATTGGTTTTTCCAATATCTGATGTGTAGCAGGAATGATTGATCATATCATATATTCATAAGTAACCACCTATAATTATATCTTATGATAATGTTCATTCACATCCATCTGTCAAGTACACCAAGAGGTGAACTCAAGTGGTGTGGAAATATTCTGCCATTTGTCTGTTTGGGAGCTTCATACTCACTTAGGAACCTATATTTCTTGTGCATCTTGATGGTGCATTAGCCACTGGGTCGGTTCCAGAGAAAAAACCTTCATGAACATCCATTACTGCTTATTTTGTTATTGTCATCAAATAATATTTGTTGATGAGCATTATTTACATTTTATGAACCATTTCTATTTCTTTTTAAGTTAATTATTATGATTCTTATTATTATTGACTTAAGAACTAGCTGGCCAAATGGCCTTGGGGTTCCAAGTTCAAGGGCCCGTGGACACAAACTTAGGATTTATTTACTTGCTAGGTGTAAGTCTGGTAGTCTTTGCATAGGTTCCACCTTCACCTTTTACACAGGAAAAATAGATATGAAGATTAATTTGATAAGAGTTTATATAGTTCTTTTTTGTAAATATAAGTCTAATTACATGTTTATTATGCCCAATATGATGCTGAAATAACAAAATTACGGTTTGAACTCTCCATCGCAGATAAGGCAAAAACATGGCTTGAAGATAAGGTATTTAGCCTTGTCATATCTTGTGAGATTTACGTGGGAAGAAGTCTTAGGTTCTATGTTTAGGAAAAAAACATTACCAATATAAAAATTGGCTTGAACTTGAGGGATTACATCATTGGCTTAACTTTGAAGTGTTCACCTTGTCAACACTCTAGCCTCTTCAGTCTATTCATGATTGACTTGAGTAGTGATGGAGTGCTATTTTTCTCATCCTTGTTTTCCTACAGACAGACCTTGTTAGTTTCCATATAATGTGATTGAAGTCCCTTTCAACATGTTGAGAGTGTGATTGCATTTTTCATGCTTTCCATCTCTATGTTTGACATGTTGAACTTTTGGACAATCACCTATGTTCTCTTAACTAGTCTTTGCTACACGGAGAATAGGTAGTCAATATTCCTATTTGAGCATTGCCATTTAGCAAAATAGGTGATGAATGTTAGTTGGAGCTAGACAAATCTCCTACAGATCTCGAATGGAGTTTGGCAGACCACATTGGATCTGATTCTACATAATAGGGAAGATACGACACAAAACTATTTTCAACACCTGTTGGACTTGTAGGTTGCAGTAGGTCCTTGAATCCTTGCATGTGATTTTTGGGCCAGTCTTTCTGGTGTACAACTTGAAGGTAAAGATTTTGAACCTTTTCTGCAGTGATTTGACCTCCACTATTTTCGTGAAGTGGGATTTGTCAACTACCTGGGTGATGTCTACAATGGTTGATTTTTTTCTTTAGTTTCTTCAGGTGACCGTCCGCCTTAGCAAATTGGTTGATGATTTCCTACTGTCATCTCAGTGGTGGGAAACTTGCCTATCAGGGTGGATTACCCCCTTGCAAGCGTGGCTGTTTCCCTACTTGGACATAGAAATGGTCAGAGGTGAACTGATTTTCTTCCTACTTTCCCCTGATGGTGGTATATACTCCTGTTGCAGGCTTTGTTGGGCCCACTCTTCCTCCAACTTCTACACTTTGTTGCTGAGCACCTTCACCTAATTAAAAAGATCATGTGGAACATGTCATTGCCATTCATTCCTTTGCAATCAGGGCAACTTAAAAGTTTGTCGTAGACAACATAATTGATTTTTCCTTGTTAAGCTGGAGTGGCTAGATGGTCTAGATTAGTTGGACTAGTGAACTAACTAGTGTTATTATTTCAAACATTTGGCCTACGAAATAATGAAAAGGATTGACCTTGATGTGGGGTTGGCTAAATTCCTTTTGATGTTTATGCTAGATGAGTGCACGAGGGACATAGATTGGAATTAAAGAAGGGTTGTGTACCTTGATATAGGACATTAACTCTATTATACTCCAATGGTAAGGCGCTAGGTGGAAACGAGCTGATCTGAAGTGGTTACATGACACCCAACTATCTGATGTTAGATCCACATAAGGTTGTTATTGCTTGGTCGGCCTACGTGCAAGCTCCACATAAGAGAATTAGGTGTGAACTATGAATTCAAAGGGTGTAATATTAGAAAATTTAGAAAAGTTAAATTAGATTTTTTTTTTTTTTTTTCAGATTTTCGGATGCACAGACACCAAGAACATTTGGAAATTTTTTTTCGGATTTTCCTTTTTCTCGTTTTTCACCCACACAAACAGCACCTAAAAGAAGCTGACTAAATATTTCTGGAAAGGCTTTCATGCTTTTTCAAAATATAGAAAGCATCTCTCTATTTCTTTATTGTTTACTCAAAAGTCTCTACAATATATCTTTCTACGATCTTTCTTTGGTTGTCTATCAAACTACATGCATCTAACATATCTATTTCATCTTTTCCTATTTTAACTTCCTTTTTTGTGTTTAGTCTTTATAAAATCAGATATGACTTATTTTCTTACAGGTTCATAAATTATTTTGAAAATTTATTTAATTAACTATATTTCTGTTAATACATTGGGAAAACCTGGTTCATTCATTGTCTTCTTTCAGATAGATTATACACAACCAACATTGGGATCTGCAAATTCGTCACAAGAAGTATCATCTGCTAATGGCGATAGCCAGATAGGCACGGTTGGTTGTGTGGCTGTTGATGGCCATGGGAATTTGGCTACAGCAACGTCTACAGGTGGTCTTGTGAACAAGATGGTTGGAAGAATAGGAGACACGCCTATCATAGGCGCTGGAACATATGCCAATAATTTATGTGCAGTCTCAGCTACAGGAAAAGGTGAATCAATCATCCGGGGTACCGTTGCACGGGATGTTGCTGCCTTGATGGAATATAAAGGGCTTTCTCTCAAGGAGGCAGCAGCTTCTGTAGTTGAAAAGGCTCCAAAAGGCGACGTTGGCCTAATTGCTGTCTCAGCCGATGGAGAAGTTACCATGCCTTATAACACAACAGGTATGTTCAGAGCTTGTGCTACTGAGGACGGCTATCGCGAGGTTAGTATTTGGTCCTAGGAAATAAAATTTCTTTCAAGGTGGTGATTATGTAATTTGAGAAGAGCAAACTTCAGTTGATTTTAGTTTTGGTGTTGCCGGATTTTGGCATGCGAACTTGAATATCTCTCATTGCCAATCGTGTTATCTATTGTGATACAGCCCAGTCAGATACAAGATAACCCTTTCGTAGATCATGTGTTTTCGGAGAGAAAAAGACAACCCTTTCCTGGAATTTGGTCACTACAACTTGCGTACAGAAAAGCGAACCCCATTTGATATTCCTACCTATAAAGAAGCTTCAGGGCTATTGCGGAGTCCAATCAATAAAAAGTGACAAAAACCAAGGATGATTAGATTTTATGTCTCCATAATCTTCCCCTGGGTAGTTGAAGAACTATTTCCTTCGTCAATGAGACCAAAAAGGAGTATCCACGTTTCTCGTTTCCAGCGATATTAGCAGGTGATCTCATCCCTAATGCCGTGAAGTTCGGCCTCAGATTTCCAAAAAGGTGATGCTCCAAATTATGCTGCGTCGGTGCGGTGATGGCAGATGAATCCATTCACTTGTCTTTTATTTTCGTGATCAGGGAAAAAGTTGTCCCTACGAAGATATACCCTTCGGACAACGGGTCCCGATGGTTTGAAGTTCAGTTTATTGCCTCAGGGACGGTGCTTCTGGAGAAAAACTCAGCATGATTAGGTGGAATAGGAATCTTTTCGTCATACAGATCGATTTTCCTGCTCCTCCCAATCAGTGAAAATGTACGTAGTGTATTCTTATCATACTATACTGATAAGGCCCAGTGCTTTATGCTTCCTTATACGCTCAGTCCTAGATTGATGAATACATGTCGAAAGTAAGATCAACATGAGAATACGCAGTTAGATCCATCATATATAGGACACCGTTCATATCCCACCCTGACTTCCTGGTTCAGTTCACGGCGTGATCACTAGAAGATCGTCGGTGAACATGGTTCCACTTGCTCCCCCATCGCCCTCTCCCATCTTCGTCTGGTGTGCTCCGGCACTGCCCTCTTCCATGCTCGTGTGGTGTGCTTCGACATCGCCCGTTATCATTCTCATGTCCCATGCTCCAGCATTGCCCAGCCCCATGCTCTTGTCGCTTGCTGCGGCATCGCCCATTAACATGCTCAAGTCGTATGCTTCGACATCGGCCATTAACGTGCTCAAGTCGTATTCTTCGGCAGCGCTTGCTAACATGCTCGGGTCGTATGCTTCGGCATTGCCCCCTCCCATGCTCGTGTGGTGTGCTCCGACACCACCTTCTAACATGCTCATGTCATGTGCTCCAGCACTGTCTGCTAACATGCTCGCGTGATGCGCTCCGGCAACGCCTACTCCCATGCTCGTGTGGTCTGCTTCAACACTGCTCGTTAACGTGCTAGTGTCCAGTGCTCTTGAACCGCCCGCAAACATGCTCGTATGGTGTGCTTCAACACCGCCCGTTAACATGCTCATGTCATGTGCTCCAGCACTGTCTGCTAACATGCTCGTGTGATGCGCTCCGGCAACGCCCACTCCTATGCTCGTGTGATGCGCTCCGGCAACGCCAATTCCTATGCTCGTGTGATGCGCACCGGCAACGCCTACTCCTATGCTCGTGTGGTGTGCTCTGACACCACCCGTTATCATGCTCGAGTTGTGTGCTCCGTCATCGCTCCCTAACATGCTTGTCTGGTAAGCTCCGGCAACACCCGCCAACATGCTCTTGTTGTGTGCTCTGTCATCGCTCCCTAACATGCTTGTGTGGTATGCTCCGGCAACACCCGCCAACATGCTCGTGTTGTGTGCTCTGTCATCGCTCCCTAACATGCTTGTGTGGTATGCTCCGGCAACACCCGCCAACATGCTCGTGTTGCGTGCTCTGTCATCGCTCCCTAACATGCTTGTGTGGTATGCTCCGGCAACACCCGCCAACATGCTCGTGTCGTATGATCCGCCAACGCCCATTCTCATGCTCGTGCAGTGTTGATACGATGGCGCTCCCAGCAGGTCATTCATCTGCCGGCCCATCATCATGGCACCACCGTACATTCCGGCAGCGTCTCCATCCCCTTGTGCAGCACCGTAGCCGCCGCTGTTGCTTCCCATGTTCATGGCTCCACCACTCCCGCCACTATTGCCATCTTTCTGCTGGGACTGTGATGAGGAGGCGCCGCTCTTGTATGCCTCTATCTCCCGGAACCTCTGAAGGTAAAGCTGCGGACGGCATCCAGCCCACTCGGTGTGACTTGGAAGTTACAGGTGGTAGGCGTGCAAGAAGCGGACGTTACCTCGAGGGGTTCGACGTACTTCTCGAAGCCGAGGGTCCCCAGGGCGCAGACGACGTCGTCACCGTTGATGGTCCTGCGCTTTTCTCGCCGGCACTTTTCGGCTGCCTCGGCGGTGACGAACCTTATGAACTCCGACACGCACTCCTGGACGACCTCCTTGGCGGGATTGGAAATCTTGAAGTGTCGTGGAAGTGCCTTCTTTATGACCTTTCTCACGCTGTTGAACGGGAGGAGCCGGTCCTGCTCTTGCGGCAATGTGCGGTCGCTACTCCCCGTCGGATTGATGTTGGGGCGTTCTCCCGATTCATGGTCAGATTCCGCCATTCCTGCCAAATCCATGTGTGATCAAGAAGGGCATGACATCATCGATTCACGCCACGAAATAGGGATTATCGAAGCACCGTCCTGATGAATACAAGCTACGCACCCAAGTGAGAGTTGAAGGGAATTAATCTTGCCTCCCAGTTCAAGATTTCACCGGAGAATTGAGTTGGCCACGAACCCGATTGCGGCAAGCTCAAGGAGCGACAGGAAATGGAAGAAATTAACCCGAAAATAATATCACACATACGATATAAGGTAACAACAACGACAACAACAATAACCAATTAAGAACATGGCAAAGAAGCTGCATGCATGCATACATGGGATAATTAATAAATGAAAATAGTTACATCATTGTCATCGTTTCAGTTAAAGAAACAGGATTTAAATATATGAATGCCTAATCTCGAATGTTTAATAGTTTATATTAAGAAAATCCGTTGAATTTTAATTTTCAAGTCTTTTAGGCATCAGAATGGTGAATGAGTTCTCTGATCTCGTTTTCCTTGTAATTAATTTATCACCACCAAATCTAACAATCCGTTTGTTGGGTTCCAACTAATTCTAAGAAGTGGTCTTGATCAATCGTCTTCAACGAATACCTTGCCGTCATTTCTGAAGTATCATCATTATTAGGATGTTTTGTTTACATATCCATGTGAAGTAGCTTGATTATCATCATCTCCTTGGCGGAGCTTATTTGTCAGTTTGACGTTGCAAAATATGAAGATTAACAGAATGTCATCAGTCGTAACAAGAGTTGAGTCCATTATGTGTTTTGAATTCAGTCCATTTAGGTTTGGGCATTGTTGTTAAGGCACCCAGGAGCTAAGGTGATATCTTTCTTGCATGGAAGAGTAGTAACAAAATGCTATAAGAGTAAATGGAACGGCATTGCAGATTTGATTTGCATTCTTTGCAACACAGACAATGTGCATTTGTCATCTTTGTGCGGTCAGTAAACAACCGGCAAGAATTAGCAATAATGCACATCCTGTTGATTCTTATTTAATTTGTTTGACAATACAGAAACATGCCACATATGTAGCTAAAGTGCATTCAGTATGATTTGAAGTATGTTTGGCGTGGTTATATTCTCATACAAGAATATAACCACTTTTAGGTTCTTTGTCATAACATTTTTTCAGATCAATCAACACTATATGAATAGATAAACATACATGCAGAAGAAAAGATTAGTAGGATTCTAGCTTGGATTGTTGTTGTAAACGAATAATATATAAAGGTTCTTTTCCCTAAATCTAAAATTTTCCATTAATAGGTTAATAGTTTATATTGTTGTTCAGACTTTCTTAAATTTAACTTGATTTTCTACGATCATGGTTATGTCGTAATCTTTGTTCAATTACCCATGTTTTAAGCTTTATTGGGTGATTTATTAACTAACTTAATATCATGACAATCATCACAATTCTGTATGTCATTCTTTATTAATACAGGTGTTGAAGTTTCTTTCTGCGCACGTTCATGCAGATCTGCCTGCTCCTCCCAATCTTAAAATGGGTAAAAATGTAGTGCATGAAATACTCGTACGTACTGATAAAGCCCATGCTTTACGCTCCGAGAGAGAAAAAGGGAAATCCTTATACGCTCAGTGCTAGATTGATGAATACATGTCGAAGGTAAGATGAGATCCATCACGGGACACCGGTCACACTGACTTGTTGGATCGTTTGTCGGTGTGGTGCTGGCCACCATGCCTCCGCTTGCTCCGGCGCTGCTTCTCTCCCTTCTGTCCTCCGGCGTCGCCCGCTAACATGCTTGCTGGGTCGTGTGCTCCGGTGTCGCCCGCCAACATGCTTGTGGCGTGTGCTCTAGCGCTACCACCTCCCATGCCCGTATGGTGTGCTCCCGGCATGTCATGCTTCCGCTGACCCATCGTCATGGCACCACCGTACATTCCGGCAGCGTCACCATCCCCTGGCGCAGCACCATAACCGCCACTGTTGTCTCCAACACTCCCGCCACTGCTACGATCTTTCTGCTGGGACTGAGATGAGGAGGCGCTGCTCTTTTTCTTGTTTCCCTCCGTCGCCCGGTACATCGCAAGGTAACGCTGCGGACATCATCCAACACACTCGGTGTGACGCTTGGAAGTTACAGGTAGGTACGCGTGCAAGAAGCGGACGTTACCTCGAGGGGCTCGACGTAGTCCCCGAAGCCGAGCGTCCCCAGGGCGCAGATGACGTCGTCACCGTTGATGACCCTGCGCTTGTCGCGCAGGCACATTTCGGCTGCCTCGGCTGTGACGAAACTTACGAACTCCGACACGCACTCTTGGACGGTCTCCTTGGCGCGATTGGAAATCTTGGAGTGTTGTGGAAGTGCCTTCTTCATGAGCTTTCTAACGCAGTTCAACGGGAGGAACCGGATCTCCGTCGGATTGCTGCTGGGGCGCTCTCCCGATTCATCGTCAGATTCCGCCATTCCTGCCGCATGCATGTGCGATCAAGAAGGGCATAAGATCACTGACTGGTTATGGCAACGAAGTAGGGAAATTCGAAGTACGGTGCTAACCACGTACCCAAGTGAGAGTCCAAGGAAATTGATCTTCCCTCCCAGATCAAGATTTCACCGGAGAATCGAGTTGGCCACGAACCCGACTGCAGCAAGCTAGCTCAAGGAATGGAAGAAATTAAGCCGAAAATAATGTCACACACATACGATATAAGGTAACAACAACAACAACAACAACAGCGACAACCAAGAACAAGGCAAAGAAGATGCATACATACGTACGTATATGTATGGCACTTGTGGTACGCAGCCGAGAAATTTGAATGGAGTGATGATGAAGCAACACAAGCAGTACGTTCTTGAGTTGGTTTCCTTCTTGCAGCAGAGCAGGGCGTCCTGGTTGTGTTGCACCCAAGAACACACCGTGTGCTTGCTTGCAGATCGGGCAAAGTAACACGGACCGTGGTGACTGACAAACACAAGCGTAAATAAATTCCAAATATTATATATTTTAAATAATTATAATAAAAAATTACGAAACGAAAACAGGTAATTGTCATCGTTTTAGTTAAGGAAACAATATTTAAATATAAGAATGGAAGTACGCATTTGCATTAATCGGATTCACTTCTCCTTCACTGGGCCTTTGAGATTCGGCCTGGGCCTGCTGGAGTCCAAAAATAATATTTAAATGCTTCTCTTTTATTAGCGAGAGAGATTATTTTATAAATATTTTTTAGATATAATAATGTGAAAGTTTTAAGTTTGTATTTAAAAATAATAGATTCAAAGCCGCTACAATCTCATTTCTCTTGGGTTATCTGGAGTATTAAAAATAATGTAATATATATCTTTGAAAACTCGATATCTGCAAGCATCATCAATTAATTAATTAATTTGATCACCATCTCGTCAGGCGATCTGTATTATGTTTTCTTTAATGACACGACTCTTTAATTCGGAGAAGAAGAAAAAAGTCGAGAGGGTGAAATTTCGCACCGTCCTCAGGGTAGATAAAAAACGGCGCGACCGCGCGAGGAATCCCTTTCTTCCGGCGTCCTCCTCGACTCTGGATAATTCTCCCGAGGTGCCTGAATAGCTTGTGGCCATTAGATTCATCCTCCATCAAAAGGAAAACGTCGCCTCTCCTCCCGAAACCCTCGCTCGCTTGACCGCGGAGTTCTCCAGCCCTCCCGACCTGCCGCAGTAGTTACTTCATCCGTCGTCCTCAAGTCCCGTAGCGGGTGAACGTATCCTCCGTCGGCAGTCCGCGCCCTACTCGAGCAGCAACGGTCCACGAGATTCCCTTTTCCGTTTTTCTTTCTGAGGTGTCGCAGGTAGGATAGGACTGTTCTGATTATGTTACTCTTTCTTTTGCCTCCGTTTTTTCCTCGATGTTATGGAATCGTGCGGTTGATTTCTGAATTGGCAGGGTTTCGTTTTGTTTATATACATACCGATACTGCAAGATGGTGACGATGAAAAAGAACAACTATAAGGAGAGGATGATTCGCCGGAAGTATGTCACGGTGCCTTTGCTCTTTCTCATCTTTTTCTCTGTCGTTTTTTCTATATTCCATAGATATTGTTATTTGTTGGTACATTAGAGTGAATTGGAGGATAGAAAGTATGGGCAGCTAGTGACGTGATTTATGTTCTCGTAGTCCGTGTGTAGGCATATGCGAACGTCGTGCATAATTTATATCCGTTAAGGATTTTTTCAACCACGTTATTGCTGTACAGTGTTTTTTTTATGGTCTTTAGTTGTGCCTAAGATTCGTACTTAGAAATGCAAATACCACTTGCAAATGGTTATGGGGATGGTATTATAGTTTAGGATCATCATATTTATATGTAGACAGCCAGTAGACAATTCATATTCGGGACTTGACCCATAAAAAAGAATCTGCGTGGTATTCTTCTAGGGGGCCGTGGACTTGTGACTTAATAATTGAGTATAAAATGCTTAAATTGAATTGTTGCCTAGGTCGTTACTTAATTTTGTTTTTTTTTTTGAGCAATACGGGTTAAATTTGAAGTTTAGAATTACTATGGGTTAGTTCTGTAGTGTTTAGGTTCAGTTGGTGGATTTGACATTGTTAACTAGCCCATTAGGTTTGGGATGCCATAGAAACACACACATGTTTTTTGCTCTTAGCCTATCAGTCAGCCCAAGGGTAAAGAGGTGTGTTGAAAAAAAGCATTGGCATCCTACCCGTTTCATTCTGGTTTGCTACATCTCAACCAAAATTTATGCATAAGGGTGAGGAAATTTGAATGAATGGAGGTGAATGGGTATAATATTCACTTCTTGGAACAGTGTTAGACTCCTTTCTGCTCTCTATTGTTACAGCTTACCTCTGTTTGGAGGTGAACTAATAATGGGATGTTCTCCATGTGATTGTTGTACCTTGTCTTGATTTATGGTGGTAGATAGTGCAGTTCTTGGTATTGCATATGAATCAGCAAGATCCCTACCAAGTTGTAGTTTTTTGCTTGATGGGTGTGACTTGGTGGTGTGCCTATAGAATCAAAGATTAGAAGGATAGCTTTCCATTTAGCAAGTGTTTGTGGCTTTGTTGTGCATAGATGGAATCATTTTGGCACATTCCATTTGGGCTTCCTTCAGTTAGCAGATGGTGGGAGCTTTATTAGAACACAATGTGTGGGATGCTGCAACGTGGATGCCTTTTTGGTCTTGGTGGATGAAAAAAAAGATTCTTGACAAAAATGGATGTGATTTATGGTTATCCATTCCCCATGATGTATGGTGGAGTTTGTGCTAGAGGGCAAAAACAAAATATTCGAAGGAGCTTCAGCAATGATGGGCTAAATTTCCTCTGTAGTTTTCCAGTGTGTGATTGAATGGATTAGGAGTTGGTTGCAACCATATCAGGTGAGGCTGTGTTGGCTTGGCTGCAGTTTTAGTCTCACTGAGGGCGATCTGATGTTGCATTTTTTCTCCTCACATTCCCTTTCTCTTTCTCTTATCTTTGTTTCACTTTTTTAGATTCTTTGCTGGAAATCTCTGGCTACGTTTGTCAAAACCTCTTAAATTCAGATTCAGCTCTTGCATGTAGTTTGAGTAATTCCTGTAAATAAATGCAAGTTGCGCTCCAACTCTTGGGAGTAATAGGTCTTGAGAAGTGCTATTCCTAGAGAGTAATAGGTTTTTAAGGGCGTTGTAGTTACAGTACTGTAAGAGCAGCTACTATTCAAGTTCTTTCAAAGAGTTGTTACAGTAGTAACTTCTGCTGCTGTAGTAGCAAGAGCTTATGTATCCACACCCCCTATTTATTCCTTTTTTTTGTTTTAGTTTGCCTATAGCTTGTGCAGGCCTTCTATTTTGTTTTAGTTTGCCTCTGTTATTAGTGTATTTCCTTTGTGTTTGCTCAAAATAATTATTCTCTTGTTTTTCTTGTTCAGTTAAGATGTATTAAAAGTTAAATCTTGTCACTTTTAGTTTTTTTAGATACTATAATATACATTCATGTTCATTTTGATATTAAGATGTTATTTGGTATATATTTCTGTGAAGCTTAAGGGTTTGGGAAGAAAAAATTATTTTTTATTGCTTAGAGTACAATATATATATATGTACATATATATGGTTATATGTACATATATATGGTTATATGTACATATATATATGCAATATATTATATATATATATATATATATAATTTTTAATTGGTGTCTACACTCAAGCTTGCTGCTTGGGCACATTGGCATCTTAATAAGTATGCTTCAATGCCTTTGCTCACTTCCTCAAGAGCTCATCTACAGTTTGTTGTCTATAGTTGATACAAGACAGACTATAGGCAATTGTTCTATTTAAGATCATTGATGTTGGTGGTTCAATAACTATTTTTTCACTTGCCAATTTAAACAGGGAGGAGAAACGTGATGAACCTGAGGTTCCCAAGTATAGAGACCGTGCTAAAGAACGTAGAGAAGATCAAAACCCTGATTATGAGCCAACTGAGTTAGGATCATTCCATGCTGTAGCTCCTCCTGGAACTGTTGACTTAAGGTATTGAAGCTTTATTTTCTTTTCATACATGAGTAATTTTTTTCCAAGTGCATGTCAATCATAATTGCATTGTTTCACAGGATAGCTGATGCACACAAGATATCCATTGAAAATAGCAAATATCTTGGAGGTACCCCAGTCATCACCTGAAAAATTCCTGGTTTCTTATCAAATTTTTTTGATGATGTGTTCTGGGATAACTTATTTAGAATTATAATCTGCTCTCCCATGCCAAATGGTTAACTTATTATCCTGTGTCACTGTAATATAAGCTGGACAGGATTGTGGTTCTTTTACTTTCAATCTGAACATAGAATTGGAATGCATCCTTTGATTTGTGTTATATTTTAGAATGGCAATAGATCACAAAGCTCTGTGGTTGTATTCATATGTACTCTCTTGCATAAGCTAAAATTATTAAACTTTTGAGATTTCAGTGTCCATTCATTTGCATGTATCCCACTATATGTTGCTTTTTGAAAGTGTTCTTATCATTACTGTCTATTGTGTGAATGAATATTTTTCTCTTGGTTGTAAACCTTGTTGGTCTCAAAGAGATTTTGTTGAATGGCTTACAGACACTATATTCTCCCAATTTTCTTTTGTTGTTCTAACATGGTGGTCTGCAGGGGACGTGGAACATACACACTTGGTCAAGGGTTTAGATTATGCCTTACTGCACAAAGTAAGGAGTGAAATTGACAAAAAGCCAGAGGCTGAAGATGAGGATGGAAATTCTAGGTAATGCTTTTCACTTTTTCTAATGTTATATTAATTAATTTTCTGTGCATTAAGCCATATAGATTTACAATTTTTCCACATTTTAGGCATCATGATACCTACTTAGTTACTAAGAATCCTTGGGTGTTTTCTATTATTTCTATTCTTTTGTCAGAAAATCAATTTCTTGCTTAATGGTACTCTGTAGTCACCAGTCACATACTCCCACCAATTCTAACATTTTATATATAGCAAGCAATGCATGTCTAATGTGAAGATGCCTTCAACTTGGGAAGGATTGATGCTGCAGAAACATCTCAAAAGTCTCCATCTTTTACAACAACAATAACAATCGATTCCTTAATTTTGCTTTGGGGTTGGCCAGCTGTCTCCATCTTCTATTTTGATTTGTTTGAACATCTGCATTAAGCTTGCTATGTCGATACACATTTCTGAAGTATCATCATTATTGGGATGTTTTGTTTACATATCCTTGTGAAGCAGCTTGATTGTCGTTATCTCCTAGGTAGAACTTATTTGTCAGTTTGATGTTGCAAAATATGAAAATTAACAGAATGTTATCAGTCATAACAAGAGTTCAGTCCATTATGTGCTTTGAATTTAGTCCATTTAGGTTTGAGCATTGTTATCAAGGAGCTAAGGTGATATCTTTCTTGCATGGAAGAGTAGTAACAAAATGCTATAAGAGTAAATGGAATGGGATTGCAGATTTGATTTGCATTCTTTGCAACACAGACAATGTGTATGTATCATTTTTTCTTCACTTATCCATCAAGTGCCTCGTTCTGGAAACATATTTCTGCTAAGGTGTTCCAAGATGGTTTCCCTTGAGCTATTGCTAAGGTGGCTCATTTTGGTTTCTCTCGAGCTTTTGGAAACAACTCAACTACAAGCAGAATTTTCTCATGGCCATATACTTGCATTTGATTGTTTTGTAACAAGGTTTTCAATAATTCCAGAGGAGTTAGGAAGGACATTCTCTTGAGGGGATTCAATTTTTTTAATGTTTGATTTTGCTTGTAGTGGAGGGTAGTTTTTTTGGTGTTTTCTTTTAGGTTGATCATCCTGATCAATCACTCTTGCATTCTGGTTGAAACTTAACATTTATAAGATTCTAACTTACCCTAAAAACATGTGTTTTGTCTTACTGTTCAAGGAACATCTTTATATATAAATAATGTTTATTTTCATTATTTTGTACACCATCAATTATTTTTTCAGTTTATAATTGCTCTATAAGTTCTGAAGTTTTCAGTTTAATTCTTTAACATGACTATTGTTTTGAACAGATCATCAAAAGAAGATCAACCTGTATCTTTCCGTACAGCAACTGCTAAGGTGCATGAACTAGTCTAACTTCCCATAGTCATATTTTTAATTTGAATTACTTTTAGGTAGGAAGATTATTTAGGTTGTTTCTACAACATCTCTAATATTTTGCTCCATCAAACAATTTCTCTTCCTCTAGTCTGTTTACCAGTCGATTGTGAAGCCTCGAAGTACTACTAAGGCAAATGAAATGTTCCTACCTGGTAGAATGGCATTTATCTATAATATGGTAAGAATTCTGTATTTTTCTTATCAAATCATTTGGAACTATATTTTAACCATTTCTATTATTGCAATTTATCACAGGTGCAAGTGTGTAACTGACTAAAGGCAATATGAATAAGAAAATTTGTTAACCTCAAATTTATAATGCCCTAAATTTTAAGGATAAGGGAGAGAAAGGATTCATATTTTCAACCCACATAATGGGGATTAATGCATTGTTTGTTGCACTGTTGTTGTCTAAGAATGCACGATGAACATTGAAAGTTGTTAATTAGCTTCAACATCATGATTTGAAATAAGAACAAATTAATGTCTATGAAGATGAAAAGGGTACTACGTCAAGTTGTGTGGTTGTAACACTGATAATTTGGATATGTAGAGCGTTCATGACCTTTATCTAATATCTATATATTAACTATTGGTACATAAGAAATGAGTGGTAATTGTATATTTAATTTATAAGCAAACAAGGTCTCCATATGTAAAGGTTACATAAAAGAGACAAACAATACTATAGCAATGTGAGACTAAATCTAGTTACAACTCAAAACCCTAATATAATATTTTCTCTAACACTCTCCTTCAAATTGGAACATCCAGCTTGGAACAAACTCAATAACAATTCATCAAATATAACAAGACATCAAATATAATAAGAAATAACAGATACATAAAGGAATATAAAAACCAATTGCTGCAACAAAAGTAGCAGCAATGGTAATATGAAGAATTTATCTCAGAAAGTAGAATAACTATCAGATATACATTCTGAGGCACAAAATCAATTGTTATAGCAATAGACAGTAATCTACGTCAAGCAAGTAGATAGAGGTGAACTACGCTCAAGGTTTTTTTCTGATTTTTCTATTTTTTTTATTTCCACATTTTCCCCTCATTTTTTACGAAATAATAAACTTTCCTTCTCTCCCATCTTTTCTTTTTTCTTCTTTCCTTTCTCTTCATAAGCAAACAAGGCCTTCATATATAGAGGCTACATAAAAAAGACAAACATCACTCTAACAAATGTGAGACTAAACCCACTTATAACACAAAACCTTAATACGATATTTTCTCTAACATTAACCATACTTTGACTAGCAGGTTGTCATAAGGAATGCTTCTGGATTCTTTTCCTTCTTTAACCTAATGTCTGGGCTGGAAAAATTGAACACCATATCCTAGTGGATTATAGCCTAACGCCTGAATTTGTCTATTTTATTTCCCCTACAGTCTGTTCTCTATCTACTCTAAGAGAGAGAACAATACCATTAAGTTGTGAAGCTAAGTCTATTGTAAGGTTATTACTGTGCCAAGGCACCAGTGCGAGGACCTTCTATTTCGAGGTACATCCTTCTGGCTTACTTGAGAGGAGATGTTAGAGATGCTCACCGGACAGAGAAGAGCCACCAGATAAGTTGCCGAAGGGAAGGGAAGGTAGAAGTTCATGGGGAGAAAGCTGGATTAGGATTATGGAACTTGCAAATAACTTCCAAATACCATAATATAAGTTGGATAGCTATTCAATCTTACAAAATATCTGAGGTGAGGCTCTAGGGTGTGATCAAATCATGCCTTGGTACCCAGGCAGTGCTTAGGCGCCACTTAGGCACCTCCATAATTACTGTAGGTTTATTAAGGGAAATAAAATTTAGCAAGCTTCTTTTCTATTATTGAAGTATAAACTTAAATACATTTCTGTGAATTATTTTTTTGAGGGTTCTTGAGAAGAATCTGAACATAAAAAATTAACATAATGTCACTGCTTATTATATGGTTCTTGGGAAATTTCTTTATATGAACTTGCTACGAAAAGGTTTTCATTGAGCAGTAACTTAGTTTCATAGATATAAGTACATTTGATGGATGTGCTTCAGCTTGAAAAACGAAAGGTTCATTTACTGGATAAGTTCAATTGGTTCATTTTCCATCATAAACGAACATTTATGAGAAACTTCATATTGATTAGTAGCAAGTTATGATAAGAAATTTATTGCATCCATGCATGCTTTTATTAATTGTTTAATGTCCCTCATTAGCAACTTTTTTCTTAGTTTGGAACACTCACTGGTCTGTCTTATTTTTATTCAAAAATCCATAGTTAGAGTGTCTTCTCTTTACACTTTGGAAGGTGCCATGCTTGTTTTTGGCCTTATGCTATCTGAAATTTTCTTTTGTGTTTAGGAAGATTATTTTACTCATGATATCCCCACAACTCTGCACAGAAGTAAAGCAGATTGCCCTGTTCCGGAGGTATTATGAGTTTTTTTTTTTTTTTTTTTCAGTTCTACAAATCGATATCTATCAACTCATTGCCCTTGCATTTTTCCAGGAAGCTGTTATTGTAAGTGTTGATGGTTCTGTACTAGAGCGCATTGCTAAAATTATGTCATATCTTCGTCTTGGATCCTCAGGAAAGGTTCTTAAAAAAAAGAAGAAAGAGAAAGATGCAAAAGGTTCTATATTTCCCAGAGTAGAGTATTTATTTTGAATTTTATGGAATACTTGCCTATGTTGCTGCTATCTAAATATCTTTTATATGCTGTTCTTTTTCTTTAAATCTTACACTTGTCATGTCTCCCACTTAAATATCAATGCAGGCAAAGTTCTAAATGCTGGAAACGGTTATGATGAAGATGAGAAGCCCATACACTCTGAAAATGGATTATCAGAGCATCAAAAAGAAAGAGAAATGCTGCCACCACCACCTCCCTTGAGGAGTCATGTTGATACAAAAGAGAAGAAGCCTTCTATCGCTAGAGGAGAGGAGGATGACATATTTGTCGGGGTTGGAATTGACTATTCCATACCAAGCAAAGATATCAGCCACAGCCCAGCTTCAGAGGATATGGATCAATCTCCAAATAACAAGGAAAAACAGTCATATGTCAACGAACCTGTTTACGGCCCTGTTCCACCTTCCGAGCCTTCTATGGCTTGGCAGCCTACTGTGAGCTTCCCTTAATTAATTATTTGTCATTATTCTAGGTTCTTTGATTGCTACTTTCCACAGTAGAAGATATAGCTCCCGAATATTTTTAATTTATTTTCTAGTTTTATGTGTCATCATTCTTGGTTCTCAGATTGCTACCTTCCACGGTAGAAGAGATAACCCGATTTTTGTTATTGATCATTCTGTTTTAGATTATCTTCTAGTTTTATGGATTTTCTTGTAGTGTACTTTTTTTAAGCTGTAGCTTTTTGCTTGGAATTTTCTAGTAACCAGCGAGAGTTAATTGTAAACTTATTGAACATTTTTGTTGAATAAGTTCAGGACTAATCTGATTGCTGGCAATGTATTTGTTCTTTCCCCTCTTGTGAATTGGTTTTGATATTTTTATCCATTAAAAAGAACTAAAATTCTGCTTTTACCAATTATGTGCAATCACAGATTTTCAATGTGCAGACGCGAGCTTTTATCATTTTATTCCCTTGTTTTTTCTACAGAGTGGTTATGATGCTGTTCAAGCCCAAGTTGCGGCATCCGGCTACCCTGGAGATTGGCAGAATTATCATTATGCAGAGCAGTTTGCTTATCAGGAACAGTATCTTCAGCAGAATCCACAAGAGTTCAACTCACTGGCTGGGGAAAATGTAATACAGGATCCACATTTTATGACTCAAGAAGAGAAGGATAGAGGTCTAGGATCAGTTTTCAAACGGGATGATCAGAGGCTGCAAAAACTAAGGGAGAAAGATGCTCGGGAGAAAGACCCAAATTTCATATCTGAAAGTTATTCAGAATGTTATCCTGGGTATCAAGAATATCATCGTGAAATTGTTGACAGCGATGATGAAGATGACTTTTCCAAAATGGATATGGGTGGTCGGGTAAGAATCTTTACCTTTTATCTTTCAACATGCTTCAGTTGCCTTAGAAGTTAGAATCGATTACCAAATTATCACTTTATCATATTTTATACTCCATTTTCTTGGAGTTTTTTTTTTTTTTAAAAAAAATATATAATCCGAAGCAGTACCTAAAGGTTTCTCGAAACCTTGCTGAAAGCTTTGTGTACTTGTGATACCACCATCAAAAGATTAGCCAGGAAAAAAAACCTAATGAAAAGCTTTGACGTGGCACTCTGTTTCAGGCAAAGGGTCGGCTACACCGATGGGACTTTGAGACTGAAGAGGAATGGGCCACATACAACGAGCAAAAAGAGGCAATGCCGAAAGCTGCGTTCCAGTTTGGAGTGAAGATGCAGGATGGGCGCAAGACCAGAAAGCAAAACAAGGACCAGAAGCTCACAAACGAGCTGCATCAGATTAACAAGATCCTAGCAAGGAAGAAAGGTGAGAAGGGAGACGTTTATGACGATGGACGGTACGATGAAGATTCACATCCTGGAAAGAAGCTGCGCGTTTGAAGCAATTGTCTTGCGGTCCTTGCCCGAATCTTGTTTACTTGAATCCCGTCTTTATCATGTATCTACCCATGAGACTGTTATCTTCCCTGAAGCATCGTTATTACTGTAGCCTGTGTTTTCCCACAAGTGCCTTGCCTTTCCTTCTCCCTCAAATTTTTTTTAAAAATTTTCTACTAACTAATTATTATAAACAGTGTTGAGATGCAAGATTTGCATCCTTCCAAACAGGGTCATAATTAATTCGATGCATTCATATTCCGGGACTCGTTTCCTGTTTTACATCCTCAAAAATCTTGGAAGCATGTTACGATTGCGTTACAAATCCAGATGTTAATGTTGCGTGCATTGTGACCCAAAAAATCAATCCTAACGTCAACCATTTTCTTAAAATCAGAAAAGATATTAGGCACGTTGTGTGCGCTTTTCTAGTGGCCACCTTTTTTAAATTCACAGTCATCGGACAAAAGAACGTTTCTTAAATTTACAATCGATCGGATCCCAAAGGGGGGTTATTTTTAAAAGAGATGTCTTCAAAAAGCTTTCTTAAAATTGTCTTTATATCTTTGTAAAATTTACGAAAGGTTTGACATTTAAATCATTGATTTTTAAACGAAAATCTTTAGAAATATTCTTAGATTAAGTTGAAATTGTGCTATACAGTAAATTTTACTATAAGTTAATTAATTATGTAGATAAATTTTAATTTTTAAAGATGATAATTAAAAAAATAAAAGATGATTTTAGGAAAGTTGCTTAAAAGGACCTCGTGGAAGAATATTTTTTGGAAAGCACAAAAATTGCATAATCCTATGCAAACTTTATATACCGTGGTCATCTGACAACTACCACACTAACCACGTGATCGCAAGTTCGAAACCATTCAAATACTTGGATATTTCACACACCAACCGCCGGACTTTCACATCGCGAAGATTATTTTTCTGTGGTAAACCGGGGTAGAGATGACATCATTGACATCTCGAACCTGTACACGTGGACAACGGATGGCCAAGACACAGAATCTTATCCCCCGCACAAAAATATCACACCCAAAATATATATAAAATGAAAGAAGCACGATGCCCATCGCCTGCTCTCTCTCCTCCTAATCTCAATGGCCAATACCACAGCTCTTTGCCCGCCCTCCACCATCCTTGCCTCTGGCTTCCTCTCCAAGGGTTCAGCTCTCTTCCATGTCCCTTCTCGTTCCCCAAGGAAGAAGACACGGACCACCCAACTTCATGCAAGGCTAGGTCAGGATCCTTGCTCCTTCCGTGGACGCCACTTTCACTTCCCTGTTCATCATGCCCTTGTTGATTTTGTGCAGGTCAAGGAGATGGAGGACAAGACAAGCAACCAGAGAAGAAGTTCATCACCAAAGAGGAGGAACCAGACCAGTAAGTAGTTGTCGTTTCTTAAACAGGACCTTCTGCGTATTGTTGTTTCGTATTTCAGAATCGTGGGTTCTATTCTAATCTGTAAGACCCACCAATGTTGAAGGTGTTGCTATGATCCATGAGCATGGTTGGTGAATGATGAATGCATACAGGTATTGGCAGACAGCAGGAGAAAGAAAGGGGGAGAACCCCATGAAGACACCATTACCATACATCATCATCTTTGGGATGTCCACACCCTTCGTTATCTTGGCCATTGCATTTGCCAATAACTGGATCAAGGTGCCAGTAAGGTGATAAACAGCTCACCATTCCCGGTGCAAGGGAGTTGAGGATTTCTGCTTCAAATCCGTACGGATCGACTACCAGGGGAACGTTAATGGGACATGAGAGTGCAATCATGTATTCGAATTGTTTTTACATATGCATTACGTTCATTCTTGACAAGAGGAGAAATGATTTGAGAATACTGTAGGGTTCAGAAAGATTTATGCTGCATAACATGTCTAGCTCCATCTACTAAAATCATCTACGATTCTAATAAGAGAAAAATGAGCACCATTAACAAAAGGAATCGAAAATATTTGTTAAATATCACCCTGCTATAAGAAAATCGTTCAATAGTGACGATGCTGTTGTTAACAGGGGGGAAAAGCAAGCTTGTGTTGTTTGGGAGCAGGATAAATACTGCAATGAAATCCAATTTTATTTTAATGCAAGTAAATATCTTAAATTTGAGGAAGCCTAATATGAGAAACAGCAACTTCAATGGTAAAATCAGAAGCTTTGGTTGCCAAAAATAGGGTTCGTTGATTCACATTCATTTACCGCAACTTGTAATTGGTAAGGTACCGAGGTCTTCGATTAAACAAGGAGCAGGGGTAAAAGGAAAAGAAGCAATCTAATCATGGGGCAACTACCTAGTTGAATGAAGGAACATAAAAGAACATGATTGACTTTTAGTAGATACGGTAAGCTTGGCACACCCAACAGAGTTGATAGTGGCGTAGTCACTGGTGGGAAGTCTGATAGGTGTATATTGTATTGTGGGAAGAACGCAATATACTGGAATTAGAAGAGCACACGTAGTATGTGACACCCATATCAATAACCCAAAGTGTTTATACCAGAGAGACCTGAAGAAGAAGAAATATAGATACCTGCTACATTAGTAAGAGAGTGGGTATTGCTGTTACCAACATTCAAATGGTCAAGGAGTTGATTTTATTGCTCTTTAGTAATCCTAGGTGCAACAATCTTCTTTTTACCATTTCAAACTAAGTAATTTTTGATCTTCTCTCGTGTTCCTTAGTTTCATATGAATCCACTAATTCCCCTGTTCTTATGGTACATCTATAGAAATTCTGTGAATATGACTGAACCATTCGAAATAATTTTTATTTTATCCTGAATTGGTGCAACTCTTCTTCTATTTTGGTTGAAATCATTTTTTAACTTCTCTCTTATATATATTATCATCACTATACGGTAAAGTTGGATGAAAAGATTTCTTACAAAATTTTCCTTTTATTTTTAAAAGCATTCTCTTGTGACATATACTTTTGATACATTTCTCTACTTTGACCATTCTATTTTACTTTCGTAAGCATCATTCTCTATGATTTCTTCATCCTTGTTTTTATAGGTCCTAAATATCTAAATTTTTTTAAGGGACTTCTGGTTATCAAATTTTAAGTTTTCATCCGTGTTCTTACCACTGATAAACTTACACTCTTCATATTCAATGTCAGTCCTATTTAGACTACTTTGGAACTACGATTGGGATTATAACTTAAAATAAAAAGTAAACCTTTTGAAAGTAGTATTAGTTCTATCTTTTTATGAATTTTTATATGCAAAAAAAAAATTAAACCTAATGATTCATGAACGTTGTTTTGAAATTTTTTTTGAAAAGGTTATTATAGCTTTTAAGAAAACATGGCCGTGAGCTATTGGAACTTGATTTTGCTTGCATTTGAACTAATACCTTCTTCATAGATGTTGTAAACCAAGAAAAGATACCTTTAATTTTCATTAAAATTTAAATCAGGAGAAAAGAAAAGTCTGAGGACTTGAAAGGAGTCCTCCCATTATCTTGTTGGAGCAGGCATGATAATTTCAGAAATATGACAAATAGTCGTCTAAATCATGTGTCTATTCGTTTGCTGCAGATCACTCAGATCTCTATTTTAGTTCTTGCAATGCTAGATTTAAAAAAAAAAAAAAAAAGACTACAGATGATCACTAATCTGGTGTACATATATATATTAATTACTGAATCGTTCGATGGGTAGGCACCAAGTTTAGCACGAAACCCATGTTCTTCCAAGATTGTTGTACCTGAACGAACACATTGATCTTCCATTCCTGTTGTACCATCAATGGTAATGCAAGTGCTGAAGCATAGAATTAACCAACATCGAGAAGAGACCATTTTTTGATAATACGATTGACGAATTAAACGATTGCATCAAGACCATCCTTTTTCAATTGGCGTAATCGTAGGAGAAATCCGCTACGCCGACCATCAAGCTGAGAACCTGGGACAGGAGGTAACCGCCGCTCACCACGATTAGGATGATGATCACGGCGGTGACGGGGTTCCTCAGGAGGTCCAGGATGGGCTCAGCGATGGCGGAGACTACACCAGTACTGACAGTGAGAACGTACAACACGTACCTCCTCATGTTGTCCCAGAACTCCTCCACCAGAGGACCGCCGTCGGGAGGACCCAGGGCGAGCGCCTCCTTGCCGTCGATTCCCAGCAGGAGAAGGGCAAGTCCTAGTGAAGCCGCACCCGAGATCATCCATAGCGGCGCCCTTGAGCTCCCGCCGTCCTTTGATCTCGTCGCCGCCCGAGCGACGGAAGACGGTTTTCGGAACGACGGCGGTGGATTCGGTGTGGGCAAGGAAGACGCCTTGATCGGGAGGGGGCGGAATCGGAGGGCGCCTTGCTGTCTAGGGGAGGACGGGAGGTGGGGCTTCAAGCTGCTGAAGAGAGCGGGGGAAAGCATCATCGGCGACTCTCGAGGGTTTCTTCTTCTTCTCTAGTTGGAGGAGGAAGAGAAGACATGAACCCGAAGCCTTCCGTTACCGCTGCTGTGGTTGTCGTTCCCTTCCTTATCCATTGTTTTTTTTTTTTTATTTAAAAAAATTAACCTTAATAGTAATAACGATCGATCTTACTTAAATGATTTATCTGGATTATATTCCTTAAACTCAGATAAATGGGTCATTAATTTATTAATCACCACGAGCGTGCTAGGGATATCCCTGGCAGACCTCTCCGTCGACATAAAGGCCCTCCCTTTCACTCCCCTCGCCTTCCGGTGGATAAAGTGACGTTTTCTCCTCCGGAGGGACGACGAGAAGCAGCCATGGCCGCCGCGTCGGCTTCCTCCGCTCTCTACCTCTCTCCACTCTGCAATTCCCCTGCTCCACCCACAGCAAGACCTTCCGCCGTCTCCTTCTCCCTCCGGAAACCCGCCAAAACCGCCTTCGTTTTTGGGTCTCGCCCTCCCCCTTCTCACCGGAAGGTTCGAGCTGCCTCGGAGGTGCTCGACTCTCCCGGAACACTAGCACCCGAGGTGAGATTGTCCGTTTTGGAAACCTTGCTCTTTGCATGTTCATGTGGTTTTCGTGTTTGGGGTGATGATGGGTTTTGTCGAATTCGGTGTTCAAGGCCGACGGATTGGAGGATTCCGGACCGTCTCCAGTTGCGGCTGCCGCGGATGTCGATAAGGTACATTTTTCCTTTTTTTTTCCCCTTCACTTTACGTGTCTGGTCCCCTTTTTCTTGGCTCATGCAAGATTTCTTGCTTCCTGACTTTCCGAGAAGATGTTTATAGATTGATTTGTCATCCCGTGATAAAGAAATGACGATTTTGGGACAATAGTTGAATTTACAATAAATGATATTTTGGGAGCAAGTCCTTGGTGGGCTGCAGGAAGGTTTTTTATGTAATGTCTTTGGTGAATTGCTGGCTGTTAAATAGGAAAGCTTTTCCCCTGGTTGCTGCATTCGATCTTGTTGAAAAACATTGCGGAATCTTTTGGTCTGATGGTACAATGAAAGATTTTTATGTATTGATTTGTTATAAATAATGTTTTAATTCTTTGAAAAACATAAATGGCCTTCCCATGGATTGGGTTTTTGACCATCTTTCAAAAAATGTGAGTTTAATATAAAAAAGTTTGATATCTAAAACAATAAAAACTAAATGTATAACATGCATGCTATCAACAACATTCATCAAATTACTTCAACATTTAATTATCTTTCAAGCAAAAGAAAATTCAAAAAAGATAACTTGAGAAGTACATATAGTTATCCTTCAAACGTGTGTGTGCTCACTAGCCAACCATGACTATAATTACCATCTCGTCTTGACTAATTCAATCTAAAATCATGGTAGAGGCCAATGCTTGAAAATTCTGGTTGGGCCAGCTAGTCAAACGGGTCCAACATTGAACCGGTGGTATTTCCAGTTTACCAACCCATTGTTGGACCATTTTTACAGTGCAACCAGTGGGTTTGATCAAACTGGATGGTTGAACCAATATGGTTAGCAGTAAAACCAGTTGATATTATTTCCTATAATTGGGTGAATAAAACACGACCTATTTTTTAAAATTTTTCTCCCAATCCTAATGGCATGTTCTCAACTCTCAACTTCAAGCCTATCGACACCTAAGCCCTCCTTCCTCATCACCAACAATTGACCATCTGTGTTTCAAAGGGGTTTGGAGGTTTATAGATTGAAGGGAATCCTCAGCAATCATTTATGACTTGAGGGGGGTTAGGGTAGTGTGAAGGGATCATGTGCTCAATGGATTGCAATGGATCAAGGTCATAGTGTGCTCGACAAATGATGGTTGGAGGTAAGTAGGTAGCCCCTGTTAGACGATAAGTTTTTGACATAAGTACCACATGTAGTAAATGTAGAAAAAAGAACATTCTCAAGAATATTACATCTGTAGACATGGTCTTTTTTTTGTAGGTCAAATCAAAACAACAACAACCTTAATAAGTACGATGGTAACCAATGCACAACCATTGAATAGAGCAAGGTGAAAATTTTCCCATGTTAGGGTATCTTGAACAAAACACACATCCAAAAAATCTTTAAAGGCAAGCAAAAAAGAGATTTATGAAGAAACAAAATGCAATGGAGAATATACCCATAAACAAAGGCATGCAATTGATGACATGCATTAAGGACTGTATCCAGCCACAATTGCTAAGGTACCTCCATCCGCACCATGAGTCCTAGTAACATCTAACAAATGTTGATGTTTGCATTTAACTACACCATTTTGTTGAGACATTCTAGGGAAAGAAGTCTAATGAAGAATTGCATGTGATTCACAGAAGAGATGTATCACATGGAACATATTCAAGTGTATCATGAGTTTGAAACACATGTAGTAGCTCAAAAAATTGAGTAATTATTTCATTGAAAATGATTTTTATGACATCAACCATGTAAGTCCCATCTTTGAGAAATTAGTCCCAAGTTATACAAAAAAATCATCAACAAAAATAATAAGTATCTAAATCCTATGATAGACTTAGCTTGAAAAATATCACTAATATTAAAGTAAACCAACTCCATGAGAACATTACTTTACTTTTCTTGATGTGGTGGATAGGAAGAATGTCAGAGTTTTCCAAGTTGACACAATTCACATTGAAAATTATTGATTGATACCAACTTAGGTAAAATGTTAACTTATCCAAGGAAGGATGCCCTAAAGGGCAATGTCACATGCATGGAGACTTAATAGTACTGAAAGTATAAAGAGATAGTAGATTGCTTGTTGCCATGGAGGCAATACATGTTGCTGATTTCGATTCCTGAACCAATTTGTCTCCCATTCACATATCCTGTATAAGAAAGTAAGTGGGAAAATAAGTTAATGCATAATGATGGATATTAGTGCATTGACTAATAACAACAACAACAATAATTCAAGCCAAGATCTTACTACGTGGGGTTGGCCATATGAATTCTTTTTTTCCAACTATTTTTATTTAATATTGAATCTTTGATTAAATTATATAAATTTAAATATTTTCTTACAATTACTAAGTAGTTTTAGACTTACTTTTACTTATTTTAAATTTTTTTACACTAATTAATTCCCCTTTTGTAACTGGGGCATTCCTTGGTTTCCTAAGGATATGATTAAATCACCGAAGTAGATTTTCTCTTATTTTCAATAAGTGCAACTCTTACTCTATTTTTAATAAAATCGTTTTATAGGTTATCTTTTTAATATTACCGTTCATCCATCTTAGCATACACATCTTAGTAACGCTGACTTTTTGCATATAGTTATGTTTATAGCTCAATATTCTGAGTTATAAATATAATTGGGCAAATGACAATTTTATAGAATTTTCTTTTTAATTTTAAAGGTAGCATATTGAATGAATTGCAACATATATCATGTTCAAACTTATTTTTTCCTGCTTTTGACCTTGCATATGAAATACACATGCAAATTGCACCGGAATGATTTTATATTATTGATTTTCATTGAATATAAATTAATTATTAAATAATATGAGATTGAAAAATTAAAGAAGAATATAGTTAACTCAATCAATTTACAATTTATGACTTTTAGTGTTTTAAAATTATTATTTTCACCACACATATTTCTTTCTTATGTGCTTAAAATGAATACTAAATTCTTAAGTTTGAAACATATTTCAAGAGAAATATAATTCAATGCAAACATATCCCTTACATGCCAATTTCAATTTGACTTAAAATGCAAATGCAAGAAGGCATAGCTTACACAGAAGATATAAGACCATTTTTGCATAAATGGATCATTAACTAAAGAAAATAAATTATTCAAATTGAGGTTTAATGAAATTAATTGGGTCTCTTCTTCTACTTTCCTAGATGGCACCTAAGCAGAAGATACGAATCAAGCTGAGGTCCTACTGGGTGTCTCTGATTGAAGACTCATGCAAGCAAATAATGGATGCTGCACGGAACACCAATGCTAAGACCATGGGCCCTGTGCCCCTTCCAACCAAGAAGCGTGTCTACTGTGTTCTCAAGTCTCCTCATGTCCATAAGGATGCCCGATTTCACTTTGAGATCCGGACACACCAACGCTTGATTGACATCTTATACCCAACTGCACAAACGATAGACTCATTGATGCAGCTAGATCTCCCTGCTGGTGTTGATGTGGAAGTCAAACTCTGAGAATATGACACGCAAAATATTTTGTAAGGCTTGTTTATTTCAGCATCATGAACTTACCATTTGTATTTTTCTGTTAGTTGTATCAATCTTCTTATGTAAAGGACAAGATGAAAGTTTGCGCATCTATCACCTTCACGATATTGTTTTGAATTAAAGGTGAATTCCCATCACACGTGTATTTCTGAAGTTCTTTTTATCTAAAATATTTCCATTATTTCGGAATAAAAATTGTAATATAATTTCACAACCTATCGGTGGGTATAATCCTTTTGGTATAAATGGTTTATCAGTCTTGGTGTGGATATTCTCGGTTGGAGATCAAACTCAAGTTAAATGTTCTATCATTAGAAAAGAGGGAGATCATTGGTTATTTATAGTTTGATTATGATTATTATAATGATCAATAGAATATGTAAAGTTTAACGAACCATTATGAAAATCATGGATTAAATTCATTGAGAAACGCTTTGTGGAATAAAGATTAAACTTTGTGCTACTTTTATGTATTATCTATCATCCATGATTGAGAAGATTCCTTTTTTCCTCTTTTGAGATGTGACAAGTTACCATTTGTGATATTTGCATTTATTCATTCATAATCTTGAATATCTATATGGACTATTGATATTGCATTAACTGTGAATGATTTTGGTGTGATTATATGTCGTGAGGCTCGTTGTTATACTTGAATGAATGATTTAGAAATATTAGTAATCAAGCAAAGAAGAGAAGAAGGCTAAAAAGGTCGATAAGGAAGCATGGACTCGGAGAAAATAAAGTAGACTTCGGCCTCATCTATGACAATTGTATTGACCCTAAGGGGGGGTTTGTGTACTCGGAATTTGACGTAATTGAAAATTTTTTCTGTCAGATTCCGAGTCATGAGGTGTTTGTACATTTTGGAATTGAAATTTTCAATGAATTTGAATTCCAATCATGTGTAAAGGTTGGGAAAATGAATTCTAAACCTAAAATGTCAAAATTCATTTTCCAAAAGATCGCTCGACGCTCACCCTCCCTTGTTGAAGTATATATTGTTAATATTTTTTATTTAATTAATTATTTTAATATTTGTTTATTAAAAATAAAAATATTAATTATTTTATTATTATTAATATTATTTAATTTTATAATATTAAAATCATAAATATTATTTAATTCAATTATTATTATTATTTTATTTATTATATTATATTATTTAATATATAATATCAAATTTTCAAAAACCATATAATTTTCCTAACTTTCTGTGGTTAACACAAACGAAGTCTTAAAAGTCATTTATGGCTAATAAAATATTTAGAATTATATTTTTTTATAATCAAAGTATTTCAATAATTATTTATTATTTACTTTCATTTATTCACTTCATAATAATTATATTTTTATAAAAGTTATTTATTATTACATTACGAGGAATATAGAATTTATAATTATCCTTTTGTTGTTTTAAACATATATTATAACTAAAAAGTTATCAATTTTTGTAATTTTTGATTTATTTTATATAATGATATACTTAATTAATTGATAAATAATATATAAACATTTAATTTAATAATATGTTCATTTATTAATGTAAGTAATTCATTTCTTGATTAATTACATTTTCACTAATTACTTTAATTCATTAATTAACTTTATTAAAAATCAATTCTATTCAATTTCCTTCAATTCTGTCATGTGCACAAACACCTAAATTTCAATTTCTGTTAAATTCCTGAACGTGCACAAACACCTAGATTTTGAATTCTTTCCATCAAATTCTGTAGAATTTAAATTCCGTTAGAATTCAAATTCTGTGGAATTTAAATTGTAGGTGCACAAACATACCTTAAGTCAACCTAGGAATACCTTTAAGTCAAAATCAGATGTTTGTTGTAATTTGAAGTTCAAATGTTGACAAGTTTACTTGTATCGAGTTAAAGTAAATCTCTTGACTAAAAATTAAGAACCTTTGGATGTTTGGCTAATTTCCCAACCACCATGTGTTTGAATTTTACTCATTTTTCGAATGTATTGTTTGTGTTTTATTAGATTTTACTTGTGTTGTGTTGTGTTGTTATTAGAAAGTTAGAAAAGTTGCGTGTAGTTTAAAATTTTGATGAATAAATTAAATTATAATATTAATATTATTAACCTTATAATAAAATTAAATTACAATAGATATTTAGAATTAAAAATAATATTGAGGAATAATTGACAAAAAAAAAGAGAATAATAAAATTATTTGACTAAAAAAACGAAGGATGCATTATTATATACATTATAATTTTAAAAATAAGTTATTTGTGTATATCACAAAAAAAAAAAACAAAAACAAAAAAAAGTTAGAATAATCGATTAATTATATACGTTATAATTGATTGATTATATTAATTTGACTAAATATTGGTTCAATCAAATTAAATCAACGAAGATGTAGATGACAATGTATCGTTGTCTCTTAACTCTTGTCTTTGATAATAATTTGACTACTTATTATCTTTGATAGAAAGTTGAGATTTCTTGATGTCTAATAAGATAAGGAAGATAATTTCATGTAGACAGAGAATATGATTTTTCATATGCAAAAGTTTTTAAAGGCACATCTATAATGAATGCAGATAGAGATGTGCAAACACTCGTAAACGAAGATACAACGATAAAAATGAGGTCACGGGTGTTTTTGACACTTACAGTAGTAAGAGTTTTTAACGTTAAATGAAAATTTCCTAACTTTCAAACCATAAAAGATTTAAAAGTTGAGAAATTTTTAATTTTTATATCTAAGAAAGTTAAGAATTTCTATTAAAACTTTAACAGAAATAAAGAAAAAGAGACGTGAACTCAAACTCACTAATTATTACTAATAAGAATAAAAGATTGGTCACTTAGAATGGTATAACGTTAATGTAAATTTGAATCATTTAATTTACGTTTACTGTTAAATATTTTATCTTAATTTAAAAAGAAAAAAGATTGTTACACCAAGAAATAACCATATTATAGTGATAGGTATAATTCGTAAGATAGGCCGCAAGTAAATACTGTAAGTAAAATTAGTAATTATCGTTTTATGATATAAAACATATATAACATAAAATTTTCAAATTATTAATACGCTCTAATTCCTCGTATCTTGTGAATCCCTAGTTCACAGGTTTGATCCTGCTCGAGGCCTCCCTGGTTCTAACTCAGCTTCCGCCACTTCGTCGCCGGCTGGCTGTTCGCTCACCGCTGCTCCACCATTCCTCCAACGTAGGGTCTTCTGCCAATTTCAAGTTCTCTTCTACCCCCGGCTTCTCCGCTACTGCTACTCTACCGCACCATATTCGGTTCGGCTGGAAGAGGTTTCCATTGTGCACGCAAAGGTGGGTAGAGATGGTCGGCCTCTCGGTTGGGGAGAAGCATTTTATCAGGGGAGGGATTGAGCAGGACCTTCGGTCAGACGGCCGCCAGAGGCTTCACTTCCGGCCCATTTCTATTGAGACCGGAGTTATTCCACAGGTTGGGTTCGATGTTCTGCCCAGTGGTTTGACTTTTTTTTCAAGATTCAAAATATTGGTTTTTTTTTTTTTTTTTGTGATAGGCGACTGGTTCGGCCAGAGTTCGTTTGGGTTTTACCGATGTTATTGTTAGCATAAAGGTATACATGTAATCCTTCCTTTCGGTCGAGAGTATGCTGATTATGTCGGTCCTTCTTTTTCTTAAAAAGCTTATGCCTTTCAAATCAGTTATGCACTTGAAGCCCTTTTCATTATGCACTTGAAGTCTTGTTTTATCGACAGAGTAATTAATATGTTCGTCATGTTGTCTATTATTTAATACGTTGATATACTTCATACAGGCTGAGCTTGGGAAACCAAGCCATCTTCATCCTGGCAAAGGAAAAACTACTATATACCTTGAATGCAGTTCGACAGCTGGTCCTGCTTTTGAGGTTTGTGAGTTTATTAACTGAATCGTTTTGGATCGTATGATAATAGTGTGTATATTATGATTACCATTTTGAAGGAGATTCTGTGTATTATGCTTCGTCCGTGTATTATGTTTGGCCTGGTGTCTTTTATATACATGCTACAAAGCACAGGCATTACCTAATTTATCATATTATACTTTTTGGAATGATGTTATATTTATTTGCGGAATAAGTCCCAGATTTTCAGTAAAGAAACGTTTCTTATCAAGTTTATCTTTATCATATATCATAAGATGGAAATCCCAACAACACACTCCATTTATATCTGACGTGCTGCCATTTTACAAACTTCCTAGGGAAAAGGAGGGGAGGAGATGTCCTCAGAACTCTCACTTGCTCTGCATAGATGCTTGCTTGGAGGTAATTTCTTAGTAATTTTCTTTTCCTTCTAAGATTCTATTTAACATTCATGCTAAAATAGGCCATCACTTGTATGGTGGGTAACAAAGGTAGAATACACGTAAATATGTACTGAATTTTTAACAGTATCTGCAATGTAAACAAGCTTCAAGCAGTCGCAACAAAACTTAATTGCAGAACTGAAATTAATCATCTATTTCATAGTGTGGTATCCTTTAGCATCTTAATATATTTCCGGAAAATGTAGATGTTATCTTTTATGTAAGATTAATGGATACCCACATGCACATCTATGTTGAGACAATAATGCATTTACTATAGATTTTTTGGGGAAAACCTTTCTTACTGATTTATGTCCCTTTTCTTCAACATATGCAATAACGTGCTGTTTGTCTCATTAAACTATAAATTTCATGTTATTAGAATTTTCTAGTCATCATGATAGATACACAGAATGTTGGTTTGTTAAACATGAGCATGTACATAAACTGCTATGATAGATGAGTGGTAATACAATAATAGATAAGTTAAAAAATGGTTTCATTCAGAATAGAGTAGTAATCCTCCCAATTGATGATAAAATAAGAAAAAAGTCTTTGATGGTTTGATCATAAGAACAATAATTCCTTGAACTTCTGATTTTAAAATTGTATTTTCATACCAAAATAAGGTCGATTTTACTTCATATTATGTATGCCTGTATAGATATTGTTTAAATCTAATGTGAGGATTGGAGGAGTATGTGATTTAAATTTTCTTTTTATTTTATAATACAGGGTCTGGACTTGATCTCTCTTCTCTAATACTTGTGGAAGGAAAGCTATGCTGGGACCTATATATTGATGGACTTGTTGTAAGTTCAGACGGGAATCTACTGGATGCATTAAGTTTTGCCGTTAAGGTAATTTTCTTGGCAATAAATAATCATATTATGACATATCTGTATTGTGTACAGCCTCCTACATGTGTGGGCTTGATTTTTGTTTTGCTTTTCTCACAAGTGAACTTTTTCTCTTCATTTACTTTTGCATTGATATGAGTTTGTGACCATAGAATTTACACATTATTAAATCTGATTAATCAAAATATTTCCAAATTTACAAGTTTGAAATGATTGTATTATGATATCGGGGAAACAAACCATTCTTGTGGTTATTACACCATAATGTGACTTATTCGATGATCTTTTGTTCTCACCTTTGTTTTAACTTAAAATTTTTGTGACAATGGTCATTGCTCAGTTATCTATATTTGTTTGGATATGGTGAATCCTTTTCTGCTGGTGCGAAATAATTTCATCGTAAGAGAGAAAATTAGTTGAGGTCTTTTGCCAGGCTGTGACCAGTACAGTCACGGAATGGGTACCATGTATACTCCCAAGGATGTCTATTTTTTGGAGCTGTTGAGTTTAGTTTGGGTCCTGTAATCAGGGAATGGTTGTGTGGTTTGTTACAACTTGTAAGCTTGTCTTAGCTTATTGGTTTTTGTCTCAATGCAAGTGTTTCTAGTTACCTTTACAAATTAAACTCTTGTAGATTTTGTATATTTTATTTGTTTCCTTTGGCGTTAGATTGCAGAATAATAATTTATTTCTTTCCACATATTTTCCTCCGAAAAAATAAACTTGCAACACATTCTTAAATAAATTGGCATATGTTTATTAAATAGTGTTAATTTTTCCTGTAAGTTGCTGATTAAATAGCTACCTTGATCATCTTTATCCTAATGATTCATGTTTATTTTACAATGCATAATCTAATGCGTTTCTGACTAGGCTGCTTTGAGCAACGCTGCAATACCAAAAGTTAATGTTCTTCATGATACATCAGTGGAGGAGGAGACAGAGGTTGATATTGTTGATGAAGAGTATTTGCAGCTTGATACATCCAATTTTCCTGTCATCATAACTTTAACTAAAGTAAGAAAACGGAAACACAATTCTTTTCACTTGCGTGCTAGAGATTTGAAATCACTATTTTTAATCAGCGTGGCATACGTGGACTTGGGTAGAAATTGCATTACGACCTTTGGTATGGAGAGTTCTTTTCCCCCTTTATTGTTAGATGATCAGATGTATTCTTTTCTACCAGTTGGTAGAGGTCTCTTATCATCCCAAATTTATAGTTAGCTGGACTATAAAAATGCCAACCACAGTCAGGTGTTTCATGCAAATTATTGGTCAACAAGAAAGAAAATTATCCATTCTTTTGTCGCCATTCCCTTGTTTCTGACACATCGCTTCTTGTGCCAGCCGTATTAAAATTTCATTTTTCCACAGATAGGCAGACATTACATTGCAGATGCAACACTGGAAGAGGAATCACAAATGAGCTCTGCCGTATCAATATCTTTGAATAGACATGGACAAGTTTGTGGCTTAATCAAGCGTGGTGGCGCGGGGTTGGATCCGAGCGTGATATTTGATATGATCTCTGTGGCAAAATATGTTAGCAAACAACTCCTAGATACGTTGGACTCAAAAATCAATGCCGCGGAAGCTTCGACAGAATAAACAATATAGTTTGAAACAAGTATATCTTGTGATAAAACCTTCATTACAGATCTTTTTCTTTTGATTAACGAGACATTGTTGTCGATTTAAACTTGGTGGGAACATGAACCTGGAGTTGATCGATCGAGGTTGTGCTGTAGATTTTTTTAATCTTGTTTATGGATATTCATTCAAACGGAAATATGACATTGGTCGACGGCAATAATTAAATTGAAACGAACATGAGGTGAGTTTCTCGTTCAAGATGATGACATTTTAGATCATCAATAACGCAAGACTTGGATGGCCATCAGTTGTGAACAATGGTCATTGCACTGAAGCAACAAGATTATATACAATCTGGTCTACCGTTACCGTAAATATAACTTCAAATTATGCTGAATGAAAGAAACCCAAGTACAGTTTACGAGGAAAATATGGCAAATTATATTAATGTAATCTCCTCCCATTCTTAGATTCTTACAGAACTAGTTCTTAATAAATCATGTGATGAATTTCTATTTTTATATCGCATGATTTGCACCGCTGTAAGATCATCAATCCGCAAGAAGACAACCCATACATCGCAGCAATAACTAACATTTTTTTGACAATACAGTGTTTTTGTTTAGATTTAAACTCTTGGTCCCATAATGAAGTAAAGAAAGATTAACTGAACTATTCATTAATAATAATAATAATACTAATTAACATTTTTGTAATGATATTACTTTTACAGACTTAAACATAGAATTCATAAAGGTTGGCATGGAACTTCATCATCAGGTTGGATGGTCATGGCAGAAGCGAGAAGAGCAATTGCAACACAGAAGCAAGGAGAGCGATCGCAAGAAAGAAGATCGATGACCGGTGTTGGGAGGAGAAAAATGAAACCACATGTGCATGACCAATCCTTAGAACCAAAAGGTGGTTTGAACTTAGAGATACCTACCTCTACCCCATTCTCAAATGACTACCAAAGAGTCTACTAAAATGGATATAAAGTTCTGCCAAAATTCGTAGACTACTAAAGTTCCGAATGACGATATAAACCTTAACCAATAGTACGATACTTATACCCCCATCCTAAAATGGATCGACCACAATCAAGGAGAATATGTTGTCTTAATTAGGGAAACAGGTGATGCTACACGGCTTTAGAGAATGGACAATCAAAAGTTGGAAAACATAGAAACACGAAAGTCGAAAATCCCAGTCACTAGAACAGAAGCAAATTCACCGCAGGACGAAAGTCCATTTATTATTTAACAGAAAATGGTCTTAGGCATATTACAGGTCCACGTATTTGAGATATGTTTCGATATTGTCATGCTTAATAGGAGAAGCAGATTGAGAGCTCAGATCACAAACTTTTCTTGATGTAGTATCAACCCCTACTCAACCATGACGTTTCCATTACCGCTTAGGCCATCCCACCAGTCGAGGCCGTTCTGATTATCTGAAAGAGAGCTGTCAAGACATAATATGGTTTGAGTCAGTTTCTACAAAGACATCGTTTTCCTTTGACAAAATTTTATGCATCTTATAATAAGTGTTTGTTTCCCTTGACATTGATGTTATGGTAAGAAAATGCCATACAGAACATGCTTACAAGAAAAATAACTACAACAATTAATTACATAAAGCATATAGAACGTTATCATAGTAACCAATAGAATTAGTGAAGCTAGAGAGCCAAAAGCTCACACCATTTGAAGATACAGGAGAAGCTTGTCATTTGCTCAGCTTCAATCCAAGCTTTCCACAACAACTAGAAACATGCAATAATTTCTAATTTCTTTTCAGGTTCTTTGGGACTACTATACATATTAACCTAGTTGTACTAAAAAGTTTCTCAGGTTTTTGAAGTCAATATTATTATCATAGCTATTTATCTAATCAACCTGAAGTATACATCAAAACATTCTAGCCTTAACTCCTTAATTAACAGCACGGTTGGTTGCTCTAGCGCCAATTTTTCCAAATCACTTGACTCCCTTAGCTTGAATTCTAGCCTTTAGCCCTTAAAATGCTACTCGAAAGTTAGAAGAAATCTTTCTCATTCTGCACATAAGTGGAAAGTGTCGTTCAAGAGAAGGCATTGTTAGGGCCATGAGCATGCATGCACAGACAGAATTCAACATAATGAATGCAGTTTTGCATCGGTAGTACGAAATCTTGTCGATTTATGACGAGGCATGGACGTCTTTTATTCACATGAATAAAGTCACGAAGAGAAAAAAAAAAAATCATATGCAAATTACCGAAGAAATAATTGAGAATACTTGAAGATGCATATATTGGTAGTTCAAAACAGAAAAATCCGTCGATTAGGGAAATCCTTCGAACAACAACGAAATCAAAGAAAAAAAGCCAGAGTATGGATCCATGGATGGAGGGGTAGAAGTAAGTAAGCAAGTAAGAGAGGAGAGGAGAGGAAGCATACAAGATCCGACGACGACGAAAACGAAAAAGCCCAGGAGGATGGGGCCGACGGGGTAGTCGTTGCCCTTCTTGACGGTCGTCTCGGGAACCAACCCTCGCCTGGTGATGTTCTTCTGGAACCTGGCGACCTTCCGGTCAGCTAGCCGCTTTGAGGTCGTCTGCCGCGTCACGGATCGGAAAACAGCAGAATTCGGTCAACGCATCGCAAGGGCAGAGAAACGAGAGCAAAATACAGAACGAAAGAGTGTTCGACGAAACCAGATCGGGGCCTTGGGGGGGATGGGAAGGAGGAAGGGGAAGAAGGAAATCGGGAGCGGAGTTCCTACCATTCCGTCTGACGATGGGGAGGAGCCGTGGAATCGCAGGGGCGGCGATGAGCTTTCCGCCTGGCGTTGGTGGAAAGCCTGAAACAGAAGACACGACGCTTCGGGTCTTCTCCGCGTACCAACCAACTCGTTGTTTAGTTTTTAATTTAGATTTTTTAAGTATCTATGGATTAACAATTAGTAAAATTAGCAGTCAACAAATTTCTTGATAATATTGAAGGCGACAACTCTAAGACATGTGGTAATGATTCTAACCATTCTGTTTATAAAGGAAGACAGGAATAATAATAATAATAATTTGAAACTCTCTCTCTTCGTTAAGACTTGACTGTATGATATATTGATCTATTTAAACTCTTCTCACTCCCTTAACTATAATTTCATAATCGAGCTGTTATTTTAATAATATTTACCTTTTATCAAAAAAGTATCTATAAATTAACATACTTACATACGTTTATTAACCATTACACTAATCATATGATCGCAAGTTCAAATTTTGATGAATTCAAACACGCAAAAAAATATATCTCCCACTTACTAAAGAATTAATTTCTTTTTGAGACCAGCGTGTTTTCTTCTTTGATAAATTTAAACTATATATTGTCCTTTTAGTTATTCTGTAATTCAAACTTTTCTTATTAAATTTAATCACATCGTGATCGTGGTTTGATAGTTAGAATTTTAAGTAACATACTTTACTTTTAGCTTTAAAAAAAATATCGCCTTCGGCCTACGTTATTGTCAGTCTCTCTCTCATCCACCGTGTGCGCTTCCCTCTCTCGGTATTTGACTTTAATGTCGCGTTGCGACGCGATCATAAATGAAATTGACTTTGATCAATTAAGTTATTATAATCATTATAAAAAATTAAATTATTACACTGGATTAGTCATATCAACTCTTTGTTCCCGTAATTTGAAATCCACGGTCCGGTCGAATCGTCTCTATCTCGTCTGTATAAGTGTATATGCACGAAAGGAACGATTAGATTTGCTAATTATGTAATATATTCATTAATTCGTTTACCTTAAAATCCATTAATTTAGTAACTTTTGTTGTGAATCTGCCGTAACATATTCTATTCCGTCATATTCCTTCATCGATTGGATCTTCTTACCCTTTGGACTTAATTGATGGTATATTTTTCCCGAATAATAATAATAATAATAATAATAATAGATGAATTAGCACTCTTCGGTGGGTGATATTTTGCGCTTGGCCTCCGTGCACACGGCAGGAACCACACGCCACACTGCCTACGCTCACCTCTCACAAAACAAGCGTTTGCTCACCTGCCGGGGACTCGAGCCAAAAGTCGCAAAACGCCGCTCCTCGTCGACATGCCAGGGATTGAAGGTGACCAGCACGCACCATCTCGGGAAGGAGAATGGATGGGTATAACACGAAGCAAGAGTCGGTCGAATCTCTTCGCTAGGGTTTTGATTGGAATATTCTTCCGGGAGATTCCAAGAGAAGATGGAGGTTTTGTTCGCCTGTTGTCGTCATCCTTTCCGCCTTCCTCGGCCTTCGTTTCCTCTTTCTGTGTCGGATAGCGACCCCAGGACCAGGTTGGGAACCTTCGCCTTCCGCTCTGCTCACTCCAGTGCCAGGATCCTCAAAACCAATCGCAAGTCGCCGTACGGGAGGCTCGTCTCCTCCTACCGCGGCGAGGAGGAAGATGACGACGACGATGAGGTGGAGGAGGAAGAGGACCGGAGAGAGGAGGATTCTTCCGAGGATGAGGTGAGCGTCTGTTCACTTCGGTGTTTACCGAAGACGTTGCTTGGGATTCTTAGTGGAATGAAGTGATTTTCGTCTGGGATTTTGGTAGTCGCTGTATCATTCGTATTGCTGCCTGCAATACTGAACTGATCCTTCTTTTTTCAAATTTCCAACACGCTTGAATTGTCACTATAGATTTTTGCGTTTGAATCACATGATGGATAGCTGGCAAAGTAGGTACTTTTTCAAGCACACACGTTGCCTTGGTTCCTTGACATAGTTACATCCCCTGACAGGTGGCGTACTCTATTTTAAGTTGGAAGAGTGAAAATTAGCAACCAAGAAAACAGTGAAGTCGTTGTTAGCATAATATGTTATTTTTTTCCTTGTGAATAAAGTAGATGGAAATTCTACTGCACAACAATAACAAAGGATGTTTAATAGTTTCTAGTCACATAGTAGCTACTTGACTTTTGTAGCATTTTGGGGTTAATATGATGCAGTTGATGGTTGGGATTCCTTGTTGGATACTTGGATTTAACTTGGAAATGGACTGTATACATTTTATTAGCATTTTTGGAATCAATAGACTATTTTTTAGGTTCTAATGGTTTCTACCTTCGGCAGGAAGACTCGGAATCATTTGGCAATGATTCAAAAACTCTCCATAAGCTTTCAAGGCGTTATTTAAGAGATGGTACGATGGACATGGTGTATTTTAAAGACGAGTTTGCATTTCATCCCTAATTTAATATAGCTATTGCAGGGACTCAGATATTACAAAAGAACGTGCGTGGAGGACGATCATCAAAAATTACAGGTAGCCTAAGGCATCCATCCAGCTCAGGAACAAAGCATGACAATAAGACACAGAAAAGAAATACTGCCAATGCCTATTATTCTAGCACTAAGTTAAGTGAAATGAGTCCAATGGACGAAGATGAAAGAGGGAAGGTAATTTTATGTAAGAGTTTTATTCCCGGCTCGTGCTTACACAATATATTTGTAATAGGTTACTAATTGTAACAAAACATGAATAAAATTCAGGTGAAAATGGGTAAAATTACAGAAAACAGGCTTCAGAAGCTAAGAGAAGAAATAGATCTTGATGTAAAATGGATTCCTCTTGTTGAATACCTCGGCACATTTGGACTTGAAGAGTCTGACTTTGTTTCGATCTATGAGAGGCATATGCCTTGCCTTCAAATAAATTTGGCGTCTGCACAGCAGAGGCTGGAATTCTTGCTCGGTGTTGGCGTAAAATCCAGAGATATCAGGAGAATACTCGCCAGGCAGCCACAAATTCTAGAATACACTGTGGAAAAAAACCTCCAGCCGCATGTAGTTTTTTTGAAAAGTTTAGGAATACCAGATTCACGGATTGGACAAGTAATAACTTCCAGCCCATCTTTATTTTCGTACAGCATTGAGCTTTCTTTGGAACCCACGATCAGGTATTTGGTCAAAGAAGTTGGCATTGAAGAAAGTTGTATCGGTAAAGTTGTTCAATTGAGCCCTCAGATATTGGTTCAACGAATTGAAAGCTCTTGGAATTCCCGTCTTTATTTTCTTTCAAAGGAGCTAAGTGCACCTAGAGGTAGTATTGTCAAGATGGTCACAAAGCACCCACAACTCCTCCACTACAGCATTGAGGATGGCATACAACCTAGAATCGATTTCCTTAGAAGCATTGGAATGCCAAATTCAGATATCTTGAAGGTCTTGACCAGTCAGACACAGGTTATAATTTTTCCATTTTCATGTCCATTTTTATCATTCTTTTTTATTTTCTACTGAGTCAAGAAGTCATTCCATTTCCATCCAGGTGTTATCCTTGTCATTGGAAGGTAATCTAAAGCCGAAGTATCTATATCTGGTAAATGAACTCCGCAATGAAGTGCAGTCTTTGACCAAGTATCCTATGTACTTGAGTTTGTCTCTTGAGAAGAGAATACGACCCCGACATAGGTACTTGGTTTCCTTAAAAAAAGCTCCCAGAGGACCATTTCCTTTAAGTTCGTTGGTTCCTACTGATGAGAGTTTTTGTCAACAGTGGGCAGGAACTAGTTTGGAAAGGTATTTGGCGTTTAGAAAGAGTTTACTTCTCACTGAATTTGCAAAGAAATATGAGCGTAGATAATAACTATAGTTTGCATTAGGCTGACCTACCACTTGATCAAACTGTGTCCGAGACCCCCTTTTTTTGGCAAATGTGCCCGTCTTCCATGTCTGAGGCCCAACTTCGTATTTAATCACTGTGGACAGTTGACCACAATCAAGAGATGGGTTTATAAATTTTATGGGTGGGGGGGGGCGCACGCTTAAGTGCTAGCTGTCAGTAGAGAAGATGGTAGATTAGGGAGTGTGTGCGCAGTTAAGCATTGCAGGGTTATCCATTCTCCTTTGAGGCTTCAATAAAGTACTGCTGCCAATTTAGAAAATGGAATCTTTTGATGATCAGTATTGAGCTATTTACGGTAATTTTCACAGATAACTTGGATTTTTTATTATCATTATTTTGTTTTTCTCTCATGGAAGGTCATAATTGTACTTTCTTTGAAATTCTGCAGGCATTTCGTACCTTATGAAAAAAATGCAGGTCTTGCGTAGCGTCAGGTTGCCTGATTAGCAGGACATTGGGCTTGCTAATTGATTCTGTTGAGGTTAGCCCTGTCTAATTATTATATGTTTGACAAACAATATATTCTTTTTGTTTTCTTGCACGTTTATATGATAGTTGACCAGGGTTCATGTCTGAGGTTAGTGCTATTTTTAGTTTATTTAATTTGGGAAGCTCTGATGCCATTTTACTTGATGTATTGCAGATTAACAATACAAATCTAGAACGCCACAAGTATATGATTGATTTGCTGGTGGGCAGGTGATAACTAAGGGTTTTTTTAGCCTTTGTGCTTCAAGTGCATCTGTTTTTTAATTTTGACAACTAAGTTTTTTTTTGGCGACCCTTCATTCCTATTTCTAATGGGAAGGATGATTACTTTGATAATGTTTGATAGTTACTTCATGTGCGCTAACTTTTGTTGTGTGGTCTTGATCTGCGAGATGATTTGTCCATGAATATTGTATGTTATTTTGATTCAACAAACTGCGTGCCAACAAGGTTGGGCATAGCAGTACAAAAATTTATGGACGAATCTGTAATATTTCTTCAAAGTTGTGTTATGCTGATAGATTTCAAGCATCTCTATTCTAGGCGCTAGCAATTAGGAGTATGACCCCCCAAAAACAGTAATAGCAAAAGCTATAATTAATTGCCTTTTCACATATTTTAGACCCACACAATTACAGATGATTCCTATGTTAGACAAGGTCATGCACTGAGAGTCGATTTGATGTAATAATACAATAAATTTTTTTGATTTATATTGACAACACAACCCACACCACAAACCACAAATAAAGAGAAAATAAACTAAAAACCAAATCAAGTAGATACTATGGAATATGATATATCTAGTGAACGTGTATAAACGAAGTCTCTCGCTCCAAAGGGGATATGCACGCATGATAATGTAATTCATCCTACGGTACCGTACTCGGGATTGTGACGGAGCCAACCGTTATTTATGATACCTCTTCCATGGGAGACTGTGTTTACACATTTTAGTTTTAATTTATGCTCCATCGTGGACGACATAATCTACAGTTCAACAGGAGGAGATCATTCTCGATTCCAAATCACATTTGTGATTTCAAAAGCAATCAAGATCACGATCTGAAAAGAAATCTCAAAAGAATATCACAGAAACTAATCCCAAAAAGAGAGATGAATCGCAATGTAATCCTAGAGCAAGATCACATCCAAAATCCTGCTGTTGCATCTATGTTTTTTTCCTTTTTTCTTGGGTCTTGATCAAGTTCAACAAAAATCCAATGATCTTCAATCACTTTAGGCTCCGTCAATCCCCGAAACTGTTTACTATTTTCATGAGATCAATATGCAAAACAGGAAACCAACATTTCCAAAATTTACTAATTGAAACTCAACATAGTCAGTTGACAATCCACGAAAATATCATTTGCTGAGGCTGCCATGAGGTTTCTTACCATCAAGCATTTTACTTGAGAAAATTCCAAAGATAAATGCAAGCTTTTATTAGCTACATACATAAGTATTTATCCCATCGTCCTAAGAAAGGAACCAAATGATGCTTAATTGAAGGGGGGATCATAATGAACACAAATGCCCAGGCTAGACATTGGGTTCTCTCTTTTCCTCCCACTTCAAAAGGATTTTTTCTGCTCTATTTCAGGATGTATAACTCTGTCTATATCGTGATATATATGTATTGAAGCATCCCATCCCAGATATAATAACCAGTTAGTATTTCCGACATTCCCCAGCCACAGTTAGTGTTTCAGTTGATATCAGGAATTTCAATTCACAAAGACCATACGAGAAACACAGAATGCTTATGATCATGAAGGGGCAGAAAGATTGTCATTGATAAGAAAACCATGAAAAGGTTAGGGAGGAAGCCATCATCTTTATTCCGAATTAATTGTTTTCTTGAACTGCCGTAGTACACTCCACATTATGGTTGACAGGAAGACTAAGAGAACACCAGTTGCAACTGCATACTTCAATCCAAGGTTCACAAGCAAATTTACCAGTAGTCCGGCGAGGATTACCCCCATGAAATTGGCAGAGACGGCAGGCCAGAATGGCATGTCAAGCACCGAAGCAACGATCGCCCCTGTCCAAGCCCCCGTCCCAGGAAATGGCACGGCAACAAATAGCGTTAAGCCAAGCCACCGGAATTCCTGCACCGGTCCTGCTTTATCCCTAGCCCTCCGGAGCAAAGCATCCAGGAAACGGGAGGCGGTGTTGCTCTTCAGGGAGAGAAAGACCACCAGCCTCTTCAGGTAGAGCACGACGAATGGCACGGGTAGGGTGTTCCTGAAGAATCAGAGCAGTGCAGCGGCAATTATTCAAACACGTCAACAACGTACAAGTAATGGAACCAATTCGTTCGTTGAAAATGAGCAATACCCAAGAATGGCGAGGGTGGTGAGGACCAAAGGGTTGAGCTGCATCCAATAGCCGACGGGGATCGCCCCGCGAAGCTCCAGAACGGGAAGTGTGGCGAGGGCAAACACAATGGCCTCGTCTGGTACTCCTGTCTTCCTCAAAGCGCTGGCAATCTTCAGGCCTATGTTAGACGCCCTTATCGAGTCCTCGGCAGCAGCAGCAGCTGGAGTGACAGCAACGGCACTCCCACATCCCACCAAGAACAGGAAGCAGCAGAAGCACGCCAGGGAAAAAACCCACGAAAGAATTTTCCCGGCCCCGACGGAATCATGCGATTCTACTTCAAGGATCGGTACCGGCGACCAGAACGCAGTAAGAGTACGCTCGGAAGTAGAAGCCTACCAATTGTTTGAGGAAAAGTCGAAGAGAAAATAGATAAGAACCGCAAACAATCCACCAAAGAAATAAGCACGATGAAGGACGAAGATGAAAAAACCTTTGCTACCTTTGGCTGCAAGGTGTGGCTAAGAGGAAGGTGGTGCTTGAGGATGCGTGGTTTTGGTCGTGGTGGTGAAGGGGAGGAGAGCCTTGGGATCACAAGACTGGCATCTATCATCCTTCTTCTGCTGCCGCCGCCGCTTCCCATATTTGTTGATGGCGATTGTGAGAGCGTGAGGGTTGTGGTGGCCATCGGAAGAAGCTGTTGGGTTCTTTCAGATTTCGTCTCCGGCACTCGGCCGAAGAAAAACAAGATACAAATGGAGATATGCAGTTGTCGGCTAAACTTACCGACTTTTATGGGTCCTGTCGTAGGTTGGACGTCCGAGGATGAGATGTTACGTTTATATTCGTAAAAACATTACCATTATCGAATTATTAATTACTTGAATGATATCTCAGAGAACTTAATTTTTTATATTCAAATTTTAAAATTTGTAATTATAAAAATTTATATATTGTAATCTAACTAAAAAATGTAATTCGATTGCATCACGTCGGATATAACTTATGGTCAATTAAAATATCTTTAAATTCTGACTACGATGAGAAATCACAAATCCCCTAGTATGATTGATGATGTCTTGGTGGAGTTTCATATCATCGGATTGCAGGCTATCAAATAAGAAGTTGCTAATGTAATCAGGGACTTCTTCCTTAATAAGGCAATGCTAACCAGATCTCTCTTTTAGATGTCTAAAATCATAACCAAGCGCATGTCCCTATTTTTCAAAACTTATCGTTGACGAAATATAAAGGATCTTTGTTGAAGGTTGTCAATTATCCGATTATTACATTATCATATCGTACCTAAAGATTGTCTTCGTACAATAAGAAAATGAGGGTGAAGGAATTTCATGCCTATTAAAATAGACACGATGAAAGTCTACGATACATTTGAGTGAGACTTTCTTAATTTAAGAGACTCTAGCATTTCAAGATTCTTTACTACTTCTATTGAACTCATCTTGTAATGTGTAGTCTTACAATTATTATTCAACTCCTTAAAGCTTTAGATTCATCTCGTATTTAAAACTTTTTAAAAAAAATCAAATATGAGTATGAGTTCTATAAGCTCATGAAGTGGTCACAACCATACAATTTTTACATTTAATATAACCATAAAATCATACACATATTTGATTGTCAAACAATAACACATAGATAAGGGTGCAGATATAGCCATTACAAATTACACTATTTTGTCATGGCTGCTACATCAACATAAGAATCAGGATTGACATTTTGAGCTTCAAAAGCACATGCTGTTTCTACTGTGGTCTGTCGGTTCACATAATGTTTCCTGCAAACTGGCATATAAGCATCAGATCCACCAATCAGTTCTATTTGCCTCTCCTCTGTCTTTCTGAAGGTAAACAAGGCACGCTTCTCACATATTGCACATCGTGCAGCCAACTTGGTTACAGAGTCCGCCAAAGCAATTACATGAATTACAGAACCAAAGCTCCTTCTACCAAATGCATAAATAAACTTAGTTTGCAAAGATAATTAGATAAATAAATGAAAACACCCATATCAATTTCAAATGTGGCATTTACTTTTTACCACCCTATGTCTAGACTTAATGTTAGGAATTCACCAAAAAGAAAAAGAAAAGATGGCAAGTAGTTCTTTTTATTTGTTATGACTGAAGAAAAGGCAAAATGGAACATTGAATTTAAGATCACCATGTATTTGATATGAATTTACAAATATGCATAAAAATATCCAGTGTATTTCAGGAGGAATTGATCAACTAAATTAGGTAAGCACAAAGATGTCAAGTAAGAATAGCATATGATTAACACCCAATGGAGTAAACAGAAAAGAATTCCATGGGCCACTGGTTTATGGTGATCATTAGCCCTAGAAAGTTCACGAACAAAACTCCAAACTAAAAATTGGAGATGTCAATACCTCATGTAGTCTCCATCCAACCCTGCAACAATAATTATCTTCCCATCATGGTCAGCTGCGATTCGGCAAAAATCATATAGATCCTCAAAAAATTGAGCCTCATCAATTCCTATCACATCCACCTGCAAGAGCAATCATTGAGTAGTCAATACGTATTATTTAACTCCTTCCATCTGTAACAAATGGAAAATAAAACAAGTTGACATCCAACATTCGGTAATTGCAGAAGTGGACTTCCCATCATAATTTGAATTGACAAGAACAGATCTCCTGCTACTTTTTACACAAATAGATCATTTGTGTACTATGACTATATGATTGTGAAATATTTATGATATGATTATTCAACATCTATTATATGATTATAGTATATTTTGAAAGAAACAATCAACAGTATATCCTAGTCAAATCAAGTTTTAGATGAAATTATTTAATAAATTACACTTTTGAGAAAGAATGGAAATTGAAGTTGTCCATGGGAATGGTAGATAGCTATTTTGCCCTGTAGAGAAGTGGGGCAAGCACATGATCAAGCGCTGTAAATGAAATTATGCTCATGGCAGAAGCACAAACGAGCAAAACATTCAAAATCCAACTACAGAAATCAATTGAGCTTGCAATGTTCTCGTCCAAGAACAAAGCTAGCAGCAAACAGATTGCATGCTCCTTCCCTGCTCACCTTTTCATATGCCTCGTCCCCAATCGCATCCCTCAACGCAGAAAGCCGCGGCACCACCCAGCACGGCATCTTAACACCGTCATGCGTCACCACGGAGTCGACGGCGTACCTGTCGTCCTTGTCTGACTTGACCATTGCCACCTTCCTGCGGGCACGAGATCCGGATGCCGACAATTGCAAAAGCAGATCTAAAAATCCGCGCGGAAGAAAGGAGAAAAAGAAGAAGAAGATGAAAGAAAGATCATAGGTTCGGAAAGGGAGACCTTCCGTTGTTTCTTTCAGCCTGAACCCGGCGGAGGAGGGCGGTGGTCTTGCCAGCGAACATGGGGCCGACGATGACATGGAGCTCCCCGGACGCGGAGTTCTTCTTCGCTGGCCCGGCGATGTCCATCGGCAACCGGAGGAACGGCATTTCTCCAGGTCCGAGGATTTTATAACACTTTTTGTGGTGGGCAATTGGAATTTGGAAAGTGGTGGGAATTCCAAAACGAAAATAAATAAATAAAACCCTTCAAGGTGGCGATGGTTTTGGAGGGAAAATTACCCTGAAAAAAAATTTCCAGTCCGTGTTTTTGGAATTTGGGGAGTCGTGTCCAACCGTTCTTTAGTAAAATCTAACTCATATCGATATGATCTGCTACGGATACATATATGGTATGATTGATTTTTTATAAATTTAGTGTATCATTTTATAAAATAATCTCTATTTTATTTTTAACGTATCGACGGTATATCATTTTTTTTATAAAAATTAATATATTTAATCCGTATTTTAATATGTCAAAAAATTTAATATTGTCTATTTCTGCTTTAAACACCACACGAATAATGCTGAAAACCTGAAGTGAAATAAGCCGTAGACACTTTTTTCATTAGAATCCAAAGTTTAGGGGGAATTAATTAATAATTATTTAATTTGACATTTGAAAACTAATTAACGCCTATTTTCGTCGTTGATTTTATATAATTTACTCCTAAGAAGGACGTGTCTTAGGTGCTGTACTTTTGCTCTCTTGTTTATAGGTGTCATGATTTATTTTTATTTTAATTATTATTCATTGATAATGTAAATCGCATAATTTGTTCTTGCTCTCTCTTAATAATGTTATGAAATGCATAATCTATTTTTGTTCAGTGGTATTATAATTTATATAATTTGTATCTACCTGCCAACCTTTATGATTAACCACGCAACTAATTGTATTTTTGTTTCTCCTGCGAAACCGATAGATGTCATATTAAAATTAAATTTAATACATCATTTTGAACATCCACAGACCAAAAAAAAAGTGTTCACGGTAAAAATGATCTCTTTCCAAAAATTTTAGGATTAATGGTATTGCTTGTACATCTGCTTATTTATGTATGTACGTTAGCTTAAAAGACATTCTAATTTTAACTAAGATTGTAAATGAAGATTGGACTACACTTTTTTCTAAAGATCGTAGCTTTTTATTGTCATACGTTGGAATCATTACTGCCGTCTTGAATTCAAAATTTTAAATTATTCTATATCTGACTTGATATTATCGTTTTGTGGCTTTCATTTTAAAATGCATATCGTTAACATTATCTTAGCTGTATTGTGACTCTTGTATGTTCTTCTACTTTATGCAAAGGTGTGGATTTAGCTTATTGTCGTTGCTCTATGAGTGTGTGTGTGTGTGTGTGTGTGTGTGTCTCTCTCTCTCTCTCTCTCTCTCTCTATATATATATATATATATGTGTGTGTGTGTATGAGGATGGCTTTCCTTCAAGCGCCTGCAGATTTCTTCTTGCGGGCACCTTGTATGGTCGTCGCCCTTTGTGGTTGCTTACACTGCTTGTACTGCCTACGTTGCCTGCATCACCCACACCGCTCGAGTCGCCTGTGCTACTTGCACCGCTTGTGCAGTCTCATTATTTGAAAGGAGATAAAAGGAGTACTACAGATTCTGGATTTGAAGTTTGGTGCTCACGATACCCATCTTGCTTACATCCATGATATTTCTGTGTCTGAACGCCATGGGAAGTAAATGGCATTCAAAACTCACATGTCTACTACCTTGGGCTCCAACCTTACGTTCCTGGACCTACGATGGGGACGACGATCTCCTCCTGATCTCTTCCTATGGCGCCGGACTAACTCCGACGGTCCACGCGATTTACAGAAGAATGGATTCACTGGAGGGTAAGGCGCATGACTGTGCATGTGAACGACGTAGACGCAAACCTCAGCCTAATCAGACCTTTTCTCATGAAAGAACCGTCACTCCTATGATAATTGATCTTTTATATTGTGTTGCATCAATCTCATCATTTCGATCGTAACAGAGACGGAGAGAAAAGTGTGCGCGCCGTGCATACTGTTCATATCTCGTTTTTGCCCATTTTTAATGTATTTCTTATGGAACCTTCACGATATTATCTATTAATTTCGATCTTAGTGTTGTGTCTTTTATTTTATTTTATTTTGTTGGCTAACATGTCGGGGGAGTTTGTCAATACTTTAATTACAAGTATGAAATTACATACAGAAGGGATATAGAGAAATTTAAAGAGTTTATGGACTAATCTTTAAAAAAAGAAGAATAAGCTTATATCCTATTGGCTTTATTAGATCTATGGATTCTCGTTGGATGGTGATAAGTTCTATGTTAGGACATCAATATTAGAAGGCGATGTACGCACAAAAGAGGGGGCTGTTTTTTTATTTTATTTTGGAGGGTGCGTAGAAGGAGAGGAGGCCGGTTGAGATTTGCGCACAAGAGGAAGGCTGTGAAGACGTGGATTGCTGCTGAAGTGGAAGCTCTCCCCAAGCTCCCTAGTGAAGTTCCATTGTGCTAGGCCCCTTGCTAAAGATTTCAAGAGCTCACTAAGGTAGTGACAGCCCTTGGGAAGTCATTTTTCTTATAGTAGAGGAAAGCTAGGAGAGTTTGATAAGGATACACTTCTTGTTTATGTTATCTCAACTAAGATTAAATATGTGTTCAAGTTTAATAATTTTGCTATTTCCTTAATCCTGTTTTACATTCATTTGATTAGTCGAGACCATGGGTAGGGCTTCCACAAGAGTGGTCGACACTTATGTATGATATACTTGACACATGTGAATTGTTGATCGTAGGAGAAGAAGAATAATATTAGAACTTGGAAGTATATGGTATTGAACCTCTTTTGAATGAGTAGTTAGAAAATTATAATTTCAGTTTGATTATCTTCACTTTTATCAACCTCGGCTTATAACACAAGTCTAGTAAATTAGGTTAAATTCGTAGGTGAGTAGAATAGGTAATTTTCCACATTAACTTAGAGATACTTAGAGTAGAATAGAGTAGTAGTTTCAAATTGCAGAAATCTAATTTAATATTGTACATTTTAGTAGTGCTAGTTTTGTGCTTAATTGGTGTGAATTCTCTACTTAAAGTGCTTGGGAAAATACTTGTTGAATGTCATGCTAAAAACACCTTTTCAGCATCACCTAACCTTGTAAATAGCTTAGGAAATTGCATATTTTGAGGGGTTGAATTTGCTTCATTTGATTTGCATGTCGAACACCGTAAAATTGATGTAATTACACTACGTATTTGGAAACTACTTGAGCATAAATTAATTAAATCATAAACACAATTCTTATAGAAAAATGACCTGTACATGTCACTTATTATAAACAATGCCATGCACTTGCAGTGAGCGAAAATATTAGCTCAACACATATACATCTGTGAATGTTGAAAATTTTATATCGGAGTTTTTCAAGCAATAGGCGAGAAGATTGGGAACTTAAATTTAGTCATTGGAATCATATTATCTAATCGTCGTAAAATTAATTGACAGTAAGATAATGAACCAACATTCTTTTCCGATGTAACATTATATATATAGATAAATAGGTTACTTGAGTTTGAAAAGGCTAGGCTATACAAGAAACTGGTTTAAGTGAACAAACAGGCTAGCTAACTAAGATCAACCTAATTACGAACAAGTTGAAATCAGGCCAGAATTTTGAAACTGAGGTTGGAGGAATTGGTGGGTCATAAATGGATTCGACTCATGCTTAATGCAGCGGCTACTTACCCTTGACCATTAGGTACGCTAAATTAATAATCAATCATTTATTTCTGATTAATTAACCTTCGTATTGGTTGCATACGAATGAGCCCTCTCTCCTTCCCGGTCATTCTCCTTAATTAAATGGGCTTGCATCGAGAAATTGATTCTCCTCCGCTCACTCAATTTAAGTTTTCGATCTGTGGATAAACCAATTTGTAACTATTCTTTGAATGACAGTTTAGAAAGCTGGTCTCACTTGGGTACTCTTTGGAGAGATTATTTCTTCGTCGGAATGGCTGTTGGCATCCGCAAACAAACAAAACGGTGGAACGCCGACAAGTCGAAAACACACACACACATATATAGTACGTATATGGGAAAAGAGGCAATTGCCAGGTTGACCCTAAATCTTGAACACACACAAGCTTACGATGAGTGGTAGATTTGAATTTATTTAAATGCGAGTCCAGATTGGCAGAACCCGCGTATATATAGTTGTCATATGTCACATTTTGCATGTGCCACATCATATGCCACAAATATTCCACATAAATATGAAAATTCCGCCTTCCTCACATCATCCCCTTTCAGGTTGAAGAAGCAGGAAGATTCCATTTAATTTCCTACCAGCTCCCACCAGTTAACACTCTAATCTTCCACACCTCCTCCACCTTCCTCTTCCCTTAAATATGCGAGCTTTCCCTTCTCCACCTCATACCCAAGACAATATATTCCTTCTTCTTCTTCTTCTTCTTCTTCCCCATCGATATATCTCCAGCGCGTTGATCGAACCCAACAAAACCTACCCAGAAAGATGGCCGCTGCTTCTTCCATCAAACAAGCCATCCTTCTCTGCCTTACGTTCTTCCCCTTGTTCCTGCAGCCTTCCTCCGCACAGACCAGCTGCACCAACCTCACCGTGTCGAACGGACGGCAATTCGCCAGCTGTGACGCACTCCCCCAGCTGAGCTCCTCTCTCCACTGGACGTACGACGCGATGGCCGGCACCATCGACATCGCCTACAGCGCACGGCAGAGCTCCGACGGCTGGATCGCGTGGGCAATCAACCCCACGGGGTCCGGCATGGTGGGGGCCCAGGCGCTGGTCGCCCTGCAGCAGGCGAACGGCACCATGAAGGCCTGGACCACGTCCGTAGAGAGCTACACACCCAACATGAAGGAGGGGAACCTGTCCTTCGCCGTCGACGGTCTCACGGCAGAGTACAGTAGCGGCGGCGTGATGACAATCTTTGCCAAGATCGTGCTCCCGAGCAATGGGACCAGCGTCAACCAAGTGTGGCAGCAGTCCACTTCGATCGGGACGAACGGGTACCCCACCGGCCACCCAACCAGTGGTGCGAATGTCAAATCCTTCGGCACGATAGACCTCCTGTCCGGGTCCTCCACGTCCACAAAGGACACGAAGCTTCGCCGCAAGAACGTAAGCGCCAGCAAGTAGCAAATTGCATGCTTTCCGATCGACAACAAACAGTACTTGCTATATATATGTGTGTGTATGTATGTGTATTAATCGGAGAGTACGTACGGACGTAACTGCAGATCCACGGGGTGCTGAACGTAGTGAGCTGGGGGGTCCTGATGCCTCTCGGGGCCATGATCGCAAGGCACATGAGGGTGTTCGAGTCGGCGGACCCGGCGTGGTTCTACCTCCACGTTACGTGCCAGTGTTCGGCCTATGTGCTAGGTGTCGCTGGGTGGGGGACTGGTCTCAAGCTCGGGAGCGAGTCGCCGGGGGTGACCCATCACGCCCACCGGAGCATCGGCATCACCCTCTTCTGCCTCGCCACGCTTCAGGTCGACCACTCCTTCGAATTATAAATTTACACAACTTCATGTAACACTACACAACTAAATATATCATCTGTTTCAAACGAAGCGCAGGTGTTTGCGTTGCTGCTGAGGCCGAAGAAGGACCACAAGCACAGAACGATCTGGAACGTGTACCACCGCACGGTCGGGTTGTCGGCCATCGTCCTCGGCGCCGTCAACATCTTCAAAGGGTTTGACATCTTGAACCCCAAGAGGAAGTGGAGGAACGCCTACGTCGGCGTGCTGGCGGCGCTGGCTGCCGTGGCTTTCCTGCTGGAGATCGTCACGCGGGTCGTGGTCCTCCGAAGGCGGTCGAGGAAGGAGGCGGAGAAGTCTAGCCGGAGCGTTGGGAACGGGTGCAGTAGTCAGATGCCGTAGGGGACGATATGGCCACGTGACGTCTCGGCATTTCCGCGTGGATTAATAGATTTATTTTCTTCGTCCTTGGATCTTATAACTTTTGTCCACTTCACTCGTAGTATTCCTTACGTACGTGCCTATGTTTCTTTCCGTCTGGTATACACCATTATAAATAAAAAATAATAGTGATCGTGTAGAATAATAATACTGTAAGATCGAGACGAATGAAGAGCTAATTTTAATTACGAGATGTTAAATATTTAAGATTTGTACAGTACTAATTAATACGTACAATGAATTAAATCAAGTTCAGTGGATCTTTTCGATAATTATTACGAGGAATAAATCCTGACATACCACATGCATGTTAATTAGTGTCTGTCACATGATGATTAATCTGTGATCAGTAATTGTATATTGAAAAGTCGATCTTTTCTTATCTTACAAGAAGACAATTGAGGATGAAATAAAGACCTTTTTGGGTGGTAATGAGAAGTTAAAGGAAGATATTAAGATATGATACTTCAAGCTGTCTATGAGAACTCCACCCTCAACTGTTCGAGACATGTCCACCATCAACCAAACTCTTATCCTCGATACGATTCCAAAGAAGGAAATTGGCGTGATGGTCAAAGATTTTAGACTTGTCTCACAACAAAGCCCTTTTCAGAGAGAGAGAAGACGGGCGACGGCGTGGTGGCGGTGATCACCACCCACCGGTCAAAGCAAGCCGTCGACACGTTTGCGAGAAGGTAAATGCCTAGTCCGCAAATGAATGGATATGTTTTAGTTAAAACTCATTATCGAAATTTACTAGATAAACAAAATTAAGGAAAAAAAAAAGCACGGGCCAATCCATTGTTCGCTGTTCCAATTTGATCAGATGAATCCATTGTTCACTGTTCAGACACCGGGAAACAAAACAGCAACTTCAAATGCAGCAACAACGACAATCTCGGAAGCAAACGCAAAAGGAAAAGCTAAGGCAAAAAGTCGAGGAATCGGATTATTATTTACTTATATTATAAAGTTCCTTTCCCCCAACATCACAACAACACTCCTCCATCACAATCGCATACCGAAACAACCCTAATCTCGGTCTGATCAGATCCGATCGATCGATCAAGCGTCGACGCGCCTGAAGGAGGTCAGCTTCCTGAAGTTCTGCCAGGGCTTGTCCCAAACCACGGCCTTGTAGGTGTGAACCCCGGCGCCGCTCTTGGTCTTGATGATGAGTCGGTAGTTGATTCCGGCCACGACCTGCGTCTCGCCGCTGACCACCTGCAGGAACACCAGCGGGGGCTCACCTTCCGAGAGGGACCTGTTGATCTGGGCCACCGCGAACTTGGCGATGGATCGGACCTCCGGGTCGTCGTTGGGGTTCTTGATCGGTTTCCACCCGCCCACGCGGGCCGACGAGGAGACGCCGGCGAGCACCAGGAAGAGGAGGAGGAGGAGGGAGGAGGAGGACGGGGCTCCCATGCTGGTAATTCGTAAAAGTGGTAAGATAACCGCTGCCGCTGGTTCGGTGCTGGACGACGCGGTTACGGTTCTTATCAGGTCGACAGACTGGTGGTTCGGTCCCGTGACCTCCGCGTTGCGTGTACGCATCCGTCCTTTTTTCTTTTTTTTTTTAATCAATCGATATTTTTAAAAGGAATCTAAACCTTGCATGCTAAGCAAAATAAAGTTATCCAATTTCATGCATATCCACTTCATATTTTATAATCCCTTCAAAATTTATTTCTAACTAACTTTATGTATTTTAAAATCAAGTTTAAACACGAATTCATATTTTATTGCCTTTGAAAATAAATTTATAAAATAATATAAACAAAAATACAAATTATCTTTGGTAATTTTATTTTGTAGTGTTATTGACGCAGAATATGTGTGTGTGTGTGTGTTTGGAAACCATTTAAGGCTTTCGATAACGTATTCTACAAAAAAAGATGAAAGAAACATTTGGTTGAAAAAAAACTTATTATACGAAAATTAAAAAATGCATTATTTATATGAAAAAATTCTATGCACGATTTACTTTTTATCTAAAACACAACAAGAAGTAAAAACTCCAACTATTAAACATGTCAATGGGGTTGTATCATCCTACGCCATTTATTTCTCAACCTGCGCACTATTTGTATCAGGCCTAGCACCCTAAACGTTAATGGCTACCCTTAAATGATCAAATCCTCTAAACGTCATCGGTTATCTCCGTAATTACCCATCACCTGATAGCTACAATCGCTCTGTTACCTGCCTTTAAACAACCGATCCCATTACTGTAATCGCTTGACACTTGTCCACGTCTACCCGTCACGCTGGCGTCGTGCGGTCAATTGTGGGTAGTGGTCTACAGTCAATCAATGTCTGCTGGCCACTTGCTCTGGTCCACCCTTTCGACCCGCTGGCAACCTTCGCTAAACTTTACTGGTTCACCTTCTACTCGTCTGTGTCATGTTGACACGTGGGCGACGATGCACTGAATTTATCAAGCAATGTCCCGGCAGCACAAGTGTGATGGGTAAATCGACGATATGAACAGATCATGTCAGATAAGATGTTTTTGTTTAAATCTTTTTGGCTACTTGAATCGGTACTTGTCGATTTGTTTTAATATATTTATCAATTTTAGACAAAGAGGAAAGATTTTTTACGACAACATTCAAGCAAAAAATCCTAATATAATATATCGATGAGCAAATAACCTCGTAAATGCCCTGCTCTTCTCGGTCTGGAACGCCCACCCTCCTCCAGGGTCTCTGCTCCGCTCTCCACGCCCAGACCGCCGCCCGCGACCTCGCCAGGGGCCAGCAACTCCACGCCCACATCCTCAAGTACGGTGTGCAGGCCACCCCCTCCGTCACCAACCACCTCATCAACTTCTACTCCAAGTGCCAGCTACCCCACTCCTCCCACCTCGTCTTCCGAGAATGCCCATATGGGCTCCCTTCCACCGCCACATTCTCCTCCCTTATCTCCTCCTTCGCCCAGAATCATCTCCCCTACCTTGCCCTCCTCTTCCTCCTCCGCATGGTACGCGCAGGCCTCCGCCCAGACAACCATGCCTTACCCTCTGCCGCCAAGGCCTGCGGGATGCTCTCTGACCTTCTGCTTGGCGGTTGCGTCCACTCTCTCGTTGTCAAGACTGGGTTCGATTCTGATGTCTACGTGGGTAGTTCTCTCGTCGATATGTATGCGAAATGTGAGTTTATCAATGAATCACGGAAGGTGTTCGATCGAATGCCGGAAAGGAATGTGGTCACGTGGACAGGTATGATATATGGATATTCCCAGTTGGGCCTTGTGGAAGAGGTGATGGTTTTGTTCAAGAGGATGTTGGAGGGTGATGATGATGGAGATGTTGATTTCGGTTTGTGTGTGAATGACTTCACTTATTCCAGCGTGATTCGTGTTTGCAGCGATGTGACGCTGCTGGAATTGGGTCGTCAGGTGCATTGCCACTGCACCAAGACGAGCTTCAACTCTTCGCCTTTTGTGGGTGGGTCATTGATTGCCTTGTACTCCAAGTGTGGTGTCGTGGAGAATGCTTACAAAGTGTTCGAGGAAATGCCCGCAAAGAATCTTGGTGTATGGAACGCTATGTTGTTTTCGTGTGCGCAACATGGGCATCCCGAGAGTGCCTTCCGCCATTTCGATGATATGTTGACATCAGGGTTGAAGCCTAATTTCATAACCTTCCTCCACCTGCTATACGCCTGCAGCCACGCCGGACTTGTTGAGAAGGGGAAGTGGTATTTTGATCTTATGGTGAATCGCTACTCTATGGATGCTGGCCTGCAACATTACACCTGCATGGTGGACCTGCTTAGCCGTGCTGGTAGGCTGGAAGAAGCCATGGAATTCATTTCTCAAATGCCAATAGATCCAACAGATACAGTCTGGGCAGCATTATTGACTGGTTGCCGCATTCATAATGACATTGGCATGGCTACTTACGCCGCAGAGAGACTACGGAAGACCAATTCACAGAGCTCAGGTCCAGTGATGCTTCTTTGCAATGCTTATACAGCATCGGGTAAACTTGAAGCCGCAGCAGATGCAAGGAAGGCACTGCGAGACAAGGGGGTGAAGAAGGAGACAGGCGTGAGTTGGGTGGAGTTGGGGAATCAGATACACAGATTTGTTTCAGGTGACCAATGGCACGAAAGGAGCGAAGCAATATACAGGAAACTGGGAGAGATGGAAGAGGAGATGGTGCAAATGGGATACGCCGTCAACACCAGAAAGGTGGATGTGGAGGAGAGGAAGAGGACAGCAAGATGGCATAGTGAGAGATTAGCGGCAGCGTGGTGGTTGGTGGCGGTGGTGCAGAAAGAGAGGCCAATGAGGGTCATGAAGAATCTGAGAGTTTGTGAAGATTGCCATACCTGGTTCAAGTTTCTGACGATGTGCACCGGGAGGATTGCGATCCTAAGAGACAATACCAGGTTCCACAGGTTTGAGAATGGTCTGTGTTCTTGTGGAGATTATTGGTGATCGGCCACAAGGAAATGTAAGCTATATCTACAACAAATGTACCCAACAAGTCTACAAGCAGATGAGCCGATGAGGTATGTACACTCAATAGCTCCGCTTCATCAAACCAAGACAAGAGAAGTGCAAAAAGCCAAATTAGAGCATCCAAAGCTAGATATTTCATGGATGTTATACGTATATATTTCATTCAGCTAAAAAAATGTGTTATTGGTGGAGGTCGTTACAAAATCTCATTTCCTCCATTTCGTCACTCTTGATTGTTGCTTTTGAAACGAATTTATGGACATAATATTTTGTTTCTTCAAAACAATCATTTGAAACTCATCGTAGGCACGAAATTCAACACTTGAATTAAGAAAAGAAAAAATAGAAGGGACCGCCAATGTAAGACACTTTTTTAAAATGCTGTTGCGAATAAAGATTTCACATACATACTCTTTGTTGTGCTGGAGATTGATGGTATTGAGCTACATTTGTTCATCACGATCCGAGAGAACGCATAGTTCAAGCGATATAAAGTTGTCTCCAGTTTTCTGTTGAACAAGAAGTACACTCTCTTCACAGGTATGGCTTTAGTATACCATGCTTCTGGAGTACCAGTAAACTCCCGTTCACATGGGCAAACTACGTACATGCACATATATCGTAAGTACGTAAATGTCTTGGAGGATGAGATAGCATCTGCGCAATTGACTGGTGATTTCTCCCACATTTAGATTGGCAGTACATACTTAATTTTGACGCTGAAGTTGCTCCTGTGGAATTCACATACACAATATTTAGACTTGGATTATAAATAAATAAATAAGAGGAGGTTGTCCAAGGCAGAACATAAGCATAACGAGGAACGCAACTTCTGAGAGGGGAATTCAGATAATGTTTCTAATGATTCCTGGTAAAGACAGGAATTTATCGGAGCCCTGCTACATACCTCTGTCACAAAGAATGCATGGAAGCCCACTGGAACACGACTTGGTAATTCAACTACGGCAACAGGATCAGGCGACATTGTTTTCGCATCAATAACAACCACCTCAGATTTTCTAGAATAGGCAGGAAAAACAAGAGGGGATCTTTAAGTTATCGAGGTGATTCTCAGAGTATATACTTCAGTACATTACAAAGAATAAAAAGAATAAAGTGTACTGTGATCCCTTTTTTATCAGCGTAATATGACCCATTTTCAAGTGAACAGCAATATTTTACAGAGTTTAACGTCTATATAGCATGATTTAAGTATATTATTTAGATTTGAAAGTTTAGTGGACTACTATTTATGGTTGAATAACATGCAAAGGGAAAAGGGGCGAGATAGTCCAGATAGATTACCCGGTATTGTCATCGGTTACGAAAAATATTAAATAACCATCATCTTCTTCAGTGTTTGGGTCTTGTTGACGAGGCACATATACTGCCTCTGAACAGCATCTTCCGGGGCCCAAATGAAATATTCCTTTAATATTGCCTCCAGTCTCGAGCTTTGTTTTTCCAGCCTCTGGTTCAGCATGTAAATCAAACTTTACTATGCCTTTCACTTGTCCAATGTTTTGCAAAATTGTTCCATAAACAAATCGCTGCTTCCTGGGTTTTGCAATGGACAGATAACGTCATGCAGTTCATAAACACAATAACATGTGCAGCTTTTGCAGAACAATTTAACATAAATTGACATGTTTAAGAAAGATGAAATATCTGCTAATGTATAGTGTAATCAATCGCTGCAGAGGGCAAAGCAAAAAGGCTTCCTTGTTAGGAGTGTCAAATAGGACCCTTCCTGTTCATGGTAAAAGCATATTTCAAAATTTAATTACATCATTGAAAGACAATTCATGGGGAGTCTTGATTTGTCACTGAAGAATATTTCAAGTAAGACAACCAAGATGAGTGGGACGACCACTAAGACTTAGATTGAGACTCCACTAATATGAATTCATTTCATGCCATACGATTGCCACATGGGACTTGTGGGAGATGGTCATGCATCTGCTCAATTGGAGTTAACATGTTATCCGTTTTAGCTGCATGCAACTATTGTAGATTTGAAGGTCTTTACCCCCTACCAATCACTGATAGATATAAATATCATAGTTAATGCATAATTAATGGTACTCAACACAACCTTAAATCTGATATACCTCTTTCGAATGCTCATTTGACTTAACCATTAGAGGAGGTGCGGCCGACTCAACCTTATCCTTTATTTTGCAAGTTGAGCATCCTTGCAGCAGTAGTCGTTGGTCAGTGCAGTCCAATTTTATTTTTATTAATTTAAATTGTCAGTAGCAAATAACATACACCAAGTATTTCTTCTTGAATTTCTTTAATTATTCCAACAATAACTAGGATAAAAAATAAAATTAGAATTAATCCTTGATATAAACTTATGCCTATTGAAAATTCTCTCTCCTATATTTTTAACATTAGTTGCTACATTTTCATACATATATTTGATAATATCAATATCATTAATAAGTACTTTTCTTCCAAATATCCAACACAACAGGTTTCTAGATATTTTATTATAAGTTTTTTTAAATCAGTGAATGACATGTAGAAGCTCTTTTTCTTAACTCTAAACTTTTGAATCAGTGACGTAAGTCACAGAAGAATATGATAAAAATGATAAACACAATTATTTAATACAATAGATACACAACATAGATGTTGTGTATTTATTGTATTAGATAATTGTTTTATTATGTTCATCATTTTTATCATATTTCACATAATTATCCTTCACCATTCATTTAACATCTTTTTAGTCATGAAAATTATATTAAAAAGTTTAGTTAGCTATCTAAGCCTTACTTCGTGCACACATTTTCAAACCTCAATGGGAATACTGTTAGTTTCGATAATGTTTTCATATTTCATTTTCCTTATATTTCTTAACCCAATGTTTTTTAATTCTTTTTAAATAACTATAGTTTTTATTACGTGTGGCTAAAGATATTAAATATTAGAAATTTCTATGAGAGCTTTACTAAAAATTTTAGGGAAGTATCTATGCTATGTATCTTTAATTTCATTATTTTTACTAGTATTTTATCACATTCACTTTAATATACTCTACTCAAATCTTCAGTTCTCCTTTCTTTGGCCTTCTTCATTTTAGAAATACCTTTTTTACTTATTTTGTGTTTAAACTATCATGTAACTCATTATAAGTTTGACCGTTAACTTCACTAATTATTTTTTTATCTTCTTTCTTATTAATGTATACCTTTCAAAATTTTTATCGATTCTACTATTTTGATGAATTTTGTATTTTTTCTTTTATTTTATTACTTTTTATACACCTTCATTCTGTCAAAGTTTCTTTGCATTGTAATCATATCTTGCCTAATCTCCTAAAATTTTCTTAGCAATTTGTTTCATACAAATGATCATTTCTTTTCAAAGTTATGTAGATCTCCATCTAGTTCTCATCTTCCTTCTTTTAATATATTATCTTTAAAAATCATTTCATTTTTGCTTTGAATTTTGTTCTTTTTTCTTATATTTTTAGTTCTAACATCTAATATTATTAACTTGTGTTAATTAAACCTTTTTGTCATATAACATTACCATCATTACACATATTCTGATCTATACTTTTTTTGATAAAAAACCTAAATTACAATAAAAAGGAAAAGATATAGCAGAAGCACAAGAAAAATTGAAAGCCTTGGGCTTTTGGTTCTGTACGATTTATAAAACCTGTGTCATGCAGATACTGGTAATCTGTTATATAACTGAGTTATACCTGACATAGAGTTTTATACGTACCCATTTGAATATATAAATATTGGCACGTCCAATTAGCAGAAATGTGCAATTAAATCTAGGGGTCCATCCGGTAACATGATTTTTTAAATCCAACTTATGAAAATATACTAACATTTTAAAAAAGGAAAAACTCAACCTTTTTTTGTCTTTAGTTTAAATTGGAACATTTTTTAAGCTGACATAAAAATAAACTAACATATGATTAACAGGTTTAGTAATGATTATTAAATAATGCTCCAGTATTTTCATATGCTGAACGAAATAATCAACACTAACTACACCTTAAGATTTAAGATCATTGTTGCAGATATTGAGAATCACATGTTAATGGCTCGTTGTGCATCAAGCAAAGCATACCTTCCAGTGTAATTCTCATTGATCCGTGGAAAATCCACTGCTGAAACTGAGAGCTGTTTTTGTGAGGCAGCACCATTTTTCATATTAAATCTCATTTCGTATCTGGCATTTAAATAAGGCTTAATCATTTACAAATGCATTAGAATGTTAAATTATATTTGATAGTGAATAACGTACAGTTCAAATTTGAAATGTTGTTCTCTCTCTTCCGAGTTTCCAATGGCCATGTCTAAATCTGGATTCTCTAAACGGCAACTGATCAGGACAACTTCATCACCTTCTTCCCAAGCATTTGCTAGCAACATATCATACACAGTAGTAGTTAAGATTATGGTCAAAGTTCTCATATTAAACACCACATCAAAAGGCATGCCTATAGTTATTAAGATATATTGGAAGAATGTGTGCCTACTAGAATATTATTGACCAAAATATTCCATGTCCGAAGTTTTTCAACACCATGAAACTATGGATTGAAAAAAGTAAAGCAAGATATAAATGAAGCATACTTCAATATGGTTTTAATGAATGACATCATCCAATAATAACATTGAACAAGTCAAAATGAATCGATCATCTGGACTTATTAAAAACCCACAACTTGCTGAATTTAATCATCCAAAAATCAATTTCACCATCCCCAACCATATCAAGTTTATTGTGCCTAAATTGAATCTCTAACTATTGAATCAAACGTCTCTTTTGAATATGATGAAACATCCAGTCCCCTACTTTGTAATTAATCATTGTGGTACCCAACTTGTCATGGAAATTCATCACTAATTCATCTCATATGCAGTGACAACCCACCTTGATGTAATTATTGACAATGAAAATGGTAACTTGCTTATCATAGTACATATCCATCCATAGGAATATCAAGATTCATCTAAAAGGACTAGAGCTACATCAACTTCAATGATGTCTAAGACATAAGCAATTTAAACACTATGCAACATCCAATATGTTACTCACATTAAAAAAAAATCTCATGTTGCAGCTGGTTAAGAAGTTGAGAGAGAAAAAGAGAGATGAAGAATCACCATTATGGAAGATCATGCAATTTGGAAGTTCAAACCATCTCATCAGAAGCTCATCCTTTGCATAACGAGGAAGGATACCAAAACGAGCTTTTTTTGTAGCATCAAATGAATAAATAAGTTTTCCTTCTTTCACCATTTCCTACAACATGGAAGAAAAAGCCTAAGTCAAATATGCATTGCAATTTTCTTGTAAGAAGCCAACCAATTAATGATAAAAATTTTAATCCATAACCATGAGTTTGATAAAACATGCAGAATGTACGAGCATATATGGTTATGAAGATGCCCACTTAAGGCACCAAGATATCATAAAGTTTTGGAATTGTCTTTTACGTGTTAACAAATGCCACCACAACATTTTAGTTTAATCTTGATATACTTTATGAATTCTAGTTTTTTTATGTTATTTTGAGTTTACAATAGAAATATAACAATTGGTAGTTGCATATAATGATATAATACATAAAGAGAAAACCGTTGTGTTTAGTGCCAAGGCATTTTCTGGGAATGTAATTATCAAAATTTCCCTAACTTATACAGTCTTACCGGTCATTATTCCATGGGCTTCCATCTATTGACTCTAACCACAACTATCTATTTGAGCACCTTGTTACCTTAATAATCTTGAGCTTGCCTTGTGGCCTTATGGTTGCAAAGATCAATCACATCGCTGGCCAGAAAAAGGATCAGATCTTTCAGTACACTTAGAAGGGTCCCTGAGGTGGAAAAGGCTAGGTCATGTCTTAGAATCATAGCCTGGAAATGTGGGGTAAGATGATTTCTACAAGGCTTCTCATCAGTGCTAGTAAAGTGGCAGTTATCATTTGATAAGGGTAAAGGATGATCAAGGCCTACTTCTAATTTTTGGGGTAAGAGGTTCTTAACCTTAAGGATGAACGTTTGTTGGGTTGTGAGATCTGATTCCAGAAATGGGGTCCTCTCTTGGGTTCCACTTTGATGTCAGAATTATGGTGGTCCTCTCAGGGGTCCTAATTCATGTTAATGGTGCTGGGAATCTTAAATCCTTCTCACAGATCATCTAGGTAGCTTTTGGGGATTTTTATAGGAAAGTTGCAACATGGTTAATGCAAGAGAGATGTTGGAGCTGCTGATCCAAGGGGAATATTTGTCACCAAACATTGAAGTTTCTCTATTGGGATACAAATACAAGATTAAGCTTGTAGTTGTGGGTTCATGTTGTGGGGATCACTTGATGACCAATTGAAATGGTCATGATCTTGGGTTGCAAGCAGGAGACTTGAAGGTGGTGGAAGATGGCATTATGGGGCCAACTTGATTATCAGCTTCTTGTCGGAGGCATCATCTGGTGATTGATACCATGACAAGGCAATAGGTAGATGATGATACTTCAGAATGATGTGTGGTGGTTGCATGTGAACCAAATTGGTACAATGATCAGGTGTAGGAAGCTAAACCAATAACTTTAAAGATAGACCATTGGATGCTTATCTGGGAGGCAACAACATCAAGGGAGGGAGGAAGGCACAGTGGTGGTTTTAAGTATTAAAGTCTTCTAGGTTGTTGGAACTGCATCTGATTCCCATCATGCTGGAGTTGTTAATGTCTGATCAGATGCCTTGTATAAATTTTATTTTTGATGGCAGGGAATTTAAACCAGACATCTCTGGGCCATTCCATCTGTTGCATACATGTGTGTCCCAATAGCATATGATAGGTGATTGTAGGGCCAACACGAGCCCTATGGTGGATGGTGGTGATGTTATGATGAAGCAATCTAGGCTGTCAATTCTTTTGATTCTCATGGATGGGGCAGATCCAATTACGACTTTGAATAACTTGTGTCCCTCATACTGATTGATTGGTGATCTCTATCCAAAATCTATCCCTAGACACTCCTGTGGTGCTACCTGAGTGTGGAGAAGCGGTTGATGACAAATTATGTTCTTTGTTCCTTCAGAATATCCTAATTAACTAGCCACCCTCTTTAAATTTTTTTTTGCAAGAATACAGAACCAAGTTCTAGCTATCAAATATACTTTTTAAGCCGACACCTAAAATATTTTATGAAACTAATGATTCTAGTCTGCTATAAATTCAATCATATCAATATCATAACACGTCCTAAAACTGAAAACAAGTACTTAAATGCAATTATAAAACTTTGGTATAGATTCATATCAAATGAATAAACTTTAAATGTAATTGGCATATCATTTGGTCCATTACCTGCAAATAGATTTACTTCTCAAGATACATAACATACGTTTAGTATATGCAGCCTCCAATCCACCTTATTTTGAATTCTTGAAAACAAAAACATCAAATTCAGCTTTGGCACAAGAATCATACTTATTTTTTCTACATTTTCATGTTCTAGGGTCCATTATTCTAATTTCAAAATACAATGCTGAAATGTGAAAGACATAATGCTCCATGTGTAAATGAGTCTTCAGAATGAGTGTCACATGAACGTTGCAATAATTATTGGTTGCGGTTTCTTGTATTTAGATGAAGTAATGGAAATAAAATGTATGAGAAATAGTGCACCTTTGGAACGAAGTACAATGGAAGATCCATAAATATTGCATAATTTTCGGTGATGGCAAAGTCGTGCATCATGATGGGCTCCGCTATTGTTATTTGTACAGGATCCAGCATCACACCTTCTTTAGTAATAATCCGGTAGGTAACATATGGTGGTGTAGGTGAATAACCAAAGGTAAACATCTCATCTGTATCCATAAACAGTGTCCAGTCAGACCATAATATAATACTACCGGAACTTAACATGGCAAGCAAGGCACTGTTGATGTTCTGTCTGTAGTGAACTAGGCACGTCAAAAACAGAAGTTATCATTTTGGTGTTGATTTTAGTTGAAAAAGAGGGGCGAACAGAAGAGAGAATGAGTGAAGAGAATGAGTGGGAGCAGAGGGAAGAGGTTATTTCCTGACCTGAAAATGATCTAGATCAATTTTGATTAAACAGGCTACTATTTATGTTGTTACAGTAATCATCCTTCCAGAAGTTTCTTCTGGGGGCAAAGAATTACATTAAAAATAATAGAAAAAGTATTATGCTAAAGAAGAGGAAGAAGAGATGGAGAATCAAATACAATACACGTGGATGTACGTAGTTCTCCAACTTAGGTACGTCCACAGATGGAGAGGATTGATGCTCTCTACTTGTTTTGGTAGAATACAAAAATGATCAGCACACTCATAGGTGCCTTAGGTCCATGCTTAAATAGCATAGACAATATAATTTATCAAAATGACCAAAATACCCTTATAAGGATTCAAGTCAGATATTCAACAATCTCCACCTTGACTTGAATTACAAACTCCACCTTGAGCAAAACTCTCCATCACAATGACCCATGCAGGGTCAACAACATCCATATATGTTGAGCAAGTCAAAACAATGCTTGAACTTACTCTCAATCACCTTTTTTGTGAATATATCAGTTGGATTGTCTCTGGTGTTGATCTTCAAGATCTTTATTCTGTCTTCACTTCTAAGAAAGTGATATCTAACATCAATTTGTTTTGTACGATCATGGAACACATTATCCTTTGCCAAACAAATGACACTGAGATTATCGCAGAAGATATCAACTCTGTCAACTTAGAATCCAAAGTCTCCAAGTAGCCCTTTTAGCCAGATTCCTTTCTTTGCAGCTTCAGTCATTGCCATATATACTCAACCTCGATAGTAGAGAACGAAACCGTAGGCTGAAGTATAGATTTCCAACTGACAACTGAATCTATTACTATAAAAACATATCTTGTTAAGAACTTCTTCTGATCAACATCTCCAGCAAAATCTGAATCTGAATATTCTACCATACTGTAACTCTGTTTGACACCATATATCAGCCTAACATCTGGAGTTCCCTTCAAATATTTGAAAATTCTCTTTACAGCCTGCCAATAGTCTTTCCCTAGATTTGACATAAATCTACTTACCACACTAAGAAGATAGGCTAAATCTAGGCGAATACATACCATTGCATACATTAAGCTCTCAACAGCCTAAGAGTAAGGAACACGCTGCATGCATCCTTTTCCGATTGTGTTTGAGTTGACATGACTGATGATAATCGAAGGTTCCTGTCATAGGGTGTCCCAATGGCTTTACTAAAAGTCATTCCAAATCTATTCAAGATCTTCTGCATATAACTGTGTTGATGAAGAAACAACTTTCCAACACTTCTGTTACGTTGTATCTCCATACCTAGGATCTTGCCTACAACACCTAAGTCTTTCATTGTAAATTCAGATTTCAAGGTATTTTTCAAATCCTGTATAACATTGATATTTTTGACTGCAATTAAGATATCATCAACATACAAGAGTAAATATACATATGTATCATTATTTAAGTGTTTGATATATACATATGAATCAAAAGAGTTGCGTAGAAAACCAACTTTAGTAATAAAAGAATCAAATCTTTTATACCATTGTCTTGGAGATTGCTTGAGTCCATACAAGGACTTCTTAAGCTTGCAAATCAAATCTGATCTTCCTTTCTTTACAAAACCAATTAGCAGTTCCATCCATAATTCTTCTTCTAAGTCACCATGTAAGAAAGTTGTCTTCAAGTCAAGCTGTTCAAACTCTAAGTTCTTCGTTGCAATAATAGCCAAAAGAACTCTGATGGATGTGTGTCTAACCACTGGTGCAAATACTTCATTGTAGTCAACGTATTCCTGTTGAGAATAGCCTTTAGCCACCAATCTTGCCTTGAATTGTGTCCCAAGATTGCCTTGTATTCCAACTTTTCTTTTGAACACTCACTTGCAATCTATAACATTCTTATCTTTTGGACGTTTCACTAAATCCCATGTTTGATTTTTCTAAAATGACTGAAGCTCCTCTTGCATAGCTTCCATCCAATGAGCAGCATCTGAATCCTTTATAACAGCATCATATGTTAGAGGATCAATAGCTTCCTCCACCTCACTTGCAGCCTGCAAGGTAAAAACAATCATATTGCTGAAACCATACTTTTGCAGGCGTTGAGGAACCCTCCTAGGTCTGTCTCTAGCAATACATCTCTCTTGTGATTCTTCCTCAAGTTGATCTGCATTTTCATTTGGATCCAAATGCTGATCTTCATCTGAAGCTATTTGTTCTGGGACATACTGTTGTGACAAGTCAAACTCCACCTGCTTAGGAGTGTTAGATTCTTCTAACACTATAGACAACTTTTCATTCTATATCAAAGTGGCCTCATCAAAAGTGACATCACGACTGTGAATTATTTTTCTTTTTTCGCTATCAAAGATTTTGTATCCTTTGACTCCTATACCATATCCAACAAAGATGTTTTTTCTGGTACGTGGCTCTAACTTGTCATTATTCACGTGATAGTATGCTGAACAACTAAAAATCTTTAATTTGGAATAATTTACAACCCTGTTCATCCACACTTCATAAGGTATCTTGTCTCCTATACCACTAGAGGGTGACCTGTTAACAAGATAAGAGGTTGTATTAACAGCCTTAGTCCAAAATTTCTTCTCCAATCTGGCATGAGAAAGCATGCACCTTGCTTTCTCCAACAATGTGCAGTTTAGGCGTTCTGCAACTCCATTTTATTGTAGAGTGCCTTTAACTATGTAGTGTCTTATGATACCCGCCTCTTTACAAAAGTTATCAAACTCATGAGAGCAGAATTCCAAACCATTGTCAATTCTCAAGTATTTCACCTTCCTACCAACTTGATTTTCAACTTGAGTATTCCACTGTTTAAAGCTCTTGAAAGCCTCACTTTTATGTTTCAAAATGAAAACCCATGTTATACGTGAATAATCATCCACTATAGAAAGGAAATATCTGGAACCTACAAGGGAAGGTTGTTGAGAAGGTCTCCAACAATCTATGTGAACATAATCTAATACTCCCTGAGTGGTATACTCTCCTATTCCAAATTGTACACGTTTTTGCTTTCCATAAATGCAATGCTTGCACAACTCTACATCAATAAATTTGTGCCCGTTCAGTTTGCCCAAACTGTTAAGTTTCTGCATTCCTTTTTGCCCTAAATGACTCATTCTTGAGTGTCAAATTGCAGAAGTAGTTTATTGATCACTCATAGCTGTGACAACATTACCTACAATTGGAGAACCTTGCAGAATGTATAGAGGCTCATTTTTTACTCCTTTCATCACAACCAATAAGCCTTTTGTAACCAACAGTTTACCTCCTCCACCTGAATACTTAAAACATTTGGAATCAAGTGTCATCAAGAATATCAAGCTCTTGCCCAACTTGGGCACATGCCATACATCTTCAAGAGTTCTCACCATGCCATTATGCATCTTGAATCTGATTGTACCAATGCCAACTCTAGGGCAAACATCATCGTTTACTAATCTAACTTGCTCTCTATTAACAGTTTGATAAGTGTAGAAATACTCCTTATTGGGAGTCATATGATGTGATGCTCCAGAGTCTAAGATCCAATGCTGATCTATATATGCACTACAGCAAATAGTCAAAGATAAATCACCTTTCTGACACTAAATCCTCTTTTTCAACTACTGTCGCACTCCCTTTGGATTTCAGCATGGGACAATCTACTTTCTAATGTCCATTTTCCTTGCAATAGTTGCAAATATCCTTGGAGTACCTGCCTTAGGATTTACTTCTTCCTCTATGCCTGTTGTTACTGTTTTGTTTCTGTTGATGTCCCCTACTATCACTATGATGCACAGTTAACCCAGATGCACCTGCATCATTGCTTCCATGTGTAACTATGTGCCTAAGTTTCCTTAATTGAAGGCTAGACCTTACTTCCTCTAATGTGATTGTGTCTCTGCCAACCACAAAAGACTGCACAAAATTCTCAAATGACAATAGAAGTGAAACAAGCAAAATGAAGGCTGCATCCTCATCTTTAACAGTTACACCAATATTACGTAACTCCATAAGAATAGAGTTTAACTGATCCAAATGTTACTTCAACGGTGTACCTTCATCCTCAAAGAAAACAATCTTTGCTTGAACAATAATTTGTTAGTAAAGGATTTTGTCATGTACAACGTCTCCAACTTATTCCACAACCCAAAAACTGTGGTCTCATCAGCAACTCCAATGATAACTTCATCAGATAGGCATAGTAAAATAGTAGAGTGAGTTTTCTCTTCTTGCTGTTCATACTCTATAGATTTTCTATCTATAGACGACTCCTTGTTTAAGGGAGTTCAAATGCCCTGTTGCTTCAACAAAGCCCTCATTTTTATTTGCCAAAGGCTGAAGCTGTTTTTGCCATTAAACTTTTCCACTTTCAAAGCCAGTGTTGACATCAGAAATTGTGTAAATCCTGTACGAATGCATTGTTCACCTTCAAACAGACAACGGATATGCCGACGGAGAGCACAGACGAAGCTCTCGAGTGCACAGACAAGCACGCACAGTCAGTTGTGCAGGGTTGGACAGACGCACGAAGAAGATCACGTGATGCGGCAGTTGCGTGAGAGAATAGATGCGCAGATGATAGTCGCGCGAGGGAACAGATGCACGGACGACAGTCGAGCGAGGGAAACAGATGTGTGGATGGCTCGCTAAAGTTGCACGCAGGCAGATGCACACGCGAGAGACAAGGGCAACGCAAAAGTAGATGAGCGAGCAGACGAACACGGATGCACGTGCGCAAACTGATGTGTAGGCAGATGACTTCCAGACGGTGCACGCAGGCAAACACACGTGGACAACGCACGCAGACGATGCGCTAAAGTCATGCACAGGCTGATGTGCAGGCGACGCGTGCAGACAAACTCGCACAGACGAATGCGTAGAAGTCGAGCGCAGGGTCGAACGTGCGGACAAAAACGCGAACGAACACGTAAGGACGAACACGTGCAGACTGTGCATGCGAGGGACTGGTGACGACAGCTGCTGGTCTTTCAGCAGACTTCTCCAATCCGATCTTCTTTTTCTCTTTCAAAGCCTTAAGATGATCCTCAAAAGAACCCTAAGCTCTAATTCCAATTGTTATGCTAAAGAAGAGGAAGAAGAGATGGAGAATCAAACACAATACACGCGGATGTACGTGGTTCCCCAACTTGAGTACGTCTACGGATGGAGAGGGCTGATGTTCTCTACTTGTTTTGGTGAAATACAAAAATGATCAGCACACTCATGGGTGCCCTAGGTCCATGCTTAAATAACATAGACAATACAATTTGTCAAAATGACCAAAATACCCTTACAAGGATTCAAGTTAGATATTCAACAAAAAGAATGAAGGAAATTTTGCTGCATCGACTTAATTTTGCCTATGAAATGAATCACATGAAAAGTGGAAGAATCGCATTCATGTATAATTGTCTAACTCTCTGAACCATGCATCATTGATTCTGTGGAAAAATTAATTGAGCTACGATTGGTCCTCCCATTCTTCCCCTTCACATGCATGATATGCTTTTTTTCGCCCACTGTCAAAATAGAGTAGGGAATTATTGTGGAATTTACATGATAATCGAGATCTCGTCAAAGTTAGATGAAAGTTAAAAAAGTTGAGTACTTTCAACGAGACCTTTTAAGTTGAAAAGTGATGATCCAACCTTTCGATCAAGATAGAACCTTGAGTTCTGATGGTGTGAAACTCTCTGTTCCCTAAACTTGATACTAGAGTTGCAACAAGAACAAAGGCACTTGTTGTTGAAAGCTGAGATCCTATCAACATGGTGGAGACAAGCACCAAGATCTGGTTATTTCCAGATCTGAAAATGATCTAGATAAATTTTCATTAAACATGCCACTATTTATGTAGTTACAACAATCATCCTTCTAGAAGTTTCTTATGGAGGCAAAGAATTACATAAAAAATAATAATAAAAGAATGAAGGAAATTTTGTCAAATGGCACAACACAACAAATAACCAAAAATAGCCTGACCAACAATTTTGTCCTTGTAACTAATTTTGTGATGACCTCTAACAGCATTGCCTCATTTTCCTAAAATGTGGCATTCTATGTTTATACAATCTTTTTGAGAAAAAAAGAATGAATCTCATTAGAAATCAATCAGGTTCATCCAAGGCACAAAAGAATCCCAAGTTCTGAATATGGAAAAAAGCTATTGATGAAACAACCTGTCCTAAAGTTTGAAAAATGTTTAACTGAGAGGATGATGTCATCCGATGTGCAGGACTCTATTAAAACACTGCAGCATTCTGCAGGACAACTGCCTACTCAATTTCCCTATCTCTCTGGTCCTAGCTAGGGTGTGCATACCAACATTTGATACCTTATCCCTAGGATTATTAGCTTACTTGAAAATGTTAGGGAAGACCACAGAAATTTGAGATACCATCAACCACCTATCTGCCAGAAATGAACTTTGTTGCCATCTCCCACTCTAAATCTTGTGTGGCAAGAAAAGTTACCGATGGCATTGGTTGCTCTTCTAAATGTGTGAAACATTTTGGCAAGGTCTCCTACCATGTCCTTGCCTCAATGACATAAACCCACAGACTAACTTTCTCCATGGTCCACCACCACTTCTGCTTACAAAGGTCTTTGTTAAAAGGCTTCTAGCAACCTCACCCCAAAGCCTCCCATATGTTTTGGTGATCTTCTGTTTGACCCATAACCAAAACTCCTCGCATTCCATGAGATCGTCTTCATTTTAAAACTTGTTGTACTCCCTCTGCTTCTTCTTGCTTCACCAAGTCAACCCATTTGTTTTTAAAGTTCTTCAACCAGCCCTTATTTCCACCCAAGCTGAGGCTCCTCTTTTGATAACCATCTTAGTGTTCATTTTAAACTTGTTGTACTCCCTTTGCTTCTTCTTCCTTCACCAAGTCAATCCATTTGTTTTTAAAGTTCTTCAACCAGCCCTTATTTCCACCCAAACTGAGGTTCCTCTTTTAATAACCATCTTATTTCACAAATTCCAAACCTCTTTAAGGTGGACATTTGGAAGACAAGATGGATTAGAAGATCAATGATTAAGCCTTTGGATTGGAATAGTCAACCACTTCCTAATTCATTAACATCACTAGCCCTTCAAACTGGCAAGCCTCCATGCCACACTCATCAAATATCTCCTTCATTAACAAGCTTCTGACAACAAACCCCTTCAACAATTAACTCCCATGTAGTTGAAGTAGGGAGACTACAACTCTCATATGAAAGGACGAAGGACCACAACTCTCTTGCATGGTCAGGGGACCACAACTCTCTATATAATGATATAGTAGGTTGAGAGTGGTGGATCGTGATGGCTTGAGCCCCCCTTGTCCTTGAGTGATCTAAGGCCTCAAGTTGGCCACCAACTACTAGGCCTCTTCTCTCTTGATTAGTCTCAACAGACTAGCCCAAAATGCAATCACTCACCTTTCATACTAAGCTTGAACTACTTGAACCCAACTACTCCTCAAGCCACCATGCCTCTCAAATGGGTTCACCCCTCTTGATTTAACAAGGTTCAACCCACAAAACCATCCTCCTTATAACCTTCTTAATTACACTTGAGTTAGGCCTCCCACCCATGAGCTTCTAAATCCAAAATGGGTCTCATGGATACTCCTCCGTAACTATCTTAATCCTCTCCTAGATGATGTCCTCCACTTAACACCATATCTACTTTGCCTCTTCCACCATGATATCCTCCTCACCATAAATTGTGTATGTTACGCCCTAACAACTAGGGTTGCTGTCTTCCTTTAACCTATGACATCCTTCTTGAGCCTCCCTGTCCATTCCTTTTGAGCAAGCATTAAAAGCTATGATGGAGCATCCTCTTATAAACTTGACAGATCAAGTCTCTACCACCGAAGGTACTGCTAGTTACTTTTCCACCAAACCTTTGAACTCCTCTCCATGCTCTCCTCTAAGGATTCCTTCGATTGATGATCATATAAGGCCCAACCCCTCCTTTGCTCCTAGCTCCACCCAACATTGTCTGCTATTCCTTCCTTATTTACTTGAAACAGAAAAGATAGACATGGCAACAAGTAGAAATGATGGTGAAGCAAAAGAATGAGAAAGGTGACAATGACAATGTGGATTGCAATACTACCAGTAGATTTAGAAATATCTAAAATAGCAATAATAATATTATTATTATTATTGATGTCAGAAAAAATCACTGAGTAAACATTTTCTGGAAATTTTGTGTGTGATTTTCAATGTCATTTAGAATGTAAGATGGTTTAAATTGAGTGCTTTTGTGTATGCACCATCTGTTCATGCCACCTAGGTATCCAAGTCACCTAGCTTCATGGTGCTTCATACCATGATGACTTGTTTCTTCTATGCTAGATTGAAAATGTTTGAAAATCATGATGTTGAACAGGAGGTATTTCTGATTTTTTCAAGTAAAGAAACAAATGGAATAAGGAAAGATGAAGAACCTAGTATAATTCGTTTTGTCAAAGGCTTTGGTCAAGTAGCTGTGGTGCCAATTTCAAGTGCGATAATATTACAAGGGTACCAGTCCCATCCTATAATAATAAATAAAAACAACGGGATCATTTTGCTTTTACCTGTTTGTGGATCAATTTTTGGATGTGCAGTGAAGTTGTGGGAAAGTCTTTTGTCATAATCTATCATTCCTAGTGTCTGCAGATCACCATCTTCCATGATTTGCACAGCATCTGTTGAAACAGTTTTGGAATGCAGTAGATCTTAACATAATTTGTTGCAAATCAACAGTGAAAATACCGTGAAGACATAATAAGTGTATAGACACCTCCTAGGAGATTTATACCAGATAACTCCCTGGTAGTAAGGATACTATGAAGAACTTACAAGGTTTATCTCCCTCGTGCAGAGCCAAAACTTTCCCATGATGGTATATAATAGCAGTATTGCCTGAAATCAGCAATCTTTGAATCAGATGCTTTTTGAATAGCATATGAATTTCATTTCAAGTAAACAATGCTACCTGTCCCTGCTCCATATGATACATCTACAACTTTCAGTTTTACTCGAAGCTTTTGCAAATAGACTGAGAATAGCCCAAGCATCCCTTTGAGGTCTCCAATCTGAAAACAAAAATGGAATGAACAAACATGTATTCCAAAGTGGAGGGTAGTATTTACAAGGATTTTATTATAAAAAAGGAAATTTGAATGAAATATAATAATTAGACTAGAGTAATCTTGTTGACGTTCCTTTCTAGATAATTGTTATTTCTTAAAACGACCTACAGGAGATTTTTCAAAATGTTTCCAGCACTAAAGTATTTCATCCTATGAAATGATTCCAAAGAAGATGCAAAACAGAATCACAATACTTAGAAATATTCCAAAACTGTGTATCATTAAAATCCTTATGCATTTTATAGCCCTAGAAGATGAATTTATGAGGAATGGAGTGTTTCTCATTCAATGTAAACCTAGTGTATAACAACAATAAACTGTGGTGATTATAAATAACATTCCAGTGGGAAATTCACAAATTAATATAGCACTTCATTGGAGCAAAAGCTTCAAAAAGTTATAATAGACGAAAAGAAGTAATGTCTTTTGGAAAATCACCATTAAGTAAAAAGATAAGTGAATGAACAAAGGCTGCAAACTTCAAAAATGGCTGAAGATTACCTTCATAAACTTTGGCGATCCAAAGTACTCCTCCTGTTTAAGACGAGATGTCTTAACATAACGTGAAACATAGGTTGCTTTGCCATCTTTTATACGCAGACCATGAATCATCCTGCATTACAAAGTACCTTTGAAACAGATAAAACAATTTACAAACAGAAATTATTAACATTGATGCCGTTACATGAGTATGTCTTATGTCCTATGGATGGACGAGTTATTGGATATCTATTTTAGTCCAAAACCCCAATCATTACACACACACACACTTGTAATCCTCTTCTTTAGTACTGATCTACACATTTTCTCCTCTCTTCTCACAGATGTAAAACACGCTAATATGATTCCAGAATATTAGTAAAGCACAAACAAGACTATAGTCTACTGCAGAAAGAAAAACAACAAATGTTCATCTTGCCTAAATTTAATCTCTCTACTTGGTGAAGTCATGATGATGAAAGTCTGGCTATTGCAAAATATATTCATTCAATGAATAATATACCTACGGAAATCAGGTTCAACCAAATGAATGGTTTAATATATATACACCCACGAAAGAACTTTTATGTCATAAAGTTCTCTTCTAACGAAGCAGAAATGTGCTAAGGTGAATGAGTAAGTTTTACAAAATAAAATATTAAAGATGATGGTACCACAAAGGAAAGATGGATGCATATAATGATAGCATTCTCATTTACTATTGTAGCCATCCAAAACAACCAATGTTAAGTGGCTGATGACCAAAAGTTTCAAGGCGATGCAATCCAAAACAGTGTATCTCCTTAAAACCAGACGATGACCCAGGAACGGTATAAGGGATTTTGCTTTTATAGCCTTAATAGTTAGAAATGGCTCATATTTTTTCGGATTAAGATATCTTAAATATCCTTAAAAACGAAAAACGCCCATGTGAAATAGATTGCAACTATGGTTTTATGTTTTTAAGAGTATCTAAGATATTATTATTATATCATATGCTTGGAACTAGGGTTTAAGATTTATAAATAATTTCGAAGGATATATCAACTATTTCCAACTTTTGAAGGAATAACTAATTATGCATGATGACCCATGACTCCGGAGACGGACTTTTCTAACCTATTAACTCTTTGCAAAAAAAGAAAACACGGACTTTCCTAGTCGTATTGATAAAACACAAGCGTCGAAGGTCCCCATCCAAAAAACAAGGAGATAGATATATTTATTTCTTAGGCAAAGTAGTAAACCCACGTACCCATCGCCATCGAACCTGCGAATAGGAGAAGACGAATTATCAACGTTCCCACCAAGCAAACTACACGTTCATAAGCCCCAGAACTATCAAAATATAATAGTGTAATGTACCAATGGTATCCAGCAACAGGCTCGTATTTCGGGTTTGGTCCCACCCGGACGAACTCCCCGTTCAAGCACTCCTGTCAAAACAACAACGAGAAGAATTACCAAAAAAAAAATCAACAACAACGAGAAGAATAACGGGAATGAAAGAAACATCTGAACGAATTGATGATACTCATTGGTATCGAGGCATACTGGGAGTGATCCGATGACGGGGAGGTCGGGGCAGGGCGGTGTCTCGCAGTCGACGGGGCGGAACGCGCCGGAGAGGTAGACGTTGGGACCAGGGGGCTTGTAGAGGATGTAGAGCATTACTTTCTCGATGAGATCGACCAACGCCGACACCAGTCCCTTGCTGGGCTTCGGGTCGACCTTGACGATCGCCTGCTGCCGCCTGTTCTCCCTTCCTTCTTCTCCCGCCATCACCCTCCCGTTCGCCTCTGCTCCTCCCATCTCCGTCTGTCTGCCCTCGACGACTGATCTGGCTTCGCCCGTCCGAGTGTTACCGGAGATCGTGAAGACGAAAACACTGGAGATCACGAAGATGCGGAAAGAATAGGGATCGTACAATGAAGATCACAGAAACCCGTCTAATGTTATCTTTGATGTTAATATTTAATTGATAGGTTTATCTATGATTGTCGGATTTGTCGGCAACTAGATTGAGAATACTGTAAGGCAACATGAACTGACGGATATAAGAAACTCGGCAATCAAGACCTCAACTCACGGAGGAAGGTACCAGGAATAGTAGATTATATCCTTTTTGAGAAAATCTATTCTACTGAATTATATTCAATGATTTTTAATGCATCATCTTTCACCTTAAAAATTCATTTACAACAGCTTTAACAACTCGTCGATAGGCTGCCGACGAAGGTACATTGTCAAGTGAACTAAGTATCGATGACATTGATATCAAAGCGCTTCGATTTAGAAAGTACGATGAGAACGACTGAGATGGACGCATTCCAGAAGCTTCTGGAGGACGAACTAGCAATGCTGCGTGCGGAGATAGACATAAATCGACGAGATCTACTACAATAATTATTGGTTGTGGTGCAATGTTTGAGAGGTGAAATCTCAAAGCTTAGTCAGCAATTGCAAGGTTCAAAGGTATCGTCTCATCCTAAGTTTTACCAGATTCAAGAAGGTACATTCTCGAGAACCATGGAAGGAGAGGCCTCTTTTCCAAAAATCTCCGATGTTTGATGGAGGTCAAGATCCAATGACATGGGTGTATAAGGTAGAATGGTGCTTTCGCTTCCATGAAGTAACACCAGAATAGAAGGTGACGGTGGCGGCGTACCATTTCGATGGTGTCTGTCGCTCTTGAATGATTTTGGTTCACATCTAGTTAGTGGGACTTATCGTGGGAATAGTTGGCAGAGGTGGTCGTCGCTTGTCTTGATACTAAGAGAGAAAACACCATGGCAACTCTAGTCAAACTAAGGCAAGATGGAGACCTTGATGATTATCATCGATCTTTCGAGAGACTAAACAACCAGGTACATAACTTTGGAAGAAAAGAAATAGCTCAATCTCTACCTTAGTGAACTATGTTATAGCTACAATGTGACGTTCGCTCATTTCATCTCCATTCACTAAGAGAGGTCATAGAGCTCGTTCTATTCCAAGATCTCAAGGTGAGGGAACAACGTCGTATTTGTCACATGCCGAACGAGAGACGAGAGTTACTTCTCGCACCTCAAGCACTGTCACTTTTGACGCCCCCCGTGCCATCCACTCATACGTCGACCACCTGTTCGAAGATATTCACTAGAAGAGCTCACTTGAACAACATAAGCAACAAGGTTTGTGCTTCAACCGTGACAAGAGATGGGTACAAGACCATCACTGTAAGAGAGGAGAAGCATTTCTCATTCTAGAGGAGCTCACTTGAACAACATAAGCAACAAGGTTTGTGCTTCAACTGTGACAAGAGATGGGTACAAGACCATCACTGTAAGAGAGGAGAAGCATTTCTCATTCAACTTGTCGAATGAGAGGAAGAAGATAGTGCAGATCACAAGAATTAAGAAGACAATGGGCCAGTAGTTTCACTACATACTATCGACGGAAGCGTGGTATCTAAAATCATGCATTTCTATGGATTAAACAATATGCGAATCCTAATACTTACTGACACTAAAAGCACTCACAAATTTTTATCTCAAGAATTTACTCAACAAGCTAAATGACCCATTACCATGTCACACAAATTCTCCGTTAAGGAGGCAACGGTCATACAATGTCTTGCATGGAAACGTATAAAGGTATTGTGGGCAAAATACAAGAGTTAATTATGCATCTCGATTTTTACGTAATAACTTATGACGTTGTCATAGGTATGGACTTGTACTCGAAAATTTGGAAAGAGTTACATCAAAGAAATTAATACCATTAGACAGTGATTTAGTATTTCTATGATCTTCGTTATTCTTTCCTTTCGAAGTTCCTATGTCTCCACAATATTTGTTCTTTTCTTCTGCTGTTCCCACGTCTTCGTGATCTTCGATGTCTTCACGGTTATCTTCACAATCTCTGGTAACACCGAGCGTAACCGTACGCTATTGTGACAAGTGACCACATGCCATACTTGTCTTCGCATCCGCACGACGTATCCATGTGTGGCCAATACTTCCAGTACTTGTGGGTCAGACATTTTTTTTGATAAAGAGGTGGAGATATGTTGAAGTTGGACAAAGGAGAAGCAAAGGTCAGACGATACGGCACCGACCAAAAAAAGACAACGAAATAGCAGACGAGAAGATAGTCCACAAGAAATACATTAAAAAAAAAAAAATTGAGACGGGTTTAAGGTCATTCATAAATTTTCATTAAACTGAGGTAGATTAATCAATCCTATCCTCAATCTCTACTTTTTATCTTCATGTTTTACTCCTGTCGGTACGTTAAAGTGATTTAATTAAGCTATTGACAAGATTAGAAAAAGAAATTTGTAGAGTTTTAACCAGCATGGTAATCTCAACTATCACATGGTATATTGGAGAGCCGTCTGTGTGTCGAAGAAATGCAGTGACTTAAATGTTATTAACTTAAGTACTTGCTCTCTTGCCTTAAAAAATAAACTTGCCTGACGTATTTTAGAAAACAACTCACATACTCTTTGGTGTGAAATTATTAAAGCAAAATTCTTTGATAACAAAGTGTCGGTCGTCTCTTAAATAAAAGGATTGCTGAGGCTTCTCTAATTTGGAACATAATGACTAGGATTGTCTCCATATTTTCTAATTTTTACATCTTTTTGACGAATCTACTCTTTTTTTGGAATGCACCCGGTATGATGACCATAAGATGAAAGATTCTTGTTCTCATTTAGGTGAGGTTTGTATACAATTTGATAAAATTAAAATTTTTTTTCATTAGATTCTTAGTCACAAGGTGTTTGTACGAAAATAAATTATAAAAAGTTGAAAAAATAAATTCTTAATCTAAAAGGTCAGAATTTAATTTTTAAAACTTCTTTTGACGCCCGACGCTCATCTTCTCGTAGTTCGTCATCCCTCATTTGTCGTTGCAGTCTCCTCACGATCTATTGTTGCAGTCCATCGTCACGGTTCGTCATCACTTGTCCATTGTCACGGTTTGTCGTCACTCATCCATTGTCACGATCTGTCACAATCTCCTCATAATTTGTCATTGCAATCTACTTGCTTAGTAGGTTGAGCCTTCCAACATCTGCCCTTTCGTTCGTGTCGTCTATCCCATTCGTCATTGTCGTTCCCTTGTTTGTTGCTTCTATCTCCACCATCATACTTCTTCCAGTGATAAGAGGAGTAAGTGGTGGTTGCGATCTCCTCATAGTCTAGTAAATATAGCTTAAACAACCTGTCCCAAAGTTTGAAAAATGTTTGGCTGAGAAGATGACGTCATCCAATGTGCAGGACTCTATTAAAACACTGCAGCATTCTGCAGGACAGCCACCTGTTCAATCTCCCTGTCTCTATGGTCCTAGCTGGGGTGTGCATACCAACATTTGATACCTTATCCCTAGGATTATTATCTTACTTGAAAATGTTAGGGAAGACCTCAGAAATTTGAGATACCATCAACCACCTATCTGTCCAGAAACGAACTTTGTTGCCATCTCCCACTCTAAATCTTGTATGGCAAGAAAAGTTACCGATGGCATTGGTTGCTCTTCTAAAGGTGTGAAACATTTTGACAAGGTCTCCTACCATGTCCCTGCCTCAATGACTTAAACCCACAGACTACCTTTCTCTTTTGATAATCATCTTATTTCACAAATTCCAAACATCTTTAAGGTGGCCATCTAGAAGACAAGATGGATTAGAAGATGAGTGATCAAGCCTTTGGATTGGAATAGTCAACCACTCCCTAATTCATCAACATCACTAGCCCTTGAAACTGACAAGCTTCCACACCTCCATGCACTTGTTGAACATCACCTTCATTAACAAGCTTCTGACAACAAACACTGTCAACAATCAACTCCCATGTAGTTGAAGCAGGGAGACTACAACTCTCATATGACAAGGACGAAGGACCACAACTCTCTTGCATGATTAGGGGACATATAATGATATGGTAGGTTGAGAGTGGTGGACCGTGATGGGCTTGAGCCCCCCTTGTCATTAGTGATCTAAGGCCTCAATTAGGCCCAAAATGCAATCACTCACCTTTCATACTAAACTCAAACTACTTAAACCCAACTACTCCTCAAGCCACTATGCTTGCCTTCTTGATTTAAAAAGGTTCAACCAATGTTTGGATCTCTAGCACGACGCTAAAAAAATTTAGATTTGTTAACTTCTATTTTTACTTAGTTAATTTATCTTTATACCTATATCACTAAATTCCTTTTTAGAATTAAACAAACAACATTTCACACAAATTAGATATTAATTCCAATTTGTATTTTAACTACAAGTGCATAATGTCTATTGTATTAGTGTGCAAGTACAGGTCGATCCCACAGAGAATTGCTTAAGAATTACGAACTATTTCGTTTTTAACAATCAAATTTATATATTCAATAAGCTCTCCGTTGAGTTATAGTTAACTCAATGGACTAAGTTCGTTGAGTTATGACTAACTTAACGGACTAACTTCGTGGACTTAAGTTAACTCCACAAGTATGTCTTTCCTATTTAATACTGCTATTTACAGAGAAATTCAGCCAACCATTAGGCAGTTTCATAGATTGTAAATAACATCAATTAAGCTTTTTAATGTTAGTAAACACTGGATTTATCATTAAGCAATACTAATATTCAGATAATTCAAACAGTAACCATTAAAATCTTTAAGTCTATTGAACGAACCAATTTCAGTAAATTGTAAAACTAAAACAAATATAAAATAATCACAACACTGACAAAAATAACATTAATCACGATACAAAATAAGCAATACAATACCCAAATACAAAATACAAACACAGATAAGTTGTTTTTGATATTTTTGTTTTGATATGAGCATGAAAATAGGCGAAAGGTGAAATGTAAAGTAATCTCAGTCGACAGTAAATACTTCTGTCACTACATGCGATGCGATTACAACACTAAAAATTAAACCACTTACAATTCTATCTACTCTCCCTATAGAATCGCGAGTCCAAAATTACAAGATGATTTCCTCTTCAACATGCAGGCATCAACCCGAAGCCAAAGCTAAAAGCTTTACGATCTCCTGAGATATGAGTCGGTGCTTGGTGAAAATGATTTCCCTTCCCGCGACACGGTTACTCCTCACAGTGGTTGTCAGACACTGTGTTTGGCTCGGAATCGACCCGACATCAGGAAAGTATCCTCACAGACCTCTGATGGTTGGTGATTATGGTGGTGGTGGTGATGGTTGGTGTGGTACTTTAAAGAATTACTAACGCTGCCTGTAGAAAGCTCAGTGATCCTCCTCTGCACACACTGACCACACCCATCGGCCACCACCCTACTGCTTTTTTTCTTCTTTTCTTTTATATTTTTTCAATGGTAACTACTTCTGCTTGAATGATCGGTTAGATTTCCTTCATTCATATCAACGACGATGATTTCTTCTTCCTTCGACGAGTGAATTCCTACGTGATACGTATGATTGTGGTTTTTTTTCTTCCAACTGTTCTATTCCTGCAACTACTACAGTGGCATATTAGAAAATAAATGGTCTATGGAGTTACAGATAACTCAGCAGATTTGCTTCGTTGATTTAACTATAAAACACGTGTATAAATTTAACTATCCGATGCTCAGGTGCATTTTGGATACTTACAAACTTAACTATCCGATGCCTAGATGCATTTCGGATAGTTACAGATAACTCAACGATATATAACTTAAGTCAATCTTCCAGATCACGACACTTGTCATCAGCAGTTTTATAATAAAGAAATATTTCGAAGAGTTACAAGTCTAACTATCCGATGCACAACTGCAATTTCGAATAGTTAGAGATAACTTACCGAAAGTCCACTTAAGTCATGCATTATAGTTTCGACACGTGTACTTCAAGAAATAATAAAATATTCTTTTAAAATATAACTATTCGGTAATTTAAACATAACTCTTCGATACGTTAAACATAATTGTCCGAAATAACAGAAAATTCGGATACTTAAGAATTTCATAACCTGTAATTTACCGACAGTTCAGAAATGCACTAAATTAACATTAATTCCTCGAAATTAAACAGATTCTTTCATTAAAGCATATAACAGTATACTTATAACAAAATAGTTTAATTCTCATATGATAAGCTAAATATTATGCAATTAACCATCAGTTAACTGTTAATATTATGCACTTTTTCATTATAAACAACCAACAATACCATCCTCCTTATTTAGCCAAGCATGGATAGACCCTTCTTAATTACACTCAAGTTAGGCCCATGAACTTCTAAATCCAAAATGGGTCTCATGAATCCACCTTTATGGCTATCTAAATCCTCTCCTAGATGACGTCCTCCACCCAACACCATATCTACTTTGCCTCTTCCACCATGATATCCTCCTCCCCATCAATTGCATATGTTACACTCTAACAACTAGGGTTACTGTCTTCCTTTAACCTATGGCATCCTTCTTGAGCCTCCCTGTCCATTCCTTTTGAGCAAGCATTAAAGGCTACATTGGAGCATCCTCTTATAGACAGATCAAGTCTCTACCTAGCATGGTGCCCCTCCACCAACCAGTGAAGGTGCTACTAGTTACTTTGCCACCAAACCTTTGAACTCCTCTTCATGCTCTCCTCTAAGGACTCCTTTGATTAATGATCATATAAGGCCCAACCCCTCCTTTGCTCCCAGCTCCACCCAACATTGTCTATCATTCCTTCCCTATTTACTTGAAATAGAAAAGATAGCGATGGCAACAAGTAGAAATAATGGTGGAGAAGGAAAAGAATGAGAAAGGTGGCGATGACATGGTCGATTGTAATACTACTGGTAGATCTACAAATATCTAAAATAGTAATAATAATAATAGTAATATCTATAATATTAATATTATTATTATTATTGACATCAAAAAAAGTCACTGAGAAAACATTTTCTGCAGATTTTATGTGTGATTTTCAATATCATTTAGTATGGAAGATGGTTTACATTGAGTGCCATTGTGTATGCACCATCTGTTCATAACACCTAGGTATCCAAGTCACCTGGCTTCATGGTGCTTCATACCATGATGACTTGTTTCTTCCATGCTAGATTGAAAACTTTTGAAAATTATGATGTTAAAAGGGAGGTATTTCCGATTTTGCCAAAGGCTTTGGTCAAGTAGCTGTGGTGCCAATTTCAAGTGCGATAATATTACGAGGGTACCAGTCCCATCCTATAATAATAAATAAAAACAACAGGATCATTTTGCTTTTACCTGTTCGTGGATCAATTTTTGGATGTGCAGTGAAGTTGTGAGAAAGTCGGTTGTCATAATCTATCATTCCTAGTGTCTGCAGATCACCATCTTCCATGATTCGCACAGCATCTGTCGAAACAGTTTTGGAATGCAGTAGATCATAACATAATTTGTTGCAAATCAACAATGATAATACTGTGAAGACATAATAAGTGTATAGTCACCTCCAAGGAGATTTATACCAGATAACTCCCTAGTAGTAAGGATACCATGAAGAACTTACAAGGTTTATCCCCCTCACACAGAGCCAAAACTTTCCCATAATGGTACACAGTAGCAGTATTGCCTGAAATCAGCAATCTTTAAATCATATGCTTTTTGCAGGATATTCTCCCGTTATATTGGGAAGTCATTTAAATAGCATATGAATTTCATTTGAAGTAAACAATGCTACCTGTCCCTGCTCCATATGATACATCTACAACTTTCAGTTTTACTTGAAGCTTTTGCAAATAGACTGAGAATAGCCCAAGCATCCCTTTGAGGTCTCCAAGCTGAAAACAAAATTGGAATGAACAAACATGTATTCCAAAGTGGAGGGTAGTATTTACAAGGATTTTATTATAAAAAAGGAAATTTAAATGAAATATAATAATTAGACTAGAGTAATCTTGCTGACGTTCCTTTCTAGATAATTCTTATTCCTTAAAACGACCTACAGGAGATTTTTCAAAATGTTTCCAGCACTAAAGTATTTCATCCTATGAAATGATTCCAAAGAAGATGCAAAACAGAATCACAATACTTTGAAATATTCCAAAACTGTGTATCATTAAAATCCTTATGCATTTTATAGAACTAAAAGACAAATTTATGAGGAATGGAGTGTTTCTCATTCAATGTAAAATAATGCTTCCTGATGTATAACAACAATAAATTGTGGTGAATATAAATAACATTCCAGTGGGAAATTCACAGATTAATATAGCACTTCATTGGAGCAAAGGCTTCAAAATGTTAATAATAGAGGAAAAGAACTAATGTCTTTTGGAAATTTACCATTAAGTAAAAAGATAAGTGAATGAACAAAGGCTGCAAACTTTAAAAATGGCTGACGATTACTTCATAAACTTTGGCGATCCAAAGTACTCCTTCTGTTGAAGGCAAGATGTCTTAACATAACATGAAACATAGGTTGCTTTGCCATCTTTTATATGCAGACCATGAATCATCCTGCATTACAAAGTACCTTTGAAACAGACAAAACAATTTACAAACAGAAATTATTAACACTGATGCCATTACATGAGTATGTCTTATGTTCTATGGGTAGATGAGTTATTAGATATCTATTTTACTTTCTGGATGTGATCGACCAACGCCGGCACCAGTCCCTTGCTGGGCTTCGGGTTGACCTTGACGATCGCCTGCTGCCGTCTCTTCTCCCTTCCTTCTTCTCCCGCCATCACCCTCCCGTTAGCCTCTGCTCCTCCCATCTCCATGTCTCTGCCCTTGACGACTGATCTGGCTTCGCTTGTCCGAGTGTAACCATACGCTAATGTGATTAGTGTCCACCTGTCATGCTTGACTTCGCATCCAGACGACACTTCAAGTGTGGCCAACGTAGTTACTGGTTTTTCCGGTAACGAGATATATTAATATATAATAAAACACTAACTACACATCGATGGTCACAATGTTGAAAGTATCTCAGTAGAAGATTAAAAGACGAAGAACAATGATAACAAAGTTTAAGAAACGAAGCTTAATTATTTTCTTCCTAATCAACCAACTTCGCAGGATCCGTCAAAGGGGGTAAGGTGAGGTACCTTATCAGCTACCGGACGATTTAATTAGCCTAAACATTTTTAATTTGGTTCAATCTCCAGATTATTTAATCAAAAATAACTTGGTAAAACAATACCTTCAAATATTAAGTTAATATTCTTAACAGAATGATTAAAAACCTTATTGTTACGTTCAATCCAGTAGTTTCAAATAAAAGACATCGGTAATACGTTTCCAGATATTCCTGTGGTTACTGTGCGTGCATCTGGACGACGCATTTTTTTTAATTCTTTTGATCAAGAGGTGGATATATTAAAGTTGGGGTGAGAAAATTATACTTCAGAATACAATTGCCATTCCAGGAATTATTCCAAAGAATATTAGATTTTCCATTGAAAATTTGGAAAGCAAAAATGTGTTGAAAACTTATTTAGCCGAAGATTTATTAGAGGATTGAATCCATTTTTAGTAAAATGTAAGTCTTTAATAATATCAATCTAGAGTTGGTACTTACAACTTTGGAGAAGGGACCAAACTAATTTTCCTTGCAAATTAAGTACAAGAAAAAAATTCTAAAATTAAAGATACCCACCCAAACCTCAAAAAAAATTTAGTCTATTGATATTACCCCATTCCATTCTAAAGAGGATGCTTAGGTAACATCAATAAAAAAATTCCCAAAAGAATTTTTTTTTCTCAATTTATCAATATGCTTTTCTGCTTTGATAGGTAAGTGAAGAGCTGTGAGGCAAAAGGTTGAGAACCAAATTTAAACAGATAAGTCTTTCTCCCCAAAATAAAAACTTATTATGTCAACCAATTTACTGTGATTTTATCTATAACTTTGGACCAATCATTACGAAGAAGTAGGTCTAAATAGGGAAGGGGAAGCATTTGTTCCTTGCAGCCTAGGATGTTGAACAGGAGGCAAGAGAAGCATCATTAATATTATTACCAATAATAAAAGATTTACTGAAGTTAATCATCAAGCCAAAAATTAATTGGAGGAGTCAAAAATTCCATTTAGAATTTATGACATGATAATGATCTTAATTTTTGTTTTAACGTACAAACAAAAATTAAGGTGATGCACGGCATATGACGACGATTCTAGTAAGCAAAGCAGAGCACAGTGATCTCATGTATATCCCTTTGCCTTTTCTGAAATAAAACAGATGAGACCGATGACATGCATGTGCATCTCAAACCAACCAAGAGAATGGAAAGGTCTAGGGCTTCCCATGGGATTTGACCACCAAAGTCTTCACACCTTCCCTTGCATGCCATGTTTCTTCCCACCCGGTCTTCTTCTCATCTCTCCCTCGGTTTGCAAGCTTAGCTGCATAAAATCAAATCAAAACCCAAAGTTGGAGATAAATTAGCGTGAATCTTGATGACATGATGGTCATTCATCAGTTGGAATCTCCCACCCAGAATCTTGAAACACATGCAAGAGAGGGCGTTTAATTTTTTCTCCCGCACCACTACTACCGTGCAACTACATTCCATTTATTAACTAGACACACCGACACACACATACGATCAATGTCAATGTCAAATGAATGCCAATATATTAAAAATCAACTTAGAATTAATTGTACTTTTCTATAAAAGTTACCTTTTTAAAAAAAAAAACCCACCCTTCCCCAGCATATATATATATATACCTGAAGAACATGCTCTTCCAGCCGCCCGAGCCGGTCGATGAGATTACCCTTCGCCCTCACCTCAACCATCGCATCGTCGTCGACTGGTCGAAGGCCCTTCGCCGACGAATCGACGCCGCCACGGCCGATTCCGACGGGGGCGTCGACGCTCGACGACGGACGAGGGCTGGTCCCCGGCCTATTGCGTCCCCATATTCCGTCCAGATAAGCCATCTGACCGGAGGCAAGACCTAGGTTTAGGAACACCTTCGCGTTGTCGAGGATTAATGGAGAATATACACATGGACGAGGCGCCACCTACCACGGCATCGAGACGTTGCAGACGAGAGAGAACAGTTGGATCGCTTGCTGCCGTTTCCTTTGCACCGTCCATATGTACGCGCGTAACTTCTTGCTTAGATCTTCGTCGGAGCTAGCGTGACGGCCGGAGGAGGTCGGGAGGGCGACGCCGAAGCAACGATACATGTCACAAAAGAGGGTGGTACGTATAAATACAATCGCCGAACGATCACACCTGTCTTCTGCTTATCTGCTTTCGGAGAAGTGTCAGTCTACACACACGCACGCGTCATTTCCCAACCATCCATTTTGCGAGTTCCAAGTTTACTAGAAGATTAAAAGAATGTTTTTGTATCTTTCGAAAATGGCGAAAAAGAAAACGTAAAATGACGAAAATTAAAAAAAAGGATAAAAAGTATTATTGGATGGGCGGATCTTGGGTTATCGCGAGTACCCAAGAACATGTGATCTGTCCTCTGCAAGGTTTTGAAGATCCATTCAAAACACTATCGATTTTAGTTTAAAACACCTGTTTAATTGATGGTGGTTCAAATTGATTGAATCGGTGATGACAATGTTATGACAGCATCATTTAATAAACGGGTAGATAAATCAGATCAATTAAAATTTCAAAGATTAGAAACGGTGTAAATCAGATAGATATTTTTGACAAATATTACATACACACATATAGTATTTATTTATTAATTAATAGTATATTAAATTCAATAACTATGAAAAAGAAAATTAAATATATCTAAAGATTTGATTATAAAATAGAAATGCATGTAATGAGATTATAGCTACAATGGCACTGAAAACATACCACTTGTGCAATGTCCATAGATTATTGATTAGGCTAATAGCCATCTACAGATGGTTTTATATACAAAATGAACAGTAAATTGGTAATAAAGGTAATAGTGAGAAGGGCGACTGCTGAATATGCAAGGAACGACCCTGACAATTCTGGTAGATCTTCAGCTGTCATGTCCACTTTGGAATCTAAACATAGCAGTAAGGTAGATGCCAATGAATATAATATGGATAGATCGGTAGAACATGTAAATTTCTGGTTCTAGTAGAACTAATAAGTTTTGCTTGTGCTGTCGAAAAACAGAAGACTTCAAAATGATTTTTGTTACTTGTGGCATGATGAAAAGGGAAAAGATTAGCAAACAGTCAATAATTATTGCCTCTTAGGAGTTCTTGGCATAGTGTTTCGCCTTTCAAATCGAAAGGAATTCAGAAGCTAGTTTATCTAAAAATTAAAAAGCATGACTCTAAAGAAAATTTGTGCAAGATATGGGAACAGTAACTAGTGCAGATCCCGTCCGTTATCTTTAATATAATAGATAGATAAGGATATGAGAGCTAGTCACTGTCTTAAAATGGAGGAATACAGAGCAGCAGACATGATGGTTATGTTTTTGTTTTTAAATTGATAAAAATATATAAACACCAGGATTTGATGAACTCTAATATATAAGAAGTATATAACCACATAATCTTAAGATGGTCGGCCTGAGGCTTACGGCTTGAAGTGTATGTTTCATTTGAGGAGAAAGTAGAGCAGATCCCTTTGCCTACGAGGGAAAGTACTCAAGTGGCATTCGGTGGTTGGTTCGACAGGGGAAGGTTGGTTGGATCGATTGATCAGTGGATGGACGGACTCTTAGCTTGGTCTTCAAAACAAAACAACGTATCCACGATATTCCACTAAGAAAGAATAGGTCCTCTTGGTACAAAGAGACCGCAGAGATAATGATGTTTTGGCTGCGTGTAAGGTAATGGACAAATTCATCCTAACTGCGTCACGCGAGCAAACATGGAGAAATCCCTCTTTCTTAACCAAGAAATCGCCAGCAAGAACCAATTTGTATCGAAGGCCACCTTCTCTTACAACAATCAATCAGTCTAACCATTTGGGTCGATTCTAATTACTCGCAAACATCTTGATGATCACAAGACCCATAGAGGAAAAATGTCGCTCTTCAGACACGATGGCAACTTCCAAGCATGTCATTAGCTTAAATAGATATCTAATTCAGTACCAAAAACCAAGCGGGAAGATGCGAAAACTGACTGGTTGTAGAAAGATACAGCAAAAGCGGAAAACGAGATGATGTATTACCTCTGTAAGAGGAAGGAAAGGGGTTGCGGTCCTTCTTCTTGGGCGCTAGCCTTTGCTCCTGGGAGAGGTTCTGAAGCTGCATGTCGAGCTTCTCCAGTGCCTCGAGAGCCCTTTCTCGATCGATCTCGGACTGACTCGAGTCGTTTTCTGCAGCCCTGCAATCACCTCTGCTTCTTCTCCTTCTTTGCTTCCGCCCAGTGTAAGTACCGGTGGCACAATAAGCTCCAGCTGAGACATAGCAGCCAGTAGGAGGAGGAGGAGGAGGAGAAGGAGAGAGACGGAGAAGGGTAAGGGAGGTTCTGGGTAGGAGGTGTAAGGAGAGAGGAGGAGGTGGCGGATGGATTCTGGGAGGCGGCATGACCACTGCCTGCCTGGTCTGGTGGAAGGAGCAGAAACGGATAGAAGAAATTGATTTTTTTTTTTTTTTTTTGCATAGAAAAAATCGATAAGAAAATGTCTTTTAAAGAAACGGATAGAATTTTTTTATTATTAAATATACTAAAATTGATAAAGAGAGGTAGATGCTGAGAGTTTTGACTTCAGATTATACGAAATTTTGAATTGAATTTATAAATATCAACTTAGACTTAGTTTCTTTTAGATTATAGGAAATCTAAATTATGTATATTTAACGAGATAACTAAAATTGATTTGATTTTAAAATAATGTAAATGTATTGTCAATTATCTCGTTTGATTAAGATTATGGATATTCAATTTCAAGAACAAAAACTCATAATTCAAATAATAATCTCGTAATTGAAGAAAAGGGTGAATTATGAGATTTGCAATTGAAAGTTACTGTACATAATCTCTATTTGTTTTTCATCATAATTTGTTATGTTAATAGTATTTATTTCAGATTATTGTCACATCACCATAATCCTTTAATCTAAATACCAATAATTTAAAGTAGTGAGACCCTTAGAGTTAAAACCATAGAAATGACAAAGAATGCTAGATGCAATAAACCATAGGAATATTTTCACCATAAAATGTCCCTTGATTTACAAAACGAAACAAGTTATGAATTCTTTTTTTGATAAATTTTAATTTTATTTTCTATTATATATCACACTCTAATTATATGGTAGAGTGCTAGTAGCCTATCATGATTGTCTTTTTTTGGTAATGAACATATCTTGACTTTGTTGAATCAAGCTTTAGGAGATGTTGGTACAAAGGAAACTAAAAGAAATGAAAATGAGTAATTAAAAGAAAGCTAAAAGAATATGAAAACACAACGCTTGTACATGTATGAAAATAAGGAAAATATTATTCTTCAAATTCTAACATTTTTGGTGCAGAGGGGAGCATTTTGAACTTGGAGCTGAAATCAAAGAAATCTAGTTTTACTCAAAACAATCACAAATACCATGTCATACTTTTTTGATCAAATGAAAGACTTCTTTCATTCATTTTAAAGTATACAGACCTACCTTAGGAAAAAACCTTCCTTCCATCCCCCACCTCCTCTGTTAACCAGTGAGAGGATCATAGCAGACAAGTTGAAAACCCATAAACAACAAAGGAGAGGATCCATTGCACCAAAACATGCATCAAATTCATATATTACAGGAAGTCCTTTATTGGTCGCAAGGAACTGAAGTTATGATATCAAGCAAGATTTAAGAGATCGAAACCAAATAATAAACCAAAACACTGATCTTGGTTCAATACGATGAAAACGGTTGCAGTGTTTACGGTGTTAGGGAGATGTGGTTCTTTGCCATGAGAGGATGAAACGAAAAGAATGACCTGGGACACAAAGAAAAGCTCGTAGAAGATGGGGAAACGAAGAATGCATAAGAGAAACTGAATCAACTAGAGCAATAGAAAACATCAGAAAACATAAGCCACCATTGGTAGACACCATATCATTTCATTACTACCATACAGAGTACGAGGAATCTGAAAATAGGGTAGTCAAGGAATCAAGAATCATATTCGGAGACATGCTCAATCACATCTATGGTCGTGCACTAGCAAATATTTTCTTTGCACGACCAGCATGCATGCTATAGTGAAATAATACAAACGCCACTTTCCTGAATAATCTTCTATACACCTGCAATTCCGTATATGAATTTATAGGACATCATCTATATCCCTTATCGAATCTAGAGGCTTTAGTGCCACAAAATCCTGTCTTTCAATGCGTATACTATTTTGAGGACATCCAGAAGAATATCCTCCTAAAAGGACAAAATTAGTATATGATTACAGCTGTGAATTTCTTGCCCAGGTAATATATTACACATAAGATGAAACTAGATTTCAATAACTCACAAACAAGTTTCTTGCATGTAGACTTGCATCGTATTGCAGCATGAAAATAGTCTATCTTCTCTTATTTGCAAGCTTTGGGTTTTTGCACATTCTTATGCTTTGAGGTGTGGCCTCCACAATTTCATCTTCTTCAATGTACTCTATGCAGTCATCAAGACTGTAATTCAATGGTGTGTCAAGAACAACTGCAAAAGAAGCATGGAACCATGCAAATTAAGTAACCTCAAAAGAAGCTTCTCTATATGTATAAAAAACCAAGTAAAAGTTTCTGAAGTAAATCAGTTCTAATGAACTTTTTTCTGTCTCTTCCCCTATTATCATTTTTCTTTCTGAATTGTGAAGCTGTTGACCTGCTTCAGTAGAGCCATCTACGGTAATGGTGAATTCCCAATACAGAAGGAAGTCAAGGGACCAATTAATCCAGAGCAAAGTGTAAAGGTTCAGACCCTTGGAGCAGGATTCCATCATTGATAACATGATTGAGATCAGTGAGCACAGATAATGACAAAAAACTGCCTCATTTGAGGAAGACATCAAAAGAAAAGGAACACGCCAAATAAGAAATGCTTGACACATGTTGAAATGTGTAATATCTAACTTAAAAACAATTAGTTATGAGTGAAGACTTCTCGTTTATATGTGTGTGCAAATCTTGTCCACCTTATGTAAAGACTATTCCAACCCTCCTCACGTATGGTCTTCTTTTAGGCAACACAAGTGTCTTTATTTTTGAATTGAATAAATGTATGGAAACTTATTCTAGTAGACTATTTTGGATATGATATCATGTTGACATGTGAGATATCCTAATTAAAATCAATTGGGTATGAGTGGAGATGTGGGTGTAGGCATGCGTAAAAGTCATTCCTACTTTTCAATGCAAGATTATTCCAGCAATTATCTTGCCTCAAAAGATATATAAAGGGCAGCAGCTTTTCCAGAAGAGATTTTACAAAATTTAACCAGACATGGTAACCGAGAGTATGCATTCATTCCAGGTAATTTTTTATGGTAAAAAGGTGTTGTACAAAACTCAAGAAAGATGATACAAAGGGTTTACAATAGATCACTCAAAAACAACAAAGTTAAAAGTTAACCTAGAGAACAAAGACCCAGCACAATTAACAAGTTGAAAATTACATCCATCCAGAGAAAAACTGTAACAAGCCCACTAAAGCAATCTATTTCACAAAAAGTTAAAATATTCTGATAATTCTTGCGGATGTTAAAATTTCGCATCATATAGCAATGGGAATGTTTCTGCAACAAGCAAACAACTATGGACTGTTGATGTAGAGTAAGTGTTAACACAGTTAAAACAATGGTGCCTAGCAATAAATGGCACAACCTAAACATTAATATAGCGCAAAAACATGTGGACAAAGTCATAATCAGAAAAGAATATATCAAATGAAAATTCACTCTCTTTTAAGTGATTGCAACCAGAATACTTATTGATTCTCACCTGTCTGTTCTTTGTTAGACCGAACATTTGTTGCAGCTTTCTTCTTGCATACGTTAAGAGAAAGATCACCAGGGCGTTGATGAATACCAACTATTTGCCCTTTGTACACTTCCACACCAGGGCTGACAAACATCGCACCTCTTTCTTGTGCACCACAAAGAGCATAAGATGTAGTAGTCCCATCTTCAAATGCAACCTATGGATTAAAGTCAACTTGGTAATCTGATGAGAAAGCTAAAGCAGGTTTTTTTCAACAGAGTAAAGCATGTTCATTGAATATTTCAGAAAATAGCAAAGATCTGATGATGATTAAACTACCAGGGAACCCTGATCTCTCGTACTAATATCCCCTGCCCATGGTCCATAACTGTCAAATATTGTGTTCAGAACTGCAGTTCCTCGAGAAGCTGTTAAGATGGAATTCCGTAAACCAAGAAGCCCACGCGTAGGCATCTTATATTTAAGAAGAGTTGTTCCCTCTGATCTGCACAAACAGATGTTTTGACTAAAAACATGGCCAACCAAGAAGAGCCATTTTATTTATAATAGCATCATGAAGGTTAATATACGTCAATACTCAAGAGATATCTTTCCTAAACAGCCATATTATCTACTAAAATAGTCTAATTTTGAAAAGTAAGGATAGAACATGTATAAACGTACATATAACTTCTCCACTCAATTACTTGATTTTAAGTTGAAAATCTTTACATTTTTTATATGGTATTAGAATTAAAAATAATCTTCTAAGCCTGAGTCTTCACATATCCATCCAATCTAAAAATAAGAATACTAGAAAGAACTACAAATGATCACAAGCAAGGGATAGTATAAAAATAGTCATACATTAAAAAGTAGAGTAAGACTTGTATAAATATATAAAGAAGTGACCTCTCCATGTATAATTAATTAATTTTAAGTTAGGCATCTCTGCATTTCAATATTGTCAAAAAAAAAGAGTAGCATAACCAATGTCATAAATCTATGTAAAGCCTTCAACTATTAAACGAGCTTTGTATCTATCAACAAAGACATTTAGATTACATTTAATTATTAACTCATCTCACCAACTATTACATAGCCATGTAGGTGATGATCAAACTCCCATGTACTCATGACTAAGAAGCTTGGATTTCTTCATCCATAGAAGATTTCCAATATGATATTATAGCCTTTATATAGATTCGTAGAATAGATATAGCAAAAAATAGAGGACAAGCAACCAAAAGGATGGATCAAGGTAATTATATGAGACAATGGAAAATAGGATATGCAACAGCATAGCACATGCCGCAACAAAGAATAATGGATAAATGGAGGTCATTGGCATCTACAACTGTGAAGTTAGAGTTAGATTCAACTTAAAGCAAAGTCGAGCTCCCTCATGACCTTCGATTGCAAACTGAGACTTACAAGCAACATCCAGAAGAAGGTCAAGTGAGACATTTGTCTAAAGAGCACTAACATCCACAAAGTTAAGAATAGAAATTGAAAGGAGAATAGACACATTCAGCAACCAAAGATGAAAAGAAAGTATCATCAAATGTAGCATTAGTGGAAACAAAGTACCTCCTAGATATAGGATATTAACACTAATATCCTATCTGGATCTAACAGTCAAGTGAGACATCTGTCTAAACAGCACTAACGTCCACGAAGTTAAGAATAGAAAATGAAAGAAGAATAGACACATTCAGTAACTAAAGAAGAAAAGAAAGTATCATCAAATGTAGCACTGGTAGAAACAAAGTACTTCCTAGATATAGGACATTAAGACTAATATCCCATTTAGATCTAAGAGTAGCCAACAAAGAAACATTCGACAAACAGAGTATCAAGTTTACCTAATCCAACTGAATGACCATGCACATAATAAACATGCCAAAGACCTTTACAAGAGATGGAAGAGGATTTCATTAGTGTATAACCAGGGGGAATATCGCCAAAAAGTATCATAGATGGTATTCTATTTATTAAATAAGTAGCAATAAAAATAATGCTGATGTAAGGAGGTTAGTTGGACCAACCTAGTATGCATAGCGGACTGACTCTCCACACAAGTGCAAAACCACCTAAAGCCTTCATGCCAACCGGTCACCCATGTTACCTGGTATGCTTGTACCTTTTCCCTCATTTTAGTGGTGTGGGCAACATGGCCAAAGCAATCATCCCCACTTGTATAAGTTCCTAGCCACCCTTGGTGGAAAGAATTGGCGCCAAGCTAAGTAGGCCTAGCAAGTGGGGCAACCCCATTACATTAGGTGACATAGAGCCAATCTATATGATCTAGGTAACATGTGAAGCTGACGTGGTTGAGAATCAACTATACAAATGCTGACTTGTCTTATACATGTCTGCCACCATGGAGCCATGCAACAAAACAAGATTCACTGATTACTATCTCACTCATCACCCTCAACTATAAATATCCCAATATATGTTACATTATGGTACATTTATCCAACCCTAAACCAAATCTACTTCCTCTCAACCTCTACTTTGTTGACTTAAGCATTGGATGGTGTTAGAAATGTAGAAGTGAAATATTGGGTATTCAGATCCTGTATGGGTTTGGATCCATAAAATCTTGTATATGTATACTTCATGTGTTAATGAAAACTCTAATTCGCTTTTTCCCTGGTTAACATGGCATCAGTCACCAGGGGACAATGATCTTCTCCTTGATGCTCTCATTGTCTTCCTTCCCTTTCTCCGCATGGGGTTGCATTTCAACCTAACATTGATGTCTTGATCTCCCACTTGCTTCCTTGCAAGCAAGGGTTTCATGGATACCCACCAAACAATCTTCTCCTCTGTTCCTCTATTCATTCAATGCCACAAACAACATGGAACTTTCCAAAGATAGTTGGACAATGAAGCTTACTGCCACTGATGTTAAACTCAATGACACCAACTACTTCCATTAGGCAAGCACCTTTAAAAGCTTCCTTGCGGTGCATATATGAAAGCACCATATCACAGTCAATCTTCTAAATGTCAAAGCGAAGGAATGCACTGAGTGGTATGCCATTGATTGTGTCATCATCTCCTAGATCCTCGACCATGTCAATGAAAGTATTGCCCGAAGCATCTCACATATCCAACTAGTGAAGTGTGTTTAGGATACCCCCCACACCATCTACGACAATAACTAGAATATCTTGAGGGTATTTGAAGTATACAAGTAGTCTCTTACACATTAACAGGGCAACTGTTCTATCTATGACTATTACAACCATCTCTACTCTCTTTTGGATGAACTCAAAGTTTACCAACCCTTTGTTATTGACATCACCGCCATGAAACATTCTTAAGAAGAGCTCACTATCACTTTTTCCTTGCTAGACTCAACCCTGAGCTTGCATCTCAAACATAGGGACAAATCTTGGGTGTTAACACTATTCCTTTCCCTCAGATGACTTGCAATAAGGTGTTACAGATCTTCCCACAGCTCTAACTATTTTCATCAATGCATCTGCCCTTGCCATTGCTATCAGGGGGACATAGAGGTCGAGGTGATTCATCCCAACGTGGTTGTCAAAGAAATGGTGGTAAGCCTTGTTCCCCTATATTCGTTGTGGATGGAAAAATCTTGCCCAACCATTGTTAGGAGAAGTTTGGTCATCCCTCATCCACTAATCTTGCCTCTGTTGATACTCTTCCCAGTTTGGATAGCACTATGATGCCCCAATCCATCACCATTTCTTGAGTCAATTATGATGAACCTTTCCTCCTCCATCCACAACAAAACACCACTGCAACAGTTGCCCATGTTCTCTCCTCAAGTATATAAACCCTATACACTATCTCTAATGATTCTTAGATTATAGATTCTGAAACATCTAACCATATATCTAGAAATTAGTGCCTTTTTCATTACTTTACAAAACTGTCCGAAATCTGCTTTGTTGCCCTGATTGTGACAAAGACCTAGAAAAAGTAGTCTATCCCTATGAGGGCAACTTAGTGATTTCCATCAGGGTCTCTAATACTTATAGAAAAAGGGTCTTCATTGATGAAGAAACATCCTATGACATACTCTACTGAGAGTCCTTTTAGAAGTTAGGGCTATTCAAGGAAGACCTTCGTTTGGCCAACTTGACCCTAGTTGAATTCAATAATGCAATCATGCTTGAGGAGGTCGTCACTCCATTGGTCACCCTAAGGGAGGGGGTCAACCCCCTAACAATCATGGTTGACTTTATCATCATTAGCTTCCCTTGCCAATACAAAATCATTTTAAGTTGACCATTTGTCTATAGAGTAAAGGCAATATACTCAACGTATTACTAATGCATCAAGTATACCATGACTGACCAAATGGGTTGCTTGCTTGCCAAAGGGTCATTCATGAATGCTACATCAACTACTTACATGTGGGGCACTAGGAGGCCATGGAAATGGTAAAGGCTGAAATCCCTCTACAAGATGGGCCAACTATGTTGGACACACTCGAATGGTTAGATGAGTGGAAGACAGCCACACTTGTCAGTGAAAAAGAGGTCCACCTAGGTGACCCATCACTACACAATCATGTACAAATTAATCACCATACTCTGGATTTTTAACATCTAGAGGCTCTTGAGTGATGGGACAAAGTACTTGTTATGCTCTAAGAACCATTGGAAAAAATCTCAGTCCAAATGCAATAATTCTTGTCAATTTTATTGATGTGCCATTAAGATTCCATTAGTGTTAGGTGCATTTATGGTAGAAGAAAATAATGTTATTAAGACCCTAAGGTAATAAGGTGGTAGCCTCAGATGCTGTGAGCACTAAGGTGACTCTTAAATAAATAAATATATATATATATATAGAGAGAGAGAGAGAGAGTGCCTAAATGGATGATTAGAATTAAATTTCAACATCCATCAGAGAGGAAGGGCCAAATGCATGCACGTGACAGATGCATGAGTGAGAAGAAGGCATTGGACATCCTTCACTGAGAGGGGAAGCAATGGCTGACAACAAGTATGGGAGGCTCAACACTTGACAAAGGGGGAGAAGAGTAAGGCACGGTAAGAGCAGAAGTTTATCTAAAAGGCATCATTCATAGTAAGGGTGAAGGAGGTTTTAGCATTTATGTCGGTTTACAGATGCAGGGGGAGGGAGGTGAAGAAGAAGAAAGAGGATAGAAGTTCATTCACAGTAGGGTTAAGAGAGGTTTTAGCATTTATGTCAATTCATAGGGAGGGAGAGGGAGGGGGGGTGTTGGAGGTGTGGACATTCCATGAAGTTCTGATGTTTGGAAGGGGATAAGGGAAGCATGGGAGGTTTGGAGGCTCTGTTCAACATTTGGAAGGTGTGAAAGATGCATCCAACATCTATGCTAATTCTAATATTTATGCTTGCGTGACTCAATAGAACTTAGACTCAACACACTAGAGGAGATGTGCCAACGATGATGCACATTTTTTTGACAACACAAAAGGGGAAGGTGCATAGAAGCCAACGTAGAACACCGATGATGCACAAACTTGAACTATAGATGTTTGTTGACGAACAGAGATGCCAAAGGAGGAGATGTTTGATGATCATGGATGAAGAGATGTATAGACAAGGTGATGTTTGATGTGAGCACTAACGAGGAGACACATAAAGGCAAGGGAAGACACACATGATCATTAATATTTGTAGGCACCTACAACAATTTAGTTGTGAGTGTCTACAAATACATTATTCCCTATATACATACATATATATATAGTTATTCACTTATTTATATATTTTTATGTATGTCAATAATTAAATTACATAAATAAATGGTGTAAATTAATTTATAAAAATGTTTAAACAAAAAACACAATAATATAATGTTTAAAAGTCAACTTATAAATTAACATGTGATAAAAGTCAATATATAATAACAAAATAAAAGATCCAAAGTCTAAATGATACTAAAATAAAAAGATCCTTGCTTTAAAACATTAAAAACACCTTACATAGTATTATATCTTTTTTTAAATGCCTAAATAGGTCCAACAAAGATCCAATTAAGTCCTACAAGGTATTGCACATGCCTAGGCATCGTCCAGAAATGCCTAGCCACTTAATCAGCACTTACACGGTGCCTAGATGCTTGCTTTAACAGAGGAGGAAGCCATTTCTATGAGGATAAATTTAATGTATCTAACAATGAAAAAAATTGACGACGATGTGAGAGAGGCAACTTGAACAAATAGGCAAGTAGAGAATTCGGAACTGATATGAGGGTTGTTTGTCCTGAAAACATCAACAAAATAAATGGTACGATCAAGAAATTTCCTAGGCAAACAGTAGCAGGGCAGCTAGGGTCTCCCCCCTATTATTGACCATGAGACAGAGGCTAGAAGCCCCCTATTGGCAATGTTGGAAGATCCCCTAGCGATTGATGGTAGTGGAGGGTACCCTAGGGGCTCATGATGATAATTGATAGCCATTTAGGGTTTGACACTTGTGACAGAAGACCCTTTTGGGCCTGGTACGAATGGCCACTGAAGAAGAGGCTGTTCAATATAGTTGGGTGGTGAAGGGTGGTCACTGTTGGTTGTAGATAATTATGGTTTAAAACATGGCCCTGGCATCATGTTAGAAGAGAAGAAAATAAGATAAAACATTGATAAACACTAATGATTACAAATATATAAGGCTCTCCAAAATCCTAGGTTACATGGATATCCATATAATCATTAAGCCATTTAACATTAATAATGTAATTGATCCCTCAATACCAAGGGATATTTTGAATTTTATGATCAAAGAAAAGAAATGTAATGTTATTTTACATTAAAATGATATTCACATGAAGAAGTTCGTCTTAGATAAAGGGACTATCAGCAAACCAAACCTTTAATATCATATTTCCAAAGATGTTTACCTTCATCAAGTCGTAACTAAGGAGTATAAAATTGAGAGTAGGCTAAGATATGGTCTAATATATGTTCAACACTCTCCCTTCCAATGACATGTTATTCCCTGATACACCTATTGTGGCCATAAAAAGAAAGCAGGTAAAACTTAAATTTTTTAACGTCAAACAGACAAGATTCTCAAAACCCATAGCTGGATTTAATATTAATTGAATTATAAACCTTTTTGACATATGAGATTCAACATGTCTCTGTAGCAGATTGATATGAATAATTGTAGATATCTCCCTCCTAATATTTAATAAATCTCTAATGAAAGTCAGATTTTTGATCTACCTTTTTCTAGCACTATTGCCCCTAAGCAGAAAACTAATGACATCAACATCCCTTCTTAGAATATACAAGAAAATGATCTCTGTTAAGTGCTTCTAGATCATGAGAAACTAATATAAATATCCTACAAAATTTTCCATAGTCCACAAATGATAGTAAAATAATGATTTCTAACAATCATTTCTTAAAGTGATTTCAAATATCTAACTTTTTTTGGTACTATATAATTATTTGTAATAATCTTGGATTGAGAGATGGTAAAGCAAAGCACTAATACAGCCAATTTAAGTTGGTTTTCCACCTAGTTATGAGTGTTTGACAAATTAATGCAAAGTCTGGAGAACATATTCACTGAAAAAGATAATAAATACTAAATGTGCACTACCAACACTAATAATAAAAGAACAAAATTCACATGAAGAGAGCAAGCCTTGGGATTTCAAAGTACTTAAGATAAAAGAAGTCATGAATTTTCGATCATTCACAGAATAATTTTATGAAAACGTCATAGGTATGCATGTGCCTCTTGATGGGCAACTTATCTAAAATTTCCACTTAATTCAACCACATTTCTGTCAATGTTTCCACCAATGCTGAAATATTCACATTTTGGAAAGCCAAAGTCAAATAAGAAGGAAACTAGTGTTCTGAAGTATGGAAGTGCAGCAAAAATAGTGTTAATTCCATTATTACTCATGCAATTTGCAATTCAAAAGTCACAACTGATTTTAAGTGTTGCAAAAAATCATGTTGCTTTTTAATCGGAAACAGAGTTACATACCCTGTTTGATGAAAAAAAACACAGCTACATCAACTGATAAATGGTATGTCAAATCCAGACCTGCTTCTGTGTTGACTTATGTATCTGGTTTCTCTTATGCTTCTATATACATTAAAAAAATTTCCTGAGTGATAAAAATAATTTACCCAAGTCCTTGCATATCTAACATGTGCCCACGCCTTTTCCCCAAGAGCTCAACTACCGGCCCCATGTAGTTTTCTGGTACCTCCACAGTAGCAATCTGTATATGGACCATAGAGGCATAGAGGTCAGATGAAATGTTATAAATAATCCAAAAATATTGATAAAGATTCTTTAGAAACTTTCTTCCACTTCATAAGATCATCAGTTCATCACCTCAAAAGGCTCCAGCAGCTTCTCACCATTCTTCTTGTTTATGACCTTTGGTGGTCCTACCATAAATTCGTATCCTTCTCTTCTCCTATTTAGGTAAAAAAAATTTATTACATCAATACATACACAAAAGTAAAAAAGAAAAAAGGAAAATGTCCTACATGTTCTCAATCAATATTGTAATATGTAGGGTGCCTCGCCCACTGACAATAAATGTATCTGCCGTTTCTCCATCATCAACTTTCATTGCCAAATTCCTTTCAACCTCACGGTAAAGTCTATCTCTAAGGTTTCGACTTGTAACAAATTTTCCCTGAAAAGTACCTTTATTATGTAAATAGCAAGCTTACCTTACAACTATACATTATATATGTTTATAAATATTTAATATAATTATGTATGTTTTTAGCTTTATTATTTTTTAAATAACATTGAAATACATAGATATTCTTAAGATAACATCAAAATATGAAATTTAACAATCCTAATGTGTAAATTTTAAAATACATATGAATATATGTTTCAATAATTATGCATATTTCAGTAATATTCCATTAATATATATATACAATTAAAATCCCGACAAAAGATACCCTTAAGTAAAACAAGAAGAGGTGAGCAATCCAGGTATGACCAAATTATGCCTGGACCCTGCCGACCTTGATAAATATGATATTGATAAGAAGTGGAATTGCAAGTGCAATTGGAAACCCTTTTTTACTTTATTGTTGTTATTCTTATTTTTGCCAGTTGAGTCGCTGGTATTCTTATGCAATAGTTGTTAAACGACTAACAAACCCTTCAACTACAATCAATCATTTTTATCATATATTCATCGTTGTTGTTAACTTAATAATAAATTTAGAGTTTTATCATTTTTTTCTTATGGCTTGATTGCCGAATCTAAATGTACCACCATCAATTAACAAAAGGGTATCATCACAATGTAACTCTATTTATACTACTTATCAAAACAAAACATTAACAATATCATTTTAAGAAGCATTTCACATGACAAAGATGATATAGGGTCTACTTAGGAGCATTGCACCAAGAAACAAATTCTAGTTAGCTTCTAGAGCTTGACACTGGAAGTTTATGAAAAAAGTGATGACAAAGCCAAAACAGCTTCTAGATCAATGTAGAATGTGGCAATATTGTCGAAAAAATATAAGTGAAATCAACGTATTGTTGGAATCAATTTAGCATGGATGATCAAATTTTTGAAACAAAAAAATGTTTTTGTTAAGTCCATAAAAATATATTTTCTGATTTTTGATACTTTTTTTGTTTTTACCAGAGACTTGAAGGAATTATTCACTGGGATGCTGCTGCAGCACGACTTAAAAATGTTTTTGAAAACCCTGTGGCATGTCTGTGATTATGTCATGATTCTATTGTAAATTCAATAAATGAACAATGTCGGAAAAAATTATAAAAACTAAAAATTTCTGGGAGAAGCATAATTCACCTAGCTTCTCCCAGAATCTACAATACCATTTTTCATGCCATAAAATCTAGGAACTTTTACCAGAAGTTGCATATTTGTTCAGTTTGAAACACTTCTGCAACGAGATTGCTTCTACAAGAAGCTAGTTGAAAAATGAGTCATACATACCTCACGGCCAACAAAAGGTGAAATGTTGACAGAAAATGACATTTTAACTGTTGGCTCCTCCACCTTGATTTTTGGTAATGCAGTTCCTGAAGTTTTATCAGCTATTGTCTCACCAATCTGCAATAGTAGAGAATAAAATTACAATAAAAAGTGAAATGTCCTAGGAATTGAAATAAAATAAATGTGGAGCAAAATTCAGCCAATTCAAACAAAAATGAGATATTGGTTTGAAAATGTCAAATTTAATAAATACTGCTAATAAGATTGTGAACCAATCAGCACCAAAAACCAAGTCTTTTTAATTCAAAACAAATGCATGTTCACTTGCCGTAATGTCACTGATTCCACAAACTGCACAAATGTCACCAGCCTCCACAACTTTGGCTGGGACCCTTGAGAAATTCTCGTATACAAAAAGCTCGCTGATTTTTGCAAAACGGCAAGATTCATCAGGTGTGCAAACCTGCACAAATTGAAATTTGACGTTAGTATCATAGTCATGGAAAAGCACATTTTCATCTTGTTAGGCATTCTATCAGGGTTGCATATTGTGATATCTATCAGAACTCAATACAACGGATTTACATCTTTCAAAACATTTATATAATAAGGATACACATGAGTGCAGAAAGACTAAAAACTTAGGCAGCATGTGGAACTACAGTCCTAATGTAACTTTTTCAGTAAGTGTTTTTAAAACGTGTTTCCAAGCAAACCTAGTGGTTCCTTTTCTTTGAAAATGCTACTTCTTTTCAATTTAGATCTAATACTTTCAAAGAGCTAATGGGAGACCTTAGAAAAAGTTGTGAAACATTGATTATGTTTCCAAGAATATAATAACAATCTAAATCATAATCACACAATATAAGATTAGTCATTAAGATTTATGTTCATAAAGAATCGACAAATTTTTACAACTTACCTAATGTTAACATTCCTCCTTTATTCAAGCTTGAGATCAACTATGAAGAGACAAACCTCCATGGGCAAAGTTACGTTTCCAAGAATGATATTATATTTTTTTTACACAAAAATCACCAAAAACTGTAAACGGTACTACTTTCCATAACTGAAAAAAACTATAATCCCAACTACAATTCCAAATGCAACCTTAGCAAAATCAAATTCACCTACCAACAGCTTGACTAAATTATCTAGTGTCAATCAAGAATCATACAACAATACATTTAAGTTATGAATTCTGAGATATGTACTAATACAGAAACTGAAATTTGGTGATAGGAAAATTGACATATCCAACATTGCTTATTCTGATGCTGCTCACTGAATACCTAAAATGCATACCATGACCTATTGAAACAACTAATCAATATCTGATGTTAAATTCTAGCAAGATGTTATAAAGTGACAAAAATGCAAAGCAATGCATGCTAGGTACTCACCCTGACTTCCATGCCTTTTTGCAATGTACCAGCATGCAAGCGTCCAATAGCTATTCTCCCCTTATGCTCATCATACTCAATATTGGTTGCCTGTTTTTCAAAAGCAGCATTCACAAGTCCAAAGAGAATCAATATATCAAGAAATTCTTGAAAAACAGATACAAATCAACAGATATTTCTTCAACAAACAAAATTCAGGACTTCCATTCACTTAAGTTGTAAAGGGGAAGGACCATGGGTGCAGTGTGCTTAAGCAAGAAATGGTAATGCAAAATTTGAAGCTCCAACCCGAATGCAAAATGGTTATAGGTTACCTTTTTGTTTATAGAGATTATTTTGTAGAAAAACAACTGTGGAAATAAATGACATGATGGAAGCAATTGTATCTCATTAACAATAAAATAAGGTCTCTTATATAGAGGCTACAAAAAGGACTCAAATAAAACTCTAGCAATGTAGAACTAAACCCACTGCACATAATACTACTAACTCTAACACTCCCCTCAAATTGGAGCATACAACTTGAAATAAACCCATACATAATTAAAACTAAAACAAAATAAAGAAAGAGGTACATAGTAGACAAATAGAAGTGTAAGTAAGAAAATTGATTAAATTCTAGTTGACCACATAAGAAAACTTGCATACACACACATTATCAATCATCCAAAAAAGATATGGATTATTAACTTTAAATTATCTATAAAACCCCAAATAATGTGGATTGTTAATTAAGATATTCCACAAAACCTCAAAATTTTCTAATTTGGAGATTGATAATGAAATATTAAAGAACTTTTTGTCTCCTTGTTCTTTTTCTTTCCTTTTTTTTCTTTTTTTTCTTTTTTTTCACCGTCCTTTTTTCTATTCCTCTCTCCCACTTATTTCCTAATTTTTTCTTCTTCTTTCCTCCTTTTTCCTTTCTTTTTCTTTTCTCCTCTTCTCCTCCTACTTTCATCTACAAAAGTCTATCCCACCTCTACAATCCTAATGGGTACAGGCAATGGCAAGAGCTACGATGCTACCAAGAGCATGTAGAGATGATATATGCATGTTAGATATTGACATACATAGAGGGGACAATGCTTGCCAGGGCAAGTCTGACTCCGTTGCCTTTGTGTGATGGTTGAATTTTAGGGGGAGTGGTGGCAAATAGAGGTCATCAATAGTCATAATAGGGAGAGAGGAGGGTGAAGGTTAGAATTTCCCTCCTCCCTATCTAGAACATTAGACTTAATGGACCTTTAAAACCTAAGCTCTAATACCATGTAAAATAAATGAAATGCTCAAAGAGATTGTATCCTATTAATAATAACATAATGCCTCTTATATAGAGGCTATAAAGAAGATCCAAATAAGACTTTAGTAATGTGTGACTAAACCCATTATACATAAACTACTAAGTCTAACAAAATGATGATAGAAATTTTCTCAAAACAATAATAGATGAGATTCTAAGTCTACTATTTGATTGAAATATCCATATCATAGTCTTACTAAAAACCTATATACCCATTAGCCAAAGGGACATTGTACTCAAAACCATACTTATTAGGGCTCCAATGTGCCTATGTCATAAGTGAAGATGCCTAAGCACCTATTTAAATATTCATTTTTTATTTTTCATTGATATATTATATATATTTATAGATATTTAATAGTAATTATATACACTTCTAGCTTTATTACTATTTCCTAGATAACGTTAAAATACAAAAGTAATCCTAAGATAACATCAAAATATGAAGTGTGATACTGCTAATATGTATATTTCAGTAATATGTACGATTTTATATTTCAGTAATATTCTGTCAAAAAATATATATTTAAGTTTTTTACAAGGAAAAACCTTAAAAATGTATATATAATTAAATGGATCTAATAAAATATTCACTTAATTGAGACAAGAAAAATTATATTAATAAACAACGACAACAACTCATGTCATAATCCAACTATGTATAGTCACTACATGAATCTTTTTTTTTATGTATTTCTATTTATGGTCAAATTTTCAGTTGAATTACATAAATATAAATCTTTTCTCATAATTCCTAACATCCTCTAGAAACATTTATCCACTTCATCCATCATACTTTAATGATATAAATAACATCCTTTATAAGTTTTGTATTTGTACAAACTAGGTTAATTGGATTGAAAGTAAGAAGTAACAAGGGTATAAATAACCTGGACAAGAGGAGAATCCATTTAACTTAAATATATCCTCCATATTACAAAGAACATAAACACTAACAACATAAACACTCTCCCTCAAGTTGGAGCATACACATCAAACATGCTCAACTTATTACATAGTTTATCAAACAACCCAATCTTAACTCTTTTAGTGAAAATGTTAGCCACTTGATCTTCAGAGTGGGTGAAAGGTGTACAAATAACTCGCTTGAGTGCATTGTCTCTAATGAAATGACAATCCACTTCAACATGTTTAGTTCTCTCATGAAAGGTGTGGTTGCTGGCAATGTGAATATTAGCTTGGTTATTACAAAACATAAACATTGGAGAGTGAACTTCAACACCAAGCTCTTTGAGTAAAGTCTTGAAACAAATCAACTCAGAGGTAGTTTGGGACATGACCTTATAGTTGACTTCTACACTAGACTTAGAAATTACATTTTACTTTTTGCTTCTCCACGTAACCAAATTTCCTACAACATAAGTGCAAAAACCAAAGGTTAACTTCGTAGTTGCCCTATCGCCTGCATATCCAGCATCTGAATAACCTTCAACCTGAAGGTGGCCATGCTTCTTGTACAGAAATCTCCTTCCTGATGCTTTCTTAAGGTAGGCAAGAACTCATATCACACATTGCTAATGAATAACCTTAGGAGCATGCATAAACTGACTAAGGAGATTGATAGCAAATGTAATGTCTGACCTAGTATTGGTGAGATAGATTAGTTTTCCCACAAATCTTCTATATCTTGTTGGATCTTCATAAGATGGAGAGTCATCCTACCACAATAGATGATCCTACTCAATGGGAGTGCTCTCAGGTTTACACCCTTCAAGTTCTATCTCCTTGAGCAAGTTAAGAACATATTTCCTCTGAGACAAAGAAATAGAGCCCTTGGAGTAAGCAAACTCTATACCTAGAAAGTATCAGGGTTTGCCTATATCTTTGGTAGCAAAGTAAGACAAAAGAAAATGTTTTGTGTCTTCAATGCCCTGTATGTCATCCCTTGTGAGGAGTATATCATCAACATATACTACTAAAATAATCACATCTTGTGTGGTTTTCTTGATGAAAAGTGATGGGTCAACTCGACAGCTATCAAACCCACCACTCCACATCACACTATTAAACCTGTCAAACCACGTCTTGAGGCTTTACTTCAAGCCATAGATAGCCTTGTTGAGTAAGCACACATTGAACTCCCCCTGAGCAACATATCCAAGAGGTTGCTCCATGAAGACCTACTCTTCAAGATCATCATACAAAAAAGCATTTTTGACATCAAGTTGGAAAACAGTCCAAGACTGATTGATGGCCAAGGACATGAATAGAATCGAGACGTACCACTAGGGAAAATGTCTCGAAGTAATCGAGGTCAAATGCTTGGGAGAAACCACGAGCAACAAGGCCAACCTTGTAGTGTGCCACATTGCCATCAGGATACCGCTTGATAGTGTAGACCCATCGACAAGAAACAATGTTAGCCCTTTTAGGACACGGAAATAGATCCCATGTGCCTCGAGAGAGCAAGGCCTCTATCTCCTTATCTATAGCTACCTTCCAATGAGGAAACTGGAGTACCTCATGATGATCCCTAGGTAAAGACTCAGTGGTAATGGAAAAAAAAAGTTGTGAAAAATATCATTAAGACGAGCATAAAAAGTAACATTAGAGAGGGGATGTAAAGTGCAAGAATGAGTACCTTTTCAAAGGGCAATGGTTAAGTCACTAGAGGTAGAGGGTGAGGACTCGTAGGTAGAGGTCGAGGAGAGGTCGGGAGCAGCTGGAATCAGTAGCGTCTAATGATGATAAACCTGCAAGGGAGGTGGCACAAGGACATCTAACACGGACAGCTCATCAGAATGAGTGGGATGATCAAGCTTGACTAACGTAGGAAGAAGAAGAGGAGCCTACTCCATAGGAGGGGAATCCAAAATACTAGAGAAGTAGGACTCGTCCTTAAAAAAGGTGGCATCCATGTACACGAAGTACCAACGAGAAGGAGGGTGAAAAACTCGATACCCCTTTTGAATGCAGGAATAACCAACAAAGAGACACTTGATGACACGAGGAGAGAGTTTATCCAGATTAAGTAATAAGTCCTAGACAAATGCAACACAACCAAAAACTCGTGGAGAAACAGGAAAATGGTCTGATGTGGAGAAGAGTTTGTGGGGAGGAATGACACCACCCAATGGAGTGGAAGACATGCAGTTTATGAGATAGACAATAGTGAGAACAGCATCAACTCACAAGTATTTGAGAATATGCATATGAAGCATTAGAGTGCAAGCAACATCAAGAACATGACGATGCTTGCGCTCAACAACCCCATTCTAAGAGAAGGTATAAGAACAAGAGGTCTGGTTAATAATCCCAAGAGAAGAACACACAACCTAAAAATCATGCTAAAGAAATTCAAGAGTATTATCAATACACAAGATTTTGGGACAAGTAGAGAATTGATTTTTAATTTCAGCAATAAAGTTTTTAAACACCGACAATACATCACGATGAGTCTTTAGAAGATAGACCCAAGATACACGAGTGTGGTCATCAATAAAAATAACATAATAGCAATGACCACTAACAGAAACAACCCGACTAGAACCCCAAACATCACAATGAATAAGATCAAACGGAGAGGCTAAGAAAGCAAGACACACACGTTTGAAGGATGCACGTGTATGCTTTCCAAGTTGGCAGGACTCACACTGGAAGGACGAAACACAGATTCAAGGAAAAGCTTGACGTAGCTTCTACAAAGAAGGATGACCAAGACGCGAGTGCTAGAGATGAGATGAGTTTGTAGATGTCATGCAAGCTACTAATCCTCGAGAAACATCACCACGGACTAAATAGTACACCACAGACGCATGCTGCTTACACCTTAAACCAATCATTTTCTACGTCTGCAAGTCCTGAAAGGTACAATGAAAAAGAAAGAAATAAAATGAGCAAGATAATTGGACAGTTATGACACTAATAGACAATAGGTTGAAAGATAACTCAAAAATATAAAAGACATTATTCAACTGTATCTAAGAGGAGACTTGAATCTCCCCCTGACCAAATACATGGTATGAACGACCATTAGCAATAGTGATGGTGGATTGTCATGAAGGGTAAAAAGTCACTCAAATAAAGATTAGATACCTAATATATGGGAGAAGACACCAAAGTCGATAACCCAACTATCATCACGAGTGACAACAAGGCCAGTAGAGGAGATACCTGAAGGAGTGGAGGCCTAGGCCCACAAAGCAGTGGATTCAATGTCACAAGCTTGAATAAGATGATTATAGTCATCCTGCAAGATAGTATAGTAAGGCCAAATATAGGTGAGGGCTCAATGCTAGAAGCCTTAGTAGTGAGATGGGCGACAAGCAATTTGTCAAATTTGTCTCAACACTTCTCAAACCGGTATCTTAGTTTGCCGCATCATTGGCACTTGAAACGTTGTCGAGTAGTGAACCGTCCACCCATCCCTCAGCTAGAGCTGGAGCCATGCCCCCCCCAATAGCAAGGGCAGACTAATCAGAAACAAGAGCAGACAACTTTGACGGAGTGGAGACCTGAAGAGCATGAGAAAATGTCTCATCCAAATCTAGCAGAGTGTCACTACCTAAAATGGAACCTCAGATTTGGAAGGCAATAGTGAGTTCGAGGTTGATCAGATAGGCAGCAACAGTTAACTCCTCACGATGACGAACGGAGGTAGCCAAGTTAGCAAAATAAGGCTGATAAAGATTGAGCTCATTAATGAGCCCACAAATATAAGTATAGTGCTCCTAGCAAGTCTGATCGCCCTGTTTGACTTGAAATAATTGCTCATAGATCTGAAAAACCTTGGAGATATTATTTTGATGACCATAGATACAACGGAGATTGTCCCACATATGCTTGGCGAGACTTAACATGAAAACTCCTCGAGCAACAAAAGGTTCCATGCTAGACAACATCTAGGACACAATGGCAAAGTCATCTACCAACCAGTCTTCATAAGCATCTTTGTCATCGAGAGGCGAAAAAAGGAGATGACGATGCTTGCAGTGCGCCATCACCATAGTCTCAAAGCTTTGTGCCCAATGCACATAGTTGCTGTTGTTTAACCTTTCAGAAATGCTAGTGAACTTGGTAAAGAGAAGATCTCACGTCACCATTAACGGTGTGAGTTAGAGAGCCATAAGGTCAAGGGAACTGACAGTAATGAAAAACAACTGAAAACAAGACAGTGACACTGAAAAAAAAACTTCAACGAATGTGACTGTCGTGATACACGTTGCTCGACATTAGACTGCTTGACGGAACTGGGTTGAGTCTGCTGGTAGTGTTTGTGCATCACTGTATAGGCGTAACTTCAATGAAAGAGCTCACAACTAGGAAATCGCGAAACAGGATGGGCAAACTGGTGGAAAAAAAATCATTGAGAAACTAAGCACGGCGGAAGACCTTGTGAAAACCTTGTAGAAGATGCACAATGGAAGAAAACTCGTCGGAAAACCCAAGGCACGATGGAAGACCTCGCTATGGTCGGAGGAGCTGCCACAGAAGACGATAGATGGATCACCACATGAGAATGCCTGCGATTGGACTAATGGCGAACAACACTAGCCACGGGAAAAAGAAGAGGGATAGGCAACGGTGGCGGACAACGACAGTGGCAAACGGCGGCGATAGACGGTGGCCAGAGAAGGGTGAGGTGGTGGGAGGAGTTTAACCTAAGCTACCGATACCATGTACAAACTAGGTTAATTGGATTGAAAGTAAGAAGTAATAAGGGTATAAATATCCTGAACAAGAGGAGGATCCATTTAACTTAAATGGATCTTCCATATTACAAAGAACATAAACACTAACAGTATTGTTACTTATTATAAGTCCTAAATATTTAAAATTCTTACTTGTATAAATTTCATGGCCATCTAATTGTATACTTTCATCACTATTCCTATTTTTATTGAGCCTACATTCCGTATATTAAGTTTTTGACCTACTCAATGAAATTTTTTTAAACTCTAAAGTATCTCTCCATAATTCTAATTTAGAGCTAAATTCCTACATTATTTTCACCAATCAAAATTGTCATCAATAAATAGCATACATCAAGGTATTTTCCTTGAATTTCCTTGGTTATTTCATTCATAACTAAGATAAACAAATAAAGATTTAAAATATGCCTATTGAAAATTCCTTAATTTCTCCTTGTATAGTTTTAATCCTAATAATTACTCTTTCATACATCTTTATAATATCAATATATCCTACAAGTAATTTTCTTTCCAATACCCACCACAATAGATTTTTAGGTACTTTACCATAAGCTTTTTATAAATCAATAAAAACCATATAGAGAAAAAGTAGATGAATGCTTCCTAGAAAATTGAATGTGTACAAGCATGTTGATGGTTTGTCAAACTAGGGTGATGCAAACTCAAGATGAAGGTCAAGCTAGAAACCAATCAAAACTAGTAGACAATAATATAATCAATAAAATTACTTACAAGCATCTGTGCTGCAGTGTCTCTAGCAATAGTTGGCTCTGGTATGCATCTGAGAATAGCCTCAAAAAGCGGGCCTAGATCATCTGACAAATTATTGGGATCCAGTCCTGCCTTTCCTTTTATGCCACTGGCATATATAACTTGAAAGTCACACTACTAGTACAAACAAACATCAAATGCTGAATGTGAATTGTATCCTTAAAACCAACTTTAAGGAAAATACAAGATGGAGAGATACCAAGATTTGGGGTATTGTATATTTCTTGAAAATTAAGGTGTAAAAAGGTAGAAATGTCTCATTTTAGAGAGGGAAGTCAACCTATTCGATTTTCTTCAAGAACGTATAAATTATTTTACCTGTTCATCAGTTGCATTTAATTCAATGAAGAGCTCAAATGTTGAATTTATCACATATTCTGGACGAGCTGAAGGTCTGTCGATCTTATTCACAACAACCACAATAGCATGCCCAAATTCAAGAGCTTTCTTGAGAACAAACCTTGTCTGTGGCATTGGACCCTCTACAGAATCTACCTAAGCAATACAAAAAATTTCAAGCATTAAAAGTATTAACTAAGGTAAAGCACAATGATTTAGGGAAATAAGAATATTGCAGGATCATCTTTGACAGATAATTGGTCTGCAGTTAAATGACCAAAACTTTAATGACATTTTCATTTTTTTTTACAAATTTCATTTTTTTTAGCTTTTCTTAATTAGTGAAGAAGACACTCATCAAGTCCCATTCCCAATATTGGTATTAATTGACTTACTGGAAAGTTTAAAGAAGTGTACATTTCTACTTCATGACTTTCTGATTGCAAAATAATAAGAATGTGAACATTTAGAACACAATTGAAATTAAATCAATAGGACTGAAAACAAAAGATTCCTAGCTGATTGAAACTATACTTCCTTGATGATGTCTAGAATATCTTGCACAAGAAAGGAAAGCTCTTAAAACTATAGGTATAATACCACTAATAGAACTCCTTCGACCATGTTTAGAATACGTTCCACTTCACCACCAAAATCAGAGTGGCCTGGAGTATCAATTATATTTATTTTTGTATCCTTGTAAGAAATTGATGTGTTTTTGCTAAGAATGGTAATTCCTCTTTCCCTCTCTAGATCATTTGAGTCCATTATCCTCTCCTTTACAAATTGATTATCACGAAACACCTGCAAACATAGAGCAGACTTTGTCATTTCTAGTTTCTACAATATCCATAAAAGTAGGTATTTTATACAATAATACAATATCAATCAAATGTTTGAATATAATAGCAGCATGTGACAGATGAAAAACAATGAAATAGTCTATGATGCACGTTGTTAATATGGAGATATAAAACTTCTTTAAGAGAATGAAATCCAAAATTATCATATTCATCATTCTATATCTAGGATTATTGTCAGTTTTAATGTAGGTGATGAGATAGATGAGAAATTAACTACCTCCTCTAAAGTACATTTTTCTGATGTTTTAACATACAAAATATAGAGTTGTCAGTTGAACACTAGTTATACTTTTCTGTCATTTTTAATTAACTTTATGTTCAGTGTCTTGTCTGATTCAATAAATCACCTTAAAAGTAGGTGCATCTAGCTCATTCAAGTGTAAGTCACCTACACCCATTTTTTTCCTTTTTAACTATTTGAACATTGAAGTGATATAATAACATTATAAATTTTTTTTGACACAAAAAAAACAAATATCAAACCCTTTTAAGTTCAAATTTGGATATTGTAGCAATTAAAAACAAAATTCTAGTATAATGTTACCTTCGCCTGTCTTAGCATTGCATCTACCAAGGTTGTCTTCCCATGATCAACGTGAGCAACAATTGCTATATTTCTTACATCTCTTCTAGTCTTAATCTGACCTTTCTCCACTGCAAGGTAAAACAAGGCAAGACTGTAACAATATTCCATCCGATTTATAAAAACTTAATTCCAAAACAATAAAGATACAGAGCAAAAATACAGGCACAAGCAATAAAGGAATTTTTAAATCTAATCGGGTATCAATGTGAAATGCATATATGCCTGAGAGACCTACTAGAACATTATACTGAGACAGTGAATCATCAAAACACTTATTTAGCACAAGAGAAGCATCTTGCCAGATCATCCTTGCAGGATCCTCTTGACAAATTAGGAGCTTAAATCAAGATCCATCTTCTTGGCATGAGAAGAATACAATGTACTAATTTCATGAGCTAATGATATCACCATTCTTCTCATGAACTCTGATGCTACTAAATAGCTAACAAGTGTTTGAGATGGTAGTATATCCACAACAACAACAATAACAGTTCAAACCATAATCCTATTACATGGGATCAAGCACATGAATCCTTTTCTTCCATATATTTCTATCTATGGTCAAATCTTCTTGTCCTACCATTGACATCTCCTCCTATCCCTCTCAACCACCCTCCCCTTGAATTCCACCCTATCCTCCTTCCCCCCCATGAGACTGTCTTGAACTCTACAATTGGAGATGATAGGTGTGCACTTCTAAGAGCCATGTTACACTACAACTGTCAATAATGGAAAGGCTTGCCATCTTCCTATTTGATATATCAAACTCACAATGGATATTCATACAACAAAACTCTACACAACTCTCTTCACATTCATTCGCAAATTTTTATGGTAAGCACTTTTTTTGAAAATGTCTAACTATGTTGGCATTCAAACCTTATCTATTAATATCTGAATCTTACTAATTTGATCATACACCCAATTTGAGTGTTTTTCCTTTCAATCAATATAAAAGCAATTTTCTTACTTCAATCCTCCAAAGAAAACAACCTCATTTCCTTGGCACAACAAATACCATAAGTAATTTAGCAAAAAAGACTCCCTTTTATGACTATTGATAATCTTTAATCTCTTGAGTATAAAACACTAGAATTTTGCTGATATCAGTTCCTTTCTGGATTTCTTAAGTGCAATTTATGAGAAATTCCACTTTAAAGTGGAAATGATAAGGTAGGGCCACTTAATAAAAACTTTGTAAGATAGAGCATTTCATGTCTTATTTTCTTTGTCTCTTATCTCATGTTTCATTTCACTTACATGAGTCATGAATCATGACAAATGAGATGTGAGAATAAATAATTTTTTCTTAATTTAGTGTAATTCAGCATTTAATGTAAATGACTATTCTAATTGTAACATCTGTAATTGGGAGAACTTTTCCTGAAATGAATCTTGTAAAAATTATGAAGTCAATGTTAGAATATGAATCAAGGTTTCAGAAACCAAAATCAAAGAACAAACTACAAGATCATTTTTTAAAAAAAAATGCTTCAATCATTTAATTCACTTCAGTCGGTGGTGACGTCATCCCAGAGAAAAATGGTAAATAAACCTACCCAGTACTGTTTAACCTGGTTCAATACAGTTTAATCCAGTTGAAATATATTGAATAACGTATGGAGTATAGAACTCTAAAGTATAAGCATGCATGAAGCATAAAATTGTAAACTATAAAGTATAAACCTGTATATTCATCAATCTAAAATTTGTATGTTTTCCTTAATCTATGAACACAGAATAAGAAACACATTGTATCAACAAAATGAACAAACACAAACAAAATTAAATCAAAAGGTGACAATTTAATTTATTGGAATCATTGAATAAGGTAAAACAAAGGAGGTACATGAATTCACGTGGAGGTAACATGGTGAGATTGACGCATGGAATGTTCAGAAGTAAGAAGCAAAATTGGCATTTCATGGTTTGACTATTGGGATTTGGAGTTAGTAATTATATATCAGTTGAATTAAACACAGTTCAATCTGCCTATTCAGAAGTTTGACCATCCAATTGATTTTTCTAAATATATAAATAAAAACTCCTTGACTCCAGAGCAACCAACTGGTCCTCTCATTTTCAAAAACATCGACATAAAAGATATAAACTACAATGAAAATATTCATAAATGTTTCACCAAGAGATTACAACTTACGTGGTTACGTATGGTGACTAATCATTACATTAAAACCAAACGGCACTAACCAAGAATATGTTTTATTATGACTAAAGATATTTATATTGAAATCCTTTTTTGACGTGAATGCGAACATCAGTAGGCATAAAACAAACAATTCAAAGAGGCTTATCAATAAGATAAGAAAGAGAAAGAGAGCCTTAGAAAAGAAATGCTACTAATTTTACACATCCTTGATACTTTAGAAGCTAGGTTGCTCGTTTTTGCCATATTTATCACCGGTGTTATTGTGATGATCGATCACATTCTGCGCTTCTCCCGGACTCACCAATATTTCAGACCGAGCATGACGTCGTCCTCATAATACAGAAATAATAATCTCTTTTGAATTGCTACGGTTCCCGTTTTGTCCACGAGGGAACGAGTTCATTCAAGCGCACTCATAGTGAAAGTAGAGAGCTAAGCAAATACCAGAGGCAGCAGCTTCCGCCGCCGAAGAAGCAGAGCAACTAATCCCCTTTCGGCTGGGAAACCCCGAGGACTTCGCCACCGAAGTCTGGCATAACCGAGGCAGCCGCTGGCGGAGCATATCCTTGGACGAGAGCACACGGCACGGAACGGGAGCTCCCACTATCCTCGAACTTGAGATTGATCTCAGGATAGGGATAGAGATTCCAAGGCGAGGGGAGCAGGAAGTGGAGGAGGAGTAAGAAGCGGGAGCAGCACAGTTCCCGAACCCCGTCGCCATTTCCATTCCGCGAAGAGGAGGAAGAAGAGGAACAGAGACTGGGATTTACGGATGAGGCTCGTCGTGATTTCCGGTTGCAAGACGTTGATTCGAATATATACCTTAGAATCCGATTCTGCTGTTCCGCGACCTACGCTTAAGGTCTCGAGTATGTCTGACGTGGAAGTGTGATGAGGTTCTTTATTGCATCCACAGCTTTCCAAGAGCGTTTCGGAAGGACACCGGAACGTGATCTAGTAGCCTTCACTGTATCGTGCGAAAGCGTGGCCATTCATTCACTCTTCTATGGATCATCACCGCAGAAGGAGGGCAAGACGCTCAACTGTAGAAGGAGTAGATGAAGGTATAGCATTTATTTTGTAGAAGCATCGCACTCAATAATCGCATTGCATCGACAAGAACTCTAAACGAGCATGCCTGCTATGCTACTATGGCTTGAAGTACTCACTCCTCGTCGCCTAAAGAACTCTTGCTCTTCTTTCCACTCGATTGCAAACTACGCAAGGCCATTGGTTGGCAAAAAATATCACGAGAGCAAATGAGATGAATGAACGATAATTGCAACCTCTGGTGGATGGCGGGGCTTTACAATTAATATGTTTTTTCGTATTTGGATTATACAACTCCCACGATGAACCATCTACCCACCGTTCCCGAGTCACTTTATCTAGGTTACGCAGAGTTTTAAAGCATTCCTTTTATTATACGTTACACTTACGATTCTCGTAATAAACAACACGCACAATGTTCGTGCATTGTGCACAGTGGCAAGCATTGCAAACATTATGGTTTAAATGAAGATTAGCCCGAGGTGGACACACGTAGATTATTTGTATTCTCGTTTATATTAAAGTTAGTGATAAATAAAAAAGTAAGACTTTAGAGATTTGATTTCGATTGAATTGTAAGCATGCAAATAGATAATAACGTAACAATCGTTTTATCCAAACCTATATTAATATTAGTAAGTCAAAGGTCATCGTAGGATGCGTGCGTGCGTGCGTGCGTTTGTTTACCTCTCAGTTTCAACTTTCAAAGGTTGAGAGTTAGAGATGATCGTTTTCTAATTTTTACTTGGAAGAGAATCGAGGACTTGCAAAAAAATTTATAATTCTACAAAATGAAATTTAAAATTTTCCATATTAACCTTAGCCCGAAATGAATTGTTTATTTGTCAAACATTATAAAAGAATAAATTATTCTACCCATCCGTGTTTACGAAGGAATAATTTATTTATTTATTTATTTATCGACTTTGTTATGAATATCATATAATAAATATCAACGCTTACTAAATGAATGTCGTTCAAATTTATCAACTTTCAGTAGAATTATTAACCACAAACAATAATCTATCAATATTACTATGAAAACATTTATTAAATGCATTCTGTGAAAAACAGTTACCATCAGAAATTAATGTACGGTTCAATAATACTAAAACTTTACGGCATAAGGAAGCACCTGAATTTAGGTTTAACTTTTCCGAAATTATCGGTGTTTAACAAAACGTTAGCATGCTTGCAGAATCTTATAAATCTACTCCAAAAAATAACTAGATAATATAATAACTTTCGCCTCTTCCAACTCTTTTGACAAAAAAGAGCCTTCCTGTTTGATCACTCATATCCAACTCTTAGCTCCTTAGGAGAGGCATTTAGGAGCTAATTAAAGAGCTGCACAAACAAACAGACCCATAGATTACAAACTTTTCTTATTTGTGCGCCAACAGTCTAATCTAAGAATTTAGATTTGAATTCAAATCTAGAATATTATTATTTTGAACAGATTTGGTGTACATATATATTTATTAAAATTTGATTTAAATTTGTTTACTTGTTTATTCAAATATCTATCTATTTAACATAAATTGCATTCATTATATTATTTATAATTGTATTTAGATGTACCTGCTTACATGCCACGCAAAATATCGAATTACTTGCATGCCCCCCTTTTTATTGCTTATAGCAATTAAAAGCTTACTTTTCCAATGGCATCAGATAATTTAAAACCTTTTAGGGCATATTATATAAATTTAGATATATTTGTCAAATACAATTCGAATATTTAAATGAAAACGCAAATATTAATCAGATTATAAATTTAGATTATCCAGATATTAAATAGATACAGATTTAAATATGCACTGCACGCGTACGTGGCAATAGGTCCATGCATGTATACAACACGTGGAAGTGAGAAGGGAAGCCGGATTGCCAAGCACGTGTACCCAATAAAGACAGATGCATGCGGGGCTGGCCCTGGAGGTGAATGAGATACACAAGGATCATTTTTCTGCTTCGTAAATAGTCTTATATTATTTAGGTGGAGACTAAACTGAAATTTAGGTATATTAATTTTAAGCTAGATTTTTACATAATTTTAAAGTAGATTAAAAAATATCCACCTGTTTAAAGTTATGTATGTTAATTCTCTTCGGTTATTATCAATTGACTTTTTAATTAGATTTTACACGATTTTATAATAAGTAAGTACATGCACGTCTTAAGAGTAAGGTTGATGCAGGATAAAATCTTTTACTCTTTATCATTTAATTTTAAGAAAAAATATTTTACAATCTACTTGTAAATATTTTCGTAAACACATAAATAAGAGAAAGCGTCAATGTGAAAGCTTTTGTTTTGCGTTCACGACTTCTTCATCGGCCGGGGGGGAAAGACGAAAAGGATCCATGTGCGGATGTAAGAAAAATGAATTCTGGCATCGTTTCAAGGGATGGAAGAAACGACAAACATAAATAATGGGACAAACGACATTCTTTGCTTTCAAGAAGCTGCCAGAGGGAATTATTGCTGGCCGCACACCTTTGGGATGTATATTTCAAACTTGATTAATGTATGCAAAAACAATAATTTAATTTTCTGGGAGTTTTAACACTAATGATAATTCAACCTGTAGGTGAGATTGCACGTAGATTCTTCTCAAAATTAAAATCTGTCGACCTTTACCCAATAGACAGGTGTAATTTTTTTAAAAATTTTAAGATTCGGATGATATTTTCTAAGCACCACCAACTAGTCAAATTACAGAGGAATCAAAGAAAGAGAGAGAGAGAGAGAGAGAGAACATCTATAAGTCTAAGAATGTGACGTACATCTATTCAAATCGAACAAAATTTAATTAATATATTGTCTGGATGGTCATTTTTGAAGCGCTTCCACGTGAAAAGCAGCAGACTGAAGACCACCAACCATCAGAAAAAATTATGACATTCATACGTACTGAGTTCACGAGCACACGGTGCAAACGCCGATTAATAATGAATGGCGGTTGTGTAACGATACTTATGGTCGACCCCGAGAAAATGAATGGGCATGTCGCAAGAGTACTTGTAGACGCTGACGCCCATTTTTGACCGGGAAACTTTCTTAGTGGGATCGATCAATTATTGAAGTGTGTGGTATTTTGCAGGTGGGGGAGGGAGTGGCAGAATGAGAGCTGAAAACCAAGCAGAAAAATATTGATGGGACAGGCACAAAAGGAAATGTGTGGGTAGTGGAAAAGGAAGACAACAAATCAAATACAATAGTTTAGTTGTTGTGATCCCAAAAAGAAAAGGAAAGGAAGGCAAATGTTTTTTCTTGAGAGAGAGAGAAAGGGAGAGATGGTTGCTGGAAACAAAGATGAGATGAGGAAAGGGATGTGGATTCTTGATTCTCTTGTTGAATGGATGCTTCTCCAGCAATACCAACTACTTATTTAAGCAGACAAAGGGGGGGTGTTTGTTTCTTCACTTGGGTTTTGGGTTTCCTTTCGTTTTTCATCTTCCCCTGTCATTTTCATTGTTCTTCTTGCCTTTGCATTTCCATCTCTCCTCTCACTACCTTGCTTTCTGTTTTTTTAGTCTCTTAGCTCCCTTGTCCTCCTCCTTGTTTTTCTCTTGTCTTCCAAAGGATGATGGAAGGAGGGGAAGAGAAATATTTGGATAGAGTGAAGGGTTGTAGATTCAAGAGAATATGTGTTTTCTGTGGAAGTAGATCAGGACTGAATCCATCGTTCAGAGAGGCAGCGTTTGAGCTTGGGAGAGAGATGGTGAGTACTAAGTCTTTCTCTTCCTTTGTTTGAGGGTTGGAATGGCTACCATTTTTTTTTGTCATTTTTTTTCATGGTATGGCAACCATTGTTGGATTTCCCTAAATAATAGATGATGCACTACAGGTGAAGATGAGAAAAGGGAGTATCCCTACTATGATAATATCTTAGAGGGTCTGCCATTTTAGTAACTCACCTCCCAGTTCTCTTTTTGGATTGCTGGTCTTCCATGTCTCGTAAATTTTATTTTTTTTCCACAGGTCAAGAGAAAAATAGATTTAGTCTATGGTGGTGGAAATGGTGGATTGATGGGTTCCATCTCCCGGACTGTCTTCAACGGTGGTTGTCATGTGCTTGGGTATCTATCATCTTATATGAGCTCATCTCCAAGTTCACTTTTATAACTTATATTCTGTCCTAATTTGTGTTTTTCTCTCGATATCTTCTTTGCCACAGGGTCATCCCAAAGGCTCTCCTATCTCCCGAGGTGAAGTATTATTCTGATCAATCCACATTGTTTATTAATCAATCAGGCAACACAATATTTCTGTAATTCATAAAAAGCTTGAGAAAAAGAAAAAACCAATAAGCAGGTTACAGGAGAAATAGTTGGAGAGAGGATGACAGTTGCAAGCATGCACGAGAGGAAGACAGAGATGTCAAAGCATGCAGATGCCTTCATTGCACTTCCAGGTGAACTTTTCTTCTCCATTCATCCATCAGCTCATTCACACCCAAGATAATGGTATCAAAGCAATTCTTTTGGAATCGTTCTTTACTTGTTCTCCTTTTCTAGGTGGGTATGGAACAATGGAAGAGCTGCTGGAGATAATAGCATGGTCTCAACTTGGAATCCATGAAAAACCAGTAAGTTGGTGTTTGCTCACCTACCACAACTTGGGTATCCTCCATTAACTTACAATTTGGTGGTTGGTCGAACCAACTCCATTTGTTGCTTTTGATTAAATATTTGGCAGGTGGGTTTGCTAAATGTGGACGGGTACTACAACAACTTGCTTGCATTGTTTGACAAGGGAGTACAGGAAGGATTCATAGAAGATACCGCAAGACATATTGTTGTCTCAGGAGGAGCTGCAGAGGAACTCATCAAGAAAATGGAGGTAAATCACTACTTGAAAGTTCAAAGTGAACGGTGGAAAAAAAATTGAAAAAATGGGAAAGGAAGCAAGTAATATTGCTCCTTTTACGTGCTCTCTTCCTTTTAGATTTTCTTTCTCTCGCCCGTAGCCTTTTTTTATATCCTTTGGCTAGTTGAATATATATATAAGGACGACACAAGTTGCAGAAATAGTGGGGAATGATGACTGCCTCCAACTTCTTTTCTACCAATTTGGGTGTTTAGAGTAGTTGCTGAATGTTTAGTAATTAGGGAGGACTTGAATTCCGTTGTGGTTATATTTGTCTTAAGGGGAAATTATTCAATGTGTCTATCCAGCTAGCCCAACACATTGTGTATTTTGATAAACCATCAGATAGCTCTGAGACCTAACAGCAGATAGTATAATTGATCTTTTATTCTACCTTGAATAAAAAAACTCGAATTCAAATTCAATTAGAAACATTATCATTGCAAAAAAAGCCTAAGCTAGGTTTTAGAGTGTATCAAAGAGTGATTATTGAAGGAGAAACATAATTAAGATGGATACATGGGAGGCCTTCTATCTTTCAGAAAAAAGTGGGGGGAATGACATGATGCTGTTCTTATTTTTGTCCTGATCGATGTTTGCAGGAGTATGCGCCAACACATGATAGGGTTGCACCCAGACAAAGTTGGGAGGTGGACCAATTGCTAGAGCCTAATGCAAGTGAGCATATTTTGTGATATTGTCCACTAAACCTATATGTACAGGTGTAGCATACTGTTGCATATTGATTTCCAAAGTTCTTATCCGCTTGCCTCTCCTCTTGTTTGAAAAAAATATGTATTATATATGTTTGAGGTTCATTTATTTTTGTCTGCATTTGCTTGTCTGAAAGGAATGTACCTTTTCATATGAACCATGATGCCAAAGTTTGCCCAGTCCCCACATAAAGCATTTGATGAAAAGAATGGAGTTGATAATTGATAAGGCCTTAAGGCTGGGATGAAAGTCTTGCTTTGATAGATTTTGGTTCTGATTTTGGTTCTTGGGTGGAAATAAATTATTCTGTCTTTTATCTCTGGCTAGATATGATGGTTCATTTGATATCGATTATTTAGATTCAATGTATAAAAATAGGTTGATATTTCAAAAGTTATAGAATTCAACTTTATTCATTTAACATTTGTTATTCAAATTAAAGCATTTTTAAACTAGCATATATAAATAAATATGTACAGTTCGGTTTTTTGAAAAATAGTGGCACACTATCATCTGTTATATCAAATAATCATTACCAAATGTTTTCATAAGCTCGTTTATGGTCCTTGTAGAATTTTCAGATATAAGATGAATTCAGGTTCTCTCTCCTAGCCCTTGCACAAAGGAAAGAAGGATCTGTTTGTTTGGAACTTGAGTTGAATCAGGAGATTGGATTGCCCATTAATGAGCATAACTAACAACGAAATTAACAGAATTAAATAGAATAACAACTAAGGCCAACTATCTAATGTTCAGCTTAGTCAGGTTTATCTCATTCATGCTCTGGTAATCTTCATATTCTGGCTCAAAACAGAGGAATTGGCCACGCAAACTAAAAGTTTGTTCTTTGTATTTCATATATATTGTAAGAGACAGCTTCACACGAGCATATCAACAATTTGCTGCTGAAAAAATAAGAAACTCATGTGATCATGGCACAAAGTGCAACTTTCCATGTGATAATGCATTGGTTTAACGCAATGCATTTACTTTTCCAATAAAATATTGGACTGGCAATCATAGCAAAGTACTAAGATTGCCCTCCATCTAATTAAAAGTGAAGTCCAGATGATATGACCGGCGCCTTTAGTATAATTTCATAAATACCCTTAAGCTGGGAAGAAGAATTGTGATTTTGAAATCTTGAACTTGCATCTTGTGAAATTAAAAAAAAAAAAAAACTTGCATATTGATAAATATAAGACTTAGATTAACGACCTTTGTCATTCATTGCTAATTAATTTTAAGATGAATTATTTTACATTATATATCAACCTTTTCTTGATAAATTTGTCATTCCGAGAAGATGGACAAATTTGTCATTTTCATAACACAAAACAATAAATTACATTACTTTTGTTTTACCAAAAACTGCTGGAGATCATTTGTTTCCAACATTATTTTTAATAATCCATACTCATATTTACTCCATTCCCAATTGATTTGTCGTTTTGGTGAAAGCGACGGGCCACCAACCTTCGGAAGATTCTCTTTCCTTGTATAATTTTTTTTTTTTTTTGCAACAACATTAAAATAAAATCCCCAACTACGGATTGCACAGGTAAGAGGGTACGCAGAATTATTTAACTTCACGTATTGAATCGAACCTCAAAAAATCTGTAGCCTGGTTATTATTTTTGAAGTCGCTACTACAGTTATTTTTCAGATTACTGATTACTAATAATTGCTAGGATAATCAGGAATTTATGTTCAAACTTTTGAAAGTCTAACCCTTGAATTTTTTCAGACAAATATTGAAATGCGTTCCCTTGAATGGTCTCCGACTACGTTCAGAAATAACAATTATAAAAAGAGAAAACAGGAAGAAGAAGGAGAATGTAGTTGATCACGTGCTTGACTTGATTTAAAAGGAATTTTTGTTTAGATACTTCTAGATATATTATTTGAATTAAAATATTGTCTTAAATATATGTGAAAACTTGGTGTATGCTTGCGACAAGATTCAAAGCTTAGTGAGGACCCATTAACAATATTTTAATACTTTGGGTATGCATGTGCGTGGTCCAAACATTTAAGTTTTATTTAGCGTAGAATATTATTTACTACAGGAGAAAGAAAAAGAAGAGGAAGAGGTAAAAAGAAAAAAATATTATTTAATTACATCAAAATATTTTATCTGTGTTTTACTCGCAATGTATTATAGACTAAATCACTATCTACTTTCTACGTGAGACTTATATATGTATAGGTACCTACATATATAATGTAGATACTTAATGGTTAAGTGATGACTATAAAAAAAAGAAGAAAAAAGATAACGATTAATCTTAATTATCTATTATTGATACTTACATATCCATTTGAGGTGGGTGTAGGTATCAACGTTTTTTATTTTCTGTTTTTATAAGGTTCGTTATTAGAGAATGATGAAGAAATGATTGATCTTAGTTACTCATTATTAATGTCTACACCAATTTAGCCAAATATTTTGATAAAAAAAAAAGGATCGATCTTAATCGTTTAAAAAGAAAAAAATAAAAGACGAAAAAAAGAAAAAGAGAATATTCCCTCTCCCCTTCGCTACCCTCCTCGCCTCTTCTCCCCTCTACTCTACTCTTCCACCTGACCGGACAAATAAATTATAAAAAAGGCGGTCACCCGTGCCATCCATCCGTGGAGGTTTCGATTGCAAGCTTCTCGGATAAGGCCGGCGGAGACCAGAACGAACGGGAAGGGTGGGATTAGGGTACCGTTCTTCTTTCCGTCTACCTCCTGTTCCTCTTCTCTTCTGGTTTCCGAAGAAAAATCTGCCACCGTTTGGTGCCGTGCGGTTGCTCTCGTCCGGTCCAGGTTCCCACCGGAGGTTCGCTCTGTAGCTGCACGCTTGTTTTTTGTGCTTGTCTTTTTCTTCCTTTTTTTGTAGAAAAAGCTCTTCTTCCTTTGTGACTGGAAGGGGCTTTTGAATTCCTCGAGTTCGTTGTTGTCACCTAGAATTGAATTCTGTTGCTGGATTTCGGAGTACGAAATTCGCGTGCTTCTTCGTTCATACGTTGCGTGTACGCGCCCTTCTTTCCTTGTGTCGGCAATTAGGGTTTCTGTTGATGGTTTTGCACGTGTGATTGACCTTGCAGTCGATGTTTTCTGTAATAACCAATTTTGCTCGATTTTGTTTACTTTTTGTCATTTTCTTCGGTAATTCACGTCAGTTGCAGGACTGTGAATCGTCTCTCTGATACTGCTGGGCGTTCAGTGTCCATTTCAATTCCTTAATAGTGTGGTAATTCATCTTGTTCATGATATATCGTCTCTGTTACGTTTTTTCTTTTTCAATCTGTCATGTCCCGTACGGGTCGTAATTTCGCTTTGACCATGTCTTATCGATCCGTTTCTTTTGCTCTATGTAGCGGGTTTAGAAGAAAATCCTTCCTGGAGACAAGATTGTGCAGAGACCAATGGAAAACAGCAATACGGAAGATTCGGTTTCGCAGAGTGTTCCACCATCTACAGTGAATACCCAACCATGGTGGCGTGCTGTGGGGTATGGTTCTTCTCGTCCCGTCCTTCCAAGTGGCTCGATACAAGTCACGTCAAGACAAAATCAAATCGAAACAAATGGATATGATTGTGAACACTCGACAGACGATAGAGGGGAGAACAAAGTAATACAGGATGCGGCGGCGGAAGGAGGTTATTCACTTTTTAAGATTTTTTAGTTCATATTTATTATTATTTACATACCTCTCTCGACATTTCACGTTACTTTTTTAAAATATACCATGGTGGATTGCGTTCTTCCAGGATAGTGTACCTAGAAAGTGCTTTGAACCCTTTTCTAGAACAACCATGTGAGTAGTGATTTTCAAATAAATTTAAGTCGTCTTTCATTTTGCTACTCACTGGTTTTCCAATTGGATGTAAAAATAATGGAATACTTAGAGCATATGCTTGTGAATTTTTTTTGTTGCTTTTTCCTAGAAATTATCTGACGAGCTTAACATTTGTATTATTTTGGAAAAGGAATCCAATTGAGGACGCAAAGTCAATGGCTCGCAAGAACAAGACAAGTTTCCTTGGTAAAATGCCAGTTGAGTAAGAAATAGCATATAAGAGCTATGCTGCAACTGCTTATAGGAATCTTAAGATCGACTTAGGGCCAAAACTCTGATTCAACCTCTCCCAAACTTTCAAATTCTATTACGGATGACTGGTTGTGTTTGGTTTAGATTCTAACTTATGCCTTTTGGTTAGAATCTAGCTTCTAGTTAGAAACTCACTATTCTAGTTTTTGAATGTTTGACAAGTTCGTGTCATAGAAGAGTAGAAGTTGTGACTACTGTCATAGTTCATTGATATGGGCTTTGTGCATGGTTGTCAAGACATCATGGCAATTGAGCATTATCCTAGGGTGCTTTGGGGCACCATGAATAGTTTAAAAAATAACTTTTCTTACATATTACATGATTAAATGCAATCATTTATGGATATATTCATTGTAGACTAAACTTAAAAAAAGTGAAAGTTGTAATTGTACTAAAATAAAGTGCACTAAAATTGTTGAATATTTAAAAGAAAAAATTCAGAAAACTATCACATGGCAGGTCCTTTAATCACTTTGGTTTTGACTCAACCATCTCTTCTTTCACAGCCTTCACAGATAGGAGCTTATGCACTAAATTTTCCTTTCAATAGCTTCTCAAATTTGTTTACGCATGTCTCCGTGCCCCATAAATGGACTTTCTGGGTTGGGTGTGTGTGTGGGTGGGGGGGGGGGGGCGTGGGTGGGGAGTTGGCAACACTGAACAGGTTGATTTAATCATGTGCGTGCGTGAATCAGGATTTCTTTTTGGGAAATTGTCAATTGCAGGATTTATAGCTGATTTTTTGGGATTTCGTTTTTTGTATTTAATAAACAAAAACAATTTACTTGTAAGCTGTCTTTGGTTTTGTAATTAATGGTTAGGATCATTTTGATCTAGGTGCTCTAGTTAGGGGAGGACGTAATATATCTTTACTCATTTTCTCTGTATCTCGTTTGGCACCTAGGTGCCCTGTCCATGCCAAATGTTATGTAGCCTTTTTATTTTCATATTTTGCAAATACAAACTAATCTTGGGCATTTGAATCTATCTGGGAACATATAAGTTGGCATGATATGTGGAGAGTTTCTTTTAGCAAATGTATCACTTAGCTAATAATCTTATCTATCTGCACAATATAGAATATTTATTTGCTTTATGAGAGGATAGGTAAGGATTTAAGAATTTATTGCCTGTAGGACCGAACGGAAGTTTTGAACAGGACCAACCATTGCAACCAACAAATGGTCAAGTGCTTCAGATGGCTGATTACTATATGCCACACACACAATTGGAGCTTCGTCCCTCAATTGTGGGTGCTCTTTCCTCCACCCTGTATTTGTAATTTGCAATTTTATGTCTTTGAAGTATTCTCTTAGAATAACACATTTGTTTGTCTGCTAATAATGAATCTGATTCTTTCCCATCTCGTATCTTCTACTTATGCAGCTAATGGTTTATTTCAACTATTCATTTTTACAGGCTTGTGCTCCCTATCCCTACACTGATCCTTACTATAGCAGTATGATGGCTGCTGCATACGGAACTCAACCTTTGGTTCGTATATAAACTTGATTCCTTTATGTGTGTCAGTGCATGATTGGATAAAGATACGATTCTTATTTTATAATTGCAAAATTTCTTCTTCTTTTTTGTTATTTTGTATATATGCTTCTAGAATTTGTTTTCCAAAATATTCTTTGAATCTATCAATCTAGGCATCCTCCTGAAGTAGTTCTGCAACTATGTTCATGACATCAACTCGGGAGAATCAATAACATTTAGGGATTTAGGTGTTACAAAGTTTAAGGTTTGCAGTGTTAGAATTTGGGTTTTAAATTAGGGTTTAGAGTTTGAAGTTTAGTATACTAGAATTTGGAGATTAGGATTTAAGAATTTAGGGATTTGGATTTAGGCCATTTGATTTTGTAGTTATTGGTAGAGTATACGAAGTTTTGAAGTTACAAAATTTGTATGTGTTTCTAGACATTTAGGGTTTAGGGTTTTAAGTTTTAGAGTTTAGGATATTTTTTGGGTTTTCAGTTTTGAATCAAAATTTATTGATTAATTCATGACGTTAGGTAGAGTTGGCATTAAGGTTTTGTTGTGAGAGTTGAGGGTTTTGGTGTTATAATATTTTGAGTTTAATGATTTTTTTTTCTTATTCCTATCTTGAAAACTTAATACTCATTATTCTCATGCTTTTACTAGACCATAATTGCTCTGGTGTGCAGGTATGTCAAGCCATCTGTAATTAATTCATTGTGTTTGGCCTTACTATTTATAAATTTTGGGAATCCCGTATAGATTATGACTTGTATCAGATTAGTTCTTTTTTTACTCCCATATACATGCAATTCCTTCCGATCCTTAGAAATTTCTAATATTCTTTACATAAATCTTGATATGTAGTATTGTTTTCATCTTCCTAGACCCACAGGAACCATGGGTTGTACCTGTCTGAAACCATATGGATATATTTTTGATCCCTTTTTTTTATATGTATGATCTTAGACTATTTGAGTTTTTTAGTTGAGTCTATGTTTTTTTTTTATTTGAGTTTTTTATTAGACTATCATTTGGCTAGACTATTTTCATTAACTTTTTTGGGTTTCTTTGAGCACCATGGACCATGGACATGCTTATTTTTGTTTTTGTATTGTGTTATCTCAAATTGAGTTTTATTGCTTTTATTTGGAGATTATTATCGCCTTAGTTAACTGCACTTCTGGATCAAGCTAGGCACACCCACAATTTATTGGAATGCCCCAGAATCGCCTGGCTCTGCCTCTTGAAATGGCAGAAGAACCTGTATATGTAAATGCTAAGCAATATCACGGGATACTAAGACGAAGACAGTCACGTGCAAAGGCTGAATTAGAGAAGAAACTTGTCAAAGTTAGAAAGGTACTCTGATAATCTAATCGCATTTTATTTGTATTCAGATTATTTAATTATCCAATTGTAATGCTCAAGGCACATGCACACACGTCATGGATTTTATTCAAACACATGCACACCTTGAATTGATGCTAGCATGATCGTATAAAAATATGATGATTCAGAAAACATGTTTGCAGCCATATCTTCATGAATCTCGACATCAGCATGCAATGAGAAGGGCAAGAGGCTGCGGCGGTCGTTTTCTCAACACAAAAAAGTCTGATGGCGAGACAACTAACACTTCGGTGGAGAAGGACAAGAGCTCGGGTGCAGGCACTTCCGTGCAATCAGGAAGTTCTTGTTCCGAAAACATGAATTCTGGTGCATCACAAGATGCTGAATCACGCAAATGTGTGAGCCAAAAAGGCAGTTTTCAGCAAAGGGGCTTCCCATTTGACGAACGGGAAGATGGAGACTGCTCCGGTCAGCAGCGAAATGACATGCTGGCTAAACGATGCAGGACTGTTACCATCCAGTGAACCCTTGTTTGGTTGCACATGGAAAAATGTTTCGCCGGTATCATCCTGAAAAACCGACATTATTATGTATGTTTAGTATTCATTCATTTTGTTGGCCGCCTTATTTATGTTCTTATTTTTCAGGCAAAGCATTCATAAGAATTCCCAGGTAAGGGGCAACGTGCCCTGTTTCAGTGCGGTGAGATGAACATAATGCAATCCGGAGGGAAGGTGTTCTGGTCGTCCGATGTCTCATGGGCAATTCATTCTTGGCTTGGCTTCGCTTCTGTGGCCTCACCGTTATCGTGTGAAAGGAACAACAAATAATATAGTTGGCGCTATCATGCCTATTTCGTAAAATTTGTAAATAAAATTAATTAATGTGTGCAATAGTTGTCTATATATAACCGTTACCGGTAAAAACCTGTAAAAAATGCGTTGTTGGATGTTCGCAACTGCTTCAACTGCAGCCCCTCTTTCACACGCCATTGCAAAGACAGATTACAGATATGTTAATAGGCAAGCGGGAACAAAACTGACTGCCTTCGGTGACAAATGGCATATCATGGAATGTGTATTTTTTTTCGGTAACGAACTAACATGTCATGGAATGTAACTAACAGGCCACATTCGAAAATTCCATTATCAGAAGAACGTACAAGTGAAATGACCTTGGGTGATATCATCAGTTTCGTTTCGAAGGGGAAATTTAATCAATGCAAGAAGTCACCATGAGGATGACTACTTGTAAATGTACTTCAATGAGTCAGTTGAAGGGCATAAATCTGCGCCCGAAAGGCAGAACTTGTCACGATAGTTGGGAGTTGGTCGGCCCATCCGTTAACTGGTTGGCAGGGTCAATTTTGAGGCCTCTTGTTCTACCCGGGGCACCTCCTTTGATCGAGGATGCGTCAACAGCATACCTGATCAAATGAGACACGCATGAAAATTGGCATCATCACCAAAAGAATATTTTCTTTTAAAATTTTTTTTTTTTATAAGCGGGCCAACGAAACTCACAGGTTCTTTCCGAGCTCGTCATGGCACTGGACGATAAACTTTCGATCGGCTTTGGCAGCTGATGATTGTTCCTTCTCCGTACCTGAACAAAGTTGCGAGAATTAGTCATATCAGACGCGATGTTGTTGAACATACAAAAACAGAAAGAAATGGTCTAATTGTTCGCGCTCACATGGTTCGGAAAGGCCGTCAGTTGTCCTGCCTAAACCCAGTATTTTCTGAAGCGAAATGGGCAAAAGCATTAATCCGGATTTCTAATTTTCTTTAAACAAGATTGCTGCTGACAAAATAACTATATAAAGAAGACGTGAGCACCTTAAGATATTCATAGCAAGTTTCAAGGTTGTCGTTCACCAATATGTGATCAAAGAGGCCTGGAGTCTTTCCTTGTTCAAGCTCCGTCTTTGCATTTCTAAGGCGCTTTTGTACTTGTTCCTCAGTTTCAGTCCCACTAACACACACAAATTCCAAACCTGAGACTCTTGCAAGTTTCAAGTGCACAATCCACGACAAATGAAAGATGAGAGTCGTTTTCTATTTGGGATATACCGGGCACGGAGACGCTTTTCCAACTCTTCAAATGACGGTGGAGCGATAAAAACAAATGCAGCTTCAAGAGAACTAGCTCTCACAGACCTAGCTCCCTGGACATCAATGTCGAGTATACATCTCTGCGGCAAAACAGAAATTAAGGGGGGATAGGTAAGACCATGACCATTTGGAAACAAATAAAACCGTTACAGACGTGTTTGTAAAACTAATAGTAATAGTAATAGAGATGCTACCTGTCCTGAATCTGTCACCGTCTCAACTGCTTCAATACTTGTTCCATAAAGGTTTCCATGGACACATGCAGTTTCAAGAAATTTCCCTTCTAATATGTCTTTCTCCATTTTGCTTCTTTCTGTGAAATGATAGTGAACCCCATCCATTTCCTTCTCTCTTGGGAGTCGAGTTGTGTGGCTGACAGAAAACCCAAATGTTGATGGAAATTCTTTCATAAGCTTTGATATCAACGTACCTTTACCAACACCAGATGGGCCACTGATCACAATTGGTGTCAGATTGTCAACCCGTGCTCCCTTGCTCCAAGCAACCACTTCGGTACCGAGACTTTTCTTCTGCTCTTTAACAAATGGGGTATCCACCTACCGTAACACATCACAGGAAAAAAGAAAAAAACCTTACGAATGGATATAATATAACACAATCAAAATAAACCAACTGTTCATTACTGCAAATATCTACATTTCTTTTGTTTGGAGTAACTTTCTGAGTTTCTTAACAACATTGCAGAAAAATCTGTTATTAAAAGGGCATCAAATGGAGTTGTAAATAAAGTATCATGACTACAAGAAGACCATCACTCTGATCACTACTAGATGGTCATGACTTGCATTGGCCATGCACTGATAAACAAAAAATTAATTCTTCGATTATCAACATGGTATATATGATCGTAGTTATCTTTAGTAGCAACAAATCTAAAGATTGATTGCACAAGTTAAATGCCAGCCATTCGAACCCAGCTGCTTAGTAAATGACAGAACAAAGGAGGCAAACCTCAAGAAACCAGACACAGTCTTCCAGAGAACAGTCTTGCTTGAGGACCAAAATCCGATCTCTATTTAGAAGAATAGCAGAGTGCCCTTTTGAAGGACCTGGCTTCGAGCCTAGTATAGTTGGAGTTACCCTGCCAATCGTTCCATAAAATAAATGGCTCAGACAATTTTAACCCGTGACAAACAAAGCATATTGATGCAACCCACTCACCACTTTCCAGTTGTCTTAATGAAAATTTTAACCGTAATTGATGAAGCAGCACCTTCACCAGTTTCTGCAATGACAAACTGAAGAGGAAAAGTTTTTACAATAGGATATGATGTATGGAAACATAAGTAATCAAACATGATGTATGATAAAATTTCCTGGTTCACTTACAATTTTTTCATTGAGAATGTTGGCAGTCTGAGATTCAGAATCAAAACCAATGGGTAAGGAATCATCAAACCCAATGAGATGGGAGTTGCGTGCTACTTCCCCCTGGTCAAAATAAAAAAGAATCAACAATCTTGTCCTTTTTATGGATGAAGGATGTGATTCATCTAATTTGAAATAATGTCTTAGAAAAAAGAAGGCATTAAGGAGGAGGACCTCCAAAAGCACAAGATGAAACAAGACCCCCCAAATTTAACAGATACAGAACATCAATTGTACTGTGTTTTTCAAGTGGTGAACCAAAATAAAATTTCTTTATTCCATGAAAAAGGGAAAAACACGAGCAAGGTTTATAACGATTTCTCACCATTGACAGAAGGCCTGGCTTCTCCAAAGAGCACTGTCAACCTGAAAAGGAAGATGCCATAAATACCAAGAAATCAAAAAGAGATCTAATGCACCGTACACTATAATTTTGAGAAAATCTCAAAAGCCATTCGCGGAGAGAAACACCACATTAATTGACAGACAAATAAAATCTCTGCTGGAGCATGCATGCAAAAGAAAGAGAATAACTTTCTCGAGCAGAAGGTGCTGCAGATATAATCACATGTATATATACAAGAGAAAGTATGGTAAAAATTAAGGCAACAAATCGTTTTTATGTAATGCAATTTCAAACAGCACAGACGATGGGCAAAGGCAAACAAAGGGAAAAAACCAATAGAGCAATTTTCACTATGGATTCAATGTATATCACAAAGGGATCAGGATCCAATAAGAACCATTCAAAGATAGAAGCAGAAAAAAAGACCCTAACAGCCAACAAAAACCCAACTTTTCCATCTTAAGAGATCTAACCAAAGAACTGAGCCAGACCCACAAATCAACATCGCCATCAGAAGAGGAAAGGTCCAGAGAAACCGCAAACCTATAGTCAAACCACTAGAAAGGAGATCGAGGACAAAAATGGAAAACCAAACAAAGCAAAAAGTGCACAATATAGAGAACAAGACCAGAAGCAGCAGAAAGAAGAAGATGGAGGCTTGAATGCCTGCTGTGTGTTGAAGAAGAATCCCAACAAACCGCCCGATGAAGGAAACTCAAAACCCACCTCGATCCGTCGAAGGTGCTGACGACGCCAACTGCCAACACCCTTTTTCACGGAATGAACACAAATTTCCGCGTTGTGGGCAGATAATACCAAGGTGGTCGGTCTTCAAGGAAAACAGATGGAGGAAATAATGGTATCAAGAATAAAAATAGACGGACAAAAGAAATGAACGGGAGAATACAAATCAGCTTCTGCTTAGCACTGAGAGATTGAAAGTCCGACTACTTTTATTCGACATGAAAAAGAGAGGGAGGGACGGGCGGGGAAAGTGGAGGGAAGGAACCTGATCCTGTCCTCACGCCACAATTTCAGTCGTTTTCTTTAAATGCCTTTTAAAGAATTTAATAAAATTTGAATTCTAATAAGAAATATGACGTGACAAATTCTTTGAAATGTGCTGAAATTTAAAATTTGAATATTTGAAAGTGATAGAATTTATAATTAAAATATGTATTGCTACGAGTCAAATGGACCTTTTGTTCTTCGTCAACCAATACCTAACCAATCAAATACTATCTTATTCCTCCTTTTGTTTCCGGAACGCGTTAAAAAGACATTTGTAGAAATCGTCAACTCAACTCTCAGGAAATCTCTCGTTCCTGTTCGTGCTTTTCAACGTTTCGTTTTAAGATCTACAAAATCCATTCAAGATGTACTAGCAAAGACTATTTAATCTTGTCAAATATATATATATATCTACTATATTTACGATTCACCAACGTTAACGGAATATGCTATCGTTTCTTTGTAACCATGAATTTGTAGATGAAAGGCATGTTTGGGTTTATTCCACTCTTCTTAACGCAATCAAAGTACATCTAAAAGGATGGTGGGCACATCTTGATTCTTTCTTCCTTTTACATTTGCTTCGTTGAGTTATTCTGTGTATGTATGACCCACTTATACAGATTATATATATCAAGGCGTTTTAGATATATAAATAGTATTTAGGTAAAATCTTAATATTGTAATGAAGCTTTTGAGATTTTAAGTTACAATATGTAGAAAATTAATCATCTGTCTGGATTACAAGATAAATATACGTTTGGATTCCTTACAGAAAATTAGTGGTCAAAAGATGACCCTGCCCCTCCATTAATTATACCACTTTTGACGCAAATATAATATGTGTATAATATTATAATGCCTTATTTATACTAAATAATCAATATCATTTATTAAATTTAATATTAATCAATGAAATAATTAACATAAATAAAATTATTTAGAAGTAATATGCTATTAATACTAATATAATATTATTCACAACACTATAACATTAGATCTTAAATTAATACAATTTTGATGATAATAAGATGATTTATGTCAATGGAAGAGCATCCATATATCAAACTTCTTCAATACTCCGAAAGGTTTGATTAGGAATGCTTAAGAGTAACAACTCCTAAAAAAAGGTCAGAAATTACTATGAAACTGGTCGTACGAAATGTTTTTTCAATTCTTTTTCTTAACGTTTACCTACTCAACATCGCATATTTATTTTATCATCCATCAACTTCAATTTTATATAATAACTAGAGTTAAAAATTGATGACAACGAAACAAAGCAACGCTAACTAAATAAATGGAAAAGAAAAACTTACTAGGCAATTTAAAAGTCAAAAGCGTCGGAACAAAGGAAAGCTCACCATCCTTCCCACACAATCTCCCTTGTCCTCGGCGCCCAATAAATAGAATGATGTTCCCCTTGAAAATATCATCACACCGTCTGATCAGGTCTCGTGAAATGTTTGATAATCCCAACGTTACAACAGGTTGCATTAATTTGGACGGAGGAGCGAATGGCGTAAGATATTCTAATAAATATATGTATGTTCAACGTTGTCATACCCACTTACACCTAAAGATACAAATAATGGTTATTATCAATTTAAAATAAATATTTACAAAAGAAAAATATCTATTTATTTTAAATATAATCTTTGTCATTTATAGACTTTGAAGGAATGCAACTGAACCATGACAAAAACATATCTAACATTTTTTAGGTAAAGCAAGATAAATAGATGTAGAGAAAGAGATGGTGACGGTTAATTAGGGGGGGGGGGGGGGGGGAGGTTTGTACTTATAAGAAATATTAGAAAATATTGGGAAAATCTTTTCCCAAGATTTCCAATACATTCAAAATAATTTCGCACTCGTGCTCAACCGCATGTCACTCTTTACTTTCTGCTCAAGCTCTACTTCTCACCCTTATTGCTCGTAGCTTTCCACTTGAGCTTTGTTGCTTGTGCTTACACTCACTAGTCTGCCGCTTTCTACTCAAGCTTTGTTGCTTATGCTTGTGCTCGCCAGCCCATCGTCGAGTAGCAGAACATCTTGCACTCAGCCGCATGTCACTCTCCACTCGAGCTCGCACGCTCACCGTACATCACTCGTCACTGCTCACCGCTCTTTGCTCATGCTCATCCGTTCATCGCTCATGCTCGCTGCTCATCACTCACACTCGTCGCTCGTTGCTTGTTGCTCACTACTTGTTGCTCGTTGCTTGCCACTGATCATTCACCACTCATCGCTTGCCACTCTCACTACTCACCGCTCCTACTCACTGTTTGTTGCTCCTACTCACCGCTCACCACTTGTCGCTCTTGCTTAGGTGAACGTTGTCGGAGAATATGAATGATCGACTGTGAAAAAAAAAAACTTTTGATAAAATAAATAAAAGTTATTTGTGAGAAATAATGAAAGAAAATAAAACTTTTAAGAGAAATGAGTAAAAATGGGAAAGAAGAAAAATGGATGAAGATAAACATTTGTGAGATAGAAGTGTATGAATGATCTAATTATTAAAGATAAAATTAAATATTTTAGATAAAAATTATATACCTTGTTAATTGATTAATGTAATTAAGTAATTATATTTTGATTAATTATTTCAATTCATTAATTAAAAATTTAATCAATAAATTAATTACAAATAATTATACTACATTATTATCTTTTTGATATATTTTCAAGTTATACTATTTCAAAAATTATTAAAAATTTTATTTCTCATTATTTTCTATTATGCACAAATACATTAAAATTTTATATCATTTATGATCATTTCATTTACTGTTATACACAAACATGCCAAAGTTTATTATTATTTCTCGCCATTTCGTGATGTACACAAATACGTAAATTTTACTATCATTTCTCAAATTTTTCATTTTTCAATATTTCCAGCAATTCCTGTAATTTCATTTCTAAACATTAATTGTGCACAAACACCCCCTAGTTATTTTTGAACCTAAAAGTTTACTTTGACGATTTATGACTACCCTTTTGACTAATTAAATTGAATGTTCGAACTTCTATATCTATGATTTCAATATACGACTCGCCGAAAATATGTATGACGTATTGTTGCTCCTGCCTCTCTCTACTTTTTTGTTTCCTCTAAACTCTTTCTCTATTTCCCTTTTGTTTTCAAACTATTTTTACGTTATGAATTCATAACTAAGATTGTTTAATTATAATTTATTTACCTTAAGCAAGAAAACTATGTACAGCCATATTTTTCAGTAAATATATTTGTTTCTCTCTCTCTCTTTCTTTCGGGTAACAAGTCATCTCCAAAACACTCCTTCCCACGAACGTACATTTCATCAAAAAACAAGAAGTTAACACTCATAGGTAGGACTTGGAAGATATATAATCTGCCATAATATTATGGACAAGGGATTCTTTTATGGTGAAGGTATCTCATATTTCATTTTTCCATAAGTGATCATATATTTGAAAGAATTTTTATGTTTTAATAATGTAAAAATCTATATAAATAAAATTATGTATTTTATAGATATAAAAGAAGAACTATAAAGATAAAATTAACTATAGAGTAGTTCAAAAAGTTATATATATTGAATGGTGACTTAAGAGGATAAGTATCTGAAAAGTCATTAATAAACCATTGGTTACCATGAAGAATAGAATGTCAGCTGCATTGGACCCAATTTATCTACTATTTGTTGAATAATAGATAAATGGTGAAAATTGAGACAAGATAAAAAGTTAAATAGTTAAGTATCTGAATATCAACAAGATATTTGTTGAGTCATGAAATAAGTTTCCATCTTAAAGAAAAGGTAAAGTAAGATTGTGACAGAAGTTAAAAGTAAAGAAGTTATTGAGTTATGGAATAATTCTATGATAGTTTAACTTGGACTTGTGTGAAACTCATTGGGTTAATGATAACTCTACAACTTTTAAATCTAGACTCACATGCAACTAACTCAAGCATCTAAGTGTCAATAGGGTACTCTGTGACTTATGAAATTGATATCCACTTGGAAGGAAGATTGAAGAAGAATTGTGCAGACAGTTAGAGAGTTAAGTATCCACTTAAATTGAGATATTTAAGTAGGAACATATTGTAAGAGAAAGAAGAAGAGAGTTAGTGTATAAAGAAAATATACACTTAAAAAATAGAAAACATATTAAGAAAGTTTCAACATAGAAGTTATAATATTCAAGAAGATCAAGATCATAATATTAATAAAGCTCTCTACGCATTCAAAGTTTGATTCAAGAAGAATCATTGGTTCATAACTTTAACTTGAAAGCTACACTCAAATTGTTAGTTCATGGCTTCAACCCAAAAGTCTCACATGCGGTTGGTTCAAAACTTCGACCTAAAAGTTCATGATTGTTGGTTTTAAGCTTCAACCTGAAAACTTTAGATTAGTTGGTTTTGGAGTTTTGACTTGATAGCTTATTGGTGTTGATTCTTACTTCAACCTAGAAATAAGTAATTGTAAGTTTATAAACTTAGTAAAGCCTAAGCTAAGCTTGTGTGTAGACTAATCGTTAGTGGTAAACTACCTAAAATTTATTGTGTGCTATTATTTATTTTCTATTGTACATGCTTTTATTAATTTTTCTATAATTGCTAAATTTAATTATCTTATTGATTAAGTTAGAAATTATTTAAAAGTATACACTTCATCATTCACCTTCCTTTGGTGAGTCATATGATTCTAACAATTGGTATCAAAATAGGTTGATCTCATTTACAAATTTAACCATCTGAGATTTGTGACATCACACTTTACAAAGGATCAAAGTATTAACTATCCTCCCTTATTTGATGGTTCTAATTATAATTATTGAAAAAATAGGAAGAAACGTTTCCTCAGAAATTTAGATGTAAAACTTTGAAAATTGGTGATTAAAGGAGCATCACTTCCAACAAATCATAAAGAATATTAGACTAAGGAGAATAAGAGACTCTTATAGATGATACCCAATGATTAAATACAATTTACTGTACTTTAACTACTAATCAATATAATAAATTCTTTATATGCAAATATGCTCACAAGGCTTAGAATACCCTTCAAGTAACTTATGAAGGTACTAGTCAAGTGAGAGATATAAAAATTTGTACATTACTTAGAAAGTATGAATTATTCAAGATGAATGATAATAAAACTATTACGAATATGTTTTCAAGATTTATTAAGATTATCAATAATCTAAAAGGTCTAGGAAAGAAGTTTTCTATCCATAAATAAATAAGTATAGAAAATTCTTAGAAACTTGATATTGGAATGGAAGCAAAAGTCTATTTCCATCTAGGATTCTAAAAACCTCAATAACTTGTGGAAGATCTAATGGGAAATCTTCTTGCTCATAAAGTTTACATGAACGATTGGAAAGAACTATCAAAAAGAAAGCTGAAAAAAGAAAAAAATTGTCTTCCCTTCAATTGAGGAGCTTCAAAGCTTAAATGAAGATAAAGTGATGTTGCTAACCAAAAATTTTAGGAGATTGATGAAAAGAGTCAGCAAAGTAAGCACATCCAAGAGCAAGGTCCTAACATATTTTAAATGCAAAAAATAGGGACATATTCAATCTTATTGCCCATTACAATTGGAAAAAGACTAATAAGAGAGAAAGAAGAAGAACAATAACAAAAAGAAGATGACAATGAAACTTGAGATAGTAATTCATCTAGTAGCTCATTTAATTCAAATGAAGATCTGCCAACGAACATGCGCTTTGCAACACAAAATGTATGTTCTATTTCACCTTACTATAATTTAGATATAGAAAATTATAATATAGATGTAGATACCCTTCTTTCAATTGTAGATAATTTATATGTTAAATGTAAAAATTATAAAAAAGAAAATAAAAATTTGACTACATGTTTAAAAGATGCATATGCTAGACTAGAGAAATTACTTGTTAATAATAGAAATTTAAAAATTAAAATGAATAACTATAGTTGTAACAATTTTGATTTGAAAGAAGAAAATAACAATCTTAGAATTGAAATTATTGATTTTAAAAATACTATATATAAATTTACAAATGGTGAAAAAGACTTGAATAAAATTATTGCATCTTAAAGAGATAAAACAAACAGATTTGTCTTAGAATATGCTACACCATAGGAGATTTCTTACTATAATGGTGTGAGTAAAATTTACAAAGATGACACATCTATGTTTGCCATCAAAAGAAGGTTAGATTCATTGTGGCTATCAAAGAGCAACAAATTTAATATTTTTAAGACTAACACCTCTGGACCTAAAAGGAATGGGTACTAAAATCCTTTATTTCTATATGATTTGTAGGAGAAAAAGGGAAACAAGTAGTAGAACTAGAGAAAATGACTGCCCCATGCATATGAGTGGAATACAAGAAATTGAAAAAACCATTCCTATGTTGAAATCTAGACAGAGCTAAACTATGAGAAAAATTGATTCAAATACCTGGTATGCAACAATCGTTATAACATTTTTATGTAGGTATACAGAGAGAGCTACAATATAGGGGGAGTCACCATATAAGGGGAACTGATTTCTATCAATCAAAGTTTGCCCAACTTGATAATTAGTGTTATACAGCTTGAAATCAACAATTCATATTAGACAGAATGCAAACATTTGAGATATTTCACAATTGATATTAGTCACAATTAGTATAAGTAATAATTGGTATCTTTATCCATTAACAATTGGTATTAGTAATTACTTGAAATCAGACAGTAGTCCAAGAGCGATCGACAACATCCAAAAATCCTAACAAAAGGGAGAGTTTAAAAATCAGAACCATTATTGGAATCCATTAACAATGACATCAGGCATGGAGAAAATATAGATTGCAGCAAACATGCATGGATTATGAAATCCAAGGGGAGAGCCTCCAACAATATTACTTATTTTTATCAATACCAACTAGCACTAATAAGTAGTAATTTTTGTTTCATGTAAACCTCCTTTTGCATAATGATAAAAAAAAGGGGAGAGGATAGGATACTACAACAAATGAAAAAGGAGAAGAGTATACTATAACAAAAGAGAGAGAGTTCAAACATAATATAGATTAGCAGTAGCTTACATATACAAGGTAGCAGGTCAAACAAAAATTATGTGGAACATAATTGCATCAAAGAGAAACTCCAGCATACAGATAGTGAGAGAATGATACACATATGATAGTAGTTGATAGAAAAAGGATAAATCAGATATACAACACTTTGGGAATTAGAGATTGCTTATAATCCTTTGTAATTTCTATAATTTTTATAATCATTTATAAACATTATTATTTCATAAGCTCTTTCCTATATAGAACTATTTTAGTGAAATATATGTAATTTATTGTAAAAGTTTTTGTCATTAACAAAAAGAGAAAGATTGAAAGAACTATACTTTGATAATGTAAAAATCTACGTGAGAAAAATTATATATTTCATAGGTGTAGAAGAATAGTCATGAAGACAAAATTTGTAGTAGAGTAGTTTGAAAAGTTATCTAGATTGGATGGTGACTTAAGAGGATAAGTATCCAAAAAATCATTAATAGATAGTGAGTTATTGTGAAGAATAGAATGTAAGATGCATTAGACTCGACATATTTACTATTTGTCGAATGATAAATAAATGGTGAAAATTGAGATAAGATGAAAAGTTAAGTATCTGAATATTAGTAGGATATTCGTTGAGTTATGAAATAAGTTTCTGTCTTAAAGAAAAGGTAAAGTAAGTTTGCAACATAAGTTAAAGGCAAAAAACACATTGAGTTATGGAATAACTCTACGACTTTTTAACTTGGACTTGTGTGATACTCATTGGGTTAATGATAACTTTACAACTTTTAAATCTAAGCTCACTTGTAACTGACTCAACCATTTGAGTGTCAGCAAGATTCTCGATGACTTATGAAATTAGTATCTGTTTGGAAGGAAGATTGAAGAAGTGTGATAGAAAGTTAGAGAGTTAAGTATTCAAAGTTTAGAAGATTATTCTGAGACTTAATGTGATAAGTATCCATCAAGGATATAAAAGAAAAATAAGAAGTCAATACATTAAAGATTCTTCTAGCATATTCAACAACTCATGATAGTTAAGTATCCAATTTGGTTGATTTTCTCAATGACTTAAGGAGTTATGTCATTGATGGATAGATTTTTTGACCATTTGAGCAATGAAAACTTACTATTTTCAAGACTACCAAGTTCAATAAGTACAACAAGTCTACAATTTTGGAGATGAACTTAACATTGTAAATGAAGATATTTAAGCAAGAACATATTGTAAGAGAAAGAAGAAGAGAGCTAGTGTATAAAGAAAATATACACTTAGAAAATATAAAATATATTAAGAAAACTTCAACATAAAAGTTATAATATTCAAGAAGATCAAGATTAGAATATCAACAAAACTCTCCATGTGCTCAAAGTGTGATTCAAGAAAGAAGAATCATTGGTTTGTGACTTCCACCTGAAAGCTACACTCAAATTATTGTTTTATGACTTTAATCCAAAAGTCTCATGATTGATTAATTTTGAGTTTTAACTTGAAAGTTCACGGTTGGTTAGCTTTGAGCTTCAACCTGAAAGCTATAAATTGATTGATTTTAGAGTTTCAATCAAAAAGTTTATTAATATTAGTTCTTGTTTTAACCTAAAAGTAAGTGATTATAAATCTATGAACTTAGTGAAGCTCAAATTGAACTTAAAGGTGAATTAGCCATTACTAGTGAATTACCTAAGATTCCTTATGTGTTATTATTTATTTTCTACTACATATGCTTTCATTAATTCTACTATGATTGCTAAATTTAATTATCTTATTGATTAAATTAGAAATTATTTAAAAGTATGCATTTCAACATTCATTTCCTCTTTAGTGAACTATATGGTCTTAACAATATTAATCAATTGTTCTGCTTTTTATTTATTTCCACAATTGACTATTGTGATCTTTTTTGGTTTTCCCGTTGAGCCTTTCAAAGTTCCAAATTATTGTCATAAGATTTCGTTTTCTTCGAATTTATTTTATTCAATTATATATATGTCTTGCTTTATACATTTACTTAATTGTTTTTTCCAAACTTACCCTTGCTTATCATAAACTGGTTCGTTCGTTTGACCGAGAAGGATGAAATCGATCTGGGTGCATGGAACCGAAACACACGTCAAATTAACATGGAAGCCATCAATAAATTAATTGAGGAGGAATAACCACATGCCATTAGGGTTTAGGGTAGCGTGATGCACGTTAATATGATCGAAGACTTCATCATCTTTCTTGTCAAGTACAAGATCGGAATCTTTGAAAAATTGAAACCACAGGTCATTAGTCTACGTACGCACTACTCACACAGATTTCAAAAACAAGAAAAATAAGTCAAACTACGTCTCTAATTCATAAGTCAAGTCAGGATTATGATTACGGACGAAAGAAGGAAGAAAGCCAATCGACCATTCGACCACAAATCAAAAGTCCGGACAAAGCCTAGAATAAAGGCAGTAACGTAAGCAAGAATACGAGAAGGTCAGGTAAATTAATTAATTAATTTACAAGGAAGCACGCATGCATGCATATACGCGCACGGAACCCACACATGTATCTATATCTGCATGTGTGTTGTTGATAGGAGCTGTGGCACACAAACACCACGTATGGAAGGTTAATTTCCCAGGACATTAACGGCCAGTATTCTTCGAGAAGAGGAAGAAGAGGAGGAGGAGCTTGAGAAGATCAATATATGGACCGGCCTATGATCGTATGTTTACTTACTATGGAATGGATCATGCGTGTAGAGTAACCTGACCGAATTGTTAATTCGTAGATGCCTTTTAAATTTTAGGATATTGTATCGAGTTCAAATCAGACGTGGTTTATGTACAAGTATAGTTTTTCTATCAATTTATTTCTTCCGTTGAATTGTTCATGCTGGTGTGTTGCATCTATAAATAAAATATGTATCCCTTCCATGGTATATATACAATTAAGCTAAGACATTTTACTTCTTATCCAAAACATTTCCAGGTTTCTTCTTCCTCTTAATTCAACCTTAATCTGCTTTAACTTGGTATTAGAGACAGTTTTTATTATAAATTATTTGTACGTATAAAAAATATAAAAGAAAAAGAATATCTCTCTCCATCTATTCTTACTTATCAAACGCTACATATCAATCATGAAAGAAACAAAATGAAGGAAAATCTCATGTTTTTCATTCCATTACAACCACACATAGATGTTCCGTCATCTGGTTGAGTACTTGTTAATTAATGATCAAAAACCGGCCTACCGCTATTTAGTGTGTACCGAACATAAACACACACATATGTGTGTACATATTAGGTAAAATCTTGTACACCATGCCAGAGTATTACGTGATGTTTTGTGGTAACAAGTAGCGAAATTGTAGGTCCTTGTTCTACCCGCCAAGGTTACCCTTTCGTCTAAATCTCTTGCATGTCCACCTCCCCCCATACCTCACCCTCTATTTCTCTCTTATGATGATCATGTTTACACTTATGGAAACTAAAAATATCATTTCTTCTACAGTACTTATTTGATCTCTCTCTCTCTCTCTCTCGCCCACAGGCCAATCAAGCAACCTCTGATTCCTATAAATAGAACGCACGGCATGATTGCATGGTTAGAAGCGCCATACCTTGGGGTGTTCAAAACCAAGAAGCCAGTACCCACTCATATATACCACCACCCCCTTCCTAGCTTCTTCCACTCCATCTTTCTGGCAAACCCTCGGCCACCACTTGGAGATCACAAACCAATGGATTATCGTCGGCAACACCATCAGCTCTTTCCTCTCCTCCTCCTTCCGGCACTCATGCATGTTCTAGCTAGCCACCTCCTCTCGCTCCTTAATTTTTAAATTCGATATGGATTAATTAATATTGGCTTCTCTGAATTAATCATCAATGAAATATGATATACATACACAATTTTCCATGAGTTCGTCGTGCTGTTGTTGGTTCTGATGCTAATTAATTATTACTCATTTGCATGCAGGTTAATCATCTCGGTGGTCTGCCAAAGTGTGGAGTCTTCTAATAAATTAGTAGTCAATGTTAAGTATTATGGTGCCAGGGGTGATGGATCAGATGCTACCGAGGTAAGCATGCCTACATGTAACTCTATCTGTACATAGATACGTAATTAAGTACATGTTCGATTCATCTCCTTGCGATGAATCTTAATTGCTAGGCATTCACCAGTGCTTGGAAGGTGGCATGCTCGTCCAAAGCCCCAGCTGTTCTGGAAGTGCCTGGTCCGCACACCTACCTTCTTAAGCCAATCGTGTTCTCAGGTCCATGCAAATCTACCATCATCGTAAATGTAAGTGACATCAATATACAAATATATTCATGCATATATATAAACTTAATCTATATCATATATGATGAACGCATGCATCAGATGAGAGGTACCATGGTGGCTTCCCCAAAACAATCGGATTGGAATGGAACCGACCGCAGGCACTGGATCCTGTTCAAAGGGATAAAAAACCTACACGTCCATGGCGGTGGCAGCATCAACGGCAATGGGCACATATGGTGGAAGAACTCCTGCAAGATCAACAAGTCTCTTGTAATGTTAATCCATTATTCTTTCACTTAATTATGTTCCACTGGATCTTTGATTCCTCACCACCATTACCAATCTGATCATGACCTAACTAATATTTTTGATTGCTGCCTCAACTCTCCCATGCACGTATGCATCTCCTTGTATTAATCTTGCATGCATGCATGCAGCCTTGCAGAGTTGCACCCACGGTACGTATGCTTGTAAAATATATATAGAGAGAGAGATGCTTGAAGCATATATATATATATATATGTTGTATGAAGTGATCAGAAAGAATCGTATACATATATATATGTATATATTCGTGGCTGCAGGCAATAACATTCTACTTGTGCAACACCTTGGACGTGAACAACTTGAGGATCGAAGACGGGCAGCAGATGCACGTATCCTTCGAAGGTTGCAGTGACGTGCGCGTGTCTCGTCTGACCATCGCCGCGCCAGGGCGGAGCCCAAACACCGATGGAATCCACGTTGCCAACACCAAGAACATCAAGATAGCAAGTTGCACCATTGGAACAGGTACTCGTGCATGCATGCTGAAATAATCCCGTATCTGTTAGTGTAACTAAGGATTGGATCAAGGTTAAGGTTGATATATGATGAGATTGTGACTTGATTATTGCACATATATGTTATGCGAATGGATGACCTCAAGGTGACGACTGCATTTCTATCGTGAGTGGATCGCAATCCGTCAAGGCAACCAACATCGTCTGCGGACCCGGCCATGGTATCAGGTGCATGCCTAGCGCGCTAGCTATATCGTAACTTTCAATTCCTCCCAACATTTTTTCCTTAAAAAAAATCTAAACTAGTATAATACATATGGTAGTGTTTTTACTTGGATTTAAATTCAGAAATTACCTAGTAATATCACTGATAAATTTGCCTCCTAATTATATTCATATTTGTGCATGCACCATGGTGTGCTCCGCAGCATTGGAAGCTTGGGGGCTGGGCATTCAAAGGAATATGTTTCAGGCGTGGTGGTGGACACAGCCAAGCTCAGTGGCACCAGAAACGGAGTCCGGATCAAAACCTGGCAGGTAATTAACTTGATTAATCGACATAAACCACCATCATATGTTATATATATACATATATTATGTTGGTAAAATGAAGTCACGAACATTCATGGTTAAAAATATTAGTGTAGGTATTTATTTTACAATTTAGATACATCAATCTAAAATTTGTAAATTACAAAGATTATATTTAAAACAAATATTGACAAAAGCGACGCCTATTTATTTCAGATGTAATCTTCAAGATTGAAAAATAATAAGACGATTTTTCTAGATCATAGATAAATACGCACTGTGTAAGTGCCTTAAGTAAGATTAAACTTTATTATAATATGTGATCCTTCTCCCACTCATGGATGGATGGCGCAGGGTGGTCGGGGATACGCCACAAATATCGTGTTTAGGAACATCGACATGAACGACGTCGACAATCCCATAATCATAGACCAAAACTACTGTGATTCCACCAGTCCTTGCCAGAAGCAGGTGATTGATTAATCAAATCAACATGGTTGGTTTTAATTTAATTAGATTTCGGTTGAATTAACTTACTCTGATTAGTTAGCAGGGATCGGCGGTGAGGGTGAAAGATGTGTTGTACGAGAACATCAAAGGGACGAGTGCGACGAGTGTGGCCATCAGGTTCGATTGCAGCCGGAATGCGCCGTGCACTGGCATAGTGCTGCGGGACATCAATTTGACCGGCGGCGGCGGCGGCGGCAGCACACGTAGCGTCTGCAGCAACGTGGAATTGGCCAAGTCCGGGACGGTTGTTCCATCTCCATGCACCTGAACACGCACAAATGCCTCGATCGACACCAGATGATCATCAGATGATATGGTAGTGTACATAAATATTAATAAAGATGTAGAACACTAAAGACTGGCCGCTGCTTGCTGTGGTACATATATATGTTTAGAAGAAGCAAATTCCATACTTTCTCGGATTTGAATTTTCTTCGATATCTGAAACGAAGCAAAGCATTTAATAATTAAGTCTCTTGTAAGTTGAAATAAACGGGAATGTTTATTTTAAAATTAATTGATTATGAGCGAAGTGGCCGGGTAAGTACCTCCAAACGAATTTAGCGAGAACTTGGCAATTATTTCACAGCTAAATCGATCCTTTTTAATATACAACTATTTCAACAATCTACCACCCAAAATACAATAGTAGTTTGATATTCCAGAACTGGATTTTCGTATTTTTCACATCATGTTATTGTAATGCAGAGGTGAGGAGGGGTACATCCCTAGAACACAGATCGAGCGTATTTAAGGATGAGCGATGAGCTCAACATAAGAACAATATTACTTTTGCATGCACGACCATGTCCAATCTCACCTTCATCAAAAACTCTAGAAAAGCAGAATATAATTTTCCTAACCACTCTTGAAAACGGTCTATAATATGTTCATATCCAACTCGTATATACCTGAAATTGATCGCAATTCGAATAAGATATCCATGAAAAGGTATTAATGTGAAAAAAATGGTCCAACTTTATGAGTAAGCCAATTAAGCTGACTCATACACGGTAGGACCCACCACCTATGCCTAATAGCCTAAAAGGAGAGGCCAGAGTGTACGAGAAGGTAGATATGATTCAATTCTGACCTTACATCATCACAGCCCGTTTACCCAACCGAAAGCCTCCTCTGTCTTTATCTTGAAGCTTTCAAAAATCCCAAGGATTTTTTTTTTTTTTTTAAAGCCAATTTATCAGCGCTGAACTCAGATACATGTGCTGTGGCGTGCATTTTTCAAAATCATGGAAGCTTAGGAAGTCGAAGATCGAGTATGCGAAACCACGAGCGCGAGCTATGATCGAATAGCCGAGTACGCGTACGGGTTCAAAAGCCGTTGATTTCGTAAACAAGAAGCCATAAAACATCAAAGGAAATTACCCTTATTTTGGACTTCACAAATCTTGTTCAATATATATATCTACTTTACAATAAAATAAAAAACAAGAAACATTACTTATAATATGCCATCGAGAAACGCTTACTTTCATATCAACAACTCTAGCTAGATGGCTGATACTGTATCAAGGATAGCAATAAACATATCGAAGTAAAACAATTTTTTTAATAACATAGAAATAAATATGAATTTTGAATATTGACATAAATAACTACAAAATTTTTTGATAGTATGTATGTTCAATAAAAAATCCGAGAATTTATCATATATGCATTAAAATTTCTCTTACCCGCGTAAAGCTCTCTTCATCGGTATCCAGCCACACGCTAACAAAACTTGAGCAAAAATAATACTTTTCCTATTTTATTTCCAGCTAAGAAATTACAGTTCAATAAATTACAGCGCTCGTCTCGGTACGTCTGCTGGAGGGTGTTGCATTGTACATTTAAAAAAAGAAAAAAAAAACCAATACAAGAAAATACAACGCCATCATGACATTTCTGGTAGAACAATGAGCATTTGCCTTTTGGAAATGCTTACCGGCCAAAAAGAACCTCGCACAACAGCGCACCCGCTCGACCTGTTCTCAGGCCCCCAGCGAATGATTCACAAAGCAAAAGGCACGACTCAGCAGAGGACTACCGGTACTAAGAACAGATGATAGAGTTCGCATTATGTTATTCAGTTAGAAAACCCGCAGCTGAAGATATCTTGCAGTCTCTCGGTCCGCAAGCATCTCTGGCATGTTCGATCTCAGCGCTAGAAGCAGCGGAGCACTAGCCTCAGCATGGAAAATAATTTAGTCTAGTGCCCTGCGACTTGAGAAATGAGGTTTCCCAGAGCTCCATGTAAAGAGGTTAAACTGTGGTGTCATAATTTAGTCCTCTTTTGTTTCCGAGCTATGAAGCGAATTCCTTGTTTCCCCAGCTCCAGGGTTTTTGACTTTCCGTCGTCGAGTTTGACCGATAAAGATGCACACCCTTCTAACGCGTCTGAAACCACACCCTTGTGCCTGCAAATGGATAATGCAACAATCATAATTACATCAACTCCAGACACATCATTACAAACAAGAAAAATAGAATTTTAAACCCCAAACCCATTTTCCCAGCGGTAAGGTGCAAGTCTGTGATGAACAAGTTATTAAATACTAGTGTCAAGATTAAAATGATATTTACACATAAGAACCTAAGAATACATAAGGACTAAAATACAAAAGAACCCAAAAATTAGATGGTGAAATCTAAAAGGAGAAAAGAAAATGATATTTAGAGATAACTTATTAAAAGAAAGAATAATAAGAATGACATAAAGAAGTAAATAAACATTGAAGTGAAATGACTACTTGTATTAAAAAATTGCAAAAGAAATTTTAGAAGTCTCGTGGGATTACACCATTAGGCAAAGAATGTTAATGGTGAAATAAAAACGTATAAAAAATAATAAAAGAATATTACAAAACCTGCTCTAAATGTAGAAATGAGAAAATTTTAAAGAAGTATAAGTTAACAAAAAGGAATGCTAAAGAAAAACTTCAGTGAAGTTAAAAATCAAGTTTATAAAGAATTATATGATAATTTAAACAGAAAACAAAGAGAAAATTGCTAAGTCTGCAGAAAGAAAATCCAGAGATTTAAGTATATTAAGGATGAGGATAGTAGAGTTTTAAAAAAATTAAAATAAAAGATAAATGACAAAGTCATTTTAGTAAACTTTTTAATGAATCTACAACAATAAACTTTTACATCCAAAATTTAGATAACAATACAAAAGATATAAACTTAGTTATTTTAAAAGAATTAGCGGTTCAAAGATTAAAAAAAGTTATTAAGAAAATAAAATTTTGGAAAATAATTAGGTCTAATGGTATCCCTATTGAGGTGTAGAAATGTATAGGTGATGTAAGAATTAAATAGTTAACTAAGTTCTTTAACATAATTTTTAAAGACAATGAAAATGCTAAATTAATGAAGAAATAGTCCTTAATATCTATATGTAAGAATAAGGAAGGTATATAAAATTATAATAATTATTGTGGTAATAAGTTAATAAGTGATGGTATGAAACTATGGGGAAAAAATAATTGAACAAAGACTAATGCATGTAACTAAAATCACAGAAAATTAATTTAGATTTATATCAGATAGGTTAGCAATGGAAACCATTCATTTATTTAGACAACTAATAGAAAATTTTAAAGTTAACAAAAAGAATCTCTACATGGTTTTCATTGATTTACAAAGAGTTGTGTTGCAAAGATGTGAATGTCTAGATGGATGGATGGTAATATTATAAGACAATTTAAAAAACGATTTTATTAAAAATAAAATAGGAGTTGCATTAATTGACGATAAGATAGGAGAAACTGGGCTTAGGTAGTTTGGATATATCCTTAGAAGGCTAAGGAATGCATCAGTTAAAAGAGAAGAATTAATTAATGTAGAAAAAACTAACAAAAAAGAGAAAGACCTAAAATTACTTGATTAGAAATTATGAGAAAATATTTAAATTTATGTAATTTAACTAAAGATTTGACCATTGATAGAAAAATATGAAAAAAAAGATTCATGTAGTTGCCTCTACAGAGTAGAATTATGACATGAATTATTGTCATTGTTATTATTGTATCATTTTATTTAAATTACAATTTTTTATCTTTTATTATCTTATTATATTTCTATTTACACGAAAATATTTCTATCTGCTAGCTCCTAATCAAATGAGTATTTCCTATTTTGATTTAGGAAAAAAAAAAAGTTACATAGTCATCATTTTATTTTTGACATGTTAGTATGTTTTGATAATATTAGAAGGATGCATTAGAAATGAGAAAGAAACTAACTTTTATATTTAAATTAAGAAAATAATTTATTACATAACTTTCATAATTCTCAATTTTATTAAAACTAAGAAAGAAAGAAACAAACTATGGCTTTTAAGATAAGAAAGGGCATTATCGTCTTAAAGGAATCAGATTGGAGCGCTTGCACTTGGATCTAATCTTTGTTGGTATAATTGATCGTTCTCAAGAGGAAATTTTCATCTTTGATTCTTTTCTCTTTTATTACAGTTATACTTGTTAAATTTTAACTTACATGAAAATGTTCTTTATATATTACAAGATAAATGTTCTTAAGATAAGAAAAGGAATTAAATGTTCTTTATAAATTGCGTAATAAATATTTTATACCAAGACATGACCTTAAAAATGTATTGAGATGACCTTCCAGCACTAAGTCATTGCATTGGGTGGTGATTACATCAATTATTCAATTCAACTATTATTGAATTATCATCACATGTTTGATGCTAATGTAATGTAATGTAATGTAATGATATGATTGAGGGTAAAAATGGAAACTAAATGCCTTGAATCAAGTACATCTTTTATTTTATAGGCTAGAATAAATTAATGTTCCTATTTGCTGAATATCTTGCTTTAATGTACCTTCAAATAAAAAACTTACCAGGAATTGTCCGATGATTGATGAACCTCGATTCTCTTCCCAATAGCATTCTTCCCTAATTTCCGCAATATCCAATTGGCCTCCATAGCCTCATCCATGTTATCTTCCTGAAGCAAATTTTCATGGTTCTCTCTCAATTTATTTTCAGATTTTTCAATCAAGGATGGTCTTTTTCTCTTTGACCTCTGGCCCTTCACAACACTCCTCTCTTCTTCCTTGGCGATGGGGGATAATACATGATTGTCTGGATAAAGATTCTTGAATTTAAGTTTCAATAAGGGTCTGGAATCTTTTGATAAGGAATTAGTAAAAGAAGATTCTTGTGCCACATCACTGTTTTTTTGTTGAGGCACGATTTGCACATCTTTGGCCTCTTTCTTCTGTGGAAAATCATCATTCCTTCTAGATTCCAAATCTACTTGACCAGGATTCCCTCCCACAACTCTTCCCTCTGTTTTCCTCCTACGGAATATAAGGGTTTTACCGGTTGAAGAAGGCTGATGATCCTTAAGGTTATTGCTGGCATTAGAATTACGGATATCGGAGGTTAGCCTTTTCACGTCCCCAACCCTCTTGGAAGCTATCTGACTAGAATCATCAGGTTCAGCTCCTGCAAATAGAGGAACAGTTCAAATGAAAAAATTGTAACATAACCTTATCAAAAAAAACTAGCATACCATTTATCTTAAATGATATATGCAATGATGGGATATTAGTGAGTATGATACAAAAAGAATGAAAATCTTGCAAAATTCATCAAAACTTGTTTGCCTTTTTCAGAGTCAATTTGGACATTCCCAGCATGTGGCCCAGACACAAGCCTTTTTTCGTCTATCTTGTGCTGGACAGATTCTTCACTTCCTATAGGAATCAAAGCACCAAATAAACTATTATGAGTCATCAAACTTACTAACAATTTTTCCAAGGCTTTTGTTGTTTCAAATAAAGACAATCTTTATAAATCAAATGGAGATGATTATTCTTCAATTTTTTAGCCACTCTAAGCATGGACAGATTTTATCACATTAAAAGAATAAAAAAACAATTATTTACACGTCACATTCTCATGTCTAGCTTACAAACCTAAAATACAGAACTGAATGAAGCTTCTTTAACCAAGAAACAACAGAACTAGCTTAAACTTGAGTAGAAGCAATTAAAAAATACAAAAAATATTACATCATAATATAAATAAAGTAAAGCTTGTGAATACCATTTGAGTTTGCCTTTTCTTGATCTCTTTGACAACTTGAAGCATCAGACTTTGGAGGGCTGTTCAACTTTCTATTTCTTCCGCCTAGATGTATAACTAGCTTTGTTCCTTTTGCTGATTCATTTTTAAGTTCATGTTTCTTGATGCCTTCCTTAAGATACGAAACACGAGATGGTTCCTTAGAGTGAATGTCATCCACCTCATTAACACTATTAACCACAGTTTCACGTATTCCCAAATGATCAGCAGATAACTTTATTTTGGTTCCGGAACCTACTCTTTTGTTCTGTGATGTTTCATTCACTTTTTCATCAAGAAATTTGCTTTCCAGTGACCTTGCTTCTTCAGTCCTTTCCAAATTTTCCAATAACTCACCTGCCAATTGTGCCTGATAGCCTTTCTTCTTTACAGATTTCTTGTTTGTGGAAGAAGTCTTAATGTTTTTTTTTCCTTCTTCGGTAATATTTTTTGTAACATTATCAGATAGCGTTTTGACAGAAAACTTCAAAGATCTACTATAGTCATTCTTTAGTATGACTGGGCCATCATCATCATCATCTGAATAAGGAGATATTGCAAAAAATTCTTCTTGAGAAGGCAACCCAGCAGCTGCCCTCAACTTTACTATCAAATTTTGATCAGCTTTATCTCTCCTCCTCCAGAGCTCTTGAACAGCATCATCAACATCTGCTACCTGGACAATAATAAATTTGTTCAATGTGTAGACACTACACTGTAATTTTTCTCCTCCAGTAATAAGTAATTTCGGACTGAGACCCCTTTTGCACAAAATATGATGACGTAGTATGACATTCACAAACCTGGTAACAATCTCCACGACAGGCAGCACATTTGTAATATAGGTTTCCATCAGCTTGAAATTGCAAGTATTTTTCATCACTGTTGAAGCATGTTACATAAGAGGGTAGAGAGATTAATGTAGTGTCAAAAAATTTTAACAAAGTAAATAGATTATCTTACTCATTATTCATAATAGAATTTAAATTGTTATTTGACTCGGAATAAAAGGTTTTCTATGAGCTGTTGGTTTTAACATGCTTATCAAGCAATAAGATGTAATCTTTTCAGGATTAGATCTTGATACATTCTTTCGATAGGCATATATGTTCTATCTATAAGCATGTGTAACACTAGAGAACCTAAATTTGATATTAGTTAAAGATGACAAATTTCCCATTCTAAGTGTGGCCCACCCCCTTAAAAAAAAAAGAAAAGAACATTGAATAACTGGTAAGAATTATCGGATGATGATGACATTATCAGATGGCTCTTTGACAAAAGGAAACCCTTTAACCATAGGCAACCATGACGTTATTCCATCTTCATTGAGTTCTTCCTGCCTGAGCAGACTTCACATTCACAGCTAACAGGGAACCTTGCAAAGCCAGTTAAAGCATATGACATTCGAACTTTTTGAATGAAGTGAAACTTTCAGGCTAACAGCCAATGAGACACCATCCATCACACAGCTACAACAGTAACAATCAATACCTTAATCCCATTATATGAGGTTGAATCCTTTCCATCCATTTTTTTCTTCAATATACATAACTAATCTTATGTCAACTTATATAATTTTTGGTCTTCCTCTACTTCTTTTGATTTTTTACTTTCACTATTAATTGCTTCTTTCTTTACAGGTGCATCTATAGATCTTCTATAGATATGACAAAACCATCTAAGACGACTTTCTTTTATTTTATTCTCAATTAATTTAACCACTCTATTCTAAATATCATTCTTTGGTTTATCCTTTATGGTATTATTACTCATCCATCTTACCATTCACATTTCTGTTAAACAAAATTCATATACATGCTTATGTTTAGCAGTCCAACATTTTGTGCAAAAAGTAGCGGAAAAAATAGATGTTTTGTAAAATTTCACTTTTAGTTTCAAGGATATTCTTTTATTGCATAACACTTCAGATGCAATTTTCCATTTCAACTAATCTATTTTAATTATGTAAATAGCATCTGCTATAATTTCTCCATTGTTACTTATTATAGATTTTAAATACCTATGATTCATATTTTTAACAATTCCCTGACCATCTAGTTTTATGTTTTCATCATTATATCTATCATTTGATAATTTTACACTTCATGTATTCAATCTTTGACATATTTAGTCTAACTCCTTCGAATTCTAAGTTTTCTCTCTATGATTCTAACTTAGAATAAATTTCTATTTTACTTTCATGAAGTAGAACTATGTCATCAATAAATAACATACACTAAAGTACTTCTCTTTGAATTTCCTTAGTTATTTCATTCACAACTAAAAGAAGCAAGTAACAACTAGATGATACTTGGTATAAATCTATATTATTAATTGAAAATTCTCTGAACTTCCTTCAGCCACCCATAGCTCCTAGAAGAATCTCATATCTAATTCATACTATGCATTCAATCCCAACCATGAATGCCATCTTCAACTAATAGATAGACATGCAAAGAATAGATGCCTCAAATTCTCTTCATGACTACCACAAAATCTACATATGCTTACCAATGCAAATCCCCTTCACTGCAATAAACATTCTACTGGCATCCCTCCATGCCACATTCGCCACAAAAGACCTTCACCATAGTGCATATCCAACTCCTCCAAAAAGTACCTCAACTCTCTACACCTAATGCTTTCATATATTAGTACTTGGTAAAGTGACTTGACAATGAAAGATCCTTTGTTGGTTCATCACCAAACCTATGTTAGATACTTTGTTTCCAAAGGAATTGGAATGAAATAGAATCAATGGACCTTTGTTTGACTCTCCATACTATCCCTACCACATTCAATCACACTCACTTGGATGGAAGATGCAATTAAGCATAACACTAAGAATTCAAAAGTCAATGGGGACTTGCCCACCCACACATTACCCCAAAAATTGACACACCACTACCATTCCCAACCAATAGCTTTAGCCCACATCTAACAACCCATTTGCCTTAAATATCCCTCTCTACAAGCTAGAGCTGCTAGACACCCTTCTTGACCAACTATCATTAACTATCATTCCTTCCCCTAGACAATATCACAAACCACTTCACCCTAATAATTTTCACCCACAAAAAAATTGCAGTTTCACCTCATACAACTGCCATAGGTACTTAACTAACAAAGCTAGATTCATGGATCAGATATTTCATATGTCAAGACTATCGTCAGATTTTGATCAACAAATATTCTTCCATGCCACAAGATGTAAACATGAAGTGTTACCCTTCCACCCTCCTTTCTGTAAAAAATGATGTTGAATGCACTCAAGCTGGTTTGCAACCAAAATAGGGATTCTAAACATCAACAAATAGTGGATTGGTATGTTGGTAAGGACTGAAGAGATAAGTGTGAGCTTGCCTCACACAAAGAGGAACCTCACTCGCCTAACTGGATAATCACTGCTCAAAATCATCAATCATTGATTGACAATACCTGACTCTTAGAACACTAATGTAAGAGAAAGGCCAATATATTTTCTTGGAAAAACTATACTTTGCAATGCACGAAATTTGCTATTGTTAGGACCTCCTCCAAAGAAAGTGTTATCCCTATCACTGTTGATTTTTGAGAATTAACTCAAAGACTTGTGGTAATAGCAAAAAGTCCCAATAAGCATTTTATATGCTAAATCTGATCTTGATACACATAAAAAAAGAGGATATCATCAACATATCATGGATGGTTAATGGTTGGAGCTATCATGCATGAATAAAAACCTTTGATTGGACCATTCAATTTGGCATTATGACACATATACCCAAATACTTCCACCACCAAAGCAGAGAGAAATCCACATGACATGATTAGTACAAGATAATCGTATATAGATTTACCTTAATCATGTTTCATGTACTAATTGTGTTGTGTATAATTATGATAGAAAGAATTGTGTCATAATCGTTTTTGGCTTTATACATGAATATTATAGCATCATATATGGATTGAAAATGTGTTATACTATAGTGTCATATTCATGTTAACTATATATGTCATATATATATGTTTTTACAAGACATCACTGCAACATGATGCAACACAATGCCTAGGTCTATGACCACAACCAATCTCCCCTGCAAGGTTAACATAAACTAGAACTAAAAAGGAAGTTCAGCTAACGCAATGCCCGATCTAATCATGCCATTTAAGCCAAATCACATACAACACATACCTATCACAAACAATTCCATCATACACTATCATAAGCCCTTTTCATATTCAGTTTTTGCACTAGGCCCATCTTCCATTGTCCCCACCTAGCTTCAGTACATTTATGTGCAACTAAGAAACTATCTAGAATCTATTGTCTCTCAACAAATCCAGTTTGGTAATCCTTAATGAGAAAAAGAAGTATTGGTTTGAGTCTCTCTCCAAACATTTTACACAATCTTGTAGATGTCATTGACGAGGCTAACAAATCTAACTATGCGATGTTTAAATCTCCCATTGTCTGGAATCAAAATGACAAAAATCTTATTTGTACAACCAATGTCACCCCCATCTCTACAAAAATCAATCATCATTTATATATAGAGTTCATGTTTCTTATCTTTAAAAGTTTTGATTAGTTGTTTAAGTAGGAAAGTAGCTTCCATTGTTGATTTGCTAAGCATTAATTCCAATTGATTTTTTGTAATTGTAGTTACATGTCTTAGTCTTTATTCAATTACTATTTTCCAAAGTTTCATTGTATAACTCATTAACTTAATGCCCCAACCATTATCATAACTCTATATCTCCCTTATTCTTAAACATGGATTAAACTATTCTTTCTTCATTCATTTAGCATCTTTTTAGTCTTTAAAATTACATTAAAAAGTTTAGTTAATCAACTAATCCTTACATCCTCCATGCATTTCTAAGCTCAATATCAATACCACCTAATACAACAAATTTTCCAATTTCATTTCTTTAATGACTTATTTTACCTAAAAAATACTAACTCTTCTAAAATAACTATAATTTTTATTATTGTTGTGATTACTCAAATTTTGCATATAAGAATTTTCCATAGTGGTGTTGTTAAAAAGTTTATAGTAATTACATCATCTATCTTTAATTTCATTATCTTTTACTAAGAATCTATTATGGTAATCCTTAATAAATTTTCCTTGTCTCAAATCTACCTTTCCTTTCTCTTGCCTTAATCTATATATATTGATTTGCCTTTGTTTTGTGTTCAAAGCACTACCACATAACTCATTATAAGCTTAATTCTTAACTTCATCAACTATTTTCTTGGCATTCTTCTTGCTAATTTTGCTAACCTATACTTTTCCAAATTCTCATCATTTCTACATTTATAATAGATTTTATAACATTACTTCTTTTCTTAAATTACTTTTTGTGCATCTCCATTCAATCATTCCAACATCATCACCATGTGGTACCAACCCTTCAGACTCTTACAAAATTTCCTTATTGATATTTTTAATACATGTGGCCATTCAATTATAAAGTTAATTTACATCTCCGTCTAGTTTCACATTTCTTGAATTCCTATGTATTTTATTCTTTTTTCTCCAAATTTTAAGTCAAACATTTAATTCTAGCAACCTATGTTCCATATATGATACCATATATCACAAAATTAAAATTAAAAAACCCAAAAGTGTGATGGATGCTTACGGAGTCATGGGTCAACAGTACTACCCATCATGTCTCATAGCATAATACATACATGGAACAAATAATTGAAGGCAATAGGATTCATTTTCCCTTGAAATTGTGAGAATCATAATCGATGATGTGTTACCCAAAAACTAAGGGGATTACTTGCAGAGGTATAATTCAGACTAGGTTTATCATAGGATGTACCCTTAAAAAAAGAAGCTACAGTCGACCCTAAAAAGCCAGCCAATGCCATAAATTCAATTTGAGTTCATTGGGGCATCATGATAAATGTATATTATGTTCATCAAGTTGTTCCAAAGATCTAAAGGGGTAGTCATTTCCTTTGTTGATACTCAAAATACATCATAACAAATTAGAGTCCTATTTTTTCAAACAAAATCTATAAATTTTCACTTCTTTCTAGGAAGAGTAGATAAAAATTTCCTTGTAAGAAATATTAAGTTAAGAATCTTGCAAAAGATAACTTTCTTTGATTTACATTTTCACTTATAACTTTTCCATAAAATTTGACATCTAGGCTTGTTTGTGCACTTTTCCCATCAAGAATGAAAATGACAGGAGATGGAGAAAATGATGGAAAATGGAGATAACAGAATACGATAGAATATGATAAAAAATACAATAGTGTTTATGCACCAAAACGAAATGACAAAAAATGAAATTGAAATGTTTGCGTGGCTATAAGAAATGACAAAAAATTAAAAATGTAATATTTTTATTTAAAGATTAATTAATTAATTAGATGAAATATTAAAAAAATATTATATTTAAAGTCGATTATTTTAAAATTCATTTTTCTTAAACAAATTATATAAAACATTAAAATTTCAAGTTACATATTTTTTATTTTAAATCAGTAAATAAAATTTTTCAAGTTTTTTTTATTAAAATATTGCTCCCTTTCTTTCTTTTTTCTTTTTCTTTTTCTGGTTCTACCCCTCTCTCATCTTCTCTGTGTTCAATCGATGTTGTCCTTCTCTTTGGCGTAGGGTAGTGATAGGCTAAGCAAGGGGGGAGCTTCTAATCTGGAAGGTGAATGTAGATGGACTAGTCAACAATTGGAGGCTCGTATCTAGAAGGGAGGTGGGCTAGAAGTGAGGTCATTTAGAGCTTCCCAACGCCTTCTCTCCCTCTTTCGACGACAAATGCAAGTTGGTGCAACCTCTCCTGCAAGTTGATTTCTTTTGAAGGAATGACCTTGATGTAGCCTGGTGTAAAAGAAGAAAGAAGGCTGAGGAAGACACTGGAACCCACCATCCCTTGGAGATTTGGAAGTGACGCAACTGTTTGGCAATGACAAGTTGCTCTAACGAGATGGTCGATGATGAAGGTGTAATGATGGAAGTAGTCAAATTGCTCAACCTTGTGATTGGGTTTCAAGTAAGCAAGTTCAAGAACAATGGTGGCTAAAAGCTAGACGACAGAAATTACAGTTGTTCAACGAGAGGATGGTAGGGAGAAATTGAGGAGAAAGAGTGGAGTGAAAATTGTCCTTCTTTTCCCTTGTTTCAAAGGAAGGGGTGATGGGAAAGAACACACCATCTAGGCTTATATACAAGGGAGACGAGGGAAAATCATTTTTCCCTCATTTCTGGATGCACAAACACAAGACATGAGGGAAAAAAATTTCCCTCCTATGTCATTTCTCTCCATTTCTCCTCATTACCCTCATGCATAAACCCTCACATAACCGGAAGCTTACCCACCCAAGCTTCTATTTGAAACATTTGTACAATGGCATATGGTGATAGCTTCTAGAATTAAGTCAATTTCCTTTCTCAATTGATTCTGAATCTGACTCTAAAATGATTAGGATCAGAATTTGGTGGCCAAATATATGAAGTTGTTCCAACTTCCAACTACAATTGTTTTATTGTTTGGACACCATATGTAACTTCTCTTATTGTCAAGAAAGTATCTAGTGAATCTCACTCTACCTTGAATTCAAAGAAACATCGTCACAGTTCTACCACCTCCTCAGACTAAAAAAAGGGTACAAAATTTCCCACATAAAAGGAAGGATAAGACTAACTTAACTACCTTTTGACATCTAGTAAAAAAATTTCTTTCATATGAATTAGGACCCAGAAAAGAGAAAGCATTCTTTCTCTAATCATGAAAAAGAGACTCTAGGAATCACAAATAAAAAAGAGTATTTGGCTAAAGAAAAGGCAAGAATGCACCCCTTTTGCTTAAACATAGGAATATTACAAGGATGGCCTTCTAAATACTCTAAACCAATATGATAGTAGCAGTACCAACTACTAAGCAAGTGGGAATATGAACCTGATGCCATCACATTGACAATGCACCCAACGCTGGCAAACATCACAGCAAACCATGGGTGTCGACTCAGAATCTCTGTATACCTGCAGAAATTAGAAACATAGAATTGATTAAAGGGATGCAATAACAAACTGACAGAATTAAGTGACTAATTTTTTACAGTACTTGTATCACAAAAAGGATTATTAACTTGTAGTAAAAAATTGACATTATAAGAATTGAAAATTAAAAATGTTTTTTAAATGAAGGTTCAAATGAAAATTTTTTGAAAAATAAAATAAAATGAATACATAAAAAAATAAATTACACATATACAATCATAACAGTTATCAAGTTAATGGAATAAACAAATAATAAATCAATCATGTAATGGAATTCAAAAACAATTTGAATTATAGTAAATAACAATGCATCAAAATAGAAAAATCATGTCAACAACAATCCAAAATTAAAAATTAAAAATTAGCCTTTTAAACAGACAAAAATGGGAAAATGTCTTTTTTTTTCTAAAAAGGAAGGATAAAAGTCATTTAAATGAAAAAATGTCCATTTATCTTGAAAATATTTTCCCCATTTTTGGTCTAGAAATTTAAACAACAATTGCACAACTGTCTTTTTAAAACTATTATTTGTGGTGTTTTTGTCATCATTGTTGTTGTTATGCAAGCTTGTTAGGGTGGACACCTAAAACAGATTTTTTAGAAAATAAGATCCTTTTTTGAATAGTGAAGGAAAACAACATTCAAATCAAAGCAACATGTCAGTTACAGCAACACCTATTTGTACTCTATTGATGCTTTAAGGAAAAAGAAAACTGCAAATTATTTGCTGGGTATTCCAAAGGATGGAATCAACCATATGGGTGTCGATCATGTGGTGTAGGTATGCATAGATGATGCTGCAAATTGTCCTTGCAGAATAAATCTAATGAAGATGAGGAACAAAATACTGTTAGATTGTTATTTAGTTATTCTTGTTGTTATTGTTTGATTCTCTTCATGTTTGGATTGTCAAATTAAACTATATAAAGGGTTATTTAATTTAGTAATACTCTAATGTATTATATATAAATATATACATACACATCAGAAAAATATAAAAAACCGAAAAATTAATCTGGGCACCAAGGCAGCACATGGGCTCATCGCCTTGGCTTAGTAACCCAGATCCCAAATATTTCCTTTTCTCCTATAACATAAATATGATGGAAAAAAATTACAAAGAAATTAAAATTGATATAACATAAATACAATGGGAAAAAATTATGAAGTTAAAATAGTAAATTCAATATGGAGCCTAGCTGGAATATACAAAAAGGGAAGAACATATTTAGAAAAGCTACAATTGAACTTCTTCAAGTTGATAAGGAAGTGAAGCTAGGATTTTCATGTTCTTCCAGAATGGGAAAGGCACATTTCAAAAACCAATGGGTAGAAGATAGTAGCATATTTTCAAATATGAACAGAAGTCTTCTTTTATGATAACTATCTCTGCATTAGTTGGTGCAGGTATCATAATTGTCAAAGAATTCATGACAACTAAATTGTCATTTTTTTAGTTTTCCACATAGAATGTGCATTCATCCCTAAGTAATCTGTATCGAATGAGGCTAGGTCTCATCTTCATAATTTGATGGCCTTCATCCTAGCGATTGGTTAGCAAACAGCTTTAGTTTAACAATTTTTATTTTAGTTTTAGTTACACAATTTTTATGTATTTTACTTTTAGTTTTTAGAGTTTATCTACAAGAAGGGCATCCATCATCCATAGGGTGGGGTGTGGAGGCAGTGACTGAGAAGCATCCCCCAAAGGGAAGGAAGCAACAACAACTATGTCCTACCAACCCACAGGGAGTAGGGTTCCCAAGGAAGGGGTGCATGTAGCTACAGAAGGGTTCACAAGGGAGAGAGTTATGATAGGAGGATGGCCCATGGCAGGAGGAACAATGTCATTCATGAGGTTGCGATGGGAGGAGGCTTGACAGCCATATGAGGAGCAGTTCATTCACTGGGGTGCAAGAGGAGGCTGCAATGGGAGGGTTGATGGCAGATGTAAGGATAGATTTGTTCACAAGGGTGCAAGAGGGGGTTGTGGAAGGAGGAGAGTTAACAATGACATAAGAAGCCACTCATTCATAGGGGTGTGAAATGAGGGCTCATGGGGAAGGGGGGTTGCAATGGGAGGAGCTTTCTACATGAGATGAATGGATGGTGGAAGGGCCATACAGTTAAGGCTGCACATTTTTCATTTTAAATTTTGAAATTAAAGTATTTTTTGATCAATGGTTTAGATAAAAGGCCTCAAATTATGAAGATGAGACCCTACTTCATCTGATAATTTTCCATACACATACACACACATATATGTAATCATTATGTACTTCTTGTCATATGTCCATTTCAGTGCCCATGCTTCCAAAAATGCAGCACATACCTTCAAGCAGACTGGACAGTATTTCTCCTTCATAAACAATCTCCCGCAGGCATCACAGAAGTTATATCCTAAAAACCATCTACAGTATCCAGGAACAGCCAGCCATGAGAATGAGAAAAATGCAGGTTTAAAGAAAATTGTCAAATTTCACATGATAGACAGATTCTGCAATCAACCATAGACCAAGATCTGTAAGTTGGTGTGCTAATGAAAAAAAAAAGTAGCAGCATTTTAAAATAGACCTACATCTATGACTATAAGTACAAAGAAACAATAACAATTCAGCATGATAAGATAATAGTCTGTATATTCAAACTTAAGGATATTTATTTATTAGAATGTATTAGTGATTACCTTGTGCTATGCCCACTTCCATGAACGGTAGAACCACAGCTATGACATCTTGTATGCTGAGGGCACAGATACGGGCCATGACTGACATTCTGTGAATTTTGAACGCATTACATTTGTTTGATCACAATAAGAGTGGTCAGGACAAAGGATATAAGCACCAACCTTGTGCGAAGGTTGCTGACAGTAACAATGATAAGCAGCATCGCATCGCTTGCAAAACATGAATTTATTGGGATCACCTGCTCTTCGGCATATCTATGAAAAGAAGAAAAAACAATATGAACAAGTACAATCATGTTTTCAATTTGTGTATATTAAGGGAACATTATTTTCCAGACCAATGACAGCTGCACCACAATCTATAAAATAGTAATAGCACACAATTTTTTTTTCCAAGCGCAAGTGATCTATATGCCAAATTGCCAATGAACGGAAAAACCTGCAAAATCCAAGTATCTAACCTCACAAACACGACAGGAAGGGCAAACCCAATTACTCCAGTGGAACAAATCTGCAAAATTCTGCTGTCAAAAGGGGATTGCAGGTAACTTATTCTTGAACAAAATAAGGGAAAATGACACTGTTACCTCTATGCATTGCCCAACTCTTCAGGCAGCTTCTATGATACTTCTTATTGCACAATCTGCATGAGAGCATCTTTCTAGCTCTCTCGCTTCCTTCATTTTCACCAGAATAACATATTCTGCATATAACTTTTGCAGCAGAAGAAACTTGATCCGTTGAAACTTCTCCATCCTCGTCCTTGGAATACGACATAGCTACATCAACTACATTGAATTTCTAAAAAAAAATAACACTAGCAAGAAGAAAACATTCAATTCGTCTCAAAAAATAATGCAGGAGCATTATATTATTTACACCAGTAAACTATCATTAACAGCCATCTAGATACCATATCAGCAAAAATTGGTTTGCACGAAAACTACAATCGATAAATCGATCAATGTCTTACAGCAACAACCCCCATCTCGAGCTTCCTGACGTAGTCCTCCGCCGCCAGGGATGCAGCGGCCGCCCTCTTCTGCAGGGCGGCCCTCTTGGCTTGGGCGGAGGCTGCCCCCAGAACCCCTCCATCCTCCGCTTCGGCGTCCGCGTCCTCCTCCCGAACCGGCACAATCCTGGGCACCAGCACCCTGACGACCCCTCCCTCTCCCACCTCCCCTCCCCCAGCTCTCACCCACCACGGATCCTTCAGAAACTCCTCCACCTGGGAGACCGCCCCCCAAGCTTCCTCCCCTCGCCCGCGGGAGCCTAGCTCGCAGTAGCAGATTCGCCGACTGCAACCGGAAACAAGTAGAGTGAGAGAGAGTGCGTGAGAAGGGGAAGGGAAGGAAAGTACATACGAGTCTCCAGAGAGAGAAAGGGCGCGAACCAAGTGATTGGGCAAGCGACATGAAAAGCCATGATATAGCGGGAGTGTGCGAGAGAGAGAGAGAGATCTCTCTCGTCTTGGGCGGGGGCGCCCTCGCACTTGCTCGCAGTGATCGGATTTGAATAGCGGAAAAAAATGACCAAACAAACAAAATGAGATCGGGAAAAATTAAATCGCGAGAGTCGAGTTTCTTGTGCGCGTAAATGCGTGGCTTCGGAAAATAAAAAGAGGGCAAAATAGTGGTCGAAGTGGTCGTTAGGGATTAGGGTGAGAGATTGGGCTGCTTCGTGGTTTCGGCCCTGGCGAGCTTGAGAGGGCGGGCAGAGTGCTAATGTACGAAGGGGGCGAGAGAGAGAGAGAGAGAGACGGGGGCGACAAGTGGTTTTCTTGAGGAGTTTGGACGGTGGAGATTGACCCTTGGACCGTATGTGTACGGGTTGGATTGATTCGCTCTATCGAATGAACGGTGCTAGATCGGTCGCGATAAAGAGGACGGATGGAGGGATGATTGACTGGATTTTTTTGTCACGGTATATAGCTATATTTTGTATTTGGCGAAAAAAGAAAAACCAATGAAAAGTTAGAAAATCTGGAAAAAAAAAATATATAGAATATATTATTTAATGTAATATTTTACTTGAATTTAATTCCCACAATATAGATAAGCAAGGTGCAATAGATATTTTTCTTCGATTTCATTCTTACGTTTAAAATCAGTTTAACACCATTATCCCACTTAAATATATAATAGATTTTTTCTTTACATTTTCTTGTTTTTAACCATTTCTTCCTTAACCACGTTCCTTTTTTCTGATGGTGTTCTTCTCTACTTCCAAATTTTCTCTTCTCGATGTAGCTGATTATATGGTTACGAATATTACGATATATAGAATTAACTCTACAATATGCGAAATATTTTATTTTATGTCAGTACCGTTTCATATTCTATATTTGAACCATGAGAATATAACTATGACCAAAACATTTATAATTTAAACCGAGTATTGCTTTCTAAATCATATATCTCAATCAAATAAATTTCATGACCAGTAAATAAAAAATATAATGTGATTTGACAAAAAAAACCTTTGAATCTTGATTTTACAAAATCAGAATTTTTAATAAGGATGTGCGCCTATACTTGTAACTATAAATCGGTAATTATTGCTTATCGTGGAATAACGTAATTGATTTTCTATTTTATTGTGAGAAAAAATCTTAAATTTAAATACAAATACCATCTTCATCAAAAAGACTAATTACTTCTTTTCGGAACAACTAAAAAATACTATATTTTTAATGACATAGAACGCATGCGAAATTTTTTCCTTGCAGTAAAACACAAAAAAGTTTTTACATGTATATCTTCAGAAAATAGGGAAATCTATATATATATATTATTTAAATTATGAAAATTATAGTTGTAAGTAATGTATGATCATTTTTCGGTTTAACCGGGTGTATCACGATTTACAGATATAATTTTAATTATTCAAAAATATGATCTTCCGATAAAAAGATCGAGATAAGATAATACCATGATTGACTAAGCAAAATCTCCTCTCGGAGGCCGTCGCCCGAGACTCTTCTCCCGATCGTTTGTCTTCCATCTGGCGCTCCCAGCCCACTTTTCGACCGATCGCATTGACTCCATCGAAGCTTTGAGTTCCAAGGTGGAGGATTTCGTGGGATTCAGGGTTTCAGACGAGCAGATTTATCGTTGGCCTTTGGTTTCTTCCACCTCACGCTTTCCTATGTTTCCTGATGGGAACGCCGGAATTCCCTGATCTCGGCAAGCACTGCAGTGTCGACGACTGCAAGCAGATCGACTTCCTTCCCTTCACCTGCGACAGGTGCAAGAAGGTGCGCTCAACCACGGGCTGATACCAACACCCACTCTCACCTTTTTTTTTGTTTTGTTTAGGGCATAATCGGCTTTGATCTGTTACGAGAGATACTTTGCAATGTAATTGGAGTTGGTCGTGGCCATAAAAAATGAGGAAAATGAAATCATTAAGTCAATTGAAAGTCAGAGGGAGATAAACAATATATGATGCAATCAAATTAGACATCTATATTCTACACGTTTATCTACTTTTATACTTGATGGTATCAGTTATAGATATTTTAGCAGAACGAACCGTCGAATGAATTCATATACTGCTGAGTTGATGCATATGATTGGATACCAGATGGATGGGCTGCTACTTCATTGGGACCACAATTGATGTCTCCCAATGCAAAAGAAATAAAATGAGTCATGGAGAAGTGAGTTGTTGTTGCTTGAAGATCATGAATTACCCATATTAGGGAGAGTCATGGCATAATGCTCAGGCCACACTATAGTAACCTGGACATAAAATGTTCAAATCATAGGAAGCCCCTTCTCCATCTATGGAGGTAAAACCACATACAATTGGCACTTCTTTAGGGGTTATTTATCGTGTTTTCCCTTTTTTACCATGAGTAGGCCTTATATCATTGGGCTTTCCTTGACTTCTTTCCAAATATCCGTTGTTGTCCCAAGCATTGTGGTAAAAAAAAGGAAAATGCCGTTTAAACAATTTTTTATCCCACTTCATTTTGTTTCATGAAAAAATTAAAACAGTTTTAAAGAAACAAGCTTTTTCCCAAGAACAACTTTTTCCTTTTTTTGGCCATTTAAATAGTCATTATTTTAAATTTTAGATCTCATCTTTTAAGTTATTCCCATCAATATAATTTCACTATTTCGATACATTTTTTGTTTTTAATTACTTTAATTATGCTTTTTATATATTTATTTATGTTTTCAATTGAAGTCTTTATTCTTGAATAATAAATACACATATAAAATATGCTTATGAAATTGTATTGCATGTAATTAAATTATAATTTGTTTTAATCAATTATTATGTTGATCATGATGCTTGTAATTTGTAATTATATCTATTACATGTAATTGGTTGACAAAAGGTAGAAATTAATTCTAAATTAGAATTATAGAAAGATATTTTAGAATCCAAAGGATTTAAATTGAATAGGTCAAAAACTAAACATATGAAGTGTAGTTTCACCAAAAATAGAAATAATGATGAAAATATACGATTAAATGGCTATGAGATCCATAAAAGTAAGACTTTTAATTACTCAAAATACATAATAAGTAGTAATGTGGAAATCATAAAATATTTTATTCATAAAATTAAATTAGGATTGATGAAGTAGAAAAATGCTTTTGGAGTTTTTTATTGATAGAAGAATAGTTTTTAAATCAAAAAGGAAATTTTATAAAACTACTATTTGCTAACTATATTTTATAGTTTAAAATGTTAAACTATAAAGCATGATTATGTATAAAAAGTTAATGTTTCAAAGATGCAAATGCATAAATGGATAAGTGGTAATACTCTAAAGGGATAAGTTAAAAAATGATTTTATTGGAAATAGAGTAAGGGTTGTACCAATTGAAGATAAAAATATAGAAAATTGACTTAGATATTTTGGTTATATCTTTAGAAGACTAGACATTGCACCAATTAAGCAAAAAAAATTAATTAGTGTAGAAGAAACTAAAAAAAATAAGAAAGATCTAAAACTACTTAGTTAGAAATTATGAGAAAAAAAATTAAATTTATGTGATTTAACCAAAGATTTGGTCATTAATAGAAATATATGGAAAAAAAATTCATATGACATAAGTTTGTTATTGAATTTAATTTATTCATTTTTATTTATACCATTTGTCAAAAAAGCCTATTTAAGCCCCTTTTAAAACAATATTTTAATTTCTAATCCATATAATGTATGTTTTCCATTTTTCATAACATTGGTTTCATGCATTCACTGTATTTGCAAGGACACTAGACATATTTAATAAACCCACTGAAGACATGGCTACTTTATACAATGTTATGTTTTGATTGTTATTTTATGATCTTTTTCCTTGATATTTTGAAGCCTTCTATTTTTCTTAATTGTCTCCTTTGAATCTAGTCAATCTTCGAAAGACATCTGGGATGCCCTAAAAGAATTTACTAAATTGAGAAGTAAATCATTCATGTATATGGCATTTTATTGGAAAATTTTCAATTTAAAACAATGAGACAAATGTCTTGGTGGTTTTATGACTCTGTAGATACCTGTTTACGCTAAAAGACATGTAGAACAAATTAGTGTTGGTCAACCATTGACAGCTACTTATAGGAACACGAAGCCACATCTGGAGTTTCAGCTAGCAAAATTCCTTTTTGTCCTCAATCCTTATCACAATCATTTACAAGATCATGTGGTTGAAGTCACCACTACATGGCCTTGGTGCTAGTTGTAGAAATCTTATGACTTTGTGTTGAGTACCAGTGAGAATGAAGTCAGATTTCTTTTGCCAGCAACCTAGTGGTCTATGTGTGAAGTATATGGAGATTTGAACTGGCAGTTCATGACGCAATGGTGAATGAGAATGTTACAATGCTATACACTAGCCAGATCTTAGATGTCTTGATCAAAATTCTATCTAATATTGATAAATGATTTTGTAGAAATGTGGACATCTAATTCAAGATCAACATGAAGGCATATTTTAGCAAGCCTCTTATTATATTAAGTGTACAATCCTCTTCTTATTTTCATTATAAAACGTTCTAACGTCTCATCTCACTTGTGACCATTTTTGACTCTAAAGTATACTTATTTTTGAATTGGATGTAGCCGTATACCAAGAGTCTCTTATTATACTAAGAGTTGTATTTCAATACATGCTCTAATGTAAAGACTTGGTAGGACCATATTTGACTCTAACTCCATGTAGAAATGTGGATATCTAACTTAGAATTAATTTGTAGTAAGTGAAAAGGTCTCTTATTATATTAAGTATACAATCCTCTTCTCATTTTCACTATGGACCATCCTAATAGATTTAATGGCGTTCTAGTTTGAGGGGGAGGAGTTACTGGTTATTGTTTATTAAAATAGTTAATGACAGGATATTTGGATTCTATTAAATTTCGTGTACATTTGTTTATGCAATTAAATACTTTCCCTAAAGTTAATTTAGGACAAAAGTCATTTTAGTTATATTCAGGATTATCCACCTTCAGAGGCTACAACTTTCGACAGTGGTTTGAGACTAGAATCAAAGTTTATAGCATGTTACTACAAATATGCACGTATTGTTTCAATATGCTCTTATCTGAATCGCTTCTTTCTTTTACAAATGAACAGATTTTCTGTTTGGAACATAGAGGTTATGCAAGGCATTTTTGCCCTAATGCCAATGAGAAGGATGTGACTGTTGTAATCTGTCCACTCTGTGCTAAAGGAGTTCGTTTGATACCAAATGAAGATCCCAATATAACATGGGAAACACATGTTAATACTGATTGTGATCCATCAAATTATCAACGTGTTAACAAGAAAAGGAGGTGCCCTGCACCCAGATGTCGTGAAACATTGGTTTTCTCTAATACAATTCGATGTAGGGATTGTCAAAAGGACCATTGTTTGAAGCACAGATTTGGACCTGATCACAACTGCCCAGGACCAAAGAAACCAGAAGTTGGGCTGTCATTTAGGGGTCTTTTCATAGGAAATAAAAAAGAACAATCAGGTGCATCTCACAAACAGAATGGGTCATCCTGGTGGTCAAATGTTTGGAATTCTGCTGAAGCTAGCATGTCCAAGTTGAGTACTGCCGCTGGCAAGCAAATTCAGAAAGCAAACGATGGAAGGAACGTGAGTAGTCCTACCGGTCCTCTTGTGGAGCAGTGTGTTCAGTGTTCAGCAAGATTTTCTTCAGTTGGAGCGTTGATAGAACACGTACAGAATGCTCATCAACATGGCAGCAAAGGTAGCCGTAGTGGGAAGGTGACAATAGATGCATGCCCCAAATGCAGTAAAGGATTCATTGATCCTGTTGCTTTGGTGGAGCATGTTGAAAAAGAGCATGGAGGAACATCATATCCTATAAGGTAACTAACATGCATCATATCCTAAAATATTGAATGGTCCAACTTAGTTCACAAGTCTATGGGGTTCAATGCCCTAGTCGTAAGTCTTAATTTTTAAATCATATCAATCATTTCCCTGAAGTAAACCTTCTTTATGAAATCTATGAGATTTTAACCCCTCATGTATTGTACAAGAAGGGCTTTGCCATACATCTTTTCAGACAGTATCGGGGACGTTGTTACTTGGGTGTGGATCTATGAAGCGTGAATTATTCCTTGGGAGAAGAAATGCCCTTGTCAAACATGTGTGGAAAATGGACATGGTTTGGATAAGTTATTTTTTTAAAGTGCTGGACAGCCCTTTATTGTTGACATCCCTTTTCGGGTATACGAGTGGTTTTTTGGAAAGAATCATGTGCGTCTCGACTTTTTATCCGGTTATTTTTTAGCACTTGATAATAATATTCCTAATATTGAATCAATATTGAAGCTAGTTATTTATAGTTGAACAAATTACTCACTGGTTCGGTCAATACAATTCCATATTTTCTCCTTTGATAACTAAAAATATATCATTGTGTCTTCTGGCATGTCAGCTTCCTTTTTTAGGATTTACCGTTTGGTTGTCTCTAATATCGTATAGTGGATTTATCGTTTAGTTGTCTCTAATATCGTATAGTGTGTCCGTGTTGTATGCAGAAACAACATGTTATTTTTTTCTTCATAAAATTAACTATTAGGTAGCCATGACTATTAGGATGCCAAGGCGTCCAGCCAATGCCTTTTGGGTGCGAAGCCAACGTGCTTAGCTTTTTTTTTCTTCTGATTTTTAATAGGTAGATGAAGTTTTCTTGATTTTTTAAAATTTAGTTATGTAATTTAACTGAAAACTTGATAAATAAAAATATTTAGTTATAATCTTTCACATAGTAAGATTATGACTCATTATTGTTGTTATATGCATGTAGCACATTAATAACTTGAAATACTTATATACTAATAAATTTTAAATGTAAGTAACACTTAGTCAATAACTACAAAATAGCTAAATAATCATCACAAATGACAAATTAATAAAAAAACATAGGATTAAGTTCAAATTTATAGTACAAATATTTTTTTAAAACATGGTAACTTATAACAAGTCACGATGGATCATTAACACAACATGCTCGTAGACAATTGGCCATACAATATAACACTAAAACGTTTTTGTCTATGACAAATCAAATAACTAAAAAATGCTGAAGCCTTCGTCTTCATCTCTTCCATCCTTATCATTTTCTCTAAAGGTAACGTATATTCAATCTCTTTATCCTCCTCTTTCTCTTAGATTTCTTCTTCTTCTTTGTAAACTTGCATTTACTCTTAATCTTTCCATGTATATAAATTTCTGATATACTCACGCTAAGTTCCATGCCTTCTCTTGTAAGAGTGTTTATGTTCGTATACATGACCATGCCTGGAGTTAGAAGTTGAACTGTATTTCGATTGGGTGGTTTAGTATGACTTGAAGCTGAGATGAATAAAATTAATGAGGAAGATTAGAAAGTTAAATATTTGCACATCTTATCACCGCAGTAACCTGTGTTCAACTGTATCATTTTCAATAAATAAATTCGTCTACCACTGCATGCCATCTACTTATTATTATAATCAATAGGGAGCTTATGTACGGCAGAAAAAGGCAGAAAAAAATAATAAAAAGTTAAAATAAAATTTAAGGTATTTGTAATTTAATAATTTTTTTATTTCAAGTTTTCTAAAAAATATTTTTCTATATATATATTTTTTGACCTTAAAAGATATAAAAGAATTGAAAAGTGATGATTTATCCTCATCATATATAGAGAAAATGTTTTTTTAATTTTTTTATGAATTATATGTTATTCCTATAAATCGTAAAAATCATATTTTAGCATTTTTATCTTAAAAAATTATATTTTATTATCATAAATCATAAATTTCATATTTTATCATCTTTTATCATAAAAATCATATGTTATCATTATAAATCATAAAAATCATATTTTATTATCAAAAATCATATTTCATTATTTTTTATTGTAAAAATCATATTTCATCTATAAATTTGTCATAAGCATTGAATAGTTATATTTTACTAAATTTATATTGTATTATTTTCTGTTATTTCTTGTTATATTCTTTACTGTACACAAACATTTATATTTCTACTGTTTTTTGTAACTTTAAATATTTTTTAAAATATTTTTTTATTCATTTTCGTTACTTTTTAGGTGCATAAATAGATTTTAAGTATTAAAGTTTTACATTTTTTATGTAAACTATACAGAACTTTAAAGAAATTTGTAAAAAATAGTGGTGTAGGTTGTTAAAAAAAAAATTAAAAATTTTGTGATTGCCATTTGCTACTTAAATCTTATCTCAAAATGACATTTTTCTTAACGTAAAACAAAAAAATTACATATTCCAAGGTGTCATTTATTTAGTAAAATTCTCCTTTCTTCGAAGGTACATATATTGCAACTTCATGGGCAACATTCAATTATAAATTAAAAACATACATGTCAAAATTAGCCTAGATCTTTACATTTACCAATATCAGGTAGCTTAATTTAACTGCTATTTCCTTTGAGTAGAAGAAATTTAGGTTAAAACCTAGACAAAAACATTGTCATAAATTTGTCAAGAAACATTAGTCCGAATCAATCCTTACATGTATTTGAAGTATAAAACCGCTTAAATCACAATCTCCTAATCGTCAAACTAAAGTTTTAGCGTTTAAATTTTAATGAAGGGTATAAAATCATACCACAGTAGTAGCTTAACTACTTGTAGTAAGATTTCCTAGATTCGAGCTATTATGGAGAATTATTTTTACTGCCGTAGTATTTTAGGTGAAAATTCTATTTGAATACCAATATAAGATGCTTGCTGGATTTTGAAAATTGGAAACTTTAAAAATAATGAAAAATTAAAATTTTCATCGATTTTCCAAAAATTAACGAGAAATCGTTGTCGAGGCGTGTCAGGCCTCTCGTGTAAAATCTGAAAATATTGGGGAAGTTTGAATTAAAATAAGCATAAACGTTAGAAAAAAGAAAAAGAAAAAAAAAGGAGTATTTTTTGTGCAGGCCTTTATCCACGAAGTCGCAGCAACCACAACCCCGCCTCCTCCGACGAAGGCCAGGCACCACCGCGTCCTCGTCTGGAGGCCACCACCGTAACCACAACTCTTCCACTGCGAGCTCCTTCATCTTCTCGGCTCGTCTCTGATGGCGTTGTACGCCTTCACATGCCCCTCCGCCACCGTGGTTGGTGTCAGGTCACTTCACCCCACTCCAACCGCTTCAGCTTCCTCCCCTCTTCTCGTCCTCCGCCGTGGAACGCCATCAACAGGTCCCTCATTGCTTCCTCCTCTCCCCACGAAACTTCCTTCAAGAAGCCAAAATTTCCTTTTCTTTTCTTTTTTGCTTTAAATATCAACTCAGCTCGTTTCTTAGGAAGCTGGGAGTGTTGTTGCATCGATGATTAACTTATTTGGGAATGTAGTTGATCTGTCATAAGGATGGGAGTTGTGGTTTGTGCTTTGGTTGCGACACTTAGCAGAATTTATCTATGTTTGTTAGGGACCGATTCGATAATCTTTGGTAGTAAATGGTATCAGAGTTTGAAGTCCCACGGGAGGAAACTTAATACCGTAAAAACTCTTCCTCTAGAACATGCACTTTTCCTAGCTTGACTCCTTGACTAATTCTTGTAGGTAAAGTAACGGTTGCAAGTTACTTTCTCCATTAAATTAAAAATAATTGCTTCATAAATTATGAGAATAATTTAATGTTTTGTTTAGTAAGACAATTATGAAATTAAATAGGAAATTTATCGAATTAATTATGAAAATGAGATTTTAGTGTTGTATCCTTGAAGAGAAACCAAAAAATCTGTGTTTGAGGAAATTTTTTCTCTCTTTAAGTTAGGGATTAATGGCACTTTGCCGAAAGTTAGGATTGCTCTCTTTTACTATTTTATTTTCATTTATTTGTTAAATTTGATCCATATCATATCCAATTCATTATTTATTGTTGTTTTATGCTATTAAAACTCTAACAATCCCTAGTGTCTCGTTTGTCTTACCATAGTCAGAGCTACTTTTGTTTCTAGTTGTACAATATGTTGTTGCCATAGAACATTAATTTCTTTCATTTCCGTGCAAAGTTGATTGCCTTTACATGTATGTTTGCATACTCCAAATCTGAATACACACCCATGAGCTTTAGCAACGCTATTGATTAATTCTCAAATTTCTGTAGTAAGACCTAATATTCAATCCTTTTGCTTTTATAGGAATATGCACATATCTAGGTAATTATTGAATCATTGGATCATAATGAAAACGCTTTTTTTTCTTCTAGAAAAATATGCTCACTCTTGATCTTTTTAGAATGCCATTTGTCTTTAGCACTTTCAGATTTAGCTATTTGGGTTTTACTTGTTAGACCCCGTAAAGGCCAAGAAAGGTTTTCATTCGATGAACCTTCAAAATATAGGATTTGACTTGTATTTCTTAGTAAAAAGATAATTATTTATACATTGATAAAAATAAGCTTTACACTCATATGCATTACCCTTAGTCTATTACCATAAAACTTCTGTATTGACATTTGAATAGATGAAGATACCTTTCATATTTATTTCTCACTAGGCTAGGGTTTCACGTGCTGTCTTACTTCTTCAGCTTGATCAGTAGAAGATGGGTTTTTACTTTGGTGGGAATAATCAACTATTAAAACTATTAAATGATGATTTAAAGAAAATTTTATGTGTATATACTAGTAAGATTGTTATCATCATTTTACACAAGTTAATGGAACAAACATTTGTTTTGTGACACACTCAGTCTTTACCACTGGGGAGAGGTGGGGAGGTATCAAAACTGTGTAAGGTATCTAAGATCATATACCAAGGGTCTGTGAGAAAATCCCTATATTTCCAATGTTATTCAAGCAAAAAATCTTTTAATTAACCCCTCTATTGGTCAGACCACTTGGGTTGGGTACCTGGTCCAATCTAAGTAGGTTCACTTTATTATGCTGCTTAATAAGAAAAATGAACATCACGGAAGTACATGCCTCCCAGCCAAAGAAACTGGAAAGTTGATTGAAATGGACAATAAATAATCTAGAAAACTTTTATATGTTCCACTACATTTTTGTATTTGTTGCTTGAAAAGCATGTTGAGCTCTCACATTCTTATTCTTGTAGTATATTTTCCAGCATTGTTAATTTTGGTGAATGCAGACACTTGTACCAGGACAGCATTCATAAAGCTGCTTTCATGGGGCTCATCTGCAAATTATGTAATGCTCAGGGAGGGAGCATCTGCATTTATTAGGAAGCACATTGTGTACAGACAAGGCATTCTAGATAAGAGGCAGGTTCAGTGGTTCAAGTTTCATTTATACCATGTAGCTCCTATAACTTCCCACACTATTTATTTGTTTGCTGAGTTGTCTACTTGGAAATTTTTGGAATGGTTTCTGTGTTTGATTGCACTTCCTTCTTGTTCTAAATTCAAAGTCGCTAATTATTTGATTGATATTGCTTCAGACTATGTGTACCAAGATGTGCAACCATTGAGGAAATAGAAGCTGAAAAACGTTTGATTGAGAAGGATGCTGTAAGTGACCAAACAAAACATGCCGAATGCTTCCATACATGTTTATCTTTATGACATGTATCTTTAGCAAACTTTTTTTTCCCAGAAAGAACGAATGGAAAAGGCAATAGAGTCTGTGCGTGTTCATTTCAATGCTGTGAGAACAGGGAGAGCAAATCCTGCCATGCTGGATCGTGTAGAGGTATTTGACAGTCCTGACCTTTAAAAAAGTTAGCATGCATTCAGCCACTTAATTAAAAGTGGAAAAATGCTTGTCAGTGGACTAACAAAGTGACTTGATCATGACAGTTACAATCATGTATCAGATTGTTTTCATAGCCCCAAAGAGGCCCATCCAATGGAATAAAGAAAAATCTATGTAACTTCTAATTAAAGTATGATTTTTTTAGCACCACACACTTGTGGATCTGTTGAAATGTTATGTCTTATAAATATTACCAGTATTAAAAATGCATATGCGGGGAACAATATAATATTTATAGTGTTCTCCCTTGCTTCCCAAATACTTTCATCCAAACCATTGAGGAGTTGGGTAGAAGTCAGGATATGCATGGAGCCTAAGATTTTGTGAAAGTGTGCTGAAAGTTAAATGAACATAGTAAAATGAAACCATGATAAAGAGATGATAAACCTTTCTCAATGGACATCAAATTTAGTCATTTTACTGACATATGGGCTTATAATAGATTAGGACTGATTTATTTTCTGTGTTATTGACACAGTAGTATCAATAACTTTCACTGAACTCCACTTTGGTTTTGTCCAACATTTGTTTTAAAGTAGCAAGGAAGATATTAAAAACGTAAACACCAGCCTATCAGCATCATAGAAAGTCGATACAAATTTACTGTAGACAGACGAAGAACAACAATAAGGGAAAAACAAAAAGAAACGTGATGCTTCAGGTTGGGAACGCCAGGCTCAAACAAATTCAGCAAAATTTAAGTTATACAATCATGTCTAACTTAACTGGTTCAGAAGCTGAAGTGTTAGACCGCTGCTCACCATGGAAGAAACCAATAAGTTCAGCTCAATCTTGGACATTATTTGCCATCAAGTATCCTTCTGATTTTCTTCATCTGTTTTTCCTGCCAAGAAATATGAGTAATCATTCCCTAAATAATCTTCTTTCTGCCACACGTTCTTGCAAAAAGCCTTCTTTTGAGTTTGAGTTAATTTGTTTCACCTAGAGTGAGAAAATCCTTTCCACCATTTTTCAATCTCCACACGCAAGAAGAAAAAGATGGTAATGAAATTCAATGCTTTTACAATAGGAGCACCCACTTGACAAGTTCTAACTCCCTTTTTTTGCAATGCTTCAGTAAGACACACCCATGCCATATTAGCCAAGAAAGGAAAGTTTCCTCCAACTTAAAAACCATACATTTTGGTATTTTTTAACCTTAGGCGTTTAGATGTTATAACATTGGTCATTCTATCATCACTTTTCCCAAAATATTCTTCTACCCATCTATTTTGATTTTTCTCTTTGCTTTCTTTTCATGCTTTCTTCACCTCACTCTTCCTTGTTCATTAACTTTAAAAGTGCAAACAAAGAGGATTTGAATTAAATAGATTTGCATCCAAATTTGTATGTATTTAATATTTGGATAATCTGAACTCATCTATTTACTTTTTAAGATAACTATTTAAATACCTGAATCTATACCTAATGGATTCTTAAGAAACTCAATCCAAATATTCTAAACTAAAAATCAAAATTCAAATAATATCCCATTTGAATATGACTATTTCACTTGGATGTACTATATTTTATTCGAAAAAACTTAATTTGAATAGTAGGGATTTGGACAACCAAATTTGAATATGATTATTCCACATGAAACATTATAATATATATAAAAATAAATTATAATAATGAAGCAGTCAATTTATGAATATAATTATAAATACAAATCATGCTGGAAATCTATTTAGATAAGTAAACAAATTTGAATCTTATTTTAATTTATTGATATCATGTGTATTTGAATCCAATCTAAATATTTTCAGGTATGAATTTAAAGCCTAATTAAGATTTTCCAGATTTTGGATTCATATAATTCCATACTAATTGCATTTGGATTCAAGATTTTGGATTTCGAATATCTATTTATAACAAGTCATGAATAATCATTAACTCATGCCAGTGTATGAGGGGCTGGTTAAAGCTGACTACTATCACTTGGTCCCTGCACCCCATGTGCAAGCAGTTGTATTTGTCTTGTGTTTTGCTTTTTTTGACCGTGTTCACAGTCCTGTTTTTCCCTTTGTTTTCCTTGCTTATCTGCTGGATGAGCTTGCACCTTGGATCTATTTAATGAACTTGCTTCCTTACCATTAAAAAGGAACTCAGATTAATTATTCAGATCAGTTCTCTTACTGATTTGAGAAATTAGAGCAATTAATGGGAAGTAGTATTGATTTCCTAAACAATGTTGAAAGCAATATATTTTTAGTAAATCATTAGGTTATTATTCTATAAGTACTAAGAAGTTTGAAGCTTCAGTAGATATAAAATTTCCAAAGAAAAATTTAATACGCAACTTTAATTGAACTTACAAGTATATTCACCCAACTTTCTAAGAATCAAAGCAAGTACATGCATTTAACTTTCTATCTTCACATAATTATTTAGAATTTAGCACCAAAACTCTCAAATATCTAAGAGATAACTGAATATCATATCTTGGTGATATGTTCTCATTAAAAAGATTGCTTCATGCTTTAAATAGAGGCATCTGAACCTCCAGGAAGTGTCCCTGTTGCATGTCATATGCTAATCAAAGTTCAGCATGATGGATACATTTATGAATGTGTTTATAATCTTAGCCATCCAAGCAGAATATTGGATGTGTGCTCAAATGTTTACTTGCAGCAAGATCAGAGGGAAAAAATTGGTTATTAGCGTAGACAGGAATCTAGGCTTGTTATATTCTACAAATTGAAGTGGGCAATGAAGATGGATTTACATTTCATAACTTTAAGTCTAGATAAGGCTTTTAGCTTGCTGATATTGGCTTAGCATTTATGCAAATTAAAGTTACAAATATTCGTTGAAATACTGTATTATTTTTCTTTCTTTATTATCAGCTACAATGTCTTTTTAATGGCTTTACAACTATTCTTAGACCATATCTCCTACCATTTCAGGTTGAGTACTATGGAAGCCCTGTAAACTTGAAGAGCATAGCACAGATCAATACTCCAGATGCAAGTACTCTGATTATACAGCCATATGACAAGTCCTGGTATGTTTCTGTCCTTTTTAGTTTGTAGGAAATCACTTTCAGCTCTAGACTGTTTGTAGTAAATCATATGCAGCTACTTGAAATAATTTGATAAATCATAGTTTTTAGTAGCCTATCATGCTAGTTTGCATTTCATATTAGGAAGTATCACTGAGTATCAGCTTGATAGTTTCCAACTTTCTAAAAGGACATTTTATTTATTAAAAAAAAATCTTCTACTATTTTCATGTTTATAAAAGAAACAGTCAAATTCATAAGTGATTTGAGTTAACAAGCAGGTAACTAGTGGTCAGCAATGGTATAAAGGCATCCTCATGTTGTCATGAACGAATATTTGGTAAAGAAGTATTGTAACTGTATAACACTAGAATATTAATCTTCCATCACTTTTATTTATGATATGATATCACTTTTTTTCTGCAACGGAATCTTATAAATATAACATTATTCACTAATTAACCCATTATATAGTTGATGACAATTATATTTTTTTCAGCATCAGATATTAAAACTCCTTATACATTTTGGTGATTTTTCAGCCTGAAGTTAATTGAAAAGGCAATAGTCAATTCTGATCTCGGTTTAACCCCTAATAATGATGGAGAAGTTATACGACTGGGCGTACCCCAGTTAACATCCGAGAGAAGGAAGGTGAGCATTTATTGTTCATTCTTTGCTGTGGAAGTTAAATATAAGATACAATACACTAGTTGGTTTGGTTTTAGTGTGGTTTTGTTTTACCAGATAAGCCCTTTCAAACAGTATTTTCCCCCTACAGTATGTTTATGTAATTAAAGATGCCTGAATGCTCATGAATGTGTATACATGATTCACATTTATCCTACTCTCACAAAACTAGTTTTCTTTTTATTTGATAGTAAGGTTATTGTAATAGTGATTTGTTGAACCATTATTCATTTTATCAACTGCATTTGAGGAAACAGTGCAAAAGTTTGATTTCGCCAATCTTTTGAGTGCAGGAGATGTCAAAAGTCGTTGCCAAACAGGCAGAAGAAGGGAAGGTAACAATAGTTTTTGATACTTCCCTTCTATTATTAAATGTTACCAAAACTATCATAGGTGGTACTTTTATTTCACTGTGACATTTCCTATTTTTGTAATTACGTTTTGGACTTTTATAATTGTTTTATACTTGCAAATTAGTTTTTTTGCAAGTGCTTTTATTAGATGATTATTTGTGTGCTGGCCCACATTAATGCATAAGAGGTGTAGTAAGTAATATGCTTCCATGTTATGCTTATTAATAGTTAGAATGATAAATCTCATATTTTATATCATCTTTGGTAACGTTAATATGTTTATTGTTAAAGTTAGTAGTGTTACGTAAGTGAGTTTAGTTCCACATTGTAAAGAGTCCTTTTGTATCCTCTATATAAGAGGCTTTATGTATTGATTAAACATACAAGTATTCTTTTTGACTATCTCATTCTTTTCAACATTTTTACGTTTAAGAGTCCCTTAAATTTCATGTTTTAAGCAAGGAGGAGGGAAACCCTAGTTGTCACTTTCTTCCCTTTCCATTGCAATGTTGTCAACCTAACTAAAGTTGTTTCTCTGTTGAGGCCCTTTTCCATCTTCCTTCCTAATCTCTCCGTCCTCTCTCTCCATTCTCTACATGTGTAACTTCTTGACCTTCTACTCCTATATTTAGGAGACTCATTGCATGAGTAGCTCCTCCATTTATGTGAGAAGACAGTACTTTTGTGAGGTTGCTGAAAGCCAAAACCAGTAAACTAATGGGGCCAACTCTGTCAAGAATTGAAGCCCCCTTTTTTGAGTGTTCAGTTTGTGTGAGTTCTCTCCTCCATGTGTCTATGCATATCATTTAGACACGTATCCTCCATCACCTTTCTGGCTTATTGCAATTGATAGATAGCATGACCTTCTTACACATGACCTTTGGTGGATAGTGCGATCTTGCGCACTCCACTGTGCACATTGTTCTTTGTGTTGGTCGTTGCTTCTCTTCACATGTGCCACTGTTACTTTTGTTGTAGAGAGGAAAACGAAATGGCAGAAGAGGTTGCAGATGAATGGACACAAGTCACTCTTCCTCCTTACCTCCATTGTTTTTTAGGAGGGTACAGATCCCTTAATCATTTGGGTAAATGTCAAAGGTTTTGAATGCCTCAGCTATCAACAGTTATAAAGTAAATATGCTACATGATGCATAGAAATATACAGATTGCTTAGAATCTTTAGATCTATAGTGTGAGGTTGTCACTCACATACTAGCCATAGTTCTAAATGTTGACATATTTCAGCGAAATTTCTTGATGAATGTATTTGATGTCAACCAATACACTGAATTTTCTAAATGTAAAACAACCATATCAATCGACATGGACAAAATCGGCCAGACATGGAGTTTTTTTTTCTTTTCCTAAATTTTTATAAAATAGCTTGTTACACCCCGACATTAGGTCTTAATATTTATGTATAATGTATGTTTCTGAGTTTCCTAGGTCTAGGCAAAAAATTTATAGATCTAAGGTTTCTGCATATAGTTTCATGATTTTTGAAATGGTTTTGTATTTTCAAATCAACCTAAATACACATATATACATAAACATAGGATATTTAAGCTAGTTATACATAGTTCTATTATACAATCATTATAAATCGGGAAATTTTCATTTCCTAATATAATAAAAGCAATGTGATTATTTATATTTTAAAAATATGTATCTTCAACTAAAATTTAAGAAATGATGAGAAATACAATGAAATTATTTAAAAAATCATGGAAATTTCAGAAATGCATGAGTTTGTTATAGCTTACGAGAGAGCAAAAATCAATATACAGATGTTACATATATATTACTCAGATAATATGAATTGATCTATTTAAAACATTTGTTGGCTATTTCTATGTTCTTGTACTTAAAATATTTGTTTCTATTGTATGTAATTATATAGTTCTTTTATTGTCATACATATCTAGAAATTGTATATAAGTAGTCTTAAATTTATATTATTTCTTATATAGCTTATCTGAGATTTTCAAATTTGCATGGGTTTTTGTATTTTTACTGGACTTGCATCAATATTTCCATCGATGTTTGTCATGTTTCCTATTTTATTCAGACCATTTTTTAACACAACACCAACGTTTAAAGCCATGATTCTAGCATGTATTAGAGATTAGAGAGGGAGAACTGGCAACACAAGGTTTATATAGTATCTTGGTGAAATAAGGAATGTTTTGTGATAGACAACGTCATAGACTTGTAGCTTGTAGATTATAGAGGAGATGCTACCAAAGCTTTAGACGTCTAATAGAAATGGAGTTCAGATCAAAAAATCCTGAGCCTCTAAGTCAGAATCGTTGCTACTTGTTTGTCGGAACTAATGATATCTCCTATCACAGGAATTTCCCTCTTTCATTTACGATACATGTTTAAGATGTAATTGAAGACCCTCTGAGTTAAGATGCAACATCCCAACCGAGTCACTGTCAAGGCTAGAGTCATTGCCACTCTTGTAAGATGATCTATCACAAGATTTGACCTTTTGGTGTAACCTTTCGGCAGCAAATTCCCCATACATAAACAGGGGGATGAAATGTGGTGGTCATAGTCATTGACTCACTTCATTTGCTCAATCCATATTTGGATCACTTCTTTATGGGAGAACAACTTCCTGGATGACAAGCCTAAAGTTCATACTTGCTTGCTCCTTGTGCCATCACTTCCTTATCATACTATAATATTTTCTATGGTGCACCCAACATTGGTGCACAATCATCTTGTAAAACTAAAATTGATAAAGAAGTTAATAGAGAATACCATATCATGGCTCAAAAACAGTCTATGTGAACAATGACCTTTTTGTAGGTTGCTGTAAGAAACATAAGGCGGGATGCTCTAAAAGCTTATGAGAAACTTGAGAAGGTTTGTGCCTATAAATCCCAGTGTCATTTTTCTACTTTGAAGTTCCAGTCTGTTGGTTTTTTGGTAGTGTTCATAGACTTAACATGTTCTGTATTTTATATTCTTTATTACCACTCACAGGAGAAAAAGCTCTCTGAGGACAATGTTAAAGATTTGTCCAGCGACCTTCAGGTGGAAAATCTCTTTTTAAGATCAAAATTTTGATGTTATATTCCAAGCAGTTATTTACTCATTATTTTCAGATCCATTTTCCGGATGCTTAACATAATCCAAATATTTACTTGTATTCTGAAATTTCAGAAAGTGACGGATGGATATATGAAGAAGATAGATACCATCCAGAAACAGAAGGAGAAGGTATCCTCTAAAAACAGAAAGCATCCTCTCAAAATGCATCTAAAAACAGAAGGTATCCTCTGAAGTACACACTTACCACTGGAAAAGAGCATTTGCAGCTTCCCTTATCTGAAAATCGAAGCCTAGAATTTTAATCAATGCAAGAGTGTACCACATGGATTTCTGATTTGACATTCCACAAAAGTCGAGGTTTATAGCTGAAAGTACCATATTTTCTATGCTGAACTGAAGCGTACCTCCTTTTAGTATGGGAAATTTAGAATTACATCGACAGGAAGAGCATCATAAGTTATATGCTGAAGTGAAATGTACTCTGTTTAGGAGTTGTGTGAATTTAGAAGTATATCGAGAAAAAGGGAGCGGATCATCCTTTTTTCCTCGAGAGTCAAGAACATGTTTTTCATAGTTGTCATTGGAAGGTGTTTCACACTTTTAACTTGAATCAATTCTTGTCTTCTTCTTTTTTCAGGAATTGCTGACAGTGTAAACTTCAACAACACATGTGATCTTCCTTTTCTGCCATTTCATTGCTGGTGAAAGCATGTGGATTAAGGCCTATGTCAAATTCTCCTTGTGGTGTGACTGGAAAATCCAAGAGTTCGATCTATAAATTCCCTCATATCTATGGCAATTCAGTTGCTTTACAAGCCCAAGGTTTTCTTTCACTTTTTATCTTTACTGTGGCTTTACAGTGAGATGATCGTCACGCGGATACAATGTCTCCGTATTGTGCTGGAAAACTTCTCAGTGCAAGTTGTTTACAAGATCTTTCCAAGTTATTTTGTTTTCATATCTTCCTCAGTTTTGTTTGTACCATGTTCTCACGAATCTTTCCAACTGGGACAACATATGAGTAAAGATTTCTGAATCTTGCGTGGACTGGGGTTGCGTTTGCCCAGATTTCTGTGCTAAGATTCTACCAAGAATCTTTTTATTTTCCTGAATCAGAGTGTAGCCGTAGTTGTATTAGTTCTGTCATACAAAGCTCAGAAATCATTTTTTTTCAAAAAGTTAGACATGGAGTTAACGATATGTATCAAACTTGGGAGTTACTAAATATATTATTTAGATGTCAGTTTATTTTTATTTAGCCAATTAAACAATTGTAGTTTGAATTAAAAATGTTGAATGCAAAAGGTCGAGTTCTGCTAATTTTTTTGAAAATGTTAGCTTATTTGTATGCGTTGGATTAAAATAGTTATAACCAATTAAAATCATTATGATGACTCATCAATATTATCAATGTTAAAAAAGTTCAACAAAATATTGTCTTAAGCTATGTTTGAAAATACTTACTAAGTAGACATTCATTTAAAAATACAGTTTATTGAATAAGCACCAAAATGAAATTTGAAGTACTTAATTTGCATTTGAATATGTTTATGAAATAAATTTTTATTTTAAAATTAGAATGAAAAGACATTTTCTAATGCTATCTAAGACTACGTTTGGTTCAAGATTATATACAGTCATGAGATCAAAATATTGAGAATATCATAAACAATTTATGGTTAGACTACTGCACTAATCATATTAGATGATTTTGTTATCATGTTTATCATTATTTTATCATATTTTGTAAATTTAGTAAAACTATGATTGATTGTTGAAAATATAATATATCAAATATATGGAAAATATATTTGAATTTAATTTTACATTAATATATTAATAACTTTATTTTAAATTGTAAATATGTACAACTAGGTAATAAATGAATCAAATTGTGTTGAATTAGGTAATGAATGTCTCCAAATAAAATTATGCTCATTAAATAGATATTTCAAAATGATTCAAAAAACATATATTGAAAAATGACCGTGTTGCGTTGCGCATTTGTTCCATTATCACGTTAGTGCGACGATCCGAAGTAGTATGTTTGGTTCGTATTATTTATAGAAAACACATTTTTTATACCATTTATACGTGTTAACCATCATTGTTCTCAATGATAATTACATGTTAGTTATATTGTTATTCTGATGTAAAAAGAAGAGATAATTTTATAAAAATCTCACAATTTTGACCAAAAGCTTGTTTATGCCGATTAAAAGTTACAAGAGACAAGTATACAATGTTAGAAATCAAACAAATTTTAGGCAGGCATTTAAATCAGATTCAGAACATCATATCATGATCTCAATATAAAAAAGAATACTCTGACATAAATAGTTTGTCTAACTTCTTAGAAAACGTAAATTGTACTTGAAGTCAGACTAAAAAAATCATAATGCACCATGAGCTGGGAATGATATCTTTGCTTTGGTACAAAAGAATTGACCGACAGAAGTTCATCTAATTCCACTCGGATTCATTTACCGAGGTCAGTGAAAACAAACTCCGTTAATTGATTAAGCTGCTTGATGATCTGAAACGGTGACTTATGCAACGCTTGATTTGCAATTTGTCAAATGCAAGACGAGCTTTTTAAGCCGAACTTGGAATTCATATTTATAGCTTTCGAGTATTTTTAAAGAATTCTTCGTATTTCTTTGCTTTGATGTTTTGGCTTAAATAAAAATGGTAAAAATTAAGTGCACAAGACTACATAAAATCTAATTATATGCGATCTTCATAAATGAAGATTCTAAGATTTTTAAATTCATGACCATTAAGACATAATAAAGCAACCTTATTATTACAAGACATCAATAATAAGGTTTGCCATTGCGTGTATAGAGTCAACATAAATCATCTTTTCTATCTATTTACATATTTTGCTAAATCTTCTGAATTATGTGCTTGACTTTAAGTAAATACTAAAAATAAGCTTAGTTTAAATCCTTTTCCATGTCCCTGACGGTATTACCCAAGCTTTTTTTCGAAGATCTAAATAAGGGGTTCATATGGATCCTCCCCAAGATGCCTGGAAGAAAAGATAAACCCCATGAAGCAAAATGTATGAGTGGAGTTGGGATTCCAATTAGGAATACAAACCCTTCCCTTCCCCTAAAGAAAGCGACAAGAGTTCCAGGGAGTGGGGGGAAACCTTTCTTCCCACATCCCTTTAAAAAGGGAGAGGGCGTGCAAGGAAGAGGGATAACCCTCCTAATTTTTTATGCAGTGACACATGTTTTGGTGTCGTTTTCCACTCATATGCTTGTCTATTTCCCTCGAGAATCTGCTTTACCTACTGTATGTGCTCTATCTGAGCTTTTTTCATGTTTGTGTTCGTCAGATTTGGTGGTGTCCTGCACTTAAGCTTAGAAAGAAACTTCACTAAAAAAGGGCTAATGAAACTCTTCTAGATGTTGATGACAACATTCTTTTCTATTTTATTGAATTCTCCAAGAGATATATTACAATAAAATGAATGCAAACATCACAATTTTAATCTTTTGGGATGACTTACAAGTAGCCCAGCACGAGAATGTTACTGTGTCGGAACAGACCGTGTATTGTTCCAGAGCCACTTAAGAGCAGCACCTTCTAGCAACGGTGAGACCTGGAAAAAGGTACATCGTCATCATGAATGGGGAAAATGCCGTGTTTGCAGTTTTCATCTTAATGGGAGAAAACAAATCAAAAGATATTGTAACCCGGTCAATGTTAATTTGTTTAACCTTTTCCCAGACTTGTGAGTGGTAATCGTTAAGCCATGTAACCTCAGCGGCAGAAAGCAAAGAGAAGTCAACTAGTTTAGTCTGCAAAGTGTTTTGGAGGAGTAAAAAACCCAACCAACATATTGTGAAGAAATTACCAGCAAATGGAAAATAAAAAAAATAATTGTAGGAATTGATAAAGTACTTTACCGTGTTTCTTGGAGTCCTAGAAGGATATAATCTTAGTTATTAAACCTCATTGATTATTTTTCTGTTAGATGTTTGATCTATGCTTCGCTTTACATTAAAACTACCATCCACTCTCTTATATCTTTCTTTCATGTATTATGGAGAGAATTTAGCTGAGTTCAATTTTTTCCTTTCTTGATTTGTGCATGGTATCAGAGCTGCAGACAAGGTAGTAGCATTTTGATCATGTTATCAAGATGGATAAAAGCTAATTTGTAACTCAAATTTGAATAAAAATTTAATCGATAATAGATTGTACCATAACTAATTATATAATTATATTTAATTTAGAAATATAATATTAATAAAAAGGTGGTGCCATCAAGAAGTTTTCCTGGGGACGCCACCAAGAAAATTTTTTTGTTGGAAAAAATAGACCCTAGTTGCACCTAACTAAATATGGCCAAATATTACCTCCATTAATATTTCTCATCTAATGTTTTCTTAAAATATACATGCTTGTAGGCTTCTTATCTTCTGACATCCTCCTTGTACAACTTTTTATATATATTTTTGCTTCTTAAACATAGCATTAATGATCTTCAATACACAGTTTTCCCCTTAAAATTTGTTTAGGTTGTATTTGAATCTATTTATGCAGTGTGTCGCAATGATTATCACAATTTCCCACATCAAGGACGACCTTGCTCGTTTTACCCAAAAAAGATGGCATACCACCAGTTGATTTTCTTATAGGCAGGTCTTCAAAAATCAAAGGAATCATCAAACTTCCAAACAAAAGTTGAATTCCTTTGAAATTCCACCAATATATGCTTGATGAGCCTTCCTACAAATAATTCTATTAATGATTACCATTTTTGTTTACAATTACCATGATAATGGTGAATTATTTTATCTTGTGCCTGTTCTCGGTCGTTGTAACAAGATCAACTTGTTAACCTTAAAGTTTTACTTCATTGAATAGACACAGATAGCATCCAAGGGCAACCAGTCCATCTAAGGAATCCTTGAAAAACAAAAGGCGGCCAGGCACAGCTCCACCGTAGATTATCCAGCATTAACATACTCCAACAGACAGCATTCAATAATAAAAATGTAGTTACAATTAAAAAATTATCAAACCTATTTTAGTGCAAGGTACCTGAATTGGAGCAAATGTAACCTTCTCGAAACAAAGATATTCAATTCCACCAAAACGATTTGGTGTATTGGCTTCCTTTATGTGGAGGAGATTCTACACGATGAAGAAACAGAGATCTCAGAGATATCCAATTAATGTCATGTGCAAAAATTTTAATTTATAACTAGATACACATCATATAAATAAATTCCAATGAAGAGAAAAAGAGAAAAACAACTTGATCATTCCCAAAAGTAAACAAAATAACTAAAAACCAACAAAGGCATGCAATAACCCATGCAGTATTCTATCAGAAGGAAATGCACTTTGTCCATAATCCACAGACGTTATCATTTGAAGATGCATTAATTCTAATCATCTTTCCCTTGGACTTTGTTTTTCTCCCTCAAATTGATCCATATAATCTGGGCTGATCTAGTTAACCCAAATGCTGGTGGAGGTGGTATCCAATGGTGAATGAGGAGGAAGTTGGCTGGGGATGATGGGTAGTGATTTGCGGCAAGTTCTCATAACAAGACTGGACATCAACCCAACAGAGTGAAATGGTGTTTGGTTCATAGGTTGAGCTGGTCACCCAGACTGACTGATCCAGTGAAATCAAACTGAAGTCATAATTAATAGTTAAATACTTTAATGTTGCATTATATATAAGAAAATAAGGAAAATTCAGGAAAAGTCAGGGAAAAAGACATGCACGAAAACTTAAACAATGACAACTATATAGATTACACCACACAATTGTTCAAGCATTGGATATACACATTCACTTGTTCAAGTATTCAACAATTCAAGTATAATCAGAGTTTAATTTCTCTAAAAATCAGAGTTTTTTGGCAAAAAATGATTTTAATCACATATTCTAATCAAGACATTTTTTGACAAAAATATTATCTTCATCCAAGTATTTGATATGAAATATATTATAAAACATAAACTGCTAATCATTTGGGAAAATGCATTATTATCAAAAAACTAAATGAGATCCCATTGAAAATACAATATAATAATTTAGTGGACTAACAGAACAAAAAAGTGTGGCTGTAGATGATAGTATTGTGAAGAGAATGAGTTACAGAGAGAAACTAGAAACTATGGAGATAGAGATGTGCATGCTATAAAGAAGAGTCATTGATGCGCATGTGGAGATGAGCTGGTAGTGTGCAGAGTATGCAGGAAAATCAAGTGTGCGTAGAGTTGTGGAGAATAGTTGGCGGCCTACATGCATGTGGATGAGAACCAGCAATGTGCATGTGGTTGGCTGGTGGTGCAAATAAAGAGGAATGACGGAGTTGGCTAGGTTATGGTTTATTTTGTTTTTCCTTTGTTAAGTTTAGATGTTGAATTTGATTAGGTAAATGGGTATATGGATCTTGTAACAAGGGACTTTCTATTTTTCCATCTTGGTCAAACTGGTTGAAACCATAAATTTGGTCTGATCAGCAGGTCCACCGGTTTCCTGGGGGGGAGAGGTTCAACCCACACTCAGGGATGACTGAATGGTACATTATCAGAACTATCTCCCAAATCCAAGTGATGAAGAATCTGATTCTTACCAAGGTCGATTAGGTTTGATGTGTTTCCTGCCATCTCTTCACGTAGATCACTAGTTGGCCTGGTTTAACTGATTGGATCACTTGGATTGTTTGGCTTGCTTGTCAAATGAACTCCACATTTGGCAGAATGTGCAAATGAAAAATGGGAACCCCTTCCCCCTTATTTACAGAAATCAATTGGCACAAAAAATGAGGCATTGATTTGATGACAAAAGTCCAACTGAAAAGGAACTGCTAAAGGCCATTAAAGTAGTACAAGGATGCCACAATGAATGGAGTACGATAACGACCACATTGTGAGGGGATGACCACCTACATCTACATTGGTCACTAACACTCCAAACACCAACCAAATGAGGATTAGTCTAACCACTCAAATGACTTGACTAACAAATGAGGATTAGTAACACCCAATAAGGAAAAACTGTGAGTAGGCCAGTCAGGCCAAATAGGTCAACCAAATCATCTCAAGCATGCTTAACAACATGGAGCCCTATCATATTGTATGAGTGCCATGTGGAACCTATGTGGATGCTAATTGATCATACAAATGCTAGCTAGAGCGTGATCAAGATTCACCTATCCCCAACTACTATTGACAAGATATAAATACCATAGTAAATAATTTATTTCAAGTACATAATCTCACACTAAACCAACATTCTCTCGTCTTGCATAGTGTTCATCTAACTTGAGCATCAAAAAGAACAAGACAGACCCCATCAAGGAGTCCAATCCATTATTTTGTCGGCCGAGCATCTATGTAGCAATCAATCAATTAGTCCAACTTGTGACTTGTTGGCCCAACTAGTCTAATTAGTGGGGAGAAGATTACTTATGGGAATACGACTTTGTTAATGAATAGGCAAGAAGAACAGAGTCTTGTTATGATCCTCTAAGTTAGGGTAGCCAACATTAAATAATAGGGATTTGAGCTTTATTTTCAATTATCCACAACTAGTGCCTACACTACCTGAAGAACAAGTTCCTTACCAGGTTCCCCACCAACCACCATACCAACCTTCCTACTAGTTTTCTCAATAGCCTCAAGAGATTTGTGCTTTTAACTTGGTACATCAACATCCTCCAATGTTTGAGTATAGAACATATTATACTCATTTCACATGATAAATTTGTATGCGTTAAGAGAAAAATGATTACAAGAATTGTTTAAATAACAAATGGCCTAAAACGAGAGGATTATGAAAACATAAAACATTCTACATGGTATGAAGTTGTATAAGGATAGTTCTTTTTCTTACTTTTTAGAACATTATTAGTATATTTTAAATAAATTGCCGCACAAACACATTAGTTTGGAAGTATATTACGTTTTTAATGTTATGAATATCTAAAACTTAATCTTAATTACTAGATGTGTACTATTGATTACTTCAACTTCTAAAATTTTGTACTGAATTTGTGGTTTTTGAACTTCTTTTGTGGAATTTTTTGATTTTACTAAACTTACATCAAAATTTCCACCAAGTTTTATCATATTGAAGTCCTACACAAAACTGAAGATCAATTCATTGATTGAAACAAGGTAAAAACATGATATTTTGGTTAGAAACCATCTAATGAAGTTTTGTTAGGTCATTTATCCATATGCAACTAAACATTGACACGTAACACTGAAATTTTGCCGACACAATGATTTTTTGACATGTTGAAATGACAAAGAAATTGACGCCAACATAATAATTTTTCAACAAAAGGTGACTTTCTTAGCTAAGTCTACACTGACATGGGTTTGACATAATGGTATTTTACTAACAGGTTTTTAAGTCTAATATGAAATCAAAGTTGAATTCCTTGTTTACCCACATTGAAAACTATTTCCATGAATTTTTGGCATATATTGACCTTCAGCTCAATGATACTTAAACAAAGGAAATTGACAATTATAAGAGTTTTTGTACCTTGAAATAAAACATAATGTGGACATGATTATATTACCTCAATACGAATCCCGAAAAAATGATCTTCATAATAACCAGGTTCATTGCTAACGATCATGCCTTTCTGCAAAGGTGTCATATTTCCAAATCGAAAGCTTATACTTTGAGGACCTTCATGAACATTTAGTGCAGCTCCCACACCATGGCCAGTGCCTACACAGATAGAGAAACTATACCATGTTATATAAGAATTGTAATGAGAAGCCTATAGTAACAAATGGCACAAGCTTTCAGCAAGAAACAAAAAGAATAAAAGAGAAGGTGATTACCATGGCGATAATCAAGTCCAATCTTCCATAAAGAAGAACGGGCTAATACATCAAGTACAAAACCAGGTGTATTTTTAGGGAACACAGCTTGATCAATGGCAATGTGACCCTGTACAAAATAAAATAAAAGCAATCAAAAGGCCCAACTTTGACAAAAATAAGGATTCTATATATTTTCTGAAAGTCACTTGTGAACAGTTGATTCTCATCCAGAGTCATGCATATGCAGAAAATCTGTTTGTTAAACAGAACAGTACAGAACACTAAACTGACCTGTAAAACTCTGGTGAAACATTCTTTCTGATGCATTGTGGGTTTGCCAAAATGAACTGTCCTTGTAATGTCAGTAGTACCATCAACATATTGTGCACCACTATCTAATAGGAATAAGTTTTTGTCATCAACAACACTACAGCTTTCTGGACATGGTCGATAATGTATGACAGCACCATTTGCACCATAACCTGAAAAAGCATGCTTCTCTATATTACTGCACTTAGCCAAAGCATTCAAAGTCAAGTCATAAACCAAAATTTTTTAAGTTGATCATATGGAACAAGACTGACATACAAATGGATTATCACGTGAAATATGATTGCCCTATTGTGGTGCTAAAACTGACGTACAAAGGGATTATCATATACAAACTGACCATTTAGACTTCAATGTTATGTCAGTGGGTTGAATCTCACCATGTTAACCTACACAAGGAGCCTGACAGGCAATACACAAAGCACGCATTCCAGGATGTCATTGCAGGACAGATTTCTGGAAGTCACGAAGAGAGGAATTCTAGGGCCTAAAGGCTCATTGAGTCACCGTAGATGGGTCCAGGAGGGTGGGAACTGGGAAGAACACTGCCTTCTTTTACAATTCTGTTAAACATCATCATTGTAATTTCATTTCCACTGTTAATGGTCCCTTTAGGGTGTGGATGCGTGAGTCAGATGGGATCAAGGTGGAATGTATTGCTTTTTTCAAGAATCTTTTCTCATTTGAAGGTTCAGCACTAGATGATTGGCTCTGGACATAATTTCGACTCTGGTAACTGAAAAGGGTGACATGTTGGGTATGATTCCTGAGTGGGAAATGAAAGTACTTTGCTCTCTGTGCCCCTTCATGCAGAGGCTGGCCTGAAAGGTTTTCCATTATTCTTGTTCATGAATGCTTGGGAAATTATTGAAAAAGACCCTATGGAACTTGTCAGGTATTTTTTTTCATGGGAAGTCTAATGCACAAGAGCTTCTTGATTTCCATGATCTGCTTAATTCCAAGGTAGAGAATTTAAGTAGCTTTGCCCAATTCCACACATCAGTGCTGGTAATGCAGCTCCCAAAGTGTGCCCCAAAATTATTTGACAGGTTGGTTGACATGTTCCCTAGGTAGATCGGTGAGAAGCAAGCAGACTTGGTGAAAGGTTGGGATATCTTTGAATCATATTCAGATTTCCCAGGAACTTATTCAGGACATCATTCATAAATGTTTGGATATCTTGAAGTTCATGGATGCCCACTTAGGTTTCCATTTTTACATGGCATTTGCAATGAAATGTTGTGCTTGTGGACAGCAATGCCCAATCTAAAGAGATCTTTGGCCTCAAAATGCAATATTGTGCCAATGGACCCCACTGAATCTCAAACATCTTTTTGGAGGTGAACTTGTTACCGTTTAGAGGTTCTCTGTTGGCATTGTTGGGTGGTCTCATATGCAGGATCTTTTCAGTATTCATTGTGGGGTGTTGTCCCAAGCCTCATATGTTGGCCTGTGTGGCATGAAAATTGCACTAGACAGTTCAACAGTATTCATTTCCATTTTTGCTCAAAGCTGTGATTATTGGTGATGCAACATTATCCTAACTGACAAAAAGTTTCACTTACAAAGTGGGGATGTTTCTTCTATGCATGCAGTTGAGTTTTAGGGACTACATGCAATCAAGTTGTCATTTTCTATCATTCCAGTGATGGCATCCTAAACTTAGGTTCAAGGTTACTCCTGCTAACATTGTTGTTGGGGATGTAGTGAGAGAGCCATGGCAGAGTGCTGTTTGCATTTTGTCTTCTATGGTTTGATTTCTAACGTGGTTGCTGGGGTGTAGGCAGTTTTGGGATGTCTTTCATTTTTCTTCTCTATGCAGGCTTAGTTGTAGAAGAAACTGAATCCAATTCCAAAGTGGTTTTTGGCATGATCTAAGAAAAGGTCAAAGGTAATCAGCATAGTTGGGAGTGGTTCCAGAGAATTTAAGGATATTGCACTATTCCCACCATTTAGTGCTACAGGAAGGCAAATAGTGTGGTTGTTTATTTGGCTAGACATAAAGCCTACAATAAAAACAAATCCTTCTTCATGTTGTTTGAGGAGCTAACAGAAGAAGCCAAAGGGGTGTTCAATCTTGGTTGATGGGGCTTTTCAAGTATTCAGGTGTTCAAGGGTAGGTTATTTTTTTCACCTCTCTGTTTTTCCCTAGGTAAGGATTTTCTGGAGAGGAGTTTTTTAGGCTAAGGGTGACAATTGATGCATCCTTATTCTTCCTTGTAAGATATATCAGATGTTTTCTATGCTTTGATTACAATCAATAATAAATTTTTCACTCAATAAAACATATATTGATTAGGGTGCCAAAGGTTCGTGATGAAGTGGAAACTGAAATTTCTATATATATATATTAATTGGTCAACACACAAACCTAGTGAGAAACTTAGAGATGGGATTGTAGGAGAGGATGGGGGAGTAGATGTTGTCAGTGATCCTCTAGATGTTGGGGTTGCCTTAATAAATCTTTAGGCAATTGGATTCAATTAAGTGACCACCTAAGGTCACCATTGTATGCTTTTATTGTCTCATCACTGTGATTGTTTTACAACAACAAACTGAACTATAATCATATAATGTGAGGTCAACCGTATTAATCCTTTCCTTTCAAATATTTCTGTCTATTGCCAAGTCTTCAATTAAATTATATAAATTTAAATCTTTTTTTACAATTCCTAACTAAGTACTTTTAAGCTACTTTTACTTTTTTAGTTACTTCAGCACTAATTAGTTACTGTCTCCTAACTAGTGCATTCTTTGGTCTCTTAGAGATATGACCAAACTGCCTAAGTTGATTTTCTCTTATTTTTAATAGGTATAACTTCTATTCTATTCTAATAAAATTAATTTTAAACTTATCCGTTATAAATTATCATTAATTTACCTAAACATACATATTTTAATAACACTAACTTTTTGCATATAGTCATGCTTTACAGCTAAGCATTTTGAGTCATAAAGTATAGCTAGGCAAATAACAATTTTATAAATTTTTTCTTTTAATTTTAATGATGTTCTCCTATTACATAACATTATAGAAACATTTCTTCACTTCATCCATCTTATTTTAATCCTATGAATAGCATCTTCTATAATTTTTCTATTATTATTTATTAGAGATCTTAAGTATTTAAATCTAACTTTTATGAATCTTATGGTCATCTAAGTACATACCTTTATGATTATTTCTATATTCATTGAATCTACATTCTATAAATTCAAATTTTGACTTACTCAATTTAAATCCTTTGGACTTTAAGTCTATCCATAACTCTAATTTAGAATTAATTTCTAACTTACTTTCATCAATTAAAATTATGTCATCAAGAAATAACATACATCAAGGTATTTCTCCTTATATTTCTTTAATTATTTTATCCACTACTAAGACAAATAGATATGGATTTAAAGAGGATCCTTTATGTAAAACTATGTTTAGAGGAAGCTCCCTAGTATTTCTTTATATAATTTTAATACTAATAACTACTCTTTCATATGTCTTTTTTCTTAACTCCAAAATTTTCTATTAGTTGTCTTAGTAAATGAATATCCTCCATTATTAACCTATCTGACATAAACCTAAGTTTCAATTGCCTTTTAGTAACCTATTGTCCATTGTCATTTTGTGATTTTAGTTATGCCTTAGTCTTTATTAAATTACTCTTTTCCATAATTTTAAAGTATGACTTATTAACTTAATATGGCAATAGTTATTACAATTTTATGTCTCCCTCATTCTTAAATATAGATATTACAGAACTCTTTCTTGATTCATTTGTCATCTTCTTTGCCTTTAAAATTATATTAAAAAGTTTAGTTAATCACTTAGTCTCTACTTCTCCTCTACACTTCCATACTTCAATAGGAATATCATTCAGTTTAATAGTTTTCCTACATTTCATTTTCTTAATAACTTCTATCTCTCAATTACTAATTCTTTTAAAATAACTAGAGTTTATATTCTTTATAATACTACCCTAATTTTAATGGCTTTCATCATTGTATTAAAATTTAACATTTTTGGCGTTTTATTTTTCTTTTATGCTCTATATTTTTATTTTCTATTTTGACTCCTTAATATCACTTTCTTGTTTTATTCTTCTACTCTATTTTTATATCATCCTCTTCATCTATTTTTTGTACCAAATTTTTGACTCTTTCTCTTCTCCTTTTTGACTTCATCTTCTTCTTTTTTCTATTTTTTTTACAAAAAAATGAGTTTTACTCTTTCTTATTCTTAAATAATACATAGAACTTTATCCTTTTTTAGTCTCTCTTCACATTTTCTCTGTATATATGCAAATATATATATATTACTAAAAAACCTATTTATTTGTTAGAAATATTTAAATATCGAATATTGTATAATATGACTAGAAAGCATATATAAAGTGTGTTGACATCAATATTATACTTGTTTGTACATTATAATTTTTATAGCATTTTATTACATTATCATCTACTTAAAAAGTAGATCATTATTGTGTAAGTTACATATGTATTTCTTTTCATAATTTATCCCCTTACATTAATCAGGCTATTGTCTTGCCTATCAAGGTAGATATTTCAAGAGGCGTGCCACCTTGATAATGCATTTCAACTTGGTTAACTTTAAGTAAGACACAGTAATCAACATCGAGAACCAATATATCCACTTGTTAATAAACAAAACTGAATGTGTACCACTGATTGTGTCAAAGCTTGTGTCCATGAAACCAGCCTGCTTTGAACGAAATTCCAGTAGTTTATCAGCAATTTCTACTTCTGTTATGGGAACACTGTTCTCAACCTGCTTTTCCAGCCAAACCCAAAATTGAGCTAGCGCAGCTGCATCTCTGAAAGTAAGAATCAAAAAAAGCCTTGTGTCAATCTTATATTCACTGCACATCCCTTATATGGGAGTGCACTGGACATTAATTCTGTATTCAGTAATCTAAGTTGACCTTCCTCCTTTTTTTATACTAAGGAAAGTTAGTTGAAAATATCAAGCAGTGCATCAGAAGAATGAAGATTTAGATATGGTGAAAAAAACTCAACCTCTTGTTAGGATGTTGCAGTTTTGGAAAAGGTGAAGTGTCTGTACTGAGGCAAAAGGGAGGGAGAAAAAGAGAAGAGAAAACCTAAGGTTTGTTCTTTTAAACGCTTACATATTATAATAGTTAGTTTGGATTTTTATTAAGATCCAGTGATCTACACCAAAAAAAAACTAACACCCAACAGTGCCCAGGCGTGCACCTAGCCACCCAATAGGCCAAAGCACACTGGCACCTAGATGATCAAGAGTGCCTCGGCAGGAGCCTAATAACCATGGTCAATAGGATATAGGTATAACAAACAATCTCAAGTATTGAGGCATCATAGGTTACAACACAATACATAACGTCAAGCACTTATTTCTAATCAAATCAAACGTGGTTAGAGGAAATACATTCAAGGATCCACTAAATACCAAGGATGAGAAACAAATTAGAGTTCATGAAACATATGTTTCACCTCAAATGTGAATTACGCATCCCTTCAAGTTCTTCATTATTTTTTATTGCTTTGGAAATGCTGATAGGTGAAACCTTGCACATAGCAGCTGGTCCACCAACATGATTACCCTGTGTCTCACCAGGCATAGCGAGATAAGCTTCCTGATCAGATCTATTTGGTTTATAGCCAAGATTTTGATAATGCTTTTCAGAAGCTGATATAAATGCTTTATGAATTGCAGAATTGATGCTTGACTTATCAATCCAGAGTAAAGCCCCTTTTTCTGCCAGACTATCAAAGTAATGCTTCAGAATTTAGAAAAAAATCTTATCAATCTAAGACAACCTGAGGTCCAAAAAAAGTCAAAGTAATACTTTATGGATGCAATTGAATGCACATCAAGCCAATATGAAATCATCACCCTCAGCAAAAAAAGGCAAACTCACAATACATTTACTTATAGAAACTAACAATATTTTGCAAAGCTGAAGGTCAAATACAATTCTCTCTTGGCCAATAATTTAATTGATTCATTTTTTGTAATAGCAGAAGTCCTTAACTATAATAGTTCTGAACATTAATCTACCTCCAAAAGATATAAATGTTTGCAGTTTAAACATCAGAAAATACTATCAAGTATTAGATGGATGTTGATTGACAACAATGAAATGTTACAGATGTCTCTTACATGCTAGTGAGATGAAGGTCTACTCTAAATCTTTTAATCAATGTTATTATGGTGCTAAGGCACCTAGTGTATGTGTGTGTCTGTATATGTATATATACATTCAGATTTTAGTTTACCTTCGTATTCAAGATAATAATGCATTACTAAATGGTATCTTGCGTTAATATACCTACTTTTATAATATCAATCAATATGATAAAGATGTGAACAAGTTCATCTTATTCAAGTTCATCATCTAATGAGTCCTCAAAGTTAAAGACAAGAATGCATTCTTATGAGATTCTCATGATCTTATTCAAGTTCACCATCTAATGAATCCTCAAACTAAAATATAATAATGCATTATTAAATATTATCTAGAATTAATAAAGACACTTTAAACTTAATATAACATCAATCAATATGGTAGAGATGTGACCAAAAAAAGTTGGATATCTGTTGTATCCATAATTGGATTCAACATAAAATTCGTTTAACAAAAATGCTATGATGCAAGGCTCCAAGGCATGATCAAGTCAAGACTAGGTGCCTGCCATGATGACCTTGCTTTTAATAAAATTTGGTATATTTGAGTATGCTTCCTGTAAAGTTATTTTTTATTATATTTGTCATAAAAATATCCATTGTATTCTATGAGTAGGGACTAGGGATATTAATGGGGATGAACAGCAAGTAGCTGATACTAGATTCATGGTGATTGAGAATTCTGGGGTTCAGTCAAAACTCAAAAGGGCATGAAGAGGTTAGAGATCGGATTGAGCAAAGCAATCCTTTGTTTTCTATAAGTCTCGGTAGGCATAAGTCAAGTTGAGATCTTTTATTGCTGTAAAGAGGTATGGTCCTTCCTTGGTGTGTTGTGCCCTTGTCCTGTTGTTAAGATTGGGGATTTGTGATTTATGGAATCGAAAGCTCCATATACAATAGAAAAGAATTGCTAAAGTATAAGAAATTGTTAAAAATAATTGATCATCTTGAAAAAAATAGATATCAACATACTAAGTTGCCAACCTTATAAAAGCTCAAAATCATGCAAAATACCTTAGTTACATAAAATCCTCTAATGGCTGACCCATGTTGTGTCATAAAAACATTTCTTGTTGGTTAAATCTACATATTTTGGCGTTAGATATATTTAATGTACCTAAGATGTGCAGGATAGTCAGATTAGGGAACACTTCAATGACAGTGTTGTAACTGGCATGGGAATCTTGCCACTTGGCAAGTGAACCTGAAGTGAAGAGGGTCTAAGGGGGCATGTAAATGGATATGAAATTCGAAATCCAATTTGAGTCTAAATCAGTTTAGCATGAAATTATTCAAATTCGAAATCTAGAAAATCTTAATTGGATTTTTTAATTAATTTTGGAAAAATATTTGGATATAATATGGATATACATGATCTCCACATATTAAAATCCAATTCAAATTTGTTTACTCATCGAATTAGATATTTGGATATCCAACATAATTATATTTATTATTTTATTGATAAATTTAAAATTTTATTATTATATCATTATAATTTTATTTATATTTAAATTTATGCTTTTTAATATAAAATGATCATATTCAAATTCATATGTCCAGATTAAGTATTTTTTGGATAAAATATAATATATTAATGTTAAATAATTATATCCAAATTCAGATTTTTGGATTTAGATTTTTGAATTCGAATATTTAGATTGAGTTTTTCTAGGATTTAGATACTATTTTGGATTTTCAGATTTGGGAGATTCCAAGAGTTGGATATCATCCGAATTCAGATTAATTCATTGGATATAGATTCAAATATTTAAATAGTTATCTAAATATTAATCAAGAAAATTTGAATTATCTAGATATGGATTCAGATATTGGTTTATTCTGTTTGAATCTACTCTGTTTACACCCCTGTTGCCTAAAAAACTTGATTTTTCCTGTTCTTTATCTTAACTTTGGTGCCTTTTGATATTTACTTCTGTGATATTTATTAATTTTTCCTTTCTTATCACCTCAATAAATCATGTAACCTTTTATTTTCTTATTAATAGTATTTGCTTTTCATCGCTCCAAGATCATGTAGAATACTTTATCCATTTAATGATTGAACCACTTTTCTACCATATTACCAGGAATTAAATTCCGGTGCATTTATTTTAGCCTCAAGTAAATGCCATCAACACAAGCAAGATAAGTGCAGAACTATAAAAACCATCATTTGATGCACAAAAACTTAATATTGATAGGCTACCCTAATTTGTTAATTTTAATAATACATTCATGGCAGTAACTAGTTTTTTTTTTCGTGGCTAGCCAGTTTATGCAATATTAGACCTGAAAATGCAACACTAATCAATACTCCAGTATAGGATTACTAAAAGAAAAGACAAACAGATTTTCTATGCCAAAGCAATCACTCCATCATGAGCTAAATAAAGAACGTGAAAAATGATAAAAGAAATGTTACAAGAATATTAAGAATTTGAAATTCACCTCTGAACATCAGAAAGTATTGATTCATATTTACTAAGCTCTACACCGTAACTTTTTAGGTAAGCCATGACTTCCGGGGTGACTTTACAATTATCAACAAACAACCTAGCACTGTCATTCTCCACAATCAGATATGCATAAAACACAGGTGAATTTCTAACGTCGTTTCCTCTCTGCATTAAGAAAAGTTAAGATTTTAGCACTTCTCTAGAAAAGAAAGAATATGAAACTAAGACAATGAATTAATCATATTCACCTGTACAGGAAACTTAGAGCTGTAAGATCTTAGGTGTATGTATGTGTACTCGATATGTGCATAATCTGTGTGCATGCATGCATGTCTGTTCTATCTGTGTGTGCATACATGTATATGTATCTTACATATATGTATTTAAATTATGTCAATGATGTAAAATATGTGATATATATATATAATGCTACTACTACAAAATTAGATGTTAGTTACTAAAATTTATGTGAATATGAAAAACAAATCATTATTTAGAAATTTTCTCAATAAAATACATGGTCAAAATCATAATAATATTGTAAAACATGCTAAATATATAAAACAATACCACAAAATCAAATTTTAATTTTTGTACAATGAAATGATACTATTAAAATATGAAGAACGAGCCATAGTGTATAGATTTTGCCAATAAAATGCATGATAAAAATCATAATAATATTGTAGAAGATACGGACTGTATGCATCATACCACAAAATCAGATGATAATTGTTTGCACTATGCAATATTATGAAAAAAATGAAGAACACGTTATGATGCTTGCCAATAAAATGTATAATGAAAAATCATAAAAATGCAGTATAATATGTTAAATACATGTAAATTTAGAAAATTAAAAACTTCAAAATCAGATTTTTAAGTGCTTAAAATATATAAAAAATTATGATGAGAGATTGGAGAGGTTGGAGGAGCTTTGGATCAAATTATGTTGACGTCACGTCGGCAGAAATATAGTAAAGAAAATCAGCCTTTGTTAATAAATTACCATGCTGACATTGTTTTCAATGTCATTTCAGCAAGTCAAAAAATCAAAACATATTGGTGGAATTTTGTCGACATGTGTGGATATTTAATTCCATGAATTGGGATCCAGATATTTTAAAAAAGGTTAGGTGTAAAATTCCTAGTTTTGTTATGATTACTTATGACACCTAGGCATCACCCATATAAGCACCTCAATATCTATGATTCTAAAAGATGAATAATTAATCTAAGTGAAACCAAAAAAATAGAGGGAGACCAAAATTTACTTAGTTAAAAGTGTGAAGTATTTAAAATTACATAATTCAGAAAGATTTACTGATGACTAATGAATAAGAATAGATGGAAAGAAACGATTCAAGTGATGAACCTCACATAACAAGATTAAGGCATTGATTATTATTGTTATTGTATATGTGTTAGAAGAAAACAATCAAGAGCAAAAGAAAGCAAAGAATCACAGGCAATCATCATTGAGAAGAGAAATGGAAGAGAATAAACCTGGGAACCAAAAAACTAGTATGACTAGACAATAATCCCATGAAAGGCCCATTTCCCACTTATCATTCTTTTGTGCAAGCACCAGAATTGCATTAAGCCCTTTATATGTATTGGTTTTCAAGTTATATCTCTACAAAAAAGAAATAAATAAGAAATATCCTCAGAACATACAACACTGGTTAGAAATTTACCAAGTTCAGCAACCATGCTACTTCATCAAGCCTTGAGATCACAATAGCCGTGCAACCAGCCTCAGAAAGATCAGATCTCAAGGAGGTTAATTTAGATGAGACATCCCTGCCTGCATATTCAATTGGATGCAATCTAATTGGTTCAGAAGGAGGCTTTGGCCGTGAATCCTTCCAGACTTCATCGACAAGATTGAAATCATAAAGATAGACCAATTCATGATTCTTCTTAGAGATGGCATTTCTCAGTTCCTCTGCTGCATCAGAAGAAAATAGAAACTGCTGCCTTATTAGTGAAAGGAACTCCAAAAGTGCGACATGATTTTTAAAATAATATGATGAAGAGGGCCAACAAGACAAACTACTTGACCAAATAATGCATGATTGAGGCCCCGTAAGTTTAGATATAACAAAGCCTTTTACCATACATTTAAATTGAAGGTGAAAATTTGTTCTACATTTCAACATAATTTTAGTAGGAAATACTCATGAATCTCCCACACAGGTATGTATGCATGAAAGCACAACCTGGACAACTTCCAGGTATTCATTTGGAAGGTTATTGCAAAATCTGGAAGTGCTATTCCAGACAAGGATATGCTTATGCAGTATTTTTAGGCATATCAAATAAATCTAAATGCATTTAGTAGTCGATTTATCATTTTAAGACATGGGCACAGACATGCATATACCTGTATGGCTGCATCTACATGTGCCAGGCCATGTCCTGGCTATCTCTGCATAAGAAAGATTGTTAAAATGGTGCACGTCCTTCTTAGAAGCATTTGTCCTTCTCATCTTATGAAAACCATAATTTTTTAGAGGCTCAACCCAGGGTAAGACACAGATATATTGCCTAAACAATAATGTCCTTACAAGGAATTACAAGTGACCTCACTTCAACAATTATTGAGTCAACATCTCAGCAAGTTGAAGCTTGCACATTTCCTAGTCCAAGGATTACACCTCACATAATCACAAAAAGTTTTTGTTAGAGTTTATGAATAAATGCATCAATTTATGGATCTTAGAGTTAAGTTATTTGTTTTAGGTTTAATCCAACATTGTTGGTATTGTATTTGTCAATGAGTGGAGCATGTGAGATTTTTGAAAAAAGGGAAGTAGGAGAGAAGAAAAAGGAGGAAAATAAAAGTTTTCTTAAATATAGTGTCAAAATATTTGGCAGGAGTTTTTTAAAAAAAGGTTAAAAAAGAAAAAGAAATATTGATACATCTATCATCAACCTTTAATGTTTCTTCTACCTTTTTTCTATGTAAATCTCAACATTAAAGCAATCTTGCTCCATCAAAATAGTATTTGTTCTCTACGAGACAAGTGTTACTTTCAACATTGGGCAATGATGCTCCATCATTAATTTTTGAATAATTTGATGGTAGTTTATTAATGTTTGCAAGAGCTTATCTTTGCAAATTTTTCACTGTCTTCCTACAGGTACTCGTCTTTGGACTTTGCTAAATGTATGTCTCAAATATTGCCATTGATCGATGTTTATGTTTGCCTATTGTATGGTCAAAGAAATTTATTGTTGTTCCTGCTTTCATATTGATGAGACGATTATACCTACTTGTTACTGTTACTGCTACCATTATAGTAACTACTACAGTTTTTGCCTATTTGGTGTCTACCATAATTTTATATGTTTAGTTTTGTCATTGTTATATTTGAGTATGTTGCAAGTTGGATATCCTATATGCTTCAGCTTGAGGGAGTATTAGAGTGCATGAATAAATGAATCCTTATACAGATCTTAAAGTTATAATTAATTTTATGATACAAACCAGATTATTGTTGAACTTTGCCTTTTTCAAATGGTAATAAAGTGAATCTCACTAGATAAAATATCATGGATGTTTACATTGCAGTAATGTTGAAAATAAAAAGGGAATAATTGGGAATTTTCCAACTGACTTGGCATTGCATCATCATACATTGACATCACAATATTCACGTCAAAAATGTTTGAATTTGTTGATAAGCTTTTCATGAAAACAATCAGACTGCAAAATAGGTAGCCAATGGGGCAGAAGAAATTTACAGGATCAATTCCAACTCTGCATCCCGGAACAAGAACATCATTAAGCCATTCGCTTGTTGTAGGAACTCCAGCATTACCACTCCGCATAAGACTCCAACCATGATGGAGTTGCTTCTCCGCCTAATCGTTAACAGTATATTAGTAGCCAACAAATTTTAAGAAACTTTGTTACAGATAATCACTTTCACAATCCAGTGGCATGTCATGGAAACAGTAGCTCGTACCTGGAGAAAATATCGACCATCGGTCCAAAGTGACGCCTTGTCTTTGGTGACAACAGCGGTGCCAGCACTACCGTTAAACCCTGATATGAACGCTCTCCGCTCGAAACACTCCGCGATGAACTCACTCTACAAAAGAATAAATAAATATAATCAACGATTACAACAGAATCAGATCAGCGCAGCATCAAAACCAGCGGAATTTTTATTTATTTCTTTCACAGAAAACAAGGACCTGGTGAGCGTCTTCAGAGGGTATGATGTAGGCGTCGATTCCGATGCCAGGCCTGGAGAACACATACCGTAGGGCCCTGAGCTTCTCGTCCTCGGCGGGTGACGAACTGGAGCGATCCTTCCGGAGCTCGGAGGAGGGCCTAGCGGAGATGGGGCCGGCAGAACAGAGGACTTGAGGGAGTGCACTGGTGGCAACGCTCCTGCTGCTACGGGATTGGATGATTAGGGCGGTGGGTGAGAGGAAGCGGAAGGTACGGTTTGGGAATTGGAGGCGAGGGGTGGAGAGAGAAAGGAGGGAGGAGCAGAGAACCGCCGCCGCGGCTTCCATGGGGAGGGGATGGAGGAGGATGACCGGGCGAGGAGCGAGTGAAGGGGAGAATTTTTTAATTAGAAGGTTTTTTTTTTAAAAAAAACAAAACGATGATCGGTAAAATGAGCCAAGGGATTGGATGATCGAGGAATTTTAAAAAAATATATGTAATAATAAATCATAAATTTCCTTCTTCTTCTTTTTTCTTTTATGTATTTTTAAAAATGGAGTACTTAAGGCATGGGGGTAAGTGAAGAAGTCGTCCGGCCCTTGAAGGAGAAGGTGCAAAAGCGTGGAGGACATAAAAGTGGTACGTGCTTTCTTGGGGTTAAAACCAGGTATTACTAATGTTTTATAGCAGGTTATAGAAGTTGGGCATGCGGTACGGGAGGCTTCACCATTGAATACCAGAAGGGATGGTTGAATTCAGCAATTGGCTCCCTATCAAGGAGTGTGGAAGGAGGAGAGCTTGGAATTTCTGCGACCACAGTTACAATGATCAAGCATAACTAGGAGAGGGTTAGTGTCTGACGGAATTTAGATGACGGAAAGGAAAATTATTGAATTCCATCAGAATGCTGTTAGTGTGCATTACACTTGACGGAAAGGAAAGTCAGATTTTACCGTTGTATAAAATCCAAAAATTTCTTTTACCGTTAGAAAATTTCCGATCGCCCCTATTCAGAAAATTTTTCTCCCTCTCTCGTGTCTGACGGAATTCATAAGACTGATAAAGAAGATTTACTTGAGAACCTGCTAGATGAGTTGGAAGAGTTAAATATTATTGATGACATACAACCAATAAGAGAGATACATATAAAAAGCAATGTCCAGGTTCGAATGACTTAAGAACAAAGAAAAGAAATGACAGATAAGATGCGAGAAGATATGATGATAGTAATGTGAGATGTAAGAACTAGATGATATTATTTCGTAATGTAATATTTTAATTAAAATGTATTTGTATTTTTCGAATATTAGTTGTAATAAATTTTTGTCAGAATTTCCATCAGAATTTTTCGTACTGCACTAAACCACTTTCAGAATTTTCCTTTTCCTTTCCGTTACAAATTTTCCATTTCCTTTTCGTCAGAATTTTACTTTTCATTTCCGTCAAAATGAAAAGCTGTAACGTAATTGAATTTGAACTCATCCTATTATCTGCAAATAGATGGGCAAACAAATAGTGGTGAATCGTTGCGTCGAACAATACTTGAGATGTTTTCGTACATTTAAATCTTAAAAGATTGGAGTTGGTGTAGACAAAAATTTTCTTCGTACAAATATCTGAACTTTCCCCACATTTGAAGTCATCTCCTTACGAAATCCAAGAATCTCGTCACCTTTGTCTCGCCCGTACACCCTCATCTTGCCTAAACACATCTTATTGACTCTCTCGAATGCAAATCATCGTTATCTTGATTGAATGCATCTCCAACACTCGCTGACATCACCTACTTTGACTTCCATAAGCATAAATCTCTGTGAGCTTCAACTATTTCATGTTCCCCTCATTTTAGAAACCTTCACAAGTTTCAGCCCCTTCCTTCTACTTACATTGACCTTCAATGTTCTCTTTACCTATGTTGACGTTATCACGATCGAGCGTCCCTACCATAGAAATTGATGCTTCCATGACCTTCCTTGACTATGATCGACCATATTTGAACATCTCGACTACGACCTTCTCCTTGATCCTCTTCTGATAGAAGCTCCTTCTTGTCACAATAAAAACCCATCAACTATCTTATACTTGATTTTGTTAATTGGTCAATTGATAGTTTATCTTAAAATGCATATTTTTCATGTTTTGATATCAGATATGGATATAACAAAGCAAATGTCAAGGTTTGATCTTGAAATGCCTATGTTTGCCTTGTTTGTATAGTTGGATGAGCACCCTTTTGAACCTTTTTTTTTTAATCAAATTGTTTAGTGTGCATTGAACCCTTTTTTTTACATAGTATATGATAACTTAATTATTTACCAGGTAACTTAGTTTCTTATATCTAACGGTTGTTTTTTCTGACATCTAGAAAATCATTTTTGTAGCAAATAGAAAACATCATAAAACAAGAGCATTTACCCAAATGCATTGAATATACAGCCTTGTATTGCAAAGACATGTCTAGTGGCCATTTAATTGTTATAAACTTTCTTATTATGGGTGGATCTTAAATGATTGAGTTAGGACAATAAAGATAACAATATTTGTAGTTATCTCCGGTTAGTGCACTTAAGAATACAAAAAATACTATCATTACCATAAACACACATGTAAAATAGTAACTTGTATCTTTATCAATGATATATTGTTTTTAGATTTGACTACAACTAGAGAAATGTGTTAAGAAGAACTTTGAGATTTATTAAAAAAAGAACCACGCTTGTGACTATTTCAAGTGAATAACATAGATTTACTATACTTTTGTGGATGATTATTGTTTTCTTTGTGAAACTTGTTAAACTTTATTGAACTTATCATTTATATATATATATAGAATTTGTTAGCGATTATAGGACTTATCATTTATAGGCTATGCAATGATGATTATGGATTAAAAGAAATAAAAGGAAGAAGGTAGTAAATATTTATGTGGAGTGATGCTTTTGATTACCATCTCCTAACACACCGTTACACTCTGGATTTTTAGCCAAATAGTCATCTCCGAACAACGCATTCTTTCACTAGATTTCTTTTTGGGTTATCTCTCAATTGGGATTTAAATGTTTTATGAAGTTCCTTGCAATAATTTTTTTGTAAAATTCTTAGGTGTATTGATTAGTGATTAATTTACATTAGTGGCATACACCCGACCCTTCTCAATGAAATTGCCTTATTTTACAAAAAAAAAATTACTGTGCCCTGAGTTAGATTAGATGTAGTATATATTAGTAAAGTATCCCATGTAGGACCTAACAATAAAGTGAAGTATTACAAAATAACGTTAGTTAAATAGCATTATCATACTTGAATATATCAATCAGATGCTTAATCAGAAGAACAAACACTTATAAATATGTAGGAATAATTTGCTTACATTATCTAATCGAAGCTTATATTATATTGATAGATCAATGCTTATATTAATCCATTAGGATTAATTTGTAGGATTCAAATTCTAAGAAACAACTTATTCTTGTGCATTAGTTTTTGCACAATCATCTTTTTAGCATTTTCATTGTTTTCTTTCGTTATAGAATATGTTAAAACTTATAGTCCACTTGTTAAACTTGTTATAGTTACGTGAGATGGACGTGAGTTTTAAATCATTCTATATGTAATATTTGTATTATTTATATTTATGTCATAAACTTTATTAATATATTAGATGTTAATTTTTAATTTTGAAATATAACAATTGATGATATGTTATGTTCTACTAGATTATGAATAATATTATATAACTTTATTTCAATCATTATTGTTTATGTTATTATTAATAAAATAAGTTCACTTAATAATAAAAATAAAATAGAATTAATAAAAAATTTTAAAATATAATTATTATAAAGTAAAAAAATAGAGTAAATAATAAATAATTATTAAAGTAATTTAATTCTAAGCATTTCGTTGAATATAAATAATTTTAAAAATCTTAACTTTTCGTTATATATATAAATATCTTAATTTTTTTTAAGATTCTAGACTTTCAGTTTTATTTCTGAAGTTTCTAACTTAAACAAACGAACTTTTAATGTCATAAGAGAAAACAAAGTTGAAACCATCTTCCTCTTCTTTTTGTCATTTAATAACCATCGATTTATCACATGCTTAATATAAAATTCTCAAATATTTATATATTTATGGACGAAGTTGGATAATTCCGTTTTCGACCTCTGCCCTTGTCGTCGGTAGCGTCCACGGCCGGCGCGACCTGATGGACCTCCTCAAGCGTGAACTCCAGCGGAAGCGCCAGAGCCTCCAGTCCGACTTCGGCGGCAAGAAGCTCCTCAAGCGTTCCGAGATTGAGCAGAAGAATCTCCAGAAGCTTCGCGAGGAAGAGGAACGCGAGCTCCGATCCAAATCCAGATCCAACCCTAGTCCCTCCCCTTCCTCCTCCGCCGCGGCTGACGCCAACACCAAACCCAACACCTCTGACCAGGATCATTCCGCCTCCAAGAAACCTTCTACCGAAGAGCAGCGCATCGATGAGCTGGTGCTTCCGAGGCAGGAGGTGGTGCGCCGCCTCCGCTTTCTCAAGCAGCCCGCCACACTTTTCGGCGAAGACGATGCCGCCCGGCTCAGCCGGCTTAAGGCGACGCTCAAGTCGGGGGTGCTGGAGATCGACAGCGACATGACGGAAGGGCAGACGAATGATTTCCTCCGGGACATCTACGAGCTGCAGAAGCGGCAGAAGGTGGGTTCCTTTATGCACGGCGATGGCGGCAAGAGGAATAGGGGAGATGGGGATAGGAGAGGTGAAGATGATAGCGGGAATGGGGACAGCGATGGCAATGGCAGCGACGCTGGCTTGTTGTCGGGGTTGGACGCTGACAATAATGACGCCAAAAGGATGAATGCGAATTTCGAGGATCTGTGTGACGAGGATAAGATCCTGGTGTTCTTTAAGAGGTTGCTTAATGAGTGGAATCAGGAGCTGCAGGACACGCTGGAATTAGAAAAGAGGACTGCCAAAGGAAAGTCAATGGTCGCTACATTCAAGCAGTGCGCCCGATATCTTAATCCTCTCTTCAAGTTCTGCAGAAAAAAGGTGACCTCATTCTGTTTTGCTCCCACTTCTTTGCTTCATTTTTGACATCCTTTCACCAGGATTCTAGTATTTCACTTTTCTTGTTCGATAAAGATCTAGGATGGCGCAAAGAGGGCGGTTAAATTCAACTTTGTTTATTTATTTAGCTTGCCTTAATATTTCTACAAAAAGAAATTTTAAACATATTTACTTATTCTATGGATCTAAAAGTCTAAGGCTTCATCCAGTTTAGATTATAGGAAGTCTAGATTACACGTAAGTAATAGTATACACATTTTACAAGATAACGGAAATCAATTTGACCATGAAGTACCATAGATGTACTGTAAATTATCATGTTTGGTTGAGATTATACATATTTGGTTATAGAAACAAAAATGCATAATCCAAATGATAATCTCGTAATTGAACAAAAAATTGGATAATGTGTTTATGCAATTTACAACTAAGTGTTTGTTGTTTAATCATTTTGATAAGTTAGTTTACATTATTTATTTATGTATTTTTAATTATTAATATACATAAAAATGTATAAATAATTATACATATACCCATTTTAAAATAAAAAATATATTCATATGGGTTGCCTAGGAACCACCTAGGCGCTCAAGGTGTCCAAGGCTTCTGCTTGAGCTTGTTGGTACCTTAATAACCTTGCAAATTATAATGCTATTAGAAGAAATTTCCCCATCCTTACATATGACTAGATTCAAATTTATAGTCCTGAGGGATATTTTCAAAATGATTTTAGCAACCATTTTTTCAAAACTAATAAGATCGTAAAGCATCATCTTTATTTTGAAGAGGGTAACAATGCTTCTTATCAGCAATAAATTAATAATAAGTCACAATCAAGATAATGCTAAGTTTTGATCAAGAAGATTGCAAACTAGTATAAAAGAAATCCCCTAAATCATATATAGTCAAAAGGTTAAACCCCCCAAAGATCAAGAAAAGACAGATTGATAAGTGATCACCCCATTGTTGCCCGTGACTGTTGAATTTGGCCTTAGAAGCATCAAGTACTACTTACAAATTAAAAAAATTTGTAGAATTTGGTGCTTGAGACATGAGTTTTCTTTGCTACAGTAACAAGGCTTACTTTTGAAAAAATTCTTCCAACAGGTCTAAGTTTAAAATTATTTCAAAAGGTTTTCCATGTTCAAAATTGCACTTTCAGGATGTTTTCAAAATTCTTTTAGATGTGTTGAAAAAAAAAATCACTAGACATTTTTCAAACTAGAAGGAATATTCTTTTCTCCTTTTTAATTCCAAAATATATCAATATTTGTTCTCCTAATTTTTCCATTGTATGGCTTATACTTCATCCAATTTATTTACTTATTGATCTGTTTCCTCATTAGATTCTAGTTTGTCATCAGATTTTTTTTATTTCCTCTTTCCACAGGAGTTGGTTGTCAACATAGTGTAGTGAATCATTTAGTTTTTACCTAAAACAATGACGAAAATTTCATCCTTATTGTTTATGTTGGTGACATTCTTGTAATTGACTGTGACGTTACTGTAGAGAGCAATGATAATTTGTGAAGCTACTTGTTCTCAAAGACAGTTTAATTTATGTACTTCCTTAGGATTGAATTTACCTTTGATAATGAAAAAAGGATGTCAAGAATTTATGCTTTGACTTAACAAGAGGCAGACTAATTGGGATGTTTATCTTTAAACCTTGAGGATGTTGGATAATATATAAGGGTGATGATTAGCAAGCTCATGTCTAGACATATCTTATGCAAATGATCTAGTGGTCGTTCATTGAAATAGAGCTCTAAGAGCATGGATATATATTAAAAGTACTTTAAGGACAAGCTGTGTATGAGAAGTAGCATGAACATCTTTACATTGAAGTGTGCTTCGATTTGGGGGATAAAAGATCCATGGAATCCACTTCTATTTATTGCATCTATGTTGAGGGAAATTCTCTCACATGAAAGAAAGAAATAGAATGTGGTTTCTAGATCTAATGTAGAGATTGGCTATAGATTCATGGCTTTGATTGCTTTTGAGATTTTGTGACTCAAATCCTTGGTTGAGTGAACTAGAATTCTTGGTGCAACTACTTATGCCAATGCCTTTTGATAATGAATGTTATCATTCTCAACACCAATAATCTAACAATTTGAAATCATGAACATACTAAGCACATTGAAGTTGATTATCAATTTGTCACTATGTAAAAGCAATTGTTAAAGGAATTAAATCTACTCCTAGTACATATTTTTCTAAAAAGTTTGTAAATATTAGTGTTATTTTTCGCTGAATTCAAACTTTGGATATTCCTTTCTTGAAGACCTTATAAGTGAAAAACCAACTACGTCTATTGGTTTTTCTCTGAATAGTTTATCAGATATCTTTTACAATGAGAGTGTAAGCGGTATAGGTGGAGAAATGGATGTCTGTTTAACGTTAACCATTAGCTAGCCTATGTATACTGGGTAAACATTCATCATCAAATTGATGTTGTTTCTTCTCTCAACAAGAGTCTTTGTCCCTTAGTTCCATATTGGAAGGCAATTCGTGTGCTATTCTTTCTTCTTTTCTAGAAGTTCTACATTGCTTAACGCTTGTGACTTCAACTTGATCAGTTGAAACATGGTTAGGAACGAACATTTGTTTAGAAATCAAATTATCGATGCTAGTGTTTTGTTCATTTCATATTGCCATAAGCATATTAATTTTGGACATTGACTTTTGTTTCACTAATGACCAGAGGATTTTTGCCAGCCCTTATATTGAGTATTATTTCTCAATGACACCTAATACAGGTTCTTCCCGATGACATTCGTCAAGCATTGCTTGTGGTTGTCCAATGCTGCATGAAACGTGATTACCTGGCTGCAATGGATCAATATATCAAGGTGGCCATAGGGAATGCTCCATGGCCAATTGGAGTGACTATGGTTGGTATCCATGAACGTTCTGCCCGTGAAAAAATCTACACGAACAGTGTTGCACACATCATGAATGATGAGACTACTCGAAAGTACCTGCAATCTGTGAAGAGATTGATGACATTTAGCCAACGGCGGTATCCCGCAGATCCATCAAAATCAGTGGAGTTCAACAGTTTGGCAAATGGGAGTGACTTACATTCACTTCTGACGGAGGAAAATACAGGTACTGCTAATCCAGTTTTTGAAGAAAGACTCCGACTTACGGCTGCATCAAAAAGGGATTAGAACTTTTGCAGTTGATTGATTATTTTAGTTTATGTGTTGGCCTTTCTCTGAAATAGTTTCGATATGTTTGTTTCAAAACGTACACATGCTTGTGAAGGATTGCAAGCTACAAGAAATTGTCCACATAACATCACATTCTATGGTTAATCTGAATATTTACTAGTAATTGGTCTGATCAACATTTTATAAAATTGTTGCTGATATCCTAAAAGAACGAACTTGAGTGTGTGGGTATCTGTTTCTTTTTCAGATTTTCGTCCATGTTTTTGTTCTAACGAAAATCTTGAATGTAAAAACCTTACCAGGACGTTGCCATTGCCGACCGTTTTCGTTTGATGTATCATCTTCTTCAGCTTGTATTATATGTTGGTCTGTTTATTTGATGATAGGAGTAAGCCTTTACCCAAGGATAAATGTTTAGTAGCTACGTATACTTGATTTGTATTGGAGAGACTAGAGAAATGTACGAGAAGTATTTCATGTGTCTTAAAGATCAAATTAAAAAATTTAAGTTAAGAAAATGGAGATAAAAAATCATGAGCGGGAATGCGCGAGAAAAACCGATCGATAATGTTTGTAAATCCGTAGTCCTTCATAACCTTAAAACCATTTTGAGAACTTCGCACGACTAGACCTAGAGGTGTCAATGGACCGGGCCGATTCAAAAAATAACAGTCTGTGTAGGCTACAGGTCAGGCTAGGTTGGGTTAAAATTTTTTTAATTTTTTTTGATAGTCCAGACCTAAAATTATTTCGAGTCAGGCTAATCTGGCTTGAAATATTTTCGAGATAGCCCAACTTATTGGATCGAAGTATAAGTTTTTTTTTTCTTTTATTTTTTTTTTCTTAGGTTAGACTAAAGTTCAACTTCGATTATACCGGTAGAAGTTTTTATTTTATTTTCTTTTGATCAGACCAAAGTTAGGATTGAAGTTTTTTATTTTTTATTTTTTTTTGTCAGATCGAATCGAAGCACAAACTTCGGTCTATTTTCTTCGATTAGAACGAAGCTCGGACCGAAGTCTTTTTTTATTTTATATTTTTTTTGATACAATCGAAGTTTTTTATTTCTTATTTATTTTTTTTAGTCATATCAAAGCTTAGACTTCAGTCTAATTAAAGTTTTTATTTTTTTATATTTTTTTGGTCAGGTCTTATCGAACTATTTATTTCTTTGATCAAACCGAAGCCTATCCTTCGATCGATTTGGTCTGACTAAAGTTTTTATTTTTTTATATTATTTTGATCAGATCGAAACTTAGACTTCGGTCAGATTGAATTTTTTTTTCTTTTATTTATTTCTTCGATCAGTCTATATATCTCACCTTCGATTCAACCTAAAGTTTATTTATTTTGATTTTATTTATTTATTTATTTTTTGATTTTAAATTAAAATAAAAAATAAAAAAATGATAACATTATCTGATAATCAATTCATCGTTAAAACATATTATTTTATTTATAAATATATGAATATCAAAAATAAGTCATCATTCATTCATCACATTAACATCAATATCAATACATTATCAACAGACCATTCATATAATTCATCATCCATTAATACATTCAAAGATAAGTCATAAAGTTAAAATAATTATTTTATTTTTGAATTTAAATTAAAAATACATTATTCTTGTAATTACATCAAATATATTTATATTTAATATACATAATTATATTTAAATTTCAAATTCATCAACAAAGTCATCTTTTTGTTACTGTCCACGAACACGAGCAAACTCTTAATCTTTAACACACATTAATGCTTCTAAAATATCATATTTTAATCTTGTTCTTCTATCATCTAATATATTACTATTAATACTAAATGTATGTTCACATGTTACAGAATAAGTTGGAATTATTAGTAAATTTCTAGCCATTAATGATAAAATAGGAAATGTGCATTTTTATGTTTTTCACCAATTTATTACATTAAAATTTAGAAAATCAGGATTATCTCTTATTAAATAGTTATGATTAATATTATTAAAATTATTTAATTCTTTCCTATTTATTACATTAAAATCACTATATTCATCATTAAATACACTATAATCAATTATTGATAATGATGATAATGGTTGTGAAAAATAAGACATATTTTGTGTTTGTTGTTGTCTTCTATATTTTATAACATACATATCAAACATATTATTTAAATTTTCTTCTACATTTTCCATTGACACATCAAGTTCTACATTTAAACAAGTTTGTATTATATTTATTAATTTTTTAACAACTTTTACTTTAGTCCTAAGATCTAAACAAGCACTTAATGTATATAAGAGAGGTATCTTATTCCAATATTTTAAAAAAATTTCTTTCATTTTGAAAACTATAGGTGCAAAAAATGATAATTACTATAATTATTAAAAACTTTTGTAATATTATATAAGTGGAGAATTGCATAAACAGATGTACAATAATATATTTCTGATAAATGTTTTGTTGCATTATAAAATGGTTTTAAAAATTTAAGAAAACAATTAGCTATTACAAAATCATTTGCATCTAATAGTGTTGTACTATCATCTATTCTACCATTATAATAAGTTTTTATAGCTTCTTTATAAGGTAAACAATTATTTAACATTAAATATAATGAATTCCACCTATGAGAGACATCCATTGTAAATGTTTTATGTGGTAATTCAAATGAATCACATACATAATTAAATTCTTATTGTCGTCTACCACTAAATAAAATGTAACATAATGCAGTTCTAATATTTTCTAGAAAAGGTTTTAATTCTTCAACACCTACTTGAACTATAAGATTAATTATATGACATATATATCTTTGGTGAAATAAATCAAAACCATTTGGTGGAGTTAATCTACTTTTAAACATAGGGATAGTTGCATTATTACTAGATGCATTATCAAATGTTATACTACCTATTTTTTCTTTAATTCCATAAAATTCAAAAATTTCCATAATAGTAGAAAAAATATTTTGAGCATTATGTATATAATTTATTCTTCAAAATCCTATTAATCTTTTTTGTAAAACCCAATTATCATCAATAAAATGTGTAGTAATAGCAATATATCCTACTTCACTTCTACCCTCCCAAACATCAGATGTGCATGCTATAGATATGTTAATAGAATCTATTATATTAACTAATTTCATTCTAAGTTTATTATAAAGTTCAATAATATCTTACCTAGTTGTATTTCTAGAAACTTTTTTAAATTGTGGACAATAAGCTTGTGAAATATATTCTTGAAAATGTTGACTATCAACATAATTAATAGGTAGATTTTGAACACCAATAAATTTAGCATGTAATTCTCTAGCCTTATTAGGATTATAATGCTATTATGTTATATTACCTTCAATGTTAAAATTAAGTTGTGTTTGAATCATTTTATTTTTTTCAAGATTTTTAGATGAACAACTAATTACATGTCTAGATAAATGACTTGTACCACTTGAAGCTTTGCATGAAAAGTCTGCATTGCAAATGTTGCAGTAGGCCCTCTCCACCATATTACCATCTTCCAACTTTTTCATATTTATTGTAAACTTTGATCATAAATTTGACCTTCTTCTTGATTTAGCATTAGTAGTTGAAGTTGATGCTTCACCTTCTCCTGTAGTTTTAGCTTGAGAGAATTGTTGTTCTTGGTTAAAATTATCGCCATCATCGACAACACTATTGAAGATGAAGTCGTTGAAGTTGTGCACCATTTTTGCAAAGAATTTGACTTGAGAGTTGAAGAAAGTTGAAGCTTAAAAGATGATCTTTGTATTTTGTAAAAGAAAGAGAGAAGATTAAATGAATATTAATTGTAAAAAAAATTCTAACTTTCTTTTCTATTTATAAATTTTTCCATTACTATTCCTCTCTCCCTTTCATCCTTTATCTTCTCCTTTTTTTTTACCGTTGGTTTAAACATTCATTTTTTACAAATGTTATTTCAATGTTTATTTTTTACAAACGTTATTAACGAATGTTGAAATAACGTTCGTACTTTTTTTTTTCTTTTAACATTGTTTCAACGTTCACCTTTTTTACAAAACATTGAAAATGTTACGAATGTTCGACTTGAATTGGCCCGCGAGCTAACTTGACTCGACCCAAATTAACCTGCAAGTCAAATCGACCCGATCCAAATCAACCTACGGGTCAACCCAACTTGCGGGCCGATTTTCTAATATATTATAACCAAACTTGACCCAATTTTTTAAATTAGGTCAATTGTGTTAGCCCATAATAGGTCAGGCTAGGTTAGCCTGCAATGGCCTGACCCAATTGACATCTCTAACTAGACCTAATCTTGATAAATTGTTGAGAATGTGGGGTATGTTTGTTTTGCCGCTCTAGTGGTGTTGCTTTATAATTATCTCTTGTGAGAGCAACACTTATAGATAAAAATTGAAATCCAGAAAAGACATTTATCTGTTGTAACAAGTGTCTTTTCCGTTTTTCAAAATACATTTCTCAAGTGATGACATTGTTTGGACGATGGCCAATGTGCTTCTTCTGTCGAGTGAGTTTCAGGTGAGTTGTACGTGTTTAGTTGGTGTGGACAAGAGACTGCAAGGTTGATCGGTTTTCAGTCAATCTTAGTTTCAGCGAATTCTTGATGTAAATCCCTTTTACAAGTGGAAGAGGGACAAACAGATACAATGCGTGTGTACTTATGCAGCTCTTACGTAAATCCCTTTTACAAGTGGAAGTGGGCTTTTAAACGAAATATGATTGATATTCAATAGCAAGATGAACTCAAACTTGTTTTTGCAATTATATTTTCTTTTGTAACATTTTCTCCTTTTTATTTAAATTTTTCGCTAATTGAGGTGGGTTCGTTTCTTTTTTGTTATTTTACTTTCATTTTTTTATAAATAAAACAACTTGTTATAGAGTGAGTCTTGATGTAATTTAAGAGAAAGTTAGTATAGATAAGAAAGTAGAGAAAAATAGGTGAAAAACAAAGTAAGGGAAATTTTTTTTTTTTTTTCTGATGTTAAGTGTCGATAGGAAAGTAGAAGAATTATTTTTCCTTACTTTTTAAGTATAAAAGAGATTTATCATTTTGGTCAGAAACCTAAGGAAACTTTTTTTTTCTACGAAACTTGTGTAGACAAGTTATTTTTCAATTCCTTAAGGAAAAATTAATAAATAAACAAATAAAGAAAAGAGAAGAAAATAAAAGTATAAAAATTATTTATTTATATAAATTATTAGTCTTATTTATTATCTTAAAAATAAATTTAAAATATAAAAATCATTTATTTATAATCTATATTCTTTTATTTTTCTCTTACTTAATGTACACAAATACTTTCAAATTTTCTAAATTTCTTAAATTTTTCTAAACTTTCTAAAGATATACTAACATCTTCAAATTTTTTAAATTTCTTAAACTTTTTTCGGTCACTCGTTTTTCAAATTTTACTAAAATTTCTGGTGACTCTGACACCCCTAAGAATGTAAAAATATCTCTCGCCTTCACGCGGTATGATTCATATCAAGCATGTATATATTTTAGGCTCACGGCAGAAAAAGCCACTGCACCTGATGCATCATCATCTTAAATCAATCACAATACAAATGTAAGACTATACATATATATATATATATATAGAGAGAGAGAGAGAGAGAGAGAGAGAGAGAGAGACTGCACTCCGTCACCATCTGGTTTCGAGAAGGCCATGAGCTTTCCAGTACTTCAAGCTACACCCTCAAAGAGCACCAGTGACAAGTGGGTCTTCATTGTGGCAGGTGGGCAATGAGCAGCGTAATAGAAGGTCTTGGCAATGGCGAGGAAAGTCTTGTTGGTTTCGCCGTCCACTGCCCCGATGCTTTTCACCACACATCGCAGAATCTCCCGCATCGATGAATCCACCGACTCCGTTCTCTGGTACTCTGTCTGCTCAGCGTCGTTCGACAGGCGGCGGTGGTGAAGGCGGTGGCAGATGGAGGCAGTGAGATGGGCAATGCGAGAGCACTGCTGGTGCGCTTTGCCGTTGCCGGTCAGAGACTCTTCCAACAAGAAGCGGCCGGCGCATATCTCCAGCGTCCGGGCAAGCAGGAGGCCCCGAGCGTCGTCGCCTTCGTCCACCAACGTCACTAACCAGTCTTCCCACTGCGTCGAACACGTAAGGAAAAAGGTCGAGTGAGTCTAATTAATCAAACAGAAGACGATCGATGGACTTGAATGCGTTCGCGGTCTAGATCTCTCTCGTCGATGTTGTGTTAACTGTTGTTACCGCTTGTCTGAGATGGTTTCGTATCTTTGGGTGCTCCGACGAGACGCCTCCGGCTGCTTCGAGTGCGATGAGGTCTATGACGTAGTGAAGTGCATCCTTGAGCGGGTTCTCCGCCGTCTCCGTCCAGCCCAGTCTGCAAACAAAAAAAAACAACAAGTACCATCGATATAAAAGCTCGATGAAATATTTTAGAAAATGATGCATGTAACTTTAATTAATTACCTCTTGTAAGCGTTGCGGAAGTCCACGACGAAAGCTCGTTTCATGTCATGCGTGGACCGACACAACAGGTGGAAGCTGACAACCTGCATGACCACCGCCGATCTGGCCCAGGCGAGCCTCTCGACTGACCTCTCCGGCTCGAAGACGCTGCACGCCGCCAAGAAGAAGGCCTCCAACGCCTCCTCTCGCCTCACGCTAAGCTTCAAAAGTCTACACCCCTCCAGCCATCTGCGTACAAGTACGCAGTCGTTGATTTGTGTTTCAGACCGAATCATCGTCGGCGTAACGTACACACACACACATATACATATATATATATATCGATCGATCATTCTCCCCACCTGTTTAGTCCTTGTAGCTCTTCCTGGTGAACGGCTTGGCATCGATTGAAGTCGACCTTCGCGGCTTCCAAATACGTCTCGTTGTTGACGTATGGCATTCTACGCACGGAGCAACGCAAACAAAGTGATGTGTACCGTACATGTCATATTACAAAGGGGTCCAAGGCAGAAAATCGTGGCGAAAGCCTTTGAATTCTAAAATTATTATTATGATCTATGATGAAAATTTATTTTCAAATCAATTAATTTTGTGATAAACCTTCGATATGATATTAGAACATGATTTACGCGTGTCAAACATAAGATATTTGTAAGCCGAAGAGGAGGTCACAAGTGCACCTCTAAAAGGACTCACATAGACTTCATACTATTATGTATTATTTTTTCATTATCAATTAATTTTCCGATAAACTTCCAACAAATACCTGTGTACCCTAACTCCTGTTTACCTGTACAGTGTCTTTCCAATCCAGACGTCCCTTTCTCCGCCGTACTGTTCCAAGTATATTCTTGCCTCAACTCGTGGCAAGCTTGCATACCACGGGAAATCCAATGCATATTCGACCTATTATCACATGCAATTTTTATTATATTTTTGTGTGAAGCTTACAAGTAATTCTGGAAAAAGCACTCGATACCTCGCCGGGCAGGTCCTCGGAGATGATCCACTTGTCCAAGAGCTGGTTGCTCGCCTGCTTCTGCCTCAGATACTCGTATGTGAATTTCCTAGCTTCCTCCAGAATGGATTCTCCGGGAAGCTGCACCTGTGAAGCCCTGTTCAAGTTGTACATCCCTGTTACTGCCTGGTTCGACTGCCCTTGAAAGCAGAAGAATTCTCCATCCTTGTGGAAGTTCCTGAACACATCTGCATATGTATTTATGCATCACCCAACCAATTCGGCAAAATCCCCTCTAATTCTATTGTCTTAATGTGTACATGGAGGACATCAAGCCACAACCCCTCTCCTCCATATGGCTCGCGCGTTCTTACCGGCGGAGACGTCGTATCCATGCAGACGAAGAAGTCGGAAAGCCATGGCGGTGTCGTCGACGTCGTGCACGTTCGTGTTCCTTGCCCAACAAACCCCGTCGTCCGTCCAGTACCTGTGAACGTAGTCCAGTGATTCCTTGATCTCCTGCTCCAAGTAGCGCGCGATGCCAAGTCGCTCCAGTCGGTCCACCGCCCATATGTGCTCGAACATGTCCACCGGATACACGTTGGGCACTACTCCATACATAAACATATATATATATACATATTAATCAATCGATCAAAGGAAATTAAGTACTTAATAGTCACAAACACACACATATATATAACATCATCATCGATTAACAAATATACCTCCTCCATCGAACCTTGCAACGATGCTCTCGAGATACTTGAGACAACCCTCGTCCTTTGTCTGCATAAGACCATACGCAGTGGACGACGGTGAGAAAAGAAACGACCCATTGGGACAACGCAGCCGGATGAGCTTCTTCCAGTCCAGGTCTGGTATGCCTTCTAGACTATGAAGAAGGGTTGTCGGCACCTCGTGCATCACATCTCTTGGAATCCTGCACCAACATCATAATTAAAACCATATATAATCAAGTGGATCGTGTTCCTTTCACTGAAAGAACTAAACCTGTGTATCTGTGTGTGTGTGTGTGTGTGTGTGTGTGTGTGTGTGTGTGTGTATACACGTTGATTCCTTGATGTCCACTTGTTACTACCGATCCATCGCGATGATGGAGCATGTTCGACTTTCTTCTCATCGTACATGACAAATCAATAATGTTTTCTTAGATAATGATCTTGAACTAAGATATTATGATCGATAAACCAATTAATAAAGTTGAGTTGAACCTGTTGAGCTTCAGGGTCTTCATGGCGTAGATCTGTTGCAAGGCCGGGGTGTCGTAAGGGAGATCAAGATCGATCTTGCGAGCCAGGTCTAGAATGGAAGGGAATGCTATCTCAAAGCCGATCGGCATGAGCTCCAGGTCTTTCTCCTCCAGCTTCTCCATGTTGTCTCGAAGATACTCCAAACCTGAAGTTAACAAAAGAGGGTAAAGATTGTTAGGTTAATTACTTAATTATTAGAAAATTAGATCAAAGAATATATAAAGATTGTAAGGTTATTCTAAAAGAAAACTTAACTACACAACATTCATTGTTAGTATTGGATGTTAATATCAAGATTGGGAAGAAAAAGACTAAGTACATATATAAGAATCCAGAATTAAATGGTATAATCTAAAAGATGAAAAGAAAACGATATTAAGAGAGAACTTATTAAAAGAAAGAATTTGGGACCTAGATGGAATGGTAAATAAACTTTAGAATGAATTAACTAGCTAGTATTAAAGAGATTGATAAAGAAATTTTAGTAAAGCCTTGAAGGGTAAGTTTTCCAGGTAAAGAAAGTTGTGTTAGTAGAACAAAGATGTTCAAAATATAATAAAAGAAAAAAAAAGTATGTCATAAAACCAACAATGAAAATTTTAGAAAGTATATATAAGCTGTAAACAAAAAGGAATGTTAAGAAAATTGTTAATGAAATTAAAAATAAGTCTTATGAAGAATTACACGACTTGATAGAAAAAAAAGTAAGAACAAGAAAATCATGTTACCGAGCCTACTAGGCTTTAGGGTTTCATGTATTGAAATTAGGACCTGAAATGACGTTGTTTCATGTAATTGAAAATCAGCAGCACCTGAGGAACACTTTGCAGGGCAAACGCCCCATGCCTTGAGAGCGATGACGCAGGCGAGGGTGTTGATGAGCCTGTCGTGCACCAAGAACCGATCGACGTCGCCCCACGACCCATCTGGGAGTTGGTTGTCGATGATCCACTGCAGGCACGACGGGAATTGGGGGCCATCCTTCCCTTTCATGTCCTCCACAAGTGCAACCCACGCCGTGTCGTAGGGAGATGCGTTTATCTCCCCATCACCCATCAAGCACAACATGCGTTTGATCTCATGTATCCACTTCCCCAAGATCTCCACTTGTGCCACCTTCAAGGAACACAATCATTGGTGGAAGCACGAGCGTAAGCAAAAGCACTACATTCCTAGAGCCAATACTTAGCTGCTGCCACATATATATCTTACAGTTTTAGTGTCAAACGAAAAGAAATCTAATGATCTGTCTGTACTTGTCCTTTATGTATATATATAAGATATCTGTAAAGATTCACAAACGAAAAAATTAAAATATTTTTATGACGATAATATTTGTCAATATTTGTCTATGTCAATGTCAAAAAAAAGTTTCTAAAAAGAAGAAAACATGTATAATTGTTATTCAGACAGTTATCATGCACGCTGTCGAACACAGAAGTGGCTTTCTTTGTTCAAGGTATCAATATGCTTGTCCTCTTGCTCTTTCCCATTTCTAAATGCGTTCTGGACAAAATCCATCTCGATCTAGTGCTCCACTTCCACTGACCACAGTTCCCCAGGGAGCATTCCCATGATCGATAGGGTGGAGACGATGCGTGTTCTATAAGCTGCCGATCGACTGTTTAGTCCTATATATATATATATATATATATATATAGCAAATATCAAGAATGACTTATGTTCTGTAGAGGAATGCCAGTGCAAGCCAGCAGCTTTTTGTCCGGAAACTTGAAGAAGGTCCCCGAACATCAACCATCAAAACTGATGTGCCATTCAATATAATACAATATATTGTTATAATACGTAGTATAGTTGTCAATTCTTTATTTTTGAATTTCTGCGAATTTCCTTAATTCCGATTAGACAATTTATATACCCAATGAAAACATGTGGTGGTGAAGTTTAATTCCCATGCTCTACACCAGTACTGTTTCTTAATTTTGAGTCGACCGAAGAAGACTTACCTCCACCCTGAGTTCTCCGGCATCTTGCGCAAGTTCTTTGTCCAGAAGCACATCATCGTCCAACCCTGCGCCCACATGGCCTAACATAACCATATATATATATATATAAGAGACTTGTGGAACATATATGCGCAAAAACACAAAGGTAATCGATTGATCATAGAGTACGCACGTACCCTGTGCAGCATTGGTGGGCATGGGCGCAGCATGACATCTCCCAAGATTTGTGGATGAAGAAAAGTAGGCAATCAGGGAGTTGTTGCCGAAACCTGAGGTCGGCCATCGACCGAGACAGACACAACGTAAGATTATATGTATATGTATCATGTGATCACACGACCAGTGTCGGAAGATGGATTAAACCCAGATAATAAATTAATCAAAGTGAATCGTGTGCATGCTGCTGATCAGGTATGCGAGAATTGAAGGCGGCAATGTTTAAAGTTTTCTGTGCATTGATGTAAGCAAAATTAAATTTTCCTTAAGAGAAATTTTTTTTTATAATGATATATTCACCCGATTAAGTAGAAGCTGTGAATATTACTGTATTGAGTTATATATTGAGTAGACATTACCATTGTGAGGTGAGATGAGAAAGGGCATTATACTATATATCCACTAATAAAGTAGCGGTGCACAAAAAAGTAAAGAAAAGAAATAATGTCACAACGCCCCTCAAGCTTTGTTTCCTTTCTTGGTTTGCTGCACGGGAAGAAGAAGAGGAGGAGGAAGAAGAAGAAGAAGGAGAAGAAGGAGAAGAAGAAGAAGAAGAAGAAGGAGAAGAAGAAGAAGAAGAAGAAGAAGAAGAAGAAGAAGAAGAAGAAGAAGAAGAAGAAGAAGAAGAAGAAGATCTAAGAAAAGATCGAGGAAGAGGAGAGGAGGTCTGGGCCGGCTCGCAGAAGGCCAGTGATCGAGCAGGAGAACAGGATGACTTGCCTGATGGGGGAAAGAAGGCAGCGGCGGAGGAGAGGCGCTGGCGGACGTGGGAAGGGAACGCTGAACGGCAGGGGGAATGGAAGACGTTTGGGGTGGCGGTGGATTGCATGGCTTCAGCACTTGTCCGCCTCCGAGCCTACGGCGATCTCTGGTTGGAGTGGTGGGGTCGTGTCTATAGATATATATATATACAGAGGATTATAATTAAGAAAAAATTAAAAGCCTAGAAAAATGGAAAGAAGATATTCGTTATAGATATCTTAGAAGGTTGAAAGTTAAACATGAAAACCATTTAGAATCATAATAGAAAAATAATACTATTTCTTTGATAACATTAATTTTTGTTACGATTTCATGACATTTTAAACTATTAAAATTTTACTACTTACTAAACGACCAACGAATATATATCTTGATTATTAATTTTTTTTATTGTCACAAATATGGTAAGTCTTGATTGCTGAATTGATTATTGGAGATTTGCAATCAACCATGTTTCCTTATGTGTTCAAACCTTAAAAATAAAAAAGTAACAAAAATGTATTATGTACTGTTCACAAATATATAGAACGAAAACATGCAATAATTTACTTGCCACAATGAGAAAGTTACAAAAATGTAAATATACAAAACCACCTTACGGTCGTTAGTGGTTATGCTTAAATTTAATTATTACAACCTATTTATACACTTAAAATTTAATCTAACAAAATAAATTTTAACATATTGAACGAAAATAGAATTTAAAATTCAAATATTTTTATATTTTAAAGAATTAGATAGAAATTAAAATTTAAATATTTGTGCACATGATAGAAGTAGATAGAATTTGAAATTTATATTTATTTATGATATAATTATTTGTAATTAATTCATTAATCAAGTACTTAATTAATAAATTAAATTAATTAATAAAAATATAATTAATTAATTATATTAATCAATTAACATGTTGCATAATGATATAATTAAATCTTTATATATAATTTATCAATAATCTTACATAACAAATATCAATAATAAAAATCTAAATATTCAAATAAAAGTTGACAATGGAATAAATACAATTACATAAATAAGAATTCATATATGATCATCCCACATCATAATCATGATATTTTCATAGAATTTATTAACTATTTCTTTTCTTTGTTCTTGAGTGTTGGTACCAACAATATTAACTATATCTTCTTATCATTCTATATTCTCAAAGTCTTGTAATATTGCATCATTTTAAATTTCTTGTAATTTGTCCTCTTGAGGTAAATTTGTTTTATTCACTTTACAAATAAAATTGTAAACTAAAAAACATGCTAAAATAATTTTTACTTAATTTTTTTTTTAAATGACATATATCCTCGTAATATTGTAAATTGGTATTTGACTACTCCAAACATGTGTTTGATTACTATCATCAACTATGAATATTTATAGTTAAAGTTTTCAATTACATTAGTTGATTGCTTATTTACTTCATATTTTAACAAGTGATATCAAATACCTCAAAATAGATATATAGAACTAAGCTTATTTGAAAATCCAATGTCAATTAAGTAAAATTTACCTATATGTAATTAAAGAATAATTAAATTATTTTTTTTTTTAACAATTAAAATTTACATAGATTATAAGTACTATATCTATTAGAACAACTAAACTATTGGATTGACTTGTTGCATCTTTAAGGAGTCAAGCAATAATAGTTGATCATTCTCATCTACTAAGAACATATATAAATTTTGTATTAAAATTGTAAGAGGTCAAAATATTTTGTGATAATTTCTTTCTTATTTCTAAACTGTGCATTTTTCTTCTCATAAATTGTAGTTTTAAAATGTGTACTATCAATAGCACTTATACAATCTTATTTGTACCAAAAATACATACAATTAATATTTAAATGAATAACATCAAATAAGCTTATGTAAAATAAAGGATGAATTGTTTACCTAAAAGTATGGATAAGCATTTAAGTCATTCTGAATTTAAACTTGTGTAGCTAAATCATATTTAGCTAAAAACAAATCACCCATTTTTAATATAGCATTAATCATTTCATTGAAATATATCTTGACATTCTATGTTGAGCGATGAAAATGCTCTCTAGTTATTCCATATATTTGATTTGTCCAATTGTTACTAAAAAATTTTAAGTTTCTCCTCTATAATTATATTCTATTATTTAATATTACTTTTGTATTTCTTAATAAACTACAAAATTCAGAGAAAACAAATTGACTCATATAATAAATTTTTCTATAATTATATACTTGATATGGTAACGAAGGTTCTAATAATCTTTACATATACTTTGTTCCTTCCTTTCCATATATAGAGTGATAGATGATTCAATTCCACTTGCAACAATTCCATATAGGAATTATCATGTTGCCATTATTAACTTTTTTTCTTTCTTTCTTTGTTCTTTCTCCTCATTAATAATTAACATAAAAGACTTCATACCTTTTTGTTCATGCATCTATACATGTAGAGAATATGAGCATATGAATAATAAGATATAAAGCATAACAACATTAGACATAATACCATCTTACACATTACATAACACAATATATAAAGAATGAGACATAACATATACAACCATAAAGGAAAAAAAACCATATCAAATTAATTTTGTTTGTTCATATTACAACTACCATAAAGGAAAAAAGCATATCAAATTAAAATTATCTATTACAACACAAAAGACAAAGGATATTAACAAAGTTCATATGATAAACACCCTAATGCAAAAAAACAACACATCATTTTAAGTTAAACTTCAACCATAATTGATTCATCTTTGATTCAATCTCTAATAATTGTATTGCCTTATACTTCTCTTCTTTTGTAAGATGTGAAAGGGAAAATAAAATTGTCATTGCATCATCTTCTTCATGCTCTTTTCTTTCTAAACAAGTCATCTTCTTCTCTTGCATCAAAACAATATTCTCTTGAACTTTTGTCATACATTATGTGAAAGTCATTTTTGCTCTTCACATTTACCATCTTTTCTTGCACCAAAGTCATTTTCTCTTATATTTGTGTCATACACTTTGTAAAAGTCATATTCTTCATATTTTCCTTTATGCCCTTACTAAAATAATTCATAAATGATACACTAACATCCTTCATTACAGTCATCATAAGTTATTCTAATTCAACATATGAATGTGGAGATTTTCCTTTTATGCATAAGTCTACATCATTCATAGGTGGAGATTATGCTTGAGTTTTAGAATCAAATTCAAAAAGATTTTGACAAGGTAGTATGTTCTCAAAGTCGTTTGTGACTTCATTTAAGTTAACAACTATTGCAAGATTTGATGTACTAATTCTAGTTAACCCTATTGCAATATTTTCTTTGAATATCATTTAAAGTTGATCAAATATTAGGCATGTCTTTTCCTTGTATTTTGCGCACTCTAAATGAATCTATTAAAAAAATAAATAAATACAACTTTTATAATTATTAGATGTTAAATAAAATGTGGATAGAACTAAACTAACCTTAACAAAATCGTCTCAAACTTCTTTTGAGATATTAGTATGTTTATGAATATAGGCTCATCTCTATCTACTTTGTGCACCAATCTTAATATAAATTTTATACATTTGTCTTCATATTTTCATTCGACTATCAATATTTTTCTTTTATATATTACTTTCTATATCTTTGTTGTAATTGTCTATTACTTTCATACATGTTTCTATTCATATCTTCTCATTAGGAGTTTTATCATTTTCCTCTTTAGTGACTTCATACAAATGATTCAATATCATCTCGTCTATTTGAACGTTCTAATTGAAGTAAGTTCTTCCACTACCTTTTTACTTATCATAACTTACTATTTTCTAGGAATGCACGTTTCAAACAAAAAGCAAATAATAAGAATATGTACACATTATTAAGTATACATGTCATGTGAAGTACATGATAAAATGAATGGTTGGCATTATTGATGAAGAAATAGGAAATATAAAATAAAGTACTACAAATAAGGCTAATACCATTGGAGAAGAATAAGATAATTGGATGAAATAGTAAGATAATTGGAGAAGAATTTTTCCATGAACTTAGCATACAATGAGGGGCATGAAAATAACGAGGTTTGTACAATTTCATGTTCTCACATATTTTGGGTATTTGCATGCATACATTACAAATTTACGAAATTATTTGTATACTACTGAACATGATTGGCATGTCCTTGGAAAATATTTTTTAGTGGCATGCAAATAAGATTCAATGGTATATAAATAATTTGATAATTGTTCAAGGGCGTTTAAGTAAAAAATTTATGTAAAAATATATAATCCTCTTCTTTTAGTCTGTATTTGTGTATGATATAGGATTGAACAGAATTGCTTCTCATTAAAACTATTATTACTATAGATTTTTGGACCCTTTTAATGTGGGTTTTTTATTTTCCTTACAATAGAGACTTAACTTCACCAATAAATTTTCTAAAACAAATCCAATTCCTAATTTAAGACTAATGTTGATTCATAGCTCTAATCCGAAATTTCAATCACAGGAATTCCAAATCCAATTGTATACTAATTCCTTGACAAGAAATAAAAGTTGGCATAGATATTAGTTATCAAACAGCCAAAATTGACAGGATGAATACGTGGATTGAACTACGTTGTAGAATGGAATGATTTCTGCAGCACTTGTTAAGGTCGCATTCCATGCTTCCCAAATTTTTTGATTGCCAGGAAATGACAACTAGGCACTGACTTCATGTTATATTATCTTATCTAGACTCAAGTTTGAGGTTCTTGATTGTTTCTTCTTGAGCACCTAAAGCTTTGCTACATATACAATTGATCAAGTCTTTTCCAGTTGGTTCATACCTAACAAAATAATTAAGGTACCGCTCAAGTTGCTGGCACTCCAAAATATGGTGGTGGAGTTATGACACTCCAATGTACATACACACTGCAAGGTATCATGTTTATATATATAAATGACTTCAGTGTGAAAACAGTCGGCACAAGAGGGAAAAATGGCTGCACCTCTGTCTATCTCTTTTATTTTGGAATTTACAAGTCTATTTTGGTTCATAAAGGAGTTGTCAAAATAGGATTTACGCCATTGAAACAATTATGAAGGCAACATATGAAATACAAGTGCAGTTGTCATATTTCGTTCAAGGAGTTGACAAAACAAGATTTTACCTGATGACACATTTCAAACTTACTTCCGACGAGTGGTGATTGCAAAACAAGCGAACCAAGTCCAAGCGAACGAATTGTTTGCGCTGACTGCAGGGATGCACGAATCACCACTCCGAGTTGTTTGCGCTGGAAGCGAAAGCGGGTGTGCGAGCTCGGAAGCTAAAGCAGGTGCGCGAGGGCACGACCAGCGACGGAAGCAGAAGCACGTGAGCTTGGGACGGAAACCGCGATTGCACAGACGTGCGACCAAGCGTGAGGGCACGACCAGCGGCGGAAGCGCACAAGCTCGACAGCGGAAGTCGCGATTGCACGGTAGCGCGAGCGAACAGTCAGCGTCGGAAGTAGATGCACCCGCTCGAGAGCGGAAGTGGGAGCGCGAGCTCGAGAGCGGAAGTGGTCGCTCTTGCCAGCGGATGCGCATGGGAAATGATTTGTGAATCTTTTTTTTCCCCCTGATGCAAAGCATGTATACTTTAAATTCATTTCCGTTCAATTTTAAAGCACAAATCTCTACTTAGATTTAAATTTAATCATCTGTTTGTGCATTTAAAATTTGAATATTATATAATTTAAATTTTACAAAATCTGATAGAAAAAATTTAAAATTTAGTTGTTTATACATAATTTAGAATTTGATGTAAATTGAAATTTAGATATTTATGTATACGATAGAATTCATTTTTAATAAAGTAATGAATTAAAATAATTAATAAAAATATAATTAACTAAGGAATGAGTTTAAGTTAATTAAATGAAATTATAACTTAGATAAAACATAAAAATATCTTAGTTAAAAGAAAAAATTAAATTGAATTGTAACTTTTATGTACAAGAATATCAAAGTTAAAAGAAAGGTTTTTGAATGAAGTTATAACTTAGATAAAAAATTTAAGAATATCTAAGTTGAAATACATCTCAATTAAATGGTTATTTAAAGAAATCTTACAAATAAGACTATAATAATGACATGTTGAATTCAAAAAATAATTTTTATATTTAAAATATTTTGAAAAATATAAAAGTATTTTAAGAAAATGTTAATTTTAATATTTATACTAAATTTTCCTATATTTGAAAATGTCATACCAAGTTTGTATAACATTTTGCCCCTATTTGAATTATGTTGTTTCATTTTTTATTTTCACTTTTGATTTTGGCATTATTTTCTTTATAAATCATATATTTAATCTTGTTAATTGATATATCAAAATTAAATTTGATATGTTATTTTGAGCATTCATAATAAAAATACCATGAATGTCTACGGAAAAATGAATTTAAGTATTTTTACAATTGGAAAAAAAATGTCAATATAGATATTCACATCTTTTGATATGAATAATTAATTAAAAATAACCTATCAAATTTATTTTCAAAATATTGTCTTACCCTTTAATGAATTATAATGTTACATCTTACATTGTCACTTTTTGGTTTTATGAAAATCTATTTTCATCACAGATAATCATAACAATTTTATAATAAGTGTTTAAAATAATATATTAAATTTGATATATATATATCATTTATTAAAACTAGATATTCATATTTAACTTCTTATTTAATTAAAATTAGGTGAAACTTACAAATGAAGCTAAAAAAATATGATAATAATATTAAAAAAAAATATAAAGGAGGTGTTACGAGCAAACCAAAATATTTCTTCGATTTGATCTGAAATTAAAAAAAGAGAGTCTATTTCACTCGATTCAATCGAACCCTTAAAATAAATAAATAAAATATTCAAGAAATATTTAGTAATTCATTTTTCCAACCTTTATTCTTAATTGAAATTCAATTTATCAAAAAATTTAAATTTCAAAATGCATAAACAACTCATCATTCAGAATTTGATATAAATTTTTTTTAATTTCATTAGATTTCAAATATACAAATTCTACTTAAAGGTCAAAAATGAATATCACTCTTTTAAGAACATATAGGTCATCATCCAAGGCCATCGTCGATTTTTAAAATCTAAATTTAAAAAATCAAAAGAGCGTTCGTCACATGCAAGGCAACTGATAACAAATCAGTAAGTAAAATAGATCTGCAGTATTTGAAGTTCATATTCGACAAAATATAATATTATTTAAGGGCAAAGCAGAATCTCGTGAATTATCCTCTAATGATGCGGACATATTTTGATAATCTTCCATATTTTCATCCATTCAAACTAAAGATATACATTATCATTGAACCAAAATAATTTGTCTAATGATATCACATGAAAAACAAAACTAACTGTGTGGATATTGCCATTAGACCATTATAAATATAATATAAATTTTTTATTAACTAACTCTGAATTATCCTTGATCTAAAGATGTTTAAGTTGGTCAATTTCTACTAAATTTCAGTCTTTGATTTTTAAACCCATAAATACCAACAAATAGAGCTCGAATTACAATCAAATTTGATCGATCGTGGATTATACTTTAGACTAACCATCCACGTACTTATTTTTTATTTTTGAAAAAATTTTCAACGTGGTGTAGTAGACTATACTTCAGAACTCGTACTTTTGATTTTTAAACCTATAGATTATTTTTATTTTTTATATTTAATTATGCATAATTATATCTTATGGTAGATTAACCATCGATTAATTTCCAACGTCATTTTTATATCAGCAAATAAAACATCGATCAATGGTCCATACTTCTTCTTCTTCTTTTTTTGCAAATTAACGGTCCATACTATGCATGAGTCTGATCTCCTACGGCGCGTTAGATTCTTTTCTTACGTGAGATGTGGGCTAAGGTGGTAGTCCAGCCCAGTCCAGTAAAATATCGAATCTTCTTCCATACGTCAGCTGTGGGCTACTATTGTCGGTCAGCCCGGTCTAGTTAACTATCGAACCTTCATTTATACGTGAGATATGGGCTGAGGTGGTAGACCAGCCCGGCCCAGTTAGAGAGCCTGGGACATTTGAAATGAAAATTCAAATTTTCGTTTACATGCCCGGGTCAGTTGTCGGCTCCTTCCAATGATAACATCTTGGACATATTGAACCTTGCAAAAAAAAGAAAGAAAGAAAGTTGGACATATTCTTTGTTTCCAGGAAGAATTTCAAGTGAAATCAATTGTCCAACAAGTGGGTAAAAAAATGCAATTCGAAATAAACAATTGAGTTTTTTCAATTTTTATGAGACAGTCCTCGATCACTTGCAGTCATTTCATAGCTACGTGCTTTCTTATTAATATCAAACACACCATCTTTTCTTATAAACTTAATTGGAGATCGACCATAATCTTTGTTTAGCAATACATAAAATGGTGTAGACTTATTACAGATCGATATCATCGTCATACAAAATATCACCTTCATGCACTACAACAGTTTCGAATCTGACATATGGCATTCAGATGGAGACACTGTTGGGGATACCCTTCCCGGTGAGCCCGCCGACGCCGGTGAAGTCGGAGGTGTTGGGGTACAGCAGCGTGTAAGGAACTTTCACGGGTCCGTTCCTGTTCCTCAGCTTCCTGTCATTGTTCATTTCCACGATCCTGTTCTCAATCCTCACCAGCTCCTTCCCAAACTTATCGAACGCCATCAGCGCCCTCTGGTCGGACGTCCACACCGGGGTGTCCCTCTGCCCCAGGTACACCTCGTCCGACGAGTGCCGAGATAGGATCTCGATGAGGGATACCCCCAGGATGGTCTGGAGCTGGCTGGTGATGCTCTTCAGGAACACTGAGTCGGGGTCACGCTCCAGCTCCGCGTATTCCGGCGTGTTGGGTTCGGGCATGAACTTCCGGCTTATCGTCGGGCGGTTCGGGAGGTAGCCGGCGTAGGGGTACTGCCCGAAGTTGACGGCAGCGTGGAGGGCGGAGGCGACCCAGATGACGGTGGTGCATGTGGACGTCAGGTCGGAGACATTGTCCATCTTGGGCCACCAGCACTCATCCTTCTTGTCCCCGTGCCCCACCTCGCGGACCTCCTTCCACCAGGCTTGCAGCTCCGCGTCCTTCTTCACGACGTCGTCGGAGGGGTAGTAGATGGCGCAGTACTCGTCGACCCACTTCTCGATGGCGGTCCAGATGGCAAGGCCATCGACGGCGTACGGGTAGTCCTCGATCAGTAGACGGACCTTGCAGGGGGCGGTTGGGTCCTCCACCGCAACTCCTCTGTAGACGATCGAATGAACATTGAGCAATTGACGTCGATTATAAAAATTTATCAACCATTGCAAAATTAATTATCATCGTAAAATTTATTTGTATATCTTGTTCAACCACCGCAAGAACAATTTTTAATGCATGTCTGGAAAATCTTACTCTACATGATTGAAGATGAGGTTTTAGGTTCGAACAACATTAATTAGTTAATTCATAGTGTACCTCTTGAGCAGGTCGGCGGGCAGACCCTGTTCGGTGAGTTTCCAGCTCTTGTAAACGGCAGAAGACATCTCCATGGCGTACTTGGCAGGGAAGACGGTCTGCTCCAGCACGCCGCCGGCGTTGATGAGGATCTGCCTTGCCAGCGCGTTGATGTTCATCGTGTCGCGGTAATGCGGGCGGAGAAGCTTGTGGATGGGGTGGACGACGCTCAGTTGCCGGTTGGTCGCGATGACGAACGGCTCGATCGCAGCGTGCGTGTTCAACCTGCAACCCAACCAGGGGATGGGTGATGAGACACATGTACACGAGAATGCTATTATTGCTATCATTATTTATTGTTGCTACCAGTGGCTGATGAGTTGGTGGACGCCGGAGTCGTTGACGGCGGCGTACGCCTTGGCCATTTGCCAAACCGAGGCCTCCACGCCGGCCTCGGCAGGTGTGAAGACCTTGCTGACGGCTCCATGGATGTCACCGTCCGGGTGAGGCAAGCTCAGCTCGATGGTTACGGGTTTCAGAGTTCCGTCGTCTTGGAGGTAGAGCAAGCTCCGCGAGGCGTAGATCTTATTGGCCGTGGAGTTTATGCGCCTCAGGTACGGCATCAGCGTATCGTGGTGGTCCAATATGAAAAGCTTATTCTTCTGAAGCGCCTGTTTGACTGTCAGACCATCCAAGCATTTCTCGACGTCAGCGGAGGTGATCGTGCTGGTGTGGTTTCCGTACGTCGCTGGATCAAGCTTGCTGACCGGGGGAAACTCCTGCAACATTCGGAGGTGTCAGACCATGGTCTGGTTTGAAGATGAGTAATCAACATAAAATGAAGTCGTTTGGAACAGTAAAGGTAGGTGTGTATGTATACTTGGAGACGGCTTATGATCACAGGGTTCACGCCGGCGAGCATTTCTCGACAAAATTCTTCGTCGGTCCTCCACGCCGTCCGGCTTTCTGGAATCGGAAACAAAATAAGAACTTATTGGTGGGATAAGAATTGAAGAATTTGAGGATTACCCTGGATGACTTGAGGCAAGGGAAGCTTGAGGATTTGCTCGCCGTCGCTGCGGAATAGCTCCTTGATCATCTCAAGAGGAATCTTGTTGACGGCATCCGTGAGCTGAGGGATCTGCGGCAGCTGAATCCCACCTTCGTACAAGTTCAGGACGTCCTGCATCGAATCGAACTCGTTCGGCGTGCTGTCGAAGAAAACGTCCAGCGCTGGCAGCAGCGACTGCACGATCGACTTGATCGCGTACGCCAAGAAGTCAGACAACTTCAGGTGCCCGAACTTCTCATCGCGAGGCACATAGATGTCCAAGCTCAGGAGTGGCAGCCTGCTCTCGGTATTGGGATCTAGAACAACAGAGAAACCACACCACACCTTAATAACCAAGTCTAAGTGGCAATTCCACAAACAGTTTTGACCAGGGTCTCTGCCTTTGGGTGAGAAGCAGAGTATCCAAGTCTTTTGTACGACCGTGACTAACCGGTCTTCGTAGGAGGGCGGCTGGTCCGGCCACGGCGAGGATAAGGGTATTCTGCAGTCCCACCGAGAACAGGGCGAACGAGGTCAGGACCGTCGTCAGGGTTGCCGAGATCGTTGTAGAAAGCGTAGCCGTACACCCTGTCCCATTCCTCCAGCTGCCGAGAAACGTTGTCTCCCCGAAGATGTACCAACTCCTGCTCCCTAAACGGCTTCAACGCATCCGGCATGTCTCCGGGCAAGTAAGTCTGCAGCGACCAAGCAACCTCGATCAAAAAAACTTGGAAGAAGAAATAAAATGAAAACCACGAAAGAAAGAGGATTTGAGCTCTTGGGGATGGACAGCCGTACGTCGTTGACGAAGAAGACACGGTCATACTTATACTTGTCGACGGGGTAAATCCATGAGTTGCAGACGAAGTGGAGGCTGCTCTTCGGCCCGGGTACACCCTCAATGGTGAGGGTCTTGAGGTAAAACTCGCTGTGGTGGCTGTTCTTGACGATCACGGCGCCGGGAACTCCAAACTCCTTGTCCCAGTCGAAGGTGATTCTGTAAGTGGAATCGCCGGCGGCGATAGACGTTATAGACTCCACCCAGTCCTCGACGTACGCCTCCTTGCCCACTTTTCCTCTCCCTCCCAAGTCTACCACCAAGCAAATCATCAAAGACCAAGTAAATAATCTACCAACGAGCTCTAACAATGATTGGTGTGATAGTGAATAATTATCATTGGCGGATATTGTTGTAAAAGTTCATTACTGTTATCGCCGACGGTGGAGCTGACGAGCTGGAAGGAGACGCCGTCGCCGAGGAGTTCACGGACGCGGTCGAAAACGGAGGCGTTGAAGTCGGTGAAGTCGAGGACGTTTTTCTTCATCAGAACGATCGTTCCGCTGAGCTTGACACCTTCGGCTTCATCAGGCTTCTCATGGCCGGAGATGGAATCGAGAAGATTGTGAACGAAATCCATCTTCGGTACAACACTACCACGGGGACAAGCAAGCAAGCGACGGTGGAGGTTCTGGCGAGAAGCCTCTGGTTGTGGTGTAATTAATTTATAGTTACAAAAAAAAAGAACAAAATCGTATTCTGCATATACATATCTCGGTCATGTGTCATTCTCGAAGGTCAGATTTAATTCACCTATGGGCTTGTAATTGTAGGTGGGGACGAAGTCAAATATTGACTCCGTCAACCATACTAATCCAAGTGTAAAATGAAATCATACGTCGCTGACAGATAACCAACCGTATCAGCAATCACTCACGTGTAAATAATAAATAATACCTTGATTTGTTTTAGGATGCAAAGCTTAAAAAGTAATGAAAAGTATTATAAGTCTAAATCAAATCTCTCCGTTTCACCATTATTGGGTCAGGGTTTAGTCATGCAATGTAAGAATTTTAATTTTTTTTCTATAATGCTAATGTTTTTGCATGAATTTAAATATAAAACTTCAACCTTTAAAATCGTTATTTATACCCACCGAATTAAGACTTGGATTCCATGTTTGCATTTTTAAAAGTAGATCTTCTAATATCTGTATTATATTTTATATTTTATAGAGTTAGACCACATATATATTTTGTTGTCATCAAAAAAAAATTTTAAAAATACAATGGAAATATTTTATGAAATAGGAAATTGGAAAATTTATAAAATAAAACTTTTATGGACTCGCTTGAACTTTCGTTGGCTTAATTTTACGTTTTTGTATTAGAATGAAAATTTTGAGTAGTATAATTTTGTCTATTTCAAAAATGAGTCAGCCATTTTTTTCTAATATACCGTACGTGAAATTTAATAGTAAAGTCTGATAATAATGTAGAAAAGTATTATATTATAGACAAAAGAACTATTCAATGCAAGAAAAAAGGCTGAAAAATAAAAAGACAAAGAAGTAACTTCACTGTAAGATTAAATAGTTCTATGTGAGATCTGCTTTTGAACGATTTTAAATAAACTACGTGGGTAATAACTCGCTTGAGCGACAAATCAGTTACCATTAATTAAGAGCCTGTATATTTGATTGCTTCTCATTTAGTCGTAACTTTGCACAACAATCAGAAACTAAATACATCTTTAATTAATAGATATAAAAGTACTGCTAACATTATTAAAAAAGAAGACTACCACTTGGCTAGTAATGATAAAAAAAAGAAAAGTGAAAGAGAACGTTCAAATCTACTGTTAATGACATGTACAAACAAACCAACCATTAGTAAAGAAACATTAAATGAGCATAATTGACTGAATCAAAAGTTCAGCTTGGAGTCATTCATTTTGAAATGTGAACTCTAGACGTTAACGTAAACCAAAAGTGTAATAGCTTATTGGATAAGGATACCATTAAGGATTATTTAGATCCAACTTTTAGAAAATATAAATAAATAAAAAAACCTTACCATCGTAAAAATACTAATCTAAAAGTTAGTCATGATAATGATGGCGATTTGAATCTTATAGAGGTTACTTCAATCAATTAAGATATTTTGATTGATTTACAATAATACAGTGGTTATATATCCTGATTAAATGGAATATATACAACCTGTTGTTTTTGGGAAAAGTAGTTGTTAAGAGTTTGAGGAAGACAGAAAAAAAATAAAAAGTGAAATTCAATTAACATATGATGGTATTTTTTTCACCAAGATTTAAATCAAAAAGCTCATCCCTCGTTTTATCTTATAAGCTAAAAAAGTGTTCCTCTTTGGAAATTACTTACGTACGTAGTCTATATATCTGTGATTCCCAAACTTAGATTACACAAGCGATTATTTTCTTACTAGTCATTAACAATTAAAAGGAAATTAAAGAATGACGCATCCATACTTCCAACCGAAGTATTTCTGTATTTAGAAAAAAATAAGTGAAGCATTTATCTTTCTTAGGAGTAATGTCGTAATTATCGGTCGTTTATGCGTCTAAAAGTTTACGGATAAAATCACAGAAATCAATGATCGAATGGGTATGGATGGTGACACCTGCACGTGATATATTTTTTAAAAAGATATCCTATGAGTTTTTAAGTTAACTTAAATACGTAATTACATAGTAAGAACACTTTTGATATTGTCCTGTCCTTTCGAAATTTAATAACTTTGGCTAAAAATAATACTACCATTAAAATAAAAAATCCACGCCTTATCAGCGCATTCCAATCGACATCATACGAAGGGTCACGTACCAACCGGTCAGTTAGCTGGAGACTTCCTAAACGTAACGCAATCTCGGTTGACGAGGATGATATTGATTACTATGCTTGAATAATTTTTTTTGTAAGGTATCATGATTGAATACGTCAAAAAATATCAAAGAATTATCTGTATGTTATTTGTTATTTATTATCATTACAAAAAAAAAAAAATTTCAATGGTGTATTAGGAATAAACCCTGACAATATTGAAACGAATTTATATATGTTGAACACGAGAACGTTCTCTTATAGTTTTTTTTTTTCGTAATTTACATGAAGAAATGATCATAAAAAGACCTCAAACCACACACATCGATCTTATCACCAAAAATTATGGTAGAGACACCTCAAACCACAGAAATCTTATCAACTCAACTCCTGGAAATTATAATCAATGGCTCGTGATAAATGTTCTCACCAAGACATCTTAAAAGTCAACAGATCCAAAATCCAACCCCTAGGAATCAATTTTTTTAGCAATTTGAGTTTTTTTTTTTTTTTTTAATGCTCACGTTTTTAATATGTTAATTGAGGACCATCAATCAACCTGAATTCCTTTCCGATAATTATTTTTGAAAAGTCAACGTAGATTAGATTAAGATAAAGATCTAATTACGCTGAGAAATAATAAACGACAATGTTTTAAAATAACAAAAGATCAACAACAACGTTAATAAAAGTTCGGCAAAAACTACAGAAAGGAAAGTAACGAGTCGAAAGCAAAGAAAAAGTTCAACCTGACTCAAATGTTAATCTTTCCTTTAATCGCATCAACTTAATTTTTAGGTCTAGAAGCGTTGGAATCTAAGATGGAGCTAATTAAATTTTCACTCACAGTAGCATTTATAGGATTTTGAGATATATAGATTTTAATTTGGCTTAATCTCATTTAAAAATTATTCTTCACCGTTTGAAAAGTCTCGTCTTATTTATTTATTATTATGTTTACGTTTACAAGTCGTTGATTCAGGTCCTCACACGTACACGTCATTAAATGACCATGATAAACACGACATCTAAACATTTAGGAAAAAAGGCAAAATCAAGCTAAAAAAATTAAGAAGGTCTTGGAAGAAAATTCTACCCATCTTTTATTTTTTGCATGGTAAGCTGGATAAAACATCGTAGATAACGCAGCTTAAAGGAAATGAAAGAAGGAAAGATAACGCAGCTTAACGCAACGAATATTTCCATGTCCTACAAAACCAATACACCATCAGCTTATCTCTTAGGTTTTCAAGGAAATGGAGATTGGCCAATGCAAGCAACTTCGAAAGATAGATAGACTTTTGTGAAAAAGGAAAGAAGCTTCAACTTGACTAGTTCAAACTATTTCAAAAGAGAGACTTGTGATGTGACGATTTCAAATAGATAATATTTCATTAGCGGCATTTGCGTTAGCACCGAAAGCTCTGGCCAAAAAGCCATGAAGTTACAAAATCTTAATTACTAAATGTCCACGTAATATTCCAACAAGACTAATTAAAAGTGAGATTATTTCTGTTCAACCAATAAAAGGTTATAACAAGAGTATTCCAAGAAAGCTTAGAGATTTTGAAATTTAGATCTAAATAAGATCAACAAAAAATGCAAATTAAGAAACCTTTATGAAAAAGGATCCTGTCGTCTTTAAATTGAAAAGACTAAAATTTATAGAAGAGAAGATGGTCCCCAAAAATAGGTTTGAAATTGTTTAAGTTTAAATTATAATAGGATCTTCCTTTCAATACTTAATTAATGTCTATTTGTACACTTAGAACATAAAAAATATCGAAAAGTTTAGAAAGTTATGATATTTGTGCACTGACCAAAAATTAACAGAAATGTTTAGAAATTAACAAAAAGTGAAAAAATAATAAAATGTAATAAAATATAAATGAATAACATAAAAATATTTGTAGACATCTTAATTTTATGAAAAAATTAAAAATGTTTACATTTTCATAAGAATACATTATACATTAAGAGATTAATATAAATTTAACATATTGTAAAAAAAATTTATTATTATTTCATCTTTTTTTAACATACGAATTTAACAAATTACATTTTCTTTTTCTTTTTTTCCCTTGCTTTTCATTACTTTCAAACCTTTTAATTCAAAAAAGAAGACAATTCTACTTCTTCTTATAAATTTTTTTCTAGAAAGAGATAGACACTTTCTGTCAATTCTCGTCAAACACAAATACATCATATTTTTTCACTATTTTCTCTCACTTTATTTCCCACAACTTTCATTCACTTTTCCTTATACACAAACCCTCCTTTAAAATACTTTTTAGAAAAATTAATTTTAGATAAAATCTTATCTTAGGCTACCATCTAAAAAAGAATGTTAACATTTAAGGGAAAAATATCTAATCAAAAATAGAAAAGGAAAAGAAACCCACTTGGGTTTACGAGAAAAACTTATTAAGGGGCTGTTAGTGCACGCCGGAAAGTTCAGATGAAAAGGAAATGGAAAGTTCAGAAGGAAAGAAAATAGAATGTCTGGAATGTCAGAATTTCCATAGGGGTTTAGTGCATCTATCGGAAAGTTCAGAAATTTAGAATTATTATGGGGTTTTAGTGCACGCCAGAATGTTAGGAAATTGAAAAAATAATGAAATAAATTCTAATATACTACTTAAAATTGTGTAATTGATACATTAATTTGTAATTTTATATTTACACCTAAAAATAATATTAATTTATTTGATATTCAAATATAATTATGTACATTAAATGTTTTTAATTGTATATTAGTAAATATAGAATAATAATCATCAAAATGCAAAAGGTCCCTAAAAGATAAGCATACTTTTACCATTAAAAATCTACATCTTCATTTTTTCTTTGTAAATTAAATTTTATTATTATTTTTATTATTAATTCTTAGATATATATGTCTAATATTATTCTCTCTTTTTCTTAAATTTTTTATATTATTTTAATTATTATACTATATTTTATGTGTATTTATAATTTTTTTAAAAATAATATAAAGATGTTATATCATTATTAATCCATTGTTTACCATTATTATTTTAATATATATGTATGTATATTTACTTAACTTGGCAAAACCGAGAATGTCTTTGTTGAGTAGAAGAATAAAATATTTACTGATATATTATTATTATTTACATATTTACTTATTGGAAAACGGTTGAACCGTAAATATATTGGTTCAACCGATAGATTATAAACTATTAATATTTATTAATATTGAAAATGGTTGAATCGATGATCTTTCGGTTCAATCGATAATTTATGTTATATATATATATATATTAATCGGTTGAGTAGAGGGCTTTGCATATTTGTAATTTTTTATGATATTTTTGAATTGGTTGAACCGAACATGTTCGGTTCAACCGATACTTTTTATATATATAAATATATATATATATGTATATTTATTTGTATCGGTTGAACCGATCATGTTCGGTTCAACCGATACTTTTTATATATATAAATATATATATGTATATATATTTGCATCGGTTGAATCGATAATGTTCGGTTCAACCGATACTTTTTATATATATAAATATAAATATATATATGTATATATATTTGTATCGGTTCAACCGATCATGTTCGGTTCAACCGATACTTTTTATATATATAAATATATATATATATATGTATATATATTTGTATCGGTTGAACCGATCATATTCGGTTCAATCGATACTTTTTATATATATAAATATATATATATGTATATATATTTTTTGAATTGGTTGAACCGAACATGTTCGGTTCAACCGATACTTTTTATATATATAAATATATATATATGTATATATATTTTTTGAATTGGTTGTTCGGTTCAATCGATACTTTATATATATATAAATAAATATATATATATGTATATGTATGTATATATGTATATGTATTTTAAACTAAATTGTATTTAAAGATTAAAATAATAAGAATAATTTATAATCTATGGTTTGAACTAATAGATTTAAGATTTCAACCAAAATATATTATAAAACACTACCTAAAATTGTGTAATTAATACATCAATCTGTAATTTTATTTTTAAAAATGAAAATAATATTAATGAGTTGAAAAAGTATACATGCTCTAATTATTACAACATAAATTTAAAAAGTAGTCTAAAAGTACAAAGCATTCAAAGTATTACAACATCAATCTACACAATAGTCCAAAGATACAAAGCATTCTACTTATTACTTATTAAGATCCAAAGGTATAATATAAATGGACTTAAACAGTCCTTCCATCCCACATTGACATCATCATATCCTCACGCATCTTATCAGCTAATTCTTTTCGTTGTTCTTGACTCGTTCCAACCTGTGAATATCCATCCATATGCACTTCTCCTGTTGGTTATATATCATCAGTAATATTTAATTCTTCTAACTCATCTTGCAAATCTTCAAGTAAATCTTCTTTATCAGCCAACCGAATGAAATTGTGAAGTAAAAAACATGCGATCACAATCTTCACTTGTGTTTCATATGGATATGACATCTGACCTCGTAAGATTGAAAAATGATGTTTCACAACTCCAAATGTACGCTCAATGACTGTTCTTAGTTGTGAATGCATGTAGTTAAAGTTTTCTACAGCATTACTAGGAAGTCTATCATTAACATAATCAGATAAATGATAGCGTACACCTTGAAATGGGCAAATATACTCTGGTCGATTGGGATATCCAACATCTATCAAGTAAAACTTACCTATAGAAGAATAGAAATTAGTATGATAATGTGCATATTACTTGAAAATATACTAATTGCATTTACTTGGAGGAACTTTGAAACCATTAGGTCTACTAATTGCATCTTGAAGGATACGAGCATCAGCTGCTGATCCTTCCCAACCAGCTAAAATATATGTAAATCTCATATCAAAATTACATGCTGCCATCACATTTTGAGACAATTCACCTTTCCTATTTCTAAATCTAGCTGTTTCTTGTCCAAAAATAGTTGCCTTGATATGAGTACCATCAATAGCTCCAATGCAATCCTATACACATTAAACATCATTTAATCTTATTCCTTAAATAAGATAAAAACTACAAGGACATTACAAAAGTGAATACATACCTTAAAATATGGATAAACATTTACATCATCTGCAATTCGACTTGGTGTTGAAGATGAAGGTCTTGCTATAAGCACATGATGTAGACGTATTATAGCATTTAATACTTCATTAAAGTATTTGCTAACACTCCAACTTGAACGACTAAATCACTCAACTGTTACTCCATACCTTTAATTTTGCCCTACTGTGACATGGAACATGGCAAATTTCTCTTCTACACTAATGTTGTCGGTATCAGCAATAACTCCTTCATTTCTCATTAAAGAACAAAAACTTTTAAACACACTTTGACTCATTCTGTAAATCTTTCGACAATTGTAAGCTTGATGAGGTTGACAAGGATCTAGTAATCTCTTAATGTAATCTGCACCTTCTTTACTATATATACGACTTGTGTTATTGTATAGTAATAGTGACGTACTTGCCATTTTTGCTAAAATTGTCCATGACATTAATAGACGTAGTCGCCTTCTTCTAGCCACTTCTTCTTCATCCAGTATGAATGAAATTGCATTATCAACTGTAGTAGTAAACATGTCACTGAGATTCATCCTCACCTACAAAATAACAAGAATATTACGAATTTACCATTTCACATTTCAATATATAAAAGACATTTCACATTTTTAAGAAAATAAAAGACATTCGATGTTTCAACTAATAAAAAGCATTTTACATTTCATAATGATAAGTCATTTCACATTTCAATATATAATATTCACTTTACATTTCATCCATATATGACCTTCCACAAAAAGATTTCATCCATAAAAGATTACATTCACGAAAACACTTCATAAACACAAGAAGTTCAAGATTGGAAAGAAAGTGAATTCATGCACAAAACAAACATTTCATCCATTGTAACCATATGCTCACTTCCTAAACCTCAACCATCCATAACGCATTTCTGCTGATAAACTTAAGAACATTTTACAAAATTCTGGCTTTTGGAATAACTCCATAGCTTCATATTGTTCTTCTGTAGAAAGACCTTCAATCTGAAGTAACGCTGCAACAGCATGATCTAAATAGTTTTTAGTCTTTTATTTAATATCAACCAACCTTTTCTGTACTTCAACTAATTTTTTTTGTATATCAACCAACTCTTTAAATTGTTCGTTCCGTGTAGCTTGATTTTGTTAATCTATTTCACACATATGCATAATGGCTTTTGATGCATCTTTAAATGAATCTGCTATGATTTGATGGGACACTGCATGAGGTCTTGCTCGTCTCTTCTTCTTCTCAATTGCCACCCTTGAACTTCCTCCTGATGAAGGAGGTAAATCAGAATCCATGTTCGTTGTTTCCTACGTGGTATTGAAAGTGTTCATTTCCACATCCTATGTGTTTGGTACAAACTCTACCTCATCACCTTGTTTAGCCATATTCCCAGTAGCCATACTACCTTCAAATATTTGTTGCAATTGCTCAAATATCAAGCATGGTTTGCCTTTGTAGCTTTCACACTCTGGATGTGCCTATAAAAAGAAAATTGTAGTCAAATGAAAAAAGATAAAGATTACAATATTTTATAAGTCATAAGTGATTAAAAAATTAACCTTAACAAACTCTTTCCAAATCTCATCATTAATGTCAGTGTAACCTTGGATGAAATTCCAACCCCATCCACTCTGGTTGGCAATTTTGGAGTAATTTCGATACATTAGTCGCCAAGTTTTTAAGCGACTTTCTACATTCTTCCTTGTGATACCTGTGTTTCTTCTAGTATTGTATTTTTCAATTACTTCATCCCAAGTGCTACCTTTGATTTTTCCATCATGAGTTTTCTTATTTCCTTCATTCAATACTTCTGCTAAAATATCTAAGAAATACGCATTTGCTTCAGCATTCCAACTAATGTAACTTCTACCTCCACCTGCCCTTCCCTTATCAGGAGTACTCATTTTCTACACAAGCACAGTTTCAACAACTACAATAAAACATATGGAATAACAACAATAATAAAAATATTCATATGCATTTGCAAATAACATTACATTCATATTTTTGTCAAAATCATATAAGAGAATTGCAAAAGTAAAAACAAAGTAAAACAATTAATCATTGGACATGCTACACACGTCATGTAAAATGAAATTTGTGGGAGTTCTACACAAAAGATTGGTCAAATCTTCTATGTGATGTTTGACAAAGGTTTAATTGATTCTTATAACTAATGTGCATCTATTGAACAAAGTGACATTTGAAACTCATAACATGAAGGAAGAAAATAGTATTATAAACTATTTATAATGGAAACAAATGTTCGACTAGAATTTTTTTTCCCAGATCTCAAAGCAGCATAACAAAATAAAATCCAAACTCTTGCAAAGGTGGTAGTTAAGAATACCTAGCTATCATGCAATGTTTCATCTTTCTCACACATACTACAGATGCCATAAATTAATGCTACTTTCAATCATCAATGAAAATTAGATATAATAAATTAGCATCAAATGTACAAATCCAGCAAATAAGAAAATGACCTACTTGCTTATGAAATAACTTCACAAATGTAAAAAGTATAGGTGAAAATCAGGAATGTTGGGATTAAAATTTGTAACATGTGCAAGAAAACCATTTTGCAAGTAAATTTACAAATTTTCATATTAACGAATCAAAACTAAGTTAACCATTCACAAGATAAAAGGCTACCAATCAAAAGAGAAATTTTGATTACATATTCTAGGTAGCAGTATAATTATGCAAAAAGGTGTATGCTGAAAAATGTGGTTGATAACTCATACGCTGTCTTGAAAGTAACTTTTTAATTGATTTGTTCCAAGGGAAAATTGACCTACAAAATATATGTAATACTAGTTCAGAAGTACAGAGAAACTTACCAACTCAAGAAGATGTTTTTTAGCATCAACTTGTTGCTGGCTCAAGCAAACATCACCATTAGCAGATCCCTTGGTTAACAACAACAATCTATTTGGATTTTCACCGGTCAAACATGACAGAGTCAACACTTTCTTTCCACTTAAACATGTTTGACTAGTATTATAAACATTAGATCTGGTTTATTACCTTCGTGCATCAGTAAAGCATGCAATAAAATTGGGGAAAAAAATATTCATCCATTGCACTCGTGTATCAGATGCTATTATAGTGCAAAAAACAACGGCACTTCGAGTTTATTGAAAGTGAATAAAGATTTGTATCTTTAGGCCAAACCTATTGGGTGGGCAACGACGGGCGACAACAGCTTCGAGCGACAGCGGCAGCTTTGGGTGATAGTGGAGGCTTCAGGTGATAGCGTCAGCTTCAGGCGACAGCGAGGGCAGGGGTGGTTTCGATGCGAGGAGGTTTTGACGGTGCTACGCATAGGAGGTTTCCGTGAGGGCGAGCAGTGAGCGTGAGTGCCAGTGCGAGTACGACGACGACTGTGAGGGCGAGTGCGAGCGGCAAGCGTGACGACGAGCACAAGTGCGAGTGCGACAGCAACGGCGAGCGTGAGGGAGGGTGAGTGCGCGCGCGAGAGGACGAAAATCGCGTGCCCTCTGGGCAAAAATCGCATGCGCGAGGGTGGGAAAATTTGAGTCGTAAATGGAAATTGAATCTTTTATATGTACGAAAATGTGTAGAATTCCTTTACGTCAATTGACATGCACACTAACGACTTACAAAAGAAAAGTTTGAACTTTCATTTCCTTTTCATGAATTCAGGTGTGCACTAACCCCCCTTAAGATATAGGTGGAGGAAAGTGAGAGAGAGATATATGGAAACTCATTGCCCGTACTTTTTATTCATATCATACGTACAGCTATTTATAGACTTTACAACATTGTTGGAATTGGAATGGGTTGAATACGTAGGCCTAATAGGGTTTAAATTAAGTGAAGATAAAAGTTATGAATTAGATTTATCTTAGTTTAAAAAAGTCTAAATATATTTATATTGTTTAACGCAGGTTTTTCTCATTTTTTAACATGCATTTTATTTTATTATATATTTAGAAACATCTTAAGAATTATCTTATAATTCTACACTTTACACGTTCCTTTGGAATAGATGTCTCGTCTACGTCACGTGTGCACATTGAGATACACAAAGAAGTTTCTAATTTAAATAATTTTTACATTTGTAAAAGAAAATATAAAATTTTATTGTACAATCAACTTACAAATGAAATTGATAGAAACATAAAGAATCGATCACAGAGTTCATAGCTTATGTGTGAAGAATTTATACTTGCACCAAAGTACCTTAAATAATTTAAACTTATATCTAGAAGTAAGGATATTTTGGTCATTTCTACATAGAGGATATATTCAGACTCTTGTTTCTAATGTCTTGACATTTGTATTTGTTTTTATGTTAAGATATAGTTTTTAAATAGTTTAACCTTGTATCAAGGAATATTTAATGTTTTAACATAGGTTAGAGTATTTCGATAATTTTGAATTTGTATATATTGATGTCAAAATATATATTAGACAGTTTAAATTTATATCAAGGACTATTAAATATTTTGGAGAGGAATATGATTTGTAGCCAAAATACTTAATTTTCTACCTTAGATATTCATATTTTAATTTTAATTTTAGACATCTATATCTTATATCTATATTCTTATCTTGTATATTTATATTCCATGTCCAAAATATTCTTGAATTTTAGATATTTATATTTGGTATTTGAAACACTTTAGTTTTCACTTTAGATATGTCAAATCCAAAGTACTTTGATTTTTCTTTTTTTTAGATACTTATATGTCATATCTAAAATATTTTTTCATTTTTTATGTTGGATATTTTATATCTAATACCCAACATATTTGACTTTTTTTTGTTTAGATATTTATATTTTATATCTAAAATATTTTTATTTTAATTTTATATCTAAAATATTTTATATTTTAGTTCTAAAATGTTTAATTTTATCTTAGATAACTATATTTTATATATAAAATATTGTAATTTTATTTTAAATTTTTATATTTCATATATAAAATGCTTTCATTTTGATTTCCTGTTTTAGATATTTCTAAATTTTGATGAACTAACTCAAACATATATTAAATTGATTTAACAACTCATGCATAAGATTTAACAATATTAATGCAGTAAGATTTCAAATAATAATTTCCTTTTAATAACAATTATAACATGGAATAAAATTATCAAATATAAATAAATTGACCAAATATTAACAGAAATATTAATTTCCTTATGCATGTCATTATTAGGCAGGTAATTTAACAATTAAGCATATAATTTAATTAACAAAAAAAAGATGAGAGGTTTAAATCGTTAAAAGCATGCAACATTAAATAAAAGGAGCTTTCCAGAAAACAAGATTTCCCTCTCTTTTTTAATACTAATCAATTATTTAACTTTACTCTAATCATTATAACTATCAAAAGCATAATCTAACATTTGATTTATTCGTTCCCAAAACGACAATGGTGGTGGCAGTACGCACAGTGGACGTGTGTGCGACGAGAGGAAAGCGGGGTCAACAGCTGAGTTGCAGGTAGAGGTGGCAGACGTTGGAGTGAAGGTTAACGATTGGTTCGTGCGTGCGGGTAGTCGACGACATGGTGAGGGGTGGCGGAGGTGGCTCAGAAGCGATGGCAGGAGGTGCGTTGGCGACGGTGGCGGCTCGTAGGAGTAGGCTCAGGTTGGTGGCTGACACACGAAGATGGTCAAGAGCAACGATCATGAGAATGAGGACGAGGATGGTGCAGATCGTTTACAGGCAGAGTTAAGGCCATGGAGCATGGTAGTGCAACGATTGGTAGAGAATGAGGACGAGGATGGCGGTGGGGATTGCAGTGACTCTGGAACCACTATTAATCAACAGTGCTGGAGAAGAAGAAGATTCCGGCGAACTTTGAGGCTCCAGTGAAGTGAGTTGTTGGGATGATTTTTCCTTCATCTATCTCTATTTATAATAGGAGCCAAGAAACCCCCCCTCACCTCTCTTTGCCCCAGTGGCTCATTTACCACCATTTGCAACTGTCAGGCATTAAATTTGGTAGCCTTCAATATAAGGGAGAGGAGGAAACGACTGACCATTGCCGCCTCCTCCCTTCCATCCATTTCTTCTTTCCATGGTCTCTAAAGTCATTCATCAACAATGTGTGTGGAACTTGTCTTCACTAGCATTCCCATTTGAAAGCTTATTTTTGTGTTTGATTTGATGATCAAATATCAAAAAAAGAAATATAAAGATTCTAAGCTTCAATCATGGAACAAACTTATGTAACAAAATTCAGCTCTTTTGGCCTGGAAAGGATGCCAAGGTTGAACAGGAAGGTCACTACGGTTGGTTGAACTATTATGCACAATAATTTTCGATCTTCTTCTCACCTCTATCACTCGTATGATGACATGTCTACAATTCAAAATGCAAAAAAAATCTTTTTCTTCTGCTTGAAGAAGTCACATTGAAATTGACCATCGTTAATTTTATTTCTGAACTTTTTGAACGCGGAGTGTTGCAACTATAGTATATTTCCCCAAAGTCACAGTTGTCTGACCTCATGGCCAAAGCTCTACATTTAACAAGAACACTGCAACAAGGTGTCCTTTCACTCCAGATTTTTTCTTGACGTGGCTATATTTTCCTACTTGTCTTCCTCAATCTCTGTACAAGGAGGTTGTATAACATCTGTTGATCAGGAATACGATACTAGAACTACTTCTTTGTCGTTTTTCTTTCTCTTCCTATCTCTCATATTTGTCATCTTTATCAGAAAGATGGTGATGCATGCGGGTCTTGTTTACAGGGTGATAGAGAGGTGAAGTCATGTAGTTGAAAGCCATTAGAAGGTTGGTTTCTAGATCACAAAGAAGGAAAGATCAGCTAGAGACCCACTTCAAGATCCAACACACTATTGGAGCATTTATTGGAGTTCTTCTCCAGCTTACACTAATCAAGCATGTTTGTAGTAAACTCTCTCCCTTACTTCCTTCAACAACCTAGTGCACAACATCTCAAAAAGTAGCTAAAATACCATCATGTTATGTCAAAGGCGCAGTCAATGAAGAGTTCATATACACTTCAGGGGGATTTGTACTTCTGGAATCACGAGAAAATTTTAAAAAAAATTTCCATCATATAAAAAGAAAAGAATTCCGTGGAATCCACCCATCTCCTTGGAATCCCAAGGAAAAAACCCTTCGCAACCGACGTCCTCCTCTCTACGACCGATGTCTTCCTCTCCGCGACCTCTTCCCTGATTCCTTTTTTCGTGCCCGACGATCGGACCAAAGCCCGGAAGACCCGCGTCAAACTGGAGCTCCCCAAGTCGGCAGCAGACCATGAGAAGGCTGACCCGAGCAAGGCCTTCCCGCAGAAGATTCTCTGGGAGAAGATCTTCACCTTCTCCGAGAAAGCGATCGATAAGATTAAGTCCGAGGTGAACGTCGGCCTTCCTGAGGGATCCAAACCGCTTCCCACCTTCTACTCGCTTAGTGCCCACGTTTGGCGTCCCGTCTGTCGAGCACGCTGCCTCAAGCCCGACGACTACACGGTCTTCGCCATCTTCACTGATTGCCAACAAGTTTGACCGGATTATTATTGGGTTTTCCAGTAATTTCAGATACAGATATGGCTCTTTTATGATGTGTGTTTTCTATGTTTTTTTTAATAATGTTGGATAGAAAATATTCTACAAGTTCATTCAATGTTTTATCTTCGTTCTGTTATACTACACTTTGGAATGTGCTCGGCTGCCCAACTTGTACTTAGACATGTCAATCACGGTGGCTCGGCACGATTTTGAAAAATTCTGAAAAATTGGCTCATGGGCCGGCCCGCAAGCCAGGTCAGGCTAACCTGCAGGTCGTGCAATCCTGACCCATTGGGCTACCCTTTTTTGGGCTGGTCCGGCCTGGCCCATTGACATGGATACTTGTACCTGATTGATGGTATAATCACTATTAGTCCAACTATGTACATCGGTTTAATTAAGACGTTTTCAAACCAAATCAAGTCATGTAATTTACGAAATCAAACCATCAAATAAAAATATTTATGTTGAGCAATTTATTTCAATAAGTATTTTTTATGATATTATTCATAAATAAATAAATACAATTAATAATAAAAATAAATGAAATTAATAAAACTATCAATAGAATCTCTCTCCCTTTGATGATCAAGTACTTAGTACATTCCTTTCAGGTATTTAAAGAAGCTCTCACCCTTTTGGGTCTCAAGTATTTGGTACGTTCTCTCGAAGCCTCGAGTGTACCTTATTATAAAGAATCCTTTTAGAGACTCAAGTACTAGATACATTCCTTCAAATACTCGAGTTTTTAAGAAAATAAAAGACTAGGTTACAAGGGGCTTTATCTCTTGTAACTTCGGTCACAAGGGGCTTTGCCCTTTCTACCTCCTTTATAGGGAAGCTTCCTCCCTTTAAAAAAAAACCTGAGTTTTAGTCATTTCCTTATAATTTTAACTTTTTTGACTTTAAGTTACGCACACAAATACCTCTTTAATAACGAAAACTCTAGCTTTCTTTTCACCCCATTATAGCTTGGTAGGGTGGGCGTATATAATAGAGTAGCTAACGTGCTTAACATCATTGTTTCTAGATTTTTCCTTGGGATTGCTATATTTACTTGATAAAATAACAAAATACAGATATGTTTTATTCTTTCATCTATTTACTTGATAATAAATAATATTACGGCTTTATATTCAATATATATATCTCGAATGGATAAGCAAAAATAACAACGATGTAAGTTAAATGCATTAAATGATTTATATAATTTCCGGTCACTAATTATCAATTGATTCACTGCTAGAGACGGTTAAACAGTTGATCGGATGGATCGAAATGAGTTTTATCTAATCAATTCACGATTAAACGTCTATTAATCAGATCGATTAATTAACAGAAGAAATGTTTCTCTTAATTCGTTAACGTTGAGTCGTCTTTGCAGTGCAGGCCTCTTCTTCCTCCCACCGCGGTCGTCGCGTAGGGAACAAGGGCAAAATGATCACCACCGTCCACATGCATGCATTTATCCATACACCTTAAATGTTTACCGCAACGTTACAGCGACACAATGATCGATCAAACTCGTTAATTTGTTTCTTTATATATATATATATTGTGATCTAGATTCTGTTTAATTTCAGGCTATCGATCTTCTTTGACATATGGTATTTTTAAACTTTTTATGTCTCCCAATATTGCAGCTTGATGTCGGAGCATTTCATTCAATATCAGTTTTGATTATTTTAAAATAATAATAATAATAATAATAATAATAATAATAATAATATCAACACAATATATACACCTGTAAGAAAAACAACGGTGATCATCAACACTAATAACTCTGAATTAACCTACGCCACGTCAGCATACCACGTGGTTAGTATCCCGAGCATGGTGGGACCGCTTTTTTTTTTGATAAGCGCGTAACCATTTTTTCTTCGTCAAAATTGACAAGCAGGTGACTACAAAGAAGAGCAGAGCCATCCCAGCTGGTTAATCGTGCGGCAGCCTTTTCGTCGTCGGCGTCATCCATCACATGTGACACGATTTTTGTTGGATCCGTCTGTCATCAACTTTTTTTTTATTGTAGGAAATTTATGCGTAAATATAAATATAAACTTATGTCAACTAACTTTCTTTGGTTGGATCCGTCTGTCATCAACTTACCTTTTATTTTTATTTACTTTCTCGTCCCATGAAGTTCAAAATTAATGGTCCCGTTTGGAGATTCACGTGGTTGAAGAAGTCAGTGCCCTCCTGCTTCCATGGGCCCATAATTAATGGACCCTTTCCAACCCAATTCTATTGTTTTTTAAACAATTTCGATATTTTTAATTTTATCGAAGAAATAGACTTTTTTAAGCTTTGTATTTATTTGAAGACGTGGGGACTTTTAAAATAATATATGTCCGTATATTTATATTATTTAAGTTTAGTTAATTCAAATCAGTTGGTTGGGTTAACGTTTCGAAAACTTTACGATAACAGCATACAATCACAAGAAATTCGACGTTTATTTCCAATGAAATTTGCAAGACGTTAAATATGATGGAGCCGAACAAGATTTGTGTATGATGAAGCGAATAAACGTTAGTGTCAGTCCTGGAAGACGACGGAATCGGCGATGACCATGAGCGGCTGAAGGCAGTCGGGCGCGAACTTCCGAGCAAAGAGGTAGGACTGAGTGAAGTTGGACTTCCTGAGCGTCCACACCAGCTCCGGTGAGACCTCGCCGGCGCTGTACGTGTAGGGGTGGCCGTCCAACCTGCCGGTCCACACCACCCTCGTGAGGGTGTAGCCGCTGCACCCACCACGGTCCTTCATCGACAGCAACGTTGGGAAGTAATGCTCCTCGGGGTAGCACGTGTGCTTGCTCCTCCTGAGACATGGCAGCCGGAACTTCTCCCATAGACTCCGGTCCGCGACCACCAGCGCAGCGTGTAGCCTTTTGAGGATGAAGAACTGGGAGCCGCCACGGAACTGGTCGAAGGGCACCTCGGGCAGCATGGCGTCGGCTCCCCTGGCGACGTAGCGTTGGATTAGGTTCGATTCGTTCGCCACGATGTCGATAAAGCTGAGGGGTTTGTGTGGTGAGGGGCTGTGGAAGAGAGTGCGGTGGACGTAGGGGAAGGAGTGGAGGGGGACGCAGTGCTGGGAGAGGAGTGCGAAGAAAGCGTTGGAGGGATCGTCGAGGAGGGCGTGGGCAATGAGGCGGCGGGCCGCCGAGATGAGCGTCGGGGACGCCCGCTGCGTTGCCTTCCCGAGAATGAAGCGGCCGCGGAAGACGCCGCTGGGTGGGGAGATGGGCGTCGCCGGGTCGGCGTGGATGTAGATGTTGTAAAGGTGTGAGTGGCCACGGAAGAAGCGCTCCCAAAGAGGCGCGAACGTTATGTCGGAGTTGGTGAGGAAGAGGAAAGCGATCTTACGGCAAGAGGTGGACGTCGTCGTTGCTTCAGAAAGAATGGCACGGCGAAAGAGAGAGAGGTCGTCGAGCTCGTCGCGGAGGGGGATGGGCGGGAACGTCAAGGTCGGAGAGGGAGGGCGAGGAGAGAGGAGGTAGAGGATGGGGAGGAGTGAGGCGAGGAGGAAGACGACGAACAGAGGCGAGACCACGGTGGCCATGGCGTCGGACGTGTGGTTTCCCTTTCCCGGTGGGGGATCGGTCCGGCCGCCCCCACTCGAACGAAATAAATATCCCTCGTAAGTGACGACGGTTACGATGCAACGATTGGTAGACACGTGTGCAAGATAAATGTCGAAAATGCGTAACAATAAATCGATTACACTTTGCCCATCAAATCGAAGGATAGTCTTTAATCCGCTGGGAAATACCTTTTTCTCTAAAAGTAGTGCCCATTAACTCATAATTAATTTGTGTTTATCTTCGATCAAATAAATATGTGTTTATTTCAATCAACTGCAATAATTAATACGTAGAAAACATTCTTATACGCTTCACATATAAATCCCAGCACTTTTGACAGTAACATAAATAAAAAAAGCCACGTTACATCAAAACTATTGAACTTTTTATTAGTGGTGTTTTGGAGTCTCTTTTCAGAATACTTTGAGATGCAAGGGAGGGAGGGGGGGGGGGGGGGTTTGTGCCTCTGGGGCTCTACTTACTTCACACATATTTTCCAATTGGATGTGTGGTTGGTAGGGCGAGGGGTAACTAATAACTTTGGAAGACAGAATCATTTGGAAGTGGGTGGTTGAGACAAAAAGGGGTGTCTTGCCCCCCCTCACTGTCCCAATGCAATACAGAGATGATTGCAAGAAGCAAATGCCGTTTCAATTATAAAGGGAAATGCCATTAAAGAGTCTCAAGTTCAATACCAATAATGGACATCGACGAGAAAAAGGGGAAGGCAACGCCACTGACGACAATGGTGGTGGTATTAGCATGAGCGATCAAAGCAACCGATACAAGCCCAGAAATTCTGCAAAAGCGTGGTAGAGATGGCTAGAACCACCACCACATCAGCGTCGTGGAAATCAATCCTATCCAATTGTATACTTATTTCGCTTCAGGAAGGCAGTCGTGAAAGTGATGGTGTGCATCCAGTTGAAGAGGCAACCGAAGAACCATCCACTCAAGCTTAGAAATTTATGACTACAATGAATATCAAACCCTAGCACATGAAAAATCCCAAAGAAACTAAGGCAGACGAATCTGTCGTTTAACTCGTTATAAAAACAGAAAGGGGAACAGTAGAAAAGAGGTTCACTTGGTTGCGCAGCCCATCCTTGCTCGCCTCCCTTGATCTTCTCGGGGAGGGCGTAGTTGACGGTGAGGACCCGGCCGAAGAGCTCGGCGCCGTCCATGTTGTCCATGGCGGCGGAGGCGTCATCCTTTTCGAGGAAGGTGACGAAGCCGAAGGACCTGTGCTTCTGGGTGGCAAGGTCGAGGGGAGTCCTGACGTCCTTGATCTCACCGAAGGGGATGAAGGCCAAGTGGAGGATGGACTCGTTCACCTCCTCCGCCAGACCCCCCACGTACAGCGTGTGCTTCTGCGACCCCGAGACCACGTTCTTCGCACCTCCTCCACCTCCCCGTCTCTGCTTGCTTGCAGCCGCAGTGGTGGAAGCGAAAAGGCAGCCAGAGGTAGAAATACGACAGCAGAATATAGACCTGTGTTGCTTTTTTCATGTAAAACATATCTTAAATTACTGAAAGTTAAGATATTTATGGTTTATAAAATTCGAAATTATTTTTTTAATTTTCCATTTTACTCTACTCAATTTCTAATTCTAATTTTCATTAGCATCTCTATTCGTTTACGATAAAATTTCTAAAATGTGTTTAATTAGTCTTTTTTTATCTGAGTTCTTAAGACGAAACCAGGACAAGAAAAGGTGGAAACAAAGGATACGTTTTTATGATTCTCACATATGCTTGGATAAGAATGTGAAATTTAGACATTTCATTAATTTCTGTTATAGACGAGCTTTACTGTAAAATAAAATGGAAGAAAAAAAAAGACAGGCTAAGTGCTTGAATCCTTCTTCCAATTGGGAGGAAAGGGTATATTCAAGGCTTGGGTTCAAATCATAGCTATTGGATTCTAATAGCTGTTTAGCATTGAAAAAGATAATTGATGACGTAAAACGGCCAACCACATCTTCTTTTTAAATGAAACTATCAATAGCCAACCTCCAAATCGTTCTTACCTTTAGGCCATGGATTTCCACTTGTTCAGTGGCTTCTACCGAGAGGCCGACACAAACATAGCAAAAATTGTATAATCTATCATCAACCTGCTAGCTCCCGAATTCATAATAGTACCATGAAATAAAACAACCACATTCAGAGCAGTGACCAAGGCAGAGAAATTTGCATAGCCCTTCCAGAATCCAAAATCAAAATCGGTTGCAGCGCAGGGCATTATTTTTTCTGCCAACAAAAAGTGCCATGGACGAGTCTTTCCTGCCTACATTCAACCAAAGAGCAAAATCAAGTCTTTCATGTTTCTTCTTTAAATCGGATTATGGAAGCAACAGGCCGACAACCGCCAATGACTACCCTCTACGCGACAAGAATAAACCAACCAACAATAAACCACTAGAGACTAAGATAGTCACCACAGGGTTAAGCACTTGAGTGAATAGAGACTGCTGTTCTTCGTTTACAGTCTCAGGTTCATTGATGACTGGAGAAGAGTCAATCTCTCCAATGAGAAAATCTTGCATGAGCTCCCTCGCACTTTTGCTGTGTCCAGCATCTTCGAATTCTTCGGTTGCATCTTTCCCTGTGGAATGTCACGATGTTAAGTTTTCACAAGAAAAACACCAACGGTTAAATATTTCTTTTGTAAAATAGTTAAAGGCTCTTAAAATTTTGAGTCTGGTACTTTTTAATTTTGCAAAAATTATTTTGAAGAAGTTTCAGGTTCGGAGACAGCAAAAACCAAAAATTAGGTTACATTACCAGCAGAATTTAGAAGTATGTCGTCTCCTCCACGATGATCATCCAAAAAATTTGTGACCTCATAAACCTGCCATAAACCAACAATTGTGTAAATAACAAAATAACTCATACAAAGTTATAGTGGCACACGAACAATGGTAAATATGACTTGTGATATACTTATAAAGCTTGAAACAAAATGTTGTAGGTTCAAGTCAGGGAACACTGCTGTAAAATAAGAGTGCAAATTGTCAATCCAAAAAAATTCAAGGGAAAACATAAGAAAAAACTGGAAAAAAGATAATTTCAATTTATTTGGCAAAGTGGTGTATGGGTTGCAGTTCCTTCGCTTGTGCTTGCAAGCAATCTCCTCCTTATCTATGGTCAATCAGTCACACAAACAAGTCCCCTTTTTTCCCATGCCAAAATTGCCCCAATTCGTACACAAAAAATTGGAAAGTATAAGTGGTCTCACTTTAAACGTTCCTTCCCTTAACGAGGAAATTTATTTGAAAGCCGAGCCCACTCTGTGAGGGTGATGCTAAGTTCTCTCTGGTCTCTGATTTGAGTTCAGAATGGTTGCAATTTTTCTCCTGTTCACAAAGTCATCCTTGAACTAAAACCCTAGTTTGATAATAGAAAAATATCCTGCATATCGGTCTTATAATTGAAAAACCAAAAGCAATCCTTACGTGATAGCTAGAGAAAAAGATTTCAAACCCAAAATTACACAAATGACCGTGGTTATCCATGTCAGAAAGTTACCAACAAGAAAACTGACCATTTGATATGCAAAGAGAAGATGAAGGAAGCTTCATGCTATTTTTAAATAATACCAAAACTAGCAAATTGTATCTGGTCAGCTCATGGGTGTGGCACAAGCTTTCATTTGGAGTAGCACAGGTGGCTAAACTGAAGGGATGATCTTCGACGACTCAGTTCTAGCTTTTCTACATGAAACAACACTTATTGCTGGTCTTGCATGCTGCCTGTTGGAGTATTAGGCTAACCAGGAATAAAAATATGTTCAAGAATGTTAGGGTGAGCTGGGAGGATATCTATCAGAGTAACCTCTCTGTTTAAAGGGTGGTATAGCCAATTGTATGGGTATGGGAATGTAATGCATTCTTTTCCTTTTTCTCTTCCTGACCGATCTCTCTGATTGATCCCCTTGTACCCCGGTCAAAACTTGTTTTATAAGATTTGACCACATCTTTCCCATAAAAACGACCAAAATAATTTTTTGACAAAAAGAAGAAGAAGAGCGTCTTCCGTCGTCCACCGGTGGACGACAGGTACTTGTGCAACTTCCGTCAGCCACTGGTGGACTGATGGAAGAGGCACAACAGTAGTAAAGAAAAAAAAAACAAAGTCATCCACCGTTTACTGGTAGACCTGTGGAGGAGCACCTGTTGAAGAAAGAAAAAAGAAGCCTCTATTGTCCGCTGGTGAACTGGCAGAGGAGTACCTCTGAAGGGAAAAGAGAGCAAAGTCCTTCGCTATCCGTTGGTGGACCGATAGAGGAGCACTTGCCAAGAAAAGAGAGGAAGAAGCCACAACCGTCCGTTGGTGCACTGGTAGAGGAGTACCTCCAAAGAAAAAAAAAAAAGAGAGCAAAGTCCTCTGCCGTCTACTGGTTGACCGATGGAGGAGCACCTGCCTAAGAAAGAAAAAAAGAAGAAGCCTCGATCGTCTGTTAGTGGACTAGCAGAGTAGTACCTCTAAAAAAAAAGAACAAAGTCCTCTGTCGTCTGTTGGTGGACCGATAGAAGATCACCTGAGAAAGAAAAAGGAAACATCTATCGTTCGTTGGTGGACTAGTAGAGGAGCACCTGCTGAAAAAAAGAAGAAGAACAAAATCCTTCACCGTTCGTTGGTAGATCGACGAAGGAGCAACTATAAAGAAAGTATAAAATATTTAAGTTAAAAGAAATAAAATTATAGCTTAGATAAAAATATAAAAATATTTAAGTTTAAAGAAAAAAGAATTAAATTACTTAATTGAAACTATAACTTAGATAAAACATAAAATTATCTAAGTTAAAAGAAAAGAACTAAATTAAATTATAACTTAGATAAAGCATAAAATATCTAAGTTAAAAGAAACAAAATTTAAATTAATTAAATTTTTTGTTAGCTTAGATAAAAATGTAAAAAATATCTAAGTTTAAAGAAAAAGAAATTAAATTACTTAATTGAAACTATAACTTAGATAAAACATAAAATTATCTAAGTAAAAAGAAAAGAAGTAAATTAAATTATAACTTAGATAAAGCATGAAAATATCTAAGTTAAAAGAAAGAAAAAATTAAATTAATTAAACCAAATTATAGCCTAGATAAAATATAAAAATATCTAAGTTTTAAAAAAAAATAATTAAATTACATAATTGAAACTATAACTTAGATAAAACATAAAATTATCTAAGTTAAAAGAAAAAGAACCAAATTAATTAAATGAAATTAAGGCTTAGATAGAATAGGGAAATATCTAAGTTAAAAGGAAAAATTCAATTAATTAAATGGAATTTATAAATTGGATAAAATATCAAATTATCCAAGTTAAAAAAAAGAAAATTAAATCAATTAAACAAAACTATAACTTAGATAAAATATAAAAATATATAAGTACAAAGAAAAAGAATTAAATTACATAAAAAATTATAACTTATATAAAACATAAAATTATCTAAGTTTAAAAAAAAGAACTAAATTAATTATAACTTGGATAAAACATATAAGTATCTAAGTTAAAGTAAAAGAACTAAATCCGTTAAATTAAAAAATTACAACTTAAATAAAATATAAAATATCTAAGTTAAAAGAAAGGAACCAAATTAATTAAGTGAAATTATGAATTAGATAAAATATGAAAATATCTAAGTTAAAAGGAAAAGTTAAATCAATTAGACAGAATTATAACTTAGATAAAATATAAAAAAAATCTAATTTTAAAGGAAAAGGAATTAAATTATTTAAATGAAACTATAACTTAGATAAAACATAAAATTATCTAAGTTAAAAGATAGTTAAGCTTAAGACTTAATAATAATAATATATATATATGTGTATATATTTTACTTCGATTAAATCAAAAATCCATCAACTCGATCGAAGCTAAAATAAAAAGTAAAATAAATAAATAAAAAGTATAAAGTTTTGATCCAACCATAGTTTAATTCCAACTCAAATAAAACTCATATAAATTAAACGGTAAATATAAAGTCTGTGGTCCAACCGAAGTTTAATTTTGATTCAACCAAAAGTCGTGTAAGAAAATAATAATAATAAAAATGGGAGTTTCGATCGGATCGAAATATACTTTCGACCTGACCAAGACTTAAAAGATAAAACAAAAAATATATAAAAAAAAAGCGTTGGTTCGACCGATACTTAAAATATATATATATATATATATAGAGAGAGAGAGAGAGAGAGAGAGAGAGAGAGAGTTTCGATCAAATTGAAACATACCTCTGATTAGACCATCTCCCAAAAGAAAAAGAAAAGGAAGAAACAAAGGTTCTAGTCGAATTAAAACTTGCATCCAACTCGATCGAGACTAAAAACAAAAAAATATAAAAATAATAAAGGAAACGACAAAAATTTCAATCAAACCAAAATCAAAGTAAATAAACAAAATATATATATATATATTAAACAAATATAAACCAAATCAGCTAAAACTAAAACAAAATAGCTAAGATAAAATCAATACCTTAGATAAAAAATGTGGAAATATCTAAGTATTTTAAAATCAAAATGTTTTAGATGCAAAAATAAGAAAAATGTAGCATCTAAAATGAAATTAAATATCTTAGATATGAAGATGTAAAAATATCTAAGTGTTAAAACAAATTATTAAAATAAAAAATATTTTAGATATGAAATAAAATAAAAGTATCTAAAATAAATCAAATATTTTAGATATAAGGATCTAAAAATATCTAAGAGAAAAAAAAAGGGTCATTTTAGGTACCAGAAAAAAAAAAAATCTAAAACAAAATCAAAACATCTCATAATATATATATCGACATATTTATATATGAGAATATCTAATTAAAAAAATTTAGATCAAATGACAACTTAGATATATAAATATATATATATATTTATATTTGAGTTAAAATGAATTAAATCAAATCAAATCATAACTTAGATACAATAGAAAAGTATCTAAGTTAAATAATTAAATCAAGTCACAGCTTGGATAAAAAAATATCTAAGTTTCAAATTAAATACACATTATCACTTTAAATCACTTAAACTTAAAATCAAAACTTTGAACTTAAAGAAAATATAAATTTCTAGGTCAAGAATTAAACAAACCTAAACTTTAAAATATAAAATATAAATACATCTAAAATCAAATGTTTCTAGACAAGAGTCTAAACTATTTAGATTCTTCATTTAAAGCATAAAAAAAAGCTTGTTAAACTAAATTAAACCATCAAATACTCCTAGATATAAGCCTAAATTATCTAAATTCTTCGTTTAAAACATGAAAAATGCTCATTAAATTGAACTTAATTGTCAAATACTTTTAGATATGAGTCTAAATTATTCAAATTTTTCATTTAAAATATAAGAAATATCTGCTAAACTGAATTGAACCACTGAATGCTTTTAAATATAAGTTTAAATTATTGGACAATTGCTTTAACATCAACGAAACTGTCTTATAAGTTGTGCCTGAGAGTTCAAACAAATACTTTATATTTTCTGCCTTAATTTATTCCTATATGAATTGTACTTTAGGTTATGTATTTTCTCAGTCATTAATGAAATATATTTTTAAATTACATATTTCTTTATATATTTGATCACATCTAGTATGATGTACATGAAGCCTCATACTCAAAAGAAAGTGTAAGGTATAGAGTTGATCGTTAACTCTTAAGAGGTCTCTCAAATAATTAATGAAATTGAATATCAAATCTACATTTGTGACATTGAGCAGGAAAAAGAAAAAAAGAAAAAACCCATGTAAACAATCTTATTACAAACTACAGCCATGGAAGAAATCCAAGCACAGTAAACCCGAAAAAATCATGCATCTACAAACATATACATGATCGTCTCCCATTAGCAACATCGTTTGTAGCAAGTTTGCTTCTTTCCCCCCCCCCCTTTCGTTTGAAGCCTCATACTCAAAAGAGAATAACCTAAAACAATAGAACTAATTACCTTGCCGTCAACGATGATCCAGCAGTCATTCCTGGAGTCGTGCTGTGCGACTTCGTTCAAGGTGTAGGACTTTGCATTGCTTGGCATTTCGGGGTATTGGCTACTCCCCTTCCTCCTCTCTCACCGTTTCTTCCTTCCTAAGTTTGGTCGGCGTTTGCTGATACCTGGGGAGGAAGGAAAGGGAGGAGAAAAGCAAATGGAACCGCACTTCCAATTCCATCGATTTCGGTCAATTTAGCGCAGCTGGTCAAGACAATGCAAGCCTTTTGTTTTTTGGTTAAAATAGAATTAATAAACTCAGTTTAATTTAGAACTAATATTGAACTCGCTTTCATCAATTAAAATTTTATCACTTGTAAAATATAACAGTTATTTTTTCTTGAATTTTCTTAATTATTTCATCTATAAACAATATAAATTGATGTAAACCTATTTCGTTGTATTAAATATTATAAAAACATAGGAATCCTGGGAAATCCAGGGAATACGCATGTAAAGGAGTCTTCGTTTCATGAATGATAAAAGAAATCAATATTTTCCCGGGTCCACTTGTTTATCGTGCCAAGCACGAACACCGAAAAATCCATCAATGCAAAAATAAACGAGTTGACTTTTGCTTCAAGTGATTTATTTCTCTTTCTTTGACTGCCATTTATCATCTGGGTTCGTTCCTATCGTATTAGTAAGATCTCGGTAAGGTGTTTATTTGATGTTTACAATGTGGAAAATTCATCACACCTTATGATTATAGTACCAAGATTCAATCGAGCCATCAACATATTTCATCAATTAGGCAAGTCCCATCTAGATTTAGAATTACATAAAATAGTCAAATTTGGTACGTTAATTGGTCGCGTTGTGCATGTTGGAAACCCATACTTTTCGTATTTGGCATTTTTAGTTCGTTCGAATCACAACTTCTTTTTAAGCAAATGTATAAAAACAAATTAACATATAAATGATATACTCGACAACAAATATTTAAAAATGTCAATGTATTTTCATACGTTGGCAGAAATAATCCCTAAGACATGCTTATCCTGGAAATTTCAAGTATTAGTGAGAGTCATTTCAGCACTTCTCTAATGAAGTTTGGATTTCAACATTTCTCTATAACAAAAAAACCAACGATTTTCGCTATCTCCTGGGTACGATTAAAAACTCAACGTACGGGATTCCACAAGAACTTTTATAAGTTTTAAGAACACCTACTGAAACATCGTCTGAGAACAAAATCATGGAGTTCCGGGCCTTCTGGCTGGAGAATGTGGTGGCGATGATGGCGTCTCACCCAGAGAAAGATCTGTAATTCCATTGATAAGATCATCTAGTTCCCGCATGTTCAATGCAACAGTTTAATCTTCAGTGCTCCTCCGTGTGTGAGATGTCCCAACGTAATAATATTCTCCAAGAACCTTCTGCAATTCGAACGGAAAATAATTCTTCAGGGGATGAAGGTTGCCGAAGCATGCTTTGGTTCCGAAGAGTGTGAGAGAAATAATTCATCATCACCCGATTTTCCACCAAAATTAGAATCTTCCTTCGTCAAGGCATCCAAAGGTTCTTTACACAAATTGATCTGGCTATCGTCATCATCAAATACTAGGCATGAGTCAGCCCAGGTTTCAACGTCTGTAGAGGGTTCATCTGACCCATCACTCGACTGTAGCGACATCTTCAAGTGGTACACACTAATCGTCACTCTGTAGATAATCACCCTACTTTGCCGTTTCTGCGTTGTGTTAGAATAATTTTGTACAGTTAAACAGAAGGACAAGAGATGTAAAGCAAAACGTGTACATAAAAATACACTTGATTTGAAACATATTCAATGCAATTCCAATCAAATAGGATGCCAATGATCATGACTAGAAGACAAGAGACACAAACTATTAGAGTAAATAGTGTATTATAGCATGTTTTTTGTAAACTTTATACGTAGAGGTATTGTCTTTAGAACTAACAATTCACTTCTATTCATCTAGTTTTTCCATATGGTAACAAAACTTAAGTTCAAATCCTAAGGTTGCGGCCAAACACTACTAGCAGCTACCTCTCCCTCCCCACTTTCCCATCTCCTCAATCTTGCCGCAAGGGGAGAAACCTTCCCTCCCACCTGCACTGATAGGGGTCCAAGAACCCTTCGTTCCAGTAAGAGGTATCTAGGATTTCCTTTTTGTCTCCACCAACACATACCAAGGATCCAAAACCCTTCCCCTACCATCATCACCTGCACCTGCCGAGGCCTCCTCCACCATCGTTAGGAGTTTCAGGCCCTTCTTACGACCCCTCCAGGCCATGTTCTTACTACCCACATTTTGGCTGACCTCTTCTCCTCCCTACGAGCAGAGTTGTAGACACTCGCAATTATTGCTTCCAAGGGTGGATCCTTCGTTCCACCTAGTGTTCTATATGTCGAGACCTTTATTTTACCTTCAATGATCGACCTCCATATCATTTTTTCTTTATCACGACAGACTTGCTATTATTTTTTCAATCATTGCCCTTAGGAAATCAATCGTGAATGTCATATCTCAAAAAAGAAATGGCAATCGTTATAATATTAAACGAAAGAAAATACATATAAATGAAAAATTTCTTCATTTATATTACAATACTGATATTTACTAAAGAAATATAACAACAAAAAACTTCAAATATTTACAAATAAAACTTACAACAGAAATAGGAGAAGTTATTTAGAATATAATCTCAAACTAAGAAAAACACAAACAAGATACAAACCATAATATCTATTATTCACAATTTTTTTTTCACAATTAGTTAATGAATGATTAACACGTCCTCTCCTACTCATGCTCCTTGAAGTATCTACTAGGTATCTTAAATAATAATAATAATATATGAGTTAAAGTCTAATAAGTCATTCTACCATAAGTCTAAAATAAAATAAATAACATGTTATAAATGGAAAAAGAAAGGCTATACTATCAACTTAATGTAATAATATTAAGTATGCAAGTCTCTCACAAATAAAAATGTATCTTGCAAGATACAATAATACTCTATGCAATATCAAGACTACTTATATATTTTCATATTTAATTTAATTATGATTGCATATTTACTTTCTACAATAAGGATCAATTATCTTATAACTAAGTCAAATATCTCAAATGCAATATCACAGTAATATACCTCCGTGTGTCAGGTTTTATAGCTAAAAATTCATTCATTTTAATATATATCAGATTTCAAATTAGACCCAAATAATGACATACATTTTCAACCATATTTGTCTTTAATGTCAAATAATCACTTGCTATTAGAACTTTTATATTTTGATAAAATAAAAATCTATATGAAGTATTATAATGTATTGCATAGGTATAGATGAACAAGTTAAGCTTGAAGATAAACAAACCAGCCTAGAGAACATAATAGTTGAAGAATAACAACTGATGGAAGGAAAAAGTTGAACAATTATTTAGAGAGTAAAATAAGAGAAGTTGAATATAAGTGTTCTCACGTGTATAACTTATAAATATCATGTAACTAAGAAAAGAAGAGTAAAAGAAGAAAACTCATACATTTATCTCATAATTATTCAAATTTTTTAAACATTTACAATAACCTTACGACTTCTTACAGATTCACGTGCAAGCAAATTAAATACTAAGCTAAATACTAAGTACTATACTAAATACTAAGCCACAGCACAAACATCTCTACTGTAAGAGCTGAGGTTTAGCTTTGTTGACTCTTACGCCGATATATGCACTATGACTTGTGCGTGATGAAGCAAATAAACGTTAGTGTCAGTCCTGGAAGACGACGCAATCGGCTATGGCCATGAGCGGCTGAAGGCAGTCGGGCGCGAACTTCCGAGCAAAGAGGTAAGACTGAATGAAGTCGGACTTCCTGAGCCTCCATACCAATTCCGGCGAGACCTCGTCGGCGCTGTACATATAGGGGTGGCCGTTCAACGTGCCGTTCCACTCCACCCTCGTGAGGGTGTAGCCGCTGCACCCACCACGGTCCTTCATCGACAGCAACGTCGGGAAGTAGTGCTTCTCCGGGTAGCACGTGTCCTTGCTCCTCCTGAGACACGGCAGCCGGAACTTCTCCCACAGACACCGGTCCCCGACCACCAGCGCAGCGTGTCGCCTTTCGAGGATGAAGAACTGGGAGCCAAAACGGAACTGGTCGAAGGGCACCTCCGGCAGCATGGTGTCGGCCCCCCTCCGGCACCTCCGGCAGCATGAATATTAACTTATTCTTAATAATTTATTTTCGTAGAGATATATATACTAATAAATGGAGATGATCATCACCAGATAACCAACCACATTTTGAAAGTCTCCGACAACACAATAAGGCTGAAGAAGAGAGTAGAGGAGAAGAAAAATGGAGAGCTTGTTCGTGAATATGCTGCTCAACTCCGTCGGGGGCTGCTTCGAGAGCGAGGTCAATATGCTACGTAGTGCAAGAACCGAGTTCGAAAACGTTAAAAGTATGCTGGAAGCATAGGCCGATGCCGTGCACCTTGCAATAGACGACATCGTCGAGGAAACGATGCTGCCGGCACGACTGGTGCAGCCCACCCATGGGAAACTGGTTTGGTTCTTGGACGGGGCTGCTGCCTCCAAGCTTAACGTTGTCAACGTAATTTAACTTCTTTTTTTTTTTTTCTCTTTTGTAAATAAAGACGTAAAGTCCAAGTGCTTCTTCGTCAGTAGGATTTTGTACCGTCTAAACTACATATTTTACACCTTATTATTATTATTATCGTTATCATTATCTTCATCATGAGTGGGATTTTACCCTTGCGGATGCAGATATACATAAGTTTAACGGAAACAATGAGGTTGTAAATGCCGTTGATTACGTTCGTTATCATGCATGCATTCCTTCGGTCTGCGTCGTGCATGCAACGACTTCGATTTTTCCAGCCCACAGGAAAATAGCGGCCCAAATAAAAAGGAATATCAAAATTATTCACAAACCTTATTTTGAAAAAAAAAAAAAAATATATATATATAGAGAGAGAGAGAGAGAGAGTCACCGATGCGTTGTGGTTGTGATTTTCTTCTCCTTCTTTTTGACATTAGAAGTAGTAATTTCAATTACGGCAATAACATGTTAGAAGTGGCTGTGATTTCCTTGTCAAATAAGGAAAATTTGAGAAAACTGAAGAAAATGGTGGTGTTTTCTGTGTACTTCCATTTGACTTTGTATTTTTCCCTCTCGTTTGCAAAAAAAAAAAGGTCAGCCCCTCCCTCCTCCGTGCTCTCCACCACCATTTTGGCTGCGCGTGGATTTGAGAGGTTCTAACCAGGCCTTTCATTCTACGGTACTGGATGTGAGCTTCAGATCGTCATACAGCATGTGCAAGCTTGCCGGTTTCACCGCCTTTCTGGTGGTTTTCACGCTCTTCTGCTCCAACTCGGCACCAGCAGGTCTGCCGCCCGCCGTTGAGCTTTTCTTTCACCGAACCACGCACCTTCTCTAGCTAGCAGGAACGATTCTGGTCTTTTCTGTTTGGTTGATGGGTTCCCCCGCCGTTCTCCTGGTTCCTCGTTGCTTGGATTCAGGGAGATGGATGGGGAAGTTCCATGTACTAGCGTCGTCGTTGGATTAATTACTGTGAAATTGTGGTACTTGTTGTTCCTTTTGACTTGCGAGGATGATTGATTCTTAGACGGTGTTTGGTTTGATCACAATTAACCTTTTTCTAAAAGAATTGATTTATCAGAAAACCATGCAATAGTGCCTGTAATTTTACTTGCGTTTGTGTTTTCCTTGCTTCAGTTCTTACTGTTAATTAATGTATTGCAGAAGCTTACGATCAGCTGGATCCTAATGGAAACATAACGATAAAATGGGATGTAACGTCCTGGACAGGAGATGGTTACATTGTAAGTATCTCTGCTGACGAATGAATACTAGCTCGTTGATGAATGCCAATTAATGAAATCGTCCTAAGAATCTAGATAGGCCGTGTTCTATCCTCCACATGTGAATTGCATGACTAAGCTGTGGTGTTGCTTCCAATGCTGAACATTAATGGAATCCTGGCCTTTTTTTTTGGTTGAAATTAACCACCATTTATTAGAGAACAAAAGACCTGTAGATCGTGTGCTTAATTCTGTTAAGTCGTAATGTTTTTGTTTGGATTTAGAAACTCTGATGATAACTCAGCAGCCATTTAATTCCTACCTGCAGTACTTTTCATTTCTGGGCTTAATTGGAAGTGATACACACACATATATATATATATGGTGGGCTGTATCAGAATCAATGTTAATCGAACTAAGATCGATCACCATCTTCCTTGTGCAGGCTGTAGTCACAATCTACAACTTTCAGCAATACCGACAGATCGAAGCTCCCGGATGGTCACTTGGTTGGTCGTGGGGGGAGAAGGAGGTGATATGGTCCATGAGGGGGGCGCAGGCAGCCGAGCAGGGTGATTGCTCAAGATTCCAACAGGGTCTTCCCCACTGCTGCATGAAGACACCCACCATTGTGGATCTACTTCCTTCAGCTCCACCTGAACAGCAGTTCCCCAATTGCTGCAGGGGAGGTGTGATCAGCTCATGGGCGCAGGACCCAGAATACGCGGCTGCCGCTTTCCGTATCAAAGTCGGCTCGTCCGGAGTTACGAATACGACGGTCGTTCCGCCCAAGAACTTCACTCTCAAGACGCCAGGGCCAGGCTATACATGTGGAGATGGCGACGTTGGGAAGCCAACCAAATTCATCTCGGAGGATGGGAGGAGAACCACCCAGGCCATGAGTATGTGTTAAGATATATACTTGTTTGTATGCGTTAAAATTCTAATTTAAAATTAATAGATGAATGAAACGATTCACATGTATAATATTCAACCTTATCTACAATTTTACCTATGCAGACGAATTTGCTAACGGTTTCTTTTATTTGTAAGTTACTTATTTACGCGCCTAATTAATTTTGCAGTGACATGGAATGCTACATGTACGTACTCACAATTCCTTGCTCAGGAGGCTCCCACCTGTTGTGTTGCTCTTTCGTCCTTCTACGACGACACCATAGTCACCTGCCCAAGATGCGCGTGCGGGTGTGCAGGCGATGCAAACGCCCATGGGAGCTGCGTCCAGTGAGTAATTCCATCGATCGATCGATATATATCCATATATCCACGTACTATATATATATATATATATATATATATGGATGGATACCACCACTTGTACGCTAACGGCGCCGGTCGGTGGGGTGTTCATTCATTATTTGCAGGGGCGATTCACCTCATCTGAAGGCCTCCGTCGAAGGAGCGGGGAAAAGCTCGTACACACCTCTGGTGCAGTGCACCAGCCACATGTGTCCCATAAGAGTGCACTGGCACATCAAAAGGAGCTACGAGGAGTACTGGCGCGTAAAGGTCACCATTACTAATTTCAACTACCGGAGGAACTACACGCGATGGAATTTGGTTCTCCAGCACCCCAACTTCGACGACGTCACACAAGTGCTTAGTTTCAACTACAAATCCTTGACGCCTTATGGATCTCAAATTAGTAAGTTCTATATATATATATACATAAAGTGAAGCTATCTATATGTATCATCGATCGTCCGCTGGGGCGAAGCCTAATTAAGTTAGTGGTGCAACTGATCGATCCGTACTTGTTGGTGTTATGCATATGTATTCAGATGATACTGCTATGCTGTGGGGGCTCAAGTTTTTCAATGAACTTCTGATGGTGGCTGGTCCCATGGGGAATGTACAATCGGAGATACTCCTCCACAAGGACTCCCGGTCCTTCACTTTTCGAAAGGGATGGGCTTTCCCACGGCGCGTGTATTTCAACGGAGATAACTGTGTCATGCCACCCCCCAGATGACTATCCTTCCCTCCCCAACTCCACACCTTCATCATCAAAGCCTCCCACTTTTGGTCTGCTTGCGCTGCTTTGGTCAGTTCTGCTGCTTCTTTAAGTCCGGTGCTGCACGACCTGCACCTATTCTTTCATTTCCTGAGATCATTTCATTAACCAACACATGATGTGCATCATTTGTTGATTATTTGCTTCTACTAGCTAGCTAGACTTCCACGTTTGCCTTGCCGATATATACAAATTTATCGTGTACTGCATCATGACCATATGAAACTTTTAAATATACATGAAACTTGGCCGCCCACTTCGAGTTTTCATACTGTACTTATCCTTCCTTTTCAATTCATAATTACAAGTCTGTTCGTGGTGCTCAATTGCTGCCGTTGTATGTGTTTTTTCCTCACTCTGTCTGAAATCCCCCTCTGGGACGACGCCTCATGCATATGTTTAGCAATGATGATGAGGTTTAGATTCAAATCTAGGCACAAGCACTGTCATTGTTAAGAAAAGAAACTATAAAATCGAAACGAGTAAAAACGTGCGGAGGTGAAAAATGAACCAAGGATTTGGATGGAAAACAATAATGATTGTATACCATTTACTTGGAAAATCAATGAATGTTGGTGGTATCAAAACCCTCGTTGAAAAGCATTACCCTGGTCCTTGAGCTGCCAAAATAAAGAACAACAAAAGTAACAGCGTTTTTGCTCTTCTTAGTTCTTGCTTACGCTTTCTTTTCCTTTCCTTCCTATTGTCAAACATTACAATCGTTTGGGACGATGATGGAAGCTCGGGGAACGCTGGAAGATATGCTTAAAGAATTCACAGCTCCCAACATACCAGGTTCTCATAAGATGATTGACGACAATTAATCGTTCAAAAGAGATTGAAACCAACTGGATTGGAAAAATGAATTTAAGCTATCTACATGGTAGTATGAGCTTAGGAGTCTTGAAACAGTTAAATTCCTCAAGATCTATCTGAAAATGGTGCTTCCTTCAACATGGTATAAGGTTAAGCATGTTTGGAACAGCTCAAGATGCAACAGATTCCAACCCAAGAAAAACTTAGTCACTAGCCTTCAGTGCCTCTGCTTCAGCCATCACCATAGGATCTGTTTTGCTTTCAGTTTCTTCTTCCTTCTCCCCTTCTCGCTCTTCAGCCATTTTCTTTCTATGCAGTTCCTCGGCAGCTTGCATGGCAGCTTTGTTTTCTGCTTGTAACCGTTGCATTTCCTCTTCTTGCTGTTGCCTCTCAAACCAAGTATCAGCATCCACCCAAACTGAAAAAGAGAATGTCAGTGAGTCTAAACTCTTGATATATAAGCTAATCTAATCCGAAAACTCAGAACCATTAAAAGATTAGGTGCTACAAAATCAAAAACAAACTCTAGAAGATCATAGTGATATAATGATGCGTAGTAGAAAATACAATGATGCACGTGAACTCTTTGTTAAAGTATTCTCATTGATTCACCACCGTGCCCAAGTATAACATTTCTCACTAAGAAAATTCCAGAAAACAGTACACCCACCAAGATTAATGATTCCTGCAATTGAGTTTACTCAAACTAATGGGATAAAGCAGTCACATTGTTTCTTAGGCACGTCCTGCAGTGTATCATAAATTTTTAGTATTCATCTGTATCCTTTTGTTCTTCCATGAATAGTCGTACCACTATTCTTAAGCACTCTGAAGTTACCCAGATCATATTTCTCAATCCAAAAATCCAGAAAATACCACTTACAAGGATCAATTATTTTTGAAATGAAGTTTTTAGTATTGGTAATGGGATGAAACAATTGTATTGTAACCTAAGCATCCTAAACATGTCTTCCATTGTATTAAAAATTTGTAGGGTTCTTCTATCCTTTTATTCTTCCACAAGTCTCGAATCATGGCATGAAGCATTGCAATATTATATAATCAGAATCTTTAACTATCCATCATGGTCGTAGAGCTTAGATCAGGTCAACGGTTATCCAGAGAATCAGCTTCTGCAGATTCAACCTTTCCTTTCAAGGAAATGGTTGGAGTCACCTTGTCATAAAAATTGGAGGATAAAAGCACTAGTAAAAACAAAAGGAAACAAAACTAAGAAGATGACAAGGCAATATCTAAGAATTCGGTGCTGTATACACATGACGGCCCAAAGATATATTCTATAAAACAATATTCAAGTAAGCCCCAACTGTTAGACAGCCTCACAGAGTAGCTTGCGGCCATTCTACTGACAGGATATTGTATTAGCTATTAAATAGTTAAATAAATCTTTGTCTTGAATCAAGTCGACATTGACATTCACGTATAAATGAGAAACAATGAAATGTACACATATTGAAGCATTCAGAATAAATGCATAAAATAGTTAGGTGAACAAAGACACCATTATATGCTGTACATTGAGTGCAGTAACTTTCTGACTTATCTAGGATTCCAATTGTTGAGCAATATTTAACAACTTACTAGAACAGACTTATGTCCATGACAACCCACATTAAGGGCTCTACTTCATACATATTTTCCGATTGGATGTGTGGTTGGTAGGGCGAGGGGTAACTAATAACTTTGGAAGACAGAATCATTTGGAAGTGGGTGATTGAGACAAAAAGTGGTGTCTTGCCCCCTCACTGTCCCAATGCAATACAGATGATTGCAAGAAGCAAATGCTGTTTCAATTATAAAGGGAAATGCCATTAAAGAGTCTCAAGTTCAATACCAATAATGGACATCGACGAGAAAAAGGGGAAGGCAACGCCACTGACGACAATGGTGGTGGTATTAGCATGAGCGATCAAAGCAACCGATACAAGACAAGAAATTCTGCAAAATTATTATAAATACTAAAAAATATTATAAATAACAAATATTGTGGTTTGTACATTATTTTGTATTTTCTTTGTTTAAGGTTAAATTATAAATAAACTCTGTTATTTCTACTACAAACTTTATATGTAACTAACTATTAGTGATTTTCTGTCGTATATCTCTTTAATAAGTATCAACTTTGTAATATTAAAAAATAAAATTTTTACATAATAAAATTTTATTTAGACTGATTGTCATTTTCTTTAGAAACGTGACACATCAGCTGTAATATAAATCTACAGTCTCAATCTTTCTTCGCCCGTGGGCTGCGTCGGTCGAAACCGTGGGCCCTACAATACAAAAGAAAAAGCATCAGGTGGAAAATTATCTGACGAGAGGAGAGGAACCGACTTAGCAGGTAGGAAAAAAAGCGAGGTCGTGACAAGTCGTCTTGCGGTGATGCATGCGTGTGCATTTATTTGTATTAAATCGAACGAGAGTCCATTTTAGGCCCAACCTTTTTCCGTTAAAATTCTTCAAATTGAATTATAAAAAATTGATCTCATGTGCCCTCACTTAAAGATAAGTAAGATAGGAGGTTACACAAAAGCTAGAGGCAAAAATGGACATAATGCAAGTTTGCTTGGGCTAATCTTGACATCTCGAAGACGTCGAAATTTTCTCGAGGGAGATCAAAAAAGTCCTCACGTACCTTTTTAAAGAGAGAGAATTGAACGTGCATGCTAGCTATTTAATTGAATCATTTTTAATAATATTAACTTATTCTTAGTAATTTATTTTCGTAGAGATATATATACTAATAAATGGAGATGATCATCACCAGATAACCTACCACATTTTGAAAGTCTCCGACAACACAATAAGGCTGAAGAAGAGAGTAGAGGAGAAGAAAAATGGAGAGCTTGTTCGTGAATAAGCTACTCAACTTCGTCGGGGGCTGCTTCGAGAGCGAGGTCAATATGATACGTAGTGCAAGAATCGAGTTTGAAAACGTTAAAAGTATGCTGGAAGTAAAAAGTACATTTCTGTGAGGACGCAGAAAATAAGCAGTTACTCAACAAAGCGGTAAGTCTGTGGCTGAAGAACTTGAAGCAGGCCATGTACGACAGGGACGACATCGACGACGACGACGACTGTCGACTGAAAGAGGCACAGAACTTGTCGGTGCACCAGGGTTATAATCGGTGTTGCGCTTCTTTGTTGAACTTCATCACAGAGATTCAATTCCGCCACGAGATGGGGGTTAAGGTTTGCAAGGTCAACGAAAGGTTGCGAAAGATGCAAGAGATGCAAAAGGATTGGGAGAGTTTACGGCTGCAGTTGACACCGTCGTCACAGCTGGGTGATGATGGCTCTCGTGAGAGCTGCAAGGTTGAGACAAGGTATGAATCAATGATGTAATGATCGTTAAGCTGGGTTGTTAGTTATATATTAACAACTGTGTCAGATTGTTAACTTCCAATAATTTGGAGTCTATATAAATGCCTGTAACTAATTAATGAGCCTCAATCAATGAAAGAGCAAATTTAATCTTATGCTACCGCACTCTCATACAAGGAGGTTCTTCAACAGGAAAACATCGCCTTCAATTGTGCACTCCGATATTGTTGGGATGGACGAAAAGGTGGATCAGCTTGTAGAGTGGTTGGTGAAGGACGTTGCAACAACGAATCCCCCTATTAGCTTGATCAATGGGATGGGTGGCATAGGAAAGACTACCCTTGCCCGGATGGTGTTTAATCACGATAAAATCGAAGTGCACTTTGATGTCAAGGTTTGGTTCTGTGTCTCCCAAGATTTTTGTCAAACATCTTTATCTGTGGACTGTAGTATGTACTCGTGGTGAGAAGGAAGAAAGGACTACTGGCAACGGCCAGACTACGGATGAGCTCCAACCCAAGCTCCAGGAGGCAATTGACAACAAGAGGTTTCTCTTTGTGCTAGATGACATGTGGTGTGTGCAGGTTTGGAACGACGTCTTCCGGACACCATTGTTGAATACTACCAACAGAAGGCAGCATTAGTGAAATCGAGCAGGTGGTTGAAAAGCTTTGTCCTGCACAGTACCTTGAAGAACTTGTAATCAAGGGATTTTATGGAAGGACGCTCCCATCTTGGATGTCTGGATCATTCTTTCCCCATTTAACATCATTGCAATTATTATCTTGCGATTTTTCCGAGCATCTTCTACCTTTAGGTTTGTTGCCTCGATTGAGAATGCTTTTTGTATACGACATGTCTTCCTTGAAAACCGTAGGTCCTGAATTCTTTGGTGGTATTGGAAGGTTCCCTAAGTTGGAGCAAATAGCCTTCACAGATATGAAGAATTGGCAATACTGGGAAGAATGGGATGAGGGAGTGTTTCCTTGTCTGAGAGTTTTGACACTATACATGTGTGACGAACTAAGCCATCTTCCTGCAAGCATTCAATACGTCACCACTCTAACTGAATTACATATGGGGTTTTGTCCAAAAGTCAAAGCCATAGAAAACAAACATTTCATCTATTAAGATATTGAAGATTAGTTGCATGGACTCTTTGAGAAGAATTTCAAACCCCTGCAATCTTGAAAATTTGAGAATTTTTCATTGTTCTAATTTAGAGAATGTTGAGAATATTGGCACATTGAGACATATCGAGTTAGAAGATTGGTATATGGCTCAACTACCCAATTGGATACAACATCAGGGTAGTATCCAAACTTTTTATATTTTAGGGAAGAAAGATCTTATTCAAAATTGTCAAGAAGGTGCAAAAGATTGGATCAAGATCAAACATATCCGACGTATAATGTATAAGAATTCAGACGACATATAAAGCTATACCAGCTTGGATGCTTCAATTGGTCTTGGGAACATGGTAAGTTCCTTTGGGTTGAAGATTTATTACGTAGTTTTTGGTTGACGAAAATTAAAACATAATATTATATGGTATAAAACAAATTTTCATGTTTTTAGAAACTATTGAGATAATTTGGAAAAGATTTGAATTTTTGAATGTCAATTTATGACTATTGAGAAATAATCCTTGTTAGATTTTTAATAATATTGTACAATATTCTTAATACATTGTGACAAGAGATCTGATTCTATTTTTAATAGATTATTATAAGTGTTTGGCTTATATTTTTAATAATCTTAAAGAGAGATTCTTTAGATTAATTTGGCTTTATAATTATTTTCAAAATAGTTATCGAAAATGTAATATAACAAGAGAGGCTCCTATTGGAAAACATCTACATAATTTTTTTTTTTTTTTTTTTTTTGTAACAGATAAAATAAGTTGTTGGAAATATAAGCAAAAAATTTAATGATGTGAAAATAATTTTTAACTTTTCAGGTTGAGGACCAGATGTTTGATCAGACATCTGATGAAGGGGAAAACTGATTAATTTATCGGATTTGAAGGTCTGGCATGGAATAGTGCATGAAAGGCGGACACAAGTCATCATTCTAATCTGGGTAGATGATGTGTTTATTTGTGTGCGTTGGTGTGGCACCTGTAATTGTGTGAAGTGTGTACAGCCTATGCATGGAGTGAGTGTGTGTAGTCGAACTTGTGTTAAACAATTTCTCACAAAAGTAAAGCTTGTAAATTTGATCGAGTGAGCTCATGAATCGGTGGTACGTACGATCGAAGGATGGAAAGTGATCAAATAACGTCGTCTTTTAATCTTAATGGCCTGCACGCACGTACGTTTTGCCTGCATCCATGTGTTCAGTTTGCAAGATTTGGTCGGATGGAGCTTGCAGTTCATATGTTGCAAGATTTTGCACCATTTCTAGCCATCCGTTTACGATAACGCATCTTCCAACCTCGCTTTTGACGAGCTTATTTGTCGATGGTCGGGTCATTGCCACCTCTGCTTATCGGACCACAGCCCATAAGCCACGTTTTGGGCTGGGCTAGCTGCAATATCACTTGTTGATGATTACCCTTAGGCCTTAATCTACTGACTAACATAATTTTTATTAGACAAACATCCTTATTTCTGAACGCGATCTTGCAAAGCATCAACCAACAATCATTAGCAGACATGAGACTCATTTTGTGATGGTGTATCACGTCCATCTGCTCCATGAGCTGCTCTTTCCTGGTTGTGAGCAAGATCTTGCTACCACTACCGGTGGTATTCAACAATGGTGCCCGGAGGGCACTATTCCAAATCTCCACACTCCACATGTCATCTAGCACAAGGAGGAACCTCTCGTCGCCAATCACCTCCTTGAGCTTGATGACAAGCTCAGCCTTCGTCTTGGCCCCATCACAAATACTTCCTGCCCCTCTGATGATTTGCTCAAGGATTTTAACTTCTGAATAACTATTAGAGACACAGACCCAAACCTTGACACCAAAGTGCGCATTGATTTTATTATGATTGTACACCATCTGGGCAAGGGTAGTTTTACCTATGCCACCCATTCCAGTGATCCCGTTAATGGTGGGAGTTGCTCTTCCCTCGTTGTTCACCTTGACCACCAACCACTCCACAAGTTTATCCACATCACTATCAATCCCAACAATATCAGAGTCTACAACCAAAGACGATGTCTGACAGGTGGAGGAACTAAGAGAACCACCACCACCCAATTACGACGATGGTGTCAACTGCAGATTTGATCTCTTCTTATGCTTATGCATCTGTTGCAATCTTGTGTTGAGCCTACCAACCCTGACTCCCATCTCATGGCGGAATGGAATCTCAGCGATGAAGGTCAACCAAGTGGAAAACCAACAACTACCCTCGTGCATCTCCATCATCTTAGCTACTTTTAGTTGGTAGTAGTCATCGATGAGGTTGTCAATATCATACGTGACCTGCTTCAAGTCCTCTAACCACAGACGTATGGCATCGTTGAGTAACTGCTTATTTTCAGCATCCTCACGAAAAACTTGTATTTTTTGCAACTCTATTTTAAGTTGCTCAAACTCGGTTCTTGCGCTAAGCAGCATTCTGACCTCGCTCTCCATCAAGGAGAACAACTTTTGCTCGACGTAGCTCTGCATTTTTCTTCTCTAGTCTCTTTGATCATTTTTCTGTTGAAAACTTTTGTAGGTGTTGAAAGTCATGGTTCTACATCAAGGCATAATCACCTAATAATTGAAGCATATTTAGACTCAAGCTATATAGAAATAAAGGCAACAAAATCTACATCAAGGTTTTGCACTTATATGAGAGGAAATCTTGTCGTTTGGCAAACTAAGAAACAAAATGTAATCTCTTGATCTAGAGTAGAAGCTAAATACTAAGTCATAGCCCAAACTACATGTGAGATGATGTGTGGCTCAGATCTCTATTGCAAGAGTTGAGATTTACCAGTTTGACTCCTATGTCTATGCACTGTGACAATCAAGCTAAAATCTTTATTATTAATAATTCTACATTCCATGAATGTATCAAGTACATTGAAGTTGACTATCCCTAAGTTCATGATATCTTGTTGAAAGGGTTGATTTCAACTCCATACACTCAATCCTCAAGGCAACTTACTAGTATCCTTACTAAAGGTCTAGGTAATGAGATATCTGAGAATTTGTATAACAAGGTAGACATGATGGATATATATGCTCCAATTGAAAGAAAATGTTAAAGTAAATAATGTATTAGGGCTGTGTGTATTTAGTGGATTTAGTCTCACATTGCTAGTGATGAGATAATCATATCCTTATAGTCATTATATACAAAGGCATTGTCTTTGCTAATAACAATTCACTTCTCATCTCTTAGGTTTTCACGACACCATATCCATAAATTTTAAAAAATAATCTAAGAAAGAGACAAAATATTATGTAGGGATAATTCATAGCAGTAAATATGATGAACAACAGAGAATATGAAAAGTATAGAGTGGCTCGTTTAGGATTTAAAATGAGAGTGTCATTTCTCTTCTAGTTGAAGCCTTTCAAAAAACATCCAATCAATTTTTTAAGGAATGCAAGCTGATATTTTGTAAAAAGGGTACAAACCAACTGGATTAAAATGAAGGGCTGGCAAAATTTAACTTTAACTTGACTGGCGAAATACTATCATATGTGTTAATTCTTTATTGAAAGAACATGGTAAATAACAAATGGTATATAAAGAGAGAACACTGAATGGCAGCTTAAAAGTGAATAAGGCACACCAATGAATTGAAAATTTCCACAAGTTGTCTTGATAATTTTGATATCAGAACCTCCAAAAGAAGTCAAACATTAAGTTCCACTGAAAAGATGTGGAAAACACTACAAATAATTATGAAGAAATACAAAATGCTTCTCAAAAAGCATGCAAGACATGAAAAGGAAACACCTATATTATTCACAATGGATTTTATAAAACACAAGATCAACTTCCAGTTGTTTATTGCACAAATTGTGTATATATTACACCTTCAAATAGAAAAACTGTAGCAAGAAAATACTTTTGAGATATTTATAAGTGTTTTGAATCGATCATGAATTGATTATTTTTAAGTGTTTTATTATAATAGATGGTTGACAACTAGATCTTGTGATTTTGTGCTTTATGTAAATATTTATACACTAGATCTTATCAAACTTACTTTGTAACAAGATTGACTTCAAGAAAAGGTTAAAGTAAGACATGAAAAGTGAAACACTCAGACAGTTCAACCTGAATGTTCTGCTCCCTGTTCCACTAGTTTACACATAGAAAGAACCTATCTCATGAATGATGTTAACATTTGTGTCGTCCATGCATTTCAATTTGATCTTCACCAATACAAGAAGTTCAAGGCAATGCAGAAGTGCAATCTGGACACCTCTGAATTTAATTCAGATTCAAAATGAAAATGCATGCATCTTATTGGAAGAAAAAAAAAATCAATATTCCTGACATATTTCCTGGAAATTCTTGTTGTCATGGGTACAAAAACAAATTCTCTGCTACTGGACAGAGTGCATCCATATTTTAACAAGATAGATAGCAACAACATTAGCAACTGGCGAATTTTTTTTCCTTATTAGAACAATGCACCTTCATCAGGCAGGTAAAAAAAATCCATCACCGCTCTCTTCACCCTTAATTTAGGAATCTGTTTCTTGAAAAAGTAAAAAAGAAAAGGAAAAAATTCACTCAAATTAATAGAGATACAAAAACCTACGTTGCATCAGGACCTAGACATGGAAATATTAGTAATTCACCACAACCGACCTCCCTTGAGCTACAGGGAGAATAGAAAGTAGTACGTATATCCAACCCACAAGGTAAAGAAAGGGCATATTGCTGATTAATTACATTGGGTGCTTCCTATGAGTATGCAACCTGCTGGACAATTTGGCAGTGTAAATAGAAATTTGAACACCCATACGAGGTAAACTGCAGCAGCAGCAAAGAAATACGACTTAAAGGTCAAAAAACCAGGTACATATTTCTCACGGGAGAAAATCTAAACTTAACTAGCAGAGAAAGAATCATAGCAAGATTAAGTCAGAAACAAGGAATGTGACAGGAATCAGATGAACTGAACCTAATACAAGAAAAGTAAAAGAAGAATTACAACTACCAAACGTTTTTTAATCCAGCCATCAATTTACAATTCAGAAGCTCTTCGCAATCCAGCAAAAAAAATTGTTTTTTTTTTTCCAAATTCCACTGAAAAAATAATCAACAAAAAATTGTAAGAACAATAAGAGTAACCATGAAGATGAACCTGACGATAAAAGACTGGGCACCAAATACTCCGGAACGGCTTCCACGGGTGGATTATGGCGTTGGTTGTTGAAGAACGAGGAGAAACAGACAAGAACAATAGATAGAGATGAAACCTGATATTTTTCAGGTATTGGTGAAAATTTAAATCATTTTATTTAAAAATTTAAATTTATTTATATAATTAGTTAATTTATAGTATGACCCACCATGTACAAAAGTTTTAACTTAAACTATATTTAGTGTTCTTATTCGTTTATAATCAGCGGCTTAAAGTTAACAAAAATTAATGAATTTTAAGACTTTTATTGTAGGCGCTCAGATCGATCAAACCAATAAACTAAACCAAACCCTCTTAACAGTTTGGTTTGATTTCAAAATTCTATAAACAAGTGATATGATTCGTAATTTTACGGATGATTTAATTGAATTAAACCGATATGATGAAACATCTAGAACATATTAAAAAATGTGCATAGACATATTAATGTATTAGAGATGATCCAGAACATATGAAGGCTTCTCTGCCTATGGGAAGGTAAGGCTCCTCCGCTCTCACCGTCTCCGCCGCGCACCCCTCACTCTCCTTCCCCCATAGTACATCACCTCGCCGAACACCGCGCTCCCGCCCACCTGCCTGTTGTTCGCCACCGGGAATACCGCCGGACAGGAGTGACCGCTCCGAGAAGAACCCCGCGCTGTCAAAAGCACTTTAACTTCTTTTGTGTTGGATACGAGAAAGTGTTGAAGATCTTTAGAGTAAAAATCAATACTTGTTTAATTTAAGTAAAAATTTCATTTTGTCTTTGTAATTATCCAATAATAAATCTATATGATCGATTTTACCTTTTCATATATTTAAAGAGAGAAATTATAATGCTACCATTATTATCACTAAGAAATCCCCCCTTACCTGCGCCGAGTGACACGATAATAGGTTAGGATATGACGTATCATCGGTGACATTCATTTTTCCGGAAATAAAATTCCAAAGACTCGTTTAGTAATAATTATTTTAATTATCGTATGCAGATAAGTTGACATTTTGAAAAAATAGAAAAACCCAACTTTTTCGTATTTGGCATTTTTAGTTCGTTCGAATCACAACTTTTTTTTAAGCAAATGTATAAAAACAAATTAACATATAAATGATATACCTAACAACAAATATTTAAAAATGTTAATGCATTTTCATACGTTGGCAGAAATAATCCCTAAGGCATGCTTATCCTGGAAATTTCAAGTATTAGTGAGAGTCATTTCAGCACTTCTCTAATGAAGTTTGGATTTCAACATTTCTCTATAACAAAAAAACCAACGATTTTCGCTATCTCCTGGGTACGATTAAAAACTCAACGTACCGGATTCCACAAGAACTTGTACAAGTTTTAAGAACACCTACTGAAACATCGTCTGAGAACAAAATCATGGAATTCCGGGCCTTCTGGCTGGAGAATGTGGTGGCGATGATGGCGTCTCACCCAGAGAAAGATCTGTAATTCCATTGATAAGATCATCTAGTTCCTGCATGTTCAATGCAACAGTTTGATCTTCAGTGCTCCTCCGTGTGTGAGATGTCCCAACATTATATTCTCCAAGAGCCTTCTTCAATTCCAACGTTAACTCATCCTCTTCCTCGTCTTCAAGTTTTCCAAGGTCCCAAACCTTGAAAATTTGTTCTTTTGATTCCAAATTCTCCAGTAAAGCAGTTTCACCCACCTCTACTAGATTAAGATCTTCATCTTTTTCTGTTGGCACACTGTCAGTGAAAAGAACATACTCTTCACCTTTGTAACGGATTCGTGTTGCATCATCAGTCTTCTCATAGTTGAAACCAACTTCGTCATTCTCATCTATGTCACGGAGCTCAGGACCAGATTGTGCTGATGGTTTACCAGAGGATGAAGGTTGCTGGGCAGCTGGAGAAACATGCTTTGACTCTGAAGAGGGTAAGAGAAATAATTCATCAGAGGATGAAGGTTGCTGAGCAGCTGGAGGAACATGCTTTGACTCTGAAGACGGTGAAAGAAATATTTCACCCGATTTTTCACCTAAATTAGAATCTTCCTTCATCAAGGCATCCAAAAGTTCTTTACTCAGATTGGTCCAGCTATCGTCATCACTAAATACTAGGCATGAGTCAGCCCAGTTTTCAACTTCTGTAGAGAGTTCATCTGACCCATCACTCGACTGTAGTGACATCTTCAAGTGGATACACTAATTGTCACTTTGTAGATAATCATTCTCCTTTGCCGTTTCTGCATTGTGTTAGAAAATATTATACAATTAACAGAGGGACAAGAGATGTAAAGCAAAAACTATACTTTGATTTGAAACATGTTCAATGCTATTCCAATCAAATAGGATGCCAATCATCATGACTAGAAGACAAGAGACACAAACTATTAGAGTAAATAATGTATTACGAGTATGTGGGTTTAATAGGTTTAATCCTACATTATTAGTGATGAGATGATCATGTTTTTGTAAACTTTATACATAGAGTTATTGCCTTTACTAATAACAATGCACTCCTATTCATCTCATGTTTCTACATGGTATTAGAACTTAAGTTCAAATCTTAGGATTGCCGCCAAACACTACTAGCCACTACCTCTCCCACCCCACTTGCCATCTCCTCAATCCTGCCGCCAAGGGGAGAAATCCTCCCTCCCATTGTCACTGATGGGGGTCCAGGAACCTTTCATCCCACCAAGGACCAAGGACTCCCTCTCCATCACCACCAACACATACCGAGAGATCCAAAACCCTTCCCGTACCATCACCTACGCCTGCTGAGGCCTCCACCATCGTTAGGAGCTCTAGGCCATTCTTACGGCTCCTCCAGGCCATTTTTTTTTTACTGCTGGCATTTTGGCTGACCTCTTCTCCTGCCTAAGCCATGAACAGAGTTGTAGACAAACACAATTATTGCTTCTAAGGGTGGATCCTTCATTCCACCTAGTATTCTATTTGTCGAGGCCTTTATTATACCTTCAATGATCCTCTACATCATTTTTTCTTTATCGTGACAGACTTGCTATTATTTTTTCCGTCATTGCCCCTAGGAGATCAATTGTGAAGAATCTCAATGCAACATCTCAAAAAATTAATAGACACAATTATCTATTATGGTATAATAGCTTTTAAGCATTCATTGCAGCCCATCACAAGTTACAACACCTTACTCATGACTCCTTTGATGTTAAAAACAGTCAATATGAAGATTGGTTCGCCAACAACTCTATAGTTGTGACATGTCTAGAAAATAGCATGAAACCTAATATTGCATGAGGTGTTATGATGCTGCATTCAGCCAAGAAAATTTAGGACACATTGAAAGTAATGTGTGGACATGAGAAAAACATTACACTAAGCTAAGAAATATAGAAGACTACTTGAAAATTTGATCTTTCTGATTGTCACAAGATCAAATATTGCCTATGTTGTAAACATACTTAGCCAACTTATGCACTAAGCTAAAAGAAATTCATTAATAAGGAGCTCTTCGTGTGTGTACCTATGTTAAACATACCCTTGGAAAGGGTCTAGCATATAAAAGGCATAATCACCTAATAATTGAAGCATATTTTGACTCAAGCTATGTAGAAATAAAGGCAACAAAGGGTCATTTAGAGGAAATATTGCACTTATCAAGGTTTTGCACTTATATTAGAGGAAATCATGTCATTTGGCTAAATACTAAGTCGTAGCCCAAACTACATGTGAGATGATGTGTGGCTCAAATCTCTAGTACAAGAGTTGAGATTTACCAGTTTGACTCCTATGTCTATGCACTATGACAATCAAGCTAAAATCTTTATTATTAATAATTCTACATTCCATGAATGTATCAAGTACATTGAAGTTGACTATCATTAAGTTCATGATATCTTGTTGAAAGGGTTGATTTCAACTCCATACACTCAATCCTTAAGGCAACCTACTAGTATCCTTACTAAGGGTCTAGGTAATGAGATATTTGAGAATTTGTATAACAAGGTAGACATGATGGATATATATGCTCCAATTGAAAGAAAATGTTAAAGTAAATAATGTATTAGGGCTATGTGTATTTAGTGGATTTAGTCTCACATTGCTAGTGATGAGATAATCATATCCTTATAGTCTTTATATACAAAAGCATTGTCTTTGCTAATAACAATTCACTTCTCATCTCTTAGGTTTTCACAATACCATATCCATAAATTTTAAAAAATAATCTAAGAAAGAGACAAAATATCATGTAGGGATAATTCATAGCAGTAAATATGATGAACAACAAAGAATATAAAAAGTTTAGAGTGGCTTGTTTAGGATTTAAAATGAGAGTGTCATTTCCCTTCTAGTTGAAGCCTTTCAAAAAACATCCAATCAATTTTTTAAGGAATGCAAGCTGATATTTTGTAAAAATGGTACAAACCAATTGGATTAAAATGAAGGGCTGGCAAAATTTAAGTTTTTTTTTTTTTTTTTTCCTCCAAGAGTATCTATAAAGTTGATAACATATGAGTCTCAATGTACACTCAAATGATCTGGTATACACCAATAGTATCCAAGGAGGCGAAAACTTGTAAAATGCCTTGTTATGCCTCAACATGATAGATTTCTCCAAGTATTACGTACTTTTGTCTCGTAGAGATTCTCAACTAGTTGGGAGTACCTTAAGTGGTCTCATCCACCAACTCGGTTGAGATTACTGACTAAGGCAATGTCCATAATTTTGGTACATAAATTAGGTAAGTGGTACACACACCTACAGCTTGTCAAGGCTTGAGCAAAGTCAACACTACTGCCCATAGGCATTGCACAAGAACTTCTCAAATGATCACCCATCTTGGTTCTGTTCCTATCCAAACATAGTTAACTCTAGAGTTCTTACAGGAGTGAGTGTTTGGTAATAGGTGTAAATGCACTTGGCAAAATTTAACTCAAACTTGACTGGTGAAATACTATCATATGTGTTAATTCTTTATTGAAAGAACATGGTAAATAACAAATGGTATATAAAGAGAGAACACTGAATGGCAGCTTAAAAGTGAATAAGGCACACCAATGAATTGAAAATTTCCACAAGTTATCTTGATAATTTTGATATCAGAACCTCCAAAAGAAGACAAACATTAAGTTCCACTGAAAAGATGTGGAAAACACTACAAATAATTATGAAGAAATACAAAATGCTTCTCAAAAAGCATGCAAGACATGAAAAGGAAACACCTATATTATTCACAATGGATTTTATAAAACACAAGATCAACTACCAGTTGTTTATTGCACAAATTGTGTATATATTACACCTTCAAATAGAAAAACTGTAACAAGAAAATACTTCTGAGATAAAATAGATCATGAATTGATTATTTTTAAGTGTTTTATTATAATATATGGTTGACAACTAGATCTTGTGATTTTGTGCTTTATGTAAATATTTATACACTAGATCTTATCAAATTGACTTCGTAACAAGATTAACTTCAAGAAAAGGTTAAAGTAAGACATGAAAAGTGAAACACTCAGACAGTTCAACCTGAATGTCCTGCACCCTGTTCCACTAGTTTACACACAGAAAGAACCTATCTCATGAATGATGTTAACATTTGTGTCGTCCACGCATTTCAATTTGATCTTCACCAAAACAAGAAGTTCAAGGCAATGCAGAAGTGCAAACTGGACACCTCTGAATCCAATTCAGATTCAAAATGAAAATGCACGCATCTTATTGGAAAAAAAATCAAAATTCCTGACATATTTCCTGGAAATTCTTGTTGTCATCTGGGTACAAAAACAAATTCTCTGCTACTGGACAGAGTGCATCCATATTTTAACAAGATAGATAGCAACAACATTTGCAACTGGAGAATTTTTTTTCCTTATTAGAACACTGCACTTTCATCAGGCAGGTAAAAAAAATCCATCGCCGCTCTCTTCACCCTTAATTTAGGAACCTGTTTCTTGAAAAAGTAAAAAAGAAAAGGAAAAAATTCACTCAAATTAATAGAGATACAAAAACCTACGTTGCATCAGGACCTAGACATGGAAATATTAGTAATTCACCACAACCGACTCCCCTTGAGCTACAGGAAGAATAGAAAGTAGTATGTATATCCAACCCACAAGGTAAAGAAAGGGCATCTTGCTGAGTATGCAACCTACTGGACAATTTGGCAGTGTAAATAGAAATTTGAATGCCCATACGAAGTAAACTGCAGCAGCTGCAAAGAAATACGACCTAAAGCTCAAAACACCAGGTACATATTTCTCACGGGAGAAAATCTAAACTTAACTAGCAGAGAAAGAATCATAACAAGGTTAAGTCAGACACAAGGAATGTGATAGGAATCAGATGAACTGAACCCAACACAAGAAAAGTAAAAGAAGAATTACAACTACCAAACGTTTTTTAATCCAGCCATCAATTTACAATTCAGAAGCTCTTCGCAATCCAGCAAAAAATTTGTTTTTTTTCCAAATTCTACTGAAAAATAATCAACAAAAAAATTGTAAGAACGATAAGAGTAACCACGAAGATCAACCTGACGATAAAAGACTGGGCACCAATTACTCCGGAACGGCTTCCACGGGTGGATTATGGCGTTGGTTGTTGAAGAACGAGGAGAAACAGACAAGAACCGAAACCGAGAGAGAGAGAGGGCCTAGGGTTTTCAATTTCCCTTCTCCAGTCTCGACGAATGGTGATTTTGCAATCGAACCTTTACAATAAGAATATACGTTTCTAACCGTTCTATTACCTATGTAGATAGTAAAATAACGATAGATAGAGATGAAACCTGACATTTTTCAGGTATTGGTGAAATTTTAAATCATTTTATTTAAAAATTTTAAATTTATTTATATAATTAGTTAATTTATAGTATGACCGACTATGTACAAAAGTTTTAACTTTATTTAAATTATATTTAGTGTTCTTATTCGTTTATAATCAACGGCTTAAAGTTTAAGGCTTTTATTGTAGGCACCCAGATCGATCAAACCAATAAACTAAACCAAACCCTCTTTACAGTTTGGTTTGGTCCAAAAAATTTAAGTTTGTTTTGATTTCAAAATTCTACAAACTAGTTTATATGATGCGATTCGTTGTTTTATGGATGATTTAATTGAATTAAACCGACATGATGACGTATGTAGAACATGTTAAAATATGCGCATAGACATACATATAATACATGCGACATGAATCACATTTTCACATACATGAATGATAAATTTAATTTTTTATAAGTAATTAACAAATATTATAAACTATTTAAGAAATGTAATTACATATAAGATTCTCTATCTGGAAAAGAACCAAGAGACGTACTCCAAGTAGTCGAGTTAGCTAGAACTACGCTATCTCACGCTTTTTTCTTGATAATACCGGTGATTTTTATGCTTACAAGACTCCAAAATATTATTTTTTAATTAATTATGTATTCTAGCATTTTCTGTGAAATTTAAATTCCGATAGAAACATACTATTATCTTAAAAAAAATAAAAAGATGTACAGCTCAGCATCGTCGCCATCCAACCAAGTCGAAGCCGGAAAACCACCCCCACCCCCAGTTGGTGGGCTGGCGGCCGTCACACCAGCGCCGCGACAGTTGTCGTCTCGCCAAAATACCCATCTGCCCTCCTCAGGCATCGCAACAACACTGCAACAAGGAGGGCAGTTACGTTATTGCGCAGACGGTAGACGTGGGATGCCATTAGATTTCTATTTTTTTTCATTTATTAATGTATTGTTATCACGGAAAGAGGAACGCAGGAGAATACGATCGTTCCCATCGTTTCCTCCCGTCGGCGGCGACGGAAGCGATAATCCTTCCTTCTGTTCCTCTGTTCTAGGGTTTGTTGTGAGGAGAAGAGGAGGAGGAAGGAGATGAGGGAGATCATAAGCGTGCACATAGGGCAGGCGGGGATCCAGGTGGGGAACTCTTGCTGGGAGCTCTACTGCCTAGAGCATGGCATCCAACCAGATGGGATGATGCCCAGGTATCGTCTCTGTTTCTTCATTTTCTACCTTCTTTTTCTTATCGTTGTCTTTGTCATTTTCTCTCTACCGTATGCACAATGTCGATTGGTTCAATATGTCGTTTCTTTCTTTCTCGACGTTTTTCCTTTGTATGTGTTTGCGTTCTGTGCATCTGGATTTGGTTGTTTCGAAATCAATTGCGTTTGATGATTTAGATCATTCCAGCATTACTGTAAGAGAGATCCTTTCCTAACTGCGGCATGTTGATTTGGTTGTTTGTTGTCTATGCTGTTCCACGCTGTTTCTATCTCATTTTTCCTTGCTTTGTTTCATCCTCCTCTCTCTGCTTTCACCTTTTTTTTTTTCTTATTATCATTTCCCCTATTATTTTTGTCATTTCGTGATCTGTTCTGATTGAAGTTTTGTGCTTTTTTTTAGAGAGGTGATACATGATAACGATGCCTTTTTCCTGCTATTTGTTTACTTATTATGATTTAATGCGAATTTTTATCCAAGTAATTTAACTTTTATGTGGAATAAAACAACGAAACCTGATTCTTCTTGTCTTGTACCGACAAACCTATTTCCCTAGTTACATAGATGCGGTGAAGGCCCTTTTTCCCTTCTTTTTTACATATAAACTCCAGATTTCATGATTATGTTACTACAAAAATATCATATTTATGTTGATTTTGTCGTAAAAAATGGTTTATCCTTCTGAATTTTCCTTTCTTCAGAATGTTTATTACTTTCTCTAATATGCATTCATTTGGGGAACTTAATTTTGATGGCGTAAATGCATTAAGATCCCTTTATTTCTTAAATATGAAATTCTAGCTGTTCTCAGTGTCAAGGATCGTTGAGAGGTCTTTTGAAATTTCCATGATAATTCTCATCCGCATGACTGCATTGCATTGACGTTACTTCTGAAATGTGATTGCATGCCTTTCTGAAGCAATATTATCTTCCATCTTATGATTATTTTGAAGAGTATTTTTCTTCGTCTCTAGAACAACCTTTGATGATATTCTTTTCTTATCCAAGAAATGAATGTCTATTACTGTTTGACAATGAACTTTTACAGATCCCATTAATCTAATATCTGGTTGTATCCCTTGATCTTGCCATTCTAACCAGCCACAACTTGTCTACAGTGATACTTCTGGAGGTGTTGCACAAGATGCCTTCAATACCTTCTTTAGTGAGACGGGTGCTGGCAAGCATGTTCCCAGGGCCATCTTTGTGGATCTGGAGCCCACAGTTATCGATGAAGTAAGGACTGGGACTTACCGGCAGTTGTTTCATCCCGAACAGCTTATCTCTGGCAAGGAAGATGCTGCCAATAATTTTGCTCGAGGGCATTACACAGGTGATAAGCATCTGTTACACTTTTTTATTATGAGAGTTTGTGCATGCTATTTTGGCTTTTACCACTGATTTTCTTTGATCTTGTGCTACCTTAGTGGGTAAGGAAATTGTAGATCTTTGCCTAGATCGTATCAGAAAATTGGCAGACAACTGTACTGGTTTGCAAGGTTTCTTGGTTTTCAATGCTGTTGGGGGTGGCACTGGATCTGGGTTGGGCTCATTACTTTTAGAGCGTTTGTCTGTGGACTATGGAAAGAAGTCAAAACTTGGATTCACTATCTATCCTTCGCCACAGGTAATATACTAAACAAATGCTTCTTATATTATGATTTAATCCTTCAATAAATTAATTCCATTATAGCAAGTTTATGCTCAGAGAAAGTGTTTATCTTGATTTTTACTTATACTAGTAAGAATCACCAAGTGGATGCTTTCCATAGTGCTGAATTTTGATGTGTATTAGCAAGCTGTAGTTTATTTCATACATCATGAACCTTGTTGACCATTTGACATTCTTATGAATTCTATAGGTTTCAACAGCAGTTGTCGAACCATATAACAGTGTCCTTTCTACTCATTCATTGCTCGAACACACAGATGTTGCCGTTCTTCTTGATAATGAAGCCATCTATGACATTTGCCGAAGATCACTAGACATTGAAAGGCCTACATATACGAATCTGAATAGGCTGATATCTCAGATCATATCATCGTTAACCACGTCGCTAAGGTTTGATGGGGCCATAAATGTTGATATCACAGAGTTTCAAACTAACCTTGTACCATATCCGAGAATTCATTTCATGTTGTCGTCGTATGCCCCTGTCATCTCTGCTGAGAAGGCATACCATGAACAACATTCCGTACCAGAGATAACAAATGCAGTTTTTGAACCATCAAGCATGATGGCAAAATGTGACCCTCGCCATGGGAAATACATGGCCTGCTGTTTGATGTATCGAGGAGATGTCGTGCCCAAGGATGTTAATGCTGCAGTAGCCACAATCAAAACCAAAAGAACTGTCCAATTTGTTGACTGGTTAGCCTTTTTCCTTCGCTCTTTCTGGTTTCTTATCATGCTATTATAATGCAAAGTTCCTATATTTTAAAGAAAGATGAATTGCGAGCAACAAGGTCATTTAAAGAGAAAGGATGACTACATACTTAGATAATGCTTTAAACGACTATTCATCCTGATCCTGTAAATGAATCCTTTCCCTCTTGATAAAATCTGAATGTGAGGATGTCAAGTTGCTCAAATTCCTCTGCTTTACAGGTGCCCTACAGGCTTCAAGTGTGGTATCAACTACCAGCCACCCACAGTGGTTCCAGGAGGTGATCTGGCAAAAGTGCAACGGGCTGTTTGTATGATCAGCAACAACACGGCTGTGGCTGAAGTGTTCTCACGCATTGATCACAAGTTTGACTTGATGTATGCTAAGCGTGCGTTTGTCCACTGGTATGTTGGTGAAGGGATGGAAGAAGGTGAATTTTCAGAAGCCCGTGAAGACTTAGCTGCACTTGAGAAGGATTATGAAGAAGTTGGGGCAGAAGGTGTGTTAGATGATGAGGATGATGGAGAAGAGTATTAGGTGGATGGGCTGCCTTGATTGCTTTGAAGTTGGTATTGCACTATTTGTTCATCTATTTTGTAGCTGTCGTTGATCTTTCTTTACCAGAATGATGAAGTTGGTGCTTAAAAACTCTATTTATTAGGTCTATTTTGCTTTCTTTGTTGAATCCACAAAATCCCTATACAGTAAAATGGTATGAATTAAGCAAACTAAATGTTATTTTACCGTTTTACAACTAATAATGCTAAACTAGGCGAAACAACGATGGAATGTAAGGATTTATACTGATTTTACCACCCGGCGGTACTGGCTTCATCCCATAATGATTGTTTTAGGAGTACCAATAATTGAAGAGTGATTGCTGATTAAGTAGTTACTTTAAACTAAAGGATTGAATGTCACTTCATCCCTTAACGTTATCGTGTCACTTCAAAGATAAATACTATAATAGTTGCAATTCAACATATATATAATTGCCGAACATCAAAAGAATTAAGAAAATTTTAGTTGATTTCGGTCGTACAAGTTGCCATATTTCTTGGCATATTCAATAAGAAAATTAATAATATTAGGTTACACATTCGCATAGGTGTCGCTTGAGAAAAGAACAGAGCAAACGCAATCAAAAAATCTACACTGATAAATCTAAGTTCTAGCATCGTTAAGTTAAAATCATAGCTCAAAATGTCAAAAAGTATAATCATATGAGGTTAAAGTACAGAGGTGCTTATGCTTGAATAGACGAGTTAACAAATAATTTTATTAAAAATAGAATATGAAAACCAATTGAAGATAAAAGGAAATCAACTTGCATAGTTTAGTCATACGATCAAAGAATACACCTGCTACAAAAAGAATTAATAAGTACAGAAAAAAACTAAAAGAAATAGAATAATCCTAAAACTACATAAGAATTGTGAAAATAATTTAAATTTGTGGTTTAGTCCTAGAAAAAAAATTATGTAACCAACACACATAATAAAATTATGACTTTTTGTGGTTAAAACAAAATTATTGGCATAATGAAAGATACATCCATCATAATGAAGAGAATCAACACTAATTACTGCGATTAATTTTAACCAGTAGCATAAATCAAAATCGACGAGAAAACCACCAACCTCAAATATACCATACGCCGACATCAAAAGTGGTTTTCCTCGTACACATTCGATAATTGGAATTGCATCCACTAAATCATACCTAATTTTAAAATCTTTTATTTCTGAAACGTTTTCCAATTTAAGCAGAATTTTTAGCCTCAAACAACCGGATATATTCAACAATTTAAATAATGACACTCAAATTTATTTCATTTTTAAGTACAATGTCAACTAAAAGAATTGAACAGCATCAAGGATACAAAAAATAATACTAACAAAGATGACTCGAAATAATCATCTGTAGAATATTCGGTTCTGCAAATACAATAAATACACTCTGCACCAAAATTGCCACAAAATTTTCAAGTCCTTTGCAGGGCCTAAAACACATTCAAAACCAGCAACCACTGTTGTCCACGAAATATTTGCTGAAGCAGACTTGACACTTCACACCGTTCGGCGCCAAAATCACGCCCAATTGTACCAACAAAGCAAAATGCACACTGGTCATGGCAGCAGATAATCCGGTCAAACATACTTCAGACTTCTACATTCATAAAGAGAAACGCCTTACAAAAGTAAAAGCAGAAAATTAAATCTCACCAGAAAATATCCACTTTCCACCAAAAAAAGCAATCAAGACTTAAGACGACAAAACCGACTTCAATGCATGCTGCAGTTGCGGCTGCAACGAAGACCATGTGGAAGCAAGCACTGAAGGTGGCAACGTCTGCTGGAGTTGTCTTAGAAGACTAATCATCCTGCCAGCAGTTTCTTCTGTGGCTAAATCTTTACCTCCACATATAACCTGCCTCATCAAACCCTCGTAATACAGAGTGTGCAAATGTTGTATAAAAGTAAAAGTAAAGAGCCATCAACAGTCATACTGACTTCCTTTTCACAAAAAAAGTCACGTTGACTGGAAAATAGCAAAGATCAAATGCATTTTTTATCAAACAGAAAACAATATTTGACAATAGATGGCTAAATTCACACTCCAAGCATTTTAAAGTTTCACATTTGCTACCTTCGCAACAAATTATTCATAGCATTCGAATCTCAAGTGTTGACTGCTTAAAACGTTGATTAGAGATATCGTCTTATCATTTTATTCGGATCTCCACAATAAATAAAATTAATTTTCATTATGAGATCCCCCATCCATCTTTTATATGCAAGAAGGTTGCAATATATCAGCTGCAGTTTGTCCACACCCAAATACTTCCCTATTTTATATGTATACCAAAAGTCTCCTAAACATAAAATTTGTCGAATTCATAATGACCTCTAAAAAGGACAAGAAATACAGCTTTTCAGAATAAGGAATTGACATGGACACGATCGAAAGATAAAAACCAAACCTCTGCAAAAACTGCAACAATTTTTGGAAGGAACTGATTGTTAGGGCCTAGAAGATCTCTGTCCGACCTGAAAAGGAAAATTGGAAATAGCAATTACCACAAGACCATGGCCCACCAGAAAGACTTTGAAAACAGGACCAATAAAAACAAATCCTACAGCATGACCATACAGAAATAAGATCTTACCGTTCAACCATTGAACAAAGCTGATCATGCACAAGTTTGGCCTCGACTAAATCATTCCTGATTGGCAGACAGCCCAACCAAGCAGGAACAATCTGCAAATGCCAATTATTTGAACTTCATTTGTCATTTAGATCAACTTACATGTTATCCTAGACTAATTGATTCACACACACTTTCATACCTGAGCTGCATCAATGTGCTCTCGATGAAAAAGACATATTTTCCCAAGTGCTGAGACGGCATTATCATAAGCCATTACATTATCAGGATTAAGTGCATCAGGCTGCCCAATCACATGATTCAATCGGGAGAGAGCTTCTGTAAAGAATGATATGAAACTAACATATAAATATAGAACTAGATGGTGAACGTCAGAAAATGATGCATGTGCATAATTTGCAGTAGATATTACCCCCAACAAGAGGAGTAAAAACGGACCCACCAAATTCCGCACATACACCAATACCATACACTGCAGCCTGATGGAAAACAATTGCAAGCAGCAAAAACATAACTTGCACTAAGAGTTAATGTGAAGAAAACAATTGATGCAATATTAAAGCATAACATGCACCTGTCGAACTTCTGGGTTTTCATCATTGCATGCTTCTAGCAAGAAAGGTAGGTACATATTGTAATATCTAGCAATCAAAAGGACAGTGTTACAAGAGATAGAGAGGTTAAGAAAAAGCCAAAAACCAAGAGTAGCGTCAAATTGTGATTTCTTACTTGAGAGCAGATTCACGGCATTGTTCTGCAACATCATCAAAAATGCAAATGGCAATTCTTCTTTCCTCTGCAGTCTTATCCTTTCCCTGCCAAACAGAGAATGAAATACCAAAATATATTGTTATGCAAGAAAGAAATGTTCTTATTTGTAAAGCCTCCATCTTAGCTGGAGAAGAAAAGTCTTTAGATATAAAAATTCGAGAAAAAAGCATTTCTGCACTTCCTATAAATATCTTATGCAATGTAATTGGGCATGTTAAAGCATATCTATTTTATGAAATTTTATTTATTTATTATCTATTTTAGGAGGTTGTATTACATACTCCCCAAATGTTTGTTAGCAAACTTGGTGGCTAGATTCCCTGAAATTCACCTAGTCTTTAATGAACAGAAACAATCTTAAAAACTGACTTTTAGCATGATTTTTTACTTACTTTACTTATCCTTTCCCTTTTGCTTCAAAAGTAGATAATACACAACATTCTTACACATTAAAGTAATAAAACGGATGTATTATATAACAAGGAATCTCGCTTAAATGACAACTTACCCACATAGGTGTGATGTATGTACAAAGCTCATCAAAGAAAGGTAAGAAAGAAGCCTTGAATATCTTAACCAGAGTAGCCAAGACATCACCAACCTGACCAGGCATTATACAAAAGAATTAAAAATTGAAAACTTTGTGCACATGAATGAACATCAACGTAAATCCAGCAGAAAAATAGATGTCTTGAACGTACTTGGGCAAACACTTCCTCTTCCTGTTCATTTTCTTCTTGAAGCAGCTCCCCTTCTTCTTCGTCAAAATCCTCTGTTTTGGTCCTATCCGCTCTGTCCTTTTTCCGAGTTGCACTTGCTGTGATCACCGTTTTAATCTCATCAACAATGGATTTGACCTGATTTATGTCCAGAAGATGCCCTGATATCTGAAATAGGAAAAATACAAAAATGGGTACATGTTTCTTATAATTCATATTATTGTGTTTTCACCAACCAAAGAATACATGATAAACCAAGTTTGACAACATGAATCTTTTTCTTCCATGTATTTCTGTGTAGTAAAATCTTCGATTAAATAGCATAAGTGTAAATCCTTTTCCACAAATTCCTAATTAAATAATTTAAGCCTTCTACTTCTTTTAACTTCTGCACAAATTAATTTTCCCCTCCAAATTAATGCATTCTTTGGTCTCCTCAAAATATAACCAAATCAATTCTCTTATCTTCCAATTGACGCAACTCTTACTCTATCCTTAATAAAATCATTAAACTTATCCCCTACAGTATTAGCACTAATTCATCTAAGCATATGCATTTCAACAATACTAACTTTTTGTAAATGATCATCCTTGACAACTCAACATTCTGAGCCATAAAGTAGAGATAGGTCAATAGCAATTTTATAAAATTTTCCTTTAATTTTAAAACCTATTATCACTTGATACCTCTAAAGCATTTTTGACCTCATCCATCCTACTTTAATTCAATGAATAACATCCTTCATAATTTTACCATTATTACTTATTACAGATCCTAAATATTTAAATGTCTTACTTTTATGAATTTCATGACTATCCAAGTATATATTTTCATCATTATTCATATTTTTTTAGACCTACATTTCATATATTCAATTTTTGACCTATTCAATCTAAATCCTTTGGACTCCTCCATAATTCTAATTTAGAGATAATTCTTGACTTATTTTCATTAATTAAAATTATGTCTTCAGCAAATAGCATACATCAAGACATTTCACCTTCAATTTCCGTACTTATTTCATCCATAACCAAGAGGACTTATTGTAAACCCTCTAGTTTCTCCTCATATAGTTTTAACACTGGTAACTACCCTTTCATGCATGTCCTTTATAATATCAATATAACCAATGGGTCTTCTATCATAAGTTTTTTTTCAAAATCAATAAAAACCATATGGAAGACCTTTTTTCTTAACTTTAAAACTTTCTATCAGTTACTAAAGTAAATGAATTGTTTCCATTGATGGCCTATTTAACATAAACAAAAATTGATTTTCTGTAATTTTAGATACATACGTTACTTTTTGCTCAATTACTCTTTCTCATAATTTGATAATATGACTGACTCTTTAACTTAATACCACAATAGTTATCACAATTCTGCATGTCTCCTTTATTCTTAGGTATAGATATTAAAGAACCTTTTTTTCCATTTATCTAATATCTTCTTTGTCTTTAAAATTATATTAAAAGACTTACTTAACCAGTTAATCCACACTTCATCCATACATCCACAATTCAATAGTAATACCCAAATACAAAACAGGTAATGTGTTAAAATGACCAAGGCTTAAAACATGAAAAAAAGGTGCATTAATTGAATATAAAAATAGGGATGGTCTGTATACATGTCATTGGGCCGTGGCAACCCAACATGCCCATTTTTTTCTGGCCCAATGCCAAGCACCGGTTGGTACAGCCCAAGCACAGCTCTTTGGCATGGGCCCAACCTTGCTAAGCCAATCAATGGCACAGTCAAACCATGCCAAGCTGGATTGGCATGGTTGGGCCCAATCCAATTACACTTCTAATGGCTTGGCTGAAGTGAGAAATATAAAGTGGGGAAAGGAACATTCAAATCAATACAATATTCTGCAAACCTGTAAACATTCATCCAGGGAATCTAACATGCTCGCACAAATTTCTGTATCAGGCTCCTGTAAATAAATGTCTTTAGTAATTAGTTACAACAGAGCACGCATAGATACACACCAACACACACATGCAAACACACAAATAACTTAAGAATATATGACACAAGCAAAGAGATCAATTACTTTGTGCAAAGCCTCAACTAAAGCAGGAATTATATAATCCGATAACTTCTTAGCATATGATTCATCACATCCTCCAGCTAATCCTTTCTCCACAGCTAACTTAGCAGAAAGCATCAGCTCCGGCATGCCTATATGTAAATGAACATGGGGTAGAAGAAAACTGTTAAGATGCAACTTAGTGAGGCATATAAGAAAAATGTGCACAAGAATAAAAGTTTACCAGAAACAGCAGCCTTTCTAACCTCTTCATGAAAATAAAATTTAAGAAGAGGAACTAAAGTAGACACAACCTGCATATAAACTTTTAGTGGAACTGACTTGGACAATTCAGAAAACTGTAATTGGGTGTATGCCTCATCCAAGGTTCAACAAACCTGATCAATCCACGGAAAGAAGCCCTCCTTCAGCTCATCAGCATAACAACAAAGCATATTGCAAGCCGTGGCTTTCTCTTCTAGTACGCTAGTCTTGATTCCTATTCTCTTGTCCCCAAGCGTAATGGTCTCAAAACTATATTAAATATAGTGTGTGAAAAAAAGGACATGGATACCGTGTATGTGCACACACATGCACATGTATATTTGTAATTTACATCATATATATTTAAACGCAATTATAGGTGCATGAATTCTTAACCAAATAACATTGAAATATATAACTAATGAGATAACAATAAATTCAAACGAGATTTTTTTTATCAGCAATACAGAAATATATTGAAATTAATAAAAAAAAAGGGGCCAACACAAGCCATAGGCAAGCCAAAACTAGAACAAAATATAACCTACTGGATTCAGAGACGAAAGCCACTAGATGCCAAGACACTGAAGGCCAAGACCAACCAGAAAAAGAGAACAGGCAAGGACAGACACACAAACACAAGAAAGGCATGCCAAGGAGACGGACAAAAAAGGCCACCACCTCAAAGGATAACCTAGGACTAAATCCACACCTGAACTTCCACATCATCAATGGTATCCTGTACCCACCAGCATCTCATCCACCCCACACAATTAAACACCTTGGACCAGAAGTACACTTTGTTATGGCTAACACTATGAAACACCCTACTGTTCTTTTCTAACTACCGTCTCCATCAGACAGCACAGGGAATGGTGAACCAAATTTTCTTTCTAGTTGCCACATCCTCTTCTTTACTTGCCTACCTCTGCCATAACTGGGGCATCTCCCACTGTCCAAGATCATTCAACCCCATCCATGAACAATAACTTCTCAACAAGGAGTAAGTGAAAAAGAAAGGCCACAGATCATCCTCTTGAGTCCCACAGAACTTGCACATGCTGGTCGGGGAGAAGCCTCTCCTCCCCTTTTAAAAAACACTATGTCGGTATAACCTTATGCCACCTCTACTAAGCAATGAACTAGACCTTAGTTGGAATCCAATGCCTCCAGACAAACTTCACACTGCCATATCTAACCCTAAATCCTAAATTCAAACAAGATATAACATCATAGCATTAATTACACACACATTAACAACTAAATATATTAAAAATATTTAGTTTTGATCTATTAAAAAATCTTAACAATAAAAAATACAGATCTTGCAAGGAACCATTTGTAAGAAAATAAGTCTGAGTTGTGAGCAGTTGATTCTCATGCACCTAGTACTCATGTCACCTAGGCACCCACCTCAACAAGGAGGAAAGATATAAATGCAATATATCAACAAAAGGTTGATTAGATCCTCTAGTTTCGATTTCCAACAACCATTTCAACAGAAAATTCATTCAACATACAACATAGTCCTCAACGAAAGCAAGAGATGGTGACTGTTATATCCCCCTACTATTACCTATTTTTCCAAACAAGTGTCACATACATGTATTGAATTCATTTAAAATACATGCAGTTCATGAATTATTGACAAAACCACAAAAAACACTTTGAGAGAAAGATCTACTTAAATCAGAATTTAAAAACCAACCTATCATCATCTGATTCATCTATATCATCATCAGAGTCAGCTGAGGTAATGGTCACATCTGGTTTAAGTTGTGCAGACTGCAACAATGGTGGCATGACAACACTCATGTAAGGAAGAAAGTCCTGCCCAAGACATTTGCAAAGTCTCGCCCATGCCTGAAAAAAAAAAGAAATCATAACAATAAAAAATATAATTTAAAATAGAAAAATATAAAACCTGGAGAATATTTTGCAGCACATACTTGAAGCATGTAACTTGTTATTGGGTCATCTGCATCCAACTGAGAACCTTGCAGGCTCATCAGCACTTCCATAACCTAAAAAGGAAAAAAAAATGAAATAAAGCATCAATCACACACGAAACATTAAATTGAGTAACTTATATCCATGGTCATCAAGACATCAAGAAACCCAAGTGATAGCTTGGGGCAGTAGGCTAGGCAACACCTAGGTGCCAATAAATATTAAAAAAACGAAAGAATCCCTTACATATTATATGATTATGTGATTTTATGTATTTATGTGAGGTATTAATCAAATCCTAAAGAATTACATGCTAAAACAGTTAAAAAGGACATCTCTTATTTAAAGGATACATGTGGTTCTGGTTTGTACTAGCTAAACAATAATTTTTTTTGAAGGTTGCATATACTTATCGATGGGGAAAACACAAGTATAACAATGTCCATTCCTAGGTTATTCCCTTGTATTTTGGTTCACTAGGAAAACAACATAGTAACAGTTTCAAGTTTCAACTACTGAAATTGTGTATATTGCTATTGAATATAATGGTACTCAAATTTTGTAGTTAAAGGAAACCTCAAAGGAATATAACTTTAACGTTGTTAATATTCCCATTTATTGTAACAACACTAGCACCATTAACTTTTATAAATGACCTACACTCCAAAAAAAACATATAATTGAATGGCATCATTCACTTAGAGATCAAATAGCAAAAAATGATACTTATTTTTTATCTAAAAGCCAATTGGTGGATATCTTCACTGGATCCCTAACATGAGATACATTATTGGATATTAGAACATATAAGTAATTTATGTATGTGAAGTTTGTCAAAAAATTTGGTTGAATAAAAAAAAAAAACTATTTTTACGAAATTTTTTTCGTCTCAAAAAAATGAAAATTTCTGATCAAAATGCTTGACTCATTTTAGTGTCCATGCCTCCATAGTTCAATAAGCAACAGTTAACCAAATCTATTTTTATAGTTTAGTACAGTTTAATAGCATTGTGTGGTTCAGTTGAGTTATTCGTTTTCAGAAACACTGGGAACGATTTGATTCTTGGTTCCTAGCATGGTTAACCAAACTGATATGTTTAGTAACATTTTATATAAAATATATAATATATTATGTCAACTATGTATTTCAACCATTGGATATTTGGTTTTAGTCTATCGCTATGATTCTTACACATTTATACCAATCTTATATAATTTTCTTAACTTATGTTAAATTGCCAATGACCTATATTTTAAAATTTATGTAGCAGTGAATTATTGTGTTTGAATGATGACGGATCGGTGGCTTTTGAGTTAGTGGTTTATTAATTCTTAACAAGAAATTGACAATGAGACTTTTTAGTTAGCATTATTTATATAAAAGATTTTCCAGATGATTTAGGTAGTAATCTTATTTTTGACATCATCCTAAACCATATCTATCACAATTTTTTGGTTTATTAGTTATTTGTTGCTTCTAGAAGTCTTTTAGGATAAATAAGCTCTTTAAATAATATATGATGTTTGTTTAATAATAAATAAGCACTTCATCTATTTGAACCGCTAACCATATCCATTGCCTGCTAACCAAAATGGAAGGTAGATAGGATAACAGTTAGGTTTTTCTTAACAGGCATTAACCCAACCCACTACACCAATATGACCTGATTTACATGCCTAACAATGGTGGCATTAACAGAAAAGCAAGATGCTTATCTGGCTAAGGTTCTGATGATAGTAGGTTTTATGGGTCTACAACAATGGTGAAGGTCCTAAAACAAATTCAGTTTGATTATAGCTATGGTTTGGTATAAGGAAAAATGTCTAGAATTTAGGAGGAAGATGAATGACAAAATAAGAGACTAAAATACTAATAACAAAGTATAATGGCCATCACCATCATTTTTAATTATAGGATAATCTAAATAATGGCCCTTGAGAAATTTTTGAACAGTAAGAGGGAGAAGGCATGGAGCAAAGGTCTAGTTCTCACAATGAATCTTCTTTGTCCAATTTTAAACTTTTAATAGGTTTTAGCTAGGCCACAATTAATCAAATGCCTTATGATTTTAGTAAACACCATATAGATGATATTACAAATGCCAAATGTTACCATTATTTGCCTTTCTTCTATCAAGATGGAGCAATTACAAACCTAACACAACTTTATGTTGAACTTAATATTGCTACTGATGATAAAGTAATGAATAAACTTGATGAAAAACCTGCTTATAGTAGAACATTTGGGTTAGTACCTAGTATTACATAATGCACTAAGTACAACTTGTATGATTTCTCTCAAACATAAATGGGTACATCAAAAGTTTTCTTTTGAGAATAGTGCCATCAATTAAAAAATGGACTTTGACCTTAGATACCATATGTACAATTTCAAGTGTAATAATCACCTGTTTGGCATCATCCCTGAACTTTTCCTTGCCAACAGCCATCCCAACCAAACTAATGCATTCCATTGACTTGGCACGAAGCATTCTATTAGTTTTTCCAGTTGCATTGATTAAGATAGCCTTTAGATAAGGTATAACAGCATCATAATATTTTTGAAAATGCTCCTGCATGATTACACAAACACGTGAATATGAAAGAAGGAAAACCAAAAAAAGGGGAAAATACTAAAAACCATTTGACAAGAACCTGTGATGAATCAGCAACTGATGCTAAAGCCGTCAAGGCACCCTCTTGAACCATCTGCTTTCCATTCTGGGATGAATAAACAAAATCTCTTCTTAAGATTGCATGCAAAAATCTTCTATAATCTTCAGAAACTAATATGTACTTAGAAATATAACCACACAAAGACATTTCTCCACACCTGTAACAGCACCAATAATTTGCTAACAATCCCATCCAAGTAAGGTGTCAAAATATCTGAAGTGCAGTTTTCAGTAAAGTTCAGAACTGCTGAGGCAGCATGAGCCTGCAAATAAATAATAGCAACACCTAATAATTAACTTAATAAATATTAAATTAAGTATTCATAAGAAATAGTAAAATTCAAACCACCTAGCAAATGAATGATACAAATGGAACAAGGTTATAGGTCCCAAATTAGAAACAATTAAACAGAAGAGGGTACAAACATTTCACTGCTTAAACAATGAATGCACATATTTTATTTCTTATTTTCTTTGACTAGTATCTCTCAAGCATAGTTTACAGAGTGAAAAAACTAATATATATCTAGTTTTTAACTAAATCCATTAGCAAGCAACAAGAGAATGAACAAATTAAAAGATAACTTACTTGTACGCGAGGATTCTGAAAATCATCCATAGAAGACGCTAAAGCAGGCAATACGAGTTGATGATACTTAACTTGCAGATCTGGACCCAAATCTGTTGACAATTGTCCAATAGCATTTATTGCAGCCCAACGCACACGTGGATGTGGATCATGGAAAGAGTTCAATACCATTTTGACAACTTGTTCCAGGTTTTTTGTCATCACCTGTGACAAAATAAGGCCAACAAAGAAGGTGAAAAATAATGACCATCTTTATATTATCAAACAAACAAATACAATACAAAGCAATGTGTAGGAGCTTCAAGATTTTCTTGAACGCACATTCATAAAAGGTGAGGATGAAATAAATTAAAGGAAATCAACGTGAAATTGTCCCAAGGTTACACAAACCAAGCCTGGATATTTCTTATTTAACCATCAAAATCCCAAATGTTATGCATATCAAGCAATATGATGCGTCAATTGCACGTATTGTTCATGAAAGACTCAGGCCAATCAAATACGTTCAAAAACATGAGATCTGAGATTAATGCCAGAACTAAACATCAACTTGAATAACTTGGAGACTGGAAGTATGCATATTGACTAAAAGAAAAGAAAATTCAGCAGTTCCATAGATCACCTTTGAACAACCTTCAGCGATTTGTGCAAGAGTTATGAGAGCAGCATGATGCTTTTGCCATTCAGGTGCAGCCAAATAAGCAAGAAGAAGCTCAGATGCAACAGGAACAACCGTGTTTCCTCCAAGTGCAATCGATAACCTGTCCAGGCACTCCTGCCCAACATTGTAATTGCTCGTCTCCCCAGCATCCTCCTCCTCAGTTTCAGCACTATGCCATGCTGGCTCATCCTCAATGTCAAGAAGCATCTTCATCAACACAGCAAAAAGCCTACCCACAAACTGAGGAAGTTTGCGCATCATCCCAGGAGCTTGTTCCCTCGCCTCTGCAAGCGTGATGACAAACTCCACTGCCAGGTGCCTTGTCCCCTCCTCCAACCTATCCGCCTCAGCAATCTGGAGCATTGAACCAACTACTTCAACAATCTGCCTCCGTAGAAACCTTGGCTCGGACCCTGCGAGATCAATTAGCAACTCTAGTGCCTCCCTTGCGGTTGCCTCCTGCCCAGAGTTCAGAGCCTCGGTAAGTGTTCGCATCATGGCAGGAAGGAGATCTTGAAACATGTCCCGATCCGAAGAGGCCGACAAACACTGAATAAAATTGATAGAAGCACCGAGTGCTGCAATACGAACATCCGGCGTGGCAGTGGTGCTTGATAAACACGTCAAGAACACATTGTGAAGAGTCGGCAGATGCGGTAAGAGAATATCCCCAATGTACTGCGCCAGCTGCGCAAAGATCAACAATGCCGATTCTTGAAGATGCGGTGAATCAGACGTAACTGACTGGAACATGAACGGCAGAAGCTCCGGCCAAGCCTTCTCTGGAAGCAGATTCGATGCCAACTCGCTCACCGTATCACACAGCTTCTTGGTGATTGATTTCGCATCCTCCCTCTGCACGGACGAAAGCAATATCGACTTCAGCGAAGATTGCGTGGCCGGAGTGAGCCTCGGCCACACATATCCGCCGTCGGCCGACGAGTCGTCACCGCCTCCGCGCGTGAGCTTCTTGCGTAAAAGAATCGCCGACATGGCTCGAAGCTCGAGGTGGGGGGAGGAGTGGAGGATGTGGGCGAGCTTGATGACTACGGTGTCGGGGTGAGTTGAGCAAGCGAGGTTGAAGAGTGACTCGGCCTGGGAACGCTGGTCATTGGCGGCGGACATGAGGTGGGAGATCAGGGATTCGAAGGCCGAGGGGTCGGGGCCGACGATTGCCGCCACCTGCTGCTGCTGATCCATTAGGGATGATCAAGGAACAGGACTGTGAGGAGTCGAGGGACTGGAGGTGGAGAAGGGGATTAGGGTTTGGGAGGAGGAGGGGGAGGAGGAGGAGGAAGGAAGGAGGCGGAGAGAAACGTAAACGGATAGAAGCCGCAAGGGTTTTGGAATTTCGATAGATTTTGCGTAAAACGGCTTCCCTTTTAATTGTTTTCCGGGTGTTTTTTCTTTTGTTCTTTTTGCTTGTATGCTTTTAAAATGTAATTTTGACTTACGTGTCATTAAAATTTTAAATAATTATTTATATCTTATTGTATATTATTAAAAAATTTCTAAGTCTTATTCAAATATTCTTCCGCCTTAAGTTCCAACCAAGAAGGAACGTAGCTGACAATTAAATTTACATGTATAGATTAGTCAGTTAACTTCAATTAATATTTTCATGGTAACACTTGCATAGAAAATTTTCTTAATAGCTTGCAAGAGGTATGGATTTTTAAGTGGTATACAAGTGAATATAAATTTTTTAATAACATACAATTAATTATCAAATTTGACAAAAAAAAAAGACATTTTTTTTCATATGCCATTGGAAATGATTTTTTATTGAATATAACCATGCATCATCTCCTACTCCCTTCCACCGTTAAAAGCTAGTGTGTGTTGGGGGGGGGGGGGGGGGGGGGGGCGCGGTGCATAAGAGAACGTAAGTCTCTTTTAAATTTTTCATAATATTGACCTATGCATATATTAAAAAATTCTTATAACCACTAAAGTTGTTGATAGATTCTACAAGACACACAAATTTCTAACCATGCACCTATACCAATATGTTATTAGATGGATTCCATTAAAAAAAAAATTCCTGTGATTGTCTGTGTCCCATCTGTTGTTTCGATCGTATACATCTTTTTCAATTGTTTCAATGCTCCTTCTCTGCTTCCTCTCACTTATTACTTAAATATGTGGACTACTAATAACTTCTTTTATATCAATCACCAAATATTTAAAACATGATCATTTCCATTGGATGATCACTTCTTTTAGTCACCTTCCTCCTCTTCCTACTACATCATCCTCCTCTTCTTCCTGTTCCATCCTCCTTCCGTCCCCATATACCTTGGAGGTTGACCTGTCTTTTGTCCTCTTCATCCTCCACCAACTCACTTCCCATCTCCTTCTTTCTTAAGCCACTTGATTGTCAACGCCAACCTGATGATGATACCAATCAGTTAAATTGGCTTCTTTTAAGCTTAAATTCAAAATGCTACAAAATTTAGACCAATCAGCTTTTACTCGTGAAATTTAATTATTTATCTAGGTCCGAATTTCATTTCAAATTAGAAATATTGCAAAAATGACCGTTCATTAAAATAAAATTTGGTAGTTCACTGATGTAACCTTTAATACATGAAAATTAAGACAATAATGGAAACAGAATAAATTCCAATGAGAATATATAATTTTAGGATATCTCTGACATCCTCATGTGTACCAATTCAATAATTTTGAATTTTAACCATTCATGTGAGCAGATATATGCAATGATTTATAATTATAAATTAACATGTTAACTACCAAATCATAGTTACAATCTTATGAAAGAGTTTATTTGTCAAGAAGTAATGATGCTTATAACTTTCAATAAGGTTCGAATCATAATAGATGTAAAATAACTAACATTATAAAAAATATATTGTGAAAGGGCTGATTGGATACCATAGAATTTTCCGTAATTTTAACATCTGCTATACAATAACTATAGGAATACACATTTTAAAGGAAATAAAATCCCCACTTCTTGTGAGAATTTGATTCAATTCCATCCCTCAAAACCCTTTTGACTTATTATAAATGCCTCCCAACTGCAGCAGCTGCATGCTTCCCTGCCTCCTCTACACACTCGGATTGCTTTTCAGCCACCTCTACAGAAGCCCTCGCCATCAGCGCCAGACCTTCACCATGCAGCCCTTTCTGTGCAGAAAAAGTCAAACATGACACAATAACATGATCATCACACAACATAATAGAAAAACATGACAATTTCAAATTACTAATTCCATAATATAAAAGTTTTATACAGAAACCAAGAACGAAACTCCAAATAGCATGCAGAAAGTATCACTAGTTTAATCCATCATTTCATAAAAGAACACACCATAAAATGATAAAATCAATGGACACAACTCAGTTACACTTTGCTTCTAATAAGTAATACACAGATAAATACTTGTACCTTGGCAAGGCTTCTGAAAATAGAACTCCAACTCAAGTTATTGAAGCTTAGGTCTAAAATACTTGTATTTCTGCTCAGTATTGACAGAGCTTGCACATTCTGTCAAACCTTCTGCTATGACAGTCTTCAGAATTCCCACACCTTCTTCTAAGGAAGTATCAATCTGATATTAAAATAAAAATATCAGGAAAAGCACAAAAAGTGAAGATGAGACAGTCACTAAAACCAGGAGAACTGTGTCCCAAGTAAAAAATATGGTAGAAAACATAAACATTTGTAAAATCTGTTTTTCTATAAAATTATATGCATGGGTATTAACTAAAATTTTCATCAGCAAACTTCAATTCATGGACTTCTTGAGCAATTTTTAACACCCTTTCCCGTTCACGGGGATCTTTTCCTAAGCTAATGAGAAGAAGCTTCATTATAGAAATATTACGATAAAATAAATCATCAGAAATACTTAAAAAGATTCAAGGGCAGACCCAATCTATGAGGCTCTCACCAATGCAAGAACTGAAAAGGGCTCAATTATATGCAATTTTAAAGGTAGCTTCCTCAAACTCTTAAACAGGTTGATGTCAAAATTTTTGAATGATGTGTAAAAGGACTTTACAAAAAATTGAGAAAATGAAACAAATAAAGAAGGCTGAGGACAAAACAAGCATGAATAATGTTTGACAATTTGACTTACACGTTCACGTGCGGTTGCATTGAATTTTTGCAGTATATATGCCTTAGGATCCATCTGACCAGGTGGTTTTCCTATTCCTATAAGAAAGAAGAATACGTGAATTTACAAAGTTAACAAAAACTTTTCAACAGAAAGGAAGAATTCCAATGAAAAACCAACCTATTCTCAATCGAACAAAGTCTCTATTTCCCCTAAAATGGTGGATCACATTCATTACACTGCCAAAAGGGATTATTAGTAGGAAATCATAAGCTGTACAGTTCATGGATACTAAAAGTGAAAAGAGAGTGGCAAACACTTGATACACAAATAGCATCTATGAACCAAGAATATGCAGTTGTAAATTTGTAATTTGCAACACTGGCTAGATCGAAAACCACCAGACCCCACTGCCACCTTTGCACAGCAAAGCCACAGTTGTCACCCCCAAACAGCCCTCACCCACCACCGTCCAGACCCCAAGTCCCTTCCTCCATGGATGACAAGCCATTTTGGCCAGCTAGGGGGTGCCATCCACCCCACTCTTCCTTGGGATCAGTGGCACTGGTGGCCACAATGCTGGTTACTGTCACTTCCCCCCTTTGGGTTGTGGTCAGCCTGGAATGTAGAGGTGTCAGGGATTGAGGAAAACAATGGACATCAAACAATTGGGAGGAATTTGCGGAGTGAAAGAAGGTGTACAAAGGAAGATGGAAAGGCTTGGGTAGGGAATAAACAAAGAAGGGAGGACTTAAGGGTCCACCATAACACGAAAGTCTACAGTAAGGTGATGATGATAGAGTTTCTCTTCTCTTTTTCTTACTCGAGAACCTAGATTCTGATATCATATGAGAAATAAGTAAACATTGAAGATTGTTGTTTCATTAACTACTGTTAGAACCTCTATATATAAAGATTACACAGAGGAATAATACATTCTGGAAAATGTGAGACTAATATACACTATTATTGTATAACTTGAACAATATTTGACAGCAGGAACATTATACCGGCAAATATACAAAAAATTGTTGATAAACATCAAAGGATATTTAGGTACCCTTTATGGCCTCCATGTCCTCCACGAGGTTGCAAACGAAGTACTCCACATGGTAATTCCATATCATCGAATATCTAGAATACACGCATATGCAAAATACAAGATATTTAAATAATAAATTGATGATTGGAAATTATGGCTTATAAAAGACTAAAAGAGTTACCAAAACAATGCGATCCAATGGTAGCTTGTAGTATTCTGCAAGAGGGCCAGCCTGTAGCCAAATAAATAAAATACACAAGCAAAATAATCCACCTAAAAGACACTGAAATCATTGAATTCATGTATTTGCATTTATTTATATTTCAGAACTACATATTGAGAGTGAATTCTATCAGAAATATGGTAGATAGTTAAGAAGTTAGAATCCTTAACTCCCATGTGATGGTATCTTAAAAAGCAAATCAGACGGTTCAAAATATTATATTAAACAGGCGATGGATTTGCCATAAATTATATCAAATAGTCCAACTTTGGGTTCTTTGGTGCTTCAAAAAAAAAAAAAATACACTCCAGGTTCATCTTCTACTGCAGTATAAATGAAGTGGATAGATAGCAGGAACAAACAAGAATCTTCAGCCTAATTACAATATTTCCCTTCAATTTTCCAGCTTCATGCTAATTTAATTAACAAAAAAAGAACATTTATCTTAAGTCAATGCTTACAGATTCTCCACTGAGGTTCATGTACGTCTGAGGCTTCGCGAGGAGCACAGGCACCTCCCCCACCATGCCTGTACGTGTAGGAATGCAAAAGAATTCAACGAAACAAGGAAAAAACTCTATAACATCACATGTAAATTGCCCACCTTGGCCGAACAGCGCCTTAAAGTGAAGGATGTCCACGGAGACGCCAAGCGCTCGAGCAAGGACATCGATCATGTCGAAGCCGACCTGAATTGCAGTGAAAGAGAATGAGAGTCTTAAGACACGTCGAAAGCGAGCCATTAGGGTTTATCGGTGGTGGGGCGGGCGGGGATGTGGTACATTGTGCCTTGTGTGCTTGTACTTCTCACCGGGGTTCCCAAGGCCGACAACGAGCCACGGCTTCACTGCAGGCGAGAGTACGGAGGAAGCGTAGAGCCGGCGACCAAAAATGGCCCTCGGAAGAAACATCTCGGCGCAGCTTTTGCTCCCCGGATTGAATACGAGGGCTCCCCTTCGGATTCAACTGCGTGTCTGCATCGGGTTTGCGCGATCGAATCAAATCATTTATGAATTTAAAATTGAATCGAACATAACTTTTCAAAAACCAATGACCTCTCATCCAATCTTTGGTTCTCAGCTTAAATAAAAAAATAAAAATCTTATTTAAATTTCAATATATAAGATTAAAAAAAATATTCATGTCATGTGAAACAAAAATATTCACATCATCCATTAATACGACAAACTAATATAAATGTGACACTTTTATTGACAAAGCTCAATCGAAAGCCTGAAGTCTTTGGATTTCCCCTCTCTTCTAAGCTAATGAGTCAAGAAAAAGGTGAAAAACAAAATTGAAGTCGATAGGACTAATCAAAGAGTTTGGATAAATTTTTTAGATACGCATAAAAAAAAATGTTAAACATCCTATATGTCCAATTTATTAGTCTCTCACGTGGACTAACTTAAGTACTAAAATGACACATACATGTGTGTATTTAGGTGTGAAAACAGTGACACATGAGATATTAGGCCTTTGAAAATTAACAAAGAAATGAGTCTTTAAACTATAAGCTTGAGAAATTGTGAAACATCCCTTACCTTATGTGGCTAAGATGGGAATAGGTTTTTGATAAGCCTAAACTAAATAGCTCAATATTAAGAAGGTGAAAACCTCAAAGAAAGCACAAATCACAGCAAAAATACAAATAAGGATGCATGACATGTGAAGGCATAGATTTTATAAAATTTAAATAAATTTTCCCAAAATATCCTTAGCATAACTTAAATGATACATGTATTTACCTAAACTTACCTGATTTAGGTCAAAAATAAAGTATAATTCTAGTTCATGAATGTGAGCATGAGTGGTGAACAAAATTAACCAAGGAGATGAGCTCCATGTGTTTGCACATGAAGGAAGAGCAACCAAGGCAATTGATTTGTCAATTGCGTTCAAAGATGCAAATACGTTAGATGACATAATTAAATAAATTTATGAGAAAATGACAAATAAATTTCACTTGCAAAAAATGCAACTAAATGAAATGTTGCGAAATAAAAACCCCACGAAAGCATACTTAACTGGGCATCACCAAAAAAATGCCACTGTCATCGTAGACTAAACACAAGGTCAAGGAAAAGAGAGACATGTACATGAAGGAAAAATCACAGCAAAATAAAAGTTACAACAGATGGTGAATCAAGAAAAAAAAAATGCAAGGAAAAATATCCAAGAGCTCTCTTATTGGACTACCTGGCTCTTGAAATATGAGGTACAATCAAATGAGTGCTGTATCTGATAAAGGTTAGAATTGAGCTTAGAATATTTACTGAGAAATTTATACCACATGAAAACTCACGAAATAAAACTCTACAAAGAGTGGATTGAATGCATTTTCATGGAAAAATGCTTAATGGATATCTCGTAGACCAGCAGGGAGGTCTGCAATGTGTAAGCGAAGCGAATAGGCATGACTTACGAATATCATATGAATCTAGAGTGGCGCAAGCGACAACAGATGTGACGACGAAACAAGGGAGCTCAAACAAGATTCACTCTCTGGAGGCTCAATTTTGAGATTCAAATGTGTGTCCCATGAATCTAGAGTGAACGTTTGGCTACTTGAACTCTGAAGGGCCGATAGGCAGGCAGATGAAGGCACAAATGTTTGTAGAGGCTTGGTCCTTCAAAGGAATAGAGAGAGGCCTAGAGATATCAATGTTGAAGCCCTAATCCCCTTTTAATAGATCACAACCTACTACCACCTCAATAAATCAAACAAAGGATAATGAGTCTTTAGGCTCATGCGAAAGACATTTCAATCCAAGTCTTTGAACCTGTGTAAAGGGTAACAAGCCTTTGGGCCTCATAAGATTTGCATGGTACTTTCGTCTCAAACCAATACTACTACAAAATGAGATGTCTACCACAATAACTTAATATGTTCCATTTCTAATTAAAAGTAGTATACCATAATCTATCATTTCAATTACAAAATAAGCAAATATTTCAATTATAGTCTATAAACAAAAGAGAGTGAATGTTTTAGTCATACTAAAGCCAAACCAAACAGATAAAAAAAAACATCCAGCCAGTGGTGTCCTTCTGCTTCTACTTACAATATTAAAACACGATGATGATGATGATCAAATGGCTTAAAATATATAAAATAATAATACACCATTAACGTCCTCTCTTTGTGTGTGTGCACGCGTGCGGCAAGCGAGAGCACGAGTGCATGTGCGACTCAACGTGCTTAACCGAATACACGCGCCATGTGACGATGTAGAACGCTGACGATACATGAACTCAAAGACTCGAACCGGAGGGGATGTGTCGACACCACAGCAATTTTGCTGTGAGCTTCCCAATAGCAGCATCAACTCTCTTTATACATATAGATGTCGTGATCAATAGCCCAGATTTGATCGAACTAGTCATGTAGTACATAGAACACAAGCGGGAGGCGAAAGCTCGAGCTCAAGTTGTCAACACACAGGGAAGACGGACGCACAGGAAAACTGCCCAACGCATAGCGTATACAATGATGACAACATGGAAACTTGGCAGACGCTTGAACAAGATGTCCGAACGCGGAGATGGAGATGGTGCCCCATAGCAAAACTAACGTAGACACCTACAAATTCTTTTTTCCCTGTATATATATAAAAATTTCGATTCTAATCTAGTTAACCATATCTAATATCAATAACTGAATCATCAACAATGATTCAAAAGATTTAAAACTGAATCCAAAAACATTGATACCCTAAACATATACGTCTACTATATTTAAGTATATATACAGTTTTTTGAAGGAACAACCAAGAACTACATACATCCTTATTTGAAGGCATGATTGTAATCATGGTAGTAAAAATTCTTGCGAATAAAATAAGCCAGCCAGCGAGAAGCTACGAAACATACAAGAGCAGCCAAGATTATTGCACTCCTTGCTACACTTGACACACTCTGCTTCAAAATGGCAACGATTCCAATAGAAGCTATGGCAGCGACCTGGAGACCGACTTCAAGAACCTTGAAACACTTCAGCGCCCCATGGCAACTTCTACATTGTACAACGTGAGTCCAATACCTAAAGAAACAAGTAAATCGTAACACCGACCAATATAAACATTAATTGGAATAAAAATATCAAATAACCTTATATTTAAAAGCTTAAAGAATGTAAAACAGTTGTATCTGAATACTTCTACGAAAAAGGTGTCATAATAGTTGTATCTGGTCACAATAACTTTAGAGAGTTGGCATCTTAATCACCATTTTTTGAAGACTTAAATAGTTAACACCCCTTGTCATCTTTTCAAAGTTAATTCACCATTAGATTTATACGTCTACTTTTTGTACAATTACGAAACCTTGCATATGGAATTCATCTTTCATTTCATTTTTCTAAATAATTTAATGCAGTCCAGTATATTTCACAAATTCATTTGTTAATATTGATTGATTGCTGTTTTAAAAATTAATTTTCTAAGCCATTCTTCGAAAATTAATTTCAATACTGAACTTCAAAGGTTCATATTTGTTATATCTACAAAGTTCAATTCACCTACCACTCTAGGTTCTCTTTTAGAATATTAGAGGAAGAGCTCATTTAGATTAGGTTAATTACTAGGATTATCTCCAGTATATATGAGTATAATTGCAATAAATGCAAATGGGTCCGCTTATTGTAATGCAAGTTTATTATTCTCACGTTCTCCCTTAAGTTAAAGCACATACATTTAGCAAATTCAATTTGTTACCAAGAGACTTAAAAATCATAACCCAATAGTGAAAATATCAGTAAGCTGTGCTCTAAAAGTGGCCGAGTGCAAGAAGTTGAAATGCAGTCATTTGTAATTGTTCCCTTACATAATGATAACCTACATCTATATGTTTTGTCACCTCATGAAATGTTAGATTAGCACTTAACATTATTGCTTGTTTGTCACTGTGCATTCATATTAGAAGCTGCACTGTAAAATACAACTCTATTAAGAATGCTTGATCACGTCATGTCACAAATAGTCTAAACCATATATCTATATTAAGCTTCTACATTCATCAAGATAACATTTTGTTTTTTACTCCTCTGTGACCAAGCATCCACAAATCTAAGTACAATATCCAAAAGTTAATTTTCAATCCCCTTTACCATCTAGATAACCAATATCTCAATATGCCTTCCCTGTTTACGTATTGGACAAAGGTCCACCCCATTGAACTCAACAATCAACTATCGCAGACCTCTTGATCATCATGTAACCCAACACCCCCATCTGTCCCTGCATAGTGGAACGATGATGCTCCTTATGCTTCAACACTTCACACCATGAACACGTACATTCATTTCTACTCTTACTCCAATGACCAAACCGAAACAATTGAAACATCTCCCTCCACACACCATTGCAATATTGCACCACCTAACATCACATTTCCTCCAATAGCAACAGGAATCAACATCGATTTCTTTCTCCAAACCCACAGCTCCTATTAGCAGTCAGTTGAGGAAAGGCCTTCTCCCACCATGTCTAAACCATCATCCACCCATCACCCTCCAAGTGAGCTTCAATGATATTCAGAATTCCCTTGATGCTTTGTCTCAATATCAATCACTAAAACCAAAAAAATTCCTTCCCAATTACATTTATTCATACTGATTCTATGGTCAAGAGTGAACTTTGAAGAGGCTTTGAAGACCCCTTTAAACAAACAAACATATATTGGTATCTCAAACATTTAGGAGATATTTTCTTGTGCCTGTGAGTCCTTTAAGGTACCCAATATCTTTGTCAAAGTACATGTTCTTTCATGTTGTTAATTAACCCCACAAACAATGGTTGAAAAACGTTGCACAAAAAAACGTAACTTATCCAAAAAAATAGTAAAGGAAAACACCAAACCAAATGCTAACCATGTTTTGTTTTTCCTTAAGATTGATACTCAATAAAATATTGATATTTTATACTTTGATAAATACAACAACAATCAATGCCTTAGTCCTACTATGTGGAGTCAACCACATGAATGTTTCTTCACTATATCTAAATAATATTTGGCCTTCCTCTACATTTTAAATTTCACCTACATTGATAAGTTCTCCTTTCCTTGCATGGGCATCTATAGCCCTTCAAATCATTTAAGATGATTTTCTCCTAGTTTATCCTCAATTAGTACAACTATACTAACATTATGCACATGTTCATATGTAACAATCTAAAATTTTATACCACAAAGTATAATCAAATAAATGAAAGTTCTATAAAATTTTTCTTTTAATTTTAAGAGTATTATTTAATCAAATAATACTCTAAAATCTAGATGTATTTCTCTACTTCATCAAACTTATTTTAATTCTATAAATAACATCTTCTATAATTTCCTCATCATTACTTATTAAAGATCATAAATATAGAAAATTCCTACGTTTAAGCATTTCTTGGCAATCCAATTTTATGATTTCATCATTAATCTCATCAACACTAAACTTACACCTTGTGTATTTAGTGTATACCCTGCTTAATATAAATCCTTTGGATTTCAAGGTAACTCTATATGATTCTAATTTAGAATTAATTGATACTTTACTTCATCAACTAAAATAAAATTATGTCATTAGTAAATAAGTTACACCACGATATTTTTCCTTAAATTTTCTTTGATATTTCATCTATAGTTAAGACAAATAGATAACGAGTCAAAGATGATCCCTGGTATAAATATTTATTAATTGGATTTTTTTTGTCTCTCTTCTATAATTTGAATACTAGTTCTACCTTATCAGACATATCCTTGATTATATAAATATAATTCATATGACAACACAAGTGCATGCATTTGACCATGTAATGGACAAAAATAAAATGTGTATGCTGTAGGAGGATCAGCCCATACGTTTTCTGTGGGGCAAAATTTTTGTCAAACATTCTTGTACGATATAAAGTTTTACAAATATTTTTTTATTTCTGCAGCTTGATATTTGAATAATAAGCCTCAGTACAGAACAATATCCTAGAAACATCCACAGAAATTAAAAGCTGAAAAGTTCGGCCAATGTTCAAGATGCACATAACTGGGACATGAAAGGTCCAAAACGCATACCTATCCATGAGTTGTTCTCTGGGGGGCGTCGGGGGAAGGCCCGTGCTGAACTTATCTCCCCAAATGAGTTGGCCATTCGCATACTTCTTTATCCATTTTCTGAACCCAACAACAAGTCCATCTGCCTTGGTCGGAACAAAGCAAAATTTCTGCCAATTAGAAGGACCCAACTCAGCTATCTTCTGCTCCTGCAAAGATCACCATTTTGAGAAAAAAGGACAAATTCAGGGTAATTTTTTTTCTTCGGTTGACATAGCTAGTTGAGAACGAGCCTTAACATAATAATAATGTCGCTCCGTTGTAACATGAAAGTCACATATTTGAATCTTAAGAAAAAACATCTTCATTTATGAATGTAAGGTTGCATAAAATTAGACCTCCAAACCCTAAATTGGTGGGAGCCATATACATTGTAACCTTTGTTTGATATTTGGACTAGATCCAAAGGATAATCCCATGAAAAGAACATTTCAATGCAAAAAAAGAACTATGGTATCTCAAAATGAGAACAGGATGTTTCACTTCAAAAGTACCTAGGATACACAAAATGAGAGAGCTAAAAAACTGGAGATTTGAAATTATGCTGTTTTTGCCCAAGACAACATTCAGACCATAGAGCACTAATCTAGTTTGCAACATAGAAGATCAATAACTTGGTTGAAGGAAATTTTATTCCCTTCTAAGTCTACAAGTCCTTCCTATTATGATGGTTAGCTTCTCTAAAGGAGGTTGAATATTTAAGTCAAGTCTAATGCAGTTAACCTTAAAAATTATGAATTGGATAAATTTACCATGCTAAAGGGGAGGTCAAGAAACAATGAATAAAGACACACAAAATTTATAATTGTTAGAGATGAGTTTATGAAGTTGGGTTTATATTGTACTCGGGTAAATGGATCTTGAGGATCTATATACCCACAGACACTTTGTATTTAACCTAACAGTGAATATTAATCACCAACTCTTTTGGCCCTTAATCTTAGTTAACTTGATCTTGAAGCAAGGTTTAGGGCAAATCCCTTTTTTTTTGTCTTCCAACCACCGTTGTCCCTCCTTCCAAACTTCCATCACTGTAGCAACTTTGAGAGTCATCGAAAAACTATTTCTAACCTTCTGCAGTCATCGTCAGAGTCTCAATAGCACTAGTCAAGTTAGCACTTGAGCTAGTCGACCAACAAGTTTCGTTGATCCTTGTCTGTCGATAGCTCTCGTGTAAGGAAAGACACCTCCAATATGCTGTCTCACTGTTTCATCTGATTCCGCATCCACCTGTCAAGCTCCAACTCATCAGGCCTGCAGTTTCAAGTTTACAGTATAGCTTCAAGCTCGCGAATCCACCATTGCAATTTGTTCAACTTGTCAAGTACGACTTCTCAGTTTACCAAATCCACTGTCTACTATTACGTGCCCTTTACGTGCATCTTCATACAAAAAAAAAATATTATTATTGTTCAATTCATATGTATTTATTCTAATAGACATGAACTCAATTTTATGTTGTCAACCCCTAAAATGTCTTCTACTCATGAGATTTCCTTTCCATCTAAGTTGGTTGTTACTAGAGTGAAACTCAATGAGTAGAATGACCATCATTAGGTTCCTACCTTTGAGGAATTTGTCATTTCTCAAATGCGTGAGTCTCACCTCTACAAGGATCCTCCTAGTCTAAAATCAGAAGAACATGCAGTTTGGCATGTTGCGATAGTTTCATGGTTATTCAATAATGTAGATGAGCACATTGCTAGAAGCTTTGCTCAAGTTCGTCCAACTCATCAAATATGGGAAAACCTCCAAGTGACATATGGAAATGAACAAAATATATCTAGGGTGTGTGAAGTTTATAAAAAACCTTGTTTACACACAAATAAGGTGATAGCACTGTTCATGCCTTTTATATTCGACTCAAATCACTACTAGATGAGCATGATGTCTACCAACCAACAATTCCAGACATTGCTACTCAGAGGCAATAACAAGAAGAACTCGGTGTTGCACTTTTTCTTGCAGGACTACGCCTTGAAGTGTCTTCTTAGATCCATGGCCAAGTATTGGTTTCAAACACTCTTCCATCTCTTCAAACTACCTTTAACAAGGTTCTACAAGTCACTACAGCCACATCAACCTCTCGGATCTCCATTTCTCATGAATCTACTATACTTGCTACCACGTCCCACAATCACACACTAAGTGATCCTTCCCAACATGACAAAGGAAAAGAGAGGACATAATCAACATAGATCACCCTGTGCACATTGCAAAAGAAAGAATCATCTTTCAAATAAATGTTGAGACATGTTCGGGAGACTACCTGCACCACTTGTCATTGCTCATACTATGTCTACACCTGTCACTCAGGAGCAATCAACTATTTCCACATCTACATTGTCTACCTCACAATTGATTCAGATAACACAAGCTGATTTTGATGAGTTGATAATCTACTACACACAACAATCAAGTGAAGCATTGCCAACCATGTTCTGGAATTCAGTAACTCTACATTACAAATATCTACTTCACATTCTAATGATTCTTGGATAATCAATTTAGGTGTCTTCAACCATATTATTGGCAATTCCACCTTTTTTACACATATATCACAGTTTCCTAATATTCATTCTGTTACTTTGGTTGATGGACGTAGTTGCTCTATCTCTGGAAAGGACACTATCTCCATCAACTCGAACCTAACCCTTGATCAAGTTCTTTATGTGTCCAACTTTCCTATTAATTTACTTTCTATTAGCAAACTTATCAAGCAACTTCACTATTCCCTAAGTTTCTTTCATTTTTCACTGTATCTTTTAGGATCTACAAATGATGAAGGGAATTAATACAAACCTTGAGTGAGTTCACTTCTTTGCTTGTGCAAACATTCCTCAAGGGTTGATTGCTGCCTATACCTTTGTTGATTCCTCCATCCTCTGGCATTATTGTTTTAGACATCTTTCACATCAAAAGCTTCAAGTTGCTTTACCTTGGGTTTTCGTTAAACCTTTTACTAATTCTTGTTTTTTAGGAAAGTAATTTTGTACTTTCCATCCTCGTAGAGAATTTGCTTCTACACTCAAACCTTTTGATATTTTCCACTATGATGTTTAGAGACCTACTTCAGTTGTTTCCTTGTTTGATTTTCATTATTATGTTACGTTTGTTGACGATTTTTCTCGTAACTCTTAGGTATATCTATTAAAAAATTGTCAATCATTTCTTGATATTATCAAACTTTCTTTAATGAAATTCAAACTCAATTTAATGTTACTCCTAAAGTATTTAGAACTAACAATGCTCTTGAGTTTAGTCAATCTACAATTACTTCCTTTCATGTTGATTGTGGCACTCTACATCAAACCACTTATGCTCATACATCTCAATAAAATAGAGTTGTTGAGCGAAAACATTGATACATTTTGGATGTTGCTTGAACTCTTCTAGTTGAGATGAATGTCCCTAAATCTTTGTAGTCTGATGTTATATCCACTACTACTTACCTTAAAAACCGCATGTCTTCTTCACTATCAAGGGGAGTTATTCCCTTATAGCGCCTCCTTCCAGATAAAGAATTTTTTTCTCTCCGAACTAAAGTTTTTGGATGCACAGCTTATATCAAAAATTTAACCCCTAATTTGGACAAGTGTAAAGTCTTAATTTGTGTATTTTATATATGTTAATTCATATATATTATGAGTTATAAGTTGTAATTATATATATTTTAATGAAGGATTACATGAAAATCATATTTTAGAGTTATACATGTTTTTAAGGGTTAAAAGTTAATTAATGCATAAATTTTTCCTTTATTTAATCATTACCAAATCAATAACCTATGTGTTGAACACAAAGTAGCTTTACATTTTATTTCCTATGCATATGCCAGCAACATGATATTATTATTATTAGAATAAAAATTTAGTTTCATGGAATGGGATTTTAATAGAGAAATTTACATTACATTTATATTGCATATTTTGAAGGTTCAATCTTTTTACAAATATGCTTATTTCAAGTTGCAAGTTATCATGTTGAGGATTTTTATGCAATCACCACATATTTGATGAATTGGGTGAAAAGCATTATGATTTTGATTTAAATTAGAATAATTTTGATTATCATAATCATTAATTACATTATTTAAATATGTGGTTTATTATGTTTATATATGGAAGGAAGTTGTAGTTTTTATCTTATTTAAAGAGATGTTATATATGCATATATATTTAACTTTATTTCAAGTGTTTGATGCAAGGATTATATAATTTTTATCAAGATAAGGTCAAATTAATCTCAACCCTTGGATACATGATTGAAGATTTATCAAAGGAGATTAAGCTTCAACCTATAAAAAGAGTTTAGGGCATGATCGATGGGCATCCTCACTTTCTCAAAAGAAGCCTCACATCAAGGAGGCCAAAGCATGTTCTCTAAGTCCATTCCAACCTTGTTTCAGCCACAATTGTCTTCCCTCTCCGGTGGCATTCACACTCTTTGGTGACAATAAGACATGAGTGGTTGCGTGGAGTTGGATCTTGATGGTAGAGCTTGTGTTTGGTGGAGGAAAAATCGTGTTTTCAATGGAGACAACCTAGGAAGTGTGGACATTGGTAATTAGATGAGCCTTGGGAAGTCATCTGATACTCTCTCGTGTTCATAGGTTATTAGAATTCAATTTCCCCCTCTGGAAGGGGAGAAATACCATTTTTGGGTGCTCCCAACGTCCCATATATTCTGATTTTGCTGTGGAAAGGAAGAGTTGTAAGGTATAATAAGAAAATGGGTGATCATTATGCATGTATTGTGTTTATGTTGTTGTATATGCATAGGTGCATTTGTCGTGCATGTTATCAGTGTTTGCATCATTGTATTTCATGTGTTGTAGTGTCATTTGCATATTTAAATGTTAATTTTAGAAGTAATTCATGGTTTGAATGATTTGAACAATGTGTTTCTTATGTTTATATGTGAATACATTGTTATGCATATAAAGAATTGTGTACAAAAAATATGTTAACGTGTTCTATTCATATGTAGCAATTTCTGTAAAAGTTTTGATCGATTCTTGGTTTGATTTTATGCAATTTTGAGTCTACTTTTGAGCTATGCTGGTTTTAGAATTTTTGGAGATGATTTGATGATGTTTTACGATTTTATTGTGAGAACGCACATCTAATCTGGAAAGCAGATTCTAGCCAATGAAATCACACATCTTTCATTAATGTTTTCTCGCAATCTAAAATGAATTTTTGATATCTTTAAATTGAGTTTTTCAGATGAGGAAGTCTTCTTTCGTTGAACAATGATTTCAAGATTTTTCATGATGATTTATTGAAGTTATGAATTTTTTAGTAAACACACGCATTTTGTTCAATGATTTACGCATTTTGCACACTTGTAGTAGACTTGAGCCTATAGACTATTGGGAGTGATTTAGTTTTCAAAATCACTATAGCTTTTTAGATCATTGGAACTCCTTTCCAACGCATATTTTTACATAATTTTTCAATATTTAGATTGGGAGGAATAGGTGTTATAAGTTAGGCTTTATTTTTGTAATTTCTAGAATTAGAATTATAGTTACCAATGAGTTACCTTGAATTGATCTTTGTATAAATATGTTAGTTTTTGGAATTGTACATGTTTTGCAGGTTTTGTACTGTATGTATGGGTGTATAATTGTAATTACAGTAAGTTTAGATTATGAATAAAATTTTAGAATCATATCAAGGCATTATTAAGTAATTAATTCAATAAAAGTAATTAAGACAAACTCCCTATGGAAATAACTTGTACTTGCATAGCTTAATACAATAGATATCATACACTTGTGATTAAATTATAAATATAAAACTTATTTATTTATTCAAACACGATTTACCCTTACAACAAGTTGTCCCTTAAATCCATCAAATGTGTTTTTGTTGGTTATCTCCGTAGTCAAAAGGGATATCATTGTAATCACCCCTACCCTACTTGTTATCTCACTTATGTGAATGTCTTTTTCCAAAATGATGTTCCTTATTTTTTTCTTTTTATAAAATTAACTTCACTTGATGTTGACTTCATGACTTCTCCTATGTCATTAGTCATACCTTAATTTGCACCACAACCTATCACATCACCTACTCAACAACAAGCCCCCTTACAGGTATATCAACGACAACATCCTTGTACAGTGTCTTCTACTCTAGAGTCGGTACCACCTTCTTCTTCTCCAAATGCAAATCCAACCCATCTTGCCTTACCTATTGTCCATCAAAAATGTACACGCTCTTGCATAGCTCATCCTATTTCTAACTTTGTTTCTCATGACCTATTCTCTATTACTCTTCTATCTAAATCGATCCCCAAGAATCATCACAAAGTACTTTCACTTCCATCATGGAAGCAAACTATGGATATTGAAATGCAAACCTTATTGGATAAAGGAACATGGGATTTGGTTCCTCGATCGTGTAATACCCCCATCATTGGATGCAGATGGGTTTTTACCAATAATACAAGTTTGATGGATTAATTATACATCATAAAGCTTGCTTAGTTACTCATGGTTTCACACAAACTACTGGCATAGATTATTCTAAGACTTTTTCTCCTGTAACTCATCTTATTTCTATCCGAATAATTCTTTCTCTTACAGTCATCAACTCCTAGTCCTTAACTCAATTGGATGTACAAAATACTTTTCTACATGATAAATTGCAAGAAGAGATTTTTTTGGAGCAACCTCTTGGATTTGTTGTTCAGGGGGAGAAGCAGAAATTCATATGTAGACTACACAAAACTATCTATGATTTGAAGCAAAGTCCACATGCATGGTTTGCTAAACTCAACTCAGTTGTGCTTGCAAATGGTTTTCACAAGTGCTCTAGAGACAGTTCCATATTTATCTATCGTACTCCACTAAGTATCACTATTTTGGTTGTCTATGTAGATGACATATTGCTAACAGGTGATGGCATAAATGGTATTGTTGTTACCACTACTTACTTAAGGAAAGAGTTTGCTCTTAGAGATCCAGATAAACCTAAATACTTCTTAGGAATTGAATTTGCATACACAAAGGACAAACTTGTCTTATCTCAAAAAAAAATATGCTCTGAATCTTCTTCAGGAAATAGGGATGCTAGGATGTAAGCCAAAGACAACACCTATAAAACCAAGTCCTTTCTAGGATAAAGAATCAAAATTGTTCAAAGACATGAGCCATTATAGAAGGCTAATTGGGAAGCTGATCTATCTCACAGTAACTCATCCAAATATATCTTTTGCAATAAGACTGTTGGGTCAACTCATACAACCAAGAATGGTACATTGGCGAGCATCGTTGCATGTTATTGCATACATCAAATAGTGTCTAAGAAAATGCCTTATTTATTCTAACAAACATAATACTAGTGTGGTTGCATATTTTGATACTAGTTATGCTGGTGACAAGGGAGATAGACAGTCAATAAATAGATATTATATGTTCTTGGGAGGCAATCTAGTTACTTGACGTAACAAGAAGCAAAATGTTGTATCCACATCTAGTACTGAATCTAAATACAGGGGAATGGCAAATGTGGCAAAGGAAATAGTTTAGATTAAGAATCTACTACATGAGTTGAAAATCAATATCTCAACTCTCATACCTATGTATTGTGATAATCAGGTTGCAATCTACACAGTCGATAATGAAGTCTTTCATGAAAGAACCAAATACATTAAGATGGACTATCATTATGTTCATCAACTTATACTTGTCAAGACAATATGTACTCCTTATACACAATCTTCTCAATAATTGGCAGACATTTTCACCAAGCCATTAATAGACGATCCCTTCTCTCAACTTTGTAACAAACTAGGGACATTCAATTTGTATACTCCAGCTTAAGGGAGAGTATTAGAGATGAGTTTATGACGTTGGGTTTATATTTTACTCAGGTAAATGGATCTTGAGGATCCATATACTCACATACACTTTGTATTTAACCTAATAGTGAATAGTAATCACTAGTTCTTTTGGTCCTTAATCTTAGTTAACTATAATGATTCACCTAATCAGGCTACATCCAATCCTCAAGATATTCCCTCTTAAGCCTATGCATTAATCATTGGCATCTTCCTAGGTTTGCACCACAACTCCTTTACAACTTGAGAAAAATCCCTTACCTCCTTATCTTAACTCTATAGTTCATTCTCTTCAACCCTTGAAGATTGTCTTCATTGCCCAAGGACCTAAACTTGAAGCCAAAAACGTTGCTTTGCAACCCTTGAAGTGTCTTTCCCTTAAGTGGAAAAAACTTGAGAGTATGTAGGCAAGATGTCCACGGTCTCTATGAAAATTCATGTCTCTAATCTACATTTATTGTGAACTAAGAGAGGCAAGAGGAAAAACCACAAACATTCATAACACAGAAATAAGAAAATTAATGGTATAATTGTCTTCCTTTAATATCCTTATCATTACCTCTAATGAGTTAACAGCAAAGATATTCTAATAAGAACCATAAATCTTTAACTTTAACATCATGTAAATAAATATGAAGTTTTATGAATTTCATGGAATGCAAGTAAAAAAAATCCACATTTGAACCATTTACATAAATGTTGTTGAAAATCAAAACTAATCTGATTTTAGCACCTAGTGTTGAGCAGTGGGCTGCAAAGAGGATTTGGTGATTGGCACATGTACATGGGACACAGAGATGGTGACTGGAAAAAAGGTAAGTTTATAGTAACACAATGGAAAGGACTCCAAGCCATGATCAGTTTTATAGGGAAAAAGGCTATCAATAGGATGAAATTCATCGTATTTTTTCTTGTTTACCTTTTCCATTTAGTGATATGGTTCTGCCAATTTCTGTTGATATCATCATTGATCGTTAAATGGTTAGTATAGAGAAAGGGTACACAACACTATTACATGTCATTAAATGTATAACTAATAAAATATATGCATGTCTAGTATATGTGTCACTGGTATGACTTGAAAAGGTGTCATGTAACTGTATGTATTGTGAACGTGTGTCAGTATGTAACTGTTTTTATGTTAATAAATAAGGTTGATCCCATGAGGGAAGACATCAACTTTTGCATCTAAAAAAACTACTCTTTTTCATTTTCTGTTCAAGAGCTTCCATGGAGAACTTTTCCACTCTTGATCTCGTCTTCCTCCACCATAGATTAAAAGCATTCGAAGAAGTCTCATGTAAAAGTTTCTTTTGCCGATCAACCAACACAACCTATCAGGAAATCAAGTTAACTATAAGCTTTGAGAAGAGAAGACCAAGATCATAACCTTCTCCCCTCAAAGCTTGTAGTCAACTTGATCTCCTGATAGGTTACGTTAGTCAATTGTGGAAGAAGCTGCCATATGAAACTTCTTCAAATGTTTCCAACCTACGACAAAAGAAGATGAGATCAAAAGTAAAAATATTCTCCATGCAAGCTCTTAGACAAAGAATGGAAAAGGATTTTTTTAAGTGCAAAAGTTGATGTCTTCCCTTATAGGATTAGCCTTATTTATTAACACAAAAATAGTTACATACACTTTTTCATGTCATACTAGCAACACATATACATTTTATTAGTTATACATTTAATGACATGTAACAATGCACCCCTTCCATATACTAATCATTTAACTGCAAAAGTTGATGTCTCCCCTTACAGGATTAGCGTTATTTATTAACACAAAAATAGTTACATACACTTTTTCAAGTCATACTAGCAACACATATACATTTTATTAGTTATATATTTAATGACATGTAACAATGCACCCCTTCCATATACTAATCATTTAACAATCAATGATGGTACCAACAGAAGCCAACGGAACCATATCGTGTAATTATTGAAGCATCATCATGTTTTTATCATACATTGTTTTCCCAGCAATAAATTTATCTATAATATTATGCAAGTGCAAATGACATGTTGGTTTACTTTGAAACTTGAATGAACAGTGGAGCACATGTTCATAGGAAATTAAGCAACATAAGAATGACAATAAAGAACATAGCAATAGGTATACTCTGTCTCCACTACCACCTTCACAAAAAGGACAATTAAAAAGATGATCACTGCTCATTAAAACCAAGGACCTACATTGGAGGCGGAAAAATGCATCTACATTAGGCTATGAACAACTGATATTCTCAACAAAAACGTCATTACTACAAAAATGTAACATATAATTTTTCCATATAGTTGGATATTTAGATATTCCAGGTACAACAGAATTTTGAGGAAAATAAGTTCTACATGTAAGAGAAATGTCTACCTCCAGATGAAGGAGATAGAGATCTGAATCTAGGATCAAATTTTGATTCAAATGAACTACCCATCGAGGCACGAGTCCATTAATCCAAACTGCAAAATTTCTTGCGGAGACAAAAATCAAGCGGCTTTTTCCTGGACTAACTGGAACACACAAAAAAACAAGCAAAGCTCTTCTTCGTTTCTTTTGAGGACTAGATGGAGAGTCCTGAGTACAAAAATAAAAATTAAGGTTTATCAATAAATAAAAAATGTAAGCATAAGCATGATACTACGAAGGCCACCATTTTTATGCTCTTAGATGTCTTACATACCTTGTTCTGACTGAGATGAGGGAGTCCATAAAATGCACAAGGTGCTGCAAATTTGCTATAACCAAATTGATGCTTTGCTAAAAATCCAGCACTATTTATTGTCAGAACTGCAATATCCAGTGGCCGGCCACCTTCTCTATCAACCCTATTTGAATGAAAAATTGTGTTAAAACAGAAATCCAGAGAAACAGTGACAAGAATATGATGATGGGTGCAAAAAGCACAATACAACATTTGCTCAAAAATGTTGTGTTCCAAAATTTAAATAAGCAAATACCTGTTTGGGTTGTCTGTATATCTCATTATACCATGGTGGGCATATGGAACATGTGAAGGATCCATAAGATTCTCCACCAAAACCTCATACCTGAACCAAAATGTTAGCTATTGTAACAGTTAAACAAGGGTTAATCAAGATCAGGAAAAAGATACCTAAACTTCTATTAAACAAAACAATATATATATATACAAATGTGTACAAGTATCCTAAGATCCAACTACTTGAATTGGTCCAACACTCCCCTCAAGTTGAAGAATAAATATTACATAAGCTCAGCTTATTACAAATAGAGTTAAAAGGTCCAACATGAAGACCTTTAGTGAAAATATCAACAAATTATTGAGAAGAATGAGTAAAGGGTAAAGTAATAGTATTATTCTTCACTAGATCATGAACATTGTAACAATCCACCTCAATATACCTAGTCCTTTCATGAAACACATCATTGCTAGCAATGTAAATAGTTGTCGGGTTGTCACAATGCATAAGTATAAGAACAGTAATCTCAACTCTAAATTCTAATAATAGTGACTTCACCTAGATGAGCTCGCTCTCTATTTGAGACATACTCCGGTATTTTGATTAACAATTTGATTTTGATATCACATTTTATTTCTTACTTCTCTAAGTTACAAGATTTATTCCAAAGTAAGTACAATAGCTAGAAGTGGATTTTTTATTTGATTTATCATCAACGTAACTAGCATCAGAATATCCATTGATCATCTCATGACCATGATTAGAATAAATCAATACTTTTCCTAAATAGTTTTTGATGTAGGCAACTACTTTTAGAGCCCCCTGTCAATGTATTTCACGGGATGATTGCATAAACTGACTTAGCAACCCTACTGTAAAGGATATGTCCAATCAAGTCACAGTCAAATATAAGAGTTTGCCAAAGAGCCAATGATATTTACTAGCATCTTCAAGCAACCTTGAGTTCTCATCCCAAAAAGGGGGATTTGGTTCAATAGGAGTGTTAATCGGCTTGCACCTAGTGAGACCAGTTTCTTTTAATAAATTCATAGCATAATTTCGCTAAGATAGCACTAAGTTGCCATTGGCATAGGCAAATTCAATCCCAAGGAAGTATTAAGGTCTACCAAAATCCTAAATAATGAACTGGCAACTAAATAACTCCTTGGTAGATCGTATGTCATCTTTATCATTCTTGGTGATAAGGATGTCATCAACATATACAGCTAGAATAATATAACCATTAAAAGACTTTCATATAAAGATAAAGTCATCAGCGTGGCACTTGTGATAGTCATGAGCGAACAAGATAGAGTTAAACTTGGCATACCATGCCCTAGGACTCTATTTAAGACTATATATAAACTTCTTCCAATGGCAAACCTGATTCTCTCCCTAAGTAACAAACCCAAAAAGTTACTCCATATAAACCTCTTCATCAAAATCACCATAGAGGAATGCATTGCGAACATCAAGTTGACACAGAGTCCAAGAGCAACAAGCAACCAAGGCAAGAAGAATCTGAATAGATAAAAGGCAAGCAACTGACGAGAAAGTGTCCCAATAATCAATACCATGTGTCTGAGTAAAACCACAAGTCACAAGTCGAGTCTTATGACGAGCAATAAATCCATCAGCTAGGTATTTATTTGCAAACACTCATCAACAACCAACCACTAAAAGATTGTGAGGATGAGACACTAGCTCCCATGTTTGCTACTCTAAGAGTACCTACAACTCATCATTCATAACTTTCTTCCAAGAAGGAAGAGTAAGTGTCTCTTAATAAGTCTTAAGTAATGACTCGGAGGTAAGGAACAAGACAAAATGTTTGAAATTAAGTGATAGAGAATCATAAGAAACATAATGGGAAAGACAATGCACTGTGCAGGTGCGGTGACCATTGCAAAGAGCAATGGGAAAGGTAAGGTCTAGCTTTGAAAGTAAAGAGGAGGGATCTACCATAGTAGGAGGTGATGTTGTAGTAGAAGTTGTTGGTGCAATCGCAAGCCATCAATGATATACCTGCAAAGGACAAGAGAGAGGTGTAGGTGGGGATGGAGATGAAGAAGGTGAAAGAGGGCTAGAAGGAGGACCAGTGTCCTCGTGAGGAAAGGAAACCTCCGAAGGAATAGGAAATGGTAAGTAGGTGATCGAGGTAGAAGAAGTCATGATCGACTCTACTATAGGAGAGAGAACAACAATAGAAGGAGAGGTGGTCGAGGTAGACGAGCCAAAGTAAAGAACATCTTCCTAAAAGACCACATCAACAAAGATGAAATAATGACGAGAGGTTGGATGATAACAACGGCACCCTTTAGTAATGCCAAAGCAATCGATAAAAACACAATGAATAGACCAAGGAGATAGTTTGTCAAAGACCTAGGGAGAGATCTTTGACAAAACAAGAACCAAAGACTCTAAGAGAAAGAGGAAACAATTCCTTATTGGGGGAAAGTTGTTGTAAAGGAATTGCTCCAACCAACAAGGATGAAGTTAAGTGATTGCTAAGATAAGCAACAACAGAAACTACATCCAACCACAAAATTTTACGCACATTTGTCTCAATCATTAAGGAACACGCAACATCAAGAATATGTCGATGTTTGCGTTCAACAATCTCATTCTATTGAGATGTATGTGCACAAGTGGTTTAATGCAAAATACCTCATTAGGAACAAAAAGCAACAAGAGAAGATTGAGTAAATTCCAAAACATTATCAGTATGAAAAATATTTAGAACAACAACTAACTAATTTTGAATTTCATTAAAAAAAAAACAAGTTACATCAAATATTGTTTGACAATTTTTTAACAAATATAACTAAGAGGTTTGAGAAAAATCATCAATAAAGACCATATAATAACAATAACTAGAGATAGGCGTGACCCAAAAAGGACCCTAAACATCACACTAAATAACATCAAAAGGTTTAGGAACTGTTGCCAATTTCTGACTTACATAAGTAGCCCAAAAGTGTTTACCCATAATACAAGATGAACAAGAAAAGGAAGGAACAACAACCCAAGGTAGAGCCTTTTTGAGCTTCGAAAGTGAAGAATGCCCTAATCTATGATGTCATAACAAAAAAGAGTCATGATCTAATGTGGTAATAGTGGCTAGTCCCCAAGGAATATCATCTTTAGTCAACAGGTAGACATTTTGACCTTGATCATGGCCAACCCCAATCCTTCTCTCTGTGTGTAAATCTTGAAAAGTACAATGAAAATGATAAAAGGTTATTGAACAGAAAAGTTGTTTGATGATAGTACTAATGGAAAGTAGGTTAACAGGAAAATCAGATACAAGAAGAACTTTTTGTAAAGTGATAGTAGAGGTAATGGGTGTTGTGCATTCACTAGTGACTACATAATGGCAACCATCAACAATGAAAACAAATTTGATATTAGACATGTGCGAAATAAGGGAAAATAAAGAATCATTACTTATAACATGATTGGACACTCCAAAATCAATAATCCAAGAAGAATCAGAAGCAACGGAGTCATAAGAAGCAAATATACCTAAGAGGACATGAGATGCAATAACTTCACCCTAATGTTATTGAAAGATACAAAGCTCATTGAAATCAGCCTGGGAGATCTGAACCATATCAACAAAGGGGACCAAAGACATAGACAGAATAGGATCTAAAAGAGGAGGTGTAGGATTTGGACAAGCCACATGAGTTGTAAAAGGAGGTGCAGAAGGTCTCCCAAACTTAGCCTAATAATGCTCACAAGAGTGATTCTTTCGCCCACAATGAATACAAGGAGTGCAAGAGGAATCACCAATCTTGTGTCTCTTTCCTCCTTTAAAGGGTTGTCCACCTATGGGAGGACATCCAATTGTGGAGGAGGCAAGAGTTGTGGCCTCAACAATGGGTGTTGGAGTGGCAGTAGATATCCGTAAAGTCTTGTTGAATGCATGTTGAGACGGTAGGACATCAACAACTAATATTTCACCACATAACTGTAGAGCAATGTCAAGTTGCAGACCAACTAGGAAGAGACCAACACCAAGCTCTTCCTTATATCACTATTGAGTAGCCATATCTAGAGAGCATGGCTGGTAAATTTCAAGCTCCTCCAAGAGAGCTCTAAGTCTAGTGTAGTAGCTTTGAAGAGAAGATTCTCCTTATCAATGAGAGAAAAGACTCTCATATACCTCGCAAACTTTTCTAATGTTCTAGTCTTGTCCATAGGTGGAGTGAAGAGTTTCCCAAATACAACAAGCCGAACGAATACTGACAATGTTCTATGCTATACTATCATCAACACTATTCAACAACCAAAAGCAAACTGCAACATTTGAGGCACATCATGCTGAATAAGTATCACTTTTCTCATTTGGAGAATCAATAGTGAGGTGATCCTCCTTCACTTGTGAAAATAAAAAAGTTTCAAAAGCTAGGAACTAGGTATGATAATTTAATTCATTTAATTTTATGCCTGTAAGATTTAATTTAGAGTTATCTACAAACATTGTAAATCCTATCATATTAATCACCAAGGGATAGGAGCCAATTGATGTCTATGAGGAGCACAATAGTCTAAAAATACACTCACAAACATCAAACTTAGTTCTTTTTCACAGTGTTAGCCCAAGGTAACTAAACTTGGAATAGCAATGACCTTAAGGAGACTATTGGGATGTCCTCTGATGTCGAGCCAGTAGGACATCAGTTAGTTGCAACGGATGAACAGTCAAGCTAGCGAAGAGCAATGACAACAAAAGATGATCGAACTAGGGAGGGCGACAATAGGAAGTCAACCAGACAACTTCACAATGACTGACCAGGAAGTCTAGAGCTACAGTAGAGTCACAACCAAATATAGGTTGCAAACAATAGTGCGGAGAGATGAGGGGCTCTCCCACCACCCCGTAAGAAACATCAAGGGAGTGTCACCGTCAATCAAACTGAGCGGAGAACGACAATTTTGATTGAGCATGGTGGATCGAAAGGATGGAAGATCGATTAACCCTAGATTACTTCTGATACCAAGTTAAACTAGCGTTAATCAAAATTAGGAAAAAGATACCTAAACTTCCATTAAGCAAAACAGTATATATATATACAAATGTGTATATGAATCCTAAGATCCGACTACCCCAATTGGTCCAATAGTAACTAGGATGATAGATTATGCAAAGACAAAAGAATGAAAAGGAGTTAGGTGAAAATTTTCTTTAAGAAGTAGGTATTAGCCTATTAGGTGAAAACTGAAAAGTGCACATTTAAATGCATTTTATTTGCCTCATATTTTAGTTATAGGTTCACTAGCCTTACATTCAGTTTCCACATTGGATGAGTTTCGTTATAAATAATAACTCAACATGTATTGATATATTCACTTAGGCATCACTTTGATGTAATGACCTTTTGTTCAAAAAGTGACATTAATAATTATGATTAAGATGTTAGACTATTATCTAGATTATGATGACTAAGATAAGCATTTCATTATACCACCATTTGCTAGAATAAGTAGTATTCAAGGTTAACCAATATTGGTTAAGATAGGATTATGCCAATTATCTTTTATTTTTTATTCGAGATTTATCCTGTACTTCTTTGTTAGGGGGCATGGCTAGGATTAATAGATTATATAACAGCTACCTTCTTTTTATTATTTATCCACTTGTTCATGTTTCATCTTCTCTCCTATTTAATCAACATCAAATTCATAATGGTTCCATCTCCAACATCACTTGTCATTGTGGTGTATAGCATTGGCATGTGTCAATGAAATTTTGGTGGGATATGTGTCAATTTCATCTTAGGGAAGCAACACAGCACCTAAATCCAAAACCATTACCTTCATAGCTGCAAATTTTTGTTGTTGCAAGGTACAAAGATTTATGCTTGGGAACCAACTAGTGGAGCTTCTGTAGCTCAAAATTCTATTGATATAAGGCTGTTGTTGGTATAATATTATAATTTGTAAACTAAGGTTGTTGCTTCAACCAAATCAGAATATTAAGAAAAGAGGTCATGGTTTCCCATTTACCCTTAATGGCACCCGGCTCTTGAAAAGACATGTGGAAAGTGTTTTTTGAGAAGAAGAAATAATATTAAAAAAAGAGATGATTATAAAGAAATAACAAGGAACAAAATAGGCCACAAGAAAGGGAAACCACAGAAAAACAGCAAAGGTATTCTGCATAGAGAACAAGCACAAATAAAAGGAAACTACCAACAGCAAGCCTAAGAGAAAAAAAATGCATTAAAATTATGCTAGGGTCCTCCAAATTAAAGCTGCAACAAGGACTTCAAGCTCCAAAATAACTCTAGTGTTCTTAGATCTTCTCCAAATCATGCACAAGGTATACTTATGGTCCATTCCTACAATTGAATCTTTATGTCATTGAAGACAATTTTACAAAAATAGAAACTTGCCACAAGTCATTCAGCAAGAAAATCTAAGACATATTAGAAAAATCAACAAAGGCAATGTGATATTTATAATCATAAACAAACAAAACTTGAGCTAAACCTCAAATATCAAAGCAAATCAACTCAAACAAAGCATGATTGAACTAGATGGATGAAAAAAGGTAGCACAACAATACTCAACTCAAAAAATTCACAAACAAAAACTCAACTATCATTCATGGAAAAGCTTGTTCCAACTCACAAACAAAATATAGGAACATTGGCAAATTTGATTCATAATTTTTATTTCTTACAATATTTCAAAATAAGTTTACCAAAAGACACTAAATACTTGATTTTGCATTGAAAATAGGATTTCTACTAAAATTATATTGCTTGTCTCAATGCTTTTTGTTTATCCTTTGCAAAAATATGAGACTAGTTTTATGTTAGTTTATTGAACAAACTAACATTTAAGGATTTCCAACTTGCCCCCCCCCTCTTTCCCCCCTTACACGATACTTGACATATAAATATATAAGTCACTTCCTTAGTGTAATTTTTGCACATGCATCCAACTTCCAACAACAATACAAAGAAGTGACACTATGATGATAACATGACATACCAATAGAAACTCTTCCAAGGCTGGATGCAATAGAAAAGACATTGCAAAGTTTGAAGAAAATTTGACACATCATGCTCGTACATTGGACCAAAAAGGAAACCATGGTTGCAGAGTTCCAAATCCCAACCTAGTCCTGAGAGATGAACTCAAATTGACTAGACTTACCATAAAATTTAAGATATCATTTGGTTAAAGAGAAATATCTTTAGCTCTAGAAGAATGGAGATATCCCAATGTTCTGAACACGCAAAAAAAATGTATTCTCAAGCATCCTTAGTTATCAACTCTGTATAAGAAACCATACTTCATGTCCTCAACATAGAAGTAACATTCATTTCTCCAAAACCTCATACCCTTTCCATGATCCTTTCTCCAATTCAAACTTGCACATCAAGAAGTAACCAATCAGGTTTTAATTGCTAGACATGGATTTTAAGCCAACCATCTAATTTATGTCTGTCAAAAATGTTTGAATATTTTAGCACCAACCCCAACCATGAAATTCAGTTTCTGACACTTCTCATTGGTCCAATCATGACGACATAGCTGCATGATTATACCATCTGATGTGGGTTTCATCATCATATCTGAAAGAGGTGTCACTGTGTTGAGAAAAATTGTCACGAAGGTCAAACAGAAGATTCAAGTGACAGAAAGAGCAAACAACTTCAGCTTTGGATTAAAATGCATTTAAGTAACAAGTAAGCATAAAGGATCATGTTCAAGAACTTATTTGAAACCTTACCCATAATTAATCTCTCTTATCCCCATTGACGAGACAAAAGATGGGTCATCCAGCTCTGGGACATATGGAGGCATTTTTTTTGTGGAGGCATCGAAAGCCTTAGGGTCACTATTTGGCCAAAACCAGATGATCTTATTCTGCTCAATACTTGGATAAACAGTGGCACAAGCTTTCTTGAATGTATGAAACTGTACAAATAGAAACAAGCGGTAGGGTTTAACTGGTGACATAATTGGTATAGGAGGAATGGTTCAAGTTGAAGCAAAACCATCAACCAAAATATAAAGATCAGCTTGACCATTTTTCAATCTATTTAATGGAACCAAAGGAAACATTACAATGGATCACAAAATGTCAATCCAAAAGAATAAAATCAATCACCGTAAAACTCAAAGGAAAAAAGGATTTGTTTCGACAAGACTCCCAAATGAAAATGGGCAATTGGTAATGAGTACAATCACTGCACGGACCAAATGTAGAAATGGATTGACATCTGCAAGTTGAAACATGAGTAGCTAAAACCGTCATGGCCGAGCCGCACCACGCCAATTCCACAAGCCATTGAAACCAGTTCAGAACGGGGGTGCCACATAAACAAGAATTACCTGTGGGCCATCACGTGGGGCCTGCGGAATAAGCTTGCAACTTCCTTTCCCATCGAAACACCACCCATGGTAGACACACTGCAGCCTCCCCCACCGATCGATCCTCCCCTCGGACAACGGTGCAAGTCGGTGAGGACAGCTGTCACCGAACACCTGCCACTTCCCTTCCACCTTGTCCCACCACAACACGACGTCGATCCCCAGCACAGTCTTGGCGTGTGGCACCCTCTTGTCAAGATCGCAGACAGGCGCCAGAGGGTACCACTGGGAGAACCAGTCGAACTCCCCCTCGTCCTCACCCTCAAAACCGGCAACAAGCGCCTCCTCCCCCTCCTGATTATCAGTAAACAAATTTCGGAAGAAATCGAGCAAAACATCAACGGAAATTCGTGACCGTGTTAGGGAACGAACGCACGTACCTCCGCCGCGGCGGAGGAGGGGCCGGTGGTGGTTGGAGGAGCAGAACGCAGGCGGAAATGGAACTTGTCGTCACTGGGGAAACGAAGGCGTGGCGTCAGCATTCTGGTATGGAGTGGGCTCGGTTGGAGAAGCGAAGGGTTTAGCGGTGATGGTGGTGGTTTGGGGAGGCGGGAGGGTGTGGGGGGAAGGTGGAAGGGGAGGGAGACGACTGCCATGAAGACCGAGCGGGAAACGTGAACACGCGCTCCGATTTTGACGATAATAGTCGTTTTTTTTTTTTTTTTTTTTTTTTTTTTTTTTTTGAACAGCAAGAGATAATGGTCGATTTCACCATCTGACCGATGCGGCCCACGGCATCCGATGGTTATCAATAGAGTCAAAAATGTAAACGTAAATGTAATATGTTGGGTAATTGGGTAAATAACAGTGTTTTTGTATTGTTAATTATCAAATATGTATCTTACTAATGACAAAAAAACATTTATCAAATTCTAATTTTCAAACTTACGGAATTAAATTTCTTACTTCAATATCAAAATAATAATAATCATCATCATCATCATCATCATATATCTTTTTTTTAATAAAACTATGATATCTTTACTTGTTGTACTTTAAGACGTTACAGTTGATTATTTTTTTGATTTCAAGTCCTTGATAAATGTAAAAAATATTGCTATTGTCAAAATAACAGTAATACATTTTTCCTACATATATTTCCTTTTTCGTTTTCTCTTCTTTATATTTTTCCTTTTATTATGTTCGACTGTCATTAGTCTTATCTATTCGTTTGTCAAATCTAGATGAATATATATTGAATATTTAGATCAAATGTCCTTAATATATGGCGTAGATGAAGTAATTTTTAGAAAACCTATTTCCAATTATATAAGATAATATTATATTCCATTTTTACTAAGATTATTGAACTAACATTTGTCAATCTACAGGTACTTATGTTGAATTTAAATTTATGCAACTTTTATATGCCAATGTTCACGCATATTAACTATTTAAAGTGGTAAAGTAAATGTTCATATGGTAAACTTCATCACTCATGTTTTTATAACCATGCATGATATTAGTTATTAAAATCTTTATTTTGCATGCATAAATTAAACTCTAATATTTGAAACTTAAAATAAGATACATGTAGCAACAACTATGACCCAGGTATTTCCATGTCATTACAATTTTTTTTGTGTTATTGAAGTGTTTTGTTATTTGAATAAATTACAAGGTTTTATTGAAAAGTTCCTATTCAAACACTAAATCTCAACAAATGAGAAGAGTCTTGTGCAATATGTCCAACCCTAGGTTTCAAACGATGGGAACATCCAAAGTGTGATTTGATTCCATCAAGCACCTCCTCTCTTCGGCGACTTGGGCAACACCTCCTCTCCTCCTTTTCTCGGTTCTCGTTACATCAAATCAGGGAAGGAGCTTATTGGTGTGTCGTTCCTCCATCCAGGTTTGCTTCGACAAAACACAGTAAGAGCTCATAAGTGATGGCCAGTTCTTATTGCACAAAACCGTGGAAAGGGGGGTTGCATTTTGGGATGATTTACAACCTAAGACTTCTAACTTCGATGTGGAATTGCTAGCACATGGAGAGAGCTCACCGTCAAAGGCGTAGGATCAATCAAGGTGCAAATTGAAAGCTCCAGTCAAAACATTTCAAGCTGCATCAACCTTCCCTTCTCCCGTCGATGATTCTTGACGTGATAGCCAAGGAGTGACATTGCTGTAACTTAGGACATGTTGGCTGGTTGGTTTATAAGGTATGATATAGAGTTGAAGTGGTCAATTTCGTTTCTCTTGTATTTTCCCTTTTTGTTGTACCATTGATCTTGTTGTGTTGTTTGGGTCAATAGATCGATGTGTTGTTTATATTATTGTTGTGAGTGTGTCTTGTTAATTTTAATACCATCTTCAATTAATAGAGTTTTTCTCCTTGTGCATATGTAAATAAGTAGGAAATGGACGTAAATATAGTTATATTTGGTAATGTACTGCTTGGATTTATTATTGATTTTGTTTCATTTGCAAAAACTTTCCGTTAAATTGTCACTCATTTTGCCATCATTCGACACCTAATACGCATAATGAGTGCAAGGATTCATAATCTGAAAATTTCAGATCACTTTGAGCACCATTAGATGCGTAGGGTCAAGAGATTAATGAAGAAGCAAAGTAAGGGTAATTCGTATGAGATGTTTGCAACCATTTAAATAAAGTTTCGTAAGTATTTTAAGTTTACAAATGTGTGAATTAGTGCGGTTCATGTGTAACATTTCATTCTTTAAATTCTTGTGCATGTGTGGTAACATTCTAGCTTGAATGCAATTTAAAGAAGAAGGTGAGTGTCATTATTTTATCACTTCTAATGATCCCTTGGAAGGTTTTAATTGAGTGAAACATGTGTACCACCATGTTTTCTAGGAATTTCATTCACAGTATTCTATTTCTTGCATTTTAGATTTAGGATGGTAGCATTCTAATTAATATTTCCATCAATCCTTAGCATTTGACCTTTTTATTAGTTATGCTTTGAGTTAGTAATTCCGTTAAGTGATTATTAGTTAAAATAATATAATAGGTAGAATGTAAATTTTAAGTTAATAATTAGATAGTAATTTTAGATCTACACCTCTTAATTAGAATTCTAAAATAAGTTTCAGGTTTCTTGTAGATTCAACTTATACTCATCGAAGTATATTATAATTACACTATGCTTTACGAATTTCCAACTTCTAAAACCTCTACAACTTATCTATGATATATTTTATAAATTAATACATTTGTTAGCCTATAGTATTCTCTGTTACAATAACTACCATTTTTTTTTAAAAACAAGAAAGAAAATAAAATAAACCCTTTTAGTGTTAAGGAGTTTATTCTATATGAAGTTATTTCTATTTGACAGAAAAATGATGCGATAGAGAGATCTTCCATTTCTTAATGATCCAAAGTGTAAAAAAACAAATATCATTTGAAAAGAATTTCCTTCTAAGAGATCAATTAACCATTTAAACATCTCGTGATCACGAAATTTCTATTTTGAATTCATACACATACCCAAGCACATTCGAAATTCTTGATGATAAGCAATATGCCAGACTATTTTTTTCCTTTCTCATTTACCTGCGTACAGTCAATCACACTAACAAATTGCTTGAATTATATGTACATGATAGAGTGCATACACTTACGACGTATGGAAGATTGCATTACTTGTCCTTGTGAGCAATAGAGCCTAGAATACGACAATCCAGATTATCATTTGAGAGCGTGGTTATAATCATGATAATAGAAGTTCTTGTAAATGAAATGGGACAGCCACCGGGAAGCTATGAAACACACAACAGCAGCCGAGACCATTGCACTTCTTGTTAGAGTAGACAAAACATTTTGTTTTACGGCGGCAACAACTCCAATAGAAGCTACAGCAGTGACCTCGAGACAGTCCTTTAATGCCTTCATACCTTTCAGTGCTGTTCGACAACTACTGCATTGCTCAACATGAGTCCGGTATCTGAAGAGAGAGAATATCAGAAAGATGAGTAATCGTTACGGTGAACAAAAGTATTGCAGGAATAAAATGAAAACAAAAAATAGCAGTCTTTTTCTATAGGACGATGAGTCCATATAAATATGCATGACATAATGCTTCTTGTGAAATAATTTATCCACTTCAGCAGGCAAACAATTGGATCCTTTGCAGTCCCTATATTAGTGGTTTGCCACTTTTAATAAGCCCGTTTCATCATTCCAGAACATGAATCACAATAACAAATCCACAGGTGCAAAGGACCAAAATGCATACCGATCCATGAGCTGTTCTCTAGGAGGAATCGGGGGGAGGGCTGTACTTGAAGTATCACCCCAACAGACTTGACCATTTGAATATTTTTTCAGCCATTTTCTGAAGCCTACAACATAACCATCGGCCTTTGTGGGAACGAAGCATGATTTCTGCCAGTTGGATGGACCAACCTCGGCTATCTTACGCTCCTGCAAAGAATATACTTTTTGAGTAAAATAACGCACGCATCAAAGAAAGAATTGATTGAAGACCAAGTACTGAGAAAACTGTTTTAATTCTAACCAGCGAACAATTGAAACAGAACAAATAGATACTATTCATACAAAGATGTTTATATTTTAGAGTTTGTTTGTACACCTAAAAATTAATAAAAAGTAACAAAAAAAAGGGTATTAGAAAGTTCAGGACGAAAAAAAAAAATTACAGAAAGTTGTCAAAAAATTATGATATTTGTACGAACAGAAAATGACAAAAATATTTAAAAAGTAATAAATTATAATAAAATACAAATAAATAACATAAAAATATTTGTAGACATCTCAAGTTTACGGAAAATTTAAAATATTTACATTCTTCATAATGGTATTATGATATACATAGTACCAAATTTATATAGTACCAAATTTAAATGAAAGACACTTATATTTGCAATTTTTATTATACCATAAAATATAAATGATATTATAACATAAAGGGTATCACAATCATTTTACAAAAAACACCATTCAAAAATGTTATACCAACCAAACATTAAAAACGTTGGCTAAAAAACATTATACAAGAAACACAATGTTGAGAAATTAATGTATTAATATTTTAGGTGAATGCAAGGTTTAGTTTCAGATTACTTAAGTGATATTTTTCTGTCATTCAAGCATCCTCCATCCACAATTCCCACATGAAAGCCATTGCTCAATTCAATTTCCTTGAAGAGAGGAGAAAATGTCAATCATCCCAAGCTTCTTGACAAGCGCAGCAACATCTTCAACCCATATGGTATTGGTTTTCCTTTACCAAATCTTGTCTTTCCATTTGCACTGCCACCACCATAAACCATTAGGGTTTTTAGGTGGAGAGAGGAGAAACAAAGTAGAGGAAGGAGAGGTTGGGGTGCAGGAAGAAGCGCACGTGAGATTCAGAAAAAAGGATGGAGGGGGGAGAGATTAAAAAGAAAAAAAAGGAGAGGGGAAGAGAAGATGAAGAAAAGAAATCGAGGAAGCAGATAGTGAATAATGTGCAAAAAGAAAAAGAAAATAAGAAGAAGAAGAAGAAGAAGAAGAAGAATGGTAGAAAAAAACAAAAAAATGGTGGAAGTTTAAAAAAAAAAGATAGAAAAATAGTATTTAATACTTTATTATCAATCTCCAATTAAATTAATTTTATTTTTCTCATGTGATTATTGACATTATAACAATGTTGCTCTATCAAAGTTGTGCTTTTCACAAGATTAGTATTAATATTAGATAATGTTGTCCTATTACCCTTATCGAATGATTAATGATAATTGTATTAGTACTTGTAGAAGTATATGTGCAAGCCTCTTAGTATATAAGTCATTTATATGTTGACTGAGTCTAATAAAGTTAACAATGAATCAGTATTTAGTATGTGCAAGCATTTATATGTTAATTGAGTCTAACAATGTCAATAGCGAAATAATGTGTATACTTGTTGTAGTGTAGTGAACTAAAATTTAACTATTTTTTATTGCTTTTAAAACATTGCTGCTGCTACTACTACTACTAGTTAGTGTTTGTATGTTGTGTAAATCCTTGTTTATTTTGTTATAAATTGTTTATGTATGAGTCTTTAACAAGATGTTCTAGCTTGAAAGAAAATATTACAAAAAATAATGTATTAAGATTATAGGTGTGTGTAGGTTTAATCTCAAATTGTTTAAGTGACATTTAGTCTATTTGTATAACTTCTGTATGTAAAAGTCCCGTGTTTGCTTATGAAAAAAATTCTACTTCCACCTGTTTCTTATATTTCTACACAACTTATCTAAAAACCCTATAGAAAAAAATTTGAACCAAACACACCCTCCATCTTCAAAGAAACTATCATTTTTATTGAAGGGTTAGGTGCTCGAATGTTTAAGCCTCTTTGTACGAAGTTGAACGTGATTGATAAACGTACAATGCTTTCAAGTGTTAAAATTTATTATATGGGTGTTTATGTATTCTTTTATATAGGTGTGTCTTATGAGACTATTGGATGTCCATTTAATCCAGCCTTATATATATTTGTAATTTCTTCATTAGTAAGGCTCATTATCTACTCTCATATATATATACAATCTTGTTGTGCTCGTTGCTAAAGGGGAAAATGCTAGGAGAAACCATTACCTCCAAATGAAGCAGATAAAGATCTGAATCTAGGATCAAATTTTGTCGCACATGAAATATCCAACGAGGCAAAATTCGTTCATTCCAAACCCTAAAATTTCTTGGGGAAACCCAAATCAACCGGCTTTTTCCAGGACTAACTGGAATGCACATAAAAAGTAGAACAATACTCTGTTTTTTCTGCAGACTACTCTGTAAATTATGAACACAAAAAATGTAGGTAAGACCAGGAGTATAAGCCATAAGTACCTAAATAAAAATATACACATGCAACACAATAACAAATATGCAAAAGGTACCTCTTTTATGCTCCCATTTGATGAGTCAGTGGTGCTGACATGCTGAAAAGGATAAACAGCAAATATGCAAGGAGCTATAAATTTACCATAACCAATGTTGTCCTTTTTGCCGAAGAAGCCAGTATTATCCATTGACTGTATTGATATCTCAATGGGCTTCCCACCTTCTCGATCAATGCTATTTGTATAAGTAGCTTATGAATCAGTAGTTATAACTTTTAAACAAAGCAAGAAGAAATGATAATATCAATGCAAAGAATGGTAATTTTTTTGATATAAAACTTTAAAGTTTTATGAAAACAAATACCTGTTTGGATTTTTAGTGATTCTCATTATGCCAAGGTGAGCATATGGTACATGTGATGGATCCATAAGATTCTCCATCAATATTTCATACCTGTAGCAAAAAAGTGTTTGAACATTTGAGAATTGACCTATAAGATAGAATGAAACGCAGAGATACTACATTAGGAGTAATTCAATAAGTCGCACTCAAGGACATCTGATAAAAATGGTAACAAGAGATCAATGGTGCATTAGTAATAGTATATCAAGGTCCAAAAAATTTTGGCAATCAATAAGTTCTTTGGGGAAAATGAGGGTAATGGATCGACAAAAGAACATTTTGATCATTTTTTCCATTTAAACAATCATTTCCCCAGTGAAAGCAAGGGCCAATAGATGAAAATCAGAACAAAAATATTACAAATGTTTACTTTGTTAAACTAATGCCAGATAAGAAAAAAAATCAGAGCATTGCTTGTCGAGTTGGTGACTTATAAGTTATGTTAAGAAAATGTTTTTTCTTTGTTTAGATATGATGAGATGTTACTTGTACTGTCTGACCATCCCCTTGCACGAACTTCAGCCTCCCCAACATCCCGTCTTTCCCCCATCCTGCTCTTATGCTTTCCATGTCCACACCCCCTTCTATTCACCCCACGTGAACCATCGGTGGTGTACAACCAAGATGTGCCCCTCCTTGCAAGTACCTCCTGTCCAAGATTTTCTTCTTTTATATTGTGCCTTTAAGCTTATCATTTTGTTCTCCCAACATATTCATGTTTAGATTATAATTTCCCTTTCAATAGGGGCTCTCTAGTTAGGACTTAGGGCTTGTCAGTCTCTTGGGATTCCAACAATAATCCATGATCTCCACAAGAGGGTTTGATTTCTTTGTACACGAAAGTGATTTATGAGAGGTATACCTGTTCATGATGGTACTGTTGCATCAACACAAGTTGACTCATCTCTTCGATGGACTGTTTGAACTGTAGATGCATCCAATCTCACAGTGGCAAGAAGCTTCTCACTAGGTTGTGGTTGGTTTCTTTGAGATTTATTACAATTGACCTTGTTTTTAACTTGTATGATTGTTATTGTACCTTCTCTCTCATGATTTATTATTGGTTATCTTGTACTGGATCGCTTAACATAGGAAATTATCCATGGATTTCAAAAAATATATATGAATCAAGATGATTCGTAAAAATAAAAATAAGGGCCACCATGCAGGATTAAATACAACAACAGTAAATGAAATTACAAGGGAAAAAATTTGATAACCAATAATGAGCCCCGCACTCACAAATACAAACCCTACCACACTCTTCCCTAAAAAATAAACCTAATAAAATAATTACCTCCTTGTCAGACTAACCTGAACAAACAACGTCTTAGGAATCTCTTTAGCTTGTTGTTTGATACTAAAGATTTTTTTCCTATTTATTTAGTTATATTTTACAACTTTGTGGCTTGTTATTGAGTGATAATCATACATATTTACAAGATATGTTCCTTTAAACTATATTACATGTGATTGAAATAAATTTGGCCTTGTCCAATTAATTTGATAAATATGGTCATTGTAAACATGTGTTTATATCTATTTGTTTTTAATCTATAACGTTTTTCCAAAATAACAGCTAAAATCCCTTTGAGTGAGGCATCCCAACACTTAAAGCAGGAATCTGATATGAAATACCCCCTTTGTACATACAACCATTAAAAATAACAGTGTCCTTTTACAAGGTTCTACAAGTAGAGAAAATATTATTTTTTATAACAGGAGAGAGAAATCAATTTTTCATTGCTTGATGAGGTTTACTCAGTTTTTCATGTGACAGTTATTACAAGTGCTGTCTGCAACATGCAATAACGTATGAATTGAGGACTAAATTTCTGCTACTGCTGTTTTTTTCTTCTTTTTGGTACTGAGACATCTAATCAACAATTAGATTACAAACCACAAAGAATAGTAACGGTTTTTCCTGTCTACATTCCACAGAGATCTAGACAGGTACTTTTCATTTGACAATGTACAAAATGAAACACAAATTTAATATAGAACATTCAGAACCTAAGGGCTGGAAAGCCTTGATGAAGCTAAATGGAGGAATTTATAGGGTGACATGATGTTCACATAAATATGTAAGAATTCTCACTCTAATAATTTGCAAAAAGTTACCTCTCAAAAATGTGCATAAAGGTGCCCACCTAACCACCAGGGTGCCTTTGACACTCAAATAATTTGCAGAAAGTTACCTCTCAAAAATGTGCATAAAGGCGCCCACCTAACCACCAGGGTGCCTATGCCATCCATCTGTTGAGATGTGTCATTGTATTGCTCTAACTAGATTGTTGTTGGATCTGGGTGTGATAAGAAAAAAAAGTTCGCACATAGATGCCAAAGTGTATGTCTTGCACATTCTTCATTTAACGCTAAAATTTTCTATTATTTTTTTTGAAAATAATATTTTCTTTTATGATCTTGATCTCATTGGATTTTGTTATTTTCTTTTCTTTTGCATCTTCCAACAATATTGACTCATTTAAGTGTCTGACTTTAAATTGGATAAATTAATGTACATATGCAAAATATATATGTATGATGACATGCTAAAAATAAGGAATGTATGTGTTAGATTTTTTGTATGACACTTAAGTGTCACTGACTTTTTCACCTAGGCACCCTGGCCACCACACAATATAAATCTATGCACACTATAACCTTAGATACTACAAAAGTTATTAAGTTTCAAATATTACATGATATGCTCCCCAATGTCTAAATCTCATACTATATACTTTACTTCTCCAAGGGAAGAAAAAATTCATACCATTACCAAAGGATTATTACAATATATATAAAAAGACAGTTTAGCTAGATCCTTAACCAGATCCTTAACAAAATCCTCTAACATAACCCTTTCACACGCTCCCCCTCAAGTTAGAAAGTAGATGTTTATCATTCCCAACTTGTAACAAATGTAGTCAAAAATGAAGATCTAATGACTTTGTAAGAATATCTACAAGTTCCTCTAAAGAAGGTATGAATGAAGTACAACTGATACCCTTCACTACTAGATCTCTGGCATAGTGACAATCGACCTTAATATACTTGGTGTGCTCATGAAATATCTCATTCTTTACAATATAGATTGTTGTCTAATTATCACAATATATAGACATAGGTAGTTAGGCTCTCAATCCAAGTTCCTGAAGAAGAAACTACAATCAAACCATTTCACTTCTTGTCTCCCTCATAAATTAATACTCTAATTCTACACTTAAACAAGAAACTACATTCTGTTTCTTACTTCTCTAAGTAAATAGATTCCCACCAATATAAGTGAGATACATTGATGTAGACTTTTAGTCCTCTCTGTCCCCTGTAAAACCAACATTAGAAAAGGCTTCCACTTGCAAGTGGCCAATGGATCTGTATAGAAGACCTTTCCCTATTGTACATGGTGTGTAAACTAACACAACAATCCAACGTTGTATGCAATATCAGGTCTTGTAATTGTTAGGTAAATAAGCTTACCAATAAGTCATCGATATTGTTGTGAATTTTCTAACTCAACAGATGAAATATCCCAAAAAGGAGGTTGTGCTCAATAGGCATATTCTTTGGTTTGCACCATATGTAGCTTGTCTTTGCTAGAAGATCTAGCACATACTTCCTTTAAGACAATATGACTTTATCCTTAGAGTAGGATAACTCAATGGCAAGAAAATATCTCGATCGTCCTAAGTCCTTTGTTTGAAAAGTTTTAACAAGATAATTCTTAGTGATGACAATCACCTCAACATCACTCTTGATAAATAAAATGTCATCTACATACATAGCAAGAATTACTTACCTCTCTAACTACCAAATAAATATAAAGTAGTCTATAACACACCAACGAAAACCTCCTTTGAGCATGACTTAACTAAACTTGTCAAACCAAACTTGAGAACTTCATTTCATCCCATAGATTGTCTTTTTCAGTTTACACACCTTATACTCTCCTTAAACAACATAGTCTAGTGATTGCTTCATGTATATCACTTCAAGAATGTCACTATAAAGAAATATATTCTTCACATCAAACTGATGAAACAGCCAAACTTGGTTGATAGCAAGGGAGAACAAAACCCTAATAGATTTTAAACAAACAACAAGAGAAAACATGTCCTCATAATCAATGTCATATTCCTAAGTAAAGTCTCTAACAACAAGGCGAGCCTTGTATCTATCAATAGTATCGTTTAGCTTATATTTCAAAGTGAATACCTATTTGCAAGACACTACATTGGTGTTACCAACTCCCACATATGATGAAACCGCAAGGCATCCATTTCAACATCTATAGCATTTTTCCAATATGGTACTTGCATAGCCTCTTTATAGATCCTTGGAAGTGACACAGATGAAACTCCCAAAGCAAAGACACAATAGAAAGAGGTTAAGTAATCATAGCAAATAAAATGAGTAATAAGATGTTGGGTACAAGACTTGCTACCTTGTCAAAGGGCAATATGTAGGTCAGTGGAGGGTAGAGATGGATCTGTAATCGAGGACTTATAGATGGGATCAAGTAAGGACTTATCACTAATACACTTGTAGGGGAGGAGAAACTAGCTTATTACCAACACTAGCCAACATCTCATTCTCCATGTTATCACCTGAAGGAACAAGTAAGGTATCTAGATGAGGCTCATGAGAGAGGATAACAGCAGTTAGGACAATAGGAGACTTAAAACAAGAAGACTCCTTGCAAGAGGAGGAATTCGTGAAGTAAGTGTGATCCTCATGAAAAGTGATATCAACAAAAGTGTAGTACCTCCGAGTGGGGTGGTTATAACATCAGTACCTTTTTTGGGTTTGAGAGTAGTCAACAAATACACTTAAGAGCTTGAGCTACAAGTTTGTTCAACCTAGGTTTCAAGTCTTGAACATATGCCATACACTCAAAAATCCGAGGAGGCAAAGCAAACAATTCATGGTCAAGCTAAAGGTGATGTAGAGAAACTTCACCTCTAAGATAGGTGGAAGGCATTCAAATGACCAAATAAGCTATGGTAAGCATGACATCAGCCCAAAATGACTTAGGAACATGTATCTAAAGTAGAAAAGTTCTAGTGATATCTAATAGATGACAATGTTTCCTCTCAACCACTCTACTCTGTTAAGATATGTGAGGACAAGATGTCTGGTGAACAGTACCATAACAAGCACAGAAAGTTTAAAAAGTGTTGCTAACAAATTTTAATACATTATTAGTACATAAACATTTTAGAGTAATAGAAAATTGAATTTTGACTTCAAAACAAAAGTTTTGAATAACAGACACAACATTTTGATGATCATTCAAAAAATATACCTAACACACTCGAGAAAAATCATCAACTAAAATTAGATAGTAGCAATAGCCAAGAACAAACTTAACACGACTTGGTCCCTGAATATCATAATGAATTAAGTCAAATATAGCATGACTAGTAGGTAACTTTGGGGACACGAGGAAAAACAAAACGACTATATTTTCCCAACTAACACAACTCAAGCAAAATCTAGAATAGAAATACATGGCAACACTTGATGAAGTTTTTGAATAGATGGATGTCCCAACCGATAATGTCATAGGAGAGATGTTGCAGAGGTAAATGACAACAAGGCAACGAGTACCCAAGAAGGTGTATCTTGAACTAGGATGTATGCTCTAGTTTTTCTCTTATGACCCAAATTAATTCTCATCCTCATTTGCAAATCCTAAAAAACACAATGAAAGGAGAAAAAAGTCACACAATAAGAAAGTTAGACGGTAATGGTAATGATGGATAAAAGATTAACTAAAAAGTCTGGAACATATAAAGTGTGCTCAAGTCGAATTCTAGAGGTGACCTAAACAGTTCCACTACTAGAGATTTAACATGAGTGATCATCTACGATAGTTATAGTGTATAGATTGGGATATTTTAAGCGAGAACCTATTATGTACTAGGAAGCATCAGAGTCAACTATCTAAGGATTATCACCCCTAACTATCATAGTCATACTCATACCTAAAGTGGATGTCAAAACAACAGTAGCAAATGTGTCAGACACCTATAGTTGCATAAACTTTTTATAGTCTGCTTGTGAGATAGTCACAGTAAAACTCTTTGAATCAGATGTAGATGAGGTGGTAGCAATAGTGGACTCCAAACCCTTAATAGTAGCCTGAGTCCAAACCGATTTCCCATATTTCTTCCAACATTTATCAAGATAATGATTTGTTTTATCATGAAGAGGACAAGGGGTCCTTCCTTTACTAGAATCCACATTTCCACCCTTCCGATCATGTTGACCACAAATAGTCAAGTCAAATGTGTCTCGTGCAATAGGTACACTTCCCTTGAAGATGCAAAGTACTCGAGCAAAAGAAGTCCCCAAATTAAGGGCAGTCTCACCCCCTTGAAGGTGTCCACTAACTTGTGAAACCAAATCAATGGGGAGCTCAGACAAGAATGCAGCCACCTAGTTGAATCACACTAAGCCAAAGTAGGTACAATGCTACCACCACAATCACACAGGTTGCAGATGGAAGAACAACCCATACATAGGTTGCAAGACAAACACTAGAGAGATTCGGCAGCCGCTCATCCGCAATTAGGACTCTCAGCTACCAAGTGGTGCACATCAGCACCGATACGCCGACGATCAATTGTAAACCCGCACAAAGGAGTCTGTAGCCAACGCATGTAGAGCACCTACACTTGACTTCCAGATGTGTACAAGCTTCCTGCATGCTGAGGAGATGACAAACTCAAGCCCAATCTTGTATGCGATTGATCACACATGGACCAAACGTCCAAGACAACGCACTCAAACCCGATCCCATGCGTGGTTGATCATGCACGGACAAGACATCTAAGATTGGCAAACGACGGAACAAAAAAACCACACTGAAGGGTGGCGGTGACCTTGCTGACTTCAAGCAGACATTCCAGCATTCTTGCGGTGTTCAGGCGAACGCCTAGTGGAGGCTGGAAGCTAGAGTGCATGGAGTGTCCGACCTAGGTATCTAGCTTCGATACCATGTGAAGTTGGAAGGGAAGGAAAAATTCATACCATTACTATTACTGAAGGATTATTACAATATATATAAGAAGACAGTTTAGCTGGATCCTTTAACATAACCCTTCCACACATCCACCATATCAAGATTTAGGCAAAGACTGTACACTCATATTAATCATGTATGTACATCATCCTTAATTTATCTGACATCTATGCCATCAAAGCTCTAGCATACATTTATACTCAAATGAAAAGGAGACAAAACACACAAGTTGCGAAAGGAACAAGAACCATATGTTCTTGTTTTGAATTTACAAAACTTCACATATGATATTTTATTAAAATGTAAATATCCAACTTAAAACCAATTGTCAATAAGTGAAGAGATGTTTATTTATATTAATCCATATTTTACTTTAAATTTTATTTGAAATTATTCATCATTCTCTTTCACTTGTGACTTTTTAAAATATTACAAGTATTTCTTTTTTATCAGGTAGACGTGTATGGACCTATTTTAAATTTTTTCTACTCTAATATCGTATTAAAATGCAACCATGTAGCTCAAATCCAATTGAAAATAAATAAAGAGATCTTTCTTTATGTTAATCCATATGTTGTTTTAAATTTAATCCATGTGAAACTATTCCATCAGATTTAAGGTGCAGAAAAGAGGTCCTAACCAATAACAGAAAGAACCATACCCGTAATTGATATCCCTCATTCCCGTTGTTAACGTGTAAGATGGGCCATCCAGCTCTGGAATGTACGGAGGCTTCTTCTTTGTGGAGATATCTTTATACTGAGGATCACTGTTTGGCCAGAACCAGACAATCTTATTCTGCTCTAAACTTGGATAAACAGTTGCGCAAGCTTTTTTGGACGTATGAATCTGCACACGAAATGGAAGTAAGCAAAAGTGGATAACAGACCGACATGGTAAAAATTCAGCATGTTGATCACTAAATGAACAATCCATAAGATTGGAACTAACACGCACTCAAACATCCCTAAAAACTAATAGACAATATCTTACAGATTTACGAAATCGATCAAACGGGTAATAGACTACCTCTGGGCCATCTCGTGGGGCCTGCGGAATGAGTTTGCAACCTCCTTTCCCATCGAAACACCAACCGTGATAGACACATTGAAGCCTCCCCCACTGATCGATCCTTCCCTCGGAGAGCGGGGCAAGCCGATGAGGGCAACTGTCACCAAAGACCTGCCACTTCCCTTCCGCCTTGTCCCACCACACCACGACGTCGATCCCCATAACTGTCTTGGCGTGCGGCACTCTCTTGTCGAGGTCACAGACGGGCGCCAGCGGGTACCACTGAGCGAACCAGTCGAATTTCTCTTCTTTTCTGCCAACGTCATCAAGAACGTCAGTGCCGTCCGCCTCTTCCTGTCCGATGCCGAGAGAAAATAAAACATGAATTCGAAATCGTCACATACGGAACTCAGGGGACGATTCTGAACAGAGAAAAATGGACGATACCTTCTCACCATCGACGGTGGCGGTTGTGGAGTGGAAGATCGGAGAAGCGGAGTGGGGGCGGAGAGGGAGCTTTCCGTTCTTGAGGTGAAGGAAGGGAGAGGTTGTTCTGATTGGGAGCGATCTAGGATGGAAGAAGTAGAGATTGGGGTAGGTCTTCGTTGTTTTGAGTTGGGAGGAGAGAGTAAGGAGGTGGGATGGGTGGAGGAGGGCGGCCGTGGCCATGGTGGTTTGCCGGAGAAGCACTGCGGGGTCTGTGCGAGCGAAGGAGATGGTAGGAAAACGTGCCGTGTGGAGTCTGGTGACTGGTAATAGTGCTGGAGCTGGTGACTTCGACGTGGACTTGCTAGCACATGGAGACAGCCCACCGTCAACGGCGTAGTATCAATCAAGGTGCAAATTGAAAGCTCCAGTCAAAACATTTAAAGCTGCATCAACCTTCCCTTCTCCCGTCGATGATTCTTGAGGTGAAAGCCAAGGAGTGACATTGCTGTAACTTAGGACGTCTTGGCTTCTTGGTTTATAAGGTGTGATATATAAGAGTTGAAGTGGTCAATTTCATTTTTCATATATTTTTCCTTTTTGTTGTACCAGTGATCCTGTTGTGTTGTTCGGGTCAATGGACCGATGTGTTGTTTATATTATTGTTGTTTGTTTATGTGTTGTGAGTGTGTCTTGTTAATTTTAATACCAACTTCAATTAATAGAATCTGGATTATTTTTCTCCTTGTGTATATGTAAATAAGAAGGAAATGGACGTAAATATAGTTATATTTGGTAATGTACTGCTTGGATTTATTATTGATTTTGTTTCATTTGCAAAAACTTTCCGTTAAATTGTCACTCATTTTGCCATCATTCGACACCTAATACGCATAATGAGTGCAAGGATTCATAATCTGAAATTTTCAGATCACTTTGAGCACCATTAGATGCGTAGGGTCAAGAGATTAATGAAGAAGCAAAGTAAGGGTAATTCGTATGAGATGTTTGCAACCATTTAAATAAAGTTTCGTAAGTATTTTAAGTTTACAAATGTGTGAATTAGTGCGGTTCATGTGTAACCTTTCATTCTTTAAATTCTTGTGCATGTGTGGTAACATTCTAGCTTGAATGCAATTTAAAGAAGAAGGTGAGTGTCATTATTTTATCACTTCTAATGATCCCTTGGAAGGTTTTAATTGAGTGAAACATGTTTACCGCCATGTTTTCTAGGAATTTCATTCATAGTATTTTATTCCTTGCATTTTAGATTTAGAATGGTAGCATTCTAATTAATATTTCCATCAATCCTTAGCATTTGACCTTTTTATTCTCTGTTACAATAACTACCATTTTTTAAAAAAAACAAGAAAGAAAATAAAATAAACCCTTTTAGTGTTAAGGAGTTTATTCTATATGAAGTTATTTCTATTTGACAGAAAAATGATGCGATAGAGAGATCTTCCATTTCTTAATGATCCAAAGTGTAAAAAAACAAATATCATTTGAAAAGAATTTCCTTCTAAGAGATCAATTAACCATTTAAACATCTCGTGATCACGAAATTTCTATTTTGAATTCATACACATACCCAAGCATATTCGAAATTCTTGATGATAAGCAATATGCCAGACTATTTTTTTCCTTTCTCATTTACCTGCGTACAGTCAATCACACTAACAAATTGCTTGAATTATATGTACATGATAGACTGCATACATTTACGACGTATGGAAGATTGCATTACTTGTCCTTGTGAGCAATAGAGACTGGAATACAACAATCCAGATTCTCATTTGAAAGCGTGGTTATAATCATGATAATAGAAGTTCTTGTAAATGAAATGGGACAGCCACCGGGAAGCTATGAAACACACAACAGCAGCCGAGACCATTGCACTTCTTGTTAGAGTAGACAAAACATTTTGTTTTACGGCGGCAACAACTCCAATAGAAGCTACGGCAGTGACCTGAAGACAGACCTCTAATGCCTTCAAACCTTTCAGTGCTGTTCGACAACTACTGCATTGTTCAACATGAGTCCGGTATCTGAAGAGAGAGAATATCAGAAAGATGAGTAATCGTTACGGTGAACAAAAGTATTGCAGGAATAAAATGAAAACAAAAAATAGCAGTCTTTTTCTATAGGACGATGAGTCCATATAAATATGCATGACATAATGCTTCTTGTGAAATAATTTATCCACTTCAGCAGGCAAACAACTGGATCCTTTGCAGTCTCTATATTAGTGGTTTGCCATTTTTAATAAGCCCGTTTCATCATTCCAGAACATGAATCACAATAACAAATCCACAGGTGCAAAGGACCAAAATGCATACCGATCCATGAGCTGTTCTCTAGGAGGAATCGGGGGGAGGGCTGTACTTGAAGTATCACCCCAACAGACTTGACCATTTGAATATTTTTTCAGCCATTTTCTGAAGCCTACAACATAACTATCGGCCTTTGTGGGAACGAAGCATGATTTCTGCCAGTTGGATGGACCAACCTCGGCTATCTTACGCTCCTGCAAAGAATATACTTTTTGAGTAAAATAACGCACGCATCAAAGAAAGAATTGATTGAATACCAAGTACTAAGAAAACTGTTTTAATTCTAACCAGCGAACAATTGAAACAGAACATATAGATGCTATTCATATGCTACTTTTTATATGATATATGGGAAAAGAAAGATGTTTATACTTTAAAAGTGTGTGTTTGTGTATGGGAAAAAGGAAGTTGTGAGTAACCACAGCTAAATTGCTGTGGGTGCTGACTTCCAACGTTGGTTCTCTCCCCTCCGGCCTTCTCAGGACGTGGCTTCCTCCTGCAAGCATCGGGACACTCCGATCTCAACCGTTGATGGGAAATTTCCATTAATAACACCCACACCATCCCTGTCCCACATATATATATATATTATTTCATAAATTCCATAAGTACCATATTATATAAAATATTTATATATAGTACCAAATTTAAATGAAAGACATTTATATTTGCAATTTTTATTATAAAATAAAATATAAATGATACAATAACATAAAGGATATTACAATCATTTTACAAAACACACCGTTCAAAAATGTTATACCAACCAAACATAACCATCTCTTATTTAAAAACGTTGTTTAAAAAACATTATACAAGAAAAACAATGTCGAGAAATTAATGTATTAATATTTTAGGTGAATGAAAGGTTTAGTTTCAGATTACTTAAGTGATATTTTTCTGTCATTCAAGCATCCTCCATCCACAATTCCCACATGAAAGCCATTGTTCAATTCAATTTCCTTGAAGAGACGAAAAAATGTCAATCATCCCAAGCTTCTTGACAAGCACAGCAACATCTTCAGCCCATATGGTATTGGTCTTCCTTTTCCAAAATCCTGTCTTTCCATTTGCACTGCCACCACCATAAACCATTAGGGTTTTTAGGTGGAGAGAGGAGAAACAAAGTAGAGGAAGGAGATGTGGGGGTGCAGGAGGAGGCGCACGTGAGATTCAGAAAAAAAGATGGAGGGGGGGGGAGATTAAAAAGAAAAAAAAGGTGAGGGGAAGAGAAGATGAAGAAAAGAAATCGAGGAAGGAGATAGTGAAGCAAGTACAAAAAGAAAAAGAAAAGAAGAAGAAGAATCGAGAAGAAGGGTAGAAAAAAACAAAAAAATGGTGGGAGTCCAAACAAAAACAAGATAGAAAAATAGTATTTAATACCTTATTATCAATCTTCAATTAAATTAATTTTATTTTTCTCATGTGATTATTGACATTGTAACAATGTTGCTCTATCAAAGTTGTGTTTTTCACAAGATTAGTATTAATATTAGATAATGTTGTCCTATTACCTTTATCGAATGATTAATGATAATTGTATTAGTACTTGTAGCAGTATATGTGCAAGCCTATTAGTATATAAGTCATTTATATGTTGACTGAGTCTAATAAAGTTAACAATGAATCAGTCTCTTGGTATGTGAAAGTATTTATATGTTAATTGAGTCTAATAATGTCAACAGCGAAATAATTTGTATACTTGTTGAAGTGTAGTGAACTAAAATTTAACTATTTTTTATTGCTTGTAAAACATTGCTACCACTACTAGTTAGTGTTTGTATGTTGTGTAAATCCTTGTTTATTTTGTTATAAATTGCTTATGTATGAGTCTTTAACAAGATGTTCTAGCTTGAAAGAAAATATTACAAAAAATAATGTATTAAGATTATAGGTGTGTGTAGGTTTAATCTCAAATTGTTTAAGTGACATTTAGTCTATTTGTATAACTTCTGTATGTAAAAGTCCCGTGTTTGCTTATGAAAAAAATTCTACTTCCACCTGTTTCTTATATTTCTACACAACTTATCTAAAAACCCTATAGAAAAAAATTTGAACCAAACACACCCTCCATCTTCAAAGAAACTATCATTTTTATTGAAGGGTTAGGTGCTCAAATGTTTAAGCCTCTTTGTACGAAGTTGAACGTGATTGATAAACGTACAATGCTTTCAAGTGTTAAAATCTATTATATGGGTGTTTATGTATTCTTTTATATAGGTGTGTCTTATGAGACTATTGGATGTCCATTTAATCCAGCCTTATATATATTTGTAATTTCTTCATTAGTAAGGCTCATTATCTACTCTCATATATATATACAATCTTGTTGTGCTCGTTGCTAAAGGGGAAAATGCTAGGAGAAACCATTACCTCCAAATGAAGCAGATAAAGATCTGAATCTAGGATCAAATTTTGTCCCACATGAAATATCCAACGAGGCACAATTCGTTCGATCCAAACTCCAAAATTTCTTGGGAAAACCCAAATCAACCGGCTTTTTCCAGGACTAACTGGAATGCAGATAAAAATTAGAACAATAATCCTTTGTTTTTTCTGCAGACTACTCTGTAAATTATGAACACAAAAAATGTAGGTAAGAACAGGAGTATAAGCCAGAAGTACCTAAAAAAAATATACATATGCAACACAATAACAAATATGCAAAAAGGTACCTCTTTTATGCTCCCTTCTGATGAGTCGGTGGTGCTGACATGCTGAAAAGGATAAAAAGCAAATATGCAAGGAGCTATAAATTTACTATAACCAATGTTGTCCTGTTTGCCAAAGAAGCCAGTATTATCCATTGACGGTATTGATATCTCAATGGGCTTCCCACCTTCTCGATCAATGCTATTTGTATAAGTAGCTTATGAATCAGTAGTTATTACTTTTAAAGAAAGCAAGAAGAAATGACAATATCAATGCAAAGAATGGTAATTTTTTTGATATAAAACTTTAAAGTTTTATGAAAGCAAATACCTGTTTGGATTTTTAGTGATTTTCATTATACCATGGTGAGCATATGGTACATGTGATGGATCCATAAGATTCTCCATCAATATTTCATACCTGTAGCAAAAAAGTGTTTGAACATTTGAGAATTGACCTATAAGATAGAATGAAACACAGAGATACTACATTAGGAGTAATTCAATAAGTCGCAAAACACAGAGATACCACATTAGCAGTAATTCAATAAGTCGCACTCAAGGACATCTGATAAAAATGGCAACAATAGATTAATGGTGCATTAGTAATAGTGTATCAAGGTCCAAAAAATTTTGGCCATCAATCATTAAGTTCTTTGGGGAAAATGAGGGTAATGGATCGACAAAAGAACATTTTGATCATTTTTTCCATTTAAACAATCATTTCCCTAGTGAAAGCAAGGGCCAATAGATAAAAATCAGAACAAAAATATTACAAATGTTTACTTTGTTAAACTAATGCCAGATAAGAAAAAAAATCAGGGCATTGCTTGTCGAGTTGGTGACTTATAAGTTATGATAAGAAAATGTTTTTTCTTTGTTTAGATATGATGAGATGTTACTTGTACTGTCTGACCTTCATCCCCTTGCATGAACTTCAGCACCCCCAACGTCCAGTCTTTCCCCCATCCAGCTCTTAGGCTTTCCATGTCCACGCCCCTTTCTATTCACCCCACGTGAACCATCGGTGGTGTACAACCAAGATGTGCCCCTCTTTGCCAGTACCTCCTGTCCACGATTTTCTTCTTTTATATTGTGCCTTTAAGCTTATCATTTTGTTCTCCCAACATATTCATGTTTAGATTATAATTTCCCTTCCAATTGGGGCTCTCTTTCCTCTCTAGTTACGACTTCAGGGTTGTCAGTCTCTTGGGATTCCAACAACAATCCATGATCTCCACAAGAGGGTTTGATTTGTTTGTACACGTAGGTGATTTATGAGAGGTATACCTGTTCATGACGGTACCGTTGCACCAACACAAGTTGACTCATCTCTTCGATGGACTGTTGAAGTGTAGATGCATCCAATCTCACAGTGGCAAGAAGCTTCTCACTAGGTTGTGGTTGGTTTCTTTGAGATTTATTACAATTTGACCTTGTTTTTAACTTGTATGATTGTTATTGTACCTTCTCTCTCATGATTTATTATTGGTTATCTTGTACTGGATCGCTTAACATAGGAAATTATCCATGGATTTCAAAAAATATATATGAATCAAGATGATTCGTAAAAATAAAAATAAGGGCCACCATGCAGGATTAAATACAACAAAAGTAAATGAAATTACAAGGGAAAAAATTTGGTAACCAATAATGAGCCCCGCACTCACAAATACAAACCCTACCACACTCTTCCCTAAAAAAATAAACCTAATAAAATAATTACCTCCTTGTCAGACTAACCTGAACAAACAACGTCTTAGGAATCTCTTTAGCTTGTTGTTTGATACTAAAGATTTTTTTCCTATTTATTTAGTTATATTTTACAACTTTGTGGCTTGTTATTGAGTGATAATCATACATATTTACAAGATATGTTCCTTTAAACTATATTACATGTGATTGAAATAAATTTGGCCTTGTCCAATTAATTTGATAATTATGGTCATTGTAAACATGTGTTTATATCTATTTGTTTTTAATCTATAACGTTTTTCCAAAATAACAGCTTAAATCCCTTTGAGTGAGGCATCCCAACACTTAAAGCAGGAATCTGATATGAAATACCCCCTTGGTACATACAACCATCAAAAATAACAGTGTCCTTTTAAAAGGTTCTACAAGTAGAGAAAATATTATTTTTTATAACAGGAGAGAGAAATCAATTTTTCATTGCTTGATGAGGTTTACTCAGTTTTTCATGTGACAGTTATTACAAGTGCTGTCTGCAACATGCAATAACGTATGAATTGAGGACTAAATTTCTGCTGCTGCTGTTTTTTTCTTCTTTTTGGTACTGAGGAATCTAATCATCAATTAGATTACAAACCACAAAGAATAGTAACGGTTTTTCCTGTCTACATTCCACAGAGATCTAGACAGGTACTTTTCATTTGACAATGTACAAAATGAAACACAAATTTAATATAGAACATTCAGAACCTAAGGGCTGGAAAGCCTTGATGAAGCTAAATGGAGGAATTTAGAGGGTGACATGATGTTCACATAAATATGTAAGAATTCTCACTCTAATAATTTGTTTGTAGCCCACATGTGCAGAGCACCTGCACTTGACTTCCAGATGTCTACAACCCTCCTGCGTGCTGAGGAGAAGACAAACTCAAGCCCAATCCCATACTCGATTGATCACGCACACACCAAACATCCAAGACAACGCACTCATGCCCAATCCTGTGCGTGGTTGATCACGAATGGACCAGACACCCAAGACTGGGCAAACAACGGAACAAAAAAACCACAATGAAGGGCGGCAGTGACCTTGCTAACTTCAGGCAGACATTCCAACGTTCTTGTTGTGTTCAAGCAGACGCCCAATAGAGGCTGGAAGCTGGAGGGTGTGGAGGGTCCAACCTAGGTATCTAGTTTCGATACCATGTGAAGTTGGAAGGGAAGGAAAAATTCATACCATTACTATTACTGAAGGATTATTACAATATATATAAGAAGACAGTTTAGCTGGATTCTCGAACATAACCCTTCCACACATCCACCATATCAAGATTTAGGCAAAGACTGTACACTCATATTAATCACGTATGTACATCATCCTTAATTTATCTGACATCTATGCCATCAAAGCTCTAGCAGACATTTATACTCAAATGAAAACGAGACAAAACACACAAGTTGCGAAAGGAACAAGAACCATATGTTCTTGTTTTGAATTTACAAAACTTCACATATGATATTTTATTAAAATGTAAATATCCAACTTAAAACCAATTGTCAATAAGTGAAGAGAAGTTTATTTATATTAATCCATGTTTTACTTTAAATTTTATTTGAAATTATTCATCATTCTCTTTCACTTGTGACTTTTTTAAATATTACAAGTATTTCTTTTTTATCAGGTAGACGTGTATGGACCTATTTTAAATTTTTTCTACTCTAATATCGTATTAAAATGCAACCATGTAGCTCAAATCCAATTGAAAATAAATAAAGAGATCTTTCTTTATGTTAATCCATATGTTGTTTTAAATTTAATCCATGTGAAACTATTCCATCAGATTTAAGGTGCAGAAAAGAGGTCCTAACCAATAACAGAAAGAACCATACCCGTAATTGATATCCCTCATTCCCATTGTTGACGTGTAAGATGGGTCATCCAGCTCTGGAATATACGGAGGCTTCTTCTTTGTGGAGATATCTTTATACTGAGGATCACTGTTTGGCCAGAACCAGACAATCTTATTCTGCACTAAACTTGGATAAACAGTTGCGCACGCTTTTTTGGACGTATGAATCTGCACACGAAATGGAAGTAAGCAAAAGTGGATAACAGACCGACATGGTAAAAATTCAGCATGTTGATCACTAAATGAACAATCCATAAGATTGGAACTAACACGCACTCAAACATCCCTAAAAACTAATAGACAATATCTTACAGATTTGCGAAATCGATCAAACGGGTAATAGACTACCTCTGGGCCATCTTGTGGGGCCTGCGGAATGAGTTTGCAACCTCCTTTCCCATCGAAACACCAACCGTGATAGACACATTGAAGCCTCCCCCACTGATCGATCCTTCCCTCGGAGAGCGGGGCAAGCCGATGAGGGCAACTGTCACCAAAGACCTGCCACTTCCCTTCCGCCTTGTCCCACCACACCACGACGTCGATCCCCATAACTGTCTTGGCGTGCGGCACTCTCTTGTCGAGGTCACAGACGGGCGCCAGCGGGTACCACTGAGCGAACCAGTCGAATTTCTCTTCTTTTCTGCCAACGTCATCAAGAACGTCAGTGCCGTCCGCCTCTTCCTGTCCGATGCCGAGAGAAAATAAAACATGAATTCGAAATCGTCACATACGGAACTCAGGGGACGATTCTGAACAGAGAAAAATGGACGATACCTTCTCACCATCGACGGTGGCGGTTGTGGAGTGGAAGATCGGAGAAGCGGAGCGGGGGCGGAGAGGGAGCTTTCCGTTCTTGAGGTGAAGGAAGGGAGAGGTTGTTCTGATTGGGAGCGATCTAGGATGGAAGAAGTAGAGATTGGGGTAGGTCTTCGTTGTGTTGAGTTGGGAGGAGAGAGTAAGGAGGTGGGATGGGTGGTGAAGGGCGGCCGTGGCCATGGTGGTTCGCCGGAGAAGCACTGCGGGGTCTGCGAGCGAAGGAGGTGGTAGGAAAACCTGCCGTGTGGAGTCTGGTGACTGGTGATAGGCTGGAGCTGGTGACTAGTGACCAAGGTGCTTCTGCCACGTCGATAAGATGACGTTGCCCAATCCTGATAATCCGCTGAACCACTTAATAAAATAATAATAATAAACCCACTTAATAATAATAATCCTGATAATCTTTTGAGTGGAGGGGGATTTTTTTCCACGATGGCAAAGATTCTGGCGCTGGCGTTTATCAATATTTAAATTTAGTAAAAATTACAAATATCATAATTTTAATCAATTAAATTGATATCATTGGCTAATCTATTGAGTGGTCGATTGGTTTAATCTTATAAAAGTTTTACAATACTTATGAAGAATGTTGCAACATTAATCCCATTATCTATTATTGATTATAGATAATATGGCTGATTTTTTACGTTCTTACGGGAGAAGAGATCTTTGGCAGTTTAAAATAAGCTAATGCAAATCACATAGATTTTTAACCCTATGCATTTAATATTCGTATAATTTTAATCTCTATGATTGATATTCAGAAAATTATTTCAATATTTTAAATTACATTCGATGAGTTTATCTTATTTTTAATATATCTGAATTTCAGAAAAAGCTTAATTTGAGTGTCCAATTACAAAAATTCAAATATGATTAAAATCTAAATCCTAAAAAACCTATTTCGATATCTTAATTCAAATAACTTAATCTGGATAATATATTCACATTGATGTAATATATTTCATTTATACAAAAGCTTCAACCAAATCAAAATATTCAATATGAAAATTTATTTTATATCAAAAATTATAATAATAATAATGAAAATTTTATAAATAAATTAGTAAATATAAATAATGCCGACTACCTAGATGTATAGTTGAATAAGTAAATAAATGTAATAAATAGATATTATATAATCCAAATTTGTTGAGTATATCTTTTAGATACGAATTTCAAATTTTGATTATATTTAAAATTCAATGAAAAAAAATAGAAAACTTATTAAACACATTAAAAAAAAAAATCGTCAGTTTTTTTAAAAATATTTTTTACCATTTTCCATATACACAGACACCTGTTAAGATATATGGGGTTTCAAATAAGGCTAGTTTCATATTACATGTATTTGAATCTAAATCAAATTTTGGACTTCATATATTTATTTGCATATCTAGATATCGAGTTCAAATTAAAAATATATATTTATATTGTCATTAATTTTTAAATATTTATTTCCGAAAAAGCATGCTTCCATACAATCCCCTAGTTTTTCTATAAAAATTCAAAATATGACGGTCGTACTTATTTGTCTATGCGAAAAAAATTCTCATCATATTGGAAGGTTATAAATGGTACTTATTAGAAATATTTAATAAAATTCTATTTTATATTATATTTAATTTTACACGGCAAAGCCAAATATTCATTTAAACTACAGAATCATCACACATTTTATAAATTGTCTATGTACGACATATAATCAAAGTATAAAAGAAATACCATAGACCACAAGCAACACCTTGACAATTAACTAGTTCCTTTTCTCTACAACCCTTCCAACTAAACTTCAATATTTAAAAGAAATGTCAAAAGATTTTTACGAGTCGTGGTTAAATGAATATTCAATCATTTGCTCAAAAGTATACCCAAAAAATATGTATAATATTAGAATATGCAAGAGACCCCGTAACTTCAAATTAATGCAATAACAACGTAATACTATGTCACAATATCTATAACAATATTTAGGTTAATAATTATAGTTTTTAATTAAAGCTGCATTTTAATCATAACATTACAAGTCCAAAAGGCTGACTGATCCTTACTTGAAATTACCTAATTAGCCTAATCAACCAAAAGGTGATTTAACTTATAATCCCAAGGTTAAATATATACCTATGACTAAGGCTAGAGTCAGCTACCATAATTATAATTATACGTATAATATCACGGATTGACCCTTGTTGCCGAATTCACTTAATTTAGGTTACACTATTATGCAAACATTTCATTTACATATCAAGTGTCAAAAAATGGTTTTATGACATCAAATAATGCAATTTAGGTAACACATATTATTCAACATCTATATACATGTGCCAGTACATAATTTTTGTACAACAATTAAGTGTGTAATTTCTAAAAAAATACACACTGCACCATTATATAACTGTCTATATGCATCTCATAATTGTTGGGTCATTCAAAATGAATAAAATTTACATCAAGTTGATATGTATATGACACAACTTACGTCAACTAATCTTATTCATATCAATAGATAGCATATATGTATTATTCAACTATAATCAGAATTAAATTCGTACATTTCAATAAAAATACAACATTTAATAAAATACAAATTTTAAACTAATTAATTAAAAACCTTTTCAAAATACTCAACAAATTTGTTTTCCAAAATTTTATTTTCCTTCACACGTCCTCCCGCTCCCCCTCTTCTGCTCTTCTGCTCTTCTCCGTCTCCCTCTAACACGTGTTTTCCTTCTTCTTCTTTTTATAATCCGTCGAAAATTCCAATCTGTTTATATATATTTTTTTAAAAAAAAAAAAAACTACCGAAATTTCCTATCAGCTTTTTTTTTTTAATTTAAACCATCAGAATTTTCGATTTGATCTGGAATTATTTATCATCGCAGTCAACATTTTCCCGATAAAAAAAAACAGTCAAAAACACTTTATAGTTGAAGAAAAAAAAGGCATTCGTTTGTTTCGACGTAAATAAAGACTTTGCAGACGATTGTGTTCATTTATATCCAACCAACTAAATATTATATTTTGCCTATCTTTTCGAGTAAAATAAATGCTTGAATTAAATGATGTGCAGTGCAATTAGATTAGATATAAATCACCGATTAGCAATTAGATTCCATACTATATAATTCTGTGAAGACCAATAAGTGTACTACACTACTTCGGTAGTTCTAACAAACCAGAGAGGACGATCTCCTCCGTCGAGGTGCTTGAGAAGCCGACGGAAGCAGAACACGGAAGATCGACCTCAATCGACCCGAGTACAGCAATATCGAAAACGGTTGGTTGTTCAGTGAACCAGAAGAAAAGAGTATGTCATCATCATGTCCTTGGACGGGTCGTCGTCCTCTGCTGCTCTCGACGCCGTCGTCTCCGACCGCCACCGTCGCCCCTTCCCGTCGATGCGCTTCGTAGCAGCCGCCGTGTACGTCTTCTCCACGTGTGACCGCAGCTTCTCCGGCTTCAATGCCTTTCCACGTTGCCTGCAACGTTTTCCATTATAACAGGTTCTTAGAGATCGCGATGAATCAAATTTACGCTTTCCGTATACCCTCGTTCCTTACATAAGTACGGAAATTGATTTCTACCACAATAACATCCATAACACGTGATTTGACTGACATTAACTAATTTGAAACACGCACAGAGTTTTTTTTAAAAATATATATATATTAATATTTATAAAATTAAAAATTAAACTTTTAGTAAGAATATGTATTTAAACTTCCCGTTCAAATGATCGAAATCAAGAGAGTTTTCAAAACTTTTAGTATTTTCCAATTCGAGATAACTTAATTAAACTTACTAATGTCTAAGAGAAGCCCTTTTTTAAACTTCCTTAATCCAATTATGGAAGTGGAAGAAATTCAAAAAAAAAGACAAGGAACAGTGATCAAACATATTTTAATAAATATTTTCACCACAGTCCACTTTCCCAATCTTTTTAAAAAATAATATTTTTAAAAAACGCGGCAATCCATGAGTATTTTAGCAAAAAAAAATGATTATTTTCTTTTTCTGTTGCACGTTTTTCCGTAATTTTGCCGTAAATATATTTTCTATCATCCATTTTAAAATATTGATCATCCAATCAAATGCAACTAAAGAGACTGACTCTTGTGAAACGTCCTGCCATCCTTTTACAATAAGGGATCCGATAATTTAGAACTTTAATGTATTCTATAAAATGGTTTAAATTGCAAACAAAACAATTTGATCAAACTGGTTCATCAACGGCGGACATGATTCTTTTCCATCATTTGCTCACATCAACGGTTGGTTATGATTCTAATAAATAAAAAAATTGGACTGACATGAAATTTATGTATCATGGGTGGAGGAAAACCAAAAACGCAATAATAACTCACGAACAAGATCGTTCTCCAAGCCTGCAGGCCGTGCCATCCGTCCGAAATTCTCTCTCCGTCTCTTCTCCAAATCTTCCCCTGTTTTTCGAAGCACGTCCCTAGAGTTATCTAAAAAACATATATTTCGAATTTGTTTCTCGGCAAGCAATTTTCACATTTCATTTGGAAAAACCGCAATAAAAGTGCAAAAACTGTGGAAAACAGAGAAAAGGCAGACCTGTTGTGGTGACTCGACGATGGCCGACCGTCGACCGGGAGCATAACGCCGGTGGATTTGCTCGTGTCCGTGTCGCCGCAGGTGATTAGGTTTCGAAACACGTACGCTGTGATTCCCTTCCCTCCGCCGCCACTCTTGCACTTTCCCAACGACGACGAAACCCCTGCTTTCCCCGCCGTCTTCTTCTCCCCCTTTGTTTTGGCCTTCGCCCCGGGGTCGGAAGTTCGGGTTTGCTGGCTGAGGTCGAGCTTGAAGACTGCCGTGGCGCGGTGGCGGTCGGCGATCCTGGGAGAGGTCTGAGTGGAAGCGTCGACGTAGGAGGTAGTGGAGGTAGCGCGAGGAGGAGAACGACGGGGAGGGAGGTGGTCGTGGCCGTGATCGTCGTCGCCGACCGAGTGCTTTTTTTGGTTCTTGCTCGGTAATCTGGTCCCGCACTCGCTTCTTACGTTTCCTGTGGGAGAAGTGAACATAACAAAATAATAGATTAATTAAATAAAAAATTCGACGACAGAAAAATAGAAATACTTTTGTAGTTGCGATTAAGGTGTTGTTTGTTGATTAACCATGTTTTAATTAACACGAGTACATGGAGGCTTAATTGTTCATTACCGGGCATTGTGGAGATGTGAGTGCCCTTAAGCACGTACTCGTTATCGTCGATTGGGGTGATGAGATCGTCTCCCTTCAAGTCTTGCCACACGTAACCTGTCTTGTACTGTCTGTCATCAATAATAATCATTAATTAGATTAGTGCTTGATTGTAATCGTGTTTAATTGCAAGTTGTTATCAGAAAAACGTAAACTCCGTCTATTTAACGATGATGAGATTTGCCATAATCAACGTACCGTCATTTTCAGGTTGAAAGAAAGAAAACATGGATTCCAAAAGAACATGCCAAAGCCCGTGTAAAGTGCATTCAACATTACAAGAATTGAATCAAAATCAAATGTTTGGGATATAAACATCGAATTAATTAATCGACTGATTCGTCTAATTTGTGCACAAAAAACTAATGTAGAATGTAATAGTGTTGGATTTAAGATTTAAGGTTGTTATTTTCGAAGAATATTATTATTATTATTATTATCGTCGTTAAATCACCAAACGCCGTCTTTCTACGGCTGTATCATTTGGTAAATTAATTAATTAATTAATATACGTCTGGCATTTTCCCAAAGACCAGGATCCGGTTACTTGACATTTTGGGTTCCAACAAACTTAAATTGGAATAATAAAAGAATATATGGAACAGATGCATGACATGTGGACGGTAAACCATCGAAAAAGCCACGATAAGAGAGAATTGCAGCTTTTTCGCTCTGCGGTTATGAATTTATCGTTGGAAAAGAAATTTTAGATCGATTTAAATCCAAACAAAAAAGGCTGTTATGATCAAAAGAAATCTTGGAAATTTCGTAGAAGAAACTCTTTAATTAGAAAGGAAGCAGAAAGAGAAAGTGAAATCTTTTGGCATCAGAATCAAAACGTAGGTGTGATTGTAAACAAGAACTTTTTCCTTGTGTTTTCTGATCAAAAAAGGAGGAGAAAGGTGGATGGTTGGTTGATGTTTTACTTACCTCTTGTACGACCAGGCGTAAGACTCCGGCATATCCTTCCCTCTGAGCTCCGACAGCCACCGCTTCACGTCTGCTCCAAATCAACCACCACCAACACAACCCTTGATTTCTATGAATTCTCGGAATAAACAAACGACGACGTATACGTACCGGAGAGCCGAACGCCGCCGCCGCCGCTTTGACGATGATGGATGCGCATGAGATGTGGCTGGTCCGTCTTCCCATTCCTACTGAGAAAGTAAACAACATGAATCCTCCTCATCTCCCCCCTCTCTCCTCCTCCTCCACCTCCTACCCCGCTTCCTTGCTGGCGCTGCTGCTTCGGCGGGTGGACCATCTTCCTCCCGCTCTCCCTACGAAACCCACGTCAGGTACGTGCTTGTGGTCCTAACAAATGGAGTGGTGGACGGTGAAGAAACCCAAGTAAAGGGAACCGAAGGAAGAAGAAGAAGAAGAAAAATACAACAGTAGAGGGTTGTCTGTTTCTTCCATGTCCTCTTGGGTTGGTTCAACATGAGAGGAACTATGATTAGATTAATGGTGATGATACGTACATAACGAGAAGGCAGTGGAATTTGGAATAACAACACACCTCGTGGACATGGAAAGCTGAGGAGGCGATTCCAGACCACTTGGTCTCTTCTCCACCCCCGCTGGTCTACAATACTACAACTGTTCTCGCACCACTAGCTCCGTTCTCTCTCTCTCTCTCTCTCTCTCTCTAAAAAGAGAGAATGGAGTGATCTGGGATGGTGGTTCTGTGTCGCGCCCTCGGAAGCGCTGAAGGCCACAAATCCGACCCAACTAGGCGGACCTGGAGTAACTTTTGCGCCCACAACCTTGTCTTTTTATTTTTTTCGCTGCCATTGTATTCGGCTGCGAAATGACAGAACTCTAATCATGGCTGCGATTCTTCATGTGAAAAATATGGGTTTGCTCGTAAACAATCCCCGAAATTCGGTTTGAAGGACTTACCTACGTGACAACTTTCCTTGGGTTGCTCATATGAAATAAAGTGGATATGTATATGAATTTAGAATTAGTGAAATAAAGTGTGTCGATTTTGTAAACTATATATTAACAAAAATGATATCCCATTCCATTTTGAAGAAGAAAAAAAAAAAATTATGTCCAACACATCCTTTATTAGTTACATGAAATCATATATCAGGATAGTGAATACCAAGTCTTTTACTATCTTTTTAATCACAAATCCAAAAAAAAAAAAGATTCCGTGGTTGCTTTGATTAACGTGTTATATGTCGCAATCGTAGGGAACCCAATAAAGTTTTAGCGCCTTCCCAGGGCCTAATGCTTCGCTACCCCCGATGTGAAGCCATCGCGCTGAACGCCAAGTGAAATAATTCGTTTACTCGTAAATATGAAGATTTAAGCTCTGAAAAATGTCGAAAATATTGTTGTTGTAAAAAATATATTTACTTACAATAAGCTCGCTAGCACAAAATGACATAGGAGGCAAAAGAATTGAAACCAGTACATTGATAAACTTCGTGGTACAAAAAATTTAAACAGGAACTAATGAGGACGACCCAACGCGGCACATCGCCAAACCAGTACCGTGGAAGAAACAAAATTTTTCAAAATAGATAGAATTTTTTTAGTGTCGAGTTGATAAATTAAAATTAAGGATTCAAATCTCCATTAACAATGTAGTGAAAATTCATTATCACTCTAGATTTGACCAGTTATCTCATGTAATATATGTCAGATTTGACTCTAGATTTGTTTCCATGCACAGCGGGGTCCTCGCGTTGAGAGTCCACGCCTACAGAGCATTTTCTTCCAGCTTCCAGTGTTCCTTCTGTCTGTTTCTCAGAAAAGGCTGAGAGAGAGTACTGCCAAGCTAAGCGAGAAAGGCAAGAAGAAAGAGGACAGATGGCAGAAGAAAGAACAATGTGCTGCTGGTATATATGTTTTGAATCTTACCTGTTTCTACCGGTTAAGCTTATCATAGGTATTGATATTATCAACGAAATTGGATTTAAGACTTCCATGCCACAAAAAGCTTTTGAATATAAGAGAAGAGCAAACTATGAATATAACGTTGATATTCTCAAGAGATGGGCAAATGCTCATTCTTTTTCAACAATGTAAAGTTGAACTGTGTATGACGGGAAGTATGCTAAAATATGGCCATATATACGCAGGAAAAAAATAGATAAATAAGTGATGATATTATCATAAGGTATAAATTTGAAAATGATTTTATTAAAAATACAGTAAAAGTTGCACTTATTCCATGTAAAATAAGAGAAATTTTACTTAATTATTTTCGTCGTATACTTGGGAGAATAATTAATGTGCCAGTTGGAAGAGAATAATTAATTGGTGTATAATAAACTAGGAGAAGTAGAGATCGATCGATCGAAAAATAAGTGTACTTTATTAGGAATTTTAAAAAAAATTAATTTTATGTAATTTAACAAATACTTGACAATAGATAAAATATTTAGAATAAAATGGTTCATGCGACTACCCCTCGTAAACTATGATAATCTAATTAAATGATTTTCTGTACTTATCATATATATTTTTTTGAGGGTTCTTTGCACTTGTTTTGGTGGTAAAGGAAATTAATAATTGTTTGCGGTGAATTAAAAATAAATAAGTGGAAAGATCAAAAGAATGGTGATTCACTCAAGTTCCAGATCCTTCTTCATTACTTAAATTCTTTGGTCATCCTATGAATTTAAGATGTACGTTTTTGAATGAAAATAAAGATTGAAATTTTCACATTTTTCTTTTTTATATTTCCTGTACACATTTCAATAGAAAAATAGCTCAAGCATTAATTGTGGCAGGTATTTATGTCATTGGTATTTTCAAATAATTAAACAAAGACATTATTATTAATCCGACATTGGTTTGATTTGAATTAACTTGTGTTTAATTTTGGTTAATAACGACCCTTGTAATAATTTGGGGATGCTGCAACACTACTAGCTGCATATGACAAAGAAGAAAATATTAATCGAAAATTTTCAATAACGAGCTTTGTATGAAATTTGGTATTGAATTAAAATCCGCCCCAACCACTCGTGCAATTTCCGACGAGATCGTCGGTAGGCAGGCCGAGTTCGATGACCCACCCATTTTCTCGTTTGGTGGTCATCATCTTACCCACCACGTTTTGTACAACATGATCTTTCGTAACCACACATCAACGAAGATAAGCCCGATGGTATTAAAACAGCCCTGTATTTTATTGTAACATATTTTGACACATCTCATTTCATCATCTGTACAAATGAATGGTTAGACTTGAGAACTCGTCGAAGCGGCGAATTCTCTACTAAATCTATGGACAAATTTGGAAGAATCGGTTATTTTTCCGAACCTGCTGGTTCTTTTATTTTAATAGTAACTTTGTTGGTTCTTTTCATCGAACACCTACCGTTCATGATGTCTGCGAAGCTTTTCCTTCGAGAGTTCAAACACTTCGGAGTCTGTGAGCAAGGTTCTTCCTTTCAGAGTTGTTTCCTGCACCCGTGGGAGACAAGCTCACCTGCTCCAGCATTTGGACCTGGAGCTTTGAAGGGTAGTCCCTCACGCAGCTGATGCGAGGGCCGGTACCGGAAGTCCACTTGAAGGAGTACTGCTTCTTCAACTCACTAGAATTCGCTCCTTCCATTGAATTGATCCTTCTAAGTATCAACTCCGGAGGTAGAGATGGTTCTTGGTTCTCATCTTCTTTCCCTTCGAAAAGATTTCTCTTATGGAATCTGTACTTCGATGATGTGGGACACTCCCATGATGCACTTTTTTCAAGGTTGGAGTTCACCAAAGACCTCCTGCTATTTTGCCGATCGGTGCTATTTGTAAATTCTTCGATGCTCTTGAATATGTCATCGATCTCAAGTTCTCCATCGCTCTCTGTCTCAAAATCCCTGAAAATTTCCCCAACATGTGAGGCGTGACAGCAATTTTTCCCTTCCAATTCGACAGATGGATCATTCAAGTTCCCCAGCGATGCATTGCTCGCATCATGGTGCAAACCATCAGGCTGTTGAGCATCGATGCTTTTGACCTTGGATGGAAGCAAATCCAGAGAAGAATTTGATCCGGACGAGTTGCTCTGGAAAGATGAAATTCTTGGAGTTGTGTATTCTACCACTGTACTTCTCTGTCAAATCAAGAAAAAGGGCAATCATGTTAATTTTTTTGAATTAGGAACCAGTTTTTCTTCAGACTCTGGGATTTCTAAACGGGGAGGAGGACAGCATGGTTCTTACCTCAACATCAGTAAGATCCACATTGTTTTCCTCAAGAAAGTTCACAAACTCCTGAAAATTTTCTTTTGTTGGGCGGTAGTGTCCACTATGAGGCCAGATAGCCTGCGTAATCGATGCAGAATGAGACACATATTAAAACCGTCTTGCTCGATGTACTGGAAATAAACATAGAAAGTTCATCAACACTCACTTTTAAAATTCCTTGTTCTACGACAAGCCTTCCTGCAGATGATGCAGCACCTCCTGCCAAGAAGCTTGAATGATGAAATTTGCCCTTCTGCTTCTGCAACCGTAGAATAAAAGTTGGATTTTGGATTGGACTAACAAGGCAGATTCATCTTTAAAATATTTCATGAAGAAATGCAAAGTTACCTGGCCAACGTATAAATCTTTGGAAGTACCGAGAACATAGATCCACTTGGAAACAGCATTTTCTTCCGAGGTATCCACAAGCTGCCTATTTTGTTTGTAGATTAACTTTCCACCCTCCACCTTTACTTCATAAGCCTCTCTCTCTTTCTGCAGATTGTGAGAATTAAGTCTAATGCTTGCAGGCAGAAAAGCATGTTTGATTCAGAAACATATTTAGATATAAGCAAGAACGCACTGGGCCAAGGTACTTGATGCACAGCTGTTGAAGCTTCCGTCGGGAACAACGTTCATGTGTCACTTCCTTACCATCTCCCGCATCCAACCTTAAGACATCAGAGAGGTTTCATTGGTAAATGATCATTTAATCCTTGACATCTGTAATAAGTAATAACTTGCATGTTGATAAGGTTTTCCTAGCTCTCAATTTACCAGTAAAAGAAGGGTTGTCTACTGTCACAATGAAGCCAAATGGTGTAGTAGAGATGGAGGTTGTGACCATAGCGATGCCTCGGATCTATCTGTCATAAAAAATTCCAGCATATTATAATCTATGTTAAACAATCCTGCATAATAATGTGCATAATGCAGTAAGTAAACTTCAATATCTCAGTTCAGTAGAAGCCCATACTTGTAGCTACCATTCCTAAGATTTAAATCGCAAAAATTACTACCATTATAAAAAAAATAAAAAGGCAAAAGAGTAGAGTAAATGCACTCACTGCCTCAAGCCAATGCTGTAAAGCAAGCTTCCGAGCCTTTCCATTCTTTGACAGCCCTTTGCCTACCTATCAGAAAAGACACATGAAACATTTAGATAAAAGCACACGAATGCATACCAACAAATATGGGTTCTTGGTGTAAGTTCAAACCCTGGCAGCCCTTGTTCTGGCCCGTGACCAACGGGAAACTACTGATTCAGCTTTCTCGTCATCGAAGAAGGAGATCGAACTATGCCTTAGCAACGCAAAATCTAAGAGTTTCCACCTTCAAAGGGCAGAACATAGTAAAATTAAGTTGCTTGATAAAAATGACGATGAAGTAGAGAGATATGGCAAAAATATTACAGAAACCAATGAGTAAGTGGTTGTTCCTATTTTACCATCTTTGCTCCACGAGCACCGCACAATCAGCAAGTTGTCGCCTCGTACGAAAACTCTTGTACACTTTCTGCAGTTTCACCGCTGCTTCATGTTTTGGGTTACTTGGAATGGACAGAGAAGGCATTGGTGATTCTTCTTGTGAACAATTCGATTCTGAACCTTTGACAATACAAGTTCTTGTAGAATCCTCCTCCATGGAAGAAGGATGGTTGGTTGAGAAAGTGGTTTGGACAGCTCCATTCCTCTGATCATCTGGATGGGATGCACAAGGCTTTGGCGATGCTTCCTCGAAATTGTTACACCCTGAAACGTCAGGAACGGGCAGCTTGGTAAGATCCTCCTCTTCCATGGGTGGGCTCGCTACAGAGAGTGTGGTCTCCACTCCGAAAGGATCAAATTTGGACCCCTTGAAGCTGAGAGATGCTTCAATGACCATCTTTCCAGAGCCACAAGATTTCAGATTTGGAGACTTCGTGTCCGACTCATTGAAGCTAAGCGTACGAACGATTTTATCGACGCCTTCACCATTGAAGCTAAAGGATCTGACAGCAAGTGCTTCAACTTCATCGTCTAAATCGGTAGAGCCAGATAAAGGACAGGAAAATGGTATGCCCATTTTTACTGGTGGAGGAAAATACTACAGGGACCAACAAACAAGGGACTACTACTGCTAAATAATTTACAGTGGAAGAAGTAGAGTACAAGCTCGAAAATTAATTCGAAATCTGAACAAGCAAAACTTCACGTGTAAATGTGGGCAGGACAGATACATACCATGATTAGCAGCATTGGCTTAGTGCGCCCTCTTCTAGATGAGAAGGACATTCATAGATATGATTCTTTTGGATTCAAGCTACAAGTAGCAAGAACAGAGAGGCAAAGAATGATGTCCAATCACGGGGAATAACGAGCACAGAAAAAGAACCGGCAAACGGATCAAATCCGATTCCTCAACCAAAAAGCTCTGTTCAAATGCAACCAAAGAAACTTGAAGCAAAGACAAAAAAATCAGGACACCCCATCCTCAATATCTCACCCCTGTGAACTGTGATCGCCAAATCGAAATTCAGATGCTGATAAACCCAAAACCACCAACACAGAAGGAGAATCAGAAGAGCATGGAGCAAAGAAATGACAGAACCCGAGTAAGGTGATAGTTGGAGGTGGCTGGTATTTAAAGTCAAATTGACGGTTGATACATGGAAAACGCAAGGCAATTGCTTGCAAGAAGATAACTGCGTGCTTTTCCATCGGTCTTCACCGGTTCGTTGCGATTTCTCGTTCTACACTACCCATCTCAGGAAGTCAACCTCGCTCCTCCTGTTCCTTGTCCACCAAGCTTTTTTTGCCATTCTACGCAATCTAATCAATTCCATTGAGTGGACGATCATTAGATGGAAATTTTCAAATCGGTATGGTTTCAGCCGGCAGAATATTTCATTTCTCGCATACGATTAATGATAAATAATCGATTCTAATAGCTTTGCGTGATCAAGAGGATACACGTAATTGTTGTGGTTAAGATTTAAAAATGAATAAATATAAAAAATATTTTTTCTATTGATATAAAAGTATTTTCACTTTAAGTGTAAATTTAGTACCTCATCTTTTGTAATATCCCAGAGAATGATTTACTGTAGTATCCATTTTTGGTAAAAAGAATGATATGTTACCCTCGGCAACTCATAAAAAACTCAACATTTTCAATCATAAAATAATATTAAATGTAACTTACGAATTTTTCAACTTCTTGTTAGAAGTTGAGATTCTTAATTAATTTTTATTCCTAAAAATTTCTTTCTAACTAACCTCACGGTAATTCTACATAAAATCAAAACTTATTTGACGTCAAACGCCATTTCAACGGTGCGTTTCTTTCCTTTTCCGTTACGAGAAAATACAGTTTTTATGCTTTACCTCACAGATTTAGAAATAAAAAATCATAAAATTTACTATTACATGAATGTAAAAAGAGTAAAGTTAAAGTTATTTCACCGGTGTCTGTGGAAAATTTTCTAGGCACAACATATGGTGTCTGTAAGAGCTGTTACATGTTTTTTATTTCTCTTTTTCCTCGTTTTCTTTTATTTATTTCCCCCACCCTAATTAAATAAATTGTAGCACTCCCTTACTTTCTTCCTCGTAAATGCAAAATGAAGTACATGCGAAATGAGAAGAAGGTACAGGTAAAAGAACAACAAGGAAGTGTGCGATGCAAGACATGGGGCAGTTTTAGGCGATGACGTAGACATCTACATGAAGTGCTTGTAAGAAATTTTCTAAAAAGAGTACGGACCCATGTAAAAATATCAATTAAGTTAAACTTACACGTGTCAGCACGACATGAGTTGGCAGATGCAAATCGTGTTGACTTAGTATGTCACAACTTTAATGGACATCTTTACATTACATCATCTCATATCCTTCGCTAAAGACTGAAAATTGCATAGCCATTTCACTTCAATGTTATCATCATCTCATATCTCCTTCATCATCATCTCATATCTCATGAGATGTATCCTACGAGCGGAACGTACGCTTTCTTTCTTTCTTTCTTTCTTTTCCTTCACTGTTGACAATTTCATTGCCATTTCACTTCAATGTTAATCGATGTTTGTGTTTTTTTTCAGTCACAAACGCATGGCTTTGCTAAACGCGGAAACGGATCATTTATTTACTTCGTATTTTTCGTCGTACGTGCCGAGGAAGTTCGGCACAAGTGCATGGCCGTGGTTTTGCCGGTCGATTGGGACGTGTTCAGTAAATAAAATCTAGTTCCGGACTTTTCTAACACTCACCTTTTCTCCATTGCCAGTTTTCCCTGATAAATACAAAAATGACCGGTAAACAATTATTAATTGATTATCTTCGGAACGCGTGGTATAAGGTCCAATATAGATATGGTCAAGCAAGTAACATGCATAACTCACAATTGAATAGACACTTGGTTTTCCTTTTCTCTTGAAAGAAAAGTATCCCATAGATTTTTCACAAACATCTTTGCTTGTACTTTATACCTGGCTCGATGGTGATATATATATCCTTAATAAAGTATGTTAACATATATATGGTATAACGTAGATACGTTCAACGACGTTTGATCTGGACCTTGGTCAGGGTGCACAGCAAAATGATGAGTCCACTTCGAACCCGTCGAGAGTCGAAAGCGTAGCCGAGGTGGTGATGGTGGTAAAGACGGAGGAGTAGATAATCGGAGGGATCTGTGCTACTTAAAAAGTTAAAAATGAAAAATTAATAATTAAAATGTCAGAAAAGTTAGAAAAAATAAAATTTAATGGTATTTGTGTAATTAATAGAAAGTTAGAAAAATTATATAATTTTTGAACTTTTAATATTATATATTAAATACTTAAATAAAATAATAATTGTGATTTTAATATTATAAAATTAAATGAAATGATATTAACAATAATAAAGTAATTAATACTTTATTATCAATGAAAAATTAATAAATTTAAAAATAATTATAATAATATATATTTTATTATATTAACAATATATACTTTAATTATAGTAAAGTATATGCAAAGTAATTTTAATTAAAAAAATAATATATTATACAAAGTACATTAGAAAGTAATAATTAAAATAATACAATACTTTAATTAATATACTTTAATGAAACAAAAAAGTATATTATATTAATATATTATGCTTTAATTATATTAACAATATAAAATTTAATTATAATTAAATTTAAATAATAAAATAATAATAATACATAATAAAACAATAATATGAATTAAATAAAATAATATTTGTGAATTTAATATCATAAAATAAAATTAAATAATAGTAATAAGAATAATATAAATTATTTTATTATTAATAAAATAATAATAACGATATTAACAATAATTATATTAAAGTATATAGAAATTAATTTTAATTAAAACAATAATACATTACAAAAAGTATATTACAAAGTAATAATTAAAATAATATAATACTTCAATTAAAATACTTTAAGTAAATAAAGAATAAATTATATTAATATATTAAACTTTTAATTATAATTAATTTTAAATAATAATATGAATAATCATATAACATTTAAATAATAATATTACAATAATTAAATTAAATTAAATAATTTATAGTTCGAACACCTCCGCCACTCCAACCTAGACAGTTATATTTCACAAGGGTCCAAAATGTATTCTGGACACATCTGACAAATCTAAGCAAGGTGGTACATGGCTGACAGATTCCGTCTTAAATATAGCTGAATGCTGCATTCGGCCAAAATGCTTCCCTGATAGAAGAGATGAGAAAGCTGTTGATTTAAAGAGTGTTGTTAAATGCAAAGAAATTCGTAGATGGAAGTGCGCTATGTGTGTTCCATTCTATAAAATACATTTGTTCAAGTCTAAAGCCTTAGATCGCCCAAGGTTACATCGATTGTGATTTTCAATTTTGTCTGATGATTGCTATGATTTTGCCTAGTTTCAAACCTAGATCTCTTTAGTAAAATAAATGATCGACTGTGTTATCCATTGCTAATCTTAAGTTATGATTAGTGCTGAATAACTTCACTTCTGAAGTTGTGTTTTCAATTGTGGTTGGGATCACGGGTTTTTAGAAAGAATAGCTACACACATTTTATGGACTTGTCATCAAACTTGTATGGCATTTGTTGATTAGTAGCATAGGCAATACACCAAGACCTTGATGTGATCAAAGTTAGGTATCTATCCTTTAAAACAATATATCAGAGGGAGATTTGTTCCCAAGAAAAAGAGTGGATACGTGGTTGATGAGTTCAAGGTCCAATCGTAAAATGAGAGGAAGATTAAATCGAACTTTTAGTGATACAGCAGGGAGATGTCTATTCTTTGACAATCTCATTTTGTTGGGAGGGGTGTAAATACTTAAATGTTGGTAAATGACTCCTTTTCAATGAAAAAAAGTATTGTAATTCATTTCAAAAAAGAGTCGGAACCATGATCCACCCTAAAATGAGGTGTCTTCGTATGATGTTCTATTTCAATTACGAAGAAAAAGGACCCGATATTCATGAAACGTTCAACTTTATTTCTCCTTAGGTATACGTAGATAAATTTTGAATAATCATCAACCAAGGTTAAGAAAATATTGGAATCCATCCATCATGAGTGTGTGTAATTAGAAAGACCACAATGAACAATGTGGAAAACCTTGATAGTTGGTATTGTGCTGCTTGAAAAACAGATTGAATTTCCTTGATATCAATAGAAAAAGGAAGGTAAAGTGCTGTTCATTAATTTCACAAAACTCCGAGGAAGCAAGTGTTTAGAGATACATGGTTGTCTTGGTGAAGGGTGATACTTTCCTTGGCGTTGATCGATGGTGTACATAACTATGTTCGAATTGAAAGCATTCTTCTCTTGTCGTTCTCAGACGAACGACGTCAGCCAGGCAGGCGATTAGACGAGAGGGTCCGGACTTTCCGGTGCATCGACGTCGTCAATCACCGAACGTCTTGGCCCCTCGTCACCGGCCGGGACGGGAGCTCCTTCGGCTGCGGTGGAAGGAGTCGACGCCTCTGGAGCGGAATCGTCGGGGGACGCTCCCGAAGCAGGAGAGGACGCTTCGGAGTGGAGGTCGGAGGCCGGCCCCTCAGACGGCGCGTCGGAGGGGAGTGAGCCCGGTGCCACGGAGGCGAAGGCCATCGGACCGACGACTGCGACGAGGAGGACGAGGAGGACAGCGACGAGGTGGCGTGCCATAGCCGTTAACTCGGGAGGGTACAAGGATGGAGGAGAGAGGTGGGAGGGCTGGCGGGGGGTGGGGGGGAATATATGGGGTTGTGGTCGGGGGAGAAGGAGAGGTGGTGGTGGACGGAAGGACGTGAGCCGTCGAAGACATGGAAGGTGGTTCAGTCCCTGCCTCCTCCTCCTCCGGTACGTGTCTCAAAATTCTGTCTCATTACAATGTTGTTTACGAAAACTATGTATTATTATTGAATATTTATAATAAAAAAATAAAGACTGTATCTATTTGTACACTTAGAAAGTAATAAAAATTAAAAAAAAAAAGTGTCAAAAAATTTAGAAATTGACGTAAAATAAAGCTTCAAAAAATTACAGAAAATCGTTAGAAAAGTATGATGTTTGTGTATTGACTAGAAAAAGATAGAGATGTTAAAAAGTAAAAAAATTATAAAATATAATAATATATAAATGAATAATATAAAAATATTTGTAGACATATCAAGTTTATGGAAAAATTAAAAATGTTTATATTCTTTGTAATAGTACACTATAAATTTAACATATTGTAAAAATTTATTATTATAATTATTTCTTAATTATTATTATTATTATTTTCATCTTTCTTTTTAACATACAAATTTAACAAATTATATTTCCTTTTTTTTACTCTTCTTTCTTTTTCTTTTTCTTTACTTTCTATCACTTTCAAACTCTTCAACTTGAGAAAGAGGATGACTTTGATTACTCTTGCAAAACTTTCTCTAAAAAGTGATAGTGAAAAGTGATGAAAAATATTTGTTACTTTTTTTTTTGACAAATAGAGAATATTTTTTTATTACTTTTCCTCACTTTACTTTGTGCACAAATCCTCGTTAATTTTTGAAGTTACGTGAAAAAATAAGTTTTATGCTTTACTTGAAATTTGGAATTAAAAATATCATAAAATTTACTATTACAGGGGTTTATTGATGTGTCATTTGGGTTGGCCATTGTAGGCTAGCCTAACCCAACCCATTATAGACTAGGCTATAATATATTAGAAAATTAGATCAAGCTGGGCTAGCCTACAGGCTGATTTGGGTCGAGCCAAGCTGGCCCGTGGGTCAATTTGGGCCTAGCCCATATTTGGTTAAAACTTAAAAACAAAACAACCGTAAAAAAACATTCATAATGTTGTTTTGAACGTTCATAAAAAAAGTGAATGTTAAAACAATAGTAAAAAGAAGAAGAAGTAAGAACGTTATTTCAACATTCATTAATAATATTCGTAAAAAATAAATGTTGAAATAATAAACATTAATAACGTCGTAAAAAACAAACACTGAAACCAACGATAAAAAAAAAAAGAAAAAAAAATGAGAAGAGAATGGATGAAAGGGAGAGAGGAATGATAACCGAAAAATCTATAAATAGAGAATAATATTAGAATTTTTTTCACAATTCATAATCATTCAATCTTTTCTCTTTCTTTCACAAAATACAAGGATAATCTTTTAGGCTTCAACTCTCAAGTTAGATTCTTTGCAAAAATGACACAACTTCAATGACTTCATCTTCAATAACGCCATCGATGTTGGTGATAATTTTAAGCAGAAAAAACAATACTCTCAAGATTAAACTATAGAATAAGGTGGAGCATTGACTTCAACTACTACTACTAAATCAAGAGGAATGTTAAATTTATGATCAAAATTTACAATTTAGATGAACGAGCTGGGAGATGTTACTATGGTAGAGAGTGTCTACTGCAATATTTGCAATGTAGACCTTTCATGCAAAGCTTCAGGTGGTATAAGTCATTTATCTAGACATGTAATTAGTTGTTCGTCTAAATATATTGAAAAAAAATAAATTAATTCAAACACAACTTAATTTTAACATTGAAGTTAATATAACACAATAACATTATAATTCTAATAATGTTAGAGAATTACATACTAAATTTATTGTTGTTCAAAATTTACCTATTAATTATGTGATCGTCAACATTTTTAAGAATATATTTCACAAGTTTATTGTCTACAATTTAAAAAAGTTTCTAGAAATACAACTAGGCAATATATTATTAAGCTTTATAATAAACTTAGAATAGAATTAGTTAATATAATAGGTTCTATTAATACATCTATAATATGCACATCTGATATTTGAGAGGGTAGAAGTAAAGTAAGATATATTGCTATTATTGCACATTTTATTGATGATAATTGAGTTTTACAAAAAAGATTAATAAGATTTAGAAGAATAAATCATCCACATAATGCTCAAAATATTTTTTCTACTATTATGAAAATTTTTGAATTTTATGGAATTAAAGAAAAAGTAGGTAGTATTACATTTGATAATGCATCTAGTAATAATGCAACTATCCCTATGTTTAAAAGTAAATTAACTCCACCAAGTGATTTTGATTTATTTTACCAAAGATGTATATGTCATATAATTAATCTTATAGTTCAAGTAAAATTATAACTTACCTACATAATATACCATAACATTTAATAATGTAGAACAATCTCAATTTATTTCAAATAATAATGTACAAAATTATAATTATACCATGTGAGACTTCAAGTCCATAAGGTTAGAAAATAGCATCTTATAAGATTCTTACATCTGCAACTCATTATTCCCATCCTACAAGTACATATGTAATTTTCATATTAAAGTTACAAACTACTAATATATTTTATAATAATTCTCCCTTCTTGTTCCTATACCTCACATTTTCTTCTCCATAAATTGTTGTATGTGTACTATCAATAGCATTAATGTAATCTTAAGTTGAAAGATAGAATATTAGTAATATAATGTCAAATTTGTAAAAATTTACCTTAACTTGAATGAAATGAAATTCACATTTCACTTTAAAATATAGATAAACATTCTGATCATTTTGAATTTTGTTAGGTATTGATAATGAATGATTCACTATAATTAAATTTTGTAATCTATAGATAACATTTACAATTTCATTAAAATATATGCTAATTATTTAGGCAGAATAATGAAAACACTTAGTTGTAACTTAATATCTTTGGTATTGTCCAACTATGACAAAGAAAATTGTCGATTCTCCTCAACACTAATACATTGACTATCTTGTACTACACTGTGTCTTCTGAGTAAGTCACAAAATTCTCAAAAAATATGTTGATTCATTTAATATATTTTTTGACAATAATGTGTTTGGTAAGGTAATGATGAGTCTAACAATCTCATGATATATTATTGCCCTTCTTTACTATTAATTCGTTCAGTTCCATTTAGAGTAACATCTATAATACATTATGCAACTAGTCTACACGTTTGTACAATCAATATTATAAACCTACATTATCTTTGTCATCTTCTTTTATCATGTCCTGGATTGTTTGCCATATGTAGAATCACCTATACAAATGGTAGACATTTCAACACTTAAATATTGACATGTAATGTAATAACCTATTAAACATTTCAACAACCATACACTTGCAAATATCAACATTCATTCAAGTATGGAAATCACATTCAACAATAGAAACATTCATGAATAAAATAAGAACTTGTGAAAGAAAAACATGAGTTTCATAATAGGGGAAAAAAAACATAAAGATATAAGAAGAGTTCACATATTATTCCAAATACTCGTAGCATCCACACAACACAACAATTGTACACAACACAACACAACACAACAATGGTATGCTAAAGACTTAATATTTGTGTTTAATGTTAATTTGGTGATTCTTAATCAGTATGATTAAATTGTGGAATACATTCTCTCTCTTTTTTCTTGTTGATTTGTGATATTTTGTTTCATATGTTACTTTTTTCCTTAGTGGAATACATAGATGATCTAATTTTATATGGAATAAATGAAATACATAGATGATTTAAATGGAATAATGATATACTTAATTAATTGGTAAATAATATATAAAGATTTAATTTAAGAATATGTTAATTGATTAATATAAGTAATTACTTTCTTTATTAATTATATTTTCGCTAATAATTATTCAATTTATTACTTAACTTAATTAAAAATCAAATTTATTTAATTATATTATGTACACAAATATTTAAATTTTAATTTTTATCTAATTTCAAAACATGCATAAACAACTAAATTTTAAATTTTTTTTGTCAGAATATAAATTTTAAGTATACAAATACATTCTTACATAAATGATTAAGTCAAACTTACACGTGTCAGCACGACATGAGTTGGCAGATGCAAATCGTGTTGACTTAGTATGCCACAACTTTAATAGACATCTTTACATTACATCATCTCATATCCTTCGCTAAAGACTGAAAATTGCGTGATTTCTAATAAAATCACCTGGAACATGAGATGTATCCTACGAGCGGAACGTACGCTTTCTTTCTTTCTTTCTTTCTTTTCCTTCACTGTTGACAATTTCATTGCCATTTCACTTCAATGTTAATCGATGTTTGTGTTTTTTTTCAGTCACAAACGCATGGCTTTGCTAAACGCGGAAACGGATCATTTATTTACTTCGTATTTTTCGTCGTACGTGCCGAGGAAGTTCGGCACAAGTGCATGGCCGTGGTTTTGCCGGTCGATTGGGACGTGCTCAGTAAATAAAATCTAGTTCCGGACTTTTCTAACACTCACCTTTTCTCCATTGCCAGTTTTCCCTGATAAATACAAAAATGACCGGTAAACAATTATTAATTGATTATCTTCGGAACGCGTGGTATAAGGTCCAATATAGATATGGTCAAGCAAGTAACATGCATAACTCACAATTGAATAGACACTTGGTTTTCCTTTTCTCTTGAAAGAAAAGTATCCCATAGATTTTTCACAAACATCTTTGCTTGTACTTTACCTGGCTCGATGGTGATTGTTTATTATTGTTAATATATTGCATTATTGTTTATTTTATGACTGTACAATTAAGGCATAATTTTATAACGACTTATTAGGCTCGAACCTTTTCTAAAATATGTTAGTTTATTCGATAAGTGGTATATATCGTCCATTCTTATTCAATAACACGATGTTTGTGTTCCAGGCCATTCATAAACTTACCATATTTTCCAACGCGATTGTTGTCAATCGTTATGGTAAAAATAAATTATTATTTGATTATCTTCGAACGCGTAATTTACGACAGAAGGTAGACCTGGTCAAGGAAGTAACGTGAATATATATGGTCATGCATGCAAGACTAGCAAATATTGAATTGAGTATCCTTAGGTTTTCTCTAAAAACCTCTACTTGACGGCAATATCTTTAATTTTGCTTATTATTATTAAAATTTTATTTAATGTAGATTTTTCTTGATCATTGATATCCTTTTAGAATGAGAAATGCATCTCATCGTATCTTTTTTTGTGTGTATCTTGAGATATATATTTCGTATATATATATATATATATCAAAAGATATTTCAAGAATTAGCAATTAATCTTGAACCTTATATCTTCTTGTAATAAATATATCTTATATGTATTATATCAATCACATTAAACATATCTGAATAAATCAAATTTTATTATCATTTATAAATGAATATACACGTTGAGATAATATGATATAATTTTTTACAAATAAAGAGAAATAATAAAAAATATTCTAAATCTATTGTCAGACTTCTTATACCGTTACGAGGAGAACTTACCTGACTAAGATTCTTACCATGGAACATTTAATATTTCACGTATTTGATAGCATTTTTTTTATCTTGGTAATTAATGTATCATTAGTATTTTGATATATATATATACATATATGTTTATATTATGTCAAAATATATTATATAGATAGTTTATACTCTTACTTAGGAGTATTTTTTTATAAATAGTTTTGTAGATAGTTTATACCATTATTTAGAAGTATTTAATATCTTTTATATATTTTGATGTCATAAATTTCTTTTGAGCTAAAATATAAATTTTATAGACAATTTATACTTTTATCTATGATTATTTAATATTTTTTAACTTTAAATATGTGTATGTTATATCTAAAGAATTTCATGGTTTATTATTATTATTTTTTTAAATATTTAAATTTCATATCTAAAATATATTAAAATTTCCATTTTAGATATTATATTTTCCCATCTAAAATATTTTGGTTGCCTTAGATGACTACATGTCATAAGAAAATTTGTTTAGATTTGCTATAATCCTTTTCTTTTATTTAAAAAGTTTAATCTCACCTCAATGGATTTTTTTTAATACATCTTGAGATATTTCATCATTTTTTTATTTATCATTTCACTACTTTATTTATTATATATATATATATATTTATTTATTTACGTATAACATATTTTTTTCATTATATATTATTATTATTTATGTTTTCCTTCTTTCAGTCGAATCAAAGCATGACTTCGATTTGATTAAAGCCCTACTTTTTTTTTTAGCATATTCGGTTGGACAAAAGTTTTATTTTTTTCTTAACCTTCGGTCAAATCGAAGTCTAGTTTTTTTATAGATTATATAATTAATTACTTTTTCGTTTTGGACACTCAATTTAAAATTTTTATATGGACGCCTAAAATGTTTGGTCGAAACTGTCATTTCATTTTTTATATATTTATACTTTTTCTTTTTTTTAATATCGAAACTGTCATTTCATTTCAAGGGATGTATGACAGTGAGTTCTTCTTCTTTTTTCGAGATCGAAACACACCTCCTGTTTTCTCTTTTCTTTTTTGTGGCGACAGAAATATACGACGAAAGACGCTAGGAGGTTGAGGTGTGCGGTGCAGAAAAATCGGTGTACGCGCGCACGAGGAGCTTCCACTTTCTTCGTTAGTTCATTAGAGATTTTTCTTTGTTCTTTTGGGATCGATGGTTGGTGATCAATTTTTTTTTTCATTTGTCGGACGCCTCCCTTTTTATAATAATCATCCCGGTAGAGTGGAACGGAGCAATGGTGCGTCTTGCGTGACGTGCAGAACTTTAAAGGAATTATCGGATTATTCAACAATGTGTGTGGTCGTGGAGATTGCAGTTGACGTGCGAAACCTCCGACGCGTTTCTGAAGTTTCGCCATTTTTATTTTTTTGTTTTGTCTTTTTTTTTTTTTATATGTGTTTCATTTTTTTTTTTTATTATTCATTTATCATCATTTTTTTGTTTTCTTTTTTTATATTAATTTTTGTCTATCCTTTTTCTTCTATTTATGATTATTATTATTATTATTATTATTGTCGTTAACAAATGTATTTGTTTTTGAGAGATTTGTCTACTCAAAATTAAATAGATATGAACTTTTTTTTGTCCAATTCTACTAAACGAGCGTTTGTATATTCTAGAAAAATGAATTTTGATGAAATTTTATTTTCATAAATGTCAGAATTCATTTTCTTCCTTATTTTGGTTAGAATCGCTTGTCTTATTCCTGAGCTTCTATCCTACTCTTGTTGTGTTCCATGGATACATAAAACTTCTAATGAGAATATACGAATGAATACATGGATGAAAGTAATTGATAATTATAATAAAGAAATAGGAAGTCACATCAAAAAGAAAATATATACAATTGAATGAACATGTAGAGACAAATATACAAAATTTATATTAATATTAGTACACAAAGTGGTTAAGTATGAAATTTTATTCATAAATATGTTGATATTCCAAAAGAAGTTTAGGATGATTTTGTTATAGTTAATTTAATTCCATCCAATTTTTATTTAACATGGATAATCATATGAGTTGTATGTATATATATTTTTTAATAAATTCATTAAGAGTGTGCACCATACAAGGGTAAGACATGTCCCATATTTAATCAGTTTCAAATGATATTTGAAATAAATCTTGCAACTAAGACCAATATATTTTTTGATTTATCAAGAAATTTAAAAGTAATATTAAATAATAGAAATATGACTGTAGAGGGAAAACTTATAATTTTAGTAACAATTAGATAAAATCAGAGGTATAAAGTAACTAAAGAGCGTTTTCATGATTCAACATAGATTATTAGTACATTTTTTAATGAAATCATTAATATTATGTTAAAAATAGGTGATATGTTTTTAGCTAAACATGGTTTGGTTACATGTAGTCAAATTCAGAATGACTTCAATATTTATTCATACTTCAAGGTAAACACATATTCTTATTATTTTACATATTCTTATTTGATGTTATTCATTTAAATATTAATTATATTTATTTTTAGTGTAAATAATATTATATAAGTGTTATTGATGATATACATATTAAAGTTACAATTTATGAAAAAAAGAATGTACGATTTAGGAACATAAAATGTGAATTATTACAAAACATTTTTATTGCTCGTAATTTTGATATGAAATTTATTTATATTCTTAGTGGGTGGGAATGCTCGGCTATTGATAACTTTTTTAAGATGCAACAAGTCAATGTAATGATTTAATTGTTCTGCCAAGTATAATACTTATGATCTACCTTTATTTCACTTGTTAGTCAAAATTGAATTTATTTTTATTATTGTTCAATTAAATGTAGGTAAAATTTACTTAATTAATGTTGGATTTCCAAATAAGTCTGAGTTTATATGTTTATTTCAATGTGTTCATTATCACTTATTAAAATATAAAGTAAATTGACAACCAACTAATATAGTAGAAAACTTAAATTGTAGACATTTACAGTTGAAGATAGTAATTGAACACACATTTAGAGTAGTCAAATATTATTTTACAATATTATGAGGATATACATCATTCCCTTTCACAACTTAAGCAAAAATAGTTTTAACTTATTTTTTAGTTCACAATTTCATCCGTAAAGCAAATAAAATAGATTTATGTCAAGATTTTGACGATGAACTACAAGAATATGAAAGTGATGTAACATTAGAAGACTCTATAAATATAAAACAATAAGAATAAATAATTAACACTATTCACAACAACAGTCAAAAGTAAATGAAGAAAATTATTGATAAATTTTGTGAAAATATCATAATTATGACGTGGGATAGTTATCATTTAGAGTATTATAATATGCATATTCATTATAATTTATCTATTGTTGTTTTAAATAGAATTTAAAATTTTATATTGTAATTTACTTTTTATTGTTTTAAACATGTAAGAACAATTTTGTTGTGATGACATGAAGATTCTCTTTTATAATTTTAACTACGTTTCCGTGCTTTTGAATTTTTTGATCTTAGGAATAATCTTGGAATATATGAATGTTGATATATATTTATATTTTTGCATATACTTAGTTTTAAACCAATGTTCATATTGATTTAGAAATTTACTATTGAAAATTATGAAATGCTTTTGTGCATACTCATTTATTTAAATGAATTTTAACCAACATGACAATTTTGATTATTATATAACATTATATAGCATGCTAATTGATTAATTATATTTTGACTAATTGTTTCAAGTCATTAATAAATTACTTGCAAATAATTATTATTATAAATAAACATATATAAATTAATTCTGTTATGTGCATAAATATCTGAATTTTAATATCTGTTAAATTCTTAAATATATATAAATACTTGAATTTTAAATTTTATTTTTATCAAATTTTATAAAATTTAAATTATGTTAGATTTAATTTTAAATGCACAAATAGATATAAAATGGTATTGGTCTTCCTTAGCATGGGTAGAAAAACAAACACATTTTAACAACGGCAATAATTTAATTCGAGTGAAACAATAATAATTATAAATTTTTTAGATTTCGTGTCTTAAACGGTACAAAAAAGAAGAAGAAGCAAAATTGATCTTTTAGCATTCGAGCAATCTTATTTTTATCTGTCCTATCCTATTGCTTCCACACATTTAGATTTACTCAGTGCATGCTTCATCTTTGATATTTGTCCACCATCTGGTCCCTTATTTTGCATAAAAGCCCTAGCCATGAACGAAACACCGATAGTTCTTGAAGACCCTTCTTATTTTTTCGCTGTCATTTATAAAAAAAATAAAGAAATAAAAATAACGTTAAAAAAATTTAAGATATCACTCCCTCACCCTACCTAAATCCTAACCATGAATGAAACCCAGCCACTTCCCGAAGGACCTTCTTATTTTCTGACCCTCACTCTTAATCTAGTTAATCATATTTTTAAAATAGAAGATATAAAAGAAACACCGAAGGATTCAAGATATCATGCCTCACGCATGATCTCTTCTCTCCTGATGTGGCTTATTGGTGTATCAGCAATAGTATCACTTTGATATTTCTGTAAGTGAAATTACATGTAAATAAACGTAGTTTTATTTTTTTAAAAATTTAAGAAATAAAAGTAACTTAAAAAAAATTGAAGATATCATTCCTGATAAAATCACAACTTCAAATACAAAACCCCGACTCCCCCGGCCCCGCTTAAACCCTAACCGCTTGTTATTTTCTCGTTCTCTTTCTTTTCCTCCTTCGACCGGTTTTATTCTCGGAAGCTCCTCGTCTCCCACTGTCGAGAATTCCAACCTGCAAATCTGTTCGATTCCTCTCCTCTGCTGTCATGGGATCACGGAAAATGAAAAAGCCGTTATCGAAGGATAAGCGTTTGGCTACCCGGCGCCCCGGCAAGCAGATGCCCTTTAAGAAGTCCAAGCCACGTGCGGCAGCCGAACCTGTTTCTCCGACGATAGCGGCCTCCCTTCTCGCCGGAGAGGACACATTACCTGACTTCCCGAGAGGTTATGTGGTTTCAAGTTGCGTCTTTCTTTGCTTGAGCATCGAGTGCTTATTCGTCTAATGTGGGGTTGTTTCAGGTGGAGAGAGTGTTTTGAGCCGGGAGGAGGGGGCACAGGCACGTGCAGAGGCGGAGGAGGAGTTTGAGAGGGAGGAAAGGGAGTTCAAGAAAAGAAGGGATAAGAAGGGGGTGGGGAAGAAGCACAGCCAGTGGCACAAGGATGAGTTTTCATCGTTGTTTGGCGAGGGTATCTCGGGGAAACTTCCACGTTTCGCCAATCATGTTTCACCGAAGGTTTGGAATTTTTAAAGACAAATGTAGTCGCAATATATTAAGTGGTTGTGTTTCTTTCGGTAATAGGATGGGCTTCTGTTGCATTTCATACATGAAATAACTGAACGTTGATGGCTCACGTAGAAAAATGTGTGGCAATCGAAAGCCATTTATATAAATACGTGACCATAGTTTGAGTCGTGCGGGTAGGATAGAATAAATACAGATACTTCAATCCCCAATTTAATACATGCTGTAGCATAATGGGTCACTGTTTTCTCTTTGTACTGTTGGATATATCACGTTGGGCGCACTTAATTCAAAATTTTATTCAAGCTTTTGGATACTAATGAGTACCATAGGATGAAAATTTCTGAAACACTATAGGATAGCATGCCAAAATATGTTCCACCTTATTATTTAAAAGATGTGAAGGTATGTTTATTACGCTTTTCAAATTGTTACAGGACTTATTTGTTCTCAAAGACGTAGAATGTGTTTACATGAACCAAGAGTCTTGTTGATACTAGATGTATTATCAACAAGAAGAAGGAAAGAAATATTTCATTTGCTGACTTCTCAACTTGAGGCCAAGAGATTGATCATTGTTGTAATTTTTTCACAACTTCAATATATGATTTTTATGGCATGCATGTTATTTTGAAGTTGTATTCACCCTACTCATCACTTGCATTGTCCAACAAGGAGGGTGTATCGGAGAATTGAAACATTCACTTGTTCTCTTGCCACTGTCCAAAAGTCATATTTCTTCTAATCTATTTTGGTGCACCTTCCTTCATTATTTCGTGGGAAGTAATCCATCCTAATAAGTAGGGGAAGTGTGTTGTCAACTTTCTCTTTCCTCCAATTATCCCCATTGTTTCCTGTTTGCTATTGTCCTATCCAATTTCCAATTCTGATTTTCTGACAACTGATGGCCAATGAGTTCCATAGGCCAAAGCAATGATGTATAGCCACTTCTATTCCGCTTTTACAGTTTATTTTTTGCATTTAGGTTAGCTACATCTGTGTCTGTGAAACTTGTCAGATATGTAATGATTTCTCTTCCAAGTTACAACTACAGCTACAAGCTTTCAATTGCTGGTCGGAAAATAGTTTGTATTCATAATTGTTTTTTGTTTTCTGAATATCTCGGCCGTATAATTTCTCACCTGAGGTTTTCTCATTGACTAGTTTTCAGTAAAACAGAAGCCCATCATATTACGCATGGAACACACATTCCAAAATTAAGTTAGAAACAAAGTACAACTAGTCCAAAATTTACAAGTGTTGAGAACATGAAATCTTACATAGACACTTTTACTCTCATTCAGGACTTTTAAAACCAAGTTTTTTGTTTACTGTATTCATAACTTGAGTTAAATATTTCTATTTTCCTTTTCATATTGTTTAAAATACTCTTTCTATCATGGGAAAAAAATGAATGTCTTCCTTGTGAACAAGATGTCATTTTTTTTTCTCATACTCCGTGAATGTGATTCCTTGTTTCTATTCTGATATTTACTTCCTTAGTCCATTCCTAGTTTCTTGGTATAATCGGTTATAAATTCTGATAAATTTTTTGCAGAATATCTCATCCAATATGAAGCTTTGGGGTGTTGTGGCTGAGGTTAGCGAAGAGGACATTGTAGTAGGTCTTCCTGGTGGCTTGAGAGGCTTTGTCCATTTGGACGAAGTTTCTGATATTCCTTCCAAAAATAACATAGTACATGTTGGTCAACTTGTTCCTTGCATTGTTGTGCAAGTGGATGAAGATAAAAAGGAGCAAAAAGGAACGAAGAGAATACTGTTATCATTGCGTCTTTCATTACTTCATAAAGGCCTCTCATTGGACTCTATTCAAGATGGGATGGTATTTTTCTAATGTTACTTAAATTATGTTCATATGCTTTATTGTCCCTTTATTTTTATGTACTTTTTGTTGTTTTATTAGCTGCAAAAATTCTGTAGGCTGCATATCGTCATCAAAATGTAATAATTAAGAGTCATAATTCAATATATCATGCTTGGTTATTGTAAATGAGTTTTTACAAGTAAGTTGGTTCATAATTTGGTTTATAGTTCTTAAAAGCTTGAATCATGATGTAACATGGAAACCACAAGCATTAGTCCTATTGAAGAAAGATTTGCATTAAAAAAATCTGTTATGGTTCATTGAAGGTGGTGCTTTCTTGAACAGGGCCATGGGCTTATGTGTTTGCTTTTACTTGTACCTTGGTTTTGTACTTTAAAAATAACAGCATTGATGATATTGTGCTCAACTGTTCATATATATGATGCACTCACATTTTTTTTCATAGAAGTAGAGTATTTAGGTTTACAAAATGATTCGATCTGCACACCTGGCTGTATACTAGTAAGAATGGTAACATACACTTTGGCTTATCATAATTATTGGCGATTTTATAAAGTAATCCACAATATTATAGTTTTACTGTCTGCATGTAGTCTCAATCTTCATTATGCAGTAGTTTGACATGCACCATTTGTTCTTCCAATTCTGGTCTGCCATGAAGATTATGATGTAGCAGTAAAAGCTCTTGATGGCTCTTTTTCTGATAGTGTTGCTTTTATTCAACATGGTAACCTGTCTGAATATCAAGCACAGCAAAACACTAGGGGATGCCTGCCCTTGTGCTTCATTCCTCCTATAGGCCAGAATATGTTGTGTCTTCTTGCAATGTGCTCAACAGGTACTCATAGTATTGGTTGGGTTGAGTTGAAGGATAGTGTTAGTTTGAGGGCAGGTGTGGTGGAGTCTAAGCTAAGAAGTAATGATAAGGTGCATGAGGAGCCATACTTTCCATTTGGTCAACCTATTTTCTTTGGGAAAGTATCTCCTTTGTATTGAAAAGAAAGAATGACAATGCTGGGAATTCATTTGTTGGGGTAAGTGGCTTGTTTCAATGAGAACAAGCATAGTTGGATGGAAGGATGAGCTGATGAGGGGTCATCGTTTCAAATGAAATCATCACTTGGAATATTTGTGGAAGCAGTTATAGGAGGAAGCAATGTTGATTGGTGAGATGGCCATTGGAAATAGCAGGATTACTACAGGAGATGAAGATGGAAATGATGATAGATGGCTTAGTCTAGTCTATTGGTGGAGGTAACTTGGTAATCTCTTGACCAAGGCTATGATGGATCATTCTTTATTGGCATATCACCAACATGAAGGTGAACTTAGTTGCATATTGGGTGCTTGGCTATTGGGTAGGGCAATATTATATAACTTAATGAAAGGTGGCTGATGGTGGTCACAATAGTCCATGTTGCCCAAATTTGTATCAGGGGAGGAAGGATCTCCTCTTTGAGTTGTCGGTGGTTAAGACAACAATGGGGCCCTTTTTGGATTCTCATTAGGGATTTCAATTTGGCCAGAACTCTAGAAAGGAATATGGGGAGTGAAGATTCTGAAAAGATTATGGATTGAAGGCTTCGAGCTTATGGATCTTCTTCCTGAAAATCAACTCTATACTTGGGTGAACTTTCAGACCTATCCTATTCAGTCTATAATTGATAGAGTTCTCATTGATGCTAACTTAATAAGTTCCCCTAGTGTAGGCACACGGCCTCCCTAGGTCTTACTTTTGGTAGATGCAAAGTTGGAGATGGTACACTACCATTTTGGCTAGAGACATATTGGTTTAAGGAGGTTGAATTCAAAGCAATGGTGGAGTCTTGTTGGTTTGCTAAAATAGATGGCAACACATGAAGAGATTTGTATTTAAATTCAAGAAAATAAAGAAAGCTGTTTTTAATGAGAGGTGTATAAATCTATGAATTTTGTATTGAAAAAACAGGTCTATTGGTTACTCAACAATTGAACCTGGAGGAAAAGGGGATGCTTGAAGAAGTTGTGGAGATTAGATCTTAGGCTCAACATGATTTAAGCTAGATCTTAGGAAATGAAGAAAGCTGCTTGTAGGCTAGATTGTGGGATCTTTGGTTGAAGTTTGGGGATTCCATTGTTTCCTATTTCCACAAATGCATAAGTGAAAGGAGGGTGAATTTTCTTTTGAAAGTTAGGGTGGGTATGGGATGCATTGTGTTGAAGGCCTAGGTGAAGGTTTCTATTGTTAATTTCTATAAAATTGTTTTTGTTGCCTTAAAGAGATGGGATACCCAAATGGGTAGTACCATATCTACAATGCTTAAAGATCAAGAGGATTGGAGTTTAGGTGCTTCCTTTTATTTTGAGGAGGTTAGGACTTTATTATGTGAAATGGGGGGGTGGGGGGGGGGAGAGCATCCCAGCCTTGATGGTGTGCCATTAGCCTTTTTGTAACATTTCTATGAGGTGTTGCACACAGTTCTAAAGGAGATCCCTCAAGAGTTTTGGAACAACAACGATGGACGTGGAGAAAAAAGAGATTATAGAGGTTGGTAAATCTCGTTATGCCTATTTGTTGCATTGCTCCCTTTCAGGGGCTAGACAGAGATGAAAATGGATTGTGGTGGGGAGCCAACCTTCTAGGCATGGAGGAATGGGCCAAGAGCAAGTTTTGTTTGATAGAACATGGGTGGATTAGTGAAGGTTTGGTGGGAGTGGTCATTTGGTATCCATGATGGCAAGAGGAAGGAGTTGATGGAGCTCGAACCAGTGCTTGAGGTGCTTAGCTTTTAGATTAAAAGGCAAGGACCGTAGAGATTTGGTCAAGTGTTGTGTTTATCTATGATTGGGTCTTTGAATTTGGGTTGAATGTATCCTTTACAATATTTGTTTTTATTTTTTAATTTCAGATACAAATATTGATATATGTTGTATATGAAAAATTAAAGCATTATTAAGAAGATTCAGATTTGCATCTTTTTTAGATATTGAAATGAGTGCAAATAAATACAAAGAACTTGTATAAGGTACATAGATATGAGTATTCATCAAATAAATTTCAAAAGTCAAGAATGTTTTAAAGTGAACTAATATCAAGGTTATGTACAATGGTTGTATTTATTTTCAAATTTCAAATGCTTATATGATTAATACATGAGAGGATGTGATTATTTTTTTTGTTCATAAAAGATAAACTATGAACGAATTTTTTGATTTGTGATTAAATAATAAATTTTCCAACCAATTGTTAGTATAATATTAAAATAATTATTAAGTTTAATAAAGAAGTTTATTTTATATGGCTTTAGCATTTATAAGTAAAATAATACACATTTTCTTGTATTTTTTAAGTTTTCTCAAGGTTGAAAGAGGTCAAGGTTTCAAATCCTACGAAGTACATATTTTTATAATTTATACAGGTTAAGATAATTTGGATAGCCATGCTTATATTGTAAAATATTCACGATATTCACAATAGCCATTTTTATATTGATAACAATTGCAGAAAACATCCATATTTGACCAAATATATATAATAAATATCCATATTCAGAAAAGTCTAATTTTGAATTTGGTCCAAGTTTTTGTGTCTGTATTGCATCCCTATCAAACAAAATAAAAAATGGGTTAAACATTGGCTCATTTGCCATTTTATTGGGATGATTGTGCAAGTTAGGAAGAATTTGTGCAATCACCTCATTTGCCTAGGCACCCATCTTAATAAGTATGTCCATATCCTTAAGTATACATATCTACTTGTTTTTCACTCATTTGACTCCTTTCTATCTTTGAAATTATTTTAAGTGTAATTCCAAATGTAATACCTACATCATCACGATTGACAGGCTTTTCAGTTTTTATTTTTTGTACCTTGTTTTCATTCTTAGCACACCCATGCATTTTAAAACATGGTAGCCATATCCTCACCGCTAATAGCTTTTCCACATTTCAGTTATTGTTGACTCTTTACCCTCTACCCGGTTGTTCTAATTCTTTGAAATAACTGTAATTTTCATACTAGTTTGGCTAGGCGAATCTCTCATACTTATCTTCATAGGTGGTGCTATTTCAAGAGAAAACATTCAGAAAACTGAACATATGTTTAGATGTTGACATGCCTAGTGTACTTGTAACAATGTTGCCTGAGTGAATGCTTTATAAAGTATGATTGTCTCTGTGGTTGTATTCTTTTTTTTTTAAATTGATTTTTTTTCCTATATTATAGGGATTTTTAATTTATTTATCAAGTAATCCTATATTTCTTTCCCGAAATGTAAAATTTTCTCTAGTTGTTTTATTATGTTCCTTCTCATCTTTATTTGAGGCAGAGTTTTCCAACCAGTGGAAAGAAAGAAATTTGCTGTCATAGTGATTATCATATTCTGGCAGATTTATAACTATTATATTTCAAATCTTCTATTTTTTACTTTATGACTTGTATTGATGTAAGACAGGTGTATGATCATGGATGTGTAGCAGTTGGTACATGTAACGTAGATTTCTTTTCCTCAATTTTTGGTACAGGTTTTAAATGCACAGGTGAAAAGCATTGAAGATCATGGCTATATTCTTAGTTTTGGATTATCTTCTTTTTATGGGTTTTTACCAAAGGATTGTCAAGGTAACATAAACAACTTGATTTCCAACTTAGTTATGTACATGTCTGCAAACTCCTCGTGCACGATTTACCTTTCATCCGCAATTTCTTTGATCCATTTGTCTCTTATAGAGACACTTTATGCAAATTTGTAATGTTGTCCTACAAGCATGTTTTTCATCCAATTTATTCTTTTATTTCTCCTTTTTTATTTTTCTATATAATTTATTTGGTTATTTTTGTTTTTTGTTCTTTATGTTTTTTGCACTTTATATGGTTAAAAAGGCAAAATTTTTGATATCGACTTCCAAGATTATGGAACCTTGTTTCATTGAAAAAGATTGCTTTTCTCTGATTTGTTTTGCTTTTCCAGCCTTTCTACAGCTTGTATGGGCTTCCTTATTCATGATTTCAAGATATCTCTTGTGACTACTCAAAAAAATATTATGAAGTACTGCTCTCATAGATTTAGGAGGTAAAATATTGCGTGCTTTGCTACATTTTGCAGATGAACGTGAGCTATTACTAAGGATTGGACAGTTGCTGCAATGTGTTGTCAAAAATGTTGACAAAGCACGAGGTGTTGTTCATTTAATTTTTGATGCTAAGCTGGTGTCAAAGAGTGTAGTATGTTATTTACATTCTCTGTGATATTTTTATTCATTTTGCGTAAATGCTTGTGAATTAATAAACATTATTTAGAAACATAATAATATTCTTTTTTGTAGGTAAATGACCTGAAAGGTTTGTCACTTGATGCTCTTGTTCCTGGAATAATGGTCAATGCTTGTGTACATGGTGTTCTTGAAAATGGAATTCTGTTGTCTTTTCTCACTTATTTTACTGGAACTGTATGTTTTTCTCTGCTCTATTTTTCAATACAATCAATTTGCTGAAGATGGTGTGTTGTTTGCTTTGTTCTATATTAAATCCTATTGTCTTTATTTAAAATTTCTTTAGGTTGATTTTTTTCACCTGTCAAGCTTGTTCCCTGGTAGAACTTGGAAGGAAGAATATTATCCGAATAAGAAGGTATTTATAAATTTTACCAGTTGATCATGTAATCAGCATCTCTTTGTTTCTCTTGGTCCATATTTTTTAGTTTGTGTTCTTTATTTGTAAAACTATATTAAAGCTGGTCTTTACATATGTAATTATTCCAAATCATCCAAAACGACCAGAAGACAGAGCACACCAGAAGAGGTACCTTGATTTGCCCACTATCTTCCCACTGCTAATCTGTGGTACAGCTGATAATGCTAGAAAAAAAAAAGGGAGATCTAGGGCTGGAGATGGAGGAAGGCTCAGAGGGCAAAAGATTGGTGGGACAAAGAAAGAGGTGTGCTCACAGAAGCACACTCACTTCCTCACTTGTTGACTTGGGAACAAAGACTGGTGTGGGTTGATGGTGGTGGAACATACTTTGCCTTTGTTGCCTAAGTTTTATTTGCAGGGCTACATCTTGTTGTAGGGACGTGGTAGTTAGCTTGTCATGCTGGCATATGCAGTTCATAGGAGCCACACTTTTTATCGGATGTATGGTTTGGGGGGTGGTGACAAGGATGAAAGGGGATGAATAGAGGGAGTGATTATTAGAGGTAGATGGCATGTAAGTGGAGGCTTTTTGGTCCCTTGACGTTGGTTGCTTGTGGGAATGCCTTAGATGCCATTTTGTTTGAAGGAACTTATTAGAAGGTTGTTGAAAGAATGATGGGGTACAAAAGTTGAGTGGTGAATCATGAGATTATACAAGGGAGGCTTTCTAGTCAAATGTCCTAATGCTTCATGGAGAGAACAAGTTCTTGTTGAGGTAATTCTATGATTGGGCATTTTTGGGTGGAGTGGACGTGGAGAACAACAGTGATGCCAACATGGTGAGGGGAAATTATATTGGATCCAGTTTGTTGGAGTGCCTCTGGACCTTTGAAGCTACACATTGGAAATTTTATGGAAATGGGCACCCATTCTTTTTTGGAAGCAATGATGGTGTTTGTTGAGCATCATAGGGACCATTTAATTGATTTCATGTTGGGTGAAGCTTGTGTTGGGGATGGATAGCCTTTGGGTTGGTATTTGTTTTCCATGTGCAATAAAAGGGGGATTGGCAAGGGGCTACTTGCCTTTATTGTCAGAAATGGATGGCATGGGATGGTGGGTGTTAATTGGCTTCACTTGATGGGTTTTAGTGATCAATATTGTTGACACCTGGAGATATGGACTTATTAATAGATGAACTCTTGGGCATAATAGGTTGGGGCCCTGATGACCTACAATTTTGTGGAGAGGTGTCAACATTTCTAAATGGGAAGTGTTGAGAGAGGTTACAAAGGGAAGTGACATCCATTGCGATAGAAAAGGGCATGTTTTCAAATCTTTACCCTAGTGAGGGTTTTATTGTGGATAGAGCTAAAGTATGTGGTTGGATGGAGGATGTCATGATGAATGTTCAGAAGTTGGATTCCCTGATCCTTTTCACATATGGCAATTGCTAGAAGGATCACCCAACATGTTGTTGGAGAAAAATGGTAGATCCTACTTCAAAAGCAAGGGTTTTGTACAAGTTTGAAAGGGGAAAATGGTTAGATGGGCTCATAGAGGTACCTAGCAAGAGGGGGGAAATTCAATTGAAGGTTTGGAGAGCTAGGTTTCATTGTGAGATTGGTGGGTTTCAAATTGGAGTTGAAAGGAAATGGTGGGTCATTCAAGAAACCCAGGCATTCTTATGGGTTAAGAGAGTGGAACTATGCATCACTTAGGTCAGTGGGGTTGGAGGGTGGACAGGCTGGATATTATCAATTGAGCTAAAGATACCAAACTCATTGTAGATACATTAGATAGGGGGATTTGACAACATCATAGTGTTGCTGTTCTTGTGCTCTCTCAACTAATGGATTGCGCTATGTCATCTAATCCTATGGTGGATTGCACCGGGCCTAACCAATGACATGCATATGGAGGCTGTTAGATGACTTCAATGGCCAATGAAGGGGGGGAAACTCTATGGGGTGACACAATTGAAGTGATTGTTGTTCACAACAAGCTTATAGAGCTGAGGAGAGCCTCTATTCTCCTTTAGATCTTTTTGAGTGACCTGGCCTGGAACATGATTGGAGAGATGGGGGTTGATGATCATCTCAAAAGCTTTTTCATTGGGCTTCAGGCTGCACAGACAATGTAGATCAATAAACCCAATTGATAACTTGACAATGAAGATGGTAACCAATCGATGGGACACATGGGGATAAGCTTGCCTGATAATAGAAAGCATAACCTAGAGCTGGGAGTTCCGAGAGTTTTTTATTGGCTTGAAGTAACAATTGGTTTTCTTTGAAGTACCAGAGAGTGGACAATTTCTCCTTACCAGCTCAGTTTGAGTGAATTGGAGAGGGATGTTGCTGGGCCTGTTTTGTTGCCTGTCCCTTGAAATTCAAGGGAGGAAGCATGTCTAAGTGAGCTGATCAAGGAGGGGGTGAAGTGGAGGCAACCATGGAAATTATTGTGGGATTTCAACAGTATGCAAAATCCAATTGAATGAACAACTGAAAGATGTTTCGTAGAAGTGATGCAACAGTTTTCTGGTTGGATTGATTCATTTGAACCAGTGGATGTGTTGATGCAACATACTGCATACTCTTTTCGCATTGCCTAATTTGCAAGATAATCATGTCATGTCCTGGGGTACTAAATATTGGGGGTTGGAAGGATTTATTCTCTCAGATGGGAATCATTGGCCTACCTAGGGTGGGAATCGTGGGATCAGATCATGGTACAATCAGTGGCACTCGTCACAGTCCTGTTCACATTGATGTTAACTGTTTTTTGTGATTTATTTTGGTGAGTTTGGGGTATGCAGTTTGACACTTCAACTATTGGCAGATTTTTCAAGAAATTTGAAATGCTTAAAGAGGAGACTCTCAAATGGAAGAAATCTCCTATTCCGCAACTGAAAAAGTAGAAATCTTGCCTTATGATGTTAATACAGGAAGTGGTCAGGAAGGAAGAGAACAATCTTCTTATGGTGCAAAGAAGGAATCAAGGGCTGTAGCAAAAATGGAGCTAGAAAGGATCATGGACTTTGTAGAGGTGTATTGATATAATAAGGTGCTGTGGCCCAAGGAATGAGATAAAAACATAATTTTCTTTCACAAATGTGCAAATGCCAAAAGCAGACTCAATAAAATATTTGGCGTTAATGTTGAGGACAATATATTTGAGGGAAGGGACGAGGAAGAAATGAATGTCAATTATTTTAGAACTTGTTCAAAAGGCAATCTAGATGGAGACTGCTGTTGGATTCCTTGTTCTTAATTTGACAGATGCAGATTGTGGCCTTCTACCCAGTTGATTTCAGGGGGAAGAGATGTAGCATGTTATGTTCAAAATGGTAGGAGAGAAGTTGCCTGGTCTTGATGGTTTTCCTTAATTCCTTGTCATTTTTTCCAAAAATTTTATTTGGAGATTGCCCTTTTTTGTTCAACATCCCTTTTTTATTTATGGGATGGGGGCCCAAAATTGAAAGATTACATGTGAGGGGGACTAGGCCAAAACCTCAGCTCAAAGAAAACATACAACTAGCAGCATAGGAGGCACTACTTATCCCGGCAGCATGGGAAGTCCCATTTTTCTATAAGTAGATAAGGTCTAACCACCATGGGAAGGTGAGCGATATTGATCATGACAAGAAAACCTCTCTTGTTCAAACCAATTTTAGCCATGGAGCCAGTAAGAGAGTTTGCTTCCCTCAAGACATGTGTAACCGAGGCCTCTGCATTGCAGGTAGATCTAATTTCTGCCCATATATCTATTCTGACCTCTGTGCTTCCATTGTCATTTTGGAGATTGCCCTTGATCTTTTCAAGTTGTGCATGAGTCTGGTGGGTCAACATTGGGTGTGTTATTTTCAATCACAGCTTCATATTTCTAGTTCCAAAGAACCATTGGGTGATTTGTGTTCTGGAAGGAAGTTTTGGCTTGCTTTGGAAAGGGAACGAGAAGGGATTTCATTTGGTTTGGTCACAAGTAAGTAAAGCAATGGAGTATGAGGGATTAAGGAAATAGATCTCTCAAAATTTTAACAAGCCTTTATTGTCTAATGGTTGTGACATTGGAAGGTTAATCGGAAGCCATGATTGAACTTGCTAAAGAATAGTATAGAAATTGCCAACATAAATGGTCTGTTCAGGGGACCATGCATGCTAACATGTTATAATTTTGGAGTACATAGTCCTTTCTCGATGTGTGCAGGTGGCATGCACTTCTGGAAGGACAACTGACAGTCAATTATTACACTATGCACTGTCTTTCCAATGATTTACTTAGTACTTGGTATCAAGATGTGAGCAGTTGTGAAATGGGAAGAAGAGAGTGGATCATGGTCGTGAGACTTTGGTTTATGAGATAATCTTAAGGATGAAGAATCTGATGAGATGATAGGAATCCTACAGATTCTAAGGCAGATGGAACCCACCTGTACTTTGTATGGAAGGTGAATTGAAGTAGAATTTGGAACCCTCTTTGAAATTTTCTGTTAGTAGATGCTATGATTTTCTATGCCACCCCACATGATCACAAGGTGAGGTTCCCATTGAAAGTGAAACTCTTAGTGTACCTTGTACCACATGTCCAATTGGTAACTAAAGTCGATAGGAGTTAATGGGTGGCTAATCTTGATGTAGTTTGTGCCTTCTGTCATTCTCTCTTTTATGGACGTGGTTATGCTAGGGGAGTATGGAACAATGGACTAAACTTGGTTATGGGTGGAGGCTTGGTCTTTGACTTAGTTGATTCTGTTAGATCTGTCTTTAGGACCAAGGAGCTCTAATTCATTTCCATGTTGTACTTTTATTTGTAAAAATTAACATGATTTTTAAATTTTTTTTCATCTCTTTTTTTTAAAATAGAAACAGAGGAAAGAAAATCACCTTTTGAAAATAAAATTACTTTCTACATTGGTTTCATTGACTCAACATATTGGAAACCCTACACATGTCATTGAAATTTTGCAATTTATCATTGTTTGATTCCATGTTGGGGACTAGTCTAGTGGTAGATTTCAGTGGTGATGACTCACTCTACTCATGACTCATGCCACCAGTTGGGCCATTTGGAACACAAGGAACAATTGCATCTTCAAGAATGAGAAGGCCTTGTAGAGGAGCTTATTTTTAAGAGCAAATCTTTTTTTGTGTTCGGATAAAGCTTCCATTGGGTAGTCATTTTCTTTTGTTCTTTTGACTAATCTTCCATTTAGCCTTATATTGATGTCATTGAATTCGAACCAGACATTAAATTTGAGATCGCTGATTTTATTTAAAAGGGCAACCAGTGGTTTAAATTGGTTTGGCTGATGATGACATCACCTCACACCATTATATATTGAACTGGTCAAAAATATCAAACTGTTTAATTTTGCAAATTTCTTAAATAGTTAAATTGGACCTTGTTAGGCATTATTTTTTAATGCTGGCGATGACAATGGTTGCAAAATGCTACCAGGTTGGTTTTAAATGATTATTCTTGTGTTTCATTGTTTGCTTGAATTTATTTGAGTTAGGAATCATATTTTATTCTTCAATTGTACTTTTCATTTGTTTATGTTTTGATATTGCCAATTTCTTTGCACTGTTGGAAAGGTTAATGCCCGGATCTTGTTCATTGATCCATGTACAAGAGCTGTTGGTCTCACTATGAATCCATATCTGCTTGGTAACACAAGCCCACCGTCCGTAAGTTTTACTGTTCATCCTTGCATTTTTCCAGCGAACCATGTTTTGCAATATTGTACTCACTTAGTGCTGTGTTATGCTTATATAGTATGCTGAGTCTGGAGATATTTTTGATAATGCAAAAATTGTTCGAGTGGATAAAAGCTTTGGTCTGTTGGTGGAACTTCCTTCCTCACCGAAGGCCACCCCTGCTTATATTAGTGTATGCTTGTAGACCTGTTCTTTCCCAGTTTTCACCTGCTCGATTTTGGCTTAATAAGATTTTTCTGAGATGTGATTTTGCTGTTACTTGTAGAGGTTTGAGGCTGCAGAAGAACATATTGATAGGCTTGATAAGAAGTTTAAAGAAGACACTTGCATTCGTGTCCGTATTCTTGGATTTAGGCATGTAGAAGGTCTTGCCATTGGCACACTGAAGGTGACATTACTAAGCTTTTGTACCATGTTTTAGACATCTTCTATTACTTTCATCTTGATGCTGATGTTATCAAATTTATATTATTTGCGTATTTATTTATTCTTTTCATTTTAACATTATGCCATCTCAGTATTGCACATAAGTAGTATGGCTATAACTGTTTTGTACTTTTGTAAATTCAATTGGGTTATCGTATAAGATTGCTTTATCTGATGAAGATCACGTACTTCACTTATGCACAGGCCAGTGCTTTTGAAGGGTCTATTTTTACCCATACGGATGTTGAACCGGGTATGGTTGTGAGAGCTAAGGTCATTGCAATTGAGTACTTTGGTGCGATTGTGCAGTTTTCTAGTCGTGTCAAGGCACTTTGTCCACTTTCACATATGTCTGAATTTGAGATTGCTAAACCTCCAAAGAAATTTCAGGTTTCCATTGGTCCTGTATTATTTTAAATTTGGAATGTATTGTTTACTGAAGATTTAACTTGCATTACATCAATTCAAAGGTTGGAGCTGAACTGCTCTTTCGTGTGTTGGGCTGCAAATCAAAGAGGTTGACTGTCACATGCAAGAAGACACTTGTATGCCTTCTTATCCTTTTTTTTTTTTTTTCTGTTTTACGTTATTATTATGTTTTCTTTCCTTTTTTCCATTTCCTTTATTGCCCTCTTATCAATATGTTATATGTGCTTCTTTAGTACTGTTTATGAAAAGTAAGGATAAAAGCATATGATCTGCTTCCCTTCATTTTGTACATGCAAGGAATACAAATTTGATACATTTTGGTGAAATTTTGATGATATGTATGTTTTTTTCCTATATTCGAAATGATATAGCCATATTTGAAGTTGCACACCATGGTAGAGCATGTCCGTGGAAATCATGTATTTTTTGGTATTGGCCAAGTCTCCTAGCACACATTTTGGATGCTTACATTGTTTCATCTGAAAGCAGTGGCTTTCATTATTTTCCTTCAACTAAAGTATTCAACTGCTCTTGTTTGTCTTCTCTTTTCTCAACCCTCTAACAGGTAAGAATCCAATGATTGTTTAGCATTTTACATGTTTTTCTCTCTGACATTTCAACAATGCTAATTCTGTTGATTCCACATTTGGAACAGCATTTGTCATCCGTCTTGGATACCTCTTTTTCTAGTATTAAGGTTGATCCTGAACCTCAAGTGATTGAACCTATTGAGGTTACTACTGTTTTTTATGTACAATGGGGAAATGCTTATCTTGATTGATGCTGAATTTACTTTGATTTCTTGATTTTGTATTTCCCTTTTGTAATGACCATTCTCTTGGGTGATATTAATTTTTACCGAGAATCATCCTTTCCAATTTCTTGAAAAAGGTGGATCTCTCTTATTTTTGCCCGTTCTTGTTGTTTTCGTGGTTGTAATGTTTTAATGCTTAAATTTTCCATTTTATCAGTGGATCTAATATTAATTATTTCTTATTTTTAAAATATTATTTTTGTATTTTGAGAGTTTTCTTCTATGACATCACATGCAATACAAGGTAAGTTGGTAAGGTATTTTTATCGTTTGATACTGATAAATTTGTACTTTAGATTGTATTATGAATAATTTAGCTTGCACATCTACAAATGAATTAATATAGATCTAAGATAAAAAAAATGTAATTATTCCTTTTCAGAAAAGGTAAATCTAGGATAACAAAGAACAAACGCTTGAAGAAACTCTCCAATCATCTCCCTCCCTACCTCCTCAGCAACCATAATAATATTACATGGCCATTTCCTTAATTCATCAATATGTATTGAGAATCTTTTGTGTCTAAATTTCACAATCATAATAACATAGATACCTCATTGATTATAGAATGCATCACACTTGCATAACATGGAATATTATGTGTCCTGAGGAGAACAAATGATTCATTAATAGACATTTAGTCAGCATTGTCAGACAATACATAGTTACACTGACATAATACACAGTATTTTTTACATTAATTCTGTATTTTTAATAGTTTCTTTTACATCGACAAATTTGTTTCAAATACTGTGTATTTTCTCCTATTTTCTTTTATTTTCATAAATTTATAAAATTTATTTTAAGTATTTGTTGATGGATGTTATTGTTTAATTTATCTCCTATTAAATAGTCAAACTGAAAATTTTGATTTTAGCTCATTTCCTTGGGCTTCTGGGTTTTTATTAAACTTCCACAAACATTTCCATTAAAGTTTGACTTGTTTGTTTTCTTTGTTAGGCCATATTTTTATACAATACTAAAGTTTACTTCCTTTTTATCATGAAGAATATTTTTTTCATTGATGTCTCAAAATTAGATTTCTTTTGTGATATTGAAATTCTTATCTTATTTCTCTTCTAGGTAAAGTCAAAACTTCCCATCGTTGCCTCATATTCTGATGCAACAGAAGGATTAATGACACATGGATGGATAACTAAAATAGAGGACCATGGTTGTTTTGTTAGATTCTTCAATGGTGTGCATGGTTTTGCTCCCAGGCAAGCTATTATCATTGTATTTGTTACATAATTTTCCCTTGGTTTATTCTATCGTTTTAGTCTGTTGGATGGTATTGTCATCTGCACAAGGAATTCCTAAAAAGTTGTTGGCCTATCAATGCTTTGTCACATGGCTGACAGGCATCAGTATCTTGTTGATATATACTTATTTTGCTTGTTAGTTTGCCCTTTGACGGGCTATATTGATGAATATTGCATGTTGTTTACTACATTATTGACCTTCCCACTGGTTCATCAAACCATCGTTTTCTAGGAATGATACTTGCATTTCAATAAATAAGTGACTTAATGACGTTTTTCTTGTAACAGATTGTAATGAAATAATTGACTTGAGCTCGTGTATATTTGGTGTCATGGCCTTATTTGACCATTCCTGGAAAATAATGGTATTGGAACTTTATTTTCATGCCAGTAAATGAGTTCAAATTAATAATCAATCCTAATTTAGTGAGTGATTGGGTATTAGATTTAAATTTATAAAGATTCCCTTTATTTTAGAGGACATTTTGAGAACACTAAGATTGCAAGTGGTTTTTGTTTAATATTTTAGATCAAGATGGGCATGATTGGGTTTGGCTCTATTGTCTATGGACCAATGGGTGCAGCAAGGAATCAGGGCTTCTACTGCTATTTACCGGTAGGGAATTGCAGCACCGTTCATTGATGATCACGGGAGATTTCAACAAAATTGGATCATTGGGGGTGTGCTCTTTCACTAGGGTGATGAGTCTTTTCTTGGAATGGGTTGAAGATGGTTGCCTGATAGAATAGATGAGAATGAGAAAACAAAGGGTATTTTCTCATTGGGGCCTGTTTATATGCTCGAAAAGAGAAAAAAAGGTCAGGAATCAAAGGGAACTCACAGGAAATGGAAAGTAAAGTAATTTCCATTCCTACACTTTAATGTTTTTTTTACTAGGAATGATATGACGTTGGATGAATGGGACCCAAAGATGTTGTGGCTAATGTTATACGATCAAGTTTTCACTTCCTTTTTCGTTTCTTACCAATTGAAGCGCATCTGTTGAGTCCCCCTCCTTCCAATGTAAATCACTACACACACACATTGCTAAAGAAGGGCTTATTCTTCCCCGCTAGTTCTGCCAAGATGAGCATCTGGCCCTTTGTCTGGCACATGTTCTTAGGAGGTATGAGTGACACCATCATAATATCATATGATATCTTGTTGAGCCTTATCTTGCAGTAGCATAGGGTCATTAGGGGTGCATCCCCGTTTTCGCTGATTGGGTTGCCAACTAGCACTTGCACAAACTGACATGGGTCCATTGGTGAGGAGATGAACAAGTGCTATGTGAATGGGTGGAAGAAGTGGCTCGTAGACAGCATACCAGAGGAAACTTTCCTTCCCTTTCTCAATGGATAAGTATGGAAAGTTTGGAAGGAAGGATTACTTATACCTAGGAAAATGAGGGAATTTGCTTTACTTTTCAAGTGCACAAGCAATAAGATTTTTAGAAATTACTTTCTTGGTGCGTAATCCCGATTGGTTTCTTAGTGAAATGTGTAATCACATGCAATTCAATCAAAATCCCATGAAAAACTCATCAATCCACCAAAATCCTAATTTACATGGATTCCACATCTTTTTAACAAAAAATCTTGAATTCCTAAGCATATTCTTTTGTGTTCTCAAGTTACCACAAGCAAACATAGGATTCTTGTTTGATGGAAACACAAGTTGACAATAATTTTTAGGACAGATATTTTCTAAGCATGATCAATTTTTTACAGTTTATCTAAAAATACAACAATTTGAGTCATAATCCTACTACATAGGGTTTACAGCAATTTATCTAAAAATATACTATAAAAGCTTATAAGGTTTAAACTTGGCAAACTTGAGCATTAAGTGAGAGAAGGGTAAAAGTGAGAGGGTTAAGGTTTAAACATCTTTTATATATTGAACATTGGTGGTCATTTGACAAGGGAGTTGATTGATAATGGCCCTCTTTCATCACCTATTGTTTCTTTACAAAGAACTTGATATGGTTGATCTATTGTTCATTTTGATTGGTTTTCTTTTACATGTAGTTTCTTCATATTGTTTCCATTTCTCTATTTATTCTTTCTTACTTTTGCTATTTTTTTTTAGTTTGAAGAACTAGATGTATTACATTAACCTAATTTTTGTTTGTAATATTAACTAAAGGTTGTAGAGCATGTTGAATAACGGCTAACATTATATAATTAATATTTGTATTAGATCTAGAATAAATGGAATATGTATGGTATGGATCTTTTCTAAAAACATGAAATTACAAAGCTAAACAAATCCCAATATTAAGAAATATGACTACCGTGAAACATAAAGCCCAATCATTAGTAAAAGAGTCACTTACATAAGAACTTATACATCTCAAAGAAAATGAATATATTTAATTTCGGTATATAATTTGCTCTTGAACTTGGTTGAATTTTATGTGGAGTTCTTTACACTATTGAGCTTCAAGTTACTTGGTCATCGATTTTGGAATAAATGTTTGTTTTTAAACATTGTTTTTTTTTTTTGAGTTTTAGTGCAGTTTCCAGCATGCTAAACATAACTAAATGTTGTTTTTTCATGAGTGACCTTCATACTACCTGGTTAAACTCACTATTAATTCTTTGCAAAAATATTTTTCTTGAAAATCTAAGATTTTTTTTGAGAAGTGGACTGTGAAAGCATGCTCCTATCACCAGTATCTTAATTGATGCACATGTTTGACCACCTTGAAGATTTAGATTAAATATGTTGATCTGACTTTAGTGACATCTAATTCCAAAATCTTGTTCTAACTGCACTAAACTTTAAAAAATAGTGCCTGTATTGTTTTATCTGAAAATCATTTGATTAGTTTCATATAAAGAAGATGTAGGACTCCCATGTTCATGTAAGTGCATTGTGCCAGGTTTTGTGTTGATGTTAATTCATCCGTCTTAGGCTTCTTTTTGTTAGCATTACTTAATACTAACAATTTATCATTCATTGCAAATATTGAACAAGTGCAAGATTTGAGAAATGTAGGGAGTGAGGGGGATGCTGAAGACAGTGATGATTGCTGAGGAAATGTAGTCACATCAAATATAGTTAGAAATATAGTTTGGCTTTATGACATTTTGCCACCAGTTCATCTTTTTGCACTATTTTTATTTGCATTTTTATGATCTCATTTCATTGTGAAATTAGTTGAGTTTCTTGCTTGTCAATTTTCTTAGATGAATGCTTACTAAATCTGTTAAGCTGTACCAGCGGATTGAGTTTTAGGTTGCAATTTCAAAAAGCCTTCAACGGAACTTTTTATGGAAACCACTGAGTGGCCATTACAGAAGTTACTGAGATTTTGTTTCAGTAAAGAATTTTAACTGGTTATGGCCAACTAGGTGCTGCTTTATTGGTTACATGCAAGCTCGTTTGTTCTCTTTTTATTTTACCATCTTTGTTGCACAAGTATTTGTCAGTTTGGGTGTTTTTTCTCTCTCCTGTGAATATGCATCTTAAGTTAAGAGACATGTTTAGCTAATTTGATCAAATTTATTGTTTACTATATTTTGTTTGTTTCTAATATTATCTGAATACTCCTTTTACATTGTTCTTGTCTTTTTAACCTTTTTATGAACCAGATCCGAGCTTCAGTTAGATCCAGGTGGTGCTCCAAATTCTATGTATCATGTTGGCCAGGTCATTAAATGTAGAATTGTGAGTTCAATTCCTGCTTTGAGAAGGATAACCCTTAGCTTCAATATGTCCATAAAAAGGTCATTCTCTTTTCCTGTAGCTGCTAATTAGGTTCATATTTTGGGCTTGTGTTTATTTAGGTATTTCATTTAAAGAAGTTTATATAATCATATTTTCTTTGCATTTATGTTATCTTTGTTTATCTCCACTATTGGTTGTAAAAGCATATTTGTGCTTGAAACTTCTCGTGAGTTGCATTCTTAACAGATATGTTTTCGTTTTATTTTGATAATTTGTCCATGTAATGTTATTTATTTATCTTTTTTCTAGTTTTTTAGACGTTTGTTGATTATTTTTCAAGTAGATGTAATTTTGTTGCATCATATTTGAGTTGCAGGCAAGAAACCTACGGATTTGTTTCCTGTGTTTTTCGAAATTTTTTTCTCTAAGGGATAAAAATAGTGATATTTTATGTTGCACCATTTTTATGACATTTCTACATTGGAATGAATCTAGTGGACGTTGGAATCAAGTTTTTGCAGAGCATGGAATTCTCTTGCTGTCTCATTATAGCTTTCCACATGACACGATACCCATCGCCATAGGTGCTGTAAAAAATGCAAAACGGACATTATATTGATTATAGAAAAATGGTTTTTTTAATGGACGTTTATATGGGTGTCTTTGAAATTAAAAATAAATATAGTAATACATAGAAATGATTTTAGAAATTTACAGACATTATAATTTATAAATTAGTTGATCAAAACATGTTATATGACATTTTCTATAAATTAAGTCACTGATTTGCTAAAAATAAATATATGAATACGTCCATAAATGTTCTTCCACGAAGCAAAAGTTTACCATTCCTTGTACTTATTGTTTCATACCCATCAATGAATGAATGTGAAACCAGCAATGACCGAAATGTTGAAACCAGCAACTATTTCCTACTAGTTTCATAAGAAGCAGACTTTAAACTTCAAAATGCAATCCATAGTCAGAAAGATGAAAAAATTTCTTATACAGATGTGTTTTAGAAGGGCTCTTAGCATTGAAGGTACCAGCATTGTTTTGTTATATTAAATTTCCAATCATAAACATTTCCAGCTCATTTTTTGCTGCATTCTTTGGATTCATGTTTGCCATTGTTTTCTTAACCTTGACAAATTCATCCTTGGCCCTACATTTTTGAATTTTTTATAATATTTGGGAATGGAAAAGGTTATTGACGGAATTTATATCAACTGTGATGTCATTTTAGTTTTTTCTTTGATCCTTATTTCTTCCATTTTACTGGACTTGATGTTCATGATTTGTTTTGACAATTTGTATTGTAAGTTGCTTGAACATGAATAACTTCTTTTGTTAATATACACAGAATTTTTCGTGAAACCAACTTTTGGTTTAGGGTTTGCCATATTTATCATCTCTTGAGTATGAGTCGAGCATATGAAAATATGCATTTCTTGTTTTGGCCTTTTATTTATTTTATATTGGTATCCTTCGCCCTGTCTTTTTTGTACCATAAAAAGATCTTAAGCTCTTTTTATGATGCATTTTTGTTTCATTAAGGCAAATGTATTTCTGGTTGCACTATTCCTGATTTAACTGGATGAAATTATAGCTGTCTTCCTTCTTTCCATGCTTTCTCTGAGATCTAGAAGCACTATAGGTGGGTATTATTGTATTTTCGGAGAGCATAATGAAACAAACAGTGCATTTCTTCTATTTTTCTTTCATTAAAGAGTTCTGGATATTTTTTCAGAGAGTTTGAAGGTGAGCAGGCAAAACCTGGCACTATTGTCTCTGGTGTTGTGGTACAACTTACTTCTGATGCAGTTATGGTAGATTTGGATGCTAATTTTTACAGAAGAGGATCCATCTATAATGATCATCTGGCAGATTACCATGGTATGTGTAGGAAATGGTTGTGGTAACTTCATTACATTATTTTATTAATTGTTCTTTATTTTCAGGGCACGCCTCTTTGCTGAAATCATTGTTGAAGCCTGGATATAAGTTTGACAAGCTTTTAGTGCTTGGTATTTTCTCTGATCTCCATGTTATTGCAAATATTTTGGTTATTTAAAGCATGAACTCCTTTTTATGATTTTTAACCCATTCACTACGCTTGTTGTGCCTCTCTTATTCTTTCTCATACCACAGTTTTTATTGTCTGCAATTTCTTTCGTGCTCCTTAGATGTGAGCAGTGACAAGTTAGTAAAATATACTTTAACTATGATGCTTGTATGTTGTGATTGCAATATCTCACGGAAAACCCTCCTATTCATTTCCAGTGGGATGCAAGAAAATCTATATTGCATTCTTTCTACCTTGAAACCTAGTGGCAATTTTGGTCAGCCTCCTAAAACAATATATTGACTTAGGATTTAGGTGTTGTTGTGTACTTATTGTCGTAGATAATCATGTTATCATATTTATCATTTTTTTACAATATTTTTGTGTAGTCTAATGAAATTGTGATTTATCATTGGCAATGCTATAAATTCGAGAACAAATAGAATAAGGAATGAAAATGTCGAAAGAAAATCAGAAAATCCAAAAAAACTACCAAAAATTCATGAAATCCAATTAACCAAAATAATGAAAAAATCCAAAAAAAGAAAATAAAAAATATCTTAACTACATTAGGGAATAAAAGCTGTCAACCATCATTACATGCAACTGATGATAAAGTTTGGCTCATGCAGTGATGCAAAATTAACTAATAAGTGATCTCATATCGCAATGGTTGACTTCTACGAGGTATTAAAGAAGAGTATTAGTTTAGCTTAGGTTTGGAATCACCTCCCTTACTCAGAATTCCAGCCTTACATGGATTCCAGGCCTTGTAATAAGTAGATTGTGAGATGGTCTCTCTCGAGAGTAATAACCATGTTTTAAGAAAGAGATAATCAAAATTAATTTATATTTCTTGCATTTGTCCATTGCTTTAGAGTATGTGCAAGATTCTTGAGCCTACCTGGTATATAAATTAGATGGATGATAGCAGTACCTCAAACTCTAGGGTATTGCATCAGAAAAAGTAAAAAATGAGAAATTCTTGCATTTTAATTATTCATTGTAGTTTTTGTGTGAGTTGGAGAGATTTGATTCCTAGCCAAGGGCCGCCTAGCTCACATTTTGCTTTCAGTTATTACCCTCTTGTGGTAGTAGAGTCTCATTTGGTTGTCTCCTGCGCCTGACCTATACATTGGTTTTCTCTCGGTGGCAGTAGAATCTTATATTAGGTTCATGACTTGACTCTTGGTGGCAACCCATCTCATATTGGACTTTGTCTCTTTGGTGGGGATAGTTTTCTTTGTTCTTAGTGTAACCAATTGTAAACTAGCCTCATGCCCAATGTGCTAATTGAGTTTCCTGTTTTCTTTCAATTATTTAGTTTGTGACCATCTCAATCTAGATGCTTTGGACTTTAAGGTAACCTTATAATTCTAATTTAGAACTAATTTCTGAGTTACTTTTGTCAGTGAAAACTATGATATTAGCAAATAGCATTCATGAGTGTATTTCTTCTTGAATTGCGATATACAAGTTTTTCATGGTTGATTTGAAAAAATAATAGTTACCATATGATATTTGTAAGTAGACGAAGGGGACTTGGTAAAAAAAAGTTGTAGACTGCAGCAGCAGTGGATCTGGGGAGCAATGGGCAACAGCAACTCTGTTGAGTTTCTGTGGTTATGCAGCAAGCAGGTTAGTAGGAAGAGAAAAACTGAATCAAAGGTTGGTAATGAGGGGGATAATGCAAGGAGTAAGAGAAACGATAGATAGGCAGGAGACTTATTTGTGGGGTTGTGGGCAGAAGAAATGAACTATGTTGGTCTGATATGCATCACATGTCAGCTGACATATTTACTTGTAGAAGAAAAATAATGCATCTTCATTCAACTTTGTGATTTTTTAGCAACATTTCATTGATGCATCTGATTGAAAGTATGCTACCTCTGGCACAGCTACTTATTTTGTGTTGATATCATTGTAATTTGTGAATTAACTTATTCCTTGGTGTATGTGAATATTGTAAATCTGGATTGTAATATAACTGTTCTCAATTTGCCAGTGGTTCTAAATCTTTTTTATGGGTTTCTTACTACCTTTTTCTTGTGTAAATTTTTATAGATGTTGACGGGAGGAACTTGATTCTTTCTGCCAAGCATTCACTTATTATATCTTCAGCGATACTTCCCTTAGATATCTCACAGATCCAACCTCAGTCTGTCATTCATGTAAACTTTTATTTTAGTTTTTCAATATTTCGGAGATATTTTTTCTTGCTTGGAATGCCTTTGATGTTTTCTTTTTTAAGCAGGGCTACATTTGTAATGTGATTGCCACTGGATGTTTTATTCGTTTCCTTGGACGCCTTACTGGATTTTCTCCAATAAATAAGGTATGAGTCTGTCCGTACATTTAGCAGCCTGTTTTCTATTTTCAGGGTATTGTATTTTAACTATTTTTGTGCTTCAAAATTTCTTTTTGTTTGCTTCTAACTTTTCAACTCATGATGCAGATATCTGATGGGGGTATCAATAATCTTTCTGAGGCATTTTTTGTTGGGCAATCTGTGCGTAGTCATATTACAGATGTGAGTTTTCATGGATTCAGATTAATTTGTTAAATTTAGTGGTTCGTGGCTATCAATTGATGTTATCAACTTGTGCTCCCTAGGTTAATACTGATACAAATAGAATTACATGTTCGTTAAAGCAGTCTTGCTGTTATTCAACTGATGCATCATTCGCTGAGGGTTATTATCTCTTGGAACACAAGGTATCTGTTGTAGCACTGTGGTTTTATTACATTTTGAGCATGGCTGTTTCAGCATGTGGGTGAAAGATAAATTGCATGTTCTTGGACTGGTGAATTCAAGGTTCTTATAGATTCCACTGTAATTGTCTGGACTTCTTTTGAAAAGAAAAGGTATTATCCTTATTATTCAGCCAACAAGTTAGAAACTTGATTCGCAAAGGTGGTGGATTACACTCAGCATTCCTTTTGAAGGCGATTCTTAGCATTAGTCACACCTCAAATATTACGGATTGGATATTCTGACAGCCCAAGACTAAGTGGAAAGGTGATAGAAATGGACCTAAAGAGGTTAGAGGAGGAGTGAATAGTTCTGCAAAATTTCTTGATCAAGTATAAGTGCTTCTGGTATCCTAACTATAGTGCTTTTAGGTGGCTAGGTTAGTTTAAACAAATAAGCATTAAAAGGGAAATGAATAAAGCACTATGCTAATATGATGCAATGCAAGCAAGAGACATGATCAAGGCGTTATTATGGTATGATGATGAAGGCATGATACTTATTAGTAATAATGCAGGATTAATAGCATGATTAAAATTAGCAATGAATGGTTAATAACATGGTTAAGACTAAAGATGCATAGTTAATAGCATGATTAATATTAATGATGCATGATTAATTAAGATTAATGATCATGATGCATGATTATACAAGTTTAATGCTAATGGTGTATGATTAATTAAGGTTAATTCTAATGACACATAATTAAGTAAGTTTAATGCTAATGATTTCTGATTAAGGATGATTGATGATAATGATGTGTGGTTAATTAAGATTAGTGCTAATTATGCGGGATTAATTAAGATTGATGCTAGTTATTTGTGATTAAGGATGTTAAATGGTAATTTTTTATGATTAATTAAGATTAAAACTAATTATACATGATTAAGTGGATTTTGCTATTGGTGTATGATTAATTAAGATTAATGCTAATTATTCATGATTAAGTAGAATTATGCTGTTGATGTGTGATTAATTAAGATTACAGTTAATTAACATGATTTAGTAGAATTATGCTAGTGATGCATTATTAATTAAGAGTAATGCTAATTATGCATGATTAGGCAGAATTATGCTAATGATGCATGATTAATTAAGATTAATGCTAATTATACATGATTCATAGAATTATGTTGATGATGCATGGTTAAGCATAATTACGATAACAATGCATGATTAATTAAAATTATGCTAATGATGTATGATTAAATGAGGTTAATGATCATTATGTATGATTGAGTAGAATTATGCTAATGATGCATGGTTAAGCAAAATTATGTTATAGATTTATGATTAATTAAAATTATGCTAATGATATATGATTAAATAAGATTTATGCTAATGATGCATGATTAATTAATATTATGCTAATGACTTACGATTAGTCATGATTAAGTATAGTGTTGAATAGTTATGTATAATTGATGATAAAGGTGCACTGATAGAGGTTATGTAGTGTTGAATACATGGCATATCATTAAGAAGAGATGGATACATTAAAATAAATTAAGGTGAATTATATGATGGTAATGCATACCATACCACCTGATAAAATGTCTGGCTACATTTATTGGAATGCAGAAAATAAAAATAAATTCATACTAAATTCACAAAAAAATGCGTGATTGAATTTTTATGTTGCCAAAAATGAAACATGTTATGATATGGATGAAATATTTGATAAAATGCAAAATTAAAATTTTTAACTAAAATACATGTAAGGAAGCATCAAATGCATGCCAAGTTATGCGACTTGATGCTTGATTAAGATTTGTAGATTTAAAGATTAAGAAAATGCATAGACAAATGTAGGTTTTTTTTTTTTTTTTTATGCCCAAGGACCAAGATGTAATGTTAGAAAAAGGAAAGAAACTTGCAAGTTGCGTATTTACATGATACACTAACTTATAAAAGTAGAAAATAAATGACAAGTGGTGGATTAGTTGGATAGAAATAAGAGATGTGGGTGTGGGGAGTATTGACCTGTGCTTGTTGACCTTAAGGTTGGTCGCTGAGGATGCGACTCAGATGGTGCATGAATTAAGAGTGGGTAGTAGGGCAACATCGGTGAGCTTCAATGATGGAGAGGAGGATTGCTTAGGTGGGGAAGTGGTGAATTGGGTAACAAGAGAACTCTTGGTAATGTGGGTAATACATGGGGGAAGTGGAATGGGGATCATGGGTTGGTCGGTATCTAAGGTGTTAGAGAATGTTGTTGGGACTGGAATTTGTAGGTGGGTGGAATTGTCAAGTGTGGCAACGGTTTGTTGGGTTATTGGGGTGTTTGGGTGGCATAGTGGTAGGGGATGGTCATAGTAGGGTATAGTTAGCACTGCATGGAATGTTTTGCAAGAGGAGGGTTTGACAAAATGGTGGGTTGCTCGAGGAATAGGACCTGCAGGGCATGATTTGGGTTGGGAAGGAAGGCTTAGTGTGGCTTGTAGTAGGGGGCAGCGGAGTGAAACGTTGAGTGGTTGGTGAGCAGGCAATTGGTAGTGTTAGTGAATCATGGGTATGGTAGTGGGAGGTTAGACAGAGTAAAGGGGTTTTGCAGGGCATGATGTGTTCAAAGAGGTAAATGGAGGAGGTAGGGCAATGTGTTGTAGGGTATGGCTACAGGAAAGAGATGATTGGCAGTAGTAGGTTGTTCAAATAGGATGATGATGATTGTAATGGTCGTTTTGGTGGGTCGGGCTTGGTCGATTAGGTGGATTTGCGTTGTACATGGGTGTGGTTAGATGGAGATGGGTTGTGCATGAGCGTGGTTTGACTATTGGGGCATGGCTGATATTTGGATGTGTAAACAAGTTGGGCTAGACATAGTCTAAAAATGGAGTGTTTATGGGAGAGGAAAATAAATGTTAAGAAGATGATATGATTATGATTAAGTGATTTAATTAAGATTTTAATTAAGTAATTTAATTAAGATTTTACTTAAGTGATTTAATTAAGGATTTTAGTTAAGTGATTTAATTTAAGATTTTAATTGATTTAATCAAGGATTTTAGTTATGTGACCATTTTAATTAAGTGATTTAGGGTTTAACTATTTTAGTTAAATGATTTGATCAAATTAAGTGATTTAGTTAATTAAGAGGTTAAAGCAATTAAATTAAATGGCTTAAATGGTTAAGTGATTTAGGTGACTTAACTAAGTGATTAAGGTGATCAAGTAACATGTGTAATTTAATCAAGTTATTATGGTGATCAAATTAAGTTATTCGGGTGATTTAATTAAGGATTTGATAAAATGATTTAATTGATTAAATTTTTTTTTAAATGATTTAAATGATTCACATTAAGTGTTTTAGCCATTTAATTAAGTGATTAGACATGTTAAATTAAGTGGTTAAGCATTTTAATCAGGGATTGGTTAAGTGATTTGGTGGATTAAGTACTTTAGGTGACAAGGTGAAGAGAAGACAGATAGTTGAGGGAGGGGTAAGGTCTAACAGGTGTAGATGGGCACCATTGGTATGGGGGAATGCAATGTCTGACGACATTGTCCAATTATCAAGCTTTAGAGTGGGATGATAGCAGAAGAATTGTCAGATACTTCATGCAAATAATTATTAGTCGGTAAGGATACATACCTTTGATCACATTTTGAAATGGTTGTTAGAAATTGTTACGCCGTAGATATTGTTCTTTATTTGTGAAAAGTTGTCCAAAATTTCTTCATCAATGTTGACTTTCGTAAAGCATTTAACAGTGAGTAGTTTCTTGATGAATCTGACTAAATCAGTCTCTTCTGTGAACTGGATGACAAAATGTTTTCCTTGTTGACATCAGGTTTTTTTTTTTTGGTGGGCTTGTCCTGCCCAACATTGCTAAAATTGTCATGCTGTGCTGCTTGCTTGTCGCATGATATGGTTTTATATCATGATGCAAACAAATTTTGTGTTTTGGTATGAAAACCATTGCATGTTTATTTTCATTACTTTGTTACTTGTGTGATTTTTGGGACATGTAATGAACCGTATTCAATTTTTGAATGGGCTTTATTTCTCAGTTTTTTGTGTATCATATCATATTTCTTGTCTTCTTATGTGCTGTATTGGACTTATTTCAATTTGTGCCTTTATTGTTTTAGGTAGCGGATCTTCAGAAGTCAGATTCTGGTATTCATTATCCTTTAGGGTCGAGTTGTTTTTCTATTGGTCAACTGGTGGAGGGAGAAGTTCTGGAGAAAAAGGAGTATGGATTAGTTGTGAGCTTTAAAAATCACAGTGGAGTGGTTGGTTTTGTTAGTGAACACCAATGTAAGACCTTTCACTTTTATTTTTGATTTTCACTCAATCTTCTTATATTCTGGAGATTTTTTTTGTTTCCTGTTTTCATTGCAGTAGGTGGGCAAACATTTGAAGTAGGAACTTCTTTGAAGTCATTGGTTTTAGATGTATCTCCTACTGAAGGTGTTGTAGATCTTTCACTTAAGCATGAATTACTTGGTAATTCGGCAATTGTCAGAGCTAAAGGTTCATCAACCCAAAAGGTTTGTTGCTAATTTGGTACATTTTTTTTATAGAATAGTATCATTTTTTTTCTTGATTTAAATCAAAAGCATTCTAAGGGTCATAAATGACTATATTAGATATGCTGCTGAGAAGAACTAGATCATATGTTTTAAAATAGAATAAAACATCCAAATTTCAGCCTAGTAGCAGTTAATCATTTTTATTAGAAATTGAGCTTTTGACAATTGTATATCTTGATTAGTGTGAATCAGAACTTAGACTTTCTTCTAGTGAAAACCATAAAATTTCTTTGTCATCTATTACTGACCCAGCGTGAATCAGAACTTAGACTTTCTGGAGTTATTTGTGCATAAAATCTGCCATACAAACAGATGAATTCACGAATCAACCTTTTGTAATTACTGAATGGAACAGTTATTTTCTATGATCCTTACAAGATCTAAGAGACAAGGTAACAATTTTTTTTTTCCTTATTAATTCAAAACTCCCTCTGGGTCTTGCTCTTTGTTTCCTGAAAAATGGCACCTGGAAAAATGGGTTATAAATCAATGATCCCATCATCATACATATTTGGGAGGATTCAGATATCCCACATTCATGTATTCCTTCGTAAAGATAGAGTTAGGGTAACACAATGTTAAGGGAAATTGTAATGTATTTTATTTGTAGAGCCTTTTTTCCTTATATCTATGTGTCTAGGCAGTGGAATTCATCGATCTTACAATGAAATTTTCTCACTTACATTCCATAGTTTAGTGATCTAATGTTAAAATCTGAAATGTTGTATTTCATCTTGAGTACAAATTACATTGTTTGTCACTTTAATATGTAGCTAGAGAGAAGAGAAATTGTCTTGACATTCTTGAGAGGTCTACAAATGGTAATCAAGTTGTGGTTCTTGATGAATTTAGACATTCATAGCACCTGCATGCCCGTACATGACAAGTGCCTGGACATTTACACTTTTTGCTTTATCTTACTCTGGCCAGATTTTTTCAGGTCTTATATTGGATCTTGAATGGATCATACATTTTAAGTTTTAGATTGGTTTAAATGACTGAAATATAGTGATGGTAATAACATTAGACGCTAATATGTGTATATGATTGCTATAATTATCCTAGTGTTATCCTTTTTGTGTCATTATTAGTCATTGCCCATTTAATTTGATATATATTTTACTATTATTTTTTGATAAGTTAAGTTAATGATGCAAATATTTATGCATAATTGGATTTAATATTAACAATAAAACTTCTTAAAATATTTATACAAATTTTTGGTTGGTGCCTACATGCCACTGTCTTTACCCAAGTTGCCTCAAGATTGTTGTATTGATGTCTTAATTGGTGAAATCCCTTCCAATAATTTTCTAGAATTGGTAGCATATTTTCCTTCATTCATGAATGATAACTCTATGTTTAGTTAAATTTCATGTGTTGAACTAAAAGTTACTCTTGAAAACATGAACTAAAAATGAAAATTTGAAAACCATGTCACTATGTCATGAATGAGTTATTGAATTTTCTTCTTGAATCTTTGGTGTACTTCGTGGATTATTAAAGTAATTGGTTTACAAATATTGATCTGTTTTGGTTATGAGATTGTTTTTCTTATTTTTTTCTGTTATCTACATTAGAAGCGACAAAGAGATGCATCCGTGGATCTTGAATTGCATAGTACAGTGAATGCAGTTGTGGAGATGGTTAAAGAGAACTACTTGGCAAGTATTCTATTAGAAGATTTGTTCCTTATAAACTTTTTTCCAGAGACTGATCTGTTATATTTTTACATCCCTAAATTTGCAATTTTCCTTTTTTGTGAATGTTTTCAGTTATATTTAAAATTCTTTGCTTTTAAGTGTGCTTACATTTATGTTTGTACATTTTCCTTTCTTTTCAATGCAGGTGCTCTCAATTCCTCAATGCAATAATACTATAGGATTTGCATCATTACTTGATTATAACACACAAATGTTTCCCCGCAAAAAAATTGTAGAAGGACAAAAGTGAGTGGTTGTTTGACCTTTAATTTGTTATATGATGGTATTTTTCTGTTCTTCCGTAGGTCTTTTTATTTGTGGTTTCCTGTCAGTTCTATTTTTTAATTTCAATTTTTTTTAAAATTGTTTCGACAATTAAACTTTTCTGATCCTAAATCTTCATGAAAGTAGTACTTTTAAAAATGTAGTTTGGAAGTGTTTCTGTTTTGCTTTGGTATTTTATTTTGTGTTTACTTATTATAAGTTTTATTTTGTTGTTTTGATTTATAACATGCTTGGGTCACAGTTTTCTCATCATAATTCTTTATCAAGAACAATTGTCTACTTTTCTTGGTAATGATTTAGTTTACAAAAGAAATGCTTATTTTGGTTTTGTTGGAGAAAATAATGTATTAGAGTTATGCACATATTGTGGGTTTAGTTGCACATTGGTTATGTTTTTCTTTCTTATGTAGTGTTCATATATAGAGGTCTTATATTTGCTTATGAAAGCAATCTATTTCCACCTCTTGTCTTGTGTTCCAATACGTTATCAAAATTTAGGTTTTGAGAATTCAAAAAGTGTGAGAGATTCAGGTAGGTAGGAGGGAAACCCTGGTCTACCCCCTCTTCTCAACCATCACTGCCATTGTCTCCTTGTTGAGGCGATCATTACCATTGTTGGTCTTTCTCTAGCCATTCAAGCCACTATCCAATGTCCAAAACATCACAATTGTCTCCACTTCTTGTGCCGCCCAATTTTCTGCCTATTTCAACCAACCACCTATGCGACCTACCTCCATCTCCTCCCCCTTTTGTAAGATATTGTGGTTTGGATACAGATCAAGGATTTTCCCCACCCACACTGCTCTTACCCACCTTTCTTGTCTTCAAGAAGATATTTGTGTTGTTGCATTATCTCTGACTCTGCGGACTCCTTTGATTACATAGAGGAAGTTGTTGGTGAGATTGTGTGGATGAGATGCTCCATGTTTCACATGCTCGTCACCATTATAAGAAGAATCAAGAAGGGGAAGAAGGGTGTCATGCACATAAGATTATAAAAACAAAAAGAAGAAGAAGACGTCATTGTCATTTGCATCTGTTATGGTTGTAGAGGGGGTGACAGATGGAGGAGGAGATGTGGCATGTGAATGGAAAGAAGTAAAAAAAGGGGGAGAGAGTAAAGAGAAAAAATGAAGAGAGGGGAAACAAAAAAAGGAATGGATTTGCTGTCTGTTTAGAGTGTATGTTGGAAATGTTGTGTTCTGTTTTTGATGTCTGTTTAAAAAACGGAAAGAAAAGAAAAGAAGAGGGGAAGAAAAAGGGAGGGGGAGAGAGAAGAGAAAAAATTGTATTCGAAAATGGTGGAAATTAAAAAAAGAAGAAAAAGTGAGAAAAACAAGAAAGGAAAAGAGTGTTTTTTCATTATCAATCTCCAATTAAGTTAATTTTCCTTTTCTCGTGAGTCTTGACATTATGGTAATGTTGCTTTGTCAAAGTTTATTGTCCTTAATGGGATTAATCTTGATGTTGGACAATGTTGTCCTGTTACCTTTATTGGAGGGTTGGTTGTCCTCTTGGTATATGTAAGTATTCGTATGTTGGTTAAGTCTAATGATATCAACAATGGATCAACCTCTTGGTATGTGCGGGTGCTTGGTTGTTGACTAAGTCTAATGATGGCATTAACGAGATACTGTTTAAACCTATTAATGTGTGGTCAACTAGGGTTTGACATTTTTTTTGCTTACACAACATTGGTGTTGCTTTTAGTTAGTATGTCTGTTAATGTATCTTCTTGTTTAGTTAGTTCTAATTTATTATGATGAATCTGTTACAAGTTAGATGCTCTAAGTTGAGAGAGTAACGGGGGATATAATGTATTAGGGTTGTTTGTGTATTGTGGATTTTGTGCTACATTGGTTAAGTCATGTTTATCTCTTTCTTTTGTAGCTTGTATATATAGAGGTTGTACGTGCTTATGAAATCAATCTACTTCCACCTATTCTCTTATGTTCCAACAGGTCTTTTTGCTTCTATAATAGTTCCATAGCTCTGTTTCATTACGGATTCTACATTTCTACTAAAATCCATCTAGCTTTGTAAACTGTGTTAAATTGGACAATAAATGATAAATTAGCTGGACCTTGGTGCTTGCTTGAATGTTTTTTGTTTTTGAATGCAGAGAGATTAGTCTTACTGGTATCGGTTGTGTTGTTCATTTCTGATCTATTTTGAGATGCCTTGTATTTATAATGTCTGTTGTAGTGTTTTAGCCACAATTGTGTCTCTACCAAGCTCCCTGACATCTGGGAGGCTTTTATTGCTCCTCAAATATTTGAGTGAACCTATGAAGGTTTCGATTAAAAGAGCAAGGGGGGAATCATCCACTATTGCTGTGGGAGCGGTTGTTGAGGCAGAGGTACTGTATCTATTTATAGAGTCTGCCCATATTGTGACACCATGGTAGGCTTTGAAATTGATTATACTTTATTGCATGTACAGATCACTGACATAAAACCCCTTGAGCTATTTATGAAATTTGGTAATAGATCTCATGGTAGGGTTCATATTACAGAGGTAAGAGTGCTTGTTGTGGCATTCAATAATTTGGAAAGTGACTTTTGGGATATTTTGTTAATATTCTTCAAAATGTATTTTTTTGGTTGCTCAGGTGATGGATGACAACTACTGTACGGAGAACCCCTTTTCAAATTTTTGTATTGGACAAAAGATGTCTGCTCGAATTGTGTCAAAGGCCAAGAAGTCTAGAAGAGGATATGAATGGGAACTATCAATTAAGCCATCACAGATGGCTGGTACCTATCTTGCCTCCATATGTATTTTAGCTTTTTCAACAACTGTTCTTTTTGTGATTGAATTTCTTGATTAAATGATTTTTTGTGTCTAATCTCTCTTTAATGATTTTGCACCATTCTCGTATTTGACCATCAAATTATTCAAAATGTTTCACGTTGGCAGCATTTATTCTCTGTCCGTCAATGTTTTTGAGGCATTAAGGTGACAGCCAATGTCAGCTAGGTTCCCGGGGTACCTAGGCATCCGTATTTATTTATTTATTACATATATATATTATTACATTATTATTCTATATGTATTATAATGTTGTAGTATGTGTGCGTGTATCCAGAAATAAATGTATTCTCAGAAGTAGCACATTTAAAACAAGCACAACAACATTGTATAAAAGTCACAAGTCACAAATTTACCTCAAACAGAAGCCATCACCGATTAAACAAGAGGTTGAAAATTCACAACATATGAAAACGTGGCAACTAACACTCAAATCATTCACTTTGTTTATCCTCCAAAGAATCATAATAATTTCTCCCAAAAGCCATCTATATAAGTCGATACGTAGATGAATCTTTATTGGATTCTTAAATGGATCCACTCAGAACCAGTTAACAACAGATCAGACACTGCTCACGACTCAGATGGTGAACAAATTCCACCTGGGTACCTGCACATGCCTGCTTTCCATTCGTTTTTCACTGTTTGAAACATGGTAAAATCTTAAGTTCCCTCCTCACTCGATTTGACTGTTACAAAAATTATTGTCACTTTATGATAATTCTCAGTCTTTTTTGAATACGCACTCTTCGTTCAAAAAATCATTTTAGATGCTGCTTTAATTCAATCTTCAATAGGTGTTAAGTCCCATATTTTAGTGAATGAATTTATTTTGTGTATATCATTTGGAGTTATGCATTCTCAGCTTAGCTATAATTACTTTGAATCTGTGCTTTCTTCACCCTAAAATTCTGTGCAAGTAAATCATAAAACATATGAATGTCTTTTGGATTTCCTTTTGTTTTTTGGGAATGACATTAAATTCCTGGTGCATTTCTCTTTAATGCAGCTATGTTTCTTTTAGAAAGTTGGATCATATTTCGTATTCCATGTCTAAAAGTCAATAGAAACTGCCACTTTTTTGATATTCAATTCATCCTTAGTGTTTCATAGTTTATATCCTTTAAAAAATTTTCCTGTAAATTGCACGATGAAAATAAGAGAAAATTGTACGCAATGTGCTCACATTTGTGGGTTTGTCCAGTATGTTGTTCTATGGTGTGTCAAATTTTTAATATAATTTCATATTAGTAAGTCTTGTAACGTCACTACTGATTTTATCATACTTTTTAAGGCACGCACCTAGGCTGTTCGTATGCATGAAGTCTTGAATTGGTTATGCCTTGGAACTTGCCCCCGCCTTTTCTTGATTGTGTGACTCTTTTTTGTTTCCATTTAATCTTATATATGTTTTTTCAAATTTTAAATGTTTTTCGTTGCTTAGGCACTTCATTAATTTTTTTTTTTGAGCAAGTACTGTTAAAATATACATAATTGCTGAAATATATAATTATACATTATAATGAAATATTCATCTTAGTGTTATTACATCTTATATTTTGATATTATCTTGGGGTTATTTATGTATTTGAATATTATTTACGAAATTGTAGAACTAAAACTGTATATTATTTTTATTAAATATGTGTAATTATATGTAATATGTACTTAGAAATTAAATACTCGATATCTGTTTGTGTGCTTAGGTGCCATCTAGGCAACTTTGTTTACTGCCTAGGTGCATTAAATAGGTATGGATTTTAGAGTTAATTTACCAATTAGACTATATCTAAGCGTTGGCCATTTCCGTTCTCAATTTTTCTTGGATTATTGGGTTTTCAAGACAATTTTTTATAGTACGAGTCTGTGGACTTCAGTATTGCAATAAGATCAAGTAGGAAGGTGCTAAAGACTAGTGTATTCTTTTCTTTCAGTTCTGGATTGTTTGTGAATGCGATTTATTCCTTTTTTGCTATAATTTGAAATAACTAAAGTTCATTTTTCTGTTTAGATTACAACTGTTTGTTTCACTTAAACCTATTTGATTACACTGATGACAAATATTTAAGTATGATAACAAGTTTCTGTTCCTATTGTATTACATAATTGAAGTCACATTCAGATTCTAGGATGCGTTGTTTGGATCTAATATAAGTTTAACTTGGTAAAATGATAATTTATGTGCAGTCTGATCGAAGATGTTTAGATTCTTAACTTGTCTTCTATTGTTTTCTGTAGAAAATTCTACGGCTTCTTTGGGTGGGGATTGCTTCGATTTTTTTTTGGGGCAATCTGTCCGTGGTTATGTTGTCAAGGTGGATGATGAGTGGGTGTCATTGGTACTGTCCCGACTTGTTAGTGCACAGTTGTACATTCTTGATAGCTCTTGTGAGCCCAACGAGCTTCAAAATTTTAAGGATCGCTATAATGTAGGTGATTCTGTAGTTGGGCATGTTGTTTTTATCGGTAAAGAGAAAAACCTGTTGAGGTTGATCTCTCGTCCTTCAGCTCTTTTCAACAACGAGCAGATGATGGTTGAGAAGTTTTTTGCAAATACAAACAAAGGTTCTGGGTCAAATGCTGTGAAACATATACTTGAAGGTGATGTTGTGGGTGGAAGGATCAAGAAGATACTTCCTGGTGTTGCTGGGATACTTGTGCAGATTGGACCCCACCTGCATGGAAAGGTTCATTACACTGAATTGTCAGATGCATGGCCAGATAATCCTCTTTCTGGTTTAGAAGAAGGTATGTATGTGAAATGCAAGGTTTTAGAAGTTAGTCTCTCAGTGGAAGGCATTGTGCATGTGGATTTATCCTTGCTCTCCTCAAACACTGTTCAGTCTGGGCTTTCAGCTGAAGAAGATAATAGTGATGGGTGAGTTTTTTGCAGGTTTTGGTGTTGTATGCAATCATTCCGGAGATCTAATTTGTTGTACATTTTTGTTACTTTATCATTGCTGATATTATGAATCTTTTAAGCGATTCTTCTATCTGTGGAATGATCTTTATTAGTATTACATGCTCATCTTGAATCAATCAGTTTTCACAACACATGCCATTTATTTTATTTTATTTTGATTTTCTATTCTTTTAATTTTATGGTTATATTTTACTGTTTCGGTATTCAAATAGGATGCAATATAGTTCGTCTACATTTTCTGTAGTGAATATAATTGGAATGCTTTTTTTATAGTTGTGCAAAACCATGTTACTATGTTGTGAAAAGGTCAAATATTAGTGTTTGAGTCTTTCTTGGTGGACACTTTTTTAACATCGTGATAAGTGGTGACTATAAATTGACAAGAAGTTATTGTTTGGATGGTGGGAAGAGGAAATTTTTTACAGCAATCATTGTCATATAAGGTTACAACTCCCCTTAATGGTTACATGACCAATTTTTGATCTTTGGGATTCCCAAACTTTTGTTTGTATAATTGCCTAATGATATTGTGGTAGATTGATTGGATATTGTAATATTGTTATAATGTTCATTTCGTTAAGATTCTTTCCTAATTTTATTTTGGATTTGTTTTATTAATGTGGTATAAATATCTTTTGGTTCAGGAATTCATTGATGAAGCATTCTAAAGTTGAGGAGCTTCTTCCAGATATGCATGTGAAGGTATGTGTGTTTATATGCAAAACCAAGCAAGTTCCTTGTTATTCCATTTTGTTTGTCTTGTCTGTGGAGGGACTGTTTTAGGGTGGCTGTTTTTTATCTTATGGACTATTTTTCATCTTCAGTTATTCTCCAACAGAACTATGCTAATAACATTTAGTGTAAGAGTTTACGTGTATTTCGTTGGTCTCTCTGTCTTTATAAGCCATTTTTATCTATAGTTCCTGTAATTATATTGGTTTTTTGATTTCAACTGTCCGAGCATTCCAGTCCGTCATGAATGCCTGATGCTCTGTTCGTCTGTATCAGTAGTTTATTCATGACCTGTAAAACAATTACTAGTTAGAACTCTAGATCTGACAGAGAGCAGTGATTATCATTTTGGCCCGTCCAAACAGGAATTTTACAGTGTACTTCAGTTAGACGATAGCATGCTATATTCCTGTGGATAATATGGAGATTTGTAGGGAGGCAGTGGTGGAGGTTGTTTCGGTGCTTATTTTTGTTGTCTTAGTTGTACATTTATCAAGCTAAATCTAATACTGCCATTGTAGATATCTAATACTGTCGTAGATTAATTCATTAGCAGAAAACTTAAAAAATACATTGCCTACCAAAAATGTTTTGCCCTTTTCTAACGTAAAATAGTAATATATCGGTATGATACCACAAAATATATGTTACCAGCTTCCAAAAATAAGAAAAAAAAAAATTACTTGTTATGAAGTGGAAGTAAATGCTACATATACAAAAATAATCTTCCAAAAATAAGAAAAATAGTATTGATAAAACATTAAATTTAGTCATTAAAACTGTCTACTTTAAAAGCAAGAGAGGACAAGAATAAGAACTATCCTCCTTAATATTTGCTAAATAAATATGCAAGTGGGAAATTTTGTCGTAAGTGTGGAAGCAAGAGAAGTTACGTAGTTGGAATGTTGAAGAGTGGAACATGCTAGAATGCTAGGTGAGTGTTGAATTCTTGGTTCTTAGGGGCCTTGAGAAGAGGAAGAGAAGGTTTGTTGGATACTTTGGATGCTTGAAATAATGAAAAATATTGATAGAATAGAATAATGTAAACATGCACTGCTGTGTACTTCGGCAGTACAAAAAATGCCTGACTTCCACTTACATGTGCTGACAATATGGTTATTAAGGCTACAAGGTGTCTGGATGGTATTGGTAAACTTGGTCACCTTAGATGCCTATAAATATCTATTTTTTATGCATATACTAATAAATATTGTATGGTAATGGTAATGATCTATACTTTTACTTATATTATTTCTAAATAGCAATGGAATACGTAAGTATTCATAAGATAGCATCGAAAAATGAACTGTGATAATACTAGTATGTGTATTTCAGAAATACTTTTGATTACCTATTTCAACGTTTATGTATATTTTAGTAATGTTAGTTAATATCTATTTTTTTGCAATGAAAAGTCTTAAAAAACCTTGAAGTATGTATATATATTAAAAATTCCAATAGAAGATACCCTTTACTAAGACAATACAAGGCAGGTTGTCAAGGTGTGAGCAAATCATACCTGGGTGCCTAGGTGTGTGCCTTGATGACAATACCTAATGTGTGAATTTATGCTTGATGCTTGATCAAAATGGTATACATGCATATGTTGTCTTGAATATTGAAAAAAATGAATACATCATGATGAAACATTTGAAGTTCGCTGAAGTTAAATTCCTTGACTTAAGGGGTTTTGTGTCCTTTCTTACTAGTTGCTTGAAGTTAATGTTAACATGGAAGTATGGAACCTAATGTGGAAAGATTTCTTTGAAATTTGTCAACATGTTTCTAATTTTTGTCTATGGATAATTGGGTATGATATTTAATGAAACATGTTGATCTAACATCAATCAACTCCATAGTACCTAAAACTTTGCACTTTGCATGTATATAGTCAGCACGTTCATGAATTTTTTTGAAGATTTGGCCGTCCGTGACATGGTAAACCATGTAGTTGATGACTAAGAAGTCAACACGCACACATGATAGTGTGCCGGAGCAACTTGTTGAAAATTACTGTCCTCCAGTACCCTGCTCTAGTGATTACCCGTGAAAAATCGGATAGCTTGTTTTCAATGATAGATACTGTCCTCCAGGAGCTCTCTGGCAATGGAGGCTGCTTATTGGTCTGTGAGCTATTGGCTTGAGCAACTCCATGTAAATAAACACTGTAAATGTTCCATGAGTCATACTGGAAGAGTCAATCCCAAAGTAAAAACTCCATTAGCTTTGTACTCTGTTTTTTGGTGGTTCTCCATAAAAAATTGAAGCTTTGAATCTCCCGTAAAGATAACAAATTTTCCTTTTTTACACGTTCAGTTGAACGGAATTTCCCATATCTGATATCTTTCCAACTGTAGAAGCTGACAAGGGAATTTGGCATCTGTCATCCTCGATCATGGTTATTCCTTTCTTTTGTTTGTTATTCTAATGTATTCGAATTCTATCAGATAGATAATCACCATTTCTATAGTTTTCATTCACTTGGTATTTTGTTTTGTATTTTCTGCACTTAATATGAATTTATTTTTTGGGAAGACCAAAAACTGATAGAGAGCCTATGCTCCTAACCATGATCGCAGCAACTTACATTTTCTTGCTTCGTGGCTTGGATCCGTTATTTTTGTTATACTTTGTTAACAACAATCATTATTTTTGTAGCAAATTTATCTCTCGCATTATGTTCATATTGGATTAAGTAGTTGTTTCAATTGACTAGCAACCAAATGTTGACCCCCCTCTACCTGATTTTGAGACTGGTTATGTAAGGATGCCTCCCAAGTGTAGAAATAATTGGACTTGATCAAAATATTGATTGTTTTGTTGTACCTGGAATTACTGACAATTGTGTTAGCATTTTAAGAGTTTAGATGCGCACTTATCAACTTTTATGATGATTTTCAGGGATATGTGAAGAATATTAGTCCAAAAGGATGCTTCATTATGCTTTCTCGGAAGATAGAAGCCAGAATTCTTCTATCAAACTTGTCTGATGTGTTCATTGACAATTTTGAAATGGAATTTCCAGTTGGAAAACTTGTAGCAGGAAGGTAGTGTCATTTTTCTTCATGCTATGATAATTCTATTTGCTTAACTGACTAATTGGCCATTGCTTTTCAGAATATTGTCTGTTGAGCCTCTTTCTGGAAGAGTTGGTGTTACACTAAGATCAGTTCCCTGCAAACGAATTGAAAAGTCTGATGTTTCTGACTTCAATAATTTTCACGTTGGAGATGTCATATCTGGAAGGATTAGAAGGATAGAATCCTATGGCTTGTTTATTGCATTTGATGACTCAAATGTGGTAAATGTCTTGTGCATGCTTTTATGGTGCATCATATTCATCATTTCTCACTACTCTCTGGGCTTCCTGCTTGCTTTTGTGATTGTTCTTCTGTACTTCTGATACAGTTATTTCTTTTAGGTTGGGTTATGCCACATTTCGAACCTCTCTGAGACAGCTATTGAAAACATTGGTAGTAGGTACAAAGCAGGAGAGAGAGTTCGTGCAAAGATTTTAAAGGTATTTTTCAATGTGTGGTACTTTAGTTTTCCTTCTTGCAATAACGATGCATATTTGTTTTTGCGTTCTAAGACTATTTGCAGATGAGGTTCTTCCGAAAAAATCCTCTAAAGAAGAAATAGACGATTTCTAGAAGGAAAACTCAATTCTCTGCCTGATATTTGCTTCTAACAATTCTGCACCACAAAGGTTGCCCACTGGTTTTTAATTTCCACAGCCACTTGCACATTATGTCTTATTGAATATAGTTAGATGTCTGATTCCCTTTAGATTTCGGCTTAACCACCACTTCCCAACTTAGAAGGTGCATCTCATGCTCATTGCCCCTCTCCCACAGCCGTCTTCTGAAAGTGTTGTCCAAAACATTGAGCCGTCTTCTGAAAGTGTTGTCCAAAACATTGATGACTCCACTTGGCAATTTAAAGACCCACAAGCGAAAAATTGTCACACTACTTGAAATACTCTTCAAAATACTTGGACTTAAATATTTCCCTTTCCGGCCTTCTAGCCTACATTCAACCATAACAATAAAGTGTTCCGTCAGATCTTCTCGAGCATTTACTGGAGAGAGGCTGTCCAAGATACCTCGATGGGGCATTTTCTGTTTCAGTTTCGAATAGCTGCAGAATCCATTGCCACTTCCTAGTTGACATTCACACCAGTAATTGAGGTCATTGCGAAATTAATCTCAGACCTGAAAGCAATTCAAACATCCTTAGGATGAACTTTAAACATCTGGTTTGCTCCTTACGGGCATTGCAGTAGAAAAGGGTGTCATTGGTATACTGGAGCACTGAGAAAAGGACCTGGTGTGTGTCAAGCCTATCCGCATTCCCTTGTTTTATGACACAAAGGCATTCTCCTAGTTGAAATGCAAGGGAGACAGATGATCTCCCTGCCTTGCACCTCTAATGAAATGGAAATAACCTCTTGCTTTCCCATTAATCAAAACTGAACTCTTGGCTGTCACCAAGATGTTTTCATCCATTCGATACATATTGTTAGGAAACCTAGAACTGTAGCACTTCCAAGAGGAATTTTAAATTCTGGTTATTGAATGCCTTAAAGAAGCTAATATTAGCCATGCATCCTGCTTTCCACAAAAGAGCGTATTCAGCCTATGCTCTTCATGAGCTGCCACGAAACCATCTGTAAAGATCTCCTTTGAGTAAAGTTAATACCAAAAATTGTATGGTAGAGACCTAGACATGTTAATGCTTAAGATGATGGGTAATGATACTTTAAAAATAAGTTGGTAAATGATTTCATTCGAAGAAAAAGTCGAAGTTGCACTAATTTTGGTCAAAGACCTACTTTGATGATGCTTGTACAAGACCTATAGTTGTGCATTTATGGATATCTGATTATCACTTATCATTCTAAGGATCTCATGTACTTGCAGCTGATTCTCACTTTTCATCATCTCTCGAAAGAACTGGGGTTTATAGATGCAGTTTAATCTGAATAGTGATTATTTTACAAACCATTTGTTTCCATGGTATTCATGCTTTGTTGATTCTACATCATGTCTTCATTTGTGTTGTAGGTGGATCAAGAAAAGAAGCGAATATCTCTTGGAATGAAGAATTTACTTGATGCGGATTATAATATAGCCACAATATCGCCTAAGAAATTTGATAATATTCCTGATGGGGATTTTTCTGCTCTTAGTAAACTTCTTAACGTGCAGTCAAATATTAATTTTGATAAGGTTTCGAACATGAATGGTAGACAAGTACTTTTGACGGAAGCTTCACCGCCCCCTCTGAATGTTAACCTTGATGATATCTATGGGCCAACTATTGGTGATAATGCTGACATGAGCGAGCATGCCGATGTGATTGTTTCAAATGTTGATAAAGACAGTAGACACAAGAAGAGAAAGGAGAGAGAAGAGAGGTTAGATGTTAAATATTCTGAACTGCCATTCGCACTTATCTTTCAGAGATAGTATGCTCTCTAGTTCATTTATCTCTTTCTTATTTTATTCTTGGCTTTTCCCTACAGAGAACTCATGATAAGCATGTCTGAGGAAAGACGCTTGGAGAATGACATTCCAAGGACTGTTGATGAATATGAAAAGTTGGTGCGGAACTCTCCGAATAGCAGTTTTGTCTGGATTAAATACATGGCTTTTTTGTTGACAATGGCTGAGATAGAAAAAGCACGTTCGGTTGCTGAGAGGTTTGTCTAATTTCCCACTATTGATTAGTCGGCTGATGTTTTATTGATTTTTGATATCACATGCTGATACTCTAGTTATTTTTCTTAAAGTGGTTTAAAATTTCTACTAATGTTTTTAGCCATCTAGTGCGCATTTAGAGACATGAGTCTCTTGCCTTGCCAGTCTAATTACTGGTTTCAGAAACAAATCTAATTTGAAAATTACGACAATTGCCAAACTTTTAATCCCACTCAGTTTTACAGTTGATATTTAGAATCCTCTGAAGAAATTTCGTTTGGTAAATTTACTAGATCTATTGCTAACGTATATATGATCAAAAAGTTTGCTTACGTGTTTCAGATCATAATCCTTTTTGTTTTCTTGCTTGTGACCTTTACCTTTAGCTGATCGGTTTTGAATTGGTTTTGCTTTCTCTAACGTGTTCAACTTATGAATATACCGTAGATCTTTAAAAACAATTGCCCCTGAACAAGAGAATGAGAAGTTAAATGTTTGGGTAGCTTACCTGAATATGGAGAATGAATATGGGAATCCAAATGAGGTATGTTTCACTTTTCTTTTTTTTTAAATGCAATGATATTTGATGTTATGGATTTAATTCCTAAATTTTTAGGATGCTGTTCGGAAAACATTTGAAAGAGCATTGAAATTCTGTGACCCAAAAAAATTGCACTTGTCACTAATGGGAATATATGAGAAAAAGGAGCAACATGAACTCATGGATGAACTTCTTGAGAAAGCCGCTAAACGTTTCCGTAAATCCTGCAAGGTAATGTGTTACTATGATTTCTTTATCTTTAATTTTTCTTGCTGATCTATTGTTTTTATAGATTTGGCTACGTTATGTTCAAAACCTGCTAAAGCGTAATAAAGATGGAGTTCAAAACGTTGTAAATAGGGCACTTCTGTGTCTTCCACCTCATAAACACATCAAGTTCATTTCACATACTGCTATACTTGAATTCAAGTTTGGTGCATCTGAGATGGGAAGGTCTATGTTTGAGGGGATGCTGCGTGAATACCCTAAGAGGACCGACTTGTGGAGCATATATATTGATCAAGTAACTTTTCTTATTTTTCTATAGACATTCCTTCTCATTTCCTTCATATGTTTCAAGTGCTTTATCTCTGATCCAACTTTGCAGGAAATTCGTTTAGGAGATAGCGAGGTTATACGGGCATTGTTTGAGAGGGCAACTTCCACAAGCCTTCCTCTCAAGAAAATGAAGGTATTCTTCTTCAGAAAATTATGCATAGGTGATTTTTGGTTTTGTTTTGAAACACAGTTGACAAGATGTGTTGTGAGCTTAAGTCGTAATTGATTTTTGCATACAAGGAATAAGGGAAGCCTCAGCTTCCCAGATTGCATCCAAGTAGAATAAAGTCTAATATTTTGCTGACTACTTACTGGCCACTGTACAATAATGACACTTGGCTCGTAACCTGGAATACAGATTTTCTGGAAAAATGTTATTAAGTCATAAAAAATTAAATAATGACCATTCAGGAACTTAACTAGTTTAATTCATAGCAGCTATTAGTGATGTTACATTCAACTATCCATGCGCACATGGAAAATCTGTTCCCCGAGTATTCTTGGAAGTTTTTATATTTTGATGCCATATTTTGCGTAAGTAGGTACTTTTGGTAACACAGAAATTTGCTTGCAACCTTTAAAGTGCCTCAAACATTCCATGCTATTCTGTTATTTAACATCCATCATATGATTTTCAGTTTTTGTTGAAGAAGCACCTCGAGTATGAGAAATCCATGGGCGATGAAGAGAGGATTGACTATGTGAGGAGAAAAGCTCTGGAGTACGCCAACAATCTAACTTAAACGTTTTCTTCGATCAGAGTGCATATTCTGAAAGCCTCAAATATATCGATATCAATTGGATTTTCTGTGCTCTGCCTTTGTTTGTGCTGTGTATATTTTATATAAATTATCTTATGATTAATATTTATATTTGTTGTAAAAACATTTTTGTAGTGTGAAGCTGATAAGTAGTAAAACGGCTGTAAGTGTGAATCCCACAAAATCGGGTTTCACACGATAAATTTTGCGCTGCTCCATTTGATTGCGATTAATTATTTTCATAGTTAAGGTTTCACTTATTTTGTATGCTGTATCTTGGTGCGTCACTGTTTTTTTCCTTATTCATTATTTAAGATTGCATGACCTTAAGGAAGGTATCCCTTCGTTCTTCAAATCTAAACTTTTAGATCCTTTAACCCCAGTTACCCCTACGATGTAAATCTCTGTTTTGCCGTATGTTACTGATCTTTTCTTATGCTGTAGTATTTAACCAAGTGTGAATAACGTAACGTCTCTCGGTCTGTATACTGTAAACTGTATTCCCTCAAATTATGTTTTTCAATATATTTGTGCTCTTACCCTGTACCCTTATCTCTGCCTTTTCTTTTTTTCTATTATCCTCTGTTGCGTATGAGTTGAAATCATAGTGCTGAGTCGGCTATTAATCTCATTCGTTTGCGTCTTGTCTCCGTCATTTTTATGTTAATTTTCATTTATGTAATCAGCTTGCGGGTTGGAATTCTCATTGTGAAGATATTTTTCCCGGAGATAGAAATTGAACGGTGGAATCGTTTTTAGATCATCTTTCTAGTGTAGTGTTGATGCTTAGGTTTTAATACCCATTGCATTGAGAGTATTATATCTATCTGGGGGTGGTGCTACGGAAGGGGAACAAGACGCATGGGAAGAACCAAATAAACCTTTGAGGTGTGTGCAACACGAGAAATTGAAGATCTCATCCTGCTTTCCTGCTTTCTGCCGTCTGTGTTAGTGCTGCATTCAACTACGAGGGGCCTCATTTAATTCCAGACCTCTTGAAATCCGCTTCCTAATTTTCCCAGTCACTACAGCGCTTGCACTTATGAGACCTACTAGTGCCACCAGTTGCTTCCTTAACATCATGGGGGATGTGCCACTTGTGGATTGTTATGTGACGTTGCCTCATCTCTGAATAATGTGGCAAGCTTCATAAATGTCGGGTTCGGTACCGTTTGCTGCACTCTCATCTTTCCAGCGTAGAAAAAGCACATACCCGAGTACGGGTATCCTGGTGGTAAATCTACCACTTCCTCTCTCTCTCTGTCTCTCTTAAACACGAGTTCGATTCGCAGGTCCTTCACCACCATTAAAAGAAATATTTATGTTGAAAAAGCACTTCTCATCAGGACCTACCTTGCAATATTTTCGTGCATTATACCATTATACCACATTGACAAGTAAGTCGCATACGCGAGAAGTAACTTTAAGGTTGGAAATAAATCTTTCTCTCCCTCTCTTACTTGCTGTGATGAATGAATAGTCGTTGACAGATTCCGTCTTAAATATAGCTTTCAGTTATATTTCACAAGGGTCCAAAATGTATTCTGGACACATCTGACAAATCTAAGCAAGGTGGTACATGGCTGACAGATTCCGTCTTATATATAGCTTCTGATGTATGTCAATAAGAACACTCAGTTCCAGTGTTCATTTGCAGTAGAAAATTATGATGTTTTCCATTTTACTAATGGTAATCAACTTTCATAATTTTGTTAATTAAGAATAATATTTGTTCGTGACTTCTTCGATTTAATCGCAGGAAATCCTTTGATAATGCGGATTCCTATTTCTCAATGATATCTCACGATCGAGACAATTCGCCAAATCCCGTTATACCATTTAATAGAGGATCCTGTAAAAACGTCTTTCGAGGAATAGGTTAAATCAGATTATAGATATATAATTTAGAGTATCATTTCCTATTTGATCTTTTTGAATTTCATATTTGAAACCTTTTTCCCTGGATTCTTCATGAGCAACGGTTAATATTTATTCTGTTCCATTCGAAATAATATAATAGAATAATTTTATTTGTAAGAAAAAATGGAACCAGACAGTCACAAAAACTAATTAACTATTAGGGATTTCTGTATTTGTGATCGGATGAAACATTTTAATTATTATCGTCACGTTTGTGCCTCCTTTTTATGTTTAAAGAAATGAAATCCATTTTGGTAGCTTAAGTTAGAAATTCTAATACATAATAGATTATATTAACAATTATATAATTAAATTTAAAAATAAGAGATGCATCTAACAATAAATTTCCCAAAGGCCTCTTTTGGAACATTTTGCAAGTACCCATCGAGAAAAATGATAGAGGTACGATGGAATCAACACCGATGGCGCTCGCGGTTTAAGTTTCTGCCTCGTACCTAAAAAAGAAAAATAAAACACACACACTATAACCGGTGCAAATGATTGAGGTGTGAAGCTTCGATCCCACGTCCGCAGGATTAAGTTTTTACCATACATAAGTAATATATATATATATATATATATATATGAATAAATTTTCTTGTAAATAAAATAATATGATATGGGTAGTCGCTGGGTGATATCATAAAATCGTATCTACCACTCAAACCACCTAACTCTGCCCACCGGGAACGGTTTTTCCTCCTAGTTATAGTTCGAACTCCTCCACTCCAATCTGGAGAGACAGCGGAGCTGCACGGAGGCAATGGCGCTAGCGGCGGCGACGACGACGACTAAGAAGAAGAGCATAAGGAAGGTGACGGCGGAGGACGTGGAGGCTGCGGGGCTTCCGCCGAACGAGGCGGTGGAGTTTTACTCGAAGATCAGGGAGGTGGTGGAGCGTCACCGCGAGGTGGAAGGCCGCGAGGCAGACATCTGGCGGGTGCTGACGGCGGAGCTCCTCAGTCCGTCTCATCCCCACGCACTCCATCAGCTACTCTACTACTCCGTCTACGCCACCTGGGACGCCTCCACCCGCGGACCGCCGCCCTACTGGTTTCCCACGTTGTAATTCTCGCACTCGTTTCTTTATCGACACACGTGGTCATGATTTTGAGATTCTTGCGTTTCAAGAAACGTGAGTGCTTTGCTTTTGGAGAATTCTTCCGTCGTTTCTCCATTTTGATGAACGTAGCGCGTGGTTTGTTTGAAAGAGGAGTGTAGACAACTGATGAATTTGATATCCCCATGAGTTTTTGGAAAGTATGTGCGCCGTTCTGTTAATGTCACATGACCTTCTCGAGAAGAACTTCGATAGATTTTAGAAATATCGATCAACTTGTTTTATCGTACTCGCATTTGAAACTACTGCCATGTTTAGTTCTATTTGGTGGGTGTTTAGGGTATCGCGATCAATTTGAACTAGATGTGCTATTTGGGAATAGAGAAGATGATCGTAGAGATCAAAAAATGATGCTCGTTTCTTCTCAAGAGATTCCCTTTAAATGAAGGGATATTATATGATTATGTCTTAAGCAGTGATTAATTATTCACTTCCTTATATATGCAAGGAACATTTTTGTTGTTTATATAGATCTGTTTTTACCCGTACTCAGTAGATTAAACTTCTCCCGTTGTTGCAGAGAAGGCTCAATGAATACAAATCTAGGGAGGATAATGGAGATGCATTGCCCTGCACTTTTGGGATCATCATATAAGGATCCCATAGCCAGCTTTCCCTTGTTCCATAAGTACTCTGTTGAGCATCCTGAGGTGGCCAATTTTGTGTCTCGTTTTACTTTTGATTTCTATCAATTCTGCTTAGATAATTACAGTCAATTGTGATCAATGTGAATTAGTTGAACCGTGATTTCATTGAAGGATCACAACATTTCTCAGGTCTACTGGTCAATAGTACTGCGTGAGCTTTCAGTTATATTTCACAAGGGTCCAAAATGTATTCTGGACACATCTGACAAATCTAAGCAAGGTGGTACATGGCTGACAGATTCCGTTTTAAATATAGCTGAATGCTGCATTCGGCCAAAATGCTTCCCTGATAGAAGAGATGAGAAAGCTGCTATTCTGTGGAGGAATGAAGAGGAGGATAATCTTCCTGTTAACTGCATCTCCTTGAAAGAACTTCGTGAGCGAGTGATGTATGCAGTCTTTACTTCCAGCTTCAACCATTTTCGTGTAATTGCAAGAATTTGTCTTTTTGATAAAAATATTCTATCGTTGAAATCTATATAAAATTTTGACTTGCTTGATGCATCTTCTCAAGAAAGACTTCCAGTATGACCTTCCTGTATCATGGCCATCAGGATTGTAGCAAATGCATTGGATGCAACATTTGAGAGAGGTGATGCAATAGCCATAGACATGCCAATGACAGCCACAGCAGTTATCATCTATCTAGCTTCCATCCTTGGTGGCTATGTTGTTGTATCAATTGCTGATAGCTTTGCGGCAAAGGAGATTGAAATGCGAATGAATATATCTAAAGCAAAAGCAATTTTCACACAGGTATCATATTTGATTAACTAACTACGACATCTTTTTATTCTTATTAATTATTTTGGTAGAGAATTAGGCATTGGTATCCAGATGACAATTACATACTCGGAAACGTACTGTTAGTTGTGAGACATTTGTATCCCACTGAATAGATTCTAGTTGAAAGCTTTTCTTAGAATAAATTACTGGGAGATGTAGTAGCTGACCGTACCTGGTGGCTACAAGATTTAAATTGAAAAGGCAGAATGTTCAACTCTACCATCATTTTAGACCATATCATAAGAATTGCCGAGATATGTGATGAAAATGATGGTAGAGTTGTAAAATCGAATTGACAAGCTGCAGAATCCATTGTTTTGTGTTGAGAACCTTGGAACAACAGTGCGGGCCATTTATGAGCTGTGTGACTATGTTCCCCGGATAATAAATAAGCATTGCACGAGCTAGTATAGATATTGGTATCTATCTCAGATTTAAACTTTCCACTACTTATAGAACCTTCAAATTTATTTTTTCTCCATTTTCTTACTCAGGATTTTATAATTCGAGGAGGAAGAAAAATTCCCTTGTACAGGTAAAATTTGATCATTAATTGTACATATGATCTTTATCCACTAATTTTCTAAGCAATTGATGTAGGTAGACTATTATTTCATTTTATTGACTAGTATTGTGAATCTGTGATGTAAATGCATGTTTTGCATTTGATGTGACACATGGCCATGGAAAAGGAAATTATGGCTTAGAAAATTTTATTAGTTTTGCTTTTAGAATGCTTTTTTTTTTTTCATTTTAAAGCCTCACTACAGAAAATGATCTTATAGTTCTTGTTTTTTATGTTTAGTCGTGTTGCAGAAGGAACCCTCTGTAAAGCTGTTGTGATTCCTTCAACAGGGAATGACATCTGTGTTGATTTAAGGAAACACGACTTATCATGGAAAACTTTTCTATCACATGCTGATCACCTACCAAGGTATCTCTGCCAGGAAGGTTCCGAAATAATGCTTCCATTATTTTGCCTATTTAACTACACAAGAAACCCCTCTATAATCATTGATATCTATCTTTAAGATTAAATTCCAGCTTATTGATTTAGATTTTTTTTTCGTTTTTGCTCTAAGTTAGCGTAAAACTAATAAAAAAAATACTTCGACAGAAAATCTTTTTATTCTCCAGTTTATCAGTCGGCAGATTCTTTGACGAATATACTTTTTTCTTCTGGAACTACAGGTTCTGAATATTGTCCTTTTTCTAGTTATAAAACACCATTGTTCCTTGCACCAACGCATCGCTCCTTTTCACAGGAGATCCCAAGGCTATCCCATGGACACAGATTTCCCCAATGCGAAGTGCTGCTGATTCGTGGGCCCATATAGATGTCCAAAATGGGGATATTTTCTGCTGGCCTACGAATTTGGGGTGGGTTATGGGACCCATCCTGATCTATTCATGCTTTCTGAATGGTGCCACATTAGCATTGTATCATGGATCTCCTCTTGGATTCGGCTTTGGTAAATTTATTCAGGTGACGTTGACAAAATATTCCATTCATTGATAAACTCATAAACTTTCCATCCGGTTCCCTTGTTTCCGTTATTTCTCTCAAGTTATGCACGTTCCCAAATTATGTTCAGGATGCTGGTGTAACGATATTAGGTACAGTCCCTAGTCTTGTGAAAACGTGGAAAAATACCAACTGTATGGATGGAATCGACATGTCCAAAATTAGGTGACCACGGTTCAGAATATTTTCCTTGATCATTTCTAGGAAGCTTTCATCATTAAAATGTCTAAAAAGTCAAAGTGCAGGGTTTTTGGTACAACAGGGGAAACTTCAGACGTTGATGATTATCTGTGGCTTTCTTCAAGAGCTTCTTACAGGCCTATAATTGAATGCTGTGGTGGTACAGAGCTTGCATCTTCTTACCTTCAAGGAAGCTTGTTGCAACCACAAGCTTTTGGAGCATTTAGTGGAGCATCAATGACAACAGGATTCGTCATTCTGAATGATGAAGGACTGCCTTATGTGCAATTTCTTCTCTTTCGAAAATTTCTATTTCTAATATAAAAAATTTAAGAATTTAACCTTTGAGGGTTTTCTTATGCGAAATAATATTCTCTTTTTGTTTGCCAGCCTGATGATCAAGCCTGTGTTGGTGAAATTGGGCTATTTCCTACATATATGGGTGCAACGGATAGACTACTTAATGCTGATCATGAGAAGGTTTATTTTGCCGGGATGCCAACATACAAGGAAATGGTACGAGATTCTTTTGTCAAAAGGTTGATTGATTGTATGCGTCAAGCTTATCTTACGGTTTTATTATCTTCTTCATTATAGTCATCGTTATTATATTTGTATTTTAATGTACAGAATATTAATTTGGAATTAAAAATCTTGTTTCAGAGATCGACATTGTGATCTCTGATAGTGGCTAGAAAACCTATGTACTCTCGCGGAGTTCACTAGATTACATGGCTGTCAGCTTAGAAAACAGTGATATAATTCATGGATTTAGATATGACATGATTTGGATTTGAATATTCAACCATCTCCAGGATTTTAAGGATAGACACAATTTGGATACAACATTAAATAAGCAATTAAATAATATATTTAAAGTTTTATATAAAGGAATTATCTGACATTATTCTTGTAAAATGCAACCAGAGGAAATGCATCCTGCCAATCCTTTATATGTATTTTCCCTAGTGAATCCATGTTCTATCCAAAGTGAATCTTTCTTTTTTGCAGAAATAACCTGAATAGACCTTGTGACGTATCTTAAATGAATCATAGCTGTGTTGCGTCCAACATGTGTTGGTGTAACTTTCTTTTTTGCCAGAAATAACCTGAATAGACATTTTCACGTATCTGAAATGAATAATAGTTGTATTACATTACATCCAACACGTGTAGGTGTAATGCATGTTTAGAAGAATCCATGTTTTCTAGATTTTAACGGATGCATCCTATGCCGTCAAATGGCATCTGATGAGTGTCTGGATGATGAAGTGCTGACAAAATGTTGGACGTTCTTGTTCTTGCCTTTTTTAACTTGGAAAAGATCCGTGGCAAAACATCACTTGTTGTTTTTGTCTATTGTTAAGTAAAAAAGCACATTTGAAGGATAAAACAGTTTGTCTGGTTTATTGCCTATTGTTTTGAAAGAACTCTCTAAGTAAAAGTGGGCCTAGGAACACTTCTTTCTCAAAGCAAGTGCGTGAAGTATATGAATGCATGATCAGATGGTATTTATGGGATTATCTGGAGAACGGAGTATGTAGCTGGAACAAAATTATCGTGTTTATGGTATTTATGGCATGATCAGATGTTATTTGAAAAATTATATGCTTGGCTGTTCGATGTGATTGCATGTAGTATGTTTTGTTAAAATCTAACATTTTTTTTATTCCTCAGAAACTAAGGAGGCATGGAGACATAATTCAGCGAACTCATGGAGGCTACTTTATGGTACAGGGAAGAGCTGATGATACAATGAACCTTGGAGGCATCAAGGTTAGTAAAAGAAAGATCTTTCTTATTCCAGTAAATTTGCTTCATACTGTAAGTTCTCATTCCAGATTTATACTTTTAGACAAGTTCCGTCGAGATAGAGAGAGTATGTAACAGAGCAGATGAGAATGTCCTGGAGACAGCAGCGGTGAGTGTTAAAATTTGTCATGGTGGGCCTGAGCAGTTGGTTATATTAGTTGTCCTTAAGGGTGGCTTAAGCTGTGAGCCTCATCTACTCAGAACAAAGTTCCAAAGAGCAATCAACAACAATCTCAATCCATTGTTTAAGGTAAATAGAACGTTCAAAAGCAAGCTCCTCAATCTTGCATACGTAGTTGTATATATCCATCTACATGAAGAATCTTCTTGAAATCTTTTTATTTTTTATCCATTTCATTCATTAACTTTTGAAATTTCTTGACTTTCTTCCTAAGTTCTTACCTATGTTGCTTCTGTAGTTAATATATTGTCGTCTTTCAGGTGAGTTATGTGAGGATTGTTCCACATTTCCCGAGAACTGCATCGAACAAATTGTTGAGGAGGGTTCTGAGGGATCAGATGAAGCAGTATCTTTCCATGCGCCATAGACTATAACCTATGGATCAGCAGAGTGTTGTTAAAAGCAAAGAAATTCGTAGATGGAAGTGCGCCATGTGTGTTCCATTCAATAAAATACACTTGTTCAAGTGTAAAGCCTTAGATCGCCCAAGGTTACTATGATTGTTGCGCAGGTGATTTTCAATTTGGTCTGATAATTGCTATTATTTTACCTAGTTTCAAACCTAGATCTCGTAAGTAAAATAAATGATCAACTGTGTTATCCATTGCTAATCTTAAGTTATGATTAGTGCTGAATAACTTCACTTCTGAAGTTGTGTTTTCAATTGTGGTTGGGATCACGGGTTTTTAGAAAGAATAGCTACACACATTTTATGGACTTGTCATCAAACTTGTATGGCATTTGTTGATTAGTAGCATAGGCAATACACCAAGACCTTGATGTGATCAAAGTTAGGTATCTATCCTTTAAAACAATATATCAGAGGGAGATTTGTTCCCAAGAAAAAGAGTGGATACGTGGTTGATGAGTTCAAGGTCCAATCGTAAAATGAGAGGAAGATTAAATCGAACTTTTAGTGATACAGCAGGGAGATGTCTATTCTTTGACAATCTCATTTTGTTGGGAGGGGTGTAAATACTTAAATGTTGGTAAATGACTCCTTTTCAATGAAAAAAAGTATTGTAATTCATTTCAAAAAAGAGTCAGAACCATGATCCACCCTAAAATGAGGTGTTTTCGTATGATGTTCTATTTCAATTACGGAGAAAAAGGACCTGATATTCATGAAACGTTCAACTTTATTTCTCCTTAGGTATACGTAGATAAATTTTGAATAATCATCAACCAAGGTTAAGAAAATATTGGAATCCATCCATCATGAGTGTGTGTAATTAGAAAGACCACAATGAACAATGTGGAAAACCTTGATAGTTGGTATTGTGCTGCTTGAAAAACCGATTGAATTTCCTTGATATCAATAGAAAAAGGAAGGTAAAGTGCTGTTCATTAATTTCACAAAACTCCGAGGAAGCAAGTGTTTAGAGATACATGGTTGTCTTGGTGAAGGGTGATACTTTCCTTGGCGTTGATCGATGGTGTACATAACTATGTTCGAATTGAAAGCATTCTTCTCTTGTCGTTCTCAGACGAACGACGTCAGCCAGGCAGGCGATTAGACGAGAGGGTCCGGACTTTCCGGTGCATCGACGTCGTCAATCACCGAACGTCTTGGCCCCTCGTCACCGGCCGGGACGGGAGCTCCTTCGGCTGCGGTGGAAGGAGTCGACGCCTCTGGAGCGGAATCGTCGGGGGACGCTCCCGAAGCAGGAGAGGACGCTTCGGAGTGGAGGTCGGAGGCCGGCCCCTCAGACGGCGCGTCGGAGGGGAGTGAGCCCGGTGCCACGGAGGCGAAGGCCATCGGACCGACGACTGCGACGAGGAGGACGAGGAGGACAGCGACGAGGTGGCGTGCCATAGCCGTTAACTCGGGAGGGTACAAGGATGGAGGAGAGAGGTGGGAGGGCTGGCGGGGGGTGGGGGGGAATATATGGGGTTGTGGTCGGGGGAGAAGGAGAGGTGGTGGTGGACGGAAGGACGTGAGCCGTCGGAGACATGGAAGGTGGTGGCTGTGCCTCTGGTTCAGTCCCTACCTCCTCCTCCTCCTCCGGTACGTGTCTCAAAATAGCGTCCTTCGATACAGCTTGCTTGCGTGAACTCGTTCAGAAACAATACAATACACGTTGCAAACAGCATGATGGCTTTTCTTTTTTCTTTCTGATGAAGAGATCGACAAGATTTCTAAGAAAACATGACTATAATTGTTGAAGCACAACTTAAGAGTTAATTAGTTTAAATAAAGCTAACAGTTTTCTGCAAAAACCCTACAAAATATAGAACAAGAAAGATATAATCAAATATTTTCCTCTTCTTCTAATTCATCTCCCTAACGACGGACGGAAGAGGAGCCGATCGAGTCTGTGTTGCCAACATCCAATTAGATCCTTAATTGTACTTCATCTTGGTGCCAGAGTTGGTAAACATGAATCGAGTAGGAAGTGGCGTCGACGAAGGTTCGCGCTGAGACTGAGATCTATCCTTTCCCTCTTGGAGTTTTTAATGTTTGTAGTTTTATTTCAACTGAATGGAACAACAGTAATTATCTCGTCTAGGAGACTTGTTAGATTTTGGGTCTTACTGAATTGCAAGGGTTTTATTAACGAAAGGATTAAAAGTCCATTTTTTAATATCAACTACGATCTGGAGGAGTAACCTCAAAATCGTTCCTAGAGTTCCTACATTTTGAATTGCAATTGGAATAATTATGCACAGTGTAGAGTAAATAAAGTAGCAAGAAGTGCATGTATTTGTTAGACTCCAAGCTATCTTCCTTCTAAAGCATAGATGAAGTAGATAGGAGTGTTTAATAAGCGAACATAAAGCTCTTGATTGTAGGCATAGATTTGATAATTCTTGTTAAAGTGAAGCTGCTCAAGTTTTATCAACTCTAACCATTGAAGATGATGACTAAGGTGAAGGGTATGCCAATTCTAATACTAGCCACCACATTAGAGGTAATCTAGGTATGCTTCACAATAAAAGAATTTTTAAAAAAAAATTTATGTTATTGTTGGTAATGGGGATCATTTGCCTATTAAGGGTATAGGGAAATGTAATCAATAGAGAAAACAACTTAGTTAAGAAATATCTTTTGTGTTAGAAGTAAAAAGAAACCTTATTTATGTTTCTCGATTGACTAATGAATATCCATATAATATTGAATTTAGCTTTGATCATTTTAGAATCAAGAAGAGGAACATCAAAGAAACTATCATGCATGGTGCTCGTAAAGGAAGCTACTACAAATTGAAGAATGGAAGAAGTTTCAATGTTATGGAAGTAAAGCGCGTAAAAGGAAATAATATTCAGATCTGGCATGATAGACCAGGGCATTGCATTCTTAAGAAGCTTTAACTCTTGCATAGATTACACTTAATTAAATTTGACACAACCTTCAGATTTTGAAAATAAAGATAACAAAGATTATATGTGCAAACTTAATGAAGTCTTACATAGATATAAGCAAACATCAAGATCATGATACAAAAGGTTTAATCTTTTCTTATTGAATTATGATTTCAAAACTAACCTTAATGACAAATCTTTGTTTTTCAATAACAAAAATTCTTCCACAATATATTTATTATTATATGTGGATGTCAGTTGTTATTATTGAAAATGATCTAAGTTTAATAAATGAATTCGTTAAAAGTGTTTGTGCCACCTTTGCTACGAAGGATATAGGACAATTACATTATTTTTTTTTGGCATTGAGGTTCCTCATGAAGACAAAGGTATGTTTCTCTTAGAAACTCAATATGTTGCTTCTATTCTTAAACGCATGTCTATATATGCAACATCGTAAATCTGTTGAAACACCTCTTCTTGTGAAGTTACGTCATAATCTTGGGTAGATTACCAATGTCTGTAGCAATCCTCGTAATTTAAGTTTTTCTATTAATCATCTTCTAAGTTAATTTATGCATAAATCTCGTTATCATCATTAGCTTCTATTAAAACGTGCGCTTTACTATGGTATATGTGTTAGAATCGATTTATTTTACTAGAAGAGGTGTGAATAATGAATTTTAATTATTTAAAAAATATTTTAATAAATTAATTCGATTTAAAATACCTTCTATAAAAATAGTTTGAGGCAAAAATTGATATGTAAGTAAATAATAAGAAGTTGCACAAAAATAATAATCAAACTATAAAGAAATAAATCACACAAAAAAATTTTATATTGATTTTTCGAATTAGGTACGTTCACTTCACAAGGTTTTTATTTGTGCTTTTTACTAAATCTAGTATTTTTTATAGATTTATTCTAAACCTGTAACGAAAGAATAGCTGCACACATTTTATGGACTTCGTCATCAAACTTATATTACATTTTTTATTACAAGCATAGACAATACACGTTGATGTGATCATGGTTAGGTATCCATCATTTAAAACAATATATCATAAGGAGACTTGTTCCCAAGAGAAAGATTGGATACTTGATTGATTGATGAGGTAGGGGATCAAGGTGCAATCGCCCTAAAATGAGAGGAAGATTAAATTGAACTAAATACCTTAAGTATACCTGAAAGGTTCAACTTTATTTCTTCCCAAGTATACGCAAATACATTTTGAATAATCATCAACCAAGGTTAGGAAAATATTGGAATCCATCATGAGTGTGTGTAATTTGGAAAAACTTGATAGTTGGTATTGTGCTGCTTGAAAAACAGATTGAATTTCCTTGATATCAATAGAAAAAGGAAGGTAAAATGCTGTTCATTCTATTGTAAGGAAAGCCCTTTGATGCCAAACTTATTGACCATATGGCTCGATAATTTTTGTTGAGTTTCATGAAATTTGCAAGAAATATGACTGAGAAAAAAAATAGTGGAGGTTACATTCAATACAAATATCGTTGTTCCATAAATTTCACAAAACTCCAAGGAAGCAAGTGTCTTTCCTTGGCGTTGATCGCTGGTGAATTTATAGCATTCTTCTCTTGTCGTTCTCAGACGAACGACGTCAGCCAGGCAGGCGATTAGACGAGAGGGTCCGGACTTTCCGGTGCATCGACGTCGTCAATCACCGAACGTCTTGGCCCCTCGTCACCGGCCGGGACGGGAGCTCCTTCGGCTGCGGTGGAAGGAGTCGACGCCTCTGGAGCGGAATCGTCGGGGGACGCTCCCGAAGCAGGAGAGGACGCTTCGGAGTGGAGGTCGGAGGCCGGCCCCTCAGACGGCGCGTCGGAGGGGAGTGAGCCCGGTGACGCGTAGGCGAAGGCCATCGGGCCGACGACTGCGACGAGGAGGACGAGGAGGACAGCGACGAGGTGGCGTGCCATAGCCGTTAACTCGGGAGGGTACAAGGATGGAGGAGAGAGGTGGGAGGGCTGGCGGGGGATGGGGGGGGAATATATGGGGTTGTGGTCGGGGGAGAAGGAGAGGTGGTGGTGGACGGGAGGACGCGAGCCGTCGGAGACATGGAAGGTGGCGGCTGTGCCTCCGGTCGAGTCCCAACCTCCTCCTCCTCCTCCTTCGGTAGGAGTCCGAAAATAGCGTTCTAATCTGGTACGATCTTGGACCGTTGGTTGTCACAGAGTATATGGCAAAAGCAGCGAAGGCCGGTGCACGGATAATTAAGAATGAGTAATACCATCACACGTACTTTGATTCGGCTTGGTTCAGTGGTATGTATTGAGGACCTGGAGGGTAAAAAAAAATCTCGTACAGAAATAATACAATACACGTTACGAACGAACGTGCTTGTCATACATACATTACCCAAAAAACAGCGTGATAGTCGTACAATCGATCTCGAAATGATACAATACACGTCCAAATACTTAACGCATTCCTTTCGACATTCAAATATTCGGAATCTGGTGGGGGAATACAGGCTATGAAAACTTGCCTAAGAGCAAAAGACGGGAGATAGGGTACAACGCACCTTTCACCTTTGTAGCCTACTAGGAGCGAGCAAGAGTATGTATGTATGTACTTAACACTCAAAAATATACCAAGAGAAAAGGGTATACCATTAACAGTAAAGAAGTTAGTCCCACGCACTAGGACCATCATACCCACCTCCACCGTATCCACTGCCACCATATCTACCACCACCGCCATATCCTCCACCCCCATACCCTCCACCATGGTGATCGCCAACTGCCCTGGTGTGGTCTCTGCGGAAATCACGGCCGCCAAAACGAGATCCACCACCGGATCTACCTTTTCTACCACCCCCACCATACGATGAACGAGATGCATACCTAGCGAGCCAGGCTGGCACCTCCTGGTTTGCTTCCTGCATCACTTCGGACAAAGGTCTTGCCAAAGATAAGTTGTTCTCGTTAAAGAATGCAGTTGCCAGACCTGTTTTACCCGCTCTTCCTGTCCTTCCAATTCGATGGACATAATCATCAACGTCATTTGGGAGGTCAAAATTGACAACGTGGGCCACATGCGGAATGTCAAGCCCACGGGCAGCAACATCAGTGGCAACCATGATTGGAGTTGCTCCACTCTTAAAAGATCTCATTGCATACTCACGTTCCTGTAACGAGGAAACACGCCAATTGTCAACTTTCTCAAATCGCGAGAACTCTGAATTGATGGGGAAATTTCAGATGTTAAAGTAAAGAACAAAATGCTTTGAGACCTTGTTTTAAAAATCTAATCATCATTGGCTTTCTTGTGTTTGAATCATCATTTGGATCAATAATTGATCGAAATCGTGGTTAAACCAAGGTTTAAGTAATTCACCTAAATTAGGATGATTTAGGTTTTGAATTCGTACCTAGTACGGAAATGGTAAGCACGAGAATTACCTAACGTAAGAGTAGCGTCCAGATTTAGTTGGAGAACATCTCTTGGGTACACAGAATCGTCATGTAGTAAAGATATTACATAGTGCTTTCTTGACCATGATGTTTTAATTTCAAGTCTAATTACCTGCTGGGATCTATCACCATGGATGGTAGTCGCAGGAAATCCATTTGAGCACAACCAATATTCCAACGAATCAGCTCCTTTTTTAGTCTCCACAAAAACTAGGGTCAAGGTGTGCTGCAACATATAAAAAGCATTCGTTAGTGTACAAGTGGGACATCCTATTTATGTATCACTGACAATGAATAAATTAACTTCATCTTAACTTAAAGCTTGCTATTAATTGAAAGTAGAAAATACATTAGAAATTCTTCCTAGGTAGGTACAAAGAATTACTACCTTGGCATGAGCACCATTTGCTCTTTGAGCATGAAGAAGATCCATCAGGTGGCTCCTTTTATCAGATTCCTGAACAAATTCCACTCTTTGAACAATTAGATCAGTACTTGAGCCAACTCTACCAACAGCAAGAAAGATGTAGCCTGAAAGGAAATCTGAGGCCAACCGCTGCACGTACAATAGAATAGTAGGTCAGGCTAAAATGCACAAAACCGAAGGACATCTAAAGTTGAGTGAAGCCATACATTATTCAATTCATAACCCAAAAAATAACAAAATAGCATCTAAAAGTCTTAATAAACTCATCAAAACAAACCAATACATCTCATTATATTTAGAAGCAACAAATGTTTTATACTTTTTTCACTTGTTTCATAAATGCCCGGATTGAGCTTGGGTTACATAAACTTTTTATATTTTCTGTATTTTGAAGTTAGTTTATTGATATTTATTTGTTTGTACATTAATTGTGTGTTTTCAAACTTTTTTTGTATTTCAACATGTTAGTTTCCATTATATGTGGCACTTTTAACGCCATAAATGTCTGAAATCATAGATGTGTATTATTGTTTATTTATCTTTTCCTCGTGTCAAATTAAAATTTATGGTTTCTAGCCTATTCCCAAGGATTTCATGTTTTTACAGATTTCTGTCAACATTTGCACTAAGTATGACATGTTTCCTATTATGTTGGACGACTCAGATCAAAGTTTGAGAGAAAATTATGTTTAGATCTACGAAATTGACCAGCCTGTTACAAAAATACAGATTAAGAGGAAGTCCATGAATCAAGTCCTAGACCGTTGTGTGGGAAGAAGCCTAGACGCCAGCAAATTTAACCTTGTTCAATTCATCATGATGAAGCCAAGACCCATTCTTTTGTTCTGTGCCTTCATCGCTTATTTGTTTTGTTTGCATCTTTCTTCTGCTTGTACTTCTCTCGACATGATCCAATTCTAAATCAAAATAAATGTTTTTGGTCTTTTGATAGAAATTTTCTAGACTGCACTAATAAATGGTGCATAAATAAATACTGGCTCAGGGTTCAGGTAATGACAGCCATGGTATCCAGGAAAGAAACATGTTGATGAAATTTTATAGGGACATGTTTTTTTTAATTACATACAAGTGTATTTTGGAAATGTAGGGAATTTAAGAAATTGTCACTAAAATATTGTACTTGCATATTGTGTCAACCGACGTTAGGGATTTTCTTAGCTTGTGTGGGACACGTCAATCAAACATCTGGTAAGTTCAGTCTGCTTTCTTCTTCCTTTTTTTCTTTTTCATTTTTTCTCCTTTAACTCCCCTAAGTCCGACAAATGAAAAGCCATATAATCATTATTCCTGCCAGTGCTTGAACAAAATGGTAAATAGAAGCGTTTGTTTTACGCTCAATGTTAACAAAGGCACCAAGGTGACAAAGTGGAAGTCATGGACACAAATAAGCATTTAAATTATTAGAATTTTTAATTTATCATATATATAACTTAGACATGTTTGGATATATTTACATATGCTTTCTTCCCATGTGTCTGTACATGTGTGTACCTCGTATTGGTGGAACACCAGGCCTCTTGCTTCTGCAGTGATCATTGGGAAGGCAGTGATGGTAATCATTTAGATGTTGCCTTCGCAATTCACTCAGCGCTGTGCTCCCTCCTTGCCTTTGTTGTTTTGGTGGAGATGGAATGGTTACAGTTATATTTATGGAAATTAAAAGTGCAAAATCAGTTAATGAATTTTATATATAGGTATAGACAATTGTAGAAGCTAACTGCTACATATATTTCTCCAAGGCTAGCTTTTTGCATTTTCTTTCAAAAGCCATCTCCACAAGGAACATGTTAACCTTAAGTTTGTCAAAATAAAACTAATGAAACCAAATACCAACTAAAGTTTTGCAAAAAGCATTCAAAATGGTTCTGTTGAAATTTTAATTTAAAATCATTTGATAAAAAGTAAAATAGTTCATAATATATAAAGCCTAATTTTATCCATATTTTATAAATGTAAAATTTTTTTTAACATTCGCTCTCACTTGTGACTTATTTATATGCCTACAAGTGTTTATTAGCAGATGCTCGTAAATGGACTCTAATATTATGTTGAAATTTCAATTTAAAATCAATTGGTAATAAGTGAAAGGATTATCATATATAAGACCTAATCCTATCCCTACTTTTACCAATGTAGGATTTTTCTAACAGGTTCAAAATAATATTAATTTCACGTGAAATGACAACTGGTATAATCAAAGTATCAAGCAAACAGCCTCCCCAAACAGCCTTTTAAATGGATTTTAACACAATCTTTTTTGTTGAAATTGCCCCTAAAGTACCATTAAATGGAAAAATGTCATTTAATGATTTTTAACAATTTTTCAATTTATGTAATGCTCATTTTACATTTTTTGGAACATTGTAATCAAATATGGCAATCAAGCTTGGCTATCTTAATGAGGATGTGAACCTAGACCAAGATCAATGTTATACTAATGACCATGAACTTGCTTAAAAACGACTACCATACCATTGTCATATTCAAATATACAAGGAAAAAATTTCCGTAATAGTATGTGATGGTGCCAAGATGTCGAAGGAATAATTATTACCTGTATCTCTTTTGGAAAAGTTGCACTGAACAGCATTGTCTGCCTCACACCTCGAGGAGGCATATCCATTTGTTCAACAATTTTGCGAATTTGGGGCTCAAAACCCATATCCAGCATTCTGTCAGCCTCATCTAAGGTCAGGTATCTTATCATCTGCAATGACACTCTAGCTCTCTCTAGCAAATCAACTAGGCGACCAGGGGTAGCCACAAGAATCTCAACACCCCTTTCCAGCTCCCGCAACTGACAAAAAGGTTAAAGAAAATCATTGAATGAAATAAATTATAAAGATTATAAAACAAGCCATACTTACATGAACAGCTCTACTACACATACAAGTACACAACAACTATCAATGTCTCCATCCTATTATGTAGGGTTGGCTACATGACATTTATATAATTTAAATTTTTTTTACTATTCCTAAACAAGTAATTTTTGGTCTTCCTCCACCTCTTTTAATTTCACCTACATTAATTAATAGCCCTTTCCTTACAAGTGCATTTATGAGCATTCTATAGATATGGCAAAACCATTAAGATGATTTTCTCTTAATTTATCGCCAATGGGTGTAACTTCTTTATCTTGAATGAAATCATTTTTTAATTCCTCTTATTGTATTACCAATCATCTATAACAGCATTAACCTCTGTTATACTCACTTTGTGTACACGTACATGTTCAACAATCTAATATTCTAGCTTTCTAACTTGGTATTGTGCATGCATCCACCACAAGTAGAAGGACAGCAGAACTCTTCTCAACTCTCAAATATGAAATGATAGCATCTGGTTGTTTATAGGGTAATATACACAACTATATAGTATATACTTGAAGCTGCAACACTGAAAGATGTGTTGGCTCAAACCCTCGTCACACTTTTAGAGAGTACGACAGGCATGGACTGATGTACAGGAATGCATATGATATTTTATTTTAGAAAAAGGGGTACATCAGTGGCATTCTATGAAAACGTTGTGATAGCAACTTCGGACATAAAATATAACCTTCAAAAGGCATTCAAAGAGAATAAACTGATGGATGTTAAAAAACTGTGGAAGCCAACACAAAGTAAAACCTAATTCTGAAAAGAAAAATGCAGTATAAGATGAACAGTACTTTTCTGCAAATAGATGTTAATGGGAAAGATTTTTTTGAAAGATGAAGTAGGCAGAATCTTATCAGTCAATAAGGTTCTTCCAAGTACATGGAGAGATTGAGAAGATCAACCCCAAAAAATGATGCAAAAAGCATATGCCCAACCCGGTACAAGAGAGCTCCCTCCCAATCAGCTAGGTAACCAGAGAAATAATAAATATCATCCATATTGCAAGTTCAGTTGTTGAAGATGAGTTTGTTCCTCTGCAACCATGTGCACCAGCATACCACAAACCGCATGGATTGCTAACAGCGGCCTCTGTTTGGAAAAAGTAGGTTCCCCTTTGGTGAGCCCAGCACTTAACCAAAGAGATCTTCAAAAGACTCCAAATGTAGACCACTCATCACAACTTTAAGTAGAATTAGAATTAAATCCCAAACATGCTGGACAATCTCACACCTGGAGAGTAAGTGATCTCAATCTTCCTCCACTTGCCTGAAAAAAAAAAGTGAAGAACACCCATGTCTTGAGCACATTTGCTGCACCTAACCCTGGCGCCAACCTGATCATGCACCAGAATCCACATGAAGACCCTAACTTTCATGGATGATCTACACTTACAAATAAATGTCTGACTTCCAGCTGTATCCACCACTTCACAACAGTAGATTGAAGCAACTGGAAACTGAGAAAACACCAGATTTCCCTCCGGTCCAGACAGGGGAAAGCAGTTTAATGGGAAAGATTCATTGTAAAAAGAGACCTCTCTAACTTTCAATGACAATATTTTTCCAATCAAAAATAACGAAATATTTTGTAGATTGAAGCAAAAACAATATACTAGTTGTTGTAAGCATTAGAGACTCTAGAATTCAAAATGCAAATTTCAGAAAATGCAATCAAGACTCAACAAAGCTTGCATGCTAGATCTCCAATATACATCTTGTTGCCAATCAATTTTGAATTTTTGATTGGAGGCTCAGAATATATGTACCAGTCTGACTGCAAACAAATAGACATTGTCAAGAAAGCTAGAAATAATACAATCTATCAATCACCCGTATGGAAAACTATTAGACTAACGAGAATCCATATAAAGATCCATTTACTCCAACCCTCACCCTATTAAGCTGGAGTATTTAATGCACAACTTACAACAAAAAGGTTTCTTACACAAATAGGATAAGAATACACAAAAAATAGTGTCCAATAGCAAGGGATAATCATCTAGGCAATAGTGTAGGCAAGCATGTGACAATACTTATTGTAGTAATAGTAAAAGCAAAAGGTGTAACAGATAGCCCATCATGTTCACCATACGGCAACATCAAGAACAAAAAATGGTCAATCACTTTGATACAACAATAGGCAAGCAGGATTAATGGTCAATAATATTGACCAAATAGTCATGAACATAAACACAAGATAAGCACAAACAATGGCCGATCAAGTTGACCAAGTAGGCATAAACAAAAGGCAACCATGTCATTCTGTAGAAGGTAGGAATCAACAACGATCATTCTATTACAAGAATAAGACAGATGTTCAGAAAACACAAGCATGATTACCTGCAAAATGCAAATAAAAATAAACCATGTTTGCATTTGTTAATCTTCCCCCATCACTTCCTTTTCTATTTTTTACACCCACCACAGAAAAAACCCAAAACCACCAATCAACAATACTTACATCAATAAAGCAACACTAGCCAATGTCAAAGAGGCAAACATGGGAATTGTGGAGGAAGATGGCTCCTACATTGACAACAACCCACACCCCAAAATAGTTGCATTGAACTTTATCCAAGAGAAACCAGCATCAACTTCTACTGCTCATCCTTTCTCTTAACATCCCACAAATCACAGAGGAGAGATAAACCATGGCACAGACCTTTCAATGACTCCACATGGCAGCATGGTGAAAATTGGTAGCAATAAAGACTCTATGTGTGAACTTTTTCCCCTCAATCAACATAAGGATGACAGACAACAATGCACAAACACAAGACAAGAATGCTAAAGGGGATGAATACATTGTATTTCCTTTCAAATAGAAATTTCTTTTACATTATTAAGTTTTATTGTTTAACATCATTTACATATAGGAAGTTCAAGACAAACAATCAAATATCAAGTGAAATCACAAAAGAAATTCTACAATATGGAACATGCACAATCTTTTATTATAGGTAATAATATACACACTTAAGCAACACGTAGAAGTAGCTTACAAGAAATCTTATCTTCAATGAGATTCACCCCACCTAATCAAGATCAGTATAATGATCCATCTATTCTGATAAATGTCAAATGACATTTCCACTCATTTGCCATCTGTTTTGACTTTTGAGATGGATAAAAACTTTATCATAAATTGAAAAATATATTGTGCCAATATATTCATTGAGAAAGTAACTAACATTGCTAATACTAAACATGTCTATAAAGTTGATTTACCTCAGCCACAATTTTTGTATTATTTCAATAGAATTACTAAGACATTTATAAAGATACAAGACATAATAACAGAACTAATCAAAAACTTTAAACTAATGTGTACACATTATGGATACCATTGTATTCAGTATCAATTCAGATTGGTGATATTTCACTGATCCAGATTGCAAATCTAAGATGGCAAAATGAAACAGACCTATCTTTCAGCTGGTACATAGTTTCATGTGATATTTGGGTTGGATTGTGATCTGGATCAGTGGGACAACCGACCTGACATTTTAATAACTTAGTGAAGACTGGATTGTATGATCCTATCCCATTTCACACAAAGTGTCTGTATTTGCGCTTGGTGTGCCACTGTAGATCCACCAATAGCTAGAATCCTTCATTTCTCTCCCTCCTAAGGATCATTCTCCATAGGTCTAGTGAAGAAGAGCTTGATCTTGCCAGTTCTTGGCTAGATCTACCAGTTGGTTTTTTCTCACCAAGAAGTCTACACTTTTCTCATATGCAACTCTACTTTGAGCTGATTTCTCTTCACCCTCTATTATCTTGTACTAATAATATTTTTTACAATTTCTATTTTTTATAATTTGTCAGTAATTTTCTGTGAATATTCGAGATTTTATAGATTTTAAGAATGAAACAACAAATTTTACATAAAATTGGAAAATAATGATAAATTTTAGTTTCTTATAACTTACACTAAAAATTTTCCCATTTCAGAAATTTTTTTTAGGTAATATCACTGTTTATACCTAAAATTTATGTTTTGGGTTTATTTTTTGAATGAAATATATCTAAGGTCTTGGTATTAACGTATTTGGGTTAGGTGTAGTGTCAGGGTTTAGTACCACCTTACTTAAAGTTGTATTATGTAGTCTTTACATATAAAAGTCTTATATCTGTTAATGAAATCAATCTACTTTCACCTATTTCTTTTATTCTCACATAGTATTAGAGCATAAGTTTTAAGAATACAAAAAGTGTAAGAAATTTAGGTAAAGATGAGGGAAATCTAGCTACCACTCTCCTCTCAACAATCAATAGCACCTTATAGGACAATGGTGCCCCTCCCACATCTAGACCCTCTCCCTATCATAAAACCCTGGAATAGCCACCACCCACCACCATCCAAAACCACCAATGTTAGCCCAATCTATTGCTACCACTGCTATTGACTCTTGTCCAATGGTCTCTGCTCCCAAGTACGAGTCCAAGTTACAATTTCTCCTCCAACTGGCATCGCTAGGCTATAAGACCACCAAACTCCACTCATCACTCCCTTGCCAGTTCCATTGCCACTAGGGACATCTAGCCCCATTTTGTCATTGCCAACCCCTCTCTTGCCACCATGGATGCATCCTCTTCTACATGTGTCACCGGCTTTTGCTTGTGTCAACTATAAGCACAAAAGGTTGTCATCACCACCTCCTCCATTGAGAAGGCAACCAAGGAAGGCATCAAGTGAGGATGGACATGCAACACCAATGCTAACACCATTGTGAGTGAGGTCTTGGCCAGAAGGCTTAACCTTGATGACCACCCATCTACATTAATGTTGCCAAGGAGGTGGAGAAGAAAGGGTTCAAGAATCAAGCCAAGGTCTAGGCTGTCATCAGCACTCTACACACCCACAGTGTAAGCCTTATCTTTCAAGATCCAAGCCCTCTCTCACTACTGCACCACCTTCCACCTTCCACCATCAATGCTACAACTCATCCTTCTCTCCTTTTTCACCATTGCTGCCTACACCCATTAGGGTTATAGAGGGTGGTAGACGTAATAACAATAATAATAATAATAGGAGCGCACATTTTTTTAAAAGGAAAAAAGGTGAGGGGAGGGCATGTGAGATTATAATAAAAAGGAAAAGGAAGGGAGGATGAGAGAAAGAGAAAAAAATGTGTAAAAAAGGTAAAAAATGGTGGAAGTTTTAATAAAGGAGAAAAAATGAAAAAAAGATAGAAAAATCACAAAAAATTATTGTGGATAGATCACATCTATCTACCTACTTTTTAAGGATAGACCACATTTGTCTATTTGTTTTATTGCTTCAAATTATATCATCTGATAGTTAATCCATTACTATCTGATATATAAATCTTCCTAGACTTATCTTAGATTATTCCTATTGCTACTGTTTCTACTACAGGAACCATTATTACCTTTTGCTACTTCTATTACAGCAACTGATTTTTTATATTTTTCTATATATCTATTGTTTTCTGCTATATTTCAGTTTGTCAAATTATTCTAGTTTGAGAGGAAGTGTTAGAGTATATTAATGCATTAGGGTTAGGTGTTGCATATGAGTTTAGTTCCAAATTTTTTTAGTTGTATTCATCTTTTCTATGTAACCTCTATATATGAAGTCTTTATGTCTGCTAATGAAATCAATCTACTTCTACCCATCTCTTATATTCTCATAGTCTCGTTCGCTTCAAATTATGGACCATTATATTATGAGATCATAGGATTACGACCACAACAGATTATGTACAGTACTATTGTGAAAGGGAGTTAAAAATCTTAATAATCAACAATTTTCAATTATCAGATTGTGCATCGAATTATGAAAGTGTGTCCTCATTCTAACACATAATGTAATGCATTCAATATTTGAATCAAACAGAATTTTAGGTGCTACACAATACTACTGAAAAATACACAATTTTCCTTTCCTTGGATAGAGTGTAAAATCAAGATTATGCATAATCAAACCCTAGAATTCAATTGAAATGAAGCATAAGTGTTTTTATATGCTTATTATAGTTTTTTTTTTTTTTTTTTAGAGTCAAAATCTAGTGTTTTTTAGCTATTTCAACAAATGTATCACATTTCCATCAATGGGATCATTAATGCTTGATGCATTTCCTTTTTCCTAAACACTAATCCTTAATTCAAGATCGAAACTTTATTTATTGATTACAACTGCAATCATAGATGACACACCCCTTAAAATTACATTAAATTTGTGTTCTTTGCAAATGCATCACTAAAAAGTTGCCACAAAAATATATTAGGAAGTAAAACGTAGTTATCAAGACAAAAGGCAATTTCAAGATGACACCTCCCATAAACATCTAAGGCAAGCAAGAGGCAAGGCAACTGCCAAATGAAATGACAATTTTGAAAATTAATTAAATAATATATCCACCAAAAACTAACTTGACAATTTTAGTATTTATGTAACAAAAAATAGTCACTTAAAACATATAATAAAGAGGAAGGACAAATTTGAGCAAGTCATCATTATAATTAACGCTAGAAACTCAAATCCAGTTTGTGGTACTCCTTCCAACCCTAACATAATGGTTCCTTTCAAGCTTGGTAGTTAAATGTTTTTGGAATTGGTCAATGGGTAATAGATTATTGAGAGGATTATGCATCCACATCTAGATTTTCCACACTTTATTATCTTCATTAAGGCCTCTTAGCTTTTTTAATTCTATGTGATGTACACTTCCATCAATTATCACTTTCATTTTGTTGGTTCCTTACATGCCTTAGTGTACAACAATCAACCAATGAGATGTGGAGACTAGCAAATGGACAACGATGACTTAACCATGAGGATGACCCACATGAATTGTTCACACATCTGAAATAATGGGCCACCGTGCATCCTTATTTTTACCTCCTAGTGTTTTTTCACCAGTGGTCACATACATTTTACTCTAGTTATATGAGTTTTTAGGCTAGCCTAGCAATTCCCTTGGGTGCAACATGGCATAGCTTTGATTCTACTCAGTGATTAGCACAGTGTCATAGCTACTTACCTACTCCACACATCCTACCCATGAATCAAACATCAACACATGTTGGCAAAATTTCATTGACACATGTTTTTTCAATTTCTTGACATGGCATCAAAGTACACATCGACATGCTAATTTTGTTTAGACACAATGTTTTTCTTTCACATGTTTCCATTGGCATGTCATTGATATGTTGATGTTCTATTAACATATGTCATTTTTAACTTCATTGAAGTTCGACACAGAATTGAAGTTGGTGGGAAAAACCATCTAAAATTTGAATAGCAAACAGACTTGTTTTTTATCCATGGGGATACTATCCAAAAGATAAGGAACCAATTTGGCAAAGGTAACTAATTTACCACATTGCACAAATAGACAATGTGAAAGAATCATGCAAGTAGATCATTTGATTGCTACACCTCCCATTGTCCAATGACTTCCTCTAGCAAACTTCCTTGTCTATGGTTATGTTTCAATCCATGGCTCTACCTTAACTTTTCTGAAAAGGCATCTTTTTACCAAAGCATGTTTCCAAACACACTGAATGCTTTTTGCTTGTTTGGAAATGTAGCTTCTACATTTCAGTTCAAATCCAAAAGGTTGATGGGTGCCAACTTATGGAATTGTCAATTGGGTGTTTGAGTATAATCGATTATTTTGGTAAGGGCATCACTAATTGGTCATGAGATTGGGATGTCAAGACATTTCCAATACGTATTAACAAGGACACCAGCATATAATATCATAACTACTACACGACCATGATATAAAAGTATGGTAAGCATCAATCCAAAATAATGGTGACAGTGAGATTCAATAAATCCCAAAAATGAAGTATAGGGAGACATGGTGAGGCCACCATAGCAAGCAAAGGAAGGAGTTAATGTCATATCAGTTTGTGAAAATTCCTTGAACTACTTTTGAATTACATAATCAAGGATAGTTAGCAAGCCCATAGAATTTAGTTAACAGGGACAATCAAGCATGTAGAATTCCCAAACATTAACACCCTAGAAAAGGCATCACTTTAACAACTGCAAAATTGTGCAAAATAAAAAAGTATAGATGCAAACAATGCTAATGTTAAAAAAGAAACCATAAAAAGGGTAAACAAAGCCTCTCTTTTTTTTAAACAGACATAGAGATAGCCACTTCATGTAGAAACAATAAGTACCTGCTGGTTAATAGGTGCGCCACCATAGGCAACAACAACCCTGACCCCAGTTTGGTAGGAGAATTTTCGAGCTTCTTCATGAATCTGAGAAGGTAACAACAGACTAGGAAATGAAACCATAAACAACTGGGAACGAAATGGAAGAAAAGAAAGAGATCCACATGCAAAATAAGATGGTTCCAGAAACTTACTTGGCAAGAAAGCTCACGAGTAGGAGATAGAATCAGAGCAAGTGGATAAGCCATCCTTGAACCTCTGTATGGCCTCTGCGCAGGAGGCCCCTTCATGATACCACATATAATCGGGAAACAGAAAGCTGCAGTCTTGCCCGACCCAGTCTGTGCACAAGACATCAGATCCCTTCCCGCAAGAGAGATCGGGATTGCATGCCGCTGGACAGGCGTTGGTTTGACGTACTTGCACCTCCTAATGTTCTCGTTAAGTGCATCGCCCAGATCAATCTCCCCAAACGTGTTGGCTGGTGGAGGCACATTATCCCCGCTTGTTTCTACAGGGATATCCTCATAAGCATCAAAATTGATGCCAGTATTCTCTTCATCAAATGCCAGCTCATTGTCATCTTTGGCAAAAGGGTTTGCTTCCCGCTCCCTTCCACGGTTCCATCCGCCAGTCCTACTGTTCCATCCACCACCACGATGACCACCACCAAGACCGTAGGAGGAGGAATCACGGCCAGGAGGGCCAGCACTCCAGCGGCCAGAACTTGGAGTGGGTGCTCCGAAAGCAGACTTGGGAGGAGGCCCACCAGGAGCATCGACAACAACAACGCCACCAGAAGGACCCGCGGGGGATTGGGGGCGGTTGCGGAGGTGGGGAGGGACGTAGTTAGACCTAGCAGGACGGGACAAGGGCGCAGCGGTGTCGGCGAAGGTGGAGGCGTCGCCCCTCTCCGACTCGGAGTTGGCGACAGAATCAGCCCATGATGGTCGCATAATTGGACGAACCAGACACAAGGGGAAAAGAAAAACCAATCACCGCAGCAAGGAAATCGAAACTCTAGGCTCAGACCGCAATATCTCCACCAAAAATCCAAAATCCCAGATTGCTTGATCGATCGATTTACTGCAAATGAATAGTGAGAAACAGGGCAAAGAGAGCGCTCGTTGTTTTCCTTGAAACCTGTACAGTTATCGAGGAAGTAGAAGGCGAGAGCGAATGACGTACCCTTGACAAAGGCAACGCAATGGCAGACAGGAAGGAAACCCTAGAACGGGTAATTGATTTCTTGTCCGAGAAGGCGACGATCGAATCAGATGAAAGCGAGAGCACCAGGCAAGCTGCACTTGAGCAATTCCCTTCGTTCCTTGCTCTTTTTTCTCCACTGACGGAAATAAAATGGAAAACAGGTGGCAATTATGGTATTTAACTCATGCACGATGGGACTTAGCTCGGGCTTTTGTAAAAAGGTAGATAATTAAATAAAATTAAGCAGCCTTCCAATATGAAAGCCTAGGTGAAACGAAAAAAATAATAAAAGTAATTTTAATTGATCAGGAGATTAATTAAGCAAAACAAAAATTATAAATAAAACAAATAATACAATATTCAACCTCAGACCTTAGAACCAATGAAATAAAGAGAACCAAGGTTACATCTGTGTATCTTTAAGTATTTTACGACATCCATCCATTATCATGAATACTTGCAGTATTTTTAATTATGAGCATTTACAACTTTATTTTCCTGTTTTAAGAAACATAAAATTTACACTTTCAAGCTTTTTAAGATGCCCATGGCATCCATCTTAAAAAAACTTAATTCATCTAAAAGGCTTTCGCCACCTCGACAAAGGTCAAATACAAGCAAAACTTGGATAGGGACGGCAATCGTACGGTTTCATTTGAATCAGGCACACGATTCAGATCTATATCTTCTTGTTTTTTAATCTGAGTTTGAGTTTACCTTAACTGAAAATCTAATTTTGATTGAGAATAAAGAATATGAATCAGTTTCAATTATTTGTATTATTCAAGCATATATATATATATATATGTACATATGTAAGGCTCTAACCCAAACTCATCAGTACTGTAGGTTTAACTAAGTCCAAGCTTTAATTAAACATGACTTACTTAATTCCTACAATATTTGCTTAACTTTTTTTAAAGTAGATCTTCTATTTTTCAAACAAAGTTTAATCATTAATCGTTCATGGCCATTATTTTTTTATTTTGATAGTACATTTCATGGTTAAACAACCACAGAAATCTAATCCACTTTTTAGGAAGAACCCTAGCGATCGAATCCACTGAGTTATGTTAAGGTATTGTTTAGACAAAATTATCATTTCCATAGTATTTGTATATCGTAAAGAAATGACAGAAAATTGAATTTGAAATATTTGTGTAATTACGAAAAATAATAGGAAGTTGAAAATGTAAGACTTTTATTTAGGAATAAATGGATAAATAAGATAAAAAAAATTTAAAAAATAATTTTTTTCAAGGATATTATTTTAAAATTAATTTTTCTAAAAAAAGTATAAAACAAATTTAAAATTCATAAATAAATAAATAAATAACCCTACACATTCTAATAAATAGGACAAAATAATAACAACATTGTTCGTCATAAATTTATCAAAATACCAACATAACATTATTCATGTTACATGCCATTTCTTTGTCACATGGATAACATTTGATCAGTTGCTCACTTCTTTTGTTTAATACTTAAAATATTAGTACAATGTATTTCTTTTTCTTTCTCAATAACGATAAGAGTTTTAAAAGGTTCATTAGTATCTATTTCAATTAATTCATCTATAAGATCTTCAAATAAATCTTCTTATAAAATTTTAAAGTAAAAAACATGCTAAAATAACATTTGCTTGTGTATTAAATAAAAATAATATATATATATTGTAAATTGATGTTTTATCACTCTAAATATTTAAGAATGTCTATAATTAAATTTTTTTACTACATAGTTGAAAGTTGATTCTCATCATACTTTAATAAATGATAATGAATACTTTAAATTGAAAAAATAAACTTTGATCGATTTGAAAACTCTATATCAACTAAATAAAACTTTTTTGTACGAAATTAACAACAATTATTCTAAATGCAACTGCATATGAATACTTTACATTCATAATACATGTTATGACATATCTAGCAAGACTTTTAAGTGCATTTGATCAAAAAGTTGTATCTTAAAGAATTCAAACATCTGTAGTCAATTCTTATCGTCCATTGATAATATAAGTAATGTTCATATTGAAATTACAAGTAACTAATATACTTTTGTTCAATTTTCCTTTCTTATTTCTAAATCTTACATTTTTTGTACAAAAATCGTTGCTTTAACATGTATATCATCTATTGTGTTAATGCAATTTGTATAGAAAATAATTTCTCAATGACAATATTATAGCAAATACTGAACTAAAAGAGAATATCATATAAATAAGACCTTACCTTAACGATAAACACACATACATCTTTTCTAATAAAACGCAACTAATTTAGCAGGCTTTAGTGACTTGCAACATGTTCCATCACCTTCAATTACTAATCATCTATCAATATTATTAAAGAGCACCGTCTATGTTAATCTTACTGTATATTAATTTTATTTTGAGAAGAAAGAGATCCATCATTTTTGTTTTCAAATAACACGCAAATTATTTTGATATGAATTCAATGCACTAAACTCAGATACAAAGTATGCTTGGGCAATTAAAAATTTGAAAACAATGAAGTCCACGGCAAATTTAGAATGTAAAATTGTCTTTCTGCACCCTCTATTTCAACAATTTATAACTTCTAATTCACAAACTTGTAAATAACAAATAAATACTCTATAAAAACCTCAGGAAGCCTAAAAAAATAATCGTATGCAAGTCTGTAGTCAGGAGTAGGCACAAAAATTTCTCATAAAACAGTGATGCAGGTAGATTTTGTAGATTACAGCTTGTGACCACTCCCGATTTGAAAATTTGAAGCTCACATTGTATGGCACCAAAAATTATGTTCAAGCTATCACAAGAAAGTTTTTAAGAAACTTTAACTTAGAAAAATATCTAACAAAGAAGGTGCTGGACAATTCTATAATGAAAATTAATCTCTTTAGGGGCAGTTGCATTCAAGATAGAATGCACCACTAACTTCAAAACTCTATGTCTCCTTCTATTCAACTCAGAATTTCCTGAAATCAGCATCTATGGAAAGCCTAAAGGGAGATCTTTCCAACAGGCATAACCATGCATAGATTAAAACATCAGAAAATCAAAACTCTAACTTTCAAAATAAGAATCTGCACAAAACAACGATGAAACATCTTGGTAATAAGTCCAGAAATGTATCTAGAAATTATGCATTCATTTCCACACACTTCTACCCTAAATCTACCACCACAAAATCTAACACACTAAAATTCGCACCAAAACAAGGTAAAAACACTGAACCCAAAATAGACAAACGGACTGTCGGTAGAAAAATAAAAGAAAAGTTACCTTTAAGAATTAAAATATGAATACCTCCTAAAATCTAACTCAAGATTACTACAAACACAAGATTAAATTACTGTAAGACAGAGTATGACAATATAGAATTCTGTATTTAAACTTCTTAATCTATTTTTCACTATCCGATTGCAATTGTTTACGAAAGATTCAACACAAAAATAGATATGATAACAAGATGAATAGCTACTATAATACCCAAACAAGCTACTGGAGAAATAAACAATTATAAACAAACAAACAGATGAATAGAAAATAAATGTGTGTTCACTTGGTCGTCAGTTGCATTCGTCTCTAGCAACCAGAAGATTAATATATATTCGTCAGTTGGAGAAGAGAGAATATATATATAGATGTTAATATTTAGATCCAAAAGATCTATATAACTAACAAAGTTTAATAGATATTTATTTTTTACCAAAAACAAAATAAAACTGCTACACCATGTTGGTTATAGCACCTTATAAGTCATCCACAACCTAATTTTGCCATAACTATGATTTATGAACATGCAAAGTAATTTAAGAAGTTGACATAAAATTAAAATGATAAAACCCATTCTCTTATAGTGAAACTGGAATGTCATAAAAAATCATCATACCTGTTGTACATTGAATAACATCAGCAGGTAGTATTTGTCAACTGCAGTATACACACAAGTGGAAGTGGAAAGCCAAACAATACCATATGTTAACTACTCTAACATGGTTTTTCTGTGGTTCTACTAGAATTGTATAAAGCCATAAATAATTATTGTACTGTTATAGCTAATTGCAAATAAAATCTCTACAGAAAAAATAATCCACAAATATGTTTGCATCTTTCTTGGATTTATCACTTTTTCTTAAGATACATATTCAAATATAATTTGACAGTAGCATATTTTTATGTAAAGCAATGAAAGAAATTTTTTTTTTACTTGAATGAGCACTACCTACTCAAGCTACTGTATAATCTTATTTTGCATTCGAAAACTTGATTTATATGTTGCCTTGTGACTTTTGTATGATTGGTAGATACGTGACTTGTTTCTGCTATTTTTTGATTATATACAGTTAAATATTGTTATGAGGGATCAGGGGTTATAAGCAAGGATATATGGGTAATTAGTTATATGAATACCCATATAAGTTCTAGCCAATGCAAATGTGTAATCACCCTCATTTGTAATGAATGTAACTACTATTTTCTTTCCACTCACATGTACACTTGAAGCCCTTTCATCATTCAACTCCCACTGTATATGTTTCTTCGTTGGTTGTCTCTCACTCATGCCACAAAATATAGGACAATTAATGGGGAAATAGAAAGGCACAAAGGACACCTGATATACTAGAAGCTATCCAAGAGATGTTCATCTGTAAAGAGTGCATAAAATCAATCATGGGATAATTTATAATTAGAAAGTGGTCATACTTACAATGTCAACAGTTAGATTGAAGAGCCACGACCAAGGAAGAAAACTAAGGCGGTAGTTCAACTGCAACAACATTAGCACACAAGCTAAAATGATTAACAGCCTTCAAATATGTAGGCGTTGTCATAAGCAAAAAACTTTATAGACTAGTCAAAATGAATAAGATATACACAAAATGTTGCAATTCTTTCAATCTATACTTTATTTATACTTCAACATAACACAAGGACCAAATATGGAGCCCACGATATGCATTTGACCTTAGGCTAATCAACACAAGCATGCTATGTCATTTTTTTACAATATTACTCAACCAACAATTGACATATATATCTTGGTTATAACCTCACTAGCTGCCTCACTGCACCAAGTGCAAAGTTCTACTGAGATCTCAGAATAAAGAAAGAAAATGCATCGGTTTCATATTCCAAGGTAAAATCTTAAAGTATGATTTTTATTGAAACATCTCTAGTGATGAAGTTAGAAAGTTTCTGAATAACGTGAAGTTATCCTATCATCTGTATTTGATTAAAGGTCAAATTGCATTTATAAAAGATTATACCCACAAAATGCAATGTTCATTACAATAAGATATGGTCGCCGTGGACATAAATCCCCTCTTTTTATAAGAACAAGTAGGACGACGTGAACATAAACGAGCCATGGGAAGATTTAAAAAGAGCATGACGCAGCTTTAAGTAAATTGAAGGGAAAACATTGAAGAACAGGAACTCTTGTTGGATTGGATTTTCTTTTGCTGATTCAGAGAACACAGGAGGCATTATTATGTCCAGGAGTTTCAGATCAACGAAAAGCTGGAATCTACCTATTTTTTTGACTCGATTTAGGACGAATAAGCCAAAGGTTCAAATTGAAACCCAATCACTTGGTACCGTTTACAGAGCATTGTCCTCAGGCATGGATTTAAATTATAGATCTAAAAATCAATCTATTTACCATTGTAATCATAGATTTAATACAAGTAAAGGTTGACAGATGATATATACAAAAGCATAGGGTTGGGACACAAGCGCAAAGGCGATTTCTCATCGTTTTCAAAAGGACAAAAAATCACGAGAGATCTGATCTTTTATGCGAGAGGAGATAACGAAAAATCATCTTCCCTTATTATTTCTACGTACACAAGCATAATAAATAAAGAGAAAAATTTCTCGTCATTTTCTTTCTTCTTATTTAAACTTTGAAAGCATGGATGAAAATCACACTTGGAGGTACTTTTGTGATGGCAAAGAATTTCTTCTTAGTATAAAAAATATCAATAAAAATCATAGAAAGTTTAAGTTTTTTTTTTTTTTTTTTTTTTTAAAAAAAAAAATCAGGGACAATCACGGAAAAGGTAGAACACTTCCATCGCATTTACACCTCTCGATCCATCCACCACCCAAAGTCCAGAAGAAAACAGGGAGAGGCAGAAAATATCATATACTCCATGAGGGCATCTTGTCCGTCCATCCAAATCTAGACGACGGAAAACGAATGCAGAGATGTTCCCGTTGCCGTCGACAATCCCTGACAGCGCACCCCCACCACCGCCACCCACCACACTCGATCCGCCTGTCGGTGAGGTGCGAAAGGTTCCGGAAGGCGCGCGTTTCGCCCTCGGAAGATGGATCGGGCGGCTCTGGTCTCCGACGACTCCGTCCACGGGCTCCCGCCGTCGTACCACACGGTGCAGGACTATCCGGAGGAGTCGAGCGTCACGGAGCATAGCGGGGGGTGTAGGAACAGGAGGAGGAGCAGGAACGCCAGAGGTGGTGCGGCGGTGTTGGAGAAGGGTTCCGGCAAGGGTTTGTCCACTAGCGGCGGCAATGACATGGTATTTATTCCCTTTTCGAACTAGACTTTCTGTGACGCCGTTGAACGCGCCCACGTTAGATGGAGTTATAGAAAGGAATTTGAATGGTTTTCGTTGCTCTCTCTCTCTCTCTTGCTTGCTCGTCGATTTCTTTTTGGTTGCTTTACTACATTCCGAGAGCTCCCTGCCTCACTGGTGCTGATTTCAGAGAGAACCTTTCCCATTAGTGGTTAACAAATGGCCGTGGCCGTTTCTCTTGCATGTGAATTTCAAGGTTCAGACGCCATACCACAACACCACGATAGATTCAGCTAATCATCTGCTCATGTAGAGAATGATCTAGGAGTGAGGGAAAAAAATTTGGAAGGAAAATGTGGTTGGAAGGTATTTTGTTGAACCGTTGAAGTTTTCAAAATTACAGAGCCTAGTGATGCTTTCGGGTACTGGACTTTCATCATCTACGGACTAGGGTGCAGCACTCCACCTTTTTGCCTAGCAGCACAACACTTGTATTACCCTCCCACAATCCCGTTTTCATGATTTAGGTTGCTTCCATTTCACCCGTTCTCCCACGGTTCAGGTCTTCTGTTTGGAATAAAACTGCAGTCTTATCTTTCTGTGATCAGATCCGTTCTTAGGACATATTTATTATATAAGCAACAACAACAACAACTCATGCCGTAATTCCACTATCTGGGACTGGCTACCTGAATCCCTTTCTTTCTATATATTTCTATTTCTAGTAAGTCTTCAGTTAAATTACATAAACTTAAAATCTTTTGTCACAATTCCTAACCTAATTCTAGGTCTTCCATTGCTTATTTTAGTTTATTCTATACAAATTACTTCTCCTCTCCTTACTGGTGCATCCTTTGACCTTATAAGGATATGATCAAATCAACTAAGTTGATTTTTTCTTATCTTCAATTAATGTAACTTTTACTCTATTCTACTATTAAAAAAGCATTTTTTAACTTATCCCTTCTAGTATTGTTATTCATATATTTAAGCATACGTATCATAGTAGTATTAACTTTTTGCATATAATCATACTTTATAGCCTAGCATTTTGAGCTATAAAGTATAGTTGGGAAAATGGTAGTTTTTTAAAATTTTCCTTTTAATTTTAAGGACATCTTCCTATCACATAATTGGTTGTAAAGGGCTTAAACCTCCGCAAGTGGAGTTAGACATATTTATTACGCCTTCAACAAAAAATGGCAAAGCTTAATTGACTTTTGTGATATAATTTTTTTCTCACATTTCAATCTTGCATTCATTTAAAGCAGCTTGACACTGCACATACAATGATTATGCAATCAAAAGATGTAAAAGGAGATTTTAAACCTGAGATCGAGTCAAATTCAGCTCTCTGCTGCAAGCTGGCAGATCAAAATGTTCAAGCTTCTGAAGCGCCAAAGCAAGATTATATCCATGTGAGAGCAAGAAGGGGACAAGCCACTGATAGCCACAGCTTGGCAGAACGAGTAAGTCTGCTTCTTTATGTATGTTAATGAACTCAAGCTATTTGAAACAGGCTTATCTTTCTGCATTGTTAATTTGTCATTGCAAATTGGATCTAAACTGAGCCACTGATATGTTGTTGTACAAGCCAAAGAAAACCATACCCACGTTTTCTCCAAAAAAGAAAACTAAATGCACTTGTTCATATTCCATTTTTTGTCAAAACAAGGGTGGAGGTTCTTTTGAGCTTTACTTTAGTTCCATTTCTACATCCTGCAAAAGCAGAGATCTTTATTCGGCCCTAAATTGGTGACTTTACAACCATATCTTGGCCCATTTTATTAACTTCTCATCATCCTTGCTTTAAAGGTTCTTTTACCGAAGGCTGACTTAGAGCTATCAAAAATTGGTAGACTCTGCAAGATTGGGATGTAGTATCTCATCATGAAACATGATGAATGTTTATGATCCATATTCTATTTTTGGCTGATAAGCATCTAAGGAATTTTTCTGTTATATGAAAGGCAAGGAGAGAAAAAATCAGTGAGCGAATGAAGATTCTCCAAGATTTGGTCCCTGGATGTAATAAGGTAAACAGTCTTCCTTGAAAATGTTGTTTTCTATGGTAGCTCAAAAAGTACCGTTAGGTGGATAAATATGTTTTGATATTTCAAATTCCATTGATACATGGGCTTTTTGAAAGTCTAATTTATAATCATCATAGAAATGGTTTTTCCTATAAATCTTTTAGCATTTATTGGATACTAGATTGTAGATGTGCCCTTGAATTTTCTGTAACACTATCACCATGCAGAAGCTTCTCTCGTACCCATGGGATACATTGTAGCAATACCAATATGTGAATTTTTTATGGCCTTTGGCTATTTTTTTGTTTCAACCTTCCTTTCTTCCATATTTTATTTTCAAATTGGTGTTCTCCCTGCAATGTTTTTTTGCAGGTAATTGGAAAAGCATCTATCCTTGATGAGATAATAAATTACATCCAATCTCTACAGTGTCAGGTTGAGGTAAACATCACAGATCTTATGCACACGTGGTTTGTTTTTAATCTTAGTGTTTCGACTGGAAATATGCACCATACTTTTGCAGTTCCTGTCCATGAAACTTGAGGCCATTGATTCCAGAATAAACTCTGCAAACGGAGGTTTTCCAACAAAAGATGTAAGATTATAGTTTCTCAGTGATCCTACAACACAACTGCATTACTACAAGTAAAAATGCTTTGCCTTGTAGATAGGAGTTCATACTAATGTTCTGTTTGGTTCGTGTAATTGGGGGTAATTGAAAGTTGGAAAAATTTTGGTCCAATTCTTGGATTTCCACTTAGAAGTAGGATTGTTTCTTCTTATTAGTGAAAATATTACTAAAAAATTCATATGCAGCAGCACAATAAATTATATGATTTAGTGAAAATGGTCTCTATGGATATGAACCAGGAGACCTATTTATAATTTCTCGTGGCACGGATATGCTGAACATGTTTGGTTTTTTAATCATCTCAATTAACAACACAAAATTGCAGAATTCCAGGTGAGTTGCTGCTGATGACTTCATTATAACTATTGATTCATTCATCATTATATTTAAATCTGGATCTGTTTTGGTATTTGTGTGTTTCGTTTCTGATAGAATATGGTTTATTTATACTTTGAAAGGTGAGAATTAATCAATTAATTGTATTTTAAATTCAACATCAATATTAAACTAGCCTTTCATTGCTTTCAACTCAAGTATTCTTAGAATCATCTTGACAATATCTCATACATTGATTTGAAGAACATGTAGAATATTTACGAAAATATTTTTGTTTTACGGGAACTCTGAATTGACTATAGTCCCTGCATTTTTGTTGCATATTTGTTAACTTTTCCTTGAACCTAGTAATGTTCTCTTCCCCTATTTCAGTTTGGCATGCCCACATTCAGCAATGCAGCAGCCGGCTCAGCGTTTGGGCCTTCAAGGGATTATCTCCAGGAATCCGCTTCAGAATGGCTGCATATGCAGGTTGGTGGTGGATTAGATAGAGCTTCATGATTTTGGCTTGATAAGCATGAGCACCTATCTATTAATTATTCTACTTGTTTCAAGTTCTAAGTTATGTTGCAATTCATGTTCAATGTTAGTTTAGAACATCGTCAGTTTTGTTTTATTGGAGACACTGTATGCGTTTCTACTTGTAATTTTTACCTGATTTTTGTGTTAATAGAGTTTGATGGCACTACATAGTTTTCTGGAATCTTTGGGCATGATATGCACATCCGTAGAGAGAATCTTCTTAATGACTCAAAACTAAACATTCGGAAGAATTTATGGCAGTGTGCTTTAATCATTGTTTTATTTGTACATTTGATCTTCTCGGATATCAAACTTATATATGAAATATAAGAAACTTTACTTCTATTTGGACCCTTCTTGTTGTCAATATTTCAGGACTTCTAATCAGCTTCTCAAGGTAGGTCCCGTCCTGATGTCGTATTTTAGACGATAAGGGCTAAACTTGACACCATTAGTGCTGCTTCCCTGCTTGCCCACACCTGCCGTTTTTCTCTGTCCGTGTTACCTCAACCTTATTGCTTACTCCTTTAACTTTTACAAATTATAATTTAAATGAAGATTTGACAAAAGATAGAAATATTTAAAGAAAATGTTTCATAATTATTGTTATCATCTCTCTACGGGAAGTTTCATCCTATGTACGTTTTGTTCATTGCCCAAATTCTCCTTAAAAGAAGGAAGAATTTTATTTTCCTTGAAAATGATTTATAACAACTTACGCTCTTCAACTCGAGACCTAATATTACACGCAAACATCATTTTTAATACAATGTTTAAACTTATATTACCGTTTTACAAGTAAAATGACTGAATTACCCACAAACATCTTCTAATCTTATCCAAGGTGTCCACCGTATGGACGCATTTTTTTAGTAGGCAGGAGCGGGAAGAAGATTCAGCAAGTAGGAGAACAAAATTTTTTTCACATATATCAATCTAAATGAACATCAAGTCGGATTGTTACACATGATGACATTTTGAAGAAGTGGTAACATTCGAAAATACCTACCTACCAATGAATACATATTTATAATGACATATGTGATGATATAAAATTTTATAATATACAAAATGTTTCTAGTGTCATCTACAAAGACATTTCCTTTTGTCCCCATCACATGTATGAGTTTTAATCTCTATGGATGGAAGAACATCTAATGATAGAAAACACCCAAGAATAAAAATGTCCTTACGACACCATGATATGTACCTATTGACGATAACATGTAAACAAAAAAAATCCAATAAAAATTGAGCATTTTGTTATCATGAACAAGTAATGTATTCACATATGACGTTTGAAACGGTACGTCTCATGCACAAGTACTTACCAAGACATGTCTCTTTACTTCTTCTCCGTGACATGAGCATGAGCCTAAAACCAAATGGCGATGGCCGCCGCTGGCGGAGGACGAGAGTTTCACACCACCGTGCCTGTCGGCTCTCTTGCTGTTGGCGCTTGTCATTGTCAAAAAAATGTCAAATGTGACGATATATTTGAAAAGGAAAAAGGGTAAAACGTTCATCCAGGCCTATGAATTAATTACGGATTCCATCTTGAAAGTTGCAAATACTCGGTTACCCACGTTTAATTTCAAGGAGATACATGGACAACATGCATTTCTCAACCTAGATAGAGGAGTCATATATTGTTGGCGTCCCTGAACTTTAGTGTCAGCTTCTTGCTTTAGGCTCCTCACAGCAAAGAAAGTGGTTGCTTTTGATCAGGCTGTGCTCTCAAGCAATAACATAAATGGGTACCGGCTTCTACTGCCCATGCATGCATAGCATAGATCTGATAAGTTAATCATGAAACTACTTGCACTGTCTTGGCCGGAAATTCTTCTCTGATAAGAGGGAGTCTAGAAGCCGTTGTAGCCGAACTGCACCAGGGCCAGGGAGAAGGGCAGTTGAGTTGCCCACAACTAAGCAGGGATCAGTGCCATTATCTGCTGAACCAGCACACCATCCGCCGGGGACAAACTTACCGGCACCACGGAACAAGAGCTGTTCGTCTACCATGTTGAGAACAGTGTCATTGGGATGGAACTTTCGTGCAAATGGGGCTCTGCTGCTGATCATCTTTGGCATGTCTCTGACGGTGAGAACATGTGGATGCTGCTTGGGAGGGTTGTCCCATGATATGTAGTGGAGGTCACTGTTCACGGTGGTGTTGCGGAACTCCTGCGCATTGCAGACCACGGTGTGGAAGTAGCCTTCTGGTGAGGAGAGGAAGTTTGAATAGTACATGAGGACCGTTCGTGGAAGGTTGTCCCATCCCCATAGGCAGTAATCGATGAAGGATCGAGACAATGCCACCCAAGCTGAGCCTGAAATATCGCATCAAAATATTAAACATGTGACAAGCTACAACGAATATTGTTTGTTAGCTTTAAGAATCTGGAAATGTATGCTGAAGGGGTTTTGAGGCAAGAATAGAAGATCAAAAAGAAGTTTTGAGCTCTACACGATCTTAAAATTTCTATTCTGGGAAAACCAAATTTGTTCTTTCCTAGTCTGAAGATCATATCACACATAAAGGATCATCATCAAAGTAAAAAAAAGGCAATTTCGACGGTATCTCCATACAATATGAATTTGATATTTATGCAAGCCAAAACAATGAAACAATGGGGCTAGAATTATGTGAAAGAAAAGGAAAGATTTCTTTCGTTATTGAGCCAAAAAAGTACATAAAAGACAAAGCTCAGATACAAATAGTATTGAAGAAATGATTGCAACTCTTAGCAAATTGTTATGTATAAAAAAATAAAATCAATTAAAATTGAATTACTATACCTGTACAAACAGACTCGGCCAGTGTCCACATGAGTATAGAACTAATACTTTTGGAAGTGCACATTTAACCTTTAACATTTCGTTAATCACATCTTTTATTGCTTTTTTCAAAAAAAGTATGAAACATCCAAGGTACATGCATTTCCAAAGAGGCAATAAAGGGATGAGAAAAGTCGGTTCCATAAAAAAAGCTTTTACCCCAAAACCAAACAAGCTAGCATGCCCTACCCACATCCTTAATCCTAACTTGAAGTTGCATCATTAATTATAGGTTTGATTGGTCAAATATGAAAATCCATTGTACAAAGTGAAAAAAAAAAAATATAAATCACCCAGTACATTCCTAAATTGAACTCAGTATGCAAAAAGACTACTAAGGTGCTTAAAATCAACTCTCCATCGATTTTGCTACATCATCAGAAGTTGCAACTCTGTATTGGAATAGCAAACATCACATTCCTGTCATCTAATTGCTTATCCTATCTTACATCAACACCCATAAAAAACTAGCAGAATTTCCTCAAAAGTTCCAGATTTTAGAATATCTTAAAGTCACTTAGAATAGAGCAACAATAGAATGTAGGGAATCAAACATAAACTGAGGAAATAATTGTTGTTTGAATCTTAGCGATACTGCTGACAAGTGATGTAAAACTAATTTCCAATGATGATGTCGAAATGCTTGAAAAATCAAGCTCAAAGCATCATCCTTAAATTTATAGAGTGATACCAAGAGCACGTCTTTCATGTTAAATACTGTATGATCGCCAAAAATCAGCAAAGAAACACTGAAAAAGTACTGAAAACTTCCAATCATAGTTTTCTCTCTGCAACAAGTGTGTACATGTTTTATATAGATCACTATTTCCGAGTATAAAACATGATTGGTAACACTACTACTTCATATGGACGAGTGTGATTTACCGGTAAAGGATTAATGAACGCAAGTTTAACCATAGAAACAAACAATCTAGAGAAAGAGGAATGGAAGTTTAGGAAATTTATATTAGAGGTTTCACCTGTAAAAAGTTTAAACGCAGTAGGGATGCTTCTCTTCTGTTGAACCCAAAACACATCCTTTTTCCGGGAAAGATACAACCCTGGATCGACAATGATAGGCTTTGCCCTATGAAACCTACCAATCACACAAAACAAAATACTCGAACCTCCACGAAATCATAACAACACCATAAAAACAATAACAGAAATCAAAGAAGAAAGAAAGGAGCTTTTCTCTTCCAACATACGCCTTCCAACCAATGTTGCTGGTATGATCAATGAAGTTGAGATCTCTTGGCAGTCGAGAGAAAACGTGCAGCAGATCTGGCCAAAGGCGGAAAAACATAAAATCAATCGCTGCGCCAAAAGAGGAAAAAAAAAAGGAATCCCAGACGCGAAGCCGAGAATCTCACCATCTTGCGTGACAAGTGGGTAATCAGTAGCACTGAGATTGATGAACCAATCCCAGTCCCCTCCTTCCCGGAGCAAAATTGCAGCAGCATGGAGAGTGTTGGCGACCATGGTAGGCCCTCGATACGTAACCAGATTAGACTTTTTTATCACCCACACATTCCTAACCTCCGTGAACACCGGATTGCTCTCCACGAACTCCCTCAACTCCTGCCTCTCCGTAACCGACGCCGCAAGATCGAGATGTACGACGTACCGGTTCAGAGGGTGGTAGGCCGCCATCAGAGTCCTCTTCAGCGTGTCCCCATCCCCAGCCGACCCAGAGATGAGGTAGGCGAATCTGGGAAGAGCAATTCCGACGTTGGCGGTAGCGGGGGAGACGGGACGGAGTTTGGACTCCACGAAGACGGGGGAGAAGTGTGTGAAGGGGAGGAGGAAAATAGGCGTGAAAGAGGTGGTGGTGGAGAAGAGGAGGAGCAGCAGGGAGAGGAGGGACGCGGACGCCAGAGAGAAGATCCATTTGCGGTTCGGGAGACGGTGGCTGATGAGGGTGTGGAACAGGGGAGCGTTCTTCATCGGTTGGGAAAGGTGGGGGAAGATTGGATTTTGATGGGCGCAGATCAAAATGTAGGATTAGGGTTTGCCGTGAGGTCGGAGGACGACGAGGACGACGATTGTGGCGGTGCTCACGGCAGCGGTTGCAGTACCTTTGCTCACCTCGGGGAGCAGAGGAGAGAAGGAAGGGGGTGTTTCGGGAAGATAACTGAGGAGTATTAATAGTGGGGTCGTTTTTCTTTTGAAAAAAAAGATAGAGCAGTAGTTTTTTATTTGAGTTCTTAAATTAAAGCTGTTCGTACTCTAATTTGTATGCCTAGATTTTTATATTCGTATGTAGTACGTCTTAGATAAAATATAACATGTTACGTTGAATTGTCATATTTAATCAAACCTTTGTTGAGTTCAATAAGAACTATTCGACGCAAACTGAATTTAAATTTCTCAGCCTTATGTTACGTCTTTAACGTTCATAGACCCTACAATTATATTAAGATTTTGGCTTATTTCTACACAGATCACAGCAAACCCCATCAAAAAAGAAATTAATTATCCTTAACCAAAAATAGCAGACCGTCCAAGGAGTATTTAATAAAATGTGGTTCGCTCGACTCTTTTTATTAGGATAAGATAATCAATTATGGTGTAATAGGTTTTTTGATTTGAGATTTGTTTATGTTTTTCTCACTGATAACTATAGTGAACTTTCTGTCAAATCATAACAATATATCAATATTTTAATCTGGGTTGACTGCATTACCTTAATTTTTATTTGATCGTTTAACATTAAGATGGTTATAAGCTTCTTCAACGACGACCAAACCACTAATCTTTCCTACCGTCCTTCTTCGTTCACGTAATCAATTGCAGGAGCTAAGTTAGTTCAAAATAACAGTATTTGTAATTTTTATTAAATTTTAAATTATAAAAATTACTCCTGTTACGGAAGAAAAACCGTTAACTTGAGGACACGCGGGCATCGTTTTCAGCGGCTGCGAGGGTTTGCTGCCGCCGCTTTTTCGGTTTTCCGATTCCGCTTAGCGCATGAAATCGTGAACGCCTTGCCTTCTTGGCAACGCATGATTCGCGTTGTTTCTCCAACGTGCAAGTGCTCGATATCTATACAATAATTTGTCATGTATGATGTCTGATCCAGATCCCCCTCCCCGCTTAATGACACCATCCCAAGTGATGGTTCTGTTTCAATATTTTACAATGAGAATATTTGTATTTAAATGAGAACCCAATTTTCCTTCGATGGCTACCATTCATGTTACGTAGCTTCTCTTATGGATGGTGTTCGGTCGTATACAGATGGCCCTAAGCACATCTATAACATGAAGGTTACTACTAAACGCAGATAGCTGGTCGAAAGAACTTGTTAATACATCATGAATATGAATATTAAAGATGATAAATTGTTAAAAGCTACCTTTTTAGCAATGTGTGGTATTAAACATCAGGTGCAATGACAAGACAATGAGAGGATCATCTACATTCGTGACAAATTGAGATGATGATAAAGAGTCACGCCACAGGAACATTGTACTTTCACAACATTAAAATCGAACAAGGTAGTCGCTTGATTAATTTCCCTCTTTTGTATGTTCATCGTCTTTTAAGGATGTAGAGATACGATTTGACAGTGCATCCGGCAGACAGACAAGATGGAATGAATAGCAACACTTTAATCCTGAATGGTCATCAATCGCCATTGTCAGCCAATGGCCATTCTGATTTACAGCACTCTAGTGAGAGCAGAAACAGAAGCAAACGAAATTTAAATAAATACACAGATCAAAATTGAATATTTAACTCAAACGAGGTACATTATCGTCCTGAATTACAAAACATTAAGCAACAAAGACGATGCTTTTCGGGAAAGGAAAAAAACCGAAGGAAGGATACATAGATAATAGCATTGCTTTTGGCTTGAGGAATTAGCCGGGCATTTCCGCATCCTTAGTAGGGAAATTCCATAATTACTCCACTTCTGTAAGTAATATGAGCTTGCTGATCTTTGATTCTGCAACCTACCAGTTCAAAAGAAATGACAAAAAAACAAAAAATAAGCAAACAGACGAAGGCCACGGCACATGCATATTTTCCTTGAACGTTTGTAACCAAGATATCAGCCCATTATGTGAATAACTGAATATGTATCAAAAAATGGATATCCATGATGAACTTTACAAAAAAGCTTCAGGAGAAGACGGGTGTAATACGAAAGTCAGATGGATCCTTGTAGCCATATTGACTGAAGGGGAGATGTGATGTCCTCTCTGATAGAAATCCAAAAATATCTCAATTAGTTATGCACTTTGCTATCATCTCTTCAATGCCGTATCCACCAAAACATTTCTTCTGAACATGTGAAACCCAGGAAAGCCTTGAAAAATTGGACCAATCCTGAGATTTGCTGATGATCACAGATGTACTTGTACTTGCAGCAATGATCACAGACGGCAGGCTTGTTTATCCAACCCTTGCTGTGCCATAAGGCTTGTGGAGACATTGACTTGCGTTAAACTTGCATTCTTGGATACCGCATAACATAAATGATCAATTATCTCCGGTGAACTAAAAAGTGAGAACTTCAAAAAGGGATTCAATTAACAGCTTCAAAGAAAAGAACTTGAGGTTGTAGATGCCCCCTTACACACATAGAACGGACCTCATCCCAACCACCAATTACCTATATAGGCAAATCGAGTTTGGTAAGGAACAAGCAAAAGCAATTTTGTGAACCAAGTTCAAAATGTGCCAAGAATGCACAAGACGTACCTTCACTGTTCTGTCATCATACAAGAGCCATTGTTCCCGCTCATGATTGTAAGCAAAACAGTGATAATGTTGTCCATAATAGCAAACCTGCATACGGAAAATGTTTATATCATGTTAACCAGGGAAAAGAGAAATGCGTGGTTGAATGAGCATCAACATAAGGCTTGGGAAAAATATCCAGATAGGAGTGATAGAAAAAGGTTGCTGCAAACTTGGAAGAAATATTTTCCAATCATTAGCATAACCCATCAAAAACGTACCATGGAAATTAACACGTGCTTCTTCCCCAGTTCTAAACCCTGATAAAGGATACCAATGTCCAATCCAGTAGTGATGGCAGCTAAAGTTGCAGATATGTCCTCAGCACTTTCACATGTATTTTGCCACCCCAAAACTGTAAAAACAGAAATTCACATTTAGCAGGGATTTCCAATCAATCTTTTAAAAGGCAAACCAATGGTCTAATCCCTTTACTTCAACCCATAGGTTTCTTATGGTTAGACCATGGTTTTCATATGGTTGAATCATGAATTGAGTAAATAATTGATTCAATTCATTGATTAATCAATAATTGAACCAATCAACACAACTTGGGTTGGTTTGGGTTTTAAATCCCATCATTCCAATGGGCAAAGAAATGCAAACCTTTTACTTTGATGCAGCAAATGAGCTGATAGCAGGAACTTACCTGTGGTGAAAACATATGGAGAGCTTGAAAGAATGTGATGAATGTAGTTTGTTTTTCCACAGCCACCAGCTTCACGGTCACAAGCTACTTGGTGATTCATTTCCACCAGCTTCAAGAGTTCATCAAAAGCACCATCTGCACATGTAACCTGAGAAAATATACAATTAGGTTTATTTTTAGGCCAACCTAGTGTACGAGCCTCCCATATATGTGAGGTCTATGGAAGCTCTAATTGTACACATCCTTTTTCAGAAAGAGTAAGGATGAAATCCTATTAAAGCCTGAGCTTCATCCAAAAAGATTAAGATGAGAATACACAAGTGCAAAAGTTAAGAAATGCGAAAAGAAAAATTACAAATCAACTAAATTAGAAGCACAAAGCTGGAAAAGGTTGACAACTAGAGTCAGAAATCATTGATTTGAAAAAACAAAACAAATTTCAAAATCCTTCATTTCCAAGAAAGTAAAAATTATAATTGATCCAAGATTAGTTGCAATGAACACCATATGTGGTACAAACAAAATATGTTATGATTTGATACCATGGTTAAATAACATTCTCAAACTATAAAACAACAATAAATGCCTTAATTCTACTGCGTGGGATCAGCCGTGTGAATTAATTTCCTTCATTTATTTCTATTCATAGCTATATCTTCCATAACATTATATAGTTTCGGGTTTTACCGTAGCTCTTTTACTTTTAACCTACATTAATCCATTCTCCTTTCCTTACAGTTGCATCTTTAAGACTTTTATAGATATGATCAAACCATCTAAAACATTCTGCTCTTACCTCCTCAATTGTGCAACTCCTCTATTTCAAATGAAATCATTTTTTAAAGTATCTTTAATTGTATTAGCACTAATCCATCTTAATATTTTTTCTCAAAAAGATCCATCTTAACATTCACACACTAATTTACGCGTGTTCATGTTTAGCAACCAATATTATGTACCAAAAAGTATGACCAAATGAATAGATATTCTATACAAATTTTCTTTGAGGGCATGTTTGATTGCATGTAACCCATATGTAATGAAATGGAATTACATTCCTTTATTAGATCACAATATGTGGGTTTTTATGATTATAAGATTTGAAATTTGATTACAAGAAATTAAATTCTTTGAGACATCACCCAACAAATTTAATATGATTTTCAAAAAGGTAACTAAATATGAACTTAAATAGTAAAATTGATTTTTTTAATATAACTTTATAATTAATTTATATTTGATTAGCAAACATTATAATCTAGACAAGTAATGTAATTTAATTAGATTATATTAGTATTACAGTTACCAAACAAAGCATCAATTCTATAGGTATTCTTTTATCACATAACATTCTGGATGCCTTTCTCTATTTTATCCAACAAACTTAACTTTTTTTGAATAACATCTATAATTTCTCTATTATTACTTATTATACATCTTAACTAACTAAATTCTTACTTTAAAGATTTCCTGACCATCCAATTTTATGCTTTCATCATTTTCTATCATAGCTAAACAAACATTCCATGTATTTAATCCCTAACCTATTTAAATCCTACGGATATTAATAAATACTAATTTCTACCTTACTTTCATCAACTATCATTAGCAATTCAACGAAGAGCATATACTAAGGTATTTCTCCTGGAATTCTCTTAGTTATTTCATTCTTTATAAAGACAAATAACTAAAAACTTAGAGATGATCTCTAGTGTTTAACATATGTTAATGGAAATTTCTATTGTTTCCCTTCTATAGTTTAACACTAGCTGTTTACACATATCTTTGGTAATATCAATAAATAGCCTGTTAGAACTATGTAATAAGTGGGAAATAATACTACCTTGAAAATCACGTAACCTTTATTTATAGAGGTCTTAATTAGTGGTTAATAATAACCAATCTTCCATCTACTCCTGTCTTTCACTTGCTATCAAAGCCCATGATTTTGAGAGAGAGATCCAAGCTGCCTTTATCACCTTGTTGTGGTGGTGACAACAAGCCCTCAAACCCTACCCATCATTTTTCACTCTATTTTGTTATAATAATAATAATATATATATATTTGTTCATGCATCTTCCCTCTCTCTCTCAGTCTATCTTCCCCACCTCTCCCTTCCACCACCACCAAGCACTTGGATCTTGTAGCCACCACCCCAAACAGGACTACCAAACCCTTTTTAAGTAATTGCTGTCAATGCAGAGTACATATAAGGCCAACAACACAATTTTTGAGTTCCTCTAGGGCCTCTAGGTCAATGCAGAGTACCATCAAGCCTGTTTAGAGCTTTCGACTCCAATGTCTCTTTTGTAGTCAGCTACACTATCATCTGTCATTGCTAGTGATGCCTTAGTTCCACCTACCATTGTTGCCACATCCTACACCTTACATTGCAGCTTTTTTGTAACTCCTCTCCTACTCACCATAAGAGGAAGGGCAGTCAGACCCTGTCAAGTCTTGAGGAAGACTCTGATGGAACCTTGGAGGAGCTTCAATGGACACTTAAGAGCCTCCCGTCAATAGCTCCTTGTGGATGTGTTCGAGACTTAGAAGGAAAACTTGATAAAAAAGAGGAGATGACATATGCAATTCAAGAGAGAGAGAAAGCAGCAGAGATTAGATTCTGGTTTTTTAAGTGATCTGAGAAAAAAAAAAAGCACATGTTTAAAAAAAGGATAGAGAGACAAACAAGTGGTGCGGAAAAAATGTAGATAGAATAAGTCAATAAAAAAAAAAAAATTTAGGAACATTATTGCATTTGTATGTGCAGGTATTAGTGTCTTGCAACTTGCAAGGTTTGTTGTGCAGATATCAAATAACTGCCGTAATGTATTAAATTGTATCCACCCTTCTTTGTGTGTGCCAGCAAAATTGATTGTTGTTTCTGTGTGCAATCAATGTGATTGACTGTTTCACGTTGCTATACTTTTACCATCGCAATTCTATGCTTCCTTCATGTCCTGTGACTATTGTATCCGTCTACTTCCAATTTTTTAATTATCATTTTTGTTTTTAGTTGCAGTTGTGTCTGCCACAAGTTAGATGCTCCAACTTAAAGGTGATGCTAGAGTTATTTATTAATAAGTGGGTGATGTCCCTTATTGAAAATCATGTAATGGATTCATCATGTAACCTCTATTTGTGGGGACTTATTAGTGATTAATGACAATCAACATTCCACCTACCATTGTCTTTCTCATGGCTAATAGGTATTCCTTTTCTAATAACCCCGCAATAAGCAGGTAGGTACTTTAGCATAAGCTTTTTTAAAATTAATGAATACCATACAAGGTCCTTTTTCTTAACTTCCTATTTTAAAATTAGTTGTTTAAGTACATGAATAACTTAGATTGTTCATCCACCTAACATAAATTCAAATGAATAGCTTTCATTTTTTGTGGTTGTGGTTGCATGCCTTAGTCTTTGCTTAATTACTTTTCCCTTTGAAAATTGATTTTCTATTTCATTATATGACTCAACTTAATAACAGGGTAATTATTATAATTTTGTATGCCACCTTTATTTTTAAATATAAGTATTAGCGTACTCTCTCTCTATTCATTTGGCATCTTCCTAGCTGGAAAAATTATGTTAAAAAAGCTTAGTTAACCACCTGATCATTCCTTCACCAATGCATTTCCAAACCTTAATAGGAATACCATCTGATTTAATAGTTTTTCTATATTTCATTTTATTCATGGGTTACCTTTGCCTTAAAAGTACTAACTCTTCTAAAGTAACTATAGTTTTATAATTAGTAGGGCAAATCAAAATTTTCATATAAGATTTTTCTATAATAGTTTAATTAAAAAATTTAACTAAGTACCTACACCATCTATCTTTAATTTTATTATTTTTAGGTACTGTTTGGTTCGGATTATGGGTCCATGATTATGAAATTGTGTAATTATGAGCATAACCAAAAAAAACACTTTGACATGACAAATTGGCAACAATCCAACAATTATGTACAGTGACCTAGTGAGAGGGATTCCATAATCATGATAATTGATATTTCATTTGATTATTAGATTGTGGGTTCGATTTTACATTTTGTTTCCTTTTTTGTCATTTGTTGTGACAACATTTTTTAAATAAAACCTTTTTTTAAACAAGAAATGACATTACATATGATTAGTTAACACCTCAGATACAACTTATCCATAACCTCGCGATCTCAAAGAAAATTGTTGTGATATGCCGTGATTGCAATATGCTGCCATCCACCATATGATAGGAAATTTGTTGCTCACAGCAACAACCTCCACACCCAACACACATCTGCCTTCTTGAACTTGTCCCTAGCTAAGAAGCTACAAACACGTCAATGTTTAAATAGACGAGACAATAATCATGATTGACTTGCTTCACCATATGCACCAAAGATGTTCAAAGGACTGAGTATGGAATAAGGGCAGGCACCGATTTGTAAAGGAAAATGAAACATATTTCTAGGAAAAAATAGGATAGGTTCCATTATCTAGTTGGTCATAATCTGACTCAAACTTGATTATGCATGAGACAAAACAGCAACATGAAAATCAACTAGATGTTAGCCCCACCTCATCTGTGGTGTATAATCTTTATCTAAGATTATTGTGTTCATCCTTAATACGCAACTAAAATTTTAGACTTTCAAACTATAACAAGCTAATGTTTAGATCATTGAAATAAATAATTAACATTTATTAATAGATTTGTATACTTATGGTTCAAAATACTAGATTGATATGATCATGTGCAAAAAAATTAGTATTCTATAGATGCAAATCTTTAGATGGATGGATGGTAAGCCTAAGGGATAAATTAAAAAATGATTTTATTAAGAATAGAGTAGGAATTACACCAATTGAAAATAAGATATGAAAAAATCAACTTAAGTACTTTAATCATATCTTAAGAGACTAAAGTATACACCAATATGAGAGGAGAATTAATTAGTATAGAAGAAAATCAAAATAGAAGTCTTAAAACTACTTGGTTAAGAATGTGAGAAAATATTTAAATTTATGCAATTTAATTGAAGACTTAACCATAGATGAAAATATATGAAAGAAAATGATCCATATGATCAACCCCACGAGGGGATTATGACATGATTGTTGCATTAATAGACTTTCATTCACAAAATGGTTGCTAGAAATTTCCTCTTTGTAAATTTTCTTCCATTTAATTACACCAGAAGCTAAAAAGACAAATCTTGCTCTTATTTATAAGGCATGAGGCTTGATTGGTATTCAAATGAAAGGGAGCTTTGAGGCCTTAAAAGAAATAAAATGAATAAAACAAATCCTCACCAAACATACCATCTACAACATCCAACAAGATCTTGACCTAGATCTGAACTTATAGAAGATGCACAGGTGGTAACCACTTTCACCGAATATTTTGATCAAGCCACACAACAGCACATGAAGGATGGTTTACTTGAAATGCACCATAATTCCAATTGCAACACTAATGTCTAGAATCCATCTCTCTTATACTTTTCAAGGGAATGTAAGGTGATTCTAATTATCAAATAAGTCATTCTAGAAGTTCATCTAAAATAAAAGAAACTCATTGAAGCCATCTCATCACTATAGTCTAATGACAAAGCAAGGAACGACGGAAGCTCACGACAGATCCATATGATACGGACGTGTCATGTATGATTCCCCAAGTAGTAACCAACTGTATGATGCAAAAGCCATCTCACCAATGGTCAGGTCAATTCCACTTTGTGGCCACCCCTTCACCACCATTACAAGGGTATTTGGTTAGAGAAAAAGAAAGATCAAGACCACATATTTTATTTGGACCAGTTTTATGCTGTTAGCAATTTTTATTAAGTCTTCACCGAATATAAACCACTAATTCACAAATTTTTTAAACCACAGAATTTAGTGAGCAACATGACTAACTTTGGGAAAAAGTTAAGCCAGCACAAACCATACAGATTTCATCTATTATGTTACTTCTCTATTCTTTTGATTGTTGGAGGTTATAAAGTTTAATATCAAAGCATACATGCAAACATCATCAAATGACATAGTCTAAACATAGAAATGTTTATCAGGTGTATGGCCGTACCTTTGCTGTACGTAAAGCATTGGCATTGATGTTGTGAAAAAATGACGTATATTTTAGATGCCTTGATTCAAGACCACAGCTCTGGCAGTTCATTTGCTCATATATGTTCATTCCAAAAAGGGTATGTGCTATACATGTAGTGTTTGAACAATCCCAAGCGCTCACACAATTGCTTTCCCCTGAACCAGAAGATGACGTGAATGAACAATGCAAGCAATCAAAAATTACAGCCAACACCTCGGATGCATCATTCATCTGACCCTGCAGATGAGCAATAGTAAGACTAGATATCAAGAGATTGAAAGTTCTAAGAATAATATGTGAGAAACTGAAAAACTTTTTAGGAAGATAATCTAAGATAAATATTAAAGTGACACCCAGAATAAAGTATACATGCAGGAAATTATTTAAATTTTAGTTCTACCTTCTCTGCAAAAAAAGAGCTTTGGCACCCATATTATTTACAATATGTGAGGCATCAGCAGATACATATGGCAATGAATATAAAAATAAGCAGATTTCCGTATTTTAGGCTGATGTGCTTGTATTTTGAAAGAAGTGAAGAAATTTGACATTTCAACAATAACTATTTTTTGTGGTATTCCAACAATAAATCATTAAAAAGCTGCATGTGAAACATTCCCACTAAAAACAAATAATAATAGTTTAAAAATCTCAATGATATCATCAGGTGAGATGCTGATTTGGATACCTCTTGGAAGAAATTGCTGTTAGGATATAAGGTACTCAAAGCAGAACGGAGACATGTAGGAGCAACAGGTTGTCCTTGACTGTCCACAGATGCCATGCTCAACGCAGTAAATATTTCATATAGTGCACATACAACACAAGGTGATCCAACATGCACATGCATTGATGATAACCTCAAGAACTCATCTCGAAATCGTCTTAAATGCCACAGTGACTGATATTTATGGATATAAAAAGAAGAGGTCAAAACTTCATTGAAGTAGACAAATCAAAATGGATCAATAAAAATGAAGTCAACTTTGCGTATTTGGCACAAACCTGGATTATTACATTCAAAAAGCAATTATATTCACCAACTTCATTTTGCAAGCCTGGTCCAACACTACCTTGTTCAGCTAAGGTATTACCTATAGCCTCAATATTAAATACCATGTCACCATCAGCCAACGGATAAACATTTGCTAATAATATTACAACGTAGGAAAAGTATTGTTATAAGCATTATATGGGTCTGGAAATATTTTACAAAAGGCAATGTTGCAGAAATTGCAACAAAGACCAAACTCTGCTTGGCATTTCGTATATTTCTTAGATCATTACAATCATTTCTTAATAAGGAGGACAATAACAATGATATGTTGTCCTTGGCTCATATGAAACTCTGCTTGGCACAGCCATTTGAAGTCCGAACATACATGAAAATGCAGTCATTAAGAAAATATAGAAAAATATATTGAGAAAATGCTGACTATGAGAGCATATTCAGGCATGAACAATAATAAAATCAAGAAATTTTATGTTACAGTAATACATGTGAAAGACAGTTGATCCTTGACACCAATCTTGTGGACTTACATGTATTGACTTACCGTCTATAATATGTCAACATGGTGTTCTTCTATTTTTAAGAATACTACCAAGCTCCCTGCTACGTCTTGCACTCTATTTTATCATATTTTATTCAGAAAAGTTTTCGTAGACACCACCTACCATTAACAGATCGTGGATTCTATTTTCCACAACAGAAAACATCAAATTGAGGTGAAATAACATAAACAAATTATTGGATAACAAATAATAAACTCCATAATTGATTTGTATCACTAAATAAAGAAACAGAGGCATTAGCGATAGTGATATTATAGAGCATAATAAAACTCAACCAGACAAGTCATTAGAGTTGCTTTATATAATTTTAGTAAAAAAGCCATAATGAAGACAATTAAAATGAAAAAGATTTTTTTGTTCTATGAGACTGTAATTCCAGCAAAAAGGGGTTCATGGAGAAAGTTAAAAAAAAAAGATAGGCACGGCTGGTGCTAGAAAGACATCCTAACCAAGACTCTCGTGAACTGCTCTTTTTAGATCATTCTGGAACCTTTCCTCATCATCCTCCTCAACATGCAATTCCTTCAATGACTTTGCTCCATTCTCTCCTGAATACAAGGTCATGAAACAATATTTTATCAGTACGCAGAGTAACATGAAAAACAAGAAGCTACAGCACATTCAGAAAATGCATGAGTTTGAGCAGATTTTATTGAAAGTGGCTTGTATGGTGTCTGACACTAGACAAACATGGATAAGGTAAATCAGATAACGATGGTTCTTATCAGAAAAAAACTTCAACTGAATCCTTTCATAAGGCACTCAGGCAGTAAGGGCGCCTAGGAGGCACCTAGGCATCCATTTAAATATACAATTTTTTCTTTTTCATGCATATATTATATATATTTATCAATACTTAATAATGATATGTAATACTTTCGGCTCTATTCATTCCTAAATAATATTAAGATACATAAATAATCTTAAGATAACATCAAAACACAATTTGTAATAATACCAATATATATTTCAATAATGTATATGATAATATATTTAAGTAATATTCCATCAACGAATTTATATCTAAGTTTGTTGCAAGGAAAAAACATTTGAAAACCTTAAAAAGCGTGTATTTAATTAAACAAATCCAACAAATGATTTGCAAGATAAAGACAAGGCAAGGCAAGCAACTAAGATGTGATCAATTCATGCCTTGGTGTCTAGGTGCTACCTAAGTACTTGTCTTAAAAAGTATGATAAAGCATCAACCAAATGTCCTAACCTGATCAACTTCTCTTCCCCTACTTATCTCCAACAAATTAACAGATTGCATTCCCATATCTTGCCCTTAACTTTTTGCATTTGTGGTGTTGGGGGTGAACCTTAGCACAATGATAAGGTTGTTCCATTATGACTGAGGTCATAGGTTCAAATCCTAAAAAATAGTCACTCCATTTATTGATGTAAGACTCAGTAGAGTTGAATCCTACCTAGGAGCCACAATGGTGTGTGTCTCATGCACCAAGTTTTCCCTTTTTTGGTGTTATTATTGTCTTATCCACTTTTTCAAGCAGTATCCTTTTTTTGAATACATTCAAGAAAGTTTGACTATAAACAAAGGACCAATAAAACACAGGCAAAAGACTATCAACAAATAGCAAAAATCAGATAAGATAGAAATATATCAAGAAGAAACTGGGAATTGGACATACAAAAATTAGGAAAGGAAATAGAGACAAAATCACAATACTATAATGAAGTTTCATGATGCAAGCAACCATTAAGAACCAGCCTCATGTTTGTGTCCGCAGCCCAATGGAAACACCATTCTAATATCACATGTAGGATGTCCTATCAAGTTGCAAAAATTGTGAAATCCACAACAATTCCATGAAAGATACATTGATTTCTTTCTTTCCATCTTCTCCACCATAAATCCAACTACAAGTTTTGTCATAGCTCCGGACATTAGTCTAATTTACCCAAAATTCTTTCACAGTTCCTATCCAATTACATAGAGGGACCATGATATACTTCCACAATTCCTCAATTGAAGGACAATTGGAAAATACCACAAGGATACATTTTTCTTAAGGCTCCTGAATTCATCTTATGTAGGGGCAATCGTATCCCATTAGTCTATGACTCATGACACATGTAAAGCATTATCATAGATTGTTTTAGAGGGATTTCACCATAAATCCTCTTTTCATGCTACTATCCATGGATGAACATTTGTTCGACACTCACACCATGCATGCTTTGTTGATTTAAACATAAAAATGTGTAGGGATATAGCAACCTAGTATAATATTTTGAAACATGAATGGTCCCGAAGAGGAAAGGCCAAGGACTTTCGACTTATCCAGTTATTTCTCAGAGCAGTCATCTATTTAGTATTGTAAGTTTTCTTTGTGAAACTTATGGATGAGAATGATACAAAAATATATATTTGGCTGTCATTTTAGCCTGAACTGCCACAAGAAAGAAAACACATCAAGAACGCATGAAGCAAAAAATCAGGTAAAGAATCACCAGTGAAAGAGTCTATTTCCTTTTTGGCAGCTTCACTTAAGCTTTTGTGTTTTCCACCTTTCATATTCATATGAGTGGATTTTGCACTCCCTAAATCAAATAACAGTGATACAAACTTATTAAAAAACAAATTTCCTTTTGCACAAAAGCAAAAGCAATATGTCCGGGACAAACAGAGAAGTTTTATTTTTTTTGAACAAACAGAGAGTTATGCTCTATTTTCAACATGCAAATAGTCTAGATTCTTTGTATGAAGCTGCTGATTATTGCAGATACCACCTTTGGGATGCATGGCTACATTGTTCACTTTCTGGGGAAGGACTCCAGTACATCCATCTGATAATTTATTAGTACCATTCCATCGATTGTAACACCTGTCTAACCTCACCTCTTGGGTCAGGATGCCATCATGTGATGATGATCCTGGCGACCCTGCAAGAAACAAACATGGAAACAAATTTCAACCCATGTGCTGCAGTCACTAACACATAATAACAAATTCAAGCAAATATAGATTACAGATCTTATTATTATTCCCTTTATTTTCTTAATTGTAAAACTGGCAGCCATAATTTTATGCACTGGCATTTGCATCTTGATATGAAGAAAAAAATGCCTACATCACTAGCTTTCAAATAAAACTGACATATCAACAGAGCTCTGATAACGCATGGTAATGATAATCCAGTGATTGGTAAGATTTTACAACTTAGAAATAGCCAGCGAACGGCAGACCTTTTCCTGTTTTATGAAATCTTATCTGTACTGTAGGGCTTTTCTTTGCAACTTGAAGAAAGCAGGAAAGCTAACCTTGTTTATTTCTTGGTTGAGGGCAGCCATTTGGTTTCTTTGTCCTCTGGACAGGAACTTCAGGGGCTCTACTTTGCTCCAAGTTACTGAAAACAGTATCTTGTGAATGTTTGTGCATCTCTGCATGCTGACTAAAACTTGCTACATCATCCCATGTCTCATGTGTTTCCTGTCTGTGATTTGAAATGACTTGCGAATCTTCTGATTTCTCGTTACTTAGTTTAGAGACTGCTAAATCAATATGTGTAGTGTGTGTGATCTGAGACAATGTAATTTCTGGGAAATGAAAATCACCAAAATCTATTCCTTTTGTAGATGGGGAAGAACCAGACTCTAGCAAGTCCAACCGACCACCTCTAGTTGAGACATTTGAGTATGAAAAAGAGGACCCTTTTGATGTATCTTGCAACAGTGCTTCACTAGCTCTCTTTTTCTGTTCTTCAAGATGCCTCTGCTTTGCCTCATCTTCCATTCTCCTTTGATATTCCAATGTTTCTTCCAGCTTTCTTTCCTCTGCTTCCAGCTCAATTTTCTGCCTATATTCTTCCTCTTGTTGTTGTAGGTATTTCTCCTTTGGAATAAAATCAGAATTTAGATAGCTAGCATCTACAGCAGCAAGAGATTCACTGCAGAAAGACAATAAAAGCTAGCTAATTTACACTTGATTAAGTACCATAGAATATTTAACTTATCTCCATTAAATTATTTACCAAAACTACACAATATGAAAGAACGCAGATAGGTCAAGAAATAATACACATAAGATTTAGACAAAGTCCAAGATTGAATATGGATCCATGGTGATTGTTGATAAAACTCATTTTTCATAGAATATAATAAGCAGAAAATGAAAAGGAAACCTACAAATCTTCTGTGGATTCCTGATGAAAATGACCCTCACCATTGCAACCAGACACCTAAAATTGTATAAGTTGTCAGCTATATGGATAACAAATAAAAGAAACCAATCACATGTAAAAATGAGAATTAAAAAAAGAATAAGAAGAAGAAACCATTGAAGATTTTGTATCCTTGATTTTCCTGTGATCTTTGTTTTTTCTCCTATCCTTTGTCTTCTCATGAGCATGTTTTGAATGGTCACCACCTCCTTTGTTGATGCTCTTTTTAGCATCCATTGCAAGCTCTGCTAAAAAAGCTTCTCTTGCAGCATCAGATTTCTCTTTGGCATCCTTGTCTACCAAATCCTCTAAGCGTGCCTATAAAGGATATAAGTGACACATGTAAAACAAAAAAACAATTGTCTAGAGTAGAACCTAAATGAAGGCAAACCAAAAGAAAAAGGAGAAAAGAAAAATGACTGAACATTTCCCTTTTCCAAGTAAAACAAGTGAAATCTCCTAAGTATACCCTCATGAAGGACTTGACAAGAGGCAAAACAAATCCCTGGTAATCAAAGGATAGAGATGGTCCAAGCTTATGCTCCAACTGCTCGATTCCAGTTAGATTTCGCATTATTCTTGAATCAATCTTACAGATCTGAAAAGGTCAATGAAATATCAATAACAAATGCAAGTCATTCTCAATCTAAAAATATTATCCATCCCACAAACCTCAACAGCTGTATGTTCCTTTTGATTCTGAATAGCAACTTCTATGCAAGTATCTGCCTGATGCAGAAAATCTTGCACTCTCCAATCATTCTCACCACAGTCCAACTCACAAATATGAGATGTTACACTAGATAATGTATCATCGTAACCAAATTGATTAGCATTTAATGACTGTGCTTCTTTTAGTATATTTAAAATGGCATCCAACTCATACCGACTTCCACTGAGCAGCAAATCATTGTCCCGGTTGGCAAGTTCTTCTTGTCTTTTCTTTAGTATGATATCATAGCTTTGGGTCACCAGTATAGGATCTTGCTCTCGTTTTTTAAGTTCCTCAAGGCAAAGACTCTCTACTGAATGCAAAGCCTCTTCATAGCTTAGACGTTCGCATTTTTTTTCACACATATTCTGCAAATGGTAGTAGTCCTTTTCTAGCATCTGAAAAACTTCAATCCCCTGCTGTAACTTTTCTTCCCTGAGACGAGTCCAGCTTGCCAACTGTTCCCCACTGGATGTACCAGAAAATAGCCAAGAAACAAGGGCACCACCATCTAGTCCATTGAGGTTGTTATCAAGATCAGAATTTTCTGCATCACCACAAGCATGTTTGGTCCAGAACCGGCTATCCAAGTTGAGCATTGTTGAATCACAATTAAGAACAATATTCTCAACATATTCACTACCATGGCTAAAACTACGTCCATCATCACCCATGTTATTATTTTCAGAACATCTGGCTACACCACGGCACTGTGCGAGATCCTGTAAGAATTTGAGAACTTTCCGAAGTTGTGAAGATCCTAAAAAACATATACAGATAGGTGACTCATCCAGCCGAAGTTTCATCAACTGAGAACCAGATGGAAGTGCTTGGATCTCATCAATTGCAAACTGTATAACCTTGTTAAGATGACCTGCTGAGAGGCATTTATTCTTGGCAAGTAACTGAAGTACACTGTGGATTCTTTCAAGGAGTTTATGCCTCTCTGAGTCATCAGCTAGAGGCCATCTACATGTTACATCATTGCTTATTGGATGATCAAATTTGGAATGATCATATTCTATTCCTTCCATGGTAAATCCATTGCAGAAATCATCAGCTTTAGCTACCTGTTTTGGAGAAGCAGAAGAATCAGATATGCTTCTCGAATCCCAGTAAACAGACAGAGAATCCACATCCTTACACCTGCCACCAGTTTCAACATCAGCAACAAACTGATTCCTAGACTGTTCATCTTCAAGTGTCTTCACCACAGAAAAAACATCTATAGGCTTCCAATTTCCATCTACAATCTTATCAAACCAATCATCATCAATCATGTGTGGTAGTACAGACTGTAACTTTAACTTAAGGTTTCCCAAATGTTCATGCTCAACATGTTGCAAATGGGAATCAGCATCCACAAATTTCTCATGGCACTTGCAGCAAACCCAGAACTTCCAAGTTCCATTGGTCTCTGCAAATGAAAGAGCCTCTGATAACAAATTTGCTGCAACGTTATCTTTTAAATTTGCAAGGTGCATCCGGAGATCCTGGACCTTCACTTCCAGGAAACCTTCTTGCTTATCAGGGGCCATGGAGTCCCAATATATCCGGACACGATCAATTCGGTCCGTTGAAGACACTACTTTCCTAGTAGTATTCAGCTTTCTCCGCTCTACAAGTCTCTGACCACTTGAAGAAATAGAGGAAGACTCCATGGCTACCTGCTCCTCCTGCTGATATTGCTGCTGTGTTGGGCTGGAGGACTTCTGCTGCAACAGCCTAGCAGCAGCCACACGGACCTCAATCTCCTTACGCCGCTCCTCATGTGTCTTGGTAGCCTTCTTAATCTCATTAGGACGGCGTGCAGACTGCACCAGACGAACCTCCATAGGATCCTCCGTCAGACGTCGCATTGGGATAAGCCGAAACTTCTCCTCACCATTCCCCAAGTTCTTCATCCAAGTAGATATCGATGAAATGTTTGATTTCTGTATAAGGGACCGAAGCTCCTGCTGGACATGAGCAACCCGCGCTTCCACAGTGGTAAACTTCTGCTGGCTCTCATCCTGCAGACTCTCCTTTGCAGGATCCACAGGATTCTCAATAGCAAGCGCTCGCTCACACTCCTGCATCACATCTTCGTAGCCCTGACTATCACTCGCCACCTCATACATCAAATTAGCATAGAAATGTGCGAACTCCACCGAATCGGGAGATAATAAAACAGCCCTGCGTGCCGATTCGACCGCACACCTCAAGTACCTTAGCTTGGCGTTCTGATCGTCCATGAGCGTAGCGACCTTAACGAAAACAGTCCCATGAACACGATGAAGAAGCGCGGAAGAATCCTGGTACTTGGCGCACGCCTCCTTCATAAGCCTCAGGGCCTTGTTATGGTTCCCACGTCGGAGGGCGGTGAGCGCCTTCTCACACTCCGCCTTGACAGCATCCACTGAAATTGGCGCCGATACAGAAGGAACCTGCAGGGCGGCATCGATCCGCGGTACCTTGTCAAGGGGGCTTTGATTCTTATCGCCGTTATCAAGTACGGAGAGAGGAGAAGGGGTGGGCGGCAGGGGAGTGGGGCGGGGTTTGGCAGTGGTAGGGTTTCTCTTCCTGTTCCCCATGGGAAGAGAAACGCTAGAAAATGGAAGGGAGATATAAAGAAGGACGAGTGCTATCCCACCTCCCCGCCCATGGATCGGTGGGGTAGGACCGGAACCGGACCAAACCCCAGGGGCCGGTGGATGGGAAGGGAAGGGAAGGAGTGAGGGGGGGAGGGGGGGTAGGTGTGACGTTCAGATGTGGTCGGATCGACCGGAACCGGCGGCGATCACGAGAAGGGAGGTCTGCAGTGCTGGGATGGTAGTGGGAAGGGAATGGTCTACCACTGCATCCTCTAGATTTGTCGCATTTTCTCTCTCTAGACCTCTCCCTCTCTCTACCTGGAGAATACGCTGGTGTGCTCCATGATTTAATTCCTCGTACATCTTATAATCTAGACTTAAATTAAAATTTCGATAAAAATACCATAAATACCAAGAAAAGCAGATAATGTAACTGTTAATCATTGTGGTTTAGGATTATAAAAAGTAATACTTATTTCTAAAGACGACAATAATTACAGATTTTACAATGCAATTGCATGGCTAAGCAGAAAGAAAAGGAGGCAATAATAATACACCCACTCAAACAATCAAAATATTCTAGAAAATGCTCCAATGCCTGTCGATCAAACGTTGTTACATGCATTTGATAAATTATTTGTTCTTTCTTAATGTAGAGAAAAATTAAATAGAGTGCCTATAATTCTAAGACAGCAAATAATCCTACTCATTCTTGGCAGAAGAAAGATTTTTATATTGAAAGGGAAGAACAAAGAAAAGGAAATGTCGTTGAAGTAGCAAGTCTATATAATTTTGGATAACTAAAAGAAGTTTATCTACATTATATTACATGAAAGTAGGGCTGTAATTATTTATAGCAAAAAAAAAAAAATTGTAAACGTTAGATATATTAACTAAAAATCTAGCAATAACAATGAATATTAGATTTAAAATAAATAGATGTTTTCCTTTTATAAACAATTATTTCAGTTGTAATTTTTATTATCGATAAATTTGAAATTAATGATCTAGTGTTATGATATTTTTTTAACATGAGTTTAGTGCTCACAACAAGGCTAAACTCATCATATTAAGACCCTTATTTTAGAAATAAATGATTGAAATTGAATGCTGACTTTTAAGACTTTCAGATAAATGAATAATTATTTATTTTACTGAATTTTTTTCCCATATATTTGTATTACTTTAATAATAAAATTTTAAGATCATGTCCCTCGCTCCATGTACTTTGTACGATTTAAAGGTGCTCACAGAAATATTTTTTACAGGTACTTGAGGCAAAGGGAAAATGGGCCGATTCTTTTGCGTCCATGCATGCGCTGGTATATTAATAAAGAGTGGAGGGGCTTGTTGATAATAAGGATAATAAATGGATGGCGGAAAGTTTGATAATAATTGTGATTTGATAATAATGGTATAGATTGCTTGTTAAAAAAAAAAAGAATAGTGCAAAATAAGTGTAGACACCAAATGCAATTTAAAAATGGGACGTTTAACACGTGCGGAGATGGATGGTCCCTCGCTCATAAGCTTTTAATTTTCAGGGTGTGCGTGGGGAACGTGCCCCACGTCGACAGAGGAGGGTCAGCTTTACAATACGTATCACAATTATTTATATGTTAAATTCAATATTATTGTAAATGTTTACGTACGGTTAAAAAATATTATAAATACTTATCTTATAATTTAATTACATTAATTTAAAATTTGTTAATGTTGAAAATTATATTTGAAATAAGTCTTTACTAAATTTGTTAATGCCATTATAATGGATTTAATTGACGTGTTAAAATCTTCTAATAGACGATAAATTAACAAAGAAAATAGCTCAAACAAATATATTGTATTTGTAAATTTTCACGCCTCATTATTTTAAATTTATTTACATGATGATTGATTTGTTCTTGAACAGGTTAAGCGAACATTTAAATAAAAAAATACAATTTTTTATTATTATATGTATTGATCAAAGTAAAAAATTTACTTCTTTTGATAATTACCAATTAGAACTTCTTGCTTAGTCTTATTCTAATTTTTTTTTAAAGACCTTTCATTGTCCCACCACCTGAAAATACTTAAGGTAAAGATACTCACATTGTCAACACGTGACTTACAATCTCCATCCACCACCTCTCAAAGTTGGAGTACGCCCACCATTAGGGGCTCACAAGACACTTTAATGAATGATCATAGATCGAACTTTTGCTTATCAATTTATGCATGTGGTAGCCACCATCCTTTAAAAAGGGCACATCACTGCTACCATTTCACATCTAACCAAGGTGCAATGTTGCAATCTCCTGTGGCTCTTCAGATAGGACATCCATCGAAGTTTGCCATATTATTTGCCCAAACCATTTGGATTGTCCTCAGTTGCACTTCCATAATGGCTAGAGGGAAGTCGCAATATCTTCTAGTGGAAACCATTTGAGGAGTAGTCTAAATGCACAATGCTGTCAATAATGTACTAATGCAGTCTATCTTCACAGCCAACTCTTTAATAAATAATTCATATCATGTAGAAAAAGATGTTTACCAAGTAGCAACACACAATTTTGAATGAAAAAATGAATTATAAGTAGACTTGATACAATGAAATGACACAAATTTGCAAGTAGTGTTGCATATTTGGGTGGAAGTGAGCAGTTCAGTTGTGAAATTCCAAAAGCATATAGAGGTAAGGCTGTGTAAAATAGAACTTTTTCAAATTCCGCATTGCTGATGTCTCATGCATTATGTTCGCTCCTTTTAGCTTTCCAAGACAAACAGTTCTCCTACCTACACACAAATATATGATTACACTACTTAGTTCTGTCATATGAACAGCATCTTGGCAGAGGATGCAATTATAAAATGAACTACTTAGTGTTAGATTGCTAACCAGGTAAAACTTGACTGCAAAGATGTGTGGATGGGAGAGCATGATTTTTATTGTCCAATAACTACTTCATTGCCATCTCTTTGAGGACTTAGACGGAGAAGTCGTTTTTATGGCTTTTCTTGGATCTGAAAGCATCGGAAACTATTAATACTATACTGCTGAAGGTCCAAGTGGTAATTTGTTTGAACAAAAAAATAGCATGTAGTTAAATGATAGAGATCATGTCTTATATAATGATTCCAGGTAAAGCTAAAACACTGAAAATGAATGGCAGTACTGAGATCCCTAAAGATCACGTCAAACCAACCTAGTAGAAGAAAGCAGCATCCATAAATCATGCATGGTTCATGCAGAAGATAGGAGGCAAACTGATGAATTACAATGTAAATTCATAATTCATATTATGTAATTAGAAGGCAATGATTGAAACAGCTACACAAGGTAAAACTTAGTAAAGTGAAAAAAATTAACTGCCACGAGCCTGACTGACGTCATATACATAAATGCAACAAGCAATGAGCATTGTATGACCTGGTCTGACAGCTCAATACAACAAGGCGTCCTCCCTTGTTAGTTATGCATTGTACGATAATATAATTATTGTTTTAGACGACATTGTTAACATGAGAAAACAAAAATTTTTGTGGATGCAATATTAAGGGGTGAATGATAATTTACATACATAGGGGCTTCTTCAGAGATTCATTTGTTTTTGTTCTTGTTGATGTTGCTAACCTCTCTCTCTCTGTTGGCGATGTTTTGGACCTGCGGTTGGAACAAAAACTTCATATTTTATTAGTTATGCAGACTCCAGAGAAAACTGAAAAGCAAACTGTAGCATTGAATATAGACGGGTCCAACAACAATGCCATATAAATTTCTGATATTCTGTTTGTTCTCATTTGATGGACAAGGAAAATTTGTCAGATGTTTTGTTAACTTGTCAGATGTGGATTCTTCATTTTTTGCACTTTGGGTAATTGTCGTTGTTTAACCAGAAAAGAAACTTGTCCACATATCATTAAATAAATAAATAAGGGTAAAATGATATAGAGCAAATAGGTGTAGTGGTATTTGTTTTGGAAAGCTTTGGGGAATAAAAAAGTTGGTAATTTATCTGTACTTGAGATAATCCAAACATCTTGTAACATAAAAGGAACTTCTATAATTTAAATTGAATAACATTAGGTTTGATTTTTAACTTGATTTCACTTATTGGCATGGAAATAAAGTTCCAAAGCCACCCCAAAGATTTTGTAAGCTGATTAGAAAACATTTATAAATAGAAAGTTAGATATATTTGTTAAATATTTATTTATTTATTTTCACTGACAAATTATTTACCTATTGAAATCCATTTATTATTTATATACTTATTATTCATGTTTATGTGGCTCCATTGGCATTGTCAAATTTGGTGTTGAATTATATATTTTATATAATTCTTTTTACATATAATCTTTTAAGAATTTTTTAAAAAACTTATAGTATTTAATAATTAATATATTTACTCAATATAAATCAATAAAATAAATGATAAATCACTCCCTCACTTGCAATTTCAACATGCTTTTCACTGGTGTAGAATAATAGCAATTATTTAAAGATGACACAGGAATAAAAAGAATGGAAAGTGTGTACAATAAAGATGCCAACGACGAAGTGATAAAATGTGTGGGTGTGGAGAGAGACCCAATGCATGACGCTTCTACCAATGTTAGTTCTAGAATGGTCTAATTATATGTAACTTGATAATTACATAGGTTGTTTCTTAGATTACTTATATATACATATGAATAGGAAAACATATACTGATAAAAATGGATATGTGTCACAGGCAGCCATATCTAGCAAAAGACTTCTAAGTACAATCTAAATTTATATATTACCAGACTCATTGTATTAAGTTTGGTTTCAGAAAACATTACAACACCCATATATGGCAAAAAGCCAGTAATCACACTTATCAATCTCATCTCCTAATTATCCATTGGCGTTCCTTTCATTAGAAATAAACTTACTTGATAGCTCCTGTAGAACCATGAAATTCAAGAACTTCAACATCACTGGTTGCTTTCTCTGCATGACTTTGGTCACTGGATTTCAGAAGCTCTAGATTATCGCCTAACTGTAGAAAATCATTTTAAAAATACTTAGCATCATATTCACAATGATTACCAGAATCAAAGGAAAAGATATATGTGGTTGTACATTTCTTTCACCAGACACATTTTGGATTTGATTGAATTCTCCTTGAGAAGAGACACTGGAAGAAGAAACTGAATGGCATAAACTGCTACTTGCAAGTTTTTCACCATCTAAATGAGAAGTTTGACTTCTTATTTCTTTTATAAGATGCAATTGCTCAATCTCCTCATCCTTTCTCGTAATTGTGTCTTTAAGTGATGCAACCTGGTAGGATGGATCACAAAATAAAATCACTATATTATGATATAGTTCTTATTTTTGGACAACTTGATGCTAATAGCCAAACAGATTCTATGCATGCTATATAATTTGAATTCAGACAAAATAGCATAAAAGATGCTATGCATGCCATTGCAAATTTAGGCACGAAGTGAAATGAAATAGCTTTTACTCAAGCACAAGCCTAACGTGAACCCTAATAAAACACATTTTGTCATTTTATTATTCATTTTGACAATTGACAAAAGTATCCTCAATGGGCATAAAGTACCATCATTGCGATCTAGACATCTTGTTTTGTTTGAACTATCCAATTATAGACAGAAAGGGGGCTATCTAGGCCTTCCCATCTGCTCTAATAATTCTATATTGGATTTGGTTTCTAGTTTGCACATAATAAGGCTATAGTAGAGGAGTCCAAACAAAAGAATAGACCTTTATCACACATGATTCTAGATACTTTGAGATCTTTTGTCAACTTGTCATATTGTCATGCATGCCTAATGCAATGGAAAACTCTTTATTTTACTTCCCCTCAGTGTGGAGCTTGAAATTTTAGATGTTCGCAATAAACCTGTAAGAGTTGACCTTTCACTGGAATGTTTATGACCACTACTGTGGTTTAACTTTTGGGTTTTAATCATGTGAAAGAAGAAAAAAAGAATGCATAAACATCTATTCTTGTTGGTGTATCAAATTTCCTTCAAAAGTTATGCATTTTCAAACTTATTCATTATCAGATCCATACTTTCTTGAATGCTAGCTCATGGAAATGATACACAAAAAGTTCAAGAATCATAAAGGCAACTATGGAACAACTATGAGCATACTTATGGAGGTGCCTGCCTAGGAAACACCCAGGCTAGGCATTGCCTATGCACCAAGGCAACATAATGAAGCTAGGCATTGATGGGCACACCTCATATATTGGATTTTCTCTTTTTTAATCTTAATAAATATCAATAAGCTACACAGAGTTTTAAGCATTTACATTTGTATGCTAATCATTAACCTAAAAATTTTCTGTTCTTATCTTAATGTTAAATAACAACAATTTGAGCTACAGTATAACTACATGGGGTCAGCTATGTGAATTCTTTTCTTCGAATATTTCTATTTATTGTCAAGTTTTCAATTAAATTATAAAAATTTAAATATTTTCTTACAATTTTTAGCCTAGCAGTTTTAAGCGTACTTCTATGTATTTTTATTTCTTCTGCCCTAAATAATTTTTTCCCCTTAATTAGTGTATTTCTTAGTCTTGTAAGGATATGATCAAACCATTTAAGTCAATTTTCTCTCATCTTATCTTCAAGAGGTGCAACTTCTACTTTATTCCTAATAAAATCATTTTTAAGTTGATCCCTTATAAGTATTACCACTCATTCATTTAAGCATAAGTATTTCAACAACATTAAGTTTTTGCAAATGGTCATACTTACAGTATTTTAAGCCTTAAAGTATAGCTGAGTGAATAGCAATTTTGTAGAATTTTCCTTTTGATTTTAAAGATATCTTCCTATCACATAACACTCCAAAAATATTTCTCTACTTTATCTATGATACTTTAATCCTATGGATAAAAACTTTTATAATTTCACTATTACTATTTACTACAGATTTTTAAAAGTCTTACTGTTATGAATCTTATGACCATCGAAGTATATACCTTCATCATTATTTTTACTTTTATTGAATGTACATTTCATATATTTAATTTTAGAACTAATTCCTAACTTCATTAGCTAAAAATATATCAACAGCAAATAGCATATACCAGGAAATTTCTCCTTGAATATTAATGGTGGTAATGTTAGATATGTATATAATAATGGTAAAAATGTTCATTATGATACATAATATAATATTTAGTCTCTAGAAGAAAACCTAAGAAATCTGAATATAAATGATCGGACACTTTATAAGAATAGGAGAACCTGTTCCATTAATTCCCTCACATCCTTGCTCTCTTTATTGCTACGAGCAGCACCTAGCTCAACTCCTGCAACCCTTTCAGCAAATTTCAAGGTACTTAGAGTCTCCGAATATGATTCTAAGTCTGAATTTATTTGCACAAACATAAGGGTCTTTGCATGTCCGCCTGCACTTTAGATGGATAAAAGATGTAGAACACATGACAAGAAAAACATAAAAATTTTAGTAACTCAGTCAAGACTTGGTGAAAATAAAAGCAAAAGAAGACCTAGTGAACTTTGGAGAAGTTGAGTTAGTTTGCTATTTCGATAGGGCACATGTGAGCTTTTCTGTGCAAGAGCAGAAATAACATCTCCAAGAGCTGACAAAGATTTGTTGATATGTTGTGCTTCTTTAAGTCTATCTCCTGTAACTTCTGAGCGATCAATCCTTTCACTTCCAGCAAGATCTATTAAATGAAGACAACCACGTGATGAAGCTTTAGCCTTTAAATCCATTCCTTGAACATGAACAGTTAAGACACTGCAACCAACAGATATCTAATAAATTGTGAGTCATGTATAATTCACTCATATGTACAAATAAGAGACAGTAAAGGGAACCTATGGGAGCGGCTGCTTCTTTCATTGAGGGCAGTAGCACTTGCAGCTCTATTTGACTGTCCATATTGCATCAATTCAATAACATCCGAGGTTGAATTGACAGGACGCACACTTGCCCCAGGAACAGCAAGTCCATTTGGTTGGGAAGTATTCCGAATTTCAAGTGTATTGCAAGTTAAAAAGAACATAGAAGAATTTCTTTTCCAAGGTAAAAAACAGAGTCACAAACTTGCTGCAAGTTAAAGAGGATGGGGAAGAAATTTCTTTTCAAGCTAAAATAACTTAAAAGTCTAGAAGTGGTCCTTATGAGGAATGAAAAAAGGGTTTCTAGAAAATCTATCATGATTTAATATAAACTCTCTGTAAGCATCAAGTTCTTTGTCATGATTATTCCAAGCAAAACTAACAGAACAAGAGTTGATCAGCAGAAGGATATCTCTTTTGTTGACCATCATTTGCAAGAAGATCACGTACTTGTTCATTATATATCTCAACCATTTGAACTTCAACTTCATACATAAAAGTATTTCTCCGAGTTTCAGAAATATGAAAAAGATCATTTAAAGCCCGATAGTTAACACCCCAAGTTTCCTTTGTTAATGCATCTGGGCCACTCTGCAATATTCACATGTGAATGTTCAATACCATATACAAAAAAGTACCACATAATGTCACATAAATAGAGGGCAAAGTGGCAATGACAAGTAGACACAAGGAAAAGAGATGTTATACCATTGTATAAGTCTTTCCAGAACCAGTTTGTCCATAAGCAAATATGCATATGTTATAGCCATCTAGCACTGATCGTATTAAGGGTTGAGTGTCCAAATATACCTCCTCTATCAAACAAAAGAGGACCATATTTATGAGTAAATTAAATTTAGAAAGCAACACAATGACTAAGTGTAACTTTAAACAAAATGTATATTTTAATATGTGATTCAATAAATGTTATATCATAGAAATTGTACTTGTATTTTAAATGAAAACCTTGAGTAGCAGCTGGACCAAAGACCTTGTTAAACTTGAACATACGATGACCATCTTTTCCTTGTTTTGAAGGATTTGCAACAAGAAGCTCTCCATTCTCACCAATATAATCAATGGTCGTGACCTTTACATCTTTAACAGACATAAATGGCCTTATTCGACAATAAACTCTAATATTTCCTGGTACAAAATCACCACATTAATGGAGAAAGAAAATAGAGGTTTCTTTAAAACTTAACTGAGTTTATTCACACTTCACCTTTTAATTCTTGAAGCTCATTGTAAAATTTTTTATTTTCTTCGAGAACCAGGTGACAGATTTCAGCAGCACCTGCTACTTCTTTATATTTCTTTTCTATATAAAACAAGGATTGTTTCAAGCTTCCATCATATTGTAGAGAGAAAAAAGAAATACTAAAACCATATGTTACCCAAGAAAGTATATTCTTCATTCCAAACCCTTTCTGTATGTAAAACTTCAGATTTAATAGACTCAGATACCGATTTTAAGTCCTGAGGTATTAAAAAAGTTACATTTAGCCATCATTTGAAAGTAGTAAAAGTAGGCATATGTATGCATGCACACCTGCAGAGCTTGTGTATGAAGGCATGTGAAGTTCTTGTAGATATTTTCTTTCTCTTCCAACTGTTTTATTCTTGTCTCTAAAAACTCTTTTTCTTCATTTCTCTTGTTCAATTCTTCTAGAAGAGCATTAGTTTCTTCATTTTTCTTGTGCAACTTGAACTCCATCTCTTTAATCCTCTTATTTAAGTTTTCAAGAATGCAGTCAGTTTCTTGTTTTTTTTCATCCAATTCCATTTTCTTTTTGTTTAACATGAGTTCCAATTCTTCATTCTTTTTGTTCAACTCTTTCAGAAGGAAATTATCTTGTCCATTTCTCCTGTCCAGCTCTTTTCTCTTCTCTTCCAACTCAAACTCCATTACTTTAATTCTCTTGTTCAAGTCCTCCAAAACGTACTCAGTTTCTTGCTTTTTTTCATCTAACTCTTTTTTCTTTTCATTTAACTGGAGCTCCAGTTCTTCATTCCCTTCCTTCAACTCTTTTAGAAGTAATTTTTCTTCTTCATTTTTCTTGTCGACTTTCTTCCTCTTTTCTTCCAACTCAAACAACAATTCTTTGTTCCTCTCTTTCAACTCTTCTAGAAGGCAGTCAGTTTCTTCCTTTTTGTCTGACATCTTTTTCTTCACCTCATCTTCAAGCTCAGCTTTTGCTTCTTTGATCATTTTTTCCAATTGGAGGCAATGCTGTTCATGTGATTGGTTCTTTATCTCTATTTCTTTTCTAAGTTTTGCAACCAAGATATCACTGTCTTCCTTCTCTCTTATAACCCTGTCCAAATCTTGCTCCTGTTTTTTCTTCTCTTCAATTTGTATTTTTGGATGCTGTAAGAAAATGGAAATGTATAAATAACTAGATGATACAATTAATGAAAAGAAAAGAAAAAACAACTAAGAAGGGAAACAATGAGGTTGCACCGAAGTGTAACTTCTTTTGTCTAAGTCTAATATAAGAAACTAAAAATATTCTATTGGAACCATATACGACAAACAGCAATGCATCGAGAATGAAAACACCCTCAAAATAATGCACATCATAAAACGTTGTGCATAATAACAGTGTTTTTAAGTATCAGTTTTCCAACATTTCAAGTATGAAATCCCAATACAATCAATTTCAGGCAATTGTATTGTTCTTGTTCAAGATTTCCCAGTAGAGTGAGTGCTTGAACTGAAGAGGCAATTTTTACACTTGTTTTGAGGAAAACCAAAAGACAGCCTTCATATATCTATAATACTAGAATGTCATATCTCTAGGTGATCAACAGATTGCAAACATCATTTTGATCTGCAAGACATTTCACTTCTGACATGATATCCAAGATTTCTGTGATATCATAATAGTTGATTGTCACGTCTCCAGGTGATCAACAGATTGCAAACATCATTTTGATCTGCAAGACATTTCATTTCTGACATGATATTCAAGATTAATGTGAGCTTACATCTGTGATATTGTACCAGTTGACCTCTTTTAGTCAATTGTCATGTCTCCGGGCAATCAACAGATTGTAAATATCATTTTGATCCACAAGAAATATTTCATTTCTGACATGACATTCAAGATTAATGTGATATAGCAGTAGCCGGCTTCTTTTAGTCAAAACCATAATTATCTTCCTGTTGGGTTTACATCTTGTGTGCTGTCTTTAATCAGTGCAGGAAGCACTTCTTGAGAAATGTCCACTTTTAACCTCTACCTAATAGATTCATCTAAGATTGTGTAACTATATTTAGGTCATTTAAATAGTTATATATTATCTTAAGTTGAAGCCTTGAAGGGCTACAAGTTTGGCAATGAAGCAATATCCCTTTTTGAGTTAGCAGGGTTACCCCCTTTTAACTAAGAAAAGGAAAAAAATCCATCTATATGTACTGAATTCACTGAACCAGGCAAATACTTGGGTTTCTGTGTGATTCTACTTGTGTCTAACTCCATGTGCTTATATTTTTGTCCAGCACAGACATCTAAATTTGGAAGGATCAAAAAGTTTGGCAATGAAGTGGTATGCCTTTTTGAATTAGGGTGATTACCTCCTTGTAACCGAGAAAATGAAACATTCCATCTATATCTAGTGAATTCACTGAACCAAGTGGATCCTTATGTTACTGTGTGATTTTTTGTCTCTGTTTGTTCATCTTTGTATCCACATCCATTTTCGATATATACAACTTAAAGAAGGTAAAGCACTGGACAAGATCTTAACATGGATATATAAGCATATATAGTACTCAACTATTGTTGTAAACCAGTATAGAAAATAAAGTGCGCTATATATACTCTGCAGTTTGACCAGCATTCAATAGATCTACCATACACATTCCACAAATCATAACTTAGGACATATCTAGTAAAATTACATATTTTTAACCTCTGGAAAACAACATGATCACCATGTGCAAAGTAACTTTCTACTCATTTTATGCTTCATCAGTAATTGGTTTTTTCAAATTGGTTGGATCTTTCCCTTGTACCCTGCAGTTTCCTTTACAACTAAATGCTATCAGGAAGATGTGGTCTCTCTATTTCAAGCTTGATAAAAGCAAATACTGAAATCTACGTCCTTAATTACAGTGTTCACCATGTAAAGAGGTATGAAAGCAGTGGCAAGTCAAGTTTAAGGAACTAAAAACCAGCGAAATAAATGTAGATTTTTTCTTTTACTTGTACATCTGAATTAATCTGATCCCTAGGTTGAGAATCATACAACTCTTCACGTCTGAATTTAAAGCCCAATAAAATACATTAGCTATAAGGAAAAGGCTCACAGAAACAATATGGAAGAAAAATAAACACTGCATCATATTTTCTGTTAGTGCAAGCACATGCATAGCATGAAATAGTAAGTGGAGCAAGATAGTAAAGATAAAACAAAATGCAAAAGTCAAAGATGTAAACGGAAATAACTTTTATGACAATAAACCATAATCCTACAATGTAACGCTGATCACATGAATCTTTTTCTTTCAAGTATTTCTATCTATTATCAAATTTTCAGTTAAATTATATAAATTTAAATCTTTTCTTACAATTCCTAACCAAATAGCTTTTATAATGTTGAAAAAATCAGATGGAAGATAAGTCTTTTATCATCTAGAGTTAGATTTTGAAGAGTCTATCACGAGAAAAACAAAGAAGAAATTCAAGGAAGCAAATTTTTTGTACAAAAAATGAGCATCAGTTATAAATCTCATCTAAAACGAGGTCCCATCCATTATATCACACTAAAAGGATTGTTATAGACTAGATCAATATTTGATCAAAAGACTCCACATATATCTATGTATTTCCAACATATCTTTATATATTCAAAATAGAAGAACAACTATTATTCATCTAATTATACTTTATGGTTCAAAAGGCTGAGTCGTAAAGTATAAGCATATGCAAAAAGTCAATATTATTGATATATATATGCTTAGATAGATGACATGTAATACTATAAGAGATAAATTAAAAAATGATTTCACTAAGAATAAAGTAAGAGTTATACTAATTGAAGATAAGATAAGAGAAATCAGCTTAAGTGGCTTGATTATATCTTTAAGAGACCAATGATGTACTGGAAAAAAGAATTAATTAATGTAAAAAAACTAAAAGAAGTATAGAAAAGTCTAAAACTACTTAGGAATTGTGACAAAAGATTTAAATTTATGTAATTTAACCAAAGATTTGACTATAGATAAAAATATATGATAGAAAAAGATTTATGTGACTAACCCCACGTGGTAGGATTATAGATTAGATTGTTGTTGTTATTAGAAGTAAAGAACATTGAAGTGATTTTATGTCAAATGAACAAAGAATTTAGAAAAAAAAATTGAAAATTCCTAATCCTACGGTAACCAAGAACACAACATAATTTTCTTCCTCCTCCATAACTATCTATCCACGGTATTACACATGTAGAATTGCATGTGCTTTTTGCTAGTAGAAATTACATGATTATATTTTTGCATCTGGATGTGGCGTGAAAATTAGGTGAAGTGTCTGTTTTTTAACTAACATAAAAATTTGGTTTCTATGCCATAAGAAAATGCAAAACCAGGAACTTATCAGATATTCTATAATAGTATGGGTAAAATGATCTATGGTTTAGCAAGCTGCAAGAATTAAACCTAACTACATTGAGTTAACCGGACAAAGTGTCTTGTTTGGCACATTAATTACTCGAGCTTGGAAGTTGTGCATTTGGAGCCCAACAGGTGCAGAACTTAGAAAAAGAAACTGGTTCAATTTGGATACAGGTAAATGATGACCTGAGATGGTCAAAGAGATCAGGAAAAAACAAGCAATAAAAGTTCAATACCTTGTTAAGGTTAAATGGTGAGTTAGGATTCATAGTACCAGACCCATCATGTGAGCCCAGAGATGCTGCTGCTGAAGTTCCAACTTCTGCATCCTGCAGAAAAAGACCATCAAGCAAGCTTATGAATATAAAACTAATGTACAAAAAGGGAGTTTAAACACCATATTCAATGACTCGTGCTCTAGAATAGACCTCAATGAAGTGTGTTAGTGTGTCAGAGTTGTTTCTATAAATTGAAAGCAATGTTGTCACGACTGAACTAGACATTGAACAGTTTTTGAGTCTGATCTAGTTCAATCAGTTTGTCCATATGACATCATAAATACATAGTTAATTAATTATAAGAAAAAAGGAAAAATTTTAATAAAAGGAGCACATACAGAAAGTCATTAGAACATCTTCTTAAATATATTCATTATTATCATACCAATAGAAAGGAAAAAAGGGTGGATGGTTGGGTATTAGGATTTGTAAAATTAATGAACTGTTATGATCAACGGTCCCCTTCAAACTGGTTTTTAAACATTGATTGAAAGCCCAAGTAAAATGCAAAATGTTTCTACCTAATTATCAAAAGATTAAGATGATGTCTTTGTCAGGTTGCAAGTACCTGAGCTTCCTTATTGATCACTGTTGCAAGTGCTTCAAGCACTCTAATTCTTGACTCATACTTCTGCTCACGTGCTTTATAGAGGGTATTTTGCTAAAAATAGAAACTGTAAGTATACTTACAAAAGGAAACATTCAATAGGTGCATTGGTAAGTTACTCTTACATTTCTTATGTGATCTGCTTGCTTTGAAATTCGACGTTCAATCTCTTGAACAACCTTCCTCAATAAGCATGCCAGATTCTACAAAAAGAGCAAGGAAACACATGCATTTTCTTACTTCTAATTACAAAGGTAATTAAAAGAACAAATAATATTAAGAATGACACAACCATGCATTTTCTCACTTCCATACATCAGGAATTTCCCCGCTCTTTCTTTCAATACTTTCATCAATAATTCCATTAACAACATTCAATAGCAACTGAGTTGGAGCATTCTGCATGAAATATCCAACACATGAATATGGAAAGAGAATAAACATGGGGCTAATTCAGTAAATGAATGAAACATACGTCCAGAGTGTTTGATTTCATCATCTCTGAAATCTTAGAAGAAGGAAGTTCTGAGTAGCACCCTTGCTTTGGTTGGAAAACTTCATGAAATTTATGGCGTGGTGAGGAGACAGATTCTTCTAAATAAATAGATAAACATAGAATTTTAAAATCTATTTCTTCAGTAAATCAACATATCTATAAACTTTCCAAGAATATAATATTCCTGGGAATATTTTGATGATAATAGAATATACATAAAAAATGACTGCATTATAAGATTTATAGATTTCTCTAAAAAATTGAGAATGATCATTTTTTTTTTTGCCTTGGTTGCCTCCTAACAAAGACCTTACCAAGATTTGGATGATTGAATTTCACATGAGCGTTTAATAAGATTAAAATCAGAAGATTATAAGATTTCAAAGGTAGATGCAACTCATCATTAAGCATTAGTCATTGAAGCAAATTATCTACAATAATACTATTGAGATTATTTTAGTGAATTTCAATTGTCTCATTTCCTTGACAAGATGTAAGAAAAACTGCATGTTTTCCTGAATCTAAGTGCTCACTAATAAATGCTAGAGCTTGTTTATGTCTTAAGAATTAGGACAACATAAGCAGATTATGCAAGAATAACAATCAACGCTCCAATTTCACTATGTGATCAACAACATCAATCCTTTCTTTCCATCTACTCATATCGAACATTAAATCTTTTGATAAATTATGCAATTTTAAATATTTTTATTACTTTTAACCAACTAATTTTTGATCCTCTTCTACTTCTTTTGGTTTCTCCTAAATTAACTAAATTCTCTTTCTTTACAAATGCATCCATAGGCCTTTTATGGACATTACATAACCATTTTAAGGTGATTTTATCAATGCAAATCCTACTCTAATACAAATAAAATCATTTCTTAATTTTTCCCTAAATTATTATCACCAACCCATTTTAACATTTGCATCTCCATCACACTAACTTTTGTACATATTCATGTTTAACAACCATTCCATAACATAAAGCATAATTGGTTGAATAAATTTTCTTTTTAATTTTAGGAGTATTTTATTACATATCACTTAAATTACATTTCCCTGCTTCACCTAACCTACTTTAATCTTATGAAAATCTTTTATATTTTCCATATTGCTATTATATATATTTCAACAATCAATGCCTTAAGTTTATTATATGATGTTAGTCAAAAGAAGTATATCTTATTATATATCTTCAAGATCTAAAATTTGTACTATAGGGACCTCATCACCATCTAATCTTATGTCCTTATATGGCAGGTAGGTCATCATTGCCAAACATTTTTTTGAGCGGCAATGGAGAATACATTAAAATCAAGAAAAAGGATAGGTGTACACAAGCTATTGGGAGGCTAAACAGTGTAAAACTAAAAAGAAACAAATGAAGGTTTTAGAGAAGAAATTGAAGGAAGAAATGAAGAAAAAATAGAAGCAAGTCAGTCCAAAAATTAGATCTCCAAGGCAAGAGTCTCAAACTGACAAGCATTAGAAGCTATGCCACCATCTCAATATCCACCATTACAACTCCTGCTTACCAAGATTTTGTTCAATCGACCACTAGACATCACCTTTGAAAAGAAATAAGCTTTATCATACTGCAACCCCTAAAAAATCTTGTTATTTCTCTCTACCAACATTGCCATCAAATCACATGAGGAATAGTACTCTACACTCTCTTTTTGGAATTATCTTGACCACCTTTGGCCATCCAAAGATCCCAAAAGTTGTCACTATTGAGCTCCTGATTTGCATCCAGATCAATCCACACATGCTGCCACTTAAAGGATATGCCAAAAAGCAAATGGCATAAGTCCTCAATATGCTCCTTGTAAAATTTGCAAATACAAACTTCGCCTCTAAAGCAATTTTGTACAAATGCCACTATATCATAACTACTAAGCAAAGAATTGTACTTTAGTAAGAATTTAACTCCACCAAACAAGCTTCAAACCTCTATATCTTATTCCTCCATAGGCTTTTAGATAATTGGTTAAATAGATATTCGATTATGTTAGGGTACTATTACTCATTATCTATGTATATCGTACTCTCTTTTGGTTAATGATCATTTTAAATCTTCTCCCTAATCTCTTTTCTCTATACAGGAGGGCAACTGCTACCACCAAATCACCACCACCATTAGCTGCCTACCTTTCCTACCCCACATTGTCATTGGCCTATGCTAACCTGTTAATGCCCACAAACAAGGGGAAAACCCCATTGTTCATTGTTGCCAACCATAGAAGGGGAACAATCATTGCTGTTGAGTCTATCAAACCCCTCCTATGGTCCTTCCAAGACCATATCACCTCACTCCTACCACTAGCTATATTTAGTGGCCGTGTTCTACCTGTTGGAAACCTGGTTGGTCCATTTCATGCCTAAGCAGCCCATGTACAGGGTTGTAATTTACTAAATCTGCCTCAACTGAGGATGGATCTTCTTACGCTTCCTGTTTCTCTTACTTGTGGAGGCCTTATTCTATCTCCTTACTAAACAACTATTTTCCACTCCGAATAGATCTGACCAGTTCTTGAAAATGGCCATAAGAGAGTCTTTTTCCAAGAACCTCAATGGGATCTCAAAAGAACTTAATGGAATGAACTATTTATTTAGGTCACAAAGTTTTCAGACCTTTATTGTTGCTCATTGCAATGTGAAGCACGTCACACACCCACCTCAAAACATCAAAGATAGTACATATGATGATTGATATGTTAATAACTCAACAATCATGACATAGATAGGGAACAACATAAAGTTGAGTGTTGCTCGTGTTATGAATTTATGATGCTATGATTGGTCAAAAACATTTGATACACATTAAAGCAAATGTATGGATATAATAAGATAATTGCTATGGTGTTTGAAATATATGAGTGAATGTTCATACCATGCATGATAGACAAATCAATACAGGAGCATTTGCTACTCTACATACCTTGTCGGAGAAGTTGGAAGTTTGTCAATCACAAACTTCAAATGAGGCAACCATGAGATTTTATAGTAATGAGCTTGTAATTGCAACCTACCTATTAAGTCTGACTTCTTGCCATCTCAGGTATGTAGGTAGATATTTGGAGTTGATACTCTTCTTAATCTTGAAACTTCATTTTCTCAAGGGTGTTTGTACCTCAGAAAACAGGGAAAGGAAAATCCAAAAAAAAATTTCTAGATTTTCCTGATGTTTGTGCATTCGGAAAATTTGAAAACTTTTTTCCTGATTTGTCGACATATAGAAGGTAAAGTTTTCTAGATTTGCTAACTTTACACCCTCAGAATTCATTTTTCACCTATTGTAACCCCAAATTGAGCACCCAAATTGAACACATCAAGTGCCCAAGTTTTCAATCTACACAACATTGAGGGTTCAATAAAGGTAAATCACGCACTCAAGGATTACAGATCAGGGGTGATTAAATTAAGTGATTAGAATTTAAATTAGAAATTGAGGATTTAGTTAAGTGATTAAGGGTTTGATTAGAAATTGAAAAAAAGTGAATTAATGATTACTTAAATAATATGAGTAATTTAATTACGTGATTTAAGTTCTTTAATTAAGTGATTTAAAGATTAAATTAGATGATTAAGGATTAAATTAAATGATTTTCTATTACATGTATAAACACCTAAATTTCTATTTCTAGCATTTGTCAAATGCACAAAAAACTAATTTTTAATTTCCATCACTTTCCATTAAATGCACAACACTAGAAAATGATAAAATTGAAATTAGTTTTGTTGTTTTCTTTATCAATTTATAGATTTTCTTTAATTTTCTTTTTCCCTTATTTTCAGGTGCACAAATAGGCCTCTCATGTACTACTATTTTCACCAACATACATGTAGGAGATTACCATGGTCGCCACTCAAGTTTAGGGTTGCAACTCTCAACATGGAGGAGGCCATAAAGGTTGCATAACCACGGAATTAAAAAGAATCTAGGTTAAAATTCATACATAGAATACAAATAAATGAGTTCATGCATGGTATAAGAGAATTTCCTCTTATTTTTTTCTTTTCCTTTCTTGCATACTTCATCCCCTCTCTCCTTCGTCATTTGTTCCTCACCACTTGCAAAAACCCTGATGGGTTACAATGGTGGAAGTGATGATGGGAGGCTTCAATAATTTGCAAAAAAACCCTTTGGTAAAGGCTTTGGTGATTGATGCCAGCTTTAACAAAGAATCCATCTTTGGATTGATTGATCCTTTCAATGATCAATCAATTTATCCTTTGACAAGTCAAAAAATTGGTTAGATTGAACAATTTGTCAATCTGTCATTGATCCTAAATGATGAATCAATTGAACCACTGTATTATCAAAAATACCTCATGTTTCAAGATCAACTAAGTGAAAAAGTGAGATGGATCACCGATATTTCACCAATCAAGATCAATTTTTGAATCCTTGCTTACTAGTTTGAGATGAAGTCTTGCATGGATTAATGATCTTAGTGTCTACATTTGAACTTCCTATCTTGTGGCACTATCATCATGAACAACTTTGACATTGAAAGTTACAACAAGCTCTTCTCTAGATATTAGTGTCACCTTCTAAGTATGAGTTTTGTCAATTAGATAAGCCCCATCATGGTATTTTGAAGTGACTTCAATTAATGCCTAGTTGAGTCATTTTAATCTAGTCTATTATGACATTTGAAGTCTAAATTGTGTTGCATCAATGTCACTATAGATATTGTATTATTTTTGTTGACAATTATATTAAAATTTTATGGGTTTATCTATTAAACAATTGTTTGGTAAATTAGCCCAAAAAATTCAAGGAGAAATACCTTGATATATGTTATTTGCTGATGTCAAAGTTTTAGTTGATGAAAGTAAGTCAAGAATTAATTCTAAATTAAATTTATGGAAAGATACTTTAGAGTTCAAAGGATTTAAATTAAATAGGTCATGAATATATAGAATGTAGGTTCAACGAAAATAGAAATAATGATAAAGGTATATACTTAAATAACCATGAGATCTATAAAAGTGAGACTGTTAAATACTTAGGATCTATAATAAATAGTAATGGTGAAATTATAGAGAATTTTATTCATTTGATTAAAGTAGAATGCATGAAGTGGAGAAATGCTTCTAAAGTGTTATGTTATAGGATGATGCTTTTAAAATTAAAAGGAAAATTTTATAAAATTACTATTCATCTAGTTATACTTTATAGCTCAAAATACTAAGTTGTAAAGAATGACCATTTGTAAAAAGTTAGTGCTACTGAAATGCATATACTTAAATAGATAAATGGTAATACTATATGAAATAAATTTAAAAATGATTTTATTAGGAATAGAGTAAGAGTTGCACTTGTTGCAGATAAAATAAGAGAAAATTGACTTAAGTAGCCATATCCTTGGGAGAAAGGAATGCACCAGTTAGAAGGAGAGAATTAATTAGAGGAAATAAAAAAAATAGAGGTCAATCTAAAACTACTTAATTAAGAATTGCAAGAAAAAATTAAATTTATGTAACTTAATTGAAGATTTCATAATAGATAGAAAATGATTTATATGGCCAATCCCATATAGTGGAATTATAACTTGAATCATTGTTGTATTTATTAAAAGATTGGTCTTAGATATCATAAAATAATTTTTTGCATAAATGAAATTTTAAATTTTTGTTACTACAAAGTATTTGCATATAAATAGTGCTCTTGAGTTTCTCAAAAAAGAATTTCAATCCTCTTGCATCTCACTTAGGACGATTCATCAAACTGCTTGCCTATAAACTTCACAACAAAATGAAGTGGTGAGGAGGAAATATTATCACATTTTAGATGTTGCTTGGACTATTCTATTGTAAAACCTTTAGTTTGATGTGATTCTCATTGCTTTATTTCTTGATAATAAGATGTCTTCCATACCCCTAGGAGGTAAGACACCTCTTTGTCAATTTCCTCCTGAGTTTGAGTTGTTCTCACTGCCTCATAAGGAGTTTGAGCTGTTCTCACTGCCTCATAAGGTGTTTGATTGTATAACTTTTGTATAAGACCTTCTTTCTAATCTAGATAAGCTATCTTTAGATCCATTAAGTGTGTTTTTGTTGGTTATTCATACACACAAAAGAGATGTCACTATTTTCATCCTCCTATCAAGAGATTTTATGTGTCTACTAACATCACTTTTTTAAAATCAAAATCTTAATTTGAGTCTTGTGTGACACTATTTGAAAATCCTTCGTTACCAACTACTATGCCTGTTAAAGTGACTCCAAGGTTGTAAATAAACAAGTTCAACATCTATTACAAGTGTATCATCATTAACAGCAAACACCACCTCTCCCTTCGGTTGAACCAACCTCAACTACAAATATGAATTTGAACACATCAACTTCTACCACATTAGAATTTGGCATCCCAATTACACTATGAAAGAATAAAAGATTTTGCACTATCTTTCTTATTTTCAATTTTGTATCCTATGATAAGCTTTATGCCACCTTTCATAGTTTTTCCCTGTAGATGAAACTCATGTAGGAGCAAGTATAGTTACCCATAAATGGGTATGCATTGTCAAGTATAATTCAAATGGCTCAATGGAATGTTACAAAGCACATTTGGTGGTCTAAGGATTTCCATAAACATACGATATCAATTATGCAAAGACATTCTCCCTCGTAGCTTGTCTCAACTCTATCCAAGTGCTACTATCTATGATGTGAGGAACACCTTCTTGTATGGAGATATGATTGTGTAAATTTTTATATGACAACCTATAGGATATGTTACTCAATAGGAGAACTTGGTGAGCAACCTTCCACAAGTATGGTTTGAAAAATTCACTAGTGTTATGACAAATGAAGGTTTTTGTTGATGTGCAGTAAATTACTTTGTGTTTTATGGAAAAATAGACAGGGTCATATGATCCTAGCAATTTACGTAAATAACATTTTGTTGATAAGTAATGATGCAACAGTCATTATCAACATTAAAGAATATCTTACGAAACACTTTGTCACAAAAGACAAGAGTAAGGTAAAGTACTTTTTAAGCATTTATATACTCTAGGAAGAAAATGGCTTTCACAAAGGAAATATGCATTTGACTTATTACAAAAGATAGTATTCTTAGGTTGTAAACGTAAGAATACTCCAATAAAGCCTAATTCCCTTTATGAGACAATTCATCAGAACTTCTTATCAACTTAAGATATTATAAAAGATTAATTGCAAAGTTGATCTACCATACCTTCAAAACAAACTCAACAAAAACAAAAACAAAAGGAGAATCATAAATATGAAGAAAAGAGAGAAGATAAGTTCTTCAAATTCCAAATAACTCAAATTCCTTTGAAAATGAACATCCCATACTATCCCCATCGTAGAACACTCAAAACACTTGGTCATGCATACTTAGGTGGAAGATACAATTGAGTATAACGTCAAGAAAGCAAGCACCAAAGGGGAATTCACCATCATATCAAAAACCAACATCTGATCCATTATCCACCATCAATTTAATTCCACATCTAACAACCTCCTCTACCTCTAGAATACTTCTCCATAAGCTAGAAACCCTAGCTAATCAATTCCCACACCAACCCCCAGAAGAGCCTGAAAATCATTTTGCCTTAATGGTCTCCACCCACAAACAAGACACCTTCTGATCATCATAAAATCTTTAGAGCCATTTGCCTAATAAAGTCAAATTCATGGGGAGGATTTTCCATAATCCAAGACCGCCTTCAAACTTGGGCTGAAAATCTTATTTTAGGCCATGAATTGGAGACCAGAATTGTTGTCCTAACTCCTAAGTTCCACCTTTCTAAAGAAATTGTCTTTGAATGCATTGAAGATAATTGACCATAGAAACTAGAACTCTAAAAAGGGAGAAAATATGCATTAGGATGTTCAAAAGAACCAGCAAAATCAAAGTCAGTTGCCACCAAAGGAAAGGTATGCATTCAACTTATACTTCATGCATTCAATGTTAGACTTCAATCCAAGTCTTTTAGACTTTTATTGAGACTCTCGATTATTCTAATTTAGAATTAATTTCTACCTTACTTTTACAATTAGAACTATATCTTGCAAATAGTAGATACCAATATATTTTTCTTTGAATTTTTTTGTTATTTCATCCATGATCATGGTAAGGAACTAAATTTGATCCTTATGAACCTATGTTTATCAGAAATTCCTGCCTCTTTTATAATTTTAACACCAATTAATACTTTATCATACAAATATTTGATAATATTATTGTAACTAATAGATACCCATTTTCTTTCTAATACCCACTATAACAAGTTCCTATGTACAAAACCATCTTTGTATTCCTTTTCTTTGTAATGGTAAATGAAAGTTTAGAAAAAATACAAAATAGGAAACTTGGTTTGATGATAATTTCCTTAAGAGTAATAGAACTTAAAGCCACTAAAGGTAATGATATGTACATATATGTGTGTTTCATATAAGATGATACAATTTGACATTGACTTTCTTTTGTGCTCCATTTGCATGATTATTGGCATTAACCAACACAATGCTGACTAAGCATATGGAGGGAGATTGATAGGAGTTGATAACACACATTGTCTCACTCAAAATTACAAATAAATTGAGAACAATAACATCTACCTTCTCACCATGACAAGAAGTTCAAGTACTAAAGAAAAAATTCCAATTCTGCAAGAAATTCCCATCTTGCATTGGAACCAATTTTGGAGATGATATGAAGGTCCACAATTTATCGCTAAATTAAAAAATCTTCTTGAAGAAATATGATAGGACCGCATAGAAGATAATACGGACATCTTGAACTAAGGGGAGAATGTCTGTAGATATTTTGACTCAATCAATTTCGTGCACGACAAATGGTTCAAATGCAAGGAAAAGAAATAGTGCTAGGCACTATATCCCATTCTTTATCTAGTTACAGAGCTACGGTAGGTTTTCTTAAAGCTATATAAAAATAAAAATAGTAACGATGTTAATTTCTTTTCAAAAGAAAACTTAAACGGCTAACTGCATAATTTTTGACAATCACATCACACATTCTGCAATAGAATCTATAAATCAAAAAGAAATATCAAAATACACCAGAAAAATTCCCAGCACCAGAAGCAACTGCTCATATTTTACACCATGAACATAACAATGGCACCCTCAATTCATCATGCATAACAAAAAAAATAAAGCTACATAGCAATGGGAAGTAAAGGAGCACATACTATCATCAGAACAAATTCTGACAACGGTCTTCCAAAAACCTGAAAGAACAAAAGGGAATAAACGAAGAAAACCAGGCAAACAGGTTCCTCACTAAGATGAAGAGCATTTATGAATAAAAGAAACAACGTTCAACCGAACTACTCGTCATCAAAACTTAATGACAACATCGTATATCGTAGGAAATACAAATACGAAAGATGTGGAATTCCAATTCTCTTCCTCACCTGGTTTTCTGGCCATCTTGGATCAGCCGAGACAGGGAGATGGATGGAGAGTTTGATTCTTCTGGAACGAGGGAAATTTCAGCTCCGAAGGGGTAGTGGTGGCATCTCCCCTTTGTCCTCCTGCTCCCCCTCCTCCGGCAGAGAAAAGGTAGGCTGGAGAGGGAGCGGTTGGGAGCCATTCTCGGGGCACCAGAGATTGTTGGAGGGCGGGAGATAGATTTCCAGTTGACGGTCGGAGACCAGCTTCCGGATTTTTGTACCGACGGCGTAATTATCGTACAAGGTTGGCGGTTTGAGGCTTCAAATTATTATTATTATTATTATTATCTTCTTCTTCTTTTGTAATCAGTGGTCTCTAGGCCATTTTTCAGACCCATTAATACCGTTGCCTTGAAAAAGTCCTCTCTCTTAAGTCCTGCCATTAATTAATGATGATATGTTAAGTTTAAAAAAATAAACATATTATTCCCAATTGTATAACGAAAAATAATAAGAGTTTGATAGCGTTAAAAATATTACAGGTATTCGTTCTATATATTAATTTAAAATAATGTCAAAAAATATTTTTTTTAAATTTTTTTCAATTAGATAATTTTAAGTCAGGACATGACACTAATTAAATCATTTATATTTATTTCCTGATACGATCTTCACAAATTTTTTCAATTCTTCCAGTTCTCCGACTCCGTCTGGATGGCAAGTGCTGTTGTCGTCGCTGTTCAGTTCCGGTAGCAGCGGTGGCAGCAGAGATGGAATAGATTCGCGTTTTTACACTCTTCCGCCCCCCATTCCACCGAACTCTTCCATTCGCTTCCCTTATCTGCATTGCTGTCTTCCGCTCCACCATCCTCCAAGGTCCCAACTGCTGCTCCACTTGTTCATTTGTTCTAGGTTATGTTCGTCGTCGTCGTCATCCTAGTACACATTTTACTAGATCCCTTTCGGATCAATATTTTTTATGCCTTTGGTTTAACGTATGCTTGTAATCCGAAAGTGAAGATTTCCTTGTCGTATCACTCAGCTCATTTCTGGCATTTGCAGGTTTCTGACGTGTGTGGAAAATGCAGTCAAAGCAGGTGATTCTCTTAACCTTCTATTTATTGTACCAAAAAACTTCTGGTTTGGGGCTTTCTTTCTTACAATAGATTACTAAAAATTAAATTTAAACAGAGAAATGAGCGGTCAAAACGATGGACAGTTAGCTGGGAAGCAGCATATAGAAGGGAACTTGAATACCAGAGGAAGATCAACATGCAGGCTTAACATCAGGATGAAGAATTTCATGCAAACTCTCAGGCAATACATTTTTGCCATCGCTTATACATCATGTTCTATGAAATAACTATTAGTACAAACCATCCATCTTTAGAAATTCTGAGTAAGTGTCATAACCTTCTTATAGCAACCATTCATTTTCTTGAAGTTAATAATTCCACATTGATAAAAATGTGGTTGAACCTTATAACGTGTTGTTTTATTCTTTCATTATCAATTCATTTTTAAATGAACTTTTAACATAGTATCAGAAAAAGTTTATGTACGTCACTGATCCTGGCCAATTCACGTGGCCTGCTTGACGAAGTCTTCAACTCAGGCTTAGACAAACCGAGAGTCCTCTCTATCTGGCAAAAGAGTTATACTTTTGTGTCCCATAAAAACAGAAGTTTTGGATCTCCAAATACACCACCCACTATCAGATGGTCTTATTGATCAGTTTCGTGGTCAGAAGATCAACATTCAGAGTAGCATTTTTTGAAGGAGGATATGCCCTTCTTGGTTCATTCCTAAGTTTTCTTTCGCCCCCTTTTCCCACTTAGCAGACTCGTATGATATGGTTATTGATTACCATGATAAAGTATAGGAGAAATTTGAAAACTAATGTAAATGTAGGTGCAGAGCTGTAGGTCTCTAGATGGACCAATAGGATTGGGAGGCCACCTTATTGTGCTTGCTCAATCCCATCCAAGGGAAAAGTGGGAACCCCGTTCACCTACCACATCATCCCCATGATTCTCCCTAGTGAGGGGAAGTACTTTGAAGGGCCTGAGAGAACTAATTTGTTGGCCAATTAGGAGATGAAGGTGTCAGGGGCCATCGTTACTACGTTCGAGTGTGATTTCAACCTCTTCAATGTATGTCATTTTTTGATGTAACTTTTCAACAATAAGTTACTTTATTTACTCTACCTGTAACCTCAAGCCTCAAGCTCAAGCTCTCCCTAGTGAGGAGGAGAGTTGAGTGAAGGGATGCTCGAGGCTCAAGAGTTGAGGGAATGTCTCTAGTACTCGAGTCCTCAAGGGATTCCTTCTAAACCTGAAGGGAATGTTTAGAACTTGATCACCAAAGGGAGAGAGATTTCATAAATACCCGAAGGGAATGTTTAGAACCCGAGTCTTCGAGAAATTCTTTCTAAACCCCAAAGGAGAATGTCCTCAGTACCCAATTAGAGGGGGTTATAAGTGCAAGGGATTGTTGGGGTTAATAGTTCTACATTGATAAAAATGTGGTTGAGCCTGAGCCATATGTTGTGATGTCTTGTTTTCTCATTATTAATTGATTTTGAGACGAACTTTCAATACATTTGCTATAGCCTTAATAGGACTTCATGAAGTGTGGGCCTATAACCATTGCCAAGTGAATTACCGGTGGTTTTATTCACTGCCAACCAACTACTGAACTAAACCCTACTGCAAGCACACCTGCCAGTAGCATTTTCTTTAAAATGACTCATACTGAAACACAATCGTTGCATGTGTGAAGACCAAATCAGCTCTAGGTTGGGTCTCCATTCCAGTTCATATCTTTCCACTATACCTTCTTTTTGCTCTAAGCTTTTATTCATATCAAACTTTCTAAAGTTTGATGTTCTCCAGTTAATATTTATATATCAATATTTTGTGTGTTGTCTTGAATTTTCACTGCAATTTATGCCTATGAAGTACCTGCGTTCATACCCAGCCAGTGTTTATTCCTTGTTATGCATGGTAGTCTATTCCTTTTGGGTGATAACTAGGGGAACAACCATTACACCAAAATGGAGTGCTAGTCAACAGAAAATTCCATATGGATCTCCATTGCACAAGCCTCTGCAAGAATTGAAAGTCAACTACTATCATTAACAAAATTTAACACTGGATTGTCGCAACAGCAGCAAGAATCACAGCAGTAGCCTCCAGACCTGAACAAAGTTTCTGTAAATGGAAAATGCCCATCTGCCTAGGAATCTGCAGAAGTTGACAATCAAATACCACCAATCTGGAGGTATAATGTTCAAGTGTCGCAAAAAGGCTTTTGCAGCCAATCAACAAACACAAATAAATTTTCCTTAAATGGAAAATCTCCATCTGGAGGTACATTTTGCTCAAATATCCACAAGAACAGAGAGTTTTCTATTATTCAAAAAATTAAATACTCGAATGTCATAACAGGGTTTAAACAAGCTCCCACATCCAAAGGCACAGAGATCACTATAGTCACTGCAAAACTTAATGGATAAAAAGTTTTCTATTCAACAGTCAAAAGATCAACCTAATTCTTATCGATCATGTGATCTTCCCAAAGAATCACCTCGAGAATATAAATGCAGTATTTGTAGGGTAATTTGCTTAAATTTTCTGAATTTCAAGCAACAATGTGAAGGTAAAAAACACAAGGCCAACATGCAAACAAAACATGACATGGAGAAAGCTCCAAGAGGTCAGGGTATTCTTTGGTGTGAAGAATGTGAGGTCACATGCATGAATGAAAACAATCTGAAACAGCATATTGTTGGCAAGAAACACATTGCATGCATTGGGATGTTGGCAACTTTCCATAAGAGACATCCTGCTGAGGAGCCCTTTATGCCAGTTGACATAAGCAAGAGGCATAGAAGTAGTGATTGGCCAAAGTGTAAGTGCTAATGTTTCAGTTATATCTTTATACATCTTCAAATTTCAATAGAACAATTTATGTTCCCAAGAAAAGGTCTACATCATTCATATTTAAAATGCACAAGAACGTAATATATGCTGATATGCAAGCAAGAGTATGCAAGTACTCACATGCTGAATGTAAATAGGGAAAAAAGGAAACTTCTAGTCATTATGATGGGTGTGTTCAAGCTCGAAGTGGTGTTGATGGCTTCATGCTTCATCATGATAACATGGTATTGGTAAATACAAGTTTTGTGCAACCTGATTTACACATGTTATAAGAGTTGTTGATTTTACTTTAGCTTTCCTTGAAATGTAGACATTTTCTATTAGGGGAAAAATTTACACTTGTATATATATATATTCCAACATTTCTTTTCTACTTTGAAAACAATGTAATGCCATAATATGTTACCTCACTCCTTCAAAAAACTGTGCCACCTGACCCTCCAAAAAGCCAAACTCCACCCCAAGTCAGAGACATTATGAAATCATCATCATTTTTTTTTAACAACTTTGTAGCCTGTTAAAAGTTAAAGCTACGATACAGAAGCTTTTCTTTCATCTCTCCTTCCACCCTTTATTTTATTGGTTTTCCCCTGTAAATAAATAGAAGAGGGTACATTTTTGTTTCAAATATTTAAAACATCGTAGGGGCTTTGTGCCTCCGAGGTTGAACTAATGAACAGCCTTGAAGGGGTTGATGTTGCTATAACTGGGTTTCAATGTTCTCTTCTTACCTTTTATGAATTAGTGTCATCTTTGTTTTTATCTTTCAAGTTATTATAATTCACAGAATTCCCCCAAATGCTACAGATGCTTGCTATATAATTCTTTTAAATTATGCCTCTGCCCTTTCTTAATGTTTCACCTTTTATACCTCTTTCTGGTGAACATCGGAAGGAGGAAAAAAAATTGAAATCTTTGGATAACTTGGGTGGTCATTGCTGTTTCTTGCTTTTCGCTAAAAAATTTTCATGCTTCAATGACATCTGTGTCGTTTATACTGTGTATTGACCCCTAAGTGTTACATTCTTTTGCTATTCATTCATATACCACATGGTAAATTAGAAACAGAAGATTTAATCCTGGATGTTAAGAAACTAAAGCCTAATACCAGCAATTAATGTTATAGTCATCTTTTATTCCGCTACAAGAAAGAAAACATTACCACCTCCGTAGAGGATTTTCTCCTTTTAATCTATTGATGTGGAGTCGTCAAACCGAGATTGCACAAAGACAATCCTAATTGCGCAATCTGGTTGGATTAGTGCAATTTATTGGGTAAGAATGTTTTTTGAGATTCAAATTAGAGTTCACATCCATTTCATTTTCATCCTTTTTTCAGTACAGTCGTCTTCATCCTCAGCTTATTTGTGGCCATGAAGATTCCACGTGGTCCATTCAAAGAAAGGGCCCATACCCAGTTCCTGATCAAGTGATGACCAACTATGGGTAAGGAAACGGTACATAGCCACACACTCACCCTCTAACCCACGTGCTTTCCCTACGATTTAATCCAAAACATGAGGTGGGCATCAAAATTGGTTATGGCACCAAGAACATGTGGCTGTGTTTGTTCAGCTTTCTTGTGCTTCCACTCTTTATTTACATACTTCTGTTGATGCCCATCTTCCTCCTCCGTTTCCCACAACAGAAAAGAACACTTGGTGGCCACTGCTGCAATGGAGACTTCTTTCTGCACTTCAAAATCCTTCAGCAAGACTCTAGACCTCGTTCACCATGTCAACAGGGTAAGATCACCTACGGAGAGATCCTCTAGGCGCCTCTACAGGAGGACCAACAAAGTAGCCCACTCTCCTGCAATAAGATGTAAGTTCTTCTTAGTTCCAACACAGGTACAATCATCTCTAGCGTATAGAAACATCAGATGCCTAACAACATTCTCATTTCAAGAAAACTACTTTTCTTATCAAATCGCAAATGAAATCTTTAATTTATGTCACTCGGGCATATGAGACCATGAGGGGGGATTTCTTAGTGATAATACTGGTAGTATTATAATTTCTCTCTTTCAATATATGAAAAGGTAAAATTGATCATATAGATTTATTATCAGATAATTGCAAAGACACAATGAAATTTTTACTTAAATTAAATAAGTATTGATTTTTAATCTAAAGATCTTCAAATTCAGCACTTTCTTGTTTCTGACACAAAAGTAGTATAGAAAGCACTAGCCTTCCATACCGCATCATTCTCGTACTGATTATGCCAGAGATGGAAAATCTCAGGTTGTACTTTTCCGTCCTCCGACGACACGGCGGACCACACCATCCGCACCGACTGGCGCACCTTCCGCGCGCGCCTGGTGGCGGCGGAGCAGTCCTGCGTCGTCACCGCCAACCCACCCCCACTCACCACCGGCGACAGATGGGCCCACCCGCTGCACACCCCTGAGAAGGGCTGCCTCCTGATCGCCTCCCCGAGGCTCGACGGGGTCCACATCTTCGAGCGCACGATCATCCTCCTGCTCGGAACCTCTCCAACACTGACCGGCGTCATCCTTAACCGGCCGTCCCTAATGTCCATCAAGGAGACCAAGTCAACCTACCTCGACAGGGTGGGGGTCTTCTCGAAGCGACCCCTCTTGTTTGGCGGGCCAGTGGAGGGCGGGGTGTTCCTGGTGGCGAACAACAAGCAGGTGGGCGGGAGTGCGGTGTTCGACAAGGTGATGGAGGGGGTGTACTATGGTGGGAGGGAGAGCGTGGGTTGCGCGGCGGAGATGGTGAAGAGGAGGGTGGCGGGAGCGGAGGAGTTCATGTTCTTTGACGGGTGCTGCGTGTGGGAGAGGGAGCAGCTGAGGGAGGAGGTGGCTGGTGGGTACTGGAGCATGGTGGCCTGCGGCTCCGGGGTGGTCGAGAGGTGCGTCGGGAAGGCGGGCACGTGGGAGGATGTCGTAGGCATCGAATGGCAGAAGAAGGTGTGGTGAGAAGAGGAAGGTGTGGGATGGGTTTGGATGGAATCGGCAGTTCCATGAGAAATTTCGTTAGATGTTTATCTAATAAAAGTTATGTTAATCACCAGATCAAGGGAAATTATCAACAACGGATATTGCGGCCCAGCCCAAATGATGGCTTACGGACAGCCCAGCCCGGCCGTGGGCTACTCCCTAACCCATCATCTTGTCCGATAAGCGGGGGTGGCAACGACCCGACCGCCGAAAAATAAGTTCGTTAAAAGGGGCGTAAAAGCAAGGTGGGGAAATTCGTTATTGCAAACCGCTAGCTAGAAGTGAAAACTCCATCTGATAAAATCTAGCAAGATGAGCACATGGATGCACGCAAGCGTGCGGTTCGTTAAGAGTAAAACATCTGCCATGCAACTAAGTGAAGACTCCGTCCGGAATCATACGTGCAAAATGAGCACATAGATGCATGCAAACATGCAGGTCATTAAAAGACTAAATGAAGTGCATGCTGTACAACTTAACAAAAACTTCGACATCTGAATTCATGCAAAATGAGCACTTATATATATGCAAAGAAACGTACAGGTCACTAGCTGAGATCAATAATACTTGGAGGTGTACTTCAGTAAACGTGAAGATTCAAATTCTCAGATTCGGTTACCATAGCATGCCGCTGAACGAAGTTTTTTCAGCCTGGAGTATGAAAAAGGAAGAGTGCCTCCACGTTTCGATCTTATACGCCGAAAAAGGGTGGGGCCTGAAATGGACTCTCGTTTGATTTAATATAAATAAATACATACGCGTGCATTACAGCAAGACGGCTGGTCACGGGCCTCGCTTTTTCTTCCTACCTGCTTAGTCCATTACTCTCCTCTCTTCAGACATTTTTCTGCCCGCTGATTATTCTTTTGTATTATGGGCCGACGCAGCCCACAGTCGAAGAAAGACCAGAGGCTGCGGATTCTTTTGTCTTCGCGTTTGAAGGGAAGACATGTCTTCACGTCTCGACTGCATATATATATATATACACCGCAAGCTTCGGCCTGAAATGGATTTTCCTTTGATTTTAACATAAATTAATACGCGTACAAATGCGTTACAGCAAGTCGCCCACGGCCTCGCTTTCAGAAAGAGTTATTATCATAAAGTTATAATCGTGTATGTGATGACGACATAATAGACTTAATAAAAGGATTTTCCTGCATTTTACCACCGCCCAAACTGCTCCGGCGTCCCTTCTGCGTTTGGGCAACGACGATCAAATTTCATTAAAATTTAAACCTTAAGACATGTATTTGAAAATAAATTTTAAATTAATTTTCGTTCCTCCTCCACGGCCACTGCTGTCGGAGCTCGAGAAGAGAAGGCAGCCCGTGGCTCCGAGTTTTATGGAACAGCAACTTGAATTTTACTCGTATTTTTTTCGATTTTAAATTGTTCTAAATTTCAGAACACGCACATATTTCAAAATATCAATTCTTCTAAATTTCTATACAGTCATAAAATTAAAAAAACCCGTCATTTGATTTAAAAATATTAAATGGAAAAATTAATTTTACATATTTCAAAAATATCGATTAATTTTTATATACAGTATTAAAATAATCATTATCAAATAAACGATACAGTGAAGAAATATGGGAGTTTTATTTTTGTCTAACAGCGGAAGTTAGTTAATTAATTAATTCAGCCAAATCAAGAACGACACGCCATCGGAAAATGGAAATGCAGAAGAACCTTCACATATTGGACACCCAGAAAAAGTCTCCGATTGCAAGAAGGCTGAAGAGAGCAGAGAAGAAAAAATGGAGATGGTGCTGAGCTCCGTCGTCACTTCGCTTGTGGAAAACCTGCTCTCCTTGATCGGGAGAGAGGCCACACTGTTGTTTGGCACAAAGACCGAGCTCGAGAAACTGGAAAGGATGTTGGAAGACATGAGAGAGGTCATTTTGGATGCTGAAGACAGGCAATTCGACGACGATGCTATACGTCGGTGGTTATTGGACTTGAAGAGGATCATGCATGACATCGTCGACATCATCGAAGACTGCCGACTAAAAGCGGATGAGGGGAGAGGGCGATGAGCCAGGGCTGTCAATGCTCTTGCGTTTCTCCGTTGACCTTGATCAATGACGTTCGATTCCACCACAAGATGGGGGTTTAGGATTGGCATGGTCAACACAATGTTGCAAGAGATGAAGAGCGGAGAATCGAGACTACGGTGGGCACACTACCAGGTGTCGATGTTGTAAGGGCGACAAATAGGTTCTCCAAAAGGGAGACGTCATCTTTGATTCTGGAATCCGATATCGTTGGAATGGACGGAGATGTGAATCAGCTTATGAGTTGGTTGGTGCAAAATAACATGGTAAGTACGCCTCCCAGCGTTGGCGTGATCAGTGGGATGGGTGGCATAGGTAAGACTACCCTTGCCCAGATGGTGTTCAATCACTATACCATCCATGCACACTTTGACGTTAAGATTTGGGTCCGTGTCTCTCAAGATTTTTCCAAAGTTGCTCTCCTTAAGCAGATCATCAGGTCTGCAGGATGTACCTGTGGCGAGGACCAGACCAAAGCTGAGCTTCGACTTGAAGCTCGTGGAGGCGATCAGCAATAGGAAGTTCCTCCTCGTGCTAGATGACGTGTGGAGCGTGAAAGTTTGGGACGACGTCCTTCGGACACCATTGCTGGGAACCAACGGTAGTGGTAGCAAGATCTTAGTCACGACCAGGAACGTGCAAATCGTAAGGGAGATGGGTGCCATGCATCATCACCAAATGGGACTCATGTCTGACGAGGATTGTTGGCGGATGCTCTTGCAAGATCGTGTTCAGAGATGAAATTCACAATGGAGATGGAGGCCTTGAGGAGCACAAAAGAGAAGATCATTCATAGATGTGGTGGCTTGCCATTGGCCGTTAAGGCCATCGGAGGAGTGTTGAGGAAGAGACGTAGAAACAATAGAGAATGGAGGGAATTCATAGATAACGAGAGTTGGAACACAACAGAGCTTCCAGAGGGGGTGGTACCACACGCTTTGTACTTGAGCTATATCGACCTATCGTTCCCACTCAAGCAATGCTTCGTGCTTTGCTCGTTATTCCCCGAGGACTTTGTAATATGTCGATCTGACATTAAACAAGCTTGGATTGCAGAGGGTTTCATCGAAGCGACAGGACAATCAATCAGATATGGAAGACGTAGCCACAGAATACTACTGGGAGTTGATCGAAAGAGGACTTCTTCGGATAGTGCCTAATTATCTTGACGTCAGGTATTATAATTTTGCCAAGTATTTTAAAATACACGATCTTATTCGTTCTCTTGCGCGTTACTTGGGGAAAGATATGTACCTCTCAGAAGAGGCGCAGATGGTAAATGCCCATGATTTGCAGCATCGACACCTTTCCACGATAAATACAATAAACGTGAAGATTCCTCAAAGTATCATGAGGCATGCTTGCTTAAGAACACCTTTGCTCCAAAGAAGTCAAGTTGATGGGAATTCAATGCTAGATGATATCTTCAACAGACTAGTTTACCTACGTGTTCTGGATTTAAGCAGGACAAATATTGAAATCTTACCTTGTTCCATAGCAAAACTCGTGCACTTAAGACTTCTAAATATCTCTTTTACAGAACTCAAAGAGCTCCCCAGAACCTATTTGTTGTTTACAGAATCTACATTTTCTGATTGCTAATAATTGTTCAAATCTTTGTGAACTTCCCAAAGGCATTAGCTTGTTGACTAATTTGAGGCAACTGTCTTTTGAAAGGACTGATCTAAAGTTACATGCCTCAGGGGATAAGCAGGTTAACAGACCTTAGAAGGCTTGAAGGATTTGTGGTGGGCACAAGTGACACACCGCTAGAATTTTATTTGTCGAATAACTGAATTACAGCATTTGCCTAGGCTTCACCACCTTTCCATTAACAAATTGGTGGGATTTAATGCTACACACGTTTCTAGATCATCTTCTCCCCGTCTAACAGAGCTACACATACTGGATGGAGTGTTTCGTCGTTTGAGAATATTGAAACTTCACGGTTGTGATGAATTACGACGTCTTCCTTCAAGCCTTCAAGATGCTACCGCTCTAACCGAGTTAGAGATATTTCTTGCTAGCAAAATTATAAGTCGTAGAAAACATTCCATCCATCAAGAATCTAGTGATTTCTGACATGCCTCGCTTGAAAAGAATTTCAAACCTCTCCAATCTTGAATACTTAGAAATTTATACGTGCTCTGCTTTAAGGATTGAAACATGTCAAGTTACCGGATGATCAGATGCGTGATTTACCTGATTGGATACAAGACACGGGTACCATCCAAAGTTCGAGTATCTTCGGGGAGAAATTCAACTGTCAAAATTTTATTGAAGGTGGAGAGGATCGTTACAAGGTCCAGCATATCCCGCGAGTGACATTCGCCCTACTTTTACTACAGAGGTACAATGTTGATAGACATATGATTTGTCAAAAATGAGCTAAGATAATGTGACAATTTATTTATACGTGTTTGTTGCAACAGATCATCCGTTATATAACTCTTGGCATTTAAACCTCTCTCGATTGTCTCGAACCCTATTCGTCTTCGCGGTCGTCTTGCGTGACTTCACTTCCTCCGCAAACACGCACCAGCTCGCCGACGAGTCCACTTTCTCCCGCTATAACATCGACGAAGGTTAACGTGCAGATAGGTGTACGTCAGAGCACGGTGCACGGAGGTGAGCATCTTCGTCCTTCCTTTTCGATCTCTTCCTGATTTCACAATGATATTTGCTCTGTTAGCATAGATTTTCTTCTGTTCTTACGATTTGTTCTCTTTCAGAGGTGATCGTTGAGGAAAAAACAAAGAGATAGGCCTACTTGGGTTTAGGGTTTCGACTGAAGTGGTAAGCCCAAAAACTATTCTCCTCCACCCTTTCATTTATCAAGCTCCTTCCGATGATGAGCTATCATGCAATTTGTTATCTTGAATTGTTTAATGAAATTCACTCATGTCCCCCTTTAGGTCAACTCCCAGCTTATATGCAATGTCGGTATATGTACTTGTTTAATATCTCCATGTTTCTGTCCTTCTAATGGTTAATTTATTTATTGTCATTTATTTTCTATTTTCATGTCATGATGCCTTGTGAGTTATGAAATATGCAATCTATTTGTTCTCCGTAGTCTTACTACATGTATGAATTGCCTATCTCATAAGATATATCTTAATGTATTTTGCTGAAATTCATATATGCGCTCTTTGTAAAAAATATGAATGAAAATCAAAGGTTGGTATAATTTTTAGCAGCTTGGAATAATCTAAATTGGTTGGAAGATGCTCCTCTCTGTCAACTATTGGGCAGCCCTTGTTAATTAAAAAGTCTTTCTTTATTGAACTTGGAGGAGTACATACCCCAATCATTTGTTTACATTGAAAAGATAATTGATGAGCGTAGAGAACTTCATATTTTTTATTTTGTATCTCATAATAATTTGGTGTAGTTAAAAAAGTAAAAGGTTAAGTAACAATTGCGCACAATTGACATCACAACATATCTTAGGACAACACAGTTTTGCTAGACTTGTTGATGATTACGTAAGTACAATTGTATGACTTTGCCTCATATCTTTGTAAAATCACATCTGATGGATCAATTGTAAGTTTGTCATTTACTTCAAGTACATAATGAACCATTTTGCATCTTTTATTGATGTTAATTTATGGAATACTTAGGCAAATGTACAGAACATTGTTTGTTTGTCTGATATATGATTGCTATAGTTTGTAGAATGAATTACCATGTGATTTGCAAAATGTGTTATTTATTTATGGAAAGCTCGTTGTCTATGTAGAATCGTACATATATTGATTTGTATATCTTGAACTATCATTGTGTCTTGCCACATTTAAAATTGTAAAACTAGGAAAGTAGTACGTGATGAACGAAATTAAGGAGATTTTGGACATTTGCACTTAAGTCTGTGAAATAACTATTGTTAATTTATTCTGGAAAGATTCTTTAGTATTTTGTTAATCATGTGACATGTTCCTGTACTGGTTAAAATATAGGAACAAATTAAAGCGTTAAAGAAATATCAAACACACGAGGAAAAAGAAGAAAATTACACTGTCAATAGAGAAATGACATATTAAGACAAGTACTTGAAGAAAATAAACATGATCGTGAACGATGTGTGGGTATGGGTCCAATATCAAGTGTAATATGGGGACCATCACAATAAAAACCATATTCTTCACATTATACTACTGTTGAAAATGATAAAGTAAAGTAGGAATTAAAAGATGTAAAATCAGATGTATCTATTTTAAAGGATGATATGAAAGAAGTTAAACAACTACTTCAACAATAGGTATATTTTTCACATTAATTTGTTTCTAATTCTCTTCATTATTTGTCATGTAATACATTGTTGTTTGAAACTTGTAAATGTTATTGAAATATTTTAGATGGGAACCTACACTAGAAGTCCAAGGACACCATCTAATGTCTTTTCCTCTCAATCAAGTTCCATTCAATCACCATAGGTAATAATTTTAAATATATCGACATTCATTACAGATATATATGCATCTAACAATTTCATCCAATCTAATTGTAGGCACTTCACATCACATCAGGTGACTAGTCATTTCACCTGCAGAAGCTCCTAATAATGAGGTAATTGTCGTTTCTTCTTTTTTAAATACAACCAAAGTTTAGATTTACTTAAAAATTTATTTCATGTTGTATGATCTATGCGTTTCGTGTAAAAATTTATTACAAATGAAATAACAATGATGGTAAAAGGAATTTTGTTAAGTGAAGATCCAAACAGGAACTTGTGGGTATGCGCGTTGGGTCTAAGTTGGTGTGAAGTACTTATCAAAGTTGGTGTATAAATCAATGCTCCTTTATAAATCATTTGTTGATTTATCAATATGCCAGTTGTTCTTACATGTCAAGTTGTCATATTATCTATTCTCATTATGATTTTTCCTTATCTATGTAGGTGAAGATCACTAGTTAATTGAAGGAATAACGAAGGAAGATAATATTGGCTTTTGGAAGATTGAAGATTGAAGGAAGATTAATGTTTGTTAAATGAAGAACATTTTTGTTTTGGAAATTGAAGGAAAATTAATGTTTTGTTAAAGGAAGAGGATGAGCTTCTTTTTAAATTTATGAATTGAAATCATTTTCGTTGCAAGAACATTTTTACTGTAAAAACTTTTAATGTAATTTATTTCAATAGTATTGGAATTTCAAATTTATTGAAACGTTTTTAGCTACATATTTTTGTATTTTTTCAAATATATATATATAGGTCTTAAACTAATATTTGTCAATTCATAAAATTTATGAATATGTTGTTAATATTTATTTTTATATTTTGTGATAGACAAAATTATCGTTATAGTTATGTCTTTTGTGGCAGTTAGAACTGTCACAACATCTATTTATTGTAACAGTCGAAAAAATTGTCACAAGAAACCTAACATAGCCATTGTGATGGGTGTAAAACCATTACCATAGAGTTATTAGGATAGTTTTTCATATCTATTATGACAGATTTGTCTAGATAAGAAATTTGACAAGGTAAGTTCCTTTTGGTTGAAGATTTATTATGTAGTTTTTGGTGACGAAAAATAAAATGTAAAATAAGTTTTCATGTTTTTAGAAACAATTGAAATGATTGGAAAATACTTGAATTTTTGAATGTTAATTTATTGACTTTTGAGAAATTGACCTTAATTGTAAGATTTTTAACAATATTGTGCGATATTCTTAATATATTCTGTATACATTGCAACAAGAGAATTGATTATATTTTTAATATTCTTAATATATTACGATAAGTGCTTTACTTATATATATTTTCAATAATTTGAAAGAGATTCTTTAGATTGATTTGTCCTTAAGCAAAAATGTTTTTGAACTTGAAAATAGTTTTTGAAATGTTAGTAAGAGAAATTCTTATGGAGAAAATACTATTTAGATAAATAACACATGGATCGAGAATTTCTTGTACGTTCAACTGTGTATATATGGATTTTGGACTTGTAGTACAGAACTTTTAGTGGTCGTCCAACTATATATATATATATGTTTGATTGATGATACAGGTTATTTTATCTTGTTAAAATATTTCCAATTTTGATGATGAACATGATGCATCTATTTGTGTGCCTTGGTGTGGCACTTGTAATTGTGTGAAGTGTGTAGAGCCTATATATATATATGGTGTGATTGTCTTAGTCTTGGCTTAAATAAATGTTCATAGAATTAAGCTTGTTTTTTGATTGATTGTGGTTAGAGATATATGAACTTCACGTAAGAGGTTGGTTTACTTTTTGATTCAGGTGTGATTAATGATGTTTCGCTTTCTTTTGTTTATATTCAAACTAAGTAAATTTCTACGCATGCATATTGTGGTAGATTGATTTTATGGTATATCTCCAATTGAACACGTACTTTGGTTTACCAGACAAAGTATCATATATGATGCATACCTTCTTAGGTTCTTATCTAGCTACTTGATGTCTTTCTTTTTTGATTAACTGGACAAAGCATCTTATATAATACATGTACATATCTAATATCGATGCACATCTCATCAGGGTCTTGATTATCTACCTAATCTCTTTTTCATATAGTTAATTAGACAAAGCATCCTATATGATATTTGCACATATTTAATGATGCATGCCTCATCAGGTTGTCATCTGGCTACTTGATATCTTTATTTTGTTCCACCCATTTTGTTTTAAGAGTTATCTACATGACATTCTCCCGTTCTCTTCAATTAACAACACAAGACTTTAACCTTTAATTTATCAAGCTCTTCTTTAGCTATATGTACAAATTACATACTTCTCAACATCGGTAGTTTTCTTCCCCTTCGCCTGTGCACAGCAGCACATCTCTAGTTGATTTGTTGATGTGTATGGATTGATGTGAGATGAGTAGTCTCTTGTGCAACCACCTTCGAAACCCATCAATTCGTCCCAGGGGTCCCACCTAGAGTCGCACATGCCCCTCATCTGGTCATCATCCTCTCTCCAGGCTTGCATGGTGGTGGCGGTGAAGCTGTCCCCCTCCTCCTCTAAGGCCCTCAGGTTTGTCATCACAATCTGTGCAGTAATCACAGAGATTGTCAGTGTTTTTGAGGATTTGGCGATAAGAGGTAATAATAATGTGAGAAAGGGGGGAATCCCAAGTGAGGGATTCGACCAACACATGAAAACCAGAAGAACCCCAATCGAACAACAACAAAATGCAAAGCAGGAAGAAGCTTTTCATCACCAGCTTCTAACTAGAGACCATCAACAAAAGAAAAAAGGAAAAAAAAATCCAGAGACCATTGCAATCTCAACCTGCGGAAGAAGACCCACCGATTCTACCAACGGATGCGAAAGCCATCTACCAACCAACAAGCAACCCGAGCAGGCGACTGCGACAGGCGAGCAGGCGACTGCGACAGGCGAGCAAGCGAGCGGCAGCAGGCGACTGCAAGTGAGAGCAGGCAAGCGGGAGCGGGTGACTACGAGCGGGAGCAAGCGACTGCGACTGCGACTGCGACTGCGAGCGAGAGCAAGCGACTGCAAGCAGGCGAAAGGGAGGAAAGGGCGGACTTTTAGAACTTTCGGAGGGAAGAAAGCATCCGAAGAAAAGAGAAACGTGGGCTTATATATGGACGGAAAAACGTTAGATTCCTTTCCGATGTACCCTAACGGTTTACAAAAGTAAAGTCGAAACTCTCTTTTCTTTTCTTTATTTCCGACGTATACTTACCCTTCTAAGACGTCATCAACTCACCGTTTCTAATTTATCATCTATCAAAAATACATTTAAACGTAAGTTATAAAATTAAAATAATTATTTTATTTTTAAATTTAAATTAAAAATACATTAATTTTATAATTACATCAAATATTTTTATATTTAATATACATAATTATATTTACAAATTTATTGATAAAGTCATTTTTTTTATTACAAGCAAACTTCTAGTTTTTAACACGTATTAATATTTTTAAAATTTTATCTTTTAATTTTATTATTCTATCATCTAATATATTACTACTAATATTAAATGTTTATTCATATGTTAAAAAAAAGTTGAAATTGTTAATAAATCTTTAGTTATTAACGATAAAATAGTAAATATGCATTTTTATATTTTTCACCAATTTATTACAACAAAATCTAAAAAGTTAGGATTATTTCTTATTAAATAGTTATGATTAAAATTATTTAATTCTTTACTATTTGTTATGTTAAAATTATTATGTTCATCATCATATATATATTATAATCAATTATTGATTTTGATTATGATGGTTATTTTAACATTCATAAAAAATGAATATTAAAATTTAAAAAGGTTAAGGAGTTATAGTTTAGTCCTATAGGCTAGTTTAAGTTCAACCTAAATCAACTTATGAGTCAGCCTAATCTGTGATCAATTTTCTAATATATTGTAACTTAATGTAATTTAATTTTTTAAATTAGATCAGACCTGCAATGATCCGAACGCCTCTAATATATATATATATATACACCGAAAGTTTCGGCCTGAAATGGATTCTCCTTTGATTTTAACATAAATTAATACGCGTACAAATACGTTACAGCAAGTCGCCCACAGCTGCAGATGCAATTTACAGCCGGTATGTGCTTAGGGTTTGAAAGGAAGACATTTCTTCACGTCTCGACCACATATATATATATATACACTGCAAGCCTCGGCCTCTGAAAGAGTTATTATCATAAAATTTATATATCAGCGAAGAGTTATTATAGTACCACACGCATTATTTGAAATTTTAGAAAAAGTCATGTCATGTTATTTATCTTAAACTACCTTTCCTGATTATCACTTTACCGTCCTAACTTTAAAATGCGTTTCTTTACCATCCCAAACATTGTTCGTTGGACACATTGATGCTTTCTTCTAGCAGGCGGTGTACGACACCGATGACCTTGTCGAAAGACTACCAGCTGAAAGCAAACGAGAAGATGGTGATGCGTCACCAGGGCTATCATCGGTGTTACATTTCTCCGTTAGCCTTCATCAACAAGATTCGATTCCGCCACGAGATGGGAGTTAGGATTGGCAAGATCAACGCAACGTTGCAAGAGATGAATAGCGAGAGATTGAAGCTGCAGTTGACATCCTTGCCATTGAGTGTCGACATTACAGAGGCGACAAGCAGTTCGTCCAACAGGAAGACGTCATCTTTGGTTGTGGACTCCGATATTGTTGGGATTGACGGTGATGTGGATAAGGTTGTAGAGTGGTTGGTGGCTGAGGTGAACAACGAGGGAAGAATGCTTCCCACAGTTGACGGGATCACTGGGATGGGTGGCATAGGTAAGACCACACTTGCCCAGAAGGTGTTCAATCATGATAAAATCAATGCGCACTTTGATAAAAAAGTTTGGGTCTGCGTCTCTCAAGATTATTCAGAAGTTATTCTGCTTAAGGATATTGTGGAGAAGGCAGGAGGTACTTGTGGCGAGGCCCAGACGAATGATTCGCTCGTCCGCCAGCTCACAGCAGCACTCAACGACAAGAGGTTCCTCCTCGTGCTAGATGACGTGTCGAGCGTCAAGGTTTGGGATGACATACTTCGAATACCATTACTGAATACCACTGGCAGTGGTAGCAAGATCTTGGTCACGACCAGAAAAAAACATATCTTGAGGGAGATGCATGTTGTGCATCATCACGAAATGAGGCCCATGTCTGAGGAGGATTGTTGGTCAATGCTCTGCAAGATTGTGTTTGGAGATAAAACCGCAGACCAAGAGATGGAGACCTTGAAGAGCATAGGGATGAGGATCATTCGTAAGTGTGGTAACTTACCATTGGCTGTCAAGGTCATCGGAGGGGTCTTGAGAAGGAATCCTAAAAACAAGAGAGAATGGGAGAAAATCATAAATGACGAGATTTGGAACACACAAGTGCTTCCAGAGTACAAGGATGTGCATCAGGCTTTATTGTTGAGCTATATAGACCTACCATCTCCACTCAAGCAATGCTTTGTGTTTTGTTCTTTGTTCCCTGAAGACCGTCACATCAGTTGGTATTTTATTAAACAAGCTTGGATAGCAGAGGGTTTCATCAAAGCAATAGGGCAATCAGATATGGAAGACATAGCCAATGGGTACTACCGTGAGTTAATCGAAAGGGGACTTTTTGAGATAGTTCCTGACTATTATAATGATGAGTATTTTAAAATGCATGATCTTATCCGTTTTCTTGCTTGTTCCTTGGCGAAAAATGAGTACCTGTCAGAAGATGCACAATTGAAAAATGCCAAAGACTTGCAGCCTCGACACCTTTCCATGATTGGAAAGAAAAATGTGAAGATTCCTGATGATATCAAGAAGCAAGGTTGCTTGAGGACACTTTTGATTGATGAAAGTCATATTGATAGGATTTCACTGGATGATATCTTCAACAGACTAGTTTACCTACGTGTTCTGAATTTAAGGAAGACACATATTGAAACCTTACCTAGCTCCATAGCAAAACTTGTGCACTTGAGGCAACTAGATATCTCTTATACATATCTCAAAGAGCTGCTAGAATCTATTTGTTGTCTTCATAATCTACTAATGCTGAATGTTAGTTTTTGTATCTTTCTTTTTAAACTTCCCATGGGCATTAGCTCGTTGACTAATTTGAGGTTCCTCTCTGCTTCACGAACTCTATTAGAATGCATACCTCAAGGGATAAGCAGGTTAACAAATCTTAGAAGACTTGATGGATTTGTGGTGGGCCCAAGAGGCATACCTAGAGGGCAAGAATGTGGTTGTGCAATAACTGAATTGCAACATTTGCGTAAGCTTCACTACCTTTGCATTGAGAACTTGGAGAGAGCATCAAGCACAACAAGTGCTTCACACGTTTCTTCTTTAAGAGAGAAAACAAACCTTAGAACTCTTTCATTATCTTGTAATCTTGCATATCAGCCAACAGAGGATAGTATTAGTGGAATCGAGCAGGTGGTCAAACAACTTCATCCTCCACAGTGCCTTGAAGAACTTAGCATCAAATTATTTTATGGAAGGAAGCTCCCAAGTTGGATGTCTGGATCATGTCTTCCTCATTTAGGGCGTGTTAGTGCATGACGGGAAATTCTGACGGAAAGGAAAAGGAAAATTTTGACGGAAAGGAAATGGAAAATTTGTAACGGAAAGGAAAAGGAAAATTCTGAGAGGGGTTTAGTGCATGACGGAAAATTCTGATGGAAATTCTGACAAAAGTTTATTACAACTAATATTCGAAAAATACAAATACATCTTAATTGAAATATTACAATACGAAATAATATCATCTAGTTCTTCCATCCCACATTGCCATCATCATATCTTCTCGCATCTTATCTGCCATTTCTTTTCTTTGTTCTTGAGTCATTCGAACTTGGGCATTGCTTTCTATATGTATCTCTCCCATTGGTTGTATGTCATCAATAATATTTAACTCTTCCAACTCATCTAGCAGGTCCTCAAGTAAATCTTCCTTATCAGTCTTACGAATTCCGTCAGGCACAAGAGAGGGAGAAAAATTTTCTGAATGGGGGCGATCGGAAATTTTCTGACGGTAAAGGAAATTTTTGGATTTTATACAACGGTAAAATCTGACTTTCCTTTCCGTCAAGTGTAATGCACACTAACAGCATTCTGACGGAATTCAATAATTTTCCTTTCCGTCAGCTGAATTCCGTCAGACACTAGCCCCCCCTTAACACTGTTGCAGTTATGGAATTGCACATATGTTGAGCATCTTCCATCTTTAGGTATGTTGCCCCATTTGAAAAGGCTTGAAGTATGTATGCCTGCCTTGATAACCATAGGTCATGAATTCTATGGTGGTGTAGGAGGCTTCCCCAAGTTGGAAGATATAGTTTTCATGAATATGGATAACTGGAAATATTGGCAAGAATGAAATGGAGTATTTCCTTTTCTGAGAAGATTAGTACTTCAATATTGTAAGGAATTACGACATCTTCCTTTAAGCCTTCAATATGTTACCACTCTAACTGAATTATGGATAAGTAGAGGTTCCAAGTACGTCAATGTCATTGAAAACATTTCATCCATTAAGAGATTGTTTATTCATGAGATGGACAATTTAAGAAGAATTTCAAACCTCTGCAATCTTGAAAAATTGGAATTTTTACAATGTCCTGCTTTAGAGGAATTTGAAAATGTTGGCAAACTGCAATATGCGAAGTTAAATGGTGATGAGATGGATGACTTACCTGGTTGGATAAAAGAAATCAGTTACTGCCATCTTAAGTATTGTATTGAGACTGGGGTGAACAAATCAAGCATATCCGGCCAGCACATCCTGCAGCATTTAAATGCTTGAATTGGTCCTGAAAACAAGGTAAGTTCCTTTTGGTTGAACATTTCTTATGTAACTTTTAGTTGATGAAAAATAAAATGTAATATTATAGGTTGGTAAAACAAATTTTGATGTTTTTAGAAACACTTGAAATGATTTAATTGGAAAAGATTTGAATTTTTGAATGTTAATTCATTGACTTCTAAGAAATAATTCTTGCAAGAAATTTTCTGGTGTTATTGACTCCGAAATCATTTACAAAGATTAGATAAGGAAACATGAAAAAGCTTGTTAAAAGATTAGATAATTTTAATGCAGGTTAACCACTTACAACATTAGACAATTGCCTTGTGTTGTGAACTGTGAACCTCGCCTCATAAATTTGCAGAGCGACAAGCACAGCCAGGAACACTGGAAGAGGACAGCGTTTCCTGCGATGGGGGCACTGGCTAAAAAAGAATCTGATCATCAAGTGCGTTGTGTTTGGACTTTTGGTAAGTTATGTTTTTCAATGGAGAGTAAGTTACACTATTATTTTTGAAGAAATATCAAAAATATCTTGAATAATTGGGGTAAGACAAAGCAATTTATTTACTTAAATAAAAAAATTTAAAGTTAAAAAAAATGACCTCCCCATATGATTTTCATTGATTTATAATGTACTTACGATAGAGTATGTATAAATTTATTATGGTAAGCCTAGGAAAGAAAAATACTCATATTGATATTATAAAAACATATATAAAAAAAGAGTTACTAGTATTAAAATTATAGGAGGGAACACTAAGATTATATAATTCAGTGATCAATGGTACGTAATAGATGATTAAGGTATTGATTGTTGTTGTTTTATAGCAAAGAAGACCTAATTAATAATTTGGGTGACATTAAAAGAGGTTGAGGAAAATCAAAAATTACTTTGTTAGAAATAATGTAAAAATATTTAAAATTATGTATAGATAAGAAATAAATAAAAAAAGAATTCATACAATTAATCCCACATGATGAGATTTAGGCATTGATTAATTAATAGTTGTACTTGTTTAATATCTCCATGTCTCTGTCCTTCTAATGGTTGATTTATTGTCATTTGTTTTCTATTTTCATGTCATGATGCCTTGTGAGTTATGAAATATGCAATCTATTTTACTTGTAGCACTCCTATTGGTGTGGATTGGTCAAAAGTTTTTTCTTCATGTGCTATTGAAGGTGAAATCATTTACTGCAATTTGTTGGTTTTTGTCAAGAGAACACACGAGAGATTGTTGTTTCTTGTAGGGTTAAGCTCCTAATAAAGGTGGTGGTTACACAGTAAGGTAGGGTATACTTCCATTGTGAGACTATTCTCTGTAGTCTTACAAGTATGAATTTCCTATCTCATAAGACATATCTTAATGTATTTTTCTGAAATTTGTATATGCGCTCTTTGAAAAAAATATGAATGAAAATCAAAGGTTGGTATAATTTTTAGCAGCTTGGAATAATCTAAATTGGTTGGAAGATGCTTTCTGTCGACTATTGGGCAGCCCTTGTTATTTAAAGACTTTCTTTATTGAACTTGGAGAAGTACATACCACAATCATTTGTTTACATTGAAAAGATAATTGATGAGTGTAGAGAACTTCATATTTTTTATTTTGTATCTCATAATAATTTGGTGTAGTTAAAAAGGTAAAAATTTTAGTGATAATGGTGCACAATTGACGTCATAACATATCTTAGGACAACACAGTTTTGCTAGACTTGTTGATGATTATGTAAGTACAATTGTATAATTTTGTCTCATATCTTTGTAAAATCACAATTTCATATGATTCTTTTCATGTAGTCCAAAGAAATCGAAAATTCATCAGATAGGAGTGACCTATATGCCATGAGTAGAAGTCGTAAAGATAGAACAATAGTCATGAAGTTTTCAAAAGGATAGTTGTAAGTTTGACATTTACTTCAAGTACATCATGAACCAGTTTGCATCTTTTATTCATGTTAATTCATGGAATACTTAGACAAACGTACAAAACTTTGTTTGTTGGTCTGATATATGATTGTTATTGTTTGTATAATGAATTACCATGTTATTTGCAAAACATGTTATTTATTTATGGGAAGATTGTTGTCTATGTAGAACCGTGCATATATTGATTTGTATATCTTGAACTGTCATTGTGTCTTGCCACATTTAAAATTATAAGATTAGAAAAGAAGGATGCGATGAACGAAGTTAAGGAGATTTTGGACATTTGCATTTAAGTCTGTGAAATACCTATTGTTAATTTATACTGGAAATATTCTTTAGTATTTTGTTAATCATGTGACATGTTCTTGTACTAGTTAAAATATAGGAACAAATTAAAGCATTAAAGAAAAATCAAACACATGAGGAAAAAGAAGAAAATCGCATTGTCAATAGAAATGACATATTAAGACAAGTACTTGAAAAAAATAAACGTGATCGTGAACGATGTTTGGGTATGGGTTCAATACCAAGTATAATATGGAGACCACCATAGTAAAGACCATATTCTTCACATTATACCACTGTTGAAAATGATAAAGTGAAACAAGAATTGAAAGATGTAAAATCAGGTATATCTATTTAAAAGATGATATGAAAGAAGTTAAAAAACTACTTTGACAAAAGGCATATTTTTCATACTAATTTGTTTCTAATTTTCTTCATTATTTGTTATGTAATATATTGTTATTTGAAACTTGTAAATGTTATTGAAATATTTTAGATGGAAGCCTACACTGGAAGTCCAAGGACACCATATAATGTCTTCTGATCTCAATCAAGTTTCAAGTAATAATTTTAAATATGTTGATATCCATTACATATATATATACATCTAACAATTTCATCCAATCTAATTGTAGGGACTTAACATTACATCTGGAAATCAAGTAGTTATTCCACCAACAGAAGCTCCTCACATTGAGGTAATTGTCATTTCTTCTATTTTCAATACAACTGAAGTTTAGGATCTATGTGTTTCGTGTAAAATTACAAATGGAATAACAAATAATAGCAAAGGGAATATTGCTAAGTGAAAATCTAAATAGGTTGGTATGAAGTACTTATCAACGTTAGTGTAAACAACGGTGCTCCTTTATTAAGGTCATATGAAGGAGCAACTACAATTGAAGATGTAGTTGGAAGCGTTGCTGTGTGACTTTGTTATTTGGTAAGTATTTATGTTATTTGTATGGTTATCCATTTAATATTTAAGAATGTTACATGAGTTCTAGGTCATTCTTGCCTTTTGATTTCATTATTAATGTCAAGAAGAAAGAAAATAAAAAGAAACAACAAAAATGGCCATTTGAATGTTGTTTAAACATTTTTCACCTCAATCCATTTGTTTTTCTAGGTTTACTCTATTATCGTTTGGATATATCAATATAGAAAGATGTTTGGTAGCCTCATCAATGGAAAAAGTGATGAAGGTAGATGAAATGGAAATTTATCAATTAAAAAAACTAAAGGAAAGTAATCTGATAGCAATTTTTCCTTAGGTCTCAGCATCATCAACAAAGCAACGTAGCAGTTTGCAACCTAAACTCCCCTACAAGAAATGACTTTTTTGGCTTCCGTGGGTTTAACTTCTAACCTCTGTTGTTTTGATTTGAAACTCGAATTGGAATCAATTCATGCTTCCCATACAATGTAAGGATGCATCAATACCTCAAAAAACGTTCTCCTGAAAGAAAAAGCTGAAGAACTATTTTAAACGATAAAAAATCCAAAACATCATGTTACAACTTACATTCCGAACTCTAGAGAGGAGACTCACTTAAAAATCACTTATGCTAGAAAATTACTTCATAAATTGCTATCTGTTATTCAATGGATATATCATTTAGGCATCGGTCTGCCACCCCCTTTATTTAGATTTCAAATTTACAATATTAAGAATGCAAAGATTATAGTGGCGTAATAAACTCCATCTCATATCTCATTCACTTGTTTCATCTTTTTAAGTGTGCAAGTGTTTCTAACATTCATTTGTTTCTTTATCAATATGCAGAGTTGTTCTTACATGTCAAGTTGTCATATTATCTATTTTAATTATGATTTTTCCTTATCTATATGTAGGTGAAGATCATTAGTTAATTGAAGGAATAATGAAGGAAGATGATATTGGCTTTTGGAAGATTGAAGATTGAAGGAAGATTAATGTGTGTTAAATGAAGAATATTTTTGTTTTAGGAATTGAAGGAAAATTAATGTTTTTTTAAAGAAAGAGGATGAACTTCTTTTTAAATTTATAGACTGAAAACATTTTGATTACAGGAACATTTTTATTGTAAAAACTTTTAATATAATTTATTTCAATAATATTGGATATTTCAAAGTTATTGGAATCTTTCTCAATTTATAAAATTTATGAATATTTTGTTAATATTCATTTTTATAGTTTATGACAGACAAGAATTTTCACTACAGCCATATCTTTTGTGACAATTTCAACTATCACAATATCTGTCTATTGTGACAATAAAAAATTGTTATCATAATGTGACAATATGATAGTGTCTATCTAGACAGCGTCTATTGCAACAATTGTGAAATTGTAACAAAATAGTTATTGGGACAGTATTTATTTTTTTCCTATTGTAACAGGTTTATTTATCATTAGATAAGAAATTTGACGTAGCAAATGACTTTTTAGACCAAATACTTGAATTAGTCCTAAGAACAGGGAAAGCTCCTCTTGGTTGAAGATTTATTATGTAGTTTTTGGTTAACAAAAAATATAACGTAATATTACAACTTGTAAAACAAATTTTCATGCCTTTAGAAGCAATCTAAGTTGTTACATACGATCAACAATAACATCCAATACATCAGATAATCTCAACATCAAACCACAAGGCATAGCAATGCAATCACATGACAAAAAGGGAGTTGCCACAGTCGCGACAACCAAGCAAAAGTGTAGAGTAATCATCCCAGCTAACGTCCTCCCTGTGGGCTCTCCGATGAACCTAAACAAATTAAAGATAAGTTAGAGGCCCAACAACTAATCTACCGAAACCCAAATAGCAAAATGTATAAAACATCGTATGAGAAAACTTCTAGATGATATATGCATGTCGTAAAGAAAAGCTAACACATATCGTCACAAAGGTAGACTCGATAATTCACAACGGGTGGCCATTGTGTTGACATACACACTCAATAAATACGATGTTTGACTACGATCACATTTAAACTACATATAATATTTTATGGCGAAGCTTAAAAGTTACATGCTAACCTTATGACGAGATTTGTTGACGTAGGATTGGATTAGAGTTGTCTTAAAAGATCGATTTGTTAGAAGGAAAATTTCATCTTCTTATTAAGATACATTAAAGATTAATCTCTTTAATGTAAAACTATTTCGTCTGCATCAGTCAATCATTCTCAAAGTCAAACATCTTGTATAGTCTAAATCTCTCCTACCACTCTAGCTTTATGGGTAATATCTAGAATTCATTAAAATTACTTATCATTTTAGACTTTACAGGTGATTAGCTAGTTACTTACTATCGAAACCTAATATATGTTAGATTTCGCTTTAATATCACCTAATGTAATGTTAAGCCAAAGTTGTCTTAAAAGACGAGCTTGATAGGAATAAAATATCATCTCCCTAACACACCAAAGATTAATCTCTCTGATGTGGAATTATTTTGTCCACATCATTTGTGGTCACATATCAATTTTGTGACAAAGTCCATGATCACATGCCAATTTTATGACAAAATCTATGATTACATGTCAACTCTATAGCAGTCTATGACCACATACCAACCCTATAACAAGGTTCATAGTCACAAATTAACCTTATAATAAATTTCACGATCACATTACACCAAAATCATCAAACAGTATGCACCTTACATATAAGAGCATCAACTGTATTAATTAAAATCTCAAGTACTGCTTAAGATACGTCACATGCGGTGTAAAATAAGAATGATTTGCAACATTCCCATAGGGTGCATAAATAATATTACATTCCACGAATAGTAAGCACATGGATGCACATGATCATAATAAATATATTTCTAAGACTATGTGCTAGAAGTGTAACATCCAATGTCAACAAAATAATCATTAATGTCATGTATTTCTCGTAACCATACACATCATATAACATAACTAAGGCAAGCTCCAACACAAATAATTACATTTTTAACATTACATGCTAGAAATGAAATAATCGCTGCTAATCACGTCAACCATGTCATGCTCGACATTAGTCGATCATATCATGTTACGCTCAACAATTAATAACACAGGAATCAACAATATTATACAATAATGCTCAATAATAAGCATCAACAAATAAATAAGAATCAACATGACATAGTGCATAAGATACAAAAACCAGTTTGGTTTAGATATTACACATTTCCCTGGAGAGAACGGCATCTGGATCTCTTGAAGGGCGATCATGTACTCCAAAAAATCTGTCTGCATTGTGTATGGGAATTAGACAAATAAATATTATTGCATATGCTTCTGAAGCTGCAGAGAATACATGTGGAAAAGCATCATCTCAAGTAAACAATACGGATACAACACAATGCAGTCAGGCTTTAACAACTGTGCAAGATGACGAATAATCAAGATTCCACTCAATATTGTGCAATCCTGCCCAACGTATGATACTCTTGGTACGTACGGAAGTAAAACCAAAAAAATTCAGAAATCATTAAATAAACAAGTGAGCAGTTCTTCAGAAGAGTGTTTGGCAGAAAGAAAGTGGAGGAATACAAAATATTCAAAACAAACCTGTGATCCATCAAACACAACATCTCCTGGTAAAACCTACAAGATGAGAGAACATTTAGTATGGCAAGCAGAATTTGTACTTAAGTACGTGTATGCCACTGATGGTCAATATGGCAAAGCAAACACCATCCATTGGGAGGTGCTTACGGTACAGTGGAAAGAGCATTCTAAAATAAACGCACCAACATCCAAAGTTTTCACATCCATTTTATCGAAACTGAAGTGATTTGAAGACTTGTGATCTACAAATCTAGACTCGCGTTAGAAAATAAACTATACTGATTTAGTAGAGATCTGGCTACTTATTTTAAATTATCCAATTTCTGACACGTACAAATTATATGTGCCATACAATGTCCAATTGTTCTATTTAATAGTTAACAAAATCAAGCAAAAAAAAGGGCAGTTGCACTCTTCCTAAAGTAACAAAGCAATAAATGAGGCATTCTACGTTATACAAAAGATTTATGACAAGCACAGTATCTTCTCATCTACCAGTCAACGCGTAAGTAAAGTTTGTGCATTTCTGAAGATATCATCGGATGGAATAAATGCCAACGTACAGAACCCTTCTAATGTTGAACCTCCAACAACATTTGGAGTTTTAGACCAACCTGCGCCATGAACAATAAAAGAGCCAGGTTGCAAATCTGAGCTATCACCAATATCGTCTACCTCCGAGACATTGGGCATACCGAACCTCCTGCTCCAGTCCATTGCAAGAATCTTCCCTTGACTTGCTTTTTCTCGGCATCGCTTGCCTCAATGATACAGCTTAGGGAGGGACCTAACAGTTATTGAGGCGCCAAAGGGTCACCTGCTAATCAGATCCGTGTGTTGTTATGTAGATAATGATGTCTATTAAACTATATTAATGAGGGTATTTGTAAGACGAATTATGGTAGGGGTATTTACGTTGCCTCAATGATGGAAATGACACAGAAGTACTAGGACCATTTATCTGAAAAGGTTCTGGAACCTTCCCTTCGCATTGTCTCCCACCTTCATGCAACCCGGGCTCGTTCTTTATGGTTTTTACGCAACAAGATGATGCTACGGCCCTGATCACTACTCGAGCACAATGGAGGCAACATGGAGCGGTTGGAAGGCTTGTGGGACATCTCTTAGAACCTCTAGAGAAAAACGATGAAATTTCAATGACAATAATGGATATTGAAAGGCATTCAGTACAAGGATCCGATGGTCATGGGGGAACACAAATGTAGTGGAGTACTCTACACAAGGCCCAGGCGGTATTCACAGTGGAGAGGGTCAAGCAACTCTTCAAAGAAATGGAATAGATTGGAGAAGCCATTCGAGAGATGGGGAGACAGAAGCAATGGCCATCCTTATATGGTACGTGGAGATTTTTGATGTCCCAGAAGCATCTACCTCTGCAAAGAAGTTGGGATCACCACATACACTTGAAGCCCAATTGTGCACCACTGAATTACCCCCCACCCCTTGTAGATACAACCCACAACAACAAGAAAGAAGTGATTGAAGACAATATTGAAGAGTTGTTGCGACAAAGATTTATGAAATACAGCGTACGTGACGCTTGTGCTTCTAGTCAAGAAGAAGAAATGGAGATTTGGAGAATGTGTATGGATTATCAGGGATTAAAAAAATAGACTATTAGAGATCGATATCTGATCTCATTGATCTAATATAATCATATATAATGTTAATTATACATTTCTATATACATGTATAATAAAAGAAAACACATTTAATTATTATAAAAAATAATTTAAATCATTTAATTAATTCATACACTATTTAACTAATATTAATTAAATATAATAAATTACTTACCAACAATATCTTCAAGTTTTCTCCTTTCTCTTCTTTCTCTTCTTTCTCTTCTTTCTCTTCTTCATCGTTCGACGATGATAATAAATTCACTGTCGAACATTCATTACGTATATTTATATATACATGAGGTCATGGATATTTCACTGCCTCGACGTTATATATATATATTAACGGGCATTACCTAAGTACCTACAAAAAAAATGTAATCTAGATTAGGTTAAATAATAAAGTTTTAGACGAAGAATTCTTCTGTCAACATTTACATATGTCATTTTTTTTAGGCAATGTCAACTCTGATAACTTCAAGAATCATCATGGTAGCAACGAAGGTTGTGTGTTGAAGACGACACCCGCTTCTGATCTGTGTCAGACGCAATGCCGAACTATTTAAATGGGCACTCAACACTCAGCACTCAAGCCACCAGATTGTTGGTGATGTACTTTTTCTAACTTCATCAATTATTTACCATTCAGATGGAATGTTAGAAGCTTTTTTCTTCTTGCAAAACTGTTTACCGCCATTTACGTACCATCAGGAAGAAAACAAGTATCCAAAAGAAAAAGTGAAAAGCTTTCCGTTGTTGGTCCCAGAGGAAGACACAAAAGCAACCCTTGTGACTTCTAGCATGTACCGAAGAGGCACTTTATGGGAAAGTCATGGGGTATGGGTGTTGTCAAATAATACGTGAAAGATCTTGAATGGGCCGCTCTACATGTACTCTGCATCTTTCTCTTGCTCTCCACATATATAATACAGGCCTGTGATAGTGATTTTTTTTTTTTTAACTTAAATAAGTGAACATCATGAAACATGGTTTGAATTTGAAAGATAAAAATAAAAGCAAGTCTATAAACTACTTCCCACTGTTATTATATTTCAAGGTAATAATCAAGAATGGAGATAAGTCAGAGGATCCAACCACAGTGGGTGTAGAAATATTGTTATACTATTTCTCTCTTAGGATGTGTATTGCTATGCTCTCCCTCTCTTAGGATTTATTTCAGGTCCTATACATGCTTTTTTCCTTTTTCCTATTTAAAGATGAATATTTGTGGACCAAAGGAGGAAATATAGACCAAGTATTCATTTACCAGGGAGAAATATGCTGATATAAATAGTTGATGATGGACGACAAGTCTCTTTCTTCTTATGATTTGAACTTATCAAGGCAAGAGGAACCAGAGAAAAAGGAACTTTACTTTTTCTTTGTTGTCTAGAGAGGTAGAGACGAAGGCAAGCAAAAAGAACAGAGCGGATCCCACACCACCGGGAGGTAGTATTTATTTTTTAAAAAATAATAATAAAAATTACGAAAATAATTGTTTTAATTCAACAAAGCAATGACAACATGAGCATTAGTAAACGCAACATCACAGTGTTTTCCTGAATTTTATTGGAAGCCATTTTTCAAGAGAATAATACCGTCGAAAATTTAATTTTTATTACGGTCGTTTTGTTTTATCTCGTGGCTTTCTTCGCTTGTTTTGATCATCTGTAAGAACTATCTAATTTTTTGTAGTTCAGTGTAGAAAAATATTTATGTGTAAAATAAATAAATCCCTTCATTCAAAAAAAATTGGTTTTAAATTAAATGTTTCTACCTTCGTACAGAATTTTATTATTATTGCTCGGCATACTGTTGAATTTTGTTGGATATCAAAATATTTGAATTTTATTTTAAACATCCATACGAATGCATAAACGATGATAGAATTTAAATTTAAAAACAAGTATTTGGAGCTAACGAAAAGATAGTTATTTCTCTTCGAGAAACATCACATGTACCATATCATTTTGATTTTCTTTTGTTTCCTTGATCAATCGAGCATATTATTTTCTTTAATAAAAGTAGTGACTTTTAAATTCACTAAAATTAAAATTTTATATATATTACAAATACTACTGCTTCTGATTAATTAAACTATTATCCTCGGCCGATTAAATTATTGCAACAAGGTTGAAATACAACTGACTTGGAACATAGATCTTTTAATTTAGCACTCTTCAAGTATATATTAGTGTACGTATGATCTATAATTATTTTATCAATCATATAAACATGCTCATGACATATAACAGTTTTTAAAGAGGGAAATTTACAATTTATAAAGAGATCATTAGCTTAAAATGTAATATTAGTACATAGGTCTTTTACGACGTGCAATTTCATTAATTCGGCTACAGTAAACATATACACATCCGAGTCCTATTTTTTTATGAGTTTTATAAAGATAAGGTCTTCAACTCCACCACCAAAAATGATATCGAACTAAAACATAGAGCGGGCTATACTAATTAAACTATATTTACTGGGTGGCGGACCTAAGATAATGATTTTTTAAATTTAATTATTATAAAACTCTTTTTTTTTTTTTAATATGCTCCGATGGCTGGGAGCATCCGACGATGAGCACGTACATGCTCCATACGCACCTCCAAGAGGAAAAAAGAAAGAAAGGACGTCCACAGTTTCCGACACGTGTAGTGCCGAGAAGGAAAATATTTATCGATCGCTACTTTGTAATTAATTGCGGTCTTTTATTTCTTTCAAATAAAAATCGAATAAACCACTGCGCAATGTTGTGCCACGTGTTTATTATTTGCCACCTCTCGATTTATTATTTGTTTGTCGTAAAAAAAAGGGAATATTGATGTAGACGTATCTACGTTGCCTGGTCCCGGTTTCATACCCGGTAAAAGGCCAAATTGGAAAATTTTCACGTGTTCTCCCGTAAGTTCCGTTATTGGTAGAAATACCCATATGCTGTTGGATATGATTATTCATCTGCATCAAAATAATAGCATCTAGCGTGTCCAATTGTTTTATTCGATTTATTGGTTATCAACAACTTGTTGGTACGATTAATCACATCTGATAAAATAATAATAGACTTGTGCACATTTCTCGTAACCGCTTTGATTAGAAGATCGCAACTATCAAACTTGATAGTGGAATCAATGTTAGTCAATTTGTCTTAACAAGTCTAACCACTCAACATAAGTCATTTTGCAAGAGAGTATCATTGTGTAATTAGGTTCTAACTTGAAATGGATCGTGTGGAAAGATGTGGTGGTGAAAGGTTAGAGCTAGAAATTACAATGGTCAAAAGCTTTAATTTTGTTAACGGTGATAAAAGAAAGGATTATTCCACGAGGATGATAACAGAAAGGTTAGATTTTTATGCAAATATTTTAGATAATTAATTCATAGCAATCATTTTGTTAACGACACTTGTAATTTGATCTGACTTTAATGCATACAAGCCATAATCTATGATAAATTAAGTGTATATATGCAAATAAATATCTGTGATTCAAGAAATCAAGGCAATGACAACGACAATGTGTTTTTTAACAAATTCTTCCCTTTCAAGGGGCTTCGTGTGTTTGTTTAATATTGGGATGATTCCAAGACTATTAAATTAACGACACAATATAAATAGAATCGTTTGGTCTCCTGGATCCTTTTAGATAAATTTTGTTTATTCAAAAAGAGACCAAATAATTGCATGAAAATTTCACGTCAGACCTTGACCTTAACTTTTTTTTTAACGAAATAAACATTGGTTTTTCAAAGAGGTTGGAATGATTCCATAGTTCTAATCGAGTCCTAAAAACTCAATTATTATTATTATTATTTTCATTTATTTTAAAAATATAACTTTAGTAAACAATATATTCTAAAATGAGACTAGTTTTTAAAAATAAGGAAATTAAAGAATTTTATAGTGTCCATGTTTGAAATCAATCACTACAATAATTCCATTGGTATTTGTAATTTCTTTGAAAGTTTATAAATGTCGGAGAATGTACAGATGCCATCATTATTAAAAAATAATTATAAATTCGTAGTTTTCATGTCTTAATGCATCAACATTTTTTGAATTAACGGTCAAATTCAAACTCTCGATACTTATAAAAATATCCTATAAATTATCAATGTTTGTTTCTAAGATCTTCCATTTTCACAAAAAACATTCAGCCGAACGATTCTCGTCACTTCATGCTCCAACAGAATTTCCATGATCATGTTTGAAAAGAAAGTTGAAAAATATCGTATAGAATGTGTCAAAAAGGCATCCTGAAAGATAAAATTCTACTTTCTACAGTATGTATTTGAAAAATTCACAACTCCGAGGTTGGAGTGTAAAGATTTCCCAACCAACCGGCCGTCGATCGTCGCACTCGCACCACCGCATACAAAGTCCTCCCGTCGCCCTCGATTCCAATTCTTTCAGTCCGCCACGTAAGCACTTCTCCCTCCCCTCCTGTTCGAATCCAACTTGCAGGTCCAACCCCTTCTCCTTCCCAGTCCACTTCGGTTATCCCTCCCCCTTTTCCTTCCACCCCAACCACCGTCACCACCACCGCCCCCACTGCCAGCTGCGGTTCCAATTCAATCCCCTTCCTCGCGAAGCTCCATCACCTCCTATCTGGTCGCGGTCGTTCTCCGCCGTGCAACTTCGGTTCGTGTCTAGCTTTGTCGCTGATCCAGGTGGCGACGAGGGAGGCGTCCTGTTTGGATCGGATAGAGGTGGCGGATCCGACGGCGGAGGAGCCGGCGGATGGCGCTGTTCAGGAGGTTATTCTACCGGAAACCCCCGGATCGGCTCCTTGAGATCTCCGAGAGGGTCTATGGTAATTCATGCCCCTCATTACGTCTTTGCCAACGCCTCCCTCCTTTTCGGGTTATCTGGCGCTTCAATCATGGTGTTCTAAGAGATCATGTTGTTTTTTTGAACGTTTCGAGTTGATTTCGGTATGTGAGGTGAATTATGGATATATTGGTTTGTTGAGGAGCATTTAGGATTGAGTCGAATGGAGGCGTCCGCATCACTTTTTTCGTCCATTTTGTTCGATTGAGCTGGTTTAGGTGACTTTTCCCTAATCATGCTTATGATGATCTCCGTGTTTTGGCTATTGGGAATTCGCCCACGGGAACGTTACTTTCTGATACTTTTGTGGGTGATCTTCTTCACATTTCCATCTATAATGTTTGTAATTTGTAATGCGGGAGCTGGAAATTGGCTGTTTATGACTTTTTGAGTCTGCAAAAAGAGTTTTTTGCTTTCTAGTTGCTAGAAAATATGGGATTTTCCTGAGGAATGATGTGGTAGTTAGTGTGATTGTGATAGCTTTGATCCTTTCGATGTTGAATTTTTAATCATCCATTGGATTTTTTTTTACAATATTTTATTTTTGTAGTGTTCGATTGTTGCTTCTCCACCGAGGTATTGAAAGAAGATGAGTACAAGGTATATATGGAGAGTATTGTGGCACAGCTACAGGCTTATTATCCAGAGGCCTCCTTCATGGTATTTAACTTCAAAGGTGAAAAGAGAAGCAAGGTCTCTGAAATTTTATCAGAATATGATATGACAATTATGGACTATCCACAGCAATATGAGAGGTGCCCGCTGCTTCCATTAGAGATGATTCACCATTTCCTGAGGTCCAGTGAGAGCTGGCTATCTTTGGAAGGTCAACAGAATGTGCTGCTGATGCATTGTGAGATAGGTGGATGGCCTGTTCTTTCATTCATGCTTGCAGGTCTTCTGCTTTACAGAAAGCAGTACACTGGAGAACTGAAGACTTTGGAGATGGTATACAAACAAGCACCTAAAGAACTTCTCTATCTCTTTTCTTCTCTAAACCCTCAAGCATCTCATCTTAGATATCTCCAATACATTTTAAGAAGGGGTGCAGGATCAGAATGGCCTCCTATGGGCACACCCTTGACACTTGTATGCCTGGTGCTTACAGTCATTCCCAATTTTAATAGAGGAGGAGGTTGCAGACCTATGGTTTGTGTGTATGGTCGAGACCCTTTAACTCCAACCAACAGAAGTTCCAAGATTCTCTTCTCAACACCAAGGACCAAGAAACATGTCTGGAACCACCGTAAGGTAATATTTTCATCCTCAAACTAAATGTTATTTTTCATTAAAACTTCAGTTGGTCAATTCTGGTCTATGCATGCAGACAGAGAATGCAACAATAAAACTCAATATCCATTGTAGAGTACTGGGAGATGTGGTACTTGAGTGTGTGCATCTAGATGACAACATGGATCGGGAAGAAATAATATTCCGTATCATGTTCAACACATCATTCATTGAGTCTAACAAATTAGTTCTGAATCGTGAGGAAATTGATGTTATCTGGAATGCCAAGGACCGATTTCCAAAGGATTTCAAAGCAGAGGTAGGCTTATTGTTTATCTTTAACGAAAGCGATTGTTTTCTACTGTATTGGACATTGAGAATGTATACATTTCTGAATTAGGTACTGTTTTCAGACGTTGATATCATCATGTCTGACCTCAGTGTGGAAGATTCAGCTGAAGACTCGGACAGGGTGGATGCAGATCTTGCAGAGGAGTTTTTTGAGGCAGAAGAAATATTCAGCAATGCTGATTCACAGGAAGGGAAGAGGGACTCTGATTTTCATATTTCTGAAAGTTTAAATTCTCTGGAGGATGCAAATACCAAGTTTGAAAGCCTAACTTTATCAGATGAATGGGATTCCAATCTGATATCTGATTCCAAATTAGATGCTGACAAGAGCCAGATAGAATCTGCTACAGATCTAATCCAAAAATCAAAGACTTCATTGGTTCATGATGTGAAAGATAACCCTGTTGCAAGTACTTCCCAACATGATTTACCAAACAACTTCATCCAGGAAGAAACTGTTCACCAGTACCCTAGTGTAACAGATGAAACTAAAATTGGAGTTGCACCCAGTATTTTAAAATCAGACTTCAATGATGTCATTACCACAAAGTCAGATGACATGAATGGAAATTTGTCTCCTTCAATTAAAGCTGTAAATAAAGGCACTACCAAGGCTTCCTCCAAGAAAATGGATAATGTTATTGGACAGAAACGAGTCGATTGGAATGGTGTTCATCAAATATTTGGAACCCCAACATTGGCCAATGAAATGACTGGTAAAAAAGTAAACAATAGCAGGACAAATGTGTCTGGATGCGGAGTTACTTCAAATATTACAGAGCAGAAAATTGGTAGTCGGAAACAAGGTCATGAGTGTGACAACTGGAAGGAACAACATGAGGAATCATCTTCTACTCCTAGGAAATCACAAACCTTCCACTTGAAGGCATCATCAGATCCAATTATATATGGACAAAAGGATGTGCAGAAGGGATTTCTCAGTAGTCAAATGAAGCCCATAAAACCTAAAATTGTATCTCGATGGATCCCTCCAAAAAAAAGCTCTGATACTACCTCTATTAATGCACCGTTGCATCCACCATCAAGATACAACAGCTCTCCAGCTGCTTTGGCTATCTCTACAATTTTCCATGACAATGATGTGGGTGGAGGTCGAGAAACCCTTTCAGCAAGTGAAGTCTCCGATAGTACAATGTTGCAATCAAATTTGTATGAAGAGTCTCAGCCTGAGGTAGGAGGTATTCATAATGAAAATGCAACTCCATATGCAAGTCCATTATCAAGCTCATCTGAAGCAGCAGGCTTTTACTCTCCTACGTCAAGAAGTTTGCCTAATATTCCACCACCTCCACCCCCACCGCCATTACCATCTTCTAGGCAAAATATGTGTGGCCATGCAACTTCAACTTTGGATCAAGTATCATATATTCCAAGTTCCACGAAAATGACACCTACCTCTTCACCTCCACCTCCTCCTCCCCTTCCATTTGCAAGAACAATTAAAATAACAAATTCTTCTCCTCCTTCACCATCATTACTGCCTCCACTACCAACTCTTCCTCCTCCTCCTCCTCCACGACCACCACCACCATCACCACCACCACCTCCTCTTCCTCCATTTTCTACAAGATTTTCATCATATACATCTTCTAATCTAAACACTTTGTCACCATCATTGCCACCACAACCACAACCACAACCCCCACCGCCACCACCACCGCCACCGCCACCCCCACCCTTGCCTAGCCGATGCATTGCAAAAGCACTGATTCCTTCACCTCCATCATCCCAACCCCCATCCCTACCTGCTCTGAGTCAAAATCACCTACAGCAAATTGATTCCTTTCTACCATACCCTCCCCCTCCTCCACATGTAATTAGCCAAAATATAAAACATTCTTCTGTCTTTGCTTCACCTCCACCCCCCCCACCACCTCCACCTCCTCCTCTTCCAGGCCAAAATCCCCCACAACATCTTCATTCCTTTCCACCACCCCCTCCACCTCCTCCACCCATGATTAGCCAAAATATAAAACATTCTTCTGTCCTTGCATCTCCAACCCTACCCCCACCCCCACCTCCACCTTCTCCTCCTGTTGGCCAAAATCCCCCACAGCATCTCAATTCCTTTCTACCGCCCCCTCCCCCTCCTCCACCCACAATTAGCCAAAATATAAAACATTCTTCTGTTCTTGCTTCTCCATCCCCACCCCAACCTTCTCTTCCTTCCTTTGAAGCTCAAGTTTGTCAATCATCTACTCTTCTAGGAAATGATCTAAGGGCTCCTCCACCAACACCACCTCCACCTCCACCTAAACTCCATGGAGGTCCTCCTTCACCCCATTCTCCACTTGGACCATGTGGAGGCGCTCCTCCATTGCCACCTTTGCCAAGGCCTCATGGAAGTTCTCCTCCACCTCCACCTCCACCTCCACCTCCACCTCCACCTCCACCTCTACCTCCACTTGGACCTCGTGGAGGTGCTTCTCCACCTCCATCTCCATTTGGACCTCGTGGAAGTGCTCCACCTCCACCTCCACCTCCACCTCCACCTCCACTTGGATCTTGTGGAGGTGCTCCTCCACCTCTGCTTGGATCTCATGGAGGTGCTCCTCCACCTCCACCTCCACCTCCACCTCCATTTGGACCTTGTGGAGGTGCTCCTCCACCTCTACCTCCACTTAGACCTAGTGGAGGTGCTCCTCCTCCTCCACCTTTGCTTGGACCTCGAGGTGGTGCTCCTCCTCCTCCACCTCCACCTGGATTACGTGGGGGTGCTCCTCCACCACCTCCTCCACCTGGATTACATGGAGGTGCTCCTCCACCACCACCTCCACCTGGATCACGTGGGGGTGTTCCTCCTCCACCACCTCCTCTAGCATCAGGCATGCCTACTCCCCCAAGGGCTCCAGGTGCTCCACCACCTCCATCTGGTGGGCTTCATTCACAAGGATTAACAAATTCTGTTGGTGGGACTAGGGGACGTGGGTTCACACGTATTGGAGGCCTAGGTCCATCAGCTTCAGCAACAAAAAGATCCAATTTAAAGCCATTGCATTGGGTTAAAGTGACAAGAGCTGTTCAAGGAAGCTTATGGGCTGAATTACAGAAGCATGACAATGCTCCAAGGTATCATTATTTGAGTGGTTTTGTATTTAAGTGGCACCATGTGCATGTAAAGGCAAACTAAGGTAATGTTTAGTTCATGCCTTGTTCTTTTTTTTTGAAATAAATTCACTGCTTTTTCTGAAAAGTACTTGAGCATAAGAATTTTGTTCCCACAACTTCTGGTTGCTGGATGGAAATGTAGCTTTTCTATTATTGCTTCAAAACAGGATTGTTGTGTTTTTTCTGAAAAGCACTTGAGCATAAGAATTATGCTCCCACAACTTGTTGCAGGATGAAAATGTAGCTTTTCTGCTCTTGCTACAAAACAGGATTGTTATGTTTGGTCTTTTTGGTTGAGTATTTAATATTTATCCTTCAACGTGCTGAACTGGGAAACATGAACGACAAACTCTTAAACATTTGATTTTGGGTTACATTTTTATTTTTATGCTACATCCTTACGTCAAATGCAATAATGTATATCCAAGAATCTTTTCTCATTTATTTATTTCATGCTATATTCCTATGTCCAATGTACATGTCATGACTTTCGTGGTTTTTTTAATTTTTATGCTACATTCCTACATCAAATGCATATGCTATGATAGTTTCATAAGCAAACCTACAATTTCATGGCTCATAGCTGCTTATATGTTGTTTTTTTGGTTGACAGCATTACTGATGTAGGTTCTTGTTTTCCAGCACTTCAGAATTTGATGTATCAGAACTTGAGTCTCTCTTTTCCACTGCAATTCCAAAAAAAGGTAGTTCCGGAGATAAATCAGGTCGTCGCAAATCTCATGGATCAAAGCCAGAAAAAGTTCATTTGGTATGCTGTCTTTTTTAGTGCAGAGTACACATTTCAGCAGTGTTTTAAAGTTGCTATCTTGTTTATATGTTTGATTTGTATCTGTCCTTTGCAAATTGATAGAATTTTATTGTCAAAAAAGGATTAGAATGGGTAGGATTGTTATTGTCAAAAAAATCAAAAACAAAAACAAATGGATAGAATGTTTTCTAGAATTAGAATATCTGTGTCTGCGACCTTTAGGCCACAATTAGTCAGCCTACAATTAGGAAACAAAGGTATATAAAAATAATGCATTATGAGAAGGTTGATTAGCTAGTTCACTTGAAAAAATGTTTATGACTTAGTGAATGGGATTCATATATCGACATTCTTTGTATTACAATATTGTATAAATTCTTAATGTGGATAGAAAGTGAAAACAAGAGAAGCTTTGCAAGCTAATGAGGCATATTTATGTAGACTTGTCAATCATATCATCTTGTTAACTTGTCATGTTATTGTATTTATCATTTTTTCTCAATATTTTTTTGAAACTATGATTGATTATTGATAGTATTATAAATTCTATGTATGTAGGAAATTCATTTGCATCTAATTATATATTTAATATTTCATTTTAAATATTAAACATGTATAACTAGGTTAAAATCTATTTTAATTGTGTTGAATCAGATAATAATTGTGTCAAAAATAAAACCTGCTAAAAACATGCTCATTGTATAGATCTTTGAAAATAGTTCGAAGATCAATATCCTAGATAATTATTGTTTTCTCATTTTGTATTGTGTAATTATTTTGTTGTCTTGTCATGTCAAAAATTGTTCTATTTATATGTAAGATACTAAATCTGGGGTCATTTTTTTGTTTCTACTAACATGCAACAATAAATCACCAACATGACACTGACATTTTCTATATATATATATCTCATGGAAATAATGTATATATAATGTCATATTGTGTAATGAATCTAATGATTAATTCTGAACAAGTTAGTATTAAAACTGCCAAAAACAAGTATGCATCATATCGTGAAGGCCTTCATTTTAGAGAAAGTAGTAGAATGGGAGAACAAAACCTTGCTGTAATGTAAGTAGAAACGTATTCTTTCTTTGTACTAGAAGTTTGGTGTGTGAGATGATTGAAAATGGATAGTGGGATCTTCCAGAGTTCCAAGGCATGGTAACAGACAATATAGATTGGTGGAAATCTATTAACTTAAGATTAGTTAGCGGGCCTTGGGAGTATCCAGTTTGAATGATGTATGATCATCAATAAAAATGATCCTCAGTAGCACTGTGACCAACTGTTTTAGTTTACAACTGTTCGACTTATAGTCAAATTTTAGGCTATAAAATTTCTCTAGCTCTCAATAAATTTATTATACAATGATGTTTCAGATTTATGGATAATTATATATTATGATTATATATTTGTTTACAATTATGGATAATGACAGTCCGATTTGACATGTTTTATATTGAACAGTGACCAACTGATTTAGTCTACAACTTTTTGTCTTATAGTAAAATTTTAGAGTACAAAGTTTCTCAAGTTCTTTATAGACTTGTTAAGCAATATTATTTCATATTTGTTGATAATTATATAATATGATAAGTAAAAAAATATTTTGATGAACTTAGAGCTTTCTTTTTGAACTGCATATCTTTAGATTCTAGATTGAATAAACATTGAATAATCTTGACTTATTAATTGCCACATTTTACTCTCATTTCATATTTTTATTCATAAAATCTTGTATTGATTTTATAGATTGATCTTCGACGGGCAAACAACTGTGAGATCATGCTTTCAAAAGTAAAGATGCCACTTTCTGATATGATGGTAAGCTAGTGAGTATTTGTTTTCAGCATTTTTATGCTATTAGTTGTAGTTTCTATGTGGTTCTTTTTGCTAGTTATGCAAGATTGGAATCTAATTGCAAGGAAATAAATTGCATTGGGTTGTACATCTATTATGATTTATATATGTGTATTTGGGTTATTTAATGTCCATTTACATGATATCCTTTGACAACCCTATATATGTAATCCTCATCATCGATTAACATGTTTTGCCATTCTCTCTTAGCACATCATACCAAAGCTCTAGGGTTAGGTCCATAGAAGAGAAAATAGTTGTCACCTATCAATGGTAGGCAGTCATTGCCACTGGAAACCAGAGTTAGCTGTCACCACCCTACAAGAGTTGCCGCTGACTCTCCTAGTATTGATGGTAGATCTTAGGGACTCTACCATCGCCGTTGTCTTACTCTCTCTCACTTGTTGTTGATAGGACTCCTAGGTCTGTCCCTTGTCGTTGCCACCTTTAGAGTCATTGACAGTCTTAGTAGCCCTGTTGTGTCCCACAACTAAGGGTGCAAATGGATCAAATATGGATTGGAGGTATTCTTTACCATATTTATATTTGTTTTTATTTTCTGAATACAGACTTATGTTAGGCATGAAAAATTAACACCATATTCAAAAAGAATTGAATACAAATAATATTTGTTGAATATCAAATACAAAGGCAAAAAATACAAATAACCAAAATAAACTATAAAAATATGAGTATTTATCAAATAAATTATAAATCAAGAATATTGTAAAATGAAATGATATCAATGCTTATAGTATTTTGTATTTTTTAATTTTTAAATATTTATATCATAAATGCATGATAGGATATAATTATTTTATTTTTGTTTGAATAAAAATAAAGTACAAACTAAATTTAACTAAGTATTTGATAATGTAAATGAAATTTATTTTAACATTTATGATTATATTGAATAATTATTGGTTTACAATAGCAACAACAATTTGAGCTATGATCCTACTACATAGGGTCAGTTTCATGAATATTTTTTTTCAAAGTATTTTTATCTATTGTTAAATTATATAAATTTAAATATTTTCTAACAAATCTTAGCCAAGTAGTTTTAGGCCTACCTCTACTTCTTTTAATTTCTTTTGTACTAACTAATTCTCATCTTCTAATTAGTGTATTCCTTGCTCTCCCAAGGAAATGACCAAATCACTTAAATTGATTTTCTTTTATCTTATCTTCAATAAATGCAACTCATACTTTATTCCTAATAAAATAAATTTTTAGCTTATTTTTTATAGTATTGCCATTTATCTATTTAAGTATACGTATCTTAACAATACTAACTTTTTGTACATACTCATGCTTCATAACCTAACATTTTGAACCATAAAATATAGTTGGGTAAGTGACAACTTATCTTTAAGATTCATGTTCATAAGGAGTTAACAAATTTTTACAATTGACTTTTTATTTAACACTAACCCTCCTTTATCCAAGCTTGGGATTGGCTACGAAGGGTAGGTGGAGTTTAAATAATTATTATTTTAATTAAATATATTTATTTGACATGATTATAATATTTGTAATTATTATAATGTCATTATATATTTTTTATGTATCTTTTTGACTTAAATATATTGTTGGTACAATGGTTAAAGCTTTCTTAAGGTCAAAAGAAGTCAAGGATTCAAATCCCACAAAGCATACATTTTGCAATTTATATAGAATAACAAATTGGAACATCCGTATTTGTATTCAACAATTATTAATAATATTCATATTCATATTCAAATCTGGAAAATTCAAGAAAACATTATATGTATCTGGATTTGTATTCAATCAAATATGTAAATCAAATATCCTTATTTGGAAAACTTTAGATTTAAATCCAAATTTATTCTAGATGTCCAGATATTTCTGTCCTACTCACAATTATGTGTTTGGCTATCACATATTTTCATCTTTGTTTGTGACATGGACATGTTGTTCGTGGATTTTCTATGGTCTTTGACTAAGTTCTGTCTATTTGAGCATTTTTCATTGTCTTCCACCTCTTTGTTTTCAAATTTGTGTACATGTCTACATAAAGCAGAACTGATTCATGCCTGTCAAGCTGATTCTGACAAGTTTTTTGGTTGTTCAGGTTACTGATTACCTCAATTTCCATGTTTAATGACTCATTAGGGTTGCTTCAAAAAAAACTCATTAAGGAAGAACTTGAGTGGTACGTCCATATAGTTAAATGCTTAGAATTCTTTTGTGGTCTTAAGTTTTTGAGACCTTCCTTCGTTCTCATCAAAAGATTCACCATCAAAAGATACAAGGGATGATGACTGGCTCACAAGTGAGTGCACAATTTTTTTCTAACTTGTGAATAATGTGGATGTGAGTATTTCTCGAGGTGTAATATCGCTCAAGTTAGTGAAGAAAATCTTGGATACATTAAAGAAGATTTATAGCCACAAGAAGAATATCTTCCAGATCTGCAATATCTATGAGCAATTTTTTTTCCTCTTTATTAGCTGATCTCTTGGTACATGACTACTATTCCTTTCATGTGCTTCTGGATGAGTTGAAGATCTATCAACTTTTTGTACTTGAAATTTTCAAGATGTGAGAGTATTAAGAGGGGTTAATGGCCACTGCCTTTTTTTCTGGTAAAAGCCCAAAGTTGGATCTTGGATACATGGACAGATCCTTTGCGTTGAGACTGTTCCATAACTGTAGTCTACTTTTTCCAGGATTCTGAGAATAAATTGATTGTTATTTATATCCTATAGTGATGAGATCTCTTTTAAGGAATTATGTGGTGATCTTTTTAGCTCTCTAGGTGTTTGGTTGCATTACCTTTGTTCAATATTTATAATCCAAGTTTAGCAAGTTGTCTCTACAAACACTAAATGCATCTTTATTGAGTACTCTTGGACTCAATAAGGATGCCACTATTTCATCTACCCACTAGGTGATATATTGTGTCTCCAAATATTATATTTTAGGTTTAATGCTCCTTGTAAGGATAGTGTTCCATTACCCTCTCTTGTTGAAATATTTACATGTTAGCACTTTGTACACTGTAGGGGGGCTACTAGGCCCTTATATGGGTTGGTGATCAGATCTTGGGTACCAACTATATATTAGGCTTGAGGAGAGTTAGGGTTATGCTATGTTGTTTACCTGTAAGGATTGTACATTGGGAGATTACTGCATCTCGAACAACAGTCATATTAATTCTATCCTTGTTCTCTACCTTCCCTCCATCATGTCTCCCTCTCGTTATCACCTTCGATCGTCATCCAAGAAGACTTCTATCAAGTTGGTATTAGAGTCCAGCGTTCCAGCGATTGACAGTGGTGACAACATAGTGGACATGCCACTGGAATCACTCCTTAAGAAGATGGATGCAAAGCTCACCTTGATGGAGGATTAGATGCAATCTCGATTGGAAGACCTCAAAAAGAAAGTAGCATCCCTTAGCATTGGATCCGATGGCTCTTCTGACAACACCCAACAGCAAGGATTCAATCATTGTGATTGGGAGGAACCACGTGGGATGGTGACACACATGGTTTTTGCTCATCAGGACCTTACCTTGATTTCTCATTGTACGACAGCACCAAACGACCAGAGGAGTGGCTACAGGCGACCGCTCATCTTCTCACCTACCACTAAACGGACTCGATGGAGTGGGTCACTGTTGCAGTGGTCAATCTCCAATGAGCGGTGGATGAATGGTTTCTTGGCTTCGATGAGGGCAACCCCCAAGCCATCTGGACAGAGTTCACTAATGCCCTAATTGCTTGGTTCGACCCCTTGCAGGATTTTGAAGGCGATTTGTATAAGCTTCAGTAGACAAATACCCTCTTTGACTATCTTGATGCCTTCAATTTACTCAACAACAAAGTACAAGAGATCCCAGAAGCTAGCCAGGTGCGCTATTTTGTGGTGGGGTTGACGAAAGAACTACGCATAGAAGTCAAGTATTGTTGTCCAACTACTTTATCCATAACGATTTCGTTGGCTAGAATGGAGGAGTCTAGGGAACAAGCTTGGTTCTAGAAATGAAGGCAGCCATATAGTAGAAACCAATGACCTTGGAAAGCTGACAACATAGTTTCTAGTTCGTCTAGCCAATGGAAATTAAAGAAGATAAAAGAGGGAAAGACTGAAAAGGGCACCAACACCACATGGAAACAAGGGGAAACACAAGATTGTTTCTCCCAGCAGTGCATACAATAGCGATAGAGGTGGTTCTCCAAGCTATCCGAACAGGAACTCCAAAGGAAGCATGAAAAGGGATTGTGCTTCAAATGTGATGGTAAATACTTTCTACGGCATGAATGTAAGGGTAAACAACTATTCCTAATTGAGGGATTCTCTGATGAAGAAGGAGATGATGACAATTTCATTATAACAGAAGAAGATGAGGTGCCCTTGCCGGAAGGGAAAGTGCTGGGACAGTATTAACAGGAGCAACTATGCATTTCCTTGCATGTAGTCATAGGAGAAGAGCATCAAAAGACTATCAAATTATTGGGACAATGCAAAGACAACCAGAATGTAGTTTTGGTGGATCTTGAGAGCACTCACTACTTTATCCACCCAGAGCTAGTAAAGAAATTGAGATTGAAGGTGAATCAAAGGAAGGGTTTGAAAGTGATGCTGACCTCAGGTGGGTTTGTGAAATGTGAGGGCTTTTGCCCAAAATTGGAGGTGATAGTAGAAGGAGTTCCTATCACTATAAAAGTTTATGTGGTATCCTTGGGTGGCAGTGATTTAATCATTAGAGTATAGTGGTTCCACTTGAATGTTAAAATCATATTTGAATTTAATGATCTCACTTGTGAATTTAAGCTGAAAGGAAAAGACATTCGTTGGAGGGGTTGATCATATACAGAATTACAAGGGGCAAGCCATGCAACTCTGCCTTGATATCACAATAGTTTGGCATATATGGTGCTGATCCAGGAGACAGAAGTGGAGGAAACAGAGAAAACGAAGTCGAGACAATGAAACTCACTTTTGGAAGTGGCAGATCTACTATAATGTTATGGAGAGGTCTTTAAGAAGCCAAAGGGACTACCAAAATAGTGGTAGATTGAGCACCATATTCAACTAAAAGAGGCATTGAAGGTGGTGAACATGAGATTGTACTGGTACGCCAATTCCCAAAAGTGAGAAATAGAAAAACAAATCCAAGAATACCTCCTTATGAATACATACAGCCAAGTATAAGCCCATTTTCATCACTAGTATTATTAGTTAAGAAGAAAGATGGGGGATGGCGAATGTGTATCAATTATCGGGAATTAAACTACAACACAGTCAAGAACATGTACCTGATGCCTATCATAGATGAGCTCCTGGATGAGCTTGGGGGAATTGCTTGGTTTTCAAAAATAGACCTTAGAGCGGGATACTACCAAATTAGAATGGCAGAGTATGATATTTATAAAATGGCATTTAGGACCGATAATGAGCATTATGAGTTTAATGTAATGTCGTTTGAGCTGTGCAATGCCCTAGCTACTTTTCAAGCCATCATGAATGAGGCATTTTGACCATATTTGAGTAGATTTGTATTGGTTTTCTTTGATGATATAATTGTTTATAATGTATCATATGTCACCCATTTACTACATCTAGAGATAGTGCTAGATACCTTGAAGGCAAATAAGTTCTATGTTAAATGGAGCAAGTGTCAGTTTGCAATGAACTAGGTGCAGTATTTGGGACACATCATTAGTCCACAAGAGTTGAGATGGGAAGGAGAAAGTACAGACAATACTATCTTGGCCAATACCGTGCAATGTGAAGGAACATCGTGGGTTTTTAGGGCTATCTAGTTACTACTGCCATTTCATTCGAGATTATGGGAAGATAGCTTAACTCTTAAATGAGGGTCTCCAAAAAGGACAATTCAGGTGGGCATTGACAATGCAGCAAACATTGATGGATTTGAAGTTGGCATTGACTCTAGCTTGTATTACAACTTCCTGATTTCTCCAAAACATTTGTTTTGGAGTGTGATGCTTCAGGTGATGGGATCGAGGTAGTATTGATGCAAGGACACCTAATAGCGTATATGAGCAAAGCCTTCAAGGGATGCCAGATTGATTTGCCAGTGTATGTAAAAGAGATGTTGGCCATTTTACAAGCAGTGCTAAAATGGCATTCACTTCTGATTAGACGATAGTTTGTAACCAAGACAGATCAGATCAATTTGAAGTACTTAGAAGATTAACAGATACGCACACCAGCACAAGAGAAATGGTTGGTAAAGTTGTTGGGGTATGATTACCGCATTGAATACAAGCTAGATACTTCCAATGTGGCAGCTAATTCTCTATCTAGGAGGCAACATGAACCACAACCACAATTGTAGGCCATATCCTTCATTGAACCAGCACAAGAGAAATGGCTGGTAAGTTGTTGGGGTATGATTACCGCATTGAATACAAGCTAGATACTTCCAATGTGGCAGCTAATTCTCTATCTAGGAGGCAACATGAACCACAACCACAATTGTAGGCCATATCCTTCATTGAACCAGCTTAGTTCTAGAAGGTGAAGGAAATTCATAGTGAGTTTAAGTCTTATGGCCAATTATTAATGCAATGGAGGGAGGGGAAGTTGGATCCTAGAAAATACTCTTTGAAGGATGGGGTCCTATTTTATAAGGGTCGATTAATGATTGCTGATGAACTAGGTTTGAAGAAATTGCTATTGGAGGAATTTCATAACTCTCCAATTGCAGGACACTCTGGATACTAGAAGACGATCCAACAGATGCAATCCAATGTGTATTGGAAGAAATATAGGCAAGATGTTTTGCAACACATACGAGAATGTGAGATGTGTCAACGCAACAAGTATGAAACAACAAAACCAACAGGGTTGCTAAACCCATTGCTGACACCATAACAAGGGTGGATGGACATTAGTATGGATTTTATTGAAGGTCTTCCTCCGTCCAAGGGGAGAACCATCATTTGGGTCATAGTGGATCGATTCACAAAGTATGCGCATTTTGCTACCCTTAAGCATCCTTTTACAGCTAGAGACTTGGCATATAATTTTGTGGAGGTGGTAGTTAAACTGCATGGGATTCCTAGATCGATTGTGTCTGATCGAGATCCCCTCTTCACTAGTGCCTTTTGGAAGGAACTCATGAAACTACAAGGATCCCAACTTTGCATGTCTTTAGCATATCACCCACAATCGGAGGTTTTGAATCGCACTCTGAAAACTTACTTAAGATGTTTCACTTCTCAACAACCAAAGATTGGTTTTATTGGTTATTGTGGGTGGAGTATTGGTATAACACTATTTGGCATTCGGTGATAGGGTTAACACCATTTAAAGTGCTCTATAGCGTCCCTCCACCATCCTTATTGTCATATATCTCCAACACAGCGAAAGCAAAGTCAGTGGACTAGGAGCTAAGATCGAGGGATGAGATCCTACACATATTGAAGACAAAACTCCAAAGGGCCAAGTAACACATGAAACAGGCAGTGGATCAGTATCGAAGGAAAGATTCTTTTGAAATAGGTGATTTTGTGTTTCTTAAACTGCAACCATATAGGCAGGTATCTATAGGATGTTGCTAAAATTTGAAGCTCGCATCATGCTATCATGGCCTGTTTGAAGTGCTAGATCGAGTGGGGAAGGTGGCATACAAGTTGAAGTTACATTCAGACTCTAGAATCCACCCAATATTCCACATTTCACAACTTAGAAGGTGTGTGGGGCAGCATCACACATCAATTCCAGCATCTATTCCAATCACATTTCCATCAATGGACAAAGAACCAATGAAGCTGTTGGCTAGGTGGATGAAGAAACACTACAACAAGGAGATCATAGAAGTTTTGGTGTAGTGGGAAGATGAAGACCAAGAAGCTACTACATGGGAGGACCATGCTAGATTGCTGCTCATTTTTCTAGACCTTGAGGACAAGGTCTCTTAAGGAAGGGAGTTTTGTTAGCACTTTGTGCACTGTAGGGGGGTTATTGGGTCCTTATATGGGTTGGTAATCGGATCTTGGGTACTAACTATATACTAAGCTTGAGGAGAGTTAGGGTTATGCTATGCTGTTTACTTGTAAGGGCTATACCTTGGGAGATTATTGCATCTCGAATAACAGCCATATCAATTCTATCTCTATTCTCCACCTTCCCTCCATCATGTATCCCTATCGTTATCACCTTCGATCCTCATCCAAGAGGACTTCTATCATTACACATGTTGAATATCACTCTAATTGTTGTCTAATAAGTGATTCCTTGTCCATTGTGTGTGTATCATCATCATCAATGGTCATTCCAATATTCTCATGCCTTCTTCATCCACATGTGCAAATCAACCTACCTTTGACCTCAACCTTTCTATTTTGCTCAATGAATGGATAAGCGATCTATCATATCTTATTACATTTCAATTTTATCCTATGATTATTTTATTCTTCTTTTCTGTAGGTTTATTTTGTCTATTGGAGCTACCAAGACATACTACTTATTCCTTATTGGAAAACAATAATGAATAAAAAAATGGTAGGCATATTGAAGACCCATAGTATTTTGGAGTTGGTGGGTATAGGACCCAACATAGCCCTTGTAGATGAATATTTATTGTTATACATTAGTTGAGTAGATTCATTAATAGATACAAGGGTCATTAAAAAAAAAAGGATACAAAGGTTATTTGGTTGCTCATGGTTTTGTATGGACAAAATATTAACTATGTTGAGATGTTCATTCCAATTACTTGTTTGAATTGCCTATAGGCTCTATTGTCTATTGCAAATCAATTAATCTTGAGAGCTATAACAAGTTTCTTTGTATTAGGTCTATTGGTTAGTTTAGTGGCTCAATTAGTGGGTTGGTCTAGTTGAAGTCGAGTTAGTGTATGGAGTGTTTATCCTTAGAGTGATAGAGTTTTGGAGATCATTTTGTCATGTTCCATGAGTGTATGTGTTATTGGAGACTACTACTTCTTGAACTATAGTATTTTACACATATTTTCACCTTGTTCTCCGTCTATTTCACCACTGATCCTCATATCATTGGTATTATGAGTGTTGACTCATTCATCAAGTGTGACATCCTAGTATTAGAGTCAGGGATGACAATGATGAACATTAGTAAGGAGAAGGTGGCATTAGTCATGTAGTTGTTGCATTGATTGGACAAGAAAATGGACATGTGTATGATTGTGTTGGAGAGTTAAATGGTTGCATTAAGTTCTTAGTTGGGGCTGCATACGTCATAAGTGAAGTTCAAGCTTGGAGACAATGAGTGCATACACAGATTCAAGAGCAAAAGTTTTAGTAGGCATTTCCTAAACTTTAAACTTGAGTTTCCAATATTCGATGATAGTGGCAATCTAGGAGAATACCACCAAAAAGTTTCTCACATATAATTAGGTGGAGCCTAAGGAGTGAGTGGTTGTTGTGTTAATCAACTTGCGAGGTGTAGCTATGTAGTGGCATCAGTGCTTTGTAGGGGGTTGTGATCAAGTAGATTGGTTAAAGTTTATTAAAGTCATTATTGCTTATTTTGGTGAGAGCCCTATGCAAGACTATAAAGAAGAGTTGTTTAAATTGTACCAATGGAGGTTTGTTATTGAGTACATTGGTGAATTTATAGTTGGGAGAAATTAGATGGTGGAAGAGATTGATATATTATTAACAAAATACAAGACCTCTTATATAGATGCTACAAGGAAGAATATAATATAATTTATAACATATCTAATAACTTCAATATATGAAAAACACAAGACCTCTTAATATTGATTAACAGTAAGAAAAAGAAGCATTCATATAGAATTAAGGTGAGCAATTAGAGAAAAAGTCTCAAAGTAATCAACATCATATGTTTGTGAAAAGTCTTGAGCAACTAAATGAACTTTGTAGCGATTAACCATACCATTTGATTTGCATTTGATAGTATAAATTCATCTACAAGAGGCAACGTGTGCCTTAGTAGGATAATGAATGAAATCTCAAGTATAATGAGAGCATAAGATAATCATCTCCTCATCCATTGTTGTCTTCTAGTTTGGATTGTGAAGTATTTTGTGATAGTTCTTGGGCAAAGATTCTATAGAGATAGATAGGGAAAAACTATAAAAAGTATGATCAAAATTAGCATAGAAAATAATATTGGACACGAGATGTTGAATACAATTACGAGTGCCTTTGTGTAAGACTATGAGAAAATTGATAGGTGGATTTGAAATGGGTGGATTGACATTGGAAGTGGGTGGATCTACAACGAAAGTCAAAGATGACAGAGTTGAAGGAGTGGGGAGTGGCCATAGTCGATGACTATATATTTATAGAGGTGGCTAATCAACAACGTCTTGTACAAAAAGTTCTTCAATTTGTATGGCAGAAGAATTAGGATCACCATCAAGTTCAATAGGGTCAAGTAGAGGATAACCTCAGGCTCCTAAGAAGACTTAAACTCAAAATTAAAGTTAAAGTAGGATTGTGACTCAAAAAATGTGATATTAGTAGAAGTATAATATCTACAACTTAATGGGTGAAAGAGATGATATTCTTTTTATGTGTGGGAATAATTGATAAAGACGTATTTGATAACATGAAGAAATAATTTATCAAGACTCGAAGATAAGTCTTTAATAAACACCACACAGTCAAGGACGATGAAGAGAAACCATACCTCCTAAGAGAGTAGAAGACATTCTATTTATAAAAAAGGAGGGTGTAACGATAGTATTAGACCATAAGTATTTCAGAATCTGCATTTGTAGCATGAGTGTATGAGCCATAGATTGTATTTCCTTTTAGTGACTTCATTCTCTTGAGATGTATGGAGATAGATGGTCTAGTGTATAACGCTTAAAGAGGAATAAATAAATTGAAACTCAGTTTATATAAATTCTAGAATATTGTTAGAATGCAAGATTTTGGGACAATGAAAAAATTGATTGTGAATTTCAGCAAAAAACACTTTGAATATATTTAGAACACTGTGATGATCTTTTAAAGGATAAACCTAATAAATATGAGAATAATCATTAACAAATACGATATAATATTTATGATCGCTGATAGAAGATACTTGATTAAGACCTTAAATATCATAATGTACTAAATCAAATATATTATTAGAATAAACAAGACACAACTGTTTAAAGATAACATGAGTGTGCTTCGTAAGTTGATATAACTTACAATGAAAAAGAGAGAAAGTAAACCACAAAATAGCCTGACATAACTTCTTATAAGAGGGATGACTCAAATGATAATGTCACAAAACTAAAAACTTTGTAGTTTACATGCAGATTAGCAATCCATGAGGTATATTATCATGCACTAACTGATATACTCCAATGCTACTTTTACACTCCAAACCAATCTTTTACCTTGTTTGCATAATGAAAAAGGAAGAAAGTCATAAAACATTGTAACTCAACTATAATATCATTAATGGATAAAATGTTAAAAGAAAAATTAAATATATATAAAGTGTTGTTTAACCTTATTTAGGAAGAGACTTGAACTTCTCCTTGACTAGACATAAGACATGAATAACAATCAACAATGGTAACATTGATTTTGTCTGAAAGGAAGGATAGACATTTAAAAAAAGGTAGATATACCTAATATGTGGGAGGTGACTTTAGAGTCTATAATCTAGGGACTATCATTATAAGTAATCAAGATGGTAGCATTGTTGGTATCTGAATTAGAAGAGGAAATCTAGACACTTATAGTAGGAAAATCTATTCCCTAAGCTTGGAGAAGATGCTCGTAATTAACTTGTAAAATAGTAACAATATGATCAAATGAGTAGCTTTGGTAGCCTTTGGTGTGTTTGTGTTAACATTGGCCACTGGTAGCTTCTTGAACTTATTCCAACACTTCTTGGAGTAACATCCAAATTTACTACAATGGTGACATTTCGTGTATTGTTGATCACCTTGTCGTCGTTGTCCTCCTCCTCGATCATGACTACAAGAAGATGATGTAGTAAGAGTAGAATGATCAATAATAGATGGAGTAGACTAAGTGGAGATACATATGGCACAAGTAAAGGTCTCATCTAAATTTGACATCTTATTTGCTCCCAAGAAACATGACCACAATGTTGAGATGCAATTTTTGGATTCACACTAGCAAGATAAATAGTGACAACTAACTCCTCTCGGTATCACTAAAAAGTAGAAATGTCAGTAGTGGGTGTTTGATAAATGTTAAGTTCATTGATCAATCCATGCAATGATGCTCCTAACATGTCTTCTCTCCCTATTTTAATTGAAAAGATGCTCATAAACCTTAAATGTCTTAGATATATTTTTCTTATATCTGTAAGTTTTGTGGAGATTATCCCAAATCTTCTTTGTTAAATGCATCATAGTCATGCCTCAAGCAACAATTGGTTCCATACTAGATAATATTTAAGACACAATAGTACCATTATTAACATACCATTCTTTGTAAGTGGCATCCTTGATATCTAGAGGAGGAGAAGTGAGGTGATGCTTTTGCCAGTGGGCAGTGACAATGGTCTTGAAGCTTTATACTCATAAGATGTAGTTGGAACCATATAACTTCTTAAACACATCGAGAAAGCTTTTAATTAACAACTTACAAGAAGTTGTCTTGCAATAGGCTTACATTAATTACATCTAACAATAGCCATATCAATGAAGGTGACAAGTGAATTGAAGAAAACTTTAGTGTCTTGCTTCATTGGGGGGTTGCACTTAGAGATTCAATTTGATGTAAAAAACTTTCAATTGATAGGCTTGTTGACTATCTTTACTCTTGCTAAAATGCAAAAGGCTTGTGTAACCTAGAAATGAAATCCAATGTTGTATCCTAACTAGAATTTACAATTGACGATGAGTTGGGAACCTAGCGACAATTTTTCTAGGGGAGTTGGGGATTGGTTTAGGGGAAGCCTATGGTCAAATTGCTTGGGTGTATTGTGGATAGTCAAGACATTGGTTGGGGTGGAGTAGTATAAAACCAGTGCAAGAGCAAGCTAGTATAAGGTATAACTTCATTCTAGTGCTTGATCAAGTTTAGAAGCTATTGATGGAATCTCAAAGGGAGTGTGCGTGACTAGGATATCACAAGAAGAAGAGTAGTGGAAAAAAGGGTAGGGCTTATGCTTTAGATTTAATGAAAAGTTTCATTAAGGTCATGTCTATAAAAACAAGTCGTTGTACCTTTGTAAGGGATGGAATCTGATGGGGAAGAAAAAGAAAGCCCACCTATGAAGGAGGAACCAGAGTTTGAACTAATTAAAGGGGAAATATCAGGGTAGATTTCACTACACACTTTGATGAGAAACAACCATCTAGACACTATCAAGTTACAAGGAAAGTGTGTAGGAAAGAATATTATGGTTATGGTAGATCCACGGAGTACACATAACTTCATTAATAAGGGTGCTTTCAAGGAATATTGCCTTGATGTGAAGATTAATATGGAAGGCATGTTGGTTCGATTGGACTTGTATGTGGTCTAAGTGGGTAATAGTGATGTTATTATTGGAGTATATTGGTTGTGACCAAGGGAAGATGTAGTCCTAAACTTCAAGCAAATGATCTATTTGATTTGAATATGAAGGACACATGGTAATGTGGAAAGGGGGATTGCTAGAAGAGATTTAGTTGGTGATTCTTGATGTAATTATAAGGGAATCCAAGTAGATTTCCTACATGACTTTAGTGCAAGGTGAAATAGTTGATAAGGACAAGACAACCAAAGAAGCTCAACATTTGAAAGAATAGAAACTATTATAGAAATATGAGTAGGTGTTTGCAAACCCAATGGGAGTTCCAACAAGGTGCGCAAGGGATCACAAAATCATGTTGAATGAGGGGGCTGAGCTAGTAGCATTATACCCTTACCATTACACTTATTTTCAATGCTAGGAAATTGAGAAATAGATTGAAAGCTACCTTGACTTCTAACCAAATCCACCCCAACATCAATGAATTTGCTTGTCCAGTATTATTAGTTAAAAAAAAGGATAGGCCATGGCAGATGTCTATTGACTATAGAGAATTAAATAGCAGAACAATCAAAAATAAATATTCAATGTTGGTAATTGATAAATTTTTAAATGATGTTAGGGTAAAGTGATTTTTCAAAATTGATATTAGGTTGAGATACCATTAGATTTGGATAGTAGAAGAAGACATCCTTGTGATGGCTTTCAAGACACACAATAGGCATTATGAGTATATAGTAATGCCTTTCAGATTGTGTAATGTTCACACAACTTTTTAAGTTATCATGAATGATATATTCAAGCCCCACTTGTGATAGTTTGTTCTAGTCTTTTTTGATAATATATTGGTTTATAGTGTCACGTTTGACAACCATCTTTAGCACTTTTTGGTGTCCAACAAATTCTATGTCAAAATGAACAAATGTGAATTTGTAGTCTTGGCCATCTCATAATTGGGACATGTGGTGGATCTATTGAGGGTGGCAATGAAGAATGTCAGATTGCATAGTTTTTTAAGGTTAGGTAGTTATTACCATTGGTTCATTTGAGATTTTGGAAAAATTGTGCAGCCGCTAAATGTCACTTTGAAAAGAGTAAGATTTAAATGAGGCAACAAGATGCAGGAAGTCTTTACAGTGCAACGCTGACATCAACACCATTATTGGTATTGCCGGACTTATCCAAGCCCTTTGTACTAGAATGTGATGCATTGGGAGTAAGGATTGAAGTGGTGTTGATGAAAGATGGTCATCCATTAGTTTTTATGAGCAATGCATACAAGGATAGACAATAATCTTTACTCATTTATGAGAAGGAGATGCTACCCATTTTGACTGCAAGTAGTAAATAATCTTTACCCATTTATGAGAAGGAGATGCTAACCATTTTGACTGCAAGTAGTAAATGGTGATAGCTTTTGTTAGGCAAGCAATTTGTGATATGAACCAACCAACTTGGTTTAAAGTATTTGAATGACTTAAAGATTAGAACTCCAGCACAAGAAATGTGGTTTATGAAATTATGGAGCTTTGATTTTAGAATTGAATACAAATCAGGGGCAACAAATAAAGTGACTAATGCACTATTGTGGAAGAATCAAATTATGCAGTATTAGGCAATCACCTTTATCACTCTTACTTGGTTCCAACAAATTAAAGAAGTCCATCAAGGATCAACGACATATGCAAATCTTCTCTAGCAATGGTAGGACGAGTGTCTCAACCCAGACACACACCAATTGGTAGATGGGGTGTTATCCTACAAAGGGCAATTAGTGATTGCAAATGAAAGGTCCTTGAGGGACAAACTATCGAAAGAGTTTTATGACTCACCCATGGTAGGGCACTCGGGCTGGGAGAAAAGTTTGTAATGGATGAAGGCAAATGTTTATTGAAAGGGATGACAACAAAATTTGAAGAAGTACATCTAGGAGTGTGATATTTATCAAAGGACTAAACATAGCAACACTACACCAACATGATTGTTGGAGTCTGTTGATTCCAGTACAAAGATGGACAGACATCAATATGGATTTTATTATGGAACTAACTCCCTCACAAGGGAAAACTAACATTAGAGGTGATTGATAGGTTTATTAAGTATGGTCACTTTGTGTTGCTGAAGCATCTATACATAGCTAAAGAGGTGGCCTAGGCATTTGTGAATAATGTGGTGAAACTGCATGACATTCCAAAGACCATTGTGTGCAACCAGGACCTACTATTTACAATACCATTTGATAGAAGAGGATGCAATTACAAGGGTTATAGTTGTGCATGTTGTTTGCCTACCATCCTCAAAGTGACAGTTAAATGGAGAATCTTAATCATATTTTGGAGACATACTTGCACTATTTTACATTTCAAAAACCAAAGTTTTGGTGCAGGTGGCTTCTTTGGGCTGAATATTAGTACAACACAAGTGTACATAACTCCATAGGATTCACACTGTTTGAAGTACTCTACAAGGTAAAGCTACCCACACTTTTATCATATGTGCTCGAGACAATAAAGGTGTCATGAGGAAATTACAAGAGAATTTGTAGAAGGTTCAAAATAGGATGAAGGTTATGGTAGATTGCCACTGTCATGAAGAAGAATTCACAGAAGGGTATTGGGCCTATTTGAAGTTGCAACTGTATCGACAAAGTAACGTGAACCCTCAGCATTTGCAAAAGCTATCAACTAGATATCATGACCACTTTTAGGTATTGGCAAGGATTGGGGAGGTTGCTTATTGGCTTTAGTTGCCTTTGAGATCTCACATTCATCTAGTCTTCCATTTGTCACAATTATGGAGAAGAGTTGGACCAATCACTCAAGTGGTTGGTTCGACCATCCTAGCGACCCTTCCAATTGTAGATCATGAACCATGGAAAATTCTAGAGTGCCATTTGAAAAGGTGTGGCAATTTGGGTGTGACATGAGCATGTGTGCAATGGACCAGTGAAGATGAGGCTTCAGCTACATGATAGGATTACTACAAGTTATTAGAGTTATTTCTTGACCTTGAAGACAAGGTCTCCTCTCTTATGGGGGGATGATGTAACAAGTTTCTTTCTATTAGGCCTATTGGTAGGTTTGATGGCCCAGTTAGTGGGTCAAATCTAGTTGGAGCCTAGTTAGTGTATGGAGTGTTTATCCTTAGAGTGCTAGGATTTTAGGGATCATCTTGCCATGTTCTGTGAGTGTATGTGTTATTAGAGACTGCTACTTCTCAAATTGTAGCATTTTACCCACCACCTCATTCTTTGTCAATTTCACTATTGATTATTGTTACCATTGGCGTTATGAGTGTTGACTCATCCGTCAAGTGCAGCATCTGTTGCAAGAGCTTTACCAATTGGATGTCATGAATATCTTTCTTTATTGGTAATTTTATTGATCAAATTGCTTATAAAACAACCTCCTAAGTATGTTTCTCAAGGGAAGGTCATTATTTGCTTACTAGGAAAGTCTATATCTAGTCTAATACAAATGGGCATGGTTTGACAAATGTAATAAGATTTTCATTGATGGAAACCTCCAAAGACATGCTGTGGTTCAGTTAGTTTTTGTAGGACAATCAATGGATGTGTCATTTTGGTTATATACGTTGATATATTATTAGCAAGCAATGACTTTATGGTTATCAGGGAGACAAAAAACACCTTAAGATATGTTTTGTAACTAATGATAAGGGGAAACTCAAGTATTTTTAGGCATTGAGTTTGGGCATACTAGGGAGAGGATGGCATTGTCTAAGAAATATGCAATAGATATACTTCAGGAGACAAGACTCTCATAGAGCATAATAGACTTCTGGGATAGTTCATTTGAGATTCTTGAGGATTTTGGTAAGTACACTCATTTGTTTGAGATGTTAATTTATTTCATTGTTAATTGTCCAGATATATTATATGCAGTTTGCCATTCTCAATCAGTTTATGTATGTGTCTAGGTTAGTTCATTAGCAAGGAGTCCTATGCATGTTGGCTTACATTAATGATGACTCTTGCAAAAGACTAGCTTACAAAAAGAATGATTGCTTACAAGTTGTGGGTTATTTAGACCTCGGAATGCAAGGGCAAGGAATTCAGTTTTGATGTTGTGTTGAACTTCTATAAGTTGAAACACTGACATATGTTGATAAAATTTTGTTATATCAGAGTCATGTTATCAGAAATACGGTAAAGAAAATCACCTTTTGATGTTGTTTCTGTTAGTCAAAAAATTGAGACATGCCAATGAAATTTTTCTAACATATGTTGATGTTTAATTCCATGTCTAAGAGATAGAGGAGATTAGAAGTCCACTTCTAGTTATTACATATATAATGGGAGCAATTTAGTTACAAGACAAAGTAAGAAACAAAATACAATATCTAGATTTAATGTGAGTTGTATTAGATGATTTGCCTCGGGCCATTTTTGAGGAGGCTTGGTTTTCTCGTGAAGATCTCTATGATAATGCATTGTGATAACCAAGTTATTTTTATTATCAATAATCCCATATTTTATGCATGAAAGAAGTATATTGAAGTGGATTGTCATTATTTTTGTGAAATGATGATAGAGGAGATATATCAAGACCTTACAGTTAGTATTCATAAAAGTTAACAGATATTTTTCCTAAGATTTGTGTGTTGGGGGTTTTTAATAGTTAAGACCGTATGTAAATGGTATAGGTCATGTATTGCCATAAAGTTGTACAGCGACCATAGGATTATTGATCCACATAAAATGTGTTGGTGTTTTTTTCAATTAGCAAGAAGGCGTCACTAGGATTTATATTCCAATAATGAGTATAAAGTCAGACAGTCCTGGCTAACTCAATTACTTAGTGTTAACATTTTTTTAATGTTTTTAGTACATCATTTTATATTTTTATGTCGTGTGTTATAGGGTTACTTGATATCCATGTAGGTGGTATATCTAGTAAATTCTATATGTGCACTCAAGATAGTGGTTACAGTAGACAATTATTATTTTTTCTCTATCTTCACGACATTCATTTCCCATTTACAATGCTTAGCTTGCTACAATCATGGAATCAAACCCAGACACGTGTTAGTGAAATTTTGTTGCTGTGTATTAATTTTTTAACTTGGTCAATGTTAACATGACATTGAAATCAATGTCAGTATGGTAATTTTATTTACAAAGTATGATTTTCTTTCCTATGTTTCCATTGACATGTCAAAATTTTACCAACACATGTCATTTTCAACTCACTGAAGTTCAATGCAAAATTGAAATTGAATCCTCTGGCTAAACCAAATGGTGATAACATTTGTCTTGCAGGAGTCTTGTTTAAAAGTTTTGCAAAACTTAATTTAGGATTATGATCAATAGGAATTGGGTACCTTAGGAACATGTCTTGCAATTGACCAAGATCCTTTGCAAGAATAAACAACCTGTGTTATAATTCTACTATGTGGGGTTAACTATGTAAATCTTTTTATTCCATATATTTCTATTTGTTATCAAATATTCGATTAAATTATATAAATTTTAATCTTTCTCGCAATTCTTAATCAAGTAGTTTTAGATCTTCCTAATTTTTTTTGGTTTTTTCTATGCCAATTGACTCACCTCTCTTATAACTGGTGTATCTTTTGATTTCCTAAGGATTTGATCAAACCATTTAAGTCAATTTTTTTAAATTTTATCTTTGATTAGTGTAACTCTTACTTTATTCTTGTGGAGGTTAATTCCTTGTAGTGAAGGTTAGTGTTAGGTAAATGGCCAACTATAAAAACTTGTCAACTCTTTAAACATGAAACCAAGATCTTGTGTGTTACAACTTTTCTCCAATGATGTTGCTTGCTTGTGAACTGACAATTTCAATCCTAGTCACACGGATATCATCTATGTGAACTGTCAAGGTTGACAGAATTTAACAGTAATGATCACAGATGTGAAACAATGCATCTCTATTGTATGAGGAGACAAGTACAATCTAAAGTATGCACAAAACAAGTACAGCAATATGCAATGTATTGCATGAAACAAGATAGTCATGCAACAGGCAATTGGCAGAAATTTTGTTGATTTCTTTCTATATATAAAATGAGAATCACTTTATTAATATTATAATCAGTAAAACAATATAATAACATAGATTTTAGGAACATTTTAACTATAAATAAAAATACGTGCAAGAAAGTGATTTATGCGGCTAACTCCATGTAGTGAGATTATAACTTGAATTATTGTTGCTGCTGTTATTGTTGTATACATATTAGGAACATGTGCATGAAACATTAGTGTAGGGACAACAAAATATGATACAAATTTTTCTTAGCAATACCAATACATTGAGAGGTGCGAATATAAATTGTCTGGAACACTGTTAAGTAGAGAGCTTCAAATCATATTGTCTCAGTTTTGAGGTTGGTCACTGTTGTATCCTTATGCAACCAGGGTGCAGCTCTTGCAATGGATGAGTCCATCTTAGATGTTGATCAGGTGGATAATCTCATAAAATTTTGTCCTACGAAGGAGGAGATGGAACTTCTCAAGGTGTAGCTATTTTTCCTGTTCATATTTTTTGAGATGTTTATCATCTGTCAATGCATGACTGATATGATTGAATTCTGCTTCAGAACTACAATGGAAACAAGGAAAATCTGGGGAAATGTGAACAGGTAACTTCAGCCACATTATTCACTGTCCAACTTCTCAACACTTATTGCTTTTGAAACTAGAAAGTTGGTGTGTTATACTTTGGTTTCCTGTGTTGCAATTCTGTAAGAATTGTTGCACATCGTGTACTAGATTACAACTCTGTGTGCATCTTCTGTTGATGTCAAAATTTGGCATTCTTTACATTGCAAAAAATGGTATAACTTTTATCAAGGTGACATGAAAGGCAAATTGAGAAGTTTCTGTCATGTTTATTGGAAAGAGAATGTTTCCATATCTGTGAAGATAAAAAGAATGTGAAGAATGATTTTCAGAAAAGCTCCAATTTTTCTTCCATTTTTTACACCCATTATTCTAGGTACTTCCATTGCAGTTGATTTTAATTTGTTTTTGCTTTGTGATGAACACATGACCAGAAACACACTATAAAATGGTTTCAATGAATCCCTTATCAAAGTGATCACCTGGGCTTCAAGGTGTGATAAAAAGGCTAGGTCTTTTTGTTTTAACAGCTAACTGCTTGTTATGATTTCTGAATTTTTTGTTTTATATATATTAAAAATTTCAATATATTTCATTTTAATCTAGCTTTATTTATGCATATTACAACTTTTTGTATTAACTTTAGTTTACTATGAATATATCCTTTAATAATCACATACAATCAAAGGAAAATTGTTATTTTTTTTGTTAGTACTTATTACATATATGTTAGGATCCATTTAAGTGTAAATGGATATCCATGTATAAAATATATTCTCTTGTAACATATTGAAGAAGAAGCTAGTTGGGTTTTCCCTCTCATTGTTCAACTTGGTATCAGAGTTTTCGACATGTCCATTGAACCTCGCCTGTCCGTTCGTCGACACTATTTTGCTTCGTTCGCTTGTCATTTACATCTCTGTTACTCCGTCTTTGACGCGTTTGATTCGACGTGTCTCAATGTGTCTAATCCAACGTGTCCCGACGCATCCGCTTCGTCTGCTATCTAGTTGTCTACTTGTCCTGATGCATCCGCTCGTCATTTATTGTTTGGTTGTTTGTCCACCGTTCATCGTTTGGCCATTTGGCTTTGTCTATAGTTTGAAAGTCTGGTCGTCCATCCATTGTCTAGCCGTTTGGCACAAAGTCCAAGATTTATAGGATTTTGAAGCCCGACGTTCAACCACTTCCGAAGCCTCTTCCAAAGCCCCTGGTCTACTGAAACCCTTAGGATTCATCAATCAAAAAAAAAAAAAAAAAAAAATTAGTGTGAAAGTCAAGACAAGCCGAGATATAGTTTCATAGATATAGAAGAACAACTTGGTTGCCGTTTGTTCAGTCGTGGAGATGGCTTCATTAGGAAGCTACACCACAACAACATATCACTTTTCTAGTCGTGGGAGTGAACTATTGACTAGGAATTTCCCAGGTGTCTCTGAGAAATTAAATGGATTGAACTATCTTTTATGGGCACAGAGCTTCAAAAGAATTGTGATTGCTCACCGAAAAGAACAATACTTATTCTGTCCTCTGCCTAATGAGAACTCAGCCAAGTATCGAGATTGGCATGCTAATGATGTAGCTATCAGTTCTTGGATGCTAATTAACATAGAACCCCAGATTGCCCAAGGAGTTTCGATGATGAAGACCTTTAAGGAGATCTGGGATAACCTCCGTTAGACCTATGGTCATGAGAAGAACATCTCTAGGATTTTTCAGGTTTATGAGGCATTATTCCGACTTAGACAAGGTGATTACTCTTGTCAAAAACATTATAATACTTTTCGAGGACTGATAAATGAGCTCAATATTTATCAGCCTCCCACCTTAGATGTTAGTACATTCAGACGATATAGAGAGAAACTTGCTGTGACCTTCTACCTTGCCAGTCTCAATTCAGATGTTGCATCTCAGATTTGAAACCATGTATCAGGTGTTGATAAAATGCTAGATTTAGCTGAGACCTTTTCTAAGGTCATGCATGTCTCTACTCAAACATCCTGTGGATTCATTCCTATCCACATTAAGCGGTCTACTCTTGTGGTATTTGGTAGTCGTGGACATGGGCATGGTGAAAGTTGAAGTGACCGCTAACGACCCAAATGTTAGTGGTGTGGACATGGGCATGGTGAAAGTTGAAGTCGTCTCCTCAAGCCAATCTTAGTGTGGATCTCTTTAGTATGGTTAATACAAACTCAGGTTAGATGGTTACCATCTTTCAGTCTGACTACGAGTGCCTCCTTTAGTCTCAAGGAACCACACCTACAGCCATGAGAGCTCAGACCACTCCATCTTCTCATCTAGGTTCTAGTACTGCATTGCTTGCTTTCAGTGATGATCCTTGGGTTATAGATTTAGGAACTTCCTTACACATCACAGGTACATCTTACTTATTTGATCGCTTAAATACTATTACAAACAAGTCAATCGTTCAACCAAGAATATTATATTTCTATGGATGTGATATTCTTTGAGTTTCAACTCTACACCAACTTTACGGAAGCCTCTCCTCCGGTAGGTTCTGTCTTTGAGAGTACTCTTCAGACCTGCTCTCTTCTATTGAGTCTGTATCCTATTAACACTACAGAATTTGAAGACCAGCCTGTACAAGACACAAATGATCAATTTACGTGCTAGGTATATCGTCGAAGACCACGACCTCCAGCTCTACCTATGTCTCCTCATTCCACTGCTCTTGTAGGTGAGTCCACTTCTTTGTTGCCTGATGATGACTTACCTATTATTTTACGGAAAGAGACCCACTCGTGTACACAACATCTCTTATCTCATGTTGTCTCTTATGCTAACTTGGATTCCAATTTTTGTATCTTTGCTCTATTCATTACTTCTGAATACTTGCTTAGAGATCATCATAAGGCACTCTAGATACCTCATTGGAAGATAGTTATGAATGAAGAAATGGATGCTCTGCTCTCTTGTGGTACTTGGGATCTGGTTCATTGTCTTGAAGAAGATAATGTAATTTCATATGGGTGGGCTTACATCATTAAACATTGCTTAGATGATTCTATTGATAGATACAAGGCGCAGTTGGTGGTTAGAGGATTCTCTCAAGAGTATGGTATTGATTATTTTGAGACATTTTCTTTTGTTAGCCACCTTGATTCCATTCATGTGATTCTATTTATGATTATGAACAAATCATGAGGTTTGACCTAAGTTGATGTCAAGAATGCTTTCCTATATAGGAATCTTAATGAACAGGTATTCATGGAATAACCTTCAGGTTATGCTGCTCAGGAGGACCATCAGGTTTGCATGCTCAATAAGGCAATTTATGGACTTAAGCAAAGTCTAAAAGCATGGTTTGAAAAGTTTAGCAATGTCATGTAGAGTCATGGCTTTGATAGTTGCAGGATTGATCACTTTGTCTTTGTTAAGCGTACTGACAAAGGAGTTGTTATTCTTATAATATATATTGATGATATGCTTCTGACAAATAATGATCATCAGGGCATAGAAGAGAAAACATTTTCTTCGAAGAACATTTACCACCAAGGATATGGGTTCACTGAGATACTTCTTTGGCATTGAGTTGGCTTATTCTAGAGGGTGTCTATCTCTGTCTCAAAGGAATTATACATTGGACTTGTTAAAGGAAACTAGACTTGAAGGTTGCAAATCAAAGAATACTCTCATAGAATAAAATCATTTTTTCTGGGATGAAGACTCCTCCCTTTGAAGACATAGGGAGATATAAGTGGCTAGTGAGAAAATTGATATACTTGACCATGACAAGATTGGATATTTCATATGTTGTAAGTGTTCTTAGTCAGTTCATGCATACCTCGAAAAATGTCCATTGGCAAGGGGCTCTTCGTGCTCTAGTTTACATAAAAAATGCCCTAGGGAAGGGCCTTCTATATCAAAAACATGGCCACTTGAATATTGAAGGGTATTCAGATACTGGTTATGTAGGAGACCAAGTTTATAGAAAGTCTACCTTTGATTTCTATACTTATCTTGGAGGAAATTTAATTACCTGGCAAAGCAAAAAACAAAATGTGATCTCCAAGTCAAGTGCAGAAACTGAGTATCGAACTATGTCACAGACTACCATAGATTATTTGGTTAATGACATTATTATAGGAATTACAAGTTGATGTGAACTTGCCCATTTCTATGTACTATGACAATCAAGTAGTCATTTATATTGCCAGTAATCCTATCTTTCATGAAAGGACGAAACATGTTGAGGTTACCTTTTATTTTATCAGAGACTATGTGGCCAAAAGGATTATCTCCATGCCTTTCACTTGATGTGAAGATTAAGTTGCTGATATTTTCACTAAAGAGTTTGGTGTTAATGTTTTTGAAAATCTTTGTAATAAGTTGGGTATGTTTAATATATATGCTTCAGTTTAAAGGAGAATGTTAGTACTTAATACATATATGTTAGGATTCATTTAAGTGTAAATGGATATCTATGTATAATATTGTATATATATTCTCTTGTAACATACCGAAGAAGAAGCTAGTTGGGTTTTCCCCCTCGTTGTTCAACTTTTTAAAAATCTGGTCATAACACTTATGCATGACATGGGTGGCTCCTACGCTGTAGCATAGGTGCCTAGTTGTCCTAGGCATACCTAGTGTATGCATTTTGGCACCTTGATAACCATAGCCCCGACCATGTAGCATTATTTTTCTAATGTGTAAATTCAATGTTCAGACACCTATATTATCTGGAAAATAACCCAGTTTACCACATCCTCATAGTCAGTCCAGAAGTGTAGAAACCTCTTCAGATTTCCAGGTTTTTTAGGAAACAAGTTAACTTTACATGTGGAGTCCCTTTATCTGAGTTATCAAATGGAATTCCATAATGCATAGCACATGATGCCTCAAGCAATCCATGTGGTATCTAGAAATTTCCAGTCAAATCCTTGGACTCAGACAAACAGCCTTGACAGAAATATGCTGTCAAAAGCTGATATCTTTTCTATCATATAATTTTGATGTTCAGTTATAGTTGTTTGCATAATTATAGGTTTATCTAGAGGGACATGACCATAGAAGTGATAAATGTACAAAATATGCTTGTTAGAGTATATGAATAAATGGATCCTTATATGAATCTTAAGGTAAGGATAAATTTGTGTTTCTTGTGGGTTTAGTCTCATATTGCTTGTTATGTATTGAACTCTTTTTGTAATCTTCATATATATAGAGACATTGCCTTTGTTAAAATATCAATCAATTCTTCCATCATCTTTTATTTTTACATGGTATCAAAGAATAGGTTTTTTAGAGAGTAGCAAAGAAGAGAGAGACCTTGTCATCACCACCTTGTGGTGGTGACAAGGAATCCAATACTCAGTTTTTTTTTTGTATTTTCTATATTATCATATGTCCTTTCTTTCTATTTTCCTATCCTCATCCTCCTTCCATATTATTAGCTTACTAGCAGCCACATGTAGGCCACCACCAAACTGATAGCCTCTCCACCACTACATCTTTCTACTTGCTACAATAGCAGCTGTCATCCCTAGGGGCTTTAATAATTATTGTTAGTCCCCCCTAGTCACCTACCCCCTTGAAGGACCTCTTGAGCCATCACATTGCATAAATGGATTGTCTCTCATATCTGGTATATTCCATCAGCCTTTGTCATCGTCCTTCCTATGGCAACTCCAATGATTCTATCACCATTGTCAAGATTGCCTACACCCCTAGATGCCATTGCCCTCCCTATCATTGTCATCTCTATTGGCCAAGCCATTTTCACCACAAACCCCTCCCTTTGTACCCAATGTGATACATTATAGATGGGTTCATGCATGGTGCAACACAAAGAAAATAATGATGAATCAAGAGAAAAAAAGAAGCACGTGCATGTAAAAAAAACAAAGGTGATATGGGGCACATGGTTTTCATTAAAAAGTGAAATAATAAGACAAAAAAATGTGGAAGGAAGGAGGGAGAGAGGATTCATGTGGCTAACCTCACGTAGTGGGATTATGATTTAGATTGTTATTGTATAAGGAGAGAGAGAGGAAACAATGCATATAAAAAGTAATGGAAAAAGGGAAAGAAAGGGAGAAGAAAAAGTAGAAAATAATTTTTTTTTGGATAAAATGTGTGTTGTAAGTGAGTTTAGTTCCATGTTGCTAGAGTTTTGCTTGTGTCTTCTTTGTAGTGTCTCTATATATAGAGGTCTTATTTACTTATGAATGATAATCTTCTTCTGCCATATCTTGTATTTATACATGGTATCAAAACATTAAATTTTGAGAATCCAATAAAGTAAAAGATTTAGGCAAAGAGGAGGGTAACCCTAACCATCACTCTCCTCCCCACTACAATTGTTAACAACTCTATTGAAGTAGTCACCACTCATCTTCCTCTTCTGTCTTTAGCCCCTAGGCCTCCCTAAGTTCCTCATTTGATGTTCACTCCTCTGTGCCTTGTCTATCTTCTTCGATTGGCTAGACTATCAGGTTTGCCCTTACTATACACGTAGATCTTTCCACCACACATCCTCCTCCAACATGATTGGTTGTCAAATGGTTCTACTGATTGCTTTGATTGTGCTGGTTTGTGTGCATTTGGTTGGTTGTCTTCATTCATCAGTTAGTTGTGTTGTTTCATGTGAAGCTTTCAGCTTCTCAATGCTTCATCTATTGGTGGTTCATTGTTTCCAACAGGTGTCTTGTAGTACACCTTTCCCTCAACCACAAAGGTTTCCTCCTCTTGCTTGTGTGTCTCTTGTCTTGCTAGCTTTACAGTATCTTATCATCATTGTTAAAGCTATTCCAGGATCCCATGCTGCCTACAACCCTTTGTTAAGGCTATTCTACAATTCTCTAGCTCTACACAAGATTGTCTGCCTTATCTTCTATTGTCGTCTGTCTTGTTTGATGGTTCCTCTACTTGCACTAGCTATTGCCATTGCCTGCACCCATTAGAGTTGTAGGTGAAAGTGTTTTTGACGAAGGAGGAGAAGAAGATGGCAAGGTGAAAAAAGGGAAAGAGGGAGGAGAAGAGAAGGGAAAAAATGGGAAATGGAGATGATGAGCTTAGTCGGCCTTGTTTGGGCTTGCTTGTTTCAAGATAAGCAGTTGAGCATTAGAGAAAAAAAAGGTAAAAAAAAGGTGAAAGTAAAAAAAGAGAAAAAATATAAAAAATATTGAGGGTATGATCTATCAACCTATTTTTTGTGGATAAACCATGTGTTTATCTATCCTTTTTCCTTGAATTGTTTTATCCGATGGTTATTTACTTCTGTCTGAGATATAATTCTCAGATTATTGTTTATTACTACAACAATTGGTTTGTGCCTTGAAATATATCCAATGATGATTATTTTCCTGTCTGAGATAAAGTTTTCACATTTTTGCCATTGCTACTACTTTGTTATAAGAATTGGTTTTTATATTTCTTTATGTATCAATTATTTTTTGTTATGTTTGTTGAGTTGTTATTAAGTATGTTGCAAATCGAATGCTCCAACTTTAAGGGAAGTGTTAGAAAATAATATTGTATTAGGTACATGTATGTGGGTTTAGTTCTACATTATTTAAGTTATTTTGGTGTTTCTTATATAATCTCTATAAATAGAAGCCTTATGCTAATAAAATAATCTACTTCCACCATATCTTGTGTTTCCACAAAGTATATACAAAATTGTGAAAGAAGTTTAAATAAAAAGAAAAAATGAAAGTAAAAAATATTAATACATCTATGAGAATACAAGAGAGGTAAAAGTGGAATATGCCATTAGCAAACATAAGGTCTTTATATAAAAAGACTACATAAAAGAAATATAACAACTTAGACAATGTGAGACTAAACCCTTGACCCTAATATATTAGTATTTTCTAACACTTCTCTCAAACTAGTGTATCTAGCTTGCAATAAAGTTGAAAAACTTAAATAGAATAGGAAATAAAAACCAATTGTTATAACAGAAGTACCAGCAAAAGGCAGTAGTTGCTGTAGTAGTAATAACAACAGAAATAATTTGAGATAAGTTTATAAAGAACTATATCTCAAATAGTAATAGATTAGCCATCAAATACAATTTGAGACGGTAAATAGATAAACAAATGTTGTTTATTTTTAGAAAGTTGGTAGATAAATGTGATCTATCCTTAGAATTTTTTTAATGATTTTTTAGTACTTTCACCATTTTTGATTCTTTTACATAATGTTTTTCCTTTTTTTTGAACTTCCACCATTTTTTGATTTTACACTTTTTTTTCTTTTTTTGAACTTCCACCATATTGATATTTTCGCTCTCCTTTTTTCCTTTTCTTTTCATTTCTCTCTCCCCCTTGTCTTCCTTTTTTTTATTTCCTTTTCCCTTTACTACAACTCATTTGTCTCCTTCACTACAACTCTAACAATTGCAAGTGGCTTGTTGCTTGTAGTGGCCATTGTTAGTTCAAAGTGTGCCTATACTTGGTATACATGGTCAAGAACTTGGAGAACTCCTTGAACCCTCGAATAGGGTTAACCATGTGGAAGGCCCTCTTCATCACGTTCAATGTGACAAAGGAACTTGTGTTAGGTGTTAAAGTGGGCGAGTGAGAGAGACCTCCTTAGTCTTTGTTTGCATTTAGACATGTCAATTGGGTCGGGCCACCATGGGTCAGTTTGGCTTGTAGGTTAATTTTAATTATTATTTGTAATAATCTTATTCTAATAAAATTAATTCCTTTAATTTTATTTAATATTATTAAATTCAATATCATTAAGGTTAATTATAACTTTATAATATATAATTATAATTTTTTTATAATATTTCATTTTATAATATATTTTATTATTAATAAATAAATATATTAATAATAAAATATACGAATGAACGTTGGCAACTAGCAACGTTCATTCATAATATGAATGTTGCTAATGTTCGTTAAATGAACAAACATTAGTCAAATGTTTGTTGTGAATAAAAAAATAAAAAAAAGAAGAGAAAGGGGGGAGAGGAAGAATAATGGGTGATGGGTGAAATCTATAAAAAGAAAAGAAGAATAGAACTTTTTTCACAACTCATTCAATCTTCTCTTTCTTTTATAAAACAGAAGTTCATCTTTCACACTTCAGCTTTCTGCAATAGTTTAACTCTCAAGTCAAATTTTTTGTAAGAATAGCACACAACTTCAATGATTTCAACTTCAATAATGTTGTTAGCGATGATTTTAAATAGGAACAACAATACTCTCAAACTTAAACTATGAAAGATGGAATATCGACTTCAACTACTGTTATTAAATTAAGAAGATTGAATTTATGGTTGAAGTTTACAATAAAGATGAAAGACTTTGAGATGATACTATGGTGAAGAAGTTCTACTACAACATTTACAATACAGACTTCTCATGTAAAGCTTCAGGCAGTATAAGTCATTTATTTAGACATTTAGCTAGTTGCTCATCTAAAAATTTTGAAAAAAATAAAATGATTTAAATACAAACTAGTTTTAACACTAAAGGTAATATATTACAATGACATTATGATCTTAGGAATGTTAGAGAATTACATGCTAAATTTATTGTTGTTTAAAATTTACTTATTAATTTTGGTGATAGACAATATTTTTAAGAATATATTTCACAAGCTTATTGTCCATAATTCAAAAAAGTTTCTAGAAATACAACTAGGTAAGATATTATTAAACTTTATAATAAACTTAGAATAAAATTAATTAACATAATAGATTCTATTAACATATCTATAGCATGTGTATCTGATATTTGAAAGGATAGAACTAAAGTAGGATATATTGCTGTTACTACATATTTTATTGATATTAATTTAGGATTTAGAATAATAAATAATCTATATTATGTTAAAAATATTTTTTCTACTATTATGAAAATTTTTGAATTTTATGGAATTAAAGAAAAAGTAGGTAGTATTACATTTGATAATGCATCTAGTAATAATGTAATTATCTCTATATTTAAAAAGTTTCTAGAAATACAAAGAGGCAAGAATTAATTAATTTTAATAATATTAATCATAGCTATTTAATAATAGATAATACTAATTTTCTAGATTTTGATGTAATAAATTGGTGAAAAATACAAAAGACACATTTTCTATTTTATCATTTACGACTAGAGATTTACTAACAATTCTAACTTCTTTTGTAGCATGTGAACAGACATTTAGTATTAGTGATAATATATTAGACAATAGAAAAATAAAATTAAAAAATGATATTTTGGAAGCATTAATACATGTTAAAGATTGAGAACTTGCTTGTATTCGTAGACAACAATAACAAGATGACTTCATCAATGAATTTGCAAATTTAAATATTTAAATGTAATTATGTATATTAAATGTAAAAATATTTGATGTAAAACAATGTATTTTTAATTTCAATTCAAAAATAAAATAATTATTTTAACTTTATGGCTTGTGTTTGAACGTGTTGATGGATCATAGATAATGAAGCATGAATGATGAGTTAATGATGTCTTGATATTGATGTTAATGTGATGAGTCATGAATGATGATTTATGTTTGATGTTCATGCACTTATAAATAAAATAATGTGATGAATCATGAGTAACTTTATATTTTTAAATTTTAATATAAAATCAAAAAAGAAATATAAAAAATAAAAAACTTCAGCTTTGATCTGACTAAAGTTTAAAATAAAATTAAAAAACTTCAATCAGATCGAAGTTATGCTTCGATCGAAGCTTAAAACAAAATTAAAAAAAATTAAAAAATTCGGTCAAAGTTTTTGTTCGATTGAAGCTTAAAACAAAATTAAAAAAATTTAAAAAACTTCGATTGATTCGAAGCACACCTTCAGTCCAATCAAAGCTTAAAACAAAATTAAAAATCTTCGATTGAAGCTTCGATCCGATCAAAGGTTAAAACAAATTTAAAAAACTTCGATCAATCCGAAGTTGTCAAAGCATAGCTTCGGTCTGATCGAAGGTTTAAAAAAAATTAAAAAAATAAATAAAAAACTTTAGAAAGTGAGGTCAGTAGGCTAGTCTAGGCCTAACTTGTACAAGCTTAGGCTATAAGTTAGGTTGTCCTAAAAAAAATTTTAGTTTTCTTGAGCCAACCAAGCCCAACCTGTAGTTCGAATAGGTTGATAATTTTCGGACCGAGCTAAGTGTTGTCACTTACTTTGGGATCCACTATGTCTTGTGATACATAAATGAGGGAACCATCTTCTAATGCCTCTAGGGCTTGTTGGTAGCAATAGGACCAGTGGGTGGGGTGAGAGAGATTTGGAACAAAAAAGGGAGAGAGAGAGGAGTGTTTGGCACAATGAGGCATTGACACTTAATGGTGGTTGGAAGAGGGTGACAGTTAGGGTTTCCCTTTTTATTTAAATTTTTCACGACTCTCAAAACCTAAATTTTGATGCTAAGTGAAAGTTGAAATTAAAATCAATTGACAATAAATGGTGAGTCTTTTTCATATAAGATTAAGTATATTTTCTTTTATACCAATGTGGGACTTTGTTTTAACATACTCTTTTTTGCTTTTTTATATTTTTTTATACCTATAAGTAGCCCACAATGGAAACTGATTCTAATATCCTGTAAGAACATAAGAGATAGCTAGAAGTGAAATAAGGCATTAGCAAACATAAGACCTTTATATATAAAGGCTACATAGAAAAAAATAAAATAACTTAGACAATGTAGGAATAAACCCACACATAATTCTTAACTCTAATATATTAATATTCTTTAACAACATCTATCATTGACCTCTAAGTTTTTTTTGGTTGTGTTTCTTACGTGAATTTTGACATTGAAGCAGTTTTGCTTCGTCAATGTAGCATTTGTTCTCTACAAGAGAAGTCTTGATGTTGGTAGTGTTGTTTCATCATTACTTTTGGATGGTTTGACGTTGGTTGGATTGGTATTTACATGTCCAATTTTGTTGATTGAGTCTAATGATGTCGACAATCAAGTTTTTGGATTTGCAAGTTAGTGTTTATGTCTACCTACTATGAAGTCGCAGAAAGTAATTGTTGTTCTAACTTGTGTAGTGATACTACTTGTTTGTTGTTGCTATTTCTGCTACACCTATTGCTATAATTCTTGCCAATTTGATGTCTATTATAGTTCTCTATGTTTATTTTGTTATTTGTTATTATATGAGATAGATATCTTAAATGCTTTTGGTTGAAGAGGAGTATATGAATAAATGCATCTTTATATTGGTCTTATGATTAGTATAAGTCAGGGTTTCTTGTCAGTTTAGTCCCACATTACTTACTTTAGAATGGTCTCTTTCTTGTAATTTCTGAATATAAAGACATTTTCTTTATTAATGTATCAATCAAAATTTTCATCGTCTCTTATTTTTATAATAATAACTGATGTTGCATAGACTTTTATCTCGTGGATGCCTTGGAAGTTCAAAACATACATATTAAGACAATTGCTTGGACACTATGCTTTAAGTCTTCTTTTTTTATATATATATATATAATCCTTGGTCTATTTATAGGGTGGGGTGCAAAAACTACTCAAAATACAATCATAGAGGAAACAGAAACAACAAACAAAAAGCCCTTATATCTCCTTACAACTAGGTATATTCCATTTGTCTAACAAAATTAGGCACTTTACATCCTGTAGTAGCTCCTCAAATATATAGAAAATGGTTCACCCTTTGGATTTAAAGACTTTATTGGCTAAACTGTTGGCAGCTCCATTGGCTTCCCTATAAATGTGAGTAAAGTATTCTACCTCAGCCAAAAGGTTTAACAGATCATACCAGAAATTGGTAATTTGGAATAGGGTGCATTCTTGCTTCTTAATGGCCATGAAAATTTGTAACGAGTTTGTCTTCACATCAATGCTATCAAGTTGTAGATTATTAGCTTGGCATAGGAAGAGACCTTCATAGAGTGCAGTTAATTCTGCACAGGTACTAGTGCAGTTATCATAGTAATCCATCCTGGCTAAAATCAACTTTCCTTCAGTAGTCCAAATAATACTACCGCCTACTCGTCTGATTTCTGCACATCCCATCCATATTTAGCTTCAACCTCGTGTGGGGTTTCATCCAATGCAACCATAAAATCTGTCTCCGGTCCTCATGAATATTCTTTAGCCCATATGTTCTCTTGAAGTCTTCTAGACTATTCATGACGTTCCTCTTGATTTTAGCAAACGAGCTCTCTTTTCAGTTATATAAGACCGAACACCTTTGTCCCCAAAACTCCCACAACAGACTAGCCACAACAAACTCCCTCTTGATTTTACTATGCTTTTAGGCTACATTTGTTTTAGTTCCAGAGTGTGATAATTCTAGTTAGAAGTGATACTGTAGTTGTGACTAATTATTGGCAACTTAAGTAGAAAAGAATGAAAATTTAGGAGTAATGTTTATTAGAGCATAGAGCAGTATTGTATACAGATTTTCAAATTTGTCATTTAGTTATTTTTTAAGAAAATAAGTAATGTAATGAATATTTGATACATTGCAAACTATTTTTATTAATATTGTAATATTATAAATTATATGAAATAATACAATAGATAATAAAAAAATTTAATTTATATTGTGAAATTATTTTTCAAGTTATATGACATAATTTTTAATTAAAAATTATTTTTAATTTTTAATATCATAAATTATTTTTAATTATAATTATAATTTTTTATTGTGAGTGAGGGTTATTATCGTGAACAAAGGCTTTTCACATCGTGGGAGCAACTCCTTTACTTCTTGCTTGACGATTATCCAAGTATAAAACTTGGAGTTAGGCGCAGGTTGGAGTTAGATGTACTAAAGTAGCACAAATGTGTTTACTTCACTCCGTCCTATGCTTAGCTCCTGGCATAGGTTGGAGGAGTAGGATGAAACAAATGTACCCTTAGTCTGCTACTTAGGCCCAAGCCATTATAAGAAGGTTATACATTTTAATGCATAGCCATATGTTATTTTTTGAAATTTTTAACTAGTTTGAAAATTGTTAGAAGAGTCCTATATTAAAAAATCAGGGTAGAATTTGTATTTATATTTTTAAGACTTCTCCATTTTTAAATAATTAATTTTAAGTTAGTTGTACATATTTCAACATGGTAGTAATAGCAAAGCCTAATAGGTTCCAATTTCTCGACCAAAGTTCACCCATCTATCCAATCCAAAAAGGGCCTAAAAAAGTCCAAATTGAGAAAAAGTGTTAAAATAGTTTCACACCAAAAAAATGATGATAGAGCTTGTACTCATATGTGGGACTTCATCGGTGACCTTGTCAATAGATTTTGAATTGGATGTATACATTTTAATGAAAATCTTAGTGTATTCTTTTTTAATTTTTCTATGTTTTTGTATATTATTTTTTATAGTATTAACTTGAGTTTGCAGTGATTATTTCATTGATGAATGCATATATTGGTATTATAATTTGTGGGGGATGACTTTTTCAGATCTATGTGGTGAGAGTGGGTGCCCCTTATAAATATTGTTCATAGAGTGGCAAATTTGCTTTCCTTTTTTCAATGAATTTTTACATACCGTTTAATGTCAATTGTGGTTTCTCTAGTATTGTTTTTTGGTCTTGACAATATTATTCTGTTGCTGAAATGCAAACTTTAACATTATGTACTTTTGTTGCAGTTCTTTATGGAATTGATGAAAGTCCCACGAGTAGAGTCCAAGCTAAGGGTTTTCTCATACAAGATTCAGTTTTCCTTACAGGTTTTATGTTAATAATTAATAATAGGATTTAATTATTCAAACCGATCACTCATTTCTCTTACTTGCAGGTTTCAGAATTCAGAAAGAACTTAAATACTGTTAATTGCACCTGTGAAGAGGTATTTTTCATTGTGTTTTGATTTCAAGCATTCCCTTTAGGATTTGTTTCACCAAATTTATAATATGTGATATTTTAAATTCAGATCCGAAACTCTTTCAAGCTTAAAGAGATCATGAAGAAAATTTTGCTTCTTGGGAACATGTTAAATCAGGGAACTGCAAGAGGTAACATTACTTTTGATTGTTTATTTTCATTTTGCATTCTTTTCAATTTTCTTTTTTGATAATAAAACTAGAGTTTTATGTAGATTTTTTTTATGGTTAAGTTACCAATTATTATCATTGTTATTTACCTATCCATGATGATGATGAGGGTGACAGTGAAATCATAATTATCTGAACTTTAGTCATCTAAAATGATCGATGTTGTACATATAATGTATAAGGAGAAGCAACACCCATGATGAGCTGCACAAGTTCCACTAATGCAGATCTATGAAGGACATCATCACATCATCACCATACATCTGAAACAATCAAGGTTTTGATTCTTTTGAATGAGATAAGTGAGTCCTGTATTTGACTTTCAACTCTCCTACTTTTCTGGTCTGGTTCTATTGCCATTGCAGCCTGCAGACCATATTGAGAATATGATGTAAAAGAACTGAATGGTGGGGCATTTGCTCAAACATCATTTTTTCTTTTGAGTGAAAAAGGTGATTCTCATTCAAGGAATTCGACTTTGATTTCATATTGGAATGCAATTCAAAAAATCAACACATGTTGGCAAAATTTTACCTACATGCATCAATGTTTAATTTTGTGTTCTCCTTAAGGAATAAGCAATAATGAATATCAAAAAAGACCTTACCCTAAGGGAAGAATACAAAAAAATTAATTATACAGGGGATTTGCTCCTCACAACCCAACTAAATTGTTAACCCTAGATACAAGGCACCCATGCAATCCTTAACTCCTTCAAAATTCTGATTCCTGTGCAACTATATTGACCAGCAAGTGGCTTGACAAAGCAGCATTACTGATGGGGACGGGAATTTGCTCAGAGATATTTGTTAGCTGAAGTTTTGTGAATTGTTTAATTTGATTTTGATAGCATTTACCTTTTTGGAATGCCTTATGGTTTGCCATTCTATGAAATGAATGAGAGCATGTTAAAGTTATTATTTTGATATTCATTGAACTATTATAATTATTATTAGACTTTGTGAGAAAGATTTCCTGTGGCTCTTAAAATTCTCTTGGAAATGTGCCCATGGATGTTGAGTCTAGAATGTCACACACATAAAGCCTCCTCATCACAAAGTTCTCATACTTTAACTCCTACTTGTGACATTCTCTCCTGATATTTTTATTACCTTTTATATCTTTATTTATTTAAGTTAATCCTCTTACAATTAATTCTTATTTGTAAACTTATCAAATTTTTTATTTCATATGTTACATAAAAAAAAATGAAATTAAAAATAAACCCATTTTTTATATGCTTTTCACATTTATTTGGATGTGTATGTATTAAATATTTAAGTAAAGTTTCACTAAGTAGCACTTTCCAAATAAAATCTATCCTTCACTTTTTAGACTATTACCATATAATAGATATTCTTATCGTATGATTTTTATTTCATAAAAATACCATGCTTTCACATCGAAATAAACTTTCTCACCAAAAGTAAATTTTTATTGAAATTTTGTTTGTAGTTGATTGCAAGTAAAATTCTAAATGGATTTGTGAATTATTGATAGAGTAGAAAAGTTTAGGGTAGTGAGTAATTTTTTATGATTATCATCAAATTTTTACATGTAACATGCATCATAAACTACTTTTTCAAAAAGATGCATTATAAACTAGTATTTATAGGCAAATGAGCATTGTTGAGATTAAAAATCTTAGTAAAACAACAATAGAATATGAAACCTATTGTTATTTTGGATAACCTATGGTACCGGCCTACTGGGTACAAGTTACCTTACGTGGAATACCAGCCCATGTAACACATAGGATTACTGCTGTTATTTATTATTATTTTATAAAGTAGGAAGAATCTTGTTTCTACAGAGCTTGTGAGTCAGCTGTGTGATACAAATAAAAATATTCTTTTTGATTTTTTAAACTCTCAACTTACTTAGTCTGTGAGCTTTACTATGACATTTCCTTTATTTTTATTTTGATGCTTGCAGGTTCTGCAGTTGGATTTCATCTTGACAGTCTTCTAAAGCTGAGCGATACTCGTGCCACTAATAATAAAATGACTCTAATGCATTATCTTTGTAAGGTAATTATATATTTTTGATGTAGTGGTGGCACTCATTTTACCCTTTTAAATGTCATTTAATTGAAAATTACTTTAATATATATTACCTTGTTAACTATACAAGTTTTTGCACTGGTATCAACTTTAAAATCTTTCTTTTTAGTATCCAAGGATTTGCCTCTTTTCAATTTGTAATCATTATACCAACATTGAAATATAACTTTGTTCATTACGTTCTTAGAGCTTTATATATATTTTTCCACTATTTTGATTGGTCCTCTTCTTCCTCTTTTATCCTCCTCTACTCTGCTTTAATATAGTGAATTCTGAGGAACATTTGGTAGAATGAGCTACAGTTGATAACTGGTGGCAATAGTGAGGATGCAGAAGCAAGGAATTCATTATTGACATGTGGCAATGAAATTTTCTTGATGTGTGTTGGATTTTGAATCTAATGGTGTGAAATATGTAGATATTCATGTTCCCATAGCTGCACACGTGCGTGCGTGCACATACACAAACAAAAGACTCCTATAGCAGCTCTCTAACTGAAAATATCCTAGGCTTCCTCAAGTCCATCTAGGAAAGTCTTCATTTTGATTGGGACCCACTTTATCAATATCTCCAGTATCTTACCAATCTATGTTGTTTCCTCGTTCGTTAGATTTCTTCTGAAGTGTAGATTCCAAGCACTTGTGCCTGTGACGCCCTGCCCCACTGATGCCACGTAGCCATCCATTTTCAATGTGAGCTTCCAGAGTGACGTAAATCCCTTCCCAGGGAGGAGTCAATTCCTGTCCTTCTATCTGTCCAGAAGGAGATTTGCTTTCCAGCCTCAAGCACAAAAGCTTTATATTCCTTGTAGAATTGTCTCATCCTCAATTCAGCACACTGTTCCAGAGAGGTGAATGTCTGAAAGAGGTTTGAGATAAGCTGTCTGTGTGTGGAGTCAAAATATTTGGTGTTTACAATCTGGCATTAGAGAAGTTTCAAGCAGGCCTCCCTAGCCACCACCACTTTGTCAAAAGAGTCCTATTGACATACTGATTTGTCTGATCCCCAGCCCTCCCTTCTCCCAAGGTTTACAGGTATCTTTCACAGCTGACCAGAGGTGACATTGGCAATCCATATTACTTGCTCCATTCCACAGCCAATGTCTCATTTTCTTTTCCAAAGCCTCAACAATGCCTGCAGAAGCAGAATAAGGACAAATGGGAAATAAAATGGCTAGCCAGCACACTAAGTCTTAAGCAAGTAATCGTATCCCCAAAGCTAAGAAAATGGGCTTTCCAACCCTCCGGCTTATTGTCAAACCTGTGATAGAGGTAATGCCACTCATCACACTTCAATTTCTTTAGAGAGGAATACCCAAATTTCTAGTTGGAAATTCTTCATCTTTGCACTTAAAAATCTCTAAAAGCATTTTCAGCTGATCCAAACTGATATTCACTCCCATTACTGAGCTCTTCCTAAACTAATTTTGAGGCATGAATTCATCTCAAATCGTCTGAGCATGAATCAAAGTCTCCTATTCTATTTTATGGAGGTGCTGCAAAACACCAATGTTTCTTCAGCATTGTACTGATGGATAAAGACATGCAAGTTGGATCCTACAATCCAGTTGTCCAAGCATCACCAATTGCTCTATTACTTGTGTATGCTACAATATAAATTCCATGGTTGAACAATGGCTATAATTGATCCACTTGGTGAACGCCTTTGCCAAAAGCAAACAGTCCCTTTGCCATCCACTTGCTCCTCTTCAAATCAAAGTAGAAGACACCTCATCAGACTTGAAACTTTCTGATGAGCCAAGTAGCATAAGAGCAAGGCATCCAACCATAAGGTAGGCGTAGATACATCAAAAATTCAACTCAAACACACTGGATCAAAACATTCCATAGGTGAGGGAGAAGTGTGAAAGAGTTGATGAAGAACACGGATAGCATTCCTTGTAGATGCCTCACTGGAGCTTGCTTCCACCATTGAGCTCCTCTGTTGGATTGCCAAATTCTTCATTCTTCACACCACCCCATTCCATCCCCCACCACCACCACACCAGCACTCCATACACCGGGAGAGGAAGGAGTGAGGGGAGGATGTAGGAGAGAGAAATATGTGGAACTTTCTCTCTTCCTCCACCCTTCTACTTATATAATATGTGCCTTTCAACAACCTTCAACTAATTGTCTCCCTTTAACCAATCCTTCTGTGCCATGTCATGGGGGGTTTAGGATTAGCAAATAATCCTCAAATAATTATGGCACATAGGTTTAAACGATTAAGGGTGATTTTGCAAGTATACACCACCACACTTCATACCATGCTTATTAAGTCACCTGGCCAGTACGTCAAGGTGCTTAGTCACCTATATAAATATCTATTTCTTTGTATATATTATGTTATTGTATACATTGATAAATATTTAATGGTAATTATGTATATTTTTAGCTTTATTATTTTCTAATAACGTTGAAATACATAAATGTTGTCAAGGTAAATTCAAAATAAATGCATATATTTCAAAAATATTTATGATTATCTATTTTAATAATTATGTGTATTTTAGTAACATTCCATAAGTTTTTTTGCAATAAAAAGCATTTAAAAACCTTTATATATATGTATACATGTGTGTGTGTGTGTGTAAATAATTAAAAAAACCTGATAGTTGATCCTCTGAAAATAAAGCAAAGCAAGGTGGGTAGTCATGCCTAGACATCCAATTGTGACCAAATCATGCCTAGACACCTGGGCACCCCACTTGATAAGTATGCTTTATGCAATAATATAACTAGCCTCCTCTATTGTGGATTTGCACCACAAATCCCGTACTTGTGAATAAGATAATAACGAATTTTGACATTTAATACTTCAAATTCCCAGGATTAGTATTTCCACAATGTTAATGGGGAGAAGAAATCCAACCTAGCACATAAAAACCCTCATAAAGTTCACAATAAATCCAGAAAATTATTTTGTTGAATTCCAGACTTTATTCATGGGAAAATGAGGGATTTTACATTTTATGTTCTCTTCTTGTTTTTCATCTGTATTTCTTTCTGTTGTTTTTTCATTTTTGATAGTTTTTATTTTCTTTTGTAGTTTTTTCTCATCTCCTTTGCAAGGTTTTCTATGCTGTTTGTTTTTAACGAAACCTTAACACTGTTCACAAAAAGTCAAATCATCTCAGTTGTGAGAAGTGTACCAGTCAGTAAATAAAATTTTGCACTAAGGTTTTATCTTTAATCATCCTTAAGTAAATTGAATCATTTCTCAACACTTTAATTAACAAGCTTATGCTTTATATTTTTCTAAGTGATAATATAAAATCATCAAACAAAAATAGATTGATCCATAGGATCAATTAAAAACTAAAAGGGAATACAGAGCCAGGGAGGTCTTGTCTTATACCCAAATAAGCCTATACTTATCTACTAAATTTGAAAACTTGGTTAAAACTTAAAACCAACTAGTAGCAGGGATTTAACTAGGTTGGGTATGGTCCCCAACCCACTTCAGTCCGATCAGTTCTAAATGTGTAATAGTAGTGGTATTTCTATATGTGATCCATTAATCCATGGAACAACCTGTTCTACGGAAATAAGCTTATACTTATCTACTAATTTCGAAGACATGGTCAAGACTAATTGGGAGTCTTAGATGAACCAGTGCAAAAAATCTACAGTCATGGGTAGGTTTACATAAAAACTAAGGGTGAAGTTGGCTATCATAAATGGGCAAAGAAAATACAAGCACTCTTGCAAAGAATAGAAGAAGATCCTTTCTTAGTTTGCATAAAAACTAAGAAGGGTAAAGTTTGGCTACCCTTCTTAGTTTAACATAAAACTAAAAAGGGTGAAGTTGGCTATCATAGATGGGTGTAGAAAATACAGTCACTCTTGCAAATAACAGAAGAAGAATGTCCTTTCCACAATCTGAAAGTTAAGCATTAAAGAAGAATTCTCTAGGTAGAAAGAGACAAAAGATCTTTTACTAAATCAGAACTCAAAAAATTCTGGAGTTGGAGAAAATAGATTGGAGACAACAGTCAAGGGAATTATGGTTAAAAGAAGGTGACGACAATGGCTGAAGTTAGAAAAAGAAAACATATTGAATTATGGTTAGGAAAAGGTGACAACAACAGTGTAGGTTAATATGAATGTTTGGAGTTTTACTACATTTTATTGCCCTCTCCCATTACATGTTTATTTTGTCAGGTAGTTCCTGTAATCTGATGTATAATTTAAACATTCTATTGATGCTGGAAATATCTTAGGTTTGTTCTTTTGCTTCAGGTTCTTGCTTCCAAGTCACCACAACTTCTTGACTTTCATGTGGATTTAGTTAGCTTAGAATCTGCATCAAAGGTTTTCTTCTTAATCATTGCTATTATTTCCATATACATACATACATACATACATATATATATATATATATTTATCTTACCTGGAACTCATGCAGATACAATTGAAATCATTGGCTGAAGAAATGCAAGCTATAGTTAAAGGATTAGAAAAAGTAGAGAATGAGCTGAATGCATCCGAAAATGATGGTCCAGTATCTGAAGTTTTCCGCAAGGTAATATCTTGTTTGGATTACTCCTTTGGATTCCTTTCAAGTTCTTTGGATTGTAATTCTTGGCATATCATTTAGGTTTGAATGATTTGGTTGTTCAGTTCTCATATCTATCTGGTGGACACTAGGAAGCATGGATTCTTCTAAACACATATTGCACCTACACTTGACGTATGTCAGATACAACATGGCTTGGATTCTTTTCACATGTACCATGTGGCATGTTTAGGATTTTTTTAGCAATAAAATAATTGAAATTCACTTCGGATACAATAGAGATTCTTGAGAACACAGCATGGATTTGATATATATATATATATATATATATATATTAGTTAAATATTACTAAAATAATATAGGGTAACTATTTTGATAATTTACATGCAAGTTTTAATATTATAATATCATTTCATGTATGACTTATATGCCTATTTTATGATATTGGAATGTGCTCTTTTAAATCCTTAAATATTTATCTTAATATTTAAATTATTTATTTAATTCTGCATCTAAGCTGAGCTGTATCTTAAATTTTAGAAAATTATTGAATCCTCTAATATGAATGATGTTTTGCCTGAATTCCCGAGTCCTATCAATGCTTCTTATGGTGGACATGACAATTCACAATTTCTTATAATGAAGCTTTGACCATAGAAATCTATACTTTTGAAGTGGAAGTGGATATAACTTCCCATTTAATCACTATCCATGAGATGCCACATGTTCAGTCTGTTAATATTGTCAATCTGGATAACTGTAGATTATGAATACTCTTTAGTTTAACAGATCTTTTCATTTTTTTTAACACGTATTGTAGTGATTTACCAAATGTAAATGAATATTTCTATGAACCGCAAAAATGCCATATAAGCATCTTGTAGATTGGTTTTTTATTTGGTAATTTCTATTTAAAAATTTCTCTTAGCCATTATAATTCTAATATTTTATAGATGGTGAATTTTTTGTTATCAAGGATCCCATGATATAAAAAATAGATACTTGGAAATAAAAATCATTAAATTATTAAAATCTTATTTAACTATTTAATCAATTCTAATAAATTTTGATGAAGTGTTGACATATAAATTGAACATACAGCCTCATACTTTTCAGCAGTGAAAGGTGCATTAATGGGATGAGTTTAAAATAATAAGTGATATTGGGTGTGGCAACAAGACTTTGCTCTCCCTCAGCCCAATGAAAACAAGTGCTTAAACTATTGGAAACTTCAGGCCCATTTATCTCCTTAATGGCATCTAAATATGGTGGCCAAATGCTTGGTTGAATGATTAAAACTGTTTTTGCCTTAGCTCATTATAGATCACCAGATAACATTTATTGATGGTCGTCAAATTCTGGATGGCTTTCTTGTGACTAATGAATTTGTCAAGGTAAGATGGAAACAATGGAAAACAGGTCTGGTTTGGAAGCTCGATATGAAATAGATGTTGTTGGGAATAAATCATATTGCATGAGCCTTGGTGTGATATGGAGGCATTGGATTGGGTAATATGTTAGCTCTGTGTCATTATCTATTCTTGTTAGTGACTACCTTACAAGTGAATTTGGGTGTGGTAAGGGCTACGTCAGTTTGATCACTTGTCTCCTTCATTGTTTTTCTTAGTAGCGGAGGTTTTCAACCAGATATGTCACAAAGCTGAGCTGAATGGCTAGATTCAGGAATTTAGATTGTGTAGGGGTGTAGTGTATCACACCACAATATGTAAATGATACTATCATTTTTTGTGATGCAGGGTAAAAGCAGATTGACAATTTTTTCTGTGTTTATTGGGTTTGTTATCCATTGACTTAAGGGATCAATTTCCGTAAGCTATGATAGGCATTGGGCTTTCTAACAAAGAAATTCAGGCATAGCAAACTACATGGGCTGTAGGGTAGAGTCATTTTTGATCAAATATTTTGAACTCTCTTTGTCTAGTAGAGGTCTAAAGGTCAGAGACTGAAAATCAATGATTGACAGACTTGAACATTTATCAAGAAGGGTGGGAAGATTTTTGTCCTTGGGTAGAAAATTGACATAAATTTTCTCAGAATGATACAAAAACTTTAGAATGATATGAAAAAAAGGAGCTAAGGGTGTTCTGGCTCTCAACAAACCCAACGTTAGGGCTTCTACCAAGGTCAATAGCATTGCCAACCTCATTGGGAACCTCCCCCTCTTCTCACATAACGTTTGCTCCTAATGACAAAGGGAGCCCTTGTAAACCTTCCTATGGAGTCGCTAGCAGGTGGTGATGACCTGCTACTCTCTCCTGTCCATTTCCATAACCTACAAATGGCTATTCAAATGAGCTCCTCAAATGGCCGATGAATCTCTTTTATTGAATCTTTGAAGGACTTCCTTTCTCCACCAACATTTCCTGAGATTCTTGTCTGTGCTCCCATCATGGAGAATGGTCAATAAGAGCTTGTGTTCTCATAGGAGGAGGTCTCTTAGTTACCAAGTGCTTTTGTATGGACATTGGTCAGTCATTTTAGCTCCCAATGATTGAGTTTGTTTGATGTACATCTTGAGATGAAATATTCCCTTTCCTTGATAAATTTTTTCTAGTCACCATTGATTCTCACCACATGCTCATTCAGTTCAAGAATAGGGAAGATTTTATCAAGGCTTATGTCAAGGACTTTTGGATGATTAAGGGCAAGTGAATGTTGATCTCCATGTGGTTTGCTTCATTCTCTTTGAGCTTAGAGTCACCATGGGCTCTAATTTGGGTCTATTTGCCAAAATTTAAGGCTCACCTCCAAGCTCCTAGAGCAATTAAATTCATTGCAAGCATGCTTGAGAGATACCTATGTGTTCATCAGGATGTTCAGTGGTTTACTCACTTTGGGTTAACTACAATTTGTATGGAGATGAATCTTTCCAAGTTGTTGCTAAGGTTTATAAATATTAGGAATGAGGGTGAACTAATCAAACAACTAGTGGAATATGGCCTAGGGGAGCCTAAGTTCTACTTGAACTGCTTCAAAATTGGATACGTGAAGAATAACTACAAGAAAGATAGGAAGAAACAACCCAAAGCTAATAGGGAGGCTAATGCTAGAGGAGAGGTGTCAACTAGGCCTTCCCATGAGGGTAACTTTGAACAAGTTTCTAACCTTGGGGGTTGGACATAAATTAAGTGAAAAAGGAAGAACACTTAACCTTGTGCAAACTTTGAGCATCAAACCCCACCCCCCATGGGGAGAGTTATCGAGGAGATTGTGGATGATAATATTAATGGTTAAGAACCGAAGGAAAGCAATCCTAACCAAGAGATGGTCGAGCCAAGCTAGAACCTTCAAATTGATGATACGATGCCTCAATTTAACTAGCAAACAATTCCCCAAGGGTCAGATGGGCTAATGTTGTGGATGAGGATTTAGAAGAGGAACCAGGGCCAGTGAACAAAGAGGATCATGAGGTTGGAGGGATTGAGGAGGTTATGACTCTTAGTGATTTCGTTGTTGTGGGTCAGGAGGCCCTGGAAGGGGTTGCTAGTTGTTTTAAAGGGGCTGAACTCAACCCTCCTAGGCATAGAACCTATATTAGAAGGAAGCTCTACCTACTCAAAAGCTTTAAGGTGGTTAATGAGCCTTCCACCAGGGATAAGGCATTGGATACATAGAATTTGATAGGTGATAGAGGGGGAGGGAGGGAGCACTAGCCCCTCTATCCTCATTTTTTAATCATGAAGATTGTAATTTGGAGCCATAGGGGTCTCAAAAACAAGGCCTCTTAAAACCTTTTAAGGGATCTCATTTTCAAAATAAAGCTCATGTTGCTATTGCCCTTAGAACCTTTCTTAGCCCCTAGAAGTGGTCTAAGGGATTTCAAAATAGAGCTTACGTTGCTATTGTCCTTGAACTTTTATTGACCCCTAGTATTCAAGACATTGCTCACTATGTTTGTCTTCTTAATTGGCGGTCCAATTCTATATCTAGAAAAATTTGGCCGTTTAGCTTTGATAAGATTCTGGTCCAACACAGAAGACTCAAATTAGATAACTAGCTATTAGATCGCTTATCCTGATGGAGCTAGATTTGTTTTTTTTTGTCATCTATACTTCATGCAGTGTAAGTACTAGGCGGCTCTTGTGGTCAAACATCCACTGCATCAGTGGCTCCTTCCTAGATTCCCTATGTGGAAGAAAGAGGAGATTTCTAGTAATGAGAGGTTGAACCAAGGAAATGTTACAAAGTTCAATGAAATGATTTGTGACATTGGGCTGATTGAGTCAACTTTCATTGGTGATTCTCTATCTTGGTGTAACAATCACCATGAGGGGAGCCACCAATGCAGAAGATTGGATATGGTGCTTGTAAACAATTTGGCGAGAGATCATTGGAAATCCATTGTAGATTATAATTGTTGGTCCTCTTTGACTGCACCTTGATGATGGTGTGGATTGACTCAAAGCATTGGTCGGGTTTTCCCTCCTTTTAATTTCATAGAATGTAGACCTTTCAAAAGAATTTCAAAAAAGTTGTCACTTGTGTTTAGAATAATTTAGATAATCTATGGCCAATGAGTAGGTTGAATAAGAAACTCTCTCTACTTAAATCTCACTTGAAGAGTTGGAATAAAGTTGTTTTCGAGCATGTAGACTAGGGGAAAGAGGACCTCCTTTAGGATATCAATCAGATGGAAGCCACTCTTTAAATTGGTTGTGATGAGGAGAGCAATTACAATCAGATCTGATCAGGTGCAACCAACAAAAAGGAATTTTCTTGGCTCAAAGGGCTTGCATTAAATGGATGGTGGGGAGAGAGGGACAAGAATACTACATATGTTCACAAGGAGGAAGAATGTGAATTGATTGGAGCCTTGATGTTTAATTTAGGCTTCAATTTAGCGGAGGAAGTGAAAATTAGGGGGAAAGAATTCTATCACAAACTCATCACCTCTAGAAGTTTGCATTTGATGGACTTTCTATTTTAGAATATTCCAGTTGTAATTGATGTGGTAGATAATTAATTCTTCTATCAAATTCTTGAGGCCAAGGAGATTAAAGGTGTTGATTTCTCAATTGATCAAGATCATGCACTTGGGCCAAGTGGGTTTATGATGGGTTTCTTCAACCTTTACTGGGAGATTGTTGCATATGACATGGTACACATTGTGTAGTATTTCTTCTAGGGAGGAAGGTTTGATGATTCTTGGAAGGGCACCTTAATTCTTAAAGTGGATAATCCAATTGACTTCAAAGACTTTAGGCCTATCAACCCTTGTAATGTTAGGTATAAAGATATTGCCAAAATTTTGACAAGAAGATTGACAACATTTATCCAAAAGATAATCTCACTCACTCAAAGAGTTTTTGTTGAAGACAAACATTTTTGATAATGTGTCCCTAGTGTTGGAGATAGTGCAACACATTGAAAAAGGGTATAAAGGAGGAAATGTGATAATAAATCTGGACATGAAAAATTCTTATGACAAACTAACATGGTCGACTATTGTTAAGGTACTTGCAAAATTTGGTTTTTCAAAGGCTAGCTTGCAACTCATAAGAGGATGCATTGAAGATATTAGTTTTTCAATAGTGATTAATGGTGCTTCCACGAAGCTTTTCAAGACTTAAAGAGGTTTTCACCATGGAGATCCTCTTTTACCCTACTTATTCATCATTACAAAGGAGACATTTAATAGGGTAATACATAACTTGTTGCACAACCAACGAGTCACTTTGTACCATTTTGGTAGGGGACTTGAGTCAATATCATATCTATTATTTGCTGATGATTCAATTTTTTTTCTAAATGGTTGGAAGAGGTGATGAGCCTCTTTTAGGACTACCAACATTTCACAAGGTAGAAAGTGAACTTGAATAAAAGTTTTTTTGTAGCTCTAAAGAATATGCCCAACTACAGAATTAATACAATCAAAAGTATTACTAGATTCCTATGTGGGGAGCTTCCCTTCTGATATCTAGGATGCCTGATCTTCAATGGGAGAATAAAGATCACATATTTTGAGGAATTGATAGAAAAGGCTCATAACAAGTGGGTAGGATGAAAGAGCAAGTTGTTATCCCCTAGTGCAAGAATTACTCTTATAAAGCATGTCTTTTCCAGGTTACCTATCCCCATGATGAGCATTTTTGACATTCTGGTGGAAGTTCTTGATAAGCTACACTCCCTCTTTGCCAAGTTTCTATGGGGAGAAGGAAAGGTTCATTGGAAGCATTGGGTGAGCATTGCCAAACCTCTAGTGGAAGGTCACTTGAGATTTAGAGACTTGAGAGATCTCATGTTGGCATTGAAGATGAAAATGACTTGCACCTTTTATGCAAGTGAACACTTTGGGCCAATGTGGCTACAACAAAGTTTGGTTTTCCTTTCAATAAGGTGTAACACAATGAACATGCCAGTTGGAGATAATTACGTAGTGCTTGGAATCACATAGCATAGACTAGCTAGGTGGATGAGGTAACTTCTCCTTCTAGTTGAGTTGGTGGATCCCATCCAGGGTCATCTCAAATTTTGTGGTTATTGTGGCTGGTTTGGAGACTCTTACGGTAGCAAAGGTGGTGTCCAATGCTCAAGTTCTTGATAGAATTCCCTTCTCAACTAATATGTGACATGAGGTTCATAATAGCTTAAGACTTATGACAAATATGGATGATAATTTTTGTAGGTCCTGTTGAGGATTGAAAATGTTGGCATCTCTCACGTACCAATTGAACACTCTCACAAGTTGAATTAAGAAGAATGGTGGAAGAAAAAATGAAAACAAAAATATTATGATTTTATATGGTTCGGCAACAACTTATGTTCATAGGTAACATTAGTTATGTTTTACTAGTTTCAACAGTATTGAGTTATAAGCATTGTTACATATTTATAGGAGACATTTACAATTACAACATTATCCTTTACAAGCATCAAAATCATTGTCTATATTACCTGAAAATTCCAAATGATATCATTGAAATTTTCTCTCACACGGTCAGAAGCTTAATCTGCACCTACAAGTCTTGCATACTTTTGGAATTCAACTTCTCACATTTCCAACTTTCGGTAGACTAGACCCTACTTAGTATCAAAATATTGCTAACATTTTGATAGTTGTTCATTGGATAACCTTTCAGTTACTATGTCTAACCTTTAGATTACTGTTCATTGGAATATCACTAACATTTTAATATACAGTGCTAGAAATATCATAACCTTTTGATCCAGTGTTAAGGCATTGTACACTTTCCAGTTTGTAGTTCAAGTTTCTTTCAATCCTTTCAAATTGCTTTAGTCGGATTCAACTCCAGCTACTTGTATCTTTTGCTCTTGACACCTTCGACCCTAGATGTCTTGAGATCCGAATTCTAATATCTTCACTCATGATAATCTGTCTCCACACCTAGCAATCTCCTACGTAGATATTGATTTTTAAGGTTTCATCACATTCTTTATAACTCTTCACTAGTGTTGCACCTCCCTTCCTTAGATCTTTTGGAAACCAACTAAGATCATGTACAACCTTAACTTTTAAGTTGTCACATTTTTTGTTAACATATCGGACGAGTTCTTTTGACATTGTTAGAATGTAAATATTGTAATTAGGCTATTAGTGTGTTGGCCCATGTACAATGTCTATATATTTGTATAGTTCTTTATGGAAAAATACATCATCATTTCCTAATTACACTCTTAACATGGTATAAAAGCAGTGACCATCAATTAGTAGATGTCAAGCTTGTCGAGCAAAGATTTTACCTTGGCAAAACATTCGTGCAAGGTACACTCTCCCTGACAAGTGAAAAACAAAGATTCATAGATTTCACTTACACGAGCAATGTTGTTCTCATTCCCATATGTCGCCTTAAGTGTCTCCCATATGCAACAAGTTGAACGAACCCTTGTAATACTCCAAGCAATTGGCTCATCAACACTAGCGATCATCCATTCGATGATGGCGCAGTCGGTGGCAGACCAAGTTGCATAAGTTGCATCCTTATTGTTTGGTGGGTTTGCGTGAAGGTGTCCTGTCTTCATATGGGTGGCTAGGAAGTTTTTGAAAGCAATGACCCAAGGGTGATAGTTGGAGGGCAACAACTTGACACCTGTGGCAATTAGCTTGGAGGCTTAGTCATCCAAGCGAGTTGTATCGGAAGAGGAGACACCAGCCATAGAGAAGCAAGATTGCTAGAGATGTAGACAACAAACTCGATTGTTAGCAACAGTGGAAAACACAAACTACTAATGATATTAGGGTTAGGGAGAAGATCAAGAAATAACTTTTTGCTCTAATACCATGTTAGGGGGGGATTTGTGCCTCCCGAAATCTTGGGAATTTCATGAAAAAGAAAGGAAAATTTCATAGCTATTTATGTACGTTGAAATCTTGGGAAAGTTAAAAAAAAATTCCCAAATATAAAAGAGTCGGAATTCCAAAGATTACCACTCTTCCCCCTTGAAATTGTAAGAAATCCAATTTCCAGTGCCACCTCCCTACTCACACAACCTCCCCACCCACATACGACCTCCCTACCTCAACTACGACTTCCTTGCTTGTGTCCGACCTCCCTGCTCACACCTGTGACCTTGCCTGTGCTTGACCTCCCCACTCACATCTGCGACCTCCCCACTTGTGCCTGACCTCTCCTCCCACATGCAACCTCCCCACATGTGTCCAACCTCGACCTCCCTACTCACGTGTGACCCCCTTGCTCGTGTGCAACCTCCCTACCCTCGTGTAACCTCCCCGCCTACATGTGTCCAAGTGTCATTGTGTCGCTTGACAACTTGTTGAGATCAAGCACCATCATTGCCACTTGTCAAGATTCTCGTAGACTACCACCATCGTTGTCACCTATCTTTGTTCTTGGCACCTTCCTCTTTAACAAACATCAATTTGGACAATGGAGGAGGAAGGGGCCAACTGTGCACAATGAAAAGCTAAGGGGGAAGAAGGAAGAGAAATTTTTTAAGAATATTGTAGTTAATTTTTATTGATTATTGTATATTTATTATTAATTATTAATTATTATGTAATATTGTAGATTAGTGTACCTTATAAAAGGAGATGTATTTGAATTTATAAAGTTTGTTTATGAAATTATTTTGACTAGAATGTTGATATTTCTTTTTTATAATAATAATTATGAGAGATAAAATTCAAGCTTATATAATTTCTTTTGTATTATATAATTAAAGTATATTAATTATATTAATAGACCAAGTTTTCTAATTTTTTGTTATGTGCACAAATACCTTAATTTTTCTTGAGATTTTGGATTTTCTATTTCCCAAGATTCTAAACTTTTCATTTCTTCCATTTTTGAACTTTCCAACATGTACAAACGGGCTCTAAGGTTTTGTTTGTGCCACCTATAAAGATAGAAATTGAAAAACTAGAAAAGTTTTCTTAGCTTTCTAGGATTTGTGTTACACAAGAAAGTTGAGAATTTATTCTTAACTTTCCTATATATAAAAGACTAGAGATTCTAAATTTTTAGACTTCCTTCGTTTGAAAGTTAAGAAAGCAGTATAGAAATTATCCTTGTTTAATTATTTAAAATTAATTATAATTAAAGTATATATTGTTAATATTATTTTATTTAATTAATAATAAAATATCAATTATTTTATTATTGTTAATATTATTTTATTTAATTTTATAATATTAAAATCATAAAATATTATTTTATTTAATTAATAATATTATTTAATATATAATATTAAAATTTCAAGAACTATATAATTTTTCTAGTTTTCCGTTGATGAAACAAACACCTTCAAAACTTCTATTATTAAAGTGAATTTCCCTATCACTAATGATTGCTCTAGGAATAACAAATCTAGCAAAAATGTTACTTTTTATAAAATTAACAATTACTTTAGAGTCACAAGTGCAGGTGAGAATAATTTTGACCTATTTAGATATATAATCAATAGCTAATAAAATATACAAATAACCTCTAAAATTAAGGAATGTCTCATGAAATCAATACCTCACACGTCAAATACTTTGATTTTAATAATTAGATTAAGCAACATCATATTTCTTCTAGTCAATCTACCTGCCTTTTGACAATTAGTACAACTTTTAATATAAGAGTATGCATCATTATGCAATGTAGGCTAAAAAAAATCACATTGAAGAACTTTAGTTACAGTTTTAACAAGATTAAGATGATCACCTACAGGTTGATCATGACAAAATGATAAAACACTATGAATCTCAAAATTTAGAATGCATCTCCTCAAAATCAAATTAGGACTTGACTTATATAGATAGGGCTCATCCCAATAGAATTCTCAGACTCTAGCTAAAAATCTGAGTTTCTATTTTTCTGACTTTTTGATTCTTAATTTTTCTGAGTTTCTATTTTCTGACTTTTCTGACTTTCTAGGTAGCACAAACGGACTCTAAGAGTAATTAGGGAATAATGATATATTGTATTGAATATGCCTTTGAATTTTTACAACGGTTCATTCACTCTTTTTGCTCCACTCATGACATTTTACATCAAACTACTAGTTCTCCTGACTGTCTTTGAGAAGCTCACTCTTTTCTACTTTCCAAAAACACAATCTTCACAAAATCTCAAATCAATAGATTTTAAGTTAGAGATTCTTCCCTTTGATATCATCCATTTCAATCTCTTCTTACTCATGTGGTTCAACTTTTCATGTCACAAACTTGAATCATCATAACAATCTGCCACGACTATAGTATCCTTCTGAATAAATGTCATGTATAAGGTGTCAACCTTCTTACCTCAAGCTATCACTAAGTACCTTTGGTTACCTCTCACTGATTGCTTCCAAAGTTCATGGAGTAATCATTGTCATCTAACTATTTCATGGAAATTAAATTTCTTGTTAAACCAAATATATATCTAAAATCTTTTAATTTCCAAACATTATTGTTGGTCTTGATGTAAACATCACATTTTTCAATGACATCAAAATGATTATCATTGACAAGATAAATCTTCCTCTTCTTTATTGCAATGTAGTTATGCAACAACTCTTGACGATTTGTAGAGTGAAATAATGCTTTTGAGTATATGATCTAGAACTCTATTAAGCTGTTAATATAGTACACCAACACATCTGCAATATCATCACTTACAGAGCTCTTACATTATCCCTAAGTCTTTTTCTTTGGTACTCTACTTTGATTGCAATAGTAACCTCTCTTGTCACAGTTTCAACAAATAATGTTTTTGTAATTTTTCCTTCTTCTCTTAGACTTAGATGTTTTATGGAAACTATTTTATTACTTTATTGACTTCTCCTTTACCTTCAATGTTCAAAGAAGAACCTAAAGTTTCTATCTCTACATTGCTTTTCTTGCAAATATTTTTGCTAGAAATCAGATCTTGAATGCCATTTAACTTTAACTTTACAAGTCCTAGCAAACTGTTAATACCTGTCACAACTGATCAACTCTTTGGAAGTAATGATAACAAAATCATTATTTTCATCTCATCATCAAATACTATCTCCATTGAATTGTGTTATATTATGATGATGTACTAATTGATATGGTTTATGATCAAGCCTTCCTCTAGTATCTTCAGGTTAAATAGATGTTTCATCAAGTACACTTTATTTGAGACTAATGACTTATACATATTAGACAACGCTTTTATTAGGTTTGATGTTAACTTCTTCTTGATAATGTTGAAAACAACATTCCTTGTTAAAGTTAGTTGGACCACATCTAACATTTGATGGTCCAACAACTCTCATTCTTCCTAACTCATCCATTTTAGTTTCTTTCCTAGAAGTGGTTCATGCAGTTTCTTTTGGTACAAGTAATTCTCCACTTATATCTTTCAAAAATTGAAGTTTATATCGTTGAATCTCTCGATTTTGATCTTTCTATCTTCAATCATTACTTTCACTTTATTTCTTCAATCGTACTTTTCACCAACCAATAGTTTTAATACTAGTTTATTGAGAATCAAAAACATTGGCATTACTTATGTACTATCTATAAAAGCATTCTCTCATTAGTTGAACCAAGAAGAATGGTGGAAGAAGAAACAAAAACAAAAATACCAAGATTTTATGTGATTTAGCAATAGCATACATCCATGAGCAACACTAGTTCTGTTTTACTAGTTTTAGGGGCATTGAGTTATAGACATCGTTACATATTTATAAGAGACATTAAGGTATTCACAATTATAGCATTGTCCTTTTACAAGCATCAAAATCACTGTCCATATCACCTAAAAATTTTAGATGACATCATCAAAATTTTTTCTCGTACAGTTGAAAACTTAATTTGCACTTGCAAGTCCTACACACTTTTAAAGTTTCAACTTCCCATACTTTGAACTTTTAGTAGACTAGACCCCACACAATATCAGAATATCTCTAGTCTTCTAATCATTGTTTATCAAATAACCATTTGGTTACTATTCCTAACCTTTTAGTTACTATTCAACGGAATATTACTAACTTTCCAATATACAGTGTCAAAAACATTGTAACTTTCTAATCTATAGTGTTGAGGCATTGTACACATTTCAGTCAGTAGTTTGGGTCTCTTTTGATCCTTTTGGATTGCCTTAGTTGAATTTGACTATAGATCAGGTTGAGCTAGTCTAGCCTAAAAAATAGAAACTCATACAGGTACGGGTCAGGCTGGCCTATAGGTTAGTAAGGTAATTTTTTTATTTTTTTAATATTTTATGTTTTTTTAGTAATTATATTAAATTAAATCTAAGTATTATTAAATCACAACATTTAAACATATCAACATAAAAAAAATAAATTATTTCATATAAATACATCAACATATTAACATCAAGTCATCATTCATCAACACATTCAAACACAAGTCATAAAGTTAAAATAAATTATTTTATTTATGAATTGAAATTAAAATTACATTGTAACTTATTACAATGTAAATATTATATCAAATATTTTTACATTTGATTTATATAATTACATTGAAATATTTAAAATTTCAAATTCATCTTACTATTATTATCTACAATTGCAAACAAACTTTCAATCTTTAACGTATATTAAAGTTTTTAGAATATTATCTTTTAACATTGTTCTTTTGTTATTTAATATATTATCACTAATATTAAATATTTGTTCACATGTTATAGAAGAAATTAAAATTATTAGTAAATCTTTAGTTATTAAGGGAGGGTTTATACTGTCAGAATTGGACGAAAATGAAAATATTTTTTGTCCAATTCTGATAGAAAGACTTTTTTACACTCGAGAAAAAAATTTTCCAACAGAAATGAAATTTTTTCTTTTTACAAAGTTCAAAAAATCATTCACTCCATGATTTACTTTGGAAAAAATTTTCCACTACTCCCAAACTCGACAAAAATCAATTCTATCCACTCCCAAACTCAACAACAATCAATTTTGTTGTACACGTAGGAGAGTTCGTTGGAGGAGCCTATTTACGGTCTGTGGGTTGCAAGCTTCAGTGATCTCATAGGAGGTGGCGTTTGGCAAGCTAATGGGTGAAGGGTGTTGGGTTGTCCGATTGAATGGTGGTAGGGGAGGAGAGTTTTGGGTCATTGATGAAAAAGATGAAGAAAAGAAAGAGAAGGAAGGAGAAGACTACAACTTTTACAGGAGAAAGTCAAGCACCACTCATTAGAGGATAGTTGGCCGTATCTTCTTCAATGGTCCTTTCTAGTACTAAGAGTTAATTAAGGGCTTGCCGAAAAAATTCAAGGAGGGGATTTTGAAGAAAGAGGTGGTGGAGGCCAAGAAGCAACTAGAGGAGTGTGGCACCAAGATGTTTTTCTCCATATGTTTGTTTGCTCTTTCATTGCTAAGAATTGTCTACTTTTGTCAATGGTTGTTTGGTAGATAATGATTTTGGGCTTGTAAGCAGGGCAAACTTGTGATGCCTGTGGGCATGTCTCTTTCACATAGGAATTTTGTAAGGTAGAGATTTGAAAATTTCATGGAAATTGGTTTATGAAAATTTAATTCATGTGGTATGTTTCATAGCTAGATGTTTAATTCATGTGATAAGCATGCAAAAATTGGTGATGAGAAATTGGAATGGCGTACTTGCAATTCAATTGTGAGAATTGTGGATAATGTTAGTTTTGGTGGGAGTCATCTTCCTTAGTGCAGGCTTAATATGGTGCTTGTTATTAATATTTGTGATGTAAGCTTATTGATAAATAATATATAAAAATTTAATTCTATTATTATATATTTTGTTAATTGATTAATGTAATTAATTACATTTTTTACTAATTACTTTAATTCATTAATTAAGTACTTAATCAATGAATTAATTACAAATAATTATATTACATTATTATCATAAATAAATATAAATTTTAATTTTGTTCAATTCTATTATATACATAATTATCTGAATTTTAATTTCTATTAAATTCCTAAATGTACACAAACACTTGAATTTTAAATTCTGTTTCCATCAAATTCTTAAAATTCAAATTTTGTCAGATTGAATTTCAAGTGCACCAATAGACTCTAAAGATAAAATAGGAAATATATCTTTTTGTTTTTTCCACCAATTAATTGCATCAAAATATAGAAAATTAGGATTTTCTCTCACTAAATAGTTATGATTAATATTATTAAAATTAATTAATTCTTGCCTATTTATTAAACTAAAATCATTATAATCATCAACAAATATACTAAAATCATAAATTGATGATGATGGTTGTTATGATATATGAGATATATGTTGTATTTGTTGTGTTCTATATTTTGTAACATATAAATCAAATATGTTGTTTAAATTTTCTTCTATATTTTCTATTATTACATTAAGATCTACATTTAAAAAATTTTCTATTACAATTATTAATTTTCTAACAACTTTTATTTTAGTCTTAGAATCTAGACAAACACTTAATGTATATAGAAGAGGTATATTATTCTAATATTTTTTTTAAATTTCTTTCATTTTTAGAATTATAAGTGTGAAAAATAGATAATTACCATAATTATTAAAAAATCTTTCAATATTATATAAATGGTGTATTGCATGAACAAAGGTAGAATAATATATTTCTAATAAATGTTTAGTTGCATTATAAAATGGTTATAAAAATTTAATAAAATAATTAACTATTATAAAATCATTTTCATTTAATATTATATTATTATCAATTCTACCATTATAATAAGTTTTTATAACTTCTTTAACATTAAATATAAAAAATTCCACCTATGAGAAACATTCATTGTAAATGTTTTATATAGTAAATCAAAAGAAACATACATACGATTAAATTTTTATTGACATCTACTACTAGTTAAAATATAAGTTAATACATTTCTAATATTTTTACAAAATATTTTATTTCTTCACCATTTACTTAAACTATAAGATTAATTATATGACATAAACATCTTTGGTGAAATAAAGTAAAATCATTTGATGGAGTTAATTTATTTTTAAACATAAAGATAATTATAGTATTATTAGATGTATTATCAAATATAATACTACCTACTTTTTCTTTAATTCCATAAAATTCAAAAATTTCTATAATAGTATAAAAAATATTTTGAACATTATGTAGATGATTTATCCTTTTAAATCCTATTAATATTTTTTGTAAAACTCAATTATCATCGATAAAATATTTAGTAATAGCAATATATATTATTTTAGTTCTATCCTTTCAAATATGAAATGTACATGTTATAGATATATTAATAGAACATATTATATTAATTAGTTTCATTCTAAGTTTATTATAAAGATTAATAATATCTTGTTTAGTTGTATTTTTAGAAATATTTTTAAATTGTGAACAATAGACTTATAAAATATAATCTTGAAAACATTGATTATCACTAAAATTAATAGATAAATTTTGAACAATAATAAATTTAACATGTAGTTCTCTAGTATCTCTAACATTATAATGTTATTGTGTAATATTACTTTCAGACTTAAAATTAATTTATATTTAAATCATTTTATTTTTTAAATTTTTTAGATGAACAATTAACTAAATATCATAAATGATTTATACTGCCTTAAACTTTGCAGGAGAAGTCTACATTACAAATGTTGCAGTAGGTTCTTTTCATTGTAGTGTTATTTTTCATATCTTTCATTTTTATTGTAAATTTTAACTATAGAGTTAATCTTCTTCTAAGTTTTGCAACAATATTTGAAGATATTTCAACTTTCATGGTTTGAGAGTACTAATATTTTGACTAAAATATTAAAAAATCATTGTTGTCAGCATTGTTGAAGTTGTATATTATTTTTACAAATAGAAGTTGAGAATTGAAGAAATTTGAAAATTAAAACTTGAAGACTTTGTATGTTTTGTGAAAAAAAAATAGAAGATTGAACAGGTTATGAAAAAAACTCTAATCTTCTTTCTCTATTTATATATTGTTTACATCCTCTCTCTCTTTCTCTCCTTCTCATACAACGTTTAAATATCCAAACATTAAATGTAATGTTTGGTTGAATGTTGGAATGGTTCAAGCCTATAGGTCAACCTGTGGCGGCCCATAGGTAGAAATAAAAAAAAAAAATTGACCCAATCTAACTTGAATTTTTGAATCAAGTTGGTCTATGCCAATATTTTATGGGCTAGATCGGGTCAACCTATGTTGACCTAATCTATTTGACATCTCTAAATTTGACTTCAGCTACTTGGATCTTTCATCCATGACACCATCCACTCTAGATGTCTTGAGATTTGAACTTCGATGTCTTCACTCAAAAGAGAAGAAACCCAGTTAGGTGGAATGTAGGGCTTTGGAGCAAATTCCTATCATCTAGAATCTCCTTCTTCCTTTAGCGCCTTTTCCATTCCATCCTCTCAATGGAAACTAACGCTCAACAGAAGAGATACCTACTAGCTTCTTGTTGTAAGTGCTGCTATTGCCTACTAAAGGAGGACATTGGCCACCACCTATGCTTTGAAGGTAATTAGGCTATATTATGTAGAAATTGAATTAATGAGAAGATGATCCTTCATTTGAGGGATCAGAAGGCCTAGCAACAATTTGTCTACCATTTTCTACTCAAGAAAAGAAAGAGGCTTTTGGCTAATGTAGAAAAGTTTCTGGTCGCTAATCTCCTTTGGGACTGTTGGAAGGAGAGATGCGGAGTGCTGTTTGAGAATAGTATGGGGTCTATTGAGAGGATTAAGGATTGAGTTGATCAAACTTTACTTACCTTTACTCGTACTTTCAACAAATACAAATGCCAATCAGAGGAGATGCCCAACTTGCAAAGGTTAGGGTTTAGGCATTTGGAGATTAGAAAACAGCCAATCTGATGGATTGCATGGGAGAGACCTTGGAGGTAACGACTAAAGCTTAATATTAATTGTGCAATTGTTCTAGATGGCCTGATAGTGGGAAGAGGTATTGTTAGAGATGCTGGGGGTTAATTGATACTAGCTTTTCATTAAGATTATGATCACTCTATTGTGTAGCTAGCAGAACTTCATGCCTTATATAAGGGTTTAACCATGTGCAAAGACTTTGGCATATCAAAGAAAAAATCGGATAGTGGGTCAGGCTATGCCAGTCTGGTCAAGCCTTGTGATCCCCTGGAGTAGGTTCACTCATTTTGACACATTTTGCATGAGGCCAATCAGATGACTGACTTTCTAGCAAAGCATGGGTTGACTAGACAATGTGTTGTCTTTAGGTAGTTGACTGATTTACCCTTGTTAGGCTGAAAATATCTGTTGATGGATAAGATGATGATTCCTATTAGATGGACTAAATTTAAGGTGAGCAACTTGGTTGTGTTTTGTTACTGATGTATGAATGGTTTTATAGCTGTTTTGGTTGGTTTGTTTGTTGGGCCTTAGTACTTGTATTTCTCCTCCTCATTGGGTCCCCACTTCATTAATAAATTGATGATTTGTAGTTTAAAAAAAATACATTAATTTTCTCCATCCTTACTAATCTCTCAATTCACTATTTGTCATTGTTTTTATGTTCCCCTGAGAGTTTATTTGTACATTTGTACATAACGAAAAGGAAAAAAGGAAAAGTAAAAAAACTTAAGAAATAGAAGTACAAAAAGTCAAGAAAAAAAGTTTATTTGTGTACGACAAAGAAAGTTAGGAATTTAAAATAAAATAAATCACAAATTTTATTTTTAAAATAAATTATTAAATATCAATATCAATATATTTTAATATTAATATCAAATATGAATATTAATGTTAATATTAATAAAATACTAATAAAATTCATAAATTAAATACAAATGCATAAATTCCCAATATTAAATTTTGTTTTTATATATTGAAAATCATAATTGTTAAATATCAATATGCTTAATAAATTTTGTTTCAATATATTTTTTTACTCGTTGGAAGTCGATCACCTAGTAGAGGTTGGGGAGGTGACAAGGGGTAGGGTGGAAGGGGAGGGGATGAGGCCTTTTCAACGAAGTGGATGATGAGGGATAGAGCAAAAGGGGAGGGAAGGTTTAATGAGGCACAGAGGGGAGGAAAGATGCCTTTTTGATGGAGTGAGCAAAGAGGGATAGAGAGGAGGGGTCCGGCAAGGCATAGAGGAGAGGGGTAGGGTGGAAAAGGAGGAGAGGACGGAGAGGTTGGTTGAACGTGGACAAACAACCAGTGCAATTTACGGGTGTGTTGCATACTTGCATTAATGGGAGGGAAGTTCACATGGTGGAAATGACTTTCCGGAAGGAGGAGAAATCATAAATATTTATAGTCTAGAAAGTTCAAAATTACTCTCTGAATTTCCAATCTGCACCAATGCCCTTATTTTCTCACCTTTCTTTTTAAAGTTCTTTTCTAACTTTGTGGATGGTACAAACCTCCCTCAATGTCAATTAATATGGAAAGATAGCAAAAGGGGACATTTGGCTGGTTGCCATTGGTCGCTTGGGACAAGGTGTGCCAACCCAAGTGAGAAAGGGGCATGGGTTTGTGGACTTTTCAGTCTTTGAATTTGGCTTTGTTGGGTAAGTTGGTTGGTGGTTGAATAATGCATGTGGCCTTCCTCTAAGCCTTTGGATGGTGATTATTAGCTATAAGTGGTATAGGTTTAGCCTGAGGGGAAGGGTTGGGGTTAGGAGAGAGTGTGACTAGTATCTGGAATGACATTCTAGAAGTGGAGGTGGTTGTAAGACATGGGTTGAGGGTTGTGGTAAAGAATGGTTTGTGGGTTTGGTTCAGGAGTGTTGTTTTAGTGGGATCCCCATGTTTGAACTGTTCCTGATTTTGTACGCCATTGCATTTTCCACTTAATTGAATGTTGTAGAGTTTTGAGCATTTTGTGGTGGGGATTATGTGGGACGTTTAATTTAGAAGGAATTGAGTGATACAGAATTGTTTGACCTTGTTAGACTTCTCTTTGCTGCAAATCTATGGCTCACCCCTTGTTTCTATAGATCTCTATTTGTTTGTTTGGAGATGGGGCATAGATGGTGCTTTCTCTACGAGATCTTGACATAGGGGGTGTTTCATTTGGGTTGCTAAGTTTGTATGGGTTATTGGGAGCCCTACAAAGTTCCACCAGATTCTTGAGTTACAGAGGAGAGGTATATAATTTAGCGGGCATGTGCAGATTTTGTTATGGGCACAAGGAGATGGCGTGACACCCTTTCTTCACATGTACATCTATTTGTAGATGGATATTGAAGCTGGTGGGACTGAACTCCCTTATAGAGTTTGATATGAGGTGTTTTTGGGAATTGCAGTCAACCAGGAGAGGTATGGATCATGCCAGGTGGAGGATATGGAGGTCGATTCCCATGCTATATGGTGGCATAGATGTATACAGAGAAATAACAGAGTTTTGGATGGCATTGCCCAAGATAAACATCACTTCAAATCCAAGATTGTAGGCTGTGATGCAGAATGGTCAAGGAGTTGGAGCTCTCCAGGGTTTTGGATGAGGAGATCACTGCTTGGCTTGATTCTCTTGTGACCTTTCAAGTTGCTGTTCAACTGATTGTCGGGGTCTTTTGAGCATGCTGTTGTTCTTTATTTTACTTTTATTTGGCCTGTTGGTTTTCTTCCCTGGAACCCCATTCTTGTTTTTTGTATTTGTTTTAGGCCTTGTTTGGAATCATTTCTAATTAGCTTCTGCTAGAAGTTGAAAAAGTCTAGATGTAGTTCCAAACAGGCATTAGCCTACAACTACTGGGAGTAGCTCCAACATTTGAAAGAGAGAAAAAACTCAAGAAATAGAAATTCTAAGAGAAGCTAGTCTAATACTATTATTTATTTCTAAGCTAGTTACTATTTCTTTTATTTTTTCCCTTTTGTGCTCTTATTTATTTAGTTTAGTTACAGCATTATCAACCATTATTTACAACAGATGTCAGGAGGAATTAAATCATGTATTACACATTTATTACAAGATGTGAACATTTATCACAATGTATAATTTAAAGTGCATGTATTATACAATATATCATATAACCATGTATATTCAAAAATAAAATAATGTATTATATATGCTAAGAACTTTCAAGAATAAACTACGTGTAATATATATTTACTATGACCATTCACTTTGTTTGCAAAGGAAAATATTGTAACTTTAGTTGATCTAGAATTTGTTTATGATTTAGATCATTAAAAAACAAACAAGCTTTTAGAATTTGTTTCTTGATAGCTAGATTCTATTAATGTATTCTAGAAGCTAGCTTCTTGCTTTGAACCCATAAATTGCTTCTAGGAGTAGTCCAAATGAATCCTTAGTTTGCCTATGGCTTATTTAGGCTTGCTTTGTTTTTCTCATTTCTAATATATCTCCGTTGCTGCTCAACAATAATTGACGTTTACATTTGCGGTAGTCCCGGCTAACATTATTGGAATAATGTAGGATAGGCCTATATTTGAAGATAATGGGCATCATTACATTTCACTGCCAGGCTACTGAAATTTTGGAATTATGGTTTATGTAATTGCTACGTAAAATTCTGCGTTTATTTGTTTTTAAGAAAAATCAGGAATAATTACTTATTTCTTAACTTTTCTTTCATATGTTCACATTTAGACTTTGAGAGAATTCACCATGGTTGCTGGAGCTGAGGCTCAATCTTTGACATCATTTTATTCTGCTGTGGTACATTAACTTTGAGATAGTCATTTTGTGTGAATTTTTAATTTTCTATTCATTATTATGATACAGTGCTCCAATGTTTACAGGGTAGAAATGCAGATGCCCTTGCTCTGTACTTTGGCGAAGATCCTGCACGGTGCCCTTTTGAACAAGGTTTTCACTTGAATACCCTATTTTAATGTGAAAAAAATCTTTACCGAGTTAATAGCGACCAATGTTGATTTTGCATAAAACATTAACAACAAATGAACAAATGCCTTATTCCCACTTTTTAGGAAAGCCATGTTGAGTCAGTGTTTCACCTTATTTTCAGAGTAACTTTTGTTGTGCAAGTTCGGCAGTATGGGAACTCACCATCTAACCAGAAAATAGTAGTCTGAATGTCCTGTATGGTGCAAATATCATGCCCTGATTGAATACATGTCTTTGTTTACTGGCTGAATAATGATAAATCTTTACTTTAGATATCAAGCATATAATGAAGGTATCACTTCTTCACTGGTTCCATATTTATGCTCTCATATGGACATTTTGTGAACATTGAAATGAGTATGAAGTGGTAATTTCTATGAAATATCTTAATCTCATTCATCAGCGACCACCACACATACCTGTGATAATTTATACAGTATGGCTGCTGACATCACTTACTGTCCTAGATGTATATGCCATGGAGGTTGCCATCACATGCCTTCCTAGAGGTATATGACAAATCTGTGGCTATCCTATCTTTTGCGAACCTCTACATTCTCTTAATCCAGTCCCTTCATGGAGTTTTTCTTAATTTTTGCTATTTCTTGAAGTCTTCTATCTACTATATGTGCTGGTTCTGCGTTATTTTTAAATGGTATATTGCAGTTTGCAGGGATTCCATCATTTGCTGTAAGTCACATGCTCAGCCCAAAATTAGCACATTTCTTCCTGGATTAAATTGGGCCCATTCATTCCACCTTATTGGAAGTCTACTTGTTTGGAAACAACTTTTTTTATTACAACTACTAAGATGGGCCAGATCCTTGTTATATCTATAGTTATTTCTCCAAGGATTCACTGTTTTATAAGGTGCTTTTCGTATTCTCCCAAAAGACCTGATTTCTTTACAATCCATTCTTTCATACCCACCTAAGTGTTCAAAATAGGAATCAACTTCTTATATATACATATCTGTACCCAAGGATCTTACGGCAATTTTCCTTTTTGTTTCATAGTATCAATTTTTGATGTTTGTCACGTAAAATTTGTCTACATGTGTCTTATTTTGATTTACCAACATGACTTTGGCATGACATCAACATGTAAGTTTTTAACCAAATGCAAATCTTTTCAGCATGTTTACATCATTGAATTTAACTTTGATTTCAAATCAAACTTTGGTCCAAGGAAAAAAAGGAATGTGTTGGAATTTGGCTGGAAATGTTAGTGGAAGTTTAATCAAATTACAAAAATCCATAGAAGGTTAAAAACTATGAATTTTAATATGAAATTTTAGTACAATCGATAGTAATTAATAATATACATCTAGAAATAATTAAAATTATTTTTAAACAATTTTGACGTTAAAAACACAATGCACTTCCCATTAAAGTGTTAAAGTACAAGAATTTATTTAAATATACAAATAATGTTCTTAAAACGAAGAAACCAAGTAGAATATCTTGCTTGTTGATACTCCCTTTGTTAGTCTTGAGTTATGTGTTGTCTAAACAATTTTTGTCGTGCCATATATCATCTCTACATCACCTGATCTTGCCATGTCATATGAATATAGTATGTTTTATACTTAATGATGTATCAATGATACTAATTTTGTAAGGTTTTGATAAGTCCACTAGTAGATATTTGTGAATCAAGGAAATGGGTACATAGATCTCTTAAAATTGTTGAGATATATTCTCAGGGGTGGACCCATTCATAGGCATGTGCCCCCACACCTATATTTAAAATATTTTAATATATAATATTATATATATATACATTAATATATGGGAATTAGACAATGTTGAAATACAGCCATGTCACCTCCCCTCGAGTCGCCCACTCCTACCCTCCTCCCCGGTGAATCTCATGCATTGCCTGCCTAGCCACCTACACGCCCACCTGCCCCCTCACAGATAATTGCTAAATAACTTGAGTTTAGTGTTTTTACAAATGATAAGGAAAAGAACTAAGAGCTTGATATATCATAAGAGCTAGAACTATATGTTGAGATATCTTGGTTAACTTGTCTATTATTTATTTATCCGTTTTTGAAGTTTTTACAATTAACTTGGTGATAAATTTATCAGTGTTTGTTTGGTTGCATACATTAAGAGAGATATTGTCAATGATGTTGACAATGAAACTATTGTAACGAGGGATTAAGGCTAAGAAAATGAGATAGATGTTCATTAGCATGGTAAGGCACCTCTGTATGTATAAAGGTTACAAGAGTCTCAATTACAAAAATATTGATGAGGATTAGAATACATAATACTCCTACATAAAACTCCTAACACTTCCTCTCAAGCTAGAGCTTAAATATTAATCAAGCCCATCTTGGTACATAAGTTTTCAAGCACTCTTACACCTAGACCTTTTGTAAATATATCTGCATGCTGCTCTGATGATTGAGTATAAGGTGTGAAAATAATTCTATTCATCACCATATTGCAAACATAATGATAGCCTATTTCAATATGTTGTCTTTTCATGAAAGGCAAGATTGTTAGCACTTAGTAATAAATATTGTAACTTGATTATCAACAAAGATTTCACTTACATCATCTCACATGTAGTTTGAGTCATAGATTGATATTTTGCTTTTGTACTAGATCTAAAGACCACATTCTATTTTTTATTTTACTATGTGACTAAGTTACCTCCAACATATGTGTAATAATTAAAAGTAGACTTTTGATTACCTCAATCTCCAACATATCCAAAGTCAAAAAAGTTTCAATTTCAAAGTGACCACATCTTGAATACATCAAAACCTCTTCTAGGAGCACCCTTAATGTAGGCCAACACTCAAATGGTTCACTAGTGAACCACTCTAGGTTCATGCATGAACTCTGAAAGAAGTCTCACTGTATAAGCAGTATTTGGCTAAATAACTATTAAATACTTCAGGTTATCATTTAAGCTTCTGTATCTGCCTGGGTTCTCCAATAGGCTAGATGTGTTGTCCCAAAATTGAGGGTTTGGTTCTGTTAAGGTGTTCTCTGGCTTGCACTTCATGAACCTAGTTTCGTACAACAAATCTAAGACATATTTTCTTTGTGAAAGTAGCATCTTTAAACTTATAAAGTAATCATTAAAATTCATGAAAATGAGAAAGGTTGTAGCAAACAAGCAAGAAAATGGATGCAGCAATCAACCTCCCGTACTAACATTTTTTTGTTTAATATATCCCCATTCTATTAAAGGGTCCTATCAAAGAGTTGTTATTAATGTGGGGAGATATGCACTCTAGTGTAAGGTAACACAACGCAGAACAAAATAAAAACTATAGTCACTGATAACCAGGGATACTTAAAGCATCCATCCAAGATTGCCTCTGGGCTTTGACCAACCTCCCGTACTAACCTTACCAAGCCTTTCTTTCCCAATGATTGGACACTAAACAAGATAATCAAAAGAAGGTTGATATTCATTAATATTTAGCTTCTTTTCAGTCTTTTCTTTTAACTTATCTAAAATTTGTAATAAATTGTTTGCAGTGGTTACCACTCTCCTAAACTTTGTCCGGATGTTTCGGCGTGCCCATGAGGAGAACTGCAAGCAGGCTGAACTAGAGAAGAAAAAGACTAAAAAGGAAGATCAGATGAAGAAAAAAGAAAAGGCTGCATCTCCAAAAAAGAAAGATGCAAAATAGATGCTTGTATCAGACTATTGTGTTTGTATCTTGCAGCAAGGCCCATTGAGTGGTCCTCATTGCTCCTCAAAACACATGGAATTCGAAGCTTACCTGAGGGCTGCAGTCTCCAGTGGAATAGACTAATCGGTTGTCGGTGCATCTGCAGTGGTAATTTTCTTCCAGTTTTTAAATTAATAGCAGTATAGAGTGCACGTTGCAGACCTATAAAGATATTCTAGAATCTTTTTCCCTTGTGTAAAAGTAGGGATTGTCGGAGACGAATCTAGAATTTTCACATCTTGGGGTCTAATAATATATAAATAGAGTGAGAATTAATACAACTGTTCATATCATCTACAAAAGATTTTAGAAAAGAAAAAATATTACTACTATCACTAAGGAGAAGACATTTGCGGAAGTATTGTGCAATTCATAAATTATTTCATTAATTTAATCATATATAAACTAATTGGACAAGTCTATAGTCATATATACTTGCGAAGCTAACTATATATAAGTACATATAATACAATATTTTAGGTTAATTTTTTATTAACTAGTGGGGGCTTGACCCTCCACACCAACGCAAATCCGTCCCTGGCTCCTATGCATACAATGTGAGCATTATTTCTTACGTTAACTTTGATTTTGAACAAGTTATTGTCATTACAGCTTGCTGTTGGTAGAGTTAGATGAACTCTTTTTGCCTCTAATTTTCTATTGAGTGCCGATTGTTTACTGTTTTTCCAGGTATTTTTGAAACCACTGACACGATGATGAGATTCGCATCCTGGGAAAGAACTTCTCTATTTATGGAAGATTGGATACAATTGAATCCTTTTGAGACCTCACATTGGTGGATGCGTTATGCATTGGATTTGTCCTTTTTGAAGCCACAATGATGGGTGATTTCTGCTTCAATTAATTGACTCATTAGTTCATGTGCTAACCCCTGTACAGAACTAACAATATTATCATTCTTTTGTAAATAATTGTTTAATTTTAGCATTTAGATTACGTGAAAATAGATCAGGATCTCTGTAAAATCCATAGAGGAGAAGATATAGGGTGAACTCTGGTTCAATATTGTACAAATATTTGTAGCCCAAGAGGTCCATGAAGGGAGTGTAGTTTTTGTAAATTGTAATTAGCTTCACTGGGAGATCTGGATGTTATTAAAATGCATCCAGACTTTTGTGTGTTTTTTTTTGAATGCTTGATTAGGAAAAATTTTGGTGTAAATCAAAGTTGTATTGCATTTTTTCATTCTATTGTAATGATGCAAGTGTGAGATGTACAAACCCAGACGTTGAGGTGATAAGCAGTACTACCGTACGATTACGAACATTTTTTATGTACCATTGTCTCTCATGTACAGGAACATTACTTATGTTTTTTCTTGAAATTTAAGATTTCAAGTTTCAGAGAATGACCGCAATATAGTTTCATTCAATTTATTCTACCGTATGTTTTTTTGAAGAGGACATCATATAAGACTTCATTTTGAAGTGCCGCATCAAGCATATGTTCTATAAAGTAAGAAAAACCGCAGCAAGATTGTAAATGCAATTGATTTTCTATTCCTTTGTAAAGAAAGATGTCTTGGGTTTTAACCTAGACAAAAGAAAAACTCAAGCATCCTCTCTTTCGGTAGCTCACATTTTGTGCTTAGATGGCGAGAGCCAGAGCCCAAATACCACAACTGGCTCATTTGATTAGAACCTCTTCCCTACAAGCTCGTATGATTCTTAAAAAATATTTGATTTTATCCTATATTTTTTATTTATCATAATTTAATTAGGAAACCTTTTCCCTAAATATTTCTCTAGTTTGGTATCATGATATTGGATTATGCATGATTTATGGTAAGATTAATTTAGTAAACCAATAAATGATTCTTGTTCACTTCTCTTTCATTGTACAAGTAAACTTTGTGTAATATTACGTGAAAGATTCATATTGTCTCGTCCTTTTTCCTTTCTTTTCCCCTAGACATTCTCTCCTCTACACGCATTCTCTTTTCATGTTTCCTTTCTCTTTTGTATCCTTAATTGTAAATGGTTAAATGTTAAATGTAGATGAAGATATAAACCAGTTTAATTTGCCTAGCGTAGATGCTTTTTCTTTGTCTACAATTAGCCTAAACCTAATGGTACAATAGCATTTCCTGCGTGACATAAAGTTGTCTTCTGTATCTTAAAATTTCCATCTTGTTTTTCACTTTGCTTCTTTTCCGCTCACACCTTCCATTTTTCATGGTTATGTGACGAGGAGACCAACATTTTGATTCATGTCATTAGTCTCATTATTTTCTTATTGCTGAAATGTTCATTTGCAATGAAAGATAAAGGCAAATGAGTTAACATTCATATTTTCTCTCCTTTTCATTATTGTTGCACATCTTAAATAGAATGATTGGTCTTGTTAAAGACAATAATCTTAACGAGGCATGTTCCATGAAGTGGCTCAGAAATTGTTAACATTTATCAATATACAAATGACGATCAATTTATAGACTCTACCTATCAAAATATTATTAATCTAAAGAGAATTCTCTGTTACGTTCATGTTTATTTGAAACTTATAATAAATTTCAATATACCCAGCATAAATTTGAATAATGAACTTTCCATAAAACTTATAAAATCTTTTAAATGTCAAACTGAGGTCTTTTGAACAAACTATTTTAAGAAGTATTTATACAAGTGGAATTAGACGAAAAGAAAAAAAAAATTTGTCTAATTTTACAAGAAGGTTATTTGTACACCTATGGAATTTACTTTCCAACAAAAAGTAAATTTCATTTCTTTAATAAATCTCAAAATTTATTTTCTAAACTTAAAAGATTAGAAATTAAATTCCGTCTCGCTCATCTCCTTTCTTATGTTTTCCACTTATATGTTTAACTTCTATGAAGGGTTATGATAAGATTGTTGGAAGTAGAGAGAGAGAGAGAGAGAGAGAGAGAGAGAGAGAGGAAGAGGGATTGAGAGAGGAAACTTTCTTTAATTAATTCAATTTATTACTTAAAAATTTTATTAAAAATTAATTTTATTCAATTTTATTATATATACAAACACTTGAATTTTAATTTTCATCAAATTCTTAAACATACACAAATATCTGAATTTCAAATTCTTTCCATCAAATTCTATAAAAAAGTTTTCCTAAAATTCAAATTTTAAATACACAAATCTCTCCTTAAAGAGATTAGAAAAACTTAACTCTCAAATAATTAGAAAGAAAAATATCTCTTTATTGTTGGTACAGTAAACTATGTGTTTACTACCTCTCGGGATTACTGGTTGTGGAGCTCGACATCAGCAAAATTTTATACAAAATATTTATATATGTGTTGGGGAAACCTTTTTAGAAATACCTTTCTAGTTTTTTATAACTATTTCAAAATTTAATTATATAATTAATTAATTCGTAATATAATCTATTATACATTAAATTTCAGATTACATTTAAAATTATGGTTTCCTTTTAATTTTTCTAAAAAAATATTTTCTTTCTGAAATGGATCCAACTGTAATAGTTTTTTAGGATATGCAACATTTTTATTTTATTAGACGTCTCTACTGGGAAGAGCGTTCCCAGGACTGATGACGGTGTGGTGGTGTTCATTCGTCGTCCCACGGTCTCCCGTTAAGCCCATCAGATACGCCTTCCTTCTCAGCTGTGTCCACTTCTTCCAGCAGCAGCTCGCCTTCTTTTTTGGGTCACAGCTGCCCCACCAATCCACTCATCCTAAGAAGGAAAATGTGTCTAAAAAAACCCAGAAACCTCCAATCCTTTCTTCAGCTTAGTGGGTTCAACTGGGCACCGAGAGTCTTGAAACATCCATCAAGTGGAAATAAGAAGGCGTGGATGGCAGCTCCCTTATCATCCTTTACAGGTCATGCATCTTTCTTTTCCCCCTTTTTCTTTATTTATCTGGGTTCTGGTCGGTAATCAATCTCGTTTCTATAATGTGCAGATTGTTGCCATTGCGGTGTTTCTAGCACTTGCCTTTGCATTGATGCGCATTCATTGCTCCATTCGTATGGAAAAGGCTATTTGAGTATGTGGTGGTGGGGACCATACACACCTCACCTCTAATTTTCTCTCTCCACCATCCTCTCTTTTTATCCTCCAATTTCCATGAGTTAAACTGTGGTTCATCTCTGGTGGAATCGTAGCTGTACGTCAATATTTTGCTTTTCCGAGTGGCATGAGGATTTGTTTCGGAAGGCATTCCCTTCTGTTAACATCAATGAAAGTGATCGCTTTTCCCCATTCAAGTAGGTAATGCATTTCCCTGGTACTCTGGTTTATCATTTGCGCAATCTGTTTAACTATTAGCTCATCGGATTTATTTTATGTTTTGATAAAACAACAGTTTGACATGTCTTCCGCATCTGTACTTGCTGAAGCAATTTTGTTTTTTGTTGTGTAATTTTTGTTAAAGATTTTCTGCTTGATATCATTCTCTCTCTTCTTTATAACCCACCTCCATATACTCTCGATTTTACCTTTAAGTTATTGATTTTGTCCTCTATCATCACTTTGGGAAGGTCCTAATCTTTCCCACCAACCTCTACAACCTTGTTTTGGTGGAGGTGGCCTTACAATGGCATAATATTCAAAACAATAAGTTTTATATAATTTACCTTAAATAATGTCATTGCCCTTCCTAAATCATATAGCATGTGTATTCAAATGGCTTGAATTTTCAATATTGTTTCATTGGTCATAATACTATTAGTGATGAAAGTGTACAATTTGTTTCTTCTGACATTGTAAAGCAAAGTGATAATATTAATCTAACAAAAAGATACAAAGGTTTACCGAGGCAGTAAGTACAGAAAAATAGAAGCATTTGATAGTCAAATACAAAGTTGCAAAGATCAACAAGCACTAATCAAATTGCAGATGTTGTGTTCTAACTCCTCAGAATCATTAGTCAGTTTCTAACAAAAAGATGATACAATCACAAGGCAATAAGAGAACTAATTTTTTTTTGTTGTAGAACTTGTGGCGTTTCCTTTCCTACCTGCAGCAAGACCGCCAAATAGCATTTGGGATTTAACTCCAAACTATTCTATGTTGACCATGATAACATCTAAGTACCAGAGGTCCCACAAGGAAACTTATGAACAAGCAGTAGCACTATAACAGACAAAAAGGCAGCCTTGGTAGGTGAGTAGAAATAGCACCACTGGCACGCATAGAAGGGAAGAAGCATGAGAGGTATACAAGATTCTCAGAGGCTTAAAACAGGAACATCTGCCAGTTAGATGGAGCCCACATAAGTGAAGAGCAATGCTTGTCAGTGTGCAGGTTCATCTATGGTCAAAGCTTCCATCAAACTACTGGTGATCAATGTGCGCAAGCTGAGATAAGAATTGCCACCCCTGAGTCCAATGTGTCTTCCCTACTTGGAGGAAGGGTTGAGTCACATCCCATAAAGTACCTTGCTCTTCTGTTGTTGGTTTCCAAGATCAAGTATACTGATTAGAATCCAATCATCTACAGATTTTACAATTTATCTGATTGGATGGACATTCTCGTCCCATGGTGGCCACCTTAACATTACTGTCTATGGGCTATGGCTTCTTCCCTTGAAAGGATTTAATGCAACTTTCGTTGGAACCAAAGCCACTATTCAACTCTAGGAAAGTTTTCTTCCTTGTTGCTTGGCTTGAGATTTGTCGTCCCTTGAGTATGGAAGGTCTGTCCATCTAAAGCCTTCAGGATATTAAATTCTTCAATCCCACACTCCTAGTGAAAGAATTTTTTCGTAAGATTTGTCATCCCTTGAATGAGAGAGGCTTATATTTTGAAATGGTCACTCCAATCTCAGCCTTCTTGAGAAAAATCTGATCCTTTCCTTTAAGATTTGGATCCTGTTGATTTCAATTAGATTGCATCGTGGAATTAGGTGATTATTGATATATGGTGTAAAAATCTCCCTCAGAAGACTTCCATTTGATTTGTGAGATGGTTTGTTAGTGGCTCTGAATTTATTGGTGTTCAAGAGAGATTAGGATAGATTATTCTTATTGTCAAGGTAACACTTTATAAAAAATATTCTAGAGTTATGTAATAATAATGGATATTAGTCTCACCTTGTCTATCTTGTATTGGTCTTCTTTATGTAACTTATATTTATAAAAGTTATAAATATTAGTAGTCAATGAAATAACAATATTATTTGTGTAAAGCTCAGAATTAACTTGGAATAACAATTCATATTATGTTTTGGTTATTCTGGAATAGTTATTTATGGGAGGGACGAAATAAAGTTCTGTCAAGTTATTCGGCTAGGAAGTATGGATTCTTCTAAACATGCATTATACCTACACCTGATACGTATCAAATATAAGATAGCTAGGATTCTCTAAGATTCTTTTTGAACATGCCATGCAACAAATTTAAGGTATTTTTAGCAAGAAAATAATTGAACTTCACTTCAGATACGTTACAAACTTGTTAAGAACACAATATAGATTTGATAGGATACAAATATTTTTAGTTACTTATTACTAAAATAATATAGGATAATTCAATTTCATCTGGAGTCCTGTTTGGTGTTGTGCCTTAGAAAATGGAATAAACAGGACACATCTGGAGCCTTCCTTGCCTCTTTTACTTCACTGGGTATGATGAAAAATTGGGCACTACCTGTAAGATCCTAATAAGGAAATTAGGTCCCTATTCATCACATTAAATTCACTAAAGAGCCAAATAAATGTTTTTCTACATCATCTTTTTTAAATTCCCTTCTTCCTTCTATCTTATTTTGGATGAAGTTCTTTCTGCAATTATAATTGACAAGTGATTTCGGGTTTCTTACCATTCATGAAATGCTTATGGTGATTTTCCAATGTATATATCGTAAGCTAGAATTTTGGCTTCATCAGACTTGATTTGTTGGTTCTAGAATTCATTGGCTTCTTGTGATCTTCAACTATTTCTCTACATAAAACAAGCAAACGGGTATAGCATAAAGAAAGAAGAAAAGATAGGAAGGAAAAGGTTCTGATGTATCATGAAACTATAAGAAACCAGTTCATGAGAGGCTGTTGGCTTTTCTTCTCCAAACAGCAACAGCTTCTGATATTATAATTGGCATCATATTCTCATTGTTCCTCTGTCAATCCACATTCTCATTTTATGCAACGTGTGCTTATCCTTGCAGAAGAATCTGTCATGGTTGTTCTTGGCACTTCAAGATTGCAAAAGTTTGGCCTCTTCTTTTTCCAATATCTCAAAATTATGGCTGCTGCCAAGCTCCCATCTCGGCAATCCATTTGAATTGCAGCTTTTGAAGAAAACACAAGTTGCAATGACATCGAGTACAATGACAAGGGAATGGATATAAGCAATTAATAAAGTTTCCCATACAAATGAGAGATGCAGTTTGTTTGACATATGGTAAGGCTTCATGACTCGGTACTGAAACAATGCTTCGACAGAGGCCATGCTGACATTCCCAAGCAGGGCCAACGACAGAGCTGTTGCAGCCCTTTGTTGGATGAGCAGGAAGGCCTTGAAGAAGGGGAGGTAGCCACCTTTGTTGTCCACCCCAGAAACAACTATAGCCAGGTTGCATGACACAGTAACATGTGCAAGGACAATAGAGTACAAAAAAGCACTCATGGTACACAAGATAAAAATGGTGTTGGGAGAAATGATGCTGAGGAACTCTGCAACATTGAAGACAATTAAGAGTAGGGAGAAGATGGCTGTATTGGCTGATAACACCGCAAATGAGCTGCAGATATATGTCGCGAGCAAGGAGGGGTAAAGGCGAACAGCAGACAACAACAGTAGTGACAATCGCTTGCTTCTTGGGCACCAGCAAACAATATGAATAACAAAAGCTTTCACCACAATGAGGCAGGTCAGACTGAATGGCAATGTGAATGTATAGGAGAAAATTGTCTGCGACAGCTTCACTGTAAGAGCAACAAAGAAATCTGTTGAGGCAGGAAAACCAGCAGCCTCAAACAGCAGCCCAAGACGAGATTGAATTGTTTGGTGGAGCACAAAATTGGCAGGAACAAGTGCGTGTGAGAGTAGTAAGGATGCTGACACTGGTAGGGCAAGGATCACGATGAAGGAAAAGTAGTGGTAGTTTTGGAAGAAAGTGTGGATGGTTCTCCTTAAGATCTTGCCTGTTCCCTCCATTTGGATCAGACGAGAGTATGATGTGTTCTTCCTGACCTGCATGTAGGTAGTATATGAAAGGTGGGAGAGGGTTGGGTGCTTGATCTGTTCATCTCTTTTAATCCCTTTTTTTTTTTGGCCCACCGATATGAATCAGGGACCATCCATATCGTATGTTTATAGGTTTGAAGAGTGATTGGTCAACTACCGCCAATGGGGAACCCCAAAGGTGGAGTCGTTTTGAAGAGTGTTTTGTATCTAACAGTGGTCACCAGTTTCTTCCCTAATCGATCCATTAACAAACTTTAGCGCTATTTATATCATTTCTAACCTTTCGGGTATGACTACTCTTTGATTTAGCTGTTGATCACTTCTCTGCTTTTGTCACACCGACACCTTGGAAATATTTCATTTACTCGTCACCATGGCTGTATTTCTGAACAACTCACTGCTGTTGTCTATTGTTGTAATATCATATTGCATATTGCGTTCACAGTTCTTGTATATCAATTTCTTCTTTGCCCGCAGCACAAATCATCGTAGTATTTCATATGTCAACTTTTGGGTTGGCATCCTTTTCACTGGTTCGGTATATTCGTTAATTTCTCCAATACCAAGTCGTTTGCTGGGTGGCGGTATTGTTTTAGCAGGTCGCCCAAATTTACTGCCCTCCATATCAAGATAAAGTTAGCAAGAAAGATGATATTTGATATCACTAATATTCATATAAATTTTTAAGTTGCGGTTTGAACTTACCTGATTTTTGCCTCAAAGTAGACAAGCGCGCAACACCACATTCAATTTTCACAGTTAATGCTATGAACCTGGTGGAAGGCAATTGAATCATGGAGACCTCTTCTTTTATTGTATGAGGTTTGAATGGTAATACAAACCTGTGCAAAAATAACATCCAGACAATTGAATCACGGGAGGTACTTGAATTATTCAACTAGAGCTGATGCAATTCGAGTCTATTTGAATTATTCAAGTAGATCTGTGACCTAACAAGAATCATTTTATGAGATTATTGAAAGGGAAAATGCCAAATGGAGTTCTTTTTGCCCCTTTTCTTTTCCGCTGGTGGGTCAGTTTTCATGGTTGGTGACTGGTTCTGAAAATTATATATTGCACGTGAGACCAAAGAGCACAAAAGATAGAAAAAGAAGAGGTGGAGGAGGACAAAGGAGAGTGGAAGGAATTAAGAAATAGGATGCTTGCTAATGCAGGCAAGTCTTTTGTTTTCCAATATAACCTAAAGGGAAGAGACGCCGACAAGATACCGTACCTATTCATCTTTTAACAACTTACACGGTGACTGAATAACCAATTATTCGATACTTGAATGTGGTGGAAAGTTAGGTGGAATGATTCATTGAAAAGACGTCATTGATGTGTTTTCAATATGAGATGTATCCCAACGTAATTGGTCCCGGAAGAACGATGGGTGGTAAGTTTGGAGAAATCATTTGTAGTCATTTATCCATGAGATGCTGTAAGATCCACATGTACCGTCTAACCCTGTGTAATCATCGCTAATGCCGGGAGGGAAACAAGGCTGGTCGGTCTCTTGGAATCCACCATTCATCATCACGAAAACGAGATTTCACCAATCAGTCTCTTTTTAAAGACTGGAATCCACCATTATAGTAAAAAACAAACGAAGAAAGAAACAAACCAGTTGCAGAACATACCAGGGTCAATCTGTTGTCGGCTACACCGATCCGTCGATCAACTGGAATAATTCGGCGCAAATCCAGGTAGGTGAGCAGTCAATGCACTCATCTGGCAGTAATTTAACTTATTCAAGCACTCTAGGCATTTACAAGAAAGAGCGTATCAATGCCACAAACCCTATAGTGCAGAGCATGGGTTGCCCTTTTGCGCAAGTAACGTTTTGTCAAAGGAAAGGATGGCAAGGGTCTCCCAATGGGCGATCTCGAAGGTTTAGGGTTTTTGGTTGCTCCAGTGGTGATTAGAATTTGGCTAAGTTTGCATTGTAGGGTTTAAATACATCAAAGACTGATGTATCATTTTATTATATGCGTATTGATTTTTAATTTTTAATACGAAAATATGGATGTATATTGGATATGAAAAATTAAAATTATATTAAAAAAGATTTGGATACTGATGGTTTTTGAATATTTGTCGTGGATGCAAATGAATGCGAATAACTTAAATAAACTACAAAAATATAAGTATTCATTAAATAAACTATAAATCAAGAATGTTTTAAAATAGAGCAATATCAAGGGTTATACCATTTTATATTTTTTTTTGTAATTAGGAGCCTGTAATGTTAGTATATGCTACGAATTACTTTTTTTAATTTATCTTGTATATTTGAATTTGCGTCAAAATTTTATTTTATTTAAATTGAAAACCAAGAACCGAATCAAAATTAATTGATTTATGAACTATTCGGTTTTGAACTCATAATTGGTTCGGCTCGATTTTAATTTATTGATTTTTCTTTTTGGCAAACCATGTGCAAGCTTAGTTGGAAAAGGAATATCATTAAAGAGATGGATGGAGAAGGTTGAACAAAAGGAAGAAAAAAGGTATAAGGTTTCACTTATCTAAGCAAACATGCCATTTTGAAATTTCATCTGATCTCATCCTCAACCTATTGGTATTCAATCAGCATGTGCAGTGATATACCCAGAAAACAACATCCACAGTCATATTCTGGGCTCAAGTAGGCTTGCTTGAACATGTTCCATATTCAATGATATACAAATCTCAACATTACAAATCTCAGTTTCAACCCCTACATTACTATTTTATGGTAATGTTGAACAAAGCCATGACCATAATATGCTCTACACCTCTACCATTGATGGTGCTCCTTGGCCCTGCATATGCCCTGTCTTACTCACCAAACCACTGTTGAAATAAGTAATAACATCAGGAAGTCCAAGATTGGTGGTCTATCTAATCAAACCCAGAGCACCATGCATGCATATTCTTATGTCTGATGTACCCACCATATATTGAGAAAATGATTGTATGACTCTATTCAAGTTGCATCTTTACAAGCAGATGAGTTGAAATCGGACACTGCGTCTATGGAAGATGCCATCCAATTATTAGACCACAAGGAAAAGAAGATGAGAAAAATCTGTCATCTTATTTGGATCCTAAACCATGGGAAAAGATTTGTTCTGATAAATCTACTGAAATCATGAAATGAGATGGCAACAAGGGAATTGTATTAAGTAAAAAAAACTAAGGCATTCATCCTTCCCAAAATTGGAACTCGTAATTTCTTGGTTGATGATAAGTTGATGACCATTGAGACCTATGCTCTGGGGTAAACATGGAGTCTACACTAGCAAGATCCCAAGGTATTGTGCTACTCAGAAGCTCTGAACAATTGATTAAAATTTTATTTGTTAGATCCTAACGTTCAGAAAGAAAAAACCAAGTTAGAATTTTAATCAATTGGGCTGAGATTTTCAAAATTAAAAAAGGAATTTAACATACATAATCCCCAAAATGCAGAAGTAAATAATTTTTATCACTAAAAAAATGCTTGCAAATGCCCTATTCAATATGCCATTTCATATCTTTAAAGATATTATAGAGATCAAGTTTCTGGTTTATCAGAGAGCTTGTAATGATAGGAGGTCAACCACATGCTATCCACGCACTATGCAGGTGTTTGATAATATTTCAATCAAACATATCATAACAGATCCCAAAACACTAGATGATGAATTCATCAAAGATGTTTGCGCTTAAACAAGCAGCGCATACTTCCATATCTTAAATTTTTTTAAATCTTGGAGTTTTGAAAAGTCAAGGTCAACGAATCCGGTTATGTTGTGCATATCATCAAACCTTATTTTCTTGATAAAACTAAACGTGGATTAACCACAATCCAACTAAGAAAACCTTATTTTCTTGATAAAACTATACGTGGATTAACCACAATCCAACTAAGAAAAAAATGTGCGGCACACTGGCACGCGTATTCATTGATGGATAATTGGATATAATGACTTAATAGTAATAAGATAAGCACAAGGACAGTCTGACATCAACTGGCAGAAAACATTTTCAGGATTTGTCAAATAGGACATGGGCGAGGAACGCAGTTGCCTTCCATTGTGGACGCCCATAAAAGGGGCAATCTTTGAGCGTTCCTGGCATATTTCATCGTAGAAAAAATAATGCTACCCATTAATTCAAGTTATTTCAATCGATTCATTGCTGTCAAATAGGTATGAAATGAGCAATGAGTTCACAATTTTCCTAAAACATAAAAATTAAGAGATTATATCAAGTCAAAAGTAAACGGTACCTTCTAAACTAATGAGACAGAGAGGGGAGGGTAATGGAAGAATTATAAAGGAAATTTGAATTGATTATTAAAAGGAAAGAAAAAAAAACATCAGGGATTGAAAAGATAAACAGAATAATAGCTGGGATGCATTGACACTACGGTAGCAGGAAGTAAATGCTTAGAAAGGTCTTAAGAGGGTACTTCAAAGTTCAAAAAAGGAATACTCAGTGGAAACATTTATTAGATAGATGACAGGAAGAACCACAGTAAAGGCAAGAGCAACAAGACAATCTGAGTACGGTCAGTAACTCATTCATGTGGTCTATACAACTCTTTACGGCCATACCAACATAACTAACACAAGACATGATGACAAGTCCTCTATTAATAGTTAATGCACAGGGAAGGAATCATCAAATTTGCATAGATCCACAGCTTTTCTACGAAAGCACTTGTTCCAAAACACTTTCCTACACACAACAATTCCCATATTTTTGGTAACACCATTTAAATCCAAAAAACTGATAGGAGTAAATTTATAGAAAAGTTGTAGAAACAATATGCTGCATTTACAAAAAAATTCATCAAAAAAGCTAGAAAAAACAATGCTACTAGTTTCGAATAAACTAACTTTTCTAGAAAAATTGTGATCCCAGCTGCAGTTCCAAAAGCAGACTAAGATGGTTAATTCTCTCTCTACTTGTTTTAGTAGAAAATTGATTGCAAGTTGCTGCATTAGTGACATAAAGAAAATCAGATCTTTGAAACCAAGCATTCCACCAATTATTCTATGTCAAAGTGGCCATCAACAAACGCAATCATTGGCATGAGTCATAACGCACATTTGGTGATTTGGATGGAGCACATCACAATCATCCATATTGATTTACATTCGTCTGACAACCCTCCACTATTTGCTACTACCAATATAGACTAAAACATTGCATAAACTAAACTAATATAACTTTGATGTCTCTCAGTTATTTCTTTTTCTATAAAATTCATTGCATTTTGCTACATTGGCACGGATGTAGAGACCATCAGACGTCCGAATCTAAGCATTTCTCCAATTATGCAATTCCAAGGTGACCATGAACAAACACAATGATGGTCATCACTCACACTTAGCTCGTCCCATTTTCACCTGAAAAAGTGTTGAAGCATGTAATATCGTTTTTTCCCATGTCATCAATGAATAAGAAAAATCATATCAATCATGCTGTCACCAGACTACAACTTAGCAATCAAGCATGAAAACTCATATTAGGCGGTAACATCCAATTGTATGAACCAACAACAATAAATTTTCAAAATGAAAAAGGTATCAATTGTGTTTCGAAATGTCATTAAAGTAACAAGAATACAACATATCCCCCCCAGCTGAACAATATCGAATCTTCCCTCAAGAACATATTGACTAGACTATCAGATCCAGCACAACAATTATCCCACCAACATACAACATCAATAAAATAGCAAAACAATCTCACTTCATTCCACACTAAAATAATATAGCATCTAGGAAAAAATTGGTATTGAAGAACACGACGAAATGCATGACGAAGTGACCTAATCAAGCCTGCGATGAGACGTCCGATACCGTCGTCGCCTCCTTCTCTCCAGCACCTTCAGCAGAAGCACCATCAGCCGCATCCGACTCCATCACAGTAGAAGGAGCTGAACCAGAACCATTGGCAGTTGCAGTAACAGTAGCAGTAGCAGCGGCGGCGGGGTCAGCCCTAGCCATGACGGCGTCGAGCATCTTCTTACTGATCTCCTTGGAATAGATCTGTAGAATATCCATCCCATCGTCGTCCTCCGCTCGTGCCCCTCCCTTCTGCTCGAATGAGGCGGACGCCGTTCCGAAGGCCTCCTCCTCTATTCGGCGGGCGGTGGCGTGGGCCTCGTCGCTGGTACACGTCCCGTAGCGCTTGGTAAGGACCGAGGGGGTGGTAAGGGTTTGGACGACGCGGCTGAACACCGCGTCCCGGGTACGCTGCGACGGGGGCCAGATGCTGAGAATGAAGGAGGAGGCGATCGGAGGTGGAGTGGACTTCTTGGCGGAAGAGTAGTCGGAATCGTCGGCTTCTGCGTGGCGTTGGGGTTCCTCGACGACTCCCGCCATGGTTGAGGAGAGGTAGAGGAGCGGGAGAAATGTGGCGTCGACCTTCTCGTTTGGCCAACGTCAAATTTTTTTTTTTAAAAAAAGTCTCTGGTTTCGTCCTTTCGGAGGAGTATTTATAGTACGGGGAGGTGCGCGGTTTTCTGCTTGTCACGTGCCGCCACGACGACGCCAGGGAATCTGTTGAGGTCCATTTCGGCCATTGGATTAAGAGTCGACGGTAGACGGAAGAGAAGGTTTGTACCGTTGAAAGTCCCACCAGAGTATCAGGATCTCGCACAAGATTCCAGAAACCATTTTGTTTAGATTTTTTTTAAAGTTCTTTAGTATTTGAATTCCGAAAGTTATTACGATTTTTTAAAAAGTAGTTTATTCATTTTGTTTAAATTTCATGCTTGAAATTTATTCTTTTTCTACGTTAGATTACTTAAACGTTTACTCGAATAGGTGATTTATTGTTTATCTAGTTTTTTCTACGTTAGATAATTGAATTGAAACACCAAAATGACAATGTCTTTCGGAAGTCATTTATGTCGAAATCGATTTTAGAATAATCTCCAGAACCCATTCGCCATTTTCCTCTTTTAATGAATCACCCAGCTTGATGCATCAAACTGAAATGTCACACTGAAAAGTTTGAGGTAATCTGGGTTCGAGTGAAATGCTTGAAGGCATAGTCTGACATAATGACTTCATGCTAAATTTGTTTGATAATTAGTAGTAATGTTTCTACCTGGGTTTGTACTTAAAACCACTTCCCTTGTAACAGAGAAGAAAGACCAATCAAGTACACTGTTCCACTGTTAACTGCTTACATTTTAAATTTGCAAAGCAAGAAAGTAGACATGCTAAAATGGTTAATATGTTGTTGGAAAAGGGTTAAAAAAGATCTGCATTTGTACTCCACAACCTGAAAGAGGACCAAAAGGCTTCTTCATATTCTCATTAAGTGAAACAAGATGAAGACAATCTTCTGGGGAAGTATCATGTATGGTTTAGTTTGTCATATACAACCAAAAACTGGAGCAACGAAGGTCAAACCAAAAACCATACCTGAAAAATACCACAACGACATGGAGAGATCATCTCTTCGCCTTTGCGCTGCTGTTCGAACCGCGTCCCCTTTTCCCAGCAGGTCCGGAACCTCTTGAACCAGAACCACGTCCCCCTTTCTCAACTGGACCTGAACCTCTGGATCTACCGGCCGGTGTCTTCTTAACACTGGAGCTTTCACTATTTTTCAACTCCAACTGTACTTGGATTCCTGAGAAACATTTTGAATCTTGTATTACAAGAACTTGCTGCGAAGAAAAGAAAGCGCTTATGCAACTAAAGGATAGAATAGCAAGCAAACCTTTAGCCTTGTTACTCTGGAGATCCAATTTTAAGTTTGTTTCTCCATTAACACCATCTGCACCGAGAAAAATTTACATATCATGTGGCATAGAAATAAAATACACTTCCACAACGATCAGCTTCCACTTCTTCATGCTAACGCTAGCTCCGAGAGCATCATGAAGTGACAATGGACAGTGCAACAGGTAAATTTCTCCACTATAGTAAAACTTAACGTTGAATTAAAGTTAAGAATGTAGAAAGGCAATTGTTTGACAATTTTTATCTGAACAGTGATAGAAAAAGTTGACGAATTTCACTCAAATAATACAAAGTTGGAGGAAAGATTCAAATAATGAAAACTAACCATTGTCTTCTGTATCTGATGCCTCTTCTTCGTTCTCCAACAAAGAATCACCATTTTCTTCTGGGTTGTTACTTTCTACAGGCTCTAATATAGCTGCAATTCTCTTTTTGGGAGCTTTCTTAAGGCCTGGAAGATTGATTAAATCTGCTGCTCCTGCACGTACGAGTCTAGAACTGCTAGCTTGCTTGTATGCCTTTGTTAATGCGGCTTTAACAGCAGGCTGTACACTATCTAGTGGATTTGAATGCCCCTGACAAGAGTAAGCCAATTGTAAGTATATGGTTAGCTGATTGCTTATTGAAAAAGACAAATTTGGAGATGAAAACCCTATATCATTTTTTGTGTTAAAATCTATGAAAGAAGATTGACTTGATCACTCGTGGTATTTGATTATAGATTTCCAAGAGAATTCCTTTGCCCCACACAATAAGTTATATATTCCAAATTCAACTTAATACCAAACTTTAGTTTCATGTTGGTAGTTTAAGGCATCTGAGCTTGTTATAGGCCAATTTAATTTAACCAATAACATCTGAACTAATAAAAAATGTGAGTCAAACTGTAGAAACCACCCAAGGGTCCTATATCACATTTGAAATTTGATACATTTCAGTTGCTTAATTATTGATGATTATAACACCAGAACGTAGCCCCAATGTTGCTTTGAAAAGAAAAAGAGCAGACTACATAGAAAACCCAAACAAGATTTTCAAACCCAAGTACCCAGCTCGATGGATTTGAACACTGAAGTAGTTATCAACTGAAGGTTGTGGGTAGTGTTAATTAGGGTTCAAAAATGCATAATCATTTACTAAGCTAGGTTTAAGGTACAATATATATGACAATGACAAACAAATCCACAATCGGATCCAACCAAATACCTATATGTCCACACTCACTCTCAAGCTAGAAGATATATATTTGTCAAACCTAATTTGTTACAAAAGTAATCAAAAACTCTATGACTCAAGACCTTTGTGAGAATATCAATAAGTTCCTTGGATGATGGTATATAAGGTGTGCAGACAACTTTTTTAGCCACTAAGTCACGGATGTAATGGCAATTAATTTCAATGTACTTTGTGTACTCATAAAACATTTCATTTTTTGCAATATAGATAATAGCTTGATTATCATAGTATATGGGCACTGGCTCTTGAACGCTCACCACAAACTCTTTAAGGAGATATCTCAACCATAAAAGTTCACATCTAGTCTCCCTCAATCATAGTCTTCTTTCAATATGGTAATTCTAAAGCTTCTTGATATGTCCCTGAAATAAACTCAGACGACACAACTAAAGCAAAAATACAATAGAAATTGCTTAAATGATCATAGGAAACAAAATTGGCAATGGGATGTTGAGTACAAGATTGTGTACCTTTTCAAAGGACAATAAGGAGATTATCCTCAAAAATGATGTTGGTAGAAGCATCTTAATCAAAAGGTTCAACTAGTGGAGCTTGAGGAGTCTCTGAGGGTTGTCTTCTTCGATGATACACCTATAATGAACAGTTGGTGGTCCTATTCTCACTACCACCATCTTCTTCAATAGGTGAACTAGAAGTTTCACCTTGGACATCTTCCATTTGGTCATTAATGGGGAAACCAGGATTGGGACCAAGATTAGAGATACTAGAGGAATCGAGATCTTTTGAAAAGTAAGTCTAGTCCTCAACAAAGGTGGCATCAATAGAAATGTAATAACATTTGATCAAAGGGTGATAGCACCTATATCTTTTTTGAGTCCTAGGGTATCTGACAAACACACACTTAATGGCCCAAGCATCAAATTTATCAATGTCAAGTCGAAGATCTTTGACATAGGCAACACACCCAAACACACGAAGAGTTAACTCGAACAATTCACGATTAGGATAAAGATGATGAATGAGAACCTCACCCTCTAGAGGAGTGAAAGACATCTGATTAACCAAGTATGTAGCACTTAGGATAGCATCAGACCATAAGTATTTTGATACCTTCATCTTAATAAGAAAAGTTCTAGTCATGTCTAAAAGATGATGGTGTTTCCTCTCAATCACCCATTTTATTGGGAGGTGTGAGGATAGGTCATTTGATGAATGGTTCTCTAAGAGGCACAAAAGTTTTGAAAAAAAATGCTAACAAATTCTAAGGCATTATCAATACAAAGACATTTAGAAGTAATAGTAAACTGATTTTTAATTTCAGCAAAGAAGTTTTTAACAATAGTAACAATGTTTTAACAATCCTTCAAAAGGTACACCTAATAGACTTGAGAATAATCATCAACAAAAACCAAATAGTACCGATAATCATTGACAAACACGACACAACTCGATCCTCAAACATCACAATGAACAAGATCGAACATTGTCTAACTAGTGGCAAATTGGATCTTAAAAAAGGTGGACCGACTATATTTATCTAATTGACATGACTCACATTGAAAATCTAAAATAAAAGACCATGACAGCTTGGCATAACTTTTAGATGGATGACCTAACTGATAGTACCACAAAAAGAGAAGACTCAATAGTAAAAGACAACAAGACTACAAGTCCACAAGTTATATCACCAACCAAGACATACTCCTTAGAACTTCTTTCATGACTCAAACCAATTCTCACCCCTATCCGTAGATCTTGAAAAATACAATGAAAAGGAAAGAATGTCACATAACAAGATAAATGAATAGTGATAGCACTGATAGAAAGCAAATTGACAGATAGTTCAGGAACATAAAAGGTATGCTTTAGTCAAATTTTAGAGGTCACATCAATAGTTCCTCTACTAGAGATCTGAGAAGAGCGGTCATCAACAATAGTAACACTATGAAGGTTAGGAAGTTGGTGAATGTGAGAGAAGAGGGTAAAGCAACTTGTCATGTATTGGGAAGTGTTTAAGTCTACTATCCAAGGGTTATCCTCCTAAGCTATCATAGTCATTCTCATACTTGATGTGAATGTCAAGGCCACTGTAGCAGTAGAGTCAAAAGTCTATATTTGTTTAAACCTCTTATAGTTTGCTTATGAGATGCTCACCATTAAGGATCCAAATAATGTGAAATAATGTGGAAGTCACAGAGCCCTCTATTGCAGAACATGCTCAAACTGGCTTTTCATATTTTTCCCAACATTTTTAAGATCGGTGATTTGTTTTACTACAGTAAGGACATAGAATCCGATGTTTCCCTGAACCTAAGTCAACACAGCCTTCTTTCTTGTTAGGCACGAATAGTAAGGGTAGAGGCATCTTGAGTAGCATTGGTAGGAATGCTCATTTTGAAGATACGGAGCACACAAGCAAAAGCAATGCCAAGATCTAAAGTGGTATCACTACCAAGTAATTGTCCACAACCCTAAGAAGCTAAGTCAATTGAAAGACCAAACAAGAAAGCTACCACTTAGAGATCACTCCAGTACTAATGTAAGGTGGTAAGATCGATAGTAACAAGCTAATAAATCTCTAGTTCCTCAAATAAGGAACATATTTAACCATAATATTCTTGAACAGGCTGATCTATCATTGGAGAAGTGAAGATCTATTCATAAATTTCAAAGACCCATAGTATATTCTTCTCCTTAGCATACATCAACTTCAAGGTGTCTCAAATCATTTAGGCTAGATGAAACATCATAACTCCTTTGACAACACTAGGTTCTATACTGTTTTCCAATCACATAACCGTTATCGAGTCATCAATAAACCAATCGTTGTAACTTGCATCCTTGACATCTAGAAGAGGCTAAGTTAGGTGTCAACTTTTTCTTTGTACAACAACAAAGGTAAAAAAAGCTTTTGGACCACATGAGGTAATTGTTACCCATGAACCTAATAGTTGTTTCAATCAACTGTCAAATAACAGATTCCTGTGAAGGGCGGTCAGAGCTACTGGTCATCCCAACCGATCAACTGGGAGTATTGGATCACAGATGGAGGTAGCACTATCCAAGTTTGGGAAGACTATAGGGAACTAGAGAAGTCTTGCAGGACGCTAGACAAGGCTTTCTCTGTTGGAAATTTGGTCAAGCATAGCTATGAAGTCCAACAAGTACAATTGACAACACAAACGGAAGCACCCAATTACTTGTCAAGTTCACCACACTTCCACTGCTACACTCGGGAACAAAGATGAAATGGTAGTCTATGTTGTAGGGAGTCAACGATTTCAGTAGTCGTCATTTGCAGAGAAAGATGACACCCTATATGCATCAATAGAAGATGCATCTGTGTGTTCAATGCATCAACGAGTCCAACATGAGAAGCCTACTACCAAGCAACGGTCAACAAGAGAAGGCCGATGATCAACAATAGGGAACCAATGGGCAGTGTGGTGAGGTCGACAATGACCAATAGTGAAGAGCCCCTAGTTTTTCCTCTGCTTTGATACCATGTTAATTAGGGTTCAAAAATGCATAATCATTTACTAATTTGGGTTTAAGGTACAATATATATGACAATGACATAAACGGATCCACAATCGGATCCAACCAAATTCCCATATGTCCACAGGTAGGGATGCAACATGGACCTATATATTCAAATTGAATTTCGATTCAAATCTATATTTTTCTAAATATGGATATTGATAACCATATTTAGTCAAATACAAATCTGGATATAGATATTTTCTTGAATCTTCCAGATTTGAATACTAAGATGGATACTATTAATTTTGTTGAATCTGAATGCAGATAATCGGATTTTTAATCTATACAGATTGCAAAAATAAATGCTTTGCATGATTTGAACTCTTTTAACCTTAGAAACACTTTAATCATTGTATCAACACATTCAAGTCAAAAATATATATATATATATTATTAGACTTACAAATATTGTAATCACGTCAAATAAATATATTAAATTAAATTTAATAATTATTTAAATAATATAATAACATACTAAATAAATTTTTTATATTGTCAAATACCTATTTAAATCTGGTCCATGTTTTATGTTATAAAAAAATAAAATAGTTACGTCCTAACATGTATTTATCATATAAATATTTAAAAATTGAAAAAAATACAAAATAGTATAATCCTAGATATTACTTCATTTAAAAGCATTCTTGATTTATATTTATTTGATGAATACTAATACTTTTATAATTTATTTAGGTTATTCCCATTCGTTTGCATTCATATTTGCCTCAGAATAATTTCCTTCATGTCTACTACTCTCATATTGTGTTCATGAATCGTGAAACTTACTGGTTCAAAATCAAAGTGAAATTATGTAGCTAAAATCCACTTCTATATCCAACAAAATCAAAAGAAACTCCCAACAAGAAAAAAAAAATACAATAATAACAAGAATGACAATGTTGAAAGCACAATCAGATGTAATCACATAATATATAGGAAAGTGCAAGTTCAAATTGGCTATGAAAATGGCATATGAAACAAAACAATCGCTAGAAAATAGACGTCCATAAACAGAAAAAACAACAAAACAAATAGAAATCTGTTATGGCCCGTAAGCCACAGGTTTGAATCCACGGAATGAACCTGTTTATGAAGGTAAATCTGTGTATAATTGGACTCTACTCAAACCCTAAATTGGTGGAAACCCCAAGCACTGTCCTTTTAGTAGACAGACAAGGGTTATACGTATGGTGCTTAGTTGTCCTTTTCTTGGTCGTTAGAAATGACACTGTACTTGTTTTTCTTCTCTTCATGGTAATAATTTTTCTCTGCTGTTTCTTTTTTGAGAGAAGTTTGGTTCCCAAGTTTTAGTAAAGTACTATTCAGACTGCTCAATAAAAAAACACAAGGAAGCAAAACTGGCATTGTCTAATATTCAAATGAATTATTGAGAGAAGTATTGGATTTACGTGAAACTTGGAAAGCTCTACAATAGTATCAAAATCCTCTTGTCTTAAAGAATACTCATCCATAAACTGCACAACATTCTGAACAGCAGCCTCCTGGAACACAAAATAAACCATCTACATAAACAAATGCATATTTTTATTATAAAAGAAATAGCAAGTAATCCTACCTTGGGTTGTGTTCGAAGAGGATCTGTCAATTGCTTCAAAAGAAGGGAGAAGTAATCAATCCGTACAATGTCCCTGCCAGTTTTTGTGAAATTGTGAGTAAACAAGCACAAAGAACAGCTAAAATACATCACAATAGACCTAAGGTCAAGAAAATTACAATTCACAACTTATAAAATGAAAACAGAAAAGTATGAGCATCACATGCCAATATTCTCCTTGTTTTGTATAATCTCACATAATATATACACAATTAAAAATTTGCAGAAATATTCATTTATATATAAGTCTATAGCCCTTGCAAAAACAATCCAAACCCCTTCCTAACCTATTTACTAGCAGAGGCAGCAGAACTGCACGATTTCTGGTTGGAAGTTGGTACACTAAGTATAAACACTAAAAAAAGACATACATTTTATATGATTGAAATGTATCATATACTTCCCAGATATGGATTATGCCATGGTTGGTGTATTACTGTGTTTAAAATACAATTCATTCACAAAAATAGGTGCATCTGGTTTTGCCACATTGTAAACATGCATTATTATATTCTCAATACATGTTAGACATTTCATTGACCGATTGGATATATATTTTCAATACAACTACAACAACAATCAATGTTTTTAATCATCTACATTGAAAACATGAAGTGCTTCCTTCCAATTCCTAAACATCACTAAATTTTCCATTAGATATCTAATTCTAAATCATTTTTACCATTTCTAACTATTAGAAGAAAAAGTCTCACATTGTAAACAATACAGTTGAATCTAAGCTCTATATTAAGACGTCTTATTCTGTAACTACTAATTGACTTTGAGATAAATTTTCAACAAGGTATTAGAATAAATTTGCACACATTCACCGATAAGCCACTTGTAAGTTAAAAAGAAAAGGCCACAAGTGTTAGGCAGTGTTAGAAGAAAAAGTCCCACATCATAAATAACATGGTCAAACCTAAACTCTATATTACAATGGTTCATTCTCTCACAACCTATTGGTTTCGAAATAAACCTTTAAGCCTAACAAAAAACACATTTTCTCTACATTTTTTTTAGTTTCACTGAATGTAATAATTCTCATTTCCTTTTGGGTACATTTATAGGCCTCTTATGGAAATGAAAAATTATTCAAGCTGACTTTTTCTTATTTTAACTACGATTGGTGCAACTCCTATTTTACTTCAGATGAATGCAGATATAAAATCATGATGAATGCAAAGCCAGAACTTATTTGCATACAGGGAACTAAAGAGCATGCTTGGGCTGCTGGAGCTTCTTATCACATGAAGCGACTTGGATTTGGGGTGTTCAGAAATTCATTCTCAGTTTTGGCTTGAAATTCATGGTATGCAGGATTATTTGTTGTGTGGACCTACTGGAAAAAGACAGAAACATACCAGCCTCTTTCGTGGCAGGAAACATACCTGTCCAAATTAGACTCCAGGGAAGAAAGAACATGAACATGGAGATCCTGCAAAAGTCTTAGATTTTTTCCCATCGTTGAATTCTTTCCCAGCCATCCACCAAACCTGTTAAAGTTCCGCTCCCCCTGCAAATTAAGCATTGTTGAAACAAAAATAAGAATGGCAACAAAATATGAATGCTGCAAAATTAGGAGGTTCAAAACATTATTAATGAAAAGGGAAAAAAGTAGTAGGGGCCTATGAGGATGAAAGCAGTAGGGGTCTATAAGGACAGAATCCCATCCCCCTAGAAAAACATAGCTGCAGAGAGCACAACACCCAAGACCAAAAACAATATCCAGCTCATAAACCCACCATCACATCGAACCAAGAAAAAATGGCCACATCCAATAACCGGAAAGAATAGGCCCATAAATCAATATATGACGTCCAAAATATGATTCAAATCTGAATTCCTTAAAAAAAAAATTCAGATATCAGGTTTTGAAATCGATATCTGATTGCATATCTGGCATGAATTTGAATGTGCTATACACTGATTAAAATCCAATCCAAATCCGTTTACTACTACTCCTGGAAATAAGTACCAACATATATTGGTGAAATTTCACTGACGTGCTGATTTTTTGAATTGTCAAAATGACATCAAATGTATGTCAACACAGTAATTTGTTAACAAAAAGTGATTTTCTTTATCATATTTACATTTACATGAAATCAGCATTACAAAATTTTACCAGCATGTCATTTTTTCAATTTAAAGAATTTCGATATGAAATTGAAATTGAATTCCCTGCTACTACTTAGTCCATCAATCCAAAAAATACATAGATGTTTATATTTGTCATTATAGTATTTATATAAATAATAAACAGGGCATCAAAAAAAATTTAAAAAAAAATATTTTAAATAAAAAATACAAATTGAATATCAAAACCTAAACACCCTAACCTAAGATGTCAAATTTTGAAAAGAATAAGTTGAATGGAGATATGAGATTGCGAGCATTACAATTTATTTATGTTTTATGAGTAATCTGTTACTTGATGTTCTCATTTATTGTATTACATCCAGTTTATTTGTTTTGTATCTATAAAATAAAATTTATAAAATAGGTGTCATTGGTATTATAAAAATTCTAGGTTTGAATTTTTTGTGATCTCCAATATTATCTGAATTTTAATTAATGTAACAAATGTGGACTCAAAATTAATCAGATAGTTTCGAATTATCCAAATGTTAAACGAATATGGATTTGGATAAAGGCACATCCGATACAAATTCAACCCAAACTCTGAAGTGACTCCAACATTATATTCTAAACAAGTTATTTTCACTTGGTCAGCTCGAACTTTTACCCTAAAAAATCCTCAAATTGCTGAAGCCACCAGCCCCACCAAATTAAATGGGAAACCTAGAGTGAAAAAGGCCCATATCCACACCCTACATTCTAACAAATCCAGAACTATATTAACATTGTTGTCCTGGAACCTAGGACCAAGCATATAACACCATCACAATGCAATGGCTGAAAAAAACCAAAAAACAGATGCTAATGATCCTACTTTGATTCACAAAGGAAGCATCTGCCAGGTGATACTGGCCGTTTAGAGCCATCTCAGTTAATACCTTGCAATGCGGAAATTGCCAAGCAAACCCTACAACTATACTAACATACTATTAAAAATCAACTACCACATTAGAGGCTGCAGTGAACAAGCAGAATATGTGATTGCTAGTATGGTTCAAACGAGAGATCATACTAGTGCCTTTTTGTACATTTCCTGAATTTTTTTTTTTGGATGGAGTTTTACCAGGATGTATACTGCGAATGAAGACAAAACTTGAGGTTCTTAAACATTGGATAAAGGAACTTTAAAGCAAAGAGATATGGAATACACTGTTCAGGAGCACATATCTTGTTATTTTGTTCAAGATCATTAAGATGAAATACTGAAATAAAGGAAGTGCACATGAGAGTGAACCCTGAACCCTGTCAAATATATTGATTGGACAATATCTCGTCAGGAACTATTTCACACAAGTTATACAAGTATTCTCATTGAATAAATGCAAATTTCAAGTCAAATTCAGAGCTTAAATTATATTTACATAAACAACGACTAGAACTTTGGTAAAATAACCACATTTTTACTTCATCTTTATAAATATTTTACTCAAGCATAAATGATGTTAGCATTGTCAATTTTCCAAGTACATTTAATCACAAAAAAGAACATTTTCCAGATTAAAAATCAGTTTAAATGACAGCTGCCAAATAAAGACAAGGGAAACATTTATACAATGAACTTATGCCTTGTCAAGTCCCGTGCAACATAGTATGGAGGTGGTACTCAGGGCATAACAGACCAATCTGATCTTTTACAAAGTAGTAGATGGATACACCATGAATAGAATTACTAGACACCTAATAGACCACATAGAAATGCAATGTAGATCGCATATGCTAGAGCAGGTCAAAACTCTGAGCATAAAGCAAGCCACTGCTATATCAATTTCATTAGTGATTGGAACTCTTCAATCTTCTAAAAAAAGTTTAGTGTAAGATCCAGAACAATGAAACATTTGGAAACATTAACATTGCTGTTCACCACCGAACCTGTCTCCAATGGTCCCCAGAAATCCAAGAGGGCAAATGCTATATCTTGGTCTCCACCATCAGATAATGAAATGGATGAATCTTTCTTCTCTTGGAATTTTTACCATCTCAGATGGGCCATGTAGAGGGACGAGTGAAAAACCAAGCTAGTGATCAACACAAGGCAAAGAGTTTTCAGTAAAAGACTGCTATACGAATTAGCCGGTAGCTTTGTTGAGGCCTGGGAACCATTATGACTGGTGTGCCAACGCTAGTGACCACTTAAGGTTGGAGTCTATGTGGTTACTGATGAATGGTAGACTAATAACAAAGTGTTACAGAGATGACCTACTTTGAGCCTCAAAAGTTTATAAGACAGAACAAACTGTCTCATGCAGGACACAGGTTTCTCCATGTCATTAACGTGATTTATAGGTGTATTTGGATTTCTCACGATAATGTTATTTTTAGGGATATTAGTGTCTAAGAATGATATATTGACAAGGTTTAGCATGCTGGGTTTATTTAACTGTCGGGTCCCAGGTGGAGTGGATTAAAAATCAGGGTGTCTTGTATGTTGGGACTTTCTTTCTTAATAAGAACTTTCCCTACCCTTTTCAAACAAGAATGCATGTCCTTTATGCCATCATTTACATTTGACCAAATAGCACTAAACAAGCACATCCTTGGATAGGGATGGACATCACTCTCCAACGGCCTTAGAGACAGAAACAAACAGTTTTGGTTCAATGCTCTCAGAGAGGTATAAATCATACTTACTATTATGGGGTCTATGGATTGCATTGAAGTTGAAACCTAATATAAGATTAAAAGAATTCGAACACCTTTGCTAATTAATTGTTTCTCATCATAGATCAAGGTGAGTATATTTAATGTATGTATATAACTGTACAGGTAAATTTACCAGTTTAAGCGTATCATAGGCCCAGATTGTGTAATTGTAACCCTAAATCTAAACCATTCTTAACTAAACACCCCGACAGAAAAGCATGACCATAGCCTTCTTTAACTTTCTATAACACTCCTAATGCCCAAGCTTTCTGTCTAGATTTTGTATTTTTGTGCACACCAAATGCAACATTGATGCATATCTGGATCTGATGTTGCAACAATTTAAGACAAAACACACAAAGACTATCATGAATTGTTGATAACTTGAGAAACAGGTTTTTGAAGTTATGAAAAAAATCAGTAATGCCAGGTCATAAGACAATTCTTTTCAAGAGATACTGCAGGTAGCAGCTAATTGTATTGTGTAAGATTTGATTACCTGTTCAAGGATCTCTCTATTTCCATGCAACAAAGAAGCCCTAATTGATTCATGAAACAGACATAAATCTAATGTTATAAGAAGCCATGTGTGAAACAATTGAAGTTAAAGGAGTAAGCACATACGGTATGATACAAGATACAAGTGAACTGGCTTGAGATAGCTGCCATTGGCGATATCTCCTAATCTGAACATTAGCCATATCTCCATCACAAATAGATTCAGCAGCACGGGCAATTAGTTTCATTCTCCTCGTTCCATTGTCATCCATACCAACTGAAACTGGTTTATAATTAAGATAATTTTCCTGTTAAGAAATAAACAATCAATAATTTTCAAGAACAATGATATATTCTTGTACAGTTGTGTGCCAACTGTCTAGAAGTGTAAATCTGATCGGGCTGGGCCACCCTGGCCTAAACCAGATTGTGCCAGGCCGAAGGGCTAGGCCTGCCAGCCAACCGTGCCTGTCATCTGCTTTATAATTCCTTATTTCTCATTCTCATTTAGTTTTCAAAGAGAACATTAATTCCAAGTTTCTAACTGTTTTCAAAAAAACCTGAGCTACAAACAGATTTCTGCTTAAATTTTTTGAAAATTAATTTCTGCCCACATCTATAATTTAAGAACATGAATTATGATAACAGGAACTATTCCATGAAAAAGGATTCTAAATAATCATGCAAATAAAGAAACAATGTTTTCCCACGAATGAAAAGGCAAGTAAAAATCCATGCATAATCTGGTTGTGATCAATTTCAAAAAAATTATAAGCAACAACAGTCTTGCTTATAAAAGGGTTGATATTTTAAAACTTGTGAAATCTAGGGGCCTACACAAGCCATAGGCGAGCTGAAAATCAAAAACCCAAACTAAGTTCTATAGGCTTCAAAGAAGAAGAACACCAGACACAAAGACTCCAAATGAAAAAAAAAAAGGTCCAAGACAGCAAAACGAAGATCCACTTCATCAGCTCAAAGAGTAACAAGAGATTGTAGCCATGCCTGAACTTCCACATCATCAATAATCCCTTGAGCCCTCCACAATCTCATCTAATCCACCATATAATTTGTTAACTTAACCCAAAAATACTCATCATAACAACCAACCTACAACACCCTATTATTTCTTTCCAGCCAAAGCATCCACCACACTGCATGAGGAATGATAAGCTAGATCTTCCTCCTGTAAGCCTCCAACTCCCTTTAGCTATCCATTCTTCCCCAAAAAAAGGGCCATATCTCCCCGTGCAAAATCATTCTAACCCATCGATGAATACCAGTGCCTCCTCACTATGGAGCACTCGAAGAAGAAATGACACAGATATTCCTCCTGATCGCTACAAAATCTGCACATGGTAGCAAACTAGAAACCTCTCTTCCTCAAGAAGCATTCAATTGGAATGGCCTCATGCCACCTCTGCTAAGCAAAAAACTGGAATTTTATAGAAACTCAATGCCACCATAAAAACTTCAGCTCACCAAATCTATACCCCGCAAAGGTCATCATCCAGTGCAGAGATATGAACATGAAACTACCATCCTCACACCACTGCCACACCTGCATAGGATTCTCTGTAGAGATCAAAGGTGAACTGTGAGAATGAAGATAAGCAAACAAGCTAGCAAGGTCAAATGATTCTAAACCACTTATGTTCTTGTCGAATAAAACATCCCACATTATCACTATCTTGGAACACTCAAAACTCTCTGCAGCACTCACATTGATATGAGATGCAAAAGAGAACAAAGCCAGAAAGAGAGACACTAATAGAACCTGAACTGCCCAACTATCCTACCAAAAGTTTACCCCAACTCCATTGCCCACCACCAACCTACTACCACACCTTACTACTTCATCTACCTCAAGGAGCTCCCTCCAACCACTCAAAATGTTCGACATCCACCCACCCCTCCCCCCTTCTCCCACTCTCAAAACCATTTCTTCCCCACAAGCATGAAGTAAACTTCTTCTCATAGAAACGCCACAGCCATTTCCCCAGAAAAGTGAAGTTCATAGAGCAGAAACTCTAAAGCTTAGACCACCCTCTCGTTTAGGACTAGCAATCTTCTTCCAAGCCACAATGATCCAACATGATTGAAACCTTTGTCAACCAAGCCAACACCCTTGTCAAGTACCTTAGGATTCACAATGTCCTCATCGAATCTAAGATTAACAACCGGCAAGTCTTCCCCCTGATCAATGGTGTAGATTAGGTGCTCCCCTGCATTGATGGTCCTAGGCTGCCCATCATCAGGATCAATCAATGGCCGAAAAATGTCCAGCAGTAATTGTAACTTATCCCCACTGGCCTCCACCTCAACCACCTTGTCAATTGGCTCATTGACATCAAGCTTGCTGTCTGCAACATGTAGGTACCCCATTGGGAGCTTTTGCCCAACAATAGATGCCTAGTTCAGTCTAGATTGCTCTACTACTTGAACTGGCTCAAAGTCAACTTCAACCTCTGCACAACCACCTAAGACATACCCACCCATAACCTACCACCCAAAACCACCTCCACAGCTCTCGGAAAAGCATGCCCCTGGATGAGTACAAAGGTACCTTTTGCGTCAAATACACCATTCCTACCCGATCAGAATCCAAGACCACCCAAGTCTCCCTACCATTAGCCAAACTGCCACTAAGTTCCTAACATAGTGGGAACACCTAAAACTCCTATCCACCACTACAAAACAGTCACCAAAGCACCTTGAGATGGAGCCCAAACTGAGAATTCGAATTCACCATCCTGGAACTGCTTGTTTCAAGCATATCTACCTTCCCAACAACCTTGATTGCCAACATTATGGCATCAACACTAGTTGTCACCACACTCTTTTGAATCTTTCCACATCCAAACCCACCATGCCTTGTTCGATGTTGCTGGAGGGAGGGATCTCTTGCTGCCATCAACCAACATCTAGTCACTATCATTGTCACAGATAGGAGGAAGTTGCCCAACCTTTCATCTCTCGTGCACCCCCTCCATCATACATAGAGTCCTTTGGTATTAGGTACGAGAACATACAAATATTTTGAAGTCTAGGAAATTCAAAATTAATGGCTCATATGCAGTTTGGCAACTGAAAAAAATCTTGGCATAGGAAGAAAATTAGACACTGAAAAAATTGTGAACGTAGACATTGAAAACCTGAATAATAAGAGGAATGAGGTCAGGATCAGACATGCATAAATCAACCCTTTCGTCCATACGCAACCTCCCACTGTTATAACCAAAAAGCCTGCAGATTGAATGGTAAGTCTACTTAGTAGTATGCCCATGCACTGCCAGTTTTGAAGCATCAAGACAGATAAATTATGTCCAAACCAATTTTTTGAGATTTCAACATCATCAAAAGATTCAACAGAGCTGTCAAAATGTAAAATTCTACACAAGTATGAAAGGAATCGATACACAGAGGTACTGTTGTCATTGTCTCACAAACATTAAGAATAAAGATAAGTTAAAACATAATTTTATTAAGAATAGAGTAAGAGTTGCATCAATTGAATATAAGATTAAAAAAAATCAACCTAAGTGGTTTAATCATATCCTTAGAAAATTAAAAGATGCATCAATTAGAAAAGGAGAATTAATTAGTGTAGAAGATATTAAAAGTAGTGGAAGACCTAAAACTACTTGATTAGAAATTGTGAGAAAAGATTTAAATTTAATTAATTTAACCAAAGATTTGACCATAGATAAAAATATTTTTTTAAAAAAGAATTCATATGGCCGACCCTACACAGTGAGACTGTAGCAAATGCTGTTGTTAATCGAGTGCATACTCTCAATTATTTAAAACCAATAGTCCAATTGAGGGCACCATCCCATTTAAGTCACTCAAAAAACAACAAAAAAAAAAGAAATAGAGATTGGTGCTGACTGGCAATGGTGATGAGTGATGACTGAAAAAGTCCCTATAAGCCTAACTCCTGCAGATTTGGAAAGAAATCAGAAGAAATGTATGTCTAGCAAAGATGCATTCACAATAAGCACTGAAAGGCTTATATCTAGAGATTTCCCAAAAAGAGGAGAATATAGCTGTGCGCTTTCATGCAGATTATATGCATAATTGATTGCATTCCTCAACTGAAATATGTGCCCTTCCATTCGATGGAAAGTGCATTCCAAAATTTACATAAGTCAAAGGAAATCTAAAAGATTTGGAAAGTAGTTTCCTATGGACATACTTTCCTGGTATTTGCACCTATTAATGAATTCAAAGGAAACTAAAATATGAGTATTTATGCATGTTCGGCTATTCAAAGGAAAAAAAATAATTTTTATAAATGGTTAATTCAAGAAGTAATTAAATAAATATCATTAATTCAAATCATACTTATATGAAAACTTAACATATAATAAGAAAATTATGTTTGTTAAAATAAAAGACAAGAAACAAGTTAGATCTTGAAAAAAATAATAATAGAAAATTTTAGAGTTAAGAAAAAGGACCTCTATTTAGTTCTCATTGATTTATTAAAAGCTTGTGATAGAGTACCAAGGAATTTATTGTGATAGGTTTTAGAAAAAAAAATATCAATATGATATATTGATATTAAAAAAGATATACATGAAAGAGAAGTCGCTGATGTTAAAATTATAAAAGAAACTAAAGAATTTTTAATAAACATAGGTTTACGCCAAAGGCCCTTCCTCAGTCCATAACTATTTGTCTTAGTTATGGATGAAATAACCAAGAAAATTTTAAAAAAAAATACTTTGATGTAGATTATTTGTTGATAATATAATTTTAGTTGATAAAAGTAAGTTAAAAATTAATTCTAAATTAGAATTATGGAAAGATACTTTTAGAGTTCAAAGGACTTAGATTGAATAAGTCAAAAACTAAATCTATAGAATGTACGTTGAACAAAAATAGGAAAAATGATTAGGGTATATTACTTAGATGTCTATAAAATTTACAAAAGTAAGACTTTTAAATATTTAGGATCTATAATAAGTAATAATTGTGAAATTATGGAGGATGTTATTAGTAGGATTAAGTAAGATAGATGAAGTGGAGAATTACTTCTGGAGTGTTATGTGATAGGAGAATACTCATAAAATTAAAAGAAAAATTTTATAAAATTATTATTCATTCAGCTATATTTTATAATTCAAAATGTTAAATTACAAAACATGAGCATATGCAAAAAGTTAGTAATAATGAAATACATGTGTTTCAATAGATGAGTGGTAATACTACAAATAATAAGCTAAAAAATAATTTTATTAAGAATAAAGTAAGAGTTGCATCAACTGAAAATAAGATAAGAGAAAATTAACTAAAGTGGTTTGATCATATACTTAAAAGACCAAGGAATACACCAATTAGGAGAAAAAAATTAATTAATGCAAAAGAAATTAAAAGAAGAAGAGGTAGGCTCAAAGCTACTTGGGAATTGTAGAAAAGATTTAAATTTATATAATTTAATTGAAGATTTGACCATAGAAGTATAGAAAAAAGAATTCATGTGGTCGACTCTATATGGTGAGACTATAGTTCAAATTGTTGTTGTATTTTTAATATAAAACTAATTAATTTATACATATAATACTAAATAAATAAGATATTAACATCCTGATATGAGATTCCATTAAAATTCATTCAATTCCCAATTGAGAACGTCAAATTTTAACTCCAAGACTTTCTTTTGTACTCAGGAAAGTAAGAAAATTAAATTCTCACACTTTCCTTCACAAGAAATGTACAAAAAACCTATACTTTACTTGGTCAAAGAGAATTCAATTCCCTCAAATTCTAAGTGCACAACCCCCCCCCTTAGATGCCACAATTGATTTCTCAAAAAGAAAGCTCAGTCCCCATAATCTACTGCAGCCCAACAAACAACTAAAAGCATTCACCGACAATCAAATAAATTCAAATAATCTGAGATTATAATATGCAGAACATGAAGCGGATGAAAGATTACCACATGCTAATATTTTATCATACAGAAAACATCAAAGTTAACAGCCATAGCTGCTCTACATTCATGTACAATCAGACATTAGGCTTTCCTCTAGATGTGCATGTGCTTACAGAACAATATAAAATTGCTATAATATGCTAATAATAAAACTTCATCCATCAATGCCAACTACCAGTCAAGGACAGAAGATTCATTTAAGGACTAAAAATTTTAACAATATTCAGGATCCACATGACAGATATTAGATTGTTTTAGACTATCAGCAAATAGATGATTTTACCCATAAATTAGTACATATATACAAAAACTAAAAAAACATTTGATTTCATAGGAGGCAACTCAAATGGTTGGTAATGAAATGACCAGATTTTAAGGACATGGGCTGTATAGTTCAATTGAAATATTGTTCTATCAAATAAATTGCACTCTACAAAAAAGGAGGAGAAGAAGAATCAAAAGTAGAGGCAGAAACCAGAAAATACTTGTCAACAGCAGTAAAAGGTGAGATATCTTCATCCTTTGCACTATTAAGCAAGCGTGCCCTTATATCATCATATTTGATGGCAGATTTTGTCAAACCCATATACTGCAATTGATTTATTGCCATGCGGATATCTCCATTTACTCTGTCAGCAAGTTCCTCCATTGCAATCTGTAAATATGTGGAAATAAAATGCTTCACAAAGACAAAACAAATAACTGTATGCATGACACATGTAAAGCATTCACTGCAATCAACAATAGTAAAATTCCCACAATGATGGCAATTTCTTTTTGGTGATATAAGAAGTTCAGAGGATAAACCATATTCATGCTCTGATGAGAAAAAAATTAAGAATTATCATGAAAGACTTTTTTGATAATATTATTAGGAAAAACATGTTGCAGCAAGGAAAATTAAAACCATGCAAAATTTTAAGATAGGCAACTTTCCATTTTTTGGGGACTGAAGACTTGTTAAAGATAAGAAAATTAAAATGATGCAAAATTTTGATATTGGCCAATTTCCATATTTTTGGGACTGGAGAGTGAGGATGTATAAACCATACTTTTTAAGGAGGTCCCATACCTGCTTGATTCTCTTTGTCTTAACTATGCTGATCTTTAACAGTCTGCTTATTTACATACATAGCAAACTATAACATTTTTTTTATTGTTTATCAAAGACAGGTACATACCCTGTGCTTATGAAAGAGAGTACAGAAGACTACATTTGCAAATACCTCATTAACTTGGATGCCTTCTGCGTTGGCAATTTGCATCAACCTCTTGCCAATCTGCCATCAAGCATCCAAAAAATGTATACCGTTACCAGAAAAGACGGAGAACAAGGAGTTAACAACAGTCAAAAAAGGTACTTTTAAAAACATTTTTCGAACAGTAAAAAGGATATTTCATTAAAAACTGAAAAGTACAACAGGGGAAGCCACCATGCAGATAAGCATCAACAAAACAAAAGAGATGTTCCACAAAAGGAAACAAGCAAAAAATAGAAAAAACAGAAACAAGAAAAGATGACAGCAACATACATGACACAGATCTGTGGCCCACGTGATCCCACCAATTTGTTTAGCAAGAAAGAATAGCCAAGTCAGAGGGACAATTACCACTCAAACTGGGCCTAGACCATTAAACTATCCTGTTAATCACCATATCCTTCCACTTAGCTGCTTCAGAAACCCACCCTTCAAAGATTTCTGTTATTTCTCTCAGCAATTTGTACCACCAGATCAAATCAGGTAACGTCACCCATAGTTTCCTGCAAGAACTACTCGTAGTACTGCCCTTTTTCCACTTTGTCCAAAATCTTAAGTCTTCCATTATTATTGTGAAAATAATAAATTGTATAGAAGTAAGAATGATCAACCAACAAAAAACCCTCAGTATGTCAAAGCTACACAAAGAGGATAAATACATACAAAACAATGTGACTAAATTACAAGTATCTAAGGTAACATTTGATTTGATGTTTTTTCAGCATTTTTAGATAACATGTATTTTTATATAATTTACAACTAGTGTTTCTAAATATTTTTGAATAAGTGATGATAGTGTTTGGTTGGTCCAACATTTTTGTGCAGCATTTTTTATAAAATGATTATAATACCCCTACATGTTATTATATGTTATATTTTATATTATAATATAAATTATATATATATATATAGAAAAGTCATTCTACAGGTGCCAACGGCACATGCTACTGGTGCCCAACACGTGGTTGTTCCAAGTGCAGCCATGATGCTCCTTCTTCCCCCTCTTCTTCTCCATATATCCTAAGAAGTCCCTAAACCCCTCATAAGCTCTCCAATCATGCTTCCATCTCTCAATCTAGAACAACAATTGAGAAAAGCGAAAACTCTTCAATCTTCAATTGTGACCACCTCCTTCTCTCTTATAAAAAAAAAATCTCTTACAAGAACTATGGGGAGGGCTTCTGAAGTTGAGCAGAGCATAGCTTCCGTGAGAGATGAAGAGGTACTACCTCATGCCAACCAGGCCTCCACATTGTGCTACCATAGAAGACTTGTTCATGTGATTGCACAAACACCATTGGAAGTCTTAACCTTAGCTGAGTTTGTGGGATCATCGTCAACCCAAGCTTAACAAGATCTTGGCTGAGAAGACACAAAATCCAACTTGGAATTCACTGATGCCCACACCATTTGGGTGTGTAGGAGTGTAGAAGGCCAAAAGCCCTCTGCCTAGCTTCCTCCTTGTCAAAATCGGCCTGAATGTACACAAACACCACAAAAAAATAAAAAAATGCCACATGTCTAAAAAGTTGAAAAAAAAAGAAGAGCACCAGCAGCTAAGTAGCTACTGACACCAACAAAGGGTCTGAACCCATATATATATATATATACACACACACAGACAATAATAATCCAAGTCATAATCCCACTACATGGGGTTAGCCACATGAATCTTTTTTTTTCTTAAATATTTTTATTTTTTCTTACAATTCCTAACTAAGTAGTTTTAAGCCTACATCTACTTTTAACTTCTTCACAAATTAATTCACCTCTTCTAAATAGAGCATTTTTAACTTAATATTTTTCTTATCATATCTTCAATTGGTGCAACTCCTACTCTATTTTTAATAAAATTATATTTTAGTTTATCCCTTATGATATTAATGTTCATCCATCTAAGCATACACACTTCAACAACACTAACTTCTTACATATGCTTATACTTTATAGTCCAACATTCTGAGTCATAAAGTATAACTAGGTGAATGATAATTTTATAAATTTTCCTTTTAATTTTAAAGGTATCCTCCTATCACACAACACTTTATAAATATTTCTTCATGTCATTCATCTTGCTTTAATCTTATAAATAACATCATCTATAATTTCATTATTACTATTTATTATAGGTCCTAAATATTTAAAAGTCTTGCTTTTATAGATCTCATGTCCATCTCATCATTATTCCTCTTTTTGTTGAACCTACATTTCACATATAAATATATGAAATATACTTGTCACTATATACAAGTATATTATACTATAATATATGTAATAAAATTTAAAAAATGCAATATATATTATATATTATAGTAAAATATTCATGATTAATTTTTTCATTATAAATAGATATTGATTAAATATTTTTTTGGGATAAAAGAGAGATTATCCAATCTAAAATAAATTATTGATATCAGGTAGACATTATATCCATAACTAGTAGCAATAAAATACAATGAGCATCATAAAAGAATTTGGAATCAGCTTGAGCCCAAAACTCCTTTTGAAGCCCTAGCCTTTTAATCCTGAATTGAGATAGAGAAGCTAGTGCCAAGCTAACTTTCAGAGTTTTCCTAGAGGAGACAACTCTCTATGAGGCTACAACATAGAAAATGCTAAAAACAAGTGTGCCAACTCCTTTCGAAGATGGGACCGACCAACAGGACATACTAGCAATGGTGGATGAGGAGAATGCAAATGCAAAGATTTAAGATTTAGGAATAAAGGTATAAAAAGATTGGAGAAAGACCTAGATGAGATTTCAAGTAACCTATATTTGTCATCATCAAGGAGTTGTATCCTGTCAAAGGGTGATGCAATGGAGTGGCAAGATTCTCTGAATGTGGAGAGGGAAGCTTCCCTTGGAGTGCTTTTAGGCATACAAGTAAAAAATTTAAGAAATGCCGAGCAGATCTCATTAATGAGCAGGAGCCCATGATGCAAGACCACTCTGATTAGCGATGGGTTCCTTTTTTGGGGTTCAGGGGATGGAAAACACTGCAGCTTAAGTTTGTGACAACTCAAATTGGCAAGGGCATTACATGATTTCATCCTTCAAATCTAAGCAAGAATTAAGACAATTTATAATAAAAACTATTAACTAGTAACGGTAGCATATTCTACCACTATGACACCAAATACTAAAGTTAAAACCTGATCAAAAAACCTTGAGATAAGAGTCTATCAATATTTAAAACATTCAGTTCAGTAAAACAGTTTGATTCAGTAAAATTACAGCCTACGAAAACCAAAGAATATGGTAAAACAGTCCTGTATGATAAAACAGTTTGATTCAGTCTACTCTGTTCTTCCAATATTTAATTCCTTTTGTTCCTGTCGGTTTTACCATCACTGTCAGCCAAGCAAAACATTTATGATCATAGAGACCATCGCTTATTTTCATTTCGATTCTTTTTATAAAACCAAGCAGTACCAGAAAACAAAATTTTGAATAAATTCAGTAAGAAAACCATTTGTGTATTTTTCAATACAAGGACATCAACAAATTCCTAAAACAATTAGTGGTCTTACCTATGAGCCATGATTCTAGCCTCATCAGACAAACACCCCTCCGTCCCCCAAGGAAGAGTCAGTAAATACCAACAGCAGACCAGTACTCCGCTATTACCTTTGAGGAAGGGTCAGTATGGTAAGACCATCAATGTTGTTTTCACTTTCATTAGGTATTTTGTACATAAGTAAAATTATTCAGCTATTAAGTTGTAAAATAGAAGAAACCAAAAGTTAACAGAAAAAACATCGTAAAAGAAAAAATATCAAAATAAAACATTGTATTAAACAAAAGGATGATAGTAATATTAGATTAATAAGGGAACAAAGAAAGCCTAGTTGATAAAAATGAATGATTAGAAAATAGAGTAAACAATTAAAAGTCAATGTGTGAGGAACTAGTTGAATGTACATGTAGACAGGACAACTGTTGCACCAACAAGAAGACCCATTTCACTTAGCCACCTGTCCACAGGACATCCGGACCAGACATCCAAATCATGGCAACAGATTGCACAGAAGAGCTTTGACAGGTGATGGCACATCCCATTGGAGTCTAACACTGCCTGGCCATCTGTCCACGGAACATCCCAGCAGGTGGCAGCCCAACCCTATAAAAGCCCACTTCATGAATTTCCTCATTTGTTTTCCTCTCCCCTTAAGCAATGTCCCTCTCATCTTCTCCTCCCTCCCTCCCACCTTCCCCCCTTGGAAAGCTTGGGTAATCCCAACTACCAAGAAATGATTATTCATTCTCTCTCAACTTCAACAAGTACTTCTAGAAATATAAGCCTGCTAAATTTGCAACTAATTCATAGAGAATTGACGTCATGATGTCTGTCAGAACCTGAATGAAAGATTGGGTTTCATAATAATCTAACACTAGTCAAAAAGTGCAGGTTAATAACTAAATATCATTGGTTAAGGTTGTGCTGAAAGACATATGGAACAAAACAAATCCCACATACTTAAGATATTATACTTGGAAATAAACATGAAATGCGGCTCATATTCTGTTTCAATCACATAGAACAATACCACATGTAGACAGAAAAAAAACATTAATAGAAATATTGAAACCTGTTGCTTTGTAGGTTTTCTGTAATTCAGAAGCTGGCAATAATTGATGAGACTTTTTAATTTCTGGCTATAACGATCATTGCAAATACAGATGATGGGAACTTTTGAGATCTTAATGCTAGCAATAAGATCAGCTATTCCACCCCTATCACCAGCAGACATGCCATCAACTTCATCCATGACCAAGACTGTCTTAGGACGTGTTGACCTGCAAATGTGAAACAGAATGTTTGGTTAAACATGGTATCGCAAAACAGCATTCAATTTGTACAACTAGAAAATGCCCACAGCCCACCAATCTTTGCTTGGATCCAAAGCTTGATTGCTGACAAGTTCTTTGATAGAATTTGAGGTACTTCCACCAATCCCTTTGATGATTTTTGAATCAGCCTTTCCACGACTATCACTGGCATTAACCTATGAAATAAATTCCACAACCAAATGAAAAGGTCAATAAATACTTAACTTGGAAACACAAATACCTAGTAGCAGAATTAATTAAGCAAACATCATAACAAGAATAATTCTGATAATAAATTACCTCAATTGCCTGAAAACCAAGCATTTGGCTGACCAATTTGGCAGTAGTAGTTTTCCCTATACCAGGGGGCCCACTCATCAGCGCAGCTTTTTTAACTGTGTTATCACTTTCTCGTTTTCCCTTTCCCTTCGGAACAGTATGAAGGAATTGTTCATTCCAATGTGCCAACCAGTCATGAAGTTGTTTAACCTGTACAGAACCACTCCTCTCAAACAAACTCAAAAAATAATTAGATAAAATACATATCCACAAATTTATAAAGGATAAAAGATAGCTTCAAACTTCAAATACATTGCCAAGTGTCATAGACAAGTAACCAGAGAGATGATAAATTAAAATACACATATGGACATATATGCAAAAAAAATAATCACGCCTATAAGACAGCTACAAACACTCTTACAAGGCTTTGGTTTCCAATTATATCACTGGTAACTTTTGGCTTATACTTTTCAGTCCATGTCTTAGAAATTATGCCATTAATTTCATCTTTTCTCTTGCTAGCTGAGACTCCCATGAGTTTCTCTTTTGCAGAATCTCTTGAAGCAGAAACACTGCTTACTGGAACATCTGAAAGTGAATGGGCACAAAGATTAGAACATCTTAGATGGAACTCCTGGAAATGAATAAAAATTAAAAATTTATTTTCAAAACGGGAAATTAAAAAATATTAATACACTTCTATGATATGGTCAATTAAAGTATAAAACAAACATCAATTTTGAAATAAAAAAGGAAAGGAACAAGTAGAAGTTTTTAAGTTGCATCTATTCTCTCAATGTAGTGGAAATGTTGACATTACATTGTATATGCAAGACGCTATCTAGAGAATTAAACATTAACACGTGTTGGTCAAAATTGTGCCAACACATGTTGGGTTTTTAGCTTGCCAAGATGACATTGACATAGTAATTTGTTAACAAAAAGTCATTTTCTTCTTGTAAATCTGGTTATGTGTTGATTTGTCTTCTTTTTTGGTTATTTTGGTCTTCTAGTCCACCTATGGCTTGTGTAGGTCAACTGTTTTTAATTTATTTCCTTTTAGTTACAGCTCAAAAAAAAAGTGATTTTCTTTTCCATATTATTAGTAATAGGGTGTTCTAGGGTCGTTATGATGACAAGTATTTTTGGGCTAAGTTAACAAATTATATGGTGGATTAGAAGAGATCGTGGAGGGCTCAAGGAATTGTTGATGATGTGGAAGTTCAGGCATGGCAACATTCTCTTGTTACCCTTTGAGGTGATTAAGTGGATCTTTTTTTGGCTGTTTTGGACTTTTCTTTTTTTCCATTTGGAGTCTTTGTGTCTAGTGTGCTTCTTCTTCGAAGCCTATAGGTCTTAGTTTGGGTTTTTGATTTTCAGCTCGCCTATGGCTTGTGTAGGCCCCTTGATTTCATAAGTTTTAATATATTAACCCTTGCTACTGCACACACAAAATTTTGATATTCTTGCTTATAATTTTTATGTAATTGATCATAATCCAGATTATGTATGGGCCTTTTTACTTGCCTTTTCATTCATGAGCAACTTAGTCTCTTTATTTGAATGATTATTTAGAATCCTTTTTCATGGAATAGTTCCTGTTATCATAATTCATATTTTTAAATTATAGATCTGGGCAGATATTAATTTTCAAAAAAAATTCAGCAGAAATCTGTTCATGGCTCAGGCCTTTTTTGAAAGCAGTTGGAAACTAAATGAGAATGGGAAACAAGGAATTGTAAAGCAGATAACAGGCCAGGCTGACTGGCAGGCCTGGCACAGTCTGGTTCGGTTCAGGGTGTCCCAGCCCAACCAGATTTACAATTCTAGACATTTGGCACACAACTGTACAAGAATATGTCATTGTTCTAGAAAATTATTGATTGTTTATTTCTGACCAGGAAAATTATCTTAATTATAAACCAGTTTCAGTTGGTAAGGATGGCAATGGAATGAGGAGAATGAAACTAATTGTCAGTGCTGCTGAATCTATTTGTGATGCAGATATGGCTAACGTTCAGATTAAGAGATATCAGCAGTGACAAAATATTAGTAACTCCAGAATTTGAAGAACCCAGCAGCTAAATCCAAAATACATTGAATTCTAAAATTTAACATTGATAATCTATGGATTCGAATTGCCCATGATTTGAATCAAGCACATTCACAGTGCACCATGAATGGTATATCAGGGTCCATCGTAGTCTAAATAGTATAGCTGTGCAAGTCTCCTATAACCTGAACTCTGAATCAAACACATCCTGAGATAAATAACATACTTTTATAACTGTATAAGAAATTGCACCATGAATCAAGCACATTCACAGTGCACCATGAATGGTATATCAGGGTCCATCGTAGTCTAAATAGTATAGCTGTGCAAGTCTCCTATAACCTGAACTCTGAATCAAACACATCCTGAGATAAATAACATACTTTTATAACTGTACAAGAAATTGCATTCAAGAGAATAAAAGAGAAATTACATTTTTGATAAAGTGTGCAGTACCTTTTCCATCAATTTTCACAGGACTGCTTTTCAGTACTGAATTGCTTTGATCAGGAACCCCCGCTATATGTGCTTTAACAGGCTTTGATTTGCGGATCATATCGAACAGCCCATCCTCAGTTAAAAAGGAGACACTAGCATGCCAAGAACAAGGAGGTAAAATGGTAGAATAAGAAAAAAAGAAGAAGCAAGACTCAAAATTGAAAGTAAAATGACTATACTGATGTACCCCAACTCCTTTGCCTTCTGAGATTTCCTTCCTCCAACATCTTCATCAGCTAGTAGAAAGTTCTGTAGATTGGGGAGGTCATCTACAAAAGCAACATATACAAAACACTTGTTTCATAAAACATCTAATTACCGTTTTTCTGCTAACAGATCCTGTAACTCGCCCACCATGACGTTTGATCAGATCTTCAGCCTCCTCCCTCTCCAAACTGAGTCAATTACAAGACAATTGGCTCCAGATCAATTATAAAAACTATAAGTAATGTAAACGTTTATTTCATTGGCCCCTGTTATTTCATATGTAGGACAACCAAGCACAAGAAGCACGCCAGAATGTCCATGGGCAAGTAGAAAATATCTCAGGTATGTGAACCAAAGTCAATAGGAGTCTATGGGCATGTTAGAATTTGGTGGATAATAAAATCCTTATATCCAGAACATTCAAACATATGTATGGTGACATGGCTGTCAAGGAATCACAGCAACGACCAAGGATGCCTAGACAGCATTTTCAGTAAGTTATTTTTTCAGAAATATATACATGTATATTATACGTACAAACATATATATATATATATATATATATATATACACTGCTGCCCCTTAACAAATGCTGATTGTTGATCACCAATGGTAGAACAATTTTCAATCCCTCAGAGAAGCATTTTACAACTATCTTGTAGACACCATTGAACTAATTAATCTAAAATTCCATATATCCACAACATCCAACTTTTTGGGAATGAGTGTAATGAAGGTGTTATTCACTCATCCCAAGTCGCCACCATTCTGAAACTCAAAATATTATCATGATGTCTTCACGGACCACATTCCAGAATCTCTGAAAGAACAATATTGGAAAACCATCAAGTTTCAGTGTCTTGTCACCAGCCATTGAGAAGATTGCATGGCATACCTCATCAGTTGAAAATTTGACTTCCAACTCTGAAGCCTGTTCATTTGATAGCTGCTGGAAGTCAAACTTGTGAAAGTTAAAGATCAAGGACACCTTTCTGCCTAAGTGATTTGAGTAGAAGGTCTCAATTTTGCTGCCAAAAGTATCCCTGTCAATGAAGCTCTGGCCAAAACTTGAGATTGAGTTCAAGTAATTGAAATGCTTCCTTTGCAAAGCAAGCAAAGTCAATAGGAATCTATGGCTCTGGCAACTTAGTATTCTTGTCCCCAGCTTTAACCACAAAGGCTTGGATCTCTGACACTAAGCAAATTCTTTGTCGAGCCACTCTTCAAACTGCACTTTAGATTGCACCTGCACTAAGCTATGGCTCTATCAACCTTTGATAAACCACCATCTATTTCTTTCTTTCCATCCAAATCTGCAATTAAACTACTCAGACATGAAGATTGTACCCCCCAGTCACCTAGATCTTCAACATTAAAAGTTTCAGGTGATGTTTCAAAGCTTTAAGTTAGGCACAAAACCTTCTAATGTGACAGGAAAATCAAAGCTACCTAATCATTTATCTACGTCTATGATTCCGCAAGCCTATGATGAAAGTCATCTTGTTTTAGCCAAAATGTGCTTCATAGCAAAATGATCTAGGTCCCCAGTCTATTTATTCATCCACTGTCAAGAGGAGTAAAAAATTGATCTCAAATAACTTTGGACAAACTTGACATTAAAGAATCTAGGCAGGCATTGTCCCAATCTGGTCTAACTAAAACCCTACCAATACATCCCATGAAGGAGTTGCTTCTCAAATTTGACCATGTGATTTTAGCACCTCTGATCTACAGTTCCACCCATTTCAACTTCTGAAGAGTGACATTGAACTCTCTGATAGTGACAGTGATCCTAGCATTGTTCTATCTATTAGATGTAAATCTGGTCAGACAGAAGTCACCACCCACAACCAAGCAATGAAAGTCATGCTGCCACACATTGCACAAATCATCCCATAAGCACATCTCTTACTCTATTCAAAAGGACCATATACATTCAATGTGTCATTCTGTTCCAGACTAACTGTCTCTAAGAATCATTGACACACAAAAAGACAAAATTTCATGACTCACTAGAGACAAGGAGGCTCCTTACAGGCTAATCAAACCCCAACCGCATTAACAACATCCTTCATACAAAATCCAGTCATTCCTTTCCCATCAATTGAATGAGTCAATGCAAAATTGGGGATCAGAAGCCTTATTTCTTGCAAAGAAAGAACAAGAAACAAAGAGCATCATCCTTGGCCTTGAACAGCATTGACTTGACTACTTTGTGCTTCTTAAGGTGTTCCATACCATTGACAATCCAAAAATCAATCTTCATAACAGACAATTTAGGATCCTTTGATCAGTTCTTATTTAATCTGACCAGCATTGTTGCCTAAGTGAATGCCCATCTTCTCAACTACATCTTTGATAGTTAAATTAGACATATGGGAACTCCAATAAAACTAGCTTTGTTAACAAAGTGGCTAATCACTACTCTCCGTTTTATTTTGAAGTAAACTCTCTTCTTACTCAATGGTATATCCCCCTCTCACCATCCTCTTAGTGCTTTCAAACTTTGATAGATCAATACTCAACATATCATGAACAAGAAGCATCTAGTTCATACAAATTAGCTCTGCCACCTATTACAATGTCTCTAAAAGATGCACCACCAACAACTCTCCTATAACTTGCTTTTGGTCGTAAGCATTCTTATGATTCACTAGATCCTCAAGTTGGAACCTCAATCTTAGATGTAACTTTGAGGATGATAAATCACATGAGATTTAGAATATGCTAAAGTCATGTTAGGTAATGGCAGAATTCCAAAGGTAGAGACAGTCTTAAATGGAATCCTTCCACATCCAGATAGGGTTGTTCAGTTCATTGTATGAGAATGCTACAAGATATTGGCCAATCAATCAGTTCTGGACTACATCCCATTTAGTATGGATATGTAAATCAAAAATTAAGATTCATGCCTTCATGTGGCTTCTTATGCATGGAAGACAATTTACAAAGTGTTTTAGGAGTAAATGAGCTAGTGCCACAGACCTATTATGCATCCAATGTAACCAAGTGCAAGAAGACATTGATCTTTTTTTGAGTAATGAAGGCATTGATCAATACTCTTCGATTGTCCAATGATAGATAATGTTTGGAGGCAAGTTACCTAACAGACCATTCAAGATGGCATCTCAGCAAACTCATATGATGGTCTTATAGCACAGTATGGTACTTGGCTCAAAGGCAAGCTCTCATACACAAAGCACGGTCATTTAAAACATGCATGCAATTTGTTGGGACATTTGAACATTTCACAATGACGCTATCAAAAACCATATGGTCAATAATGGGGAGATCATTTTTCAAGTTGTCATTTCTTGTTCATTAGGGGCTTAACCTTTTGTTTGTACAAGGTTTGAAGGGTTCTTTCCTATAGGGTAATGATCATCTTGATCAATACCTAGCGCATACTTTTTCTTGCAGCTTATCATTTTTAGGAAACATCATTAAAAAAAGGGTGAAACCAAAGCATCAGCAATCGTGGGTTGGGTATTCTTTGTATCCACAAAGATCCACATGCTTAAAACAGGTTTCTAGGATTTTCCTTGAGTGAAAAAACATAGAAAGTAAACAAAAAAGACACCATCCTCTTCCTTTCCCAACAGCAGCTCCAACATTCAGTAGCCACCTGTGAACAAAACCAAGATTTCTACTTTTTGGCTAGTTTTCTCCCTACACAACAAGTTGATTTGTAAGGGAGGATTATTCTGGGAACTGCAAAATTTCTTTGTGATTTCCCAAGGCCAGCTAGCTATAGATTTTTGGAAATGTTATATATAAATTTGGGATCTCACTGTCCCTCAAAAAGTGAGATAAATAGATGGATTACAAAGATGACATTGGTCCTCTCCTCCGATGTGTCTGTATTTTGATAATTCATATGTTGATGTTTCACAGTTCCATTTTGGGCTTTCAAATTTAAAATTTCTCAGCTCAGATAAAGTATTCTTCAGTCACAATGGTAGAGTTGACAGGAAAATTCTTCTAAATGTTGTGATTACCTGTCAAGAGTTCCACTGATAACAAATGTTAGACCAGCTAAACAGTCAGCTGTACCCTCTGGGACTTCCTGCAAAAGGGACATTACAAGATACTCAAATACAGAGAGATAAAAACAATGTTATAATCAGATAATAGTCATCAAGGCCAAGAAATAAGGGAACACCATTGCATCATTGTGTTGTTCTAACTTCAAAGTCAGATTATATTTTGAGAGATAATAATCACAATACATCAACATCTGTTAAAATCAAACCATTAAATATGTTCTAATATCCATTTAATGCTGCTGTCTTGTTCTGAATATCATAAGCTCATGCCAGAAATCTTAATATGGCTGATAGGCACGTCATTTTGTTCCTTCATCTAGATTATTTTAGAGAATAAGCAATATTAATAAGTTCTTTTAAACACTTGTTGAGCCCCAATAGAGGCTTCCTCCCACCAACCCTTTTGTCATTAGATGTGATAGATTCCTCTTCCCTGAAGCCCAACTAATCACTGCTAACTTGTTCACAGGAGATTTCCACTCTTTGCCATCTGGATCAAGATTGAATATAAATTTTATTGAATTTAATTTTCTAAATAAATGTGATGGATACAGGGCTTTGCCTTACAATTTAAGATTCCAATTTTATATCTCCAAGCAGACTTGAAAAGACCACACTAAAGTTGATAGCCCACCATCAAAGTAAGATGTTACTAATCATCCTTTTTGCCCCTTCTCATTATTAAACAGAAAATTAATAGTATTCTGCAATAATTGATTATGAAAAGATATGATGGATACAAAATATGAAATACTGCAGGCTTTATTGGAAGCCCACCCCCAACATAAGACAAGGGTTGACCTTTTAGGCTTTCACTCATCCAAGGGCACCCACTTGGTAATGAATTTTATTTCCCATCTTGCAAAAACGCTTGCAAGGAAAACTGATGAGGTTACTTATACAAAAGCAATAAAAATAATATACCAAATGCTAACCTTCTCTCCCTTATGTGGAGGATCTTTCCTTTCACCAAAATTCATGAAACCACCTCTGCCACCACCTCTACCCCTTCCAGCAGCTGGTGCACCACTGGGTCCTCTACCACCTCTACCTCTACCTCTACCTCTACCTCCAGGCTTGACAGTAGATGAAACCATATTATCAGTAACATCCTCTTCATCATTGTCATCTATGTCCATAGAATCTTTGGCAGGTTCATTCTTCAATTTCTTTGCAGTCTTAGCCTCGGGACATCTTTTCTTTGGAGAGGGCATTACGAAATCCACATCATCATCTTCATCCTCATCTTTGTGCAGCTTCTTAGCAGAAGGACATTTAGAATCAGAATCAATAGCCTCATCATCCTTGTGGAGCTTTCTTTTAGACAGTGTTGTCTTCTCTTTGACTGGTTCTGAAGCTGAGGTAGCGAAGTACTTGCTAGTTTTAGTTCTCCTTGATCCATCCTGAGCATTACTTTCCTGCATTTTTTATTACATGAATGTATTTGTTATAATTCTATGGTTGGTGCACAGCAGACATGCACTAGCATCTGCAAAGAATATCGAAGCATATATGGATTGCAGAAAAATGGAAGAAAACAACGCGTACAAGAATAAGCTTTTGTGGATGATATCACTATAGCAACAGAATCATTCATATCATTTGTCAATAGAATGCTCACCATCTCGCTCTTCTATGTTTGCACTTACAAATAACCATAAAAAAACAAACAAACCCAAAAGAAAAACACCAAAAACAATACTACTAGACTACCACCGGTTGCGGTTTGGGAGCTGGTGGAGTTGGCTTCGCGGGAATATCCAGCTTCGCCTTGTTCGACGCGTTGCCATTCCCCTTATCGTGCTTCTTCATGAACCATTTCCTGATATCCGACTTCCCAGCACGAAAAAGAAAAACACCGCAGCAGCCTTTGTCAACCACAAAAACCAACAAAAAAGAAGAATAAACAATGAACAGAAAGCAGCAAAGCCATGTGTGCCCACCATTTCCAACAGAAAGGAGCGAACTTTCACCGATAATATGAATACCCTCCAGACGGAACAAACGAATGTTTCGAGATGAATGGGAAGGCGGAGGTAGAACCGGTGGAAGCTTGTTCGACACGCACGGTAGTGGAGGAGGGAAGGCAACGAAGAAAGGTTGGGGAAGTAGGGAGAAACGAAGGTAGAGAGGAGGGGGATTCGTCGAGCCCGCACTTCGAACGATCGCGCCGTCAAGCGTCACACGGTATCCGGGTCGCGGATCCTCGAGGATCCGGTGGATCTTCGAAAAGATCAACAACAAAATCCAACGATCCACGTACCTCCAAGCATTGCATTTTTTAGATATTTATTTATTTAAGATATAATCTTTATTAACTAAGTTTAAATTAATATATTACCAAACTTCTTCTATGATAAATTTTTTACATAGTTAAAAAAAGTCAACAATGTATCATTACTTGCTTTTTTCATAATCTTTGTGTTAAAACCTCAAATCACATATTTGTTGATTGCTTTATTACAAATAAAATTTAAACATTTCTCATGAGAAATGTTAGAACTCTTTTAAATGATAGCCTTATTGGATATATAGTCCTATTATAAAATATTGTTTTACACACAATCTTCACATGTGACATATTTTTCACATTTCCTTCGTTTAGAATTGTTAGAAACAATAATTTTTTTAGTAGACTTGTTAAAAATATTTTCTTAGTACTTAATAACATGACTAATCTTGTTTTGTTTTGATTAAAAAATTTTGTAGGTGATATTAAAGTTGATTTAATCTGATTGAACTGTGTATCTTTTGTGGGTGTTATAATCTGATTTAACGTATTAAAAAAAATTAATATTAATATATTTAAACTATAATATAAATATTTATAATATTTTTAGTTATAAATATTGCATCATTCATAGAATTTTGCTGTTGATGTTTATTAGTTTTTTTAAATTAAATAAGAAAATGTTGTGTAAGAAAAGCTCTGCCACGCCGCCATGCTTTGGTGCTGTGCATGAGATGAGCAATCCGACCACCGCCGTCGCGAACGCGGTGTGGGAGCAGATCACCTCCTCCCGTTCAGGTGAGTCCACCATCTCTCTCTCGCCCCCTATTGCCACTCCAACCACCACAATTTGATTCGACTCGACTTGTTTTCTTCCCCCCTCGAGAACAGCGTCAGACGAGCAACTCTCGATGTGAGTATGACTGCAATCGAGGTGATACACGCACGGAAGGGCAAAAGGTGGGATCTGTGAACTGTGTTTTCTGGTTTTTGGCTGACCCAGATTGTACTTCCTTTTCGGGAAGAACTTCGAGCGCGCGACCAAGATTGTCGACCAAGGTGGTGTGAGGAAGGTCTCCGGCACGCCTAGTGGAAGAAGTCTCTTCTTGGTAAATGCCCTTTTTCGGTTGCGAGTTTGTTGGGTGTTTCTGCTCGTTTTGAATTGAGAAGTGATGGGGGGTGCAGGTGGTGGGGGAATCGAGGAGGAAGGAGGAGTATCTTTGCTTTCCTGAGCACCATTGCACTTGCTATTCGTTCTTCTACGACGTTGTTAATCGAGGGGAACAACTCTGTGTATGCAACTTATGACGACCTTTTTTGGCTTTTAGTTTCTATTCCGCACTCCGTGTCGATGAATGGCAATTTTATTATAAATAATTGGATTGTTGTGTTAAGTTTCTCTTTTTGATTGTTTGTTTGAAGTGCAAGCATCAATTAGCTGCTCGGCTTGCAGAGGCGGTAGGAGCTCATGCAGAATTGACAGTTTCAGATGAACAATTAGCTATGATGCTTGCCAAGCTTTAACAACTTCATATCAAAAGTAGTGGCTTGCACATGCACGGCTATCAAGGTAATGGGATCTGGCCAACATCTTTTGATATTTGCTAGATGGTTGGTGCTTTGAATTCTGTAGGATATAAGGGTCTTCTTTTCTAAAAATGCCCCTGAATGGATTTATCGAATCATGTTAATTGATATCACTTCTCTCCTGTACTCCACAGTGCACTTCCTGATTTTATCTTAATGATTTTTTCTTGGTTACTAAAAAAAACTGGCTTTTAATCATAGTTCAGTGGATAAACTTTGGAATAGTGCCTGACTCACTGTAAAAAGTATGTTTTCCATTACAATTATCCAGAGTTTATTTTGATGGTTTGACTCTATCGTCAATTATAGCAAAAACATTCAGCACATTGATAATACTGATTTTATTCTGCAGTAGCATTAGAAAAGCCATTAAACAGCTCTAGTACTATTAAATCATTGAGGAAAGTGCCATGATAATGCTGCATTTTCCCCCCTTACAGATGAAGCTAATAAATCCAACCAACTTGTTTCACATTCTTCTGAATAATAGCAAAATAAACAAGGGGCGTTTGCTTGGCTTAGATGTTGGCAATAAATATATTGGTCTATCAGTATCAGATCCTTGCAACAAAATTGTATCACCCTTAAGGTATGGAATGTGCAGATTGTATTTTCATGGAGAAGCTTGCTATTAATGTAGACTTTTCTTTCAAAAAATTGAAAATGCAGTGTGTTGATTCGTACCAAGGAGAACATTGACTTGATGGCAGAAGATTTCAAAAAAATGGTAGCTTCCATTTCTTATATATATATATATATATATATGTATATGTATATGTATATGACCACTGTTTGACACAATAGCGGTTTTATTATTTTTGGAAATTTGGAGCAAATCAAATATCCAACAATGGTGTTTTTTAGGGTTGCTGATTTCATTTTTCATAGGCTTCCTTTTCGTGGTTATCACTATGTAGACATTATAATGATAAGATGATTAATATCTATTCTTTACGTTCAAAACAATTGTCTGATATTTTTATCTAGGATTTGAGTGTTGGGATTTTCATAGATACATATATATATTCTTCAGCTTAGGGAGAGTGTTGGAGATGTTATTAGTGATTATTGTTATATGGGCTATCAGATATCCATTTATTAGGATACTCTTATATTAACCATGTAAGCATGTCATTCTTGTTCAGCAATAATTTAATCTCTTCTTATCTCCCAACAGTAAAAATCCAAAAGTAATTTAATTCTGTGTCACACTGTTCACTTTAATAATTTATCAAATGCCTTGTATTTTTGCATGAACATGATGAACACGATGTTTTATTGGCTGGCACCTGTGGTTGTGCCATGTATGATCTTATTTAACTTCAGAACTAAATTGTTGATAAATGATAGCTCAATCTGGAAATCCTAATATGATGGGTATATTATGCTTGAGTATTAATATGTATTAAATTCCATTGTAATCCAACACGCAGGCTTCTGAAATTCCTTTGGTAGGTTTTGTTGTTGGACTACCGTTTGGCTTAAAGGGTTCAGTTAGTCCTGAGGTATACTTTTGCCTTACAACAGCTCTTTTAGCTTGCTATCATTGCTAAAATTTTGTCTCATGCAGGCTGTGCGTATCCGATGTTTTATTGATGATCTACGTAAAACACAAAAACTGGAGGGCCTGAACTATACATACTGGGACGAGAACTATACATCAAAGGTGGTTCCGTAACACATACTCATAATACTTTTCTATGAACTGAATCTCTGATTGCAACTGTTAATTTTCAGTGTGTTGAAGCACTTCTGAGTCCTTTAAATTTGAAGCCAGTGCACTATAAATCAACTTTAGACAAGTTTGCAGCTGTGGGAATTTTGCAGGTGACTTGGTGTAGCATATACCCTTTACAACTTTGTGTCAGCCTAATTAAACCTAATTATGGAAGGGATGATATGTAGTGTTTCTCATAGGATACATAGCAGAAATATACAATTTTTTAGTGTTAAGAACATTCTCTGGCCATATGTGCACAAACCTAATGAAGTTTATTGTTGCCTTGCTGGACTATATATACTCAGAAAGCGCCTAACTTTCCTTGCATCTAAATTTATAATTGATTTTGTAGTTCTGGTATATTTCCAGGGTTTTCTTGACTGCATGCACAAGGAAATGAAAATGGAAGTTGCTAAAGGGGAAGAATAGTGCTTCATTTTTACCAGCATCATGGGCGTTAAGAGTAATGTTCATGTTCTTCTCCTTGTCTCTGAAGTTGTAATGACAGGTAATTATGCCAAGAAATGTTATATGCTTCAGCAATATTTCCCTTGGATAGAGTGAGTTTGGCATAATTTTTTGGGTTTCTTTCAGACTTAAGATGTTGTAAAAGCCACATATGGTCAAAAGCTGATCCCAATTGTAAGATAAAGTTAAAAACATTGCCATTATCGAAAAAATGTAGGACAAGGGCATGACTTGTGAGAGGGTTCAAAAATTCCATTGCCCTCTATTCACATACACTGTTTTAGTTTCTTGGAAACGTATACATTTCCATTATCCTTCATTCATTTATAGTTTTTAGGGCTTTTTTCTCTTGTTCGCTTTTGCCATTTCTCAGTGATGTGTCCATACTAAAAGCTATGGGAACAAACCATAGAATTCAGCTGTCATTCACATCATCTGATATTATTCCGGAATTTTCAATTTTTTCTTTTTCAGTTGATGCAGTATTTTGTTATTCTTATTTTTTAAAATTTTCTGAAATTTCTGTTATATATTAATCAAAATATTGATATTATTTTGATCTACTGTATTATAGTAACTTCGCCGTCCATAGACCTTTTCATGAGCGTCACGATTATCTTTTGCAATATTTATCTTACCATTTAGTCAAAAACCACTTTAGTATTTGTAATATACTTTACTTTATTTAGAATTTTAACTAATATATATATATATACACACGTAATTTGCTCTATTTTTGGTGTGATTTGTGCCAGACATGATATCTACGTTAATAATAGGTCTGTATTTCATCCATTACCATTGTTTACCTTCAGGATGGAAAACCGAGTACGATAACAGATTCAGTATTGATGATTATTTTCTTCCTTTTTTTCAGAAGTGGTTGGATGATCATTTTCAATTACAAATTTCATAGGCTGAACAATTAAGATTAAAAAATCATAAGACCCATAGAAAATAACACCACCCACATGGAGCTGCTGAAATTAATAATGATGACACCCACGTGGATACCATACACACCCGATTTGTAGTTATAAATGATTAATTGTGGATACCATTGTAAGTAGCTATATCTTTCTACATATGGTTATCATAGAATGTTCAATATATTTATCAGTTTCAATAATCAGGTACAATTACGATCGAAACCACACCGATGGAGATTTTTTTTTCGATAACGATAAAACTTTAGTCTAGATTTGAGCCTAAAACCTTTTCGTGAACCAGTGACAATTTCTTGACTCAGAATCATATTTCCGTATCAAGCAGAAAAAATCAGCGCCCTATGGATTTCCTGGAATCTTAACTCTCAAATCCGTAGTTTAAAGAAAATGCCTGTAACATTTTACCCTTTTTGTTACGATATTCACAACTGTGGGTGATCTAGCCTGTTCGATTTCTGGGTGATGCAATTCTAAATGATACAGGAAAGCATGACTAGTACCGGCTCTGCAGTGTAAAGCGATTGCATCAGTTCATTCTCAATAAAAAGATTCACGTTACACAAAACACAACCCACTATTTTACACGGATAATTGAGCTTACTTTTTGTTTTATTATGGCTCTCTGCGTCTGTAGTGAGGCTTACATCTTCAACTTGATTGTTGATTTGGGTCTCTGAATTAAAACACAAGTTTTTCTGTTTCATGACTGACGACAGGAAGCCTCTCGCATATCTGGCTTGGATCGCTGAATGCTGCAGAATCAGCAGGAAGACCAGTCTGCATAAGCAACAAATGGGATCAAAATACTAGCAATAATACAAGTGACAACAACTGAAAACCTTCATGCAATGGATAACAGAATATAAAGATCAATATGAATCTAGTTCCAATGGATGGCAAATTAGAACTACTTACTGAAACGAATAATTTCAATTTGGGAGACTGAATATACGTTGGAATGAGGCTACTACTGGTTTGTTTATTCAACAGATATGCCCATAATCTGCCGTACGTAATCTTATGTAGTTAATAACTTAATACGGACACATCTACAGCCAGTATAAAGAGGTTTTCAAGAGAGGCAACCGTAACATGAGGGAAATATTGTCTAAACTAAAGTTAATGAAAACTGAAATTAATTCATTGCAAGGTGACGACAAATTGGTTTTCACAGAATACACTACTTTTGCCCAGATCATTTCTGGCAGTAATACTAGTATGCATCTAAGATAATCATATATGGAAGTCGGCTTCTAGCAAAATTTGTGATGCAGAACCATCCAGACACAAAAACATCACAAACAGCAGCTCAAAAATGCATACAGAAACTAGATTAAAGTTATATGGCATACATATCTTCGTAGAATGCTTTTGAGAAATGGAGTTTCAATTACCATGGATAAACTTTGAAATGTGGCTTCTCTCCGCATGCTCTCACGCAGAACTACGGGTTTAGCATTCTGATCATTCCCAAAGGCACAGTACATTCTTGTATCTCTCAATCTCATTATTGCTCCATCAACTCTAAGCTGGAACAAAGCTATATTAGCAGACCATAGAAATAGCTAAAAAGAATTATATATAGTCAACAAAAAACTTGGGAGAACATGAATAGTGATCATAAGGGTGCAAATTGGATTGAGAATTGAAATGCATGGATCAAGCTAGAAGGTGTATGTTGGTTTATGATTTCATTGCAATTTCTGACCTGAGTTTTTTGAAGGTTAAAAGCTCAAGCCAACCAAATCCAACCTGACAAAGCACGTTACACAACACAAAGGTTTGGTCCATGGGTTTAGTTGAAAGACTAAAGCCCAATAAATCTTTTCTTTGATTGTATTAATGTTTAGGATTCCTTGAATAGTGTGTGCTCCTGCTTAGTTTTTGGAGCAGCATGAAATGAATAAATTAAAAGCAAGAAAACATGGGCGCCTGCACAAGCCATAGGCAAACTAGAACATCAAAACAAAACAACCTATATAGATTTCAAAAGGAAACACAACTCTAAAGGCTCTCCTCTTATACTCCTCATATGGTTACAAGGGACTCGAGCCAAGCCACACAGTCCGCAACATTAGAAAGGTCATTATGGGCTCTCCAACTTCTAGATCACTCAACTACACAACCTACAGTCTTGGATGTGAGATACTACTCATAGCTTATATTCCAAAAAACCTTAATCCTTTTTAACCACCTACACCACCATATGGCACGAGGAATGATCATTCATAAGTTCTGTCAAACACTAACTAAGACACCTCTACTCATGTACCTCTCCCAAAAGGTAGACATGTTGAAGCCCCATCAGAGATCACCATCCATGACGAAACAAGATGCAAAGAAAAAGTATCAAATGCTTCCCTCCAACTAGTAACAAAATTGGTAAACACTTGCAAATTGGAATCCCCTCCTTAATAGCATCAATTCTATAGGAATACCATCAAGTCAAAGCTACAATGCAAAAATTTGGATCTTCGTTAGGATCCAATTCATCCAAATAATATTTGTTGCTCCAATTTTTACACTACCATAAGTTAGGTCTCTATAAAGAGAACCTAAAATGCAGGATTCCTTCACCATCATTAACTCCTTGCCGTAAGTGTTGAAGAGACTAGTGGTGAGCCCTAAGTAAGCAAGCACCTCATACTATCTCTGCCTCAGAACTGTTGCACAGACCAGAAATTTCTCCCTAGTTATGGACTAGAATTTCTTGTACAACATCCCTTAATAAGGGCTAAGCTTGAGAGTTATCATTGGTCCCTATTTTATTGTTCATGCTGCTCTTACTCTAAGGACAATAATTGAATTACTATAAGTCATGAATATTGAAAAAAATCAAATTACTTATTGATATTGCCTAGATTCATGCAAAATTGACATCTTTATCATATGTTGATAAATGTCCAAAATAAAGATCAGATTAGCCCAACCAGCAATTGTGTTGGGTTAATTTGGTATTGTTTGACTTTTAGCCCACATATGCCACTAGTTGGGTTTGAGTTGATTATCCATTGAATATGTTGTTGGATTAGATTTTGAAGATGTCGGTATATAAAAGGGTTTGATAAGGTTTTTACAATCCCAATCTAACTCCTTGAAGAGGCCATCCAACCTAACCCATATCCCACGAGAGTGAAGTGATACAAACCAATCCAACTCAATAAGTATGTGGGTTAATTATTAATTTAATGTTGTTAAACATAAATAATATTGCAGAACTGTTTTGTTTCTGAGGAGCCAAGAGAATGTCCCTTCTTTCTCTCCTTGCTCTACTTTCCTGAGATTCAAAATGATAGAATTCTGTTCTCCATCTTCTTGCCACATGAATTCCTGAAATAAAAGCACGTGCTTCTTTTTCCACTATATCCTACACTATCTATATGTAAAATATATTTATTATTTACATGGATTTTCATAGATTATAATTTGGTAAGTTATGGGTTAGAGCTAAGTAAATGTTTATGGGTCTAACCCACAAATTACATAAAACATGTTAGGTTGGTTGCATTAGGTTAAACCTAACCCGAAACACATGCAAAAGCTTCGGAAAGATATTTCAACCTATTCCAAACCCAACATATACATATATTTCAGATAGTTCTGGGTTGTGTAGAGTGAGCCAACCCAATCTACACTACTGCCCATGATTAGTTTAAAGATGCTGGTAACGTATGTACTGCAAAAATGGATTATTTGTGTATTATGTTAAGAAGCAGAGTCCACAAGAATTTCGCATATGAATGAATATGATGCCAGAATTCAAAATTGATAGCTTAACTAGACAAGTGGCTTACCCAAAAGCGAAGAAGAAGAAACCAACAGCTTGGCATTACCCTCTGCAAGAATAAATAGCAAAAAAAAAATCCATCTTATGTATACATATTAAGCTAAAAATGATTTCTGTAACTCAAAATTTTACCACTTTCACAGTTAAAAGAGAAACTCCATTGTCAGCCAACTCATCCTCGTATAGAACTACCTGCATATGCATGTACTTTAAATTAACCAGGAAAAACTGATGCAGCTTCTTATAAAAAGAACTCTGAAAAAGTCAAATATATATACCTCGTCATAAAAGAGTATAGTTTCTCTTAGTGCTGGTGCATTTAGATCAAGTTGTTGATCACAGTTTTCCCATCTCAATCGGTAATTCATATCTTCAGTTGCACTCTGATAAAAAAAAAGACGTCAGCCCAAAAACATTTGAGTATATCCAGGTTAGATTGGAAAAACTGCAAACTAATTATATCAAGGAGTTAATTTTATGCATGCAACATTCACCTGCATCGGGTAAGGCCTTTCTTTTGTTTTACCCACAGACACAAAAAGAAACTCATACTTCATTTTTTGTCAAATAAGAAATGAAAAGCATATTGCCATGTCTAGAACTAAAATTTGCAAATCAATCCACAAAGTAATGATGCACTCCATTAGATAATGCACAAGTAGATTAAAATTGAATACATGGAGCATAAACTTAACTGTATTAACATCAATAATGAAGACAAATTTACAAGGTCACCCAAACTAGGAAATCCAAAGTAAACAATTAAGGAATGGATCAATGGAGTGCACCAGTTGAGGATAAAATGAGAGAATCTTATTAAATGGATTCTCATGCCCAAAGAAGACCGGTAGGTGTGCTTGTAAGAAGGGAAGGATTAATGAAGTGGATGAAAATGAAAAGGAGAAATCTATTCATGAACAATGTCTTTATCCCATAATATAGGATCAGTAGCATGAAGTAACAAAGTATAATTTAGTTTAAAATTATAATTATAGAGAGGGAACAAAGTAGCACAATCTACTCAATTTTCACCACACATGTCAATACTGTTTGTTTCATAGTACAATTATATCACTAATTCACTATAATCTTATATTTGCACCCTCTATAATTTGAAACAGACAGAGCCTATGTCATCAACAAACAATATACAACAAGGTATATAGAAAAAGCATAAAAAGACTTGAGATTGCATAACTCAATGAAAAATTTAGTTATGAATAAAAAATAAATGAAAAAAGGGTTTATGATGTTGAGTCTAGATAATAGGAATAAGGCTTGATTAAATTTCCATGAAAATCATGTCCATTATGATGTACTCAAGCAAATATGCAGAAACTGAATCAGAAAACAAGTTACAGAATGACAATTGGTATGTAAAAATCTATGCAACAAAATTTCATAGAGTTTTACAGAAAGACAACAGTGAACAATGACACGCAACATGAACAAAAAATGCAAAAATAAAGAAAATACTATATTTCAGAGAAGAAATCAGCATACCTCAAAATGTCGTTCAATCATCTCACTACCAAGATATGGTGTAGTGAATGTGTAATCATAATCAAGTATCACTTGCTGTGAAGGATTGCTGCAGAGATTTATCAGAACACAAAGTGCATTAGTTTCAACTCTTGTGCCTCTGCAGTTCTCTACTTGGGAGATGTGAAAGGACACAAAATAGAAAAAATTAATAATAAAAAAATCAAAGTACAGACTGCAGTCAGACATTTAAGAGAGCATTCTGCTCATGACAGAGAAATAATATTAAAGGCTGTGGTCAACTATATGTTAAAATTTGATGCACATATAAAGCACGTGCACCCTGATAAAATGACAAATATCAGCAAATAATCATTAGTGGTCACCACAATTCCAAATAATTGAAGTTGGATATCCTGAATGTTGTATGTTAAATTACCAATGAGAAGTGCCAATATTGTTGGACACAACATCCCACAGATACAGCATTCTTAACTCAAACAGCTGCTTGGCCTGTTGAACACATCTGACATGCATTTTTTATCTGTATGCTCGGGATTTTTTAGATTCATAAAACTGTAGCACTTGGGCTTCTTTAAATTGTCAAAAAAGAATTATTTAGTTTCCATCTCTCAAGTGCTAACCACCTCTAAATCCTGTCCCTAAGACTGTAATTTGCCATAGAAACAATGGTGTAGGTACTGTTTCTGTTTAATCCTCATTTGACAAGCTCTTAGGCTACTTTAAATTGCCAAAGAAGAATTACTTTTTCCTGTCTCTGAAGTGCTTACCACCTCTAAACCCTGTCCCTAATACTGTAATTTGCTACAAAAAATAATGGTGCAGATACTGCTTCTTTTTAATCCTCATTGCACCCTCTATCTTCTATCATTCTACTCTGATGTTTATAAGTTTTGTTTCATTTTTAGAAATATTTACAAATTATCACCATAAAATACTTATTCGTTAGTCTCTCTGACTTGAGTGATTTCAACAATAGTGTTTAGCATGGTGGAAGGAATAGAGACAGGAAGGTCGACGCATGGGAGTGGTGGAGGAAGGAAAAGATGGTGGTGGTAGGATTGGGAAATATATTGAGTGTAAGTGGTAAATTGGTGGGCAAAAGAGGAGGTAAACAAGACATTTCACACTGCTGTGTATTTCTTCTTATATAGTGGTTGTTGGAATAAACCACAGTTCAACTATCATGAACCAGGAATGGGGGTAGGTTCAAATAAGTTGTAAGGTGAGTTCGTTGAGAAGCTTCCAAATTGTGGTTGGGCTCGTTTATGATTGTCTGATGCATATAGATAGTTAGAATGAGGAGGAAGACACTGAAGCATTGAATCTCACTTCTTGGTTCAAAGTTTTCCTTCAATTCCTACACCACTCTCATTGTTGCTCCCTTTCAGTTATCACCAACATAGCACTCTAGCATGAGCAAGGTGGAGTCAACCAAGTGCAACTGCTAGTTCCCTGGTGCACAGATTGGACCAGACCAGAACAGTACAATTGGCCAAGAGGCTAGCCCAACATAATCCACAAGCATGTTTTTCTCATGTTGTGTTGCATTATGCTTGTACCATGCTTCATGTTCGTGCTCAAACTTCATCCTCGTGGTTTGGCTTATTTCATATCTATGCTTATGATTTGTTCTTAATCACATAAAATGGTAAATGAAGACAAAGGCAATAAGCCCAAGCAGTGAGTGGTGTGTCTCACTATCTACCCTATATCCTTATTAGTCAATATCATACAAGTACTGGTACAAATATCGAGATATATATAGGTATCATTGGCAAAACCCTTTGAAAAAAACAAAATTGGATTTTATCTAACAAACAAGTATGAGGAACTTCATCATTTTGCATATAAACCTCAGATCAGAAGGGTTAATGCAACAGTAAAGTGCACATATGTGACATTTTGTTTAAAGAGGAACTTACAAATAAAACAAACATTTGACAAATAAATACCTTCTAAATTTCCATTTTGCTGCAGCCGGCACCTCAACTGGTGGCAATGATTCCCTCTTCCACCCCTCAAGTGCATCAAATGCATTAAAGTGTAATTTTATGCCAGATTTCTCATGGAAAAGAGATAAAAAGCTCTCCCCAAAAACCATTTCAGGTAGGTGGGACGTTCCAAGCTTTTCTACCCACCTGCAAATAATTATAGTCAACTCTCAATAAAAGATGTTTGCAGATATTTAATTTTCCCAAAAAAATAAAGTCAGCCTTTTTGAACATATAGGTAAATATTTAAGATCTTATCATATTAGAGCATGATGAACATAATTTTTAAGTTCTAACCTTTCCAGAACTCAACAGAAAAAAGAACTGGATAATTTTATTTTTGAAAGGCTCCATGCTGAATTATTGATAAAATACATGTCAATCTGTGGAAACAAAACAAGCAATAACACACTCAATGGAATAATGTCCCTAGAACAAATTGAAAAACTGAAAGAAAAAGAAAATAGGAACAGAAGCACAAGATTTACAATGTTAATGTTTTTTTGATAATGGTAGTGTCTTGGACTTGAAACTAAGATCTCTTCCTTCACAATAAAATCAAAAACTATGTTATCCTGCTATCGATTCACATGTTCATGTCAATTGATTTAATTATCTATACTATCAAATGCCACTAGATATACTCCTTCATGGGCTGCTTAATTGTGTACAGACTGTAGGACAAAGCACAAAAGTTGGAACTAATGATTCAAACTGTCAGATACGAAGTGTAGGTGACTGCATCCTGGGATTGTTGAAGGGAAATTTCAACATCCGTTATCCATGTTGTATTTTTATGTATTACAACAACATTTACCATGTCCATGTGATATAATTCTTTTATGATAGAATCATCATCAGAGGCAGTAGTTATTTTCTAACCAATATCCCTCTCCTGAAACATCGAGTATTACCCTTGTGCAAAGGCATCGATATTTTAAATTCCGTGTAGACTATAAATATCCATAAAACTACATGCTTGACAAAGTAAGATCAACTCAGAACAGACGCAGACCCCTGAACAACAAAGCTGCATTTAAAAATTTTACAGGAAAAAGACATCAAAGTCGGGAAGTCTAAGAAATGCTCGATTCCACGACACGAATCAGAGTGACTATTAATTCAATAGATAAATGGAAACAGAGCTCACTCTTCGCGCGCCAGAGAGCGGAGAATAGAAGCGTTGCAAGACTCGATGACCCAGCCTTTGATACGCAACCCCCGCCGCCCGTCTGGAAGCCGATCCGCCCCCGTGGACCGCAGTACACGCTCCTCTTCGCTATGTCCATCGCCCGCGCCGCTCTCCTGCTTCCCCGCCGCCATCGTTTTTGCTTCTCGGGATTTCCCCGTGCCGTGAACTATATTAAGCTCGCGCATTCAACCGAGACCCGGTCGTGACAGAGGCACGGTTTATCTACCAGCATGTGGTGAAGTTACCGAGCAATTGCATAACGAGACGGGTTTATGTTTTCTTTTCGAGAATTCCAACCAATGAGACAGATTTCGTTATTTTGATATACGGTAATGTACGAGACAAGTTTATATTTATTGTTAAAAAAAATAAACATCTTTTTTTTAAAAAAGGTGATTTTATTTTTATAGTTTCTTATTACAATATATTTTTCCATTAAAAATTGACAATCTTTATACTTTTTCCACCATCCTAGAACCGTATATGCAATGGATTTGTATCTATCATTCATCCTGCCTACTTTAATACAAGTAAATATTTGAATTTTTACATTATTATATGTTTATGTTAATAAAAATTGTTCGTGTCTGATAATCATGTTTTGCAAGATTGGTTCATGGACGCATTAGGCAATGAAATTAAAAAACGTGTAATAATTATTTTTACCGACTAGTTTGTTCTCTTTTATAGAAGGTAGAAAATTTATTCTATCAAAAACGTATTCATCAAATGTTCCCTCGCCCAGTCTCCCCCATGGTTTTTTTTTGCCAATGTAATGTAAATTGTAAAGCAATAATATTGCTTTCCAGGTGGTAACATATTTTCCAGATTGCATTCATTGTTGTCTGCAGTTGACAATTGGTGGACATAATTTGAAAAGATTTACTCAAATATGACGATTGTGATGCACATTACTGCCATCAGATGGTAACAAACTCAATCCTGCATAGACTTACCATGATTTGAGAGTATAATAGTTGAGACCTCCAAAGATTATACCATTCAGTGGAAAGAAAAAAAAAGCGTTATTAGTGAATAATGCTGCGACACTTTGAGATGGTATTAAATTCAAACATGTACGTATATGCTCAAATCCCAGGAGTGTCAAAAGTATGTTCCATAATTCAGCTTCCAATGAAATTACAAGATATTCACAAAGAAAATATCGCCTGCTATATATTGAGAATCAATTCAACAATTACAGCTTTAATGTATCACGAGATTCACGCCGTGTGTACATCCAATACTTGATACTGTTTCACACCTAGTTGGAAAGCTTTGGCAAAGGAGAAACTCAAAATTGTGATGAGATGATTGCTTGGCAATGCAGGAAATAAATGACATCGAACTTCCAGATCACTTATAATCTGCAAATTTCCAATTTGATTTTGTATAATCAGACCGCATAAGAAAAGAATGCAGTTAATCAAAAAACAAATGAATACAGTTTGCTTAAAAGCTTATCGATCTTACCAAAAATCTAGCAGATTCTATTGTTGATAGTGATGTTCAAAATATGTAGCTGGTATATCAGAGGGTGAAGACAACATAGACACGAACTTGAACTGTGCCAGGAAATTACAATAAGTATCAGACTTTAAACTAATTTTGAGCAGCAAGTAATGCTGACAAAAAAGCAGAAACTTACTTTGTGCTGCTTGTACTTGTCTCTAATTGCGGTTAACGTAGAGCTTTGGTTCAACTGCATTTTGTGCATTATGTTGACGCATTCCCATATATCAGATGCTTTATAATTTGAGCATCGGTAGAGAGCAGAATTCTGTGAACAAGTTAAACACAATACTAACTCAGAATAAAAATAACGAACAAAACACAACAGAAAGAAAAAGCATAGTTAAACAATGTAACCATGTTCATACCCAAGGATTAGTATTTGGATTTAGAGTGAATTTTGCAAGGAAAACGGCAGATGCAGCAACCAAGGACGGTAGAAATCGCACACATTTATAATCTAGTAAGCTTAGTTCAGCAAGATAGCAGCTCAAAAACTCCAACTTCAAACACGGGTTCTGCAAGTCAAATGTGCAATCTTTAATCAGTTTACACGGTCACAAACCAAGAAAGAGCCAAGTAGTAATCGCAGCAAAACGCTAAACAACAACAAAAATGAAGAATTGCGAAGTAACAGAGAAGAATCTTACATGGGACTCGGCGTGCCCAGCCCTGATATATCTCCTGACCAGGGAAAAAAAACAAAACGCAATGATTAAGTTCAATGGGCTAATAAATGTCGACCAATCTCGTAAACAGCAGAGATGAAAGTGTTCATTCACAGTGTCTCACTTCCGACTGCTTTCCAGTGTCGAGTACATACACACATTCCAATGCATGGAAGCGGTAAAACCATAAAACTAAAGAAACAGATGTGGAAAAGATTACAAACAGCGAACTCACCAGAGAAACGTCCTGGTGGTGGGACTTCCCAGCTCCCACTTCAGAAACTTCAGCACATCACTCTCCATTTCAGCAACCTGCAACCATTCCTCGAATAATTACTTCAAAAACAACTATTGTCCAACGCCAAAACAAAAAAAACAGGAAGAATACTAGAATGATATGCGCACCTCCTTCTTTGTGTAAGTATTATCCGTTATGTAACAGAAATCCTCGGTATTAGGGGGGCTGATTTCCTCATACTTCCTAGAAACCCAAGCGAACGCATAAGAAACAAAGAGAAAATGAACAAAACAAACAACTAAATGTCGCAAAGTTAGATGGGAGGAGTCACATACGATGCGACGAGCATAGAAGACACCCCAAGCAACTGAAGCCGCTGCCTATTGATTTGTTGTTCCGATAGGAATCTATCAATGTACGAGACTGTCAGATAGAGCGTGTTCGACGACAACTTGTACTCCTCGGCAACCTCCACTAACCAATCCACGAGAACCGCCCTCATGTTCGCCGTCACGTCCTTTTGCACCATCTCCATATAGTTCGCCTTCGGTCTCCTCCTCTCTTGCATCTGGTGAAGCCAAAGAATAGATCAAGAACAAGAACCACAACCCCCGACAAAATTCGAAAGCGTAAACCAGCACCGTAGTCCTCACCTCCAGTTCGCGTAGGTAGCTGTTGATATCGGTGACATCGCCATCGCAGACAAGAAGCTCCGGATCTGACGAGGAAGGGGAGGGCGAATCCGCAGTAAGCTTCTCCACCGCCATCGGCCGCTGCTCCTTCCTCCCCCGACTCCTCGACTTAGCGGGGGTAGCAACATGGCAGACATTGGAGTTAAACACGTGCGTGATATCCCCAAGGGCGACTCTCTTCCTCTTCGCCGGCGGCGGGGCGATCGTCCCCGCCGTAGCAATTGCACCTTCTCCTTCGGCCGACATCGCCGCTGCTGCCGCCCTCTTCTTGGCTGCACGGGTGACGCGGACGGAGTTCTCCATCTCCGCCACCACGGGAAGAACGAGCACCAGGATTCCAGCGTCGGAGGAGGGATTGGCCGGGATTTAATGGGGGGAGAGAAGGCGGGGAAACCAGGGGTTTCGAAAAGCACCAGTGCCGCGAATCCGACGGGGTTTGGAATTGGGTGGAGGCATTTGACATTTCCCTTGCCCTTTTTTTCCCAAAAAGGCCGTGGCGTGTGGTCTTTCGAGCCGGGAAGCGAAAAAATATGTCCAGCGTTTTGGGCGTGGTGCGGAAAAGTACGCGCGCGCTCGATTTGGGTTCGGCCGTGGGCGAGACCGCGCGAGACGAGGGATCCGAATTTTGTAATTGATTAAAATAATATTCAGATATCTATCTATTTTTTAAAATTAAAATATAATTAGTTATTTTTAGCACAGATACGATGTTATGAAAACTTGTTGATAGTTATGGAGCTTTGTCGGTGTATAAAATTGGCAATCTCTAATGTTGCTCTAATCATTTTAATCTTTCTGTTGAGCCGCTTGGATTTCTCGCTCGGCAAGAGAGGGATCCAAGCGACGATCTTCGGGTCCACTTGAAACCTCGTGAGTCTTGTTCTACCGTACGATTGTCATGTTGATTTGATCGTACGGATGTCGAGTGCAGTCAGACTTCGATTATCTAGGCAACATAATTAATCTTCACGAAATATAAATATCAGAATAAATGTTTAAGATCTGTCGTGCTTCTCCTAAGCATCGGAAGAAACGCGATTGCAGAGACTAGCATTATTTATTGTTGTATAAACGGAGAATTTAAGTAGCAAACAGGCGATCAACATCTCAACTAGACACTAGTGTTATTCTTTCCTTATTCTTTTTTTAATTAATCCAACGCCAATATATATTTCGCCATCCTCGTCCGAAATCTCATTGTCTCTTCAGTTCCACCACCGTTTCTTCCCGCCAAGGTAGTGAATTTAAACGAGAGTACATTTTCACGGCCCTTTTAACCTAGATATTTAAAATATTATATTAAATTTTATTTTAATACACTACTTACTTTATTTATAAAAAAAATAAGAATATCATCGATTATATGATTTACAATATTAACAAGTACAGATAAAAATAAATTATATAATTGACTCTACAACAACAAGTAAATCATGTAATTTACCATGACGACAGATGTAACAGTCGAAGCAGGTAAAAGTCTTGCATGGAAAAAGAAAAAATTTACACGTAAAACAATTGTGTACGCGTACGACCGACAACTTTTGCCAAAAAGGAATAAAACCTACGTATAAAGAAACCTGTAAGTAATCATTTCTGTAAAATAAGAAAAAGACGTATGTGATTTTATTATCTTTATTATTTAATAAATATATTTATAATGTTTGATTATTGTTTACACAAAAATATTTACATAGTCTATTTGTACATTTTTTTGTTAGGAACAAATGACGAGAAATGTTAAAGAAATGAAAATAATAATATATAATAAGTCAGAAATATAAAGTCGTCTGTGTATTAAATAAAATGATCGAAAATGAAAATTGAGATGTTTTATAATTATAAGGAATGTATTATTTAATAATTTTTATAAAAATTCTTAAATAATAAATTGACAAAAATTACTACTAATTTGATAAAAATGATAGGAAATTAAATTTTTAATAATTTTTAAAAAATTTAAAAAATATTATATTTGAAAAGTAATATTTTAATTATTATAGTATATATTAACATTTCATTAAATATAAATGTAACATGTGAAATAAGATATTTATAATTAACATAAACAACATTTTTCATTATAAACCAAATTTTTTCATAAATAATATGTTAATGTATTGTTTAATATTATTAAGTTGTGTTTGAATTAATGTTACTTATTTAACATACTATTAAGTTGCTAAATATGTTAATGTATTATTTATTCTTATAACATTAACGTTATTATATTTTAATGTATTATAATCTACTATCATTCTTACACATTATTTTTAATTTCAGTCTATTATAATTATAATATGCTATTATTTATTTATTATTATAATCATACCTATTGATATTAAGTTAATGTCACTAATTATTTTAATATATTATAAGTCTATATCTTTTTTGTCATTTTCGAAAAAATAAAATGAAAAACGATGAAAAATATTTTTTTATATAAAAAGAAAGAATAAGAAATCATCTCATCTTATTTTTATTTATACGAATATAAGAAATATTTTTTCCCTTATTTTTCATTATTTCTCGATCTACAAACCCTCTCAAGATTCTGTTTTAAGAAAATATACTGAAATTAATAAAAAAGGAAACCCGATTGGGATTGTCGGGTACAGGGGTCGAAATCCAAACTCACCTCGTACTCGGATCCAACCTCTCATCCATGGCGATCATTCGGTACGCCGCCTCGCTCGCCGACGTGGCGACCAGAGTACACGCAGGCGTAGTCGACTACCACCGCTGCAACCATCTCCGTCGTCAACGCGGACGAACGCCAGGGTCAGTTATCCTTCTTCTCCATTCTTATCCCTTCCGTAGTCTGGATCAAACATTACCATTTGATTAAGGAGCATTTTGTTTCTTCGGCATTCCACACGAACAGTATCAGACCAGCTTCCATTTCCATGCGAATCACCCATTTCTGCATCCATCACATCTAGTTTACCGCATGAAACATGAAAATTTGAAAACTTTGCACCTGTTTTGGATGTCGAAATGACCAGGATGGTTGGGGGTTAGAAAAAGGTCGATGTCTTCCTTGTTTTGGTAATGAATTCTGTAAATTGTTTCCTGGATTTCTAGGTAGCAGGATAATAAAAGAGAGAAGCATTTGCCTTCGAGGCATCACACGGCCAGTGCTTCTCGCTGAACACTACGCATCCCTGTGTTAACTTGTTTCAGTGAGATGTAACTTTATCTCGCAAATTCTTCTACATATTGTATATTTTACTAATTCGGTGAATGTTCTCGTTTCAGCTTAATAGATATGGCTGCTAGATTCTGTAAGTGGTAATTATTTCAAATAATTATCATGAGTACAGCTCCTTTCTTTTATTTGTATCGGAAGAGGTCCAATAGAAATTGGCGTTAGCTTTTCAATGTCCCGGACATTACTTCCCAAGCATGTAGCAAGCGTGATTAAATACCAGAAAGACCCTCTCAGGGCTCTTGAGATGTTCAATGCAACTTCGAAGGATGATGGGTTCAGGCATACCATTTCCACCTACAGGTGTATGGTGGACAAGCTTGGTACCCATGGTAAGTTTGATGAGATGGAGAATATCCTCTCAGAGATGAGAATGAGTATTGATAATTGTATGGTGGAAGGAATTTACATCAGTGCCATGAGGAGCTATGGTAGGAGCGGAAAGATTCAGAAAGCTGTCGATGTTTTTGAAAAAATGGACTTCTTTGGCTGTGAACCTACCATTACGTCTTATAACACCATCATGAATGTATTAGTTCAGAACAGATATTATGATCAAGCTCATAAGGTGTATCTAAGGATGCTTAATAAAGGAATTTCTCCTGATGTATGCACTTTTACGATTAGGATTAAGTCTTTTTGCAGAACTAGTAGGCCTGATGTAGCCTTGAGGCTTCTTCAAATAATGTACGAGAGAGGTTATGATCTCAATGCTACTGTTTATTCCACGGTGATTTTTGGTCTATACAAAGATGAGCATCGAAGTGCTGCTAGTAATCTGTTTGATGATATGCTTCAGAAAGACTTGCTGCCCGATACAATTACATTCAATAAACTCATTCATTTGCTTTGTGATAGAGGTGATATTGTAGAAACCAATAGGCTTCTTGTCAAAATTCTGAAAAGGGGATTTTCTCCAAATGTATTTACTTTCAATATATTGATTCGAGGCCTTTGTCGACAAAGAAGGGTACATGAGGCAGTGTCTCTGTTGGACCATATGGTTTCTGAAGGCCTGATTCCTGATGTCATAACTTATAACACACTCATTTGGGGATTGTGCAGGGATGCTAGAGTCGCTGATGCTGAGATTTATCTGCACAAAATGGTCAATGGAGGATGTTTGCCTGATGATTTTACCTACAATACGGTCATTGATGGATATTGCAAATTGCGCATGGTATCAAATGCATGCAAAGTTCTAAAAGATGCAGTTTTCAAGGGGTTTGTGCCCAATCGCATAACATATTGCTCCCTGATAAATGGATTGAGTGAGGGTGGTGATATAGAAAGAGCGGTTGATGTTTTCAATGATGCCATAAATAAAGGATTGAAACCTGATGTCATCTTATACAATTCATTAGTGAAGGGACTCTCTCAGCATGGTCTTATTTTGCTGGCTTTGCAGCTAATAGATGAAATGTCTGGAAATGGTTGCAGCCCTAATAATTGGACATACAACATAATTATAAATGGCTTATGTAAGATGGGTAATGTCTCTGATGCTAATAATTTCATGAATGATTCCATCACCAAAGGATTCATTCCCGATGTGTTTACTTTTAATACACTAATTGATGGTTATTGTAAATTGCTGAAGTTGGATAATGCCCTGGAAGTCGTTGATACTATGTGGAGTTATGGTGCAACACCTGATGTTATCACCTACAATTCTGTATTGAATGGTCTTTGCAAAGCTGGAAAGACCAATGATGTTGTTGAGATGTTTAAACAAATGACAGAGAAGGGCTGCAGTCCCAATGTCATAACCTACAATATACTTATAGAGAGTCTTTGCAATGCATGTAGGGTTAAAGAAGCATCAGATTTGCTTTCAAAAATGAGAAGCCATGGTTTAATTCCTGATGCCATCAGTTTCAATACACTTATTCACGGATTCTGCAAGTGTGGTGATCTCAATGGGGCCTATAAGATGAAGAGGAAAATGGTGAAACACATCTGTCCTACAGTTGCTACATACAATATACTTATTAATGGGTTTTCTGAGAAATTGAAACTATCCATAGCAGAATATCTTTTTCAGGAGATGATCCATAATGGCTGTGCTCCAGATGCATTTACTTACAGAATCTTGGTTGAAGCATTTTGCAAAACACAGAATATTGACCGAGCACATGACTATATCATGGAGATGATTGAAAAGGGTTTTATTCCGCCAATGTCTTCTTTTGGACGGGTAATCAATGTTTTTTGTATCAACAACAGAATCGTTGATGCTGTCAATATAGTTCATGTAATGGTGAAAAATGGTGTTGTCCCAGAAGTCGTGGATACAATATTTGATGCTGACAAAAAGGAAATAGCAACACCCAAAATTCTCATCGAAGAATTGGTGAAGAAGGGTCATATAACTTATTCTGCATATGAAGTTCTTTATGATGGAATCAGAGACAAAAAAATTGTCATCAAACAGCAACATCATAGAATGAAAAACTCACTTTATACTCATTCAACAGCAGCAACATAGAACAAAATACTCTGTTTTGGAGTTAAAACATGCCCAAAAAGTGTTTCATATGCTTGCAGTCTTTTGCTCATGTAAACACGTTGGAGTATTGCATGTGCATGATGGCCAGATGTCAATGCTGCTGCCCTCAATATGATAAGCTCGAGGTGTGGTTTCCCGTTTCTCTAAGTTGCAATAATCATCCTAATATCTCTAACATAGCCAACTCTATTTTCTTAGGGTCCATTTGGGCTCTGAAAAATAAATTCTAAGTCTTAAAGGTGGAAGCTAGCTTATCGGGCATATTAAGAGAAACTAGCTTTTGAACAACAACTTTTAAAAGATTATTTGTTTTGTATGACTCATTTCATTAATGGCTTCCTCATCAAACAAAAAGATAAATCTAACCATGCACTTTTTTCCAACCACCCCTTGAATAACCCTTGGTTTCCAACCCTATACTGCCCCTTCTATCCGATTCCAGTCATACATAACTAACAATTGTATTCATAATTTTTTTTTAAAACATGCATGCATTTTTTATAAAAGTGACATACACTACCTGTTATTGATTCATACATATAAAGGTAGAAGTACTATATATAATATTATTTTAATTTTATCTAACTGATATATTACTATAATTCATTTATATATTTAATTCATGTATAGATGTTGATTATGTAAACATAATTTATACCTTAGGATATAAATATACATTTTCATTTATTACATAAATCATTGAGTATTTTTATTTATATATGTTAAACATATAGATAATGAACATTGGACGACATATTTGTAATTAAATTTCATTTTTATTGTAAATAAAATAAACAAGCAAGGGTATAAAAAGAAAAATAACATCTTCTGGAAAAAGTAGCCTTCACGTATCTTCTCTAGAATCTAAAATGCTATTGTTTTTCTGTCTTAGATTCTAGAAGCTTTTTTCAGAAGTTGCATGTTTTCTCTTGTTTGAGATAGCTTTTGTGACAAGACAACTGCTGGGAGAAGCTATGTCCTTGAAGTTCCCCAAAAGCTCTTTCAAAGACAAGTTGACTGACTTATTCTGAACTATCTATTTATCTCTTTGATAAAAAAATGCTAATGAACAAAAATCAGTCATTAGAGCTCAAAAAAACTTTATCATTTGACGAAATGAAAATAGAAAATCAATTACATTTCATTTTCATTCAACATTTCTAATTGTAACACACTTTATTTGTCCTATATTCATAGTTATGGACAATGAATGCTACGTACAGAAGCTGATGATGCCGTGGACACAGGCTAGAGCTTATTGAGAAGAAATCATACCCCACAGCACCAGAAGCTAATGGCACAATGCTCATGTAAGGCATGTGATATAGACATTAGAGCTTCGCATAGAAAATAGGCTCATAAAACAATGACAATAATCAATGTCTTAATCTTACTCTATGAGGCCAACCATATGAATCCTTTTAATCTATATATTCCTCTGTATTACTGAAATATTTGTTAATTTATGTAAGTTTAAATCTTTACTATTTCTAATCAAGTAATATTTGATTGTAGTCTACATCTTTTAGTTGTTCCTAAATTAATTAATTCTTTTGTCCTTTATTAAGGTATATCTATAGGCTTTCTATGGATATTATCGTATCATCTAAGTTTTTTTTTATGTTATCCTTAATTGGTGCAAAACTTACTCTATTTTGCATGAAGTCATTTCTAAATTTATCGCATATAATATAACTAATCATCCATTTTAATTTTCACATATCTACTGCACTATTTTTTTGTATTCATTGATATCTAACATTTTGTGTCATACAATATAGTTGGATGAATAAATATCTTGTAAATTTTCCATTTTGATTTTCGGTATAAACCTTTCCACATAATACTCGATACATTCCCTATCTTCATTCAACTTATTTTATTTTTGTGAATAATGTCTTCTGTAATTTATTTATTTATTTATTATAGATCATAAATACTAAAATTCTTACTTCTAAGGACTTCATTACCATCTATTTTTATGCTTTTATCATTATTCCTGTTATTGCTAAACTCATACCATACATTCGATCTTAGCCTGTTAGCCTTTGAGTTCCAAGTTCTGTCCTTACTTTAATTTATAATCAATTTTTACTCTACTTTCATCAATTATGACTGTGTCTTCATGAAATACCATATACCAAGGTATTTCACCTTGAAATTTTTTAGTCAATTCATAATTAAGGCAAATGGTAAGTATTTAAAATTTAAAGTCAATCTTTGGTGTAACCTATATTTATTGGAAATTATTTTGACACATGTCTCGTAGTTTTAACTCTAATATATTTTTCTCAGATACTAATTAACAAAAAGGGCTTCAAAATGCCCCATTTTGTTTCCAAGAAATATTGAAGGCAACAAAGCTTTATAAAACAGGCTACACGGTTCACCTTCCTGACCTGCTGATCCACTTGACCGGCTACTATTTCCACCCATTCTTTGCTTCTGCCTTATATTACGGTATTACCAACATTTCATTACAATGTCTTGTCATTCATAATAGTTTGATTGTTTGTGTTTTCCTTTTCTATCTGTACTTAGCTTATATTCTATATATTCTACAAATATACCAGCTTATCTTTTGATTCTTACCAACTCCTTTCTAGGATGTCTTCTCTCTTTGATTTGTATAATGGTCAGATTGTTTTTGTTATGGTTTTCTTTCTATCTATGCTGTTGCCTACACATTACATGTTCTTGTCACACTTTGCTAAATTTAGCATCATGCTTCTCATATGACTTACACTATCGATGTGGTATTACCTATGTTTTCATAACTGGACTCACTATTGAACCATTTTATCTCCAGTTTGGTTTGAAAAACTAGTCCAACTGGTTGGACTGAATCGTGCCATAATTACCCCACTATTTAATCAATAAACTAAAATCAGAAAAAATGCTGAAGAAGAAAAATCAGGAAAAATTGTTAGGGAAACAAATTAAACAGAAATAGAAATATAGGTATTTCTAGATGCATTTAGTTGAAATTGATATAAATATTGGAGGTTAGAATGAAACGAGGAAGAGATAAATTAATGGACAATGTAACAAACAATACTCAGAAGTAAACATTCGCACAATGAGATCAAATACTGTTATTGTCATTAATAAATGAAAGGAAAAAATGAAAGATGTGAAGAAAAGGAGTCGTTCCCTCTAGTGCTTACTTGGCAGCGGAGTCACTCTTCACTAAGGCCATAGATTGGGAGCCCCTCCCAAAGTGGCTTAAAATTTCTGCAGTGGATATGTATGCTAGCAATGAATTGACATATTGGACTACATGTAGACCTTTAAAGACTTAATGAAGATGTAACAGTTTATCTGTGAATTGTGTGATTATGTGTCACATCTTCCCCTCAACTCTTTGCCAAAGTGCCTAGAGATATGGTTCATTAGTCTTTTGTCTTGATTGTTCATAAGCTTGAAGGACTTGTAATTAGCATTCATCACACACTTTGCCAACCTTCCTTAGCTAGACAAGGACATCGACCACTTTTCACAATCAAACAATGACCAAGGGCTTCAATATCAATAGGAGGTTCAAAATGATAAGCTATTGATCACCATTTTAGCCTTCAAACAAGGGATGTAAATGTTCAAGCTTATCTACTGATTCAGGAAGCAAAGGCTGACAATTTTCACATGTAACCTACATAATGCGTAAGTTGTGCTTCTTTATCATTCAAGTGAAACCCTTCTTGGTTGTTTTTGATGTTCATGGTATCTATCATGCCAAGTATGTTGTTTTTCAAGTTCAAATGTACTTTTATTAATACTCATAATCTTTTGCGTCATAAAGAGACCCATAGAAAGAATACTGCTAAGAAATTTTTCCCCATCACCATTGCAATCCCATCTGCTTGCACCTTGGAAGTGAATATTAAAATATGATGTTCCATATTTAGTAACAAGGGATATTATCGAGATTAAATGTGAGAAAATTTTGCGTAAAATTGTAGTGTATTCATATGCCTTTTACGATGCTAGAAAAATCTGTTGTTTATACATGCTTTTGGTTTTTGTGGCAGTGCCACTAAATACATGTCTAAAGGACAAGTGCTATTCAATCATTTGTTTCTTCTCTTTTTAAAACATATTTAGGATTTCAGAAGAATGTGCTCCACCTCATTCCATTTTATCTAATTTCTTTGAGGGCACGTGTGCTTATTATGGCTGCTTGACAACAAAGTTTAAGATTTGAATTAGTACCTTGAGTTGAATTTCGAAAAACTCAAACCCACTTGAACATGTGGGGTTAGAATCATATTCAAGATCCACATGATTTCTATGTCAGGGTCCATATCAACCAAGACTCATGCTAGCTATGTTCATTTCTTGAGATGATCTTGCATTTATTCTAGTTTCCTATTGTATATGTGGTAACCTATTTTTTTGTCTCAGAAGTGAAGCATGAAGACTATGGTTTGCCCTAAAATTTTCTGTTACAACCACAAATTGCTATGAAAAATCAAGCTCAAGTCAAAATTTGCAGAACTAGCCACACGATTCTTCGAGATTCCTTTGATATAGTTGAAGCATCACTGGCTTCGTAAGTTCTACATGTGTAAAGAATCCATTCTTCAACATGTTGCATTCCACTATCAGCCAAATGACATTCAAAAATTATAAATATCTTTGTAGGAAACTGTAAGGATATTGATATGCTATTTGTTGGTTTTCCTTTTGATTTAGATTGACCTTGTACCTTGTCAGGTTTTCTCTATTACGATTTTTGAATCACTAATATTTTAGCTTCAACACATATGTACGGCATAATTTCATGTATGGATCATTTCTGAGATTTTGTAGATTTATGTATTACATATTCTATGAATGAAATCTGTGAGAGTATTATGTCAGACTATTAGATAAATAGATATCCAATTACGCTAGGATTCCATTATTCATTATCTATATATTGTAATCTTTTGCCATGCTTGTATGGAAATGGTTAATGGAATCCTAATCTTGTTATGTGTGTCTTTTGTTACACATAATTTTGTAAATTTATAACATGCTTGTATTGTATCACACAATATGAGATTAGCATGTAGCATATGCAAATCCAAGAAAGGAATCGTTTCTTTCCTAAAGTTAATGTAACGTCAAAATGAATCATAAAGACAGAAGGAGAATGCCAAGCCTTGGTGCACACAGTTCATTTCGGTTGTAGTTTAAACCATAAATAGAATGATATTTATTAATTTCCTAATGAATTAGAACTAAATTGAACCATTTAAAAGATTAGAATCGAACCTAATTAAATTTCAACGGTTTCGATTTGATTCTTAATTTTCATTCTAAGTGAGAATTTTGATTCAAAATTAGATATGTGAAATAAATTAAAAACCTATTTATATACAAGACTTAGAGACTTGCGTTAGAACTTTCGGATTTTTTTTTTTTGTGAAACGGCGATCATTGAACTTGTAAGTTACAAGAACGTCTGTTTTTTTTTTTGCAATGATGTGCGTGCAACGTGCATGAAGTAGTTTTTCCAAGTTTCAATTGTTTTTAATTTGATTTTTTTATTTAAACATTGATTATCGTTGTTGTACATGTGGTTGACGAATAAGGAAACTAAATGGCATGAAATAACAAACTTAAAATAACACCCAAAAACGACATAACACCACCAGCTTTCTCTATAATACCAAATCTTGCTTGCCTGTACACAACATATTCTTCTTCTTCTTTTTTATTTCGAGAGGCAACAATCAATCAATCTAACCAATATCATGGTAACCATTATTCATAGTATACAGCCTCGTTGGGCCTTTTATATGTATGATAGTTCTGTCTGCATCACATGCCAGGTTGCAATAAACAATCCTGCAAGATGATGAAAATGGTTTACTTTTTATATAATTTTTTTCCTTATTGTAATGTAAAATCTGAATATTGAAACATGCCTTCCAGGAGTATATTGCTTTTCACATTTTGTACCCAGCAGGTTCAACATCTCCTTTCTCAGAAACCAACTCTCCCCTCACCAGGGAAGTGGTGGGGCAGTTTCCCGCCAAGCTGCAAATCAGATGGCAATTGATGCGATTGATATTCTTCTCAAAACATATAAGTACAAGAAACAATACGGAGGTAGAAAAGATGATGAAAATGCTTTAATTCTTATAATAATAATAAATCTTTTTTGTAATGTAAAATCTGAACATTGAAACAAACCTTTAGGAATATATTGCTTTTCACATTTGTACCCAGCAGGTTCAACATCTCCTTTCTCAGAAACCAACTCTCCCCTCACCATGGAAGGGGTGGGGCAGTTTCCCTGACAAGCTGCAAATCAGATGGAAGTTGATGCAAGTGGTATTCTTCTCAAAATGTACAAGAAACACAATGGAGGTAGAAAGAAATTAATATATATATATATAAAGAAATTGTGTGAGTAGATAAATAATAATCCATTTAGACTGTCTTCAACAATCTACGATGCTTCTTTCTTCCAGATTTATTCAAATGATCATCTACCAGAATATTGATATCTTGCAACCAAATCCTGTAATTTCTTTCAGAAATATCACTCAAACACAATCCGCATGGAACATGAAACCTAAATAATCATGATGATGAAAAACGGTATAGAATGTTCAGGAGGGAAAGCAATGTCGTGCCTAATGATTAAGGTGTAAGCTTGGGAAAGAAGTCCCCAGGGCTAGACAGCTTTCATTCCTGCTTCTTTCAGCATTTTTATCCTATCATCTGGATGGAAATTTTGGAGGTGTCTGTGGAGTTCTAGTCTAGGAACTTGGGTTGTGATCTGGTCAAAGACTCACTCATTTTCCTTATATCTAAGAAGACAGGGACGAAAGATAGGACTATAGACCGATTAGCTTAATGAACTCAAGTATGAATATCATCACAAAGGTTTTAACAGACAGAATTCCCACAAAAAAACATTTGTCAAAGACCAATCTTTAGCAGATGATTTTGTGGGACTCAGGAGGTAATTTCGGAGTATCATCTTTTAAGAAAGACAAGTGCATGGCAAAAATTGACTTCAGAAAGGCTTTGATAACCTGGAGTGGAAATTTCTATTAGAGGTACAATAGCTTCATGGCTTGCCAAAGAAGTGGCTTGAGTGGATTAAGAACATCCTGAGGTCAGCCAAAGGCTCTGTCCTGGTCAATGGAAAAGCCAGGGATTTCTTTCTTCCAGTGGGGAGTTAGGCAGAAAGATCCTTTGTCACCTCTTTCTTCAATTTGGGGGTAAACGTGAGAGCCTTCATGTGTAATAAAACCATTGAAGGTGGCTTGGCTCAGGGGTGGAAGACAGGAGAGTTGAAAGTCTCCTTGTCAGTCCTCCAGTATGCAGTTGACACACTTTTGTGATCCATCAGGAGAACAGATCCAGTGTTTAAAATTCATTCTCAGGTTCTCTGAGATGCTCTCAGGCCTGAAAATGAATTTGTCTAGGAGCTCAATTATCAGGGTGAATGCAAATTGCAAAATGTTAGCAGAGGTGGCACTCTTTATATTGCAATGTGCAAAGTGTACCCCTTAAGTACAAAGGATTACCACTCTTGCAGAAGAAACTAATAATTTCGGATTAGAGAAAACTTATTAGCAGGTTGAAAAGAGGTTGGAGGGATGGAAAGGGATTCTTAGGTTTGGTGGATGGCTAGCATTTAATAAAGTCCCCTCACATTCAGTAAACATGCTAGAGGAAACAAAGATAAGATCCTCTTTGCCACAATTGCCTCCATTGAAAATGCGGTTGTTTCTCTGTAGCCAAGTACACCATCAAATTGCATAGATGGCCAAGTGAAGTTCAATCTACAGCCACACTAGACTTCCCCTTAATTATCAATGGGACAGATACCTGAAGAGCTTCAAAGGAATCAAAATTCATTCCTCCCATAACCACTATAAGCAGTAGCAGACCCTGGACGTGTTGCACAACACTTAAAAAATAAATGTCCTCTGTCCTCTTCCTGGCCACAAAGGAAACACTCAAGATCTGAAATCAGAGCCGACTTGCTTCTTTTCTTTGTGATCAGACGACTTGTGCCAATAAACGCACAAAAACATAACATAAATACCCCTTGTGCACACATTGTTTCCACAGCCACTTGCAAAACAGGGCTTTATTAAAAGTTCAGAGATGCCTCACACTTGCACAGGGAATGCATCTGGTAAACTGGAATGTGGCATGTACGCCTAAATCTCAAGGGAGCTTAGGGATTAGACCTTTGTCCTCCAACAAAGATTTAATGTGCATGACTTTGGAAACTTCATACAGATGAACAAGCCCACTGGAGCACAATCTACAAAAATAGATATATGGCTGCAAGGACAAGACATACATAGGATTCTTTCTGGAAAACAGCAATCAGCATCCTCAAATGAAACTGTTTCTAGGGTAATATTAGTTGTGCTGTTGGGGAGTGAGGGTGTATATCTTTTTTGCATGATAGATGAGCAAACAAGAGGTCTTGGCTGTTGCTTATCCTAATATCTATAATCTGTCTAGATGAAAGAAACCCAAGCTGAGTGATATAGGCACATGGGCAAGCAACTCTTGGTCATGGAACCTAGATCTAAACATATTTCAAAGATCAGGAGGTGAATGAGTTTATTCTGCTGCTGCAGAGGCTGCAAAGTGCAGGGAATCCATGGGAGGGTCAGAATTTGTTTCTCTGGTGTGTGGACAGACCTGTCCAGTTTACAGTCGCAAAATGTTATTCCACCTTAAGATAAGCAGATGGGACAGTTGGGAGCCCTTCAAGCTGATCTGGAGATGCAAATAACCTCTAAAAGTTTTCGTGTGAAAGCTAGCTCATGGCAGACATTACAAATATCAGAAGCAATAAGTGGCTGTCCTATGTAATGATTGCTTTGTTTCCTGTGTACAGAAATCAATTATTCCCAAGTTAGTGTTGGATGATTTTTCTTTTGACTATTTTGATGCCCTGATCATTGCTACAAGGAATATCACCAAATGGAAGATGAATGATGCAAAGCACTGGTTGATGTTGACTATTCATGCTGTGTGCTGGTCTGTGTGGCTTTACAGAAACAATATTAACTTTAGGGGAGAATCTCGAAATATGGATGAACTTCTTATCCATTCCTTGAGAACTTTTAATGTCTGGGCTCAGGTGTATGTGAGTGTGTGAAGTCTGCTGGGTGTTTCTTTGTGGGGATTTCCTAACCCCTTTTTATAACATGAAGAACCTGATTATCTAATAAGATTCTACTAACATAATATTTAGAGACAAACAAACAAATCAAAGAAAGATTCAACATGACATAAGGCCCCGAGAACAAAGTTACCTGTTAGACATGCCATGTAAAATATCAAACTTTCACATGGAACTCCATCCAGGTTCTTTTTTTGCAGCAACTCTTGACATCAAGTTTCTAATCTCAAGAACTTTTTTCCAGTCTTCCGTTTCTGCACAAATATTTGAAAGAGAAATAAAAGCACCAGAATCGTTAGGTTCAAGCTCAAGGACCTTTTCAGCTGCCTTCCTTCCCAGCTCCAATTCACCATGTGATCTACAAGCACTGAGTAATGTAGTCCATATCAATGAGTTGGGTTTTACAGGCATTTTGTCAATAAAGCCTGCAGCCTCCTCCAATCTTCCTGATCTACAAAGTAGATCAATAACGCAGGCATAATGAAATTCTTCTGGTTCAATATAATACTTTTGAGACATAGAATTAAAATGAAAAAGACCTTCATCAACCAAACCATTGTGGCTACAAGCAGACAAGACAGCAGTGAATGTGACTGAATCTGGTTCTATTTGTCTGTTTATCATCAGTTCGTACAATTTTAGTGCTTCCTTGCCATTTCCATGCTGTGCATAGCCATCAATCATGGAAGTCCAAATGACTCGGTCATGCTCTTTACTTTGATCAAATTGTTTACGTGAGTCACTAATAAGTCCACATTTTGCATAAGTTGTAATTAAGATGGAGCTTAGTTCAGGCCAATTGGACAAACCTATTTTAATAGTATAGCCATGTAATTGCTTACCACACTCAGGACTTGCCAAATCTGCAGAAGCTCCTAGAGCTGATAACACTGTCACATGGTCTACTTCAAAGCCATTGGCAATAATTTTCTTGAACTCTACAAGTGCTTCTTTACTACGACAATTTTTAGCATACCCTGAAACCATTAAAGACTGTGAGAATTGATCTTTTTCAAGCATCCTTTCGTAGATGTTAATGGCATAATCAAGAGCTTTGCATTTTGAGTACATGTTTATAAGAGCCGAAGAAACATCCATGTCATGCCAAAACCCACCCCGAAGTACATAGCAATGAATTTCCTTCCCTTGGGTTAATAATTCCCGTAAAGAACATGCATGGAGAATGGCACTTATGTCCATTTGATCGGGAGCAATCCCTTCAACCATCATGTCATTGAATAGCCGAAATGCCTCCTCTGCACAACCATGTTCTGCAAATCCTGCTATCATTGAAGTCCATGAGATCCTGTCTCTTTCAGGCATTTGTTTGAAAATATGGTAGCTATCAGTTAAATTACAACATCTTGAATACATGGTGAATAGTGCACAACTCACACGTACTACAGGCAGCAGGGCAGATTTAAGGAGGTAGGAATGTATCTGTTTACCTAAATCCAAAGAAGTCACAACACTCAAAATACTAGTTACACAAAATTCATTGGGTCTAAGGCCTTTTGAAAACAGCGCACAAAAAATTTCAATACACTGTACGGTATTATTGCACTGAGCTAGAACTGAGATAATAGCCACCCAAGCATCTATGTCAGCAACACCTATATCCTCAAACACTTTCTCTGAGATTTGAGCATTGCCAGTTTTTCCATATGTATTGATCAAGGCATCTCTCACAGAAGGGTGCATGTAGAACCCCATTTTCAAAATGCAACAATGGATTTGTAAAGCTTCTCGAATCATTTTTGGTCTAGCACAAGCAGCAAGCACACTCGTAACCGTATAACTGTTTATATTTATGACCATATCCCTCATCTGATTAAATAATTGCAGTGCAATAATATGATCCTCATCAACAAAAGCGGAAATGATTGCTGTCCAGGATACAACATTGTGAACAGACATCGATAAAAAATTCTTCAATGCTTCAAAAGCATTACTGCATTTAGAATACAAATCAATAATACCAGTTCCAACAAAAATATCATGTTCAACCCCACATTTAACAACCCACCCATGAATCACCATTCCAAGATCCAGTTCCCCTATTACAGTGCAAGCAGTCAGGACACTTGAAAAGGTAAAAGCATTTGGCATGAAACAACCATGTATCATCTTGTAAAAAAGATCAATTGCAACCCAATCTTCTCCATTAGCAACTCCACCCGCAATGATTGCATTCCAACAGACAATATTCTCAACAACAGGAATATCCATAAATAGCTTCAATGCAATGACAAAGAAACCAATTTTTGAAAACAAATCCACCAGGCCAGTGAAAACATAGTCATACCGTAAGTACCCATTTTTCAGCACGAGAGAATGAATCTGTTTAGCCAAATGAAGATCTTGAGAAGATGAGCATGCAGACAGAATGCTCCCATATGTGAACTCGGTCAGCTCCACACCTGAATAGTGCATCCTCTGAAAGGTTCTAACAGAATCATTGAATAAGAAATTCTTATTGTAACTGGATATCACAAGATTCCACAATACAGAGTTGGGATGATTTAGCTCCACAAGCAAGTCTGCTGCCTCATCCAGTGCACCACAATTGAAATAGGAGTCAACAATGCGATTGGCAATACTGATATCTGAACAGAGAACAGGTGTCTTTGCAAGATATGCATGCCGAATCATGGCTCCTACAATTATAATGTCTCAATGTCAATCAGAATCACCCAACTGGTGAGATGAAAGAGAGCAAAGATTCTTTCAAATTTCAATGATCACAGAGAAGAACCGAGACCTGTAGGTTGACTCCCACTAGGACATCTTTGCAAAGAAAATAACCAAAATTGTTCTTCATAGACATTCTGGACCAAGGTATTGCCCATGAATGAAGCCTATTCCAAGTACCAAAATAAGTGCCATTGAACAAATGCACACAAAAAAAAGGCACTAATTATCCTTCAATCAAGCCCTCCTTTGAAAACATGGCAAAGAATCAAAGATTTCTTGAAAAACCCCATAAAAAACATAGAAACTGAACACAATTTTAACATTGACACCATCATAAACAAAAGTAAAGTGGATATTAGATAATGCATGAAATTTGACTATATTAAATCAAACAGAGCATTGACATATCTCACGTAGTGGGATTATAACTCAAATTGTTATTGTTGTCAATAGAGCATTAGCATATCTACTCAAATAAACATCAATTAATAACACTAGAATATAAAATATATTCAAAGTTAACCCATTGATATGAATTTTTTAATTTAAATTTTAAATACAAGGCAATGCTCAATTAACAAAAAAAATTGAAGGTTCTCTAAACCCAAAACTAAAAGCTAATAGATGTAAAGTTTACTCAATAAAAAATGATGTCAAATAACAAACATCTCATTCACATTGTTGATATTTACCATGTAATGAATCATCAATGTATTTTCCAATATTGAAATTCTCATCATCCCTTTCTTCTTTGTGTTTTCCTTCTTAATAAGGTTTGCAAATGTTTGAAGATATATGTGCTTAAAAGAGAATACCTTAAGTAACAAGTAGAATTTTACTTGTTTTTTTTCTTTCGGCACCTTACCCAATGCTAGAAATTAACACATTGCTTAAAACTTGTATTTTCAATCATGTAACTTTTGCATTCACTAAGAACCTAGTTTAGGCTATGTTTATCGCTGCTCCTAGTTTTCAATTGATTCATTGCTTAAAATGCCCTAAAAAGGAAAACAACATCAGAACCTCTCCATCATTGTCACAAACAGCTGGCAGCATCACTTGAATCAATCCCAAAAATGGAAGACCACCACACATACATCGACGAGAGAAAAAAAAAACTAAATATAAAGCACTATCCAAACAATTCCACCAACATGAAAAAGATTACATAGAACACACAAAAACGAAAAACAGGGAAATGTGGCTATAGGTACTTACAACGAAAAAAGTTGGACGTGTTCATCCTACAATTTAGATACATCAATTTAAAATTTATGTAAACATTAATTCTAAATACAATCTTCATGTTAACAAATTTTAAGTTGGACGTATCTAAATCATAGAACGAACAACTATGTTATTTTTAGTTGTGAAGGCTAACAACAACATAACTCGACCAAAAAATACATAACAAACCAAAAAAAAACTTACGATTCCGTGTTCAATTTAAGTACCGAGGAAGGAAAGAACCACCTTGTGCCGGCCCCTCCTAGGCCTCCCCTTGGCACGGAGATCGTCGAAGGAAGATGTCGAAGCCGCAGCCAACGGGATAAAGCTCGCCCTAGAATTTCTACATGGACATCCACTGGATCCAATCCTATGCCTCGGGGAGAACAGGGAGGACGACAACGACAAATAACCGCGGCCATAACTAAACCGACAGCGCCGCCCGGGCAGACGAAGAGCCGCCACCGCCGTCACCGCCGCCGCAGCAGCAGATGACAAAGACGGCGGCGATGGTGCGAGACGCGACTGCTGCGGGCAATAAGAGGATGAGACGAGGGTTGACGTCCGGCGCCGGTCCTCGGTGCCGCAACGAAATGTCGACATCCTCGACAAAATGTTTCCCCTTTGGTCCTGCGACACACATGGGTAGCGTTTGGAACGGAGCCCCGTGGTCGCGGGAGCCTGAAACAGCACCTCAGCTTTCGATGACGGCGCTTGAGACGAGAGCTATGGGTTTTTTATTTGAGAATTATTTCAATGGTATTTTAATTTTACGGAATATGTACTGCTTTGCTAAACAGCACCTACGTTTTAGTACTGCTTTGCTAAACGTATTTTATTATAATAACTAAATTTATCAAAAAGCTTATAACTAAATTAAAATCACATGTGATTAAAAAATATATTTTTTGAAATGTTTGGCTTAACGCTAAATTGTTAGTTATTTTACATGTAAAATTATTAAATTACTTCACCACAGTCGTCATTTTATTCTAGTAATCAACTTATCACCTTTAACGCGTGACTTCAACATAGATACAAATGGTTAGTTTTACTTGGTACGAAGGATAGAAGATAGATGATAATTTCAAATATAAAAAATGATCTAGACAAATGTTAAATTATAGTGTTTAACCACAAAGGTATTTTAAAAATTACTTGTTATCGATAAATAGGTGCATAATAATAATAAAATTAATATATTCTGACATTTTACAATGACATATTGTTTGTTAAAAAATATTCTTATCAAATTTCTATTTGACGTAAATAGATTTTATATTAAATATTTTTTCAATACCTTTAACACTCAAAATTTACCTTTATAACACTCAAGATATACTCAGATGCGATTAAGTTAAAAATAAAAACAACGTTACGTTATTTCGATTTTTAATTTCCGAAATTCAAAAACAAATGCCTGATGGGGTCACATGATCGGTACAACCTTTTAACTCAACAATTAATGCGAAGCAGTATTGTTGATTTTGAATTAGAAAATTAAACGAAAAGTTTATTGATTTTTGTTTTCAAAGCGATCTAATGGCGATGACATTATCATGACAGCATCAATTAGTCAGTCGGATCAATAAATTGTTTTAACTTTTTTTTTGAAAGTTTAAAAATGATTCGAGCCAATTTTCTTGGTAAATTTTAGATATATATATATATATATATATACATGTAGATTAGTATATTATAAAAAGTAATAATAAATATAATTTCTTATGAAAATTAGGTCTGATGAATGTTATCTCATATTAAATAAATGTTTATAAAATATTTAAGTTTACATTTATATTTTTTATTTTTTTCATATATGAATAGGACATTGAATTGTTGGTCGTATTAAGTAGTTTGACCGATTGAATAATAAATTGATCGATTTAATAAATTTAATCTGGTTATTGCAGAAAAATCGAGATCGGATTCGGATCGTCATCCGATCGAATGCTTCCATTCCGTTTGGGAAGAGGCCATAAGTCCACGTCGGAGTAAATCGTAATTATCGCCGATTCAGCGATGGACGGTCAGAATTTCCCGGTGGAGATTGCCAGCCAGATGCCATGCCATGCGGTTACCTGTGGGCCCCACAGCATCAAGCCCTCCTCAACACCCACGCCATCGCGAACCTGAGGACCAGAGACCGACGACGAAGAGGAAGGAGAAATCCCACAACCACGCCAAAGCGAGAGCAGGGGGGAGGGTAGGAGGGCAAGCCCAGCCGCCGGATGTCAACCCTCGCGTCTTCCTTCTGCCCGCAGAAGACGCATCCTCCACCGTCTACTGCTGCTGCTGCTACCACTGCGGCTGCGGCGACTCCCCGTCTGCCGGGGCGGCGATGTCGGTTTAGTTCCGTATCTGGTTATTCGTCGTTGTCGTCTTCCTTGTCGTCTCAGAGGGAGAGGTTTGGCTTCAATTTTGGATGTTCGTGTGGTAGTTCGAGGGGGAGGTTTGTTCTGCTTGTTGCGGCGTCGGCGTCTTCCTTCGATGAGCTCCATGCCAAGGGGAGGCCCACGAGGCGTCGGTACAAGGTACTCTGCTCTTCCCAGTACTTAAATTAATCAGGGAATTGGGATTTTTTTCCTCCGATGTGTATGCCCTGGGGATTTCTTTGGAATTGGTGATTTTGTGGGAGGTTCGAGGATTTATGCGGGGTTTCTTTTAGTGATGTGGTCAGTTGTTTGTGACGATGGTGGAGAGGTGTTCCTGTTGAGTTCAGATCTAAGACAAACATGCCACAGGCTTTAGTATCAGGGAGGGTGTTGAAAAAAAGTAGATGTAAAATTAATTGTAAACTACAACTGTCCTCTTTGATCATTTGTAAATTGAAAAGTTGCAAAAACTACGGTGTAATTCTAATATACTGGAAGATTCTCTTCACGCACAACTTCATCACTGAGACGAAGAACAAGCCCTTGTTCCGATGAAAATTATAGGATGCAAAAGGAACCTCCAGCCATAAGAAGTAGGTAATATACATCATTTATGTGCCATGAATCCAAAATTCTCTTTACCTTAAAAAGAGGCAGCCTTGTCTTTTGAAGTCAGGTCACGGGTGAGCTTGTCTTGAACGTAGAATATCTGACAGCAGATATGATATAATTACCAAAGCAAATTAAAGTAGGAAATGTTCAAGGACTGTACCATATATGAGAGAATGAAACTATAATCATTCTTCTTTGATCAGACATAAGACTGAACTTCCCAGCTCAAAGATAAGGTGTCTAACTTTTAGAGAAATTGTAGTATTTTTATCTCTGCTACTAGATATGTCTGTTATTTTTTATTATCTTTCACGTGCTGATTGCTTTGATCTTTCTCCCTATTTTATTCTCAACATATCTCTAGCATTTCTTTGAAATTGCTCTTTAACAGTAACGATCGATGCCCCCAAATTTTTTTATTACATATATACACTTGAGCTTCATAATCTATCTCCAAATGTATTATTATTATTTGAAACTAATTCAATTTTTTTTTCTATGGCTTTACAACCTCTTTTATCAGAATTCTGTTCTCTTGAATTTGATACAAGAAATTGAGCCTTTAGATGTTAGCCTCATCCAAAAGGATGTCCCACCTGATACCATCGATGCAATGAAGAGGACAATTTCTAGTATGCTGGGGTTACTTCCATCAGACCAATTTCGTGTGCTAGTAGAAGCTTTCTGGGAGCCTCTCTCAAGGCTGTTAACATCTTCTATAGTGACCGGGTAAAGAGATATTCTGATTATTGTCATACTCTACCTATACATTATAGCATTATTGTCATGCTTTTAGTAAACCAAAGATTTATTTTACAAACTTTTAGGACTGCAAAACATGTCATGGATCAATGTACCACTAGCAAACTAGGCATTTTAACACCTACCTATAATTTAAAATTTCTGATATTTTCTTTTATTCTTTCAGAAATCTCAATGTATATTCTATTGCAATCTTGCTGTACTTGTGTGGGAAAAAATTCTCAGTGTTAACCTAAGCTTACAAGGGATATTAGTATATATAAACATCGGTAATTGCATGCAGTGATATAAGATATAGTGAAAAGTGAATTTTCTTTAATTTATATATGGCACTTAGGCATCAAAGGCACTCTAACTTAATACCCTGACATCCAGCTCTCCCCATCATTACCTTTTTATCCTATTCTCCTATTTGATGTCTGGCTCCTCCTCTACAATGCTGATTTTCTAATTTAGTCGTATGCATCATGAACTATTCATACCACACAAATTCTATGAAATCTCGTATTCTGAACAATCTGTAGGACATACATTATAGTTTAGTATAGAACAAAGTTCCATTTATTCAAAAGTGCCCTCTTCAACAAAAACTCCATCGATCAATCGCCTTAAGGCTAAAGTTATGGTAAATGGTGTCTGAATTGGTGAATCCTTTCACATGTTATAGCATCTTTCTGTCTCCCAAAGAGTTTCGACCTTGATGATTTTTTTTAGTTGGATTAGGTTTTCTATGCTGTTTTTTTTAATGAGGGATGAAGTTGTTTCTTATTAGATAAGAATAACTGAAGTACAGAAGGGCTGGTTGTTGAGAAACAACTAACACATAAAGCAAGAAAACCCACCAGTGCCCCTTGCAACTTTGAAAAGGAACCCCCAATCCCAACAATAAAAGAAATTAACACTGTACAAGCACTCCCAATTTTTATGAAGGCTTGCCAAAGACTCAAGAATGTCTCCCACATGAAGTAGCTTGTTACAGAAGACCAGGTCATTCCTTGCAGTCCAGATGCTCCAGCATGTGGCTTGTATTGCCTGTGACAAGGTTTGCTTGGTCTTAGGTAATTTCACTTTTACCATCTGTTTGATTTCCTAAACAGCTGCCCTCTCATACTGAAATATAGATCATCTTGCACCAATTTGTTCATGATCATCCTCCAGATATGAGAAGCTACTTCACAACCAAGGAAGAGATCCACATCCTCTTCCTTGCCACAGATCACACAGCTTCTGTCTTGTGCTGGGAGCCATCTAGATCTAAACACCTTGGTCACCAGCCATCTGTCAAAGAGCAGCCACATGAAAGCCTTAATCTTCAAAAGTGTTTTGCATTTCCACACCATCTTGTCAAAAGGCCATTTCTCAGCCTCAACCTGTAATAAATTACAGAAACTTTTACCTGAAAAGTGACCACCTGAAACCCCATCGTACGACAGAATGCCCGATTTCTGTTCATCTAAAACAGCCTCATTGGGCAACAGGTCAAGCAGCTCAGTCACAACTGGGACTTCTTCATCCTTCAAGTATCTTCTTAAATTGAGATCCCAACCCCTGCCCCCTCTTCTCCCGAAGAAAATACAGTAGTCACCAGAGCCCGAGGTGACCTGATGATGAGATAAATGGAGGGAAAGAGCTCCAGCAGTGGTTCCTTTTCTAGCCATCTGTCAATCCAGAAGAGATCCCTATTACCCAACTTAATCTGGGAATAACAACGACTTCTCAAAAAATGCTGTTTTTCCTGTAGAAAATTCCAAAAATGAGAAACCAAAATACTATGCAGTGTGCAGCTGTTATGGTGCATTGCACTGCCATATTTACTATTAAGAATCTCTTTACAAACACTGAAACACTTCTTTCCTCCAAATACCACCTTCACCATCATTTACAATTCATGATTGAACTGCTCCAAATTTCTAATTCCCAGACCTCCTTGTCAAGTGGCGTGCATACTTGATTCCAATTAATCATATGGATGCTACAGTCACTGTTCCCTTTCCGGAACCATTATCTATGCTGTTATTCTCTCAGTTATTATCTAAATGGATTAGATATTTAGATGTGGTCATGGGGGCTGACATAAATGGGTAGGATTCAAACATAGGAACAGAGGACCGCCAGAACAAACAATGATAGCAAACAGTGCTACAACTTCAAAATGATGGTGGATGTGTCTCCTACTTTTAGAAAGAAGTGAAATACTGAAATACGTGGAACCATGATGTGGAAAACCATGTAGTGTTAAAATGCTTGTGCACCATGTTTGAGGACAAGAAAGTTCACCAAGGTGATCATCAATGGTGAGCGAATATGTGCTGTGAAAACTGAAGAAAAATATCACAAGCAGCACATCAATGCCATATGTGGCTAGGAAGATGAGGCTGCTGCCGTGCAACTCCATCTTCATGATAAATTTTCTAAAAAAGAAAAGAAAAACATTTTTACAAATATTGATGACAACAATTGCATGTTTCTGAAGTTTCCATAAAACCCATGGGCTGAATAAAGAGCCATATCTAAAGCCAAAAAAGATTGCATGGACCACTGCAAATTTGAAGGTGCATGGACAACATTTCAAATGAGAATGATAATGCATCAATATACTTACGATGAGGTGTTGGTGGTCAGCAAACAATTTTGCATGTTAGCCGTTAATGACAATAGATGCATCAATTTTTTTTTCAGAAGCACTGTGAAGGAAGTGGGTCATCAAGATAAAGGGTTGACTGCAGCTGTATGAGATTGCATGGATAAATGACCCAGATTTACATGTGCACAAATGCTGTATACAATGTCTGGTAGATTATAGGTGTAACTTAGTGTGTTCTTCCACCTGTTGATGTTTACTGCATTCTTCTTGATATCATAGCTATTTGACATACATGGTGGTTACCAAAGCAACTACTTAAGATTGATTCTTTTTAAAAAGAAGTGTATGCCCACCAAGGATGCATTACCTTTTAATCTGTCCCATATTGTCTATATTTTTCTATTACATGTGCATGCTTGAATATGTTATTTGTTTTGCTCTTAAACTCAATAAATTTTCAAGGGAAAAAGTAAATGCATGTCTCTTGGTTTAGAAACTCTTCTTGGTAATACGATAAGTTTCTATGGTATGTGATTGAATGATAGCCTACATACACGAGGGTTATTTAGGAGTTATATTAAAATACTGGTAAAGAAATGATTATATATCAGAACATGGATAGGAATTTGTCAATAATTGATTTATTGTTGTCTTGATGTATGTCTTAACGTAAACATTATTATAAATGAATGTTGAAGAATTCTTCAGGTGATCATTTATGATGACTCATTACAGTTATGTTGAGGAAACATCTATATTCTTCTTTATCTTATTCATTCTTTTTTTTCCCCTCAACACATATATTTCATGGAGCTTTTTATTTCAAAATATTTCTGTTGAGAAAGGTGCAAATATTCTATTTTACTTTCTTTGACATAAATGTTCTTTTTTGCAAGCCACCTTTTTATAAATGATAAGGTTGTCTCTCTCATAAAGGGAATGATGAATTTTACTGCTATTTTGCTCACAGGTACACTTTACGTAATGCTGAGTATAGGCTTTGTCTTGAAAGGAATTTAGGCATTAATGAAGAACTATCAAAAGATAAAGAAATAGCACGTGCAGGAGGTGCTAGCCAACAACAATCTCTTGGTAGTGCCTCCCCAATATTCATGTCTTCTAGAAGAGATGATTTACTACAAGAAGAAAGTGACATTGAACAAGCTGAAAACATGGAATTTCAAGGGCTTGGTGAAGTGTCCCCCAAGGTCAAAAAGTATATAGAGTCCTTGCAGTCAGAATTATTTTCCATGAAAAAGGTATATTTTCAATTTTCAAGAAATATACCATTTGCAAATAGTGATATTGTGGGTATATGTTACCTTGGTTTCTTTTTTTAAAAAGAGTGATAGGGTGAATCTCATTCAAATGAGGTTTATCCAGCAGTATAGAAGAAAGTCAAGGATTGATCAAGAAAGTCCATCCTAAAAGATGGAAAATAAAAACAGAATTACAAATTTAATTAAAAAACACCTTTTCCCAACTCCAAAGTATGGAAAAGCCCTCTCCAATATCTCCAATATTCTGTCTTTTATGTTGATCTCTTCAGTATACTGTTCTTTCTGTTATTTTATTCTGTCATTATTTTTCTTTTTGAAAACACTGCTTGCTGGTAATCTGCTTTAGTAAGAAAAGTTGACATCCATTAAATTTTTTTCCAAGAACGTTCATTATGTTCTGCTGCAGCGCCAAGATTGTTGGTAGCTAGAGCCTAACAACAGTCACAATAACCTCTAATCAAATTTAGATAACTGCTTGCTGACTTATCTGTCTGAAGGGGAGCAATCAAGCTGAACATACACCCAGGTGGATATTTCACAGGTTTGGTGTTTTTTGTCTTGTCAAGAGCTGTTGACAGGGGTCTAGGGCAGTCATTCAAGAGATGGCCATTGTCGGATATTGTGTGGGACTGCAAAGAACTGCTGAAGGTCAAATTTTTGGCCTGGCTGGTGTGGCAGAATTGCATTCTTATGAAGGTTTATAGGAGCAAATAGGCCATGGATGATAGCTTTTTGCATGTCCTTTGTGGTTGTACAGCAGAAGACATTGAAGTGAGAATCTCTCTTTTCTCTGCCCAATCATTATGTCTGCTTGGGATCTCTTCATCACTGCTAATATATCAAGTTAATGGGACTTCCAACTTGGGCCTTTGTCAGATTTTGCTCAGAAAACTGAAATCTCTAGGAGTGAGCAGAGGGAGAGAAAGTTGAAGACTAACTCTGTGATTTGGGCCACTTGGTTGAAGCAAAACGAAATTAGATTCCAGGGCAAGGCTCTTCATAAGATGGAGCTCTTCCAAATGTTTGATGGGCTGCTTAGGGACTGGTTGAACCTTACTCTTTAATCATTGACATGTATTTTTATTTATTTTATCTTTATTTATTTATTTTTGTCTCCCAACTTTTTGGAGGATATTATTTGAGGACCATCCTATCTTTTCTTCAAACAAAGTAATACAGAAGGAAAAATTCTCTACTGATCACACATGCTATGCCTGTGAAGTAGGGGTAAAGGGAAAAAGGAATAATTCAAATGGTTCCATACTATCCTCGGACTTCCATTTTTTATATCACTTTTTCAACATATGAATAAACAATAACAATCAATGTCTTAGTTTGTATTAGGATAGCCCTACATTGGTGGTGTAGAGACTAAGCCTAAGATTAATATATGATAATTCTCTCTACTCAATGTTAATTATTTTTTATTTGAAATTTTCACATAATATTAGAGTAAATTTATGTGCATTCACCCAATCTAATTTAAAAAGGACATTTAAAATTAACTATAACCGAGAGTGAGTGTTGTAATAATTCTACATCGGTATAGAAACTAAATTTGAAACTAATATATGATGAATCTCTCTATTTAATGTCAATTGATTTTAAGTTAGAATTTTCACAATTTAAATATATAGCATTAGCATAATCTTTTCTTTACATTTTCTACTATTCATCAGCAGTACCATACACAAAAACCTACTACAATACAAGAAATTATCATAAAGTTTATGATGTTGTTAGCCACAGAAATTTGTAATGAAATGTTCTTTACCAATGTTTATGTTATGTAATTGGTATCTGTCTTTCATAATTTTATCGTCCTGTATAGTTACAGGATTATCTGTTGTGTCATTTTTGATTAGGATTACTATGAGCCTTATTAAATTGGTGTTCTCATTGAGTTTTAACAGGAACTACGGGATATTAAAAAGAAAAACTCTGCACTTGAGATGCAGCATTTTGTTGGAGAGGAAAAGAATGACTTGTTAGACTACTTGAGGTCCTTACAACCCGAGAAGGTTTGTTTTTTTATTCATTTCATGCAAGAAATGAAAATAATCTATTTTTTTGAGGGACAATAAAAAAGTGAGAAGCATGTAATGATCTAAGTAATCCAATTGGCAAATAGTATAAGTACAGACAACTAATTCTTGGTATACTTAAAATTTTATTGCGTATTCTTCTCCTATGTGGACTTTTTTCTGGAGCTTTTTGATTAAATCTCAAATGATCTAGCTTTGATTCAGCAGTTGATAAAGACAAACAATTTTATACTTAACTGGTTAGAAATAGATTATGGTGTTGTGTTGATTCAAATCAAACAATGCCTGGAATCTAGAGTCCTAGTGGTTTAATAATGATTTTCAACATGTATGCATCATTGTAATATTTTGCTGTTTTTTGAGACACAGCAGTTCGCTTTCATATGATTAGCATTTAGAAACAAATCTTTGTGGCATGCTGATTTACAGACTCGAGCTATTTTGTCATTGTCGGTTTAATGTTTGCACCTTTAGCAATTCATCTAGAAAAATTTATTGGACACCCATTCACTCAACTATTTTTATAAAGTTTTTAAACATGAATATGCACAAAAAATTAGTGTATCAAAAATTAAAATATTAATATGAATGAATTAGAAATGATTTCGTCCAAAACAAGATATGAGTTAGAATCTGTTGAAGATAAAATATGAGAAAATCATCTCAAATGATCTAGTCATACCTATGAAAAGGCTATAGATGAATTTGTAGAGAAAGGCAATTTAATTAATTTAAGTGAAACTTAGAGAGGTAAAGAAAGATAAAAAAAATGAACTGGTTAGAAATAGTGAAAAAAGATTTAAAATTGCATAATTTGACGTATGATTTAGTGGTGGATATGAATAAATAGAAGAAGAAAATTTTGTGGCGGACCTTACAGTGGGATTAAGGTATTAATTATTATTTTTATAAACTTATAAGTTAAAGCATTGTTTGATTCAAATTTTAGGACTCCTTGATTATGAACAATCGTAATTATGTACATTAGATAAGGAAGGAAAATTTTTTCCCATTTATCTGGTACTATGCTTAAGTAAATCTTGCTTGTTTGAAATTTGTCATATACAAGATTTTGAAGATTTCATTGCACATCCACAGTCGTTATCATAATCTCAATAACAATTGGTTAAAAGTCTGATTATTGTGATTTTGGGTTTTGTCTCTAGAGGGATTATATAAAATCTCTACAATTCTATGGATAATCTGTCACATTTAAGATATTTATTTTAGATTATGAAAATCAGATTGATTGTATACAAAATCCTATAATCGATGGTACCGCAATTTGAACCAAATAATGCCTTAATGTCTGTAGCACACCTCTTGCTTGCTTCTATTACTGCATTACTAATACTGCAGGAGCTCTAGTTGTTTCGTCTATTTATGGACGGAAGGAAAATCAGCAAAATCATAAATCCCTTTACCTTTGATGTTCCATGTTGACTAAGTGTGAAGCTTTCTAACAGGTTGTCGAACTCTCAGAATCAACATGTCCTGAAGTGCAGGAAGCTGTTCACTCTGTGGTACATGGCCTCCTTGCAACACTTTCTCCCAAAATGCTATCGAAGGCCCCTCTTCCATCCGAAAATGCAGCCAGTGGAGCCTTGAATGATGGGAAAGATGATTTGTCAGAATTGGTGGAGAACACCTCCATCCATTTGCAGCCCCTAATTTCACTGTCTCGTGATTATCTTGCACGTCTACTTTTCTGGTATCTTTGCAACACCTCCATCCATCTTCAATATGTTTAGCAGTGGCAATCTATTCTAACTTCTTTATGTTCTCATTCCGTCAGGTGCATGTTATTAGGTCACCATCTTAGGGGCCTTGAACATAGGCTTGAGCTAATGCAGCTTTTGGCACTTCCCGTCAACTTGGAATCCATCTCCCCCGACCATGATCAAGTTTCATGAATGGTATGCTCAGTTTCTTTGGAATGATATGCTGAAATTTGTTGCCGGCTCCAAGGGGCTCTCCGGTTATCATTATGAAACATCCCATGGGGATATTTTTCGACTGTAATCTGCAAATGTAGCTTGTAAATCTTGCACCTAGGTAAAGAGTGATTTCGAGGTTGTGTACAGTCAACTTTCTTAATTGTATTGTCTTTACTGAACTTTCTAAAGTAAAATCCTTGTCGATTACAGAGTAGGATACTTGATGGTCATGCTTCAAGTCAGGGTAACATTAATTGTTATTCATAACACAAGCTATATTGTCTAAATCATATGTCAATCACTTGCAATATTTGAACTGTTTGGAGCTTGTGTTACCGTATAAAAAGCTATATCGTCTTAATCATAATGTCAATAGCTTGCAATGTTTGGTGCTTGTGTAACCGTATTTGATTTAAAAAACGGGCAATGGATCGGTACATTTTATTGTATCGGTGAGGGCTAGTAATCACATGTTCTTCCGGTCTGATTACAACAGAGAGCCATCATGGTAAAGCTTCCAAGTCGGTAAGGCTTTGAGCCATATTAGCACCAGTGTTAAGCCGAGGATTTCTCGGATAATTTGCAAGTTCACTAGGTTCTGTTTGTTTACAGTTTTTATTGATTTGATTTTGACTTCATCCTTTCTCCTCAACCGTATAATTACTGTGACATAATGTACTGAATTGTTCAATAAATCTTAAACTCTGGAAATCATCGTATTAGTTTCATGCGTGAACGGCCCAACGCGTGCTCCGCTCTCCCTTTTTCTCCGATTCGAAAACACATGACAGGCATATGGCGTTGATTCCCCAATCTATTCCCATACCCGAAGATATGCCTGAACCGTTGTCTTCGGCAAAGCCTTTATGCCTTCCTCCCGTGCAGATTCAATTCCTATACAGGAGAAGTGGAACCATTGAGAGATCAGATATTCTTTTCGGGCTTGAAGTAGACGCGATCGGCGGCATATCCACGGTTACCTCCCGATACTTTCGGTTTGGCAGCATCCAATAATACATTATTACCATCGGAGAGGGAAGGAATTTCACACCTTCGTGGTTGTCGTTTCTCCGATGACGTCCACGACCACTACCATCGCTCTTACCGATGTTGCCGCTTTTTTATCGTTTATTTTACTTTGTTAAAGTGGTATCAACACCTCTACTGGTATACTTGGATGCTTTCAAAAAAACTTTCCCATCATTCAACTGTGCGTGAATCCGAACGGCCTTGCTTACACCCGTAGTTGAATTCACACCTTAATACGAAAGAAAAAAAAAAGTTTGGCAGTATTACAATGAGATAAAGAGTTTGAGTCCTGAAGTCACAATTAAAATAAACAGTACAAGAGATAATAACAAATGAACGAACAAGAGAAAATTAACAGTACAAAAGCATCAAGAGGCAACAAGCTGAAGCGTAGCGGATGACTATTTATTTATCTCCTTCCTTTTAACTTTGTTTTCCCTACCTACCTTTCAAGAGCGACGTACTCGGACCTAAAGTTGATTTTATCTTTGTTTCAACCTTCAGCATTTCTAAAGGTATCAGAGTAGTCTGCAAGATTTTTTTTTTTTTTTAACAAAAGTCATTAAAGCTCAAAATATTGATAATAATTTTTATTAAATTTAAGCTCAAGTTTCTTCCTATGAAAATCTTATAATATAATGCAAAACAACGCATATTGTACGTGCCTAAATTTTTGCATCGTTAAATATAAATTCTAATACATTTTCCAGTGTTGATGTGATTTTTTTTTTATGGAGAAAGGTCGCTTTTGGTTGGTGGATGGCACACACCTCAAAGCTGTCTATTTGCATGTAACCATTCAATGATTCGTGCCCAAGTTGGGCCGTCACAGAAATCATAAGCGGTGTGTTCTCAGAACTTGGCTAGTAGATTTAACAAAATTTACCAAAACATCAATTTCAATTATTAATTTTGCATTCCAAATATCTTAAACCAATATAAATCTCATTAATAAGTTGAAATTTTAATACATGTTAAAGTAAATCCCAGATTAACTAACTAACTGTATGATTATATTTTAATTTCTATGAAAATAACTAAAGTTACCTTTGAGAGAAGTTCTAAATCATGATCCCTGAAAGTGGTTTCTAGGATTGCAGGTATAAGATACATTAATTTGTATAATGTTACAAAACATACACTCCACGGGATAATTGTTGATAAATCTTCTGTATGCTCAAAATATATGTTTCATCAAGATTTATAAAAAAATAGCTATCATTTTCCATTCTTCCATCGTCCCATACAACATTTCCATATGAATGACTCCACTTTCATATTTCTAAGATGACGACGTCTTCAATTGAATAATTCCCTAAGATTGTGAAGGAAAAAAAAAAAAAAAAACTAGAAGAAAAATTAGAAAACATTTTTTGCTTTCACTTAATAGAACACAAAGATTACACATGTTTTGCAGAGAGTAAGGATTGTGGAAGAGTTACTAGTTATTTTAAGTTGTGTGGGTTGTTCTATTTATAGTGAGAGACATGTAGGGTTGTCTTTGAGAACTAATTTTTCAGTTAAATAAGATCAACAATTTTGGCCTTGTCAGCTAATGTTTTATGGTGACAGCTAATGTTTGGAATTAATCAAATACGGACTATTAATTTGTTTTGTTGATTTGAAATTGCTTGTCTCAATTTTTGTATGAAATGAATGTCTAAAATACAGAGCATTGGTTTGATGTAGGGGTTAGGTTCATATCCTGTTCATGTTACTCTTCTAATAATAATCCTAACGGTTAATCCAATTTTTACCATCCTGATTGGTGTGGAAAATGGATATCCAGAGTCATTTAGAGAGGTTTTTGAAAATCTGGGTGATCTTAAAACACCGATTCGTTTCACCAGTTCGATTCCTTCCGTCTTCTAGAAATCCCAGAACAAACTTTTGATCTTTCAAACCGTTAATCTTCCTAGTTTAAGACAGAGCATTTGATTACTACTCCCTAAGAGATTTTTAATTAAGATTCTAACCAGTTGAAACCCTTAAAAAGAATACATTCTTAGACAGCAAGAGCAAGAACATTGCATAAATCTTACACCACACACGTGGCACTCGAAGCTTCCTTTCTTTTTGAATTCTTCGCACTTTTCTTTTCTCCTTCTTGGCTCTTCGTCAGACTTCTACGCTTAAATGAACGTAAATAACAGCAATGAATGACAGCGATCAGGTTATATATATGTATATATATATAGATATAGATATTAATTTCACATCCTTTGGAAGCAAGGAAGCCCACGAAACGTAGTGAAGATAAAAAGACTCGTGTTTGACCCTCAAGACGTCCGTTTAATTAACCATTTGGATCATTGTAAGACTGGTCGTTGAAAAGTAAATGACAAACAAGATACTGACATTAGAATTATTAATCAGATTATATATATTTATATAATACAGAAAAATAGATCATATAAATTTCAGAATCTATCGGATATGCAAAGATCAAAATCCATACATATAAGATAAGAGGTTATTTTCCCTACACAAAGTAATTCTGTATTTTTCAGTAGATATAAGTAATCATGTAGAATTTGGGATTAGTTTATTTTAAATATACGGTAAAAATTCTACTTCGATAGAGAAAATATAGATATTCAAATAAAAAATTTAATGAAAATAGCTGGGATTAAATTAGTATAATTTATTATAGTATAAATTAATGAAATAATTGTATAATTAAAATTTAATTTTATAAAAAAAAAAGGCCCCCTGAAAGCACTTTTTTGTAATGACATACATATAAACAGGGGAAATATCAACAATTAGTCATCGCCTACTGGCGTCGTCGTCCCGAATCTCATCATACGGGAACAAAGGCTGCAACTTTCGATCTCCCTCCACTGTTCCTTTGCATGCCGACGATGTCTCCTCCTCCTCCTCCGCCACCGCAGCCGCCGCCGCCGCCGCCAATTGAAGACGACGACACCAACAACGAACAGAACCGCCTCCTCCCTTCACCCTCCGCAGCGCCCCCCCTCCACCCCTCCGACAACGACGACGATGAAGAGGAGAAGGCGTACGAGTCAAGCGAGAAGATCCTTGTACGGATCTCGAACTCAGATCTCGAAGAATACAATTCCCCGCCGCCCTTCTCCTGGAGGAAGCTGTGGCTGTTCTCCGGCCCTGGGTTCCTGATGAGCATCGGCTTTCTCGACCCTGGGAACCTCGAGGGGGACCTCCAGGCCGGCGCCATCGCGGGGTACTCGCTCCTGTGGCTTCTATTGTGGGCCACGGTCATGGGGCTTCTGGTGCAGCTCCTGTCGGCCAGGCTTGGGGTTGCCACGGGGAAGCACCTGGCGGAGATTTGTAGGCAGGAGTACCCGAGGTGGACGAGGCTGGTTCTGTGGGTCATGGCCGAGGTCGCGCTGATAGGGGCTGACATCCAGGAGGTCATTGGGAGCGCCATCGCAATTAAGATTCTGAGTAACGGCGTTTTGCCGATTTGGGCCGGCGTTGTCATTACTGCACTTGATTGGTCAGTTGAAGCTGTTACTTCTTCTAAATTGGAGTTTTTTTCGATAACAGTGATTTTTGCATTCACAACAACTATTCGAAATCTGGTAGGAACTACGAATTCGTAATAGTTGGTTTATGGAAAGTGAGTTTTTGGTATTTTTATTGGGCTGCTGGATTGTTTGTGTCTGTGTCAATGAATCGGGTTTTCACTTTTCTCTGAATCGATGAATTCAGCTATGGCATCGGGTGAAGATTTTTGGGACGCCATCGTTGTCGTCGAATTTGGTGCTGTTTGATGGGAGAAGCACATTGTTTGATTTTGGGATGTGTATGGGTTTCATTTACTTTTTGCAAGTGTTTTTTCTCTAAAATATTGGAGAAATAAAAAAGTTACTTTTGACTCCTTTTTCTGCTTGTATGTGTTCTTAGTAGATAGGCACTTTGCATCTATTTTGGTTTTTTTTTTTTTTCCCTGGAAAGTTGTTTGGCTCACTTTGTTTCGGTTGCTAAACATTGCTTTGGATTGGGCTTAGTGGAAAACGCACTTGGCGTTTTCTAAATGGTTTGGCTTAGATGGATTTTTATACGTTTCTGCTTCTAGTGTTCTTTCTGTACACGCGCATTCTGCACGTAACTTTTACTAACTTTCCAATTTGGTCAGTTTCATCTTTCTATTCCTTGAGAACTATGGTGTGAGAAAGCTAGAAGCTGTATTTGCTATTCTTATCTCCACGATGGCACTTTCATTTGCTTGGATGTTTGGTGAAACTAAGCCAGATGGAAAGGAGCTTCTGATAGGTAGTTTACCACACTAACTGTATTATTGGACATCTACTACTTGTTTCAATCGCCTAAGTAATGGACTGATTTTGGAAAAAAAGAGAGTAAAATGATTCATTGATTGTGCAGGTCTTTTAGTTCCAAAAATTGGATCAAAAACAGTAAAGCAGGCAGTTGGAGTTGTGGGCTGTGTGATCATGCCTCACAATGTATTTCTGCACTCAGCTCTTGTACAGTCAAGAAAGATTGACACAGATAAAAAAGGCCATGTAAAAGAAGCCCTAAGATATTACTCCATAGAATCCTCTGTTGCTTTGTTTATCTCGTTTCTGATCAATTTATTTGTGACAACTGTTTTTGCCAAGGAGTTTTATGGTACTAAGGAGGCTAGTACTATCGGTCTTGTGAATGCTGGAGAGGCTCTGCATGATAAATATGGACGGGGATCATTCCCGATTCTATATATTTGGGGAATTGGGTTATTGGCTGCTGGACAAAGTAGCACAATAACTGGTACATATGCTGGTCAGTTCATCATGGGGGGTTTTCTCAACCTCCGCTTGAAGAAATGGATAAGGGCATTAATCACAAGAAGCTTTGCAATCGTCCCTACAATGATTGTTGCTTTGATTTTTGATAAATCTGAATCTACATTGGATGTTTTGAATGAGTGGCTAAATGTCCTCCAATCAGTTCAGATACCATTTGCTCTTATACCTCTACTTTATTTGGTCTCAAAGGAAGAAGTGATGGGTGTTTTCTGCATTGGTCGCATTCTCAAAGTAAGTTGTACATGCCAATATTTTAGGGTACAAGTTCTTTTTTGCATATCTATCATGCAAAAGATGCTCTTTATAACATGTATTAAATATGGGGGAAAACTTCGTCAGAACTATGGTTGGGCATGGATATTTGAAACACTAGTATTTGTGAGACAGGTACATAATGTGCTTTGTATAGAAATTCAGAAACTTATATTAAGATCAACCAACTGGAAAGGTTCAAGAGTTTAATTCATAGAAGGGAATTACACTAGGTAGGTTGAAAGTTAAAAAATGTTAATAGAAATATCAAACAAGCCATACTGATATTGTTTCATATGCTGAATTGAGGTGTGACATGTGAGCTATTATTAGTCATCATTTATACATGATTGGTGATGATTGAGAACATATGAGGAAAGGAATATATAAATTAAAAAAGTTTGTCCTTATGTATTATATCCCATATCCCACAAGACGCATCAGTAACTTGAAATTTTGTTCTGATCTTTTGGTAAAATAGGCAATGCTCAATGTTGTAATTATTTTGATTCACTAATAAAGTTGTATGATATCTAATCGTGTTGTATAGATTTACAGAGGAAGTTCATATTGTTATATAGTCTCTTTTTATTCACCCCTTGCAGATTAATTACTTAATAGCTATTGAGGTGTGATGTGTGAACTAAACAGTTAACATTTATGCATGATTGGTGAGGATCTAAATTCGAGAAAATATGGGGAAAGGAATCTATAAATAAAGAATTTGGTACTTGCCTATTATATCCTAGGATTTACATCCATAACTTCAGAAATGTTATGTATTATTATTAATATTATTTTGATTCACTGATAAAGTCGCATTATATGTGACTACATTGTCTAGATATGTGATAGAAGTTCAATATTGTTGCATGGTCTTGCTTTATTCACCAAAAGCCTTAGATATAGTTCTAATTTATCATTCTGAAAACTTTTATAGGCTTTATATGCTGATTTAGGCCAAGTTTCAGCTAGTTGGGCAAGTTGGTTATAGTTATAAATCATATGGAATATGACCGTGCTGCAATATATGCTTCAATAATTAATAATATAAACTTTTCTATTTCCTATTTTAGACACCCCAAGCAATTGCATGGTTGCTAGATTTCCTTAAATAATGAGAGCTCTTACCTTTATTAGAAGAAAAATGGTTTGAAGATGTTTGCTAGTAATAATGGTGGGATCATTTGGTCCAAATGTTGTTAGTGTATGCTTTTGAATTTCAATTGCCTTGTGGATGTGGGTGATGTTTCTCTCATACTCCTTTAGAATGGTCTTACAGATTTTTTTTATTTTTCTATCATCTATCAGAATAACACGATAATCTGAAAAGAAAATCCTGAGAAATTTCTATTTGCTCTTGAGCTTGTCACCCTTCTCAAAAGACGCCGGTTGGTTCTTCCAATTTTAATAGTAATATATTTGTTTCCTTCATTGCTTAACACTAGTTCGAATGAGACAATCTTATAGGGTTTGACCCTTCATACTAACAAATTACTCGATCTTGCTTCTGAATTCTTTTGTGCTGCCAAGAAATGAATGATGTCACTACTGTTTTCTTATGTTGTTAGCTCTTCATGGGCCTTTTTGCATTTGACAAGCATCTTAAGAATTGCACTCAGTGCGAACTTATGAAAGCAATGTCCCTGTTTTGATGGAATATCTCATGTACCTTATTGCTGTCCTCTTCTTCTGCAATATATTAAGCTATGGTTCTTTTCGATGATGCAGAACGTGACCTGGTCTGTGGCTGCACTGCTGATAATCATCAATGGCTACCTTTTGGTGGATTTTTTCTCTGTGGAAGTGCGAGGCCTGTTGTTTGGGTCGGTCGTATTTGTTGCGGCTGGAGCCTATCTCACTTTTGTGATTTACCTTATTTTGTATGATAACGACATTTCTTGTCGCCTTGCCTCTATACTCCCCAAGCAAATTAACAATATTGGTGACTAATGCCACAGTTTACAGATATCATCATTTCCATGGTTGTTCAGAAAGATGTCCATACCCAAAAAGACTAAACACATTGTGCAGAAAGATGTGGATTTCTCTCCAGTTAATATATTGCTGATAAGTTTCCCATGGTTGTTGCGGTTGTGTGGTCTCATGGGAATGCAGCTGGGAATTATGGTGTCTGGCGTCTGTCATCTCTCTGTGCCGCTGCTGTTGAAGCGTTCCGGAGGTCAACCATTTGAAATTTTCTTCGTCTATCTCGAACTCTTTGATGTCATCAACTACAAGTGGTGCGAAATCAAGCGTACTCCACTGTAGCCTTCCAGAAATTTTCCGATTAAGGATAGCTGCATGTCTGCAATGTTCATTATTATGTCTTTGATTGATCTCGTGCCCCCCTCATTTACTGGTAGTAGCCAGGCAGAATCGTCGTGTAGATCAAGTAACGTGGATTAGTTGAGAGAAGTAGAGTTAATTAGTGTAAAAGAAATTAAAAAAAGTAAAGGTAGGTTTAAAAATATCTGGATGTAAATTGTAACGAAAAAATTTAGTTTTGATATGCTTTAATCGAAAATTTGATCATTGATATAAATACATTAAAAATAAGATTTATGTGCTTGAGCAATGGAATTATAATATGTCTTCACCGTAACAGGTAGTTTTTTCCATTTAAACAAAAATAAAAAAAATATTCATTAAATTCTTCTGTAATAATATGCATTGTCAACAACCGAAATACTAAAAAGAATAAAACTAAAAAGAGCCTACTTACAACTCTGTGGAGAAGTACTCGTACATGTATTATGTAATTTACTTTTTAATGGAAAATTATACAGAACATGATTATTTCCACGCGTTAAAAGGAATTAATATTATGAAAGTGGAAATTTGCATGATACATAATTTAAAGGATGAAATGTAAAATATGAGGTGGTTATATATTTGAAGACGTGATAGAAAACTCTTTAGTTTAAAAGAATTTAAATGATAAAAGTTTATGATTATAATAAATATGATAAATGCATATTTTATATGAAGAACTTTACTTGGCATAGTGATTATTAGTATTAAACAAGCCTAAATCATGTCATGCGGAGAAAATTTAATATGATTCAACTTTGAGTTGCTTATCTAAAAAAGTTCAAAATTCAAATATGGCTCATTTAAAATCAACCCAAGCTCGAGCCAAGCATTCATCAAATCTAAATACAAATTATTAAAAAAAAAAGGGAGCAAGGTTCTCAACCTTATATTTGTGTGATGGACCAACACTATAAATGAAAATTTCATCACAGCTAAAACTTCTGTTTTCTTCCCTTTCTTGCATTGTTTCCTCTTTTTCCCTTTTTTAACATAGAAGGATGCCAACAAATGAAACAGATAAATGTAGCATAAACATTAAAAACAAACCTATTACACGAAACTCCTACCAATATAAGGCATGACAAAGAACTTAGCTGTACACAGCTTTGCCTCCATAATTAAAAAGTCTCATTCTCAGCATTCAAGCCATGACCTTCAAATCACAATACGTAACCTTAAGTTGTTCTGATCAACAAGTCAAATGTATAATACGGGTCAGCAGTTACAATTGCAGAAACAAGTTAACAATATTTTAAAAATTAACAGTTAAGCTGGTGAAAACACCTCACAATAAAAAGTGGATTCTGAATGTGATGCAAAAGACTGGAATGTTAATACTGTTTTATCCTTCACTAAGCTTGTCTTGTACAGGAATCTCATCAAATCCTGATCCAGAGTAGGATTCAAGTTTCATTATACCTCGGGAATTTCTTTTGTCAACTGCAAGCACCCACCCTCACCTGGATTGTCAATGTTCGAAATATCAACCTGCTAGAACATGTGATCGAACATTTCCAACTAAATCCACATGGATTGTAGGATTCAAGTTTCTCCTGGAATATTGTACAATACTTGTAGATAGATGACTGAGAAAGTGAGAATATGCTAGCCTTATAAGTTTAAAATCATGGGTCTATTTGTTTGAACAGACTATTAGTCATAGATTATTTACAAACTGCAGATGAATAATAGCTGATGAATTAAATGTTCAAATCATAATATAATTTAAAAGGTAGTTTTGAGTGCCGGAAAAATCCAACTTTCATTCAATTATATTTTCTATAATTGAGCAAATACTAATGCATGTAACTAAAATCATAGAAAATCAATTTAAGTTATGATGTGCAGGTCAACAATAGAAGTTATTTGTTTACTAAAACTAATAAAAAAATTTACAATTAAAAAAAAAACTTCCATGCCATTTTTATCGATTTAAAGAAAGTTTACAATGAAATAAATAAAAATCTATTGTAGTGGACTGGTAGGTTTTAAAAAGAAAGGCAGTATCCATAGAATATATTGATATTGTAAAGAATATATATAAAAGAGCAATTACTTGTGTTAAAATTGTAAGAGAAAACTTTAGAGAATTTCCAATAGGCATAGGTTTACACAAAAATCTTCTCAAGTCCATACTTGATTGTCTTAGTTATGAATAAAACAATCAAGAAAATTCAAGGAGAAAAACCTTAGTATACCTTTTGCTAATGGCATAGTTTTGATTGCTAAGAATTAGTTCTAGGTTGGAACCATGTAGAGGTACTTTAAAGTCAAAGAGATTTAGATTGGTAGGCCAAAAACAAAATATATGAAATGTAAGTTCAACAAAAATAGGAATAACAATAAAAGTATATAATTAAATAGTCATAAAAGTAAGAATTTTAAATTCTTTGAGGTCTATGATAAATAGCAATGGTAAAATTATCGAGGATATTATTTATAGAATTAAAGTTAGATGAATGAAGTAGGAAAATACTTCTTGAGTGTTAATATGATAGAAGGATAATCTTAAAATTAAAAGGAAAATTTTAAAAAACTATTATCTGTCTAACTATACTTTATAACTTAGAATGTTAAAATGTAAAGCATGACCATATGCAAAAAATTAGTATTTCTGATATATGCATATTTAGATGGATGAGTGGTAATAACATAATAGATAAGATGAAAATTGATGTTATTAAGAATAAAGTAAAAGTTTCATTAATTAAAAATAGGATAGAAGAAAATTGACTTAAGTAGTTTGATCATATATCCTTACAAAACTAAAAAATACACCAAAGGAAAATTAATTAGTACAAAAGAAATTAAAAGAAGTAAAGGAAAACTTAAAATTACTTGAATAGAAAATATGAAAAAGGTTTTAAATTTATGTAATTTGATCAAATATTTAACTACAGATAAAAATATATAAAAGAAAAGGATTCATATAACTAATTCTAATACACACACACACACGTGCACAATATATAGACCCTGAGACCCTTGAGTCCAGACTGCAAATATAGCCTGATTGCAATAGAAGAGCTTGCCCTGTGTGTAATCAAAATATTAAAATTAGAGTATTTCCAAATGAAGATTATTTTTTAGTTAATTTTTGATTTGCTGTTTTATTCATGGAGTTTTCTACCTCACATTCAAAAAATGATAAATTAACAAAGACAGTTAGCCAAACAAATATACAATTTGTAAAGTATCCTATTACATTATTTTGTATTTACTTACATGATGATTTATTTATTCTAGAATAATCTAAGGAATCAATTAATAAAAGAAACACAGTTGTTTTTATTACATGTCTCAATTAGCGTGACGGGTCATGGGTGACGGATTTGCTTTTTTGATAAATACCAATTAGAACATCTTTCTTGGCTTTATTTTATGGTTTCTAACCAAAAATCTCAAAAATTTTAGTAAAAAAACTTAATATATATATTTAACGCTAATGGACATCCAATCAATGACATTAATGCACTTTTCAAAAGCTTGTCTGATTCTTTGTTGATATTTTCTGCGGTCTTATTTTTATATAATCAATGAATATTAAGTTTTTTGTTTATTGGCTTTTATTGACATTTTCTGTGCATTATAATCTGAAATTTTATTAAGACAAAATTACACTTTAAGTTATGCTCCATCCAAAGAAAAATCCTAGATCCGCCACTGGTCAGACCATGTCAGCCCATAATTAGCTTTTCTACGAAACAGACCCACATGCATGTCAACCAGAATGCAGAGGTTGGAAGCTCAAGTCCCAAAATAATCATAAATAAACTGCAAATTTCCTCCAGACTGCATGATATCAAATAACAGTGTGCATTGCACTACCTCGTCACGCTAGGACCTTCAATTCTGAACCCCAGGAGGGCAATAGACAAAATTTACAGATATACCTCATCATCATCAGAAACAGTGTTGTTTGATTCTACCGGTTTGTTTTTGAGTATCGGCAATTTGCCTGATGATTTTATCTTTGCTGGAGGTTTTTTGCCCTTCTCTGCTTGCAGTTCCAGTCCCTTGACTGAAAGCTTTCGCTTTCTTTTCATGTTCATGGTGCCAACCGTGTCCCTGGCTGTTGAATTTTCAACTGCATCAACAAGAAGGCAGTAGGTTTGTGAAATACAATTGAGAATTGCAAGAATCAAGTGCAGATATTACTATAATATTTACTAACTTATGGGAAGGCTTCAAATCAAATGAAAGCAATAAAGATCACATTAAGTAAAGCATTTACAACAGATGACATTCTTAGGGATAGATTTCAGAGTCTCTTATATATAAAAGTTAAACCCTAAGTCATTCCAGATAAATTGAAATGCTTTTACTGGTTTGGATGCATCCATGCAGCTCCTGATTTTAACATGCACTAGAGACTAGTATTTTTGCATCTTACGATCAAGATACCCAACTTTAAATATAGGAGTTGAGTTTCTACTTTCTACATGTAATAAGACTGAAAAGAAATAGCTCATGGCTGACCTTAGTACAAAACATTTATGGACTAATAAACAAGCTCAATGAAAGTTCAAGATGCTTACCTTCAATGGGCCGTGATGCAGGAAGTGATACATGTCCATTCTGCCATGCTTCCTCTGAAAATGGTGATCCTGATCGAGCACTGTCATCCAGCTTTAAAGAATTCCCCAAATACTTGTCTTCCTGTTCGGGAATATCTGGAGAAGGAATTGCAGGCAGAAAACACAGTTCCTCCTGGGATGCATCTGAATCGCTAAAACCTGAGTCTTTCTCCATAGTTACAATATCAATCTCAACGTCTTCATCAACAAAGACATCTTTCACCTGTAAGAAAATTTTTAACTACCAATAGGTGTAAAACTGACAAATTGAATTCAAAAAGTAACACAAACCTTCTCTGTGTCAGGTACTAAATCAAATTCATCCTCCCTCTCAACATATTCTTCATTTTCTTCAAGCTCCTTGAAATCAGGAGCAAACGCACTCCAGTTCTCTGTGTAATCCTTGGCCCATATATAGACCAAGCCAGTAATGGAAACAGATGCAACCAATGGCCGTATGGGATGCCAACATAGATCTGTCAATGCTTCTTTAGGACCTTCTAGGTCTTTTACCAAGCGTCCAGCCCTGTCCCATATGTATATCTTGTGCTCTCCTTTGTTAGCCGAAGCACCAACAACCCATTCACTATCACCACTAAAACAAGGTGCTTTCCAATGGGTTCTTGAGATAGAATCCTGAAACTCACGAAATAACATCAAGCATTTGGAACCAATATCCTTTAGCTTTTCAACCCCATGGAGATCATTTGTGGTTTTTTCCACGTTAGCAAGGTACTCTGCTGCACCTTTTCGAGGTAAGAGATTCTCAAATGCCCTAATGATTCTGTCATTTGAATTAGTTAACAGATATTGACCATTTCTACTAAAAATGATATTTTTAATTACACCTCCAGACAATGGAACTATAGCATAGATCTGTATGCTTTTGGAATCCACTATAAGAATTTCACCTTTGGAATTTCCAACATATATTAGATCTCCATATTTATTAAAGGTTGCTGCTGTTGGAGTAAAGGGAGGAGAACCATCAGCAAATTTATTTCTTGGAAGAGGGAGATTGCCGTTTCCAGAATCAGATACGGAAACTGGAAGAACAGTGGAACTACCAGTATTCAAGTCGACAAGGATAGGTGCAGAAGAAAGTGGACAAGCCAGGCAAATAGATGGTGTGCACAAGCCTGGGTGTAGACGTGCATGGAGAGTTGTCTGCTGGAGAGTTATTCGACCCATCTTTTCACCATTTTTAACATCCCAAAGAGTCAATGACTTATCAGTGGCAGAAGCAAGTAAATGGTGACCATATTTTGACCAACAAACACTTGTTATGGGTGCTACACAATCTTTGTCCCTTAGTTCCTTAGCAATGCCCCTAGTCTCGAAATCCCAGATAACACAGCTCCCATCAGCACAACCAGCTGGATGAAATAAAAGAAACAAAAACCTGTTCATCAGTTATCTCACACTAAAAAGAGTGACGAGTTAAAGAATAGAAATTGTGCAAGATTTACAATAATAGCTGTGACAATGAAAATCAACAAATTCTGTGGAAAGGCAGGAAAAAGTGCTAATCTAAGATTTTCATTGTTATAATAATTCTCATAGCATAACCCTGAAATAGTAAAAGTACACAGTATGGTAAGAAGAGCAATCTTAAGCCAAGGATTTATGCTGACTTGAATATATACCTTTACTAAATATCACAAACAAAGTTCATTTCCCTTGCTAGTGTATATATTGCAAGGGCACATTGCAGCTCAAGCACCAAGCACGTAAGTTTATATCCCATTAAATAATGCAAATCAAGATACATAAATTATATATTGCAACAGCAGATTGTGGCTGAGGAAACAAGCACATATACTTCTTTTCAGAATGTAAAGCATTGCATTTCTGCATTTCAAAAACATGGAAAGAGGTGGATCCATGTCAGAAATGAAGTTAAAGTAGGACAAAAAATCAATACTCAGTATTTGAAGATAGTCCTAAACCATCTTAGTCACACCAAAAAATAATTCCATGAAGTGAGAGTAGAATCAAATAGATTGCAAATTGGGTAATGTTTGATCTCAATAAAACATAGAAAAGAAGAGTAGAGACCAAGGAATTAGATTATATTTGCAGAAGAGCTAGTCATTTTCGGATATGGATTCAAATACACACCTATCTGGTTTTGATCTTCTCTATCTACACCCTTGCAATACACCTCTAAGTTTGAATTATAGTTAACGTTATAATTCTGACTTCAATAAACATTCACTTTGGAACATCAGAATTTTGTTTATTGTTCAGAAATGCTTTTATGAAATTCAACAATGATCATATTGTCCCATAGCAAAACAAACTTTGATAAATGCTGCAGATATGGCTTTTTGGAGAAAACAGGTCAAGAATCACATCCTATCCATAGCAAAGCAAACTCTGATCCACCAACAGAAACTATCATTTCAACATTCAATGGCAGAATCTGTACCATAGAAAAATGCCAAAAGCTTAATATGCAAAGAAAACTTCATAAATAGATATTGCGCACTTTCCTACATTATTTTATAAGTTGTAATCTTGAAAATAAATGATTGTGCAGTTTGAAAGGTTGAACCATTCAGGAATCTCTATATCAGTGGTTCAAGTACTATGGATACCAGAGCTTTGGTTTAACTGACTTGAATCAGTGAACTGTATTCATCCAAGTCAATGAGTGAGGTAAACGAACAAGGAAACTAGAAGATTTGGACATGCAAGTCAAGATGACTGTGTGAAAACTCGTACTCTTTTAATCTTGAAAACAAACAAAAAAACTCAGTTCTATTTAGTTATTTATGAACAATTTCTTAATTAGAAAAAATATGCTTGTAGGGAAATAATATAATCTAAATGCTTCCAAATTGGTGGGTAGTGAATTTCAATTTCAGATCCAAAATAAAACATCAGAGTAATTGAAAATTTTCTGTAAAGATTGACTATTAAGTTAAATCAGCAGAAATTAGGTGCAGTTAATTGTAGCTGACCTTGTCTCTGTAAAACATAGTTGCTACCTTTGAATGAGTGGGTTCACCATATTTTATAGACACAAATATCAGCTGTATTTAACTGCAGGTGATCAGTACCCTAAGTTAAATGTCTAGAAAAGTCTTATTTTTCACCACAAGGCACATGTATAGCAAAGTCTTCTAGAGACTTCTTGTTTCATATCATCCATACCCTTTAAGTGAATGAACACAACCATGATTCTAGCATTTTTTACAAAAATTTGATTAAAAGCTAAAACATTTGCATAATGAATTATGTCTTCTTCAAATTTGATCACTCGACCCAACATGGCCCAAAGGCATGTTTTTTCATGTCATGTCATGTTGCACTCATGCCATGCCATATGACATGCCCTATGCTTGTACTTTGTACTTATGTTTTGTGTTCGTGCTTCATGCTCATACTTTGTGCTTATTTCATGTCTAGGCTTATGTTGTTCATGGTACCCATGTTTTGTGTTTGTGTTTGACCAACCTGATCTGGGTACAACCCAATTGACACCTCTAAATAAAGACCAAATAAATTTGGGCAACAATACGACCATGATACATGTGAATGTAGCTGGTATAGAAGAAACCATATGAAGAAGACTAAGAGAAGGATATGAACTTCACGTTTGATTGTGATGATTGAAGAAGGAAAAATGTGTTTTTCATGCCATTCTTCCTTGGTTATCATTTGTCCTTTCACCATCATTGAGGTGGCGAGTAGAAGATGAGCTTTTCAGCTCCAAGGGAATCTGGGATGTCAAGGAAAGATATAGTTTAAATTTTCTAGTAAAAAGCTACTTTGTTCATCTTGATGAACAAATTTACCGAACAAAGTAATAAACAATCCACTTATTGAGGAGATATGGCAAACCATTAGAAAAGAAGTCTTTATCAAAAATATTAATAACCATATCAGATAAAAGGAAGCAGGTGTTAGAGAACTTTCAGAGAAATGTATGTACATTTTGAAAATTCATTAGAAAATAAGTAGTTATCAAAAACTATTAACGTCCATATCAGATAAAAGGAAGAGGGTGTTAGAGAACTTTCATAGAGATGTATGTAGACTTCGAAAATGTTAATATCTAAAATCTATAACAAAACCTAAGTTCTCATTCCCATGCTTCAGCAATGACCAAAAACTTCACATCATAAACCGCCTCAATAATTACACAACGTGAAACAATGAACATTTCAAACACATGTGAGATGATAATGAAACAATCGTTTAACTCACTGAAACGATTGAGAGCGGTGAGTATAAATGGCAGCTTTCTTACCCGCAAGAAGCGTTCCACGGCGATTGAAAGCAATGCATTTCATGTTGCCGTGCTGCAGGTACTCCTCGATGACTTCCGGGAAGTCCCCCTGCAATGGATCTTCATACCCCAAGCAGCAAAAACAGTCAAAACTTAATAACCAAAAATCAGCAAATTTGATAGGAATAATAAATATAAAACCACCAACCAAAACCCCTCCTTTCCAAACGAAAACCAAATATCGGAAGTTCGGAACACAAAAAGTACCACGACACCCATCAGAATCGAGACACACAGAAAGATTACCAATGATGGGAACATTCATAATTGCAGCCACTCCCTTGGGAGTCGAAGATCCCAAAATCGAACAGACCAACCCCAAAATTGCGTCTCTGCACCTCCGCCGCCACCAGGAATTCCAACTCCACCCGCAAACAGAGAAACAAAACCCTATGCAATTTCCGGCCCCCCTTTGCCACGGAAGAACGGACGAAACGCAAATCACTTTCCTTCCCTCCTCCGCGCGCACGCGCCACGTGAGAGGCTGACGCCTACGGTCAACAGTGACAACTGACGACGGCGGCGAGAAAAGGATGAGCCTGATTGGACGAGAACCGTAGATCCACTCGCCGCGACCGCCGTCGTCTGGTTTCGACTTTCGTATTCGTATTCGTAGGACGACGAACGCAATGTCGATGGATGGCCTTCTTCTAGTTTAACTTTTGAATCGATTTCAACAACATTGATTTGGCAAATTACAACAGGAAAACATATTCTTAAATGGAAATTCTGAGAAAAGATAAGGATGCAATGTGAATTTTCGCAAGATTAACGTCAAATTTTAATAAGACGGTAATACAAAAATTTCCCCCCAAAAAAACTCAGATTACTGATAGGAGGGTAGGGCAAATCAACGGTATTATTTGCAATTTAAATCTGATGTATGCCAAGATACCAACTTCTAAGGTATCTAAAAGAAGCCTTTCATGTTCCAAAATTACCCCATGCATTACAATGTATCTATTATATTATAATGTTATGTTACTTTCTTCTTCATGCACGAATTATATTATATTATATTATTTTTACAAATCTACCCTCATTACTTTCAAAATATACTGTAACAAATTTATGTTACCATTGTAAACTAATTCCACCTTGTGCAAATTCCACTTTTGCTTGTGTTATCGTTATAATTTATTGTTTTTACTTTCATACTTTTCCTCTTTTCTATTTTATCCTATCCTATCCTATTATATTATATTATCCCCCACATTCTTATTTCATCCTTGTGTTTTTACCATTTTGCCCTCACCCATGATATTACATCATGCCACATCATATAATATATCTTAAATTTTTTCCTTCTTTCATAATCCAATTCAGCCTTTTATGGATCTACTTTTGCCCACAATTTATTGGTATAGAATTATTAATATTATTTTACTAATTTTTTATTATTATCGTATCATATCATATATAGATGCCTGTTAATTATTTTTTCTTCTACCTTTTCCAGTGCTACCTTTATAGGAAGTATGAATTACATATGTTATAAGTAAAAGATAAAGTATAATTAATTATAAATTATTTATTTCATTTTACCCTTTTATATTTGTATATCTTCACATTTCATTTCCATTATATATATATTAGAATATTATATATACATGTGTGTGTTTCTACAGGTAGATACATATTTTATATACCATCGATTAGATATAATATTTCTAGTTGTATGTCCTACCCAAAAGTCGCAAGCTTGAATTTAAGTCCGCGGGTTTCGAGGAAAAAAAAAAAAACTAAATGCATGTATTACGTAAAAGCTTATTCGCTAGTTACGAGGAATATAGGAGACTGGTGCATGGTCAATCACGGTCATTTCAAGTTAAAGCTACCGACCAATCCCAACCTTCTCCGTTCTCACGTCCAAACTGCAAACTCGGGTCGCATCACCGTCCACGCCCCACTATAAAAGACCAGACTTCGTCGGCAATCCGGATGGTGCGCGTTCTAGAGTCTCGTCAATCAGGAATCTTCACCGTCCACCTTCCATGGCGACGGATCGAGATCGGCCTCGGCGGCATCCGGCCGTGCCGAACACGTTCTCCGTCTTCCTCCTCCTACTCTTCCCTCTTCTTGCCCGCCCGGTCCTCGGAGATCTAGCCGTTCCCGACAATGCCAGCGGGATCCTTCGCCCGGGTCCGATGATCCTCCCGCTCGCCCTCTCCTATCACCAATCGTCCCGTCACACGGCTGCGGATGGTAGGATGATCCATTGGCGGCGGCAGCTGCAGAGGGCGGGGGTGCGGGAGGCCGCCGAGGCTCGCATGAGGCTTTACGACGATCTGCTCACCAACGGGTATGGGATTCTGGTATTCAGCTTGGACGAGTGGTTTTCTTGGATCTGGATGTTTTGAAAGGAGTGTGGATTTCTTGCAGGTATTACACCACCAGGCTTTACATCGGGACGCCTCCACAGGAGTTCGCTCTCATCGTGGATTCCGGTAGCACTCTTACGTATGTTCCTTGCTCTACTTGCGAGCACTGTGGCAATCACCAGGTGAGGTGTTCATGTGCCTAGTGTGTTTGTCTGGTCCTTTACTTTACATTCTCGATTTCTGTCGAAAATGTGCAAATTCCTGAGGGGTGGTCTTCCTGTTTTTTCCCCAAATGTATCTGGTCTATTCGGAAATCCTTCTTCTCTGGTCTTTATTTTTTGTGTTGATTTCAGTGCTCTCTCTCTAAAATTTCTCAACACTGAGATGGAAGTTTTCTTCAGTTCGAGATAACTGTCATTTCATCGTAGAGTAATAATCTGATATCAAACATTTAACTAAATGGGGCTCGAATATTTTTTCAGTACATTGTGTTATATTCATGCATAAGTTACTGGAAAATATAAATTCTCTATTGTTGAAACAAATTTATTCAAAAATACTATAGTCATCAAGTTGAATCTTAGGTTTACTCGTACTGCTTTTCCCTCTTCTATTCCAAATGGGTGATCATCGCATAAAAATTGAGTTTGCCTTTCTCCTCAGTTACAAAATGCCAATTTTTACTCCATCACATTTAACCTCTTTTTTATTGACGATTAAGAAAATTGTTAGTTAGATCATCCCTTTTCATATTCAAAGACACTATCAATGACTGAGTCTTGATGCGATCTTCCTCATGAGACTGTCCTTGGCCCGGCTGAATAAAATTAGGTATATAAGACTGGCGGCGTAGGATGAATCTAATTCTAGTAAATGTCAATCGTTTCAGGTTCTGCAACATGCCTCTACTTATCTATTCTTCTTGACCATGACCTATGGGAACTAGGCACCCTCATGAAGGATTTTTCCTATTATGTTTTTGCTTGTCTCCTGCATCATTTTAGTATAAAAACCAAAAGATAGATACTCTTTTGCCATTGCTAAGCATGGATGAAGAGTATTTATTTAAAAAAGGTTCTCAATTGGAGCACCCTACCTCTTTAACCTTCTTTTTAGCCATTTATTTATTTGTTACATGTGTAGAAAGTGCTGTAGAAATGCACATGCTTAAATGGATGAGTGGTAATACTATAAGCGATAAGTTAAAAAATGACTTTATCAGGGAAAGCGTAGGAGTTACTCCAATTATAGATAAAATAAGAGAAAACTTGTTTAGGTAGTTTGATCATTTCTTTTGTAGGCCAAAGGAAGAACTAGTTAAGAGAGGAGAATTAATTAGTGCTCTAGTCCACCTCTCTCTTTTAGGAAGCCAAAAGGAAAGAAAAAATTAAAAGAAGTAGAAGAAGGCTTAGACCTATTTAGTTTGTAATTGTGAGAAAAAATTTAAATTTATGTAATGTAATCAAAGATTTGACCATAGATAGAAATACATGGAAGAAAAGGATTTATGTGGATGACCCCACGTAACGGGGTTATGTTTTAGATTGTTGTTATTGTATTTATTTGTTATATGTGTACTAAACACTTTTTTTATTTTCTTTGACAAGAAAATCCTAACCCAACTCCAAGAGTTGAGAGAGCCTAGCATGCAGCCTACCATTTCCTCTTGCACCTAAAAGTATATTGTAAAGTCAATTCTAAAAGTTTTCAAAGAAGTCATAGACCCATGTCTAGTCAAATTTGAAATTGGGGAAATCCACAATTAGCTTAATTATAATTTCCATAATACACATTTATAGTATGTTGATGATACCATCTTCTTTTGTGACACATCCAAATTAGATTGAACATCCACAATGTTTGCCAGGCCTCTTTAGTATTTCTAGAGGTCTTAAGGTTAATTTTTTCAATTCAATGATGATAGGGATTCCACTTTTTGATGAAGAGGTCGAAGACATGGCAATTTTCATGGGTTATGTTGCAAAATTGAAGTTTTTTCAATCAACTATCTTGAGATTCCTTGCATAGTGGGTGGCCTAAATGTTAGGGAATAGTAGTTTATTGTTGATGGGTTTGAGCAACAAATATCCAATTAGGCAGGTAGAATCCTCTCCTTTAAAGAAAAACTCATACTTATTGTCCTTAGAAATATATTGATTCACTATTTGTCTCTGTTTAGAATCCTAGTTATGGTTGCAAATTGTCCTGAGTGTATTGAATACCAGTTTCTATGGCAAGGAGGGTGGTAGTGAAACTCATATGGTTTATTTGTGGCATGCAACAATATTTGAAGGTGGTCTTGGTAAAATATTTGAACAATGAATTTGGCCTTGTCAGCAATAAACCCTAAACCCTAACTATGGTCTTTGGTACATCTTACAGAGAATCCTTTAGGGAAAACTCTCCCATCTATGGTGGGACATTTTCTGTGTGTGGGAACAATTTTACTCTAACCTATTTTTTCAGTTGAAGAATGGGAGCAGAATCTGCTCTTGGCTTGACAGTTGGGTGGGTGATAGACACTTATGTGAGGTCAGGGTTGCTGAGATGAGGTTGGTGTGGGTAGTTCAGAATGTGCCTGGAATATAGATCTCAGAAGAAATTTAAGACATGAAGAACTGCATCAGAAATTCTGAACATCCTTCCATCTTCTGCCTCACTTCAAGAAATTGACCTTCCTGTTTAGCTTCTGGATAAAGGAATATTTTCAGTGAAAAGTTTCTATGAATTTATGCACTGTAACAACCAAGATATGCAAACCTTAAACACTAAATCCTAAATCCTAAAGTTGTCATATTTTAGAAAGGTTTAGAAAACCAAAGCTCCAATGAAAGTTTAAGCTTTTTTATGGCTTCTCTGTAGCAGGCTTTATACAAAATACTGCAGCAAAGGGTCCTCGTCATGTGATCCTAGGTGTCCTTTACTCAAAAGCTCGGATGAGGACATTGGGCATCTTTTTTCCAAATGCATTGCTGCCAGAAAAATATGGGACCACCATCTGCCTTCATTGGTTTTAGGTGGAATTGCCTACAATACAATGCCTAAGTTCTTGAGTAATATTACTGAATTTGATGGTGGGCCACTGGTAAACTGCAAAACACTGTTTGCATCTTGCTGTTCATTTGAGCTGCTGGAGATTAGCTAGTGAGGAATCGAAGAATCTTCCAAAATGTGGAAACACTGCTGCAAGAGCTCAATCAGAGGACCTGCAGTTTGCTTCATTTCTAGATAAAAATCCTTTTTGTAGTTTGTTATTTTTGATCTTCTTCTCTTCTTGCAATTTCCCTTGTACTTTTCTTGTACTTTTAGTATTTTTCATCTTTGGATGTTGCTTATTCACTAACATGATATCATCCTTATCCTCTTTCAAAAAAAAGATTTGGATGTGTTGTTCTGAGGAATGGTTGAAGCATAACACAGGAATTTCATTGTTTCTGCCTTATGAGGCTGTTGGAAGTTAGTTATCCATAATTCAATGGTTTAATACTCAAAATAGTCACTTTAAAGGAGAGTTCCTATACCATGGTTCTTTCTCTCTTGGTTTGAGCTCATGGTACATATGAGGAATATAAATCTTTTTGTCTCTCCAGCAGGTTTTTGCTAAGCATAAGCAAAAATTCTTATAAATCTGAAATTTTTTCAATCGAATTTCTTTTTTAGCTTTCCTTAAATTAAGACAGTCCTTTTCAATGAATTATTCACAACTTATATTATATTTGTCATTTATTGATTAATGCTCTTTGAATTTTATTAATCCCATAGATTTCCATCTCTTCGTTACTTTTTGTTGCTTTGGTACTAATATATATATATATTAAATTTCTTAGGATCCAAGATTTCAACCTGATCTGTCCACCTCTTACAAGCCTTTGAAGTGTAGTACCAGTGCTGATTGTATGTGTGATAGAGAAAAGGATCAGTGTATTTATGAGAGGCAATATGCTGAAATGAGTTCCAGCAGTGGCGTTCTTGGTGAAGACGTTGTATCATTTGGCAATGAAAGTGCACTTAAACCGCAAACTGCCATTTTTGGTTGCGAGAATATAGAAACAGGTGATTTATTCAGTCAACATGCAGATGGAATTATTGGACTGGGCCGTGGCCATCTTAGCATTATGGATCAACTTGTGGGAAAGGGTGTGATAACAGATTCTTTTTCTTTATGCTATGGTGGAATGGATGTTGGTGGTGGTGCAATGGTTCTTGGTGATCTACCTTTTCCATCTGAGATGGTCTTTTCTCATTCAGATCCTGTTCGTAGGTATGATTTGCTTTTATATTTTGAGGGTATAATGTAGTTTTTTGGTGCATCTGACACATTTGCTCTAGTCTTGGGATGACAACAGCCCATACTACAATGTTGAGCTGAGGGAAATCCACGTAGCTGGAGAGAAACTGCAGCTGAACCCAAGGATATTTGACAAAAAACATGGAACTATCTTGGATAGTGGCACCACATACATTTACTTGCCTCAAACTGCATTTATTGCTTTTAGGGATGCTGTAAGTCTTTCTTACCAACACTGTGTTGAGGTTCAATAGGTTGTCAGAACAAGAGTTAGTTGGTTAATTACAATACACATGGTATTCTTTAGTCAGATTATCAATATGCACTACGTTTAAGTGGGTAAATATAGCTATAAAGCTTAGCTTGGCAGGTCATGAGGCAGGTGAAGCATCTAAAAGAAATTCACGGTCCAGACCCCTCTTACAAGGATATTTGTTTTTCTGGTGCTGGAAGGTACTGTTTACCTTTGATAGTGCTATATTGAAATTTTTATATTAAAAACTTAATCATGATTTAATGCTTCCAGTGATGTCTCCCAACTCTCAGAGAGCTTTCCTGAAGTTGACCTTTCCTTTAGCAATGGGCAGAAATTATCATTATCTCCTGAAAATTATTTGTTTCGGGTAATTTCTTGGTTATGTAAGAGAAATTGGAAGTGTCTCACTGCATTCTGTACTTTAACATGCATGGTTTTTTGCTTTATATTTTTTTCTTATAAAGCACTCCAAGGTGCCTGGTGCATATTGCTTGGGAGTGTTCCAGAACAGTAGAGATCCAACAACACTACTTGGTGGTAAGCACTTTTTCTAGATTGACCTACATTCATAATTCATCGTTTTTTATAGTTTCATTACCATGTGTAGCTCTGTCCTCTGGATGGTGGTATTCTCTTCTCTTGAGAAATTTATACATTCCCCTTATTTATACCATGTGTTGATTTCATCCTTCAGAGATTTTGTGCTAAGGAAAATCAAGGAAATGAAATGTGTAGTCGAAAAAAGGGAAGTAAAACCACAATATATTTTTTTTAATTTTCAACATATTATTTGTGCATGCATGTGGACCAAAGAAAAATATTTACCTTTTAAATTTTACCCTTTGTGTGGGAGAGGAAAATGTTAAAACTGAGGATGGAAACTAAAAGAATTTATTTTTCAGTGACAAACAGGTGCAAAACCATGTTTTCAAGTGCACTTTCTGGTCAAGTAGAATATTTTCTTTTTCATTGGTTTCCAGTTGTTTCCAGATGCACAAACCCCCTTTAATTAGTCAACATATTCTATTTATATTTGGAGAAAATTAGAAATAATATGATAATTTATTAATGTAGTAAAAATTGTAAAAATAGCTACTTATAAACATCTCATGAGAGAATACAGGTATGATTAAAAGTTTCATTGTAATTTAGCGAACTCATTTGAAACTGCAGTCAAAAGTGAGTTCTAGAGAGAGCAATAACAGAATCTTGCAACTGTCAAATAAATTTAGAGTGGGGAACGATTATGAGATAGTCCCTTCTCCCATTTGGTTGTACGCTTGTTTGGAAATGAGTTGCTGAATTTTATGGTACGTGGATTGTATCATTTATATGATTGTGTGAATGCATTTATTAGGAAACTAATGAATATACGTAAGATTCTTCATTTGATATAATTTGTTCACCTATTCAGTGAATTTCTGGCACTGTCATGCATGCAGCACTTATCAATAAATTAATATCTGCTGGAATGGATCTCTGATAATTTTGCTCAATGAAACTTTGATGCTTGATACCATCAAATTTTGTTAACGTAGAGTTTGCCCTTTTTTGAATAAATTGCTTCTTCCAATAATTGACAGTATCTTTTTGTATTCCTTGACAATAGGAATTCTTGTTCGCAACACCTTGGTAACATATGATCGTGAGAATGCAAGAATTGGATTTTGGAAGACCAACTGTTCTGAGTTATGGGATAGATTAAATTTCCATGGAACTCCTTCACCAGCCTCTTCATCACCTCTAGTACCTTCAACTCCTCCGGAGAATTCACTGCCTCCAATATCTTCTGCGAGGCCACCATTGGAACCATCACAGACTCCTCCAAGTGACCATCAAGATCAGAATTTACCAGGTTTGTTCAGGATTGCAAATCGACTAATGGGAATTTAATGTTTTCCTTGACTTCTGTGTATGCAATTGGATATAGACACTGAATGATCAATATTTTCTTAGAATATAATGGTTAGTTTGAACAATAGGTAAAAGCTCTGATCTAAAGCAATATGTAAAAGCTGACTACTATTAGAAAAAAAACTGGTGAATAAACTTACTCAAGCTGTAGCCATTTCAATGAATTTCTAGACTTGTGTATTAAAATATGCATCATCAATAACAACAATATACATTTGTGGAATCGATAATGGATCCTTTTCTTTCATCTATTCTTGTCCATCTCTAAAAATTCGATTAGATTATGTAAAACTAAAATCAGTTTTCATAATTTCTTACCAAGTAATTTTTTTTCTCATAAAAATGCATTAACTTCTATAAACTAGTCTTTTCCGTAGGCAATTAGTGATTAGACCAAGGAAAATTATATAAAACTATTATTCTTTTTTAATTAAAAGGAAAATTTTATTAAACTGCTATTCGTCTAATTATATTTTATAGCTTAGAGTGTTGAGCTGGAAAATACGACCATATGTAAAAATTTAATGTTGGGTGCATGTTTAGATTGATGAGTGGTAATACTATGAAGGGTAAATTTAAAAATAATTTTATTAGAAATAAAATAAGAGTTACACCTACTGAAAATCAGCTTAGGTGATTTGGCCATATCTTTAGGAGACCAATGAATGCATTAATTAGGAGGGGAGGTTTAATTAGTATAGAAGAAATTTAAAAAAAGTTGAGATAGAACTAAAACTATTTGATTAGAAATTCTAAGGAAAAATTTAAATTTATGTAATTTAACAAAAGACTTGACAATAGATACAAATATTTGGAAGAAAAGGATTCACGCAGCCAACTTTGCTTAGTGTTATATGATAGGAGGATGCTCTTCAAATTAAAAGAACAATTTTATAAAACTGCTATTTGCTCAATTATACATTATGATTTAGAATGTAAATTATAAAGCATGACTATATGCAAAAATTTAGTATTACCAAGATACATATGTTTAGATAAATGAATGGTAATACCATAAGGGATGTATTAAAAATGATTTATTAGGAATAAATTAAAAGTTTCACTAATTGAATATAAGAGAAAATTAGTTTAGGTAGTTTAGTCATATCTTTAGGAAGTTAAACGATACACTAATTTGAAGAAGATAATTAATCAATGCAAAAAATTTAATGAATTAGAGGAATATCTAAAACTACTTGGTTAGAAATTGTGAGATTAGATTTAAATTTGTGTAATTTAATTAAAGATTTGACTGTAAATAAAAATACATGATAGAAAAGTATTCATATGGCCGACTCCTCATGGTGAGTATTGTTGTTGTGTGTGTGAAGATACACAGAGAGAGGCAGAACCCTTCCATTTGTCTGCTTGCCCTTTTGGTGCTGCAGAATAGGTAATTAATTTTTGAATGCTAGTTATGGCTCATATGGAGTTTTTTTTATCTGATTGTATCACATGGATATGCACTAAAAAAAAGAATTATAGCTTGTATATTTCCAACTTGTTACCTGGCGGTATTGTTATTGTTCCTTTCTTACAATTTTAGACCCCTTGTTCAGGTGAAATTCTTGCTTGATTTCCTTATCTGCAGATGTCTGATTGGAAGTCTTGCCCTATTATTTTATCCACAGAGTTCTAATAATAGTGTCTTGTACTCTCTCATTTTTCTTTGACATGCAGGTGAATTCCATGTTGGTCTCATTACCTTTGAACTGTATCTGAGCCTAAATTATTCAGAGCTGGAACCTCACATTCCAGAGCTCAGGGATATTATTGCACATAATATGGTAGTTAATGCATCCCAGGTTAGTAAATTCGTGCTTAATCCTTATTTATATTATCTATTAGAAAACTGACATTTCCTTTCCATTTTCTACTTCAAATTCCACATGCAGATATTATTAGAAACAATACTATATAAGTTCACCTCAAATTTTTCCACTGAATATATGTATTTATTCTTTAATAAACCTTCTCTTTTAGTTGATAGAATTTGTCAATAATTTTAGTGAAAAGGAGCAAACCCATTACATGAGGTTATCAAGTCCTATCAGTGAAGGATCCCACATGCCTTATGGTGGAGATGGTGGTTAGAGTGTAATAACAGGAGCTTTCAGGGTATGTCACCAGATGACCACCTTTCATGCATAGTTATCAAGACTAGTCACTTTGTCACCTCAGGCTACCAATCCAGGCTAGGTGTAGGACGGGGGACACCTTGACAAGTCCTTGGATGGCTGGATTCAATTGGTTGATAGCTGTAGGTATCTTTGTTGTGCTTTCATTGTCTTGTCTTAATTGTTTTACTGAATTTTGATATGTTTAGTGGTATTTCTATTTACTTTTTGGTATTTTATTTTTATCTTGGTATTATTGTTCTTCTGGTATCCTTTGGTATTCAATTAGATGAGCTTATTTTCTATGTTTTGATTTTCAATTTGGACTTCTTGATGTCAATTTCTTCCTCCTTTTATTCTTCTGCTCTATTTCTACACCCCCTTCTTAGTCTCTTTTTGGCATTTAGTTCTTGGCTCTCTTCACTTGTCATTTTTTCATACAAAGATGTGTTTATTTTTTTTTTAATTTCTAAATACATAGAAATTTATTCTATTGTTGCTCTCTTCACATTTTCTATCCATATGCAAAAGGAACTATATATACTACTAAAATCCTGGTTATGTGTTGGAATCTTTTAAATATTCAATATTGTACAAAGATGCTTTGGTGGCACTTTTTGGTGTACTTGTTTATGCTAGAGATGTTAACATGCTAAAGCCGATTTCAGGATGTTTGGGCTAATTTATTGGCTTCCCTTAAGGTGTGAAAGATGTGCTAGTGCCACTCACGGAGAATGCCTACCAAAAACCTTGATGTCATTATTGTTGGCCACCATTACTGCATTTCTGTCATTAGTGGTTTTCTCTCAGTTTGGGGGACAGTTGATGGTCAATGAAGATGGCTGGAGACTCTGGACTGAGTGTGGATCTCTGGGTGGTAAAAAAGGCCATCACTGACCTGAGTTGCTTGAGTTTACGATCATCACAAGTGACAGATGACTGGTCCAACTTGAATCAAAACTTTGTAGGGAAAAGATTGGCTTTATGGGTGGATCAACACTATTAACCTTTGGGAAGGTGAATTGGCATATGTTGTCTTTAAGTCTCCATCGTTAGTTGGAGAAACATCAGTCCGTAGGAGTGGTTCCCTCAGACGGTCAAATTTTTGTCATGTAATTCTTAATTGTCAGATGTGGATGTGGTTTTGGAAGCTTTTGTTGAAGATCTCATGGCTCGAATTGATGGTCTAGTGTGGATGATGGTAGGGGAAATAAGTCACTAGAATCTCTCAATTGGATATCCACATGACTCCATCTGGAGTGTAGGTGACGTTGAGCCTTGGAGACTTGGGCAGCATAGCTGTGGAGACCATCTTGGTGGTCTCATTGGTGTTGATGATCTTAGTGGCGATTTACATTAAAGATGTTCAACAAAAACTGTAGTTGTTGGTGTGCCTACAATGGCGGAGGTGCTAAAAGTGCTCTGAGGCTGCTTAAAAAAGTCTTGCCAATGTGGAATCTAGTGAGGGTCAATCATACACAACCTTTACCTCTACAACTAGTGAGACTTTCTTAGGATTCAAATTTGTGATCTTCAGGTCACAATAGAGTAACCATGCCATTGCAACTTTTAGTAATTATGTTCTGAATGTCAAATAATAGTTTCAAGTTAGCATGATGATGTTATAATTATGATCATGTTACATTCCCATAATTTTCTTAAGGTGATGTTTTTCAACATCCATTATTGCCTTAAGTTTAATCTTTTGAATGGTAGGTAGGGAATGCTATTATATGAAAGTTCCAAACAAACAATTAAAGTGTAAAAAATGTAATAAAAATAAAACCCAACAAAAATTTGATGGCTTATATTTTGCTAGCAATCATTTACTCACATCTAACTCGATATTGAACTGCCTTAGCGACTATCTATTGAATTATAGGGCTCGGAAATCTTTACAACATTATTGATAAGCTGATCCAGAATAATAACTCATTTTTACATATTCTATTACTTGAATGGCTTTCTCCCTTAAAAAAGCCTGAATACTTGCTTTAATTTTCTTACCATTTCTTTCTTCTCTTCTTATTGTGATGTGTAAATTACTTTATTATAAACTATTATCATTACGTTGTGCTTCTATAATATAATCAATGATTAAATTTTAAAATAGACTCATTCTACATAGCTTAGAAATAGGTTGCCTCATTGACAAACACTTTTTGTGCTTGCATTATGCAGTCAGCTAGTAAAACATCAATCTTGTATCGACTTAAAAATGTTCTTGTGATAATTGAAATAGGTCCAAGTTATAAGCTCTCAGAGGTTGGGCAATGGTTCTCTCATTAGATGGGCTATTTTTCCATCAGAATCTGGTGAATTTTTATCTCATGCAGCAGCAATGGTAATCAATCCTTAATATGATGGGCTTTTGCTTCACATTTCTTTTTTATTTTTAAAAGGTTTTATTTTTTCACTCCTTTTAGCTTTTCATTGTAGCCCTTTTCTATGTTCAGGACATTATTTCTCGGTTAACAAACCATCATGTCCATCTTCCTGAAAATTTTGGAAGTTATCAGCTACGCAAATGGAAAATTGAACCATTGCCTAAAAGGTCAATTTTCGTTTGTTCTTTTTACTTCTTCCAATTAAATGCAAATTTTTCGAATCATCATATCATATTTCTTAAATTTATAGCATATTTTCTTGTCCTTTGTTTTGCTGTTGTGATGCTAGTCAATTTTTTGATAAGATATAATTTTTTAGTTAATCTCCCACCTGTCTTTTTCTAATATTGTTGCGAAGGATAGGAAAAATTTTAAAATTCCATCATCTTTTGTGAAGCTACATATCCATAGGCGACTCATTGATTTGTCTTGATTAACATTATTAGGGTAGTGGCTTGCCAGAATTTTTATACTTTTTCAAATGGGATTAGGATTTATCAATTATGAGTAAAATTATTTCACTAATCAAGAATAGCAATATTTCTCACTTGGAAGCCACTTAGAATTAAAAAATGATTGAAGCCCATCTTATAAGATGCTTTTCTGTTGTTTCCTTTTTGAGAGGTCTAGACATGATAAATGAGAGGTGTCCAATGTTGATTCACTCAGTATTAGTAAGGTATTTGCAGAGAAAAATATGGTCTTCCCTTCTCCAGTATTGTACTTCACCTTGTACACGCTCGAATGTGTTCTTACAAGACCAGTATTTTCCTTTCTGCCACAAGCATATTTGACTGGTTAATTGAAATTAGAAATTCTTTGGCCTTTACCTCCCTTATTTTGATATAACCTAATTGACAATAACTGGTTAATTTTTAATACAATTGTGTAGGTTTTAATGCTGTTTGGTAACTTCCATTCTTTCATTAGATTGAAGATTTCTAGTTTATTTTCTTTATTGTTAATGTTATGTACGATTGTATGTATGTCCAACGGATGAAACCTTTTGTTTTTTGAGGTCTGAGGATTTATAAAAAATATATATTTTTCCCCTCTATGGAGCAAACATTTTTATGATGAAACTCTGAATAGCAAGACAAGTGAAATTTTTGAAAACAACTGAGCAGAATAGAATTGCTGATATGCTTGATCACGTGAAAAGAAGGATAAGATTGTGATATTGAAGTATTATTGTGATTATTTATAAAAAATAATTATTGAAAATGACTACCAAAAGCAGATCAGATTTATAGATTCAATAAGAGCTTCCATAGCATCACATCATGAGGAACCATAGCCTAGAGCTTGGCATCACACATGCAATATTTTCCTTGATGTTCATCTTTTTATTCTTAAATCTGTAATAATTAGATCTTAAGAAGAAATTTTTTTACTTAGATAAAGACATTCTTGGTTTAATATAATACAATTTTTGAAGAAACTTTATGTATAGTTGATAGTCAAGCAGCATCACAGAAGACCACTCCCTGCTTTAACAGCAAACAAACTGTGGTGGGTATGGAGGTGGAAAGCTTTGCCTATAGAGGTCTCGACATGATTCAATTGGGGAGCGGTCAAGCTTAGGCTTCTCAATGTCTCAAGTGCTATGGTGTGGATCACTGGAGCGCTTTTTGCTGCAATGATTGGACATGTAGAACGTGTAGGGGAGTTGGACATCGTGAACAAACTCGTGTTGCTTGTAGAGGGAAGAGGACCCAAGTGACAAGGTTGACATCTTGTGGGTCAGAAAAGGACGTCTTATAGGCAAAGCTTGTATAAAGATGTCTTGCTTGGTAATGTATGGCAAAGTGAAGGTGTGCGCAGCAACACTTTTTGTGCAGAGGAATCCATTGCAGGGAGTCTAGGTGGCTGGCATGGTCGAGTAAACCCTTTGCATTGGGGAAAAACTTCTTAAATATGAGGTCCAATTTTCATTGTGGAGTCCACTGAATATCATGGCCATGTTGGAATGGTGCGTTGCATTGTGAGGCGTTCCTGTCCATCATGCTAGAGGAGTGAATTCTTTGAAGCTAATTTTGTGATGGTTGGGTCAATTCTTGGTCTTCTCTTAGGGGAATTACCGAGTGGAAAATTCAAGTCAAGTATCTTGAGATCTTCTATCTGAGTTTCTTGACATTAATATTTTCAGAAATCAATCACATTTCTGTCACTGTGCTTGGTTCTCAGTTCAGAGGCCTTTTGATGATCAAAGAAATTTCCCGAAGGTGTAGTCTTAGGAATGGGGATCTTTGGGCGGTGGAAAAGGGTATCACAGGCTTATCTTGGCTGAGCCTGCAGCTAGTAGAAGCAGTGGTAGGTGAAAGTGGTGCTGGGAGTCGGGAGGGTGAGATGACTGGCCCAACCTGCCTTAAAATTAGCATTGTTGACAAACCAAGTCTACCTTATCACATGAACGTGAATCGGCACTTGGCTCCCTTCAATCCACACCATTTAATGGTGATCATGAGGTTGGATTTGTGGTTTTCTATGATAGTCATTATGGTCAATTTGGTGATGTACAATTGTCAGATTTGGAGATGAATGAGATCCCTAGTGCACATCTTGATTCACCTTTGTGCTTGATCTTTGAAACTCTCGGCTCGGATCACTCCTGTAATGGTCAGTAAAGGTTCTGGCTGTTCCTTACTAGGGATTTACCATGATGGAGAGGTGAGTTTAGCTGAGACCTAAGCTGGAGTGTGGTGGTGCCACGCTCTGTTTAGTGATGGCGGTGGGCAAACCTGATGGGGAGGACGACTTCATCCTGGATGCTCTATTTGAAGGCTGAGAGGTGTTGGTGGAAGTTGAGCAATAACCTTGTGCAACTAGAGGTTTCCCATGCAAAGTAGGGTGCTGGGCATGAGTTAGAGGAAGAAGCCATGATTTTGCTGTGTTACAAACTCAAATCACTTTTGAGAAACACCAATAATATTTTCTAACTGTTGTGAGCTACAATGCTATATAATGACTCATGTCGGTTTCAATCCATCTTGCCATTAGTAATATCTTATGCTTCAAGTAACTATCATACAGGCATATCTCTAGCACTTACATCAAAACAAACGACAATCACATTAGTTATTTCAGATTCATGTTCATATGGTTCAACCAAATGTGTAGAGGTTGTCTAAAATCTCATATATAATGACAAGCACGATCAATTTAATTACACATCTGTAGGAAATATGCATCCAAAATAATATCAATATCAATTTTGAAAATTCCATAATTGGGTATAGATAAAAATGGTTTATTGAATAGTTTGTGACGTACTGCAGAGGAGTTTATTTCATGGGAAGTGGAATACCATAGAAAATGAACAATACCCTGGATTTGTTAGTGATCTAGCTGGTTTCTAGTTTTCGACTGGCAATTGCAATAAAAGATTGGCACCATTTGAAAAATATTATACACCACCTAGCATCACTATGACCATTGTGAATTGGTTCGACAGATTGGTCTTACACGCAAGGTGCGTGCATCCCATCTCTTTTCTCTGTGGTGTCATCAAGTGGAAAACTGTAATTCAGCTTTGTTCTGTCGTTGGCATGGAGAGGGTGGGAACCTGTACTTTTGGTCTAATTTTTTACCTGATGCCAATTCTTTCCCGTGTTAGATTTCTGCAGATTCCTTCTGGTTGTGCCGTTTATTGTTTGTTTAGTTACTTTCTGCGAAACTATGCAGGTCATGGTTGCAGAAGCACGGTGTGCCCATGGCTCTAGCAGTCGCAGCTGTTGTCTTGCTCTGTTTCTCAACTTTTCTTGTGTGGTACTTCCGGGTACACAGGCAGGGCCCAGGATCATATAAGCCTGTAAATGCTGCTGTTCCAGAGCATGAACTCCAGCCTCTATAAGAAAAATCAACAATTTTTTTTACCCAGGTTAACGGATTTTTGATCTTAATCCTCTATATAGGGCAAAGTGTAGCACTTAACGGTTGTCAGGCTCTATTCTTCTAGGTTGTTGGAACACACTCGAAAATGATGTCCAAATCAAAAAAGGAAAAGAAAATAAAAGAAAAGAAAAGAAACGCAGATTTTTTCCTGACAGAAATTGCTTAGTGGATTTGACGGAACCTCGTTTTGGAGTTTACCGTATGTTTCGCCTGACAAGGTCGTGTCGTTTATCAACCGACGGTAGATAAGAGATGTAACAGTAACATTGGGTTATTTCTCCCGTCCAACGGCAAATTCATCTGATAGAATGATCCTTCCACGATTCCACATTTGCAGTTTTGTTCCTTTTCCTTCTGAAGACTTAAGGCTCTCAAATTTACATGTAAAAATTTCCCGCCCACCTAATTAATGAGTGGTACATTTCCAACCAAATGGATTCTCGATGGACGGGAATGGTTGAAGGATGAAAGAACAACGCAAGATCGAATTCTTGGAACCGAATCCGGAAGGAGCACAGGTTCTGTTCCACTCACATCATGACCATTCATGCTATTGCTACCACATGATCTCCTTCGTTGCGATGTTTCTTAAAACTTAAAATTCCTTAAGATTTTCAGTAAGGCAATTACATTTGATTTTCTATATGATTATATAAATGAGTTTAAATAATAAAATTGAATTTTTTATAATTGAATCATGTTTGATCGTCAAACATTATAATTTAATAATGTAATGTTGTAATGTATTACATTACATTATTGCAGTCACTAAGTGAAATCTAAATGTTAAAAAACCTAAATATAAAAAACAATAAATAGACGGTAATGCGATAAACCGCATTTACGGATTATAAGAAAAAAATAAAAAACCCTTTTTAGCGTTACATACATGGCTTGACCCTTGGCTCTGAGAATGCAGCACATATGTAAGAAGTCTATGGTGCAAGACAATGGCATGGAAGCCCTTCCCAAGTCATGAGTTCGAATACGGTGGCCAACCCCACCACCCATCTCACATGAAAAACCAACTCTAGATAATTGACTTGGTCAAGACTGTACCCTCTAAAAGTTCAAGCCCTGGTGATCACATACTAATCAATTTAAAAAAAAAAAGTAACATGAAAATAGCAAGAGTTGACACTTCAACCTATACGGAAGCACAGATCCAGTATTTGGACAACTGTAACCTTCGATATAAAAGAAAAAAGATCCGTAATATACGTCCGCAAACGTTACAAGGAGTAGCCCACCTCAAACATAGCTGCAGCTGCTGAGATAAAGAACTCCTGGACGTTGGTATCTGACAATCATGCAGCCTTACCTTGTAGAACTTGTGTATCACCATTCTCTAACAAATGGTAAGGAGATTCTAATTCAAGCAAAGCTTTTGATTTTTTTTAAGTGATAATAAGCAGCTCGAATCAAGAAGTCAGGTCCTAAATATCGATTTGAAGGCATAAATTTTAGCAAGCAAATACTTCAGACAAAAAAGACTACTAAAACCTTGCTAGTTTAGTTCGAAATGAGTATAGTAGAAGTAGTGAATAGACCTTTAAAAGACCTTTAAATGGCACAAAAAAAGTAGGCTACAACCGCAAGTTACTACAACACAAAAGAAACTAACTAAATAAACATGGGTTTTACCACTTCCCTGACGCCATCGGACTACAGGAAGCGACGACATTTGCAAAAATTCATCTCCATCAGATGAGTTCACTTCAAGAAATGAGGATTCATCAACCCGGACACCTCCAGAAATCCAACACGTTCACGCCCTCCAAAGATCTTCTTCAACTTCTCATCGCAGACAATTATCTTTTTGTTTTCAGGATCCTGTGGGTAGAAACAAGGGCCAGGAAGTAAGTCTTTGACGGACCATATATATCAGTGAAAGTACTAATAAGCTGCTTTCCAAGGACCAAGCTAGTCCCCAACACAGAAGACCGTGTTGATAACTGAAACATTTGGCACTGGTATTCAAGATGAACAATGGAAAATCTGACGCTTGTTAGTAGCGCCAAATGGAATACAGCACAGCATTCGAAATACCATTCAAAGAAGCTAATATGTCAAAATTTTCTAGATGAAGCTTCATTTCAGAACATAATGCAAAGAAAACCCGCAATTTAGTAATGAGAAATTTGTTATAAAGACATCTAACCGGAAGTAACGCACCAACAAAGTAGTCAATATCAAGTGCTTAAACACAACAAATGAAGCAGAGTCAATAATCAATAATACAGCTACCAAATATTTTACATTTCCTTGCATAACACTCCATGTGCTACCAATCTAAAAAAACAGCAGGAAAATCATTAAGACGAAGCCAACAGAAACATTTAGCTCGAGGTTTACAAACTATAGTGTTCCAAAGCTATGAATAAATATGAGAACAGTGTATCGAAGACACTTCCAGCGCACATGTAAGCAAAGATCAATATGTAATAACTATGGCAGATTAGCAGAACACAATACCAGTAAATAGAAGGATGAGGCCAACAAGATAAAAAGTCTCACGAAACTGGTCCCTGTCACAAGATCATCACCGTCTAAACAACATAAAAATAAGTAAAATACGAACAGATTCCTGCGTGTTAAATCCAAACCAACACTGAAACCTTCTGTGTATAAACAACAATAGACAAGGAAATAACAGCTCGACCCAACATAACAGGGCTTTTTTTCAGCTTAACAAACATCTCAGAGAGTAAGAGGAACCAACAAAACCGTATCCAAGTTCGTAACTTTTCTACCAAAAGAGAGGACGTGCGTGCAAGCGTGCGTCTGTGCCTGAGACGTATATACCTGAAGGTCGTGTTTCTTGATGTAGGCCCAAATCTGTTTGAGGGCCTGGGTCCTAGGGATCTCGGAGACACCCAGCAGCTCCTGCATCACGGGCGAGATGGGCCTCGGCTTGGTGATTCCCCTCGGTTGCCTCTTGGGCTTGGTCTCCGTCTCCGCCGAGGGCTTGGAGACGGCGCGGAGGACGAGGGGTGGAGAGACCTTCACCGACCAGTGGCAGTGGGAGTGGACGGGGGCGAATGGGACGAGCTGGCGGTGCGAGGTGGCTGCGACCAGTGTCTCTCCTCCGGCGAGGAATCCGGAGCGGAATCCCAGGGACGCGGAGGCGGAGGCCGAGGCCGAGGCCATTGGTGTTGCGGAGGATAGAGCGGGCTCGTAGCGTCGGGGGAAGACGAACCGACAAGGATAGGGCGGGCGGAGAATTGGGGTTTCCAGGAATTTAATAAATAAAAGCTTCTTTTTTTTATATTCCTTCTTTTATAAAAATCCTTGGTTTTTTTGTCAAACAAAAAAAATTTCTTTAAAAAAAAAGAAAACTTTTCATTCAAAAGATACATAAATTTAAAATTTATCAGCGACAAAAATTGTATTTAAATCAAATGTTTACAAAATAAAAACATTTATTCACTTCAAATATAATTTTAACTATTGATAAATTTTAAGTTAAAAAATACTTATAACCTCATTTTCCCGTTTGTCAAACTGTGATGAAAAATACAAATCTTTGTAGTTTTTAGTTAAATTAACTACGTTTCAAGATTATTATTTCGCAAAAAATAAAAATATTCATTCTGACATTATTTATTGAGTTCGAAATTTCGAACTAAACGTTTGAAGCAGTGGAAAATTAAATGTCACCATCCTTAGTACATTTTATTTTTACTTGCAAGGATACTTCAATTATTCGAACTTATGTTCACGTAAGTTCTAATCTGTAATATTTTAAGTGACGAGAAGATGACTGGCCCGACACAAAGGCAGCGAGAACTAAACGAGAAATTCGACACGTATCGGATGAAATGAAACGAATGTCGACAGTCGTGGACGGGCGTCCGACGTGCATCGACAAACACGCACAAACGTCGATCGCCTATCGACATTCACGACAGCTTAATTTCGACGGAAGAAATCCAATCATGCATGTGGGAAGACGAACACGAGCATGAGAGGGTTTTGATGATTTATTTATTAGTGATGATACCTGGGAGCTGTTCCTCAGGGCTCTCCACCATACCTTAATTGTTTATTTTTCTCACAGGTCGCGTATCCAACGCCACGCCGCTCTCCTCGTCCCAACCTACACCTGGCAATAATTGAATTATTCAAACGGAGCGAAACGATAAGAATCGGAATAATATATGTATATATATGGCGATGAGAGTGGAAGTACTTGTCGAGCTTTCCACATTCCATTCTATTTATTCCATCCCCATCTTCCCCCCCCCCCCCCCCACACACTCTTGTTCCAGACGTACCGGTCATGGATCGCCGGACCTTCCTTGCCATTGCTCTCCTCCACGTCGCCGTATCATCCGTCGTCGTCGTCGCCGCCGGGGATTCACCGGCAGCTGCTCCCTTTGCTACCGCCCCCGGCCCAATGACACGACCACCGGCTGCTACCACCCCTGCCCCAACGACTCCACCCACATCCGCCACCACACCGCCGGCCCCTGCCCCAACGACTCCACCCACGTCCGCCGCCACACCACCGGCCGCTGCCGTCGTCCCCACCAAACCTCCCTCTCCTGCTCCCGCGAGTACTCCTGCGGCCTCACCACCCCCCGTTGCTGCTGCCCCAGCGACCGCAGTGCCCGTGAGTTCCCCTCCCGCACCCACATTGTCTCCTCCAGCTCCGGCGCCCGCGGTCGAGGTTCCGGCACCGAAAGAAGTAGCAGCTAGCGCTCCTACACCGTCCCTTACCAGCCCCACCGGGGCCCCTGGACCTTCGACGTTCATAGTTGCGGATGATATGGTAAGATAGATCCGGTATCTCAACCTCTTCCCTTGCATCCATCAACAAGGATTGAGATGAATTGTGGTAAACTTTGCAGGATGGGTGCCCCAAGTTGGGAGGAGGATGGGTTCTGTGGCTTCTGCTGGCTTTGGCATGTGTAATATGATAACAGTAGAGAGAGATGTCAAGCTTGTTTCTAGAGGACGCTTGTTTCTATCGTTCCTCACCAGTGTCTTTACTTCCTCCTTTCTCTCCTTCATCTACTAATGTTTTCTTTAGATTCTTTCTTGCATGAAGAGGTTAGATATTATTGGTTACATATTGATATTATTGCTTTCTTGGTCGAATGTGATGATGGTAGTGTGTATGTGTATAAGACAGATATCATTTATTTTTCTTTTGCAACTATTGATTTCTCACTGGTCCGTGATCTTCATTCATGTTCTGCTTGCAAATTCTGCACACACGTTACGGGAGAAATGAGTAAAGATCGAAGACGACAAGCCCATGCACCATTGAAAGCAGTGAGTTATTGGATGTGTCCGACGGAAGAAAAAGAGTGACGACGTTTTTTGGTAAACGATCTTATCTTTCTTCACATTAAAAACTGTAGTATTTTTTGCTCGGAGGTAAGATGATGTTTAATTCGGAGAAAATAGAAAAATAACGAGGAGAGATAAATTAACGAGAAATTATTGGTCATAAATCGCATTTTAACGGGACCTGACAATAATTCAACCAGAATTCGAATTACCTGCAAAAGGCCCATCCATTAACATCTCTAATTGTGCTTGCATCATTATTTTCAATAAATTTTTTAGATAGATTGAATTTTTTAAAAAAATATTAACCAACAGTTATTTGAATTCTCCATGTGGTTGAAGAAAAAGAAAAACCAAAAATTAGGAGGTTTCTTTCAGTTGGCTTCCATCCTTAACTGTAACTTTGCATTGTCGAGATGTTCTCTTCCAGCCCGAAAGAAAAAGAAAAGAAAAGAAAGAAGGCACAGATCTTTTCATCTGCTAGGAGTAGAAAGACATCTTCTAAATCGCACGGCGAGAGAAATGAAGAGACCAGCACGAGAACAGCAAGCATGCAACAAACGCAAAGGACTAAAAATGGAGAATGGAAAGCAAATAAAACCAGACCGAAGAATTTGGGTGCTCACAAATCCACAACAACAGGAATCCAGAATTGGAATTGGGTGGAATACAGGTTGAAGTGGTGGTAAGCCATGCCAACGTCGGCCTCCGTGGGCCGGCTACGGGGGAACGTCTCGTCACGATTTGGGTCGGCGACGTCGACATCGGCAGAGGAAGCGGAAACGGGGCCGTTGGTGACGAGGAGGAGCGCTTACTACGCTGGTCTGTTCCTTGTGTTCTTCGTCTGCTTCTGGCCCCTCTTGGGGCTGGGTTTGTGTTGCTGGTACAAGCTTGGGACGGCCTTCCCTTTGATCATTTGCCTTGTGTGGGTGCTGTATTTTGGTGTGTTAGGATTGTCCTTTGAGGGCCTTTCCGATTAAATAAGCAACAGATATGATCGGAACCATCTTAATTCCTTATGATTCCATCCATTAGAAAAGTTTATATGGTAAAGCTCCATTTACTTTTAGCCCTTCTGCATTGGCAAAGACTGCATCTTTTCCACATTTCATTTTGGAAATCTTATAATCGTTTGCAACTAACAAAAATGAATGTTGCCGTCACAGATACAAATTGCAGAGATTAAAGATCATATACATAGAGTTTTGAAGGATACAGGAACCGGCTTATATGTTTGAAGAACTCCAAGACCTACCTTCTTGTCAATCTTTTTGTTAAGCTGAATATTAAATCCTTGGGAATGTTAGGATCGAGTTGTTGTAAATTCTGAATGAATGACCTTGCTTCATCATGCCTTGCAAGTTTTATGTAACCATCCACTACAGAATTGTAAGTGTTCTCATTTGGCTTACAGCCATGCTTCATCATGTATCGTGTGACATCAATCGCTTCCACAAACATGGCTTGAGCAACATAGGATGCTATAAATATGTTATAAGTCACAATGTCAGGACTAAACCCTGAGGCCTTCAATTCTGAAAATATCCTTGAGGCATCTCGCATACGACCTTTTCTACCATAAGCATAAATAACAGTATTATAGGAGAAAAGGTCGGGACGCCCACCTTTTTCCTGTATTTGTCTGAGTGTGTTTTCCGCTCTCTCAAAGTCTCCCAACCGGCTGTACATGTTGATCAGAATATTGTATGTTGTGAGGCTTGGAGTGAAGCCACACTCTCTCATGTAACCGAAGACCTCATTTGCTTTTGTGACCATCTGCCTCCTTCCATAGATGGAGACCATAGCATTCAAAGTAGTTATATCAAGTGAAGAGCCTCGTTTCTTTAATTCCAGAAAGGCACGCTCGGTCTCCGTTAAAAGATTGCTCTTGCAATTTACCAGGACAAGTGTTTTCAAAAGCACAACATGTGGTTCAACAATCTCAGAGTATATTTGATCAGCAAAAGAATGAATCTTATCTACCTCCTTTCCATTGGCATAAGCATGCAGCAGTGAACTATAAGAAAGCTCATTAGGCTTGCAACGCCCATCCTTCATCTCCGCAAGTATCTTCTCTGCTTGTTCCCACAGACCCCCACGAGCCAGTGCAGCCAACACAGCATTGTAAGTTGAAAGATCTGGACCAATACCAGCTGTCAGCATTCTTCTATATATCACCATGGCCTGATCGAATGAACCGCAACGACTATAAGCACTGATCAAAGTATTGTATGTTTCCCTCTCTGGGACATACCCTGCTCTTTTCATTTCCTTAAAGATTCCTGACACATCTGAGTCCATGCCATTCTGACCAAAGACGGCTAACAGTGTGTTCCAAGTGACAATATCAGGTGAAAAACCACCAGACTTCAGTTCCTCAAAAACCTGCATCATTTCTGAGAATTTCCCCCGATTTCCATGCATCTTGATTAGCGCATTAAAGGTGCAAAGATTTGGAGTGCACCCATTACCCTTCATCTCATCGTAAATTCTAATAGCAAATTCATCTTTTCCTGCCTTGTCAAAGCCAGATAACAGGGTGGTGTAGGTAACAACATCAGCTTTTATTCCTTTCCTTTCCATCTGGTCCTTGAGATCCATTGCCTCATCCAAATTCCCATCTCTAGCATATGCTGATATCAGTGAATTATACGTCACAATGCTGGGAGAAAAACCATTGGCCTCCATCTCCCTCAAAATAGTCAGAGCCTCCTCGTGCCTGCGAGACTTACCGTAAACATCCAACAAGGCATTGTACGTGACCTTATCGGGATCAAAGCCTGCAACCTTCATCTCCTTGAAAGTTTCTGTGGCCTCCTCGTATAAAGAGCCACGTTGGCAACAACTAATGAGCGTGTTATAAGTGTAGCAATCAGGTGAAATCCCATCTTTCTTCATGGAATCAACAAGAGAAACAATCTTGCTCCAGGGCATTCTCAGCTTACCATAGACATTGAGAACCACATTGTAGGTTATGATGGTAGGCCTGCAGCCTTCCTCCTCCATCACCTGGAACACGGCCAAGGCATCGCGGTACTTCTCGTTCCTCGTGTAGGCTGTAATGAGAGATGTGTAGGTGTAAGCATCAACAAGAAATCCCTGCTTCCGGAGATCGTGGAGGAGTGCGGCAGCCTCGGAAACCCGCCCTTCTTTCCCAAGAATACTAATAACTGCCGGGGCCACTGGGCCGCCACCGGAAGCAAACAGCTTCCCGTATCCATGCCTCTGTCGCAAAAAATCAAACACATGGAGTGCAAGATCCCGCTTTTTGTGGAACTCCAATCCTTCCACTATACCAAGAATGTCGACAGGCAAAGAATCCGATCCCGACTCATCTTCGGAGTCAAGTAACAACAGAACATCGTCAAGCCGGTCAAGCTCATCGGGAGGAGATTCTAAAAGCGTCCGGAGCACACGGCGACCGCGGGAGGAGACGCGGGGGTCAACAACCCACGGTCTCCCCCTGTTAGGATCCTTGAGTTTTCCGAGACCGGGGCTACGGGAAGTTCGTTTCCTTCGTCGTCGACCGTGGAATCCATTGTTGGGCTTTGTTGGGAAGGAGGGTTGGGAAAGTGGGTCGTATCCCTTGGTTACGGGTGGGTTGTGGAGGAGGAGATGGTTGAGAAGGGAAGGGAGTGGCGAGGAGGAGGACGACGAGGTGGGGGTGGTGGGGAGAGAGTGGTGGTGCGGTGGCTCGTGGAATATGGGCTTCGACGGAGGAGAGCCAGGCAGGCGGAGCGGGAGGGAAAGCTTATCCGCCATTGGAGAATGGGGCTCAGGGAGAGCTCGATTAATATTATCATTATTATAATATATATATATAATTTAAAATAATTTTATTTTTGATAATGATAATTTTTATATACAAGAAAATTTAAATTTTGATAGAAATATAATTATCACAACTACGTACTGTTTTATAATTGTACCCCGCAGCCCGTTCATTCTCACAGGTGGCGGCTCTTCGATTTCCTCGCCTCCAGAAAAGCCAGAAGGCTTTCGTCGTCGTCGTCGTTAGTGACAATTTGAGTTCCTCCGGCCGGCAGGAATGACGCTGAGCACCTTCGGTGGCGTCGGGGTCGGCTTTGGTACCTGTTCCTCTCTCTTACACACATACTCTCGTTCTCACTCTCAACCATTCTTTTAGAATCGAAATCTCACCCCACGGCTGCTGTGGCAAGAAGCAGGGTTTGGAGTCGGCTGCGGTTTCGGGATTGGTTGGGGATTCGGAGGTTCGTTCGTTCTCTAAACCCCACAACAACTCCGTCTTTCATGTATTCATGTCTCTCGAATCGAAAGAATTGAGGCTTTAATAGGAGAAAATAATCGAAGCGATGGGATCAATGGGCGAGGTATCTGCTTCTGTGTTTTTGATCTTCTTATTTATCTAGTGAGATTCGTGTTTCGTCTAAAATGGATTACTTTAGGAGTTTACCGATATATGTGACGTGTCGAAATCTCTTATCCGTAAGTGTTTCTCCTTGTGGTAATTTCTGGGGTTCGGGAAGGAAAATACTAGTAATGGCTGAGAGAGCCTGAGAAAGTTGTCAGTTTTGGTGGAAGAGAAGGGTATATTTATGGTTAACAGAGCTGGTTTTGATTTTGGGATGATGCTTGTGTTGGGTCTCCGGAACTTTGATTTTGGTTTTGATTACACTGGGATGTTAGATTCATGAGAAAATTTTGGAATGTAAAGCTCGTCGAGGCATTGTTCTTTCCCATCTTTTCTAGATTGGGGAGGTCTTTATTAGCTGTTGTCACCAGTAGAACGGTGCTCAAAGCTGTCGTGGACATAAGGTAATAATGAGGTTTTCTCAACTGCAACACTTTCATCAGTTCCGACTTATTTGTGGAAACAAAATCTTGGTTTGTTGACCAACAGTTCAATTATGCTAAGATGTTTCCTTCTCGAGGGCTGCTCTGAATAAGAAAAGAGAGTAGATACAAGAAACACATTGAACGGTAAAATTGCTATGCTGTTATCTGGTGTCATAAATCGATATTTCTTTTTTCCTATTCAGGAAAATATGGAAATTTCTCTGCAAAATCAGGGAAGGCCACCCATAAATGAGAGTAAGGACTCTCCGAAGGTATCTGGAGATGAGAAAAAGAAACCTCAACAGAAGTAGTGTAATCACAGTTGGAAATTTTGCACCATTTTTACCAGCACAACTATATTATAAAAATGATGTTCAATCATCCTTTACACGGCTAGATTGTGATATGGCTTTTCTGTTTTGCACCTTCATTTGCAAAACCATGTGATAACTTGGAATGAATTACCCCTTCTGTGGGCATTCTCCTTCCTGGCAGGTTCCTATTGTCAATTCGCATAAATTTATTTTTTTTGCTGCTTCTTTCCAATTCAAGAACACTGCTTTTTTGTTCTTGTTGCATTATTTACTGTGAAGATTCTTAGCCTGAAGTATGTATTTCAACTATAATTTGTTGTCACTCCGACATTCCCTTTTTATTTATTGAGTAGTAGTTCACAAAAAAATTGGATATGCAATGCATTTAATTCTTTATCATATCAAAGTTGTGTTTTCATGTGTCCCTTAAATTGCTGTCTTGGCAAATGTTGGGTCAAAAATGGGATGTCACTGTAGGATGGCCATGGAAAAGCAAACGAGAAGGGCAATGAAAACCTCTCCATTAGAGTACCATAAACCCATTAAACTTGACCCTTAGATGATATTTATGTAATTGCACGTCTTATTTGTCGTTTGTTTCATTTGAACTTTCCTTGGTTTTTCTGATCTCTGCTTACTGCTATCTCCAGGGATGCCTTTAAACGCCTTCGGTTTAGGAATAGGTATGCTTATAAATGTTTACCCAGGCCTCTTTTATTATACTTTTCTTTTTCACTTATTGTTAACTTTTATGCTAAAGGGGGTGGCTGCGGTGTTGGACTTGGTCTTGGTTGGGGATTTGGCAACGCTTTTGGTAGCAAGTACCAGTTGTCTAATATCAACTTTCAGGGTATTGAACTCAAAAAACCTTCTGATAATTCAAGAGCGGCAAGCGTTGCCTGATTCAAGTAAGTAAGTCTATTCAAGAGGCCGGTACATCACAGTGACTTCATTTTATTAAAGTCCTCTTCTACCTCTTTAGCCACTGCTACCATCGCGTTCACTTCTACGTCTTTTGTCTGGAAATAACATATTAGAATAATCAATTCAGATTTGATCCAATACCTTCTCCCAGTAATCTGCTTGTATTAACTTGAGAGCCTCTGGCAATTGTCGTTACCTTTTGTGATCATTTGACTAGAACAAGATTTCTCTCATGATGTGCTCATTCTTAACGAATATTTTTGCGTTGCACTGGTGGTGCTCATTGTGAAAAAATGACACACCTTTTTGAACGTCTTCTCTCAATCTGGGATGCCTTGCCCTTTCCATTAGTGTAGTAAGCTGTCTTGTGAAATACAAGATGTGATTCAGTTTGGAAAAGAAAGTTAGTCGTGGAACAGCAGTAATACTTACGTTGAAAAGCTTAGTTCAAGATAAACTTATTCTTCAAGTTTTAGTTATGTGAAGCAGCAGCTAATTAAAAGAAGGAAATGGACCCTGGCGGTAGGGACCGCAACGCTATTCTCGTTGGAGGAAGTGCCACCCATCGATGACTGGCCGTGGGGTTGTAGGAACGGCTAGGTTTGAAGGAGGCTCTGGGTGGATGTTGGAGCACCTGCCATCGAAGGACCTTGCGTGAGGCAAGTGGGTATCATTCAGAGACATATTGGTCACCGAGCATCAATCAAATTGATGGTGCTGTTCATTAAACAGAGATTGTCACTTTCCGTTTAATTTTTTGACACGGTGGTATACACAATCATGGTTTTGCATGGTTCCCTGTTGGAAGGCCTGGGGTTTTTCGGATTCCGTCGACCGATGGTCCTGATTTATATACATTGAATGAAAGAATTAATTAAGGAGGAGTAATTTCTCGTCCTTAATCTTCAAAGAGAAAAGTGGATGACCATGATCGCGCGATTCTGATGCTTCTAGGTCAAAAGCCCGAGAATGGATAGAGATGTGTCCCGAGCTTCTACAATCTTATCTTTATTATTAAGCTAATAACTCCTTTCCCCAATCTGTGGATTAGTCGTTCTAACTACCGGATTTGCCATTATTTTCTGATATTTACTAAATTATAAATTGGCATCCTCCTCAATTTTTACCGGCATCCTAAAAACTGAGTAATATCATTCAACTAAAGTAAATATTAAAATTAAAATAGAAATTTACATTTGATGTCGATGGCAAGGTTGCTTATCATAACCATCCGCCCCTTTCGTCTTCTTTTTCCAACTTTTCCTTCATCATGCATTCTTCCATATTACCGTTGAAGAATGGATATGAGCATGGATTATGAATATCATTCATTGCCACAACGGAGGTTCCAGGAAGGAAGATGAAGACCTTTCAATTTGAATCAACAATCGTTGATTATCTTTTCTTGAAGAGTGAGAGAATTTCTTTTTCCAGGAAGCGGCAACAAAGATCTCCTTTCTTCCTTCCTAATACACGATAAATGCCTTACGAAAAAATGGACCCAACCACAATCACATAAAATCATTCACCGCATGCACATTTTCATCTCTTAGGTAATCTGTACAATGAGTCACATGGAAGATGATAATATTGGTAATATGAATTTTCATTACATTGGTAATATTTTTTCCAAAGTTTGAATATAAAAACTTTAGCAAACACTTATCCTCGGAAAGGAAAGAACGAAAACCCTATTCACTGTTGAAGTCAATACACGTGATTTTCCACACATATTCGTAACTTAGGCTCCCTGAGGCTGCTTCTACAAACCATCCATAGGAAAAAAAGTTTTACCGGATCTGCTAGCAAGAAATAGTTCTCAGGGTCAACCATAGATAAAAAAGCAAAAGAACTAAATACGTGGTATCATGTAGGCGTCTTGGATATCTCCATCAAACTTCCTCTTAAGTCCAGAAAAGTCATACCGTGTGGGACACTGAACAGCAAGACAGCTGTACTCCCAGACCAGTTCAAAACTGCTGGACGGGAAAAGTTTCAGCGGATTTGGGTTGCCTTTAGTTGTTGTTGCTGGTCATCTCCCATTATAACAGTTCGGCGGCAGTATGGGCAGCTGCCACAAGTTTTGATCCATGGAATTAAGCAGGCAGTATGGAACCTGTGACCGCATGACAAGCGAATAAGCCTATCGCCATCTGAGAACATCTCCAGGCATATAGAACACTCAATGTCTCCCGATGGAACTATGCCGTTGACTGTTGCATCTTTGAAGACCTCTCTCTGCAATCTACCCACTGCATCCAATCCAAGACCAGGAGGTTTCCTACCTGCGTTCTGAAAAGAGAATGGCGACTCTCTTTGTGGTGAACCAAGCTCAACCCAGTCAAGCTGAGAATCAGAATCCAAACCACCAGAATTAGTCACTGTGATGTCCTCACTTGGTGTTGGTGGAAATTCATCCCAAGTCACATCCAATGTTCTTCTCTGTCTACAAAGAAATAAAAGGACAAGTAAAAGGGTAGGCTTAACAGATATCCAAACATTCAGAAACAACACTGAGATTGATGCTAACCTGCTTCCTGTGAGAAAAACACCTCTAAGTCTTTCGAGCAATCTTGCTCGTGCCTGCAGCACCGCACTTGGGAGACGGTCATTTCCATAAGATGTCAGCCCAGTGATTCTGATATCCGTAATTTCCCTTTGGATTCTACCGTTCGCACTAGATCCACTAGTTCCAGCATCATCTGATGAAAATATTCTGAGTTCCTGAAAAAGACGGGCATTAATCCATAATTTTTACTTAACAATACGCACACCTGGAAACTATACACAACCACCATCACATAAATCAGATTACAGGTACTGGTAATTTCCAATTTAAGTCTAAGCAAAACAAATATTAGTAGAATTTATGTTAGATTTTTCATTATCACTAATTTGACCATACAAGGTGATTGAAAACGAACACATAAGATAGATGTACGTATCAATTATGCATATCTATAATGGAATTATAAAATAAAATCATCAAACAATATTTTCTGATTTTTATATTTATATTTTTTATGCATATTTTTAAATCAATAAGAAGAAATTGAAGATATAAGATTTGTTTGTACTCGAATTAATTATTTGTTGAATTAAATAAACTTTTAAAAGATTATAAAACTAAATCACTAAAAATTAATGATCAAAATATTATCTATTATCAAAATTATTTGTCCATGTTAGCTAATACGTTTTAAAATACTTACTCTATAAATATTAAATATTATAATTAACACAAATTCAGACTTATATAAAAATCAAACAATTTAATAGGAGCTAAAAAGTAATAACATATCAAGGAGTGTCACACGCATTATTCTTCTAATATAACCACAAATCTACCATATACAAAAAATATTTTACATAAGTAAAAATGAAAAATTATAATAATAAAGTGAAAATTAATCTAGATGATAAAATGATAAATAACAAAGGCACTTTCCATGAAATGTTGAATGTATATGACTTTATATCATAATTTTACAATTGGTGTATGCATAAATTCACTTAACTATATTGTAATTAGTTAAATTTCTAAAATTATATGAGATTAAACAGTTATAAATCTCATGGCGTGTCATAATAGTACTAAAATCCAAATTCCAGGTGACACTACCATGTGACATACTCTCTCAAAATTAAAATTAAGAGACATTTTCTTAAGATATGAAATGATATTGTGTTTTTTTAAAGCAATATATGTTATATAATAAAATCTACAAAGCAGTAAAAAACATATTGATAACTGTGAATTTCGTTGCCACACCAAACATGGTCATTTAGTGTGAAGATGAGTTACAGTAGTACAAATTATGAAAAAAAAGATAAAATATTTAGGATATGCGTAGATATACAATGATATCACGATTTAAACTTTCCTTGGTTCATGAACATGCTATCTCCAAAAAAGGTATAATATCACCGTTTCATTGACTTTCTAACAAAGAAAATGGAAATCATTTTTAGGATTAAAAGTGTTTTGAGATACTTCAAAGTGGACAAGAATATATGTTGGCTTGAATACGTATTATGGTGATGGAACATTTATATGCTTATACGTAACGCGATGACATCAATCATGCCATGATGTTAATACCGTGGTGGTGATCCATGATACATGAAACCTAAAAAGCACAATTATGGGAAAAGAAAATAAAAACAGATCTTGAAACATAATTGCATGTCTAATTTTAACTTGAGTGCAGACTCCATCCAAAGTACTACTCTCACACGACAATCGGAAGGCTTACACCCTGAAAACATGTAGGATGCCCATTTAAAATCATGAAACTTCCTCAACAAAATTCCAACACGGTAACCTTTTCTCATCCAAAAGAGTCTTAGCAGAGGAAGGCCAAAAAGAAAAAAAAGGAATGGGAGGCGACCTCACCTGCGGGGATGCGAACCTCCGGGTATGAACGACACGGGAGGGCCCGGGATCTCGGAGACGTCTGCCGCGAGACTTCCGCCAGGAATGGAGGCGGCGGTTGTGAAGCGAGAGTTGTTCCCACTCCCGATCGCGTTCTCTCTGGAGGGAATCGCCAGAGTTCCGGCTCGGGCAAGTTCTATGCAAGAAGAGGCGCGACGCACTCGACATGCACTGCCGGTGGATTCCTGGGAGATCGAGAGAGAGAAATTGTGGAGGAAGAAGAACGGATTAGGGCTTCGTAGGGCAAAGAGCGTAGCCGATGAGGCGACTACCGATCGCAATCGCAGGCGCACGGTCGGGACGACGGAAGGAGAGAAAGGCCTCTGAGTGTTTTTATTTAAATAAGATATTTTTTATCATAACGTAGTCTTTTACGTCTTATTCACGAATTCAATCTTTAATCGGTATTTTATAACTGACATTTTTGTAAAGAATTTCACGGGATTTTGAATTATTTTTTATTTTTTTATTTTCCCCTGCTTTGAAAATGTCAAGGGAGAAAATTATGTACTCAGTCAAGTTATTCTAATTTGTTTTTTCTTTTATTGTACCAGAGAAGGCTTTCGAGGCTAACTTCTTAAAATGTTGATTTTCAAAAAAAATATTTTTTAAAATAAGTTTGAGTGGAAAATATTAATATAAGAGGTTTTTAAGTACTATTTTTAATTTTTTTTGGTAAATTTGGTTGTTCCACCGTCAAATTTAATTTGATTTAAAAAAATACCTAATTGTTATTGTATTTTCTTATCTTTACTTGCATTTGATGGTTCAACCGTCCGATTCTGTTGCTTGGCATTCTAATTCTCCAAAGACGTTTTTATTCAAAATAAATTCGATAGTTAATTATTCTGTAGATGTGAATTTAGTGATTTTAATTACATCGTGAAAAAAATTAATAATGCAATGTATAGTTTTCTTTTTATTTTATATTGGAACCAACACACATTGACTTGAAACAGTAGAAAAAGAAGAAGAAGCTGGTAAATGTTTTCTTTTTAGGGTCTGTTTGTGCACTTATAATTTAAATTCCATAGAATTTGAAATTTAGGTGTTTGTGCACGTGACATAATTGAATGGAATTGAACAGAATTGATTTTTAATAAAGTTAAGTAATGAATTAAAGTAATTAATGAAAATGTAATTAATCAAGAAATGAATTACTTACATTAATAAATGAACATATTATTAAATTAAATGTTTATATATCATTTATCAATTAATTAAGTATATCATTATATAAAATAAATCAAAAATTGATAACTTTTTAGTTATAATACATGTTTAAAACAATAAAAGTTTAATTATAAATTCTATATTCCTCGTAATGTAATAATAAATAACTTTTTTAAAAATATAATTATTATGAAGTGAATAAATGAAAGTAAATAATAAATAATTATTAAAATACTTTGATTATAAAAAAATATAATTCTAAACATTCTATTAACTATAAATGACTTTTAAGACTTCGTTTGTGTTAGACAGACTTCGTTTGTGTTAGACATAGAAAGTTAGGAAAATTATATAGTTTTTAAAATTTTGATATTATATATTAAATAATATAATAAATAAAATAATAATAATAATAAAATTAAATAATATTTATGATTTTAATATTATAATTTAAATAATATTAATAATAATAAAATAATTAATATTTTATTTTTAATAAAATAATATTAAAATAAATAAATAATTAAAAAATATTAACAATATATACTTCAACAGGCAAATGTGAACGTTTAGCGATCTTTTAGAAAATGAATTCCAACCTTTTAGGTTGAGAATTCATTTTCCGAATCTTTATATATGATTGAAATTCAAATTCCTTAAAAATTTGAATTCCAAAATACACAAACAACTCATAACTTAAAATTTAAATTTTTTCCGTCAGATTCCAAGTACACAAACACCCACTTAATTTAGATTTATCTAGATTAAGAAGTCAAGGAATGTTTGCCTTCAATATATTATCGTATAATTAAGATACGGTAAAAAGTCATCTGTGACGAATGATTGCGGCGAAACGGTCAAGAAGTCGAAAACACGCTGCCGTTTTTTCCATTGATATATATATATTTTATTGATATTTAATAATGGTAGAGTGTTTTACTTAAATTTAAATATAAGACGATGAATGCTTTTTTGATACTGGTAACGTTTTTATCTAGATTTATATCAAATATATCTTTCTCTCGTAGATTTTATAAAAGAAAAGAAATAAATTGATGACGATGAATATTAACCTCCACCAATTGTCCTCTCTTGGGGTCATTGTACAGATGGTTTCGAAAATTACGAGTATCATTTTTTAATTAAATTATTGTATTTGATATGATCACGTTGACATAAAAAAAAAAACCACGCAGAATACAATTGGACATTTAAATTAATCGAAGGAAGGTGATAGACGCGTAATCGGCCGCAGCATCGATAAATCATGCTCGATCATTATTCCCAATAAAAAAAGGGAAAGAGACGCGGGAGAGACGTTGACTGTTGACTCACCGCACTGCAAGATGCTTCTTCTGGAGAGTTCTAATTTTTTTTTACTTTGTAAAAAAAAGAAAAGAGTTCTTTTTTTTTTTGCAAAGAAAATGACAGGCTTTTCGGTTTGCGCACAAGTCCTTCTAGTTGGCCTTAATTAGACGAGAGTCTCGTGCGTTTGAAGAACATCTAAGATTATTTGATTTACGTTATTTCGTGGTAAATCATGAATACTTCTCACTTAGGAGATGGGTTCTGTCCTAAATTTAAGAAGTTATGCAGAAATGAGACAAAATACAGGGACTTGTGTGAAAATTCTAATTTCTCGTAAAGAAATGATCGGAGTTGAATTTGATCACTCCTATCTCCACTATCATAAACAACCGGACAGGCGATTGGTCGGTCAGATCCAGATGTTGACCGGCCACACGCATGGCTGTGATCCATCGGATCGAAATCGTAGGGTCAGCACTAAACGACTTTCAGGGATAGGATGGGAAGAGGGCAAACCGGCGGAACGCGGTGTTTCGCCATAAATTCCAGAAGCCGGCGGCGGAGGAGGGGAGATTGGGGGTCGGACGCGATCGGTCCAGATCAAGACTGGTAGGTGTTTGATTGATCGAGGAAGAAGGGAGCGAGAGAGAGAGAGAGGGAGATGGGCGGGGGAAACGCGCAGAAGTCGAAGATGGCAAGGGAGAAGAAATCGGAGAAGATGAAGGCAGCTTCCAAGGGTGAGGCCGAGATTTCCTCCTCTTCATCCTCCTCTTCCTCCTGTTCTTTTTTATTATCAAAATTGGAATTTTTTAGTTTATTTTTTTCTATAATTTTCCTGAGTGTTGATTAACTTGTTGCAGGGAGCCAGCTCCAGACTAATAAGAAGGCCATGAACATCCAGGTTTATCACCATGCCAAAATACTTATCGTTATTGAGATTTTGTTATTCTATTTTTTCATTGACCATAACTCTTCCCGTTTGATGTTGGAATTGCTCTTCGCGTTTCTTTGGTATTCTAAATTTTTTTTCTAGAGAGCCCAAGTTTTGCTTATGTTTTCCTTTGCAATAATTTAAAGACTAAAGACTGACATGATCACGTAAAAATTGGCTAAATTTAAAACACACTTTTTTCAGAAATGATGTTCGAAGGATCTAGTTAAATAATGCTAGTTTCGTTTGGAAGTTCATGCGGTACAAAATTTAAAGTCAAGATGAATTTGAGAAAATATTAGTGGTTTTGATGAGCTTGAATTTTATTAAAAATTTAAGCAAAGCTTTCTTCTCCATTACTCTTTTATTTTATCATCGATTTCTTATTTCAAACAAGAATAAGTAACCTACCAAGCACATGAACAATGGAAGTTACCGCTAACTGTATCATTCTAGTTTACTGTTTCTACATAACCTCTCAAAATTTCCATCACAAGGAATGCCAATCTGGATTGTCCATAGCCATCTTCCATAGACAGGCTGAAAAATGTCAAAATTTCCAAGTAAAATCACTTCTTATGTGATGGTTGTCATAGTGTTGCTCAATGCCTAATAATGACCTAAAACATATTATGGAAACTGAGATGAAACCGAGGGTCATTTCACCATCTACAGGCTTGTTAATGATCAAGGATGTGACTTTTTGCTTCAATGGCCATGGCCTTTGTCACATATATGATTGCCGTGAAAAATTATATGCAAGAAACAACTTAATTCAGCCTTAGGTAGTTAATGAATAACTTGGCACAAATTTTTGTCAGACATGAAATGCTTATTCTTCTACACATTTTAATCGTGTTGCTTGTCTCTGACAATTGGAGCTCAAGAATATACATAAATGTTGCCATGTAGAACTAGTTACCATCAAAGCCTTATACCATAAATTCACACTGCAGAACCACCTCACCCAATGCAAGTCGTCTTGTTTTTCATTGGTGGGATTATCCATCCATTAGGGAAACAGGACTATCTCAGTGTTGTGGAACTATGCACATCCAATTCAAATCTAATTGCAGAAGTTCATCTCTATTAATCACAAGTCATATTCTTACTTTCATCAATGTGAGGCTATTCTAAAATTTCTTCATTTGTGGCACTTTTTAGTTCCCATTTTCTGAGAAGTGGTCATTTTGTGGACATAGAGTTTGTAGACTTGAGTTCATTTGGATTTAAGTTCTATTGTCATTTTAAAGTATGAATGTATAATTTAAAATCAATTGAGTATGAGCAAGATATCTACTGTGTATATCCACAAGTGATATCCTCACTTTTATTATGCCTAACTATTCTAACACGGTGGTACGAGCTGTTGCTTGAGTTTCTCTTTTTGCATCCAAGTTCCATTTTTCTTTCTTTTCCCTCTTATAACAGTCTTCAAGGATTGCAACCTTTAGTACACCAACACGTTGTAGTGATTCCTTTATCTGAAAGGTTCATAGGCATGGCACACAACTTGGAATTGAAATCATCATAGATCTTTCATACATATCCATTAGCTCATACTGTGGCACATCATAAATTCTTGTGCTGCATTCTAAGAAGGAATACCACTTGATATACATGCAAATGACAAAACTAGTTCATTAATGTACTTTTTAATGGAATGGAAGGTGTTTCTGACTACGATACATTGGATGCACAGTGTAGAGGCATATATTCACATATATTGCTCATCTTGCTAGCTAGAAGAAGGAAACTGAATTACAAATTTGTTGGCTTCTGCTAGTGCAAAAGCAGCAGTTCTGGATTACACTGTTAGTGATGTATTGTTACATTTTCGTGCAAATCCTCTACAGTCCGGTGGATTGTTGGGGATTGAACGTCATGTATCACTGTGTTCCTTGGCACCTTACCATTTCCTTCTTCTAAGTTGGTACTTGATTCGGAAATCATGTCAGATTTTGATGCTCAGCATGCCTTACAAAATTGTTTGATGTTATCATCGGTACTCTCTCACACGCCCTCGTATTTTTTTTTCTTGTTTTTCTTACTCATTGGTTCTCTCTGTTCTGACCCCAGTGCAAAGTCTGCATGCAAACATTTATCTGCACCACATCTGAATCAAAATGCAAGGAGCATGCAGAAGCAAAGCACCCCAAATCGGAGTTGTTCCAGTGTTTTCCGCACCTCAAGTAGATCAGGCAATGGAGAGGCTCACCAAAGTTCATATTTCTTTTACGTATACATCTGTAAACAGCAGCAGTGACTCATATTTGTCTATTTCAGACGTCTGTATCGTTTACAACTGTTTGCTTTGGTTAAATAAAAACGGTTTGTCTTGCTGCTTTCGGTAACAGAGGTTATATATATATCTTTATATTGAATATGGATAACAGTTTCATATGTCAAATGTCGAAGGCATTTTTATCTTGAATATGATGAAATTTAAATACTGAGGTTTGAGATCAGGGTCCGTCAAAATACAGATACTATTGCTACTTTTGACTTTTTTGCAATCAAACCAAGAAGTTTATAAACTATATATGATATTATTAAAAGAAGTGTTTACCTACCATTTCTGAAGTAGCCGTAAAATGTTAAAATATAATTTAATAGATTATATTATTTTTTTTACGATTTTGTAAGAGAGGTATTTTGTTGTGATTGTGATTTAAAATTTTTTTCTATTATGTTTGTCACAACGGCATTATTGGATGATCTTTTAATACTTTAATTACGGTGGAAACGGGTAGACTGGTATCGGAATCTGGAAAGGAGTCGGAACACTTGGCATATCACGTCAGTTTTCCTGGTATCATCATCTGTAGTTTTTGTTGGTATTGACATAGAAAATTCATTTGACGATTAAATTAAGATCTTATGACATAAAAGGAAGGGCGTGGGACGTAGAAGTGTGGGATCTCATCAGTTACATGGGGTTGACCGATTGTGATAACCATCATTTGATCTCAATTTGGGACTTTCCCTGAAGATGCTACAGAAAATTCTCTTTTTTCAGTATATATATTTGCTCATTGCATGATTCATGTGATCTATGCAATATTAGCGATATTATTACATGTAATAATAGTGTATGATTTTGACAAAGTGAGAGATAAGTGCACTTGCGTTAGTTATGACATACTTATGTTAACTATTGCATAAACATTTGGCTATGGCATGATCTTGTCGATGTGTGTGTTAAACATAAATATAGAATGATGAATTTTTCATATCATATGCATCTCGTATACCTTGTCTTTGATCACGGAAGACCTAGTTTTCGTGCATGTGGTACATTAATGAGAAATGATAATAGTATAACCTATGTATTATGTGATTAACTAGTGGCCTATGTTAATATTTTATTCATAATGAATGAATGAAGGAGTTCATTATGAAATTTAGTCACAAGAGCATGGTACTATGGTAGTATGTGTATTAAGATGGAATATGTTTGGTCTAGTCTCAGGACATCAAGGTATTTATTTATACGTTTTGGTTACAGGATTACAGGTAACATTTGAATCCTATCGTGGGAGGTGAAATGCCATTGTAATTAGATATTGTACATATAGATACGTATAAAATGAATATGACCTAGTTTGCTATTTTATTTTGCATAGTGTATACTTATTGTGACTTTTGTTTTTACATTACATCGATTAACGACTGAATAGCCATTTTGTTGCATTTATGTTATATTTTTATTTTACTTTTGAACTTACGGTAGATTAATTTTTTAGGTTTTAGGTCATATCTATTGTTATTGATTTTTAGGCTACTTGACTGACCTTTAAGTCAAACGTGAGTTGGATATGATGCATTAATTACTTGCTATTGTTAGGTTGTGACAGCAACAATAGATGTTTTGTGACTTTGAAAAGATTTTATGATTTATATTCTATTGGATATAATTAGTTTTGATTGAGACTTTATTGTGGTATTATTATTATCTGGATGTTGACCTTAAGACTTTTGTTGTGAATTTTTTGTTATGATTTTTTAAAAAATATTTGGAGATTATTTATTACTATTACCCTTGTAAGATATACTTTTTCCAGTAAGTATTAATCTTGTAACATTAAAAGAGAGAGTTTTTCACGTAATCTTTTTTATATGTAATTTTTACTATTTTATATTTACCATTTGAGAGACATAGCAAGTTAAACTTTCTAACTTTCTTGAAAAATATTATTCTTAAAAAATATTTTTTAAAAATCAATAAACATTAACTTTAGTATATATGTATACTTTTCTCGGCCTTTGGGATCAAGTGTAGGTTTCCTCTACGTGGAGAATGTCCTGTAAAACTTTTAGGTGTAACCCATCACACAAAAACTATCCACACCACATGCTTTAGGGCCAATGACATAAGTTTTTATAAAACAAGAGAAGGGACTTTCCTCCAAAAGCAATTGGTGCATACTCTTGATCAAATGCATGATTAAAGAGTCATTTGTGGTTGAATCGAATTGATTTTTTAACTATTTATTTGAGGTTAATTGTTCCACGATATGAAGAGTCAATCTCAAAGAAGACATTTAAAGTCATTATGTTGTCAACGCATAAGTTCAGTAGAAACAAGGATAAAGTGGTAATACTGAAGATTTGTTTGTACTACTTAGAAAGTCAGAAAAATAAAAAAATAAAAATGTTTGGCCTCTTATTTTTGATAATCCTCCAATGTTTCCCATTGTCATTACTTGTTCTATTGTTTTGTTTCTTTACATTGAACTCAACAGTATTTTGCCTCATCATTCCATGTTTAAACAATATTGAAACAATAGACTTAGACTAAATAGATGTCATTGTATCATCGAACACATTTTTTTGTTTTGTGTCTGTGTCATAAATACATGCAAGATCAGTAGCTCTCCTTACATATATTGTACGAACAATCATACATAGTTACCTCATGGCGTTTTTGGTTTTTGGTTGGTGCTTCCCTTTCTTGTTAACAGCTTGTTGAGGCAAACAATAAGTAAAAATTCTATCTTTTCATAAGACTTAGTTACCACTTACTACAATCAATGTCTGTCATGGTTGAATGATAAGGCAGGTTTATTTATTTATTTTATTTTAAAGATCTGAAGAGTATTTTGCCTATGATTATTCTCAACAGTGTAGAAATTTGAAAACTTTGTTAGAAGTGTCCCAACATTTCAAGTTTTTTTCATAATCCTACAAAAGGCTATTTGATGCATAAGCTTTTGACATTCATAGGTATTACGAAAAAGGTGCATGCATCATTGACGGTCATGCAAGATTTTAGTAAAAATAAAGATGGAACATGTGGAATGGTGCCATTGTTTCTAAGAAGTCACCATTCCATATTGTGCCAACTGAAGAAATTAAAATATGTTTTTTTTGATATTAATACTACTTATGCTACGTTTTTGTACATGAAATTTAGACTTGCTATATTCAAACAATCCTACATTTGGATTAGATTGTGGGATACAAAAATTTAATTAGCTTATAGGTTTGTTCGAATGTAGGCACCATTTCGATCAGATCGGACTGCTGCACAATCGATTCGATTTACAAATTTTAATATCTTGTGTATAGGATTAACGTATTGTTTTTGTTGTTATTCACATTGAAGACAAGAAACAAATGCACATAGAATTCAGTTTTGGGGGGGAGTTCATAAGATAAAAATAAATGTGTATCTATCGTTACTAAATTTTTATTTATGTGAATTGTTGTTGATGGTTGTCATTCTTTTTCTAAAATTTTAACATATGCCTCTAATTTTAACACAACAATATTTGTTGATCTTACACGAAGTTTATGGGAAGATCGAACAACTTTGGAAAAAAAATAGTTGAAAGAATTAAAATACAAACAGAACATATGCCTTAAAAGAAAGGAACGAGAAAACACAAAACAAAGTAATAGAAAAATACATTAAACAGATAAATGTAAATATCACTAATAATTAGATAATGATATGATGACAGATGTAATAAAATTATGATAAAATTTTAAATCAAAGTGAATGAAGACGAGACTTTGTCCAAAAGACATATAGACATTTTAGATGAAATATGGAATAAATTTATTAAAGTTATATATATATATATATATATATATATATTATTGAAATGTGTTAGAATCATATAATAAAAACTTTTTTTTTTTTTTAGAAACATCTAGATTGCCAATTGTTGAAAGGGAAGTCAAGTCTTATTTATAAACATCCTCAAATGTTATTTAAAAGTAGTATGACTATGAGAATTATCAATAGATGTAATCAAGATAATCATGAAAATTCAAGGAGAATGTAGTTCTAGAAGAGGAGCATTTGACACCACTCGCTCAAAGGCCAGTGGACTCAGATGCTAAGATGTTCACATTTTTTGGTTCTAATACAAGAAGAACCAATGAGACAAGGAAGAAGGAGAAGTGCCTACAATCGCATGTATGAATCATAAGAAATTATGACCTCATCGCTTAAAAGGGCTACAACTATGATCATAACCATGAACAAAAAAGAAGATAAGAAAACTACACAACGGATGAAGTATTATAATTGTATGAGTAATATATAACAATCTTAGCTTGATGTTCAAAGATCAAATAATTGACATACAAAAGCGACAACTTCAAGTGCAGGATCAAATGCTATTGTTATTGAAATAAAGAAATCGTTGCTCTGATGCCATGCAAGTTTTGCTTCAAATTTCGTGTCTTACTAATATAGAAATATTTAAAATCATAACTTTACTAATATTCATTTCCTGATATTCCATTAGATACAAATTACAAATTTTGATTTTTCATTACATATACAAACTTTTTTTTCTCTAACTTTTCAAATTTTTCATTTCCAATCATTCTATAAATTTTTTTGTAATGTTTGTAATTGATGTGAACGGTCTTTTATGAGTAGTGGGTTATTTTATTTACTTCGGTCCATTGACTACAAGATGTTTTTTCAAAGATGAATAAAATATTATTCCTTCAGCTTTGATTGAAGTCCCTCGTCTTTAAATGAAATAAAGGACAAGGAGAAATATTTCTTTGACCTGTGGGCTCTCAATTAATTAAGTAGAAAAAAGAAGAAGAAAAGACAGTATTAATTTGTTTTGCTGCATGTATAAGTTTTAAGTCTAATACTGGATCAAAGCAATATGCTCTTCCAGTTAATTTGAGTCCAGTTTGGAATAAATTTTAATTTGATGTTCAATTGCTCTAAGATTATTAATCAAGAACACCAGTAAAATAATTAATTTTCACTTGCATTGCACTTATCACAGGCACCGTCGGATCTGTAAGTACATTTCCCACGAATCACCAGGCATTCCTTTGAATGAAATAATTGCATTGCAATTGTGCCCGGATGTGAGTGTAGGATTATATGATGAATTCTTTCAATTATTATTAATTGATTTTAAAATATAATATTTTTAATAAATAGAAAAATACTTATAGTTCTAACAAAAGTCACAAATGAGATAAAGTAAATGAGATAAAGTATGAAAAGTCTTACAGATGAACGTAGGAATAGGACCTGATTTAATATATAATGGAATTTTCCATTCATTGTCAATTATTTTAAAATGAAATATTATATTTCAATATGATATTAGAGTTAATTCACATACATTTGGTTATTGTGATGTGTGTGTTTTTCATCAAGTATATGTATGTGTCTTTATATATAATTGTATTTCTTTGATAATTTGTACAAGGGCAAATTTGTCTTTTGTATATCACCAACCGTTGCCTCTATATATGTAATGGGTCATCCACGTCCAAGGGATGTTATGTCAAACCATCTATTGATTTCGTTCTCCCCCTTCTTTGTACCAACAACCATACAGCAAGGAATTATGATAGATTGTTCACCCGTAGACGTACCCGTGTTGGGGAACCACGTAAATTTGTTGTTCTTCGAATTCTCCACTCGCAATCCTCTCTTCCACGCAGATCTCTTCTCCATGCCACCCCTAGATGCTCCACGTTTGTTTGATCTTTCCGCACAACAACTGGTATCAGAGCGAGGTTAGACATCTCCGAGTTTGCATCTGAAGTTTCGAAGAGTTTCATCAAGGTTCAAGCCATTTCCGCAGGGGATCTCTCCATTGTTGTAATTGACGTTGTCGCCGGCATTAGTCTGCACACTCCGACGTCAAGTCGTACGCCTTCCTCGTTCGTATTCCGTTGCGTCTCAAATTTTGAGGATATGTAGTAAGCTTCCTTCCTTTAAAATTTTGAAGAGATTGATCAAGGTTCAAGTCATTTCCTCAAGGATATCCCCTATTGCTGTAACTGTCGTCGTCGCCGGTGCCAGTCTACACACTCTGATGCCAAGTTGTGCGCCTTCCTCATCTGTGCTTCGTTACGTCTCAAATTTTGAGGACGTGTAATAAGCTTCTTGAAATTCCTTCCTTTAAAATTTCGTGGTTAGAAGTTTCGTATTCAGAGAGATACAATAGGAGGCGTCTGGTTAGGACACAATAGTTTTCTAGACGAATAACTCTTTGATTGTCGAATTTTGGGCATTTTGTGATTGTGGTTTTGTGCGAGTATTTGCTACTATTTTGTGTTAAGTAGTGTGCTTGGCTTGTGGCTGATTGTATTTCGTTGAAATCAATAGTTTTAGTAGCATATTGTTGTTGAGATATTGCTTGCTATTGTGTACCTTGCCACAGAATTGTGTTTGTTGAAATCACATTGTATCTCGTATGTATTGCTGGTTGTTTGTTGTTTTGAAAACATGAATACTTCGGGGTTGAAGATAAAAAAGTTTGATGGTAAGAATAGCTTCAACTTATGGCAAATTAAGATGAAATCACTTCTAAAGCAACAAGGTATTTGGGCTCCTTTAAATAAGGAAACTACTCTGAACAGAAATTCGCTAGAGTTTTAATTGCAAGAGGAGAAAGCTCACTCCACCATCTTATTGTGTTTGTCTGATGAAGTTATAATAGAAGTTGCTGATGAATCTACCTCGTTAGGTCTTTGGCAGAAACTTAAGTCATTGTATATAACTAAGTCTTTAACAAACAAATTATTGTTAAAGCAGAGACTGTTCTCTTTAAAGATGATAGAAGGTGTACCTCTTAAGCAGCATTTAGATCAGCTAAATGCTATTCTGATGGAACTCAAGAATATTGGAGTAATTATAGAAGATGAAGATGCAGCTCTTATCTTGCTTTGTTCACTCCCATTGAGTTATGAAAACTTTGTTCAGTCTTGTGTAGTTGGAAGAGATTCAATTACACTAGAAGAAGTGATGTTCAACCTTCATTCTAGGGAGCTCAGCACATGGTGCATGGTAGAAACGAGGTAAGTGGTGTTAGCCTCTCAGCTCAGCAGCAAGAGAATAGGGGAAGAAGCCAAAGACAAGGTGGAGGGAAGAATAGAAGCAGAAGTAAGTCGAAGGGTAAGTACTCTAGGGATACTTGTCATTACTGTAAGGAGAAAGGACATTGGAAATCACATTGTCCCAAGCTTATGAACAAAGGAAAGGCTGCTGTGGCAGAAACTAGTTCTGCGTTAGGTGATGACTTTTCTCTTACAGTTTGTTGCAGTGCCTATTCTGATGATCAGTGGATTATGGACTCAGGAGCTTCATATCATATGACTCCTACTAGGGAGTATTTTGACACCTATGAGCAGGTGGAGGGTGGTCAAGTGACTTTGGCCAATGATGATGTGTGTTCTAGAGTTGGTGTGGGCACTATAAAATTTAAACTACATGATGGCACAGTTAGAATTCTGGATGACGTTTGGCACATCCTAAACCTTGGAAAAAGTCTAATCTCACTAATGGCCCTTAATGCTAAGAGTTATAAATATACAAGTGGTGAAAGGAAGATCAACATACTGAAAGGCTCATTAGTTGTTATGAAGGGAACCAAATCTGGTCCCTTATACATTTTGCAGGGCACTCCAATTGTTGGCGTAGCTACATCAGCTATATTTGGTCAGCAGGATTTTTCTGTCATGTGGCACTCAAGGATAGGTCATTTGGGGCAAAAAGGAATGCAGAAACTGAGTAGTCTAGGCAAGTTTGATGGGCACAAGGTTGCTTATATTGACATGTGTTTGAGTTTTCCCAGCACTACACTAGAAAAACTTGGATTTGTTACTTCTGTTTTTACTTAGTTAATTTATCTTTATGCCTATTCTCTATTTTAGAAGTAAACAAACAACATTTAATACAATTTAGATATTAATTCTAATTTGTACTTTTAACTGCAAGTGCACAATGTCTATTGTATCAATGTGCAAGTACAGGTCGATCCCACAGGGAATTGCAGACGAACTTGAGAATTGTTCATTTGTTAAAAATCAAATTTATATATTCAATAAGCTCTTTGTTGAATTACAACTATCCACGAGCCTGTCTTTTCTATTTAATACTGCTATTTACAGAGGAATTCTGCCAACCATTGGGCAATTCCACAGATTGTAAATAATATCAATTAAGCTCTTTAATGTTAGTTAACATTGGATTTATCATTGAGTAATACTAACATTTAGATAATTCAAACAGTAATCATTAAAATCTTTAAGTCTTTTGAACGAACTAATTTCAGTAAACTGTAAAACTAAAATAAACATAAAACAATCACAATACTGACAAAGACAACATTAATCACGATACAACACAAACAATACAACACTCAAATATAACATACAAACATAGATAAATTGTTTTTGGTATTTTTGTTTTAATATGAACATGGAAATGGGCGACAGGTGAAATGTAAAGTAATCTCACTTGACAGTAAATACTTTCGACATTACTTGCAATGCGATTACACCACTGAAAATTAAACCACTTACAATCCTGTCTCCTCTCCCTATAGAATCGCGAGTCCAGAATTGCAAGATGATCTCCTCTTCAGCATACAGGCATCAACCCGAAGCCAAGACTAAAAGCTTTACGAACTCCTGAAATATGAGTCGGCGCTTGGTGAAAATGGCTTCCCTTCCCGCGATGCGATCACTCCTCACAGTGGTTGTCAGACACTGTGTTTAGCTCAGAATCAACCCGACATCAGGCAAGTATCCTCACAGACCTTCGATGGTTGGTGATTATGGTGGTGATGATGATGGTTGGTGTGGTACTTCAGAGAATTGCGACGCCGATCCTCCTTTGCACACACTGTCCGCCCATTAATCACACACTTCTTTTTTTCTTCTTTTCTTTTATATCTCTTCAGTAGTAACTACTTCTACTTGAATGGTCGGTTGAATTTCCTTCATTCGTATTAACGGTGATGATTTCTTTCCTTGCGCGATACATGCAAACGTGGTTTTTCTCTTCCAACTGTCTATTCCTGCAACCGCTACAATGACATATTAGAAAATATATAATCCGTGGAGTTACAGATAACCCAACGGACTTTCTTCGTTGAATTAACTATAAAACACATGCATAAATTTAACTATCCGATGCTTAAATGCATTTCGGATACTTATAAACTTAACTATTCGATGCTCAGATGCATTTCGGATAGTTACAAACTTAACTATCTGATGCTCAGATGCATTTCGGATAGTTACAAATAACTCACCGATATATAACTTAAGTAGTTTAATCATAAAATAACATTTCGGAGATTTACAGGTCTAACTATCTGATGCTCAAATGCATTTCAGATAGTTACAGCTAACTCGCCGAAAATCCACTTAAGTCAATTTCCCAGAACATGACACGTGTCCTCAGCTATTTTATAAATAAAAAAAAGATTTTGGAGAGTTACAGGGATAACTATCCGATGCCCAACTGCAATTTCGGATAGTTATAGATAACTCACCGAAAGTTCACTTAAGTCATTCATTATGGTTTCGACACGTGTACTTCAGGAAATAATAAAATATTCTCTCAAAACATAACTGTTCGGCAATTTAAACATAACTATCTGATACATATTCGGTTTGTTAAACATAACTGTCTGAAATATCAGAATATTCGGATACTTAAGAATTTCATAGCCTACAACTTACCAACAGTTCATAAATGTACTAAATTAACATTAATTACCCCAAATTAAGCAAATTCTTCAATTAAAGCATATAATAGTGCAATTATAACATAATGGATTAATTCTTATATGATAAGCTAAATATTATGCAATTAACCATCATTTAACTGTTAATAATATGCACTTTTTCATTCTAAACAACATGTGCAAGCATTGTCTTTGGCAAACAGAAAAGAGTGTCATTTGCACGCAATCAGCATAGCTCCAAGGGAGTTCTTGATTATATTCATGTTGATTGTTGGGGGCCTTCACGTCAGCCTTCTATTGCAGGTTCCAGATATTTTCTTTCTATCATTGACTATCATTCAAGGATGAATTGTGTTTTCTTTTTGACACACAAAAGTGAAGCTTTTTCTTATTTCAAGCATTGGAAGAAGTAGGTAGAAAATCAAACAGACAGAAAGGTAAAATATCTTAGAACTGATAATGGTCTTGAGTTTTGTTCTCAAGAATTTGATAACTTTTGTAAAGATGAAGGCATTACATGGCATAACACTGTCAGGTATACCCCTCAGTAAAATGGAGTGGCTGAAAGATTGAACAAAACACTCCTAGAAAAGGCACGTTGTATGCTGTCTCATGTAGGTTCGAGCAAGAAGTTTTGGGCAGAGGCTGTTAACATAGTTTCCTATCTAGTGAACAGGTCCCCTTCTAGTGCCTTAGATGGGAAGATACCTTTTGAGGTATGGTTGAGAAGATCTGCTAGTTATTCAAAGCTCAGAATTTTCGAGTGTCCAACTTACTATCATGTGAACAATGGCAAGCTAGAACCACGTGCCAAGAAAGGCATATTTGTGGGCTATGGTGTTAGTGTAAAGGGATATAGGATATATGATATTGAATCTCACAAAGTAATATATAGCCGTGATGTTACTTTTGATGAGAATTCTCTTTTACAGGTAATAGATAAACTAACAGGTGAAACACCAGAAATTGAGCACACCCTTCCTAAATAGATGGAGATAGATGACACACAGCAGCTGCCTATCACTGATCAAGTTGAAATTAGAGAAATCTCATCTGAAACTCAGGAAAATGAAATTGAGGAGGAAGATGTGAAGCAACCACCACCAAGAACCATTGGCAAAGATCGTCCTAGAAGAGACGTTAGACCTTCGATTAGATATGGCTACGACAGTTTGGTTGCTTTTACCTTACAAGTAGCAGTTGAGGTGGAGGATTCTATTGATCCACCTACATATGAAGTTGTAATGAAAGATTCAGAAATTGGTCTTTGGATGTCTGCTATGGAGGAGGAACTCCAATCTCTCCATAAGAACAAGACTTGGGAACTGGTGAAACGTCCAAAGAACACAAATATTGTTGGTTGCAAATGAGTCTAGAAGAAGAAGATTGAGACTCAAGGCAACGCAGGTGTGCAGCACAAGGTAAGATTAGTTGCCAAAGGTTATTCACAGCGAGAATGAGTTGACTTCAATGAGGTATTTGCTCATGTTGTATATTATACATCTATTAGAATTTTGTTATCCATTGCTGCAGCATAGAATTTAAAATTGGAACAACTAGATGTAAAGACGGTCTTCTTGTATGGTGAGTTGGAAGAAAATATTTGAATGGAACAACCAATAGGGTTTGTGGTGAAAGGTAAATCTGATTGGGTGTGCAAATTAAATAAGTCATTGTATGGACTTAAATAGTCACCATGCCAATGGTACAAAAGGTTTGATGCCTTTATAGTTAAAGTTGGTTTTAGATGCAGCAACTATGATTCATGTGTATATGTTAAAACTCTTGATAAGTGTACACATGCTTATTTGTTATTGTATGTTGATGATATTCTTATAGGTGCGAAGAATATCGAAGTGATACAGGAGCTGAAGAACACATTAAAATCAGAATTTGATATGAAGGATCTTGGTTCAGCTAATAGAATTCTTAGAATAGAGATTAGGCGTGAAAGAAATTTTAGTAAGTTGTTTTTGAATCAATAGAAGTATATTGAGAAGATCCTTAGCAGATTTGGTATGGCTTCATGCAAAGCCATTAACACACCTTATGACAGAATTGTCAAATTGTCATCTGCGATGTGTCCACAAACTGATTCTGAAAAGCTTGATATGTAGTGAGTTCCTTATGCACAGGCAGTTGGAAGTCTTATGTATGCTATGGTATGCACTAGGCTTGATCTGGCATATCCTTTGAGTGTTATTAGTAGGTTCATGTCCAATCCAGGCAGGGAACATTGGAAAGTAGTTAAAAGGATATTCAGATATTTGAAAGGAACTCCAAGTGTTGGCTTGATGTATGCAACATATCAAGGTTGTACTATGGCTGGTTATACAAACTCAGATTATGTAGGTGATGTTGACAGAAGGAGATCATTATCTGGTTATGTCTTTACATTTGCAGGTTCTATTGTGTATTGGAAATCAACTCTTCAGCCTATGGTATCTCTATCCACAACTGAGGCTGAATATGTGGCTATGACAGAAGTTGCAAAGGAAGGGATTTGGTTGAAAAGCTTACTTGGAGACTTTGGTTGACGCATTGATAAAGCTGATATCTTCTGTGATAATCTTAGCGTTATTTGTCTCTCCAAAATAATGTTTTTCATGATAGAACTAAACATATTGATGTTAAGTATCACTTCCTTAGGAATGAAGATAGGATAAAGATTATGAAGGTCAACACAAATAACAATCCGACTGAAATGTTTACAAGGGCATTGTTGAAAGCAAGTTCAAGCATTGCTTGGACTTACTCAACGTCTATTGCTGCTGCTAACCCAAGTTGGGTCTTGGTGATCCATCACCTGTTCGTGGTGAAGATTGATGAAAGACAAGGTGGAGATTTGTGATGTGTGTGTCTTCCATCAAGTATATGTATGTGTCTTTGTATATAGTTGTATTTCTTTGATAATTTGTACAGGGGCAAACTTGTCTTTTGTGTATCACCAATCGTTGCCCCTATATATGTAAAGAGTCATCTACGTCCAAGGGATGCCATGCCAAACCATCCCTTGATTTCGTTCTCCTCCTTCTTTGTACCAGCAACTATATAGCAAGGAATCACGATAGATTAATCACCCGTGGACGTACCCGTGTTGGGGAACCACGTAAATTTGTTGTTCTTCGAATTCTCCACTCGTAATCCTCTCTTCCATGTAGATCTCTTCTCCACACCATCCCTAGATGCTCCATGTTTGTTTGATCTTTTCGCACAACAGTTATGTATACTTATAGGCATATAAGTAAAACACAAGTGAAGAAAAATACTAGAAAAATCCTACATTGGTAAAAATCCAAATAAGATTAAGTCTTATATATAATGAACTTTCTATTCATTGTCAACTGATTTTAATTTAAAATTTTAAAAGATGGCTGTTTCAATGTAGCATGTAATTTTACGTAATGTTTGAGGTGGCTTTGAATTCAATTATGTTTCTGATAATGGTGGTGATTTTATGTTGGTCAAGATTCAAATCATTAACAGGATATTCTTCATTCTTTCTAATATTTTCATGGTAGCTAATTAACTCTCATATTACATGTGCTTGACAGATAATATTGGATGATAAAGCAGATACACTTCATGTAATTAACATATATAGGAACAAACTTCATATATATGTAGTTGTCATTAACTTGAAATAACAAAGAGACAGGCTCATGAATACTTATTCACAGAACCACATATCTTGCATGGTAGATATATAAGTCAATGAGAAGGAGAGATCTTCAGGTCAAGGCCTATGCTCATGCCATTGTAGGCGATTGGAGCATACATCCACAGATCGTCGGAGCTCAGGAGCTGCATGTGTACATACATGGGGAACACAAGAATCGGAGAGATTAGAGTCTCCTCTAATTAAAAGAAAACGTATCGATCGATGACTGATTAAATATTAATCGATGATCAGGTTCATGTAAATGATCCATTACCTTAATCTGGAGTTGCAGAAACTTCACATATTGGACTGCTTCCTCCAGCATTGTGCTGATATCCACCTGCCATATATGAGCCACAACATTGGTTTATTTAATCAAGTATTGCTTCGTTAATTTCGATCTGAAACGACGAGCAAGTGTGGTAGTTGAGCTCACTTACCTTTGTTCCATTGGGAACCAGCGTCTGCAATATCTTCAGCCTCTCGTTAATTCTTTCTCTTCTTTTCTGCAGATATAGTTCGTTTCAGTCATGCATGCTAATTATGTAAGAGCTAGCCAGCTAGATAGATAGATCGCCAATGGGAGCTTAATTATGGAGTTGATTACTAGTCCTCAGCCCTCACGTACCCTTGCGTAAATGCTCTGTGGGTCGGTAGCCGACCCCCGTCCGGCCCTCGATTTCCCGGTTTTAGGGCCGCCGGAGCTCACACCACCGCCTTCTTCATTGGTGTCTTGTGACTGGCACGCCTCTTCTTCCGAGCCGGAGCTATCGTTTTCCTCCTCTTGTTTGAAAACCTTCCTGTTCTTATTCTGATCACTCCTTGATTCCTCATTTTTTATCCTCCTCCCGTTCTTCTGAACCTGCATCGATGTTTATTAATTAATTCCAGAAGAAATGAACTGTACACATGTGTATGTATTTATATGCACACACACATACCTTTTTCTTCTTCTTCTTCTTCTGAGGACTCCCGTGTGAATCATTCTCTTTCTGCAACTCCAGTACCGCAAGCCTTCGCTTCGGTGGATGTTTGTGATCAAGAGAGGAAGTGAAGGAGGAGGTCATGTGCAAGTAGTTCACGACGGAACCGCTGGAACCGTTGCTCGTCTCGTCGACGTAGCAAGCATGATCGTCTACCAGGACCTCCTTCGTCGCGTCGCATCTCTCGTCCTCCACGACGTCGACCAAGAAGCCGGCGACATCCCTCATGGCGTCGACATCGTCGTCGTCCGGTCCAACCACATTCAGGTACTGATCATGACCTTCCAACTCAAGGCTGGGGAGGAGGACAACGTGGCCGGCGGTGGTACTACCACCACCGCCGCCAGTGCACGCGCCACGTCCCCACCCGTGCCCGTGGTTGGAACCGGCGCCGTCGCCGTCGGGCCAGTACATGGACGTCAGCGACTCCAACTCGATCGGCTCATGGCTCGACGTGTCGGTCGAGAACAGCCCGTTGCCGAGCAACTGCGCCACCACGTCGACGGACTCGTCGACCGACACGGTTAGGTCGGGGCCGAAGCACGACGACTCCAGCAAATCAACTCCTCCTGCATGCTCCATCTCTACTGCTTGAGGGTTGAAGTAAATTATTAATTTTTCCTTGTTAGGAAATCGATTGCAATGGTGAATGGTCTTGTGTGGACTCAAGGCCACAGGTATATATAGGGATGGGGAGAGCCTGACTGAAGTTTTAATTTGAGATATAACTAAAATTCTCGAAAGCTACGGAGAGCCAAAAAAAATTAATACAGAGATTGCTACCGATCACAAGTACATGTCAGGTACAACCCAAATGATTGAAAACTGATAAGGGGTTATGATTTTGATGGTACGAATGATGAGAACATGGAGGGGTGATGCTTGTTTGTTTAAATGTGTTTCCACAAGAGAGAAAGGAATGGTCATGGAAGATTTTAAATGATTATATGTATGGAAGGAGGAATTTTCTTTTGGGGTTTGTGGGTATTGATAAAAAGAAAAGGGAAGGTAGAGGCCGGCAGGACATGGGAAATTAATTCCTCCAGCTTCAGTACGTGTTCTTATAATGATATTTTTTTATATTCATCTGAATACAAATTGTCAGAATTATTGTTTAAATGTAGGACTTATTCCATTAATTATAAGGGAAAGAGGAGAGAGAGAAGAAGCAGGTTAGATCTACAATTTGGTTCAATATTTAAGATTAAGGAGAAATGCAAACGTAGGTAGGAGATTAAATCTTCCCCTTCCATGCATCTCTCCTTTTCAACCTTGGTGACTTCCTTTTCCATCTTCCTCTCTTTAATCTTCTCTCTTTCCTCCTTCCTTATATACCTTCTCTTCCCAACCTTAGTGACCTCCTTCCACCCCTTTCCCTTATTCCCACGTACCTCTTCCTTCCAACCTTTGGGACCTCCTTCTGCCCCATCTCCTAGACTTCTCTTGCTCGTCCTTCTCTCCACATTTGGTGCACCTCTCCTTCCCACCCTCGACAACCTCCTTCCACCACTCCACCACTCTGCATCTTTACCTCTCAACCCCAGTGACCTCCCTTCCACTCACTTTGATGACTTTCTTTCGCTACTTCCCTCTTTACAAGTCTTGCTCTTCCTTACCTTTACATTACCTGACCTTCATTAAGTTTAGGCATATATAGCAAAATTGCTAATTTACCATAGATACCTATGATACAAATGTTCTGTTGATGATAATATAAACATATAATTCCACTTTTAAAAAAACTCACTAATAATTATTAGTCCTCTCATATTCTTTGTTTCTCTCCCCTTTCTTCTTGATCTAATCTTTTCTTTTTGATTTTTTAAATTCGCAAGAGCACGTTCATTTTGATAAACTCCTTGGTAGTTTTTATCCACATTGAGATAATATAATTCGTGGGCTTCATAATATCAAATTTAAGTAAAAAAAAATGCTACCACCATCAAAGAAAACCCTAAGTATAATATCTACAAGTTTGCCATAAGATCTTTGACTCTTGATTAACCACTAAAAGCTAGACTAATACCCTGGAACACAAGAAAATCATGCTGTCCAAATTTCATGTACTCTTACGAGGTATATAATAGATAAAATATAGCATGCGGACATAATTTAACCCTTCTATAGAAAATTATGTTGTCCAAATTTCGTAAACTCTTTTGAGGGATATAATTAATTAATAGCATGCCGACATAGATAGAAAGGACCATTCAAACCATTAAATATTATTTTATTAAATTTTAAATTAATTTTTTACCGAATGGGTATAAGATTTTTTATTTTCTTTATTTTTCTTGGCAAACAAATCGGTTAATACAAAAGAAACTGAAAAGAAAAAACGAAAAATGTGAAAGTTTATCTCAAAATAAATTCATAATGAGTGATAGATCTAATAACATATAAACTCGTTTATTTTATATTGATTTAGGATTTTTATTTTAACACATTCCTTTATTTGTGTTTTTTTTTATATTTTATATATGTACAAGTGATTCACATCGTGAACTTACTTTGATCCCATGGAAATTAAAGTTCAATTTAAAACTGTTTAATAATGAGTGATAAGTCCTATATCATATAATTAAGCATAGATTCTTTTCTTTTTTTTTTACTAATTTGGACTTTGTCTCAACACGTCCATTCCTTGTGGCTTATTTTATATAATTACAAGTGGATTACATTATTGAATCAGTTTTGATATCATGTAAAAATTTTAACTTAAAATCAATTGACAGTGAACAACAACACATCCAATATCATACAAACCTTGATTCTCTTTGTTTTTTTTTTTTTTTTTACTAATGTGGTACTTTTGTTTCCATAAAAAAGAGTTTTTTTTCCCCCTAAACCCAATTAAACCATTAAATCTCGCATGTATTTAATAAATATACCTTTTTTTTTCGTCACAATAAATTATCCTAGACTTGTTAATTGTATCATGTAAACAACTAAAAACTTGAAGAAAATGGACCTTAAAAATTGGTGTTTGAACTTGAATGTCAAGCTTCTGCCGACATATATGTCTGATACATGTATATGTACATGTATACGTGTGTATATACATAAATTGAATATTGAATTAGGAGGCTACTGTTAGAGACTATTTGACTATAACATTTTATAATCAGTTCTTTTTCAAAAAAAAATTTGACTATAACATTTTATAATCAGTTCTTTTTCAAAAAAAAATTTGACTACAAAATTTAAAGCTGTGACTCGCATTATACTAAAATTTAATTCTGATGCATTCAAACTTAATTCCAATACACACAGCTCAGCAAAAAAGGGGACATTAATTCTCTATGTGGAGGTTCAAGAAATATATTCCTAGTTAATGAATATAGAGGAATTTTGAATCTTGCGTTTACATCAGGTCAGTCTGTTTATAGCTTTTTGCATATAATTGCTAGTCTAGCTAGCAGAAGAAGAATCATTAATTTACATACAATATTATTATTGTATTATTATATATACCAGCTCAAGCGTGCAAGAATCCAAAATATTTTGCACGCATGATATAACAAAATATTCTGAGAAATATATCACTAGATACTGCATTAAACCATGGGTGCACTTGGGTTGATTGTCTTTGAGAATTTGAGAACCATCCATCAAAATCTTGACATAAGACTTTACAGCAGACATATATATATATATATATATATATATATAGAAGAAAGATGAAAAATGTAGCCAAAATATGATGGTTGATGTAAATTATAGGATCACTGGAATCTTTAAGTCCTTGAACTTAAGTTACGTCATCAAATTGATGGTATTAGAATTTGGTTTGTATATGTCATTTGTAAAACACTAAGTATTAGAGTTGATAATTTGGCATTGATAAAAATGTGTGGTTAAATTTGAACCTTTATGATAACGTGGGGTTTCCATTCTGTCGTCATCAATTAATTTTAAAATGAATTTTCAATAAATCATATATACACAATACATGTTAAGCAAGCAATATCTAAAGTTAGGGTTCAGTCGTCTTGACAGACAAAACTGATGAATAAGAAAGAGTGATACAAGTTTCTCTTAATGTGCTTGCTCAAAACATAAAAACTACAAATTGCTAGCAAAATTCACATGTTCAAAGGAGTTCTAATGCATGAACACGCCACTATTTTTTCTTTAATGAATTCAGTCCCGCAGAATTGCATGGTGGTTCACTAAAACATTAGTTGTAATAAACAGTATACGATTAATATTCCAGATTAATTGATCAACTATTTAATTATGTTCTCTCATATTGAAAAATGAGTTGTGCCGTTGCCTTCTGAGTTGGAACTTGTCGGCCTTCTATTTATGTACAGCCACCCATCTTGCTAAAGTCAATTCCATGTGCGTATATAAAATATTAATTTAATTTATTGCCAGTCCAAAGTTTGAAATATAACAAATACCGACAGATGTCTACTATTTTTTCTGTTCATGGCAGTGATCACGGACTTAAAAATTGGAAAACAAATTAAACGCTGGTATATATAAAGTTCAACTCCCCTGTACATGCACCGAATGCGGTAGACAAGGGGATTTAATTTGATTAGATAATTTAGGGTTTAAAATGAGAGAATTATATGTATTTGCATCGTGTTCCCTGGTGGGGAGAGCAAACATATATTAATTAAGTTTAATAAAAGGGAGAAATATGATTGGGAAGACGAGTATTAATTGTTGACCGGTTTACGGATTAGTCATCCTAAACAATGTAGTTGGATGTCCTGCGACACATTTAATTGGGTAAGAAGGTATAATAATAAGAGTAATATATCTTTAAGACAAAGTTCTACATTGATATTAAAAAAAACAAAAATTAACCTTGCATGAGATGGAATCCTCTACTTGTTGACTATTGATTTGTTATCGGAACCAATTCCTGCTGTAGGTTACTTTTAAGTATATAAGATATTAAGAAGTCATAAACAAGACAGTATATTGAGAAAAAGTTTTTGTATCAATATCGAAAAACTAAAATCTAAGTATCACTCATTGGTTCTGAGTTGCCCATATATTCCCTGATACAAGCTAATTATAATATAGGGTATATGTAGATATATATAATATAATACAAGCTGATTAGTATCAAGCAGAAATAGAAAGAAAGAAAAAACCAGCAGCAGCTCAGCACTTATAATTACAGTAGTACTTACAAGTTACCGAATCAACTGCACAAGTATTTGAAGAAAAAAATGATGTATGTTCAAAAATCCATTAACATCAACCATTTAAAAGATATATAGCTAGGTTGCTGCGGAATTAATGCCATTAATATCAAGCTTTTTGTTTTGATATTATTCTTGCTTGATTGGCTTAAACCAAGACATCATCTCTTACAGTAAAGTGGGTGGGCAATATGAATTTGTTATCTTACCATATCAGACTTTGGCAAAGGAAATATTTGTGATTAAGATATACATGGCATTTAATTTCCAAGTTTATTTACTCACGCACAGCTGTTAGAAAGCCGCCAAAGGAAAAACATATAGCAGAAGCCCTGCCGTCCTATATATAATATGACGATGGGCTTTGATAATTCGATGCCAAAGTCAGAATGGAGTAGATAAATCATTAATCAAGGAAGGGAATATCATGGGCGTTTCACATTCCCACCAGGACTATATAAATGAACACGTATATATGTACCCATACGTGATTAGATTTCAATTTGAATCCAAACAAGAAGAAATACACGTGTCAGTGTGTCACCCCAAGAGAGGGTGGTGCATGGTGGGAATTGATACAAGCGGCGCACCATAACACGTAATGTATTAAATCATGACATGCACATTAGGGTTTACAATTGAGAGTTCATGCGAAGCACGCACGGATCCTTGGTTATATAAAATACAAAAATGTTGTTATTGACGTCTATAATAAATTTAATTGTGAATACTTATCTTAAGTATATGATAAATAACTAATTAATAATTATTTGATGCCATTAAGTTATATATCGTTAATCTCTTGTACATTTAAAGAGTGGTCACATCAGAATTTGGGATGAATTGTTGCCTTAATAATTAGCTGATAAGCGGGCTCCTTTATTTTCACATTTTATTTGTGTACTTTTTCTGTCCATATTTTATTCTGGGAAAATATCACTTATTGCCGTAACATTAATATAACCATAAAAATATAAATACATCAACTTTAATAATCAATTGATATGCCAACAACATTAATCAATATTCTTTTTCTTATTCGTAGCATTTATATATCATCGTTAATATCGTTAATAATAAACATTTTTCTTATACTAAGATATATATATATATATATCTTAGTATAAGAAAAATAGTTGATGAATGTGCAGCCTCTACCACCCAGTCGAGCAAGCTTCGCTGCTCACGATCATGTGCACTTGTGGGTCACCCTGAATGAATGATCAATTAGGCAAAGGTGCCCAGCTGGAGGTGGAGTTGGCTGGTGGAGCTCCAAACGGCCGACTGGAAGAAGACGAACGACCGTTGGAAAAGACGATGGAAGTGGTAGAGGAAGGAAAGGGCTGGGCAAAGGACAAGATCCGTCGGCTAAAAAACAAAATTGAGGAAAAAAGAAGAAGAAGTTCGGTTAAACCAAACTTTATTTCCATATAATCGAAATAAATTTCAGTTTAATCAAAATAAAGTACAGTTTAACTGAAATTCAAGAATATATATATATATATATATATATATAATATAATAAACAAAAAAATACTTTAAAGATAAAATGTGATAAAAATCAAAATATTTTAGATATAAAACATAAGTATCTGAAATGATATTATGATATTTTAGATATCAAATATAAAACATAAATTTAAAAAAAAAAAAAAAAAAACTAAAAGAGAAAATAGAAGTTTGGTTAAACCAGACTTTGTTCTAGTATGACTAGAACAAAGTATGGTCTGATCGAAACTCAAGAAAAACAAAAAATATATGATAAACAAGAAAATACTTTAAAGGTGAAATGTGATAAAAATCAAAATGTTTTAGATATAAAACATAAATATCTAAAATAAAATTAAAACATTTTATCTAATATGAAGTTATGATATTTTAGATATAGAGCATAAAAATCTAAATTAAACACCATAAATTTAAAAAATATAAGTATCTAAAATGAAATTATGACATAGGGTTAAATATAAATGTCTAAAATAAAATTATGATATTTTAGATATCAATTATAAATATCTAAAATGAAAGTTAAAATATTTTGAATATAAAATATTAACATCCAAGATAAAATCATAATACTTTGAAGTTAAAATATGAATATCCAAAGTAGAAAATTAAATATTTTAGATATAAATCATATTACTGAAAGGACATTTAGATTTTGATAATGTAAAAATCAATATGAGGAATTAACTTGTATTTCATAGATTAACAAAAATAGGTAGTTTAGTTAAAGCTACTAGATAAAAGAAAGAGCTTCAAAAAACTTAAAGTTTAACTATCCGAAAGAAGAATATTTTTGGAAGGTTTAAGGAAGTTAAAGACAATAAACGCAAGTCAAAAAGAAGCCAATCGAAATGTTATAGAAGTGTAACCATCTTAAAGTCAATTTAATTTTGAAAGGTTTCAAAAATAGTATATTGAAAATAAGAAAGTTCACGTGAAGAACTTAAAAGACTCATGTGACCAACAAAAATAATAGCTCATTGAGTTATAGACTTAAAGGTTGAAGAACTTATTGAGTTAACATAACTCAACATGTAAATACAAAAAGAATAACTCGTTAAGTTACAAGCTTAAAGGTAGTGCAACTTGTTTAGTTAACACAACTAGACATATTCATAAAAAGCTAAATACAAAAGGAACAACTCATTAAGTTACAAGCTTAAAGGCAATGCAACTCATTTAGTTAGCACAACTCAACATATTCATAAAAAGTTAAACATAAGTCACATGCCAAATTTGTTAAGTTAGCAAAAACTCACGTGCAGAGAAAATAATGAAAGATTGGTATCACATGCACAATAAGGAAATTCACATGATAGAACTTATTGAGTTAGTATAACTCAACATGTATTTGCAAAGGACAAGAAAGAACAACTCGTTAAGTTAGAAATAACTTAACGACCTGAGAGAAAATAATGAAAGATTGACATCATGTGTACAACAAGGAAATTGATGTGATAGAACTTGTTGAGTTAGCATAACTCAACATGTATTTGCAGAAGACAAGAAAGAACAACTTGTTAAGTTAGAAATAACTTAACAACCTGAAAGAAGATTGGTAAAAAAACATTCGATAGTATATTAAATGGTAACTTCTTATTTATAGGACTATCTTGATTAACGTATAGTAGAATAATACCATTGAAAGATAATATAATCATTGGAATCACAAATATAAATATAACTAGATCATTCTATAAGTAGATAAAGATCAATATACATACAGTGAGAGCTATTGAGAAAAATCAAAATTCATACAAACATATCTAGTCAGAAGGCAAGAATCTCTCAAGCTAATACATATGAAAAAGTTCTCTATGCCTAAATCTTTGATAGAAGAAAAGATTGTTGGTTTGTTGAAGTTTTGACTAAAAAACTTCTCTTAAAAGTTGGTTAGAGCTATGATCAAAAAACTCAAAATTGTAGTTATTTCTTGCTTCAACTTGAAAATAAGTGTGTAAGTAAAAGTTGATAGTAAAACTTAAGGTGTTTCTACAAAGACAACGATCCACTCTCAACTTCTCGACGACACACTCTCTCTTCTTCCAAAGAAAAGAAAAAAAAGCGGTGAACAAAAAAAAAAGAGGGCCGGCTACCTTGGTTATTTAATAAGTCGGAGAATGGTACCTTAAGGGTGGACTAACCATTAGGAGTGAACCACCTAAAATTCTTTGCGTGCTTTAATTGTAAGTTTGTTTACATTATCGTAGTTTAACTCATTGATTTATTGTTTATTTAGTTAAACTTCAAATAGTTAAAAATCATTTAGCAACAATGTAGCCTAAAATTTTTGAAATTAACATTTACCTTCCTCTCTAATAAGTTATCTGATCTTAACAATTACTTTCTAAAATATTAAACACTCTTAAATAGAAATATAAATTTTTTAAAATATTAAATACTCTTATATAAGAGTCTAAGTTATCGAATGATATATTTTGATATAAAAATAATAAAATATCAACATATTAAATAATACATTAATTACCAAGAAACCTTGGAATGGAAAAAATTACCAAAATATCATACTATTAGTTTGACTATCTAATTGGATATTTCTACATTTAGACCAAAAAATTCCATCGGTCTGATCGGAAACTTTTGGTATTGACGGAAAATATTATCGGTCTAACTAAAAATTCCTACAATCAAACCAAAAATTCCATCGATTTGACTAGAGATCTCTGGTGCTACCAAAAATCCTAGCAGATTAACCAAAAATCTCATCAATCTTTGAATTGCCTTCATGGGAAATTTACCAACTTACACTTTTCCAAAATACCCTTACTTGTAGAATTTTTTTTACCAAACCTCATTCTCATGGGAAAATTACCAAATTATCTTTTTTCATGAGAAAACTACCAAAATACCATTCGATATCAATTCTATTTATAAAGTTAATTGTATAACAAAACTTTACACTTTATTTTACAAGTAATGAAAATTATTTAAATTCAAAATTCTCAGTGTATTTTAATATATGGACACAAGGCAGATGAGATATCTTTACTGAAAGAAAATGTAATATATGAAATCATAAGATAATTCTTAAAAGGTCCCTAAAATATATAATATCCTTATAAAATGTGTTTTAAAGTAAAGACGAGAAAAACTCACATATAACAATCATGTTGGTTAACGACATAGCATAAATTTGTAGACTACATCCGACGGAACCTTATAAACTAACTCCACTTGGAAAATTGATATATCATTTTAGAAAATAATATATCAATTATACTGATTTCTAAAGTCAATATATCTTTTTCCAATATGATGATCGATTTTGATAATCCAATAAGTTTTCGAAAATGCACAAAAAAAATCTTTTTTCCCACTATTTAAGTTGAGTCGTGGGCCATGTCTAATGTATAATCCAACCTGACCAGAAATCTATACGATTTAAATTTACAAGTTATGCGATTCATAGAATTAATGACAGATAACTTATAACAGATATATTTAATGTGTTATTTTAAATATAAAAAAAAAAATTATACAATAATATTTATACGGTCGCATGATGTCTCACATCATCCCTTCCCCAAGGTTCCATTCCGGAACCGCCGAAAGAGAAAGAAACGGAACGAATCAAACCCTCGACGTCATCATTTCAAACCCCTATTTTCCAGATTTTGAATTCCCATCCGTCCCCCCGCCCGCCAACCACCTCCTCCTGATCCTCACCAAACCCCAGTAGTGGACATGAGCGGCGGCGGCGGGAGGGAGCTGGCGAATCCGCCATCCGACGGGATCTCCAACCTCCGCTTCTCCAACCACAGCGACCACCTCCTCGTCTCCTCCTGGGACAAGGTGCGATCCCTTGCTTCTTTCTTGTTGGGGAATTTCGTTTCCCGCTCTGGTTTTAGGGCTTTCCCCTAACCTTTTGTTTGCTGTTCCTGGTGGCATCGTCTGAGAGGGTAGACAGTTCGGCTTTACGACGCCGGGGCCAATGTTCTGAAGGGGGAGTTCATGCACGGTGGGGCGGTCCTCGACTGCTGCTTCCACGATGATTCCTCCGGCTTCAGCGCCAGCGCTGATCACACTGTGCGGAGGTGTGTGCATTCTTTCTGTTCTGCTGCTTCAGCTTCTTACTTGTACGCCGTTCAGAGAAATGCAACAAAGATGCATGATTTCTAGACGGAACTAGAAATTCGGAGGGGATCGTTTTTATTAGCACAAGTATATATTCTCACATGCATTCTCCAGAAAAGATTCTCAGAAAAGATATATGAGGCAGTTTTCTAATTGTGTATGTTTTGATTTCTCGTTGAGGCAACAAGTTGCAAACTTTGAAGCTCGTGTTCTTGTTGGATGTATCGTGTGTTATTTGTCATCTGCTACTTGAACTAGCATGTGCCATTTTCCATGCTTAAATTAAGGTTTTTTGCATGAACGATATTTAACAATTCCATTTATCAGGCATCTTTCCTAACTTTCTTCCGTCCATAACTTATTAGCTTGCCACTCTAATTATTTGCATCTTTCTTATAATGTTAGGCATGTCTTCAGCTCCGGAAAGGAGGATATCTTGGGCAGACACAAGGCTCCTGTTCGTTGTATTGAATATTCTTACGCAGCAGGTTGTTTGGTAACTAGCTCTTGTCCACATTTATATAAGTTTTTTATTTATATGTTATTTTTACAGAACTATGGCCAGATAACCAGGCCGTTGTTAAGAACCCTAAAATTGTAATGTCAGTGCTATGAATGATATACAATTTAATTTTTATTCATAAGCCTATTGGTCAAATAAGCACTCCTTTTGTAACAATGCTATACTTTTGATATTGCCGCCAAATCCTAAAAATACAGACCAAATTTTTTTAATTCTTAAGTCGACTGATGATGATGTATTATTCTCCCAGCCATGATCAGATATCTATAACTTCTTGAATGCTAGGTTAGATGTGGAGAGGGGGTGCCTAGGAGGGATCTATTTATACAGATGGATGGATGGACCAACATGGTAGAAGGAGCTAGAGGATGGGGATCTGCATATCAAATATAAGGTGAGGTGATCACAAAGGAGATCCACATAGTGGAATGATTTGTATTTGGGAGGGACTGAAACAATGATAGTGTCATGACAGATTTGCATCATGTATGCATGTGAAACAATGTTTTGTGTGGTTGGAAAAAGTGATAATGTTGCAATTGGTAATGACAATCCTGTACTTTGTGGGTACAACAATGTGGTTATTAGTAAGAGGATATAGGCTTCTTAATTTTTAAGTAGTTCTGAACAGTTTTAGGTAAAATGTATTTGAAGTCCATCCTATATAGGTAGATAGGTATTTAGATGGATATATAGATAATGGATCAACTTTGGATGCACTTTACCTTAAAATAGAATTTTTATGTAAATTCATTTACGACCATCATCTTAATGTTGATCCAATAGGAATTAATTAGACTTAAATTTACACATAATGCCTCACACACCTCAACATTGGAAAGTCTTTCCTTGGTTATGGTTGTAACTCTTGTATGTGCCAAATCGTTATCACTACTCAACTAGTTCACCGCCATAGTATCAAACCCCATGGTTGTCCATCATCAGAACAATCCCAAATGGTTTTATTATGTGGACTAATGTCTGGAAATACTGCTACACACTAGAAAGTCTATTGGATGTGATTTGCCAAAGAAGCCACCAGTGCAAGCTCACATCGGATGTGGTAAAGAGTAATGACAAATGAGAGATGAATAGTTTTTAACTTCAGCACATGCCATCAACTTCTCAACGAGTCTGTGTTATATTATGCAACCTTGTATAAAAGTTGATTACATTACTTTGTAAAAAGAGCATGTGGAGGAGAAATAAAAGGAACACATTGAAGAAGCCATCAGAAGACCCCCAAAGGATTGCATTGTGCACTAGTGCCTGGAGGAGTTGCTGCAACACACTGAAAGGGTTGTTGGATGTTTTGTTGTTGTGATGTTGCTGGACAAGCCATCAAAGCAAGTTTACGTGGGATGTGGGAAGGACCAAATGAGGTGCATAATTTTTAGCATCGACACCTGTCATTGACTTGTCAAGTCACATGTTGGTTTTTATGTGTGTTGACATGATAACTGCTTGTGTGTTGACCCCAATTGATGTCAAGGAGATAAGGACATGTTGACACCGTATTGGTGTTGGTTTGTTGTCTCGATTGACATTAGTGAAATTTTCTCTAACCTGGGGCCTTGTTGTGTGACATTTCTAGTGTTGGTTTGACATGTGTTGGCCTGGAAACGTCTTTAAATGGCTGCCATCTCTAGATATTTTTGCCATCCTATACCTGATTTTCTCCCATTCTTGGCTACTTTTCCATTGCTTGCTGGTGTTGATGTTCTTTTGAGACTGTTCGGGTTGCCAGAAAAGCCACTAGAGTTGCTAGTTACTGTTGAGATTCTGTTACAGACAAGAATTTCACTTCATCTTCAACTTCTAAGGTATGTTAATAGGTAATACAAATTTTATATTGCTGATCTGTTGTTATGCAGAAGGTTTTACAAATTTTATACTTTTGATCTGTTGTACCTGATGTATGTTTGTGGATCCATTAGTAGATCTATGGTTTATTTCTTTTGCTGTCTTTTGTTACTAGTTTATATTGTTCTTACTCAATTTTTCATATTTTATGCAATACTTTTACTGTTGTATAAACAATTTCTCATACTTTGACATATTGGAATCAATGATGCTGTATCTTTAATGTCATAATTATTCAAAAATTAAAATAAATTATTTGTACATGAATATTATTGACTACTTTTTCTTGTCCTAAATTCTCATACCGAAATTCATTGTTTTTGAGTTTTTTTTGCCAACTTCTGTGTTTTTCACAAAGGTTTACCAGCATTTCCCCCAAAGTTTAGATTGGGTGTAGATTTTTGAAAAGGTCAAAATCGAACATGTTGATGTTGTAAACCTTGGAGTGGAGCAGCCATTAGAATGAGGACTGCAATGAGGCACAAAGTGGCCTGATTTTCCTCAAATAGACGTGGATCATACTAGATTGGGCCAGGATCCAATATGGCGAAAATAAAAACAAGCTAGGCATTAGATGGCCAATAAGCATATAGCACCTTGTTGCTAGGTGGGCACCTTGATAACTATGAACTCTAAGATTCATTTTGGCAACCTAGGTCCCTACTTGCATCTTAAGATTAGTCATCTAGATGTACAGACTAAACAAAAGAAGTTGTGCGCATGAAAGGTATGTATTGTTTTTGTATCATGTGCTCTTAAACTGGCCAAAAATGCATCAGAAAGAAACTGAACTTAATTGTATGATTCTAAACTGGGTGAAAATGCATCAGAAAAAAATTTGCAAATTCTGGATATGATGATTTTTTTGTTGCATGATTTACTTGCCTTTGATGGCCTCCTTGATGTATTTCTTGTCAATGTAAACCGTCTCTTGGCACTGGTCATTAGAGGTAGTTTTGAAGCATTTTTTTTAAGTCAGTAAAAACTGAGCTTTCTTCTTCATAATGTTTATACATGCAATAATTATTTCTGTCATTGCTATTTAATTCACATTCTACTGTATCTTATTCCAGGTTTATTTACTTGTATTCATTACTTATTATTCACTATAGGTTGGCAGAAAGGTGAATGCCTATTTATTGTCTGTTTTCCTAATAGGTCAAGTTATTACTGGAAGTTGGGATAAAACACTAAAATGTTGGGACCCTAGAGGTGCAAGTGGACAAGAGCATACACTGGTTGGGACATATCCACAGCCTGAACGTGTATATTCTATTTCTCTTGTTGGCCATCGTTTGGTGGTAGCAACAGCAGGAAGGCATGTGAATGTCTATGATTTACGCAACATGTCTCAACCTGAGCAAAGAAGGCAATCTTCCTTGAAATATCAGACCAGATGTGTACGCTGCTACCCAAATGGAACAGGTATTATTTGGAAAGATGAATCTAATGGTTGAGAAAGCTAACATCTTTCCAATGTGCATATGTGTGTGCAAAGGGTTGCACTCTTTTGATTTTAGCATAATGTATTTTACTTGAAGCCTTGAATGCTGTTTTTGTTCAGGATTTGCTCTTAGTTCCGTTGAAGGGAGAGTTGCTATGGAGTTCTTTGATATGTCCGAAGCTGGACAAGCCAAAAAGTATGTATTATTTCCAGCCATTTTAGAAAACACGCTCATATTTTTATTGTAATTTTTTGTTTTATTTTCAACTTACATTTCTTTAAATCTTCTAAATTTAAATCTTTTAAATGGGAATCGTGTCCCTTCGAGCAAGCGAGAGCAGTTACCTTTCTCCCATAGCCCTGTTAATTATTAAATGGGTTCTAATCCTCTAACAAATAATTGGTTAGCATGCGATTGTATATGTTTGATCTGTGACTTGTTGTATTAAATCTTTTCTTAGTTTCTAAAAAGTGTTTTTGGTGTACTTTTCTCTCTATTTGATTGACAAATGTGGGAAATTTATCTTGATTACTTTCAAATATTGGTGCTTAACAGAAATTTGTTTCTCACATCACCTTTACACACTTGTCGGGAGCCATTGCTATATTGTAGAATCAAGTTGAGAGGGATTCATCATAGTTTTTTTCACATAAATTTCAAAAATTGATAAATTTATTTCATCTGCGATAATTTTTCTGTTAATCCAGATATGCTTTCAAGTGCCATAGGAAAACAGAAGCTGGAAAAGACTACGTATATCCAGTCAATTCAATTGCATTCCACCCTATGTAACCCTACTTTCACATTCCTTTGTGTTTCACATACTCTTTTCCGAGCATTTGTTTCCCTCGTGTTCTATCGTTGGGTCTTGAATTTGTGTTTGTAGATATGGAACATTCGCTACTGGCGGTTGTGATGGTTTTGTTAATGTCTGGGACGGCAACAACAAGAAAAGATTATATCAGGTAAAAAAGCATCTAAAAATGTCAATTAGGTAGTCTGGTTGCACTGTTGGAGTATTACACTGTTTTTATGTTTCTTTTGATAATTGTAGTGATTTCTATATTCATTAAGATTCGAATTTTGTATTACAACTATGAATACTATTTTTACTAACTAAACTATTACAGTTTAGCGGTTTGGTGACTGTATTTTGGTACAGCCTTGCCATTTACCTCACGAACTTCTGGCATGCGTGCATTTATCATCAATGTGGCTATGTTCATTTGCTATTATACCTTTTTCTTGTAGTTTTCAAGTGGGCTAGACATCCTTTCTAATGTGAAGCTGTTAAAGGCTTTTTTTTTTTCCTTTTCCACCTTGTAAGAAAATGAAAAATACCATAATCGTTGATTCGTTGTGCTTCTCCAGTATACGAAGTACCCAACAAGCATAGCAGCACTTTCGTTCAGCAGGGACGGTCAGTTGTTGGCTGTAGCTTCTAGTTACACCTATGAATCAGGGGACATAGAGTATGGCTCTTATTATTTTTTCAGTTTTTTGTTTCATATTTGGTGGAATTCTTTTGGTTTGATTTTATTTTTTATTTTCGCTGCTTTACCCTGCAGTCATGCGAATGATGCCATCTTTGTGAGGAACGTAAATGAAATCGAGGTTAAACCAAAGCCAAAAGTATATTCCACTCCAGATGTAGAAGTTAAACCGAAGCCGAAAGTGTAGCTTCTCCATGATTCAGTATGGAACATGTTGGATCTAGCTTGTTTCAATCGTTCCCCTTCGGTTCTTCCTTCGCATGTAAGCGTTTGCCTGGAGACGAAATTGTAGCCGCTTATTGGAAAAATTCTTCTACAATTAATTAAAGTTTCACGTATCTTTCTTGTTCTCGTTGTAATATGATATAACTAACCTATGAGCACGAACTATTTTACTTGTATTTTTTATCGTGATGGTTAGACGTTAGACTGGATATTCCTAGTTGATGGATATATTTCATCAGTTTAGACTATTGTGTGCAACAGAAGTTTGTACTTTCTTCCAAGGGGGGTTTGTGCTTCCCAGCAATGTTGGGAAAGATTGGGAAATGTAGCCTTTGAAAAGTATTTTCAAGACTATCATGTTTGTGCCGCCACTAGTGCTTGGTAATTTTCTTTATGTATTTGAGATTTTACTATAGATGTTATTCACGAGCAACAGTCATTTGAAGGTACATCGATTTTTTTAGAGAAAAGAGGAGAGAAAGATAGGTAAAGAATTGAAAGATTTTTGAGGTAGATTAGAAAAAACATAAATGCTCGATCAACACTTGAGTAATCTTCAATGGCATATCATCTAATATTAGATTGATATTGTTTTAAAAAATTATTAAAAATTATATTTCTCATTATTTTTTATTATACACAAATATGTAAAAATTATATATTATTTTTCAGCATTTTATTTTCTATTTTACATAAATACGTTAAAAAAATTTATTATTTATTGAAATTTCTCGATGTAGTTTTTTTATTATTTTAAAAATTTTTCATTTTCAATAATTTTCGTCATTTCTTTTTCTGACAAAAATTATACACAAACACCCCTTAAAAGAAATCGTATTTTGTGCTCGATGAACATTTCCGTTCCAGTCAACCCATCTCTGTTAGCGGATATTTTCTACACTAGTTATGGTCTCTAGTCGCATTTGGAAATTCTACTCCATTTTTCACTCGATACCAAAAATTAAAAAGTGGACAGCAAATATGAATTAACGGAAGAGCAAAATTCCGCTTTCAATCTTTCGCCTTGGATGAGTCGTTGATAGATCAAAACTGTGCAATTTTAATCCAATTAGACGGCTAACAAATCAAGGATGATAGTTTTTTTACTAATGCTTTTTATAATAAATATGACCAAGGATGGATAATGTTATACGCAATGCTCACTGTTTTCTGTTTGGTCGGAGGAGAAGGTCCAGCACAATGGATAATACGTGGGCGGGCGCCCATGGGTGGTGTGCGAGTGTGTGTGTGTGTGTGTGTGGTTCGATAAAGAAAATAAAACGGAACGGTAGGACATGGGTGAGGCTTATCGACCCATCGACGTCTTGTTGTGGTTTTTTATTTTTGGTTAAATTTGAAACCATCGACCACGCCGCTATCGGTGGAAGAACAGACGGGCCTTGAGCATCCTGCACTCTTATTCCTCGTCATCGTCCATGACGCGCCTTCGCACCACCATCCTGGCGACCCCGGTTCCTTTCGAAACGTGTCTTAACAGTACAGATCAGCGTCACGTCACTTACTTCCCACTCACGGCTCCTGATCTCGACGAAAAACCCCCCGACAAGCCTTGGCTCCGAATTAATTAAGAGACCCCAACTGTGAGGAGGCCGGCACGTGGTTGACTTAATTCGGATGGAACTCGTCTGCAAATCATCCGTACGTCGACCATCCCTCGATCTGGCCGGCATCGGAGAAATGGTTACTTGACTCGATCCAATCAAGTAGATCGCGTCCAACCACTCAACGTCCGTGTCTGACCAATTAATCCAGGGTTAAGCCGCACGCGGGACATGTGCGAGCGTGCTCACCCACACCGTCCGCGGTGTCATCGTGCATGACGGAGAGCCGTGTAGATATATTTCAATCGGACTCGAAAGGCTTCGGTCGTTTATTTTCATTTGAATATACAAATATATGTATATGTATATGTATATGTATATCCACAACTAACAGAACACCACACCAAATTTGATATGACAACCGCCATGGTATCCACCATCTCACTCCGCCAACGTGGAATTTTCCGGACTCTGGGCGAAGTCGTCGACTTTTCAACGGCCAACGCGTTTCTCGCACCCACCCGTTCCAGAAGGCGCACAAGTGCGTCGAAGCAACGGGAGGGAGGCGTGAGAGAGGGGGAGATGGGTGGTGATGATCTCATCCGTTGCCCACGTAAGATCGATGAGGTTTCTTTCGTTCAAATCTTCCAAACACGCCGACTTCAAACACGCCGACTTCGCTGGGTTTGTTGCTTCGCACGCAAAAATATATATAAAGGTAGAAGTGGGAGGGAGTGGTTTCACTCCACCACATTACTCCTTCCACCATCGTCACCATCGTCGCCAACTGCCGCGAGCTTATCGCGCCCATCATGGCCATGGCCTCCTCCCACATGGAAACCACCTCGGAGACGTGGACGAAGAGGAAGAGGTCCAGACGGCAGAGCAAGTCGCCGGACCACCCAACCACGGAGGAGGAGTATCTCGCGTTCTCTCTTCTCATGCTCGCTAGGGACAACCGCCATGTCCCCCTCACTGCTACTGCTGCTGCTGCTGTGGAGCCGAAGCTGACCCACAAGTGCTCGGTGTGCAACAAGGCCTTCGCCTCCTACCAGGCCCTTGGAGGCCACAAGGCCAGCCATCGCAAGCCCACCTCCGTCGCCGTCTCCATCCCTGACGACACCACCACGTCCACGTCTGGGAGGATCCACCAGTGCTCCATCTGCCTCAAGACCTTCCCGTCCGGCCAGGCGTTGGGCGGACACAAGCGGCGCCACTACGACGGCGCAGCCGCCGCTTCCTCCTCCTCAGGCAACAACAACAATAACAAAAACAACACGAGCAGCGCCAGCAACAATAGAGGGTTCGATCTGGACCTCAACATGCCGCCCATCCCGGAGCTCGTGTTCGACACGCCCACCGCCGCTGGGAGGACGAGGTGCGTGGCGGCGGAGGAGGATGAGGTGCAGAGCCCCTTGACTTTGAAGAAGCCACGTCTCATGATTCCGGCTTAGATCTCAATCCTTTCCTCTGCCTTGTACAGTATTCTCTTCCGATAATACTGCCAAGAAGAACCAATTCATTCATTCATTCTTTCCTTCTTCCTTTCGATTTCAGATTGAATTGATTGTGTTCGTTGATTGAAATGAAACAAAATTAAATAAAAATATATTGGGAGCACACACGCAGTTGCTCCTAAACCAACGACTATCTTTCTTCCGTGTCATGTATTCTTCAGTGTAGTCCAAATAATATTGTGCCCTTGCCGTATAATATAATAATGATGATAATGGAAGTGATGGAGGCGAGGACGTAACCTTCGGGCTGAGGCAACCGAAGAGCCTTCGGGGGAAGGGCAACGGGAACCAACTCACGCGACGTGGACAGTCATCTTGGAAATAGTCCACTTGGACGGCCGTCATTGGCACGCCTCACACACAGACCGAAGGTATCAGCATGTCGGTATGATGTGCTCACTCTGTTTTATCATGCATGACATCATCAAACATTTAAACGCTATTTTGTTTTAAAATTCGAACTTAACAATTATTCAGTAGTTTGCTACGGTAAATAAATTGAAGTGTTTCGTACGTACGAGTGATGCCGACGAAAATATAAACAATATTGTAAATCCAACTTCGAAAAGAAGTCCTTGAATGATGGGAAAAAATAAGTAAGTTATTTGTAACATGTGATTTGAAGGCTAATTAATGAATATTAATTAAATCATCAAACTCCACTAGGGTTTGTATTAACGCTTAAATCAAAATTCTATACATATACTGTAGACAAGTATATAGTTAATCTGAAGACCCAAAAGTTTCATAGGCAGTGGTGCAGCAGGAACGTTTAGACTTTTTTACAGATAAATACACAAGGAGGGAAATTAAGGAAACCTTATAGACATTGTTATTAGAAGTTTATGATAAAATTTTCCATTTAAATTGCAAAAATAATTATCATAAGACAAAAATCAAGGCTTCAATATATTGGGCCTGGCAGAGGTCACAACTACATCACTCACCTTCAAACTTCATTTTCATGTGTATATTTTTCATAACCACAAAAGAATGTTAGGATAATATCGTCCTCCTAAATTTATCATAAAATATGTCCAATGTAAAATTTTTATACTAGTCTACCTTTTACGTATATTTGTTAGTATTTTCTCCCACTTTTAAAAAAGAGAAAATATAATTATATTAATTAAATTACTTATTGGAAAACTAAACTGATCAACACATATATAAGGGTATTTAACTAATTGGATTAGAGATCAATCCATCATCCCACCCATTAAATGATCTTCTTTCCCCTACACAAAGTGATTGGGTTGGATAAAATTTTATAAAAAATAAGAGAAAATTGTGTATAAAATAAATAACCTATACAATATCAAAGGATTTTAAATATTTAGATGACCATAAAATTCATAAAAATAAAAATTTTAAACACTTATGATCTGTAGTTAGTAGTAATGTTGAAATGATGAAGGATGTTATTCATAGAATTAAAGTAGGATGGATGAAATGAAGAAATACTTCTAGAATGTTATGTAAAGGGAAGATATTCCTAAAATTAAAATGAAAATTCTATAAAAATGTTATTTATTTAGCTATAAATTATAACTTAAAACGTTGAATTATAAAACATGATCATATGAAAAATTTAGTATTATTTATATGTGTACGTTTAGATGAATGAGTGATAATACTATAAGAAATAAATTTAAAATTGATTTTATTAGGTATAGAGTAGGAGCTGCACTAATTAAAGATAAGAGAAAATTCACTTAAATGATTTGGTCATATCCCTAGGAGCTAAGTAATGCACTAATCAGGAAAAGAGAATTAATTGGTGCATAAGAAATTAAAAGAGATAGAAGTAGACTTAAACTACTTGGTTAAGAATTTATAACTAAAAATTTGACAATAAGATATAGATAAAATTATGACTAAGATTGTTGCCGTTGTTCTATAATATCAAAGGCATGGTCTGGTCATCATCATGTAAATATGTTTCATCATATTCCATAAACTTAATTCACCTTGTTAGGAAATCGAAAATGGACAAGTGACCGTGGACTATAAGCCTTAGGCTTTGGGCCGAGTAGGTAAAGTAAACCCTGGATCTGGAACGTGAGGAGGAAGTAAAGTGGGCCGAGTAAGTAAATTACATCCTGGGCCTAAACATTCCAAGTAAGTGGGCTGAGTAAGCAAAGTAAACCCTGGGCCTGGAACATGACGAATCGAGTCCTTTTAGGGACTACTTACATGAAAATTTTCTTGAATATCTTTGAGAAAAAGCCTCTCACTCTATCTATTATTACCGGGGAAAGAATCATCTCCTATGGCGGTTGATCCGTACATTTTTTTTTTGAAAAGAATAAATGGTTAAATAACGATAGTGAGAGAGTGATTTAAAATTCAAGTTACCTGAAAGTAGTAAATATGAATGAATTCGTCGGGTATGGAAATTACGCACGCCCCAAAGCCAACTCGATGTTGCCCAAGCAGGAACGTGCCATCTATCAAAAGAAATAAATAAATCTGGACTTTCATATAAAAAAATGGAAGCATATCTCTGATTTTTCGCAGCATAATCCGAAATCAAAGGACTGGGCACCAATGGGTGTTGCTGTGCGGTCAAAGAAGAAGAATAAGAAGAAAAGAAAACAGCTGGGTTTGCTTACAAAAACATGAAAGATAGGAAGGGAGAGGGCCTTGGGAGACATGAAGCTAGGACCATGACAAGGCTGATAGTATTTTCCTTGGAAAGAGAGGTTCTTAATCCAGACTACTTTAATTCATTCAAAATCACTTCTTTTTTATCCAAAACAACTCCACTTAAGTGTTGATTAGTACCATAGTGTTTCCTAGCTTTCCGTGCTTAATGCATAACAAATCCCCTTGTCCATTTCATCCCCTACTTTGACATACGTGGTTCGCTCGATTGGCAATATTTATATATCCTCGGAAGGATACATACAAACGATTGATTGATTAGTCAATTTAATTGGTTTACCTCATCAACGACACGGTAGACTCCGACGTAATTCCAACATGCATGTATGCCTCTGTTCTTGTGTGCGAACGCTTGCAGTCGGATGGAAAAGGAAGGAGGAGGAGGGCCGACGTCCGACGGAACACATGCATGACCAAAGCAAGACAGAACGGAATAGAGGGGAAAAGATCGAAGAGAAGCGGACAAAATAAGTTATATATCATATGTGTAGATTATCCATTCAACTGATATATCCACCTCCACACCAAACAATTAACAATACTGCTAAACTGAATTGATGGGTCACGCACATCGTTTGATTAATTAGCATGTATACTTCAATTGTCAAATAATAATATATAATATCGATAATGAAGAAAACATGGACACCATCCTCGATCTCCAAGGGTTAGACATGTGTCTTCTGCGTGTCACAAAGTAAAGCGACAGCACATAAACACGATTCTTTCCTATCTATATCATATACCACTTAATCTTCATTCCATCGGCCACCGTCTTCTACCTTGAACCATCACATGCAGCATGTGGTCGGGGCCGGACATGGGCTCCCTTCTCCATGAGGTTGTGCTTTGTGCCCATAGATCATCATCCAGCAGCAAGCATATCTTGCTCGATCTTCTCCTCTCTCTCTCTCTCTCTCTCTCTCTCTCTTCTTCCATCCTTCCCTCCTTTGCCCTTCTTACTTCTCCATTAGCTGCGTCGTTTTGTTGCTGACGATGGATTCTTCACTAGATTGAGTAGAATCCACTCTTCGAAGAATTAAATTATCTCCCAGCTGACAGAAAAGTATGCATGCATGCCACTTATCATTGGCGCCCTAGTCCTTGTTTTAAGCTCCCGGGGTTCTGCCTCCGCCTTGATGCTTACGCCGGCCGGCCGGGTGGCTCCATTGTGCCCACCTCAACTGCGCCGACCTGTCCGTCGCGGCCGGTTCTTGGATCGACACATCATCGTCTCTCGTTCTTGGTTCTTGAAAGGCATGGGAAGCCCCAACAACTGTCCCTTCGTGTTATTTGAATAAGACTCTTCCTCCTCCCACCTTTTTTTTCTTAACAAACGGCGCCCAGCATTTCACCGTAACGTAAAAAGATTCTATTCTTAAATTAGGAAAATATAAAAAATATTTATAATAAATCGAGAGTTCAGGTTTAGTAGGAGGAGGAGGAGGAAGGACAGGGGGCTAGAGCTGAAGAAAGCATTAAGACTTAATTCCAATCGTTTATTGATTATTAGATGTCAACGTTTGCATTTTTGTTTTTATCGCTCTCTAAGTAAGTCATGCATGCCCGATGGGTTTTCTTTCCTTTCCTTTACACCGAATGGGTCGTCCTTTTCGCAAATCGGCACCGGACTCGACTTACATGGGAGAGGATAGAATGCATTATTTGTTTAATCATATAACACACAAATGGATAATATATATATACACACACACACGTTGCCATTCAAATCTATTTGCATATGACAGGTGAAAATGAGGTCACGATCATGATTTCATCATCCACCATTATGATGTCGCACGCGTTCCTCTTCTTCATCTACTTTAACTTGATAATTGATCATTGGTTTAGGTAAATGTCTTTCCTTGTCTTGTACATATTTAAAGTTCGTTACCTAATACAATCAATGGTAAAGTATCCTTGAAGGTACCTTTGGTCGACAACTTTTCTAGTAATGCCTCTTTTTTGCTATTTTTAATTTTTAAAATTCTAAATTTGATTAATCTAAAGTCTATAAATATAATCTACCATATATGCATTAAAATTTTAAGCAAATTTTTTATTGCAAAATAAATTTAACAAAAATTGAAGAATTTCCAAACTTTTCGACCATGGGTTGATATATACTTATCAGTTCGAAATGAAAATTTCATAATGTAATTGTAGCCGTCCGATGATAATTTTTACTCTCTGTTTTCATGCATGTACAAGAAGAAAAATAAGAGCACCTTCCTTCCAAAAAGTTTCATCTCTTCCTTCCTTCCTTCCTTCCTTCCTTCCTTCCATATGTAGGTAGAGAAACTGAGGATGGATTTGTGGGTAAGGGCAAGAGGATGCATGAGACGGCAGATGGAGTCCAGCCATGTTAAAAAGGCCATTAAACTCCATGCATGCAAATGGAAGAGAGCTCGTGGGTCGCATCTTTTTCTTCCCTTGGGACGTTGCATTCTTGTGACCTGCACACTTGATCCGTCGAGAATTCCGTTCCTCTCTTGATGATCTGAATGGGAGTAGGAGAAGAAGAAAATCGAAGAAGGAAGAGGAAGAGGTACATCTTGACGAATCCAACATCTGTGCTACTGAGTATTGTTGGACGTAGAACTTGGATCTATCCTTTGTTGTTGTGGTGGTGGTTATTTTGACAAAATAAGATGAAAACGTTGTACCCTTAATCTAATTAAATCGCGTATATTCTGATGTTGACGGAGACTGGCTAACTAAGAAGAGAACCATCAGAAAAGTCAATCACAACACAACTTCTCCAATTACAGATATGATCAATCAGTGTCGATCTTTCGCTGTCGGACCAATAACTCGATCTAAACCGGCGACCAACATCTCGCATCATCATCATCGGTGGCAGGTACGGAGCAAAAAATAGAATTCGCATCGCCATCACCGGAAGAGAGGAGAAAGAAGAAGAAGAAGAAGAAGAAGAAGAAGAAGCATATTGGTCGACGAGGGAGAGGATAAGATCCAGCCGGGGGGTGGCAGGGAAATAACGGAAATGCCGGCGTATCTCCGCCACATGATACAAATATTAGACGATCGGGTCCGTCCATTCGCACGTTCGCAAGCCCAACGGACTCCCAACCCTTCGGCGCCACAAATAGCGCGACAATCGAAACGGCTCGACCACCAACCGGTAGCGTCCGTTGGATAAGGACCAGAGGGTGGATCGCCGCCCGTCCCCCTGAATCCACGTGCGTCGAGGAGTACGAGAAGAACGGCGGGCTGGTGGTGGAGGTGGCTCATCCACGTGTCCCCAAATTGCGGCCTGGAAACCGGCCAGCCATTTATTGAGACCACCGTACCGGCGCGGCGCGGCCGTCCTGCCACGTCTATCCACCCATCTTAACAACAAGTAAATAAATAATCAATCACTGGGTGGCCTAAGATCCTACAAGATGTAATGCAAATGCCGGGTTTCATTTAATTATTTTTCTTCTGTTGGTGGTGAGAAGTGATCAGGTTGATCTACTTTACCTGCCCGGCGACCCACATAAATTAAATGACACGAGCGCGTAAAAACACTGGGGTGAAGATAAAAGGCAGTGGATAATGAATCCAGGATCGTAATCCCACACCCGGGATTGAAGTAGGGACCCAAACGCCGGGCAACGAGGACGGCGACGGCCGGCCGTGAAAAGTGACGTCCGCACATATCCCAAACTACCGGCCGGAAAGGACAGGGAAGGCATGGGTGAGTGCGCAGACACAGCCGCCATGCGTCAACCCACAATGAAGGACTTTTATATATGGTGCGTACACTAATAATTCTTTATTATTGTTGTTGGTCACCATTAATCTTTTAATGCTCATCTATAATCAAGGGAGGAAAAGTAACGATATCAGGGAAATACTGAGCTCCTCTCCCTCTTTCACCTCCCCGCCCCGGGGAAGTGAAAGGGGCCCACCCACCCTCCTCCAAATTGGTATTTATACCACTACCACTTAGTCCCAATCATGGTGTGCTCACTCCTTCACTCCCTCCTCCTCCTCCTCCTCCTCCTCCTCCTCCTCCTCTTCCCACTCTTGCCTGCAGACTCTAGTGATCAACTCCTCTTCATCTCCCGGCCCACGAGAATTGTATGGTGGTGGTCTCGCAGCAGTGGTTGTGAGAGAGATGAAGAAACAACCACCTTCGGTGGAGATAGTGGTGAGGGAGTTCGACCCCGCCAAGGACTGCTCCGGCGTCGAGGCGGTGGAAACGACATGCGACGTCGGAACAGGTAAGACCGCTCTCTTCACCGACACACTCGGCGACCCGGTGTCCCGTATCCGTCGTTCCCCTGCTTTTCTCATGCTGGTACTATGCTCTGCTCCAACTCCCTAGTACTCTTCTCTTCTTCTACGGTTTTTTTTACCTGCCATTTTGCATTTCACCCTCTCTTTGTATTTTTCTTTTTATCTAAATTTCTTCCAGATTTTTGGTTTAGTCTGTTTCGTAATTTTCTCAAGCCTTGCAATCTCCACACAATAGGTAGCCGAAACCTGTGGAACGGAGAAGCAGATCGTGGGCCTCATCCGTGGCTGCGTCAAAACCGTTACTTGCGGTGCGAAAACCTCCCGTAATGGCAAACCGCCATCACCTCTCTACACCAAACTTGCTTACATACTCGGTCTCCGCGTCTCCCCCTTCCATCGGTAACTCCACCGCCCTTGACCAACAACATTTATTTTCCTCCCAAATCAAACTATCGAACTACTTCGAAAAAAAAGAAAAGGCATCGAACTATTAATTTATAAAAAAAAATGGTACAAAAATGAAAAAAACCTTGCCTGACGGCGTGGCTGGTGTTACGCAGGCGCCAAGGAATCGCAACCAAGCTGGTGGCGAGAATGGAGCAATGGTTTGGAGAGATGGGGGCGGAGTACTCGTACATGGCGACGGAGAAGGGCAACGAGGCGTCCATCAATCTCTTCACCGGCAAGTGCGGATACGCCAAGTTCCGTACGCCCACCATCCTCGTGCAACCCGTCTTCGCCCACCGCCTCCGTCAGTCATCGTCGTCGTCGACGTCGATCCTACGTCTCTCCCCTTCCGACGCCGAATCTCTCTACCGCCTCCGTTTCTCCACGACCGAGTTCTTCCCCCGCGACATCGACGCCGTGCTCAACAACCGTCTGTCCCTCGGCACGTTCCTGGCCGTGAAGTCCAACAAGGTACCTTACAGATGGCCCGGCACAGTAGACGCGTTCTTGGTCGACCCGCCCGATTCCTGGGCGGTGGCGAGCGTTTGGAACGGCGCGGAGGTCTTCAGGTTGGAGGTACGAGGCGCGTCACGATTCAAGCAGAGTCTGGCGAAGGCCACGAGGGTTTTCGACCGGACCTTCCCGTGGCTGAGGATACCGTCCGTCCCCAACCTCTTCCGTCCCTTCGGGTTCTACTTCATGTACGGCCTTGGAGGGGAGGGACCGCAGGCGGCGGCGCTGGTGAGGGTTTTGTGCCGCCACGCCCACAACATGGCCAAGGACGGCGGATGCGAGGTGGTGGCGACGGAGGTGTCGAGCTGCGAGCCGCTGCGCTCCGGGATACCGCACTGGAAGAGGCTGTCGTGCTCGGAGGACCTGTGGTGCATGAAGCGACTTGGTGACGACTACAGCGACGGCGCCGTCGGTGACTGGACGAAGTCGGCGCCCGGCCCGTCCATTTTTGTGGACCCGAGAGAGTTGTAATCCGCAACCCGTCGTCATCGTCATCCAATGTCGTTGTTTTGTCTTTTTCGCGGGGTTCTGTGTACAGTTTTTGCTTCTTCTTCTTCTTCTTCCGCCGCCGCTGCTGCATCAGTTGCCATCCGAAAACAACTTATGAATGAATCAATAGTTGTTGAGACATGTTACCAGCTTACATTGACATATTCTCAACCTCTCTCTGCTTTTTTTCCTCTTAAATCGTTAAAAAAAAACAGTTAATCAAATAGAATCGACTTGCTTCATTTGAATTATAGGTTTGCGATTTTTGCGGCACCGTACGATATCACCATCACACGGGAGGTCTGTTTTCTTTTTTCTTTTGTAACAATATGGTTTTTATCGTTACCAAAAACAGGATAAGATTTTTATCTGAAATTAATGACCTTGTTAGTGGATGTAAGGATGCGGCCAGAGTGCAGAATCCTCGAAGGAACCGGGCGGGTCCATCGGCTCGGAGTGGGAAGTAGCGTTCCTGCGAACCGCACCCGGTCGAGCTGGACCGCCTGTCGGCTTGGATTGCAGGGTTAGTGTACTCCAACCCACGAGCACCAGTGGGTGCTCCACTCGAATTAACTGATATTTTCGAAAACAGAAATTAATTCAACAATTCACTTGATTCTCTTTTCCTATACGTATATGAAAAAGGGGGAGTAAGTGCATACGTTTTTTAATTCGATTGCTGTAAGTATATTATAAATTTTTTACTTTAATTAAATAAGTATCGGTCAGTTTCAGAATTCAGCATTTTCTTATTAAATTTTAACCATTGATTTTTTAGTAAATATATAACAATGAGTAAATTCAAATTAATATGAATTTTTAATACATAAAGAGATATGACCTTGATTAACTAATTCTATAAAAATGTGACGACATCTTTCCCACGGGTGTGCCGCGAGGATCGTTTTAGCCGCACACACACACACACACACACACATATTTGCTCGTCTAGTTCTTCACAGATGAGTCAAGTTGCATGCATTTAAAGTACGTAATTAATTGGCACTTAATTCTCAAAGCACTTCCTTTTGCGTACGTACGCATATTATAAAGAAGCACATGCTCGCATGTAGCAGCAACCACAAAAAAACAAAAAACAAAAAAAATTTAAGACGGAAGAAACCGGGAAGCTGAAAAGGAAATTAGGGTTGTTAAATTTTCTATTTCAAAATTAATTGATAATAAATGAAGGGTTTATTTGTATATTATTTTTGATGTAGATATTTTAATACTTTTCCATATTTAGAACTTGTCTTATAAGTGTGTTACGTGCGTAAATATATTCTAATATTATGTAAATTAAAGTTTAATTTAAAATTAATTTTACTGCAAATTATATTTTTTTAACAGATAAGATTTCGTCTCGTCCGTGCGGTTTAGATAGTGTTCATCGGCCATGCCCCTACCTTCTCCTCCTCCGTTTTCCCTTCTCCACTCCTGACTTCTATTGGTTGGTGTTGGGAAGCTCTTGTTTGATCTTCCACAGATTTTGCTGGTCTACGCCGACGTACCTTCACCAGGTTCCGCCCTTCCGATTGTGCGGAGGTCACCATTGATATCATTCTAGCTTCACAAGTTGGAAGCTGCATGGATGACGATGATTTCTTCCTTGTAAGCATATATATGATGACATCTCATATAAAAAGTATTCGACAGGGAATTGTAGTATATATGTGTCTCAAGTTGTATGGGTTGGGTGAAAATGCCGCATGTACTCTTCCACTTCATTATCTCATTTGAAAATACCAACGAAACCTTTGGTTCCTTGAAAGGAGATGCTCGCGACGCAACCCAACAAGTGGAAAGTGAGAAGATGGCAAGCAAGGGAAGAAGTACAGCATGCACCAGGAGTACGCAAGCAAACACTGGGCTCCATTAATGGCGTCGTTTGCGACAACACCTGAAAACCATCTGTCTCCTCGATCAAGACGTATAGACGACCGCAGGAAATCAAAGAGGAAAATCTCTGAGTGGTACTTGTGATGGACGCTTGACGACTTGTGCTACTTCTCGATCGTCTCCTTCAATCTTATTCTACCCAGACCCTGATGTTTGACACAGGAACAGCTCGCATGCATGCTGCCGAAGGCACTTGTCCCCCTCCATGATTCGTTTGGGATCCTCCCTTTGAGGTCTTATGGATCTGGTCGGACGACACCAACAACTCCAAGTGGCCGGACTTCTTAATAATTACTTGACATCGATCGATCATCTGATCATCCCTCCACCGGATGATTCTTCTTCTTATACAATAATAACAATACATACGTACACAAGAGGATCGGAGTATCAGCATATTTTGGAAGAATCCAAATTAAGAAGGGACCCATGAGTTTAATGTTCATATGACTTGCGTATATCCGAGGTGATGAGAATCGAATCGATCTAGTGGCTTCTTCCGACACCGCAGCCTCTTGTCTTGGCTCTCTCACAGATTAGAGGAAAGGACCCACGCCGGCCGACTCGATCTACACAGCCAGCTGTTCAAGTCGTCGGAAGCCACGCTGCTCTCCTCCGACACTGCGACCGGTTGTTAGTACATGGAAGACCCGCTTCTTATAACAATACTTTAAAATTTCGAAACGTTATTAGTTGTTGATTAACTAAACTCTTACAATAGATACTTCAAAAGGTGACGCTGTAGCACACGAGAGATTCGTCGACATGTCTGATCAGCCGATCCTTTCATTACAGGAGAGAATTTTAACGCATTCGGTCCGATTAAACTGGCCATTGCTGGCCACAAACAATGCTTGTACTTTTTCCGAGGAATACCAATGGTTCCTTTCAAATCCATCTGTAATTTAATTAATAATGATAAAATAAAATCGTCATGATATAAGACTTCTTCTTGTGATCGATGCTCCCGCTCAACTTGTAACCTCACTTAGCTGTCTTTGGCAACTCACGTACGTGAACCCGGTTTGAAGAATAATTAAAAGTTTATCTTCATCTGTCAGTGAAGGTTATGATGCATAAAGACTTATCTTTCCGCGTCTCGTCTCTTAAATTGACAACTGAATCGCCCCAATGGATGATAAGATAAAAAATATCTCGTATCCTTATCTATATGTATGTTGTAAATGGAATGGGAATACATTTCATTTCAATAAATGTAGATATGAGACTTAATCTGATATATGATGAACTTTTTACTTACTTATCATTAACTAATTTTGAGGTAAAAACGACGACAATGATTTTTACGATGGAAACTATGCTAAACCATTAATGCGGTTGTCCACAGCCCTACCCACCACCCATAGTTGAACGCAGTTCATCATATAACATTTCCGTTAGTAGTTTCGAGGGAATTACATCTACTGAAGATGAGAGAAGAGACAAAAATCATATCACTGGAACGCTAACAAATGTACTTGTAAAGAAAGAGAATAAATTAATTTATGTGGAAATAACAAAAGAAATAAAGATAAAAAAATACTTGTTTGGAGATGGTAAAAATATTTAACTATGTATAGAAGTCAACGAACAGAAAAAGACTTATGACCGATTGTACATGAAATTAAGGATTTGATTGTTGTTTTATTTATATTATCATATAAACTTTTATTATTTCACATTAGCCATATCCCAAAACTTACGTACCGACATTCAAAGAGAAAACAACTAAAAATATGTATAAGTGAAACGAGTATCTCTAAAGATCCATTAGTATACATTAGAAAGTTCAAATAAAAAAGAAATAAAAAGTTTAAATAGAAAAGAAATAAAATGTCTAGAATGTTAGAATTTTCGTGAGATTTAATGTACTTAATAGAAAGTTCAGAAATTTAGAATTCCCATGAAAGATTTAATGCATGTTGGAATGTTTAAAAATTAAAAAAGTAATGAAATAAATTATAAAATACTATATAAAATTATGCAATTAATATATCAATCTGTAATTTGATATTTAAAAATAAAAATAATATTAATGAATTAAAAAGAATAGTCTAAATATATAAAATATTTAAAGTATTACAACATGAATGTAAAGAATAGTCTAAAAGATACAAAACATTCTACTTATTACAATATCAATATAATAAATAATCCAAATGAACAACATAAATAGACTTAAATAGTCTTTTCATCTTTGTCATTATCATATCCTTATGCATCTTTTTAGTTATTTCTTTTTGTTGTTTTTGACTTATTCTAACTTTTGAATGTCCATTCATATGTCCATCTAAGTGCTACCTTTTATTTTTTCATTATGAGTTTTTTTTTTTTTTCTTCGTTTAATATTTCTACTAAAATATCTAAGAAATATGCATCTACTTCAATATTCTAATTAATGTAATTTCTACCTCTATCTGTCCTTCCCATATTAGGGGTAATCATATTCTACACAAACATGATTTCAATGAATAGAATAAAACATATAGAATAACAATACAATATTAAAAATATTCATATGCATTTGCCAAATCTATTACATTCAGATTTTTGTCAAAATCATATAAGAGAATTGCAAAAGTAAAAACAAAGTAGTGTTCAACATGTAAGTAGAACATTCCAAAGCATATTGTTCTCTATTGGTTAAATGTACAATTTAACCATGTTGAGTTAGGATTTTTCTTTTATCATACACATAAATCAAAATAAATATACGTGAGTCAACACAAGAATATGTACTGCACAAGAAACATTTATATGTTAGATAATGCAGACATACAAATAGTTACTCTGAATAAGACTCTAAAACCATAATTTTCATAATTTATATTTGAATTTTATTGACTTGTATTGATACTTTTGAATTTTGTAAAAATTTATGAATTATGTTATAATGTATAACTAATACATTAATATCTAAAATTACTAACACTAATACAAATACTCAAATTCCATCATTTTTTACCACATACACAAACACTTAAATTTTAAATTCTATCATTTTCCATCAAAAGCACAAATACCCAAAATTCAAATTTTATTATTTTCCATTATATGCATAAACATTTTAAAAAAATGTCAAGAATAAAATTACTTTTGATTATTTTCTACTTTCATCGTTTCTATTTCTTTTCTTCTTTTTTCAATTTATCATTTCATTATTTTGTAAACATGCTTGTAATATGATGTTAACTTAGATTGAAATATGATATTGTAGTTAATTGGCTATACGATAATGGTATGATTGGTCTACATTTATTCAAGAAATATTTCAATGAGAACCCTACCAACAACATGTACTTTAACAAATTATTGGAATGCCCATATATACAAAGTCAATTCATCAAATTCAAACATGAAATACACAAAGAGAATCATAAGGAACACAAGATGATGGTTTACAATTGATGCAAAGAGTTTGCCAATTATTATAATGCTTATATATATGAACACAAGATGAAATCAAATAGTTACTCTGAATAAGACTCTAAAACCAAAATATTCTTAGCATGGTCAAAGAGTTTAAACACTAAATTTCCTTTAGTGATGTATGTGTTTGAAAAGTCTTACAATATCTGGAGACTACCAACAAGCAAGTGATTGTAAATAGGCAAATAGGAGCATGAGTAGATGAGCAAGCGAGCAACAACAGGAGTAGGTGACTACAAGTGGGAGTGAGAACAGGCAAGCAAGAGGGAAGGATAGACTTTCAAAACTTAAGAGGAAAGAAAGTATCAAGCGGAAAGTAAAATGTGGGCTTATATATAAATGAAAAAACGTTAAATTACTTTTCGTCCTTTTCGATATACCCTAACAATTTATAAAAGTAAAGTTAAAACTTTCCTTTTCTTGATTTTCAGCATACACTAATCCTTCCTTAATGTTATTTGGAATATATTCATTTTGACTTTGTTTTAAATTATTTAGTTAAATAGAAATAACCTCATTTCCAAAAACTTCTCTTGATATATTAACTTCATGTTTCCCAATATTATTGATTTGTCCTCCTTTTAATTAGAAAATCTTTTACAAAGGCTGAAATTTATAAATTTAACGAAATACAATCTCTTTGCAGATCAACAAGGTCGATCTAGTAACGTTCGGCCTTCAAATTAAATATTGTCAATGTTCATGATTCTTTTCTTATTTGTACTTAGACTATCACTCTAGCTGTGATTTTCATAGATGGGGATTTTAATTTAATTTCTACTTTTACCTAGCAAAAAAATGATTTAGAGGGCGGAATAGAAATAGCCCACGAAGAAGGAGACTTTGATAGGATTGCAATGTCCCAACGGTCAACATTTGACGATGAAAAATATTTAAATAATTCTCTTCGTGTGTAAGGGCATGCATGCAAATGATTTAATGTACAGGCTGGAACGACATGAGCCCACACTATGGGGTTAGCAATGAAGGGTTTGTGGGGATATTCACATCAATGATAAGCTTAAACAAAAGGCGACCTGGAAATAATTGCAATTTGAATCAAATATCGGTTTGCTCCAACAAATTGCCCACAATAATTAGAGTGGCACTGTTTTCCACAATTGCAATTAATTACATCAAATGCAATTTGAGTCAAATATGCAACTGAGAAAGGTATTATTTTTTAAGTAAGAAGAGTCTGTATTCAACGATAACAACAATCTGAATCATATACAATATTATTATGTGAGATCGATTGCATAGATATTTTTTTTAGTGTTTCTATCTATCACCAAATCTTTTATGTCAATCAAGAAACAAGCTTAAGATGTTACAAATAAGCCTTATAGAATTCCAGGGAATTACAGCTAATTAATAACCGCCAATATAACCATTTACAACCGTGGTTAAGCTGACTTTTTTTTCTTGTTAGTAAAATTTATGGATAAAAATGTTTCCTCTTGTCAGAAGAAGTAACACCAGAGACAGTCTTAGGTAATTGCAAATTAGTTTGATGAAGCCACAGCAAAACCTTAGCAATTTTAACAAGTTGGGTCGTAATTATTGTGCCCATATCAACAATATTGTTTGTTAAATATCTGAAGTCTAGTAGGGAATAATATTAAATAGTGAAAATGTAGCAATATAAAAGGTCATGGCATTTACAATGTAGTCACTGTTCAGTAGTGCCATTCACTTAATATATATCCAAAGAATAATCATCATATATATATTGTCTTGCAGATCAACAACAAGTTCTGGGCCTTTAAATTATCTGATGATCATGCATGATCCATATATATAAGAAAAATTTAAATATCATAAAAAGAAAATATTTTAAGAAGAATTACTAATTACGAAGAATGATCATGCATGATCCATATATTATCTGAAAAAATGAATGATTAATTTTACAGAAAAATGCGATATATAAGACGCGAATTTTTTTGTACGAAGATTTAGATTTGATTAGTTTCATTTCAAAGGTTATAAAATGAAAGGGGTATAATTGGAAATTCACTTTAAAAGAGCATCTAGTTATTTGATAAACTTGAGAAGGTAATCTTGTTTTATAGATTATTCTAATTCATTGGTAAAACTTTCTTGTAAATTATATTAATTGATTTTATCTTTCTGTATATTATGAATAAAAAGAAAATGATACTATAATAACAGAACGAGTGGGCCCCCACATACAAGGTGGGGCCACACCTCTTGACAGCTCAGGAGATGGGCGGAGTCGGCCTATACCCTTCCCAGTTCCACTCGGTCCACGATCGGAAGAAACACCGAAATCCTAATTCCTGAAGAAAGAGGGAGGTGACGAGGGTTTCGATCTGCCCGGCGCTCCGATTCGAACCAGGAATAGCACGTAGAGTCGTCAACAGCGGCCGCGAAGATGGTGCTCGCCGAGCTCGGCGGGAGCATAACCCGCGCGTTGCAGCAGATGAGCAACGCGACCATCATCGACGAGAAGGTGCTCAACGAATGTCTCAACGAGATCTCTCGCGCACTCCTCCAGTCCGACGTGCAGTTTAAGATGGTCCGGGACATGCAGACCAACATAAAGCGCATCGTCAACTTCGATGACCTCGCCGCCGGCCACAATAAGCGCCGTATCATCCAGCAGGTTATGCGCCCCTTTCGCTTGGTCTTCTACTATTTCGTCCACTCGTAATCTTTGAGTCACGTTTTGTGGCGTTGAAAATTGAAAGAGTCGGGAACTTGGTAAAGAATTATAAATGAAAACCTAAAATTCTGGTGTATCGTTTTCTATTTTTCTGTATCGGATTACATTGATATTCATGAGTATGTGTGTCTTTATATGTACGCAGGCAGTTTTTAATGAGCTATGCAAAATGCTAGATCCTGGGAAGCCTGCTTACAGTCCTAAGAAAGGGAAGCCAAGCATTATAATGTTTGTTGGTTTGCAAGGTAAGCAAAGAATGTTTCACTTCTCAGTCAACGTTCATTATCTCTAATTGATACTCTACTTGCCTTCCATGAAATTGTGATTTATATAATTAATGTTTGTTACACGGCACGAATATAAGAGAGATGGTACACCATTAATTCCACAGATGGAAAGTAGTGAAAGACTATAGACCACTATCTATCTATATCTTGAGGTATAAAGAAAACCAAACGAGCTTTTGCCCCCCAATTTTATTGGTAATGGATTATGCTATTTAATGAAATAATAAAAAAAGTCAGGAACTGTCTTTAACCGATCAATAAGGTATTTCCCATGAATAAATTATTTACCAGTAAGTGATATTAAATTATTTCATTTGAAATAAGTGGGATTTGCACCTATTGAGGATAAAATAAGAGAAAATCATCCTAAATGATTTGCTCATGTCCATATAAAGAGGAAGACCAATGTTAAAAATTTTACTTGGTTAGAAATAGCAAAAAAAGATTAATTACATAATTTTAAAAAATATTGTTGTTAGATAGGAATAAATGGGAAAATGATTCACGTGGCCAACCTCAAATAGTTGGATTAAGGCTTTGCTTTTTTTTTTGTTATATGTTTTATATCTGTAGTTGGATAATTAAATATCCATTTATTGGATACCCTTTGTCAGCCTATATATATGTAACCCTTATCAATAAATGCTTTTGGTCATTTTCTACTTACAGGCATTATTCCATTCTTGTTTGACTTAATCTGATTTTAAAGAATGTCTTAGGTAAAACCTAACTGATACTTATTTTATGTGATGATCTTCTGATCTTCAGGATCTGGAAAGACCACAACATGTACAAAATATGCGTATTATCATCAAAAGAAAGGCTGGAAACCAGCTTTAGTTTGCGCAGATACATTTAGAGCTGGTGCATTTGATCAGTTGAAACAAAATGCTACAAAAGCCAAAATTCCTTTTTATGGAAGGTATTTGATCACACGTATTCTTACTTTTGTTACAACATGAAATGCTTTAGTTTGGATATACTTTTTTTTCCCCATGTACATTAATATCACTGTAATGCAGTTGTCTTCATCAATACAGATAAAAACATGCTTTATTTCCAAATTGTCGTGGAAGAAGAAATAATAGGACATCAGTCCATTTTCTAGACAACAGAGATGGGTTACAATTCAAACTCCAAATGAAAAATAAATTGCAATCTATTTCCTAAAGGAGAGGAAACTTGAATTAAGAGAAATTAAAAGAAACAGACATAAGTCTAAAACTAGTTGGTTAGAAATTGTAAAAGATGTTTTAAATTAATGTAATTTATATGAAAATTGGAAAATAAATAGAAATACTTGGAAGAAAAGAATTCATGTGGCCAATCTCTCATACTGGGATTAAATTAGTTGGTTAGAAATTGTAAAAGATGTTTTAAATTAATGTAATTTATATGAAAATTGGAAAATAAATAGAAATACTTGGAAGAAAAGAATTCATGTGGCCAATCTCTCATACTGGGATTATAACTTAGATTGTTGTTATTACAATATGTTCCCTAAAGCAATTGACACTTTCCAATAAATCCTCCCAAGAAAGTACAGTTGTATAATCTTCATGACTTCCCAACAAGATGTTGGTGTACCTCTTTATGGTATATGCAATTACATGTCCAATTAAAAATGATGGAAATATTCCAAATTTCCAACTATGTGATACAAATATCTAAGCTCCTGGGAAACAATCCTAGTTCATATCTATTTTGTCATACAACCTGGATACCTTGAGACAGCAGGAAATTATTGGGGGCTTGGATGGGCAAGAAAGGCTATGCATACTGTATGTGGTGACAAAAATTGTGTAGATTTATAGGTTATTGTTGTGTTTCTTGTTTGATTCAGATTACAAATCATGAGATTCTATCACTCAGTTTTATATGCATATCTCATAATTGGTAGCATAATCTCATTACTGGAAAAAAGTGGATTATACTGATTATGGTGTTCCTCTCACAGGATTATTATTGATAATTTCATTGATTTTGAACACAATCTATCATGTTAATGCTGTTAGATTTAGATTATAGTCACATCAGCATAATGTCATAGCAACAACCAATGCTTTACTCATGCAATGGGAGCTGGCCATTTAAAAGAAAAAATCCCAAATAATTAATTCTTTGCCTTCTTATCACTTGTCTCCTAATAAGTATATTTTTAATTGTTACCTTTCCTTGTATATGTATGCACCTATGTACATATAGATGCATGCATGGAAGGTAACATGTGCACTTTACATCATCATATTATATAAAGGTAAAACTTTTTTTGAAACAATTTTAGGTTTAATTTTTATTTTTAATTTCATTGTTTTATATGTTTTAATTTATTTGTCATGATTGTACTTTAGTTTCATGATTTTACACATTTCAGTTGTTACATCATCGTTGTAGCCATCAGCCATCATTACTGGGAGTATTTGGGCTATTTGCTTAGGGGATGGTAAGAGGAACCAGGACCAAACTTGGGGCTAGGAGGAATCAAGGTAGTTGTTCGAGAGGGGAAGGAAGCTTGAATGTGGACATGCTTCAAGGGAGTGTTGATGTAGGCATGAAGGGATGATGCTATGTGTGGAGGTGGTGGAGGTCAACTCTGTTGTGTTAGTGGGGAGGGTGTGAATGACAAGTTTGGTGTGAGAGAGTGGGTGATGTTCTATTTTGCTTGGGAAATCCATCCATAAATTTGGAAACCATGTCCATTACTTTGACACATGCTATTTTGGCATAATGGTCTGTGGAATTGGGGCAAACCTAACCAATTAGTCTTCAATGTGGGCAATTCAAGCATTAGTCTTTGCCTTATGGTATAATAAAGTGGGTGCTGTGGCAAACTTCTAGCTAGCTAGTTGTGATTAGAGGAGCTATCTGCTTGGGACCCAATGGTGTAGTTTTAAGGCCTGTTTTTGGTAGTTGGACTTTGCTCAGTCTCATTTATTTTCATTTGAGGTGCTGCTATGAAAAGAGATCCTACTCCTTATTTTCATTCTCTACACGAAAAGAGCAAGAATCCCTACTAGAGGCATCTGGAGTTTCATGTTGAATGGTTGTTTCTAATGTATATGTTAAGTACACTTCTTTTTAGATGGACCCTCTATAAGCTCTCCAAGTTGAATGAATCCTTGTGAATATCAAATCTTTGGATTGTGAGCAACATAGTCTTCTACAATTCTGTCCATGATGAAACGTGCTTAAGTATAAGGTGATGGTTGTGTGATGGATTTGTCCAGAAGCTGGAGGGATAAGAGGGTTTTATCAGACAAGGTAATTTCAGCTTGGCTTGATCCTCTTTTAGCCATACGATTTGTGACCATGATGTTGTTTACTTCTTTGTTTTGGCAGCAATGAATGTTTTCTGTCTTGTTATTACTTTGTTTGTGTCTGGTTTGACTTTTTTTTTCCTCCAATATGCCTATGATTTGTGTAGGCCTCTTGATTTTCCTAAAATTTTAAACCTTTACTCTTGGTGCAATTTTAAAGCTTTACCCTTGGTGCTTCTCAAAAAAAGGTTTCTGTATCAGTGGGAAATGTCCTACCCGTAGTTTTTAATATTGGTTTCATATCATGTATTGGTCCCAAGGAAAAAAGAGATGCATCAAGTCTTGGTGAGAATTTTGGTGGTGATGGTGTAAAAGTATAGAATAGTCGAATTTTAGTTGTTTTTATCTTGAATATAACTTGACCATTTAGAATAAGATAAATCATGATACAGAAAAAATTAATTAAATTTAATTTTTAGGAATTTTTGGATAATTAAAATGTTATAAATAATACATATTGGTGTTCACATGCATAGAGATAACAATGGAAAACTTGACATTTTTGTTATCCTAAAAGCACACATCAATTAAATGGAGTTAAAGGTTTGATCTATTTGAAAATTGGAATCAAAATATAAGCGTATAACTAAAATGAACATTCCTGCATAGATCATAACCTAAAAAAAAATCTATAAATCAAATATAAAATCAGAAAATAATAAAAAAATAAGATAAAATCAGTAAGAAAAATCAAAGAGAATGAGAATAAAATATGATACCATAATAAACTCCTGAAAGAAATATATTAAAATCTTGGAACAGGATCAAAGCTTGAACAAGAAAAATAACAAAACTACATACAAAGATAGCTTCGCAAAAAAAAAGTGTTGGAGAGCCTTCAATTGTTCAAAGAAGATTAGAGTAGATTTGGAGATTCAAAAGAGAATCATGTAGAGATCCACTGGTGAGAGGAGAGAGGAGAATTGTAGTTGGTAACCTGTCTGATATCAATAAATTTTGGTTGAAATTTCAACCTTATCACCAAAATTTTGCCAATACAGATCGAAATTGTTGAAATTTCATTGAGGTCAATCAAGATCTCCATGGACACCTGTCTGACATCAATAATCTAGGTTTAGTGGATCAGTTAGCTGGTAAACTGATCCTTATTGGTGAAATTTCATCGATACATGATTCCATAGTCCCACCATTATGTGATATGTTCACTTCAATGCATTTAGAACATCTTGGAAAAACTTGATGAAAAGTAAGAAAGCTCTTTGCTCTATTCAATGCCTAAAGATGTTGAAATAGTCATGCTTGATCCTTATTACTTTATTTCCATTTAGAAGGTGGCAGATAATGCCAGAGTTCAAATCTTTTGAATAGGGGAAATCCACCGATGGATGAGTTTTTTGTCAACATGCACATTGTCTTCAAGCACCTACTGATGGCTTGGAGGAAGAACCAACAAGTCAACTGAATGAGCTAACAAGGAAGAAAGGTTGATCAATAGAAATGTCTTGCAGTCATATTCCCAGGAGTCAAGCAACCATCATCTGCATCTCATGGCTTATTCTCAAACACCAAAAACTTCTTAGAATCCCCTTCAAAATTGAATTCTTGTTTTTTTCCATATTCCTTTGATTAGCTTTGTCTTTCATCAAAGGAAATTTTTTTGCATCACATCTTTATAAACAAAAACTACCTTTTCTTGATCTGTTTGATTGTTCCAGCTAGGGTAGATAGTTTATCCTAAGCACAAATTCAAAACTTCTTACTGCTTGTCCATTTTACAGTTATGGTTTTAGACACTCATATGTACTGTTTCTCTTCTCTTTATCAATTGTCTACATCTGCAGCTACATGGAATCTGATCCTGTAAAGATTGCTGCTGAAGGTGTAGAAAGATTTAGAAAAGAAAATTGTGATCTTATTATTGTAGATACCAGTGGACGACACAAACAGGAAGTTGCTTTGTTTGAAGAAATGCGGCAAGTTTCTGCAGCAACAGTATGACTCTTTCTATCATATATTACAGTAAGAATCACAACTCATTGGGGGCCAAAATGATCCCTTTGTTTTGCTTGTTCTTTTGTAGAAACCCGATCTTGTAATATTTGTCATGGACAGCAGTATTGGTCAAGCTGCTTTCGATCAAGCACAAGCATTTAAACAGAGTGTTCCTGTTGGGGCTGTCATCATCTCCAAAATGGATGGCCATGCTAAAGGTGGTGGTGCACTTAGTGCGTAAGTATTCTTTTGGTTCCCCAGCTTTCTTATTATTATGGTTTATATGAAGTTATATAAACAAGTGTTTCTTGTTGATTCCCGGTTATCTTATCTGGACTTGATAATTTCATGATATAGTAAACGTTTCATAAACAATATATACTCAGCATGAAATGGGTGCTTTTGCAGAAAATACATTGTAAACATAAAGATGGTTTATTCAGAAAATCTGTAAAGGGGCTATCTGTTTGATGATGTTTAATTTGAGTTAGTGATAATATTGTTCTGCAAGTTCTCTATTATGCAATTAAATACTATGATTTCATTGTAAAAGTTGTTTTACACATCTCCAAAATCTGGAATTCATGCAAGACTATTGACAAGAAATGACTAAAAATTAATAAGAGTTGTATCTGTATCTGATGTTCTCAATTACAGCAGTATGTGTATCTAATGTTTAAAGAAGTGTTGCTCTTTTTTATCTGTTTTTTGCCGAGCCTCCTATGTTTTCAGAGTTTGTTGTAATTTGCTTCTTCAATAATATAATTTGAAATTTCAATTTGATTTATAGGGTTGCAGCAACAAAAAGCCCAATTATATTTATTGGAACTGGAGAGCACATGGATGATTTTGAAAACTTTGATGTCAAGCCATTTGTTAGCCGCCTTTTAGGTGAGCATTAAACAGTGTGTGTGTGTTTTTGATAATGGTCATGTCTTAACCTGGGTTCGATCTTAGAACTTTCTTTTCTTAAAGATTTTATAAGATAAGGGATGATCAACTTCACCTCTGTTGTTGGTTTACCAAACAGTGATTGTTTCTTATTTTTGTATTTGATCTTTGGCACTTGCATTATTAAGTTTAGATCGTTTCCTTTTTAGGTATGGGTGACTGGTCCGGATTTATGGATAAGATTCATGAAGTAGTACCCACTGATCAACAGCCTGAGCTTCTGCAGAAGCTTTCTGAAGGGAGTTTTACTCTCAGGCTTATGTATGAGCAATTTCAGAATATTCTTAAAATGGGACCGATAGGCCAGGTCGGTTACACTACCAGTATCAATATCATGTCTGATAGTGTTATCTTTTGGCAGTGCTTTTTCTGCGTTATCAATTATTTATTCAAAATTTATGTGCTGCATTGCTTTCGTCTCTAGTTAGATTTTTATTTAATATACCAGAAGATTGACCACATGCTTCACCTTTTTGTTTTATCAAGCTTATTAAACCATTCAACCGAGTGATGAGAAACTCATGTCATGCCATAAGAAGTTATGGCCAGAAAGCATCTGTGGATAATTCTATACACCTTTTACACGAAGCAATGAAAACATTTGAACCAGCCACCTAATAATCAAAGTATATATTCATGTCGCTGAACAATTACTGATTCAGTTGTGCATCATTTATTAAAAGATCAAACTCATCAAAGTAAATCTAAAACCATAACTAGGCTTTGGTGACTCAACTGATTTTCCACAAAGCTCTGAATCGATCTTAATGTAAATCATGAAGTTAAACCAATGGTCTTTAATAAATTAGTTCATGCGATCAAATTGGGTTTGTGTTCATACTTAGGAGCATGGTATCATCTTTATGATGTTAAGAAGAAATTTTTCGTTTAAATCTTTTTTTCCAGTTTTCTGTTGATTAGTGTACTTCTGGTTGTAGTTGGGATTTTCCAAAATTTCAGTTGCTTTTCTTATTTAGTGTCGTTATTTTTAGATCAGAAAGGTGAAGCAGTTTCTGGGAAAAATTAATTATGTTTATTCCCTTTTTGAATTTGATTATCTGTGACCAAAATCTCACCTTCTTTTGCAGGTTTTCTCAATGATTCCAGGATTCAGCTCAGAGTTAATGCCAAAAGGTCATGAAAAGGAAAGCCAGGCAAAGATAAAGCGGTACATGACCATGATGGATTCCATGACCAATGACGGTAATGGCTACCAATATTATTATTATTTTATATAGTATTGTTTTTAATCCTAATTGTTACTGTGAACGTAACGCTAATTTTCAAAAGCTCGCTACATAAGTAAAGCTGGTTGGACAGTTACCTCAATTACACAATTCTAAATGTTAGAGAAAGAGAACCTGCTCATTCTAATAAGTTGCTTGGTATGATGCTTAAGTTCCTTAAGTGGTTAGGTTCGTCACCCTGGATCTTTTTCCAAATTTGTAGGCAAATTCTCTTAAAGGTTCTGTAACTAATGTATATCTATCATTCTCAATTGCATCTAGATTTTGAAATCTTTTCAAGGATTTGTTAATTAGTTACACATTACCGTATTCAGAATTGGACAGTACGGACCCAAAGCTGATGAATGAATCACGTCTCATGCGGATTGCACGAGGTTCTGGCAGACCATTCAAGGATGCCCAGGAGATGTTGGAGGAGTACAAGCGACTTGCAAAGGTTTGGAGCAAGATGAAGGGGCTGAAGATTCCGAAGAAGGGGCAAATGAGTGCATTGTCTCAAAACATGAATGCGCAGCACATGAGCAAGGTCCTTCCACCACAGATGCTGAAGCAGATAGGTGGCATGGGTGGTTTGCAGAGCTTGATGAAGCAGATGGGGGGCTCAAAAGACATGATGGGTGGTTTGGGTGGGATGTTTGGAGGTGAGAGATAGAAGCGATACCATGTCGACGAAAACACTATTCAGTAACGTTGAAAGGACTCTACTGCGTTTTTTCTTATTTGCATTACGTGTAACATGCGATCGATAAGATCAATGCGGAGTAATTTAAAATATTTAAATTTATAATGAAAATGAGACTTTTATTATTTTCATAATATTAATATAGCTACTTTTATTTAATTCTTTTTATTTATTAAACCTGTACGTGTATCATGGCCCGCTCTTAATTTAATATCTAACTTTCCTGCACTTCAAATATATATATATATATGCCATCGTTAAGAAAAGAGGAGGGAAAAGATTAATTGAACGAGCGTTCTTTGGGGTTGACGTTCCAGAGCTCTCTTTGTTGAAAACTCAATAGATATCTTAATAATGGTACAAATATGTAATTTCTTTCACGAGGTATTTTTAGAGAAGCTTTTATAAGTGTACATGCACTTAGAATTTTATCGTATCCATCCATATAAGGGTACAAGTAATCGTATAGCTAGGTTATGTTACTATATGATAATAAATACACGATAAGATTTTTATTTACACCTGGTTGTAAAAGTTATGTCATAGATTAATGAATTATACGTATATATATATAAGATTTCGCATCAAAACGCATAATAATTTAAATCAGTCGTCCATAATAAAGCAGGTTCAAAACGTGACGACGTTTCCTGCATGCATCCGGCAGAGTACAATAACCATCGAACGGATATATATGTATACATATAGATCTGTGAAAATCTTTAAAAGACGTGCATCGGAACGCATCATATCTGCACCGCGAGAAGCACTCGGCGGCTCTTGTTGCTTAGCTACTACGGTACTTAATTAATTAATTGGTTTCTATCAAGAAGATTTAAAACTAAAAAAAAGCCCCTCATATTGGCAGAGCGCATTGGAGATCTATATAATTTATTAGATGAGTTCGATCGAGTGATGAGAATATATTGGCAGGAGCTTGTGAAACTGACAGGATTAACCAGTCATCAACGTAGAGTTCCGTGTTCGGCGCAAATTAAACATCTTATCTCAATGGCCTCCACAGGTACGTCACGAGTTAAATTGGGTTACACGTACACATACATACATACATACATATATATATATTTATATATACAGATATATTCTACTGATTTCTGCGGTGACAGCGTAAGACAAGACCTGCTTAATTAAGAAATCAAGCTTGAGAACTCCCAAGCCAATTAAAGCAGGAGGGGCGGCACATGCCTGACATGACATTCCCCTTTGGCTCAACATGCACACGACCATCGCCAGCCCTACAGGCTCTTGTTTCTTACGGTGTCGTCTGGGAGGCACTGGAACTAATCCTGGCTTATTAGTATGGGGTGCATGCTCCACTTCGTTTGTCTTCTAGTCTTTGTACCCTAATTAATCAACCCTCAGGAATCAGTCATAAATAATCCACCAGCGATTTGATTAATAATCTCCGCTTCTTAACCCCATGCTGTTCTCCTGTTATGCCCTTTATAGATTCTTCTTATGCCTCCTCCCTTGAACACGCTCATACACATGCATTAAACTAAGGCGCCATGGCAGCTTTCCGAGCCTGGCGGCAGTGGTGTCTCTGAATCAATCATGCAAGATTGGACTTTTGCTGTTGATCGTATATATGTATGTATAAATGGGGGTACGTACGTAGAAGAAATCGTAGGTGTTGGATTAATTTGCAAGGACCAAGGAATGTAAATATTGATGCATGTTAATTAAATTAAGAGCACCGATCAACAGCCATCGTTTTCGATAACCGTACCGCAGCGATCTTTTGGTTTATCAAGATTCAAACTTCTATATATAGAAGTTGTTCTCTCTGATCAACTGAGTCATTCGCAATCAATCGGTTGCAAATAACACAGTTGTTAACCCATTTACACCCCCATACTTAATTGCATGTTAATCTTCAAGTCCCCTCGAGTTGCATATCATGTATATCTATACCATCAAATGTCTATTGCAAAATCCCATTTTCACATCCATTTAATTAATGTCTACTGCAATTAACAAATGAATGGTGAAGATATGAGGCAATAGAGAATTAAGTGTTAAGGTAATCAATACCATTCCTTTTAGGTGAAGCGCTTGACAACCATTTTTACCTTATACTTGCCCACCACTATATTATTATTAGCTAGCATCTTCTTCTTGAAGACTCATTTGCATCTAGTTAGTTTGGAGCCTTCTAGCTGGTAGATCCATTGACACCCAAGTATTGTTTGCCATGGCTTTAAATAGCACAATCTAGTTAGTACCCTCGAGTCATACTCATCTTGAACAGCGTCTTTTAAAAAAAGGAATCCATAGCTTCTTGAAATTAAGCTTTAGGGATGACTAGCTATTCCCCTCTCATAACTACCACACATCCTCCCTTAACTTAGATATCCCCTTCTATGGTTTTGAATCTTTCAACATTGAAGGTGAATTAATTAGTTGTTTGTGAGGGTGGGTGTACACCATTTAGGAGTTTAAACACAATCCACAACTCTTTTTGATGAAGCTCCGGGCTATATCTGTAGGACTTGACCTTACTTTTTAGCTTTATCATTTGTCAAGCCAACTAACTATCACTCAGGCGGGAAACGTTCTCCTCTAAAGCTTGTAAGCACTCTAGAGCGTAGGCTGACTCATGATGCCATTATGCAGTGGTGGCTCCGTTGTGTTGGATTGGTTTGCCTAGGTTTGAATTGACATATATAGGATTGAAGCTTTAAAGAAGTTTCTTCCAGACAAAACCAATTGATCTTAAATAACAAAGCTTGATGAAACTCCTTGATGCCGCAAGGAAGGGCACCACTCTCCATTGGAAGATGGGGATGAGTCACAAACTTATAAAACAAGTAGTATGTATTGGGGCATAAAAGACATTTCCCATGCTTGATGTGTCGTCTTTCATGTAACATGCCTTATCCGGCTGTTAAAGGGGTGCTGGCTGTCTATAAATAACTCTGTAATCATACTGGTGAAAAATGAATGGATGATGATTTCCTTGAGATCCACTCCTCTCCTTCTCCTTCTCCTCTTTCTCACCAACTGCGCATTCCTAGTCATGCATGGTGTCATTTGCTTAACGATCCACGGCCTCGTCTGCATCCAATTTTCAGGATGCTACATACTTCTCTTCTGCTTCTCCTCTTCCTCGCCAACCATGCATTAATTCCTCATCAGTACGAGGGAAACCAAAGACCATTCAATGCTCAATGGGATAATTAAGATTAGATTAGATTCTAGAGATGATTAGAATACAAGATTTGCATTGGGATACATCTACACTTATCTATAGAGACTTAAGGGAATGATTTTTGAGGTCAAGCCAATTAAGTTGAAGCATCTTGAGGTTTTGGATCTCTAGGGTCATATTTTTGAGGGTCAGTCCAAGTATTTTTGTGGCTATAGAGAATCAATTTGAATGTTGTTGTGCCTTGCAATGGTTGTTCTAGATACTACTATGTCTCACGAGTATTAGATTTCTCTTGGCTTATTGCTTGATCAGATTTATATATGGTTGATGGACCCAATTACCCATGTTATCTTAGTTATAAGAAATTTGCGCATTGTCATGATGGGTAAGCTTCTTTTATATATTTACATTATGGGTAAACCTCTTTGTCAAAAAAAAGAAAAAGAAAAAGAAACCTCTTTGCCAGACACCTTTTTAAATTTGTTTCCCACATCTAAATGGATATTTACATAGAGGATGATCTTTCTAATTATCGCAATGCTCACAAGAAGAACTTTTTCTTCGGTTTTATGCTATGAATGTTGTTAATTAATTGCATCACTTTTAAGGTTGAATCTTGTTTATTTTCTGACGTGGTATGATTTTGTCTGTGTTGACTAGCATCTTTCTTCACTGTAAAGTGGACGACCGACCAATTATTTTAACACCGGGTTTCTAAAAGCTGCAGCGAGAAGGATAATCCACTGGTTCAAATTTGATGCAGCCGTACACCCACTCCATCATTTCTCTTAAAAATTGTTCATCCACGGCCAGAAAGGCGAGGTTCTGAAACCCTAATCTCATGCAGTCCCGTCCGATACATATTGTTTGCCTTCTCCGATAATCCATGTTTACCCTAATCACGTTAAATCAAATCAAATCAAATCATGCATGTAACCAAATTAGGTTAGATGACATGAAAACTGTTGCTTTAGCATGCACGTTACTTTCAGTGCTGATTTGTTTGCAGAGCATACGCCCTCACAATACGGATGTCAGCCATATTGTTTATTTGTTAATTAAGCAGATCAAGAAGAGACCTCCCACCTCCCCTTCTCTTCCCAATTAGTTTATATGTATATTATAAATTTATCACACATAATACATGTATTATTGTCTTCTTGTTGTTGTCACCAGTTCATGATCTTCAAGGAATCAGTGCACCTATATATAGAAAAATTTCAGAATCTTTCCTCCTCTCTTTAACCTTTCTATTGTCCAACCCTAATTAAAGAAAGGGTTCAACATACGCCACCACCCTATCGTCTCATGCCTTCTTGACCTTTTTTCTTTGATAATGGTAATGTTTTGCGTTCATCAAGATTTGAACCTTGACTTGCCTAGGCTTGTTTCATTGTGTCATAAGCGCTACGTACTAAAGAATTAGAGAAATATTACACTTACTTAAGACATTATTATTAATATATGTATAAGGTCTTTGTTTTCGTACACTCAAAAGTTAGCCAATTTTATGGAAACGGATCATGTTATCTTGCATACTGTAAGCTGTACTCTCTTTGGTTTCTTTTGAAAAAGGATCGAGGTTTGAATTCCAACAAGGTAGATTTATTTATGGTAATCTCAACTCTTTTCAATCATATATGCTAATACAGACTCAATACATATACAGTACATACACTCAAGGTGTATATATGCATAAAAAAACACTATTTGAAGGTAGTTACAGTTCCACTCCATTCTTCAAAGAAGCGGATGATCTTTTTCTATTTCCTTTTGCAATCGCACTCCTTTCGATTCTGATGTCAGCTTTTGAGAGAGAGAGAGAGAGAGAGAGAGAGGTGTGTTGGATCACTTAGACTTCAATTATTGTGGAATCGTGCCAAGGCTGCCAAAGAGATAGCCAAGGACCACATGCAGATATGTTTAGTTCAATTTGTTACCGTTGTACAAGGAGATACGGTGGCAGTGTTGAACTGTAAAAGTCATAAATCGATGTAGATGTGATTGAGTCTATGACTTATAATATTATATTTCATTTTCTTATAATCATTTGATTTTAAGATTTATCTTTAATATGATATCAGAGTTCAATTCATACATATATTATCTGTAACATATTTGTAGGCTTAAAGGACAAAAGTACAAGAAAGTGTCAGACTATAATGGTCTCAAATCAATACCGATGTGTTTAATTGAACCTAAATCTCTATTCAGTTTTCTGACCATTGATTAGTTTTGAAAGGAATTTTAATACACACCGCAAGGCAGAAGAACATTTCTCGTATATTACTATCATGTAGGCTACAGTGAATATTTGTAGGCTTAAAGGACAAAAGTACAAGAAAGTGTCAGACTATAATGGTCTCACATCAATACCGATGTGCTTAATTGAACCTAAATCTCTATTCTGTTTTCTGACTATTAATTAGTTTTGAAATGAATTTTAATACACACCGCAAGGCAGAAGAACATTTCTCGTATAGTACTACCATGTAGGCTATAATGGATGATGGTCCTTCACGATCGAAGATAAGTAAAGCAGGTATGTGTATATATGTTGGAGTTGGATCATCAAGCTGCGCTGCAGATCAGGGAGATGGAGCCCACGCCCTTGCACGGATGGACGGACGATCCGGGCCTGTGAACTCACAGGAGATCCGGCACTGCTCCTTCTCCTCCTACCTGTACTGGTCCGTGTTGGTCACATGATCAGGACCCACTCTTACATATATGTGCTTCACGTTCGTTGATGCTAAACTGGAATGTATATTAAGGTTCTGGCTGGCCTTCCAGGGTACGTACAAGACTCCGTGTGCGTGTACACGGAGGGGTATTTGATACACAGGGACAGTACTCCCACAAATTAAAGAAAGTTAAGTATTGCAAAATGATTGTTTCGAAATTCAAAATACATAGTTGATAAAATTCAATACAGTGATATAAAAATTACTAAAGAAGCAATCCAAGAATTCCATCATGCATCGATCGATCATCTTCCTAAACCCTAGACCCAACTGAAATGAGCAAATCATTTCTTCATGCATTTGATGATACGGCCCGTGAGGATGGATCTCCCTCCCGATCTCTATCCAGATGATCAAGAATGTAGAATGACAATGCCCAAGCTCTCGTGTACTGACAAAACCTTGTCGGCCAACTCACATGCAACCCACAACATAACCAAGCAATATACGCAAACCCCACCGGCGCCCTTGTCTATAGATTTATTATTTGTATTCCCTCCGGCCCCGGCCCTCTCTTCTCTGCTACTACTCTTCTTCAGATCCATCTCCTGCTATTTTTTTCCTATCGGATTGGAAACGTGGTGCTTCTTCATCTATGAGCTGAGCTATCTAGGGTTTTGACATACTTAATTCCCTGCTCCTGACCTTGGATACGCATATATACCATACAGTTGCCTTGGGCCTTTCGTTCCTTCTCCTCTTTTTCTGCCACATTCCTCCTCCGCCAATCATCAGTACCTCCGTCTCGGGATTTGCGTTTTCTTCCGTAGAACTGCAGATCCCATCCTTGGAGAATCCTCTCTTTCTCTCCTCCTCCAATTGATCCATACATATATATATATATTTATACATGTACATGTATATATATGTGTGTGTGTGTGTGTGTGTGTGATCGTCTTCTTCCACCTGCGACAGATCTGGGATGATCGCTACTTATCAACTCACATGCTAGCCACCGGCCGGCCGGCCGTCCTCGTGTCCCATGATGCAATTCTCTGAATCGTCACCGCCAGCTCTCCCACCCCATGACTTGTACCAAAATGGGGGAAGCCTGTGTTTGGCCGAAAGCCCTGGGGCTTCAGCGAAAACCCTTCCGGCGCCCACCACCACCCCCAACCTTGCTTCTTCTTCTTCTTCTTCTTCTTCTTCATCTTCTTCTTCTTGCCGACGGTACTGGTCGGAGTTCCCTGCAGCCCCTTCCAACTCGCCCGTCGGAAGAATGATGATGAACAGCGGCAGCTGCATGGAACAACTGCTTGTTCGCTGCGCAAGCGCAATCGAGAGCAACGACGCGTCCCTGGCCCAGCAGATCCTCTGGGTCCTCAACAACATAGCCCCTCCTGACGGTGATTCCAACCAGCGCCTCACCTCCGCCTTCCTCCGTGCTCTCATCACCCGTGCCTCCAGAACCGACTTCTGCAAGCTACTCACAGCCGTCGCGGCCCACGCCGTCGAAGACCTTGCCGTGAAGAACCACCGCTTCTCGGCTGTTGCTCTTGCAAGCTTCATTGACCTAACTCCTTGGCATAGGTCAGAAATGATTAACACATCATATATATATATATATATATATATATATATATATATATATATATATATATATATATATATATATATATATATATGTAGATATCATCTACATATATTTAATCTAGCTCTGATACCATAACAACAACTAATTAATTAAGACTCTAAGAAAGTTCATAGTTATCACGACGTAAGGCGATGATGCGCAATTAATGCTGCAGGTTCGGCTACTCCGCAGCCAACGCCGCCATAGTGGAGGCGGTGGAGGGATTTCCCGTCGTCCACATCGTCGACCTGAGCACGACCCATTGCATGCAGATTCCCACTCTCATTGACGCCCTTGCCAACCGCCCGGAAGGTCCACCGTTGTTGAGGCTCACCGTCCCACTCCTCACATCGACCAATCCACCGCCACCGCCGTTGCTTGAGGTCTCCTACGACGAGCTTGGCTCGAGGCTGATCAGCTTCGCCAGGTCACGCAACATGATGATGGAGTTCAAGGCAATACCTTTCGACCCTTCCGAAGCTTTCGACTCGTTGATCGCGCACGTGCGCGTGCGCCAGCTGGTCTCCGAAGGCAGCGAGGCGCTTGTAGTCAACTGCCAGATGCTTCTCCACACCGTCCCGGAGGAGACCGCCGGTGCAATGCAAGTGGTCTCTCCCTTCCCCGTCAACCATTTGGCTCCGGCTCCGGCTCCGGCTCCGGCTCCGGCTCCGGCGCCCATGATATCTCTTAGGACCATGCTTCTGAAATCCATCCGGAGCATGGACCCACTCCTCGTCACGCTCGTCGACGAAGACGCCGACTTTGTGTCCGGCGACCTCATCGGGAGGCTGAGGTCGGCGTTCAACTATCTCTGGATCCCCTACGACGCCATCGACACGTTCCTTCCCCGGGGGAACGAGCGTAGGCAGTGGTACGAGGCGGAGGTTTGTTGGAAGGTGGAGAACGTGATTGCCCGAGAAGGGTTGCAGAGGCTGGAGAGGCAGGAGGGGAGGAGCATGTGGGCACAAAGGATGACGGGGGTCGGATTCCGGCGGGTGGGGTTTGGGGAGGAGGCGGTGGTGGAGGTGAAGGGGCTACTCGACGAGCACGCCGCCGGATGGGGGTTGAAGAAGGAGGAGGAGGATCTTGTGCTCACCTGGAAAGGACACAATGTGGTGTTTGCTACAGCCTGGGTTCCTTGTTGATGTAAGAGCTTTTCTTCCTTGTTTACTTTTCTTTTATGATCTCTACATCAAACTTCTAATATGATCCAGCTTAATTTTCTCCGCTTGATTAATTAGTTGTTCATCTCATAATCAAAATAATGGATGATCCATTTTTTCCCTCTCCTGCTACTAATTAATTATACAAGTAGACAGTCAACTGCAAAAGTTTGTTAACATCCTAATTACAAACAAGAATTAATTCCAAATATAATTTGTTAGGAGCTAGGTAATTATCTTAACGATATATTAATTGCATCGAACTCTTCATGCAATGAAAACAAAGAGAGAGAAATGATGCAAAGCTTAATAGATAAGAGCCCACATCAGAGTCTAGATGTTGATCAAAATAAGCAATGAATGTCACACCTTAATAGATAAGTGTGAACAAAGAAGTTAGTCCAACATACGAAAATTAGACTAGGAACTTAGAATCGAAGAACCAATTAAAGATAATGGTGATTTGTCTATACTCTTAGGAAGTCAAAGGATTACAAGTATAAAAAAATTAAAAGAAGTAAATGAGAGCCTAAAACTGCCGATTGTGAGAAAACCATTTAAATTTATATAACTTAACTAAAGATTTAATCATAAATAGAAATATATGAAAGAAAATAATTCATACATTCAATTCCACATGGTAGGATTAAGACATATATTGGTTGTTGTTAGCATATGTTAGGCTATAAATGGGAGGTTTAAATTTCACAATTAATTTATTGTATGGGAATAGTTTTCAAATAAAATATACGAAAGAAAAGAATTCATGTAGCTAGCCCAACCTAATAAGATTGTGACATGAATTGCTGTTTATTGTTTCTTGTAGTAATTAATAAGATTCATGTGTGAATTAAATCGGATTAGCCATATGTGATCTATTTTTTATCTCCATCCATGCACAAGAAGTTCTTATTCCTTGGTTAGCTGCGTGATTCTTGAAGATGACAGAGGGAAATTAACAACCATATGAGAACAGATTGGCGAGAGTTTGATGGCTAGTCACAGCCCTAACCTTCAGCAATTACGCATAAATAAATATATAAAGTTGTAGCACTACTTTTCAGAGAGGGAGAATCGATTCTACCGATGAGCATTTTGCTCGGTGAGTTATATTTATTGCGTCCGAGGCTTGTGGAGGGTCTGTGGCACTAACTTCGATTGAATAAAACATGTACATGATACAGAATTTGATCAGGAATAACCATAACACAGCTAAGGATCATATAGAAAGGTACAAGGAAGGAACGAATGGAGGAAGAGCCCTGCACGGAACCACGAAAAAGGAGAGGAACGAGGGATTGTGCTTTTAGGGTTTTGAATTAGATCGACAATAGAAGTTAAATGTTAAAATGTGAATGAAATTTTAATTACATTTGTAACTTAGAGATAATATCGAAATTACGATATAATTTAGTAATATGGGTAGAATAAAAGATCACTCATGCACCACCAATTACATATAGCCGCACTTATTCATATCCACTTAGAATAAGGTGGGTAATATGTAGAATAACGACTGCTAACAAGTTACCAATCTGCAATGCTGAATTTTACGTGATAAGCAAAGCTCCGTCCTCCTACATCATATTGAGCTAAAGATACAGGTGTCAATGAGGCCATGTTGGACCAACGCGGCCCAATTGAAGTCTGCGGCGATGGGGCAACAGCCCATGGGCACAGATCCGTTCAGATTGATTGTGTCGAACGGTAATTAGGTCACGCCATCGTGGCCGAGCTGAAGGGGCGTGCAGTGCAGGAGTCAACGATCACGGTGAGGTGCCAACGAGACGGTGATGCAGCAACTAGCGTGTGCATGCAGAAGACAGTGCGGTGTAGGATCACATCGATTCATGCGGCAATCTGCGCATCGGCATTACTGAAGACAAAGTGCGGAAGTGGCTTCGCCTTCTCCAGTTCTCTTCTCCACAAAGTCGCATCGGAATGACGGGATTGAGTTCGAGGAGGTGCAACGTCCACCCTCCGCCCAGCGATCGACAACCGACAACTCTGCGGTGTCGGGACTTTGAACATCCACCCTCCACCCCTACCTCCCGCCTGCCCTCTAGCTTCCTATAGGCTGTGCTGACACGATACTGTCCTGCCTGTGACACAATGGGTCGTGTTGACACGGTCCATGAATCGTACCATGCCAGCACAACCTATACGAAGAACATGGCCCGACCCATAACTGAAAGCAATGACACATATACGTCACAGGAGAAGAGAACCATTCTTTTTAAAAACTGTAGCATCTTACAAAATTAGGTTCCTAGGTAAAGTGAAAGTTCTGACCATCATATAATCAAGTTCAAAATAGCATTCCACAAGCATGTGGTTCAAAAGTTCAAAAAACCCTGCGGATTGATTGCTCCAAGATGGCCGACATTTTAGACCAATTTGTGTGCCATTTCATTTGGAACGACAATCAATCGAAGGATTTTAACCTAGCCGCAACCATACTTTTCTACTTAGCACCGATATTTTATCTTTCATGAAGGTTGCCCCTGCCCCGTCCATGCCTCCCCCATTGTGAATCTGAGTGCACTCAAGGTTTACCTTTTGAGACCGAGCCCCACTAGTTAAAAGTCCATACTTATTGTAGCGCTTGCCTAGTTAGTCTTTGAACCATTTAGTGCCATGGTTTCAGGACCTCTGGGATGATTATTACTTCTAACCTTCCATGCAATGCAGCATATGCAAAAGTGAAAATGCCGGTTTCAAACTCTGCCGTTTTAAAGCTTTCATCTCCCTTGCATTCAACTTGCCTGTCAACCATGTGCACATGAACCATCTCTACCCTTCATTGTCGGACCTTGTGTAGGGAAAAAGCTTCGCCTCGCATTTGGCAACTGAGACAACTGGTGCATCACAACTGGATTGGAGCACGACAACTGGTGCATCACCATTTGCTCATACACCAACGAATTAATCAAGCGGTCAGCATCATAACCACTGACAACAAAGCATGGCAACCAAATGAGAAAAGACAACTCCTAGAAGATATACCCCAGCATCCTTTGAGAGGAGTATAGAAATAATTTTTTTTCACTACAAAATATAACAACATTCCTCAAGTCTCATGCATAAACTTCCGCAGTATCAGAGGAAAGCCAATAATAAAAAAAACCAGAGACCACCGACCATTGTCTCCGCTAACTAACGAAGGCGTACGTGACGATTGGATCGGGCATGGCAGAATGAGTTTTTTTTATAAAACCTTTTGGGAAGAAACTAATGCCTTCTTTATATTATATCATCCTCAGCAATAAATGAGATCGTGAAGCCACATGCTGTACTGAATCTTGCGTACCTTTTAATTTTAAGTGGAATTACATACCACAAAATTCTACAAAGAAAACCGAATGAATAAAACCAGTTGAAACAAGATGTAAAACAAACAATGCTTCATCTCAAGATACCAGTGGCATCAAGCATTCAAGCTTGATACGATTAAAGAAAGTGACCAAATATTAAGAAATAAAAACCAATTACGACAATAGTGCTAAAAATTAAACTGAAGTCTCCAACCAACTTAAGAGCTGATGATCCATACGGCCTAGACTGCTGTAACCTCGCTACATGCGTCCCCTCTCAAGGCAGCAACTGATGGTCAACGTCATTCTTCAGCGATACTACAAAAATACAACGAATCCAGCATATAACGTAATCATAATTGCAAGACCTCTTAGCGAAAGGAATCCAGCATGAACCAATTCGATAAATGAAGCAATTGCCTTAGACAGGACAGTGTTATTCACCTTGATAAAGCCAATATTTTTGGCGTTGCTACGAAAGCATTGCCTGCAGCACATGAGGCCATATTTCCTGATCAAACCATGAGAATTCCCACAAACTCGGCTGCAGGATAAAATATTTTTCAGAAAACCAAGAATATAGTTCTTTTTTGAAAGATAAAAAATTAGATATATTAAAACCCATTTGTGTACTTCGCAAACGGCAAAAAAGGAAAATGAGGAAAAAAATGGAAAAAGAAAATGACAAAAAAAAATTTTAGGAAAAAATCTTCAAGGTAACTGAACACCTAACAGAAATTAAATATTAGGTATTAGTGTGCTTACAAAAAATGATGAAAATTAATATTCGTATATTTGTGCATATAATAAAAAATGAAAACAATTTAATTTGACAAAAATTATTTTTCTGCAATAATTAATTTTACAAATTAAAAATTACTAAAAAGTAAACCATTAACTAATTTTGCTAGATGATATACTAATTAAGTATATGATAGAAATTTAAAAATTACATATTAACGTAATAAAAATATTAATTATAATATTCATCCTTTTTATTTATTTTTTTTTACAATAGATATTTTTTATAAAAAAATCATTATTTTATTTTATGTACTTTTCCCTTTTGTCTTCAACATTGTTTTATTTTATTTTATTTTATTTTATTTTATTTTATCCTTCTTTGATATATTTGTCTCCTCTTTTTTCTCATTTCTCTTTACATTTTCTTTTTCTTTTCTTACTTTCCTTTCATTTTCATTTTCATTTTTTTTCCATTTTCCTTTCATTCTCTTTTTTTTTTTCATCCTGCCCCTTTCTTCATCCACCATTGCCACTATCGCCCTTCACCATTTGATGTATGTGATCAGCCTGGAGGGCTGGGGAAAAAAGCAATTACTTGTAGGCGACTATGCCACTCATCTCCTACTTTCACCTCCTCCCCATCCCTGCCAATACTCCACCTACATGCCTCCCTCTCCTCCACCACCACCACCACCACCTCTGCTTCTGCATTACCACCTTCTACCCCGTTGATCTACCCGACCATGCTCACCACCTCCCTGCAAGACCCCCTCCGGCAAGAACCTCCTCAAAGCTAAGGACGCCATTCTGGGCCACCTCTCCCTTGCCTCCCTTCCCCCCACGCACACTCAACAAAAACAACCCTTACCCTCCTCCCAAACCAGGCCATCAGGTCACCTTCACCCAGGGAAATTTTTTCAGACCTCAGGGGAGGGTAAATTTGATTGGTCCATCCCTTTTATTCATTGGAAAATATCAAAAAAAATTTCAATTTCTGAAGCAACACAAACCATTACTGGATTTTTTGTAACCAATGTTTTTCTGCCAACACAAACCCTTCCTTAGAGTCAAAATACTCAAGCTGTGAAACCACAAATAGAGTAGGAGATAAAAGCACAGTAAAGAAGTTCAAAGGACAAGCCAAGAACAAGGGATCTATACAAATACAATGCAAAACAAGAGCACAAAACAAATCAAACATCATCGTCTTCAACAATATCAGCCCAAGTGCATCAGGTGTCGGATTTGCTCCACCAGGATTTAAACACAACTAAGAACATAGTGACAACTGAAAGGGACACAAAACAAACACTGGGTACAAATATTACCAACTCAAAACCCCTGGTGGGTTCACCATTTTCATTGCAATCAATGGGTACTAAGATCGCATAATCAACAAACATTATTCAAAGGAACCAGTTTTTTATAACCGAAAATCAGCAATTTTATAAGTACCTATAGAACATTCAACTTCAATTTTCCGTATAATTATATCATTGAATTAATATGTTTGGCTAGAATGAAGGAATATTCTTAAATACCATTAAAATTTTGTCTTACAAATTTTGCGTCAATAAAATAGGCAAGAAAGTAAAGGTATATTAGTCATTTTAGAACATTGAGTTAGATTTAAACCATATATTAGTTGAATGGCAATATCATCAATGACATAATTGTAAGAGAAATAAAGAAAGAGTAATATACAAGTACTGAAGATGACGGATGGTATTTTTGTGTGTTTAAATCAAGAATATTACCTTAATAGGGGTACTATATTCAAAAAGTACAACAAATGTTCCAAAAAATAAAATATCATCAAGGTAACTGCCTCTTCGATGTATGACATAATTGTAAGAGAAATAAAGAAAGAGTAATATGCAAGTACTGAAGATGACGGACGGTATTTTGGTGTGTATAAATCAAGAATATTACCTTAATAGGGGTACTATATTCAAAAAGTAAAACAAATGTTCCAAAAAATGAAATATCATCAAGGTAACTGCTTCTTCGATGTATGTATAGCGCAATACATTCAATCTACAAGTCTCGTAATCGTACCACTAGCTTCAACGGTAACCTTTCTGAATCACGAAATTTGTAAATATACTTTTACAAAACGAAATTGCAAAATACAATTTTAACATGAACGTAACTAGTTCCTTGTCAAGAACAGAGATGAATTTTTTTCAATTAAGGTTCTGATCTAGATTGATGATTTCTAATGTGGATGGCGTATACTTGTAAAAGACGGAAATATAAACCACTTCAACAATGAACACCTCCATGTGAGGCTACCTCGGAGGCGACTCAAGCAGAGCAGTTCTCATCCTCGATTGTTGTGTGCACACGAAAATGTCAATATCCTTGGACCAGAATATTGAGGAGAAATGCGTGCAAGGAATACCAGGAGAGAAGAAAACCAGCGCGAGAAAAGATGGAAATGGATAATTACCAGAGACGGGAACCAGGGCCGTAGCCTTTAGGATGGGAGTTCCACACGTTCGAATGCCCCATCTCTCTCCTTGCTCTTCCTCTTTCTGTCTTCCCCTCTCCTTTGCGGCAGATCGAGACGGAGTCGGGAAATGAGTTGGGAAAGGGGAGCTGGGGAGGCGCGGGGCTTTAATACGACTTACGTTGGCGAAACCCTAATTCCATTCTCACCAACACGACTTTACCAAAATACCCTTTATATTGGTTTAAAACAAGGGTAAAAAAGTATGGCCAGCGGCCCACCTTACTTACTCATTTGCACGGTGCAACGGACGTCCAGGGCTCCGCTCCGGCCTCCGCCTCCTCTGACGTCTGCGTCGTCCACGTCAGACCCTTCCTCAGCTCCGACGAGAACCCCCCGCCCTTCCAAGAGCAGCAGAGTCTTCAGCCGGCGTTTCTGCTTACCATACGGAAAACTCTGCACTCGTTGTTTGGAAGGGTTGTCGACGTTGTTGTTGTTGTCGGGTGTGTTGATCGGGGAAGATCTGGGTGTGAGCCTGGTGGAGAGTTCGAAATCGTGAGGATGAGATGGCCGTTGTCTTGGATCAGAATATTCTCCGCCTTCAAATCTCTGTACACCATCCCTAATCCATGGAGATGCTCCAAAAAACTAGTGGTGTGTGGATGCTGCTTTTTATTCACACGTAAATTTTTTAGTTAGGGAACATTTTCTACGATTATGAAGGAGGCAGGATTGCATATAATTAGATCTTCTTTAGACCTCACATTGGCTTAAGCATTGTCCGTTATGGAAATTTTTCTAGTTGCAGTTTTCAGTTTAGTGTACCACACCACCGATTTATGTGTATCATGGATATTACAGAGGAGATATCATAGAAGAGAGAGAACCCATAGAATGGTAATTTCAAACATGGATGCTTCTACTTTAACATGCTATCAACAACAATGAACGGTAAGAGAAAGGAATCCCAATCCACAATCATCTCAATGAATCAGAATTGTATTTTTCCGGTCAAGGAGTCCAATCCGACGGTAACAGAAAGATGCTTCTAAATTTTAACTTGAACTACCATTCACTTGCATTGGGAAAAAAGCAAACAAGTAATTTGCAAGCGATTCAATACTTTTCAAAGACATGCAATAAAAAAAACCTTGCCTTTAGTCATTCATTAAGGAAGAATGAATTAAATAACCAAAAATCCAAAGTTCGTAGGGTTCCATCGTAAGTAAATGATTAGAACATAGCACCCTTTCTCAACCTCAACTAAAATCTAACAACAAGAAAATCAGTGAAAGCCTTAAAGAAAATGAAATGAAATAATAAACCACAACAATAACAGTTGTTGCCACTAACTTTGTGTTGACACAAACGAAACAATACGAAGCCGACGGATCACATGAACTTCCAGTACAACGACGTACGCCCTTCACAAGTGTGTCCTTTTAGTATAGATGCATTCTTTCGGTACAGATGTATCGTTCACCGATGTGCCTACGATGACAATTTTGAAAGAAATGCATTGAAAATTTTACGAGGGAAGTTAAAGAAGTTTTAATGGAAGTTTCAAAGGAATGGTCAGAGAATTCTTAAGATCTCACATAGGTGAAAGTTCGAAATCTTAGGAAATAAGACATTTTATACTTAAAAAGTAGGAGAAAAATTTTTCCCTGCCTTTTTCCGCTATCGCTTATAATGTCTATTAAAATTATAATTTTTCTTTATGTTTTTTTTTTTTTTTTTTTTTTTTTTACTTTTACGTTATTTCGCACTAACCCCTCTCAGAATTAAGAATGTTATTTTTTTGCCATTTTAACGACAATAGTGTTATTTTTCGGTAATATGGGAGTGCTATTTTACGTAGTGGTATATTTTTTTGAGGTGGTTAGATGTTGTGATTTATGACTATCGTTTACTTTTTATTTTGTTTTCGTAACTTACCATCTTGATTTATTCTTTTTCTCAATTTTTCGTTTACGAAGAATGCAAGTCGTTTTGGACATAATCAATTGTACGTGAAATTTAATATATCGTTTTGGACGATCATGATGGAGCAAATGTCTACAATGAAAATAAATTATTTTATAAAAGAAAAATCATATTGGATCACACAAGTAGTTCCCAAACTCAAACGTCCGCCAAATTGCCAACCCAGTCTAGGGCCGGTGGACTTGCGGTTCATAACCCCCGAACCCTGCACGATGCAGCCTCCCCTCTCCCTCCCTCCTTCCGATGCCCCACGCCGACGCCTCCAAGGTCAGATTCAATCCCAGCCGTCCATCCCCGCCGTCGCCACCGTGCCTCCTCCTCTCCCTCCACCGATTTGTCCTGTCCGGCGACCTCCGTCGTGCCGTCTCCCTCCTGCCCGCCCTTGCCCGCCGCGGCCTCCGCCCCGACATCGGCCTCATCTCCTCCCTCCTCTACAGCTGCCTCAGGTCGAGATCCCTTGCGTTGGCCCGCGACGTCCACCTCCACCTCAAGCTCACTGGCTTGAGGAAGTCCATTCCGTCCCACACCGTCCTCTCCAACCACATCCTCGCCCTCCATTTCGAATGCCGCCGCCCTGACGAGGCCCGGGCGCTGTTTGACAGAATGACGGCGAAGAACGTGTTCTCGTACAACGCCATGCTATCTGGGTATGCTAAGTTGGGAATGCCTGCTGCCGCCAGGAGGCTGTTCGAGAGGATGAGCGAAAGGGATGTCGTCTCATGGAATACGGTGGTTATTGCGTTGGCGCGTGGCGGATTGTGCAGGGATGCTGTGGAGTTTTACGTGAGGATGAGGAGGGAATGCGATGGTTATAATGCTTATACCTTTTCCGGTGTTTTGTCTGCCTGCGTTAGGACTGGGCAGCTTCCTCTCGCATCTCAGTTTCATGGACAGGTTTTCCGTATCGGTTTTCTGGAAAACGCGGTTATAGCAAGCTCCCTTCTTGATGCTTACGTCAAATGTGGGAATGTGGAGGATGCGAGGAAGCTGTTCGATGCGATGGTTGTTGCAGATGTTTATGCTTGGACCACTATGGTCTCCGGATATGCGAAACGTGGGGATTTGATAGCCGCACGCGAGCTCTTTGATGCTATGCCCGAGAAGAATCCGGTGTCTTGGTCTTCCATGATAAGTGGGTATGTCCATGGAGGATTTTCACTCGACGCTCTTCAAATTCTTGGTAAAATGGTGATTGAGGGTGTGAGACCTGATCAGTTTGTGATAAGCAGCGGACTTTGTGCCTGTGCTAGTATTGCTTCCATCAAGGGTGGAAAACAGATTCATGCTTACCTGACGAGAAAACTTTTTCATCCCAATGCAATTGCCCTCAGTGCTCTCATTGATATGTATTCCAAATGTGGTGAACTTGCAGCAAGTCAACGGATATTCTATCAAACGCCTGATCATAAGAGAGATACCATTCTGTGGAATACCATGATTTCAGCATTTGGCCAACATGGTAACGGAAGGATGGCATTAGAAGTGTTTCAAGAAATGATCAAAGCAGGTACTATACTAAACAGCAACACCTTCATTGTGACTCTCACTGCTTGTAGTCATTCAGGTCTTGTAGGAGAAGGGATTCGTATTTTTAAGTCCATGTCACAAGACCATGGCATCGACCTCAGTGCAGAACACCATGCTTGTTTTGTAGATCTTCTGGGACGAGCTGGCCTATTCAAGGAGGCCAAGGATTGGATCAACAGTATGCCTTCTCAGTCCAATATTCTTGTTTGGAAAGCATTACTCGGGGGATGCCGGATTCATGGAAATATTGAGTTAGGAATTGAAGCAGCAGAACATCTTATTGAGTTGGAGCCGCAACAATCAGCTCCGTATGTACTGCTTTCTAGCATGTATACTGAGATTGGGAGGTGGGATTCTGCAGAGAAAATAAGATATCTGATGGAGAAAAGGAATGTTAAGAAAGAACGAGCTATAAGTTATTTTGAAATCGACAATTTTGTGCACACATTTGGAGTGTTTGATAAATCACACCCATCAATTTTAGATATCTGTGCGATTTTGGAGCAACTAGCCTGTCATGTAGAAGATGACATTTCTATGCACAAGTCGTAAAGGAGAAGTCAGCATAGTCATGGGTGACATTTAAGGTGAAATTAATCTTTTTTTGAAGTGGATGTAGGGAGTTGTGATTTTGATATTTCCTCTGCTTTTTACGAGATTATGTAACTGGATTAATAGCAGGGAAGCAAAGTAACTTGTTGAGAACAATAATGGGGGAACAAACAGTTGTTGAGCAAGGAGTCACAACGGGGAACTAAGAAAATCTTAAGCAAAGGACGTGCCTGGTTAACACCTCCCATTATTCCTTTGTGGGAGTGAGCCAATGTTGAGGTTCATGTCGACAAACCACCATGATCCCGTACAAAAGGTACACTAAGAACAATTTAATTCAATGTACTTTATGTCATTATCTTGACGTATTCTTTTTTCAATAATAAGCCAATTTGTAAACAATATCTTGATTGAATCGATTTTTTCCATCAATACACGATCAACCCATAAGCAATCTTTGGCTCTTTGTCTGAAACTCAGGATTTACAATAGATAATTACATACTTCTTTTATATTTAGTTTTGAGCTTGGTTTGATTCAGATTACAGAGTGTAGAATATGTATATCTTATGCACATTTGGTGAGATAATTAAAATCGATCTGATTTTGGAATACTACAGATATATTGTTGATTATCATGTTTGGTTAAAATTACAGATATCTGATTATAAGAACAAAAAACTCATAATCTAAATCATACCCTTATAATTAAAGAAGTAGATTATTAAATTATAATACTTACAAGTAGAAGTTACAGCACATAAATTATTAGATTTTCAGTATAATCTCTCATGTCTATGTGTTTATTTTAGATTATTGTTGCGTTACCATAATCCTATAATTTGAACACCCATGATCTAAAATAAACGGGTTTTTTGTTTATTTCCTTCAGTAGCATTAAATAATATTCAGTTCCAAATCATCCCTGGTCAATTTTCGAAAATCAGAAAAAATCACAGGTTTTGCGAAAGCCATAAACGATGATAATCCAAATATCCAATATCCTCGTGCTTCAATTTGGAACTTTTGCTAAATCTTTTGTGTCCATAGAGGCTAAAATCGCAATTTCAAATATACTAACATAAAAGGGATGATTTACCTGTCCATTTATCCTATAAATGGTTGTGTTGAAAAGAGTTACCATAGAAAGGTTTGATGGATCTTACACTAGATTGGGAAAGCCTGACTGCCAGTGTTTGTAATGTGTCCGTTGTCATCAACAAAATTAGTAGGACCTTGTGTTGATAAATTTGGAGGACAAGGGATTGATTTATGGAATAACCTTATTATTATGTCTGGAGTGTAAACTGGGTTGGGCTGGCGCAGGCTAGCCTGGGCTGACTTGGGCTTTTAGCCTGACATGGCCTGGATCTGCATGGATCCAGGCTGGTCTGGGCAAACTGTGCGTCAGGTCGAGCTGTAGGGCCTAGGCTTGTCTGCCTGCTAAGCCTAGGCCCAATTTTGGGCTCGAACAGGCTAGACCTAGGCCAGCCCAGATTGACCCATGCGCCCCTACATATTAATATATATATATTATATAAAAATAATATTCTATATATTACATGTATATTAGTAAAAATATATTATATACATAATATAATATAATATACAACAACAAATAACTTGTGCCATAATCTTACTATATAGGGTCAATCAGATGAATCATTTTCTTCCATATATTTTATCTATGATCAAATTTTGAGTTAACTTATATAAATTGAAATCTTTTGTAACAATTTCTAATCAAATAGTTTTACTTTTACTTTTAGTTTTTTCTACACTAATTAATTCTTTTTTTCTAACTTATGCATCCTTTAACCTCATAAGGATATGACCGAACAAGTAAGTTGATTTTCTCTTATATCATCTTTAATTAGTACAATTCATACTCTATTCATAATAAAATTAATTTTTAGCTTATCTTTTACAATATTATGATTCATCCACTTAAGCATTCACATCTCTATAACATTAGCTCTTCATATATGATCATGTTTTATAGTCTAACATCCTAAATCATAAAATATAGTCGAGCAAATAATAGTTTTATAGAAATTTTCTTTTAATTTTAAGGATATTCTCCTATTATGTAATATTCCATAAGTACTTCTTTACTTCATTCATTTCACTTTAATTTTATATATAACATCTTCTGTGATTTTTTCATTGCTACTCATTATAAATTTCAAGTATTTAAAAGTCTTATTTTTATGAATCTTATGACTATCTAATTGTATATTTGTATCATTATTTCTATTTTTATTAAACTTATACTTCATATATTTAGTTTTAGACTCTAAAGTCTATAGTATTTCTTCATAATTCTAATTTAAAACTAACATTTGTCTTGCTTTCGTCAACTAAAACTATGTCATTAGCAAATAACATACTTTAGAGTATTTTTTCTTAAATTTGCTTAATTATTTCATCTATAATCTAACAAACAGGTATTTATTCAGAGATGATCTCTGTTGTAAATCTATGTTGATTGAAAATTCCTTAGTTTCTTGTTTATAATTTTAAAACTAGTAAAAATATATTATAAAAGTAAAAAAATATATAAAATATTATAAGTAAAAATATGTTATAATAAATATATAATTAAAAATTTTCAAAAAATTTTGAGGGGCCTGAAACCTGACCTGGATACAAGGTTAGGTTAGGGCCTGACCTGACCCAAGTCTACGGGCCCAATTTACATGTCTAATTATGTCAAGGCTAATCTTCTTATTAGTAATTTAAGTGGTTATTTGCTTTCAAATAACAAAGTGGCGATCTAAAGAAAAGCTGAGATATGATTGCATTTTCAAGATACTAGGCCTACTTAATCAACAAACTTGTGTCATATGAGTTGTAATACATCTAAAATTTTCATAAAAAATCACTTCTATTGTACAAGGTTTTTTTAGAATGATTTCGATGTTTCAAAAGTTCTTTCGAAGGTGAAAATGATTTTGTGTCAGTCTACGGCTGTGTTTGATACAAGCTCCTTCATCTTTTGGATTCCATCAAATTTGTATTCGTGAAGTTTGATTCACATTTTAACTAGAAAATGATTCCTGTTAGAATCTTCATGTCAAAATCTCTATCAAATACAGCCTATAGGGAAAGTCATGTTTGGTTTTGAAGGGAATACTGATGCGATTGAATACTTCCCCAGGGTAGTTCATATTACTTCTCACATCCAGACTCCAGAGAACGCCAGCGACTGCATGTCTGGTGGTCTTCCATTTTGAAACTACACATCAATTGGGTGTTTGATTACAGAGATGGATTGGATGGGCATGTTCTTTTAATTATCAAATTCCTACAGCATGCTTTCAATATGCCGCATTAAGTACCTTCTAGCCATTGAATTTTTTTCCAGATACCTCAAATATCTGGCACGTATTTCTTAGATTTTCCCATTGGATGGTGCTTTTGGTGGTATCAAGGGTCTTTAATTTGTCCAACACGAGGGAATATTTTGCCGTTGTCATGATGATGGTTCTGCCATGGGTTATTTCAATGGAGAGAAACTACATATGCATTACCTTTTTACTGGAACTTTTATTTTCCTTTTTTGGACGTGAAACATTCTTCTTCCTGTTGCGTGGGATGTTCAATGGAAAGGAGAATGGTATTTTTCTTAATAAGGTTGTTTAGTATAAATTTTATGCTTTTTACGATGATAGTCTTTTTAGTTACTATTTGAATCGAGAAATTCTTTTACCAGGGACAAGTATTGATGGTGCGGTTAGGGTTCAGTTGTTGCAACTCGTGACAAGTCTTGTTGTTTTCATACGGTATCAACGAAAATGGTAGAACTTCACTTTCCTTCCACTACACATGTGGAAATCTGCTGGAACGGTTCCCTGGCCACATGCCCATGCTTCTGATTTGTCTCCAATAACAGGAACTCTACCATCGTCTATAACTCATCCAACACCAAGCCACAGAACTTCCTAAAGGGGCCAGTTGTATCCCTACTCTTAATACATTATTGGCACACATCTTATCGTGCCCATATGTGTACATGCCACGCTCGACACTCCTTCTCCAGTCATAATAGAGAGAGAGAAGGAAAAGGAGATGTGATTGCGTGGTGGGAAAAGGATGATGACGCATGCCAGGACAAGGAACACAGAGTTTGATTGCAGATGGTAAAGGAGATGGATGTCTATCTATCCCAGAGGGGGAAGTCCGAAGTCGCCCCCTTTACACGATGAAAGCAATTCTTTTCTGGTTATGGGTCCCTTGTGACATCAATACCATGTGGCCTTCTCATTAAAACCAGTACTTATTGGAGAAGGATTCAGATCTAAACCCATATGATTCCAAGCTGGGGTGCTAATTAGGCTATTATTCACTGTGCGACTTGTTTCTTTATAAGTTAAGTATTGGTCTGAGAGTGAGCTGGTCTGGCAGAGTCTGAGAATTGAAAATCTTCTAAAAGTCCTATGTCAACAAAATCATTCAGGTTCTTGTGTGTGTGTGAATCTGTTTAGTTTATCTATATATGTATATAGACACACACACACACACACACACACAGACGTAGTGCACTTATATCATGGTAATGTTTTCTCTTCGCTCTAAGTTTTATTTTCTCGTCTAGAATCAAAAATCAAGTACGATAGTCGTAGGACAGAAGGGAATCACGCCTGAATCAGGCTTGCCAAAGTAATCACTGAAACATTGGTGGCAGAAGCCGTATCACGCCTTCACATAACCACTTGAGTAGTTTGCAAACACCGATGCACTTTTCTTCCACTTCAACGGAGCAGGAGCAACCGTATTCTTAATTTCTATTAGAACTTAACTTGTAATAAACATAAACATTATTATTTAAAAAACACTCGAACAAAGATTAAGGGGCGTTCTAGCCACAAAATGATAATCCTTTCTAATGAATTATTGTGCACAAAGATTTTGCTTGATTCTTTGTAATTAATAATTGTTGGTTGCAGATAAAGGCAATGTGATGATCGATAGATCGTACAATTGGTAATTTGCAATCAATGAGATCTTATTAAAGGCAATCAGTTTGTGACTAGAAGGAGATTCTTGCAATGTTCGCTTCTGTGCATTGATTTGTGAGTGAAGGTACTGTTTCTGCATGACAAGTCACCAGACAAATACACAAATAAACTGTAGCTACTGGAAAATGCAACCGAATCACCCATGTGTTTGACAGGTACGAATCTACCGAATGTGATGTCACACCCATTTATCAAAACCATAATTAATGAAAAGGAGTAGGCAGTGAGGAGGTGATCCATCATCATTCATGCCTCGGAATCCTTAATCAGCATGCGTGCAATTTCGTTCCTTGGGCAGATAACCAAACCCATTAAACTAATCAAGAAACCATGCATGGCGTTGCATCATCCGAGCGGCATCTTCTATCTCGTGCTGTGTGGATGGCACCCCACTGAAACTGCTACGCCGGCAGCGCATGCGCCGGTGTTGTTGGCCCATCATCTCCTCAGGGTTAAAGATGGATGGATTGATGAGTAAAGAGAGAGAGAACGGTTGATGGATTTGTTACCATAGAAAACCACAAGTAAAGGAGCAGGAGAATGATGATACCTTAGAGAAATGAAACAAGGATGGAGGAACCACCAGAGCAAAGAGCTGTCAGCAACAACCCAGATAAAAGGCCCCCACATGCATGCCATCCATTTTCAATAATTTGTCCCTTGATTTTCGTCAGATCATTGCCAAGAAGCGTTATTTTAGTACAGGTACAGCAAGGATTTCTTTCCCTAGATTCGATTGCCAATGTTCATATGTCATTTCATTCATTTTAGTCGCCAGTGGCTTGAAATAGGGGACCGTTTTAGTACTTGCACGGACAGAGCTTGCAGAGAATGGAGAATTACTCTATTAATCATGGATTGGTAGCAGTAAAAAATCTTATTACCATCCTTAGATTTTTACTTTTCACATTTATTTGGATTTTAAATGTTGCGTGGACTCCATTCCCTCGCATCATCCAAACGCATGAACCCAGACCATATTATTCGTGATAAAAAACTTGCGCGCATGATGCGCAGTTGAGCGATGAAGATGAGTTTTTTCTTTTCTTTTCCTCCCCCTCAACATGCAGTGGGATTCGAGGTGCATGCCGTTGAAAGCCTTTGACCCAAGACAAAGAATAATCTAACAGCAGACGGCGTAGTTAATCTTCTCTCTAAACCTTTGAAAGAACATTATATTACGTTCAAGCTTGGGCAAGGAGATTATCAGTACCACACCATTCCATCGAGATTAACCTACGTTGATGGACACCCAAATTTTCGGCAAATATGGAAGGGACCACCATCGTCAGGGAGAAGAGATTGAAATCTAAATTTAGATAAAAACAAAATCAAAGCACAGGGAAAATTAATTTTCTATCTCACTGTGAAAAAGTGTTAGTTATTCTAGATTAAAATTCAGGCAAAAAAAAAGTAAAATAAAATTGGTGGCATCTTTCACGAGACATAATCGATGCATTTCATGAGGGTGGGGACCCTGAATCTTCCGAGCAAAGAGACAACTTCGTCTGCCTTTTTATCATCCAAGCCCTCACGAATCTGTTTGTAAACGAAGCAGCTCCATTCACCAGCCGACACTCCCTGATAAGAACTCCAATTATTGGTCATCATGCATTCAAAAGATGGGAAAGCCTCCCTACCAAACAAAATGCGGTAACATGTGAATTACAGACCCTTGAGATACCGATCATCTAGCATTGACCACCCAAAATGCTGCTTAGAGTAACACCAGAAAACTTGGACATGGGGAAGGAACACACAAAAATAAATATGTTGCAGGACAAGTGGTGATGATCAATAGAATTCCTTGCCACACGTGATTTGCCATAGCTGTCTGGCGATGATTCGTTTGGGGTGGGGAAAAATGCAGATGATGCTCCACGGTTTCCAATTTTAAAAGGAAAAAAAAAAATCACGACTGGGTGAGATTGGTTTTTTTAACCCTGTCCTTTGTTGGTACTGTGTGAAGCATCTTTTCCTCCACATACCTGAACCGTACTGGGTGATGGACTGGGATTTGTCTGAACCCTTCCACTATAATATGCCGGTGAAAGTCTTTGAACAGAATCTCAAATTCTTCTGGCTGCTCTGAAGGAGATCGAGGAATTTGAGGTGCTACAGCTTTGACCAAGAGAGCAAGGAAACCCCTGCAGCTCTCTTCCTTGCAACCATATGTCACCTAAATTTGAGAGGTGAAGAAGCCTACTTTTTCTCTTTTCTGCCTCATTCTGCACTTTTCTCTACTTGGTGGCTGTTCTTTATCTGCTTCTTCAACCAAGAACGGGGGGCCAAGCAAGAGATCCTTCTTTCCTGTCTCCGTTGCTGGCTTCCTGTTTGGCGTGGGAGTTCGTCAGAAATCTAGGAATTGTGATTTTCAATTAAGAAAGTCATCCCTCCGTTTCTTTGTCTTGACCAGCGAGGCTTTCTTTCTCTTATGCGTGTTAAGTTCCTCCTTGTTCTAGTTTCTTTCCTGCCCTTCCTTGTTTACCCTTTCATTTGGTTGTCGACACGCATTTGTATTTATTTACCTGTGTCCGGATAAATGCCATATGTTACGAGATCTCCTTGTTTTCATGTTGAGCAGGACTGGACTTGGGGAGCGCCAGAGAGAGGAGAATCAACGAGCTCGACACGGCTAGCTACCCAGGCTCAACGCGAAGATCAGTTTCCTGTTTAAAAACGTTTTGACAGGATAGATGGAGAGGTTTCTGCAACATTACAGCAAAGAACTCATGAAGATGAACAACAAAGATTACGTGAAGATGGCAATCCTAAAACATGAAGAAACGTTCAAGGAACAGGTTTGCAAATTGAACACTGTTCGTCTCACATCATTCTTCCAGAAAATTGTGACCTCTTGTTAGTTTAAAATGGTTCAGGTCAACGAACTCCATCGACTATATGGAGTTCAGAAGACGTTGATGAGAGACCTCAACATGCAGCAGAATTCAGCAGGCAATCAGAATGGTACCAGGCAATGGGCTGCCAAGAACAAGATTGATTCAAATCAGCTGTGTTTCGGTCATCTAAGCCTTCGCAGCTCACACAGGAAACTCGATCCAGAAAGCCTGGAGGAAGAGTGCACTGGTCGTGAGAATGATGGCCATGCCATGCAAGAAATTGTACACGAGTGTGATATCGAGCTAACGCTGGCCACTGGAGGCAGCAAGAGGAGGAAGGCGAAAGATGAAGTGTCACTCACTTCAGATTCAGGGCCATGTCAATCTTCTTCTTCAACTGGGTCCGGAGGGGAGACATTGAAGCTCCATGAATGGGGGCCGTTTCAGATGCCAGAGGGTAACATGAGTCACCCTGGTGAAAAGAGGAGTGGCTTCAACATGGAAGAAGGAATGATGGAGGATGGGTTGAAGCAGCCGTATTGGCACTTCCAATGCTTGAGTCTAAAGATGTCATAGATGGTCATTAGCCTCATTGGTAATGTAGAAGTTTGTGGTAGGTTTACTTCTGGATTTCTGTACTTTCTAGATCATAATTCACAAGTCATGGCTAGTCCCTCCATCTGAGTAATTAATTCTGTATGGCTTAAGTCTGGCTAGATGTTACACTTCAATGCTGCAGCAGCCCCAGACCATCAAATCCTTGTGCACTGGATTAAATGGGCAAAAATTAGCAGCGAGGTGAAGATTGATCTCTCCAATACGAATGAATTCGTTTAAAAATCCAGCAAAACTGGGCTTACAAGTCCAAGGAAGTCATGGAAATCACAACTTAAAATAATAGTTTTCTAGTTGTCCTGGTGTTTTATTTAATTGCTCCTGATGTTACCATTTCTCTACAAAGAATGAATTCTCAAACAGAGGCTTTTTTCTAGGCATCCAACCTACACATGATCCTGCACAAATCCATTAATAAGACCACCTGGTTTTCATTAAATTTCCTGATTGTATTCTGCTCTTTATGATCAGGCAAAATCTGTCAATTCCTTGTTGAACCATGGCCACCGAACTATCGGACAGGGTCGTAAAATTACATTACTGGAAGGAGAATGAACCGGCAAATTTATCTTTACGATTCAAACCTGAAACCAACTTTAAGTAGCTGAATCAATCAAAGACTATAGGGTTCCATACTCCCTGTCAAGTTCCAATTCCTAGTGATTATATACTCTTGCCGATTTCAGAAAAGAAAAAACTTATGTGAAGAAGAAGAAGAATGAACAGAATTCATAGAAAAGCAGACCAAATGGAAAAGAAATTCAACTTCCCAGTTATTATCAACCATTCATAGAAAAATCAGGAGATTAACTTCCCCTGAAGGAGGATTGGTAAGAAAAAGATTTATGGAACACCATACCTTCGACTGTGGCCAATAACATCAGCAAGATAAAAAAAAACCTTTTCATCTGGTCTATGTTGCTTGCATGCATGCATGCATGTCGAAGCTTTATCTGAGTATTGTGGTTATTGGATATCCATATATTGAGATAGGCTTAAGTCTCATTCATAAATATGTGTTTCTTTCTTGACAGTAACATAACTTTGCAGTTTTGTATCAATATGGAGCACAAGGGTTGATTGGGGAAAATATGGAACCATAAGCATAAATAAACTTTATGCAATAATGTTTAACAAGCTGATTAAAACCCAAAGCATAGATTCACAGGAAGCCATAGGAAATGCCATAGGAAGTCACATGATGAATGTTGTTAGATGTAGGAAATGTCAAGCTGCCTAAAGAAGAAACCAAAAACCAAAGAGAAAGGAGAAGTCATAGGAAATGTATGTTTTGTCTCCTTCAGCCTCTGGTACGGTCTAATTGTTATTGTCTCTAACTGAAATTATGTCAGATTGTCCTATATTAAATTAAAGGAGAGAAAAAGGTGGCCTAGATATCATCCATGGTTTACAAAATTAATATGTCAAAAATCTTTATTTGATTTTCAAGATACCATCTCTATAAATGATATATGAAAGTCGGTATAGATATAACATAAAAGCTTTATTTCAGTTTCGACATATAATTTATAAAAACAATATATAGATTTTAGAAAACTTACTTATATCCTGCTCATCTGCATCTCAATTAGTATAATAATCCAGAAAATTGTATCATGTCAGATCCAATTGTGCTGGCTCGACCTAATTAACATGTTTAGTTGGCCCCTCTTCATAACGCAATCATTTGATCCCTTGATGTTCACTAATCTACCAGCAATAAATACAATAGGATCATTTACAAATCAAACAAGCGTTGGGATAAGTTTTGATGGCTATAATGAGTTTAGCATGCTATCACTAATACTAAGTCATCATCTGCTAACAATCATTCAAGAAATGTTTGCCACTCATGCTGACTACAAGAAGCTTTTTGAATTCCAACACAATCAATCCTCTTTTTGAATCACAAAATATGCCTTCGCCATCACTATAAGTATACCTCGTCGTTGTGAAAATTCGTGGATATATATCTCTTGGTACATGTCAGGTACACATGATCTTTTTATCCACTTATTTGATGTTCATTATATTGACATTTTTAATGGTTGTAGTTGCCATGTGTTTAAGTTCTCTGTAAATTTCTGGTACACATGTCTTGAGCCCAAAACCTTAGAGCTTTTAAAATTAAATTCAAACCCAAGATGTTATACATTTTGTAAGATTATTTTACAAGTAGAATCGATAGAGTGGGCCCATGGGTCCATCTGTGCTGGGCCGACGTTTACCTGCAGCGTAAAACCCTAATCGAATACGTTTCAGCGAAGCCGCGACAATCGTAGGCACGGGACTGGATGGCCGCTTCGTGTGGGAGTGGCGGGGTCTGCCAGTCCAACTGCTCCCGTCGATTGGAAGAGGGTGAAGGGGAGGAGGCCGACATCGCGGTACCAGAGATCCGCGGGATAACCTCCGTTGTCGACGGTACGGAAACCGACGCAGACCGGGCACGGCTGCTCTGTTCCAAGTGCGGAGAGGAAACGGCTGTCTACAACAGGCATTGCTTGGGGTGCTTCCGCACTTCACTCTACGCGAAGTTCAAGCTTGCGGTCACCACCAATGGCATGATCTCGCCCCTCGACAACGTACTCGTTGCTTACTCCGGTGGCCCCGCTTCTAGGTTGGTCCTTTCCGTTAATCCAAGGGGGGGACCTTTTTTTTTTTTTTTTTGGCGGAAACGCCTTACGGTGGGGCGATTTTGGAATTGAATGGCGTGGGTTCATTTGCATTACCGTTTTTGTTTCGTAGAATTAGAGGCGGTTCCGTTGGGTCGTCTATAAATCTTTCGTATTGCTCTGCAGTTCGTAAAGAGTGGAATGGCCGAGGAAGACGTACTAAGTGGTTGTTCATGGAGCCGTAGGATGGCATAAATCTTTCTCTAGATCAATCCGCAGCTTCCATAAGATCATGTATCGTATCATGCAAAGTACTGTTGGGTATTTTGAAGTTTTTTATCGAACGTCTGAAACACCCATACGGAAATCAGGACGGTTCAATCTAGTGAATTGATTTCCCAATAAAAAACTAACATCGCACACATGCAAATATTGGAAGTGCACAAGCTAACAGTACAAGGGAACGTCACAGCTGCAATGTTCCAAACATAATGGCATTGATGAAATAAGATTACGACGACCAGAAATATATTGTCACATGGAAAGAAGAAAAGCCTCTTAAGTCAAACTCCCATGGGGGAAAGAACCAAGATAGAAAACGACAGAGAAGAGGTGGAGATGGAACTCAAAATTCCCTCCAAAGTCTGTAAGTGAGGAGAAGAATATGGTAGAAGGTAAATCTTCAAGCTCCAAAAACCTTACTAGCTGCCCCAGTGGACTCCTCTCGATAATGACTTTCTGATATGATACTGTCCTCTTTCTGTATTTCTTGTACCATCCATTTCAAGATTGATGCGTCCTCAGAAGCATGAATCCAGACACCTAATGGAATGCTTCACATCAAATTTAATCTGCGGGTTGATAAGTGGTTTCTTCCACTCTCAGGGCTTTAACCAACGTTCGAAGGCACATTTCTTCAACCAAGACTATCATTTTCGTATCATGTCCTATTGTTGCAATTTAGAGGAAAATGAGAGTTAATTTGGGGGCAATCATTGGATGGATGTAGCAGTTCTAAGTGCTCCAGGAGAATTGGGCACTATAACAACTCCAAGGGAATTGGTAGTACTGGCCTCTTTTGCTTACGGCAGATGTTAACCATCTAATAAACACACTGTTAGACACAGCTAGCCTCAGATGTGTTTCTTTATACAGACCTGACTAGATATGAGTAAACTAGTTCAGTCAGTTGTCTGACCTGTCGCAATGCGATTTCTGGTTTGTTTGACCACTGCTTCCCATGAGAATCATCTTGTACTAAAATAAGGGAAGATCATTTTTGATGTTTTGATTATATGTATAGAAAACCTATAGACTACATACGTGCATGTAGCAATAAGAGAATTAATCAATATATGTTAATTAATATAGATAAGTGAATTAATTAAGTTTTCACCTTGTGTTAATGTCAACGGAGAGGTCCAACCACTCCTTCAGGACGTAAAAAAGCAAGGATCCCGTGTATTTAATTCAACTTTAAATGTCATAATTTCATATAGTTATTGAAGTATTTTTATGTTATGTCATTTCACTTCAGACAAGTGTAATAATTTGTTTAATGTTGATATTCATTTCAGGATTTTGTTGCAGTTTGTGCATGAGATGCAACTAAAATCTCAAAAGAGTTGGGATGCAAGCAAGAATCAGTCTTTACCCGTCTTTAGTGTTGGTGTTGCTTTTGTAGATGAAAGTGTTTCTTCCCTAGTTCCTTTAAATAAAATTGAAGAAACAGTTGATGATATCAGACTGGTTGTGACAAGTTTATATCCTCCAAGAAAACGGCTTCATATGGTACCTCTTGAGAGCATATTTTCTCCAGATTTAGTTGATGGAAAAACGAGACTGAATAAATTATTAAGCACTATCAATGATAACACAGGGAAAGAAGATTTTATTCAGTATTTGCGCATGCTTTCCCTACAGAAGGTTTCCTATATATTTAATCAATACCTAGTTGGAAATACTACATTGCAGAATCGAGCTTATTTTTCTGATGCATTTATGGTGTCAACAATCTTCAGATTGCTGCTGATAATGGTTACAGCAAATTGATCTTGGGGTCATGCACAAATGGAATTGCATGCCACATTATTTCTGCCACTGTAAAGGTGTGTCCTTTTCCCTTAATTGATGTCGCTTATTTTCAAGGAATGCCCATTCAATTTTTTTTTTCTGTTTATTGCACTGCAAGTTTTTAGTATGCATTTCTAAAATTGGATTGGAATTGTGGTTCCAAATGCTACCTGGAGTTCTTTTGACCACAGAGGGCTAAATGTGACATGAATTCATTTTTCATGAGTATTTCTGTCATACAACTCGTCTTTAAATTTTTCAAGAACTATTGTCTTCAAAAATATAAATTCTAAGATTTCCATTAAAATTGAAAATTATAAGTATAAGAATTTATACATTGTACGAGAATGACATGCAACATCAAACTTGACAAATAGCTTATTACTAAATGAACACACGGAAAATATCAAGTTATATAATTCGAGTGTCCATAATTAAATAGTAAGATAAATTAAATCATTCAACACAATAGTTCATTTTAAAGAAAATTATTTATAACAGCAGTTGCATATTGCACAGGCACCATATCAATCAGGTGATTAGAATTCGACTGTTTGGATGAATCATTGCTAAGCTGATTATTAGTTGGATTGGAGTTTTGTCAAAATCTGATCATTTGAAATGATAAATTGGTAAAAACCATGACCATAATCATATTTTGAATTCTGAACTGAGAAATGAACTGAAATAGTTGTCTTCTATTCCAGGGACAGGGTTTTTCTCTTCCCGCAGACATACAATATATAGATGCAAGGTGGGCTGTTCCTGTTGTGCTTCCACTTCGAGATTGTCAGTTGCAAGAACTCAGGATGTTGTGTCAAATGGATGGGTAACCTTTAGTTAAAACTAATTTTCACTTGATCTCTTTTTCCTAGTGTCAATAAACTTATACAGTTTGTAACTTAGGTTGAAAACACAGCAATTGCCTCACCAACGACCTGGTGGCATCAATGATTTGGTTTCGTCATTTCTATCACGCTTGCTGGTAAGCATAATATTTATTCTGGTTATCTGAAGATGCTTGTACTGTACTCCTATTTCATTCATGCAATTCTCCCGCTTTTGTTTTATATTTGAAACTTGGAATATTTGGTACTTGGCAGGAAGACAATCCATCTCAAGCACGCACTATAGTGAGAACAGCAGAAAAACTTAGCCCTTTTGATTTTAATAAACTTAAAGAAAATATTCCGAGTGGGATGGTGCCATCAAGATTGCGTTGCATACTACAAAATCGGGAAACAGCTATATTTACTTCTTCGGAGGTTCTATGTTCCATTTGTGGAGGTCCACTTAGTGGTTTGGATTCAGTAAATTTGAACATGAAGTGCAAAGAAGAACGTGACATATTTGCTGCACATTGTTGCACTAGTTGCAACTATCAGATCGTACCAAGTGACTCAGCTTTATTTAAGGAATTTCATTCACTCTTGCCTCATCCAATTACCGAAAGAATGCACAAAGTTACAGATGTTGATCGCGTTAAGCTTAGGTGAGTACCAAATATTCCAGGTAATTTTGACATGGATTATAAAACATTTTCCCGACCTTGTTATGATCAAGTGGCTGTCGAAAAGTCTGAATACCTAAATCGACCATTACCAAAAAACATTGCCTGAATTCCTCTTTGACTACCAGAACAATTTACTTAGAATAGTTTATAATGGTAATCTTAAGTGCCGAGTGCCTTCTTGTGGCATTGTGGTATGCAATTGCAAGTGATCATGATAATGTTATTTTTGTTGCAAAATAATCATAACTTTCATATTTATTCTTATCTAAACTGCATGTGCCAAACTCTGAAGAGAAAGTTTAGAAGAGAGTACTCCATGATTCTAAAAGTGCTTTGTTTTTTCAGAGAAGAAATAGAAGAGTTCTTATTAACTGATGATGCTGAAGGAACCTAAACAAATTTTCCTCTTCTTGGTAAGCAGAATTGTTTACTTGCTTGATTCTATTGATTTCTCTCGGTAAATCATTTCCATTTTGCTGATCATACTGCAGTGTAATGTTTACTGCTTGAGGGATGAAGCTGCGCCATATGCACACGCTAGTCTCTTATTCAGCGTCGGATGCCTGCAAAATGGAAGACGTTCGGCTTCAATTTTTTTTGCAGCAGTCGCACATTTTTCGTTGTATTTGTTGATTTATTGATGTAACTGTTCACCAGCATGGCAATCTATCACTGCTGTAATTTAATTGTGCATACACCGTAACCATTATCGACTCAAATAATTGAGGTAAAACGAGTAGTCATGTTCTTGGTCACCAATTGCAGGCAAAAGAGAGCTGTAAAATCATTAAAATTAGTTGAATTTGAAATTTTTTTCTCTATTTTACAATTTTGAAAAATGGCCTACAAAATATTATTAAAAATTGTGAGACTTTTAAAATTCTGTCATGTTAAAGAGTTTTGAAAATTATTTTATCTAAAATTATGATTATGCAAAATTCACGAAGTCTAAATTCGATCCCCAACACAAGTGCATGCATTGTGAAGAGATTGCAATAGCAACCTATTCTTCCTATGCATTAAAAGTATATATGTTTTTATTCTAAAAATAATATTTTCATCTTATAATAACTTTTTTAATAAAAGTAAAATTCTGCTTAAATTCTAGCCTCAAAATTTGCTGGCATCTTCTTCGTTTTAAATGTAATTACATGTTCCATGCAAAGGCAACACGAAGGCACAAGCTATTCGGTATTTCGGTAACTTCGGTTACGTCCGGATCCGGGGCATCCGATTCGAGTGATCTGATTCAAAATTCCCCCATCGGTGGCTTGGCGCCCTTCGTTCCCACTCTTCTCTCCTCCGGCCCTCCACTGCAACTCTGCTCCATTCCGAACCCTAGAAGGCCGGTTTTCTTGTCTCCAATGGATAAGAACAAGAGCAAGAGGAAGAGAGCTTCTCACGTGTCCTCGGCGGAGGAGCTCCTCTCCTCCGCCATCGTACACTCCACCGTCAGACAAGCCAAATCTGCCGTCAAAGCCGTAATCTCCACCATCCCCCCCTCCTCGCCCCTAGTCTCTTCTCTCCCTCCCGCCCTCCTTGCCGCCATTTCCCGGACTCTCGACTCCTTCAAGGCCTCCCTCTGTTATAACGGAGGCAATCGACGCTCCCCAACTTCCCGCTCTCCCCCTCCGAAACGGCCCCGCCGCTCCTCCCGTCGCCGCAGGCAGAGCGCATCCCCGTCCTCGGACCGGAAGAATGCACAGTCGGAGACGACGCTTCAGCTGAAGACACTCCAGATCTACACCCACGTGGCGTGCTTCTGTCTCTCGCATCCGGAGAAGTGCTTCTCTGCCTCGGCCATCCGGCCGTCGGTCCAGTTGCTGCACGATGGGCTTGTGCTTTATGAGATGGACCAGTCGCTGCTGTCCGTGGTGGCAGGTTTGTGCGAGGAGTGGTGGAAGGCGAGGTTGCCCGGAAGAGAAAATTTGATATCGCAATCGTTGCCGTACTTGCTCTCGAAGTCGCTGAAGGTAGGGAAGAAGGCGGATTTCCGGAGGGTCTTTGCGCTCAGGGAGGCGTTCGCACTGTTCGATTTCGTTGACGAGAGCATTGAGGATTTGCGGCTCTTGCTCGTGAGGTGTGTGGTTACACCGCTTTATCTGAAGACCGATGAGGGGAGAAGGTTTGTCGCGTTTGTGTTAGGATTGAATGAGCAGCTGCTGAGGGAGGCGCTCGCGCTGATCAGGGCGCAGATACCGTTCGGGAAGAAATCGGTATTGGAGGCCCATGCGGAGATTGTTTTCAGGGTCTGGAAGAACGTAGAGGGTGGGTTAAGGCGTGAGATTGAGGATGGATTCTTGCAGGGGTTGATTGATGGGGCGATACACGCAAGTTCGAAGCTTCTCGCAGCATCGATCAGGAGAGTCTTGGGAGGTTTCATCGACCAGAGAACAACCGAAGGAGTCGACAGACTCCTCTTTCGCCTGGCTGAGCCACTGCTGTTCCGCTCCTTACAGGTAACGCATCACTAAATATGGTAATGACCACCTGTACTCTTTGTCAGTTCGACACTATTATTATCTTTATGGTTAAGCATTCCTGACAGGTTGCGAATTCAAATGTTCGTTTAAATGCATTGCACTTGTTAATCGATATGTTTCCGCTTGAAGAACCTGATGTTACCAGAGAAGCCAAGGAGATCTTGCTGGGAAAGCAGTTCTTCTTGTTGGATAAGTTGCTTACGGATGATTGCCCTGATATAAGAGTGGTTTCTGTGGAAGGCATTTGTCGCATTCTTAATTTATTTTGGGAAGTGATTCCTCCTCCAACTATAACACGGATGCTATCCAAGATTATTGGTGATCTATCCCTTGACAAATGCAGTGAGGTGAAAGTTTCAGTTGTAAGCGGCTTAATTTATCTACTTGACAATCCACAATCACATGAGATTCTTAAGCGGCTTCTTCCAAGAGTCGGTTTTATGTTTGTCGATCATGTTCGTTCCGTCCGTGTTGCCGTTTCTGATCTCCTCCTAGCTGTCAGTGATATCAGAACATTTCAATACCATAAGGTACACGCTCTTCTAATTTGTTTCTCCTTGCATCGTTTATTTGTTGCTTGAGTCTTACATGACTATATCGATTCATAAAAACTATCATCATTGTAACCTCTGTTGCGGAATAAAAGTCAGAATATAATAAAGTCAGAGGGGGAAGTTATTCCATTTGTTTGGAGGAGTGGGATGATAATATAATATGATATATTGCATTTCTTTTATTTTTTTACATTAATTAATTCTTCTCAAGTATGATATGATATAATATAGATGCCTTTAAATCTTTTTATTCTTTCAGTTTTGTCCATATTACTTTCGTAATATTATTATGTTATTTTACGAACTGTTAATACAATTTTACTAATGTTATTTTTACAACCTAATTCTACCATTTATGGATTTGAGTTTTGTCTATTTATTTCTATAAATTTTCCATGTTAATTTTATATTTTATTATTATAGATTTTTCCATTTGTTTTTACCAAATTATGTATATTTTATATGTTATATTACATTTATGTATTGCCTGTCCTTAGAACAGGGATTTTCGCTAGTCTTCTAGAAAGTACCAATTCTAGTGGAATAGTGTTACAAACTTCAACTTGTTCCTGGTTTCCTATTCTATATCTAAAGGACTACAGTAATTTTTTTCCTATATTGTATGTTTCGGAATCTGATTTGCTCTTTTTTAATTTATCAGATAGTGGGCTTGGATGATTTACTTTCATCGTTAGCCGATGACCACGCTGTTGTTGCTCAAAAAATAACGAGGCTTCTGATTCCAACTTATTTTCCATCACAAAAGGTAATAAGTGACGCTTGTAGCCGTTGTATTGCTCTTATAAAGAGGTCACCTTCTGCTGGTGCGAGGTTCTGCGAATTTGCTTTGCTAGAAGGGTCATCTCCAAAGTCTCTAATGGAACTCCTGACTACCTTCATCAGCTTGCTACTTTCATCCAAGGGTTTATCCCAGGATCAGGTGGATGGCATGTTTACGGCTTGTGCCAACCTGTGCCATGCTTTACACAGCGAAACATTTTTGAAGAAAGCTCTCGTGGAGTTGATTTCCAGTGACAAGTTTAAGTGTTTGATACGTATTGCAACTTCTGTGCGTTCTCAGACCTCTGTCCTGCGTATTGCCTCCATCATTACTCCAGTTGATCTTGCTGGATTTAGAGAATACTGTGTTAATCTGCTAACCAATTGCAGGGACTTGTCCGAAAATCAAGACATGCAAGCAGAAATGCGAACTGCTCATAAGCTGATATTTTCTTGTGGTTGGTCAGCCGATTTGCTTGAGGTGTTAACTGAAATTCTGGAAACAGCTGCTTCTAAGTTCCAAATTGATTTTGGTGTCACACTTCCAAATTGTAGTTTGCAATCATTAAAGAAGACAAAGACTAAGTTGGCCAACAAGGGTTCACGTAAGTTACATCATGCAAAGGGAGATGGATCAAAATTTACAAAATTTTCCAGATTTGAGGAGAAGTATGCCCTCGCATCTGCTGCAGCCTGGCAGCTGAAGGATTTACTGGTTTCGGAGGACACTCGAGATGTGATTTTAGATTCAATTCCAACATCTGTGTTTTCTGCTCTGTGTGTTTTATCCCAAGTATGTATTGAACAACACCAAAAAGTATCAGACGCCTCACCTATTTTAGCTTATATGTCTTTTACCCTCCACATATTGCTTCGCATTGACCAGACTTGTCCTGGAGACAATAGAAGGTTGCCTTTTGAGGTAAAGATGCAAAGTAAACTTATGACTATTTTTGCATTTCCTTTTCCCGGGTTTTTAACATGAGTGAAGCGTACTCCATCTTCCTAGATTCCAAGGGTATCTTTCTCTCTTAGTTTGTTGTATCAAATTATATTTGTGACCATCTTGATTACAAGAAAATTTACCTTCGTCCGAACTTTAACTTTCTGAAGAAGAAATACTTTATTGCATTTCCTATTGTCCAAACCTAGTATACTAAAACATTTAAAAACTTGATGCCAAATTTTGTTATATATTTAATAAAATGTTAATACACTTGCATTTTTCTTCTTTTTCAGAAAACAATCTTAAGCCATTGTCTAAACCACTTGACTGGATGCATAACAAAAGTATTTTTTGACAAGCATTCTGCCACTCACAATAATTCTCAGTTGGAGCAGAAAGAGATATCAAAATTTCGGAAGTCTAAAAGGAAAATTTCCAGAGAGGAATCAAGTCCTGTGAAATCAAGTAAGTATTTCCGAGGAAATATGAAATTCCCCTTGTCATTCTTTAGAATGAAATCCTTGTTTGTTTAACAAAACGTAAATGCAACTTGCTACTTGGGGGATGCAAATGGTTACGCACCATTTCATATTCTTTGAATCTGGAAACACATAAATATGATTTGTCAACATCAATATAGACGTAGTTACAGATATATTGTGCTATTGAGTTCTCTGATTTTTATATATGGTTATGAAATATCATTCGTTCATATATAGTTGGAAATTACCTTTATCCTGGAAAGTTTATACTTTATTGATGTGCATCCTTTCGTCAACATTTAAGGGGTATTTATATGGATAATTTTATTTTTTTCTTTTGAGCAGTAGGCAAGCACATTCATTAACAAAAGCTAGAAGTACATGCATATCCAGAAGATAAGCAAAAGGTACAAATAAAGAGCATAACACACATCAAAAGACAGAGAAAATAGACATAACATAGACCAACAGAAGACGACATAAAGAAAGACAAGTAAACAAGCCATGGAGCGGCTAGACTAAAGAGATAGGAATAGGCAAAACCAGGTCCTCATGATGTCTTTCTCGCTCTGGCAAGCTGAACCATCTGTCCATGATATAAGTGCCTTAAGGAATGTTACATTTACTAGTGTTCTAAAAGATGAAGAAAAGGGAGTTAAAACGGACTTCAACACAATTTGTTTTGTTGAAATATTGAAATTTATTACCATGTTGGTCTCATCATTTTTTTATCTTAAAAGTTAAAACATATTTTACGTGGATTGCTAAATCAATTAAGTTTCAGAAGTGCATGAATAATTTCATCTACTCCTGAGTGTCCTTTGACATGATATATCGAGCAGACGAGCACTTTCACAATTGATAAATGAAAGTCACCTCAATTATCAGAAAGGAACTCTTAAAATAAATTAGTGCTATTTCAATTGAAGCATGTCAAAGCAATTTGCTTTTTGTCTGATATTGCTTTGTAATAGTCAACTAGGAAATAATGTCGTGCTATGATAAATATTTAAATGGTGCCTTTGTCCTTGTGCATGATCCATTTGATTTTCATAGGTACAAGTCAGCTTGATGATCTGAGTAAAGAAAGAGAAACATCACATCTTCTAAAAATAGTTGCTGCAGTTCTCAAATTTCTTGTTGATGCAGTAGCCATCGACCCTGCTCCACTTGATGGACAAAATTGTTTGCAGTTTGCTGCAGCATACGTATCTCATATCATTTCATTGCTAGGAGAACATCAGTACCAGAATTTTCTTTTAAATGAAGTGGAATTTATGTGTTTAAAGAGCTCGTTCACGTATTCTTCCAAATTGCTTCATCTATTGTTATCTCGTGTTGGTTCTTCACCTGCACCACTTATGGTCTCGTATCTTTCCAATTGTCTTCTTGATCTTATTATGTCGGTTGAATTGAATCTTGGAGAAAAATATGCTTCGCATTTATTTTCAGTTGCAAAAGCCTGGCTACCTGTTCTCATTCTCGGATTATGCTCTGCAAATTTAAGTTCTAGCACAGTGATAAGCGGTAGCTGTTCTGAAGCAAATAATGAGCTTCCACTATGGTTAACAACATTAAGCAGAATGGAGCTTAATGAAAATAGTGAGCATGGCATAGATATGCAAAATGGGGGTGCCACACAATCAGGGACCGCTGAAGAAGGGAAATGCAAAATGAGGGTACTCCGGATGCTCATGGATAGGGTAGTTGTGCTGCTGAAGAAGGGAAATTTGGAAATTTTGGCTGCCGTAGTTGTAACCTTTTTGTCAGACTTAAAAACTTGCCTAAGAAGAGGAGACCTTGACAGTGTTTTAGGACTTCTGCATTTCATTTATGTGAAGTTGCTTGGTAACGATCATTCAGCTTCGGAAGTGCTTCAGATGTTGAAAAAATCTTTGCAAGAGGTTTATTTGCTTCTAGAAAGTGTTATTTCTGATAAAACAAATGGGAATAATGACGGGCGGAAATTGGAGACTTCTTTGAATATCATTGAACTTATGATTAGCACCTAAGAGCAGTTAATGCCATAAAAGTATTATGAAAGGTATGATAAAAAGTTTTCAACGCACAGTGGGAAAATATTCTCTGTTTCATACGAAGGAAGACGGAAGGTAGCGTCAGATTTTTGGCATGGATTCAGTGTACTTCTATCTTACATGCAGATGGTAAAACCTGACGTGATTATTTGTGCACCATCTTTCCGGTGTTTTTGCCGCCCCTGTGCACCTTTTTCTTATCCGAAAAATTAACACCATGTAAATTCTCTTAATACGTTGTATTCCTAATGACGTTGATATGATATTTAAAAACGCCATGTTGACATGATCATTCACGTATGCTTTATAAGACAACCATCACCTTTTTCTCGTTACTTTGATCATTAGATTCATGTAAATGCTAATCTGTACAAGACAAAACTTTCTTATTACTCTCTTGTTCTTTATTGCATATCTGTCTACACAAATAGCTTGTTTACCAATATCATCGGCAGAATTTCAGATACTATTCGGGGAGGATTCTAAATTTTGAGTAGTTTGTGTACAAAGATAACTTCTAGATTCCAGAAGGGCCATCATATATGGTAAAAGCAATGCGTTCTATGTCATATGGTAAGGTTTTTTTTTTGATAATGGTAATCAATGTGTTCTATATTAAAAAACGAAGGAAAACAATCAACGTGTCAAGTTCAATCACACTAAAAAAAACCTTAGGCCGTAGCGCAAAGAGCAGCTTTAACCGTTTACCTTTCAAGTATTTAATTATTACGGAATGCCACGAGAGGGGACGGAAGAAATCAACAAATTGTAATGAAAAGCCCCCGATCAAAAGCCCAAAGAAAGGGGGGAATTGGGCTTAAGAGTGTATGTGGACAATACAAGAGAGTACAATAATCAGAAGAAAATAAACTAAATGTTAACCATCAATTACAAATCAAGTGAAACCAAATTGGCAAAAAAGAGGATACAACAGTAAATTTGTTTTCTAGCCTGCCGGAAAGGGCAAAGAATGTGATACAGAAGACGTCTTTTGGAAAAGTGCCAAGTGCAAAAAGCATCTCCTTCAACATTACGTAATGATCTGCCATGGGTTCATCTACATCCAACAGGAATCAACTTGACAGCAGCAGCAATGGGCATGCCGATAAATCCGATTACAAAACAGAAAAACCATTGTAAGATTGACAGTGGGGCAGTGTTTGCAAAGTCTCCAAGGAACTGGACAATTATGAATTGGAATACGACGGTGCAAGCGACGACACTGACGAAGACATAATTGTCGAGTATCCCCTTCCAAACATTTATCTTCTCCATCTCTCTCGAGCTTATCTCATTGAAAACCTGTAAAAGAGGCGACCATGGTGAACTAAACTAAATATCTGCAATAATATCTAAGCATCGATGTAAAATCATTATAGCTTAAGAATGTTACATTTAGGGCGCGCAAATACTTTCCTTCTGTTTTATTTTCATTACACTCGAAATTCCATGTAACGTGTCGTTAAAAGGATTACGCCTTGACAAAATATTTTTAACATTCATGTTCACAAAGGATTAACCGATTTTTACAATTGTCGTCTACCAAACGCTAGTTATCCTCCTCTATCTTGCCTTGAGGACTAGCCGTGTAAGTGTCAACCTTCCACAGGCAGAATTATGCTATATTATAACATATGATGCTCATGCTGAAAACTAAAGATTAAAGCATAAAGAAAAAGTTTCACCTGACAAAATATGAAAGAATTGAAAATAAGTGTATTCAGAGTAAGATCCGCATCACTGCCTGAAAGCTGAAAGAGTCTTTTTCCTTGTGTTTGGAGATACCATATTACGATAAATTGATAGATCGATTGCCCCAATATATTTCTCCACATAACATTGCTTATGAAATTTCCTTTTCTACCAACAGGTGATCTTTTCATTAACTCGTCGCTGGGAGGCTCAGTCGCTAGTGCAAGAGCTCCCAGAGTATCCATGATCATATTAACCCAGAGAAGCTGAACAGCAGTGAGTGGAGCACTTCCTAAAATGTAGCAAAAAAACGACAGGAAAAATTTACGGTACGCTTGCGAAAAAATATTTGACAGTTTTTTAATGTTTTATACCTGTCAGACATGCCGAGGAGAAGTTAACAATCAGAGCAACTACATTGACGGTTAGCTGGAACTGAACAAATTTCTGAATGTTGATAAAGACTGACCGTCCCCATTTTGCCACAGTGGCAATCGTTGAAAAATTATCATCCAAGATTATGACATCAGCACTCTCCTTTGCCACCTATGAAAGCCAGCGGTGTTCAGTTTTTCACCATTACAAAAGCAAGTGGAAAACATCTTGTGATATAAGTATTATAATCAATGTACACGTCCATGGACACCTTAGGACTAAATGGTAATGAAAAAGAACTGCAAGTTGAGAAGGAAATGCAGAAATATTTACTAGTATTTCCACGTTTTACATGTAAGAACATGCAAAACACAAATGAGAATTACTTCATCATCCAATGAAAGCCAAATTGTTGAGGATCTCTAACAATATTCACGGCACTGATGATGATAATTACCTCAGTCCCTGCAATGCCCATAGCAAGTCCTATATCTGCCTCGTGAAGTGCTGGAGCATCATTTGTGCCATCACCTGTCACAGCTACAACTTCATTAAATGTGGTACGAAGGTGCTTTACCAATGTATGCTTGTCCATGGGAGATGATCTAGCCATGACCTGATGCAACAAGAAGAATAGTAACCATATAAATGCATAACGCAAGAACAAAAAATTAAAAAAGAGTCAAACATGTAAAAATTCTACCTGAATATTTGGAATTATCTTGGTTAGTTCTTCTAGTTTCTTTTCTCGAAATTCTGGACCTTCAATGGCTATTCCATCATCAGTCAGGATGCCACACTCCCTAGCTATAGCCTTTGCAGTATTGATGTTGTCTCCAGTTACCATTCTGACAGTAATTCCAGCTTCTCTACAGATTTCAACTGATTCTTTAACACCAGGCCGGACAGGGTCTTTAATACCCACAATCCCAATACAAGTGTAACCTCCTACAGGAATTTGATCTTCTGCTGAGAATTTTTCGTCAATGTCCATGTAAGCAAGGCACAATGTCCGTAGAGCTTCACTAGCAAAACTATCAATTGTATTTTTAAGATGGTCAGCTGTAGCTCCATCCAGTGGCTGCACATTTCCCTCATGGTCTATGAACTTGTCACAAGCAGCCAATACAATCTCTGAAGCACCTTTGCAATGGGCACGCAGCTTACCTTCTGGAAGTTCAATGACCACTCCCATTCTCTTCTTGGCAGAGTTGAAAGGTTCCACTCTGACAAGCTGGATTTTTCCCCTCTCAGTCTGAAAGTCACCACCAAGAGACAAGCCAAATTCTAAAAGAGCAGTCTCAGTTGGTGTACCTAAAATTTCACGCTTTCCGTTTTCATTGATCACAACATCACCACCTGTGTTAGTAAATATTGACTGAAGAAGTAGTTTGATTCCAGCATCTGGAATCTCTGAGAAAAAATCCAGAGAATTCTTGCTATCCTTTACTTCCTTGATGCATCCACAAATGCATGCTTTAACAACTGTCATATGGTTAGTTGTGAGTGTTCCTGTTTTGTCACTGCAAATGGTAGTTGATGAGCCCATTGTCTCACAAGCAGCAAGATGGCGGACTAAAGCTTTATCATTCATCATCTTTTTCATGGCAAAAGCAAGGCTAAGAGTAACAGCTAAGGGAAGCCCCTCAGGAACTGCAACCACCACAATTGTGACGGAAATGGCAAAATACTCTAACATCTCCAACATATTCTCAAATGACCAGCTCAAGTACAGACCTTCCTGTACCTTATGGCTGATAAGGCCTTGTGCTAGCACTGCAAATGTAACAACAGCAAAGAAAAGGCCTATTTTACCAATGATGGTGGCAACTCCATTCAGCTTCACCTGCAATGGGGTTTCATCATCTCCGCCTTCACTAAGCGTAGCCATCAATTTGCCCCACTGGGTTCTCATACCAACAGTCGTTACTAGCATTTTACAGGAACCATCCTGGACCTTAGTTCCAGACAGCAAGAAAGGATTATTTGAATTCACAGCCACAGGTTCAGCTTCTCCAGTTAGACTAGATTCGTTTATTAAAACAGAGAAGCCATTCAAAAACAATCCATCTGTGGGAACTTGATCTCCGATGGCAAGGTGAACAATATCACCTGGAAGGAGATCATAAATGGAAAGTTTTTGCCGGAATCCGTTGCGTGTAACTTGAATGGAGATCTTTTTCTTTTCCTTATCCAAATCCTTGAACTGTAAGGATTGCCTATAGTCACTTGTTGCAGTGACGAACACAACCAATAGGATGCTAGCAACAATCCCAAGACCATCATGGGCACCCTTTGGCCAACCTTCCATGGTAATTCCAACAATGAGTGAAACAAAGGCACAGACAGCAAGAATCATAAGTGTCATATCATGAAGTGCCTCCCATAAAAATACAAGGAAACTTCGTCTTGGAGTCTCGGTGAATTTATTTATGCCAAAGGTGTCTTGTATTTTCTTCATTCTGTCCTGACTTGTGGTTATCCCATTTGTCGTTGAAGTTGAAAGTTTGTCAGCAATACCCTCTACACCACCATGTGATTTCAGTTTTTTCAGATCATGGCCTTCAACGATGGACCCTAACTCATCGGCACAGATTTGAAAGCCTGCATCCCTCACTTCATCAGGAACAACATAATCACTTTGGGGTATACCTACAAAAGTTTATTCCAGAGGTGAGTTTACGTTAAATAGAACAGTTGAGTTCCAACAATTTCATAGAAAATCAGGCAAAGGCAAATGGAGCTTACCTTGTACGAATTGATGTGCAGCTTTAGATACCAAAATAGCAATTCGTAGCTTCTCCTGAAAAAAATGGGAACGTCAGCCAATTTTTAAGCAGAGACGACCATCAGGTCAACAGCCAATCAAGCCATTGCAAGTATAAACTTTAATGTGTACTTATATAAAAAAAACAAAATAGGACCTTTTGTGAGTAATGTAAGCAGGGAAGACCATACGATAACTGTGATCAACTATAATGCAATCATGGCCTTAAAATGGTTTTCCCAGAAAACGTTACTTTTTGTTCTGCAGAAGCATTTGGGAGTTGGTAAGCTAATTTCTATTCTTGGTTCTTACCAAGGTGCTCCAAATCTGCAGCAGCACTTGTAAAAATGCATTACACTATGATCATGGAACTCTACAAAATGATGAACTCAAATGATAGAAAACTAAATATATCATGTCATGGATAAAAATAAAATTTTTATCTTTAGCCAAGTCCTAGCCCCTAACATTGCAGTGGTTCATCGGTGGTTGCATTTAAATTTAATCTCAATTTGAGGAGCGCAAGTCCCCAGTAGTGACGTTTAGATATTGCAGCAGCGTGGAAATCACCTAGCAGAAACACATATTTTTGTTCGTGAAGGTAGTAGGCATTGCATCAGATCGAGCAGGATCAGAAACGCATTTTTTTATATGACGAAATAAACTCTTCATGCAAATAAGTCTTCTAGAGTGGCTGAAATTTGATTACTTTGCAGCATTGTTTAATCTATCATTTAAAGAACAACATTTCTTAATCCTTTGAATATAAATTCTAAGCGTAACAAAGACCGAGGACGGGTATCTCAAATCAACTTCTCAAACTTATCTCACGCGAGCTCGACTTTCAGTAAAACCACCTTACAAAAAACAAAGAGACATGATCAATCCATAGCCAACCAATATACTAACAACAAAGAAGTGGGCGACCAATACAGAAAAGGATATACTTAAATTCAAACCGTTGTTAGATCGCCACAGATATACTTAAATTCAAACAGCTGTAGGATCACCACAGCTCAGAGAAATTTGAAAACGGAAAAAATCGATTCCATAAAAGATCAGATGAAGCAAACAAAGATTTCAACCGCCATCTACCAAACAGAAGAATACAGGAAAAGGGAAAAGGAGGAAAGGCAGAAGACCCAGTAAAGGAAGATGAATGGCATAAAAGACCTGGTTGGTCTTTTTCATTGCAGCAGCCTCATATCGTTTGGAGAGATTGGCAGTGAAGCGAAACCTCCTCTTGGGATTCTTGACGAGTCCGACAACATTCCTCCACTTCTGGAGCGCATCGTCGGACGAGTTCTTGGACTTGACATCGAAGTTCTTCTGCAGGTAGCTTTCCATCCTTGCCTTTCCCAATCTCCCTCACCGCTCCAAAATCCACAACACAGTCAATTCCTCCTCCTCCTCCTCGATTTTATTCCTCCTTCGCTCCACCAACCAAACACCGTCAATTCAAGCCCTCGCAATAAATGGGAAGGAAGCTTAATTATCAAAACGCGGTCCAAAGACGCGGCCGGGCTCTTTTCAGATGTGGCTGCTGCTGCTGCTGCAGCTGCCGTGAAGCATCCGGGAAAAGACAAGTGACCGCGTCTTGCAAGGAAAAGGAGAAATGGGTATTATTAGCAAAGAAAAGAGGAAGTGGGTATTTTCTAGTGGGGGAAGGAGAACCGGGAAAAACCAGAAAGAAGAGATCTTGATGGGAGGAGGTGAGATCTGTGGGAGAAAAACATGGAAGTGAAGAAGAGGTGGTGGTGGTGCCATTGCCATGTTGGTGTTGGTCAACCAATGGAACATGAAGGCAGATCTGTCGACTACGCCAATCCCACAAATGACCCTTATTATTATTATTAATTGTATCTTACAGGTGATCGATAACACGTATTTATGTCTTAATCCGACGATAATTGAATAACATGAGTTTTTTTGAACAATAGTCAAGGGAATAATGAATTATCCTAAGAACATGTTTTTTTCGTAACCTGCGGGAAGGTCAAGGAAAGTCTGGGGAAGGGATGAAAAGTGTTCTTTATTTAAATATCACAAATCAACCTTTTATTTGTTCAGAAAAAAAAAAAAAAAAAAAAAAAACTGCATATGCCATTCAAACATTCTTGGTTACTTGCAAGCGCCATTGGAATTTCTAATCAAGCCAGAAATTTATTTAGCTTAAAGTTATGTAAAAGAAAAGGGTCTAACAGACATGGTCAGAATAGAATTTTCAACTAAATAAAAGTAAGCATTATACATCCGTGAATCATACGAAAAAAAAAATAAAGAAAAAAAAAAAATATTTCAACTACATAAAAGTCTACGTTCCTCTTACGATACCTTCTCGTACTTCTATTCCCTGTACATCATCCGTAAACGTGTGTTCGACTTGACGCCAATGACTTCCGTTCATAACCATTGATTATTCCAACACATAAAAATTATTCTCTGAACAAAACATATTCGAATCTTCCCGTAAAAAGTTATTATCACTTTTAATTAAATATTAAAAACTGACGATAAGCACGGAAATCTATTATATATTAACTTATAAGTTCATTTCTTAGTCACATTATTAATCAACGTAAGATTATTCAAACCACTTACCTTTAGTAATAATTTATTCTGGAAGTTTTTTTATTTATTTAGATTATATGAACAGAGAGAGATGTGCGTAAGTTTATTTTGTATCATGTAGAAAAAATTAATTCAACATGGACCGCACTTTCAATTATGACACCATTTGGATTTGATTTGTAACGCATAGGTGGCATCTCGCATCCAATTAAGAATCATTTAATCTTCTCGACGACAACATAAAATTAATGGCATTGTACATTCGACTCATGAGTTACAACAGAAAAAAAAAAAATCTGATCGATCCAAAAATTAAAGAAAAAAGAAGGAGTGATCGAGTGCGAGAGGATAAAAGAACAAGTAGAATTAGATTACCTGATTATTAACCTAACGACTTGTCAAGCCATGATCTGCTTATTTAATAAAAGAACTCTTCATCATTTCCTAATTTGATTTCATTAAGGTCGCATTTGGATATTACAAACCCACACGGACGTAATCTTGCATAGTAAACGTCCCACAACATTTATGCATGATCAAACCGTTTCTCTGGTAACGACCGATGGCAAGATTGTAATATATCGTGATAAATGTATTTTTTGTTAATAATGTTGATATTATTAGCATACAACACGTTGTAATAGACTTTATAAATACAAATATTTTTATTTATAATCGGCACTACATATAAATAGCTTTCATAATACAGTGCTTTTTCCCGTAAGGATATAAAATATTTTAATTTAAAATTAATTAATAACAAATAAAAGAATTTATCATATATTAACTTATTAAATCTTATCACTGCATTTTTATCACCGTGAAACTTTTCATGTCTTGTAGTTCATGTGAGATAAACTTTCAATTTCTTCGCAGCTTTGGTATCATCTCAAAAATCCTTTCCATGGGAAATAATTAATAACAGTATCATTAGGTTCTGTTAAAAGTATTGTAATATTATGGTCACATTGTTCATAAAATAAAAGATGACAATCGTGGCAAACATGTAAGAGGAGGAAAATCAAAATCTAACACAGAGAGGGGTAAGGGACTACTTATTAATCATGCATTACTTACTTTCTCAAAAAAAAAAATATTATTAATCATGCATCCCACAAGGGCCTTGCTCCTATTACAGATAGAGACAGATACAGATGTTTCATTCTCATTCTCATATATACACACACACACACACACACACACACACACACACACACACACAGAGTCTGTAATATTTAATTTACCAAAGCCAGATGTTACAATCTGTAATCCATTAATTTTCTAAGGAAAAAAAAATCCTACGTATATTCAAATTCGACCAGAACATTATTTATATCTTTCATTACGTTACGTTAATCAAGGGTAATGGTAGAAGTGAAATCCATCAGACGCGGTAATATCTCATGCATTGAAAGCAGAGAACAGAAAAAGAAGAAAAAAAAACCACGTAATCGAACATCTACTTCGTCGTACATATCGAAGTTGACCAGTCAAAGGTTAAAAGAAAAGGAAAAAATCTATGACGTTTGGATCATGTTCCATCGTACGGCCAATCAAATCTCAACCATATATGCAAAACCAAAAGGAAAGATATAGAGGATGGTCATGATTCGACGTCGTTGAAACACTTTTTTATAATTAATAAAAAAGAATTAAAATATCGATACGACGAAAATACCTTTTACGGTGGGAATAGAAAGGGAAGAAAATACAAACGGGGAGAACGACACCTCACTAGACCGCGGCCCTCTGGAAGCTGTCTTACCTCGGCGAATCCCTCAGGAGATTGACCAACGCCTCCGCCTGTACCCAAGAAAATCAAACATCGAAATCATTGGCGATTTAGGCAAATACTTTAGTGGTAAATAAATGACAAGTTGTTTTACGTCATTCGATTCCAGTACCGCGTCCTTATCCACCCCGACCATCGATGCCTTCATTGATCTTATTCCGTTTTCCCTTCTCTCCTTATCGGGTGTGGAATTCCGATTAATTAGTATTAATAATGGTTTTCAGATCCGAACCAGTCCACTCGGAATCGATGATCTGAGTGAGTTAATTATTTACTTAAATCATCGTTTAATTAACTACAAAGCAAGCTGCTAGCTAGGAACATATCGATCCAAAGTATATGGCTGGGCTACTGGTTTGGTTTTTGAAAATCAAACGCATGCAGATCCTCCAATCATAAACAATACGATATTGGTTGATCTAAGATTGAAGTTACCGAAGAAAATGAAATGGACGGATGGTTAATTGATCGAGAATAATGACATGTATGGTTAATTTTCATCGACGTTTCAAAAAAGAAAAGAAAAGGTTAATTGATTACCTTCTTGCTGGCCCGGGAAATGCCGGAGCGGGAGAGATCGACGAGAGGAGGAAGAGCGCCTTCCTTGGTGACCTTGGCCTGGTAGGCATTGCTCTCCCGGCATATCAGGAGCAGAACGTCGGCGGAGATCTCCTTCTGCCTATGGTTGCCCACCTCCACCATCTCCACCAGCACGGGGATCCCCCCTTCCTCCACGATCCGCGCTCTTGCCTCCGCCATCTCCGCAACATTCGCCAGCACATACGCCGCCTTGTCCCCCATCCCCAACTCTTGCTCCGCTATCATCTCCAGCAGCGGCCTCACCACCCCCGCCCGTACCGCCCGCACCTTGTTCTCCTTCGATGACGAGCAGAGCTTGTACAGAGCCGTCGCGGCGTCCTTCTTCCCTCGCACCCCCCCTGTCTCTAGCAGATTCACCAGCGGCGGTATCGCCCCGGACATCCCGATCACCGCCTGGAGGTCGTCGCTTTGGGCCAGACGCAGGAGGCAGCAGGCCGCGTTCTCCCTGGAGACGTAGGTCCCGGTCCTGAGCGCGGAGATCAACGGTCGGATCGCACCCGCCGCGGCGATGGAGCATACGTTCTCCTCGCAGAGGGAAAGATTGAGGATGGCAGTGACGCACTGCTCCTGGACTTGCTTATCGGGGGCGGAGACGAGGGCGACGAGGGGGCGAATGGCACCGGCGCGGGCGAGGCGGATGCGGTTTTCAGTGCTGTGCTTGGCGAGGAGGCGAAGCTGCAAGGCGGCCTGGAGCTGGGACGGGGGGTGGTCGGAGTGGAGCAGGGAGATAAGGGACTGGACGGCATCGTCGGAGTAGCAGGAATCGGAGGTGGAGCGCACGGGGGAAGTCGAGGTGGCGGAGATTTCGCCAGACACATCGCTGTCGCACTCGCTGAAGGCGACGGAGGAGTTACGGCTCATGTACCGGAGGTTCCGGACCACCTAAAAGAAGCTGCCGCGTCCACCTTCCCTGAAAGATAGGATGGAGGAAGAAGAAGAAGAAGAAGAAGAAGAAGAAGAAGAGGAGGAGGAGGAGGACCAGACGTAACACGAAGAGCAGAAAGAGTTCCTTCCTTCCTTCCGAGGTCCACAACCGAACGGTACAACGATTTAAAAAAAAAAAAAAATTGAAAATCTTGTGATATCTGTGAAGTCTTTTACAAAGAAATAATTTTGAAATTCAACATTATTATTATTATTATTATTATGCTGGTGACGATATATACCATCAATGTGACGTAAGAACATCATTATCATTAGAAGGCCTTGCAATTTGCTTGTAACAATGTTTTAGAAGACTTGATATACCATGATCTCGGCACTTAATTTGACGTAAGCAAACGTCGGCTTAAAGCATCTTATATATGCAATAACAACAAGTTGGTAAGCATTTTATGGAAATCTAGATTTGGAAGAAGAGGTGCAAGTGATATCCATCTATCGTTATGCTGACCATATATGAAACGACGAAGGAGGAAAAGAAGAACCCTGAAATGAATCCAAAAGCCCAAACAACGATTTGTTACAATCTAGAAAAACTAATCTTCTACTTTTAGCCGAATGACAATCGCTACAGTTAAGTTCTTTGATTTTGCTCAAGTTACAATGTCCTGGCCTAAAGTGCCAAAGTTTAGCCTCAAATTTTTTGTCTGTCTTTCTTGGTGTGGGGAGTGGTGCACTTCTGTAGGGTAACTAAATGGTACATGTTCCTAGAGTTTCCCATGAAATGATCGCTAACCCATCGTGAGCCAACGTCATCCTTCACCTGCTCTTTCTCCTAAAGTCAAATTAGTAGGAGCTTGTCGAATGCCTTTCAAGTCAAATCTGCGTCAGCATTCCAATGCAACATGTCCCACAAATTTAACAACATGGTCTTCTATCAGATTAATAACACCAGGCAAGCCGCAAGCCGCAAGCCGCAAGCCGCAAGCCGCAAGCCGCAAGCCTTTGCCCCCCCCCCCCCCCCCCCCTCCCCCTCTCCTCTGAATTATAATTCATGTCACCTCCTTTATTTCCACCAAATTCTTTGCTTTTCTGTTTATTGTCGTTAACAAGCAACTTAAAACGCAAATGATTGGCACCCAGAAAATAAACCTTTTTCTTCTCTTCAATGGGACGGACAATTAATGGTCACAAAACCATCATATATACTAATAAACTTCTTCGAAAAATCATTTAAAAGTAACAAATGTTGCTTCTCTTAAGAGAGTGTAACTGATGAAAGTAAAAACTATCATTGTCAAAAAAAAAAAAGATTTGATTTCATGAAAAGACACACAGGAAGGTATGACAGCTTGTTCTTCGTTGACAGGTCGCCTACTCAAAAAAGAAAACGGGAAAGTAGTGGTGGCGGTGATGTTGCGATGCATATCGTCGATGGGTCCGGCATAATTTGTTGGAGTTGCATTAGATTAACGTTGTCATAAAAATTGCGAGGAAAAGGAGACGAAGAAAAAAAGACGTTTTGTATTAATTGGACGGGATTGATTGTTAGGAGAAGAGGAGGCGGACAGGTGGGACTTTGTTCGGCGGCTTAATTTGTGGAAGTTTGGTGTGAGGACGATGGGTGTTGGTCGCTCAGCCGAAACTTCAATGAGGTCGTCATCCATCATGTACAATATTTTTAGTCGATCAAGAACAATGTTTATTTTATAGGTGATGGTTTCTTAATTGATATGTCTAAAACGAAATACGGTAGTTTTAGGTGTAATTAGTTGTTGTAGTTGGTTAGTTAAAAATTCGTGTTCTACAAGTGGTAGTAGCTATGGCTATGGCTGGTACTACAGACAAACCTTCTAATCCACACAAGTGGGGAAACAGACGAAGGATGATCGATGCCACGTTTACGTCAGAGAAATTTCCAGCTTTTCTACAATAACTTCTAAAATCGTATTACTCTTCTAGAATTTTAATCAAAAATGCAAAAAAACATTATTATTATGACTATTCAGAAACACAGCGTTATTTACTACAGTTAACGCCGTGCAGTCTTGTAATTTACAAACACCATGCATGTCTATGCGTACGGACAACCATGCTTTGAAATCAATCATTGGTACTCAACCAACCATTCCTTCATTCATTTGTGGTTATTTTTGTAATTGTGCTTTTACGTTGTTTGACTCCGTGAGAAGGAGTTCTTTCGTCTATCTTGGAAATCATATTTATAACGAAATGCTTTTCTGGCAATTGCATTTCTTATAATTTAGACAAAACATTATCGTTGTCAAAAATATTGCATACGTAAGATTTCCGAAATCGATATAAAAATGGAGTTTCTGAGAGATCTGCTTAGTTCAAACTATCCTTTCCTCTCTCTCTCGCATTGTGTTGGGATTCATGAGAGGATCTCCACCGTTTCCGGTGGTTCAAGTACTGATACTGCCATAGCACCACCCACCGTTGCCCACCTTCTTGCCCTCTCTCTGTGTCCTCTCCTGCCGACAGGAGGAAAATGTTGGCGTCCTTGTTTGAGCCAGCGATCCTCAATTTCCCATCTGGGTCCCTCTCTTTCTCGCGATGGAGTCACCGCCCGGCCGTATCTGTCCCAATCAGGGCCGTGGATGGGCGGAGCAGTGGGTTGCTGGGAAAGCTGAACGATGGTGGTGGTAGCGGGAAGGTTGTCATCGACGAGACGGCGTCTAAGAAGAATGGCCGTCCTTGCCGCGACGATCTCAGGGAATTTTCTGGTAATGGGTCTTGTTTTTCTTTTGCCTTTTCCGTAGAAAATGTCCAAGATTTTGGGAGTTGATGCATGAGTCTAAATGGAATGGGAAAAATCCTCATCCCCTTTCCTCATTCTTTGGGTGTTCTGATTGATGTATCAACCGACATACTGGGGTCGACCAATCATGTAGGAGAAGTACAATGTAAAGAGAGGCATGCTCTTTCCTTAAATACGAGGAGTACCCTTCACTCTTTATCTATCTGTGGTCCTAGGATGGATGCCATCAAATTTTGTTATTCGAGAGATCTCTTAATTGGTTCTTGGATAGGTAGAATAGTTTCCATTTACATATATGCTGCTTTATATGTAACAATTTGTTTCCATCTCTTAGTAGTTCAAAAACAGCATGTCCTATCTACCATTGGTAATTCAACCAACATTATGTGGCAAGAGTGTCCAGTAGGAAGTGCCGAAAGGCAAAAGCTTCTCGGGCAAAAGGGATGTGTTGTATGGATCACGGGCTTGAGCGGTTCAGGTATGTGAATTGAACTTCTATCAGCGATCTTATCCCTTTTCTTTTTTCTTTTTTTTTTAATTTTGGGTATTGGATACCTTCATATCATGTGAATTGTATTCTGAGAAGCTTTATGTAATCTTCCAAAAATATTTTTGTATTGTTGTTATTGCTAGATCCATACCTTGTTTCTTTTTGGATACCTTGTTTCTTTATATATGTGCTAAATTATATAAATAATAATGATATTTTCCTTCTGGATTTGGCTTTCTAGATCAATTGCAGGGATAAAGTGTTGAGTTTGTAAAATTATGCCAACACTAGCTTTGCCACCCTCACTTTCCAACTATATGAATTCGTAACATCTTCAAGTTCTAACTTTTATGTCTATAATCCTTGAGATGTTTTGAATGGAAAAGGGCAAACTTAGTGCACAAGGTTTCCATAGATGTGAGGTTTGAGCGAGATCTGATTGTATATGGACGTCCTTACATTCATAAATGAAGAAATCACTTCATGTGAATAAAGCTGTAACCTCTAAGACAATGTCGATACCTTATCTTCAACCAGGGCCCACCCTCATTGTCTTAATGAAAAGTTGATGAAGGTAGCTTATAACTTTCTGATGTACGATAAATTAAAGTTTGGTACGAGCATCTCTATTTCGTTCAAGGATAAAAGTACTTGTATTTCAGAGATGGATTTCTAGAAAATGCACAAACTTTCTCAAAGAACAAGAAAGGACAAGCAAAATAAATAGCTGAAAAATAGGTTGTATAATGTCAATTTAACATGGAGACAAGTGATTCATTGTATAATTGTCATTCTATGAAATACAAGTTTAGTAGATTCTATTATCTGGCAAGTTAATACCATTCTACCTTTTATCTGATGCTTGATAACTTTTTGTTTTGTTTCAGGTAAAAGCACACTTGCTTGTGCCTTAAGTCGAGAACTGCACTCCGGAGGCTTTCTGACTTATGTTCTTGATGGGGACAATGTCAGACATGGTTTGAACCGTGATCTTGGTTTCAAAGCAGAGGATAGAGAAGAGAATATACGCAGGATTGGTAAACAGTTAGAATTTTTCCATTTACAAGAACATTTTAAGTGAAATCGCTATTTTTTGCAGTAGTTTTTAGCCTGACATATTTCCTGTTGCAGGGGAAGTGGCAAAACTGTTTGCAGATGCTGGCATTATTTGCATTGCTAGTTTGATCTCTCCGTACAAAAGAGATAGAGACGCATGCCGCGCTCTACTACAGCCTAAGGGCAATTTCATTGAGGTCAGTCTCCCTTAATTGTTGTGGGAGTTTGTCTCCTTAGGTGGAAGCTCATTGTTTTGCTATCAAAGACATGAACTGTGAAAATTTGCCTATCCAGGTGTTCATGGACATGCCACTAGAAGTATGTGAAGCAAGAGATCCAAAAGGTCTTTATAAATTGGCTCGTGCAGGGATGATCAAAGGTATGGACTCTTTGCAGAATTGGTTCCTTGTGAATCCTACATGTTTCTGTGCTTCTACTTGCAGAATCAAATGACGACATCCTGAATGATAGAATGGCAAGCCTGCTTACGAAAAGAGAAAATGATTCTGAATAAAAAACCTTCGTCGTTTACATGCAGAGATGGAAAATATATGTAATGCTTCAATGCAAATAATTTTTGAAGTTTGCTTGTCATAATGAATGCCACCCATGAATTTTTTAGTAGGAATCTTTTTATCCTTTACTTTTTTGCATTTGAGGATTAGGGTTCATAATGGTTAAAGAAATGTTAAAATGTTTTATATGAATATAAATTTCTTGGCTTGATTTCTCCATGTGATCCATGGCTCACCATGAGTGTCATTTTTCACTCTGAAAAGATAGCTTTATTTTGTGTAGCGGAATGTCAATCTCCACGTGGTTTCTGTTTTTTGTTTACCCAAAAGTTAAATTGGCATGCATGTTTTCACCTGATTGTTCGGCACTCATATAACAACTGTTTCACAGGATTCACTGGGATTGACGATCCCTACGAGCCCCCACTGAACAGTGAGGTGAGTTCTGCTTTAGTCATTGATGCCAAAAAATTGTTTTCTCAATGGAGTCCTAGTCCATTCAGATTCCAACATGATTTCACTTTCAGATAGAGATAAGTAACTTGCACCATTTTGTGTGCTGAACTCATTCAACCAATGTTGCAGATTGTGATACAGAGAAAGAATGGTGTCTGTTCTTCTCCAGCTACCATGTCTGAGGAAGTCATGGCATACCTTAAGAAGAGAGGATATTTGCAGGCATAGATTGGTTCATAAACATGAATAACCAAGTGAAATTCACATACACCTTCCTACTTAACAGTTCTCAACCCGCCACTGCTGAAAGTGCCATGGATGCAGATACCACGAAGACCGGGTCAAGTCAATGTTCATATCGGTTGTGCAAGCTACGTCGCTGTTTTCTTTAGCTTTGTTGTTGAATTCTTGATTTATTGTCAAGAAGGTGATTATTGATCAGACCCAAGATATTTTTATTCTACCCAATTTAATTGATGTATGTTACAGAGTAAATTTCCGTCAGAATAAAGAGAAGCATGTTTCTTCCTCATCATCAACTTACGTGAAACTATCACTTGAAGATTAGAAAAATGATCCAGGGAAGATATGAGTTTTTCTTTTAGCATTCAATTAAAAACTAAAATTTTATTACGTCAATGTTTATATCATACACTATCACTTACGGAAAATAAATGATTTTAGATTGCATTTGGATGTACATAATTTAGATTTTGCATCAAAGTCAAGGAGTCTAAAATCTAATAAATTATGTATAATTGTTGAAATTCTTGTTTGATTGAGATTTATATATGGCGACTTGGCATGCTTTGCGAATAAGGCATTGGTCAATTTGGAAAGAAAACAATAGACAAGTTTGGAATCAAAATTTTATAATTGATGATAAATCTCGTAATTATACTTCTGTCATGCCAAACTTGTTCGGTTCAGATTTATTCTATATGTACCCGCATAGTCCTGTAAATCTAACAATCATAGATCTCATCCGAACACAACCTTAGGTTTTTAAAATTATACCAAACAAAAATATACTTTTAACTTTATTTTTTGTGGATTGATATTATTATAGAAAAATATATTTTTGATTTACGTATGAACTATTAGTTGTTTTACCTTTGGACGGTGGCAGATCAAAACGGGGAAAACGTTGTAGCGTATGAGTGCAAAGTATTTGTAGATAGGGAATGAACAAAATGAATAAATACTTCTTTGGATCCACGCTCGGATTTTTACACTCTTCCTCAAGTTTGTGTTGCAGTGTCTAACGCAGCCAACTACATACATGATGAGGGAGGTCGAGGTTGCGACATGATACAATAATAGACGACTAATATATATATGCTTAATGATACAATAATAAACGACTAATATATATATGCTTAAGTTCTGACTGACTCATACGTTGTGCGTGTATACGGTACCAACCAAATTAATTAACGACGGATTGCATAAAATATCAGTGTCGTTTATCTTGTACGTATGGAAGACGGGGGTATGAATGGACTTTGCGGAAAGTGAAGCCCAATCAAAACGTCGCAGTGCCAGGAGGCGGACGAAGAGAAGAAACCGAAGCACGGCAACCATTTGTCCGGAGCAGCCGTTGCTCCACGTGAAAACCAACATCCACCGCTTTCCTGGAAGCCACCACCCGTCGGGAGTCGCCCATCCACCACTCCCCCTCCATCGCTTCCCCATCGCACTGCACGTCTCACGAAGCTCCTTCCCTCCTCTCAATCACCCAATCCCTTCTCCCCCCCTGCCAACACCGTGAGCTGTTACATCGCATGCATGCCTCCCCCCACCTGTTCCCCTTCCCTTGGCCATTCACTGGGCCTGCCCTCAAATTGGATAGATGTCAAGCAGCTGCGTTAGAACCGGAGGGGAGTTCATTCGGACACCATAAGGGGGATGACCTGAAAATAATAATAAAGCTACCGCTGGTAACAGCATGCAAACCCACTAATACGCCCTATAACTCGTGGCGATCCACCCGACGGATGCCCCAAACCACGTACCCGGACTGCAATGCAACGTGCCTTCTTTCCGACCTACCACCTCCTCAACCCTTTCCTGCGTTCTTGCCATTGGAAACTCCTCCCCTCCATCGCTCTCTCCCGCTTATAACCACCCCCTCCGCCCCACTCCCCACTCCCCTCATCCGGAATAACTTTAACACAACGTTGGTTAGTTTTGCTTCGCTGGTGGATAGGGATCATGATGCATGCGATGGACGTGGCCAGGACACATGAGATCTTGGCCAGGTACAGGCCCATAGCACCGAAGCCGCCTATGCTAGACAACCCACCGCCGCCGACGGAGAAAGCCAAGGGTGGTTCCGGAGGCAGGGTCCCGGCAAAGATCCCCAGGACGAGAAAACGAGGGAGAGGCAACTATGCTGGTTCCTCTTTCGCTTCTTCACATAAGAGGTCGAGAACCTTCGTGCCGGTTCTGCCTTCAACCTCTGCTCATAGTTTCTTCCCTCCTGCGTACACAGTCTTCGGTACCTCCAGCGCTGGCCTTCCCGCGACTGTCGACAAGCTTAAAGAAGGAGAAGAGGGCGACGGTGGCGGTGAACTGCTCACACTCTCTCTTTTACCTTGCTCACCCATGCCTGCGTCGGAGGTGAAGGAAAAGGATTTGGATTTGAATTACGACCCGGTGGTTAGTCCGGTGGAGAAGGATCTGGATCTTCTTGGTAGCCGGCACAAACCCTGCAATGTCATCGTACCTCAGCCTGTTAGGCCGGTAGGTTCGAGCATCAGAATCGGCTGCATAAGCGAAGGCCATGGAGCAGAATCAACCCTCGCGGCGAAGAAGCCCCAGGAGGTCGAGGAGGAGGTGGAGTCTGAACTGTTGCCTGCAGTAGTGTCCGACTCCAATAACCGGGTCAGGCTTGCAAATTCTGCTTACAAGGAAATGATCGGACAACCCAAGTGCTTGTGGCTTGACACCATGGTCGGCTGTACTGGTACGATGGTGGTTTCCAACAGGATAGGTGGGGAAGTGATGCTCGATCTCTCAGAAGCTCCGATGCCAGTTTCCTCCAGTGGTTTCTCCTGCAAGGCGAAGATAGAATGGACATGCAATGGACAAAAGAAGCACTTGACTGCTCCTTGCAATGTGGCCAGACTCTCCTGTGAATCCAAGGGCTATGCTTTCACATGGAGATTTCATACCAAAGAGGCTAGTGTGAGCAGTTGCTAATCTTGTCAAGTAGAGGGTTGTTTCCTTTCCTTTTCTTTTCATGTGATTATCAAACCTTAGAAGGTTGGTAGTTGATAGCAAACAGAATGTAAATGATGTGTAATATCAAGAAAAGATGAAAGTAGAACAATTTAGTATATATTGTTGTGTCACTTGTGTGACATGATTGAGTGCTTCTGTTCAATTTCTCAGATTTACACAACATAAACACTTTTTATTGATAAATAAAACATTAACAAGAAGAGAAATTTTACTGAAGAAACGTACGAACACTCAATCTCCATCCAACTAAGGGTGGCCCTTCCACTTGAAGTTATCGGCGTACGCCTTGGGCTTCAAAAGTAAAAAAATGTTTAAGCTTCGTACAAACAACGAAATACAATAAAGAATAATCATGTTTAAATGCCAGAAGAACAAATTAAAACCTGAAGATTCGACGTCGAAAAAGACCAAATAAAATGTAATGAATAAATGGCTGATACATCGGTAGCAGCAATTAAAAGTAAAAGACATGACTTTTTACATCGAATTAACGATAAATCTTAAAAGAACGCCCACCTCCCGTTCATCATGGGTCCACGTTCATGAATTATACAGTCGACAACCTTACTTTTTGTTACAAATATTGATTCTAAATGAAATACAAATCTAATCTAATATTATCAATGGAAATTTTTAAATTTTCGTAACATTATTATTTTGAAATTAGATTTGAAACTAAAATGAAAATCTATCATATTATTAGGCTTTCCTTGCTTTCATAAATTACTGTATTTAACCTTTCCTCTCAAATATTTATTAAATCATGAAATAACTTTAAGTATAGTTCTATATCAGTTGAACCTACATTAATATATGAGGAAATTTTCCACTCATTACTAATTAATTTTAAAATGGAATTTCACAAAGTATCAAAACAGGTTTACACACATTTACCTGTAAGAACAATTATAGGCATAAAATAAGTCACAAGGAAGAATGTGAGAATAGTCCCGTATCGATTGATATAAGGATTAAACCTAAAGCTAATATATGATGAATCTCTCCGTTCATTACTAATGGGTTTTGAGATGGAATTTCACAATAACAATCTTTCTTAATTTTTGTGGTTTTGATTTAGAGAGCAAATCTAAATCAAAATCTAACCTAAAACTAAAACTAGTAATAAATTCCCTTGATTTCTATTTATGCATCTTCCAAGCATTTCTATCATCGACAAATTTCTATTAAATTACACAACTTTAAATCTTTTCTTATAATTTCTAACCAAGTAATTTTAGGTCTACCTCTAGTTCTTTTCTTTTTTTTGCATTTCTATCTTAACTAATGCATTTCATGATCTCCTAAGGATATGATTAAATTAGCTAAACTGATTTTTTCTTATTTTTAATTGGAGCAACTCCTACTCCATTCCTGATAAAATCATTTTTAAAATTATCTTTTATACTATTATCACTCATCTATCTAAAACATAAACATTTCAACAATACCAACTTTTGTGTATGATCATACTTCACAACCCAACATTCTAAGTCATAAAGTATAATTAGGTGAATACCTTGTAAAAAAATGCATAACTAGGAAAATAGCTATTTTATAGAATTTTCCTTTTAATTTTAAAGGTATCCTCTTATCACATAATACACCAGAAGTATTTCTCCACTTTATCCATCCTACTTTAATTTATAAATAATACTCTCTATAATTTCAACATTACTACTTATTATAGATCCCAAGTATTTAAAAGTTTTACTTTTATGGATCTCATAATCATCTAAGTATAAACCTTCATCATTATTCCCATTTTTGTTGAACCTGCATTCTATATATTCAACTTTTGACCTACTTAATTTAAATATTTTGAGCCCTAAAGTGTCTCTCCATAATTCTAATTTAAAACTAATTTTTGATTTACTTTTATCAACTAAAACTATGTCACCAACAAATAATAAATACTAAAATATTTCTCTTTAAATGTCCTTAATTATTTCATCTACAACTAAAACAAACAGATTAAGACCATTGGTGAAAACTTATGTCTAGAAAATTCTCTAATTTTTTGTCCTAAAGATTTAACACTAGTAACTGTTTTATCATACATGCCCTTTATAATATTAATATATCCTATTGAATCTCTTTCTTTTAAACTCATCACAATAGATTTCTAAGTACTTTATCATATTCCAAATCAATGAAAGCCATATAAAGATCATTTTTCTTAACTCCAAAATATTCTATTAGTTGTCTAGGTAAATGAATAACTTTCATTATTGACCTACCTAACATAAATCTAAATTAATTTTCTGTGATTTTAGCCATATATCTTAGTCTTTGCCTAATGATCTTTTCTCATAATTTCATAATGTGATTCATTAGCTAAATGGATATTAATTTCTAAATCTGTAGTTGAAATAAGATACTAAAGCATCTGCTTCATATCTGCTCCGGTTACATCCTTCATTTTAGACCTAACCAAAAATCACCACTAGAAGACTCTTGTTATCCTTGTTCTTGCCACGTCCCAGTAGGCCAATATCGTCATAAAAAATAAATTCAGTTTCTGAACAAAGAATTGGACAATTCGACTCAATTTCCTAAAAGCAACTTCAGAATATCAAATATGAATAAGTTAACCACGTGAAAGCATGATATTTTACTAACCTTCAAAAGAGGAGTTTGACGTTTTCTGACCTGCAAAGGAATTGAAGCATATAGGAACAGATCAATTGCCTTTTAAAGCTATTCATAAGCCCTAGGATGTAATAGAAGTACATAATTCAAGTCTAGGGTAAAAGGTATAGTAAGGATAGTACAAATCAAGGATTTAAAAACCGACATTTCAATTTGGGTCAATTAGTTCAAACAAGGTCAAACATAAGTGAGGTTATTTATTCAAATCTTAGTTCAACCATGTTAAAGCCAATGGTCCAACCATAATAATAATAACTATTGACAAAAACAAAAACAAAACAGGAGCGCTTTTATCAGATCTGGTCTTTCTGCAGTCAGTTATTTTTCTTAGTGTTAGATTTGTTGGTTGGCAAGCAAAGCTGTTATCTAATGGGAGTAGAATTACACTAATTAATCATGTTTTGGCTAGTCTTCCCCTTCATCTTGGCTGTGTATGATTTACCAGATATAATCCTTTCTAAACTGGAAAACCATGTCTTATTTCCCATGGAGATTTAGCGATAATAACAAGAATATAGAATTCTTTGACTCAAATTTTCTAAATCCTGCCAAGCAGGAAGTTTGGGGATTAGAAATCTTAGAGGCTATAAAGGCATATAGTATGAAGTTTGCTTAGGCATTGGTAACCAGCTCTTCACTCTGCATTCAATTCATGAAGGCTCATTATGGCTCATTCAACTGTGATCTTGTCCATATAAAAGGCCCAGCTAGAAGGAAAAACATCAACAAAGAATGGATAAATATGAAACCTAGCTTTCAATGAGAAATAGGCTTCTTACTTGAGAAATTAAACTTCATGAAGAACCCGATTGTCTTCAATGGAATGCCTCTCATGAAAGCCCATACCTTGATAATGGATGTATGTGCTATCAAGAAGAAAGTCATTGTGGTCCCCTTCGGCCTGCCTAGATCCCATGAGCAAATAATAAGTTGGAACTATATTGGATCCCTTAATCGCCCCCCATCTATCCTCTTGAAAAGAAGCTCAGTTTCAAACCCTAATTCAAATAGGAGAATGCCATGCTAATCAACTAATGTGAGGAATAATAGTGATCAATAATACAAGATGGAGCCTGGAAGAAAGATGACTTTATTCCCACTCCAATATGCTATACAATGATGCAGTTTTGAGATCAATCAGGATCAAGTGTATCGATCCGTGCTTCCCGTCTAGACATTGACAACCTACTGATGAAATGCTTCCTTTTTTATAAGTAGGCTCTGACTTACAACAGGCTAGCCCCCCGATCAGGTTGTGCTCCACTCAGATCCAATGAAAAAGGTAGCAAAAACGTACAAGTAGCAATAAGAAAGTATAGATAATGGTCAATCATGTTGACAGCACACACAGACAATAATCAATCTTATTTCTAGATACACAAATAATGATGAATACCATTCAACACACTATGGCACTTGCACTACAAAACTTGCAAATTGTAGACACGTTAATACTTGCAGATACAGATACAAACACGTTCCTGCAGCCACCTTGCTTTTTTAAATAAATAATTGAATTTTTTGTTTGCTCTGATTTCTTCCTCCTTTTACTCAACAAACAATGCTTAACAGTACGTGAAACTTACAAGACATTTGACACAAAAGGCAAGCCACCTCCAACCTTTCTTTTGTTTTTATTTCCTCCTACACTTTCTCTTCTTTCTTTCCTTTTCTCTTTTTTTCCTATTTCTGTCAATCATCCACACTCTGTTCCTTCATTTCCATTTTCTTTACAACGAAGACAAATGATTATCTAAAACAAGAAAACATATAACTTCTGTAATATCTTTTCTTTCCCTTTTTCCTTTCCTTTTAAACTTTCCCCCTGTTAACCCTTTTTTCAACAAAAGACGTAACATTGTCATAAAAAAGGTTTAGAGACAGCTGCATGTGTATCTTTCATTTTTCTTTTCTCTTTTTTTCTTCCACATGTCTTCTTCTTTTTTACTTTCCTTCTTCTTTCGTTCTTTATTTCAGTAATCATCCTCCTCCCCTAAACAGCTAGTGCCCTCTCCATCACTCACTCTTTCTATTTTATCTTCTTTTTTCAAGTACAAAACACTCAATATCCTCTCTACCAAATTGGTTTTGATTGGATGACCCACATTTTTACATGTTATCGAGACCAAAAATAGTTTTCTAGGCCTAAGTCCCTGCACATCCCCCTAATTCAAAAATAAGGGAATAAGGACAATTGCATGACATAAAAAAGATCATAAGTGATTGAGAGTGTTGAAATAGGTTCACATTGAAAAGTAGGATAGGACTTGGCACAACCAAGTAGCTTTGAGTTGGATGTCTCACATTTCTACAACTTAAATTTCTCAAATGTATCAAAAACTATGTGGAACAAAGTATAGCTTAAGGCCCTAAGGAAGAATTCAAATGGAGTACTTAATTGGTTCCTAGGGAATTTTTGCATTGACATGATATTACCATGTAATCCCAGCCATGCTTCTCAGCAAATTCCATCGCAGCTTCCTCACTGTTAAAACTAAGTCCGGCATCTCCCACATTGGCATATGGATCCCCCGTAGAAGTCCACCCCATCAATGGATTTTCCCACCTGAAGGGTGCAAGATACAACATACAAAATAAACAACATGTCAATAAATATTTTATGCAAATTCAAAGGAATTTAATAAATCATCTCAGAAAACTAAATGTGATTGTGGGAACATGAATGCAAGCAATATCATCAATTAATCCTCCCAAAAAGAAAAATTAATGAAACGCACTTTTGAGTTGACATAAAATTGATTTTCCATATTCCAAGTTTTCCAGATCCCTGCTGAGTTGCAGTTCGAGCTGGTGAATAAATTATAACCTGCCACGTAAAAGATTTTAATGTTTTCTCGTGAGCAATGTGAAAGACAACTAAGTTAATTTAAAATAAAATATGAGAAAAATTAAAAATGCCACTCATGAAATTTCACATACGTAAATAACAATAATCATGTTTTAACATTCAATTCACTCTTTTGAAATAAACATTTTATCCATGTGAAGATGCAATAGAGAGATTTTGTCTCGTGAAACAAATGAAAGTGTAGTTAAAGTTTACCACACCAATTAATGAGGAGCGAAAACTCTTCTCAGTTCTGAAGCATAACATTCTGATGCATAAATAGCGAAGTTTATCTTAAATTAACATGGGTATTTGCACCATGGAATTTGGAAATAGTACAATCTTTATGAGATAAAATATTACAACTGGAAAACAATTCAGTTTTCGCTAAGATAGTTCACAGTACTGCAGACATCGAAAAATGACATTCTTTATGTTTAAAAGATATCAGGCGCTTGAAGTTAGCTCACTTTCTTTCTCAATACAAATCTTTTGTAATCGAAGATATGCAATGCTTTAACCATATAAACACGGTAGCTGATAAGGGTTTAGTAGATGTGAAACATAGGACTTTTCAAAATAGAAGTAAGACGAACACCTACCTAAAAATTAAACTGTTTGTAGAGCCTACAGCTTCAACTTCTTAGCTTAATGAATCAAATTTGAAACAATAAAGAAAAATCTCTGTGCAACAAAACTAGGGACAATAGAATGAATACCTGACTCCTTCCTCGACAATGGAGGCTAAAAAGGTGATCACATTTCACATGAAACATTTCCATTTAATTAAAAAACTCACGAAAAAGCACATCCTTCCTCGACAGCGGAGTTTGAAGATAAAATCAAATGTCAAGGTTGTCAAAAAAAACTCAGTTGAAATATCATCGTTTTTGCAATGGATTAGCGGAAAGGTGCTAGTTTCGCAGGATAAAGGACTCCAGAACAAAGAAGGTGAGATTCATGTGGTGACGGACTCCAAAATGGCGTGCGGTACCTTTCGGCGGAGGTGCTCCGCAGGGATGCCAGAGACAATACCGATCTCGCCAGGCTTGGCCTCGACGAGGGCGTCAGAAGAGAGACCCCGAGCGCGGTGGAGGACGGCGGAGGCTAGACGATTGCTGTGGAGAGAGGTTAAGAACCGGCGATGCGTGGCGAATGCCATCTCTGGTGATGGCCTGCGGTGGTTTCGCCTTCGCCCCTCTTTCCTTCTCCTTCGAAGTATTCGGTGGACCGGTGGAACGGAAGGTCTACTTTTTTAATATGGAGAGAAATAGCCAAATATGATAGAAATTTATTTTCGTGTATAAGAAGATTTTTAAAATAGTTGAAGTTATATTAATTTAAAACAGGCTCATACTCTGATAATTACATGTATTAAACCTCCTTTACCTAGTTATGTTGCTACGGTGGACCTTATCAAGAATTACGAACAAAGAAATAAAATTACAGGACAAAATTTCACGCAGGAACTTGCTTTGTATGTGAACAGAGGAAGTGGACGTGGAGCACTTAACGCTGCCGATAACCACTGATATCTGTGGAGAAATCTCCGTTCAAGAATGAAAACAAGTAGCTAGTGAAATATTTGACATTTGAATCTGTCCGTGTCGACTGAAAACGACTAAAATTAAAATAATAAAATTAAAATTTCACATTTTCCTTTCGTATTAATTAAAAACGAGTTCTTTTTTATGTTGCCGGGGGGAAGGGGGGGGGTCATATGCACGATCAATGACATCTAATTTTTTAAAAATTAATTTTAAGCAACCGAAGTGACTTATTTTATAAATAATTTTATATCAGTATGAGAATTACAAAGCATACCATCGACAATCGTTCGTTAATCTACGACAACCGACAACCGCCCACCCACAGCGAGAAACCCCCTCCCCTCTTTTCTTTGGTAACGAAGAAAATCCCTTCTTTGCCGATGACCACCTATCTTCTTCCACCTCGAAATTCTCTTCACAATTTGTCGTCGTCTTAAATATTGTCGTAAGTTCGTAGTTTAATGCCCAAACCGGCCTCGTAGCCCGCCTTCGTTTTTTGCTTCTACTGTATAAAAAAATAAAAAATTGGTTTAAATAACTAAATAAAATGTCTACAATCCGCGCAAGAAAGGCTCTTGCACAAAGAAATCTTATCACAAATTGCAAAACATCAATATACCAAAAAATAGAAATTAGTTGATTATTTTTGAAAATTAAATATCTAGAAGACCAGACCAAATTTCTAAGAAATTATAAAATGAACTCGTAATCAATAGGCGACTGATTAATTTAACAATGTCAACCGTTCAAATTACATAAGAGTATCATACTTTATTGAAATGAAGTCGGTGTAAAATTAAAATAAATGGTGCAAATTAAGAAAGAAAATCTAACAATCAACATTTCAAATATATATAATAAATTATATACGTACTAAATAAATATAATGATTTCGATTCTAATTCAGTAAACTATATTAAAAAATATTAATGTGCTATAGCAAATTTGATTGTAATCATCCATTTGATAAGGTAAGATACATAATAACATCAGTGCAACTCTATCAACTTCATATAAATATCCTTCTAACCAACTTTAAATTATAATTGCTTAATATTATTAAATCGTGTATCATACGTACACCTTTCTTAACTTACACCAGTAACTCAATTCAATTAAACTGGTTTGAACAATTCTAGAAACAAAGAATTAAATCGAACCAGAAGTAAACAATAGAAGATGATTCAATTCGATTTTATTATTTTAAAAGCGTATATGGTTCCCGAGAAGTGATCCGCGAATTGATGTGCCAAATACCAGTCAAGACCAGATCTCCGCTGGTAACCAACTAACCATGAAGAAATCCTCTCTCCTCTCCGACCTCATCTTCTTCCTCATGGGCGCCTTCTCCGTCGCCTTACTCTGGTTCTTCTACTCCGTCGTCTCCTCAACCCCCTCCTCTTTCTTCAACTCAACCACCGGCACCGACAACTCAAGAACCACCGGCACCGACAACTCAAGTACCACCTCCACCTTCTACTACGACCCAGACCTCACCTACACCATCACAACTCCTCTCCACGACTGGGATTCCAAGCGGCAGCAGTGGCTCGATCGCAACCCTTCCTACAAGCCCACATCCGACTCCACCGTTCTCCTCATCTCCGGTTCCCAATCCGCCGCATGCTCCAACCCCATCGGCGACCATCTCCTCCTCCGCCTGTTCAAGAACAAGGCCGACTACTGCCGGATTCACGGCCACGGCTTCTTCTACAACAACCTTCTGTTCCATCCCAAAATGCACGAGTACTGGAGCAAGATCCCTACCGTCCGGTCCGTCATGGTTGCACACCCGGAGGCGGAGTGGATCTGGTGGATCGACGCCGACGCCGCCATTACCGACATGGACTTCAAGCTCCCCCTCGAAAAGTACAGAAACCACAACCTCGTCGTCCACGGATGGCACGACGAAGTCTTCGTCAGGAAAAGCTGGACGGGACTTAACGCCGGGGTCTTCCTCATCAGGAACTGCCAGTGGTCCCTGGATTTCATGGCAGAGTGGGCCAAAATGGGTCCTCAAACACCAGACTATGTCCAATGGGGGAAAATCCAGAAGGCCCTGATAAAGAACAAGCTCTACCCGGAATCCGACGACCAGTCGGGCCTGGTGTATCTGCTACTGAAGGAGGGGAGCAAGTGGAGGGACAAGATCTACCTGGAGAACGACTACCACCTCAATGGGTATTGGGTAAAAATACTGGCGAAGCTGGAAAACATCAGCAAGGAAGAAACGGAGCTGGAGAAGAGAAGGGAGGAGCTGAGACGGAGGCACGCGGAAGTGGTGAGAACAAAGGTAGCGGAGAGCCGGGGGTCCAGGCCGTTCGTGACGCATTTCACCGGGTGCGAGCCTTGCTCCGGGAAGCACAACGCGATATACCCTGGGGAGAAGTGCTGGGATGGGATGAGACGAACTCTCGACTTCGCCGACGATCAGGTTCTGAGGTACTACGGGTTCAGACATGTCGGGCCAAGCAAGGCGGCGGAGGTTCGGCCGGTGCCGTTCGATTATCCGGTGAACAAGGACACCTGAGACCAGCGATCGGACTACATGACAGAACCATACTTGATGGTATTATTGTAATATCATGGGGAAGAAGAGGGTTTGCTTGGAAATCTAGGACAGCATGGACCAAGTAAAAAGTGGAGAAAGCAAAAACACAAGTCTGGTGAAAAGTTCTGCAATTATGTTTTATTTTTATTCAATGGTAAACACTTTTGGTAATTACCGTAGTATCTTACCAATGGTGGAATAATATAATTGGAGTTACCGCTTCACAGTTAAGTAAGAGTTCTTAGGGAGATTAAGTATTAAATCAACAATAAAGCAAAGGTTTAAGTTTGTAGTTTTTTTTTTTTTTTTTTTTCTGATGGCAGGACTATATTAAGTGCTATTAATAATGTAATTATCTTAAATCCATACCATATACACACCTCCCATCAGTTTAGGCAGTTTCAAAACTTCTCACCTTGGAGGTGAATTAACGTTGAGACAAAAAAATATGGAATTTGTTAACGATACATCTCTCGTACTAATTGGTTCTAGGATAACAACTTTCAAAAGCTAAGTTAACTATTGAAGAAACTGCATTTGTAATTCGTTCTATACTTGAAAAAGCTAGAAGTTTCTCCAAGTAGTTTAGTTTATAAACCTTGTTTGGATCTACCACAAACTTTTGAAACTTCTTTTAATAACTGAAACTTAAAGGGTCATCCAAACAGACCTTAAAGTGGTTTAATAGAATCTAATTCTGATATTGCTCTAGTCGGTGGCTTCTAATGGAGAGCCGACCAACCAGGCTCAAAGTATGTTTTCCTTTCTTCTTTCCCCAATTTTAATGGAGTTCTTTCTTTCTTCCTCTCTATCCCACTCGTCTCTCTAACTAACTCCTACCCCATTTCACTTGCGGCCACTTCTCTTTCACCACCACATTCATTTCAAACACAGAACTGGTAGTTGAACTACGGAGTTTTATTGGAAAAAGCAGAAAAACCTAGCAACAAGCAGAACACAGAAACAGATGCATTCAACCAGTTCAGTAAACGATCGCAAGGACAGAAAAAGATTCATAGAAACACTGAAAATGACCGGATGAACCAATCTCAAAAGCATAGAAATTGGAAGATGAAACAAAAACGATTCAGCATGCGGGAAAAGATGGAGAAACACGACGGAATCACGTAGGGCGAATACCAACGCTTTCGCGAGAGGGAAGCGGAGAAACACGACGCTACACGGAGGTGAACGGAGAACAGAGGATGGTTTCGCACTTTTCCGAAGGGGAGAGGCGGAGGAATCGTTGGTATTTATACCGAGTGAACTTTAGAATTACCTTTTTTCATCCTATCTTTATTTTCTTTCTAAACTTTCTTTTTTCTTTCATTTTTCAGTTTTTTGGAACCACACCGACCCACACCCCCTAAATATGAATATATGCTTAAGGCCAGTACAATAATATCGTCAATATAAAAATGATTGAAGGAGAGTACCGTAAGAGATAAATAAATAATGAATAAGAGTTGCATCGATTGCTTTAAAATAATAATAAAAATATCTTAACATCTTTTTGTGCATTTAAAATTTAAATTTTATAGAATTTAAATCTAATTAAATGAATTCTCACACTCACCCTCCCTCACGTTCGCACTCATGCTCACCACTTGCCCTCGTACTTGTCCTCACGAAAACCTCCTATGCGTAGCATTATTGGAACCTCTTCACGTTAAAATCAATTTTGCCTAAAGTCATCGTTGTCGCCTAAAACCTCTATTGTCGTTCGAAGTTGTCGTTGTCACCTGTTGTTACCCGTTGTCTATAGGTATGTTATGTTTTGGCCTACAAATAATTTGTCATGTATGCTATATTTTGGGCAAATTTCCCTACCTTATTCATATGTATATGGGTTGGTTGATATTGTTATGGTTGTTATGGTAGTTGACGTCGTTGTATAATTATGTAAGAACAACAACATACAATTAATGAACAATTTTTGCAAGCCTTCTATGCAAGAAAAAATGTCCTTTGCTGATTTTGTCTAACTGAGAGGATCTCACATGCTCTCTAACTGAGAGAAGACATCAGTCCAAGATCTCTAAATTTCTAAAAGCTCATTCTTTGTAATTTCAATATCTTGCAACTATATCTTTAAATTTCTGTTTATTCCAGCATCTGAGGTGATTCTTTAAGGTTGAAAGTTTCCTACTATAGATGGGACACCAAATATAAATATTGTTCTAGTCTTCTAAATAACAAAGACTTTTGTCTTAAAATCATCATGTATGATCTACATTCTTTGGAAGGAAAAAGTAGTAGCTTCGGTCCAGTGTTCATTTGTAAGTGATAATAACAATTTCTCTAATTAATCATGTATGCTATGTGGTTAAATTGAAATTTATCTAAAAATCCATTGAGTGTATTCAAATAAGTTAGATTAGAACCTTTAAAAAGAAGTTAAACAAATTTTCTTAAGTCACGTTTATAATACTATTTTTTGTTTGAGGGTTTCCTATAAACGTGTTAGATAAAATAATTTATAATATTATTTTTTTCCTTTGTGTTATAAGTTTCAAAAGTCAATATGTTCAATAAATGTACATTAATTATAAGAATCAATTAAACCTTTGTAAAACATCACGTATAAGATTTGACTAATCTTTTGTGTAGAACTCCTATAAATTTTATTTTACATGACTTGTGTAGTATGTCAAATGATTAATTGTTTTAATTTATTTTTATTTTTACAATTCTCTTATATGATTTTGACAAAAATGTAAATATAATGGTATTTGCAAATGCATATGGATATTTTTATTATTGTTGTTATTCTATATATTTTATTGTAGTTGTTTAAACCGTGCTTGTGTAGAAAATAAGTATTTTTGATAGGAAAATGACAGGTGGAGGTAGAAGTTACATTAATTGGAATGTTGAAGTAGATGCATATTTCTTAGATATTTTAGTAGAAGTATTAAATGAAGGAAATAAGAAAACTCATGATGGAAAAATCAAAGGTAACACTTAGATGAATCAATTGAAAAATATAATACTAAAAGAAATATAGGGATGAAGTAATTGAAAAATACAATACTAAAAGAAACACAGGTATCACAAGGAAGAATGCAGAAATTCGTTTAAAAACTTGACAACTAATATATCAGAATTACTTCAAAATTGCCAACCAGAGTGGATGGGGTTGGAATTTCATCCAATGCTACACTAATATTGATGATGAGATTTGGAAGGAGTTCGTTAAGGTTAGTTTTTTAATCACTTATAAAATATTATAATCTTTATCTTTTTTCATGTTGACTACAATTTTCTTTTTATAAGCACATCTAAAGTATGAAAGTTACAAAGGCAAACAATGCTTGATATTTGAGCAATTGCAACAAATATTTGAAGTTAGTATGGTCATTGGGAATATGGCTAAATAAGGTGATGAAGTAAAGGTTATACCAAACACATAGGATGTGGAAATGGACACTTTAAATACCACTTAAGAAACAATAGACATGGATTCTGATTTACCTACTTCATCAGGAGAAAGTTCAAGGGTGACAATTGAGAAAAGGAAGAGACGAGCAAGACCTCATGTAGTGTCCCATCAAATCATAGCAGATTCATTTAAAGATACATTAAAAGCCATTATGCATATGTGTGAAACAGATCAACAATGTCAAGCTACATGAAACGAATAATTTAAAGAGTTAGTTGATGCATACAAAAAATTAGTTGACATACAAAAAAAGTTGGTTGAAGTACAAAGTAGGTTGGTTGATATTAAAGAAAAGACTGAAAATTATTTAAATCATGCTGTTGAAACGTTACTTCAGATTGAAGGTCTTTTTACAGAAGAACAATATGAAACTATAGAGCTATTCCAAAAGTCAGAATTCTGTAAAATGCTCTTAAGTTTACCAACAAAAATGTGTTATGGATGATTGAGGTTTAGGAAGTGAGCATATGGTTACAATAGACGAAATGTTTGTTTTGTACATGAATTCACTTTCTTTCCAATCTTGAACTTCTTGAGTTATGAAGTGTTTTTGTGAATGTAATCTTTTATGGATGAAATCTTTTTATGGAAGGTCATATATGGATGAAATGTAAAATGGATATTATATATTGAAATGTGAAATGACTTATCATTATGAAATGTAAAATACTTTTTATTAGTTGAAACATCGAATGTCTTTTATTTTCTTAGAAATGTGAAATGTCTTTTATATATTGAAATGTAAAATAATAAATTTGTAATATTCTTGTTATCTTGTAGGTGAGGATGAATCTTAGTGACATATTTACTACTACAGTTGATAATGTAATTTCATTCCTACTAGATGAATAAGAGGTGGCTAAAAGAAGGCAACTATGTATATTTACATCATGGACAATTTTAGCAAAAATGACAAGTACGTCACCATTATTATACAATAACACAAGTCGTATATATAGTAAAGAAGGTGTAGATTACATCAAGAGATTACTAGATCATTCTCAACCTCATCAAGCTTACAATTGTCATAAAATTTACAGAATGAGTCAAAGTATGTTTAAAAGTTTTTGTAATTTAATAAGAAATGGAGTTATTATTGATACCAACAACATTAGTATAGAGGAGAAATTTGTCATGTTCCTTATCACAATAGGGCAAAATCAAATGTATGAAGTAATAGTTGAGTGATTTAGTCGTTCAAGTTGGAGTGTTAGCAAATACTTTAATGAAGTATTAAATGCTATAATACGTCTACATCATGTATTTATAGCAAGACCTTCATCTTCAACACTAAGTCGAATTGCAGATGAGGTAAATGTTTATTCTTAGTTTAAGGTATGTATTCACTTTTGTAATATCCTTTTTTTTACATTATTTAAAATAAGATTAAATGATGTTTAATGTGCACTAACATGATTGCATTGAAGCTATTGATGGTACTCATATCAAATCAACTATGTTTGAACAAGAAACAGCTAGATTTAGAAATAGGAAAGGTGAATTGTCTCAAAATGTGATGGCAACATATAATTTTGATATGAGATTTACATATATTTTAGCTGGTTGGGAAGGATCAACAATTGATGCTTGTATCCTATAAGATGCAATTACTAAACCTAATGGTTTCCGAGTTCCTCTAGGTAAATGCAATTAGTATATTTTCAAGTAATAAGTACATTATCATACTAATTTCTATTCTTATATAGGTAAGTTTTACTTGGTAGATGCGGGATATCTCAATTGACCAAAGTATATTTGCCTATTTCGAGGCATACACTATCACTTATCTGATTATGTTAATGACAAACTTCTTAGTAATGCTGTAGAAAATTTTAATTATAGGCATTCACAACTAAGAATAGTCATTGAGCGTACATTTGGAGTTGTGAAACATCATTTTTCAATCTTACGAGGTCAAATGTAATATCCATATAAAACATAAGTGAAGATTGTGATTGCATGTTTTTTACTTCACAATTTCATTCGAATGGCTGATAAAGAAGATTTACTTGAAGATTTGCAAGATAAGTTAGAAGAATTAAATATTATTGATGATATACAACCAAGTGAAGAGGTACATATAAATGGACATTCACAAGTTGGAACAAATCAAGAAAAAGGAAAAGAAGTAACTGATAAGATGCGTGAAAATATGATAATGACAATGTAGGATGAAAGGACTATTTAAGTCTATTTATATTATACCTTTGGATTATTTATTATATTGATGTTGTAATAAGTAGAATGTTTTGTATCTTTAGACTAGTCTTTACATTCATGTTGTAATACTTTGTATCTTTAGACTAAAAAATTAATTAAATTAAGTAATTTTATTTAATTAAATACTTATAATATAATAATAATATTATTTGTTTAACTGAAGTTTTAGATTAATGTATCAATTACACAATTTTAGGTAGTATTTACAATTTATTTCATTACTTTTTTAATTTATGAACATTCTAATGTGCACTAAACCCTTATGCGAATTCTAACTTTTTGAACTTCACGTAGGTACACTAAACCCTTATACGAATTCTGACATTCCAAACATTCCATTTCCTTTACGTCTAAACTTTCTAGTGTACACTAACAGGCCCCTAACAGAATTTGACAGAAAGAATTTGAAATTTAGGTGTTTGTGCACATTCCGAAATTTGATGAAAATTAAAATTTAGGTATTTGTGCACATGACAAAATTGAACAGAATTAATTTTTAATGAAGTAACGAATTAAAATAATTAGTGAAAATGTAATTAACCAATGAATAAGTTAAAAGGACAAGATTAAGTTAATTAAACGAAATTATAACTTAGATAAAACATAAAAATATCTAAGTTAAAAGAAAAAATTAAATTGAATTGTAACTTTTATGTATAGGAATATTAAAGTTAAAAAAAGGTTTTTGAATGAAGTTACAACTTAGATAAAAAATTTAAGAATATCTAAGTTGAAATACATCTCAATTAAATGGTTACTTAGAGAAATCTTACAAATAGGACTACAACAATGACATGTTGAACTCAAAAAATAACTATTATATTTAAGATATTTTGAAAAATCTAAAAGTATTTTAAGAAAATGTTAATTTTAGTACTTATAGTAATTTTTCCTATATTTGAAAATGGCATACCGAGTTTGTATAACATTTTGCCCCATTTAAATTACGTTGTTTTATTTTATTTTTTTTACTTTTAATTTTAGCATTATTTTCTTTATAAATCATATATTTAATCTTGTTAATTGATATATCAAAATTAAATTTGATATGTTATTTTGAGTATTCATAATAAAAATACCATGAATGTCTACAAAAAAATGAATTTAAGTATTTTTATAATTGGAAAAAAAATGTCAATGTAGATATTCACATCTTTTGATATGAGTATTAAATTAAAAATAACCTATCAAATTTATTTTCAAAATGTTGTCTTACCCTTTAATGAATTATAATGTTACATCTTAAGTCGTCACTTTTGATTTTATGAAAATCTATTTTCATTGTAGATAATCATAACAATTTTATAATAAGTGTGTAAAATAATATATTAAATTTGATCTATATATATCATTTATTAAAACTAGATATGCATATTTAACTCCCTATTTAATTAAAATTAGGTGAAATTTACAAATGAAGCTAAAAAGAAAAAAATAGGTTAAAAAAATATAATAATAATATTAATATATATATATATATATATATATATATATAGGAGGTGTTATAGGTTGGTTAGATCGAAATTAAAATAATAATAAAAAATCTCTTTCACTCGATTCAACCAAATCCTTAAAATAAATAAATAAAATATTTGAAAAATTAAATTCCAACCTTTTAAGTCGAGAATTTATTTTTTCAAACTTTACACCTGATTAGAATTCAATTACTCTATAGATGCATGAATGAGGAAAGGAGAATCAATTAATTTAAGTGAGAGGGAAACAAAGAGTCACTTGGTTAGAAATAGCGAATAGATTTAAAATTGCAATATTATAATGGAGTTAATTGGTAATGAATAGGAATAGATGAAAAGAAAAGATTCATGTGGTCGATTCACACAGGTGATTGCAATTGCCGGATAGTTGTTATATATGCTTGATAGCCAGTTTATGTACCTTAACAATGAATGTGATAGACAAGCTTGAACAAATGTGTCTCAGTTTCGATTTGGATGTTCCATGATCTTCCGCAACACTACTGTTCTTGCTCTATGAGCATCCCGACTGCACCGATCAGCCTGCACGCCCAAATCACGGACGCTCCTCATAAACGCATCAAGCTTCACCTGGAGCTCCTCAACCCCAATCCTCAGTGCTGCCTCATCACCTCGAAGGGAAAAATCAGCGTTTGATAGCAGCGATTCAAGGTGGATCCGCAAGTTGTCCACCAGAACCTTGATATTGTCAAGGTCAGATTTCACAAGATACGTATGAAATTGCATTTCACGGACAAGTGCCGCTTGGTCATTCAGTGTCTTCTCATAGGCCTTCCAGAGGGAATCGATCCACTTCCCCATGGATCCCAATGGCACTGAAGCAGCAGCAGCCAATCCTGCCGCCACAGGTGGGGCTGCCAATGCAGCAGCTACCACCGAGCAGATCAAGATGGCTGCAACAGAAGACACAAAAATTACACTAGAAATCTTCCTCCAAGACTTAACCGATTTCATCTTCTTATCAAGCCTTTTCCTCTGACGCTCCAGCTTCTTCAACATCACCAGCTGCTGAGTTCGAACAGACTCGAATGTTTGAAAGAACTCGTCGTTGAAAGGATCGTCTGCCTCCCTGAAGCTCCTGATCTCATCCAATGTTTTCCGGTATTTCCTCTCACACTCCACAACATCTAAATTTGCCTCCACCTCCTGCTCTTCCCGAAAGTACTGTAAGGCTGATTGAGCAATCACAATGCGATCCCTAACCTTATTCAGGCACCTTTCCAACACAGAACAAAAGTCCATGGTCTGCTTGCTGTTGTCGAAGTAATCCTGGACCAACGCAAAGAGTTCACTATTGTTCCATATATCCTCCTTGCTCCGAAGGATGACCTTCACAACCTCCTGGTTCGTGTCAAGTAAACAACCAGTGACATCCTTGATGGAGTCAAACGAAAGGGCATGGATGTTGAGCTGGAGATCATCGGCAATGCTGGAGATAGCCTGGGACATCCGCTGCCGGAGACTAGCATCGAAGGACTGGATGTCGGGGTCGGCCCGGCAGGCCTCCTGGTACGAAATCATGCCCGCCTCGCCCTGGATTGCGGCGGCGGCCGACCCATTAGTAGATGTGCCGTTCACAACAACGACCTGGGGCGATCTGGATCCCCCACAAGTCTTGCTCAATTGGCACCCCATGCCCAACAAAACTCAGAAGAAAGTAGAAAAAGATTCCGTTCTTTAAGCCGAACTAGAGCTAATAAAACACCAAAACTCAACGGGAACAAGACTCTTCAGGCTACAACTCGGATTTGGGTGGGAACTGGGCGCGGAACCACCGCCTACACAGATCCAAACTAAGAATACCCAATTCAGAAAAGAAGATGGGCAACCGGAATATACCGCAAAGACGAGATCTTGGAGCCCCGGTGGGGCGTTGTAAAAAGAGACCCAACCAACCAGAGCAACGCCGGCGGCCGTGGCAGAGAACAGAATGGATGCTTTATTAGGGTGGAGGGTGGGAAGTATGAATCACAGAGAGAAACTTCGTAGTCTGACCTCGTCGTACCGGTGACCTCATCGAGAAAACCTTTGAAGTCAACGAGTGCGAAAATGGTAGGTTCTTTCATTTTTTAGCATCAGTATTTTACTTCATTTGATTCGACATTGTATTTTTGATTTTTTTGAACATCACAAGCACGTGATTATTGTGTGTTGTTCTCCGTCTCTCTGCACATCTCACATGAAAACCATTCATCGTTACCCTTTCGGAACATGAGCAGATGACCACTTGGTGTGGTTGAGGAGTCTTCGGCATTTATCTATTTTTTCTGCTAACTTATAAAATTTAGTGTGAAAAATAATTCCGAAATGTAACTTAAACATATACTTGAAATCGAATATCTTCCATGCCCTATTTATCATTTATCACATATGATGACCTGGGCTTGGAATCTGACCTTATGGGCTTTCTTTCCTAATGGGCCCGCAATGACCTCTTACGTGATTTCAAAAAGTACCTGCACCACTCTTTCCCTTCCAATTGTTTTGCCTAAGTCGATGATCTTGATAAAATGATAATAATGAACGACATATACTGTTATCTTCGATAATTATACATTTTCAATAGATAAAATATCAATGCAAGCAATACGACTACTTCTGGAATCCAACTTGGTTCATGTGTGTGTATCTATCTATCTATATATACATATATATATATATATATATATCCACGGAGGACTTCGTGTGGATAAGGATTGCGCCTGCTGGTACAGTAGTTTCTTCTTTTCTCTTCTTTTCTTCTTTCTTCTTCTTCCCTTTTTGGTTTTTCCCTCCTCTCTCCTCCCCTTCAGAGAGAGACCCCACTACTTGGAAATGCTTGCTGCTTCACTTCTGTCAAAAGAAAGTCCCACGGCACCCAAATAAAGGAAGAATGCGTCGCTTGGATCCAGTAAAGAAAGAACCAGGGTGACTCGTCGTGAATGATGATGACGATGGGATTAATTTGAGGCGGAGCAGGAAGAAGAGAGAATACATGCACAGAAGATAAAGGGGACTGCTAATGATGGGTTGCACAAGTACAACACTGATTTCAATACAGGAGATGTACATGATACAGCAGGAACGAAACAACCACAGCCTTTCTTCTCCGTTAGCCTACAGCTAGAAATAAGCTTGAATTGGTTCACGAGTCAAAACCAGTAGAAGCTAAACCAGTCGAACGTATTCATTTGATCGGCGCTGTACCCGTCCATGAGGCCGAGCTCCTCACCGTTAAGCCCTAGCTGATCGGCGTGCAAGATGTTCGTTTCCATGGAGTAGGTCAATGTGCTTGGGCTGCTGCTGGGCTCGCCGGAACCACCGTCGCCAACACCGCCGGAGGGGCTGTTCAAGAGGCTGGAGAGGTTTCTTTTCTCCTTCTCGGCTTCCATGAGCTGCTGTTTGAGGTTCAGGACCTGGAAGAAGAGGAAAAACTACAGCTCTCAGGCCTTTCTTCGCTATACAAGAATGCGAAGGTCAACAGTGCAAAAAAAAAAAAACTGTTGAAATTAAATGAAAATAATTGATAAAACGAGGTACTCTAATTATTCTTCTGCTTCATCATTGATTATTATAAATAGGGGAAGAAAACTGAAATTTAAATTTAGATAAAAAATCGTTACTATCAGAAAATACAAACTATTTTCATTAAAATTGACCTAGTTAGCACCTTATTTGATTACGATGCCGGGTGGAGCACATGTATAATTAAACTGATCAGGGAGGAAGAAGAAGAAGAAGAAGAGGAGGACCTCAGTTTGGAGGTGGCACTTCTCGATCACAGCGGTCTCATGCATGGACTTGAGGTTGTCGTACTCCTGCTGGAGTTGCTTGCTCTTCCACTTGGCCCGCCGGTTCTGGAACCAGACGGCCACCTGCTTGGGTTCGAGCCCGGCCTCCGTGGCCAGGTGGATCTTCCTTCCCGTCTCCAGCTTCCTCTCATTCCAGAAGCTCTTCTCCAAGAACTTCACCTGCTCCTCGCTCAGCCGTCTCTTCTTCCCTCCGTCTCCCTCTCCCCTCGCCCTCCTCCTCCTCCTCCTCCTCCCGCCGCCGCCCGCCACCTTCTTCTCCTGCCCGCCTGCACATGTCCATGCATGCAACCATGCTGACATTAATCTAGCCAGCTAAGATACCTTTCTTAACTCTACCAAGTGTGTATGTATGCATGGCTGGTGGTCAGGATGGGCTCACTCACCTTCGGGAGAAGAGAGTACCGACGTCGACATGTTCTTCTCCTCTTCCACTTGCTGGTACATGTTGAATGCCGCCTGCCTGCCAGCTACCACAGCTGACACTCGTAGCTGTTGCAGTTGTTTGCTGTTGTTGTTCTTCTCGATGAGGGTAGTACTGGTTGGGGGTAAGGAAGGGCCGTGGGGCGGCGTGGGTGTCCTGATCTGATCGATCGACAAAAGAAGAAGCGATGGCGAGAGGCAGAACAGCCGATGGCGTACCTGGGGAGCTGTGCGAGTACTGCTTGGTCTCGGGGGTCCGTATTTATAGTGCGACAGCTTTTCATTCGATAGTAGTTATTTAAGTTGCATGTCTAATCCACGGGATTTAGAAGGTAATATTAGTGCTGATAGCTTTTTTATTATTTATGATAACATTAAATAGATTAATAAATCTCAGCTGAAAAAACTTAAATTAAAATAAAGAGTAAAAGAAAGAAAAGGAATTTAGACAAAAGACAAATTTTAAAGGGAAGCAGATAACGGATACACAACTTTATCTACTTAATTTTCTTCTCCATCCTTAATTGTATCCACCCATTTATTAATATTTTCAACAAACGAATTGTTAAGTGAAGCAGCATTCCAACATTAGTGCCATTGGATTTTTTTCACTTTGTTGATTCAAATTTACATAAGTTTGACGTCTAATATTATTTACGTTAGATACATATCTGTAAGGTTACAATTGCACCGAAAGAATAACTGTGTGGTATCAAGAGGAATAATATTTGCACCATTTATCAAAATTTTAGTGTAAATATAAGAATCATTATCATAAAAAACAGTTGCATAACAAGAGGTTAATTCTTGCAGTCGTAATTAACAAGATTTTTTTTACTTACTTCAGTATTCAATCCGTCCTGTTGAATGTAAAAATTATAATATTAAAAATATTTTTTTTTTCTTTCTTACATTCCATGCAGTGAAATCATTCTCCCACGTTCTTCAAATTATCTCTCCCTTCCTAATTTATCTCGATCTCTCTGATTTTAAATTGATGGTATATATTTTTTGTTTGCATAGACATTGGCAGTCTTTAAAATTTATTGGTATTTTTTGTTTAGTAAGAATAATAATACCCGTAACGTCTATTGAAATTTAAATGCCAATATTGAACACAAAAAACCGCCATGCATTATCAAAAACAATTAAATATGTATTGCCATTTGCCATGAGCTAGAATGATAATAACGTCGATGATGAATGGAGTCTTGGCAACGAGAAGACAATTTTTAAACGCAATACATTTTTTTCATTAAATTGAATTAGAACAATAATTGTGTGATTCTACTGTTGGTTAGTTAATAATCCACAATTAACACATAATTTAAAAAAAAAGAAAGAAACTCTCGTTGTGGGTACTTGGTTATCTTAATGAGATTTCTCTTTCACAATTATGCAATTTATAACCTACATGATATCTACAGCATTAATCGTGGGTATTTCGGTACAAAATTTAAACGAGAGTTTTTTCTCAAAAAATTTATATATATATATATTCCACCCTCATATACAAAGAGAATCCTACATTAAACTACGTACCTTAATTGCACAGAGTACATTAAGTTGGATGTAGTGATCAAATATTGGCTAAGAGTATTAGACTTTAACGTCAAATTAAAGAGAATCCTACATGTACCTGTGCATAGATGTTAGGAGAACCGCATAAAAGTAAAGCTAAGGCTAAGTGGAACACAATGCAATAATGTTATAATTAGACATCTGAATACATAGTATACCTCAAATTCACCTTTCTAACTAACGATATCAGTTTATTTTTTCCTCATTGATCGATCGCTTGCATCAACTTGATTAGCTTTCATCGATTAACCTAATCCAACTTAATTCTTTATAAACTACACAGGCGGTGGCTTTTTTCCATTTGTTACTCTTAATTACTCGCTAACCTGTTGTCCACCTTTGTGGTATTGCTTATTTGATGGTTTCATTTTTTATATTATATATATATATATGAAGAGGTTATATAAAAAAAAAATTCTAACTTTAACTTTAATAGATATCATTTAATATTTCAAAAAAGATTAAGTGTGCTATATTTTAATGATTAAATATATTATGTACGACTAAAAACATTTTAATGATAAATATTTGTCTATAAATATCATCTTTGTTATTTTTGTAAATACATAGATTAAAATGATAATTATATGAGTTTTAAATTTAATTTGATATATAAAAATTTCCTTATATATTTAACCTTCTGACTTGATATCTACATGCATGCTGTCTAAAGCAGTTCTGATCATAATACGACAGATTTATAGTTATCTTAGTAACCTTAACTTGACGATGCATTTGTTAAAAATTAAAAGGTTGTTCCATCTGTACATGAACTTGTATGTCATGAAGTAGATTATTTTTATAAATACATGAGTTCTTTTAAAAATTACAGCTCTAATTACCATACGTTGAAAAAAAAACTATAAAATTTCGACAACCACATATATAAAACGATTTTTTTTTTTTTTTTTTTTTTGCAAATTAAAGAGGCATAACATTGTCACTCCAACTGTGTTGTTAAGCCTTAGAAGGGTTGGTAAAGGCAAGATTAACCAACACAAAAGCTGTAGAATTTTTTGAAGGTCAAACAATGGTAGATTAGCTCTAGATATAAAAAAAATGCCGATTCCAGATTGAAGGAAGTTTTGTCAATTTATCTAACAACAACTTGCACGTAAAACTGTTACAATATAATTAGCTCCATGATACAAAAAAAATTGAGATATTTTTCAGGCCAACGTCGCTAAACTAGTTAAGATCATGAATTTAATTGAGGACACACGGCACATGCTGTCTACGTTGGAAGGAATGCCTTCATTTTTTTTTGACATTGATGTATCAAATTTAACTGCAAGTATAAGATGAGATTCGAAGATTCAAGTCGTAGAAATCCCCCCCCCCCCTCCCCGGGTGCGTGCCTTTGCTTCGAAGCAAGATGTGCGATGGGCGGGTGCTGTTCTCCTCTCCTGTCGTTCAATTGAAGGTGGGAGGTTCATGGACCTCATGGCACGTGGCGCCGACCAATCAAAACGATGGTGGTGTTGGAATCCACCGCCCGCCACCTACGACCATGGTGGTGGGTGGTCGTCATCTGCGATGGAACCCGAGGCGGAAGACATATGCTGCAGCTCCCACGCTCGCTCGCTCGCTCTACTTGTCGTTTGTCTCTTTCTGTTTTTGCCTCGGGAACACAATTCCCACCACGAACCGGGCTAAGCCTTGTACGGACGAAGCCTGCCTTTTCCTCTCCCCAGTTTGGACTTGTCTTTGCCTTTCCCCCTCCACCTCTCCTATCCATCCACTCTGTGGGCTCGAGCCCCCGGTCTGTCCATGGACGCATATGCACTCCTCGTCTATGGAGTTGGGATGGACGGTCCGTCGCGATCGATATATCAGCCTGTCCTTAATCCTACGTTGGATTGGAGATACATGGGCTCCTCCTCCTCCTCCTCCTCCTCCTTCCTCTAATTGAATGTGTATACATGGTTCAAATAATGCATACTAGCTAGCTAGTAGCATGCTTGGAGAAGCAAGATGGACGCAACTGCAAAAGTAGGGAGGCCACATGGATGGTCCATTGGTCCTAAAGTACTCGTACAAGTGGCAAAATTCTAAACAGCCTTCAAGAACAGGGCCACCTCATCCACCACGTGCGCTGTCAGATCGTACACCTACGTCAAATCATCCCTCTCACCGCAGCCTCATGTGGTATGTCATCAGCAGTTGCACTTGCATGCAACCCACATATTTTGAACTTCACAACCGTCAAGACCGGTTGTTTACATGCTACGATCTTAAAGACCAAGTACTGCTACAATTGAATGTGCCTGCGATCGATCCTCTTACCACTTTAGTCAAATCCTTATCCGCCACCGATCAATTTTGAAAGCTTTTGGACCCTCGTCACATCCCATCTCTGTCTCCTTTGTATTATTTATAAGCAAATCATGCGCCATCACATTTCAGTTCCATGTGGATCCACTTCAACTCTCGCTTTCTCTCTTTGCATTTGGATGCATGTATTGGAACGGATAAGATAGAGCTCAGTTTAAGATGATAGAATTCGGCGGTGGCAACCAACGGAACCGCAATCTTTGTGCTTTCATCAGGAATTAATTAAAATCACAACACCGGTTTCAACGCTGCAAGGTCTTCTGCGCACTCAGCTTAATGGTTACGTGGAGATGGAGGGTAATTAAAGTCCAGAGCTTCGAGAAATACTCCCCCTCTCGATATCATCCGATGAAAAGAGAAAAGGAAATACAAAATACACCCCCCACTCTAATTCATGGGAATAACAGCACGTGAAATTCAATTAATTAGAGAGCCTTAAGTTTTAATAATAAGTGCTTGCTTATCATCCCTGCATCAGACACCCACTTCTCCTGCTTCCAACCTTGTCACAGCCTCCCACTAACCCATCCAGGATTTAGTTGATTGATTGCCAACAAATCCCTCGATCACCGAACCATCATCATATAAGGATGATCAATAATTCTTTCAGGACAGCCATTAGCCATGTGGGACTCATTTAAAAATCCATGCATCAGAGAGCTGTCATACAAAGGTTGAAGCATCTCTTGTAGATCATTATCTACTAGGTTTAAGGTTCTTCATGGACAACTTGGTAGTTGCTTTTGTTATTGGAAAAATGTTGCGCACTTGCGCAACTTGTTCTGTAGCTTTAATTATCACACGGCTCTCGCTTCTAAATGTGGTCCATGCCACGATAAAGAAAGAAAGCCTACGTCAAAAAAGTCAGATCCACAAGAATATATATATATATATATATATATATATCTAGGGTTAATATCAGCCATTGCCTGTTGCAGCACATCGACTAGCTTGTATATTACAATCATAAATTAATGTGACGAAAGCATAACGAATGATCGGGATTCTTGGCCCAAGTGGGGAAAGTTTTTCTTTTCCAGAAAGCAGAGTGGGAGCAGTGACACGGAACTATGGAGTCTGGTCTCCGGTATTAATTGGTAGCTTGGGACCTCTGAGTCCGATCGGTTCAGCAAAGCTGAGAGCAGAAACCAACATCTAAAGTAGGGTGGGGGGTCCTCCCCTCTCAGATGAAGCTTGTGGCATTTTATAATCCTATATGCACTGTAGTTCTTGACCGTGGCTAATTGAGTAGACATTATCAAGATTTCCACTGCACATCAACGCATGCATGAAGGATGTAGTGGCCCGGCCTGGTGATCGATTCTATGGGCGACTAAACCTCTAATGTATGTATGTATGTATGTAATGCAACACACTAGACCAGAAAGTGTTGTATCAAAATAATTCTTCCTGTCCATCTCCCAATCTGAGGTGCCTAAAGATGTCTAAATACATTATAAATATTCACTGGCCTTCCAGGCGTTTCCTAGAATAGGGGGATCAACTACTTTTCAAATGGAGCGTTATAAATTAACAGTGCATGCTTATAATATGCTAGTGCAGAAGAAGGGCCTCCATGCTCGACTGGACCACAAACAAAGGGCACTCCTTCGCGTTCGACATTAATGGAGCAGAACCACTGAATGTTATTACTGTTGTATATATCTGCGATTATTTCCACGTACAAATCGTTACATGTCCGAAAGCAAATATTTTTGTGACTTCTTTCCATATCTCTTTGTAGACGATGTGATATAATGACTTGCCAAACAGCAACTCGGCTCCATGATGCAGACGTCTTCTTGCAGTTTATTCACTGATCTCCAGCCTTTAGCAATCTCTACGTAGTAGATGCAGGAATTTTTCTTACATACATATACTCTACACACACACACACACAAACCCATGTAGATATATACATATATAAATACATACAAACATATATGTACATACATAGAATAATTAAATTCACAATGGCCTGTGGCATAATCTCACTACGTCCGATTTATCACATGAATTTTCTTTTCTTTCATATATATCTGTTTAAACAAAAAGTTTACAGACAGCGAATGGATAGAAATTAAGAATCAATGCTTTATTCTAAGAATCATTTCTTGCAAGTGATAAATATAAATGCGCTTGCGTGGGTGCTGAATAATAAGCCCTAATCCATGTCTAGGACCACTTCCTTGCCCAAGAGTGCTTTTAAAAAAAAGGGTGAAAGAATGACCACACGAAACCTTCATCCATAAGCTTAGTGGGTGCAAACTAACGTGAGAGGATATGAAGGGATGCCTGTGTCTCTTGAATGTTCAAGAAAGTTAAGAAAATCAGAAAAATTTAAAGATATTTATATACATTTAAAAATTAGAAAAAAAATAAAGAAATGTATTATACAAATTATAAATAAAATAATAAATAACAATAAAATTATTAGCATAAATATTTAAAAGTTAAATAAATTATTAAAATATAATTTAAAATGATTTTTGAATAATGCATTAAATTAAATAAGCATGCCAATATTGATATAGTTTTTCATTATATGTTTAGATACAATTTTATTTAAAAAATTTCAATTACTTCGGTCTTTCCACGTAGATAACATAATATTTTTACGTATTTTATTAGCTTTTTTCTTCTTCTTAAGTCTCCAATAATATTTTTTATTCCTTCTTTTCCTTCATTTGGATCTAATATTTCATTAACAATTTTAAATTTTGATAATTCATCATGTAGATTTTCAAGTAAATCAATTATATCTATCTTACAAATAAAATTATAAAGTAAAATGCATGTTATAACAATTTTAACTTGTGTTTGAAAAAGAAATGATATATAACCTTGTAAATTGAAAATTAATACTTTATAATTCCAAGTGTATGCTTGATCACTATTTTTAGTTGTAGATGTTTATATTTAAAGTTCCCTGTAACATTTTGTGATAGTCAATTGATGTCATATTCTTTTAAGTAATACCTAACACATTGACAAGGACAAATAAATTATGATTGATTTGGATAACTAACATTTATTAAGTGAAATTTACTTTTCTATAAGCTTGTACAAGTCCTATTTGGTCATTAGGCAAAATTAGTAATAGGTATTTATCCATATTTGATTTAAATATTGCATCTTATAGTATTTGAGTATTTGTTATTTATCTTTCTCATCTACTAAGAATATAAGTAATTTCTATATTAAAATTACATGTAATATATAAGATAATTTTCCTTTTCTATTTCTAAACCTTTTTTTTTTCTTCTCTGTAAATAATTACTTTTATATGTACACCATTGATAGCACCAATACAATCCTATATAGGAAAACACAAAAAAAGTTATTAATAGAAGGAATAATCACTAGTTACTAATATTAATAATATTATAAAAATAGAAGTTTACCTTAAAATATAAGAAGACATTACAATCATTTTGAATCCAAGTAGGAGTTAATGTTAAATGTTTTACTAACAATATATCACTCAAACGTATTACAACATTGAATATTTTATTAAAACAAATAGTAATTGACAATGAACAATGAGAAAATCACTTTTTTATTATTCCATAGTTTTGGTTTTTCCCAAGTGCAACAAAAAAAATTTCAAGTTTTTCCTCTACTATCATATTCTTACCATCCATTATAACTCCCTTTATTCTCAATAAGATGCAAAATTTCATAAAAACATGCTAACTTATTTAATATATTTTTTTTACAATTATATACTTGATATAGTAAGGAAGGATCTATGAATATAATCCTTACCTTCTTTACCGAAGATTCAATTTGTTGAAATTGCACTACACTTAGAGGTTGTTATAATAATACAAATGCTACTCTACATAGTGTTAAGAAAATGTATTCTTTTTTGCTTCTTCTTCCTCTTCATCAATTGTCATCTTATAAGAAAATATTATTTCCTACAAGTATATTATGCCTAAAAACAATTGCAACACATCACCTAGTCAGAGTTTACATTTAAACAAGGTTAAAACACAAAAGCAAACTTCAACATAATACAACATAAGTTCAACATACAATAACGTAACATCCAACAACAAGTTTAACAAAATAACATAAGTTCAACTTAACTTCAATAAAGAATCTGTAAATAGTGAAGTTTAGCCTAATAAGTTCTATTGTAACTACATCATACACATATTTTGTAGACTAAAAGAAACTTATTTTACATCTCTGAATTTTGTAATAATTTCATTAATTAAAATACTTTCTTGTTACTAAGATCAGGTAAGTTAAGTAAAACTTTAACTACTTCTTCTACTTACTTATTATTCTATCCAATCTTGATTTCCTCTATATCACTCGAACAATATAAAGTTTGTAGTCATTGAGCTCTACTAATTCTTTCTTCCTCACAATATAACTTGAAAGCCTCTACCATATCTTTAATTACTAATACAATTATTTCTTAAGATTTTGTGTGAATTCTTGCTCGCTTACCTTTTTTCCTTCTTTACATTTGCCATAGAAAGGGAAACTATTTATTGTGTATCAAATTCGAAATCTACATCAACTTTAGTAAACAAGGGGATGGCAACATGCAAAGCATCTTTATCTTAGGTTAGCCTAATATCTTCGCGCACATTCATATTATTTGGTGCTTAATTTTAGTTACCATACTATTTCCAAATGGTACCTATAATTGATCATAAATGATACAAGACTTTTCTCTACATTGTTTACATTTGGATGATTCTAATATATATATATATATATATATTAAGTTAGGAAAAAGTGCAATTGAAATTAATAGAATTCCTAAATTCATAAAGAAATATTACCTTCACAAATTTTATCAAAAATATTTGTGTCTATGAATGAAATTTTAGCCCCAATCACTTAGAATTGAAATCTTTGTTTGTGTAAATTTTGTATACCAAACATCAAATTTTCTTTCAACTATTCACATTTTTCTTTGTAATATTTGCTCTTGCAATTTTATTGTATTTTGCAATGATCTGATTTTAAGATTTTATTTGAATCTTACCATCATGTGATTTGACATTACCTATGTTAACCATTTCAAATAGTATGTTTAGAATCATTTTATTTGCCTTTGCACTTCAAGTTCGATAGCTTCTTCTCCATTTGTTTCTATTTTCTAAACTATCCATTTATCCTAAAATTAGAGATCTTCAACAAATATCTATATAAATATTTACAAGTAATCAATCTTTGGAAAATCCATCATGACAACGACAGAACAATAAAAATAAGATAGAACAAGCCACATCACATGGCACATGCATACCAGTAGACAATAAAAACATAAAAGTCTATGATGATGTTCCAACACCTCTAATGAATGAATGAAAAGAAAAAAGAAGAAGGAAATGTATGCACAAAGGATTATAACGAACAGGCAGAATGGTTGGTCAACCAACTCAATATCTTAAACCATAAATGATACGCACAGAGTTTAAAAAGATCCTTTCCCATGCCCCCATAAAATGTTTCTGCTTTGTATACTTGAAAAAGAATAATTGAATTGGGATGCAAGCAAGCCTTTGGACGAGAGGCAGCAGAAGGTGTGGGGAGTGCACTGAAAATGACTTGTTGGTCCTCTTCAATTCCTTTGCCTACCACCAGACATCACAAGATTTACGGTACATGAGTTTTAATTAGTTTCAGAAAACTAACCTTGATTTCTTCGTGAGAGGATATGAAGGGATGTTTGTGTCTAAAAAATTTCAACCACTTCAATCTTTCCACATAAATAACATAATGTTTTTACATATTTTATTAGTTACTTCTTTTCTCCCTTTCTGAGTTGTTTTAACAATATTCCTTATTTCTTCCTCTCATTTATTTGAATCTGATATAACAATTTCAAATTCTGACAATTCATCTTATAAGTTTTCAAGTAAATTAATTGTATCTAATAAAATTATAAAGTAAAAAGCATGTTATAACAATTTTAACTTGTATTTAAAAAGAAAATAACATATAATCTCCTAAAATTAAGAACCAATATTTTATAATTACAAACGAATGTTTTGATCACTTTCCTCAATTATAAATGCTTGTATTTGACGTTCTTTATAGCATTCTGTAAAAGTTGATTGATGTCATATTATGTTCAGTGATATCTTAAAACTTTGAAATAAATAAATAAATTCTAGTCAATTTAGATAACCAATATCTATTAAGTAAAATTTAATTATTTATAAACTTTTATCAATCATATTTGGTCATTAGGAAAAATTATATCTACTAAAAATATAAGTAATTTTTATATTAAAATTACATATAGAACATAAAATAATTCTCTATTTCTATTTCTAAATCTTGTTGTTTTTTCTTTGTAAATAGTTACTTTTACAAGTAGTGTACCATTAAATACCAAAAGAGTTATTGCCAAAAAGGAAATTCATTACTCTCTAATGTTAATAATATTGTATAAATAGAAGTTTACATTAAAATATGAGAAGACATTATAATCATTTCAAATTAGAGCAAGAGCTGATATTGAATATTTTACTAACAATATATCACTCAAACATATTATAACATTAAACCTTTCATTAAAACAAACACTAACCATACAAAATGAGAGAATCACTATCTTGTTACTTGTTATCTTTGGTTTTACCTAACTATAACAAACAAACAAAAAAATTCAAGTTTTCCCTCTACCATCGTATTCTTATCATCTGTTGTAACTCTTTTTGTTCCCAATAAGTTACAAAATTTCATAAGAATATGCTTATTCATTTAATATATTTTTTTGTAATTATATATTTAGTGTAGTAAGGAAGGATCTAATGATCTATGAATATAATCTTAACATTCTTTACTAAAAATTTGATTTGTTGAAATTACACTACAATTAGAGGTTATTGTAATAGCACAAATGTTACTCCACACAAAGTTAAGAAATTATTGTATCCTTATTGCTTCTTCTCCATCTTCCTCAATTGTCATTTTGTAAGAAAAACATTATTTCCTACAAGTATATTATCTCTGTAATACATCACCTGATTAGGGTTTACATTTAAACAAGGTTAAAACACACAAACAAACTTCTAACATAAGTTCAACAGTTGCAATATAAGAAGATGCTGCTTCAAAATACTGTCAGTCAACAAGGAAGGGAAGAACATTTATGCTATTTGGCGTTGCCTCAACATGACAACAGTGATTACTCATAGATCGAAGTATAAGCCACAATTTTTATTATCAAAGGATTAGTAAGTAATAGACCATGAAGTGGGCATCTCAATTCCTCACGAAAAGTACAAAATGCCATCAAATTCCCCACCAAGATTGGGGTTTATTCCCCTCCCTGGCTGATGATCACCCAACCCCCAACCTCTTAATATGTGAAATAGCTTGAAATCATGTTTCATCGATCAAATACAGACAAGTAGAAGAATTTTACTTACACATTAAAATACTAGAAGTAGAGCTGATTCAAACATACAAGCAGGCTTCTATTAACAATATACAGAAGAACATTTGTGAAAAAATATGTGATCCTGTACTAAGATACTTGGAGAGCTTTTCATCATTTCTTTAATCGTGAATTTGAAATCAGTGAAAATCAAGGTTGGAAAAACACGAGAAAATCTCAACTTTAAGATTTTTTTTTTAAAAAAAAAATTGTGTTAAAAAAGTTTGAATTAGTGACCCACCGTGTGATACTAAACAATTGAACGCCTCTTCCATAATCGTCCTTCCTGCTCTATCAAAATTATTTTTTTTTCCAAAAAATGTATGAGACGTACTGCATTTAACTACTTGTGATTTTTTACCTTCTGTTCGTGTTAATAAACAAATTTGGCGTAATTCTTTTGATATTGAGGTACAAAAATTAACCTTAAGCACACATCAATAATATGATAAAAAGTTTTTTGACGGTACACTTTCTTGTTGGCAACCTTATCGTTGCTTTAGAATAACGGCAGTGATCTTATCTTTGGAAATAAGAGTGGAAAACATTAATTTCTTTTTTTACAGGATGATCTGCATGCAGGGGGGGTTTGTGTGGATGGATTAATTAGTTTGACGTGCATAATGATTGGGAACTCTAAGCTCAAATTAATATAAGGTCTGATGTGACATTAATTTTGTAATTAACCACATTTCCATTTCAAAGTTGTTATTTTTAATCCGCATACACATTATTCGATCACCTATTAGTTATGATCTAGATCTATATACTCTTCGGGTTCCAAACTACATCAATGAGATGATCATACGTTGACTCAGCACAAGTAAAATCATCGACATCGATCCAACGAAAAAGAAGATTACTACATCTGAAATTTCAATTCAAGATAATAAAATAAACTAACAATGAATAAAAAGATTTATCATATACTAATTTAATTAAATTCGGGATTACATTGCCAATCATGCATACAGGCCGATTTAGTCTTAATTTTTTTTTTTTGGAAAAATCTAATTTTGCGTGGAACCAAAACAGAACAAGCCTTTCGCTTAGCGATTAAGTCGTTGGCGCCTGTTTCCCGTGGGCCGTTTTTTCCGTTATTTTCCACCCTGCTAATTATTTTTGTCGGAAAAAAAAAAAGGTAATAATATAAATACTCCTGGGAATTTTCCCGGCTCGCGAAAATCGTCGGCGTTATTGTTCCTGCTCGGGGTGGAAGTCGGCCGTGGAACGGAAGCAGAATTTGGAGAAGATGGCTTACCAGAAGGTTCCCGTAGACCCGTATCTTCCACCAGGCAAGCAAGCACGCCCCTCGATTCTATCGAAAGGATGATTTTTTTTTTTTTCGTCTCCGAGATCATGATGGATCTGACCTAGTGCTCTCGATGCCGCGATTGGTATGTGTGTGGATACACAAATGCCCGTGCATCATCTCTGATGCTTCTAATGCAGATCCACAATCACGCGCAACACCTTACCCATCAGCGCCACCCTACCCGCCGGCACCGTCCTACCCACCGGCCCAGCCATACCCACCGGCTCAGCCATACCCACCACCACCAGGGTGTGGCGGTTCTTGGCCCTCTTACCCTCCTCCTCCTCCTCCGCAGCCGCCGCAGTCCCAGGGTGGGTGCCCTCCTTATGGGTATCAAGGATACTTCAATGATGGCTGCCCTTATTCCCCACCTCCGCCACCTTGTTATCAGCATCATCACCATCAACACGGCCAGCATAACGAGGACTGGGGCTTCTCCTTCCTTCGAGGATGGTGCGTGGCTCATTTTATCGATCAATTTTCTTTACGTTTTTTTGTCTATCTATCTATCTATAAAATTACTAGAAGTTCACCTCTTTGTCTGCTGCACATGTGTAAGCATTAAAAATAAAATGGAAATGCCAATAATAACAGAAATCTGGAAAAAATTGAAATTATTCTAATGGAAGAAAAAAATAATGGAAATTTAGGTGGAGCTGACCTGCTAACTAAAAAAATGTACCGTGGAAGCACATATCTGTTCAATCTTTACTTTATTCTCATACATGGTAAGCATAAAGTTGAACCACAATTGAAGATATGTACTATTTCTTAGCTTTTTTCCCTTATATTAGAATTTCTGAATATTATTCTCTTATGGTCCAATTACTTGCTAACATGGGTCCCCCTCATTGGATAATGGAATAAGGCTTTAGGCGATTAGTTGATGCCTCATGATCATTTTTGTAGGTTGTTTAAAATGTTTATATGAGATTATAAGGAACATGCACTCATATGAGATTTTTAGAGATTATGACTGTTGCTTAAAATTAAATTTATTAGCATTTCTTCAAAGAAGTATTCTTGAACTCTTATACTTTGTTCAACTTGCCTCTTAGAATGCTTTGTAGGTGGCCAGTACTTTTTTAAAGGGCTTACAACACTCTTTTTGTTAGTTATCAATCTTAGTAAAGTATCACTCCCTATCCCTCCCTTTATTGATTATCTAACTTACCTTGAAAGGGAAATCAACATGACATCTTACGATGTCTCACCAAAATGAAGTGGTTGGTACTAGATATGTCTAAAAGTAAACAAAAAGAATAATAAGTAAAAAAAGGTCAAATGGTAAGGTCTTGTCTCCAAAATGTGTCTGTCCATTGTTGATCATTCTTGAATTGACTTTCACTCATAACCTTTGGAGAAGTTGTCAAATCCACAAAGTAGTGTCTCAATCTCAATTCTCTTAGTATAATGTAATCCATGGCTACATACAAAGTTCAATTTGACTCAATAGGTCTTTGTTGAGATAGGTGAATCTCCTTAGATACAAGTCTACAAGATATTCGTATTTGATCCTGATGAGAACTAGAATGGTAATGAAGCAGGGAGAATTTTGAAGGTAAAACCCTTGCCTGAAGAGTTCTCGTCCCCTTCATCCTCTCTTCTAGCTCGTTCACTCTCTTGCTTCCTTCTCAGGCAAGAAACCTTGTCATAACTGGAATCACGTCAATGAAACTGGCACAATGAAGAGTTGTCGAGGCGGCAACTGTAGTAGGTACAATCCCCTCTCAACTTTCCAATTCTAGCAATCTAGTATCAAAGCCTAAGTTTGTGCATTCGAAGATGAGGCAGGAAGAGATGGAAGCAATACGAGACCTGTTACGAGAGGAGATGAGGCAACTAAAGGGAGATTTGGAAACAAGAGTGGGTGAGTTGGGGTTGGAACTACAAAGGATAGAACAAAGGGTGAAATTGAATAGTAGAGACCTAAGGCAAGAAATAGAGGAATTGTCCCAAGCTTTGGGAGAGGAGATGGCCAAACTCTTTGAGAGGGTTCACGGTAGAGGGGGTAACTCGGGTAATCATGAAACTGGTGAAAGCAATTGGGTAAGGAGAAAGTGAGCTTCTAGTCGCAAGAAAGACGATGAGAACCTAAAGGAACCTCCAGTCAAGTTGGCCACATTCGATGGAAGTCAAGAACCTTAGATCTAGCTATTCAAAGTCGAACAATATTTTTCCTTCAATAAAGTGGACAAAGAAGAAAGAGTTACTCAAGCAACTTACCATCTAGACGAAAAAACCCTGAGGTGGTTTTGGTTTGTCAACAAGAATGACAATATCACATGGGATCAACTGGTAGAGGGGTTGATGGCTAGATTCTCAACTACAGGAAGTGATGCCATGGAGGAACTAAAACAATTGAAGCAGGGAGATGACTTATTTGTGTACTATGAAGAGTTTGAAAGGCTTAGTAACCAGATAGATGATCTAACGGAATAGTTATACATAAGGGGCTTAAAGAATAAATTGCGCTTTGTTGTGAAATCCTTGTGACCTAGGAGCATAAGGGATGCTATGGAATTAGCTTCCTACCAATTTAGGAAAATTGCGGAGTATAAGAAGGAAAAATTCCAAGGAAACTATAGAACTAAGGGGGCCAACTCTAAGGGTTGCCCTAACAAGGAAGGTAGACGTTTACCAATACAAAAGATTTCCAATGAAGAATTCGAGAGGAGAAAACAGCAAGGTTTGTGTTTCACATACAATCAAAAATGGGAAAAAGGACATCAGTGGGCCAAAAAGGAAACGTTTGTGTTAGAAATCGAGGGAAAGGAATCGGAATCGGAGGACTCTCCCTCTGATGAGAGTACTAATGATGATCAAGGACTCAAGATTTCATTCAAGGCTTTGAGTGGTAGAGTGTCCTATCGCACCATACATTTATAGGGAACAACCAATAATCAAAAACTTCTCATGTTGATTGATTTAGGAAGCACCAATAATTTTCTTTCAATCAAGGAAGCTAAGAAGTGGACCGGTTTGTGGAGAAGGTAGAGGAACTTCCTATCAAAGTGGCACATAGAGGTAGTACTCCTTGTTTGGGAATGATTTCAGTCCTCACCTTTCAATTGCAAGGCCACTCGTTTACAATAGATTTTTATATCATGCAACTAGACTCTTATGGAGCAATTGTTGGGGTGGAATGGTTGAGTGAATTGGGTGATATACTTTGAAATTTCTGCAGGAAAACCATTATTCTCAACTAGCAAGGACAAAAGTGCAGCCTCCAGGGTTTAAGGCAGAGTGATCCGATAATATTTAAAAGTGGACCATGTGCTAGGTTGCTAAGGAGAGCAGATAAGGTGTACACAATTGAAAGTTTCCACCTAGCCAAGGGGGACTCCTTAAGATTGGGGGATCTGATTAGAAAACAACTTCCAACAAACATGGCCCACCTCCTAATGAATTATTTGGACATATTCCAAGAACCCTAGGGGTTGCCCCCTAAAAGATTGTTGGATCATCGCATTCCTCTTAAAGCGAATAGTGAACCAATATCAATACAACCCTACTGATACCCACCTCATCACAAACAAGTTATTGAAAACAATTTGAGAGAGTTACTTAACCAAGGATTCGTCCAATATAGTAGTAGTCCTTATAGGGCACCTGTTTTCTTGGTAAAGAAAAAGTCAAGAGAATGGTGCATGTACATGGACTACTCGGGACTTAATAAGCAAACCATCAAAGACAAATTCCTATCCCCTTGGCTGACAATCTACTGGATGAGTTGGAGGGTAGTAGGGTTTACTCCAAACTCGACTTGAGATCGAGATATCATCAAGTTAGGATGAACGAAGATGATGTGCACAAGACTGCATTCAAGACTCACCAAGGTCTCTACGAATTTCTAGTCATGCCCTTTTGGTTTAGTAACGCTCCTTCTACCTTCCAAGCTATGATGAAATATTTAGGAAGTTCCTCAAAAAATTCATTCTAGTCTTTTTCGACGGCATACTTGTGTATAGCAAGAATAGAGAAGAGTACTTGGAACATCTCAAAACAGTGCTATATCAAGACCCCAAGCTCAATGGTTCAAAGAGATATAAAAGAAGCACGACACTAGCGAGTACTTGACTAATCTCATGTAGGAACTTGCAAAAGAAAAATGCCACTCGATGAAATACCACATTAGAAATGGCGTCCTATTTAAAAAGGAGAAAATAGTCTTGGCAGGAAGGAGTCCTCTCTCTTAAAAGGTGATTCAAGGGTTTCATGACACGAAGGTTGCAGGCCATGTAGGTCATCAAAAGACCCTTGCAGCTATTCGAAGGAGCTTCTTTTGGAAGGGATTAACGGAAGAGGTAAAAGACTACTTTAGAAGATGCGAGATTTGTCAAAAGTGTAAGTATTTACACTTGAAACCGGCTGGATTGCTACAGTCATTGCCTATTCCAAATTGAGTATGGCAAGACATTGCTATGGACTTCATCGTAGACTTACCTCCTTCCAAGGGTCATTCAATCATCCTTGTGGTGATTGATTGATTATCTAAATATGTGCATTTTTTTGCTCTCAAGCATCCATTCATAGCCAAGATAGTAGCAACTACCATCATTGCTAATGTAGTCAAACTACATGGGGTTCCTACATCTATAGTAAGTGATAAAGACCCTATCTTCATTAGTTCATTTTGGCAAGAGATTTTTGAGCAGATGGGGATTAAATTTAAGTTGAGTTCTGCATATCACCCATAAACAGACAGTTAAACAAAAGTTTTGAACAACTGCTTAGAGACCTATCTCTGATGCTTCTGCCACCAATGTCCGTCCACTTGGTATGAGCAGCTTCATTGAGCTAAATTCTCATTCAACATTTCCTATCACACTGCACATGGTCAAACACCATTCGAGATAGTATATAGTCACAGACCGCCCACTCCACTTACCTACATTCTAGGGACTATTGTCGATGTGACACTATCAGAGCAGTTATGTGACAGAGATGAAATGATGGGCTAGTTAAAACAACAATTACTTAAGGCACAAAATCGAATGAAACAATTGGCTGATCATAAGTGAAGGGATAAAGAATTTCAAGTTGGTGATTTAGTTCATGTCAAACTCATGCCTTACAAGCAAACTACTGTTAGGGAGCAGTGGGACACTAAGCTCGTGCCTAAATACTATGGACCCTATCACATTTTGCAAAGAATAGGAAAGGTCACCTATCACTTGGAGCTACTGTCTAACTCTAGAATTCACCCGATGTTTCATGTCTCTCTCCTCAAACCATGTGTAAATGGGAATCAACAATCTGAGGCGGCCAACTTGCCTGACCCCTTAGAGGCGGAGGGTGCTAGACTGGTAAAGATCTTAGAAAGGGGAATGAAAAAAAAGGGGTAATCAGGCAGTTACGAAAATTAGAGTGTTGTGGGACAAGGATAGAGAAGCCTTCACTAGGGAAGAATATCATCCGTTTATCCAAAACTACCCCTACTTGAAGCTCAAGGATGGGCTAATTTCCAAGGGAGGAGGAGTTGATGAAAACCAGAATGGTAATGAAGTAGGGAGAATTTTGAAGGTAAAATCCTTGCCTAAAGAGTTCTTGTCCCTTCTAACTCGTTCACTCTCTTGCTTCCTTCTCAAGTGAGAAACCTTACCATAACTAGAATCACGTCGACGACACAAGCACAACAAAGAGTTGCCAAGGCAGCAACTACAGTAAGTACAATCCCCTCTCAACTTTCCGGTTCTAGCAGATCCCTAATAATCTACTTCTCTATATAAAACCTAATCTGCTTTGATATTCAAAAGTGTTCCAACAATTTCTTTGTGAGACACTTTTAACAACCAGTTATTTAAAGCATGATAATGCTACAATGAGAAACAATTTTTATGTGAAAAGAATATAGTTTGTTTTAGTGAAATTTAAGCTATAAAGCCATTTTCACAAAATGTTTTATTTTATATTAAGGATTTTCATTTTGATAGTTGTGTAGGGAAAAATGTAGATTGCAAAATCCATTTCAAATAGTTTTTTCACCTCCTTATTGGATTCTAAAAATTTCCATGTGTAATTCATATGCATCAGTGTAATGACACACTTGATATCAACTATCAATTCTCTAAAATCAACGTGCTTCTAATTAACCAAGAAACCTAGTTATTTGAAAATATCAGGCATGACGATCCTATTAAAGAGCCTTATTTAAATGTTTTTTAATAACATCATGATACTAGTATAAATATATCAAAAAGGCAATCAATTTTCATTTCCCCATTCTCTCACAGTAGCGTATATAACATGGATTTTGTCTACATGAAGCGATCTTTATGTTTATGTGTGAAGAAATGATTGAGTTTTGGGTTTGAACTACTTTTATACTGTTTGTTAATATTTATAGTTTAGTACCAGTTCACTCACCATGCGTCATGATTGTTGCAGCTACAATTGCAAAGGAAAATTGGTTGTTTACCCTTTCGTTTTTTCAATCTAAGCTATTTTTCAATTATTACCACTCAAAAAATCAGTTATTTTTATTGGCTTTTCAATATCAGACATTCTTACAGGATAATATGCAAGGAAGCCATGGTATAATATGCTTTGCCTTAACAATACCTTACTACTTGTACTTGTATCCCTGATGTTGTATACTTGACCTTGTAAAATCACTCACTTTGCAACAGAAACCTGGTCGATAAAACCATTGCCTTGACCTTGTAAAATCACTCACTTTGCAACAGAAACCAGGTCGATAAAACCATTGCCTTGACCTTGTAAAATCACTCACTTTGCAACAGAAACCTGGTCGATAAAACCATTGCCTTGACCTTGTAAAGAACTCCTTCACAACGTAAGTTTAGTTGCTAAAACTTTTGACAGAAGTAAACTTATTATGAAATTCTTTGGCTCAAGTTGATATAGGTTTCTGCAAAAACATTTGTTGTCTTTCTGTGGTTTTAGGTTAAAAACTGAGCGTTGTAGCCCCCTACCATTACAATCATATGAGAACTCTCTCCCAAAAGTTCATGGTATAAAATAGAATTTCTGTGAGCCCTTACCCAATAAGTGCAGATTTAAGATAAAAATTTGACACACATCTGCCCAAATGTAATTCCATTTGGCTGGTTTTCTGCCCTTCCAGTTTTCAGTAGCCTATGAGAAAAATATCCTCACTATACGGACTTGAAAACTGGGAATAATAATAGAACTCAACTAAAGAAGCTTAAGAGTTTAGAAGAGAATGATGCATTATATAAGCTCCATGGTTCGGTTGAATTACTTCATTGGCCTTTCAATAGTCCATGATTTGACGCAGAGTGAAGCTTTTCTACTGGATGTCTGAATGAGAATTCCAGGTCAAAGCTATTTCAAACAAGTTAATTATCCTTTTTGTTATCACCGGTAGACTTATCGTGCCATCCTCTTTAAGATCTGAGTTGGAACCATGGAGTAGCTTCAATAGCGCTCTGTATGCTATCGAAGAATTCACTAAAAAAACATGATACTAAACAACATACGTCACATATTCCACATCGGTTCCTTGCATTATCAATTAAACAATGTTTTAGAGACCAATAAACCAATTATTTTGTTTCTTGTACGGTAGATGTTTCACTAAGCCTATAACAGGACATTTGAAATTAGTAGTTAGTTTTTAAAACTAGAATGAAAATTTTTTTTGAAATTGAAAAAGTACAAAATCCGTTTTAGAAACTTATGGAAACAATTCCTTCTTTCTGCAGAAACTTAAACCCCACTTAGAATTTTTTTTTTTATAAACAAAAAACAAACAGTTTTATATTATGCTTGCTTATATCAGTATCCTGTGCTTTTGTTCGAATGAAGTGCATACATTTTCTTAATAAAAAAGCTTGTTATTTGTATTCCTGCCTTTTCAGCTTGGCTACCCTTTGTTGCTGTTTTCTGCTGGAGGAGTGCTGCTCCTAAGAGATTCAAAGAATCCCCAATTTCTAGTTATGAAGCACAACGTATATATGGTCTTGAAAATTTATTGGAGTTCAACGTTTCGAGAGATGTCCACTTTAAGTATATATCATATTTTGCTGTTTGTTATCTTGTGACAATATCATTGGGTGTCATAAATTCCGTCTGTCACCAGTTGATTTCTGACTTCTTTTCTTGTTCCGATGAAAGAGAGGGTGGTGAATGTGATGTATGGGAAACCTTTGAATCGAGTCATTTCATGGTTTGTATTTTTGGGGTACATGGCTTTAAATATTAGGTAATGCTGTTGTTCGATGATGTGGTAAGAAATTTTCAGGATCTGCATCCAAGAAAATAAACTTAAATGGGTGGTTTGCCGGTGTTGTCAAGTATACTGTATTACCATGAAGAGGTTACTGTGTCAATGCAGTCTGAGGAATGAGTCGTTTCATAGGTTGACTTATTTGGACTATTATTGTGATGATTTAAAAAAAAAAAAAAAAAAAGGTCCTTAGATGTTAGTATTTGGACTTGTTTGCAAATAAATTAAGTTAAAGGACTTTGGTGCTAATTGCATAAAAAAGGGATGGCTTCGATCAGAATTTTCCGATCGTTTTAATAATAACAATAATACAGATAAATAAAATAAAATAAATATAATATATAGATAACAATGACTTTGGGCGGCGATGTAAATATATAAAATTAATAATAATAGCTCGAATCGGAAATTCCGATCGGATGAGGCGGTTGTGTTTTTTTTTAAAAAAAATTAAAATTAGTAAGTGGATGAGAAAGAGAGGCGGTGAAATAGAGAAAGAAAGAGAGAAAATTACGAGAGAGAGGAATAGAGAGAGAAGGAAGGGAGGAGAAGAGGAAGGGAGCTCGAGTTGTTTTATTATAAATATATTTTTAACGTATTCCAAACACGTAGATTAAATCTGATATTTGGAAATTTTAGTTACCCATGTTGTTATGTAAGTTTATTCTTAGTTTTATCCGGGGTGAATTTGAGTGATATCGGGTCTAAAGATTTTTATTTGATCAAACTATTTATAAGTATATTTTTAGTTTTATTTGAAATTTATAAGAACAGGCTTTCTTTGGAATATATTGTTGGTGACATTTCTTGATAAGAAATGAATGCTTAAATTGGTTGCATGTTATTCGCGGATAATTATCTTTATGGTTATGTTACGGCCTAACCACAATAGTAAAAAGTAGTGATATTATATGTATAATTGAAAATAATTATGAGCTCTAATCGCAAGACGTAAATGTGATCTTAAGCTTAAGTTGCAAGACGTTGTACGCAACCGTGGTAACGTCTTTGGTTGTAATTAATGTAGATTGTATGGTTGTAAGATTTGATATTTATTACAGATCTTAATTCATGTTTTCCAACTAACAACTTATTGGACTTGTTAGAATTATCCCAGTTCGAAAGTATGAAATATTATATTACACATGCATGTCAAGCATGTTTTAAATTTATTTGAATGAACTAAAATATATTTGCCGAGTTGTAGTTTGTTAAACTCTTTTGATTTTTTTTTTTAAATCCTGTTAAATCTTTTAAGTATCTTAGCCGTACAATTTTATCAAGGGAAGATATTTACAAGCAGGCTTCACGTTAATATAGTATGATCATGGGTGATGATTGTTGCTAAATTTTGTTGTAATGAGGATTATCAGATATTAAATCGATGAGATTTAGGAGTCAGGTCTGAATGTGAGGACCTTTGGGTACATCTTAAGTACGTAGTGTCTTTAGATATCGATTTTGTGACGTAGATTTTCACAATAGGTTTTGATTGTCCGGTAACAAAATTATTTTTGAGATCGATGACCAATAACAAGAAGAAAAGCCATTTCAAGCGTCATTGTGGCACTTGGAAGTATGACGGAGAAGCTTGACGGAAGTTTTCAATTTTACTTTTAAATATGAAACTCCATAATAAAATAACTTGCGTTACTCATGGTATAGAATTGCAACTTTAGGATATTTTCTCTAATATTAACATTAAATTTAAGCTATTTTATAAGTGAGAGATTATGGGTGTGTTTATGTTCTATTCTCGTAAAAATTATTACTGTAGCAGCTTCTATAAAGAATTCTTTTCTTATTATTCGCTTGCTACATTTAAATTCTTCTCTTATCTTGACTGTATAAAATTTTAGATTCGCTCCTGTAACATACCTACATTTATTGCAGAGAATTATGTACGTAACTCTCAATGACATTAAATAAATAAATAACTGCAAATAAATGATGCCTGCACCTTTCTTTTGGGTTCAAACGCTCACATCCAATGAGATTTGCCAGTTCGGTGGGACCCACTTGATGGAAATGGTTGAATCTCAATAAAAATAAGTTTCTTAAATAAATAAAAATTCCGACGCTCTGCCCGGAACGACTCACAGTCTCACTTCCGTCTGGTTATCGTTCGTTGCTCTCCTCTTGGATCTCTTTTCCTCCGTCTCATCACCTCCTTCGCTACCAGTGTCCCACGGATCCCGGCCCGTGCTCTCGTTCTCCGCAGGTGAATTGAAGCGGAGGAGGGACGATGGACGCGACTCTCCATGCTCTGCGATCTCTAATGGCCGCCAACTCCCCACCACTCGACGCCCTAATCGTCCCTTCCGAAGACAACCACCAGGTCCTCATTTTCATATATTTCTTCCTCGCTTCCGCTTCTAGGATCCACGATCGACCGCCACGTGGGTTATGCTTTTTGTGCTTCTTGCAGAGCGAATACGTGTCCGAGAGGGATAAAAGGCGAGAATTTGTCTCTGGATTCACAGGAAGTGCTGGTACGTTGCGTGTGTGCTTGGTTTTGTTCACCATCTTATTGCAAAAATATTTGACATTTATGCTTTCTGATGGATTTTTTTTTTTTTTTGGGGGGGGGGGGGGGGGGGGGGGGGGGGGGGGGGGGGGGGGGCAGGTTTGGCGCTTGTGACGATGAAGGAAGCACTGCTGTGGACCGACGGACGGTACTTTTTGCAGGCTACTCAGGAGCTGTCTGATAAATGGACGCTCATGCGGGGTGGTGAAGACCCTGCAATGGAGGTTTGGATCTCTGAGGTGAGTTCCGAAACAAGTCCTTTGTCTGACCGGTGTTGGTCTTACGGGGCAATGTGTCGAAATGGATGTGTTGAGACTAATCGAAACGTGGTTGTTCTGTTCGTAGAATCTGCCTAGTGATGCTGCGGTGGGGGTTGATCCTTGGTGTGTGTCCGTGGACACTGCGCAGAGGTGGGAGCTGGCTTTCTCTAAGAACAATCAAAAGCTTATTAAGCTATCTAAGAACCTCGTTGACCAAGTCTGGAAAGATCGTCCTTCTGAGGTTATTCAGCCTGTTATGGTTCAGCCTATTGAATTTGCCGGTCGTACCGTAGCAGAAAAGTTGAAGGACCTGAGAGATAAGCTTGGCCAGGAGGAAGCTTATGGTATAGTTGTTGCTGCACTTGATGAGGTATGTGATTGAATCAATGAATACTTGAATTGACTACCTGTGGAACAATCGATTCGAAGTGAAATGGTGGAGAGGGAGTTGATGCTTTTAACCTTCTTTCCCCTCTAGGTTGCTTGGTTATATAATATACGAGGAAGTGATGTTGCTTACAACCCAGTTGTGCATGCCTTTGCCATCGTAACTTTGCAATCAGCTTTCTTCTATGTGGATAAAAGAAAAGTCTCAAATGAGGTTAGCTGTTCTATGAAAAATCCACACTTCATGTGGAGTTTTTCTCACGGTTTTGATAAGCAATGAAATGGAAATTTATTGTGGTAACATTCTATAATTTGTTTTGGTAGATATCTACGACATAGCATTGTTGTGAAGAAAAACATTGCACAACATTTAGATGGTCTAGATTCACTATTTGTTTTACTACAGAAGATGAAATTATTGTATTACTATGAAGGGGATTACTTACCTTTAACCATATAGGGGAGTCTTAAGGGTGTCCTATCAATTAGACATCCAGTAACTCATATAACATGATCTAACTATTATAACTCTAGCAAATTATAATGTCTGTTTCACTAGTTCATCTAATGTAGTTGTAACAAGGATAAATCCTGTAATAAGATGAAATTTTGTAGAGAACTTGCTTCCGATTGTAAGCAATCTCCTTATTTCCAAACTGCCAAATATAAATGTTACTTGTCTTCAATAAGTCAAGATTCTTGTGCTTTTGTTTTTGACTTTTGACATGTATTGTCATGGAAGAGAAGCTCACTTTGTCTTCCTGACATGTTTTTCTCTGTGACATGCTACTTTCAGGTGCACAATCATTTAGTTGAGTATGAAATTGAGGTCCGTGAATACACAGAGGTTGAATCAGATGTTTCCTTACTCACATCAGGGAGATTATTTGGATCTTTTTCCAGTAAAGACTGCCCTAATGAAGCTCAAACATTTGGAGAAGATGGATCATCTGCTAATTCTGATAATGATTCAAATATGCATGTTGAGAATGATACTGAAAAAAAGAAACATTTTATTTGGATAGACCCAAGCTCATGCTGTCTCGCCCTTTATTCAAAGTTGGGCTCTGAGTGCAGTCTTCTTCAGCAATCACCTTTGTCCCTTTGGAAGGCCCTCAAGGTAATTGTAAACCCATGGTGAAACTTATGAATGCATTGGACTATGCATCAAATATTGCATAAAGCCATAAACATTGCAGTTAATTTTGATTTCTTTAAAAAAAACTAGAACTGTGACTTCCAGAAGACTTACCGATTATTAGTTATTATTCTTGTGATCTTCCTTCTGTTGTTTATCTTATGCCTATGCCTTTACTTTTTCCTCTTATTAAGAATCCAACAGAGCTTGATGGCCTAAGGAAGGCACATATTCGGGATGGTGCAGCTGTTGTTCAATACCTAGTTTGGTTGGATCATCAGGTTAGTTGATGTAAAAAGTACATAGAAGTTTACTAGATAATCTTATTTTTTCATGTCCTATGATAAGTGTTCCTTCATTAACCCATCATTCCAAATCATAGATGCAAGAAATTTATGGAGCTTCTGGTTACCTTCTCGAGCATGAGGGAAAACAGAAGAAAAAGAACTCGTAAATTTCTACATCCCTCTTTTACAAACTTGTTCTTTCTCTTTGATATGTGTTCTTATACTGCAAACATAGCCTTGATATTTGGCTATTCTTTAAAGGGAGAGGCTTTTCTTAGAACCTAAATGTTTGAACCCTAATCAAACGCAACCTAAGATGACTACTCTCTTACTAATTATATCAACATTTTTTTAGTTTTTTAGTGTGGAAACAATAAATGGTGGAAGTGAATTGATCTTATTGACAAACATAAATGCCCTTATATATAGAATTACACAAAATGAACTAATGCAAGATGAAACCCACACACAACACCTTAGAATCCATCTAATGATCCAATTATTTCATACTCCAGCACTCTCTCTCAAGTTGTAATATTATTCCAACTTGTATCAAATTTAAATAACAATTAAACATAGTTAAAAATAACAGATACCTAAAGAAACATAAAAATTAGTTGCTATAGTGGTAGTAGCAGCTAGTAATTGTTGTAATATAAGTAGAAGAAACGGAAATAATATGTAATAAGTGTAGGAAGAACTATATAGTCTATCTTCAAGTAGTAAAGACAAGTAAATATGATTTACTCTCATGATATTTTTGTGATTTTTTCACTTTTTACTTACACCAAAAAAATTACTTCAACCATTTTTCAACACTTTAAAAACCTCCTTTTCTTCTCCTCCATTTTCTCTCACCCCTTTTTTCTCTTGCTCCCTATGCTTCCCTTTCTTATTTTAAAAGCATGCAGACCTCAGTGTCCCCTCCTCTTCTTCATCAAACGACCCTAGGCAGGGCTGTTGGCAATAGAGAAGCCCCTAAAAGGGGTGTGTATCCATGGAGGAATCCTTGTAAGGGGTTGGTGATGTTGGAGAATGCTTGATGATGTTGGAAGAGGGTGATGTGATGGCAAAAAATAGATCAGAAGGCCCTGGTGATGGCATCAAATGAGCTACGTGCATCCCAGGTTGATGTTTTGTTGATGTTGAATAGAAGGGGGTGTCAATGGACCCAAAGGTTGCTGATGGTTGGAGGAGGGTGGTACCTAGAATTTTCTTCCACCCTACCTAGACCTTTCACACTCTTAGACTTTCAAAACTTAGGCTTCAATATCATATTGGAAACAAGAAAAGGTGAAAACAGATTGATCTCATTAACAAATATAAGAGCCTCTATATATAGAAGTTATGCAAAATGAGCTAATATAAGATAAGCAATGTAGGGTTAAATCTACACACTACACCTAATACTACTTAGGATCCATATTATGATACTCTAACAGTTAGCATCAGAAGTAACATCTTTTATATGTTTCATATATCTCCTATTTTGGGGAATGCTACAATGCACCTGAAATTGTTGGCTTATTTGTTATGAAATCAGAAAAAATTTGAACTGAACTGTACCACACATCATGCAGTGTGCTTGCCAATCAATTCATAATTACTATTATACAAATTTTTATGTATATTTTTCCTGATTGTTAAATACTTTGTCTTTTTCATGCCAGGGAAACATTACAATTAACAGAAGTTTCTGTTAGTGATAAGCTTGAACAATTCCGATCAAAGCAAGAGGTGATTTTTTCCTTTATTATTTTTGCTTGTGAATAGGTTGTTGCAATATCTTCCTTTGAGTTTTAACTTTTAAGTGTGTTTCTTTATGTTTAGTTTTTGTTAAGTAAAATGCTACAAAACAATACCACAATTAAGCCAATTGAATCGTAGAGATCTTGGATCTTTAGTCTTTAGTTATGTCTTAACATCATCATTTAGTTTGTAGTTCTGTAATTTATGAGTGGAATGTTGGTCAGGCTTACTTAACAATAACTTAAGGCAACAGACTTTATCAATAACTTATTGCTAAGGAAAGTGGCATGGCTGAATTTATTGCTAAATTGAAGTTTGTTGGATGTGGTGGGATTTGTAAATAATGCTTAATACCTTAATGTTTTGAAACCCTGAATAAATAGCAATAACTAATGTAGTGAATTATGTGTTCGGAAGAAGGCTTTGTTGCTGCATTTACAGATGAAGCTATATAAAGTAATTCAGACATTTGTGCTAACTGCTACCGTAATTAATTCCCAGTCCCAAAATTTGACTTGGTGTTCATCTTTTCTTTCATTATTTCAAATTTTTAGTGAGGTCCAAAAAAACTCATTTCTGTGGCTTCATGACAGCATTTTAAAGGGCTTAGCTTTCCAACCATTTCTTCCGTGGGTCCAAATGCATCAGTCATTCATTACTCACCTGATGCAAAATCATGTTCAGAACTTGATGCTGATAGCATATATCTTTTTGATTCAGGGGCACAGGTTTGTTATGATCTCCATGTTTTGGATACTAACAGTAAATCTTTTTTTATTTCCTGATACTGATCCCTTCTATTTTTAGTATCTAGATGGAACAACTGACATAACACGGACTGTTCATTTTGGGAAGCCTTCAGCTCATGAGAAAGCTTGCTATACAGCAGTATGTCAGCTCCCACACTTTTGCTCTCCAACCCTAAATTCAAATAATTGGGTGACTAATATTTTGAGTTCCATCTGAGCAAACCCTATTGCATGTGTTGTGTTGATGGGTTTGTTTGCTCTTATATTTTTTATATCCATGTTTGCTACCTAGATACACCAGGGAGAAATATGGTGTCTTCATAGAGTTAATCTTGGTTCTTGACAGTTGACACTGCTGAAATATTCCTTGGATATATCTAAAGCATATACTCCCTTTCAAGTTACCTACATGGTTAGCTGGTGTGAGAATGAATAGTTGACACAGTATTCTCCTAGGCTTTGCATTACTGTAGTTGACTACCACTCTAACATCTGCATCAGAAAATTCTTGTGCATACAACATACTGGTTATCCACATATGTTGATTTCCATAACTACAGAATGAAGCTTCCTTGCGCTTCAAATATTGTTTAACCTACAAAATTTTCTTTAGCTAGTTAACATTATAACAAGCTCAATTTGCAAGGACAGGTCCTCAAAGGACATATTGCTCTCGACACTGCAACATTTCCTAATGGAACAACAGGTATGTTTAATGCTACTGTCAGTTATTACTTGTTAAACTTAGAGGCTACATTCATCTGGCATTTAGTGCAACAGTTTGATAGTATGGTCATAGTATAGGGCATGTTGTTGATGTTCTTGCTCGGGTACCTTTGTGGAAATATGGCCTGGATTATCGTCATGGCACTGGTCATGGTATTGGATCTTATCTTAATGTTCATGAAGGTATGCAATGACTAAGATGGTAGAATGCACTTTGAAGTTCTATTTTTTAATCAGCTGATTGACTTGATAATGAAATATACTGTTGATTCACCTTTTCCAGGCCCTCATTTAATCAGTTTTAGGCCAACAGCTCGAAATGTTGCACTCCAAGCATCCATGACTGCCACTGATGGTTAGGACCTGTCTTTTATCACTGATTTTGTGTTATATTCTTACTTATTGTTGTTTTTGCCCAAGATCATCTCTTCATTTTTTAAATATCCATTCTATATTTCTATCATTTCCCTAGAAAACCTAAGTGTTATACTAGTTGGGAATATGTCATATTTTCATATGATTGGATGGTAGATTTCAAGTTTTGGGCCAATACGGAAAATGATATACATATACTCTTTCACTGGAAAATACCGTGCTTGTGATTTTCATGAATATGTACTGCTCTTTCAGGTTATTATTATTTTTTGTAAGAACATAACAACTATAATGAAAATAGCCATGCAAAATCTAGTGTTTTTATGTTATAGCCATACAAATTGAATACTAATATTGATTTAATCATCAAATTAAAAAGACATTTAAGGAAAATGAAACGAAAATAATTAGATTTGAAATCACTATGATTTATAATGATGAAATTGAACAAGTTAAAACTTACTTTAAGGCATGATAATATTCTATTTTAGTAGTTACTCATATTGGATCCTGTGGATATATGAGAGTGAGCCTTGGAGTCCTTGTGCAACGGTAAGATTGCTTCACCTTAGATGGAAGTCATGAATTCAGATTCTAGGAAACAACCTGTTCATTTTAGAGGTAATACTTACAATTGAATCTTCTCAAACACCAATTTATTGAGTCTTAGGTGCTTTTTGTTGTAGATATACGTTTCTTACAGGTTTTTATTAAAATATGTTGTTCTCTACAATTTTTTTTACCCGTACTCAAACTTATCCATTATATGTTCTTTCGTAGGTTATGTAGTTTTTTCATCTGTTATTATTTGTATTCTTTTTTCCTCATAATTTGATTTGTGGTATAGGGATACCAATAAAAATCATACTTGATCTGTAAATCCATTTCTCTAATTTTCTTTTAAATGGGAAAAATTATCTTCTAAGTTCTAATTGGGATTTGAAAGATATGCTTCATTCGTACAAGTACTAATAAATTGCATATGCCATTTTTTGTTTGCATTCTGTCACCATGAACTTGGCTGTTATTCAAAATATTTTGTAATTTTTCACATAAAAGGTTCCGAATATTTTGCTCAATCGACCTAGGTTGTTTAAGACTTGCAACCTCATTATTAACTTGACTGCCTTTCGTAGAACCTGGCTACTACGAGGATGGCAACTTCGGCATAAGACTGGAGAATGTATTGGTAATTAAAGAAGCTGATACCAAATTTAATTTTGGTGAGAAAGGATATTTATCATTCGAGCATATTACATGGGTAAGTGACTCGTTCGTATCTTTGCTTATCTTAGAACCTACATTTTTGCCCCTAATATATCTATGCGCAGGTACCATACCAAAAAAAGCTGATGGATTTCTCACTATTATCGCCCGCCGAGGTTGAATGGGTGGATGGCTATCATTTCACCTGTAGAGAAGTATTGGCTCCATATCTAAATGAGGAGGAGATGCACTGGCTAGATAAAGCAACCGAACCTATTTTTCGCTCCTCACGTTGAGTTGAAATTGGTACAAGTCAGCAATATTACAAATCGTTATTAGTATGCGAACTTTCTGTTTCAATTACATAAAAGTATCGGTAAATACTTAAATGAAGTTTACAATTTCTCATCTCTTCCGTTCAGTATTTCTACAATTGTGCAAGCTGAACTTGGGTTGTCATTGAATCGGATCTTAACATGTCTGAATTCTCAAATTTATTATTTGAATAATCTTTTCAAATAGATTTTGACGGAATATGGTCCACCTTAGTGCGCACCTGTACGCCGAACATTTCTAAGACGAAGGAATCGCTTCTAGATCAGGGGTTTGATTTCTTGCAGCCAGGAAGTCAGCATCTAGAATTTTCGTTTCATCTTTTATCTTTTTTACGTTATTTCATTATTTATATTTGGTTTCTAGTAGCCATTCCTAATGACAAAATGCAAATCTGTCGGAAAGAATAAGCCTATGTTTGCTAAAAAGATCAAGTCCTTGCAGAAGACTTCTCGGTTTAGGGGTCATTTCTTTTACAACTCTCAATAAGGTCTGTTAGGATTTATTGCCCTTATTACCGTTCAATATAGAACAAATGGAAGAGCACTTTCTAAACCTACTCTTCCAGAGTTATTGATCTTTCCCTTGAATAGACCATTTTATCACATCATTTGATTTTATCTACAAACATATCAAAGGTGATTTTGCCTCTCAAAATCAAGGATGCGTTCAAGAAGTTAGCTCTCTCTGATTTCTTTTGGCACACAACTTCATTCAGTTGAACTCCAACAAAGGGTGAGTTGATGAAAAGCCAATACAACAGCTCCACCCAACAAAGGAGCTAATGTACTTTTTGACAAGCATACCCTGTATCAATTCTCTAGACATAATTATTAACGTATGAATAAATGTAATAGGTTTAGCCGGCACAAAAACTTGGATCTGTCAGAAAAAAACATTAGTCCATCCAACTATAAAATCGTTACAAATTGTACCAAGTTAGTGTCACCATCCTCGTCTTCTTTCAGGAAAATAGATCTCCAAAATGCGATCACTACAGCCAGAAAATACTGAACCTGCAATCACTTCAGCAACTGATAAAATCCTTTTGTAGGTGAAGCTTATCAAGTAGATAATACAATTCATACAGGATGCTTGGCATCTAAAAGCCACTTCGCCAATTACCGTGCATCCATTGTACTTTATTTCCGAGCAAAATGTCTCGACTCTTGAAAGTGCAGAGGTTCATTACCCCATGAAGTCCAACCAGCTTGCAGTTCCCTGGCAAAAAGCTCAATACACTTTGGAGGTTTTGGTCCAGGCACGTAATCTGCGAGTAACTCTAGACAAGGTCAAGGATGAACGGCAAATAGCAAGAAAACAAAACAAATTGTTTCAAAGATGATGGTATGGCCTATAATAAAATCCCCATGAAGAGAATATCATGTGTGCCCCACTCCTGTTTTCAAACTCCTCTTCATTGCACCTTCACTCTTAAGTAAGGTGAACAAGTAACTTGCCGATCACAGGCCAGACAAAAAAGAAACCAAGCCAAAACCTATTCTACTAATCACAGCATATCTTGCTTCTCCAAGCCGAAAGGAAATGGCCCACAACAGCAATCCAACCAGATCCAAAGTGACCTTATCTAGATCTCATCGGTAGGCTTCCATGATGCCTCAAATATCCAGAAGTTGATACGTTGATGAGAGAAAGAGGGTCAATTTGTATATACGAAAATTGTTGTTAACACAAGAAACATGAAAAAGCTACTATATCAAACAAACTAATGGATACTTCCGACTGGGGGCTTCCTAGAGAAAGCACCTGGAATGCTTAGGAATACTTGACTGCTTTGTGGAAACTTGAATGCCGTAGATTCTTGTCCTGCGTTCTGACACAACATAATAAAAGAAGGAAAAGTTAATGAACCAAAGACCATCTAATAAAAAACCAAAAAGAAGAACATCTTATTTAGTGATTCAGAAACTAATTCCACCAAGAACAAAACGCACCTTCCCATTGATATAGCCAACAAGAAGGCATTCATATGGTCTACGATGAAACAAGTCCATTTCACTAATCAAGGAACCATCTGTTTTCATCTATATTTTTCAACAGAAGTCATGACCTGAGCTTTCAAATATTTCATAAAAATTTCTAAAAATAATTATGAAGCTACAAAAGAAAATGGTTCACAAAGATTTAGTTTCGTTTGGATGTTCATGATATCTTTCTATAGCTTAAAAACATAATAGATAAAATACTGTAAGAGTTCTCTCTACTATAAAGTAATTGGATATCCACCTAAGAATTCAATCCCTATATATATACATAAATATATGAAAAAAAGCGTTTGTAGACATCTATAGCAAAATTGTTATGGGTGCCTTTGACAGAGGATTGAGATTTCTCCACCCCCCAGAGTCATGGACAACATCGCCCATCGCCTATGCTTGTCTCCCCCCTAATTCGAATTGAGGAAAAGATTTCAAACTTTAAATTTTTTTTTCTTATATGTCTAATCTAATTCCTTCTCAAACTTGGTCATCCACTACTTGACTAAGTAACGGAAACTTCCAGTGGGCGACCTAAAACATTTGTTATGGATGCTCGCCTATGCTTGTCTCACCCCCCCCCTCTCCCTCCTCATCCGTGAACACCCCACCCCACCTTCTCAACCAGAATTGGGGAAAATATTTCAAACTTCAATTTTTTTTTCCTATTTGTCTAATCTAATTTCTTTTCAAACTTAGTCAACCACTGCTCAACTAAGTAGCGGAAACTTCCAACAAACGACCCGGAACAAAATTTCAGGGAAAAATTAACAAAATTCCTGTGGATGCCCACAGCAACATTAATCATATACATATATAATCATCATTAGTAGAATAACACAATCTCATTTTCCCCTACACTTTTACATGGTACCAGGGAAAAAAACCTCAAGGTCCTTCCTCACCTCCATCTCCCCTTCCTCTTTTGTTTTCCAACCAAAACCCCACCAGTTTCACCACGACCACCACTGGTTCCACCATCCCCTAAGTAGTTGAAAAAAGGAGTTTAAACAATCGGCAATAGTTGACCATTCCATTTTCTTTAGAAAGTGTTTGTCAAGTTGTGTTATTATCATTTGTATATGTCGATATCTTGGTAACAGACATTTCTTAAACAAAGGAACATCTGAACATATAGTTTGTTACTAAAGACATAGGAAAGCCTAAATACTTCCTCAAATTCAAGTTTTTGCTTATTCCAAAGGAAGAATGATACTATCATAAAGGAAATATACCTTGGATCCATTACAAAAGATTGGTCTCTTAGGATACAAACCTAAGAGCACATCAGTGGAATAGAATTCAGAATGTTGGGATGATTCCTCAAAGCTACTCACTAATCCAGGAAAGTATAGGAGGTTAATTTGCAAACATATATACATTACATGTTTAGACATTACTTATACAATTGGACTGCCCTCCTAGTTTATGCATCAACCCAAAAATGCACAATGAGAAGGAGCCATTCAAGTATTAACATATATCAAAGGAGCCCCATGGAAAGGTCTGATCTACAGGAAACATCACAACTTGAAAATTGAAGCATTCTCCGATTCAGTATATGTTGGAGACAAGGGTGACAGGAGTTAACCTCTGGTTACCACACATATATTAGAGGGAAATTTGTGACACAGAAAAGCAAAAAGCAAAATGCGGTTTCCAAGTCAAGCATTGAAGTAGAATAAAAACCCATGAAACAAATGACCTATGAAATGATGTAGATTAGGTTTTTCCTAACGAAACTTGACTTTGGTGTCAAAACCCTCATGAAAATACATTGTGATAATCAAGCTATAATATCCATTGCCAAAAATCTAACATTTCATGAGAACAAAACATTATTGAAGTGGATTGCGATGATGTTAGAGATATACTGACGTACAAAATCATATCAACACCTAACACACAAACCTCCGAATGATTGACCAATGTCTTTACTAAAGGGTTGAATATTGTGATCCTTAATATCCTTTGCAACAAGTTAGGCATGATTGATATACTTATATGCTCTAATTTGAGGAAAGTGTGAGAGTTATTATGTATTTTCTCTTTATCTCTGTTATAAGATAATTGGATATCCACCTAAGGATCCAATCCTTATATATATAATCATCCTTAGTAGAACATAATCTCATTTTTTTCCTTTACTTCCACAATTACTACATCAACTACTAATAGGATTTAAATTCAGAAGAAACAGGATCAAAAAGATCAACTGCAAAACAAACACACAACTACAAAAGTACATTTCATGGTCTTTTTGATCTAATAAACGATAATTCAACTTTTGTGCATGAAATCTTATTCAATAGTGATAAACTCCATAATGCATCTGCACGTCATCAAGATATTTGATATTGAAAAACAATATTTCACCTTCAACCAGTAAAAGAGAAAAAATTTTGTAACACCCCATGCAGGAAAAAGTTTTTTCTCCACAAAAACTCGCAATTTTTCTCTATGGGTTACCCATAAAGCCACTAGAGCTCCCTTTGCATGAGCAAGTTGGGAAATAGGAAGGTATAGAAAATGGTGGTTTGGCAATGTTGGATACCTGAAAAACAATCAATAACATCAATTTCATATCCTTCAGTAAAGCCCATTAAAAGCTGATTCTATTGCTCCTTTTTTAATATGTCAATTACTAATAGTCTTACAAGAAAATGGCAGTAACAACATGTGTGTGCTAAGGAAAACTTCAGCAAAAATCCCAAAGATAATATGATAAATAAATTGCACATTGCAGTGCCAAATGGCAGGAATTTCTTGGTTAGACTTTGTAGCATAAACACCAATGCAGTTGCCAAAACTCAAGATGGTGCAGAAAAAATAACATTCAGCCATGAAAGTGTGGAGGTTCATACCTTCATATTTAGCCCCAAGACCGGATAGAGGTGAAGGGTCAATGTTAGGTAGATAGTTATCTATAAAACTTGTTAACTCTTCATAAACATGAATCCTAAAAGAAATAAATTCATGTGGTTGACCCCATGTAGCAAGATTATGACTCAAATTGTTGTCATAAAAACAAGGGAAAGAGGAGGAAAATCTGTATTTACTAGTTTTTTTTTTTAAGCACTTAAAGTTAAATTGGTGTACGGATCCAATTATTTGGGTGTATGGATCATTTTATATGGCTGTGTCATGATCAAAACACTTCCACACAAATGACTGACATGGCCATCTCAAACCATGTACATGGAATCTATGTAACACACTGTTTCTTCTTGAAACAAAACATTCCCATCAATTACACATGTAATTTCCATTTAAGTGGCTATGTTAGCCTTGTTTTGAAACACTGGTCTATCTGCTTTGCAATAATCTAGAAGATCATGTATAAGACCGCATCTTGAATGCACATCTATTGCTGTTTAAGAGAGAAAAATAAGGTTGAGCCATTTGATAGATAAATATTCTTTGTGCTTTTGTGCACGAGTATGTTTATACTTTAAGTTTACAAATGTGTGTATAATAAGTATAAGATGAAGATGCTATGCTAATATTTCAAGAGTGCCTATTTTCAAAATTTGTTCTCTTGTAATATCCACGCAACACCAAAATGAGTTGTTATTTTTCTAATTGTATGGATGTTTATATTACAAATCTCGTATGTGTGAGGTGCAAGTCTAGTTACATTTGTGAACCATCTCTATTTTGAGATTGTACTTTCTTCCAAATCAAAAAAGATGCAGTAAAGATGTGGCAGAGTAGTGTGTACTGTGTACTATGTAGCACGTAATAATCTATGTATGCTAAGGAACATTTTCTGAATAACACAACAAAAATTGTATTTGTATAGTGGCATGACTTGCATGTTCAAAACTCTTCTGATGTAATGCAATGATCTTGTGTGTTAATTTTTTCCAATAACTTTTATTCAAAATGGATGAGCAGATCACAGAATCTTGTCCAATTATGTCTGCAGTGAACTCTGCACTGAATAATATCAATATGTCTCAAGATAAAGCATGTCATTGGCTCACAATTTGTGTAAAAGGTATGCTACTTACATTGATTTCTGGCTTGCACTTGCATTTTCCCAAGGTGGGTCCACAACTATGAGATTGAATCCATCATCAGATTGAACTACAGGAAAGAAACACAATTCTTGTTAGGCATTTGCGGTTTATCATGATATGGACCAGAAACATTCAAACTAAATAAAGCAAACTTCAATCATCAACCCTCAATTACTTATAAAAAATTTTGGTACATAGATTTACCAGGAATCAGGTCGTGGATCTTTTTCAAGTCTGACTTCCCATCAATAAACGGACAGAAAAGATGTTAGAGGTCTAAATGGATAAGTAAACAGAGATATCTCTGCAACTTGTAATACTCAGTGCATTATACGAATATGACACAATAGAAAGAATAGTGTGCATACAACAAAAAACAACATCAATCGATCAATGCCTGAATCTTCTTTTGAGCTAGAAGATGTGTATATGAAACAATGCTGCAAGCAATAGTAAAAAATAGCTTACCATGTAAAACTGGCTCTTCCTTGGTAATATGTAAAGGTTATTGAGAAACTCAGCCCCCACATCATCATCTAACTCATTTGTAACCAAGTTGTCAAATATTTGCACAGATATCCTTTCTCCATTCTCAGCAAGAGAAGAAACTGAAAAAACAAAGGAACCAGAAAAAACCATAATCTATAAGCCTTTCGCAATATAGAGGGCTTGGAATAAGTGATAAAAGAGATTATTCTAATGTTCAATATTTTCTTGCTTTTGGATGAAAAACTTGCTCATAACGCTTAGTAATTCCAAGGAAAAGGAAGTAGAAATAAATAAAATATTGTAGAGTATATGAACTTAAATAAAAAATTTAGTTCAATCAAAGTTTAACGTGTAAATATACTCACAAGATCATTAATATAAAATATTAACATCAAGGTAAGTTTTTTTTGAAGGAGCATGTCAAGGCAAGTAGAGTTTAATTAAATTTGTTAAACACGCCATGGACACGACCATCTACCAAGATAACCAGGGTGAAACCATTGTTTTGATCCTACAAATATCATCTCCTCAGAGACACCTCAACAAAAGCTGGAAATCATCTGCGTCGAACCTTCGCTTCCCAGGACATGGCAAACCGAAATCTCGTAGAGTGGCGCTTGCCATAATCTCCCAAGCTTGATGAAATCACCCTCCTCCCTCTCCATACCTCTCCCTCGAAAATGCCACGAATTCTCATCTATAATCACTTCGGGAAGAACCGACAGAAGGGCGGTCGCTCCCAGAAGAGCTTCATGTGCTCTCAGCAAGAACGGCCTTGCCTCCTACAGACACGAGCAACAACACGTCGGACAAAGTAGCTTATTCAAAAAAAAAAGCCCACACAAGACGTGCTACCTGATACCGCTGCTCCGCGGCGACCTCCCTCTCGTTCAGCTCTCGGCCTTCTCCACCTCCGCTCCTGCCTCTCCGTTTCCTCTTCTTCGGATTGGAGGAAGGAGAAGGAACTTTCTTTCCGTGTTCGTCGTTGTCCGGGTAGGACTGGAAGGAGCGGGAATAGTAGGACGAAGTGGAGACGCTAAACCGAGTGTAGGAATCGTTCAGGAGACGAACGGGGTCTAGGAATACCACCTTGTGGCCGTCAGCGTCGTCGTCGAGAAGACGGTACACTCCCGTTCGGAGGAAGGACGCGATTTCATCGGAGGAACCCGCGGTCATCGCTTCGACGAACTGGGTGGGGAAAAGGTGCGTCGGCGGTTTCACCTTCGTCGTTCTAAAAAGATATCTGATGGAATTAGTCGGTATTCAAACATTCAAGATAAAAAATAATATTTAAATAAACCATTCTACTCGTAATCAATTTAATTTCAACTTTTTTTTTAACAATTAATTAATTTTAAGTTAAATGTATACATTTCAATCAGAACAGGAAAAACTTGGTAATCTATCAGAGAAGGAGATACTTGCAAAACCGAAAGAATAACACAAAATTAGTCCCAAATTGAAAACTTTTAAAATAAAACATACACTACTTACAGATGGATAGATGACACAGACACTTCATTGCTTGACTTTGAGATAGATGTCTACCTTTCCAAAATTAATAAGGTTTTTTTTTTTTTTTTTTTTTTTTTTAACCTTAAGAGATGGAAGGGAAACGGGGCCACCCTCCCACTTCGGGTGACCAGGAAACCCTTCCAATTGGGTGCGAGTTTTTTTTTAAGGTATATAGCGAAACATTTCTCGCCAATGTCGCAGATACCATGGGAGGTTGAACTCACGACCTCAAGGACCCATGGCCCTGTAGACCAACTTCGCTGGACATTCACCGGTAGCCCGCCTTGGTAAGTTGATATGTTAATGTTTCTTGAAAAACCAGTGGAAGGAAAAACGCCCCCCATATGATATGTAGTTTTGCTTGATCCTTAATGCCACCATGCAAGGGTATTCCAACAAAATTTGGCATAATGAGGGCCAACAGCCAACTTCCACAGTGACGTAATATAAACGAGGATGAATCCAGAAAAATATAGAACAAACAATAACTGCAATTAACTGGAGTTCAAATCTTGATGAAAACGTCCTTTTACCAATTTCCAAAATAAAAAACCATTAGCTGCAATTACGAATGGCTGCTTACCACTCAGAACCAAACAACTTCATATAATTTTGGAGTTGAATTGGTGCAAAAAGGATGAGAAAATATATCAGCCATGTTGGAAGATTTTCTAACCATACACAAACAAGATCTGCAAAGTTAAAAGGGGATTCACACTGGAATCCGTAAAGGAGAGTATAACAGTGTTATCATTATCTAACTAATTTCCAAAAAAAAGACATTAGCTGCCATTACAAATAGCTGCTTGTCATACAGAACCAATAGCTTTATATATTTTTGGCGTTGAAATGGTGCAAAAAAAAGATGACAAAAAAGACGACCAAAGACAAATATTAGAAGATTTACTACCTATATACATAAACAAGATCTACAAAGTTAAATGGGACTCAAGCATTGGAATCTGTAATGTAAGAGACTATAACAGTGATATCATCAAGCTTGCCTCCATAGTAGCGATACCCAGCATCTTGAGCTGCACTAGAAAAAGGTGTTTGCCTGTTCTTGTCCAGTGCTCGCTGGCGAGCCAGCGCTGCTATCTTCTGAGCAGTCACTTGAGGGCCCAAGCCAGCCCTAACAGCATGGACAACAACAGCATTTATCTCATTGTTGTAAAGATTATCAAACAGGCCGTCGGTTCCAGCTATAATGACATCACCAGATGAAACGGATAAGGTGAACACCTGTGGGTATCCAGAAAAATGAGTGTGTGTTATATCAACCAAAAGTTAAATACGGTTAGTTCTAAAATGGATGTGGTTCAAAGTTCTAAAATGCTAACGTTGAATCCCAAGCTCGCGGAACTCAGTAGCTACTACATGCCCACAACATATGCCATTCAATAAATAAATCATGGGATTTGATAAATGGACGGTATTGTGAATTTTCTACCATAAGCTTCAGCTTCTTGACGGGCGTATGAAAAAAAAAAGATCATGTTTACTCATTACGGGAGGGAATCAAGATAAAGGGAAGAGTGTTCGGTAAATTCAAAAATGGAAGCCAGGCACCAATAAAGTATGGGGGAATGAGAGAAAGAGGATTGCAACACAAATAACCTGAGCGGAGCTAGGAAGATCACTGCTGTTGCCACACTCGAGTTGATATGTGAAATTGAAATCATGTTGCTGTACTGGTGACCTGAAAGTGGTGCATCCCTCCCTTACAACAATGAAACCACTGTCACCAAGGTTGACAGCATGAACACCCTGCTATTGAATGAAAATAAATCAGTTACAATTGCAGTTAAGTATACATAATGTGATAGTTTTTACGACTTACTTGCCTGTCAATATTAGCTGATAAGTGATAAGAATCCTCTTTGAGACTATAAAGATCAAGACTTTTTTTGAAGATTAAGATCAAGATTCAAGAGGTATACTGTGACAGAATTAAATGGCAATACATCAATTATTATTGTCTAGCTAATACAATTTTTTATCTTTATAGAGAGCATAAAAGTTGTGCATTAATAAGATCACCACATTTTTAAAAAAAATTCCAATGTTTTGAAGCATGCGAAACAGACACAACATGGTCTGAATCTTTACATGTCTAATTAAAACACGGGTGTCTAAATGGGAATGTGATGAAAAAACAGGATGAAGCATAAAATTTGCAAAATAAATATATATAACATTTATAAAACATATTTCCGCTGTGGATCACCTAATATAAATTTAACATTCAAGGAAGAACATGAAGAACAAAAACTAAAGTAAAAAAAGCCCTATTACACATTTAATAATCATACAAATATCAAAATTCAGATAAAAATTAAATTCAAAACAATAACAAACAATAAAAAAGATGTCATTATATAAACAATATCATCAAAAGTATCAAAAAAAACAAACAGTAGCATGGTTCAAACCCCATGTTAATGATTTACACCAATAGATATGTCAATCCTATCATATTTTCTACAATTCATACCAAAACAATATGATCTGGACTGAACCCAAGGAATCAACGATTAGCTTATCTCCTTACATTTTGCATTGACTATCAATAAAATAACTAAAGAAATTAAAAGAGATACTTTGGTTGGTATACGTTGATTGCCAATGATATCGTCCTCATGAAAGTAAAGCAATAATCAATTCTTAATTAGAATTATGAACGGATACTTTAGAAACCAAAGTATTTGGACTACACTCGACTAAGAGTAGGCCTAACTTGGAACACTTATTAAAATAACTTATTTTAAAAGAAGCTGCATTTGAATAAGTATTTCCAAACGCAACTGCTTATCTAGCTTATGGAAAGAAGTAAATAAACGCTTAACAATTCATTTTATAACTTATTGAATAAGTTATTTTCAAACAAATTATTCAAATATGTTGCATTTTTGAATAAGAATTTATAGATCTAAATATAACAACAATCCATCAATCAATGGTCAACCTTAACTTAGACTAAATACATGGAATGTAAATTTAATAATAATGGAAACAATGATGAAAGAATAAAACTAGGTGATCTTGAGATCCCTAAAAGCACAATTTTAAATTATTTAAGATATAATGAGTAACAAACAAAAAATTACAATGAATATTATTCAAAAACCAAAATACGATGGATAAAGTAGAGAAATGTATCAAGATTGTCAAATGATAAAAAGTATCCTTAAAATTAAAGAAAATTTTATAGAACATCCATTGATCCAATTATAATAGAAATGAGAATGTTAAGATGGATGAATGATAATAATATATGAGATATGTTAAGAAATGATTTCATCCAAACCTGCACAAAAGCTACACTTATTGGGGATAAAATAAGAAAAAATTATTTTGGATGGCTTATGTTCATAGAGCACCTATAGATGCACCCAAGAGGAAAACAGAATTGATTAATTATGGTGAAAGTTACAAAGGATGGCCAAAAATTATTTAATTAGAACATAGAAATAATGAAAAAAATTAAAATTACAGAATTTAACAAAATATTTATTGATGGATAGGAATAAATGTAAAAAATTATTCATGTGGCCAACACCCACGTGGTGGGTTTAAGACACTAATTGCTTCTTCTTTTTTGAGAGAGAATATAGTAGTAGGCAGGCTGATCGTTATTGTTGTTTAGTCAATTGTAAGGAAAAGACAAAAATGTAAAATTTGAGTATGTTGATAATTCAAACCAAGAACAAGAATACTGGACAAAAAGGCCAACTATGAAAAATTTTCCATGTGAAGGTATATTTAATAAGGAAACAAACCTTTTTGGTAAGTGCAATAATGCATGCAGTTGAAGATCCTTTTGCTTTAGTACAGGAGTGGGCCTTTTCCAAGACACGACTTGGATCTATTGCACCTTTTGGCTCTTCTTGAATAGCAGCTACTGAATTAGTCATTAGTTCTCGAGAATAATATCCAGAATTAATTCCAGAATCTGCCCAGCCACCAACACCATCTGCCACGCCTATTGCATGTCCATCATCACAGATAAAATGTGCATCCTCTCCACCAGTTTCCTCCTTATCAGGATGAGGCAAATAACAAGATCCAGAGTGTAGCCTTAGAGTCCCATCTCCAAGTGCCTTTCTAAACACCAAATGGCATTTTAAATACCAACTATCTATGAATCATAATAAAAATGACAAGATGCATTCAACATATAAAGAATCTTCACTATATGGTAGCCAGTATGTAAATATTGTTAAAATTGAAGCATTCAAAACAATAACAATGTTTTCTTGAGCAACAAACATGATAAGAAATATTAATATATTTTTCCAACTACAAATTGATTTCAAAATTCAATTCATATATTAATAATTTTGATATGTTAATTTTATTGATGCCAACAAGGCCACAGAGTGTTGTGGATTATGGTTCCATCATCTCCATTGATGTTCGGTTCTTGACAGTGTTCATCAATTTACCATTTTGTAATTTGTAATGTTCTATACAACAGAGAAATGTCACTGCTAGTGGGGCTGGTGTGATGTGTAGGTCTTGTTGGAAACAACAGCTTAACGATTGCTAAAACATTTTTTATTTGATCTTCTATAATGTCCATTTCCCTTTTTTTCAGAACATTTCAATTTTGACAAACAAAATCTATGCATCTTCATGACACTCCAATTCTCTCTGTCCCTCTCAATCCTTAGTTATGAATCAAATCATTTTAGGAATAAGACCTTTCATCTCATAGTACCTGCTTCAATCCCCTTGCAAAACTTTCAGCATTGGTTTAGCCAGGTCCTAACACACATGCCTCTCCGCCATCCCATTTCTAGTGCACATTAATTAGCTTGTGTATGATTGACATTATAGTTTATGGCTTTTCTATAGTATCTACCTTCTGGCCAGAAGTTCATTAATTCCAACTTTTCTCTTTGACAGACTTGTGTGGCGGTACAGTTAAGCTGGCATTATTTTCTCATTTACTTCAGATGCTAGCTAGAAAATGATCAATGAAAGAATATTAGTGTCAAAATCTGAGACAAGTGTAGCCTTACTGTTTCTTATCCCACTCTCTTAACAACTGTCTCCACAATCCCGTGCTTATACCAAAACCACTGAATCTTGAGTTTTCTATTTGACAAACAACTGAATGCATTATATGGGTCAATCATAATCTCTCTGGTGACAAGCCTGAGTAGGCTGAAGTTAATAAATTATATTTTACAATATATATATATATTAATCACATGTATACATACACAAAGTCTCGATCACATCTGTTTGTTTCATAAATACAGTAAAAACTAAAAACTAATCAAGGCAAGAAGGCCAATTTTAGAGGAAGCCAAGTCACTCAGACCAAATTAATCATTATATTAAAGCTTGAAAATTGAAAAAAAAAAAAAAACCTAATTCAATATTACAAAAACAAAGCATAAAAAAATGTTTGAATGAAACTCCGAATCTAAGATATAGCCTTACATCATGGTTGTGCAAGCTAACCAAACAAATCCAACAATAGATTGTCAAATCAGGTCTACGGAAGTTCATGCGGTAATAGTCAACCGATCATACATGCATTCCTAATCAACAGCAACATTGAAAGTCATCTGAGTTATTATTCTTCCTTTTGTAAGTAAAGATGGTTAAATTTTTGTGACATGGGCATAATACCTAGTTATATTTTTGCAAGCTTCACAGAAAAACAAAGTACAATTAAAAAACTAGATGAAGCCAAAAAAGAGAACAATGGAACGACTACCAAAAGAAGAGAAACAAACACAAAACGTACTGATCTGAAGAGGTTGCAGAATTTTCAAGCTGCTCTTCTGTGACAGTCCCATCAAAAGTAATCTCGTGAGCTGCACCAACAGAATATTTTGACAAGCAAGACAAGCTAAAGTTGTGTGTTCCCCAATCCATGAAGAAATCTGAATTCCATTTCAACCCGCTCATGTTGGACAAAAAGCACCTAGGAAGAATATTACCACCATATGTTCCTCGGCTCTTCAAACTTCCAGCCAGTTTTCTACTCTCATGGGATAGACAAATTGGAGCTGCACAAATCTCGGAAAAGTTATGCATGTACTTAACACCCAATTGGACTCTGCTTAATAGGGGACCATATGCCGCCATGAATCTCTTCTGGCATAGAGAATGGAAGTATTTCTGCTGGCAAGAAGCCGAAGCAGTTCCAGCTCCAAACATGACGGAAGAAACTGGTTTGTTCGCTTGACCCGAAAGGAAAACCTTCACTACGGCCAGCGCTCCTTTCTGTTTTGCAAGCCGTGAGAAAAGCATCCTACGAATGAAGCAGCAATATGCCAAAGATGAGCCCCCGGTTGAGGAGGAAAGGTGAAGAAATATGTCTTCTCTTTAGCTCTTCTATGCTTTCTTCGAATAATACATCCGAGAGAAGAAAGTGAAAGAACCAGAGAAAAGGGTAGGGCAGAAAATACGCTTTACAGTGTAAACAGGCCAACAGGGAATCTAAGCAGACACATATGAAATGAATTCTTCAAAGAAAATTTCTTGGGAAAGAGCAGAATTTTATTTCAACAGTGCCAAAAACACCCAGCAGACGAGCTGTAATCCCACGATACTCCATCACAAATACAATCTAATCACTCACCATCATAAACAAGAACCAAAATAAAGAATACAAATCAAATAGACAGAAGTGAGCACGGAAAGCCATCCTTTTTACAAGTTTAACAGCAAGTAAAAGAGGTTTCCGTCCCAATCGAACTCCAGAAGACAATTACTCCGGGTGCTAGCACGATACCTGAGGTGCGAAGAAGCAGCTGGTGACAGAATGATGCAGGTGAAACAACGGAAGAAAACCCTAACAATCTTCCAACAGAAAAGAGGCAGAGATTGGGGAAGAATAGAGAGGAACTCCGCTACCGTCGGAGGCGGATGTTGGAAAGGTGAGGCTGGGAGGATCCGAGGATTTTTCTATTATAGATTTTTTTTTAAAAATTTTTATCGACATTCAGATATTGATAAAAATTACCAGTGATAACTATTGATTAATTTTCTTTATTGTACTTTTTTACCAGTAATATTATTCTTTTCGATTAAGCTATAAAGGTGTATATTAATAATGATAAAGAATCTTTATTATATTATCGATGTAGATTCAAATTCTTAGAGTTACGTTAAAGAAGGATTTGTGTATTTGAAATTTGAATTTTATAGAATTTGAAATTTAAATGTTTGTGTATGTTAAGAATTTGATGAAAATTAAAATTTAGATATTTATATATATAATAAAATTAAATAAAATTTATTTTTATTTAATAAATTTTTTAAATAATAAATTAAAATAATTAAAAAGTATCATCTCTCTCTCTCCTCCTCTCTCTCTCTTTATCCCTCTCTCCCTCTCTCTCTTTATCTTATTCTCTTTCTTTCTCTCTCTCCCTCCCTCCCTCTCTCTCTCTCTCTTTCTCTTCTTCTCTTTCTTTCTCTCTTTTCCTCTCTCTGTCTCTCTCCCTCTCTTTCTTTCTCTCTTTTCCTCTCTCTCTCTCTCCTTCTCTTTCTTTCTCTCTTTTCCTCTCCCTCTTTTTCTCTCTTTCTTTCTCTTTCTCTCTCTTCCTCGCTTGACAATCTCACTATAATATTTCATAAAAGTTATGCTGGAAGACATAAAAGAATAGATACAAATAAGACAGAATTTAATTTCTGATATTTTAAGTTTAGAAAATAAATTCTAAGATTTATTAAAATGATAAAATTCATTTTTCATTGAAAAGTAAATTTCAAGATACACAAACAAATAGCTTCCTTGCAAAATTAAATAAATTTTTTTTTTCTTTTCGTTCAATTTTACGTGCACAAATCATCTTCCTTAAATTTCTTATCTCAGCACTAAATATATATATAACAATAGACAATCAATAGGGTTTACTTTATAATATTTTTAGAAAAAAAAAATTAAATTTAAATATATAAAAAAAGATTACTATTACGAATGTGGTTCCGTGGGAGCGCATATTTTTTCATTTTTACTTCATCCTTCTAATAATAACAATTTCCTATTTGAAACTGGTTTTTTATTATTTTTATAACCAATGAAACACTCCTTTGGCGAGCCGAAAGGCGGTAAACAAACCATCCCTTTAAGAGGAGGAACTTAAAGAGATCATAAGATTTTATTTTTACATTAGATTCTGCGTAATTTACTTAATGTTGGTGTACGTCTCTCCCTGACTGTGAAAAATGCACGCAAGAGTAATATATAGTGGTGGGTTCTCACTCGGTCTCTTTCAAGATGAGAGACAAAAATTAATGATGCAGGCAAGCTACTTTAATTCATTGGTTAAATTCAGAAGAAGACTCATGTACTTTCTCGGTCAAGTGGAAATCCAGGCTGGGTCATCTCTAGCTTAGTTCTGATTTTTTTTTTCATGTGGTGTTGTGTATGCAGGTGCCGTTGCTTTCTCTTGATTTATTCACGGGTTATTTTTTTAGGTGAGAGTTTCATGAGTTACCTCTTTACATGAACCACAACTTCACGAAAGTCCAATACCATAGATTGATTGGTATGGTTTTAAAAGAGATAGAGAGTAGTAATGAAATAAGGTGGTCAATAAAAAAGGGGGGGGGGGGGGGGGGGGGGGGGGGTTTGAATGATCTCCCAAGTTGTAAACTTCCTTATTTTTATTTAAATTTAAATTCATAGGAGGTCAATTACTGTAATCTCTTTTTCTTCCAACTTACCATAATAATTTAATTAATCAAAGCCGCAGAGATACTTAAATATAAAAATTATTATTTTTGTAAAAAAAAAATTTCTTTACGAGAAAAAACTACAATATTTTCCTTGTCCTGCAGCTTTTTTTCAAAATCAAGATCGCTCTCGCCGGCGACGAGGAACTCCCCTCGCACTGCCGTCGTCGTTGTTGTTCTTGACGTCTCCATCCAACTTCGCGGCCAAGGACTTTATGGCTTCGTCGTGAGATCCCTTCCGATACACAAATACCTGTTCGGTGGGAACCAATCCGTCGTTGGGCCACACACCCACCTGCATCTTACCCTTCTCGTACGAAGCTGGACACGGCATTCCCCTAACCAAACCCAGTACAAGCTAGTGATTCAAACCAAACAACGTTGTTTACCTGAGTGAGAGAGAGAGAGAGAGAGAGAGAGAGAAAGCACCTGATGTGAATGTGGTTCTGAACCTCTTCGTGACCGGCGAGTCGGCCGAGGGCGTCGACGAAGACTCTGTAGGTATCGACGTGGAGCATGTCCATCTTCGGATAGGGAAGACGTGGAAGTGGGGCTTCGACGAAGCTGACGCCCGTCGTCGAGGACAACCCGCCGGTGAAATGGTATTCCCTCCAGACGACGACGTCGTTGGGAGGAGGGGGAGGAGGACTGGAAGGGAGGAGGATCGTGGCGGCGCCGAAGAAGCCCAGGCGGTTCAGTACCCGTTCCAGGTCTCGGTGGTTCAGGATGGGGCTGTAGTTCTTGGTGCTGAACAAGTTCACCACCTTGGGCTTCTTCATCGTGGCGACGGAAGGTTAGAGATCACCAAGGGAGGGAGTCGTCTATTGCGAAGAACCAAGACCCACGCCGCCGCCACCGCCGTCGTCGAGTTCCTCCCCCACCTATCCGTTGTCGCCGATTCGTCTTGCCAAACAAATATCAAATACCGAAATAGGAAACGGACAAAAGAGGGAGAGATAATAATTCCCGAAATTTTTTTAAAAAAAAGTGAAGAAAATAAAAAGAAATTTCTTTTTTGGATGCTGTATATTTCGAACTGCAGATGGAAATTCTTTTTGGATGCGTAAATTACCTTCACTGTAAAGTATTGTAAATACTTAAACAGTATACCATTTTTGGCTATTGGGATATTGTTTAGTGAATTAGGAGTGCAACTCCTCTTTAAAACAAAAACAACGTATCATTTCTGAGTATCGATATATTATTTAAGGGGAAATAATGAAAAATAAGATGAAAGAAAATGATGAAAAAAAATTTCCATTATTTTTTATATTTTTGTTAATAAAAATAAAAGAAGATAATTTTCTATCATTTCTTTTCGTATCAAAGAAAATATTTTTCGTCGTTTCCACCTCACTCTTTATGATAAAAAATTATACAAACCTATAATATAATAAATAATTATCAATATAATTATAATAAATTAAAATATAATATTATAATAGTAAATAATATATTATAATTATATTATATTAAAATAAATAATAACATTAACATGATATTAAAAAATACGATAATAATAATAAATAAATAATAACATATTGTAATTATAATAGATTAAAATAAAAAATAATGGTGAAGAATGATATTAGATTATAATACATTAAAATATAATAACATTAATGTTATAAGAATAAATAATACATTAGCATATTCAACAACTTAATAATATATTCAATAAATAACATTAATTCCAACACAACTTAATAATATTAAATAATACATTAATATATTATTTCTAAACAAATTTAGATTATAATGAACAATGTTGTTTATATTAATTACAAATATATTATTTCACACATTATATCTATATTTAATGAAATATTAATATATACTATAATATTTAAAATACTACTTTTCAAAAATAATATTTTTTAAATTTTTAAAAACTATTAAATTTTTAATTTTTTATCAAGTTAACAGTAACTTTTGTTAATTTATTATTTAATATTTAAAAAATTATTAAATAACACATTTCCTATAATTACACATACATTTTTTCATTTTTTGATCATTTCCTCTAATGCACAAGTAACCTTACATTTTTTATCATGTCCTATTATTTTCATTTCCCACCATTTATATCATTTTCCAATGGAAAATGATATAAACAGACCTTATTATACAAACAAACCAAAACAAAGGGTTAAAGTTATTTCAAGATTTCATTTAACCATCGGAATCAACGACATTTTGAGGACCAAAACAGCATGCTAATTTAGTAGCCATTACATAAAATTTCTAGTCGTTATACATACACTTCTAAATCATGAATGTCTATATGTATTTTTCATGAGCCACGAGTTTATTCCTCCTATGCATCATTGATCTAAATCATGAATGTCTATCTCATTTATACATTACTCTCATCCAAACGAGTAAAATTCTTACTTCCCCGTATTCTCTCGTGGAACTCATTGCAACACTTAAATTAAAAGCATTCGTTAAAGGTTCACTTGCATTACCCAGCGAGAGGTAATAAAGGGATATAGAATTTTAAAGCTCGTAAGTAATGCTAAGTTACTAAAGAAGCATAATGAAGTCTCTTCAAGATTGGGAAGAGATAAGCCTTGACAGATTTACTAAAGAAGTTGTAACGACAGGATCTTAGTTCATAATACCATTGAATTAGTGCATACTCAAAAAATAGACTTGAGGAAGAGGCGTAATTCAAATTGTAAGTGAACTACTATAAATATTCTTGTGCATTTCTAAGATAACCAATTAAAATTATAAATATTACTTATTGAATACCATGGTGAATCATTTAAGTGCTCATTAATTTACTTCAAATTATTAAAAGTAAAAATAACAAATCGTTATTCTAAAAATAGTAATCCATGTAGTAAAAATAGCAATTTATTTATTTTATTCTAAAAGTAAAAATGATAATAACAAATCATTAAAAATTCTCTGAAATGAAATTCTTTATTTGAAATGTTAAAAATAACAATGAAAGAAACCAGTGACCTATCTAAATAAATAAACTCCGTATACTGACCAGGGGGCCGACCCTCTCTCACTAGAGCGTCTGGCCCACAGGTTGTGGACCGCCCCTTAATCGGTAATAGGGCGTCGGCCCAAATTTTTTCTCTTCTGATACATAATTATAGCAGAAGGAAAACAAGAGTTTGGAATATAATAATTAAGCTCAGCTTTTCAAAGAAAAGTCATGTATTTCATATAGAAGATGATCAGAAAAAAATTTCAAAATGTCCAATGAACAATCAATCTTTTAACAAGTATGGGAAAACTTTTTTCTGACAGTTTTAATTTGTCGTGGTTTTAATTACTAGCAAAATTTCCCAGTGATAGTTTGGTATCGATTAAGAACCTTAAGTTAAATTTATTTTCCTTCTAACTACTCTCTTGCAAACTCTAACCCTCACAATTACTACCTTCTCTCTTCCTCCTCCTCCAAGCTTCTCCTCAGTCGTCCACACCACCTTCCTCCTCCTACCACAAGCTGTCACACTCCTTCCCACATCTCTTCATTGCCATTGCTCCTCCGACCATCTTTTTGCACTGTTTCTCCACCTGCACGTGAGATTGGTAGTGATGCTAAATCATAGACAACCTCTCTAGTATTATTCACGTGTGTTCTATTTACAGTACATTGGGGATCTCTATTGTTCTTAATTGTTAAGAAAAATTAATATTGCATTTGAAAAACCAGTTAGGGAAAAATTTACAATGAATTTTAAAAAACCTTGGATAATGGAATTTATTAAATTATTAATACAAAATTTTAAGTTCTTTTTATAATTACATACAAAAACAACCTCCCAAAGACAATTCATAATCACACATGGTCCAACCCCTAACCAACAAAAGAAAAACAAATGTCGGTAGGGCTATGTTCTTTCCTTCCTATTGGGATAAGATTGTGGATTGTATGTAACATTCTCATTATTTTTCCTTTCTGTTGTTTGTAATTTATCAACGAGAATCACCCTTCTTTCCTTAAAAAAATTGTTGCATTATCTTTCCTTTGTCACCCTTGTACTCAGTACCGTCATTCTGCTCTCACAAGGTAAGGTAGAGATGTAATGTTATAACAAATGGATAAATTAAACATACAATGGACAGAACTTCAGTGTTGCATATTCCGTACACCTACAAATTTTTATAGTTGTAAACAATAGACTTAAAGTCTTAAATTCAACCTTACCTTGATAATAATTTGCAATAATAGTATTATAGTACCATCTTTCCACCTTTTCATTGAAAAACACTAACAATCAAACAGATTTTTTAATTATTTTTCCATTTTGATTCCTGCATTTAGCCAATGCCAGCTCACAATGCAGATAAAATATTGATTATTTATTGATCATTAGATTTTCCTGAAATATATCTTTGGTGGTGGTTTCCAAGCTCAATGTTTGTAAGTGGCCCAATATTCCATTGAACCATATGAAGGAAGTAATAACTCACCTGGTTTTCTTGCACCTCAGAAACTTCCTGCATATATTTTGACTACAAAATAATCAGTGCCAGAAACGAATGTTTCTAAACAGAAGCAAAGATTTTCTAATGAAGAGGTAGAAGAGGCCACTAAATTGTTTTACAAAAAGCATGGTCGAAAATAATACTAATAATAATAATCCAAAAATAAAAGGTAAAATGGAATGATACATTGGATCGTTAACATAATTACCTCTTGAAAGAAAGCACGTTACTACTTTTCTCGCGGGAAATCCGTTGGCCATTGTAGGGGAAGGGGATGAATGCAAAGGAAAAAAGGGCGGAAATGATGCCCTAGAACACTAGAACGATAACAGGCGAGCTGAGGAACGCCACCTGCTAATTAAGGGTTCCTACCGTTTGGTTTGCCCACACGTTCTAGCTTGAAGCCTCGTCACAATTGCAACCCAAACAAGACACCGGGAGAGATTCACGAACGTGGAGGCGATGCGTGTGGCTGTGACTGTGATTCTTATTGTTCCCTCACCATCGCCTGTTACATCTGCGCGTGACCGTGATGCGGAGGAGCAATTGAGAAGTACGCCGGAGCCACCGCTCGCGACCAGAGAAAGTGAGGGAAAACCGAAAGGGCTAGGTGCGAGGGGAGGCGTCGGATGGAATGCCGCTTTATTGAGCAGAATATTACAGAAGTGCAATGGTGGAGGTGACCGGATGGTAAGACAAGACAATTAATTCTATCGTATATATCAAAATCGATTACTCCATTTTACAACATCTATATGTAAAATCACAGATTCAAATATATATATATATATATATATATAACATTTAAAAGATTGAAACGAAAAAATCAACCAAAAAATATTCTTTTAAAGGACTGTGGTGGTGCGCCCAGCGGCCTTACGGTAAAAATATCGAGACGAGTTGTTTACCAGTGATGTAAAAAGGTACCACATCGACTAGTCAAAACTCTTTGTTTTGTAGGGTACTATTCATGGTCAGAAACCATCACCAACGATGTCTTTTCGTAATAGTAGCGAAGCTCATGATTTTAAGTGGGGCAAATCCACCGACGTTCGAACTTGGAAATGGCACGGGATTCCCGCTCATCTCCGATTGGATTATTTATATTATACTCCGATGATCAAATATGATAAATATCAACCAAACGAAACCTCCTCTAACTTACTCGTAACTGTATACTATATAGAGAGAGAGCGTCGGAGTTTAATTTCCCGTAATTCTTAAAAGAAGGAACACTGTGAAGCTAAAACATTTACCAAGATTGAAGCTTATACTTCAATTCTGCTTCAAATAGAATACGATAAAATTATTTAAAATAGACATTTATTTAAAAAAATATTTATTTATTTGAAATATAATACTTCGAGACGAAGTGACTTACCATCTTAACCGGAGATGACGACTCATCCCTCTGTGTGCGATAAGAATACACGGAAGGGATGGAAGAAGTAAACAAGGCAAAGTTGCACAGCTACAGAAGAGAGTACGACTGAGAGCGGCTGCCACACATAGAACTTATTATCGTCCAACAGTAGCAGAGGAGGAGGGGACCGGAAGGAAGCGTGCTTGACGCCCAAGCCAGCAGGAGAATCTCCCACATCCAGGAAACGCAGACCGAGAGCGGACGACACTGCCCATTCCCCTTCACCCACTGCCCTCCGCCTCCGGCTATGATATATATTCCGCTGTGCCCAGGTCTCCGGGCAATATAACACTCCTCCCGGTAGCCCGTAGGCGCCAGCACCAACAGAAACCCCCCTACCCCACGATCTACGCGTCCTGCCGTAGAAAATTACCTACCCTGTTGCATGGCATTCTCTTTATCTTCTTGATAGATCTCTGCAAGAAGGGAAAGGATGAACAAAAAAGATGGAAAAGAGAAGGCTATGCACTACCATCGTCGGGAAACGACCACTTGGCAGATTCTAGGACAGAGGAGAGGACAGGAGAGGAAATGGGGCCTGAACAGACGTACTGGGTTGGTGAAATGACGTGGTCACAGGGCATCTCATCCAAGTCACATCCATCTATCGTATCCATTCCAAGACGCACACTTTTAAGCCTTCGGCTCATCCATTGCTTTCTTACTTTGTAATCTTCAGAAACACTTTTATGATATCTTATATAATCTTTAAAATATTACGTTTTAAAAACTACTGTTCACTTCTCTCTCGTCTCACCGTTTACAGTTAAATCCAGGTCTTCACGGTGACCTTTCCTATCTCCATCTAAAAAAATACGACGTCGACGATGAGCGAATGAAGTCAAGAAATATGTTTTCCTTCTCTTTACTATAAAGCAATCTCCTTTCGCTTCCTCGCTTCCGCCTGCGCTTCTCCCTTCAAAGTCTTCTTTGTTGATGGCGAAGCAGCTCAGGCTCCGGATCTCCAAGGTGCTCCCCTCCTTCAGCTCCTGCCGATCTTTCAAAAGCCGAGCCATACCACCCACCACCGATGATGACTGCCAGCTTCACCTCTCACCGCCTATTCCATGCCCTCCACCGCCGACTCCCCCGAGGGTCCAAGTCCTCCAGCACCGCCGCGGACAAGTGCCTGTGGTGACTTCTTCCGGTTGTATCTGCCGTTCGTTCTCCAGATCAGTGCTGCCCAAGAGTCGAACTCCTGCTGCGAGTGTTGCTGGCTTCCAGCTCGCCGACGTGCCCTCCGCCGAGGTGATTCCGGCGTACCTGTGGAGGAAGGAGAACGAATGGCATGTCGTTGTGAACCCTGAGCAACAGATGTCTAATCGGCGAAAGATCGATTCTGACGATGGTAATGACCTTTTCCCCCCACTGGCGATACCGAGACCTTCGTACAGGAAGAGCAAGAGTGACATACGGACCAGGAAGGGAACGAAGAAGAATAAGAAGAAGAAGAGGGAGGCACGATCGGGGACTTATCGAGTGAGTACCTCCTCAGCAGACTCCCTCTTGTTCAGCACCGATGGCGACAAAGAATACGAGGAAGACTACGTCGACTTCGAAGGCCACGAGGCGGAGACCCTCATCTGCACGTCCAACAGCTTCTCCACCGACGGCGAACAGATGAAACGCCGACGCCGGCGAAGACGTTGCTCTAAGTCGCCGGATACGACAGAGTCATCACCAGGAAGGCCCTCGATGTCGTCCTTGCTGCTGAGGAGATTAAGGTGGATGTCGTCCTTCAGGCCAGTGGAGCGGAAGGTGAGGGAGAGCGTGGCGGTGGTGAAGAGGTCGGAGGACCCGTACGAGGACTTCCGGAGGTCGATCATGGAGATGGTGCTGAAGAAGCAGATCTACGAGGCGGCGGAGCTGGAGCAGCTCCTCCACTGCTTCCTCTCACTCAATTCCGGTGAACACCACCGCGCCATCTTGATGGCCTTCTCGGATGTATTGGGTGCACTACCCACCTCCGATGACTCTCCCGGCGTTCTTTCTCGTATATAAATAATCACTTGTTAAATACATACCTTAAATGGCTTTGATCGATGGTTACTGGTTGTTACCGTTTTTTAAAAAAAAAAAGGGTGTTTGAGTGTTATCACATGATTTTTCACGTCAAATCAATAGAATGGTACTGGTCTGGTCTTGTGAGATTCATCCCTACTTTATTTGAGGTCATTGTTCCTGCAATGATAATTCAACTTTTTTCCTTTTTCCTTTTAAAAATAAAAAATGCCCAAAAAAATATAAATATAAAAATGAAAACTTTTAGAGATCTTACTAGTAATATATAAAAATTCGACAATTATTTATGTGTCATTTAAAAATTCATATTTATTTACATGCTATCTTATTCTGTGATTATGCCAAAGTAGCGTAATTTTATATAAATTTTGAGTGATAAAGAACTATCCAAGTTTTTTTTTTTTTTTAATAATCTAAATCTTTCTATCAAATGAAACGTAAATAAATGAAAGAAAAAATAAACAGGTTCCAATTGTATGAACCTGGATCATAAATAATGAATAGATGGTTGGATATCATTGTAGTAATGTCTTTAGTGTGATAAATGGTATTTTTTGTAAATTAAAATTTTAAAAATATAAATAGAAAGAAAACGTGCGTGAGATTAATTAGAAAACCAATTAACCTTTATTTAAAATATCCCCTCTATCAAAACGAGAAACTGTCGTGATCGGTCGTGGGTTTCGTTGTCGCCCGTGCGTAGAGGTTGAACCCCATCGGTGGAGGGTGCGCCGTCGTTTCGTCGGCGGCACGTGCGAGACTCCGGAACCCATCGTCTTTCCGGCTGCCGTTGTGCGCAAGTAAGCGGCAACTTGTGGTGTGCGTCTGGCGAGTGAATTCCGACGATGCGTGAGGAGCTTCGGCCGTCGCAAGTTAGTTATACGACTGCGTCGTTTATCCGGCTGGTCTCCGTGCGGCGATCTCGGTTCCAACGGTCTGCAAGGGGCGTGATCGTCGTAAGAGAAGTCCGCGACTATCTGTGTGAGATTTGGAGGTGCGTACGAGCTCTGGCGACCACGAGGGAGGTGGCGTTCGGTCCGCCGACTGCTGCAGTAGGGAAGAAGAACGAGAGAAGAAGATGAAGGGAGTTTTGTGGAAATTGCATTTTAACCATCATAGAAAGTTGTCCTACTATTTACTTCAAAAATAGCATTCTTATAATTATTTATTATTGGATATTATTAATTTATGCATTATCATGGTTGAGTGTGCCATAATATTATTGATTAATACTAAGTACTAGTATTTAGAAATGCATTTGTTGACTGTGAACTTGGCATTATCGAGACATGTCGCGTATAATGCATTTATTTGAAATATTTGTTGCATTTATATGTGAACGACTGAATTATTAAGAAAGCTTTATTATTGTTATTCATACGACTTTATTTGTGAGAAATGCATAAATATAGGTTATACATTGTTAATTGACATAGGACATATAATTGTAATTTATACACGAGTAAATGATTATAGTATGATTATGTTTATGACTCAACCAGAGGGAATTAAACTGTGATATTATGCGTATGATTGAGACTAATTACTTTAGACATAGTCCTAATGTTAAAATAACTTTTATGGATTGTTATAAGATTAAGTGTGACTTTTAAACCTAGTCTAGTTTGATTCGTTTGCCCTTTTATATTGTGTACCATATATTTTTACTATTTATGAATTAATAGTAGATTTATTTATTGAATTGTAGTTTATTCATTAGTAGATATAATTAATATTTTAAGTTTATGAGTTAAATGCTGTTAGTGCACATTAGAAAGTTCAGATGAAAAGAAAATAAAACGTCCAGAATGTTAGAATTCTTGTAGTGATTTAGTGCATATAACAAAAATTTCAAAAGTTAAAATTCTCATGAAGGTTTAGTACACATCAGAATATTCAAAAATTAAAAAAGTAATGAAATAAATTATAAATATTACCTAAAATTGTGTAATTGATATATTAATCTGAAATTTATGTTAAACAAATATTATTATTATTATTATATCGTAATTATTTAATTAAATGAAATTACTTAATTTAATTACTTTTCCAATATTATCAATTAATTACCTAATTAATTTAATATTTGTCACACAATGGTGAGCAGTAGGGTGAGGGCCACTATGAGCACGAGGGCGATTGCAAGCGTGACGACAAGTGCAAGGGCCACTGCGAGCACGAGCACGACAATGAGCACGATGGTGAGGGCAACTGTGAGCGCGAGCACGATGGTGAGTGCAAGGGCGACTGCGAGGGCAAGCGCAACGACAAGCACGAGGGTGACTGTGAGCATGACGGTGAACGCAAGGGCCACTACGAGCGCGATAGTGAGCGCGACGATGACTGCGATTATAAGCATGACAGTGAGCACAAGGGAGAGTGAGAGCACGAGAGAGGATGAGTGCAAGTGAGAGCACGAGGGAGTGCGAGTATGAGAGAGGGCGAGCATGAAGGAGGGAGAGCATGAGAGAGGGCAAGCACGATGGAAGGCAAAATCACATGTGTGAGTTGGGAAAGTTTTCAGCATAAATGGGAAATGAAGGTTTTATATGAATGAAAATGTATAAAATTCATTTTCGTCAATTGGTATGCACACTAACGACTTATAAAATGAAAGTTTAAACTTTTCTTTTATTTTCATGAATTTCTATGTGCACTAACCCCTCCTTAACGTAGTCTTTTAGAGAGATTGTATTGTTTGTGAAAATATTTCTGAAAGTTTGTTTGTAGTTTAAAATGATAATTTCGTTTTGATTTAATTGTTGTTGATTTTATTATTTTAATTGTTAGGCATTAAACCTTTTTTAGCTGGTACTTTATCTTTGTTACTTTGTAACTTAAACTAGAAGTTTATTTTCACGTATCATTTTACAAATGTAAATTTTCTTCTAATATTGCGATAATTATTATTATCTGAAATTTCAATACGTGGCATTTAGTTTTTAAGAATATTTAGTTTACTTAAAATCTCCCCCGTTTAAAATGTATTTTAAGAAATTATATCTAATATTTATCATTCATCAATTTTAACGTCACTTTTCGTTTACAATATGTCACCTTCAAATCATTGATCGTTATAAAACATATCATTAATGCAAGAATTTATTTCCACGTATCAACTCAAGAAAAAAAAATACTTCAATGAAAATTTAACTGAATTTTAGTGTGGATTGAAAACTCTGGCTCATTTATGCACATCAGATTTATATTGCAGTTAATGGTGTGATGTTCGTCTTGCCATGTATTTTTTTCTAATATTTGTATCGGGTGGTGGACGTATCGACCGTGCATGGTGATCAATGAAAACTAAGAATCTGGAGAAGTTAAATAATAATAAAAATGGAGAGAAATAAAAGTATTACCATGGGATGCGTATAAGGCCTTATGCAATTATTATTTAAAATGGTTCTAATTTTTGTGAGAAATATTATAATTATATTTTAAAGACTGTCTAAAGGCTTATAAAAAATAAAACAAATCAAATTTTGCTTGTAATTTCTTTCTATACATCGTAAAAAATCTAAGTGAATTGATGCAAATGGTAATTCTTAATCGAGAGTCAAAGCATCCAGAAATTTAAAAAAAGTTCATTGAGCTGATGTAATTAATAGCTACAAAGTTCTCGTATTGGATAAACTATTAAATAAAATATTATTTCAATAATTTTAAAACCTCAAAAAATAAAATTTTGCTTTTCCAAGATGCATTCAAAATAGGGATACTCTATTTTTTATTTTTTTTGTTAAAATAAAGTTATTAAATCTAATATGTATGGGAAGGTATGCGTGAAATTTTACGGCATAACTCTAAAAGTAAGAGATCTCAGCCACCTATCCTTCGATGGATGGCTGAGATACTCTATTTCTTCAGAATCGTTCCCACCTCCGCCGCCGCTGGCATCCCGTCCTCCGTCTCGTTGATCGTTCTCCGTCTTTGTCTTGGACGTTACGACGACGAGCACGGCGGCACGGCAAGCTACGTAGCGCCGCTGCACCTTGATCCTGTTGATTTTCCTGTCCTCGCTGCTTCAACCGCTTGTGGACTTCCTGGACTATGCTTCGCAGGAACACAGGGGAGAGGAGTGAGTCCCGTTACACCAAGAGTCCGGAGGGCAAGGAGAGGGGCCTTTACAAGTGGAAACAGGAGTACAAAGAATCCCTAAAAGGTAAACAAATGGTTTGCTTCTTCTCTCTCGTTATCAGACCGCAGTCTTCTATTTGTGACGATTTGTACTGAGAAAGGGTTTTCTGTTATGTTTGATTTGATAAGAAGGGAAGCCGATTCATACCGAACTTAAGAATGAAGAAGCCAGTTTGAGGAACGAAATTGATCTCGAAGATGAAAACAATCCAGGTCATTTTCTTGAAACTTTGCTTTTGCGTAATAGCTTCATTACGCGTTCTTTAATTTTAGTTTAAATTTACAGAACCATATTGGAGAAATGTATTTATAAAATTATAAAACTTATTTACTGTCCTTAACATTTTGTTTCTTATTGTTAGTTCCCAGCTACAACTTTATAATTGCCACACATTTGAACATGACGGCCAATTGTTATAGTGCTTATCTTTTGTTTCATTCTGTTCCAACGGAAGGTAAAACTAGTTGTTTCGTTTCTATGTTTATCTTAAGCCATTCATATACTTTTGGCACAATTTTTTCCTACATTCAAGTAAATATCTTTCTATTCAAGTTGTCTTCTCATGGCCATAGAATAAACACTGACACATATCACTGAAATTTTACCGGCATGTGTCAAATTTTTTGAATCTATTTCATTGTTGTTGACATGGTAATTTGTTAACAAAAGGTGATTTTCTTTATCATATTTCCACCAACATTATTTTGACATTACAAAATTTTACCGACATGCTACTCTCCCAACTTACCGAAGTTCGATACAAAATCAAAGTAGAATTCTTTGCTCACGAGACAAGTTTTAGAGGGTGGGCCTTTTTACTTGGTTTTTTCCTGTGGATGCAGTTCCCAGAATTCACATCAATGATGAATATGCAAATGCAGCCCTCAAGGATTCAAAGATCCATTCAACTACATCTTCTGGTCCAAATCAACCTCTCACGCAGTCTCTGAAGGTTGTCATTTGATTTCTTCTTATCGACTTTACATTATCTGTGATCTGTTTTACAATGTTTTTATTTCTTGTTGTTTTCTCAAGTACTGAAATTTTTCTTTCCCAGTTCACAGAAAATGAATTGTTGTAGTCAGGATAGTGGCATTCTTTCATACATATTTTTAGGTTATAGAAGAGAAACTTTGAGTAATACATTTTCAATATAACTCTGCTATAGGCATGTAATCTTTAAAACTGATTCTGAGAATTTTATGTTTTAAGACATTGTGTACCTTAGGCATTGCACCTATTGAAGATAAAAGAAAATTGACTTAGATAGTTTGATTATATTCTTAAGAGAATAAAGAATGCACTAGTTAGAAGAGAAAAATTAATTAACAAAGAATAAATTAAAAGAAATGGAGATAGACCTAAAATTATTTGGTTAAAAATTATAAGAAAATATTTAAATTTATGTAATTTAACTGAAGATTTGACAGTAGATAAAAATGTTTGAAAGAAAAGGATTCATGTAGTCGACTCTACATAGTGAGATTAAGTGTCAAATTGTTATTATTGTTTAAGAAAATGGTATACCTTCTCTATATCTACATGAATTTAACAAGGATCCAGTTACAAATCAAGGCATGAAACACTATGGCATATCACACCTTAACAATGGTCCATTGGTTGTAAGACTTTTTATAAGAGGAACATAAAAGTGTAACTTTTACAGCAGGAATCATTCAAAGTATACAACTATCCACAAAAACCGTAACTATACAAGGAAGAATTAAAACTTAAAAGTAGAGATGTAAATGGGTTGGGTTGGGTCGGCCCACTTAAAAATTTAAATCTATATGAGCTTATAGGCCGAGTTGAGTAGGCCTGTGGGTGGCCCATCGATCCTCCAACATTTGGAGCTACAGGTTATGTTACTAAAAAAAGTGAAAAAAATAAATAAATCTATATAATTATTTGAACATTTTTTCGAATGTTGGAAAATGAGATATCTCTCAACTTCACCAAATTATTACTTTTATTTTTAATAAGATTATCATTATATATAAGTATGTATATTTATTTAAATCGGCCAAAAAGATAATATCTTAGTTGAGTCGAAAAAAAAAATTTATTATATTATTTTGTTCAAATTGGCTGAATCTAAAAATTTTCAATTAAGTCAATTAATTTTTGATTTTTAAAATTTTTTATATGTATATAAAAGATATTGGTCAAATCGATATTATTTCGGTTCTACTTGGACTAAGTATATATATATTTATGTTTTATTAAATGATTGAACCCATGGTATCTTAGTTCAATCATTACTATATTTATATTTTATTATAAATGTATTATTTTTTAGATTGGTTGAATCAATATTATTTTGGTTCCACCACTCATATATTTATTTATTTTTATTACAAGTTTTTAAGAGTCGATCAAATTAATTTGCCACTTGATTCAATCGATATTTATATATATTTTTCTATGAATCGGTTCAACTAATATTTATATTTTTTTTACAATCAATTAATTGGTCTAACCAAAAATTATTCGATTTGATTGATATTTTTATTATTTAAAAAAACTTTGCTTGTAGTTGGTTGGTCAAAGGGTTTTTTGTTTTTTGATTGGTTGAATCAAAAAATTTTGGTTTAACTGATCTAAAAAATAAAAAATAATACATTTATAATAAAATATAAATATAGTAACGATTGAACCTAGATATTACAAAATAATATAATAATATTTTTTTGGCTCAATTGACATATTATCAATTTGGCCAATTTAAATAAACATACATACTTATATATAAAATAATTTTAATAAAAATAAAAGTAATAATCTGATGAAGCTATAGATATCTCATTTCCAATGTTTGAAATTTTTTTGAATGTTTTGTTCAAAACAATTATAAATTTTTTTAGTAACATTAGGAATGGTTGAACGTTTAACTATTGATTTTTTTATTATTTAATAATCAGAAATAATAAATATAATAATAGTTAATTTAATAATAATAATAATTTTTTAAAATATTTTATGTATTTTTTAGTAAATACATTAAATCAAATATAAGTATTATTAAATCACAACATTTGAACAAATTAATATAAAAGAAATAAATTATTTTATTTATAAATACATTAACATGACAACACATTAACATCAAGTCATTGTTCATCAACAAATTCAAATACAAGTCATAAAATTAAAATAAATTATTTTATTTATGAATTAAAATTATAATTACATTATTACTTGTTATGACATAAATATTACATCAAATATTTTTGCATTTAATTTACATAATTACATTCAAATATTTAAATTTCTTAATTTATTTGCAAAGTCATCTTGCTATTGTTATCCATGAATGTGAGTAAACTTCTGGTTTTTAATACACATTAAAGCTTTTAAAATATCATCTTTTAATATTATTTTTTTTTGTCATTTAATATATTACCATTAATACTAAATATTTGTTTACATGTCACAAAGGAAGTTAAAATTGTTAGTAAATCTTTAACCATTAAAGATAAAATAGGAAATATTTTTTAAAATTTTTTTCAACAATTAATTACATCAAAATCTAGAAAATTAGGATTTTCTCTTGCTAAATAGTTATGATTAGTATTATAAAATTAATTAATTATTGTTTATTTGTTGAGCTAAAGTCATTATAATCATTAACAAATATACTAAAATCATACAATGATGATGATTGTGGTATATATGATGTGTATTGTGTTTGTTGTGATCTATATTTTATAACATATAAATCAAACATGTTTATATTTTCAATTGTTACATTAAGTTATACATTTAAATAATTTTGTATTGTAATTATTAATTTTTTAACAACTTTTATTTTAATCCTAGAATCTAAACAAATACTTAATGTATATAAAAGAGATATATTTATTATAATATTTTAAAAAATTTCTTTCAATTTTAAAATTATAGGTGTAGAAAATAGATAATTACCATAATTATTAAAAACTTTTGCAATATTATATAAATGATGTATTACATAAATAGAGGTAGAATAATATATTCTTGATAAATGTTTTGTTGCATTATAAAATGATTTTAAAAATTTAACAAAATAATTAACTATTGCAAAATCAATTTTTATCTAATAGTATTGTATTATTATCAATTCTACCATTATAATAAGTTTTTATAGTTTCTTTATAATGTAAACAATTATTTAACATTAAATATAAAAAATTCCATCTATGAGAAGTATCCATTGTAAATGTCTTATGTGGTAATCAAAGAATCATATACATGATTAAATTTTTGTTGACTCTACCATTAATTAAAGCATAAACTAATGTAGTTCTAATATTTTCTACAAAAAGTTTTATTTTTTCAATACTTATTTGAACTAAGATTAATTATATGACATATAATCTTTGGTGAAATAAAACCAAATCATTTGGTGGAGTTAATCTATTTTTAAACATAGAGATAGTTGCATTATTGGTTAATGCATTATTTAATGTAATACTACTTAGTTTTTCTTTAATTCCATAAAATTCAAAAATTTTCATAATAGTAGAAAAAATATTTTGAGCATTATATAGAAGATTTATTCTTTTAAATTCTATTAATCTTTTTTATAAAACTTAATTATCATCAATAAAATGTTTAGTAATAGCGATGTATTGTATTTTAGTTCTACCCTCTCAAATATTAGATATATATACTATCGATGTATTAATAGAACCTATTATATTAATTTGTTTCATTTTAAGTTTGTTATAAAGATTAATAATATTTTGTTTAGTTGTATTTTTAGAAATATTTTTAAATTACAGACAATAAGTTTGTGAAATATAATTTTAAGAATATTGATTATTATCAAAATTAATAGATAAATTTTGAACAATAATAAATTTAACATGTAGTTGTCTAACATTCTTAGAATCATAATGTCATTATGTTATATTAACTTTAGAGTTAAAATTAATTTGTGTTTAAATCATTTTATTTTTTTCAAAAATTTTAGATGAATAATTAATTAAATGTTTGTATAAATGACTTGTACCGCATAAAGCTTTGTAAAAGAAGTTTATATTATAAATGTTGCAATAGGTTCTTTCCATTATAGTGTCGTTTCTCATATCTTTCATCTTTATTATAAATTTTAACTGTAAAGTAGATTTTCTTCTAGGTTTAGTAACAATACTTAAAGATATTCCAACTTTCATAGTTTGAGATTGAGAGTATTGTTGTTTTAGTTGAAATGTTGGAAATTATTATTGTCAACATTTTTTAAGTTAAATTCATTGAAATTGTGTCATTTTTACAAACAAAAGTTGAGTTAAGAGTTGAAGAAACTTGAAAGCTAAAAGTTTCAAACTTGAAAATTTTGTATATTTTGTGAAAGAGAAAGAGAAAATTGAATAAGTTATGAAGAAAACTCTAATCATTTTTTCCTATTTATATATTTTTATATCTTCTTTCCTCTCTATCTTTCTAACTTTTCCTTTCCCTCTCCCTCTCCCTCTCCAATCCGAATGATTAATGTTCGGATATTTTTGAACATTTAACGTTTAGAAAAATGAATGTTCATTTTTTAAAAATATGAACAATTTGAAAAAGTGAATGTTTGTAAAAATAAACATACGGTTCAACCCATAGGTTGGCCCAGGGTGGCCTGTAGGCTCGCTTTGGCCTAGCCTATGGGCCAAAATTTAAAACTTATGTATCCCAGCCCAACCCATTTTTTTAGACAGCTCACACCAACTCAGCTCATTTGACATGTCTACTTAAAAGTTGGGCATGAACAAATATTTAAACAACAATAGTTTTTCAAGAATAATTTGTTGTATGGATCATAGTTATTGTGATGGCAAGGTCGCAAAAATAAATGTTTTCCTTCACATTACGTGCAGTTATTGATTAATATATGCCTTGAAATGCATGTCAAGTGGATGAAATACTTGCTGAGAAACTTGTTCTGCTTAAAAATTTGAATAACTTTGTTGATTTTGCATTGTGCAGATATTCCATTGGCCCACATTTTCCAGGTTGATGCTAAGTATATGCTGGCATTCAATCCATCTTTTGATAAGCATCACACATGTGGGATCCAAACTGATTCAAGTTCTAACCTGCTATCTCATCTCAATTGGATTACTGAAAAGATACCAGGTTCCACAACTGGACAAGCTTAGATACCTGGCCATAGTGGTTGACAATGAAGAAGCAAAATATGTTATGAAAATTAGAGAGCTTTTAAATTGGCTTTCAGGTTTTGGCATTAATCATGTCATTTTTTATGATATGCAAGGTACCTTTATATTGAATATATATAAAGCTTCTGCTGGGTTTTACTCTTGTACTAACTGCTTTCATAATAATTATAGTTTTTTCATTTACAAAACATATCTTTTTTACTACACCAAAAAATGCATGGATGGTGCAAGCTTTTAATTCCAATATTAGATATTACAAATTACAGTTATGCTGAACTACTTCATTGTTGTGCTTCATTAATTCATCCTACACGATTCAGGTGTTTGCAAGAATTCTGAGTTGATTCTTAAAGGGATCAGGGATAAAGCCTCAATAGGAATCTCTGTAAGTTAAAAAAAGATTAGTGAGTTACACATGGTATAAACTACATTTTGGTTTTGTTTTTACTTTATTCTGGAACCGTAGATAAGGAGTATTGCACCTTTCACATAGGATGTTTATTCCACGTAGGATAATTTGCAGGATACTTATATAAAGGCTTCAGTTCCATTTCCTCATACTGAGAAGATGTCAGTAGAAATGCTTTCATTATCTGATGGAAAAGAAATGGTTGCGAAAGCAGCTAATTTCCTATATATGAAGCATTTGGTAGGTGATAACTTATGTCAAGAACAGGAAGAGAGGATATTTACAGAAGTGGATATGGAAAATGCTCTTGAGGCTGTAGGTTGGTTCTGTTTTGACCTTCATTCATGATAATTGACATTTACATACTATAATATTATTGCTAGATATCTATTCTTTGAATGATCCTAATGTATTTTCCACTTCAGGTGGTGGGGGGCCACAAGTTGATCTCTTACTTGTTTTTGGACCTGCTAGATGCCACCTGGGATTTCCTGCATGGAGGATGCGGTATACTGAGATAGTGTGAGTTTATAATCAAACACCCTAAGTATCCAGACAATCATTTATAGAATCTGTCAGTCATTTTATCTCTCTTCTTCTTTTTGCAGTAGCTTTGTTCTTTCTTCTTTAATTTATACCTTAAGCCATGTATGGGTGCTGGAGAAAGTTACGTTGTCATCTACACATTCAATTTCTGTGCAGTTATCTTATTTTAAGCTAAGCTGCTCAAAAAGAAATCTTATTTTAAACTAAATATGAGTCACTTGACTAGTGTATGATATGAAATTTCAGATATACATTATCGGGGTTGTTTCATCCTGCACTTGAAGTTGTTTTTTAACCACTGCACGCTCATGTACATAGCTTCTTTATATTTCTAATAGATTCATGGATTTTTATGATTCTAATCTTTTGTTGCAGCTACTTTTCTTGAAACTTGTTTTCGTTTACCAAGCCAAATTTTCATTTTCTTGTATTTATTATCTATGTTTAAATGACAATGGGTTCTGAAAAAATTGTGTATCTTTATTAATGTTATTGATAACATAAATTCTTTTGTGAGAGATTTGGACAGAATGAAATCTGGGAAAATGATAGTGGAAGTCTATTTCTCTTATCTAGGTATTTATTTTTCTTTTAATGTGAGAGAAATGTGATGAGCAGGAGAATTAATTAAATAAATTTGAAAAGTTGCTTTCGCTAGAACCAGAGAGGGGAAAAAATGAACACTTGACTTAAAGGTTTCCATTCTGAAAATGATCCTAAATGCAATTATATTATTCAAGTGTGTGATCCATTTTTCTCAAACACTTCATAAACAAGAGAAGTTATATTGCATATGGTTACGAAAAATATAAGCTTTAAGCAATTCAACAATATCTTGAACATGGATAATCTCAACTTCGGTTGAATTTGATGATGTTAAGGAATACATTCTTCTAAGCTGCTTATCACACATATTTGGACTGGGTTATAGCGGCATTTTTGTATTGTTTTTTGGGTTTAGGGTTCATGTCTTGATTGTGGTTTGCAATCCATCAGTATTCATATTTTTTGGACTATTAATTTTTGTGGTGCAAGTGGACCACAGTATTTTATGCATACATCATTTTTAGAGGAATCTCATATGTTTTCTCAAGTCGTTGCATAAATTAGACATTTTTCTATGTGAAGTTTGTTTTTAATATATTCTATTTTGCAGGCATATGGGATCATTGAAATTCTTGCAATATGGTGCGGTCGTAAAGGCCATTCATGATTTCTCTGTGAAAAACCAGAACTATGGTAAGTTTTTTGAGACCAGAAACCTCTCTCCTAGTAAATCATAAAAGATCACACCTTATTGAAAGGGATCGTGAAAAAACAAATACAAGTTTACTTATTAATTGTCATTTCCTTCGCTCTTTGTTTTTATGGCCAAAATATTACTAAAACCATGTTATCTTCAAATTTAGAATCTGCATTGGTTAAGTACATCTAAAGAATACACTTGTGATGTGTTTAAATTTGGTTGGGTGTAATTCCCACTCACGTGTTATTTACATATTTACGTGAATCAAGGACATGCTAAAACGAAGTTGCGTGCTAGTGGAGAACGTTGGTAGTTTTTGACTATTTGTGTTATACAGAGTTTTTAGTCAATTACATGTATATGATTGCAACTGATAAAATCACAATGACCATGACTATGTGACGAAGTTGAAAACTAGAACATAATTTGGCCTTTGCATGAAGCTGTTGATTTGACATAAATCCCCTGAGCACAGAGATGCAGCTTGCTTTGAATTGCATTGAGCTGGGAGGTGGTTAATTTTGTTATGGTATTTGCTATTTGATCTCTAGTTGTTAGAAGAAATAAAATGGACTTGCAATAGCTTCAAAGAAACTTCTTGCTAACAAGGTAAAATCTTAATGCTTTATGGATAGGAGACTTTTTAACTTTTGAATCGAGATGGGTTGCACCTTTGTTGTCTGACGAAAGAATAGGTGGTTGTCTCATAGAATACCATGCTTTGACTATTGTGATCTTTACCGAAATCATCTTTTTAGTTGTATTGCCAAGTGGCTTATATTTTTATTACTTTGAGTGAGAGATTGTGTTCGCAAGCTGACTATGGAATTTGATGGCTGCCAAGATAAAATATCTGTAGATTTTCGTTCGTTGGCACAGAATCCTTTTTTCTTTGTTTTTTGCTTTTGTTTGTCAGTGATATTCAAAGCAGATAGTGTTAGGTCTTATTCTTGTTCTACGAAAACATAGTCATGATCTTGGCTTGCTGTAGCAGTGCACATGTACTTGACTAGAACTATCCATTTATACAACTTACACTTGCACATGTTCACTCTCATTCACAACCATAAGGTGACAAGTCCTTCGTGTTGTCTATCCATGTATAATCTTGCAAGCTTGTTTATAAAGGTGTGAATAACATAAGGATATGTAAAGTGACTATATGGTCTAAAGATCAAAAATGACATACAATGACTACTTTTTCTTCATCTCCCATTGCCATGACCCATGATGAACCATGTTTTACCTACATCATCTCTTCCCATCATTGACCAAGTATATTTTCTCAATCACCTACAAATTTTATCATATATGGAAAACATTTCCTTGCATTGTTTACTCTGAAACGGCACAGTCAGTTACTTGGTTTCACATGCTTTTGTTCTAAATAAGTGTGTACGCGTGTAGGAGAGGATGGGAAAATAATTCGAGGTAAAGGTCCTAAGATTCCATATGATGTGAACAATATAAGCTTGTTTTTTTAGTTTTGTTCATGGCAGACCCAGACATGATGTCGGGGACGGGAACAGTAAGAATTTTCTTATTTTTATCAGTCAATAAAGTAGAAATTATAGAAAAATATTATTGGCTTGATTTATCTTGGGACTAAACCCTTTCTGCGTTGTCAGGTTCATGAAGTGGATCTCAATCGTTCTGCACATCAAAAATATTTGGCAACTCTGTCTGCAGCGGAAGTATCAAGTTCTCAATAAAACGGATCTCAAGGGTAACGTAAATGAAAAATATTTGGTTGCAAGGGAAGTTCCAGTCTCAAAATGAAATTTATCCCAATCATGATGCAAATGGAAATTTTTGTTGCAATTTCACCAGCCATAAGATAAGTTTGCATACCATTTTTCCTTGATCACAGCACGAAGGAACGGCAACACACTTTGTAAATATGTATTTTCTCTACGTACGTACTTTGATTTGACCCATGCAAGCTCTTATTACATAACATTTACTAGACAACAACATTTGTAGAATGAACCGGGTCTTTCTGAATATGATATATGCACACACTCGTGGAAATATCAGACTTCTCAAATGTTCTTTGATTCAAATTTGAAAATAAGACCGAACCAAGTGTAGTTCTAAATTTCAAAAAACTGACACAGTACAATTGTAGGGTAACCATTACGATAAAAAGGGAGACAAATATTTTATGTTTGTTGAAATATCTGTGGTAGATTATGAGTTATTTTAATGATTATGATGTCTGAAAAACACATATGTATTACGCATTAATGCCATGGTTGTCACTTGTCTTAACGTAACCATGATTTCCTTTGAACTTGTTAAATATGACTGACGTGATTAAAATGGTGTTCAACAAAGTTAATAAGGTCCGATTATCCATACCCGATTCTATGCAAGTCGGTTAATCTGTTCCAGATATTTCCTTCGTCTTCTCGATGTCTGTAGATCAAACTCCAGCTACCCGAAAGAAGAAGAAACTTCTGGAGAATTGGAGAATTCTCGTCGCGGTTCGTCTTCCTCGGTATCTATAAATTCTCCTCGCTCACACTTGTCTTCGTCACCAGAAGCTGCTTGCATACTCGAGTTACTCGAACATTTGTCTGTTCCCACTTGGAAGCCGTCGATCGTTTCAGTTTTCTTCGCGGGAGAAGGACATGTCGATCATCCCTAGCTTCTTTGGCAGGCGCAGCAACGCTTTCGATCCGTTCGCCCTCGACGTATGGGATCCTTTCCACAACTTTCCCTTCCGCTCCCCCTCTGATTTCCGCCCCTCCGGAGAGACCGCGGCCTTCGCCGGCACACGCATCGACTGGAAGGAGACGCCCGAGAAGTACGTCTTCAAGGCTGATCTCCCTGGTCTAAAGAAAGAAGAGGTGAAGGTGGAGGTGGAGGTGGAGGACGACACGGTGCTGCAGATCAGCGGTGTGAGGAGCAGGGAGAAAGAGGAAAAGGGTGATGCATGGCATCGCGTGGAGCGTAGCAGTGGAAAGTTCTTGAGGAGGTTCCGACTGCCGGAAAATGCGAAGGTGGACCAAGTTTCGGCGGCCATGGAGGACGGCGTGCTGACGGTCACTGTGCCGAAGGAGGAAGTGAAGAAGCCCGTTGTCAGACCAATCCAGATCACTGGCTGAGGTTTAGGGTTCTTGTTTGCTTGGTGTGAAGGAGAGGCATAAGATGATTTCCACTGGAATCTAGTCCTTCTGCATCCGTTGTGGTCTGTTATCGATCCGTTCGTATAGATGCAAGTGATGTTATCATGTTGTCGCCTGTCGTTATATAATAATCAATTTCGGGAAAGAATGTTATATTGCCAAAAAAATATGATAGATCATTCATTATCGGTATCACATATGTTTTGAATACCAGTAGCGTACATGAAGCATCGTCATTGCGAGTTAGATTCAAGTTAATTGGTGTGTCTTTCGATTGTTTCGAGTATTTTCTGGAAACAAAATAAGCAGTACATATATATGGTGGAAGTTTGGTAGAGAGAGCTCTTGCAAATCTTTTTCAAATATCTTATTTGTCTCTTAAAGATTATTACATTTGAAAGTTCAAAAGCTTATGTCATGAATTGGCTGCCGTTTGAAGTATTAGTACGGACCAAAATAAAGTATTTTGACTTCTTAGTTGTTTCACACGTAATCAAAATGTAGACTCAAGAAGGGTGTTCGATGGACTACAGGCATTTATATTAGACGGTAAAGTTTGAGAAATATACTCTTGAAAATGAGAATTATAACCAAATTTAATAATGGGTAAGAAAATTTTCATCTTCAGTTTAATCTAGAAAACTACATGACTCATACTCCTAATACATAATACAAACTTTCTCGTCTTGTCCCTTTCGTCATAAAATTTAAACAAGAAGTAACCCCAAATATAACACCATAATCCACATAAATCATTTATATAATATCTTAAATACTTGAGTAGATGTCTATTTTTTTGGGAAAATGCAAGCTTAACTGACCAATACGAAGCAGCGGTACTTTTACAATGCCATGGACATCAACCGAAGGACTCCTCACTTGCCTACCCATGAATAGTGGTGGGATACGTGGTAGAAACTTATTGATATATATACTTTACACTATTTTAAATTTTGTGTTTGAATAAATATTTTCAAACACAGTGGAAGTAAACGCTTTTGTCTCTGTGAATATAACTTGAACTACCGTAACTATAAATTTTCTTTCATTTACACTAAAATTAAAGCTTTTGTTAAAATTTTAAATTTGATAATAATAAAAAGATTCATCATATATAAGTTTAATTTTGTCTCTAATTACTTCCATTAACGTAAAATTTTTCTAACTACTTTTACCGTAAGTTGAACATGTGGAGATGTTGTGCCTTCAAACTTCAAGTCATTTAACATACGAGATGTTGTGTTCTTTCGATAATCAGTATACGAAAATAAGTGATTTTCAAAAAAATTGAAACGTTTTGTTGTTTCTCATTTAGCATTTTTAGTTCAAATTATAGATTTTTTAAAGTTGACAAGTAAAAGTAAAATGTTGTATAAACAATATATTTAGTAATGATTATTAAAAACATTACTTTACTTTCATATATATATATATATATATATATTTGTGTGTGTGTGTGTGTTTGGTCAAAGAAGTATTTTCTTTGTGGTATTTGCTAGTCAACAATTTCATGGTTGTATTCATATTTTTATTCAAAAAATTATTTTCATTTAATTCCAGAATGATAGGTGTTTGTGCATTTATAATTTCAAATTCAGAAAGAAATAAAATTTTAAATTACAATATAAATATGAAAATGTAAATTCTTATTTAGTAAGGTGTGAAATTTATTTCCATCTTTAAAAATTATTGTATGTCTCTCAATTATTGATAAATGACATATAAATACTTGATAATATAATTATAAAGCATGTTAATTAATTAATATAATAAATTTATTTATTAATTACTTAAATTAATTAAAGATAATAATATTACATTATTATCATACACAAATATAAAATTTTGATTTTATCTAATTCCATATTATGCAAAATATTTTAATTTTAATTATTGAACATACACCTACATCTTATATTTTGTTTCCATCAAATTCAATAAACTTTTAATTCTATCAAAATTCTAATTCTACTGAATTTCAATTTTATATACATAGATAAACCTTCAATCTTGATTTTAAGATATCATGCTCGTTTTAAGATTTTTAGGAACTCAATGAAAAAAGCAAGGAAAATTTTGTAAATTAATTAGAATATATTTGGTTGAAATTTGAATGTTTACCTTAGAAATAAATTGCTCTCAGAACGTGATCGTATGAGATTATAATAAATACTACATTAGTGGATGTGCCCTTGAATGATTGAAGAAAGGATTTAGGCTTATTCGTGCTCATTTCTGGATAATGATTTCACTCAACGCATCATCGAATTGACTGGGTAATTTTCTTAACCTGGGTCATATCCGAACTTCATGTACCGAACATTTTAATATTTATCCTCTGATATTTGTAGTGAGACTTTCGTACAGAATTTTCGTTGATATTGTTGGAAAAGTTTAAGATTTAAAATTGACTAATATAACCTTGGATATTCTATTTAACATCAATTACTTTAAATTAGATTTTAATGTAATATTAAAGAAAGTTTTATGTACATTCAATATAAAACCCTAACAAAAACCCTGCCTTCCCCCGCCCGCCCGGTCGTCCTTTGCCTGCCTCTTCGTCCTTCACCGACCGTCGTCTCCAGCACCTGCCTGCCCTCCACCCGCTCTCACATCGTCGGGCTGATCTCTTAGCCGTTCTACAATTGCCGTCGCCAACCTTTCCGGACAATGCTTCGAAGGAACATAAGGGAGAGGAGGGAGTTCCTCTACAGAAAGAGTCTTGAGGGTAAAGAGAGGCTACTGTACGAGAAGAAACGGAAGATCAAAGAAGCCTTAGAAGGTAAAAGTTTGTGTTTTTCTCCTCCTCCTTCGTTTTCAAATTGAGCTTTTCTGTGTGCGACGGCTTGAACTGAAAAGAGTTTTTTTTTTTTTTTCTTCCTTTGATTAATTTGATAGAGGGGAAGCCGATTCCTAACGAGCTTAGGAAGGAGGAAGCCGATTTGAGGAAGGAAATAGATCTTGAAGATGAAAATACTGCAGGTCACTTCTTTAAACTTTTTAGTATTAGTTCTTTATCCATCACCAGATGCTTCTTCAATGATTTCTTCATTAGTTTCATTGGTGTTTCCTTATCGATGTGTATGTGGAATTAAAAAACAATTTCTACAAGAAATACTTTTTTATCCATATACAACAGTATGAAATTCTCTCCTTTGAAAATGGTGGTTAATTGTCACGGTAAATTTGAAATTTTCCTTTTCATCCCGGTCAATTTTCACTTTCAGATGCCTATATTGAAAATTCAAGTTTTTTTTTTGAGTTGTTGCAGGATAAACTATACCGATTCATTAATGTGTTGATGCAAGGAATCCAAAGAAAAGGGGTTCTATGAATCACTGGCCACTTACATTATAAAAAAACTAATCTTCTTTCATTTTTATCAAAAAAATCCATCTTTTTTACAAACTGATAATAGAGACTATGGTATTATTATTTTTTGGTACTCAGTAGTTGGTATAGTTAGTTTGGTATGATTCTATTTGTTATATTTTTTTGATGGGAGGTATGGTTCTATTTGTTGATACATGGTAGTTTGTATGGTCAACTTGAGCTTGCAACAGTTCACCTCTTCTAGCTGTCCTTCACTCGTAAATGGTCATGTCTTATATGGTTCTATGACCATTTATTTTTGACACAAAATTTCCTTGGACTTATTTTTCTTCCCCTCAAATTGCCATCTCATGAGACAAGTTTGATGGTTTTGGAAATTTTACTTCGTTCTTTCTTATGGATGCAGTTCCCAGAACTCACATTGATGATGAATATGCAAATGCAAACCTCAAGGACCCAAAGATTCTTTTGACCACATCTCGTGACCCAAGTCAGCCCCTTACACAGTTTGTGAAGGTTATTTTTTAACTTCTTTTCACAGACATCACTTTATGAATGTTTTTTTTTCAAACTTTTTATTTATTGATGTTTTCTCAGGAACTGAAATTGGTCTTCCCCAATTCCCAGAGAATGAATCGTGGTGGACAGGTTTGTGGAATTCTTATGTATATCTTCTAGTAGGTTATCAACATGGAATTTCTAATTTTATCCTCTAAAGACCACAAAAGGCATGTATCCTTCTATATCGATAATGATAATTAATTTACTAAATCTCCAAAATTTTCAAAGGATATTGAACCCCATCTTCTAGGGAAAACCTTGGCACAATGGTAAGTTGTTCCATTGTGAGTTTGAGGATATGGGTTCAAATTTTAGGAAGGATACTCTCTATTTATGGAGTTAAGATTCAAAGATTGTGGACAATTGGTTCCTTCTTAAATCCCACTTTGGTGGGAGACTTGTGTATTGAAGTTGCCTTTTTATTGCACCTTATCCTTCATATGCATTTTTCTTAACTCCCTCATTCATTGAAGTTTCAAAATTAATGTAAAAAATGAAGATACTTGATAATACAATCATGTGACTGCATACTTGCTCTAGTTGTTTGGTTCTAATATTTAGGGGGGGAAATTGGAAAAAAGGTATTATGCTGTAATGGTGATTAAATCATCAGATACTTTTGACCCTAAGCATAGGGGTCCCCCCCCCCACCCCCCACCATACATCATGGTTCAAAGTAAGATCGTAATGCTAAATGAGAGCTAAAACCTGTACTATATTGGTTCTTGAGTAACTTTGGAGATAAATTTGAATTCTTATATAAAAAGGGTATTGATTTATGTTCACTGCCAGTATTGGTCTAGCATTTGTTGAAACTAAAACCTGTTTTGAAAAGTTTATACATCAGGTTTACATTGTATAACAATGATCAAGAAACCAAAATAATGAATATTTAAGTTGATTTTAGGGCAAGGCATCCATAATTTTCCACCATCACTTTAAGTGCACTAATTTGTCATTGTTAACAGAACTGCAAATTTTATTATCTCTCTTTGTTATGGTTATCTTTGACATTTTATCTGTAGAATATCTGGGAAATGGATTAGTTTTAAACTTTCTTGTTTTTAATTTGTAGATTGCATTTGGTAGTAGAAAGGATAATGTTGAAACTGTGACCCCTATTATCAAAATCATAAATATGCAGAAGGTTTAGTCATGTTGTGGTAGACTCTGCTGTATTGCATGCAGTATGAGTTCATACAACCCAAGGGACTTACTGTTGCCTATGCATATAGGCTAGCCATAATGTTGCAATCACCATTCAGCCACATGTCAAAAGCAATTGGCCGTGTGTCTAGGTTTCTATCTGGTCTTATGACATACATGTAGTAACATTTGCATCTCTTGTTTAAAGTTTGATGCCAATTTTCATAAAATTGTGAATTTTATTTTGTTTTAGCTGGATAATTTCTCGTATGGATTCTGATTTTTTTTAAAAAAAATAATGTCTAGTTCCTCTTGTACTGCAGGTTGTCTCAGAAATTATTGAAACTTGTCGTGCACATGACTTTACAGATATCATACTGGTTCATGAACACCGTGGCAAGCCTGATGGTCTTATTATTTGCCATTTACCATTTGGACCAACTGCATATTTTGGATTATCCAATGTGGTATGTCAAAATTAATGACATTTAACTAACCACAGTAGAGGTGAATGTGTTGTGTTATCAACAGCTTCATCAATATTTGAATTTTGAATCTTGTTTTTTTGTTTTTCTGACCATATATCTACTTTTAGAGAATGAATTTCCTTTTCCAGTTGCTTTAGTTTCCCATCAATCTCTTTTGTGATTCTTTATGAAGAGAATTGCTTGTTTTTGTTATAGGTAAGTAGACATGATATAAAAGACAAAAAGGCCCTGGGAACAGTATCTGAGGCTTATCCTCGGTTGATTCTTCACAACTTTTCTACCAAGGTATTTATTTCTACACTATAATACCAATTCTTAATGGTATAGAAAATCTAGGCATCAAGGTCATGCCCTTTCTTTTCAAATGTGATCGAACTAGTTTGACACTGCATTGAACAGCACACATTCTTGAGTTGACATTTTCTGTGCAAAAAGAATAACGTAATACACTGAGAGGCTATTCTCCAATATACATCATGTTAAAAATTCATAAAAATGTATTAGTTGCGGGATACCAAAATATCCATCCAAAATGTTATTGTTCTGTTTATAAACTAATTCTCCCAGTCTATGTTAGAGGCATAGGTTTAAATCTAGGTGGGTTGACCAACAGGGAAGGATTTTCACCATGTGAATCACGTGTAAGAAAGATACGTTGAGGCAGTGTTTGGAAACATTTTCACACTAGCTTATTTATGCTAGGTGTTTAGTCATTTTCAATCTACTTATTCAATAAGCTAGTGGATAAAACCAAACCAGAGATTAATGGTTCCTTTTACTGCTTATTTAATAAGCCATTCACAATCCACTTATTCAATAAATTGGCTTTTGAAAATAAATTAGGACATGTTTGTGTATGTTTATTGAATAAGTATTTTTTAAAAAACACAGCTTATTGAATAAACAGTTTGAAAACAGTTTATTGTTTAAACTATAAAAGAATTGTTAAGTGCTTATTTCAAAAATGCATGTTATTGAATAAGCAGTTTTAAAATATCTTATTGAATAAGTTGTAAAATGAATTGTTAAGCGCTTATGGTCTTTTATGATAAGTGCTTATTTTGGTCACCTTTGAATTTACTTATTGAAATGTAACTTATTTTAAAATAAGTTGGTATAAAAAAAGTATTTCAAAATGCTTTCTATTATTATGATAAGTACTTATTTTGATTGTGTTTGAAAATGCTTATTCAAATGTAGCTTATTTGAAAATAAGTTAATGTAAAATAATTGTTTTCAAACACATCCTAAAACTTGATAGGTGTTTCCAAAGGTGGCCTAAGACATGTTTATGCAAGACTTTATGATTATTGCCTTCTTTAATACATTTCAAGTGTACTCAAGCTGGAGAGAGATACAAGTTCATGTGTGCATTTTGTGTTGGAAAACAATACTTTGGAATGGAAAACAACATTTAGTATGAGTTTATTATTATGAAACACTTAGGAGGGGCTTGTGCACATTGGAAAGTGAGGGAAAGTTTTGGAAAAGAAAGTGACGAAAAGTGTGCGGTAAATAGGCTTCTTTTAGGTTGGATTATGGAGAGTCTAGATTATGATTTATGCTTAATCAATATAATGCACATTTAACAAGATAATTAAAATCGATTAGATTTTGTAGATAAGTATAATATTTTTGGTCAAGATTATGCATATTCCATTATGGTAACAAAAATGATAAACTTATAATTGAACAAAAAATAGATTATGAGATTATACCTTTTACAACTAGAACTTACCATGCACAATTCACTTAATTTTGGTCATAGTATATTGTGTTATTACTATTTATTTTAGACTGCTATCACGTCATTGCATTTCTGTAATCTTAACATCTCGATCCAACAAATTGTAGCATTAGATATGCATCTTCCTTTGAGGTGATTTACAGCTTATATATATGCAAGTAACTAGAAATCTCCATTCGCAATTTATATTATATTAGACCGTATACAAATTCTTTAATGCGCTTTTCTGCAATATTGCATCCTTCCACTGCATATTCTGCTGCATGTTTTTCTTCATAACTACATCCTTCAGATATTTACAAATTCAATGTCTATTTCAAACGTGGAACCTTGACAACCTGTTTGTATGCAGAACGTACATTTATTCACGTGTGTAGCATGTTGAGATTGTTAGACATTTGCCATGAACGATTTTATGTAGAACTTATTTTTGCGTGAAGAATTTTTTCTTCATATTTAACAGTTTCCGTGTCGATGATCATAACGTGGAATTTATTGTTTATTTTTCTGAGGATAAATTATATTTTTTTACTTGTATTTATCTTATAGCTTTGTCTGGATTCTTTGTTAGTAATTGTCTGCTTTTTTTCCATGGTGGCAAAAGATTGGTGAAAGGACAGCAAACATCCTGAAATATCTCTTCCCAGTACCCAAACCAGATTCCAAACGTGTCATGTCTTTTATTAACCAGTCTGACACCATATCGTTCAGGTTTTATTCTCTCTTTCTCCGGTCTGCTTCCATTTTTTCAGTTCAAAATTGATCTTTCTGAATATCTATGTTTTTCATGGAACAAAATTTTCCATGTTAATCTATTACCCATGCCAGTAAAATTATATGTGCTTGCCTTCCCGTTTACTTAATTTCCCTGATTTATTATTTTGCAAAAAGATGTTTACTCATTACACACTGTTTTTGTAATAGTTGACATTTACAATGGACAAATTAGACTAGTCAAAATTCTGACATGAAGTTACAAACAGAAACGTGAAGTATAATATGACAATGTCATCTTTATTGGTTGTTGATCTGTTATACTAAGTGGTCTCATGGGAGGCTAAATAATCTTCCATTAGTTACTTGCCTGAGTTGATATGGACATGGATTCTTTCTCCCAACAAAATGACTTTTGGGGTGGATTCTCCTAGGCCCATACCAAGTGGCATCAAAGTAGGCTTACAATTCTATTTAGTTCTCAAAGCGGGTAACATGATAGAGGACTATCTCTAGACGTTGGAGAGGACATAAGTGAAGTCATTAAATGTGAACCATCAGGGCCACTTGAAAAGGCTAACTCTAGCTCATAAGAGGAAAGGAATGGAGTCATTTAGAGTAAGCCATTGTAGGTGTTAGATTTGAAGTATGACAGATTGTTATGTGCTATATACTAAATGGTCTCATGGGAGACTATATTTATAGTTGGAAAGGGGGAAAGTGAAGTCCTTCAATGTGAGTCGTCAAGGTGACTTGAAGAAGGGCTACATCCAACTATCGGAGAGGGAGTGAAGTCATTCAAAGTAAGCCATCAATAGACGTTAGATTGGAAGTGTGGTAGATTGTTATAGTTTGGTTTTCCTTATATTGAGCTGGACTGGCTAGCCAATTCAATGCACTCAGGTTGGCCGGTAATCTTGACCTGCGAAACAAAAATAGAACCAACCAGATTGCTGTTGATTGGGTCCCTGTTGATGCTTAAGTCAATGAAGTGTACTAAGAGGAGATAGATCAGGTTATGAGGTTGGATAAATGTATTATAATGTTGCATTTAATTTGATATTTACAGTTGAATGCAGTGAGTGGATGTAGTTGGGCAACCAGTGAATCTCATTGCTTTGGCCAAGTCGCCTATGTTGTCGAGACAAGGGAGGTAGAGTCATGCGGGCAACCCACGTAGTTTGCGTGGTTGATTGGTGTGGAGGCCACCCGATGAGTTGGGTTGCCCTGCATCTATGTGGGGAGTCGGTCTAGTTGGCCACCCAGACATACCAAGGTGGTCCGACCGATCGCTCCACATAATATGCCATACTAAATAATCTCATTGGAGACTAAATAGTCCCAAATTGGTTGCCTAAAAAGCTTATGTGAGTTGATACGGAATAGGTATTTCGCCAGCAAGCTTGATTTTTAGTAGACTTTCCTAGGTCTATATCATTGACATGCACATAACATTATATGTTTGTAGGATCTTGCTCTGCAATAATTGACCATATTATTTGTATGGTCGTGGCTTAGTTGTGGTGGGGCCCATTCAGTTTTTCCTTTCTGAAAATGTGTGATTGGGGGTTGATCACCATCAACCGTTCAGCAATGTGTATATAAATTAGATGGAGTGAACTCCACTTCCCTATTTTCAAAGCATATCAAAATTCCAATCATAGAGCATTTTGTCTAGGTCGTCATTTTGATAACGTATACGGTCAGAAAGATCAAGTGATTTAGAAATTTTATCGTTTGCAGCTCATAATAATTACCAAGTTAAAAAAAAAAAAGCTTAATTTATAGACGACAACTAATCATTGTTTCTTGAATTTCATATGCAGACATCATGTCTATGAGAAGCGTGGTGGTCCTGAATCTATTGAGATAAAAGAAGTTGGTCCTCGATTTGATTTGCATTTATACAAGGTAGGATGTTTGTAGTCGTGTTTATTAACTTCCAATATTATATACGTCAAATCTGGCACCGAGAAATTTTTTGACTTGTGCTCTGTATTTAGATCAAATTGGGAACACATGACCAGAGTGAAGCTCCGAATGAATGGGTCTTAAGACCATATATGAACTCGGCCGGAAAACGGAGGTTTCTTGGTGATTGAAGTTGTTAGAGAACCTAGAATCTTCCTTCGGCTCTTGCACGTATCTGGGTGCTCTTAGCCTCTCGGCTGTGGCATGCAATTTTGAACTGTATATGCATGATGTATCTGCAAGGCAGTCCTGTTTTGATCTTATATTTATTGATTTCTTTTAGCTTTGTATATTTTTTCATATTCATTTAGCAATACCATAACCATGATGCAAACTTTAAATTTCTTAATTCCTTGTGCTTCCACTCTGTCCTTTATGATCTTATGCTACTTAAAAGCACGTGTAAATTGGGAAAGTGGTTTATATTATTAATTTGTAGTAAATAACATAAATTTATTTGAATCTAATTTTCATCCAAAATTACCTTTTTCTATTAGTTATTATTTGTTCTTATCAGCACTTATCTCACTTGCATAAAAAATCAATAGCAAGAACAATCTTTGGGTGTAATGCATTCCAATCAGATTGGACTATTGGTGCTGGGCTTGATCCCTATAGTCTTGGTGGAGCTGGGCTTAATACGAGGAAATGGTGGGCTGTTGATGGGCTGGATAATTTCCAAGTAGTTTGGGCCAAGTTTCTACCGTCCGAAAATTCGAAAAACGTCGAGGTTGAGGTTCTCTCCCAATTCGTAACCCAAACGTCGCGGCACTTCGACGGTGGCAAAGATCGAGGGCGGCAGCAGTGGAAAGCAAGGTCTGATCCTCGAATTCTTCTCGTTCTGTGACTGTAGTTTTCTGTTTTCGATATGAACTTGTCGTCCTGTTTTGAGAAAAAAAGTCGTATATCTTGTTCTTGTTCGTCCTTGCTCTGAAACGCTGAACGGCTTTTGTTGCGATGGGTCTCGTCCCCGTGACATAGATTCCCTTTTTGATTTCCCTTGTATGGTGTCTGTGGGATTAAATGTCTGTATCATTGCCTCGTTGGCTTACTAGAAAATTTTACAGAAGTTAAAATGATGGTTGATATATGGAACAGTTAAAAGTTGATATTGTTTGTCACTCATATATCACTTCATACAATGTATTTGATCACAATTCTCAAACACCCAAAACGAAGTTATATTTTACATGAAAATGTTACAGACCATAAGAGATTGGCTTCTTCATATACTTTTGCTGCTAAATATTTCAACGCCCTCTATGACTAGCTCATCGAGGAGTATTTTAAAGATATGCTTCTCTGTTTCCTTTACGAATTCATCCATTTCCAATCCTGCAAATATCATTCCATTCCATCCTAAATCCCACATGCAGTTGACGCAAGGCCTTGTACTTTTGATGTCTTCCTCCACAATCTTGTGAAGGTGCACTGCAGTGTCACATTCAGATTCTCCAGTCTTTATTGTGAACTTCAAGAATTTGATATCATTGTTAAGTTCTTTGATAAGACTTTGTAAGGATCTCACTTTCAGCATTCTATGGGAAAACCTAGTGGGTGACTGGAGCATGAGTTCTCCTATTTTTCCTTTTCGTCTGATCACTTCTTGTCCACAATCCAATGTGAGCTTGCTTTCATTATCTAGGCATACTTTCCTGTCTTGTTTTATATTAACGGGAATCTGGAGTTCAAAGTGTGCCTGGGACGTGTTAAGAAATTGCTGATTGCTGGTTAGTGTATCCATTAGGTGTCTTTCATCATCTGTAAGATGATCTTCGCTGTTGTCCTCAGTGGTTATCTGACTGTGCTGCTTCACTTTGTTATACTTGTTGTTCTGCTTACTGTCGGTAGATCCTGTCCATAGAAACAAAAAAATTGCCGCAATTCATTCATACATCTGACAGTGCATTCTGTGCCCATAGCACATTGTTTCAAAGTGACAAGCATTTAACAATCCAAGATACTGCTGTGGACATTGATCATAATATTGCATAGAGTGAGGGGAAGAAATGCATGCAAATTGCTAAGAAAATAAATTTTCTTTGTGGTTAATTTTTTAATATCACAAACTCTACTAAAGTTCTGCAATTTTCTCACAAAACATTAAAAAGGAGTAAAATACAGAATAAACATGCTGATTACCTGAGAAAATATGGTAATAGAGTCTGATCAAACAATTTGTGTCATAGGATGACAAATTTGTCTCCTGTTATAAATAGTTTATGTGGAGTAGATAGATATATGGTTAATCATTGCTCCTTTATAATGGAGAAATAAAGAAACCGGACGCATAGTTTGCAGTAAAAAAAAGTTGCAATGCCATATTAAACTACAACTACCACATTTAGGGTAACTGCAGAAAATTGATAGTTGCCAACTACCAGCGAATTATAATAGGAAACTACAACTGAATAACTTTAGTCATAAATTATAATTATGAAGAAAATACCTCTGGTTTGACTTCCTGTCAAGTTATACAAACATTTTTCTTGATTGTCCTGTTGATTTTTATCTTTGAGTGGTTCATTAGCATAACCTTTGGGCGCTATCTTCTCATTCATAGGCTTTGGGAAATCAACCTGCAAGTTGCAAGACCTTGTTTATAGTCTTTTTACGATAAAATAAGCATGTAGGACCAATTTTTAAGGACTGTATGCTTTGGTCTTTATTTCCACAAGCAGGTCAGATTTAGATCCTACCTTGGAGTCTTGTGTGACTGATGCATTGGATGTTGAGTCATCTCCTTGTTGCAAAACCTTGTCAATGTTTGATGCATGGGCTGTTAGTATCATTTCTTCAATCGGGCCAACTTCTCTTGTTTGTTTTGGTTCATGAGGTTCTGTGATATATTGCTTCAGTGTAGGGCCTTGTTCTCCTTCTATCTTATCAACTTTTTCAATCTCCCTGACATCTTCACATTTGTCAGTTGCTATTTTGTTTTCTCTGTTTTCCGAAACAGGAAATTGTCCTGATCTCATCATCTGTAAAGTCACATGCATTGAATTATGTTTGGTGTCTATCAACGTGCCTTTTTCTTCCTCATATTTCTTCGCTGTTTCTTTGTATAGTTTCGTATAGCTGGTACTTCCATTCCTAGTGATTGAATCTTTCTGTTGCCATTGCTGATTATGTAAATATTTGCTTTGGTTCTCCTTCTGTGATTCAGTATTGATCATCTTGTCAGAAGAATCTTTTGAATTTGTCTTTCTGGAAAGAGCTGCAGGCTTCCTCGTCACCATCTTTTCAAAACATATTGGTTGGGTGTTTTTGCTCAAGTTCTTTACCAAAAGGCTACTCTTTCTTTCTTTACTCGAGTTCATCCCACTTTTCCTGTTAGTTTCCTTTCCATAAACTGGTTTGACAGGTTCTACTGTGAAATTCATGTGAGATCTTTGATTTGAACTTTGTAAAATGGTATGATTTGCAAATTTCAAGTTATGTGCTGGTAATACTGAGTTCTTATTTGCCTTTCCTTTTTTCTTTAGGAACATTTCTTTCTCCAGATCTTTTACTTCTTTCCAGTCACTTTTACCATTCATTGATTGTGGTGCAGTTTTTGGATAATGCATAATGCTTGTTTTTCTGCCTTTGTGTAGCGTATCTTCAATGTTTTGCCACTCTTTCAGATTCTGATTTCTCCATGTTGCATTAGCTTCCTTAATAAATCTAGATTTTTTATTGACCAGTTCCATCTTCTTATTCGACAATTGGGTCTCATAGCAGTCCTTTGGCACCATGGCGCTCTGTGAACTTTTCAAGCTTGATTTTTCTTTACGAGTTACATTCTCATATGCTTGTGGAATCTTGCTCTTATTTCTTTGATGCTCTCCTTGTTGATATTCCAAGGAGGCAGGCTTCTCATATATCTCAAGTATCCTGCATTTCCCTTGTTTATATATGGATTCTGCTGGTGTTTCACACTCCAATTCTGCTTTAGACAGTGGAATTTCTTCAAGACCCATCAATTTGGCAATCACATTTGGAATCCTCTCCTTTCCATGTTCAGTCTTCCCTTTGGACACCAGCTTCTTACTCTCACGTATGATCCTACTATTAGTAGCAGTGCTTTGCTCATTTCCAAATGATGCCGTTAGTGTTGAGTTTGAGTTGCTCCCCAAGTATTTACTGCAAGTACCCTGCGTCCCATTTCTTGAAAACGAAGGATAATGGTTGGAACCTGGGTCAAAGCTTTTAGTCTTGTTGGCAATAAGCTGCTTGGAGTCATTTGATGGATTCTTGTTACTGGATTGCTGTGACTTTTGTTGCACTGGATAGGATGAAGAGAATTGTTTCTTCTGATGTATGTGTCCCTTTTTATTTTCTTTTATAATTTTCACAAAGAATTTCAAAATTCTGTCAAAAGAAAACCTAGATGTGCTCAAAGTCATTCTCCGTTCTATCTCCGGACTTGATTCATTTTCTTCGTTGTCCTTGAGTAGCATGGCCTTATTTCTGTGGGATCCAACTGTGTGATCAGGAGATTCCTGCAGAGTTACAAGCACCTTGAGAGAGTCTTCCAAGTCTCTTGCACCTTTTAACAACATTCTTCCAATCTCTGTAGAGTCCATATCAAAAATAAGTCCTTCCAAGTGGGCTTTGAGGATCATATTCAAATTCTGTGCTCCATGTGAAATTTTTCCTATTTGCACGTGAGACAGATATGGTAATTGGTTAGTGAGTGATAAGTTGCCATCTGTTGTATGTCTATTTCTATTTCTTGTGAAGTTTGCCTGTCCATTTTGTAACAATGGCCCTGGATGCGCTTTTCCACCACCAAAAAATTCCAGATTTATCTGTGCTCCATTCTTAATCAGTGCAAGTGCAATCGCCATTGACAAATCAGATATTTGTTCTGATCTTCTCACTCCCCCAACTGGAACAATATCTCTTTTTGCTACTTCAAGTGTCTGTTTTCTCTGTTGCACGCTGTTGGATGGCTTCCTTGAAACTTCTGCTGAAGTGCGTTTTTCGGCCTAAAACAACATTCAGCACAAAAAATTAATAATGTCCTGGTTGTTTCCGGAAATTATTGAAAAGAATACTTACGCTTCTTTTATTGGAAACTTCTCGTGAACTTTGAGCAGAATATTTGGAACTTGCATAAGATTCTAACAGATCAGATGTAACGAATCATTAGGAATTATTTTATATGCAGAAAGTGTGATACCAATATGTCACTTGCAGAAAAGAATATGTTTGACTTATTTTTTGCCACAGAACTTCAAAGTTCATTCATTTAACAAAGTACAATTTTCAATGGTCTGGTAGAGGTTTATTTTATGAACATGACTAAGTGTAGATTAGTTATAATCAAAGCAGATTTCTTGTTTATCATCTTGGATCTTTTTGTCTGTCAAGGACCTCATTTAGAAGTTAGTTCAGTCATGGACATGGATCTCCCATTCTGAAGATTATGCAAGGCTCCTAGAAAATTGCAGTTAATGTTTTTGCAGCCATAGATAAGGTTGAGGCAATTAAGATATACTCCCCGGTGATAAAACCAGTTTTAGATTTTTGTTGAATCTTACTGAATTTATCTTCTAGGTATTTCGTGTTTGTGATTAAGGGAATTCTATTACAGCTTTCGGTCCTACTTATTCCTCAAGTACTTCTGTAAGGTAGTCTAAAATATGCCATTTAATCAGCATTCTCTGGACCAACAATGCTCCAGATATCTACTGTTTTTCAGGAAAACTTCAAAGGAAAAATCAAACATAGAAATTTTTCAATAAACTGAAATTGTAAAATGGAAGAATAATAATGGAAACCGAAGCCTTGTTTGGATGTTCAATTGATTTGATTATGAGATTGCATCTACAATCAATTTGATTTTTACAATTTAAAACAAACATATTTGATGTAACATATTTTATAAAAAATCAATGAAATTATGTACGGTGTTTCTATGAGAGAATGTCTATAATCTTAACAATTGCGCTCTCAACCGATTATGAGTTTGTTGTACATATTATGAATTTTTGTTCCTATAATCTACTTAAGTATAATCTTATTCAAATGTGACTCTTCATAGTTGTGAATAACATCTTAAAATTGTGATAGTGATGACTCTTGTAAAATACGTATGATTTCAATTATGGATACCCTAACCAAATAAACATGACTTTGAAAAGAAGGCCATTGTGGATAGACCCCATTTAGAAGAATATTTACCTCTTTATGAATGATTAAGCTTTTTGAGCTCATGATTTTTTTTTGTTACTCTATAACAATGTTATCTTATTAACAACTGTTATAACATAAGGTTGGATCAAATTAACTAAATTGGTCGTCAAAACTATTATCAGTTTTGTGATTTAACTGTAATGGTCTTCAAAATCGTGTACACATACATTTCATTTTTAATATAACCTAAATGTTTGTTGGTATATTGCTGCTTTCACCATAATTAGCACAATTGTCAAACATTAACTTTTCTGACTTAACCTACATCCTAGGTTATTGCTTTTACGAGTCTAGTGGATGACATTGATTGTACTCAAGTGATTACAATAGTTACATGATGCACAATCTTCAAATTGAAATTGTTGGATCATAGGCATTGTAGATGGTTCCTCCCAGTGTTTAATCTATTGAAGCAGTCAAGGCAGTGTGGCTAATAACAGCTTTCTTAAGCTACAATACATTTCGTAACTTATATTATATTAAACAAAACTTCCCTCTCCTCCTTCAAGGACTTGCTTTTTGTTGATGTCCTAGACTACTTGGGTTGATCTTAATGTAAAGAATCTCAATTTCAAAATTTGAATCCTTAAAGTTTAGGTAACTTGCATGTCTTATAGTTTACACAAACATTATGCAAGTTAATATAATATGATTGTGATATCAAATAAAATAGTAATATTATTTCATTGGCTGTAGAACGCCAATAATATTGATAATGTCCTGTTCTCAATCCATGGTATGACGAAAGTAATTGTCCACCACCCTCATCATCATTGGTTATTCTAAGTTTCTTCTCACAGGATTTCGTTTGGTGCAAAAATATTTGACATGCTTTATTGTGATTACAACCACTTACGATCATGTTTGGATGGACCTATGGAAAGTATATATTCAGACCTATAAAAGAGCATTTCCTTGATCAAATTCAATGCCTCCCCAACCCCCAATGGACAAAACAAAAGGAAGGACCAGTACTGGAGAGAAAATAACCAATCTCATCCTTCCTTTCTTTTCCAACGAGGACAAGGATATGAGACTTTCCCTTTAATCGACAGATAAACCCCATGGATCAGACTACAGGTAAAAAAAACTAAACTCGCATGTTGAGTGGGAAGTAGAGCGTAAATCCTTATTTCAATCAGCATGGTTTGACAATAGGTCGTTGTTAAAGTTATCGACACTTGCAAAATCTTTATTTTTTGGAAGAAGAAGACGACCATTGTAATTCAGTAATTCATTATCTAGTAGTCTACTGGTTCATCTATTTGCCATCAGTTTTACGAAGGATGGAGGGTTCTTGTCTATTTTTGATTGTTAACTCAGGCATGAAAAACTGGGCATGCTGTGCACTTCCAAGTTTTATAAATCCATGCATACTTACCTGATCTAGGGCGGTCATTATGATGATGGCGGTTGCCTGTGTGAGCCAACCCCATCTGCTGCTTCCGATGGCGAAGATCATCAAGCGGCTTCTGTGCCAGGTCTGATCTCCTTGCCATACCACTAGTGTTAGACCCGCTTCTTTTCGATCCAACCAATTCTTAGAGAGAGCTTTTCTTCCACCCTCTGGAGTTCTTCATCATTGACAGTTCTCAACAGCTTCCAGTTGATGTTCGACGAGCGCAGGTGGTGTTGCAAAGTCCTTGTTACGTTCCTATATGTCGATAGAGTTGGCAAGGTGCTCTTAACTTTCCATGGGATGTGTGGGTGGCCTGTCTGTATCAACCATATAGGAACTGATATATGGGAATGAGAGGATAAAGAAGTTTGACGTGAACGTTAGATCTTTTGGTCTGTTGTATTGATTCCTGACATCCACTACACCCCAACCCAAGCAAAGGAAATGCCCTCAAGCCTTTCGGTGCTTCAATGCTTCACTTCCAAGTCTTTCCATAGCATTTGGCAGTTGCCATTTAGGATGGTGGACCTAACTCTTGTGAGGAAATGGCTTGTCCTTTGGGTTTTGTTGGCTGATGAGACAAAGATTGCCTGCCTGCTCTGATCGTTCAGATAAAGTATATTAGGGGTGAGCGTCTGGACCGGCTAACTGATCATATGAATCGAATCATTTTTGCTGCTCAAATTAGTTCCAAAACGTTGGACTATTTGATTTGGTTTGTTAATATTCTAAATCGACCATATGATTTAGTTTGTGGTTTAAAGGTTGGTTTACCAAATTGGCATATGTCTGAGAATACGTGTGATATATTAATATTTTAAATCTTAATCTATTGGTGCATCAGCATATTACTCAGAGTAATGATTGGTTACTCCATATATACTGTAATATACCCGTATTCAAACGATCCAGTGCGTCATCATTGATTGTAAGTTGGCTGAACCGTGAACTGAATCGATCCAAATCAGCTTTTAATGGGATGATTAATTCCTTTTTGATTTTTGAAATTGTTTAAACTAATTAATCTGGTTTGGCTTGTGATATTGCTTTCCACCCTTGCCGTTCTCTAGAAGATGGGAGTCGGAGGCAAGTCAACAATAACCACTGAGGTCAAAAGTTCACCGCCACTCGCCTGGGCCATCCATGGCATTGTGGTTGAAAACTTTAATTCCGGTGTATTTGTTTCAGCTTTTGATGGAAATAACTTTGAAACGTTACCGTAGTAGCTGTTGTGTCTTGAGAGAATGATTTCAGTGAAAAAGGATTAAAGTTTAAGGGCGACATTTATTTCATAAAAGAGTATTGTTTATACATCTCTAAAATTACCTTTTTGTAGTTTTTTTTTTTTTTTTCTTTTAAAGTATAAATTGTATTTTTATTTGTACTTTTAGCTTATCACCACTTTTTTGTTTTTGCCTTTTTTCGTTTTCTTACCTTTCTTCTTCATCTCTGTCGCTTCTTTTTTCTCTGTGACGCTAAGGCCCAACAATGTAGCTGCCACTACTGGCTTCTTCCTCAGCTATGCAATTTGCTCGTCAATGGGGACACTTGTGATCGCATGTGTTGTGGCGTTTGTCAAGACAAGAGATCACGGGCGTTAAGTTACGATAAGGATCGATGGTGTTGTAGGGGGTGACACAATATCGGGTAAGGGCTTTTACAAGTGCAGGTGACGTCAAAGGTTATTTTCGTCATTTCACTCCTTAATTACGTCTCTCTTATAAAGAGTGGGTGATTTGACCGCACTTGCATCTCATCTCAACGTGATGCTACAGTAATGAAATTGCTGTGCCACCGTTTCTATTGTGTGGTGGCCACATGTTTGTCGAGCTACCAGGCTCCTAGCCGCTTTTCATTGTACCGGAGCGGCTTGCCAAACACGCCCATGGATCAAGATCTGGCGGACTTCATTCGAATGCGTTGGGACGATTCTCATGTCATCTTAGGAGTCGTCATCATTGATTGAAAAGAAAGAAGAGGAAAAGATGTCCGTTCTCACATCATGCGTGCTAGATTGAACTGGAAAGTTGGAAGCGTTTATAATTTTCTCCATCTTTACGTTCTCTACCCTTTTTTTTTTAAAAATCTTCGGTCTATATCTTCTGCCGACAACCGCGTTGTCGGTAGCTTAATTTCTGGTGCCAATGCTTTTTTATTTTTTGATAACGATAGCATGTCGATTATATCAGAGATTAATCGTCGTTTAATTTAAGTAATTTTTTTTCTATGGATTTATAATAATCTAATGATAAAATACGTACCGTTACTTTCATCTTCTCTTGTATTTATAAACAAAAATTGTTTATCGCTAGGAAATCTCCCTTTTACAAGAAACCAAGGTACTCTCATTTTAACTAATAATGGATAACGTAATTAATATTTTTATCTTAAATTCAAGTCAATAACGTTAGCAATATTTTTTTAAAAAAAAAACAAGGCACTTCTTCCATCCATTTCATTGACGAATGAAGACACTTCTGGCCTTCGCTGTCACCTAAAATTTTTAGTCTGAAATGGTCTCAAAGCAAAAAAAAAAAAAAGGAAAATTCTATGATTCCCACGAATTACTATTCCCTTACAAAAATATAGTTACTATCTTTTTGGTAGTAACGAATGTAATTTTTCTAGATTTAAATTTAATGAATTATTAAGTAAGTTTAAAGGATTTAGAATCATAGAAATTCTACGGTATCCTAAAGGTAGGTACCATGGACTCATCCACAAAATAAATGTTTGGGCTCTTGCCCGTGAAGGGCGTCAGGAAAGATAATTTTCGGCCCATCTATTTCAAGCCCATCCATGTTTGATGAGGTTGTGGTTTGAGGGGGGAAAAAATTGTACGTACAAGATTCCATTACTGTGTTCTATCACCAAGAAGTAGAAGTACGTACAAGATTAACTTTTCTGTCTGCTTTTGGTTTACTCTCTTTTTTTTTTTTACAAATAAAAAAGCAATTGATAAAAAAAAAGTTACAATTGTAAAAAAAACACATCTGAGTTAAATTCTATTTGTTAAACGGGAGAAAAGAATTTCTTAAAAGATACACAAAATCTGCCCAACAAAAGATTTTAAAAAAAAGGCAAGCACCCAACGAGTAAAACAACGATATCTACCATCCATCGCTTAGAATATTCTAAGCCGGAGCATTGAGCTGGGAGTTGACGTGAATACCTCATGTAAATTACATCTCATTTACTTTATCCGCGCGCTACTTTCTGTAAAAAAAAAAAAAAAAATTGTATGTAACAAAAAGAAGTTGAAAATAAAGATATAATAAAAAGAAAAATCAATTATTAGCATTGAATTGCTTAGAGTCGAAGGTGACGGATAAATGATGCGACGACCACTGGATGAGTAAACACACACATCTGGCGTGATCTTCGGAGGGGACGGCTGCCTCGGGTGGCACACCGAGATCTGCCGTGTCCATCGAATTAAATGATGCACGGAAAAGCATGGCTGCCTTTGGTGGACCAACTCCTGTCTCTGGCCTTCGGTTCTGCGTGCACTGGTGGTGACCGGTGGGTGTGCACTGACCGGACGGTACCACCCTTCACACCTGTCCGACGTCTGATATGAATCCACCTCACTGTTCAATTATTTGATGCCTGTTTTTTTTTTTTTTTTTCTCTCCAAACCTAATGTTACATTAACAGTTACATTTACATTTGAGCAGAAATCACAGATGATATTTTCTTTTCGCAAATTAATCCATATTAACCGTCTTGTGTGTGTGTGTGTGTTTTTTTTTCATTTCCTGATTGCAGTGGTACGGGGAACGAGCAAGTGTTCGCCAGCAATATCATATCCAAACACGAGAACACGTTGTTAACTGCTTTTATGTGTTTCCATTGACCAAGCCAACCTGGATCGTTGGATTCCGTATCTAGGGCTAAGCTGGTACATGCATCCCTGTGTAGGCCATTACGAAGCTTTACTGTTCATTCTTTATAGCCGTGCTTTACGGTGCTTATCAAAAATTCGAATTTTAATAAAAGCTGTAAGTATCGTTACTCTGCAATTTTATGGTCGTGGGCACGTAGTTACGCTTAATACCCAAAAGATTGTAGTCGTATCTGTTCTAATTATTTTAAAAACGTAGGGTTACACCTGCAAAAGCTGCGTCGAGTGACCACGGGTGGCCCACACCACCTGTCAACCTCTGTCCCACCTGGCATGTAATTCGCCTGCATTATAATAAAAGCCACGTGTTGGCACATCAGCCATCTCGAATTATACAAGTACCTGACCCACGTAGACGATGACGTGTGTTTGGCGAAATTATGTGCACGTCCCTTGGAAAAAATAACCGAAGACGACACGGACGTTGCTAAATGCTAAGCTGGTCGTCTTTTACTATAATGGTACTTGTTATTATGGAAGATCTAAAATAGTAAACTGCGAGCCACACCTTGATTTTTCAAGTACAAACATGATGTTGTCATCTGATGTGACGATCAATTAATTCAATCAACTAATTGCTCCTCGCTCCATTTAATTAAATGTGTTCGGCCTATTCAACAACGCCTTTGATTTTTTCGTGACCCATGTCTGCCTAGCCTAGTTTATAAAGTTATGACTAACACTTGAGTGTGATGTACCACCACTCAGTCACTTGTATTTAAGTACTGGACTCGTGTCGCCCTGTCCCTCTATCACTCACTCTATGTACTATTATATTATATTATTACCGGTAAGTTCACTGCCGAACGAAGAAAATTAAAATGGTCTGCAAAGGTTATTATTATTATTATTATAAATGACAAGCCAGATTAATTAAGACCTAACCAGAAAATCGCAGTTAAGAGAAGAAAATTATAAGAGAGTTTGATATCTAAAATAAAAAATATAGTTCAAAAAATCAGAAAGAAATACGGTGACCAGATGTTTCTTTCCCCTTCGACAATTTCAGACGAGCTTCTTTAATTTAGAAGGGAGAGCATAAATGGTGTATAGAGATTACTCCTTATTTCCTTAATCGCAAACTTAAATTTGATAAAAATCAAAGATTTCAAACATATGAAAATTATCTTAATTTTATAAAAATAATAACCAATCATTGATTAATCAAAGATAAGGTTACTTGAATTTTGAACTTTAAAAATACAAATACTAATCATTAAATTATATATATATATATATGTAATCAACAACAGCAATCTTATAAGAAGAGACTTGTGAAAATTTTAAAATAATATTTGTATTAAAATTTTATTCTTGATAAATATAAATTTATTGGATGCAATTATCCAACAATTCATCAGGTGTTAATTTTGTGTGCGTGTGTACATATTATATATATATATATATATATATCTATATATCCGAGGATGTTGTTGAGATCTTCGGGATTTTGTTGGGTTTTATTTAAGCTGGCATGATCGGACAAAATCGAATAAGACGGTTTGGTGCATCTCAACTCTAGAAATACTCATAAATTAAACACGGTTGCGACGCACTGTTACAATATATAGTGGTATAGTATTTTTACAATCAGATAGATATTCTTGTTCTTAATTGTGTACTAAACAAAGAAATTATCCTATTAATCATGTCAGATTAAGAAAGTTATACGACAACTAAAAAATTGATTCGATCAATAGCCTCTCTTTTTTCTTCTTCTTTTTTTCATAATGGTGATTTTTTACATTCATCGATACTCGGTAGATATTGCCAGTATCGTTATTCTTAACTAATTAAATTATTGCGATTTATAAAACCGGTGTCTTTTCGATAATGACCTTATTTTACTATTGATCTAGAAAATCTAATACTTGATCTTCCCAAGCGTAAGAGATGTGATCTCCACCGTAGCTAATTTTAACCACAATTTTATTTTATTTTCTGGCGAGATCAACTTAATTATTTTTTTTTAAAAAAAAAAATCCTAATTTTGAAATACTCACAGAGTAAATTAAAAAAAAAAAAAAAAACCTACTTAAACTACGTACCGTGATGAGATCAACATTCATATATTTGATACTTATTTTTTTAACATTGACAATATATTCATACTTATTAAAATAAATATTTAAGAGTATGTGAAAAACATAAAATATTCTGTTTGATTTTATTTATTAGTTTTATCTTCTTTCCTGTAACATATGGATCCAGATATTTAGGTAGACAGGTTTACGTATAATTACCGATTAAATATATATATGAGAGAAGGCGGCCTGAAGTAGTAGAATACATACAAACGAAAAGACTTTAAAGATTCTTATATAGTGATAAATTTACCATTACATCTTATACAGGAGCAAAATGGATATTTACTTACTTACTTACTTACATATTCTTTAAAAAGAAAAGAAAAAAATCTTAATCACTTGATTAATTGTACCATGTATCTAACGTTGATTTGAAGTAATTAAAACATTTAATTCCTCAGGTTAGTCAATATCTAATTTCTTTCGTTTTCTGTTTCTCGTTGGATCTGCACATTTAGGGGGGGTTAGTGTCTAACGGAATTCAGCTGACGGAAAGGAAAATTATTGAATTCCGTCAGAATGCTGTTAGTGTGCATTACACTTGATGGAAAGTAAAGTCGGATTTTACCGTTGTATAAAATCCAAAAATTTCCTTTACCGTCAGAAAATTTCCGATCGCTCCCATTCAGAAAATTTTTCTCCCTCTCTCGTGCCTGACGGAATTCGTAAGACTGATAAGGAAGATTTACTTGAGGATCTGCTAGATGAGTTGGAAGAGTTAAATATTATTGATGACATACAATCAATAGGAGAGATACATATAGAAAGCAATGCCCAGGTTCGAATGACTCAAGAACAAAGAAAAGAAATGACAGATAAGATGCGAGAAGATATGATGATGGCAATGTGGGATGAAAGAACTAGATGATATTATTTCGTATTGTAATATTTCAATTAAGATGTATTTGTATTTTTCGAATATTAGTTGTAATAAACTTTTGTCAGAATTTCCATCAGAATTTTCCGTACTGCATTAAACCACTCTCAGAATTTTCATTTTCCTTTCCGTTACAAATTTTCCATTTCATTTCCGTCAGAATTTTTCTTTTCCTTTCCGTCAGAATTTTCCGTCATGCACTAACACGCCCTTAAAGCACGTACGTAATTATGATCGATATGGGTGTGGGTGTCAATTCGGTAGCCGCAATATTGTTTCCGGATGGTGGTAGTGTTTTTCACATGAATTCAGCCTGGAAATTGCAAGCGCCCTTCATCGTACATGAGTTAATGATCTCTTGGCGTCATGTTTACGCCTTTACTGTTGGGTACGAAAGTGTTGCATGCCAACTCCTTGCTCCAGTCGATATAATTAGATAAGTGGTTTAGTTATCTGAACGGTGGAAACGGCTTTCTGCCACTTCAACAACATCTCCATCTGGTTCAAAATCGATGGATCGATTCGTGTGAAAAAGGGTCGGGAAGGTAAAAGAGAATTACCATGGCCGGCCGATTTAAGATAAAAGCATCGCTGAAAGATACACGGCAAGAAAGAGAAAGGACAATTAAACTGAGAGAGAGAGAGAGAGAGAGGGCCCGGCGGTGTGCACCGGCCACTGGATGCAAAGGCCGGCCTTACGTGCGAACGGTAAGAGGTAGGGACCTTCGTCGGAAGGCGGCCAGTCCACGTCACGGTGCCTCTGCGACGGCGTTTGTCGTCTCCCCGTTTTTGTCCCATTCTCTCCTCCGTCTTCCGCCCACGCTCATTTGAATATATAGAGCAGTACCCAACAACCACCCCCGGCTTCGCTACCATCATTCACATTTTTCTATGGTAAACAAATGTGCACCACGCCTTCTCTCCATTTTCCTTTCGTAGAATAATGTTAATAATGCTCCGTTTGGATGTGGACGGAAGGCTAAACAATCGACTTATTGGTTATTTATGGACCGCCTGCATCACCTCTGGCCTGGCTCTTCTTCACCGGCCGGCGAGCGATTAGGTGATTCCCGCCTTCGTTTTGTTTTCATTTCCGGCGTGTTTGTTCGGAGCTACATGGTTGGGTGGGATCTCCCTTCTTCCTTTTTCCGATCGATCGAAGCCATTGTTATGGTCGTCGTCGACGCTTCCAGAGCCACCGGCCACCGTCCATCGATCGGACAATCGCACCTCCTGCACTTTGTCGTGGGCCCCATCCTGGCCGTCCAAAAAGGCCACACGACGATCTCCTCCGTCCGCCCTCCTTCCTTCTTCCGTCAAACCTTCCTTCAGACGCAAGCTTTTTGACCAAATACTTTAAAAAAATACAAAAGAAATGTGCACTGCGTCATCACCACGCGTTCTGTCCTCATTCGCTGCTCATTTGTTATCTTCTATTTATTTATTTATATATGAATATTTCCCCTGTTATTGACGTTACGAGCATAAACAACGTAGTTGATTTTTCACTCTCTTTTCAAAAAACATCTTGGAATTAAATCGAAGCAGAAATCTTACTATCTATCATAAAAAACCCTCCTTTTACCCTTAATCCTGACATAATTTTTTAAAAAATTAATTTTTACGTTAAATAAGATTAATTTGAGTATTTTTGCTCATAGTTAACTTATTGTAGTTAATTTAAAAAACCCAACTTCCTTTTCTTAAAAAAAAAAACTGAATGGATACGTGGGAGATCCTAAAATTCAAAGTCATCGATAATCCGATTAGTGTCAAATGGGAGCTTTTCCCTATAATTTTTATATTATCAATCTTTCGATTTAAGGGAATTATAGATATAATTGAATTATCTATATTCTAGAAAGAAAATTATGAAATGAAATCTGCATGTAGAAAAACCACAAGTCCATCTAAAAATTTGTAAAAAATGAAAATCGTATAATCAACTATCGTTATAGCGTGCGTATATGGCAAATTGTCCCGCGTGACATGACTGGAAAAGATAATCTAATAATCTCCTCGTTGTTTTCTACCTCACATTCTAATTTTTTAAATTTCCCTTTTCACTTATTAAAAAATGGTTGGACGTCTGGTCTCGTATATATAACATCAGAAATAGTCCATGGAAAGCGATTCGTAAACAGTCGCTGATAATGTTAATAAGGAGAACTAATGACTTACGAAAAATATTTTCTCGTACATTTCGATACACATATAATTTACATAAATCAATTATATTAAACTCAGACGATGTCTCCGTATTTTACGCTGGAATTTAAACGTCAGTGACTACGAAAACAAAAAAAACAGTTCTGCAGGAACATTGAAGACACGGACACGTGACGTGATGTCACCTCCGACACTTTTTACCGTTTCGCCCCTCCATAATCCGAAATGAAATAAATTAACGACATCGTCCCTTATCTCCAGTTCATAAGTCATTTAAGATTTTTAGGTGGAGTCACTGGAAAATTTCCAGTCTTCTTAAGTGACCTCCCTAGTTCCTACCCTGCGCAAACCCTTCCCCTCGTCTAAGTCTTCTGGTTTCTGCGATTTCTTCCCTTTACCTTGTAATGCTTGGATTCGTTTCGCGGTAATGGCATACATGTGCGCAGATAGTGGAAATCTGATGGCCGTAGCGCAGCAAGTCATCCAGCAGAAGCAGCAGCAGCAGCAGCAACAGCAGCAACAGCAGCAGCAGCATCTCCACCACCAGATGGCCGCCGTCAACCCCTTCGGCGCCCAACCTCCGTGGACAACCACCACCCACCACTTCCATGGATTCCCCTTCCCTGAACCATCGCCGCCTTTTGCCCCCGATCCATTTCATGCCGAGGGAGGTGGGATCGGTCTCGCCCCCGAAGTGGAGATGATGGGGGAACCCGGGTTCCGGTTGTCGGACTTTGCGTCGAGGGACGAGTTCGATTCCGACGAGTGGATGGAGAGTTTGATAGGAGAGTCTGTCACGGAGAGTGAGGAAGCAGTCGGGGAAACGTGGAATCGAGGCGGAGGGGCAGCTGGTGGGTGTGGTGGTGAGCTTCCGGCGCTTGTTCAGGATGCTTTAGCTCCGTGCTCGTCCACGACGACAGGCATCGGAGGGCTTCTCGTGTCCGGTTCCCCAGCCGACCCTGGACTGCAGTCACCACCTCTGCAAGCCCAAGTACAACCGTGGCCGTCCCTCCCTCCACTGCCGCCACAACCGCCGGCAAAAGATGCCGGTTGTCACATCTCACAGCCGCTGCCGCCGCCACCACCACCCTCCGACATTCCTACCTCGTCACTGTACCAATCTCTCCTTGACTGCGCTCGCCTTGTCGACACCGACTCCGACCTCGCAGCGAAGTCCTTGATCCGAATCAGAGACTCCTCCTCCCCACTCGGCGAGCCCACCAACCGTACCGCCTACTACTTCTCAGAAGCTCTCTACCACCGTCTCTCCTCCTCTTTAAACCCACCGCAACCTTCACCCATCCCTGAGCCATCAGCCGAAGACTTCGCCCTCTGCTACAAGACCCTCAACGATGCCTGCCCCTTCATCAAGTTCGCTCACCTCACCGCCAACCAAGCCATTCTCGACTCCACTGAATCCGCCTCGAAAATCCATATCATCGACTTCGGCGTCATTCAAGGTGTCCAATGGGCGGCGCTCCTCCAAGCCCTCGCGACAAGACCAACCGGGAAGCCAAGGAAGATCAGAATCTCCGGCATTCCCTCCCCGGACTTTCCACAATCATCTCTCTCCGTCACAGGGAAGCGCCTCAGGGACTTCGCGAAGCTACTCAACGTCGACTTCGAGTTCATTCCAGTCCTCGTACAACCCGCGGAACTCTCGGCCACAACTTTCAAGATCGATCCGGACGAGTCGGTGGTGGTGAACTTCATGCTTCAGCTCCACATCGTCCTTGGGAAATCGTCGGCTTCGACGCCCACCGTGGAGCACGTCCTCCACATCGCGAAGTCCCTCCAGCCGGCGGTTGTCACGTTGAGCGAATTCGAGCTGAACCTCAACGACATCGGATTCCCCCAGCGTTTCGCGAACGCGGTCGGATACTACTCCGCCATATTCGATTCTCTCGACCAGGCAATGGAGAGAGAGTCGCAGGAGAGGGCGAGGGTGGAGAGGCTCTTCCTGGGTCGTCAGATTCTGTCTGCGGTCGGAATCGGAGAGAGGAGGTTGCGGATGGAGGACAAGTCGAACTGGACGGCTATGATGGAGAAGTGCGGGTTGGAGCCCATTCATCCCAGCCAGTACGCGTTGAGCCAGGCGAAAATCTTGCTGTGGGACTACCAGTACAGCAGCAGATATCGCCTGGTCGAATCCTCGCCGGCGTTTCTCTCTCTCGGGTGGGACGGCCGGCCACTTCTCACCGTTTCGGCATGGAAGTAGAGAAGAACAGTAGGGTTGGACGAGGACCGTACTGCTGCCGTGCGTTTCCAGTGGCTCCGTATGGGTAATTACTTATATATATTATTGTTTCATCTCAGTGCAAAATTTTGTTTTGTTTTTTTTTTTTTTTTTCAAATGTGGTGGAGTTCGGCATCCATCGGCCACTGGACAAAATGTTGCACCCTTTGAATTTAACTTAATTGTCGGTGATGGCAAGGAGCCGAGGAACTTGTAAAACTGTTTCTTCTTTTGTAGACCATTCCCTCTCAAATGGGTGGGTGATCCGAATAACAGTAACGTAAAAGATCGAACTTTATTCGGGCTTAAAGAATTTCTTCTGGTATAATCATCATTAAAAAAAGAAACGAAAGAAAAAAGGCACTATTTCTCGATGTTAACGACGCTGATTTGCTGAATAACCTCAAGTAATTGATTTCGTGGTGGCCGTCCGTCCTCATTTATCGACGCCACACGACCCGCAACGTTGTGTGTGTGGGTGTTTTTTTTTTTTTTTTTTTTTTTTTAAAAAAAAATTATTGAAATTCAATCTTAAGCATAAATCTGAAAATTTGAAGTTACCTCTTGGAACTTCTCTACCATTGTACCTTTAGATGCAACCTTGTGCGATCATAATAGTATGTATATTTCTTAATCTCGATATTTAAATTAGAATATCGTAATTGATTAATTTGATGTTAGTGGTGCAGTTTTACCATCACCAGCAGTAGTGGTACCAGTCTTTACCAAATAAGTGGTGGGGTTGAAGGAAATTGATGCCTCCCTTACTACCGTTAGAAGCATTTTGATTAGAATATTTAAACTTTTTCGATAATTATTACCAAACGTATTATTTACGTGCAGTTTTAAAAAAGTATAATTTTAACTAAAGGCATCAAACGGAAAAAACGAGCTGTTCAACTTTTTTGGAAAATAACAACTTATACTTGTACGTCGATTAAAATAATCACTACCAAATGGATCCTAATTAAAAGCAAATGGATCCATTTTTAGACCAATGTCTTTGATTCTTTTCGAATGAGAAACTCATGGCCTTTCGCTTCTTTCAAACGTGTGTAGTTTAACGAGTCAAATGTTGTTTAAATATTTTTTCCAAACTAATACGAAGATATGATCCAAAAATTATTTACACAGACAAGTCTACTTCCACACACCAAAACTTCTGTCGCGTATTCCCTTTTTCATAAAATTAAAAGATTATCGCGTATCAGAATATGAAATTCTCAAAGAATTAAAATAGCGAGGGTTGTTCTCTCGTCATTAAGGTATGCATATACATACGTCGTTAGAGCACACAGATGTGTTTAGTTAAGGAGTAAAGGGAAACGTTCTCCTTCTTCTTTTTTTATATCGTTGGTACCTTTATCGCATTTAAGATTTTTGAGAAAAATCAAATATTTTAATTGCCTAAGATTCAAATCCATTATAAAAAAAATCTTATTCAATGTCGATGTAATTTTAAATTCAAGAATCTAGAATACATCTTGCGACTAACTATTATTATTATTTAATAGTAATAGGGAAAAGTGAAGAACCACTGGTGGTCCACGTCATCAATGGAGTGGGAGGCCTCGTTGTGCGCCGGCGGCTGTGGTTACGATAGCCGTCGTCGCGTTTGTCGAGGAGGAAAGGAAAGGAAAGGAAAGGAAAGGAAAGGAAAGGATAGGAAAGGAAAGCGAGCGATCGTGGTGGCTTTTGTGGGTTTTCTCTTTTCCCTGCTACTACATTTTGGTTGCGCTTTCCTCTTTTCTCTCTTCCCTTCCTCGAAGGGAGAGGGAGAGATCGGAGAAGAGGAGTGGAGTGGCAACAGAGACTCCTGCTGCTGCCGCCGCCGCCGCCGCTGCTGTTCTATTGGAACAGGTGTAGCGCCTCTCTTTTCTCCCTGCTCCTGCTCTATTCTCTGCATTGCACGTTTCCTCTTTTTGAGGTTGGTTTTATTGTGTTTTGGGAAAAGGACTCCGTTTTTTCTCTGAGCCCGGAAGAAGAAACTTGGGTGGGGTTGTGGGTGTTTTCCATCGTTCGGAGATAAGCAAGCCCACAAGAGGAAACTTGGGGTTGTTGGTGTTTTCCATTCCATCGTTCCTCATTAACTCTCCAGTATTGTTTCTCGTTCACAAAGACAGATATTTTCATTTTCCCATGCTTTTTCATATCGTTCGTTCATTGCAATGTATGTTTATTCTCATTTTCCCATCCCCCCTCCTTTGTTTTGGATCTTAGGACTGATTCTCCTTGCTTGCTTGTGTTTCGTCTCCAACCCGGCGGCGGCGTTTTTTCTTTTTTCTTTTCCCTTCCCGTCGGTCGGTCCTTGGTCCAGGTGAAGCTTTGATCAGTGCGAAGTTTTCAGCGGCGCAAAGGCAGCGAGAATGTTCCTGTGGAAACACCACCATGTTCATGAAAGCAAGGACGACATTGATACGGATGCCCGAGCGGAAGCAAAGGTAATTTAAACCGAGTGGTGTTAAATTTCTGTACGATTCCATATCTGGGTAGGTGAAGATGTTACCATTACATTGCTGTTTCGTCAGTTTTACGATGAGTATATGAGAACAGATGTACGATCTGAACCTGCTAGGAATCTTGAACGAGACCATTCTGCCCAACTCGGTCATTTGAGTCGATTCATTAGCACAATCTCGAATCTGTTGCTTTGTTGGTATGAATAAATTGTGATCCAGACGGACCCCGGGACTCTCCAAAGTCCAAACTAATAATAACTCATAAGTTGTTTCTAATGTTGAATTGTCTGCCTTTTACTTGATATACGAACACGCTCAACATTTTCCTTTGAATAGATCAATCAGCTGAGGGCTGCCCTCGAACCACTATCCGAGCACGACTCCCACTTCTGCGATGATCCCTGTTTGAGAAGGTACCTCGTAGCTCGGAACTGGAACCTGGACAAGTCGAAGAAGATGCTTCAAGGAACATTAAACTGGAGATCGGTTTACAAGCCACAGGAAATACGCTGGGTGAGCACCATGGCAACAACCTAATGTTCCAATCCTGCAAGTTTTGTTTAGGTGGAATATTTACTTATTGCCAATCGCCTGCTGTTTTAGCATGAAATAGCCAGTGAAGGTGAAACTGGGAAAATATACCGAGCAAGCTTTTACGATCGAGAGGGGAGATCTGTTCTTGTTCTTAGACCAGCAAGACAGGTCTGCTATGAATTTATTCTTTTTTCATAATGGTGGTGATTTTTACATTCACTGGTATTCAAATATTAGTATGAGCTACGAATTTCGTTACCCCCGGCCAATTCAGCTATTGCAATTTATTTTCTATAAATTTACGCCGAAGATTACTTTTTTTTTTTTTTGTTAAGCACTGTTTTAGTTCGGCTGTTCACTTCAAATGTGGGACCTCTATCTCAGAACACAACATCCCAAGACAATCAGATACGTCATCTGGTGTATCTTCTGGAGAATGCAATCCTTAATTTAGCTGAAGGTCAAGAACAAATGGTGTGGCTGATAGATTTTACAGGTTGGTCCCTGACTAAAGCAGTACCCGTGAAGACTGCAAGAGAAACAGCAGAAATTTTGCAAAGTCACTACCCAGAGAGGCTTTCCAGTGCATTTCTCTATAATCCTCCAAGGATTTTTGAGACCTTTTGGAAGGTTTGTCCTGTGAATTTCCTTTGCGCATATTTTCTTGCTCTTGATGTGAATTTCACTTCACCCTCCTCAATCTTCACCCTGATAACAAATTTTCCTAGACATTTTACCAAACATTTCACATTTCTTAAAAAAGACTTATCAAAAAGAGGTTATGTGTAGCAGCACTACAAGGGACAAGTATACAAGGTTATGAAATAATAGTAATATTATTATCAGCATGCCAGTGCCTGAAGTGATGTGGTATAAGTTGGTGCGTCATTTTCATTGAAATAATTGTGTATGCTTCAAATACAACTTGCAGGTTGTCAAATATTTCCTGGATCCAAAAACGGTCCAGAAGGTAAAATTCATCTACCCAAAGAATGAACAAAGTGTAGAGCTAATGCAAAAGAACTTCGATCTTAGCCTCCTCCCGACGGAATTTGGAGGATCGATGGATTACCATTATGACCATGAGGAGAACTCCCGATTGATGGCCAAGGATGATATCAAGATGGAGTCCCTGTGGGGAATAAGTGGAAAACAGAACCAGTCAACTAATGGCTACTCACCACTAGTAGCCCCAGAATCACTTCCTTCTTCGCTACCCAATTGAAGAAAGCCATTGGCCAGCACCAGTTCTTCATTGACCACCAGAAGAAAACCAACAGATGATGGGTTTGGGGGTTAAAGTAAAACAAGAGTAAGGTGCTTGAGCCAGGTTAGAGTTCAGACCACATTAACTGCTTAGTGCAATGTAATAAGAAAACCGACAGAACAGGCATTGGAAACTTTTTATTGTTTTCTTTTCTTCTGGCTTTCTTTCGTGGGGTTCATTATTTTGATTATGAAAACCAAGATCAGCAAAACGTTCTTCTCTATTTGGTTCATATTATGTTTGCTTTCTCAAGAATCTGACCTGTAGTCGGACGCAAGCTAGAAGCTTGCTTAACAGTTATTTTATTTGGCTTTCGAGAAAATTTGTATTGCACAAGTCATGGCAACTTCAGTAATCCTCATTTTTTTCTCGTTAGGGTGGATTTTACCTATAAAATGGTTTTTTTACTAGAATCCATGTTCTACTCTTCCATATATAATCCTAATAAAAAAAAACTATTTGATTTAAGCTGCATTGATTGTTTGTGCAAGAGGTAAGAATGTATCTGCAAACTATGTATATTTTAGTTCATTCCTATCTAGAAAGTTTGTAAGACTTCCAAGTATATATCATAAATATAAATATACTTTCATCTAGGTAGACAGAGTTCAAAAAAACCTTTCAACTACAATATTATTTGTGGTTCAATTCTCCACATGCTTTTCAATGTTTCACCAGGATGATAATAAGTTGTCCTTCGAAAAATATTGCTTGATAACTAGAATACCATCGCACATATGGATCGACTAAATAGGTCCTTCTCACCATTCCCTCTGCCCTACAACCGCTTGCAGCGGTGGATCGTTGACCACTCACCAACATCTACCAATTAAAATTTCACGGAACATCATAGCAATTAGGCAGAAGACAAGAAACAGATGGATTCCGGCATACATTGGAAAATTACATGAGCTTCATCTCTGTCCCAAACCCAAGATCAAATTCCACATGAGATATGCGCGCCATTAAGTAGAGATGGCTGAAACGAAATTTAACCTTTAATAAAAAGGCTCCAAATTGCACACGGTACCCTACGATTCATCCACACATCTACGTCCAGTTTCAAGGCATGTGCGATTTTACCACCTCTTGAAAATGGTATGAGTTTTATAGTTCGGTTCATCCGCCACTATCCCACACATCACTTGACTTTTATACACAGCTTTGGTATCAACAATAGAAGGTGGTGCGGTTGAAGGCACACTCACTACCTTCCCTACCCTCGATAAATAAATAATAACACAAGCTAGGAAGCTAGGAATCAGTCATAAATGTATGTGTCAATTCACTTGTATCTTTTTGGGCAGAGAGGTTTCTGATGAACTTGGACCATCAACTGATCAACAAGAGCGGAGGGGGGTGTACTGCCCGAAATCTATGCTAATTCCTATTTAACTTGCTTATTCCCGTCGTCATAAGCTACAGAATAAATGCTGTAAACAATTTTTTTTGATCCAGACAGAAAGTAACATGTCTAGAACAAAAATAAATTACCTGGAACAAGTACACATTTCTCAAGTTCAGTGTGTCTGGATGCAGGGATTGATTCTAACATCATTGTCTTATCATGTTTGTTTGCAGAACCAGCCTGGAGAATCTTGGTCAAGATGATGGGTTTGCCAGGAAAACAGCCAGCAACATAGATCTCAACAGTTGGCGCAAGAATCTCTGGGCCAGTAAGTTGCTCCCCCTTCAGAGAATATTTAGCTGCTGCTACATGTGACCATCATTTGATATTCCATGCTTTGTTTGGATCTCTCACTTCTCGAGTAGAATCACTGTCACTCCTAGTTGTCATTACGCCATCCATGTATTCAAATGTATCTTGTTTTGTAATTTTTATCAGTTCTATGTGTCGGCTTAGGATGGAAAGGAAGATGTTTTGAGATTCTGCATAGTGTTTAAGGACTTGTTCCTATATGCGCCAACTATGTATTCTTTACGTCAGGCTTGCCAAGATCTCAAGAGACTGACATGTACAGATAAAAAATTGGCGTGGGTTAATTCTAGTGTAAGGCAATTATATACAACTTTGATACCACACGAATGATAAGTATGCACCTTGAGCTCAAAGTTAACGGAAAAAGAAAAGGAAAGAAGAAGACAACAAAGACTGCATCCTCTTTGCATGGTGAAGAAATGGTGGACCGTCACCGTCCAAACGCCTACTTCAAAAAACAAAAAAAATCATGGTGCGGGCTCTTCGTCGTTTTGTCAAAAGATTATTATTGAAATCTATTGTTCTAAAATTTTTATTAAAAGCTTTGTATCGTCAAATTGTTAGTCATAAGAGAAGTTAACAATTCATTAACTAATAATATACCTAATTACTTATCCAGCTATTTCGGTTAGTAACATACTCCAAATGAACTTGAAGATTCACTTGGTACACTGACTAATAGGCTGGCTGATTACCGAAAGTTCAACTAAATTACCAAATGCATTTGCCATACAAGCAGAAAATCCTAAAGACGACACTGTAAAACTTTATCGGCGGCGATTTAATCGATTAAATGAAGTTAAATCAAAGCTCGTGACGCGATAAGGGTAGAAGCTTTATCATCGAACGATTCCAACGTAACAACATATCTTACCAATTGAAGAGGATGATACTGGTTTAACCTCAGCAATACCCTACCCCCCTAATTCATCCATAACGAGAGCCGGCTTTTTAATTTTAAATTTCGATCGTTCTATTCATGAAAGATTCATTAAGAATCCACCAATTCACGTCGATCAATATATTACCATTTAGATTGGTAGCTTACAGCAACGCAAACATGACGCCGTGAAATCCGGAAATCCTCACCTGCTGAAATGGCAAGACAAACAAAATAAATTATGACACCAAACTTCATCTTAAGATTGGCAATCTGCATTTTATAGGGAAGACATGACAACCAGAGTCGCTGAAAAATCACGCCTACCCACGTTGAAACAAACCACCGTAAGTTCTAAAACAAAATTGATGATGGATCACAATACTTGACGGAGATCAAATAAATGAAAACAAAGTTATCAACTAAAGTAGGAGTGAAGTCGCTCTGAGCGATGCGGTATGGCTTCCCCATGGAGCTCTTGATGTACGAGCACCTTACCTGTAATAGAAAACATAAACAAGATAAAGGGATCAGAAATCTTTAATTCTTAAAGATATAAAAGTAAAGGTTGGGTAAAGAAATGTTCGGAAGAATTATAAAATGTCGCAGGATGCTTCAACACGTACGTATATCAATACTTGCAACCCACATCAATACAAGCTAATGTTTATACATGCACAATAACTACCTGATTTTATCTCAAGAAAAGCTCATTAATATTAACTTCAGGTTTACTTAATGTTTCGTTATTCGTTAATTTATATTTCAAATTCCCATTTTTAAATTTATGTGAAGTAATTAACGTTATTTCCATTTAATATTCAACAAAGTTCTCGCCCTTCCTTTTAATATTATCTATTTTTTTCAAATACTTACAATGAATTAATGATATAATTTTATAACGAGATTGTTCTCTTAATCTTTTTAATATTAATGATAAAAGTGGTTAAGGGCAAGTAAAAGACATACAATCTGCCAATTCTTCTTCAATAGGGAAACGAGGAAATTGACGGAGAGTTGGATATTTTGGAAGATTTGCTTGCCCTCCATGGCAACGTTTCCGACGGCAACGCCCATGCAAAGAACCTTCTTTAGCTGGAATTTCACAGTAGCCTTGGACTCGTTAACTTTGGACTCCTGGTGCGAAACAAGTGTTGGGAACTTTCCAGCAGCTTACAGAAAACTAGCAGTTCAAAACCACCGATGTGACAAAAATTAATAAATAAAGGTTTATGAAGGTAAAACACTCTTCGACTTCCATCTGCCATGCATCACCAAACACGATCCTAAACTACAACAAACGTCAGGGAAATGCCACTTCGGTTCAATCACAGTTCAATTCACGACAACCATAGCCCATCAATGGAGGCAAACCTTTTCGGGAAGAACAAACTTCACGCAGAAAACTCGAGTTACTCGCCTGCCTTGTTAAGCCCCGGACCGAGCAGACGGGGAATTTGCTTTATGACGACCTCCGATGCCAGAAAGGCATGATCTTTCTTAGCCAGCTTCTTGACCAACTTTTTGTTTTTGTTCATCCTTTTCAGGCCCTCCACGTCCATCCATGGTAGCCCAATCTTCTCAGCCTGAACATGGTAAAAAAGGAAAATTACTTCACTTCATGAAATTCCCACAAAGCATCAACGGATCTATTGGACTATCAATCAATTTCTTTAGATGAGGGAATAGAGAAAGAGATTACCTCCTCGACGTGCTGAGCATCTCCAAGCATGCAGACCTTCATGTGTGGGCGAGGGATGTGGGGCAGCTTGACAGAACCGCTGAACCGTTTGTCTTTCTGGGGATCGTAATTCTTTAATCCGACTTGCAACTCAATCGACAGCGTGAACTTTCGTTTCTTTTCACGGCTTTCCCTGGTGAGCTGGGAAATCGCTTCTCGAACGGCATCGTTTTGTAGTTTGCTGGAAACGCGCGCGCACGAAAAATTAAAACAAGAACATAAATTTAGGTAAAAACCCAAAAGTACGCGCGGTAACAGAAACTTGATCTGTGGGATGTACCTCATCTTTAGCGATCCAGTGGAGGTCCTGTTGTAAAAACTGAGAGATTTTAACGTGCATAGTCACTCTTCTTCTCTTATAAAAAAAATTAATACACATTTCTTACATTGTACGTATATACTCACACGTAACCACCATGCACTCATACACCAAAGGACGCAACCATACACTTGAAGACATGACCACTCATTCAGATCTGCAGTAAGTAAGCTTTAATTCACTCTTTTGAACTTGGTCTCGCAAGAAATGGAACCTAGTCTCGATGTATTTACTCCTCCCATGTGCTATTGGGTTTTTAGCAAGATTGATAGCAAACATATTACCAACAAAAATTTGTATGGGTTTAAGCAGTGAAAATTGAAGCTCCTTCATAAGCTGCTTGATCCAAACAGCTTGACATGCACTAGTTGCTGCTACTACATACTCCGCTTCACAAGACGACAGTTCAATCACAGATTACTTTTTAGATAACCAAGAGAATGATGCTCCCAAACTAAATACATAGTCAGTTGTACTTTGTCGGTCATCTAGATCTCCACCCCAATTACTGTCAAAAAATCTGACCAGCTCATCAATTTCACCTATACCATAGAACAAGCCATGACCTTGCGTTCCTTTTATATAACGCAAGATCCTTTTAGCCACTTGCATGTGGGACTACTATGGCTGTTCAACAAATTTGCTAATTAGCCCTACACCATACATGATATCAAGATGGGTATAGGTCAAGTATCTCAACGAACCAACAAGCTCTTTAAAATATGTAGAATCAATAGATGCTTTCTCTTCAGACTTTGACAGCTTTGTTCCAAGTTCTACAGGTGTCTTGCATGGATTGCACTCTTCCATATGAAACCTCTTCAAAATTGCTTTGGCATAACTCTCTTGAAATACCCCATCACTTCTTTGTTGTATTTCCAAACCAAGCAAATACGATATTTCATCAAGATCTGTCATCTCATATCTCTTGATCATGGTCTGTTTAAACTCCTCAATCATAGTTGCAACATGACTTGTAAACACAAGATCATCAACATACAAACCCACAAGTAGCACCTTATCACCACTAATCTTCACATAAATAGAATTAACAGCGGTGCATCTCTTGAACCCAATATAGAGAAAGAAGGAATCAATGCAGTCATTCCTTGTTCTAGGGACTTGTTTAAGACCGTACAATGCCTTATGTAGTAGATATACTTTCTCCTCTTGTCTTGGCTTCATGAAGCGTAAGGGCTGTTTAACATAAACCTCCTCCTTGAGAGAACCATTAAGGAAGGCTGACTTCATGTCTATATGGTAGATTTTCCAACGACGACGAGATGCCAACGCAATGATCAATCGCACTAGTTCTATACGGGCCATTGGTGCAAACACCTCTAGATAATTATGGCCATACACTTGCTCAAAGCCTTTCGCCACTAGCCTCGCCTTGTAGCATTCAATCTCTCCAATTGGTCTCCTTTTCAACTTAAACACCCACTTCACATCTAGAGCTTTATGATTTGGTAGTAGATGCGTGAGCTCCCAAGTCTTATTTTTCTCTATAGCCTTTAACTCTTCATGCATAGCTGCTAGCCACTTCTCATCCTTCAATGCCTCCAAAGTCAACATTGGATCACACTCTGTATACATGGCAAGATGCAATGAATCATTTTCATCATTTGCAACATTGTCAAGGTTTACCTCATAATCACGCAAGGTAATTGGCAATTGGCGTTGCCTCCTTGGATGACTACCACCAAGTACTGGTGTACTAGCCTGATGATGTGGGGTTGTTGATCTTACACCTTGAACAGGCACCTCTGTTTGTTCACATGGCCCAACACCCTCTTCAATGATACCACCTGGTTGAAGATCTCCTTCACACTCTATTGCTTAAAATGGGTCTTCAACCATACGTGAGAAATTCCTAGCAATGCTCATGCTAGTTGAGTTCTCCCAATTCCATTAAGCTCCTTCGTCAAATAAGACATCCCTACTAACAACAACTTTATTACTTGTGGGATTAAATAGTTTATAACCTCCATGCATATACCCAACAAAAATAGACCTTTCACTGCAATCATCTAACTTTGTCCTTGATTGTGAAGGTATATGTGCATAAGCAATTAAGACAAAAAATTTCAAGTGCTTAACATTGGGTTTGTGACCACTCCACACTTCACATGGAGTTTTATGGCGTACACTAGATGTTGGAGATCTATTTAGTAAATAAACTGAGCATGCAACGCCCTTTGCCCATAAAGTATTGGGCATGCCTTTTGCCTTCAACATACTCCTTGCCATGTTCATGATTGTTCTATGTTTCTACTCAACGACACCATGACGTTGGGGAGTGTATGGGAATGTAACTTCATGACTAATTCCAAATTCTTTGTAGTAGTTGCTGAACTCATTTGAGTTATACTTGCCACCCCCAACAGTCCTCAAAGTTTTAAGTGGATAACCACTTTGTCTTTTTACAAATGTCTTAAACACCTTGAAACAACTAAAGACTTTAGACTTTTGTTGCAAGAAATAGACCCAGGTTTTCTTTGAAAAATCATCAATAAAGGTAAGGAAATACCTATTACCACCATTAGAAGTAACATTCATTGGACCACAAACATCCGAGTGGACCAACAGAAGATATTGTGTCGCATGTTGATTTTTCCCAGTTAAAAAGGGCAATCTGCTTTGTTTCCATAAAGTGCAAGCCTCACACAACTAATCTGGGTGGTGTATTGATGGCATCCCTGTAACTATTTCCTCTTGAGAAAGAAACTTCAAGCCCTTAAAAGTTTAAATGACCATAGCGCAAATGCCACAACCATGATTCATTCTGCATTACTACACTCAAACAAGCATACATGTCATGTGTGAAATCCACTTGAAAAGTACGATTCTTCATTCGCAAGGCTTTAAGCAGTGATACTCCAGACTAATCCACGACCACCAGGTGATCATCACTATGTTGTAAATTACGCCCTTTCTCCAATAACTGACCCAAGCTCAACAAATTATTTTGCATTGAAGGTATATACAACACATCTGAGATGTACATGTGGTCACCATTTTTTGTCCTAAGTAGAATCCTTCCTCTGCTGATGGCTGAAATATAGCTGTGATCTGCAAATTTCACTTTACTTTGTATAGCTTCATCAAGATCCACAAACAAACTCTTATAACCACTCATATGGTTGGAGTCTGGTTGCCATATGTGTCCCTTCGTTGCAACCTCATCAGTTGTTGCCATGAGGAGAGCTCAGCTTTACTCCTGCACTCATATGCACAGTGGCCATATTTATGACAATCATAATAACATTGAACGTTAGATTTATTTTTGTAATTACTTCTTCCTTTGCCACATCCATATGTTCTTCCATCACGATGGTTTGTGCCATCTTGCCTATTTTCCTAGTTATCACCATTCTCTGAGTTTGGATGTCCACCACGACCTCTATTGCTGTATCTTCCATGCCCTCAGCCTTCACGACATCCTCGAACATCACTCTCAACTTGGGATGTAGCTTTCCCTTTGTCCTCCTTTAGAGAAGCTTGCGATTGGTAGGTTTGCTTAATAGGTTTTGACTGCTTGTTTCTCATTTAGCATTTGTTCATGTGCCTTCAATGTTCCTGCGAGGATGTTGACGGTCATCTTGGCCAAGTCATGGGCTTCCTTTATTGCAACCACAATATGTTCAAATCGGGGAGTGAGAGAACATAGTATTTTCTCAACCTTATGGTCATCGGCCACTTCTTCCCCACAAACCTTCATCTGATTTGTCAAAAAAACGTTACTTGCAAAAACATACATTTATAAATGTCATGTTCGTTGACCTGACATTTATAAATGTCAAGTGGCATTCCCACTTTTATTTTTTTTATAAATTTTCTCTAAATTTCAAATATTTGATTTTAATTCAAATATTTATATTTCATATCAAATACTTCTATATCCAAAATATTCATTTTTTTTAATATTTTATTTCAAATACTCATATTTCACATCTAAAGTATTTTAATTTTTATTTCGTAAATAGGGGTGTTGAGTTTAGGTAAAATACAACAACCCTTATTTATGTTGACATAATAATTATAATCATATATGTATTTTGGTCATCTTGCCATTACATATATATATTCATTATATTATGGTTATTATTGTATTATTTATTTATTATCATTATCATTATATTATACTTATATATATTTAATAATTTCCATATGTATAAATCGATTTAATTTTTTAGATATCTGATTTACTTTAAAGCTCATGATTCACATCCAAAACATTTTAATTTTTTTTTGCTTTAGATACTTATATTTCGTATCTAAAATGTTTTGATTCAATTATTTAGATATTTATATTTTTACATTTTAGATATTTCATTTTAATTTAAATACTTATATTTTGTATCTAAAAATATTTTGATGTTTTAATTTCTTAGATATTTATATTTTTATATCTAAGATCCCGGAAAACCCTTTTTACTTCTCGCCCGAAACCCCCCCCCGAATGTCGTCAACCTCGCAGTAGCCGTCCTCGTCGGTTCGCCCGTCTGCAACGCTCGTTCGTCGTCGTCTGCCGTCGTCATTGCCGCAGTTGTCGTCGCCCTCGCAGCCGTCCTCCTCCTCGCAGTCCGTCGCCCTTGCAGCAACCGTCCTCGTCAGTTCGCCCGAAACTCCACCACTTTCTGCTTCACGCATCTAGTTATTTTATTCTATAGCCAATATCTTTGCTTATATATGGTGATTTTTTTTTTTATTAAATGGGAAAACGACTGGCCTGATTTCCTGGAAATTGCATTATTTCAAACAACTAATCTGAAGTCTCAGGGATGGCATGGAAAGTGACAAGCATATCATTATCATTACATATTACTATAGTAGGAGATATTTGGTGACACGATTATTTAGATCCAATGTATTAAAAAGTGCAGAACACAACTTTTTTCTTGACGTTTTTAGTTCAAAGTGAAGTATTTTATGAGCTAACATATGAAAATAAGATGATATATGGAAATTACATTTGTTTTAACTTTTTAAAAAAGCCAATTTATTCTTGTAACGGTGGATAAATAATCAAGGTAACCACAAGGCAGTATAAGTTTATTACAACTCTTAAACAGTTTCTTTTTTTTCTATCATTAATTTCAAGAAATCATTTGCTTAATGAAATTTGATGTTGGCAAGATTAAGCAAAGTTATCAACCATGACTACAAAAAGGTTCTTTATAGTTCTGACATCTACTGTGGAGCAAAATAGGTTGTTCTCTACATGATCCTGTTGTTGAGAGATGGATTTATGCTTGAGGCAAGTCAATTATTATTCTTGGTAACACAGGGGACAACAAACGATAGTGGTGAAACCAAGTTATCTAAATAAAACTTTAAGCAGTTGAGAAATCCCCACCACCTTCAAATTGTTTCAGTAGAAAAATGCTATCAACATTGGAACTAGTACTTTCTACTTTGACATAACGACAGGACAGACAACATCATTCAATTGCAAAACAAAGCAATCAACCGAGACAGCCAAACACTAAATTCTTTTTTCTGTGTTACATGTGTGTTCTGGGTGTTGAAATTTGTACCAATCAAATGCTAGAATTATAAATAATACAAACCACATATCAATTTTTTAAGCCAATATATTACAATTATAACTACAAGATTCAGTTGCATTTTAAATAAAGAACTACACAATAAACAATATGATAAAAATTCAATTGTAAATCTACGCTAGATCTATGCTAACCCATCTGTGTATGTTTTTCATTGGAAAATGAAACAATGGGAGATACAGGAAATTGTGGGAAATAGGAATGGTAGGACATGATAGAAAATAAAATGTTGTTTGTGCATGTATGGGAAATGATGAGAATTCTGAAGTATTTGTGCACTTGCAAAAAATTACAGGAAATACATTATTTAATAATATTTAAAATATTAAATAATACATTTTGATTGGGATTTAACAAAAATTAATGTCAACTTGAAAAGTAATATTTTAAATAATATAATTTATATTAACAATTTATAATATATTCTCAACATTTTCCTAAGTCTTATTATTGTACTCTACAATCATTTATTCCATGTATCCAATCTATTCTTTCCATCTTGTTGTTTTGCATTCCCTTCTCTAATTTTTATTACTAAAATACCTAAAAATATTTCATCTTTTTTAGTGCTCCAATTTATGTATTTCTTCTTTTTAGAAGTCATTTTCCTAAAAATTACAACTTTATAGATAAAAAGGAAACCTACCATACATAAATAAAGATTTAAGAAAGGACATACCATACATAGTAATATGACTAGTTTGCAAACCAAGGTTAACAAAAGGACATAAATAAAGATATCAGAAATGCTTCATAAATTAAAGAAAAGAATTCATCAAGTTGTTTCATAAATATGAAGATATTATTGACTACAAGTGCAGCATTTCAATGAAGGCCCACAATTTGAAGAGCGTAAAAGCAATATTCATCTTGATCATCATTTATTCTATCCATATCAGCAATATTCTAAAGGAAAAGCATGTAATCTCAATAAAACACACCTATTTAAATGAAAGCAATTATCCTTGAAGATATTACCAACCTGCAATAAGAATGTAAACGTAAAGCTTCAACTTCAATTCACTAAACCATCAAGTTCCATGATAAATCATAAAAAAAATTTGACACTATATGTCTTTAATCCTATCTCTTTCAATCTTATAACATGCATTCCACATTGCACTACTGAAACGTATGTAAATAATGAGCATTTAAGAACAAATGAAATACAATCAACCATTTCTAACTTAAGTGAACACTTGAAACATAAAAGCAGAAATTCCTACAATAGAAATCTGCAATATCAGCAACTTCCAGAATTCACCTAGAAATTCATAGATGTCCATTTTCAATGTGTAAGTTCTTGTTAGAAAGGGTAAATACTTAACTTCATCTGAATATCAATTTATTTTTCTTTTTTCAAAAGAGACACTTGACAATGCTGAAAATTCCAAAGTCAAAAAACTACTTATTCAAAAGAAACACTTGATGTTTTCTGCTAGACTACTACACCTCAACAATTTATTAACCAACAATGTGATTCGTCTAATTTATTGTTTATCTTTCAGCACTGGCAAAAAATCTTTTTTAATTTGTTTGATTCTAAATTACTGTACTAAAACAAATTAAGTAATTTTAAAATTGTTTCAAATTCTTTAAAATATTCTAAGGAGTACTTCACCCAGAGAATTCTAGACCAACAATGGTCTCACTCAGATCTGGGTATTTTTCAAAATACAATTGCAATCAGAAAAATATCAATCAAATGGAAAAATCCAAAAAAAACATAAGTATGTGCCCCTCGAAAGAAAAATTGACCCATCAAGATTCATCCCAGTTGCTAATCTATTGTAGGATGTAAAAAAAATTACAATGCATGTACCAAGCAAAGATGGTTCAATTGCATAATATATGTTTGAGCATAAATGGTGAGATTGCCAAAAAGGCTCAGTTGATTGAAACTACTAGAAATGGGGCGATGAGGACTTTTCTCCAATGCTATTCTTCGACTTTGGCAAGACACTCGACAGACTACGAGGGTGACGATGGTTGCTACGAGGGCAACAAACTATGAGGAGGAGGACGGTTGTGAGGGTAATGACAATTGTGATAATGATGATGACGGATGATGATGAACAAGCATTGTAAACAGGCGAATTGATAAGGATGGCTACTGCAAGGGCAATAGATTGTAAGGAGGAGGACAGTTGCAAGGGCGACAACAAGTGTGGCAATGACGACGAACAAGCATTGTAGACGGGCGAACTGACAAGGATGGCTATTGTGAGGTTGACGACATTTGAGGGTTTTGGGTGAGACGAAAAAGGGTTTTCCAGGAGTTGCAGAGGGGGGAATTGAAAATTTGGGGGTTATTTATAAATACCTTTAGACCAAAATAACCCCAAAATTTATAAATACAATATTGTTGGGCAATTATCAGAATTGAATAAAATTGCATTTTCTTATAGATATGAAATCATGGCTACTAGTCAATTGATTATCGTTGAGTTGACAAAAATTGAGAATGGAATGAATTATGAGATGTGGCATAGGAAAATTAGATATGCACTTATCTATGATAATCTGGAATATGTTGTTTGAGGTTGCTCTTTCAAAAAATTGACAAAAATTCCCTTGAAGTGTAAATCAAAAAAAGGAAAGTGGAAGCTTGATGTTAAAAAGGCAAAAAGTCTTATGCTAATTTTTATGATAAATTTTTTTGAAGCATATAACACTTTGCATAAGTTGTGAAATGCTTTAAAGAAAAAATATGATAAAACTATATAAATCAATATCTAGTTTCTCCTTCGGAAGTACAACTTTTGCAAAATGTAAGAGAGATAGAGTGTCATGAAACATGTTAATAATATAATTATCATAGTTAAGGACTTATCTATTGTAAGGATCCAAATTCCAGAAAAAATGCAGGTGTAGTGGTTCCTCTTTATGGATATTGTCCTGTTCATCCTGGTAAGGTATCTTGGTTCCTCCTCACTGTACCATCCTGTCCTCCATCCCCATCCTCACCAAGAGGATCTTGTGTATGCTGGCAAGAAACTAAGAACAGGTCCATCAGGATTCTTTTTTCCTTTTATGTTGCCCCATGAACATAGAAGGTAGAAAAAAAGTTAAAGAGGATGAAAAGGATTATTGAGTGATTTATGTCAAACTCCAATACATGGCAATAAACCTGCAATAGTTGTGTGATTTATTCCAACTCCAACTACATTTCTCCTCCTAGATTCCACCATTTTCTACTTCACGCATCTAGTTATTTTATTCTACAGCCAATATCTTTGCTTATATACGGTGATTTCTTTTTTTATTAAATGGGAAAAGGATTGGCCTGATTTCCTGGAAATTGCATTATTGCAAACAACTAATCTAAGTTATTGTAGCATATATCAGTCTTTTGGGCTTGAATTCAGCTCATTTTGTCTAAATAATGATTAAGTTAAATGAGCTTGAGATATATGAGTTGAGTTGAGGTGTACTTGGTTTGTTCGGCTCGTTTATCACCCATAGCTTGTTTAATAGAGCACACTTGCTTCATAGAAAAAAGTACACCATAGGCCAGAACCATTCTTTGACCACCTTTGATTGACATGAGCACATCCCATTAACACTGTATGATCTCTTTGCTGCCCATCCTTTAAACCAAACTACATAGCCTACAATGACTACAGCTTTCATGTACCAACAGGTTCAGTCTATTGTTTTATTTATTAATGAATTTGGTAATGAAATTATACTTGTAGTTCATGTAGAAATTACGGATGATGTTTTTCATTTTTGTATTTAAGTTATTACCCTTTAAAGGCTTAAGCACACACATTTCATTTTGTCTCCCTTTTTGTTTATTATGAAATTTATAACATTGATGCTTTTGCCCAAATATTGGATGTTGCTATTGCACCAGAAAGCTATATGGAACCTGCTAAGGTTAACATTTTCCTTTTTCCTGTCAAGGGAAGGATTTCCTGCTGAATTGGTGGTGAAACAATGTCTTCTTTACGAAATTCCATTAGCCGAAGGGCTCATAAGGAGCGAGCTCAGCTGTAAGTTTTGCTCCTGTATCTAACAAGATTCTATTCTTTTTGAAATTCAGTTCTGCATGGTTATTTGATATGATGACTTGGCTTGTTATGTGTAGTGATGAAAGGAAGAAGTTTGGACTCCTTGAGAAGCATAAGGACTATGCTATCAGAGCTCAGGCATTTCACAAGAAGGAAGAGACATTGCATGTACGTCAGCATGCAAACACAGGCTTATGTATTTGATGTTTCATCATATTTTAGACACTGGACAATGCTACTATCGGGTTAATTTGTTATTGGGGTGTTGCAGAAACTCAAGGAGAAAGCAGCCTCTAGGAACCCAGATGAGTTTTATTTCAAAATGGTCAACACAAGAGTTGTGGATGGAGAACATAGGCCAGCGTAAGATGTCAACTTTTGTTGGTACATATTGCTAACACCATGTTTGTGCTCTCTGCTGAAGTTCCTTTTTTGTTTAAAATTTGCCTTAGGAGCACAGCAAATAAATACAGCCATGAGGAATTGATGCTGATGAAGACCCAAGACATAGGATATGTCCTCCAGAAGATTCAGTCCCAGAAGAAGGTGAACCATAATCTTTGTAAGTTTATGTTGTACATTAGAAACATTTGTTCAGTTTTCTCATCATTCTTAATTGATTGTTGCAGAAAATTGAAAGAATGAGTTCAGTGCTTCACTTTTTAGATAATAGAGCACCAAAGAAACATGTTTATTTTGCTGAAGACAGGTAAGATCTTTATACTATAAGACTATGTAAATTACAAATATGTATTTATTCATGTTTTATGCATATCATCTGTTAGAATATTTAGATATTATGTGTTAGGTGCGGGTTTAGTCCCACATAGCTTAGTTGCATCTGTCTTCTTAATGGGCTTTATGTTTGCTAGTGAAAACAATCTACTTTCCACCTATTTCTTGTGTCTTTGTATGGTATTATAGCCCATGTTTTGGGAGATTAAAAAGTGTGAGAGATCTAAGTAGGTAGGAGGGAAATATCAGCATCAACCTTTTAGGTCACTGATGCATTCTCTTCTATCCTGCTTGATAGCAACCACAACAGCCACCACCAAACCCTAGCCATCGATAGCAGCTCCTCCACTTCCATAACAGGAGGACTAAACCCCACCTTCATTATCTTTTCTTACCCCTCCACCCTTAAGAAATCTCAAGAAACTACAATCATTACGACACCAAGTACTAGCAAAGACATTTGAGTGGAAGCAATAACAACTCGCTCAAATCTGGCTATGAAGATGATGGAGTTGATGATTGATTTGGTGACAATGGTGGCAATAGCAAAGGGAGAAACTTGGTAGTCCTCCCTTATGAATAATGCAGTGGTCTTCACCCTTGGCTCCCCCCTCCCTCTTGAGATTGCGGTGTTAGCACCCCAATCCTCGCCTTCCCTGTTGTTGGTGTACCCTCTTACTCTTGTTGGCTTCTCCTTACTATGGAGAGGCAAGCATCTCCTCCCACCTTAGCTGTGGTTGATGTAGACAAAAGAAGATGAAAGTGAATATGGAGAAGAGAGGGAGGGGAGAAAGAGAAAAGGAGCATGGGGGAAGTGTTGCATGTGAATGAAAAAAAGGAAAGGAAGAGACGAGGAAAGAGTAAGGGAAAGAAGAGAAGAAAGGGGAAAATATTGCATAAAAAGTAAAAGGGTGGAAGTATAAAAAAGTTAAAAAAAAGAAAAAAGTCAAAAAAGTTCTTGAAGGTAGATCATATCTATCTAATTGTTTTTAGTTCTTGAGGATAAATGTCTATTTGTTTTTCTGTTTCAAATTGTATCATCTGATGTTTAATCTACTACTATTTAAGATAGAGTTTTTCCTAAACTTATTTTAGAGTATCAATGTTTTGCTACTTTTACAGTAATAACGACTAACTTTTGCTACTATTATTACTATAACAATTAGTTTTTATGTCTTTTTATGTATCTGTTATTTTCTGCTATGTTTGAGTTTGTTGAGTTATTATTTGAGTCTTTGTAAACTGGATATTCCAGCTTGAGAGAGTGTGTTAGAATATTAAAATATTATGTGTTGTATGTATGTTTAGTTTCATATTGCTTAAGTTGTATTTGTCTTTTTTATGTAACTTCTATATATAAAGATTTTATGTTTGCTAATAAAAATATAGTTCTACTCATTTCTTGTGTCTTCACAATGTGCATGTTTTATTTTTGATTATGTGAATCTCTATTTTCCTTTTTGATTATGTGCAGTGGAACTAAAGTTGTATAAAATTTTTATTGCTATGATATGGTACAATTTGATGAAAAAACGGGGTGCACCGGTTAGCTATAGAGCTATGCCATATATTTGGTCTAAGCCAGTCAGCTATCAATCTTACAATGTGTGTTAATTCTATTCTTAACAATTTTCTTATCCTTTGGATATGGCATTATGGATAGCACAAATACAGTTACCAATTTAGTATGGAGCTATATATCATCTAATTTACAATCATTTGATCATCTACAAAATACCATCACTATTAATGACAACGTCTTTTAAATTTCCATGAAAAAAATTCATGGAGCTTTGATTCACTTCCCAATTAACTGCCTAGAAACTTTTAGAGTGTATTTAGAAAAAGAAACACACCTTTAAGAGAAGAGGTGCCTCTAGGAACACTTTTTGGAGTTCTAATTTAGAAATAATTCCTATCTTTCATTGACTAAAATTATGTCAACAACAAATTGTACACACAAATATTTCTCAAATTTTTTTAGTTATTTCATCTATAATTAAAACAAACAGGTAAGGACTTAGAGATCATTCTTGGTGTAAATTTATATTAATTGGAAATTCTTTAATAAACAGAGATGATCTTTGGCGAAAAAATATGTAATATTTTTAATAAATTCCTTTATTGTTCATTTAATTGTAGAGAAAGCTGTTAATGAGTAATTTAAGAATTTGCATGTACTTTGTTACCCTTTTTCTAAAATCAAATTTATTAAGAAAAAGGTGTTCTCTCGGAATCCTACTTTGAAATATTAGTTACGGAGTATCTGAGTGACAATTGGCTATATGTTCTAGTTTTCCTAAAATGAAATTCTTCTCTATTTTTATAAATCCATGGAAAATTTAGGTGATGATCATAAACCTTTACTGCATGTGAAACATTTAATTACCTGAACGTATCAATAGATGTATTTGATTAATTCATCTAATGATTCTAACCAAAATCTGTTAGATTCATTTATTTCTGAAATTCAAATTGGGCATTCATTGTTGTCATCTAATCTAGGCAATGCTTTTCTTTTTCTTCTGATGAAATAACCTGATCTATTCACTTTTTAATAGTTATGAGAGAAGTTTGAGAACATCTCACAAAGTCATCTTGGAAAAAGTAATTATCAGTGAAAATAAATTTCCCAAAAGTTTAACCAACTTCCAGAGTATTCCAAGAAACAAACCCTCCCTTAATGATATTGATCTTTTCTATATTTTTTATTTTGTCATCGTACACAATGTTGCTATATTGTTTTACATTGTCATTAGCATGGAATCAAATATTGACACATGCCAGCAAAATTTTGTTGACATGTGTCTTTTTTTAAAAAAATTTGTCGATACATTGAAATCAATGTGGGCATTATAAAGCTGTTTAGACATGACATTTTTCTTTTCCATGTTTTCATCAACCTGACACTGATTTGTCTAAAGTTTTACCAACATGTCTTTTGTAATGTCACTGAAGTCTACATACGAAATCGAAGTTGAATTCCTAAGTCATTCATTAGCTTCTGATTTTTTTAATGAATCAATACTTTGGTTTCATCTTTTTCTAGGGATGAAGAGAAAGAAATTAAATTGAGGCTATCCAAGAAGGAAAAGAATCCTACTTTTGAAGATGTGCCTGAAGCCATAAAAAGGTTAGTCGACTTTCTAGGCATTGGTTTTGTTATGTGGATTATTTTGTATTTGCTCAAGTAATTTTCTTTATAAAAAATTGCGAGGGGCATCTGTTGCACCTCGTTTTTGTTTTTCTTTGCTAGTGGAACTCATTCCCCTGTACATTAGAATTTATGTGCATGGCAGGTTGAATCTTTGCCCCCTTTTTCTCAAAATTCTAAATGCTCAGTCTTGGGAATTGTTTTTTCCTCAATAGGAAAACAGCAGCTTCTTACAAAGAACTGGAAGCTCGAAAAGAAAAGCTTAAGGAGCTGGAGAAAGTCTACATGGACATGACTCTGCAGAAAGAATTGATGGTACTTTTGTCCGATAAATTTATAATTCTCCTTACGTGGTAGCATGACGTGGATGCTGTACATTATTCACGCCTGCGTACCGGAAGCATTATTTCCTTTTCTAGTTTTGCATACATGGTTCACTACCACTGCATGATATATTGTTGCTTTCGATGCAGAAAAAGGGCCGGAGGCGTAAATTACGAGAAGATGAATTGGTTGTACCGAGTACAGAGCCTGTCTATAAATGGCGATACGAACGCAAGCGTTGATTTTAGATTTCTCTCGTATCTATGTTACGGATGTGTTGACCAAGAAATGTCGTAAAATGAATGCACATGTTCAACATTTTTGACGGTAAATGAAAGATCTCTTTCTCTATCACATACAACCAGGAAGAACAAGAGTTAAATGGCAATATGCACCTCTTTCATTTTTGTTTACCGTGACATCCTTTAATCCAAGTCATTCTTCTTTGTTTAGGCCTTTTTTCGCTCTAAGCAGATTCATTTGAGTTATTGTGTATTTTTATTTACTGAGTGTTCATACCACCGACAGGATTACGAAAATTTCTTACGGTTATTAAAACTCTTAAATTTTGATCGTCGATTTTAAAATGTTAACGATGGTTTTTAAAATTAGAATTAGGCACTTATTAAAACTATTAATTGGTATACCTGCCAATTAAAGAGTATCTATCATTCGGCAATATTTTTATGGTTCAAATATAGAGGGTAATCATTGTCCAAATGATCACATTAAAATATTAATGCTACGAAAGATATATGTACGTATTTTTAATCATTTAAAATATAAATCACGTATTTTATAAAAAATATAAAGTTAAAAAAAAAAAAAAAAAAAAAAAAAAAAAAAAAAAAAAAAACATATATAACGATCGGACATATACGACGTGTCTTTTCCTTCCACAAGTCGGTGCATTCTGTTTCTGCGCCGGTAGAAACAATATCCAATCCCAGAAGACACGCTGGCTCAGATGCTATCCCCAACATAATTTCCACAATGCGATTATGCGAAACATTGAAATTGAAATTAAGAGACTTATATCTCCTAATGGGGGAGAGGAGATCTTGGAAAGAGAAATCATGGGAAAAAAAATTTCCCATACCCATTTGTGCACATGTGAAATTATGAAAAAAGATTTTTCAATACAAAGAAACTGATTTCCTAATCTTTCAGATCTTGACCCTTTCTTAAAGGTCAAGAGAACTCGGGAAACCTTTGTTCGAAGTTGAACCTGTCATCCCCCAAATTAAGTGGGAAATTGAAATGGTAGAACATGATAGGAAAATTTTGAATGTTTTTGTACGTTAGGAAATAATAGAAATTTTGAGGTATTTGTATATAAAAGGAAATGATAAAAAATGTATTATTTAATAAATTTTAAAATATTAAATAATAAATTGAAATAATAAAAACTAAAATTACTTCTAAATTGAAAAGTAATATTTTAAATAATATAATATTTAATAATAATGTATTAAATACCAATATAACATGTCAAATAACTTATATACAATATGCACATTTAAAATAATTTATCATCACAAGTATAATGTATTACAAGTAATCTTCAACAAAATAAAATATACTACATATTATTTTTTTCCCACATAGAATACATAATTTGTTATTGTTTCTCATCAATTATTCTTTTTCTTTATTCTACACTTAGATTACTACTACAACATATACTTTCTTCTTCAACAACATTACTAACAAGTTTGTCAAGCATATCAACATTTTCTTTAATTAATTCATTTACTAGATCTTTAAGTAAATTTTCTTGATTTACTCTTCTAATGAAATTGTGGAGAAGAAAGTATAATAAAATAATCTTAACTTGTGTCTCAAATGGATATAGCATATAACCTTGTAAAATTATTAAATGATATTTGATTACTTTAAATGTATGTTCAATTATATTTCTTAATTGTGAATGTTTGTAATTAAAATTCTCTACCACATTGTTTAGAACTTAATTTTAATAATATTTTGATAGATGATATTGAATACTTTGAAATGAAGAAATAAATTATAGGTAATTTGGGAAGTTTGCATCTACCAAATAATACTTAGCTACATAATATACATAACATTTAACACTTTATAGAATTCAATGTTAATTTAAAAAAATAATGTAAACTAAAGTAATGTCATACTAGATGGAACTTGAAGTCTATGTAGTCAAAAAATAGCATCTTGTAATATCCTAACATCTATAGTTGATTCTTCCTATCTTGAAGTAATGTCTTTGATCAAAGTATGCACATAAAGAGTTTGTAGCACTTGAATTTGACTTCACTAAATTTTGCACAATGCTTGAGATGATCATGAATTCTTGTAATTCTAAATTTTCCTTTTCACTTGTAAAAATGCTCTCTTTGTATGTTCGTTGATCATTGTGAATGTTCTAAGTTTCATCTTATATTAAGGAATGCAATAATTGAATTTCTTTCAATGTTATAGAATCTGATATACTTATTGATCTCTTAGTCTTAAAAATAGAAAGTTACCATTTAACTAACTATCAAAAATTCTAATTATTTCTCTATAGGAAATTTTACTATGTTCGTCAAACTTGGGTAGTTAGCTTATGATTCTTTGAAAAACTTGAATAGTTAAATCATAACTATACAAGTTTTTTTCTTTTGATACTCTCTTCTTTTTTGTCATATGAAAAAATAAGTTATGAATGGGAGAACACTATAAAGTCGTAAGGTTATTGTAACTCTTCAAGAAATTTGAAAAATTATCACATAACTATACAAGTTTTCCTTCTTTTACTTTTCTCTTCTCTATCACGTGATAACATAAGTTGTCTACACGTAAGTTCTTCAAAAATTGTAAGGCTATTATAATTCTTTGAGAAACTTGAACAATTATCTCATAACTTTACAATTTTACCTTCCTTTATCTTTTCCTTTTCTCCACATGAAAATTCTCTATACATGAGTTCACTTATGATAGTCGTAGAGTTATCCTAACTCTGTGAGTTTTTCCAAGTAACTAGAATAGAAACTCTTACACTTAACCTGCAATATTTTGAGTTTTTTCTACTTTATTTTTCCTCTTAAACCTACATTCCTTTCTATGCAGTCTTTATAGTTCTTCATTTGCTTTTGTCTGTACTTGTGAAATGCATTATAATTGCTCATATAAATTTTTGTATTATCAAAATATAGAAGTCATTTCAATAATAACCTATTAAAACATTTTAATCATTCACAAACACGAAGAATAACATTCTAGAGAATTCAACATGAACATTCTAGTTTCATATAATAACTAAGAAGCATTCAATAATGAAATAACATGATTTCCATAATAAGGGAAATAACATAATAATAGAAATAACATGATTTCCATAATAGTCATGACTTCAATACAAAACATAAATTCACTTATTCTTAAAATTATGGTGTTTATCACTCTTTAGAGAAATAAATTGATCTTTTAGTTTCATTCTTTATCAAGTCAATTCCCATTAGTCACTCTTCCTTGGTAAGACCATCTATTTCCATCAAATGGGGAACACATTCTTTTATTTCTATTTTTAGTTTAGACTTTTGATATATCTCTACATCTATGGTCATATTGACATTCCAAAAGAAATTTGGGATGAATATTTGTAGTTGAAATAATTTATTTTGTATTATTCATTTTGATTGTAAACTTTCAAATAATAATACTTTTTCTATATTTATTTTTTACAGTAACATTCAGGATGTAAAACATGCACAAAAAAGTTATGTACAATATATGATAATTTGTATACAGTGTTTGATAGGAATATGAAAATTAGAGTTAATAATTAAGTTTCTCAATATTTATAAGATACATAGCATGTGAATCTCCTAGAACCTTTAGACACATTTCTTATTTTTAGTACTCAAGCTTCTCTAATACTTTCTTGACGTTACAAAGGAGGAAGGTAGTCCAAACTCTTTTACTATAAAAAATATAATTAAAAAGTCAAAAAGAGAGCCCAACCATATATTGAATTTTCTAAATCAATTATGAGGTCAATAAATGAAATTAGTAGCTGTATCTAGAAGTTTGTAAAACAAGATGAGATATTTTAAAAATCTCAAGTAAAAAGAGAAGTAAATTAATGTTTTCCCAAACTTCTTGAAATTGAGAGTCTTATAGTTAAAGAGCGAATATTGAGAATGAAATTGTGAGAGAATCTAGCAAAAAGGACATTCTTTTTAAGTTTGAAAAAAGATGCCTTGAGTGTGAAGTGGTTATCACATTATATTTCTAAAATGTGAACCTATGGTTATTATTGAAATCATAGTTGGACATGTCATTTCTATTGATTATTAAGTTAGAAGTCATGTTGAAGTTTACTTCTTGGACATGTATAATTGACATTTAAAAATAACATAAAGTTTTAAAGCTTCATTTAATTCTAATTATAAGAAGTCTAATGCACGAACAAATTTATACACGATAACGAAAATCAATTTAATTTTGATGTACTGTAAATGCACTATAGATTATTATGTTTGGTTGAAATTATGCATACTTGATTATAAAAATAAAAAATGTATAATCCAAATGATAATTTCATGTATTTTGTTGTAGATTTATGACTTTCAGATTATAAAACATAAGATTACGGTATATAACAATAATTTACAACAAACAACATTACAGACTATGGTAAAAATCAAGAGAATTAATATTGTACGGTAACTTTCAGTTGTAAAATTTTATAATCTCAAATTTCGCCCTTTTTCTTTGACCACGAGAATATGATTTAGATGATAGGCTTTTATTCTTGTAAACGAATATCATAATCTCAACCAAATACAATAATCAATGGTATATCAAAATCCACATTGACCATTGCGCATACATTGATTATGCGTAATCTAGATACCTTACGTTCTGAACAAATTAAATTTTAATAGTACTCAATAAGACTTTTATTTAAAAATTAATAATTAAAATTTGATATAAATCGATTAATTTCAAGATATCTACGTCACAAACTTAACCATGTGTTATTCAATTTAAGTTTATTTACACCGATTAAAATCTAAAATCGTTTTCTCGGTTTTCCTTCGTGGAGAGAGCTGCTGCTTTAAAAACTGAATCCGAGAAAATTGTGACAAATTTTGTAAATGACGAGAATTAAACATTTTCTTAATTTTACAATAAAAAATGAGTTACAAGATATCTTGCAAATTAATTCAATTTTATTTAAAATATTGTTTACATATTTATGCAAGAATTTAATGTTATGTTTTTTTTTTTGATACATATTGGTGCAAGATTTTAAGGTTACGTCAAAATCGATAAAACTGAATTACGAAAATCCCACACAAACGCTTCTATTTCTGCTCCACCGTGGAATGCAGATGGAGAATAGAAGCAGAATCCGAATTTTTTGTGGAAGATGAAGGGGAATCCGATTTTCTAAAGGAAAGAATACGATTTTGTTCTCTCCACCGGTTCGTCGTCATCCACACTTCCTTCCCCGCCGTCCCCACTTATCCAATTGCCATTAATTCGTTCCGCCGATCTTCGTTCGCACGTTTCCGATGAAGTACCAACCCCGTCGCCCGCGCGCGAAGGAACTTTGCGTCGGCGAAGCAACGCCACCACAGCGTCCGACGTTTCGCCGTACCTGAAGCGTCAGGCCGACAACCACCGATCACTGTCAACTTTCAATAAAAAAAATTATAGACACTTTTAACGGAAAAAACCAAAATAATGGGCTCTTTATCTCTCTCTCTCTCTCTGTTTCTCACTCGAATTGGAAGCAGACGAGGGCATGACGTCGGCAGTGGGATGATGCGGTTTGCGAGTGGAGCTGCAAGAAGTTCGAATCGCAAATTGGGAACTGATTCCTATTCCCTTCCTCGTTCTTGTCGTTCTCCTTCACAATTTTGTTCATTCCATTCTCCAGCGGTGCGGAGATGCTTATGTAAACCAGCCGGGATGCAGGTTCTGAAGAGACCCGTCGCCACCTTCTACTTATCCTCATCCTACGCCTCCGCATTCGTACCCCTTCTCGCCGCTAGGGTTCGGTTTGGCATCGCCGCCTTCTGTTCTGTCACCGAAGGTCAGAAGTTTGTTCCCGGGAGAGTTTCTTAGACGGCTTTTTGTCGTTTAGGATCGGCCTTCCTTTCTATTCGTGGTTTAGTGTTTTTTTTTTTTTTTGATTCTCGTGTTGGGTGGAACTGTTGAGTTGAAGTGATAATTGCACTAGCTTTACGATTTGCAGTGTCTATGGTGATAGAACTCTTCTCTTATCGTTGTTATTACTCTTAGAAACTGATTAGTGGTTATGAAATTCTCTGTATACATATGTGCGTGTGCGTGTGTGTGTGTGCGCGTACACTGTGATTCAATTAATTTTGCGGAAAACGATTTTTTCGTTCCTCCACCATCTCGTTTCTTCATTTCTTTCACGGTATCAGGTAGGGCTCCTGAATCCGTGTTTACCCGCGTGAGTCGTGCATGTTTGTGTCCCGTTTGATTCATGCTGCTCCATGTCTGTGCCCCGTCGGTTTCGACTTTTGTGATTTGTTTCATGTCCAAGTGAGAAATACTGGTTCACAACTTGTGCTTTTGTTGATGGTGGAGATTTTACGTTTTTCCCTTCTTTTTTTTTTTGTAGTCGTGCGGTTGTGATCCACAAGTTCTGATATGCATATGGAGATGGTGTTTATATTCATAAATTGTCTGTACTAGGAGACTATACAATGGATAAGTATGGGGACGTAAATCAGGCTGCAAAGTTTCGAAAGGATGGTTGTGATGCTGTTGTCCAGAACAACCATATTTGGTCATCGTCTGAATATGGCAGGGAGATTGCGATGGGAAAACAAATTTTCTGCAATAGATCTTTGAATATGAAGAACATTGTTGCAGTGGGGTTTGATATGGATTATACACTGGCTCAGTACATTTCCGAGACATTTGAATCTCTCGCATATAATGGCACTGTCAGGAAGTTGGTTCATAATCTAGGGTACCATTCCGAGGTATTTGCATATGCTCTGTTTTCATTTTGTACCGTGCCATACATAGACCTGTAAATGAATCATGTCACATGCTAATAGTGTTGTTGGGCCTATCTTTTTTCAGTTATCATCATTTGTGGTGTTCAACAAAATTATGAATATTTATTTACTACATGAAAAATTCAAACATGCATGAAACATGTTTGTATCTCACTTCATTTTATATATGTGTAATCTGTTTCAAATGCTAACCATGCAATAACTGGCTGAAATTATTTAGGCCATGCTCAATCTGATAATCAGGTAATAATCATATATTCGCATCAAATCATGTCAAAATAAATTTATCCTTGTTAACCATGAATCGGATAAATATTTTAAAATAAGTCAAAAATTTCCCTAAATTTTGTCATTTAGTTATGCAGTGTCATTATCATGTTATCGTTTGTGTCAAGAATTGCTAGGTCTAAGCATATTGTTTCATATATTTCTGTTTTTCTTTTACTCTTTGACTACAAAATTCATTTGTTTTCCTGCATTTATTTGTTTTACTGCATTTATGACTAACTTCTTGCCGACTTGTTGCGTTATGTAGTTATTCACACAATTGTCATTGAAGTCATATGACTCTCATTATGGTGGATGCTGAAGTCCATGTCATATGTTCCTACATTTTTGTACTCCATTGTGTTGTTGACATTGTTCAACCCATTGTTGTAAAAAATGAAAAATGGCTGTTTAAGAGCCATTTAAACATTTTTCATCTCAATCCATTTCGTTTTTTGGAAAAATGGCCATTTTATTCACATTCTCAGAGAAAAAGACTGTTTTTCCGTTTTGTCCATTTAAATAACCTTTTTTAAAAAAAATTAGATTTTAAAATTTGAGTTGTTTTCAATGAAATAACCTCTTTTATACATTTATTTATGTTTTGAATTTAAAATTTTATTCTCAAGAGATAATTACACATAATAAAAATATGTTTTTGAAATTGTATCAGATGTAATTGATTTATAATTTATTTATTGAATTATTTTTAGGATTGTGATACTTGTATGTTTGGAAATATATTTATATTTATTAAATTTTTTATTCATATTATTTTCTTTTCAAAAAGCCCTTTAAAAAAAGTTTTAATTTTTAATCCGTATAATGTTTTACAACACTGATTTAACCATTTTTTAATCTACTTTAAGGGCCTTTGTGCACCTAGAAAATAATAGAAAAGAAAGTGTTAGAAAATGACAAAAAAGAAAATTACAGAAAGTCATTAAGAGGGTATTTGTGCATGTCGGAAAGTTCAGAAATGAAAGAAATGGAAAGTTCAGATTCCTGTGAACTAGAAAGTCCAGATTCTTGAGAAATGAAGAGTTGTTTGTGCATGTCTCAGAAAGTTAGGAAAATTAAGATTCCCACAAGGGGGTTTGTGTTAGATAGAATGTTCAGAATTAAAATATATTTTTTTAATCAAAGAATTGAAATAATTAAAAATTAGTGTAAATAAAAAATATATATTAAAAACATAAATTTATAATTTGAAAAAAGATGATCAGTAATATTTAATCCTCAAGGCTCAATAAATAAATAATGACATGAATTTCATCTCTTTTTTTGCAAATCCAAATCCATATCAAATCCTAAAATGAAATGTTAAGCTAGATGAAAATCTGCAAGCACATCTAGATAATTTGGAATCACAAATAGAACTCTATTTACGAGTAGCAAACCATCATAACATTGGCCATAAACTAAAAGTTGAAGGAACCCACTTTCCCAAACTCACGAAGAAACCACCTTTCAGTTATAGAGCATCAAAATTTCATTTTCAAACAATAATTAAAAATAATAATGGAAGAAGCCCACTGTAGACTCCATTTTCAAACAATTAAACAATCCACCCAACTATCTCCAAAACCCCACAAAACAAAAGGAAAAATCACAGCCCAACATCCTCCACAGGCAAACCGAACAGGGAAACTTCTTGGAAAGGGTTTCAAGGCTCGAATGAGCGGGTGGAGACGATGACGATGGCCACCACCTCCACCACAAAGAACAACAAAAGCAAATAAATGAAGGAAGGGAATGTATATTTTGCTTGACTGGTTTGACGGTGGAAGAGATAAGTGTGAGAAGGTGGTAGGAAGGGAGGGATCTGCAGGAGGCATGAGGTCTCCTCCTCATCCGTTCGACGACACTCCTTCTCCACTCCTCTACCCTCAAAAGCCTCTACTTTTGTCATTCCCACCCAAACCCCACCATACATGTTATCCAAGGCAAGGCAATTGAAGCGCAAACCGAAACCGAAAATGCGAATCCAAGGCAAGGCAACCGAAATCGAAAAATCTACAAAATATGTTACCTATAATGATGGGCGATGGGAGATCGAGCGTTGGGCGTTGAACGTTTTCAGGTATCAACGACAGCAAGATGAGAGATGCCGAGCACAAGGTGGGCGACGATTTGCGACGACGATTCCTGGATTATGATGATGGGCGATGGGAGATGTCTTAATCCAATGCGGGAGATCGAGTGTTGGGCACGAGCATGTTCAAGCGTCAAGCATTGAGCATTTTCGGGCATCGATGACAACAAGACGGGAGATGTTGGGTGCAAGGCAAGGGTTTGCGAGTGCAATCCGTTCGACGAGTGCGAAATGAGAGACGGCGAGGGTTTGCGAGCTTGATTCTTGGATTTCGGAGGGGAGGGTCTCCGAAATCAGGGAAAATTTTTTCTTTTATACTTGAGAAAGTTTTTTAACTTTTTCAAATTTTCAAATCTGCACAAACATATAAAATACTTTCTACACTTTCATTTCTTTACTTTCTGAAATTTCTTAAGAGGCACAAACCCCCCCTAAAAGATATGGTGTTTGTGCACCAACAAGAAAGAAATGTTTAAAAAGTAACAGAAAGTGAAAAAATAATAAAATATGAATGAATAACATAAAAATATTTTTAAACATCTCAAGTTTATAGAAAAATTAAAAATATTTTCATTGTTTATAAGAATACATTATACATTATGAGGTTAATATAAACTTAACATATTGTAAAAATTTATTATTATTATAATTATTAATAAATTATTATTATTATTTTTAACATATAATTTAATAAATTACATTTCCTTTTATTTTTTTCCTCTTCTTCTTTTTTTCTCTTACTTTCCATTACTTTCAGACCCTTCAACTCGAAAAAGAGGATGACTCTACTTCTTCTTATAAAACTTTTTCTGGAAAGTGATGGTGGAAAGTGACAGACACTTTCCGTCAAATACAAATACACTATATTTTTTCGCTAGTTTCTTTTCCATCACTTTCCCTTAATTTCTTTCATGCACAAACCCTTCTTAAGATATCCCTGATTTTGCAATAATTAATTATTAATGTTTATAGTGAACCATTTCCCCTTTCATATAATCTTGTTGAGATTGACACTAGTGGGATGGCTATTTTTAGGTCATATAAATTTTGTACCAGACTTAGGTTTACTGTGAAAAGTCAACTATCTCATGAAACTGTAAGTGTTACAGTTTCTCATTTAAATGCACATTAGTATCAGATAAACATAATGTGTTATCTTTTCTGCAGTACTATTTTGATGGGCAGTGTTTTGGAAGTTATGTCCTCACTTCCCACTCAAAAGTTTATGTTGGTTTTGTTTTTCCTTGTAATTCTGCAGTTACTTGAATGGAAATTTGATTGGAAATACATGGTCAGAGGTCTTGTTTTGGATAAGAAGAGAGGCAATATATTGAAGGTTAGTATTTGTGCTTGTTTTGTTTCTTTTTCCATTACTCAGTATGCTTGCTTCTTGACCTTAAACATGAGTCTGCTATTTAGTTGAACGTATTATCTGATACCTGTGTATCAGCATTTATGGACCTAATTCTTATAAATTAGACCTGTGCACACTATAGCATGTATATCATTGTATGCACTTTTTTTGAATTCACTGATTCTAGTTCCCTTTGAAATATGATACTTTGAAAATCTGGACGGTAGAAAATTATGTGCATTTAGTCACAGCTCTTTCATCACTTTTTGCATTTTGTAAGAATTTAGAACTGGGAAACAGAGAAAAAGAAACTGATAGGTTTTTTCTGTAGATCGAGTGGCTTGTTAATGTTGATGAATCACAAGGAATGAAAACAATAATCTCTCCAGTAGGATTTGCCAACGGAATAATATCTGACTAGTAGAGCATTTTGCAATCAAAACTAATTGGGCAATCAAACAGATTATTCTACTAGGCTGACCAATCAGTCTGCCAATTTGTTGACTGCTGATTGATAATATGTGATGCATATGATAGCAAAAGTTGTATGTCTTTATATTTATACGAATTTCTAATGGAAAAAATAGGCAATAATGTTTCTCTTCTTGTGCAAGACCTATTCTTTCTCTTTTTTTTGTGGTAAGGAAAATCCATTAAAAGGAAAATGTGCAAAAGCAACCTGTGTGCATGATAGATGCAAGCAAAAAAACAAGCTAGTCACAAGAGACTAAACACTCAACACATGTTAGAAGAGGAAAACAGCTAGACAATGAGACTGGAATAACAAAGACAAAGAGGGTCCCATCAGGTTATCCTTAGGAAGAAATAAGTCTAAACCAATACAAGATGATCTAGTCAAAAATTCAAGAAAATATTTAAGATGATCTAAGCCAATCCAAGAAAGTCCCATCAGGTTATCCTTAGGAAGAAATATGGTCTGCTTGCATCACCTCCCCTAAGTCCAGTCAATCACCCTTAAGAAGAAAGAGTCCTATTTATCAAAGCTGGTAATCTGATTTTCAAAAATTCCCTTATCCTTCTCTAGTCACCTAAACCGTAGCGCACCTATGGTAAAACCAACCAAGCATATCTGAAATACCCGTTGGGCTGCTTTATCTTAGTCCAATTGTCTCATAAACCACCCATTTCCATCATGTCAGACCACTTCGAGGCCAACCCACGATCTCCACCATCCAAAATAATAATGACCTACTCTTCCTGGATGACATGTAATGGAAACATCAATTTTTCATAAACCATGCATGTAATCAGAGACCATTTCTATTTGTTGGGAGCCATGGACTAATTGTTGCATGGAGAGTAAATAACTTGTCTATGATATTCATTAATTACAAAAATGTGAAATTGTTGGGGTTCCCTTTGAAGATGATGTTATTACAAGTGGGTACTAAAGTATGTAAATGGTCAATGTGGTTAATAAAAAAAGAGCCAGATGAAGTCCTTCGCTGTTTCACCTCATCCAGAGGATTAAGGCAAGGAGACCCCCTATCTGTCTACCTGTTCATCATTAACTGAAGAGGTCCTCTCAAGAAGCTTGGACAAGCTGATCATAGATAAAAAGATCATCCCATATAATTCAGGATGTGGCAGCTTGGTGATTTCTCACCTCTTATATGCAGATGACCTGATTCTATACCTAAACAGCATGAAAAAAAGCCTAGTGGCTGCAATGAAATTGCTTGCCAGTTACCAATCCGTCACGGGACAGAAAGTCAACAATTGCAAGAGTTCTTTCATCAATTCCAAACACATATCCCAATGCAGGCTTCAACAGATCTTGATACTACTGGCTTCAGGAGAGGGGACCTTCCCTTCAAGTATTTGGGATGCCCCATCTTCACAGGTAAGAGCAAGATCAGACACTTTGAATATATCATCCACAAATTACAAGACAAGCTTGCTGGTTGGAAGAAAAACCTCCTCTCTCCTGGTGCAAGACTAACCCTCATAAAACATATTCTCTCTAGCATTTCTATACACACTCTCAGTGTATACGACACTCCCCTAGGAGTCATAGAAAGATGCAGGAAAATCTGTTCTTCCTTCCTGTGGGGCAATAAGGAAAGACAAATTAATTGGGTAAAATGGTTTCAAATAACCAAACCCAAAGAAGAAGGGGACTTGGGAATTAGGGATCTAGATAAGGTTATGCAAGCCTTGCACATGAAAATGGTCAAATCTTAAACCACTGCAGCCCCTGGTCAACAGCTCTTGCAAGACTAATCTCCAAGAAAAACCAGAACTCTGGAAACCTCATTTCCAACAACCAGAATCAGCAAGCTTGGGAAGGAATTATCAAATACGCTAAGTGGAGAGGAGGCTCTGGAAAGCTAAACCTTTGGCAGTCCTGGTGGCTTAATTGTGGTAGGCTTGCTGACCATGTGGCTATCCTGGACGTTTACTCCTCCCTAACCTTAGAGGAGCTCAATGCTAACAAGGGAATACTAGAGGAGCTCAATTTACCCAGCAATATTAGAGGAGAGATCATTAAAGGCCTTGACAATATCTCCAATGCCGAGGATAAGTTCCATTGGGTGTACTCAAGGAATAACACCCTTGCCGTCAAGTCAGCTTGGAACCTCATCAGATCTAAATGCATGAAGAACTCCCTCTTTGCTGGCATCTGGACCAAACTCCTTCCCACGAAAGTCTCATTCTTCCTTTGGAAAATGTTCTCCAATGCTTTGCCCACAGATGTCAACCTTCAAAAAAGAGGTCCCTCCCTTGCCTCCTGCTGCCCTTGCTGCAGAATCTATAAGCAACAGGACTCCATTGAACACTTCTGGTTCCTTAGGGAATGGGCCATCCTTTGTAGAAGATGGTGCAATGAAGTTCTCAACACAAACCTCAAAATCCATCTGGATTGGAAGGCCTTTGTCATCCACTCTTTCTAAACTAGAGCCAAACATCCTCCCTTGAAGATAAAAAAATTCTTCACGGCCATGCTTCTCTGGAACTGCTGGAAAGACAGATGCAGCATCCACTACAGGGGAAAGAAGGAATCTTTTGCAGATGTCCGATGCGAGGTCTGGTCTGATCTACAGCTTTTCCGCCTTATCCATGATACTAATCTGATGGCCAGTAGCTCCCTTAGAGGTGGAATCTGGCTAAACTGGTGCAAGCCTGTAAAAAACTCTTTCAAGTGGAATACAGACAGGGCTGCATCCCTAGATCATCATACTTGGGGAGGTGGCATGCTCAGAAACGGTAAGGGGGAATTGATCTTCACCTACAGTAGATACTATGGCCAAATAGACAGCATCTCAGCAGAAATCAATGCCCTTTACCAGGGTCTTGTGCTCTGTTTAACTAAGGGATTCCACCTTGGTCTAATAGAAGTGGAAGTTGATTCACAAGTTCTTCATGAAGCCACTGCAGATGGTGTCTACCCGACCACTATCAATAGATTCATATGGCTGAACATCATACCTTTAATACACCAAGTAACGAGCTTCCAACACATCCTTTGTGAGGGAAACTCTCTAGCTGATCTCCTAGCAAAGCAGGAGTTTTCCCACAGACACAATGCTGTTTTTGAGAGTGAGGTCCACCTCCCTCCAACTCTCAGAACCCAGCTCCATGCGGATGCTCAAGGTTTCTTTAATTTCAGGAAGACCTAGACTAGGCTTTCTTCTTATGAATCAAAATCCTGTCTTTGTGTAATCTCTCCTTTTTGTTGGGCCCCCACCCCATTAATAGATTGGGGACTTTATATAAAAAAAGAAGTCCTTCACTGTTAGGCTAAAATTTATTTTTCTTATTTAAGGCTTTGTGCACATTCATCATAAAGAAAAAAAGCAGGTGATTTCTTGAAAATTTAAAATAATCAGGTGGTCTGTCAACAAAATTTTTACTAGATTAATGACCAATAGAAGGGTAGTTTTTTGGCCTTTTTAAAATATATGATGTTTTTTATACAGATTGACTACAGTGATTTGTTTTCTTTTACGTTAAATGTTTATTTCCACATGTATAGCTTGCCTGTGGTGCCTTCAATCTGTAATATTTGCCTGTGCTATAACCTTTCCGTTTAATGTTAAATTTTTGATGGTTATCCTGTCCAATTTTTGGTTTATTATTATTATTAATTGCCAGATTGCTTGTAGCTTCTTACTTGTGTAATATGTATTCCAACTTGTGACAAATTTTTTGTGACTTCTGTAGATGGATCGACACAAATATGTGAAAGTAGCCTATCATGGGTTCAGGGAGATGAACAAGGATGAGAAAATTGCTACTTATGGAACCACCTTAACACGAGATTCTTTTGATGAGCCAGACTATGCTCTTATTGACACTCTTTTCTCTCTAGCTGAAGCATACTTGTTTGCCCAGCTTGTTGACTTCACGGATGCTTACCCTAGCAAAGTTCCCTCTGGAACTGAGTACGTGTCATGTTTTACCATTTATGAAACATATTAAACTTACAAGATTTCGAGTGTTAGAAATACTTACATTTGCCATTTCAAATGCAAAATGCTTTGTTGTATTAATGAGTTGGTAATTCATGATGCTGGCCTTGTTGGAGTGCAAGTTAAGTGGAATATTTTATGGAGCATGCTATTTCTCCCTCCTATTCCTAAATATTGGTTTAATTAGTTTGTACATTTTATATGTGGACATTTGTTAAACAGATCTTTTATTGCAGCTATAGTCAAATATATAAAGATGTAAGAGCTGCAGTCGACTTGTGTCACCGAGATGGGACTTTGAAGAAAATGGTTGCGCTTGATCCTGCAAAGTAAGGCTTGATTGATAAAATCTCTCTGCCATTAGACTTGTTGATGGAATAATTACCAGCTTGGTTGATAACATCTCTCTAGCGTAAGAATTGTTGAAAGAATAATCACTATCTTTTCTGTTGATAAAATGGTATTATCATAATCTTTATTTCAAATGTCCAAAGTGTAGCAATGGCTAATAAAAAGGCTTAGGTTCTTGTAATAAATATCTACAGGCATGCCTCCCATTTGTATCATAAAGGATCAAGTGGCACGTCTATATCTTATCTTAGTTATACTATTTCAAAACATTTGTTACGGAACAGGGATAAAAGTTGATTATCCAATGGTATGACTTGTCCATTCTTTCTAATCATCGATGAAAAAAAGTTATGATCACAGTGTTCCAAAACCTCCATTGTCTATACCTTTTTCTTAGCAATGATTTATTTGATCAATATCAATATTTTATTTTGTAAAATGATATTTATCTTCTATTTCTCACAATGAAAAATAAACTGTCATCTTGGATATTTTGTATTTTTGTGCTCCAAGTAGCTGTGTGAAATCAGTCCCTCTCCTTTGTACCAATTTACATCAGTTCATTTGCTAGCCTGCTTATTTGTTGTCAAGATCACTTGTAGGTTCTGCTACCCTGACAATTTTCTCTCGAGTTTTATTAGCAAGTTAGATGAATTGGACCAGAATTTATTAAATCAACCTACAGTGAATACTATAGTATGACTGGTAGGAAAAATAAAAATTAACACAAAGAAAATTCCAACCAATGTCAGCTTACAACTAACTTGTTGCCGTTTTACATGAAAAATGTGAATCATTATCACTAATAATCTGGGCAAAGTAACCATAAACCAAAACCCTAGAAAGTGCAAATTTTACTGAATTACCTGTATGATGGTTTGTAGACATTCTTTCAGTTAAATATGCTGTGACATCTCACCTTCATCCAGAAAAAGGTGATGCAACTATTTGTTTATTTTCTAGGTATATAAATGAAGACCCGTCAATTGTACCCATGCTTCAAATGCTTCGAGACTCAGGTCGTGCAACTTTCCTGGTAACGAACAGGTTAGTTTTTATTTTTAGACCATCTTTTTGTGTGATTCTTCCATTGTTCATTTCATGTTACATAGCCCTTCTCAATTGTCTCCTTACCATGCATTGCTTTATGTAAAATTCAAATTTGGTGCTTTGAGTAGCTTAGTTAAAGGGGCTTATTGCAGTTTATGGGATTATACGACTGTTGTGATGAATTTCCTCTGTGGAGGTGGTACTTCAGATGGTGGCTCTTCTTCCAGTTTTGAATGGCTTAAAAATTTTGACGTGGTTATTACAGGCAGGTCAGATATGCAAATATTTTCAATACATGTGTCATTTCTTTAATTACTGGTATCTTGACATTGGAATTGTTGAGGAAAAGGAATAGACATTAATATTATTCATGTGGGGTTAACACCCTATAAATAGTGATTACATAGTAGGATATATACACATTCTGATGTTGGACTATTACTCAACCTAGCGTTACCTAATTAGGATCTATATAAAGTTTCATTTATTCCAACAAAACTCTTGAGTGCTATTTGGTTGAGCATTTTTGTGGCTTTTTTTGTCTCAAAAACTTCCAAAACAAAAATGCTGAACCAAATGGGCAAATTTAAAATGTGCATTTTTGAAAAATGCTGCATTTTTATACATAACCTTGCCAGCATAGATGGAGAAGCCATTTCTTAGGAGTTGAAGCTGTGACATCCATATCATAGTCAGGTCAACCTTACTACTGCATCAAGGCTCTCCCTTGACTAAGACATAGAAATACATAAAAATAATTTTTGATGATAGTAGACAACCATGTAGGCAATTAGAATCTCCAATTTCCTCTCCTCCTTCATTTTTATTCATTTTCCTCCTCCATTACTTATTCTTGTATCTTCTTGACCTTTTTGAATTTTCTATCCTTTTCAAAATCTTCTTCAACAAATCAATCCCATTTTGCTCCACTAGAGCCTCATCCTGAAAGTTGATAGTAACAGTGTGGTGAGGAAGAGGAAATAGTGGGATCCAATCCCTTCAACATGAATAGAAATGAATGATATTTAACTCAATATGTAAAAGTTAATTGACATTTCCAAGGCCATTATGCTTGTGTAAATGCAATGGTCCTCCCCATAAGCCCAGAAGGAAGTAGTGGGAACCAATCCCTTCCTTTTTTGCAGGGTACTATATTTGTACCATCCCGTAATTCCCATTTTGTCTCACTATGCGTTTTCCACCTTGCCCACCGCTCTCCACTTTGACGTTCTCCCAGTTTTATACACAGCCAAAGTTGGTAAGATTTTGTGGGTCAAACTAGAAATCAGATGTACTAACGAAATTAATCTTTGTCAGCTCAAAGCCTGGTTTTTTCCTTGAGAACAGTGCAAACATATTTGAAGTTGAACCTGAATCTGGAATGCTTTTTAATATTGATAATAGGATGCTTCTTCCCCAGGCAAGTAAAAGAGAATTTATATGTTTCCCTCAAAATATATATCCATTTTTTGCTCATCATTGCCCTCTGTCCTTTCTGGCGTTGCAGATAGGAAGCACTTCTCCACGGTTACCACCTAAAAATCAAAAGAAAGCATGCAAAGTCTTCCAGGTATCTTATTTATATACGTGCTTAGCTAAACCTAGATGTTGTGCATGAAAGGAACATTGGAAGTAGCCATATCATCTTCATTCATTAAATTTTGATATTTGAATAATTTGGGTCTGATATTCTGTATCCTTAAATATTCACGGTTCACTTTCAGGGAGGAAATGTGACTCATTTGCATAAGCTACTTTCAATTGAAACAAGTACTCAGGTACCAAATGACGTTGCCTTTATGGTCGAAGTACATGTTCTTGTTTCATTCTAGTCAAGGTTCATTATGTTATTTCATTTAAAATCCTCCTTAAACAACCTCATATGTTTATATCTTTGTGTTGTTTTCAGCACTTAACTATTTGTTTTTCTCACATAGCTTGAGATGGGTATGTATCATGTAAATATACTAGTTAGTGATTTTTTGTTTATTTTGTATTTCATGGTTTTTCAAGAACAACAACAATGTTTAGGATTCATGTTCACAAGGAGTTCAAGTCTTTATAGCTAGCTGTTTGCCTAACGCTAACTCTCCTTTATTCAAACTTGGGATTGACTATAAAGGGTTGAACCTCCATATATGTATTTTTTTTCAATAACTGAAATTAATTAAAAACGTCAGGGAATAAAGAAAAATGAAGTAGCACAACACAGCGTTCTAGCTACAATTGAAGGTTGAGATTTTCTTTTTTTGTACATGGAATACCTTAAATTAATCTTACCTTCAAAAATCAACTGTTCATGGATTGTCTTGTCATAGCTCTCTGATGGCTTCCTCTGCTTTCATTGGATATATAATTGATGATCTATGAATTAATATAATATCATAATTTATTATTAAAATGAGAAGCCTTTTATTTTCAAAAAACGTAAGTCACTTTTTATAATAAGTGCTTTCAACACTTGACATGGACCAAACTTTGTGCAAATTCAATGTTGTTTGAATGTAAAAAACCCTTTCCACTTCCTAATCTAAATAAATCATTGTGAACAAAGTCTCTGGATCATATACCAACATGCACATGGTATGCCACCATCCAATGATATCTTTGTGGATAATTCAATACCTTTTAGCTAACCTCAAAAGAAGTGAAGTTTCCTTTAGTACTTTTCTAAGACATCATATCAGATCATCTACCTTAAGTTTGTTGAGTTATTGAATTTGTTGCAAGCTAAATGTTCTAGCTTGAGGGAGAGTGTTAGACTATTAAGGTTAGGTGTTGTGCTTAGGTTTAGTCTCACATTTTTTTATGTTTGTTCTTTTTGTGTTGCCTTTATATATAGAAGCTTTATACTTTAGTAATGAATCAATTTACTTCTAGTACTCTTTTGTATTTCCATACAGACCAAACTTGAACACCATGTTAGAGTTTGAAACAAAATCAAGCCTATGGAAAAATAAGACTAGTCAAACCTGAACTGATATAGTTAGGGGTTTGGTATGTCATACCCTAACAATAGTGCACTACATGTAGTATCTTCACTGAGAGATTATTCTAACAACAGTGAGAAGAAGGGGGAGGAGCTAGAGAGAGAGTGAAAGACATAAGTTTGTTATTACTCATGGTGCTCTCTCCCTTAGTATTAAAGTAGTTGTGTTTAGTGGGTTGCATGCATCTAGTTTTCTTTCTTTTGTTAATTTTGTATGCTTTGTTCATTTGTGAAATGCTTTCATACTATTTTTCTAGACACCAACATGTCGAGCACTTGTATCACCATAAGATAATGTATTATAACATTTTGTTTCAAGTAAGAAACCATGTCTCACTATAACCTCCAAGTTCTAGTCTCACGTTACTTAAGGTAAAGAAGCCTGCAGGCTAAATAGTATATAAAAGCTGGGATTAACTACCATATCAACGTTAACTTAAGTGGGCATCAATAACAAAAAAACCAAAGAAAATGGATAAATGTAGTTAAAGGGAGACTAATGGAAATGAAACCGTCAGATTTTATCCTCCTTGGACTCCAACAAGGTGTTTGTGCATGTGTGAAAACCAATGGAAAATATTTTCTTTTCAAATTCCACCCATTATTTTGGAAAGGAAAAATTTTTAATTTTGTGATGGAAACAAATGGAATTTATATTCCTGTGGAAAATGGAACCAAACACCCTACTTTTTGGTTAAATAAAAAAGATTTTCTTTTCCATTTGTGTCCATTCATTTTCAAGTGCACAAACCTCTCTTAACTATTTTAGGTTAGTTATTAGACCTAATGTTGGTATAGGCCAGTTGGATCTAGGGCACTACAAATGACATAGAGCATGAACCTGCTAGAATTATGATAGAACTAAGTACTACATTCAAGAAGTGGGAGCTATCCCTAGAATCATACACAGCCTAATTATGATCATGGACTCTGACAAGTATATTAAATGTTCAAATGAAGGAGATTGTAACCTCTAAAGGTTTAGCCTTCCACACTCACTAAATTGCCTCCCACCTCTTTGTCTCTAAAGGTTTAGCCTTCCACAATTTCTAGTAGGTTCAGCTCTATGACAAAGAATAAATCAAAAGTGGTAACTTAGATTAGGTTAGAAGATTGTAATGGAAATGAGATTTTGGTATAAAGTTAGGTTTTAGAAAGGCATACCTATAAATAGATATTTTGCAGTTGTCTACATGGCAATAAAAGATTTTACAATGGCATGCAAGCAAAAATAGACCTACTATTTTTTGAATTTATTGTTTAATAATATAAATGCTTCCCATATGCAATTTGCATGTGCTTTTTACCAGTATATATTGGTCATAACTTGCTTGTTACAAAGAAATTTACCCTAGTACCTAAACTTTTTGTGAATATATTTGCAAGTTTTGAAGATTGTAGGTGTAGAGTAGTAATAATCACATGTGGTGGCAACCAACCTCAATATACATTGTATGCTCATGTAAGGTCAATTTGTTGACAACAAAGATTATTATTTGAGTGTCACAATGCATAGATATAGGAATTTTAACCTATGGGAGGGGGGATTGAAGCCTAAGGCTGGTAACATTTTGAGTTTAGGAAAAAGTGTTAATTCTCTATCACTAAGAGAGGGATTACATATTTATAGGATGTTTATGTCAAATATGCAATAATCCATATAACCTTCACATAATAATACAACATATCTCTCTTCAGAAGTGGTGATGATAATTTGCTTAAGATTAAAAAAATTGTTACTAAGGAGTAAGAAGTTCATAGAATTTAAGCTTATTGGTCAATTTTGGTACTAGTTCAATGTAGATGCAATAGAATTTAGGTTTATTAGTCAATTCAGTTTCTCTTAAAAACTTAGGTTGTAGTTAGATGTAAAAGTGGTCACCATGTGTACTTATAATAACATTTGCATGCTTCAAATTTTGGCAGGTTCTTTATGTTGGAGATCATATCTATGGTGATATTTTACGAAGCAAGAAGGTTTTAGGTATGATGACTATCTTTTCCCTTGTACATTTTCTTGGTTTACTAGATACTTAAGGCATGCATCGCTTGATCTTTTCTGTATGTATTCTATTATATCTTTAGCTATTCTGTGCTTGCATTCTTTGTGATAGAGCTGAACCTACTAGAAATTGTTATATTCTTCAAAATATCAAGGATGAGTTTTCTTAATTGTATTTCTAATGATATATTTTGTGAGAATGTATCCATATTGCTTCTCCATGCTTTAGCTTTAATATGTGCTTCATATTTCACAACTTAATTTTGATTTGTAAGTCAGAATATTTTATCATTGGCATGCTCTTAACAGGTTGGAGAACAATGCTTGTCGTTCCAGAGCTTGAGAGAGAGATACGACTTCTCTTGCAGACCAGGGATATGCGTAAGGTACTAAAATGTTTGTTTTTTTATCTTTTAAAAAAAGAGACCCAAAGAGCTACAAAATCAAATATTTTAAAGTTTCTAGAATGGCATAATTTGGTTATTGTTTTTACTTACTTTTTGGCAAGTTGTCATGGGAGGTACTTTGATTTCCATATTGGATATGGTTTTTGACCTCCCAAGTCCTAGCTATTCACTATCTTTCATAGCTGATGTATGCACATCAGATGCTTAAGTTTTTTGGCCATGACTGAGAGGCTAATAAGAAGTTTGATGTTAACATGGCAATCATATCAAATCATCCTCAAACCTTGTACATATATGTGGGTAAATTTTTGTGACTGTCATTCTCATCTTATTTAATTTACATATTTTACCAAATCTCGTTGTTGGAAGAAGTTTAATGTTAATGCTAAAAGACCAAGGTTTCAAATATCAGTATCATATTAAGAGTCGGCCTAGTGATAAAAAAAAATGTATTGAGGATTGAGAATCATATCAGTGGAAACCCAATACTTTATGGAAATGGTTAAAAAACTATTTAATGTTATTAACTTCATAATATATTGTGATGAACAACATTACAGGTGTGACTATCATGACTATGTAGTTATATTCGATAGCTATAACTGCATTACATGTTTTTAACCTGCATTATTACATTACATGTTAATAACTATTTAACTAAAAAAATAAGACAAGATAATTTACTAATTTAAATTACAAAACAACTACAACATTTAAACATTGCGAATGGGAAATAGAAAAATTAATAACAATGACCACTTGGTGAATGACTAAATCAAAAGATACTTCTAGAATTAAGTGGACTAATCTTTGTTTGATAAGCAAAGACAATAATATTTAATATTGGGTTATCACTTATCATCATAATACTTGATTAAAAGATTAAATATTGTATCAATGATTAAAAAATATCCAAGGCGACCAACTAGTTTCTAGCACCACCTGCTGTGACCTTCACTTGGTTGGGATCGAAAGGTAGGAGTGATGGTGTAGTCAATGAGAAGAATTGTATCTAAGGGTAGTTCTCGTAAAGACCATGCATCATAGGAAAAGGTGAAGGAGCCACACTGGTTCCACTAACCCCAAAAATAGATGAAGGAGGTACAAACATAGGTGAGAAAAGCTAAAGACAATTGGGGATGGCAATGACCTGGGCTATGGAGAAGTAGTGATCCCTCCCATTAGTCTCAAAGTAGTTCAATCAATCCCTTTGATCAACATGTCGAGGTGCATTAATAGAGATTATGTGAAGGCTTTAGCACACCACTTCCAGATGCTTAACGACGAAGGACTTTAATATAGTAACAACTTTCATGATGAATCAGTATACCACTTTTGAGTGCTCAATGGCAAAGGACTTTAGTACAATGGCAACTTTCATGATGGATCGAACGATCCTTATGATGGATCAAACGATTTGTCTTCTAGCAAATTCAAAAATTTTGAATATCATTCAATTCATTGATTTCACACCAATCCTACATGAAAAATCACTCAAACCAATGCATTCTTCGAAATGCATCAAGTTTCAAGATCAACCATTTTAAACTTTGAACTGTATCAACGATTCATATGGATCAATATTTGAAACTATGTGAAAGACTATATGACAATTAGGAATGACATCCAATTCTTGTTGCAAGTACTATATTGAAATGGTAGATATCCTAAGAAGTGTGAATGTGTGACCACTTAAACAAGTAGATGGAAATAGATGTTTACACAAGGATCTTCTTTATGCCTATATTTGGTTGTCTTAGTTATAGATAAAATAATTAAAGAAATTCAAGGAGAAATGTCCTAGTATATGTTATTTTTTTATTACATAGTTTTGGTTGATAAAAGTATGGCAGAAATTAATTCTAAATTAGAATTTTGGAGAAATGCTTTAAGGTTCAAAAGATTTAAATTGAGTAGATAAAAAATTGAATATATGGGTTCTAAGTTTAACAAAAATAAGAATAATGATGAAAATATACAATTAAATGGTCATGAGATTCTTAAAAATAGGGCTTTTAAGTGCTTAAGATCTATAATTAGTAATTATAAAGGTTGATATTCATATGGTAAGACTTATAGAAATTATAGAGGATTCTATTCCTATAACTAAAATAGGGTGAATGAAACAGAGAAATACTTCTAGAGTATTAGGTGATAGGAGGATATCCTTAAAATTAAAAGAAAAATTCTATAAATCTGTTATTCACCTAGCTATATTTTATGGTCCAAAATGCTAAATAGTAAAACATGACCATATGTAAATAGTTAGTATTGTAGAAATACAAATGTGTAGATGGATGGGTGGTAATACTATGAGGGATAAGTTAGAAAATGATTTTATTAAGAATAGAATATGAATTGCACCAATTAAAGATAAAAGAAAATCAACTTAGATGGTTTGGTTATGTCCTTTTAGGAGACCAAATGATGTACTAATTAAGAGAAGAAAATTGATTAGTGTAGAAAAAAAATTAAAAAAGTAGAAAAGTCCTAAAATTGCTTGATTAAGAATTATAAGAAATGATTTAAATTTATGTAATTTAACTAAAAATTTGATCATAAATAGAAATATATGGAAGAAAAAGATTCATATAGTCAACTTTACACAATAAGATTATAACTTGGATTGCTGTTACTGCCATATTACAATAGTTATCAATGTAAAATTAGAAAAAATTGTCTTATGTGACGTATAAGTGTAGTGGTTTATTTGAGTGCTAAATCAATGTGTGCTGGTGAGAAAGGAAAAATTAACTATTTGAGGTGAAACTACAAAAAAGTAGAGTGAGATTGAAAATTACGTAGATAACATAGTAAAATGACTTAATTTACATGATTTAATAGAAATATAGTGTTGGATAGAATAAACTGAGAGAAACGATTCATGCTGTAGTAGGAAGAATAATGCTAATGTTGAAAGACCAAATGAAGAATACTGTCAGAACAGTGTTAGAATGACAGCCAAATCTATCACAAGTAATTTATAAAAGTACTAGATATCATCAGAAGTGTGTGTGTGACCACTTGAAAAAAATAGATGAAATAGTATATGATAAAATATGCTTCAAGAAATTATTTCTAGTGCAAAAATATTGAGGATGAAATGAGAAAAAATTGTCTTGTTAGTGTTGGTCGTGTCCAAAGAAGACCCATAGTGTACTGATGAAGAGGAAGGAGTGGTTAAATCTGGATCAAGTTTAAAAAAAGTAGAGGAATATTGAAGATTACATGGTTAAAACAGTAAATTAGATTTGAAATTACATGGTCTAACAGAAAATATAATGGCAGATGAGAATAATTGAACTGGAAAGTTCACATTCTTGACTCATGCTCATGACCCCATATGGTGAGATTCAGTGATTGATTATTCCTTTTAATTTTTAATGTGGAAATTATTATCTTCTTTTTTGTTTTACTTCAAATAATGTTGAATAATTAAAATTTGGACCTTCCACTTAGTTACTTTTTCTGTGATTTCAGGAACTTAGGCAGTTAAGAAAAGAGAGGGATATTGTGGAAGACAAGATTCATCATCTTAGTTGGTCCCTCAAGTAATCAGTCTCTTTTAGACTATTGGAGAATTCTTAATGTTGGGAGGGATTCTTTCTGGTTAGGTCTGGACCATTTTGGTCCTCATATTAATGCAATTGTGTGGCCCCCCACAGTAGTGCTGTTTTGTTGTAGTGGTGGCCTTAAAAGTCACAACTGCACATTGTGACGACCATTTCAGACCAAACTGATACATGAAAAACTTCATTGTTAGAATATTCATATTTTGGAAAAAAGTAGATTGTACGAATGTGTAATAATTTGACTTATTTCATGCTAGTAATATTTTGACTTATTTTATTATTCTGGATTCTTCTTATTTGGTAAGGTTTGATGTTCTTGATGGGTACGAGAAGGAGAAGTTATCGTCTGCACTTCAAGAATTGGAGGTATGCTTAGCTCTTATAATGAAAAGGAGATCTAAGTTGTTAATTTGTGTTTATAACTATAAATAGAATGCAATCCAAATGAATAAGTTGCTTTTCTTATTAACAGTTTAAAAGGGATCAAGTTCGTAACCTACACCAGCAAGCTCAGAGAGAATGCCATCAAAGGGTGAAATTTTATCTTTATTTTGCTGTTCTTTACCCATGACATCATCCGATAGGGTTTATTTTGCTTTAGAAATAAGTGATCTCATCAAGGGTTGGTAAAATATAGGTTGGGAAAGTTAATTTGTTAAATTAACAAGTTATGGGTGGATTTTCTTATTTTGTTGTTTTGTTATGTATATGTAGTACTTATGCATTTTTGGATTATTGGCTGATGCTCATCCTGAATAAGAGCCATTCATTGTGTTTCTTAAAAAAATGAAAGTACATTGTGCATCATGGCAAATGTGTGTATACAGGCTGGGTGTTTGAGTACTTGAAAGTTGAAAGGCATAGTTCAAGTTTTCTTTTGTATCAATTTCCTCAAGGTGATCGGTTTGGTCCCCAATACATGGTTTTTTTAAAGGCATTGGTATGGGGTTGCACTAATTTGAAGATTTTGGAGGAACTAGAAACGATACTTGTAAAGTTTCTGTCCACTTTTTTTGGCTTCAGTTCTAAGGGTACATTTGATAATATTAGCTCTTACTACTGTAACAGCATAAACTATTATTATAGCAGTTCTTTGAAAGAACTTGAATAGTAGCAAAGTTTACAGTTCTGTAGCTGAAGAGCTACTGGAGTTGCTGTTCAATAATTTTTAAAAAATACTAGCTCTTTAGAAATAATATTTTTAAAGAGCTGTTACTCCCAAGGGTTGAAACTCAACCCACGTTTGTTTGCAGGACAAACAAAAAACTCAATGGATATCTATGGCAAAGCATCTTTCAATTTACTAAGGCATGGATAACCAAGACAATAATGCCAAAGGATTAGAGGAGGCTATGGCAATATTATTAGCAGGTAGAATGATGTAGTTCCAGGTGTATCCCTATAATGAGGTTAGTGTTACGGTGGCAGGCAGTTAGTAGGAGGGCAACCAAGTGCTCCCCCCAAATAGGCAGGCAGGACAAGGGTGGATAATCCCTTTTAAGAGCATAGGCAGGCAAGTGGGAGCTCCTCACCCCTCTTTTTCTTAGGGTGTTGCAGCTTTTATGGAGCACCTGGAATGGGTTGCTGGTGGTAGGAAAGCCCCTGTAAGGGGTTGGCAGAATTGGAGAACACCTTGGAAGGGGCTGGTAGCTATGTTTGATGGCTTACTTTAGGGGTGCTGGTGGCGATAGAAGCCCTAGGAAGGGCTAACGGTGGTAGCAACAGAAGCTCTAGTTAGGGCTGACAATGCTAGAAGAAAAGGACTGGTGGAGGTAGTGGGTATTTGTGGAAGTAGTTATGGTTTAAACCATGGCTTTGGTACCATTTTAAATGAGAGAAGAGAGAGTACACTATTAGACAATGTGATGGTACATATTTATAAACTCATCTAAATCCTAAGAATATATGGATATCCAAATATTCATTAACCTATTTGACAGTTAGAAATAGTGAAAAAAGATTTAAAATTATATAATTTGATGGTAAATCTTATTATGGATAGAAATGAATAGAAAGAAATAATTCATGTGCCTGAAATCACATAGTGGGTTAAAGGCATTGATTATTGTTGTATAAAGCTTCACCATCTTTTGGTTTGATTTTTTAAGAAAAAATTTAGTAAAATAGTATTTTTTCATTTTAAGGAACTCAAAGAGAAACACTTTACTGTATGTTATCTATAGATGATATAGTAGTTTTAGTGGATGAAATCTGTATAGTAATTAATGCTAATTTAGAATCATAGAAAATACCTTAAAATCTATAAGATTTATATATGGCTAGGATTGGGTATATAGGGCGTAAATTTAGGACATGAAATATTAATGTGAATAAACATTATATCCCCAAAAGGTTCTCAAATTTGAGCTTTTTAGAGAGATCTAGGATCCATAATAAATAAAAAGTGGATATTAAGGAAGGTGATTTTATAGATTCAAAATAGATTGGGTGAATGAATATTTGAGATATATATTAAGAAATGACTTCATTTGAAATAGAGTAATGGTAACACTCGTTAAGTTTAAAAAGAGAATTATCTTAGATAATTTGATTGTACTAATATAAATTGAACTCAAACACATGTTAAGAAGGGAGAAGCAATAATTTTGTTTCAGACGTCTATAATGTTAGGAAGGGAAAAACATGAAACTTCAATCTGATATTCCTTTTCCTTAGATCTTTTTTCCTTTCGTTGACTGGTGGTTCTTCGATAATAGAAGTACAGAACCTCCTTTTCCAGTCGTTTTGTTGCAAACATGGCATGCTATTGCTTATATGATATCAGGTTTTCATTCGATATTCTTCCATTGATATTTATTGAAATTTACGAATACTGAAGTAAGTTGTCAATTAATATCTCTTTTAAAATTCATGAGCATTTGCTATCCTTACCAATGATTTTTATATTTATTGACTATACCATGTCAATTCTTTTTCTTCAAATATGCTTATCGCCAGTTGGTTTCCTTGGTGTGTCTAAGTGCATAGCTTTGATTTATCTTTTAGCATATAGCATACGTGCAACAATAATGTTTATGCCATCATATAGGGGTCGACATATTGTACATGCATCTTTTGCAAAAATTATGTCAACTTTGTTGCTGCATGTTATTATGAATATCATCTATCTATATGATTTTGCGTTCTTAAAAAAGTGGTCTTTGTTTTAGTTTCATAAAGTCTGGGGGCAGTTGATGAAAACTGGTTATCAGAACTCCCGCTTTGCTCATCAGGTATACTTCTCTCTTGTCTATGGTTGGTTGCATCTGCTATCAAAAAGTGGTAGGCCGCAGCTGTGGCCTGCTGATTAACATCAATTAGGAAACACAGTTTCAGTAAAAAAATGGTATTGATCTCTTTGTGGGCCTAAAGAAATCTAGTTGGAAGTACAAAGTAGAATAGAAAGCAAATGACTTGGAATGTATTAACTTTGCACTAGATTTATTGCACAATATCAAATGTATTAACCATGCAATGAAAATGACTTGGAATTGTGTTTTTGCTCTTTATTTTAATTTTTTTGCTGGTGTAGGACTTTGGTAATAGTTCGAAGTTGATGAAAGTAAGAGATAGAAATTAGTTTTAAATTAGAATTAAAAAAATGCTTTAAGGCCCAAAGTATTTAAATTAAGTCAAAAAATGAATATATAGGGGATAGGTTTAACAAAAATAAAAATAATGATGAAAATATATAATTAGATGGTCATGAAATTCATAAACATAAAACTTTTAAATGCTTAGGATTTACAATAAAGTAGCAATGAAAAAATTATAGAAGATATTATTCATAAAAGATGAAATGAAGAAATGCTTCTTAAAGTATTAGGTGATAAGAGAATGCCCTTAAAATTAAAAGAAATTTTTAAAAAAAAATATTATTTTGTTAGCTGTACTTTAAATAGTCTAGAATGTTAGACTGTGAAATATGACCATATGCAAATAATTAGTGTTGTAGAAATGTGAATGCTTAAATGGATGAGTAGTAATACCATAAAAGATTAGTTAAGAAATGATTTTATTAAGATAGAGTAAGAATTGTACTAATTGAAGATAAGAGAAAATTATTTAGGTAGTTTGATCATACCCTTAGAAAATTAAAGGATGCACCATTTAAGAGAGAAAATTTGATTAGTGTAAAAGAAATTAAAGGTTGAGGAAGACCTAAAACTACTTGATTAAGAATTATGAGAAAAAATTTGATATTTGGAATATATAGAGGAATATGAAGTATGTGACAACTTCATGCAGTGGGAGTATAATTTTGATTGTTGTTTAACTTGAAATAGGAGCTTAAATTTGTTGAACTTGCTGTTTCTCTTTAAATGACCTACGTTTAAGTGGCTAGTCTTTTAAGTTCAGATACGATTGGAAATTATAATAAAATATTTCTTTGATTTTCTACCACACAGGTTGAAAGGTTTGCCTGCTTGTACACCAGCCAAGTCACTAACTTGAGTCTGTATTCTCCTAATAAATATTATAGAACTAGCGAGGATTTCATGCCTCATGAATTTGACATTCTTGCACTATGAGCAACATGTATCTTGCGACGACAGCGACTCCCGATTGGAGACAGATTCTGAAGAGGAGAACGGCATTCTCGACAATATTCTTGGCCTACTGCACTGAACATATTTTTAGTTGGAAGATTTATTTGAATGTAGTGCAGCCATTTGAATTGTATAGAATTAGGTTTGGGGGTCGTTTCTCTACTTTTTCGTGTCTCATTTGTAATAGCAAATCTGTGTGTAACAACGATCAATATCTGGGAATAAAATCTTTGATAGTTGAATATGATGGAGTTCCTGTTCGGACTAAAAGGTCGTGACTCCGAAAAATGTTCTCTACTAATTATTGATCGACATTTGCCAGAAAGGAAGAATTTCACAAATCATAACTAGAAATACACCTCTGGAGTATATCCAGGCATGAATATTTCCAGGGAAACTGATGCGACCTCTTCCTCTGTTCCTCAACTATCAACAGCCGTTCACTGAACCACAGTGGAAGCATGTAATACATGCAACAATAGCAGAAAGCAAGTTCTAGATCATCTCAAGTGCAAGACATCGTATCGGTCCAGCTTCATTGTGTACGTGTTTGTCAGCTTGATTTAACGTTTGTTTTATAATAGTAATGTTGTTATCGTAATTATTCAATTAATAAAGATGGCAATACTTGTTTTCTTTAGAATTTGAATCAAGAACGTAAAAACATTATCATTATTTAGAGATTCTTAAACGAGATTACGAATGTCATTATCTTTGATTAATTGACTTATTGTATGTTTATGTTGATAATGCATTAATGTCTGTCACTTCAGCTTACGTTGATGATAACACCATCAAATCCCTTTTCAGAGGTTAAAACAAAAACCATAAAAACTTAAAGATAATGGGATCAATATATGGGATGTGATTCCTTTCTTTCAATGTATTGGTTACCTAAATGTTCGCCAAAAGAAAACAATAATAGTCTGGTTATGTTACCTACCTATTCTACGTATTTCATCGAATTTTGTGTTAGAATCTTGGCTTCAGGTTAGTTTAGGCATCTGTATCTTAATGAAATGTAGAAGAACTTTACAACAACCGGTACATCAATCCCACTATTTAGTGAAATCGACGACATTTGGTTAAATTTGTTTTACATATAATTTATCTTCACTTGTGGCCCAGCTGCAGGCTCAATTTCTTGTAGCACCTATACTTAATAAATGGGAAATACAAGTAAAAAAATATCGATCACATAAAAAATAATTAAAATAAGACTGGAAAAAAAGGAAATTTTATAAAATAATTTTTTTGAAATTACGATTGGATTTCATTTCTAAGGCCCAGATCTCCTTAAAACAAAAATCCTAAAGAACGAGTTCGGGTTTTATACCTGTTCAGGCCCAAACCAGCTTCACCGTACGTCCCTTCCCTCCGTCCCGCTTCTCAATTGGATCGGCCGACCTCGACTGGCGTCGGGTTGTCTACCACCATGGCGGGGATCTTAGCTCGTCAGGCCGCCTCCGTCCTCCGCTCTCGCCACTCCGTGAGTCTCTCTTCCTATTCGTTGTGCTTGATTTTGGTGATTTGTTCTCCTGGACTTTGGACCTTACGTGGTGGTTCTTCTTTCGCTTGAGAAATTCGTGCTTCTTTCTGGTTCCTCGGATTCCCCCCTTTCTTTTGCGAAAATTTCCCATGCTATTCTGTTGCAAAAAATCAGATATTTGTCAATTTATTTCATTTTTAGTTGAAGAGATTGATTCGGTATTAGACACTGGAGTATTCATGTTTGTCGTGTTTCCGAAAGCGGAATTTCATACTTTTTTCTTTGTGATTGTTCGACGTTATTTTTCGATTATAAAAAAAAAAAAAAAAACTTCTCCTTTGTGTGCTTGTCGATATTCTACATGTTGGTTTAACATCAATCTTAATTTTAAAATATATTATAGGTTCGAGCTGGAGCGGCTGTACAGGCTTGGAATAGTCATTTGCCACAACTTGGTTCACGCAATTTCTCTTCACTGAAGGGTATGCCCGTGATACTTATTATCTCAAAAACGCTGGGGATTTGTTTAATTGGAGTGCTAAGATTATCATTTTTCACTAAAAAGGAATTAGAAGTTCTTGATCCGCATAAGTTGTTGTATGAATAAACTCTAATTTCTCAGTCGATTTGGATTTCTTAGCTATACTAGATAGGCTCCATTCAAGAATTTATGGTATTTCCGTTCTCACTGCACCGTCAGGTTTTATATCGGTTATTACAGATGAACCTGACTGCTCTTCTGTGGAGTAGTGTGCAGTCACCAATTAATTTTCAATTCTGCCTTCTGGTAGATGTTTTGGATTGAACCTTCATGTTTTTCATCTGTTTTGATGCTTTGAAGTGAAGACAAGGAATGTGCGAAGTTATTATTCAGAGCTGTATCTCCATTCTAATAAAGTATGCTGTGCAACCATTACATATCCTCTTCTGGCAATGTTTCCATTCAGACCTTATTTATCTTTTATGAGGTATTACTTGTGGTTTAACGTGCTTTTGAATGGGCTTTTCATTTTCCATATTGTCCTCGAGGTATTTTCACACAAATAATCATGCTCTAATTACCTTTTTAGTGGGATTTTCCATTTCCACTGTCATTCTTTTTGACTATATAAAGAATTTTGCCAACTTTGTTACTCTTTTATATTGTTCTGCTTTGTACTGTGCCTCTCACAAATGTTCCCCCTAGCTTCATTTTCCATCTGGTATTATTTTGATATTTTCACACAAGTTTCCCATACTTCATTCAAAAGATGCATATATTTTTCTGGATATTGTGACATCAATAATTGAGTTCAGCATGGGTTGGATTTGTAATTTATTAGAAGTTGGACAATGTCCAATGTGGCTCTTTAATTTTTACAATTCATAGTTGTTTCCATTAAAGAATCATAGATTTAAGCTAGTAAGTTGATAACGTTTTGCTTTGAAGTTGTATGGTATTTAAACCTTATTTCAAGTTAGCAAGAATTAGAAAACGAAGAAGGTATGAACATTTAATTTGGTTCAACCTTGCTGAACTGTAGCCTGATTATGCATGTATGTCTTTGTTTTTGGAAAACTTTAACATCTTTTATGAGTGGTAAGATTTTATATCGTTGACCCATGATGCCTTTAGAATAATAAGGTTAATCTATTTGTCTAATTTAACATGGAATATAGGTGGATTGGTGTTTTATCCTCCTAGATTTTAACCTAGTTATTTTGATTAGTCAATATGAGTGTTTGAAAAACCAAAAGGAAATGGACATATAAAACTTACAAAGCAAGAAATCCAAGGTAAAGAAAATGCAAAAATAAGAAACAACATACAAACCATACGTCACCACTCCAAAAAAGGTGCATTCCAACCAGCCCAATTTCTGCAGTTTTTCCAGCCAGCCAGTTTTTGAAATAGAAGACATTGAAAAAAAAAAAAAAAATCTCAACATCAAATATTCAAGGAAGAGTTGTTCAAATCCTAAAAACAATTGTCTCAATCCAGCATCACAACCAAATAGTGATTGAAACGAGTGAACAACTATCTTATGGTTATCAGGTCTTCTGTTTTGGTCATCACCATGTGTGAAGTCAGATATGCAGTTATCCCCAAATCCACCAATATTGTACAGGACGATCCAAATGTGGATGATTCATCGCTTCATCTTTTTTCTTTTCTAACAAAAAAAATGAAATTCTGATAAAAATCTCCTTTTTAGGTCAAATCATTGAAGCATGGCCGTACAATATCTACTATGTGGGACCAAATTATTCCTATCATCTCTATAGCATCCAAACCATGCATGCATCTCCACCAATAATCTCCATTAAAGAAATGTGATTCAGACGTGCTTATATTTGTCTCACAATCAATACTTGGGACCAGAATAATTTTTGCCCAAATATGTCCACCAAAGTAAGAAATCAACCAATGAGATCCCTATTTCTGAAGCATCTTTTCAACAATAGAAACACAACAAAATGTGCATGTCAGATTGCCAATTGTGTAACAGTAATTCAAACATTTCCCATGAAGTCACACAATCCACAAGTCACCTCCTGAGCCCACTTAAAATATCTTTTCTTGGTTACCATGAATTATGATCTTTAGCTTTCTTCCCTACTGCTAGTTTGGCATGAATCATGTGGTGTCATGAACAACTCACTAGTTGGTACTTATACTTGTATAAGAGCTTGAAATGACATGAATGTAAGCTCATTGCTGATACATAACTTTTGACGTGTTTATATGGTTTTAAATTTGTATAGCTATTTGATCATGTATATAATATGTTAATCATTCCCCCCCCCCCTTGTATGTTTATATTCATGTTGACAAGATTAGAAGCAAAACATGTCATCTTAGATTGTTTCATCATGCCATTTCAAAAATTCAGATCTATCTGTCATGCTGTCTGTATTTTGATGTTCTTAAGCTGAACTACAAGTTGCTTGATTTTCTTAGGTTGTCTGAATTATGATCTTAAGATGATTGCCTTTTAAGTTACATTAGTCTAGGCTGTACATAAATTTAAAGTTTCTGTCTTTTTAGCTAAATTGGTCAATCTTCATCCTCAGAAAATTGAGTTATTTGTGGTCCCGACATAGTTTCCTTCTTTTCTATACATTCACAAACTTTTAGATCAATTATAACTAAATTATCTTCTTTCTTTTGTTTTGAAATTGTTAGATGATGAGGAAAGGGAACAACTTTCTAAAGAGTTGTCCAAGGATTGGAGTGCAGGTGCTCTAATATATTCATATTTTTATTTTTTCATTCTTCTATAACTGAAGGAAGTTGATACAGGATTTATCATCTTAATTTTTTCATGAATTATGGTACTTTCTGATTTTGATGATTGTTTCAACTTTCAAGTTTTTGAGCGTAGCATAAACACATTATTCTTGACCGAAATGGTGCGTGGTATGATGATGACACTCAAGTACTTTTTTGATACAAAAGTCACTGTAAGTTTTTCATGCCCTTTTATCTTTATTTTCCTTGCATTAGCATTCATTTTGTTGAATAATTTTTGTTGATTATCTTCTGATTGTGCTACTCATGTTCCAGATTAATTATCCATTTGAAAAAGGACCATTGAGCCCCCGTTTCCGTGGAGAACATGCTCTCCGACGCTATCCTACTGGAGAGGAGCGTTGCATTGCATGCAAGCTATGTGAAGCTGTAAGTAATTAGGCATTATTTTTGTGTTTGTTTCTAAAGTTGCGATAGGAATTTATATTTAGTTCATTTTGATCTCAAAGATTGAATAGTGTACTGTAAAATTCTAAATGCTAAGGTAAATTGAAAAGCATATGAATTCCCTTATGTCCTCTGCCCCTGTAGATTATGCTTTGTTATCGTTTGTTTGGCAAGTATGATATTTATGGTTCATTGTAATTTATATTTTATAGTGTTTTGGGCGTAATAAAGTTGAAATAGGCTGGTGTTAGTGTTGCCAAGTGACCACTTTCCATAGTTTTCTTGCTCCTTTAATCACGGTACCGATGAATTCGACATTACTGGTGTAGGTCTGCCCAGCACAAGCAATCACTATTGAAGCAGAGGAAAGGGAAGATGGCAGCCGTAGGACCACTAGGTGGACTGCACTTTCTAGACTGAATCTAACATTTTTCTCCTTTGACGATCAATTCATTTCCTCCAATGGGCACATGCAGGTACGATATTGACATGACAAAATGTATCTACTGTGGGTTTTGCCAAGAGGCTTGCCCCGTTGATGCCATTGTGGAAGGACCAAACTTTGAATTCGCAACTGAAACTCACGAGGTAAACCAGAAGAGCAACAACTTGTGGTTATTGATATAATAGTAGTGGGTTAAATTCCCTTTGCCTGCCACTTTCTTCCACAGGAACTGCTCTATGACAAAGAGAAACTTTTAGAGAACGGTGACCGGTGGGAGACCGAGATTGCTGAGAACCTCAGATCTGAAAGCCTCTACCGCTAAATTTCTCACCCTATTCGGAGAAAGAATAAGTCCATTGTTGTCTTGGATGCGATTGAAACCATTTTCTGTCTACTCTCATCAGTTCTATAATGTGTGCATTCCTGAAACTAGAGTTCGAAATGGAATGTGTACTCTATATATATACTTTTTATCTAAATGTTAAACTTGATTTCAACCAGATGATGCCCCTGAGATGCTGTTAAGCAACTTCATTTCACAATTTTGATTAATCAAAAACAGAAGCTGCAGGACCATTTATTACCATTTTACTTGTCCTACTTGATCGTCTCTTATACTCTTTTTTCTTCTTCGTTCCTTTTCTGTCTTCGTACCTTTTTCTTCGATTGTGATTTCATTTTTTTTCCTATTCCCAAATATATGAAAATGTTTATAACACTGGTTGTTCGCCGGTAACTTGATCATGACCCTATAATCTTTATTAACATTCCAGTACGATTGCGATGATCCTCAAGTTATCTGATAACCCTAATTGTGTCAAACACATATTGGAGTATGGCACAAACCATTGATCAAAAAACGAACGAATCAGGAAGTGGATATTTTGAATAAAAAGATGCTTAGATATGTTACATTTTTGTGTCAGAAATTGTGATTCATATATGAATCAAAATTGGGTTGGTTTTTTGTGTGCAAATCTTTAATCTATATAGCACTTGACCGTCAATAATACCTTAAGGCCTACCTTCTCGTAAGGTCAGATTGATGCATGTAATGAATGGCTGGGTTTTGTAATATCTTTAGGTTTATTTAACTTCATTATGGAATAGTTTGCCATAGAGGATGGAGGTTGCTAAGATTATACTGTTTTGTTTGCTATTTACATTGGGACCTGAATCAAGCAACCCCACCAAACTTGGGACTGCTCAAATGAGTTGTTAGGTTCGCTGCAGAAGAACATACAATTCAAAATCAAATGTGTTTTGGTTTTCTTGTAATGATATATGATTGTTATTGGGAAAAAGATATGTTCCTTCGTTTGAAAAGAGAACATTTTTCATAGCATTATGGGATTTTACTAGTATTGCCCTTTGCTATTATTAACTATTAAGTCAATCGATGATAGGAGATGGAATTGAGAAATAACTTGAATATTCCACAAATACCTACGTAATCGAAATCTCCGACTTCTAGTGGTCGGCAACCGGACTTGCCTCTGCTTCCAGATTTTGAAGTCGAAACTCAGTCCCACTAATAATACCTATGGGTGCGATTTTAATTGGTAAAAAAAATTTAATTGTATTATAACAAAAATTTCCTTTTTAGTGTAAATGGTCCCATGGTCTAGTGGTTAGGACATTGGACTCTGAATCCAGCAACCCGAGTTCAAATCTCGGTGGGACCTTTTTTTTTCTTTTTCTCTTCCTTATCAACGATAGCTGACTCCCTTCAAAAATTTCAAACGACAGTAAAAATAACCATAGATTTGTTTCCACATTCAAAAAAAAATCATAGATTTGTTTCCACATTCAAAAAAAAATCATAGATTTATTTACAATGTCATTCTTATCAGGGCAGTATTTTCATGTGTATTAAGAAATTCATATTTGCATATCCCACCAACATGGTCTACCAGACATTGGACTCTGAATCCAGCAACCCGAGTTCAAATCTCGGTGGGACCTTTTTTTTTCTTTTTCTCTTCCTTATCAACGATAGCTGACTCCCTTCAAAAATTTCAAACGACAGTAAAAATAACCATAGATTTGTTTCCACATTCAAAAAAAAATCATAGATTTATTTACAATGTCATTCTTATCAGGGCAGTATTTTCATGTGTATTAAGAAATTCATATTTGCATATCCCACCAACATGGTCTACCAGTGATATCAGCTTAGCTGCTCACTCTCGAACTCTTCAGATCCTGTAATCAAATGTCTTCATTGGTTATTTTTTGTCAAGACCATTGTGGCACAACCATCAGCAAAACAATCACCCAACAAAGTTATACATAATCAACCAACCCAAGCTCAGTGAGAGATGAAACAATCTTTCTTCCTCCACAGATACACCAGAAAAGACATACAAGAACGCAGGGGAATCATGCATCTTCGCAGGCACGATTCACATCAACCGGTACCTTGGTATAAATCATGCACCAACAAGGTATAGGATAAGAAGAATTTACCTTAGACGTGAAAGCTGAAAACCACAAAAGCTTCATGTTTGACCTGTGTTTTTCTGAATGGGACTTTGGGTCCTTCCAAAGACCAACCTCTGCACGATGACACGTTGAGACTTGAATAATCCCTCCAAAATCTAACACCTATAATTGTTGTTATTCATCACTAATATGGGAGCCACGCACTGAAGCTGGAAGTGAATGGTCTCCTCCAATAACTTGACATCCTTGGGTGCCAGAATACTCTATGCCGCTTGTCTCCCTGCAGGGTCCGCTGCTGTTGCCTCAGGGGAACTTCGCCAGCTTCCAAAGATGGATATATTCCACGACCCTTGGGAAGATATGTTTCTCAATCGTGCAGAGCCTGCGATACCTTCCCTTGCTACTTTCAGTGGATTTTCTAATGCTTTCAGAATGTGTTTTATCTGTGGCCTACTTGAAGGTGTTGGGTTTAAACATGATTTAGCCACAATAGCCATTGCCCAAACCTCCTCCATGAAGTCCTCGTCGAGAACTAGAGTTGGATCTACAATGTCTGCCAGAAGTTCTTTCCTGTGAATGCTTATATGAGGCAAAATATTTTCCATCAATTCACTAGCAGTGGCATCATCTGAACTACTAATGTCAAGCCTACCAGTCACCAGCTCAAGCAAGACCTTGCCAAAGCAGTAGACGTCATATGTACAAGTTGCAGCTTCTCTTAGGCCTAAAAGAATTTTGAACAACGATTAGAATTATCCTTTTTCAGTTATTCCAAATCAAGCGAAGAAGATACAACCCTTAGGCTTGATAAACTTGTAGAAAACACAGGGAAATGGTTAAATTTGGAAGCACTCACCTGTTAAGCTGGATCCTGAGAATCTGCAGGGGCCAACAAAAACGATTGATTAGAACATGAAAGAGAACACAATATAGTATTTCTTTGCAGATCAAAATTACGTAAGACGGGAATGATTGCTTGTATGGAAGTGGCAAAATCTGTATAATACGGCATATTCTGCAAGTAAAACAATATCTTATTTGACACATCCATCAGAGGCTAGAAATGGACCAGATTATTGAAGGTGTGTGTGGTAAGAAGAGCTTTAAGGTATCATCTCAAAAAACTCACATTAATTTGCAAATACTAAATTTAGCTTGCACACGTGATGATAAGATAAATGGATTATGGACTACAGCTGATTTTAGAAAGAAATAGTTGATGGCTGAAAAAACTGCGCGGTAGTTTTATACGTGATCAGGTTGGTGATATCTCCAAAATGGAATATGATCGACATGTTAACGATTAATAATGGAAGTTATAACTGAACCGGTTATTTGGACAAAGTAAATGGAAGTGGCTAAGCAAAAACAAGATTAGGGTTTTTCAGGGAACAGAGGTTTGCTTTCTAACATGTTTGTTAGTTAAATGTGCGAAATTATTAAATATCCAGCAAAAAAGAAAGAGGCGTGTCGGATAATTAGACACAGAGTCTACGTTAGGAAACAAAAGGTGCTGCTCGATGTGCCTTTGCAAGATATATACACAACAAAATCATGCATATAAGTTGGTATAAATAACAAACTTGGTGATGGCTGAACCAAAACATCATTTGGAATGATTTGGAGAGGGGGAGAGAGAGACTCACTGTGATGATCTAAGGAATCTAGTGATAACAGTCTGGCGCCCACCATCTTCTTGGTGGCATACTTGACTCAGACTACCAAGTCGGACTTCAAATTTATCGTCAAGGAGGATGCTGCTTGCCTGCACATCCCTATAGCAAAGAATAATGTTCAATGTTATTAGCAAGGAATGCTTAGTTCCACCTCCAATCAACAGACGCTAAAGAAAATTATTGTTGTTTTTTTAAAAATTTTCACAGCAAGTGTTCTTTGGCTTAAGTTCTTTCTCACCGTTACTCTCATCTTTTGATATAGTGCAGAAATGGATTGATTGTCTACTCCTCTTGATGAAATCCTATTAACTGACTGGCTAATGATACCATCTTTAGTCCAGGTAGTATTTGCAACAAGAGATGAAAGACATAATTCATTCTATTGGAGAAAGATATTTATTTTATAGCAGAAGTGGTTTGTCTACCCTTGATGATCTTATATTAACTATCTGGTTGCCCCAAAAATATTGTCTGTAATCAAAGTGGTGTCGTCCACCACAAGCACAAGGAGATGTGAAATGGAGTTCATTCTCTTCAAGCAAGACAAAGTTGAGATGTGCACCTGCAGTTGGTGCGTTGCTACTAATCAGCCATGCAATCTTAGTGAATAGCGTGTCTAGGAAACTGGTGAAGGGAGATTCAAACCAGACAAAGTTTGAGAGAGATTTTTGGTGTTACCTATGGACAATGGGCGGCACACATTCATGATGCAGATAGAACAAAGCTTCTGCAACTCCACTTGCAATCTTGAGTCTTGTTATCCAGTCTAATGACTTCAAACCCTGATCTTTCTCTCCTGATTTCGCATAGAATGCAGTGGCCAAGTCTGCATTAGGCATGTACTTATATACAAAGAGCTTCTCATTGTCACTCTCTGAACAATGCCCCAGATATGGAACCAATCTTGTATGTGAAGCCCGTACAACGAATTCCAATTCGACATGGTATGATTCCCTCGCCAGTGAATTCATGTCTATTTTCTTCACAACCACTGGGGCTCCACCCGTTAGATTGCCACGATAGAGGTCACCTGAGTGCCCATTCTTGATAAGGTTTGTAACGCTGAAGCCTGAGGTTATCTTCAGCAATTGATCATAGCTGAAGTAATCTCCTGTTGATAAGCTTGCATTGGGTGTTCTAGTTGGAAGGCCACCTTCCAGCGTGACACGACTCTGACCATTCTCGTCTGACACCGATCCACGCTTCCTAAGGAAGCATAAGTACATGAAAAGCACAATCGCTAGAAGAAGAAATGCCGCCGCCACAGCTACAATGATGTAAATCTTGTACTTGTTTCCCTTTCTACTACCATTGCTGGGCGGTGGCTTTCGATCGTCACTGCCGCTTGGAGGAGATGCCCCTGAATTTGGTAATTCATTGTAACTCGATCCTATACCGGAGTAGAAAGCCGAACAATCCGTGGAGCTTCTCTGACCAGTGGTGTCATCGAAACAATTCTGTTCCACAGAGGCCTTGGTGCTCCCATTGAATGGCATCTCACCCTTGAAGTAATTATATGAGATATCAAGAGAAGACGATACATGGATGAGATTCTCAGCCCCAGGTGGTAGATGAAAGTAGAAGTAATTGTGTGAAAGGTTGAGCACAGCGCCGCTGGCGTTGAAACTGGACGCTGCAACAGGAAGTTTGCCGGTGAAGTAGTTGTGGGAGAAATCGATGAACCGTAGCCCCAAGGTCGTCCACAACGAGGCAGGCAGCGAACCTGAGAACTTGTTGTTGCTCAAGGTAATGGAATTCAGACGAGAGAGATTTGCTAGGATGTTTTCGGACAGACGACCAGAGAAGGAATTGTTGCCCAGGTTCAGAAACTCCAAGCTACTCATGTTCTCGAAGCTCGCCGGCAATGCTCCGGTGAAGCTGTTACCGGCAAGGGAAAAAAATTTCAGGTTCCGGAGTTCACCCAGCGATGAGGGAATCGAACCGTTGAGACCATTGGACGACAAGTCCAGACGAGTGAGGTTCGCAAGTTTCCCCAAGCTCCATGGGATACTACCCACCAAAAGGTTTCCGGAGAGCGACAGCTTCCGTAGACCCACTAGGTTGCCGAGGGAAGCCGGGATGCTCCCAGAGATGAAAGACAGGCGTAGATCAAGGACAGAGAGAGAAGCAGGTAGCTCCGACCCGAACCAGTCCGGTATCTCTCCCGGCAGGGCGAACCCGGTGGAATTGAAGGAGCTCAGGCGGGTGAGGTTTCGAAGACCGTTGACGGTGAAACTTGCGTTAGACCTCCCCAATGTGCGGCGGAGCCCTGAGAGGTCTATCCCGACGACTCTGCCGCTCTGGCAGCTGACGCCGGTCCAGTTGGTGCAGGGGTCTGCCCGCCGTGGCCAGTCCCGGAGACTGAGGGTTCTCCGGAGGTCGTAGAGGGCGTCGAGGTCTACGGTCGAGTTCAGGCGCTCCTGCTGACCCAAGACCAATTCTTGGGTGAATACTAATGGCAAGGAGAAGAAGAGCAGGAACAGCGTCTTCATGTAAAGGTGGTGTGTGGAGGGAAAGAAGTCGTCCATCATTGTTCAGGGAATTTGAGCTACAGGAGGTGGTCGATGACGAGAATAGTAGAGGGCCGGAGGAGTTTTGTTGGTTTTGATGCAAATTGCAGAGCAACCAACAACACCTGCTCAGTCATTAAAACTGTGGAGCTAATGCTGGTGTAATGGCTGTTGATTGGAAAGCAGAACGGTCCTTTCCTATTTCCTTTCTTCTTGTCGGTCCTAGCTTGTTATTCTCAGCGGGCGGTGGTGGAAGCAGCGGCGGCGGGGGCGACGAGTGGTGGCGGTGGCGTTGGCTTGGACGTAGACGGAGGGAGGGGAGGAGGGAACAGCAGTTGGAGACACGTGAATGAGGACAGAATTGTTATTAAAATATTTATGGTGCTTTTTTAATGAAAATAACTTATACGCCTTATAAATATAAACACATTTTAAAAAATCGAAGTCCCTCTCAGAGTCAAAATCATTTTCTGATTTTGTATTCAAGCTTTTTATTAAAGAAAATCGGGAAAAAATGATTAAAAAGAAAACATTATTTTTTTTGTGATATAAGAATTGAAACTAATAATTATCTTTTGGTGAGCTGCTTTTTACTAAATTACATTTATAGCCTTTTGTCACCGGAAATGATTAACTCTTCCTCTAACAAAATTTTCTGTTCGTTACTTTTATAGAAAAAATCTTTTACCAGTATTCAACTAATAGCTGTATGTGATTTACTTTTCTTTTATATCTTATTTAAACTATTTGATTTTTTAACGTTCATACTTTTTTTTTAACGTCCTTGCTATTTTATTTTGTATTTTGATGTTATGGTCAGAACTTGTTATTTTTTTTGTACTTCAGTTGTGGTAGCATGGCCAGTGTTTTAACTTTTCATATTAATATTTAACAATTCTTTACAATAAAATTTATATAAATATAATATTTACTATCTTGTAAACATTTAAGACTTTAAATCACAGTTGTACAGCTGTGCTGATTTTTTTATTGTAAAAGATGTCTTATATAATATCTCTTTTTCTTACGCAACTTATTGACCACGTTTTGTCGGTAATGAAGTCATCGACAACGTTCTAAAGTGTATCAGAAGAAACACCTTTAAATTATTAATTAATTCAAACTTTAAATGACATAAGAAATTATTTTATATTAACTGTTGCCGAATCCAAATAGCTACAGAAAAAAGAGAATTTTGGTATTTGGCACGTCAAGTGGGTTTCCATTAAAAAAAAAAAAGCATTAAGTGGGTTTCATCCTACGAAATCTCCGCATAAATTAGGAAGAACACGCGCTCGTGAAATCACGCGGACCCATCCGAACGTGAATATATATTTATTTAATTTTCATGACTTATTTAAATAATAATATTTTAGTAAATGTGAGACGAATTAAAGCTTAGTCACGCTTTTTTAAATAATTAAGTTTAAATTAAACGAAAGTCACGTTGCGAACTTGCTTTCTTGCAACTTAATTAACCGTCCATCTGTAATATAAATATTAAAAACAAGATGATAGATAGCACGCATTAGACTAATTAAAAAAAAAAACATCTTAGTGAACGGATATTGTATTAGTTAAGGGGATATAAAAAGATAAATATCATGAAAATGTTGCATGAATCATTATTAATGGTTTCTTCACATTATTATTATTATTTTAGTAACAGATATGAGAACAAAGCATCATACGCAAATTTTAAATCATTAATACCTTTGAAATTGAATAATTTAGAATAAATAGCCCGATAAAAAAAAAAAAAAAATACTCGTCTATTTTTCGAAGTATTATTTTTTAACGTAGACAATAATAATATTTCATTTTATAAAGTTCAGAAAGTGTTGTTCTTTATACAATCCAGATAGACTTAGGTTTCTGGGAAATAAAATTTTTATTAGAAGTAATTAATTATAATAGAAGCACTGGTAATTTTTAATGAAATTTAAATTTTAAAAAGTGTAAAACAATATTATTGTTAAGAAAAAGTTTATCTGTCAAGTTTCCCTTGAAAAAAGATAGACGTGGGATGAACATCTGGAAAGTGAAACTTCACCCTTGCACGTCCTTCCCGAGACGGGAGACGATACATTGACCGGTTTTTTTTTGGTAAAGATGGCATTGACCGGTTGACCCGGTTAATGTTCAATCGGATCTATTTCGAATTTTTCGTATAACAAATTCCATTTTAGAATTTAATCGTTATCGTTGAAGATTTAGCTTGCCGTATTATTTATCTCTTTGCCAAAAAAAAAAAAAATTTCGCTTGCGTTATCATTCACGTTTGTTCACCAAAATTCGAGTTACGCTGATAGTCTTCTTGCCTTTTTCGCTAAATTTTTTCTACTTGCATTTCTCTCTTTAATCTATAAGTTAACGTATCGTATTTTTCACCAGTATGAAATATTGAAATAGGTATTTATTCCATCGACCGACCAATCAACTCACGGACCAGTGCAAGGAATCATTTTCGAAAGGCAGCGTGACAATGTATCCGTAGCAGTATATTGAATTGATAAAAAAGGTTGAACTTTATTCTTGCTTTTCCAGGGTTGAAAACAAAAGGAATGAATCGGTGGAAACCCTCCAGATGTGGTGTCGTCGTCACCTGGTCAAAATTATTGACCATTCCTCCGTACGCGTAATCTAAACGGCCGGGTTTCTTGTGAGTCCAAGCCCACCTCACCGTATCATTTTCCTTTCGACCCGAAGTCCATACGAACGCGAAATTGTTGCACCAGGCCCATCAATACCGTACATGAGCAGATAAGATCGAACCCATCAACTGTTTCGGGTGCGTTTGATTTCATATTCCAATTCTGTTTTGACAGAAAAGTTGGTAAAGATTTATCAAATACGTAAATCTTTTTATTTTGAAAAAGTCAGCCAGAGATTTTTTTTTTGTTTGTTTACTATTTATCTATGTTCATTCCGGGAAGTTAAAACTTTCAGCTCTCCGTCGTGTTTTTACCACCTTACTTTCGACGAAAAAATCGAATCACATGCTCAACATCTATTTTTGCCCGAGGTTTCTTTTGTTCGTGTCGAAAGCCAATAACCTTGGTAATGATTGAAGGATCTGAACCATCTTGTCTCCTTGGAACCCAAAATCAGCTAAGCATTCGATCTTATTGGCAACATCAAGCATACTCAAAGGTACCCTGGGAAACTCCTCTGTAATCATGACCAGTGAGTGTTTCACTCTCGCCAGAACCTTCGAGATTGGTTGAGAATCTCGTACGTTGAGAAAGTGAAGGAGCAGGAGTAGGCGATAAGAGGTAAACCCGCTTGCCCTTTTCTCGGGAGGAGGCCAAGCTCAAGGGATTCAGCGAATATCGACCATGAAGGGGTTGGAATTGAGAAGTAGTTTTCTGTTAAATTTAAAATTATTATAATTATGTTGATAATTATATGTTATTTGTTATATATTGATAATTATTTAAGTACCATTTTGTTATAAAGGAAGATAAAAGGAAAAAAAGAAGAAGAAGAAGATGAAAAGATCTTCCTACTCCCAGGAAGAGGAAGAGATGCACCTTGCTGAAATTTATAGTACCATTTTATTGTCTGAGATATGCTCTCGCACCATAATTAAGCGTTCTCTTTCACACGTGTTTTATATTGTAACATTGAATTTGTGTATGTGTATATCTTGGCATTTCCTTCGTGGGGAAAAAAAAGTAATAAAAATGATAAAGTAGATATTTGCTACAACGAGCATGAATATGATTTGCATGTGTCATTACTAACGGGTGAATTAAGATTTTCATCATAAAAGATATTTGTATATCTAGAATCGTAAGGTAACGAGATTCAATGTTTGTGTGCGATAAAAAACAATGAAAACAAATTTAACACTTTTTGCAAAAACGATATAAAATAATTTGATTAAGAGACTTATAAACCTTCGCACAAATGGTATACCTGAGAAGTGGAATCTGATGTATTATTTAAGAAAATTAGTATGGAGTAAATTGATATAATAAAATGATTGAATTTATTTATTTTTCATGATAAAGAAGGTAAAAGAAAAGGGAAATAAATTATTTATTTATATTTTTTGTAAATTTGTTCGTTGTTCTCCGGTTGCTGAAGTTATTTTAGAAAAAGTACCCAAACGTCGCCGAAGAGTCGAACCTACCGGCACCAACAATAAACAAAACGGAAGCAAAAATTCCAGCATGAAATTGAGTTTTTTACAACGGAAATTCCCCCATCCACACGGCAATACCCAAGGTGGAGAAAGTACGCTCCCCACCCACTACGAACGCCCAAAAAAACAGAAGAAACCACAGAAGTGGAGGCAAAAAGAAGAAGAAGAAGAGCAGACCTTCCCGTTCCCGCGTCACGCCCCTCCTCCAATCCCAACCCCAATCTTCCCTCCCGGAAGATCCAAGGTTCCCCTCTCCTATGGCGGTTGATTCCTCTTCTTCGTCTTCCTCGTCCTCTTCCTCCTCCGGCATCGAGGTTGAAGTCGTTATCGACTCCTCCTCCAAGTCCCGGGATGGCCCCATGCGCAACACCGAACACCAGGACGAAGTCCAGAGCCAACAGGAGGGGAAAAAGGACGACGACGTTGGACGCGGCGGCGGTGACGGAGATCGCGTATACAACGCCTACTCCGCTGCCGCCTTCGGCGATCTGGAGAAGTTGCGAGTGTACGTCGAAGAAGAAGGGCAGAGCGTCTCGAATCCGGACATAAACGGCTACTTTGCTCTACAGTGGGCGGCGCTTGGCAACTTCGCCGTCATCGCGCAGTATATTGTTGAGGTGTCTCCGATGTGGTTTACGTGCTGTTTATTATATATTGTTTTCTGGACGGTGTGGTTTCTTTTGTGTTAGGAGTGACCGTGTTGGTGTTGTTTTGTTTGGAATTGAAGCATGGAGGAGATGCGAATGCTGCCGACAACATGCAGCAGACGGCGCTGCACTGGGCGGCTGTCAAGGGGTCCGTGTCTGCTGCCGATGTGCTGTTGCAGAATGGAGCCAGGGTTGAGGCTGTCGACATTAACGGTTATAGGGTAATTTATTATCTTCAATTCTTCCCCCTTTACCTCCAGTGTTTGAATATTGTTGTTGCCTAATTGGACTATTTCCCTCATTCGTCAGGCAGCTCATGTTGCAGCTCAATATGGAAAAACGGCATTTTTAAATCACATTGCTGCTAGATATGATGCTGATATCGAAGCTCCGGACAGTGATGGGAGAACTCCTCTACATTGGTACGTTGATACCGCCTAATACTTTTGTCTGTATTCTCAGCGTTTTAAAAACTGGGTTTTAAGATACCACTGGGTCGGTTAGTGGCAGTCTTTTTCTTCAAAACTTCAAACTTCAACAAGAGCACTCAAAGCTTTTTTATTATCTGCCAATCTGCTATGTTAGGGAAATTCCTTTTCACTTTGATATGCTTACTCATTTTAACTGAATGGAATTTCAACAAGATCACTGAATGCTCTTTTTCCAGTATCTGCCATCTGGTTTGCCAAGGAAATTCTTTTTCACTTCTATAAGGGATAAGTTTAAAAAAAATTAATAGGAATAGAGTAGGATTTGCACTAATTGAAGATAAAATAAGAGAAAATCAGCTTTAGGTGGTTTGGTTATATCCTTAAGAGACCAAAAAATGTACCATTTAGGAGAAGGGAATTAATTTACGTAAAAGAAATCAAAAAGAAGTAGAGGTAGATTTAAAACTACTTGGTCAGAAATTATACGAAAAAATATAAATTTATATAATTTAACTAAATAATACTTAGAAGAAGGAGATTCACATGGCCGACCTCATGTAGTACGATTACAACTTGAATTATGATTGTTGTTGTTGAAATGTATACATTTAATTCAAAACAAATTAGTTAAAACTAGAGAGCTCTTTTATTACATATTTTGTTTCAAGTTCCATCCCATTTTAATGTGAGACTATTTTAACATTCTCCCTTGTGGCTTTTTTTATGGTCATACAAGTGCTCTTATTTTTGGATTGGGTAGATGCGAAGGAATTTGCACCTAAAAAACCATGTTAAAATGTGGATATCCAACTTAAAATCAATTGGTTATGAGTGGAGAGGTTTGTTTTTATGGTAATGTGTGTTTTATTTTAAACTAGTCTATGTAAGCTGTTATTCCAACAAATTCAATATTCTCATTCATTTTAAACTGAATGCAAGACATAGTCTCCATTGCCATCTGTCACTTATTGGGCACCATCAAACCAAAACACATTGTTTTGGCACTTTTACATTGCATCAATTGCTAATATTATTCTTTTCCGTAATTTGTAAGTTGAACTGTAATGGTTTTCAGCATGCGATGTAGCCATCCAATGTGCAGTATGTGATGCAGGGCAGCTTATAAAGGATATGCAGATAGTGTAAGATTGCTTTTGTTCAGGGGTGTCAACCAAGTGAGGCAAGATAAAGATGGTGAGATACTCTATTGTCGCATTTTCTCTGTGCATTTTCGCACTTATTATATTTTCTCACACAAGTTTCTTTTTATGAAAATTTAGTTGGTTGTAGTGATTAGAAAATTATCCTATATTCAGTTGGACAATGATTTCTGGAATAATGACAGGGAATTTTGCATGAAATTAAAAGGATTTTTTGGTTTGAGTTAGAAAAAAGTAATCATATCATATAATATTGTTTGTTTTGACTAAGAGAGATGAATCCATTACACTATTTGACATTGGTCAGTCATTTTAACACCTTACTCATTCCTAGACATCACCATGCCTGCAACAAAAACACATGTTATTGTTGGAGTGACAAAAAAAATCATCATTAGCTTTAGAGACTGTAATGTCAATTATAAAAATTGTTTTTGCTAAATTCTCACATTCTTTATTTGAGGGTACCAGTTTTGTGAATTGTTTTCCGTACTTTCAGTGTTTACAAGATATGTAAGCTCAATTCAGCCCTTACCTATATGGAAAATTACTCTTTGTGTCCGAGTCATGTCTTCTTAGTCCTTGCTCTGTATAGTTTGACATCATTGTCCTTTTGAAGAAACAATTATCATAAAGTTTTAATTGGAGAGATAAATTCCATCAAGTTGCTTCCAAAGAACTTGAGTCCAATACTTTCGGAGGCATGCTCTTCCCAAAAAAAACTGTTGGAGGCATGGAGTTGAGTGCACCCTATATTGTCATAGACTTTGGAGTAGGTTAGTTATTTCCCGAGAGTTTTGACTAGTGTCCATGGGTGGTGGGTGTGGTAAGATAATGATATCAATGATAGTTTTTGCAAATTTATCTGTGGCATATTACTAATTTGACCATTTCAAGTGGTATATATGTGAAACTCTCTAATTCATGGAAAAAAAAGCCATATAATCCATGAAGAAAAATGGCCATGCAGGAGAAATGAGAATACCTGTTATGTTGAGAGGAAAGAGTAATGTGCATATAAAATTTAATGAAAACCAAAGTAGAATTCAGACACTTTGGATCATCCATGTGGGATTGATGGCATTTTCCCAAGCCAATGGATTTGTTTATAGACCTTTTATTTTGTTATTTATAGAATATAAGCATTTTCACAGATGTTACAATTTGACTTCCAACTCCATCCTTTTCAAATTTCGTTGATATTGCAAAACTTACAAACTAAGGGACCTAATGGTCTGAAAGTCTGAAAAAATAGGCATAGGGTGGACTATTTTGCTGGACACACTTTCTGGATAATTCTCATGACTAATTAATGGTGGAAGATCTCAGGTCATGGAAACAAGCAATGTGTGATCATATTCTATGATGGAATTTTTATGAGATGCCTTAGCCCTTTCGTTTTCCTGATTATCATGGGTGCTGTCTTGAAGAGTATGCATATTGTCATTAACATTTCAGATAATTTGCCAAAGCATCAAAGTGAATTTTTTTTTTTGATTCTCATGCAAATAGGCTGCACACCCTTGCACTGGGCTGCATCAAATGGCAATGTGGAGGCATGTACTATACTGGTCCATGCAGGAACCAAGGAAGAGCTATTGGTCAAAGACAAATCAGGGTTCACTCCTTCTCAGCTGGCTTCACATAAGAGGCAACATCATGTTGCTCTTATTCTTGTAAGTGCTTGTTAAGAAGGTACAAGACTTTGATTTAGTAGTTTTATTGTCTAGGGAGAGTGTGCATTGTCATTTGGCAATATGTTATTTCAGTTATGGTCATTATGACATCAAGGTGCCAAGGCAGTGACTAGAGGCACCTAGATGAAGCTTAGAAAGTCATGCCAAATTAAAATACAATTTTTTCAAATGTATTTTAGATATTTTAATATATTTATAAATATATTAATCCATTAATAACTTGTTATCTAATTTTCTAAAATTAAAAATAATGTTCCTTTCTTGTCTCAATGATTGTTGTACTTGCAACCTGGCTTGAGACAACTCCTAGTACATGTTCATTGTTGACCATGACTCCACCACTCACCACCACCTCCTATTGCCTTAATGCTTTGTCATTGCCACATCACCATCAATAGATGAAAAGGTGGAAGTTCAAAGAAAAAAAGAAAAAAAAGACAAAAAGGTGTTTATTACTTCACCATCAATTTCCAACCAATCACTTATATTCTTCTTGTGTGTCTCGATGTTGTAGTAATGTTAGCTCCATCAAAGATGCATATTCTCTACGAGATATGAGATTTGTAGAATACCTTAAGTTAACAAACCACACCTTTATTTGATGATTGATGGTGTTTGTATTGTAGAAGTATATGTACAAGTCTTCTTAGTATGTGCAAGTGTACACATGTTGACTGAGTTTAATGATGTCAACAATGTATTAATGTTACACCTATTTTAGTGTGCTCAACTAGAGTTTGACCATTTTCTTGCACAATATTGCTATTACTTCTAGTTATATTTGTTTGTCATGTATCTCATTGTTTTATTTTTCCCTAGTTTGCTTCTGTATGAGTCTATTGTAAGTTAGATGTTTTAACTTGACAGGTAGTGTTAGAGAATATTTTTGTATTAGGTGTGTGTGAGTTTAGTTTCACATTGTTTAAAATGTATTGGTCTTCCTTGTATAGCCTTTATAAATAAAGACCTTATGTTATTGAATCAATGTAACTTCTACATCATTTCTTGTGTTTCCAACAATAGATTTATTGGTCTTCAATGTAGTCAATGCTTGCTCTGTGCTGAAGAGAGAGGACTGCACAGATGGCATGAGGTTCATGTTGCTGGTGCCTGTAGCTTTTAGATGAAGGTGATGAACGCATGAGAGCTGAGATTGTCTGTCTCCCCTGCAACCTGCCACTGCCCCATTAAGGCCTGATTCTTCTGCTGCCATTGTCCCTTTTGTAGCTTCCCACCACCACCATCAATCTCTGACCCTCTCAATGTCCTACCACCACATTTTGTTTCTTTCACTCCTGTTCTCACCTCTTTGTTAGGAAAGCATCGATGTGCTTCCTTTGGGTGTCTACAATAGATATTTGACATAGAGGGAGTGTTATGCCTATGAATAGAAAAAAGAGAACATAAAGGAATGGAGATGCAAGAAGAAAAAATATATAAATAAATGATGTATGGATGAAAAGGGAAAAATAAAAATAAAAATATGGAAAGACGTGTGGTGGTGGAAGAAATTTAAAAAGTCAATTTTTCACAAAGAAGAAAAAAAGTAAGATGACAGAAAAATTAAAATGTGTGTGTTCTTAAGAACATATTTATGTGCGCAAGTATTAATGTGTTTGCGCACTAAGAAAGCATTAATGTGTTTTCAACTTAAAAGCTTTGTTGTGCAGGTGTGGAATATTTGTTGTAGTTTGTTTAATTATGTTCATCCTTGTTTATTGTGGAGTTTAACTGTTTAACTTCTGTTTTTGTGTGCGATCAATGTAATTGACCATTGTTTGTGTCAGTTAACATGGCTGATTTTTCTTTGTGTTTCTTGTTACTGTATATGCTTTGTTGCTATTTCAGCTACAATAGCATCTACAATTTTTGCATGTCTCATGCCTACCGGAAAGGTTTACTTCCACTTTTAGTTATATTTTTAGTTGTATTTGTGTCTATTGTAAATTGGATGCTCTAATTTCAGAGGAAGTGTTAAAGTTATGCATTAACAATGGGTAAGTCCCACATTTCCATCTAGTAATGGTGAATATGATTACAACCTCTCACCTTTATTTGTTTTCATAGAATCAAGTATCTTTTAGATAATAATGAAATGCCAAAACAAATATTCTGGAAATCATAGAAAGCCCCACAAGATGTGAAGCAGTCTATTTATTAAATGCATTTTGTTTATAATATTTTAATGAAATTTTGTTTGATGATTATTACATGCTCATGCTGTCATGCATACACTAATGTTTTCAGTGGTTGTAAATACATTTAAGCCATCAATATTATTTTCGATACCCATAGGTTTTCTTTGATGATATCATTACCATAGTTTGAACTGTGTAATATGGATTATTAATTGAAATTTGAAGTCCTCATGTGAGACAGAAATAAAATCTGTTGTTCTGAATTCTTGTCTCTTTTAGCTCCATCCCTCTAGAGTAACGTAGGACATATCTAATTTGAAATGTCAATGCTTACCACAACTTATTTTGAAAATTACAGCAATAAATGTCAGACACGTATATGGTGATGAACAACTTTCACTTGGAAAGGGCTTTCTTCAGAAACCTTATATAATTGAATTGGTTGATTGGCGTTTTGCATTTGATCTAGTGCATAAATAGTTCGTTGTTGTCTGCAAGGAATGCACTCTGTTAATGATATTATCTGTTGAACTTTCAGTATTTTATGCTTACTTGAACCCTACCTTTCTTAGTCAAATGCAGCAAAGGTGCATGGTAACCAATGGCAAGAGAAGATTTTTGCTGGAAGGATCAAGAAGATTGGATATGCACCAATTCTTTCATTTGTGATAGTTAGCTTTTCCGTTGTTTTCATCAACTCTATTCTTGTAGGTGGGTATTCTTATAATTGGAAATTTTTAATAATTTAACAGACTTTTTTTAATTATTTGGCTAACAAAATGTCAAATATATTTAATGTTTTAGCACCTAGTTTTCCAAAGATCACTGCTATTGTTGGACTCTGGGGATGGACTGCTATTTGTCTTGCATTTGGTTCTTTGTTGATGCTATATAGATGTAGCAGGTTAGTATGTTTAGTTTGCGACATGTACTTCTGAAATTAAACTTCTATCAGAAACTGTAGTGTTCGTGCGGCATTTATTAATTTAGAAGTACTTGAGGTAAAAGAAAGTTACCAAAGGAAAATATCAATATTCCCATGTCCATACAGCATACCCGCAGACATGCAAGATGTTGCATAAAAAAACTGGTAGACAGGAAGAACAGATTTCTTAGAAAAAAAGAGATTTTTTGGCTTACACAATCACTCTAAAATTTACAGAATAGATATGCAGGATGTGACATTTTTTGATCTTTTAGTTTCAAGCCATAAGTATTTGTGCTCCAACGCATGGAATCATTCTCTCATGTCCAAAATAGGTAGAGTTTTGATCAACGGGCAATGGTGATACCAGGAATTCAAAACAAAGGGGGCTAAAGTATAACTAAAAGTCACAAAATACAAACCGATCATGTTCTCACCTATTGAGTGTTGAAAACAAAGGCAGTTTATAATATATCAACAGTCTACATATTTAAGCAATAGATGAGGGGAGGGGGGACACAGGAACAATCAAGAAAGAGTGGACCAAGATCAAATGGTGTAACCTTGCAGGGTACTAAGGCAGCCACACAATTTTTTTTTTTCAATTGGAATATTTGGAATGACATATTGGCATGAGTGTTAGTTTTCAGATTTTCACTTGGAATGATACAAGCATTATAAAGAAGATGCAAACTCAAAAGATATTCTCTACTTGGTCATGACATATTGGCATGTTTGCAACCAAAATAAACCTGACATTACCATAGCACTAGCTGAAGATCCCATCTAAGAGCCCTAGCTTATTTAGATGAGAGCTCTAAAGATATTCTCTACTTGGTCACCAAGATGGATATGTGATCTATTTGTAAGGTAGATTTACCATTATAACCTCATCAATAATTCTACTTCATATCTGACCATTGATTTTTATCCAATGGCCTTGATTGCACCTCCTCTTTTATAAAACACCCCCTCCTTGCATGGAGAAAGGGGTTCCCACCATTCCAACGTTCTTGCCATGAACTTGCATATTTTCTCGTAGCTCTTATCAGCATCTAGAGCTCATTCGTGACCTCTCAACTACAGCAAGCACCAACACCACTCTTACACATCAATCCACTGTTATAGCACTAAGAAACACCAAGGACAAAAGGTTTTGGGAAGATGGAGGCAAAGGAGATAAGTGATCTTTGACCTATGGTAGGTGAGACTGGTATGACTTTGAGAAGCAAACAATCCCCCCTTACCACACCAGTGGTTGACGATCATGGGGAATGAGGAATAGAAGGTTGGAGAGAATGAGGGAGGGCTGAAGAGGGAGGTGGAGGTGAAAAGCTTAAGCATCATTTGAAGACTGATCATCCAAGAAAGCAGAAGAAGATATCTGGTCTAAGGTGGAAAGATGAGCTTCCTAAAGGTATTACAGATTCAATTTTTACATACACATAATTGGGTAATTATATACTGAAATGTGCGTATACATGTGTACATTGATGGGATATTACTGAAAGGTATGTAACATATTTTACTGAAACACACACATTAGTATTATTACACTTTGTATTCTGATAATATCTTAGGATTATTTACATATCTCAATGTTATTTAGAAAGTAATAGAACTAAAAATATAGATAATTGCTATCGGATATTTATAAATATATGAAATATATGCATACAAAATTTTAAAAATGAATATTTAATTGGGGCCTAGGTGTCTTGTCCTACAGTCTCCTTAGAAAGTATGGTATTTTTCACTTAGGGTATTCGATGAAAATCAGGTGTTCTTTAATCACTTATGAGAAATGCCAATTTGTTGAATGGTTGAGCTAGTATCTATCAGATGCACATCAACTAATAATGTGAATCGTGCATACAAGAATATTTCTTTTTTTAATCTTCACAAATGTACTTTCCTTCCAATTTCTCATGCTATATATTTCCATTCTAAATGTCCATATGATTATGGGATAATTTCTTCTTTCTTTAATGGATATTAGCACATTTATCAAAGTTCTCACAAAAATGAGTTATTGCTTAAATTAAAGTGGAGCATGTATATGGCTAGTTAATGCAAATGTGCAGCCATATATGCATCTGTTTCTCATGTTTTCAATTCTTCTGTACACATGGTTTTGATATTATTCCTTCTTTCTTTAATATATTATCATGATTACCAAAGTTCTCATTGATGTTTTCAATTCTTGATTTAAGAAGGGCACATATATAACTACTAAATGCAATTATGCAGCAGTATATGCTTTTGTTTCTATAAATGATGAGGGCCACTGATCATCTTTTTTCTCATTGTTGCTTGCTAGTAGATAATGAAGATTGTTTCAACATGGCACATGTAGATAAATTATCTTGGTTAGCTATAAATGAGTGGTGTTTGTTTTATGACCTTACTAGATTTCAGTTTTCTGTTGCAGTAAAGATCCAGGTTTTGTCAAATTACCATCTGGGCATGATTCAAAAGATCAAGATGTAGAAGTAAGGAAATTGGTTGTTCATAGCTGTTATGTTCCTGCCTTTATGCTTCTCTTGTCTTGATTTGTCTTCACACGTTTGTTATTGCCTAGCTGTCGGTTTACTGTAGTTTGTTAATCAGATAATTGATAATAATTTGTTTCTAAAATAAACTAGAGTCCAAAAGTGAAACAAAAACACAGTAATAATTTGTTTGAACCATGGATGGTTTCTTTGTTGCTCTTAATTACCTCAAGTATAGATTGTGTCAAGGATTTAGGTGAGCTCCTCAAACTTGATCCAAGGAAAGCTTTTAACATCATCAATTGGTATTATGTTGAGAAACTTTTGCATGATGTATGCTTTGACAGCTTGACTATCGTCTTGCTGGCTGGAAGGGTAGATTCCTTTCCCTTGGTTGATTAATTCCTCACTCCAGTCCTTGCCAGCTTTCCCATTTACTATTTCTCTATTTTTTATGTTCACTTAGAAATGGATCTTGTGTTGTTTCTCCTAGAGTGGCTTTGGCAGCCCTTTTGATCATTGGGGTATGCATTTTCTTATTCCATTTCCCTTTGAAAATCTTGACATCTGCATCCCAGAAAGCTTGCAAAGAAGTATCCCTACCTGACAGCTGCTAGTTTCCTTAGATGCACCATTTTCCAGAATATCGTTGCAGCTGGACAATGCAAAAATAGATGTCGAATGTTTCTCATGAATTGGCACATATACACATGTTAAGTTAAGTTGGGTGATGGTGACCATTTGCTTCTGTTAAGTGAGAAAATATGAAAAACATTAATATTACTCCTAAGAGATTATCCCTGTAAATAGAGGTTATACTTGTATCATGGAATAAAATACACAACTTTTAATATGAGACCACTATCCTAATATTGTAGTTATGGAATCATATGATGATCCATTTATTATATTATTTACTTTAATGCTCCTTAAGTTGCGGTCTAAGGTGCACGCAGACTCAAACATGACTAAAACAAAAAAGTAAAATAATTGAAGTGGAAGTTGATAATTATGGTAAACACTAAGTAGGCAGGAAAAGTGATGGTTGTTGTAGCTGTAATAACAGTAATAGGTAGACAACAACATGCAAGCATGAACGATTGCCAATTACATTGATTGTAGGCATGAACGGAAGACAATTACATTGAATTCACAATAAGCAAATATGAAACAATAATAATAACCTATGCCATAATCTCACTATGTAGTGTCAATTATATGAATTCTTTTCTTCCACAATAAGCAAACATGAACATTAGTTAATTTGATTCAATCAGCACTTCTTTGTTTGACTAGGTAATGTTTGGTTATAATTTTGAGTCTTGAATTTTCCAAAATCAAGATTCTATGTAGATTTCAAGGTAGAGAAAATCATAGGATTTTCAAGTATTGTAGCACCTTGAGCGAAAGTCCCATTTGGACTCAATGAGGAGCTCAACTTTGGGAATATGAGATGCTTTATTTTGTCATAAAGACCTTGGGAATCATAGAGAATCAAACTTTTCACAAATTCCCTGATTATACAAAAATGAACTAGAAATCACTATTGAGAATCAAACAGATTTAACTTAAAATGTGTCATGTCAGACCCTTTAGGTTTGATTTTGTGTAGAATCTGAAAATCAGAAAATTGAATGCACTAAAATCATATCTGAATACTACCTTACACTCACAATATGAGTCAGACGAATATTTGGCTGGTCCAAACATGGATACTGACAAACATAAATATAAGTGCTTGTAAACACAATGTGGCTGTACGATATTTGAAGTTTTTTTTCTTTTTTCCTATCGTCTTTCTTTTTAACAGCCAAGATTTTTGTTCTCTTCTTGTTCACATCTCTCATTTTTTCAGTTTTCTTTTACCTCTTTTTTATCAAACTAAAATCCAGAAACAATACATCTTCCTCCTTACTTTTAAGTGTCAAGGATTGTTTTACATCCTTTGAACTTTTAGGGTCCTTTCATTTTACTGCAATTTCAGTAATAATTTTGGATTGGAATCCAAAATTAACAAACAAAAGAAACACAAAAACTTACATCTATCACCTTTCTCTTCCCCCTTGCTCCAACATTGAATGGAACCCTAAAACTCAGCTATAACATGGTGACACTATTGGGTAGCTTAACAACAACATGGAGGTGGAAGACTACTATCTAGTGGTGGGTACAGGCTGGATCTGTGTGGTACCAATGGGTGTTGCTGGCCTATCTACCTGCTTTGATTACTACTGGTGGGCCTGGATGGGAACTGCAAGTGGGATAAGAGGTAGGACCTGAGACGGTTGACGAAGCATGGGTGGAGGATAAAGCAATGGGCTGGTGGAAGGGAGGTGGGTGAACAATGACTAGGGTTTCCCTCCTCTCCCTTTATTTTTGTTTAATTTTTCTACTTTTTTCCTTTTAAAAACTGGACTTTGATACAATGTTAAGAAAAAAAAAAGGGAGAGATTATTACTCATAGGGGATAATCCTTTATAAATATTGATTATATTGGGATAAAGATGCACAATTTCAATGTTGGATTATTATCCTAATTCTCTAATCAAGGTTTTATATAAAGATTCATTTGTTGCATCATTTACTCAAACATAGTCATATCACACCAATTTTATTAAATTTAGCAGGAGTACAAGGATGCTACACACAACAAACCCTAAGGTAACTAAATATGTCAGATTGCCTCCTCAGATTGCCTCCTGTAATCATATGATGCAGTATAGGTACAAGTACAAAATACGTACCCATACATATTTTGTTGGCAACTGTTTTTTTGTATCAATCAATTGTTGAATAATCTCCTAGACTGAACTTGATTTTGCTCTTGAAAAAGGATTCCAAAGTCCTGATCTGATTCCATCCAACAAGACCAAAGAAGCAGACTGGTAGCTTTAGCCAAGCAGAATTTGTGGCTACTAACCTTTATCCAAAGAGCCTTATCGTCCAAGTGAACAGTTTGGTGATCGAAGTTGCCACTTCAAAGCCATCTTCTAAACTTCTGCTCTAGGACCTGAATGATTCCAACTATAAGGGAGAATATCGACGTACAGAAAATGGAGAGGCTTTCCAAGACACTCTTCGGGAGCACAAGACAACCCCCAAAACTTTAATATCTTCCTTTCTATGCAGCAAGTTTACCATCAATTTTGACAACCTAGTTGTGCCAATCAGATTTGAGAATCCTCTTAATGAATAAGGGGAGTACCAGGTTCCTTGGAACTGAAGTCTCTGTCTTGCAGCTCAATGTTTGGGCCATCCTAGCTAGTGTGCCACCTCCAACATTAACCCCATAACAGATCTCTTGACAAAGTTAATTTTTAACACTATAAGCATCTCAAAAACCCTAATAAAAGTTTCAGATTGGAAAGATGTGTAGAGTTTGATCCTACAAAGAATGTAGTATCATCCTCATATTGTAAGATTGCAATCATAAGCTCCTTTCCTCTCACCCACCAACCCTCCAGCCAACCCACTGCCCTTGCTTTATTAGAAATTCTTTATATTTAATGTTAACAAATTGTTACCTTTATAAAGAAGAATAAAAACTTATTATAATGGTAGAATTAATGATAATGTAACACCTTTAAATAAAAATGATTTTCAAATTTGTAATTGTTTTATTAAATTTTTAAAATCATTTTATAATGCAACCAAATATTTATGAATTTATCTGGAATATATTATTCCACATTTATTTATGTAATTCATCATTTATATAATATTGCAAAGGTTTTTAATAATTATAGTAATTATCCATTTTTTACACCAATAATCGAAAAAATGAAAGCGAAATTTTTAAAGTATTAGATTAATATACCTCTTTTATATAAATTAACTATTTGTTTAGATCCTAGGATTAAATTAAAAGTTATTAGAAGAATATTAAATGTGATAGAAAATTACTTAAATATAGAATTTAATCAAACTATTGAAAATATAGAAGAAGATTTAAATAACATATTTGATTTATATGCAATAAAATATGAAACACAACATTCACAATATTTAACAACTATCATCATCATATGATTTAAGTTTATTTGTTAATGTTTATAATGAAACTTATACATAACAAATAAGCAAGAATTAATTAATTTTAATAATACTAATAATATTTATTTAGTTAAGAAACACCCAAATTTTATAGAATTTAATATACTTGAATGGTGAATATTTTATAGATATGTATATCCTACTTTATTTTTAACGACTACAGATTTACTAATAATTTTAATTTCTTTTGTAACAAATAAACAAACATTTTCTATTAGTGGAAATATTTTAGATGATAGAAAAGTCTAAGTTAAAAAATGATATTTTGGAATGTTTAATATACGTTAAAGATTGAGAGTTTGCTTGATTTCATTCTCAACAAAAGAGATTTATAAAAGAATTTGACAAATTGTTTATTTTGAATGTAAATTAAATGTAAAAATATTTGATGTATTTGAAAAAATATGTACAAATGATAATGTATTATTAATTTCATTTCATTAAATAAAATAATTTATTTTAACTTTGTAAGTTTGTGTTTTAATGTTTGAATGTTTTTCTTTTCTATAGTTGAATGTTTAAAATAATTTATCTAAAAATCTATGTAAAAAAAAATTAAAAAAAATAAATGTCCAGAATAACTTATTCAATTAAAAAATGGAAAAAATGTTGACCCAATGTTTATTAAAAAATAATTTTTAAAAAAATTAAAAAAAAATTGTTTGTGATCACTGAATAAAATGTCCCACAGGCCTGCAAGTTGACCCACAGGTGGCCTGGGGCCAATTTTTGGATTTTTCATTTTTGCCTATACGGGCTCAACTTCTGTGGGCTAGGTTGGTTCGGTTCATTGACATGTTTACTTTGATGAGTTTGGAGAAATTACTTATTTAAACAATTAAAGTAATTTATTTTAACAAAATTAAATTCAGGACGCATCAGAGTCTAAATGTTGATTCTGATTTTGTATGCAATGTTCAAAGATTAGCTTTGATAATTGTTGAAAATAAGGGAGATATTGGTAGAAAGTCATTGGAGAGCCACTAGAGGTTGTTGAAATCCGTTGTAAAGTCATCATAATCTATTTTAAGTTTGCTAAAGAAGATGGTGGAGAAGTGAATTCAGGTGTTGCAGTTACTTGGAAAGGGTTAGAGAGGTTAAGATTGTTCCAGATGTGCTTTTATGTTGGAGTCTTGATGATCAGAATGAGCTAGGGAGGTCACCAGACTTTTCAAGTGGTGGTGGTGGTTGGATTCTGCCACTTAGGTCATTGGGAGTTCACTAGTGAAGCTTGAAATTCAGTGAATGAAGGAGCTTTCAAGGGTGAAAGTAGAGGGGTTTATGTCTTGGAAGCTTGAAAGTCTGAATAGTACTGAAATGATACTTCAAAATGAAGGGTTAAGGGGGGGTTATAGAAGTTCACCAATAGAAATGACAAGGGCTTTCAGTTGACTACCTTTGAAAAGTCTGGCAAGTGTGTAAGCAACCGTATCAAGGATGAAATGGCTGGAAGGAGGGACTGGTTAGTCAAAAGGTTGAAAAATGTGGGTTAGAGGCTGAAAAAGCCGATTGACGATTGTCTGTCTCGCAAACAGGTGGTTGGACTATAGGCTGGTGAACTTTTGTAGGGGTGGTTGGGCACTGAATGAGGGTGCTGATGTGTGGAAAAGGATGATAGAGAGAAGATATGAGTGGCAAACTTTTGCAAGCAGAGGACAAGCAGAGCAGTGATGGCTGGCGTTGGAGAAGACAGTGGTGTAGGTGGTCAGCAATAACAGCAATTGGTTGGTTGGGATTAAAAGATAAACATCTGATGGTGGAGAAAAGGGCATTGTGAGGACTATCAGATCAGAGATTAAAATGATCCAAAGGTAGAGATGAAATACAATCTGAGCCATTGGATGAAGATCAAAGGACTACTAAAAGAATAACTTAAGTCATTGAATCAGAGTCATATGATTTAAATGAAAGGTATGAAGGGTGAGGATTAAAACATTTTAAAGAAGGAGATTTGAACGTTAAATAAGGAATGGATGCTTGAGATTAAATGAGAATAAAAAGGGAATTTTAAAGGATTTTTTAAAGGGAAAAAGAAATTAATTAAGGTGATTTAGGGATTAATTTAGGCATTTTAATAGTTCGATTAAGAATTAAATTAAGTGTTTTATGGATTAATTAAGGATTAGATTAAGTTTTTTAAGGATTTAATTAAGTATTTTATTTGGTTAGGGATTAAATTATGTATTTTCAGATTAATTAATGATTGATTTAATTAAATATTAGTTGATTTAAGGATTGAGTCTTTTTAAGGATTTAAATAGGTATTTTAAGGATTTTATTAAGTATTTTTTTGGATTAATTGAATATTAATCGATTTAAGGATCAAGTGTTTTTAAGTATTTAAATGTTATAAGGATTTAAATAAGTATTTTAAGGATAAATTAATTATTTTATGAATTAGGTTTAAGGATTAAATTAAGTATTTTAAGGATTTAATTTGAGTATTTTAAGTATTTAATTAAAGAGAATGATTAAATCTTTTTATAAGGTAATTTTAGTGTTAGAAACGATTTAATTGAATTAATTAAGTATTTTATGTGGGAGCTAAAGAGTAGAAAAAGGGAGAGAACAGGACATACACAATGAGTGAGAAGAAATTTGGTATTCAACAACCTTGACTAATCATTAAGCTTAAAGTATTAACACGTACCACAAGCTGGAGGATCTTGTTGGTTAGGAATGACAACCTTTTCACTAAATCAAAGCCTGCTTGGAAGAGAATTGCTGATATGGCAAGGAGCTTTATCTTTCTTTGGGTTTACACTTTTGTATGTTGATTTGCTAGCCAATCTGGTTATGTATGTACCTGAATGTTCTTGTTTTTAATAATATGTACCTTACTTTGTCAAAAAAGTGGTCCAAAGCCATTGCAGGCCAAGCAAGCACTGTGTGTATCTGCCCATATAAAAAAAGTTACACATATAGGACTAAAAGATACAGAATATGAGTTAAGAGTATCATCAGTTGGAAATGCAGGGGTGAATTCCTGTTTATAATTTAATGTGTAGATGAACCCTCATTCTTATAGTCTAATTTTATTAGCTCTTAGTTGGATGTCATACATTAATAATTGTGATTGTCTTGTAGTTTACCAGACCATTCTTACGTCACTCTCGGTGTTTTTTCTTTTTTATCTCACTTCACAGGCTTCATTGTATCTTACAGAATAAGCTGTTCAATGTTGATCTGAGTGACTCATCAATATGGACGGGAAATTGGTCTCAGCTTTGTCCTACATGCAAGGTTTTCTTTTGCAATTTTGCTTTAATTGCTTCCTTGTTTATTGAATTACTTCAGATTTTTCGGTAATTTATTGAGTTCCTATTCTGAATGAAATTTTTTCACTTGATATTTTCTAGATAATCAGGCCTGTTCGTTCCAAACACTGTCCATCTTGTAACCGTTGTGTGGAGCAATTTGACCATCATTGCCCATGGGTTTCAAACTGTGTAGGGAAGGTGAGAGTGAAAACAGTGTATTTAGTAAGCTTCTTTCTACAGAATTATAATGAAAAGATCTGGAGCTGGCATGCATCAAGGATTCTAACACTTGAAATTGTCAAAATATCTCGATCTTTGAATGTTAAGTCTCATTTATGATTTATAACTTGTGTGATTTCTATCACTATAATCTCATCAGGGATGGGTCTGTTTAGTTTGTGGGATCATGTGTTGAAGGTCTAACTCTGTTATCTGTGTATCCTCTTCTCTGGATTGATTGATTGTCAGTCCAGTTTTTTTTTTTCTTTTTTCTTTTCTTTTGGGTGTATCTTATTCAATGTAATGGAAAATTTAGTTATGGATATAAATAAATGAAGTAAAATAATTTATGCAGTTGATCCTACATGGTGTTACATTGTTATTAAGGCAATGATTGTTGTTGAGATTCACCCTATCCTTTTCTTCAAAAAAAACTTATGTGAATCCATTTTTCATGTTAGCTTCTATTTTCTTGCGTCATTTCTGAATTCAGTGGTGCAATCTCATTTATTACCTGGAATTTCTTTGGCAGAAAAATAAATGGGATTTTTTCCTCCTCATTTGGTTGGGAACATTGACATCACTCATCAGTGCAGTGGTAACAATTCAAAGTATGTGCACCTGCAAGCAAACTTCCAGATTATATCTTCTACTAATATTTTAGAATGAATTTAATCATGAAACCTATACTGCAGGATTATGGACAGAACAAATGGAATTACATTCATCCAAATCATGGGTTCATCACCTGATAACAGAACATCGTGGTACTATATCCTTCTTGGTCATGGATACTTTCATCCTTTTGGGAGTTACAGCATTGACCATGATACAATCATCACAGGTAACGGCATGCTTATTGTGGTACCAAAGGCAAAAAATGATGGCCTTGGTAGCCTATTATTTTATTCCTGGCCGATATATACATATAGGTACATTACATAAGTAAAAACTAATATTTAAAGTTAGACACAAAAACCACTAATTGTCAATATCCAAAAGACGATAAATAAACTATTGAAGTTTGTTTTGAGGTTAAAAATCCGATTTTCATAAGATTTTGATGGATTTTCGCATTTTTTAACCAGATTTATAAATAATATAACCTGAAAATTTTCAGAAAAATTAGTTCGTTTTAATTAGAAGTTAATATAAATTTTATAAAATTGATACAGGATTTTAAAATGATTTTATGCTATTTACAGTAATTTAAAAAAATTATATGAAAATGTAACTTAAATTCTATTAAAATGTAACTTGGTTTAGCATAAAACGTAGTCTGATTTATTCTAAAACGTAACCTGGTTTATGATTTTTTCCATTTTTTCTGATTTTCTTTTAATTCTTTTTTAAGGATTTATAAATAACATGTAAGAGATCTTGCTTAAATTTACTAATATTACATAGATTTAACACAGTAGTTGTAAATATAAGGTCTTTTCTACATAGAACTTGTGGTACTTGTGATAGTGGTACTTGTATGGTGGTATTACTAATATAAGGTATTCAACGATAGTGCTAGAGCTTGTTAGAGGTGCCAGAGATCATTGAACATGTTTTTTTCCATTATTTATGATTTTCTTTCATTTCTCTTTTTAAAGGCTTTATAAATAAAATGCAATAGATCTTGCTTAAATTTACTAATATTACATAGATTTAACACAAATTGTAAATATAAGGTTTTTTCTACTTTTCTGATTTTGTTTGAAATTTTGAATTTTCGAGGATTTCTTAATGATATCAAATAGGTCTTTTCTAACTGTATTTATGTCATTACTGAATCACTGATATACAAAACATAAAAATTTTAAAATTCATTTTTATTTTCCTATTTCTTTTAGTTTTCATATTTTTAAGGATTTGTAAATGAAATCAATTAGGTGTTGCCTAAATCTACTTGTATTTTGTGTTTTACCTTTTTCTATTTTTTTCCTGATTTTCATTTTTCATTTATTTTTTCATATTCAACATAGCTGCATATATCTTGTCGCATATTAGTATTATTAAATTTAAGCATAATAAAGTTTAGTTTAACTTTGTTAGTGTTGTAACTCAAAAGTTTACAATGTCAAATTAATCTTAACACACAGTAAGAGTGAAAATGTTGATAAATATAATAGAAATGAAGATTTTGGATGGTTTCATGGATTCCTCATTGGCTACAATAGTTTAAAAACACAATGCCAAAATTGTGGAAAGAAAATAGAGAGTAGATGTCTTTCAAGGCTAAAAACAACACCATACTGATTCAATAATGTTACCAAGTGCCCATCATGTCTTAGACTCCTAGTGTTGTCCAGTGTCTAATGAGAGAATTATTGAAGGACACAAAAGTTGAAAGTGGGAAGACCGTGAGATGAGAGATTCGAAAGTCATTGAGGGATGGAAACAGTGACAAATGTTAGGAAGATATCAATAGTGTCAAGTCAAAGTTCATGTTCTATGATACCATTTTAGCAAAATGGTTTATGTGTAACAAAGGAAAGAAACCATGTAAAAGCACCAACCAGTCTTGAGGTAATGTGCTCTAAACGAAATGACCTACATTGGTGATCTAAAGAGACAATGGTAGATGTATTAGATAACTATTATGTGTGATAGATGGATCAGTGCCACAAGAAAATAAATCATGAATTTGATGCTATATTGTGATAGTTATGTTATTTTCTTGGAGTCCATCATTGCATCATGCGAAGTTATTTTATTTCTTGGACACCATGTGTTATAACATTATATTGATTTAAATTTGAACTTTAAAAGACTGAGATGATAGAAAAGACAGTTATAGTTTCTACACTTGTTAGCTCAAGGGAAATAGGTTACCATCACATTGTGTTCTAAGAAATGACTGCTATGAGGAGATGACCATAGTGCGAAACATAGAAGAGATGGTATCACACAAGGGAGATGAGAGGGCTACTTAATGCTAAAAGAGAGAGGGCTATTTAAAACAATGGTATTACTTGACAAGGAGAAGGTTAGCAATGAGGAGAGGTATACTTGTTTGAGAAGAGGAATGAGAAATTAGAAGAAAAATGTCGAGAACCAAACCAAGCCATTAACGTTAATAAACACAATTTCACTACTAAAATGCACAATTTAGACTCCTATTTTTATCCACATTCATAACATACTCATTCATAGTTTTGATAAAAGAGACATTTTCCATCTGTTACAATTCCATTCACTCAATAAACAAGGAAAGAACGTAATGTCCCAAACTAATTGGACTCGTGTGCTACATAGTACTACAACAAAATGTGACTTTATCATTGGCAAAAGATGGTATATGAGCAGAACAGTACTGGTAATAAAAGTGAAAATCTGTGGCCATTCTATTTCATTAGCTAAAGCTGATTATTTAGCTTTTAGTTTCTAAATTTCGATATTAAGTTTTATTTTTTTCCATGAAAAATAATGAATGTTTGAAATCATCAAATTGAGCCCAATGTCTAAAATTATACCATGTATCATATATTTTAAAATTTATGTATATTTAATCTACATATCAACTTTGGTTCTGATTCAATTACTCGTACATAGAATGGAGAACTAAATTGTATTTAACGATTGCTAAAATCAAATCAAAGCAATAAATTCTTCAAAACTAAACCAAGCCATCAAAATCAGTTTGGATTATTAGTTAAGCAGTTACAGTGATTGTTGGTGCACCCCTATAATATATGATAATCCATGAAGTATGTGTGAAGCATTTGATTCAATATTGTTAGAATATCTCATATTGGTTATTATAGATATCGAACTTGAATCAATATATAATGAGCCTCTTCACTTATTAAAAATTATTTTTGATTGAAATTTCAACAGGATATCGGAATAAATTTACTCACATCCACACGTAAGATATTTTTAGTATAAGATAACTCATAAAGAAGAGAAAGTATTAGAATAATCTTATATCGATTATTATAGAGATTGAACTTGAACTAATATATAATGAATCTCTTTACTAATTACTAATTAATTTTGAAATGGAATTTCAATAATTATAAATGATATTAATAAAAAAATATCGTACAGGAAGTTGTGAATAACTGCTGATTTCTGAAGCTAGTCAATTCGTAGAGAAAATTTAAGTGTGGTGTGAAATTTATAAAACCTTAAGTTTCCTGAATCAAGGGAAAGCTTTCATTTTAATCATCTTTAGTTTCATTTGTACAAAATATTGAACCATAACAGGTAGAATTTGGCTTGCAGTCCCTTTTACATTTCAATGCAGTCTTTTAGCTTTACTGAAATGAAATTTACTTTTTTAAAATAATTTTTTGAATTCGACACATGCAGATAGCACGGAACATCACCACAAATGAGGCAGCAAATGCTTCTCGATATGCATATCTTCAAGGTAATGGGGGAAGGTTTAGGAATCCTTACGACCATGGATACCGAAGGAATTGTATGTTTTTTCTTATCCATGGTTACAACAATGATGATGAAGTTGTTCGGCCTTCCGGGCTTGTTAAGTAATGTAAATTCAATTCTTCGGCCACACTCAACTTGGATGACTTACCAATTAATTATTAGAAGTGTTGCCTTCTGCAAACAAGGTTGACTTACTCGGGAATTCTGATGTCATCTAGGGCCTGAGTATTTGTGACCACTATTTTCCTATTTTTAGTTATGCAATTTATTGTATAATTTTTTTATCGTGGAAAGTGCACCTCAAGGCACAATGTACAGACAGGTAGCTGACTTATATTTTTATGAGAAGATTTCAGAAGGGATGGGGCATTGAGAGATGCAGGTCGGTACAATTTAGGTTTAACGTTTCCAAAGTATATTATGACATTATGTATAATACCATCAATGATATTTGTGCTTTAGGGAGTCACCTTGTTGGTGGATGATGCTATGTCGATGTTTAATTCTTCTGGTATCACCATGTCATCTTATTTGGTAGTCGAGGACACTATTTCAATGCTTTATTGGCATCCAGCGATGCCTTGTCATGATTGACTGGTGAGCTTATGTCATAATGGTACTTTGCTGGTTGATTAGCGCACAGAGCTCCGTTCATGATCTCATAGAATGATCGACTATATTGATAATTTTTAAAAAAATATTATCACCGGAAAATGTCAATTAATTCAATGTATAACTCAATAGGGAGGTGGTACACCAACTCTTATTAAAGTTCGTATTCTAGTACACGCAAATCTCACACGTTATAATTGTTTTTGGATCTGCATGCTTAAGAGTTCAGAACTTAATTGACCCACATGTGGGTTACGAAGATTTCATTAAAATCTGTCAATATTCACGAGGATTAAAAGTGGGAAAAGTTTAAGGTCGATTTTTAATATCTTCGTATTTGAATGCTTGCACACAGACATCTTTTTCTGGTATGTTTGGAATCCGAATGTAAGGTCTTTATTTAATTCAAATCAACATGAAAATTATTCCATAAATTTAAATTTAAGTAAAATCATTTTCATTATAAAAAAAATTTAATTTATATCATGACAATATATAGAAGGCAGGTCCCGTTGCCATGGGGCCTCGGCGGCTCGACCATATTCCTTTTTTTGACCGTGATTTCGTAAATACAGAATCTGCACCACAACCGTTCCTTCCGAAAAATAAACGGCCAGGATCATCTTTGCCAAAACCCGGTATCCCGCGAACCCCACACGAATCCACACCTCACTGGAACTAATCGTTTTCTGACACGTCATCCTTCTCATCCCCCTTATTGGCTCAAATGCTCCACGTCATGTTGTTGTGCTCCGGCTGAAGCGTATAAATATATCCATCCTCCGGAGAACCAAAACCCCCGGAAATAGGAAAAAGACAAACGAAATCAAGAAAATTCTGGTTCGCGCCGATGGCGATCCGGCTCTGCGCTGCGTTATTCGCCTTGTTCATGGTCGCCGGAGTGCTGGAAGCTTCCGCCCACTTGCGGTCCCTGAAACCGTCTTTCTCTGATGCGATCTCGGTGAGAGATTCATCTCCGGTTCCTTCTGATCCGGCGTCCTTTCGTATGAATTTTCATTAATTTTTTTTTTTTTGGGGGGGGGGGGGGTTTCTTGTGGTTAGGGTTTGAAGGAGACGGTGGCGAAGGCTCTGGGGTCGCAGGGAAAGGGATGGGAGATCTCGGGGTTCGACTCTAGGGATGCGTTTGCTGGGCACTCGATGGTGTACGAATTCCATGTCGAGGTCGACAATGAGGTCTTCCCGATTAGACTTCTCGAGGACGTGAACTGGTCTGAGGTTTTGAACCACCCAGTTTTCAGTGGTGAGGGGGAGGGGGAAGGGAATGAGGTGGTGGAGATTGGGAGGATAAAGAAGGATTCTGGGGTTTACCCTGTTCTACCTCCGTTCCAGTTGGCCGGTCCAATGGAGCTATGGATCAAGGATGGGGATGACATGAGGCTTTCGTTGCCGGTGAGTGCCGTTTTTATTTCTGTATCGGACCTTTCTTTACTCTTCTAATCCAGATACAAACATTCCTGATAACAGTAGTCTGCATGACAAAATTTGTACGAATATAATTTTGTTTTGTAAGTATTAGAATAATAGAAGTTAAATAAAATTTAAAAATTGTTGACAATGAATGAGAATTATTACAGAAAGCACCATAGACACATGATATATTATATAAATTTAACATGAAAGCATGACATGTTAATAGCAAAGAATGTAAAAGGTCGGGAGTATTCTTAAAAGTACCATCATTAAAAGTAATCAAGAGACTTGCTTACATGCACTGAAAGTGCACAATCAATGATATAATATAGACAAAAAGTTTCTTCCACATTCTAATTTTTTGTGGTTGGGCTCTTGTTTGGGACAGTTTCATTTGAGGGGGTGAGATTAGTTCCCAAATTTTAGAATTTTAGCAATATGTTTGTATTGTTCCTTTATTTGTTTTAATGTCTCCCAGTTATACGTATCTTGTAGTAATTTCCTGTTCCCAGATCGATCTTTGATGGTAAAAATCTACCAAAGATTTAGAAAATCATTAACATACCATTTCTGCAGCATGACGTTGAGGCAGGAGTGTTGAAGAAAGTTATCCTCTCGGATGGTGCCATTGTTACCGTCAAGGGTGCTAAATCCGTCAGCCTTAGACACCCAATCGAGCTGCCACTCCCCTTCAACCACAGCGGCGACGGCGAAGAACGTAGTAGAGTGGCATCCAGTCTGATGGGTCTGGCCGAAGCCCTTCGTGACGCTTCCCGCAAGTCCAAGGAGAAGCCGCTCCTCTCCCTCCGCATCGAGGCCCCGACGTCTCTTACATCTTCCTCGTCCACCCCGACCGATGGGAACAAGGGAAGGCTGAAGCTCAAGCGTCTTGCACCGGGCCTTGTGGAGCTTTCGTCTGCCGTGCCTGCTGCCGTTCCGACGCCGGTAGTGGTAAACCAGCAGCAATCCTACCACGCCCACACGTTGTGGCCCTTCACGTCCCTTAACGCCTCCAACATGAATCTGCGAGGGGTCGAGGAACTGCTGGCTTCCGTGCTTGGGGAGAAGGAAGGACGTGGAGGAGCGTTCCGACTAGTGAAGGCCCAAGTCTCCGGGAGAACGTACGTGAAATTGAGCTTCAGGCTGACGAAGAGGCTGTCGGACGGAGAGATGGACTTGTCGGGATACCCGGAGTGGCGGACGCGACCGGAGCGGGTGATGTCTCATTTCGAGGTGCTCGCCCGGGTGGAAGGCAAAGGCAACGGGGAGGTGGTGGTGATACCTGAGAGGATTGCAGAGGTTCAACCATTCGAGGCGGCGGACACCGTCTTGGACAGCGTTTTGACCGGCAACGTCTCCATGTCAACACTTCCCAGCCACCATCCACCTCCATCCTTCTTCACCCTGTGATTCTGATTTTTGACTTTTGCAACATATATATATTTATACAAAAGATTAAGATCGACAGCCCAGTGTAAATGTCGAACTGACGTTAATTTGTTTATGAGTTAAATTATCGCAGTAAGTAATGTTATTAATTTATGAGTACACCCAAGTCTTTAAAACACACTAAAGGAACATAAGCTTCACGTATTAAGAAATAAGTAGCTTGTCCATCGGTAAAGGTGATGTTGCACAGAATTGGATTAACGCCAAATTCTAACATTTGCCCTTTTTGTCAAAAAAAAATCTGAGAATAACGTTGAAATAAAACACAAGGCAGTATTATGATAACATTTTCGTAAGTTAATTCTCGCAAATTGTTTGAAAAATATTAGATTTAAGTCGTATACATGGAGATGGCGTAGAACGTCTGGAAATGCATTTTTGTAGAAAAAAAAAAACCGAAATTTTGTGGTTTCGATCGATGCATCGTTATATGCATTGGTTCTTGTTTTTAATGATATATTTTTCTTATCATGCAAACAAAACAAAAAAACTCTCATTTGCACGAGAGAGAGAGAGAGAGAGAGAGAGAGAGAGAGAAGGAGTGTGTCGTGTGTCGTGTGTTTATACTGGACAGATCAAAGGAGGCAACAGGATCAGATCAGTAATTTGTTAAAAAAAAAAAGAAAAAAGAAAAAGGGTCGGATGAGGTGCGGACCCGAAACAAACGGAAGACGTTCTTAAAGGGGGACATTGATCAGTCCAACCCGTCCGGTTCATGCAAGACCAGACCAGAAGAGAACAGAATGAGACAAACGCTTGGGTGGGCTGCGACGAATAAGACATCGCAACAAGAGTGCTGTGGTGCTTCGATCGACTTCAGTATTTTCATTAAAGTTCGATGATGACACACCTTCTCTATAGATATATATACCCACCCACCAATCTGACCCTTCAACAACCCAGATATATGTGGTCCGTCCTCTTGTTCTCCGCCGGTCCTCCGCCTGCCGCTGTATGTTACAGTCCATCGTCAACTCCAACACCACCATTGTCGGAAAGAGGACAGAAAAAAAGAAAAGAAAAAAACAACAACTCTTTCCGTCGGTAGCGTGGGAAGCAGAGGACGAGCATGGGTTGGTGTCGTCGTCGGTTCACGTGTGATCCAGCCAAATGAAATATTGCAACACGGCTTCCTTTTCTTTTTTTAAATTTTGTTGTTTCTATGAGGGCGCACAGAATAATTTACTATTGGTACTGTTGCTTCTTATTAATTGAGTATTTGCAGTTAGTTACTTCCTTAAGTTGTTGTTATTATACGATCTTTGAACTCGTCTCATGTTTAAGAATAGTGTAATTTATCCAAACAAATTACGCGATAGAAAGTTTAGGGTGTCAAGCAATAAATATTCCCATGCATGTGAAAAAAAAGAGAGAGAGGACACCGGACAATTTTCCCATATCTCGTGCCTCTTTCCTGCAATAAAACCAGACAGAAAAAGAGAAAGGACAAAAATTAAATATCCGGGCAAAAGGGTTTCTATTAATAGGAGGGGAAAAGAAGGAGCGCTTCCGTTTTGTTTTGTGCTGCCCTGCCCTCTCGCGTTCTTCCCTTCTTTCTTGTGCAGCCCAAAATGGCCGAAGCAAAGGCCACCGCCACCGCCACAAGTTCTTCTTCTTGCTCTCTTCGCTGCTGCTGTTCCTCCACCACCACCACCACCACCATCGTCCTCTACCTAAAGAACAACACAACCCACATCCAGGGAGCTCAGCTAGCCGTCATCTCCGGCACCCCGACGGCATGTTCGTCAATGTAACCACTACTTCCAGCTATAGAAGGCAGACAGAATGGAGCCAGGCAGCACCTCAGAGAAGGAGGGGAGAACCGAAGTGTCTTTATTTGTAGCACTGCAACACAATCATATATATGTGGCGTAAACATGGGTTAATGTTTCTGAATCATGTATCGTTTCTTCTATTCTGTTTTTTTTTTCTTCTTTTCTTTTCTTTTTTGAAAAAAAATACCTGTTGGTTGCGTCCTGTCTGACACCTCCTGTCGTTTCTTGTGTCGGGCTTTCCTTTTTTTTCATCTGTTCTTCTCTCCTTCTGCTGTTAAATTGTTGTTTTGTGTTCAAAAGTGTTGCTCTGATGATTACCGAGAAACTATAATGAAGCAGATCGTTGTTGGCATGAGCCATGTGTTCGACGTGCCATTTTTCGCATTTCACAATTGTGAGAAACCACATGATGGTGGGTTCTTTTTGTTTTCTGCTGTCTGGAATTTGCAGACGTTGATGGCCTAACCCAATAAAAAACACTGTTGTTTTTCCTTCTGCTTACCTGTGGTATGTATGCTCTGTTGTTCTTCTCATCCTTGGAAGGCTGGAAGGTGTCTTGTACTTCCATATGCTAGATCTTGTTGATGTTCCAAATTTTGTAAGTAGTAGTTGAACTAATCTCACGTAGTTGATGATTTGGTACAATTTCCCCAATTGTGGGGAATCAAAATTGCCCACAATATAGGTAAAAAGCCACATTACATAAGCGTAAAAATCATTGATGAAGTCTCTTATTTCATCCACTGAACTATGACTTACGAGTGATGATCTTCATTCATTCATTCATTCGGTCATATCTTTTGCTATTGTAAGTTCTGTTTCTCATCATCCTTGAGGACTGCAATTTTTTCATTCTTCGTATTTGGTGGATACAAGTATAATGCCTCTCCTCTCAAATCTTAGCGCCATTGCGATCTCTCCATCTTCCTGCAGTCCTACCAAAGCATACACCTTTAGATTAGATCCTTGTTACGAAGCATTCAGATACTTTCAACCATGAATGGGGGGATTACCCAAAGCTTTAAAGACCATCCTCCCGTAAGGCAACTTCCAGTGATCTGTGACTTCTGCTGCTGCACTGGGGCAAGTCTGCCGGGTGGGTACTAGTTTTCTCAGGCGTTGGGTTCCAAAACTACCCTGTCATGTACATCGAACCAGAGTTGAGTTGAGAGAACCTGCATTTGGTGATGCGGTCCTCGGATTAAACAACAACTCTTGTTCCTTGAATGAGGTCAAACCAAGTCAGTTCATCTCATTAAACATCATCTACACCTGCCAAAATAGAGAATGACCATTAGGACCCAGACGAGGTGGATCTAGCTAGCAACCCTTCAAGAAAGTGTAAAGTGTAAAGGCCTTCTGAAAGATCCAAGCAACCCTTATGCATTTTGGGCCAAGTTTCCTCTGCTTCTCATCGTCACTTATAAGACCTTCCGAAAATCAACTACACACTGGGATGGTTTGTCATTTCTCGTTTTTGGGGGTTAGGGTGTTAAAAAGTTTTGTACATATATATGGTGAGTGACCAAGAATATCAAATCTAAGCAGGGGATTTAAAAATCGATGAGGGTACACATAATTATAACAATCATTTCTGATTGTCGTCAATCTTACTGGAAGTAGCTGGACAAAAAATACCCATACTATAAATATAATTTGGGTTTTCTATATGTAAAGCGGATTGTAGATGAAGATTAATAGGACATAAGTTTCTTGGATTGCTAAAATGTTAACATGTCCTTGAAGCATATTTAATGAAGTTATCCAAGTTGGTTAATTTAATCATATACTTGATCGACTACAAAACTAACCTTGAAGGTTCATAGATTGGTTTAAACTGATTTTTGACAAATTGTGAATATATATATATATATATGTATGTTATTATTATTAATATAGTTTCAATTTCAAATAACACTTTCATGTCTCAAGTTCCTAACTCTCAAGTTTGATGGAAGAAAAAAAAACAATGCAAAAGGAAGTTCCAGCCTAAAGCTTTAATTTTGCATCTAAAGTCTAAATTCATACTCGTGAAATATTTCTCTCCTCTTCTCAATTTAATTTTTGGTTCAAGTTCAAGCGTTTCGTCAGTTGTGATTGGACGTTTAAGAGAATTAAGATAAGTAGACAAACAAAAGGCCAATAAAAATATAATCCAGTATGCTCGTGCAAAATATCCAATTCAAAATTTGAAAACGGCCGTGCCTCCAAACGGTTGTTAGACTGTCACGCACGGTCTTCGCTGTCAAATGACCCAAGTTTAACCATGGTTAGGTAACCACCCAACCCCGGTCACCTCACCCCCATCAATCTTCACCCCTCCCCCCCGATTTCCCGCCTATAAATCCCCCTCGCCGCCTGCAGCGACGAACCAGAGACTGATTGGAACGGCGTCTTCATAAACGCCGCCCCTAATCTCGCCCTTCTCATCGTCCGACGACGCATCCGACCTTCTTATTCTTCTCTTATTCTCCCCGTCACCACGAAGATGAGAGAGTGCATTTCGATCCACATCGGTCAGGCCGGTATCCAGGTCGGCAATGCGTGCTGGGAACTTTATTGCCTCGAGCACGGCATCCAGGTAATCGTTTCTTCTCCAATTGTCCTGGTTGCGTTCGATCTGTTGTCGTTTTCGCATCTTTTGTTTTTTTGAGGTGGATCTAGAGGTATGGGATCTAGATCTGTGTTATGACGGTGTGATATTGGTCTATATCTGTCTTAGCCCTTATGCTTGTAAATCTGGATAGATTTTTTTGTTAATCTTCTGGTATTCTGTTGGATCCGCAGCCCTATGGGTTTTTTGTTCTGTAACTTACAGATTTTTTTTATATTTATGCGTTATAGAACATACCAATTTTGTAGAGTAATCTAGATCTGCATCAACATACATTGTTTGTTATCAATGTCTCGTAGCGTTGGTGTTATCTCCCGTTTCTCCTGATCTAGTCTAGGTGATGCCGTTTCATATCTGTTCGTGAAAATAATTGGTTTCGTTTTTTGTTCTGGCATCGGTTATTGCCTTACAATCGCTTTCTGTTTTTCTTTTTTGTATTTTTTTACTTCTATTCTCATGGATGTAATGCTTTTACGTAGCCTGATGGCCAAATGCCAAGTGACAAGACCGTCGGTGGTGGAGATGATGCATTCAACACTTTCTTCAGTGAAACCGGTGCGGGAAAGCACGTACCCCGTGCCGTGTTTGTCGATCTCGAACCCACCGTTATCGACGAGGTGAGGACCGGGACCTACCGCCAGCTCTTCCACCCAGAGCAACTCATCAGCGGCAAGGAGGACGCTGCCAACAACTTCGCTCGTGGCCACTACACGAGTAATCACCTAAACTTTTCGGCACCTGTCACCAGACCATATATACGTATACAGGTTTTTAATTATTCGATTTGTGTATGATCTATTGACTGTATCCCGCAGTTGGGAAAGAGATTGTGGACCTCTGCCTCGATCGCATCCGGAAATTGGCCGACAACTGCACTGGTCTCCAGGGTTTCCTAGTTTTCAATGCTGTCGGTGGAGGCACTGGTTCTGGCCTTGGGTCTCTCCTCCTGGAGCGTCTTTCTGTTGACTACGGAAAGAAGTCTAAGCTCGGATTCACTGTCTACCCATCGCCCCAGGTGTCCACCTCGGTTGTTGAGCCCTACAACAGTGTTCTTTCCACCCACTCCCTCTTGGAGCACACTGACGTTGCTGTCCTCCTGGACAATGAAGCAATCTATGACATTTGCAGGCGCTCCCTAGACATCGAGCGCCCAACCTACACCAATCTGAATCGTCTGGTTTCACAGGTCTGTTTTTTTCACATACAACATTCAACTACACCTTGTGCTCGTATTTTCGTTTGTAATTTGTTGTCTGATTGTTGTTACACAGGTGATTTCGTCTCTGACTGCATCTCTGAGGTTTGATGGTGCTCTCAACGTTGATGTCACTGAGTTTCAGACCAACCTGGTTCCTTATCCTCGTATCCACTTCATGCTTTCGTCCTACGCCCCTGTCATCTCTGCCGAGAAGGCCTACCACGAGCAGCTCTCCGTGGCCGAAATCACCAACAGCGCCTTCGAGCCATCCTCCATGATGGCCAAGTGCGACCCACGCCACGGTAAGTACATGGCCTGCTGCCTCATGTACCGTGGTGACGTCGTTCCCAAGGACGTCAATGCTGCGGTTGCCACCATCAAGACCAAGCGCACCATCCAGTTCGTTGATTGGTGCCCCACCGGATTCAAGTGCGGTATCAACTACCAGCCACCGACGGTGGTGCCGGGCGGCGACCTTGCGAAGGTGCAGAGGGCCGTTTGTATGATCTCCAACTCTACCAGTGTTGCGGAGGTGTTCTCCCGCATTGACCACAAGTTTGACCTCATGTACGCCAAGCGAGCTTTCGTCCACTGGTACGTTGGTGAGGGTATGGAGGAAGGTGAGTTCTCTGAGGCTCGCGAGGATCTTGCCGCTTTGGAGAAGGATTACGAGGAGGTTGGTGCTGAGTCTGCCGAAGGCGATGATGGTGACGATATCGATGAATATTGATTGATAGAGGCATCGAATGTGTGTGGAGGTGGTGTGTCTGATGATAATAATGCCTTGGTGGTCTGATAATGCTGCCGAAGTGGTGTCAGTTTAAGCGTCGTTGTACGCTATGGGATGCGTCCCGTATTCCCATTGTCTTGGGAGGAGGGATTTATGTTCGTTCGGTTGTGGGGGGTTCTTAGTCGTCCTCGTCTTTTGGGCATATGTTTGGGTCGGTTCTTCGTTGTCGTACTTCTCTAAACTTCATGCGTGGATGATCATGGTTTATAATTGTCCTCAATTTCTTACTGGATTTCCATTTCTTTTTCTTTATTGCTTAATATTATCATCCTCCGGCAAGTTTATGTTGCCTTAGTTCAATTTATTGCTTGTGTTGTTAACAGCATATGTTTGTTTATTAATTAATGTTGCAATAATAATATAACGTCGTCTTGGCATGTGTTTTATTAAAACATTAAATAGCCGTACAGGCACCCTGTTAGGGGTTAGCATGCGTGTAAGATTAACTGATTTAAATGGCACATATTACCCTTACTCTGGGAATGCCAACATTTATTACTTAACATGTGTATGGTTAGCATATGATCACGTCGTGAGGGCTTTCTAAGGTTCTTTGTTTGCAAGTTATCCGACATCTAACTAATAATTTATCATTGCCTCCATTTATTCGTATTCTAATTTTGAAATGGTAGTATGGTTGTACGGTAAAACATATCCCTGTGTGATGTTTTATGTTCGACACAACCAAATAGTAAAGGAAAGATGTGGTGCTGCATGATACAATGTCAGGCCTTTAAACGCTATTCTAGGATATAGAACTTTTGAATACGAATATGAAGTTAATTCTGAACATGAAGTTGTATTTGTCACTATTAGATGAAATTTCTCCTGTTATTTATCTATCTGGGTGGTCCAGCCAGAACTGCTGACTGCCGAGAGAGAACCGGTTCGGCATCATTCGGATCTAAAACGTGGGTTCGTCGGGTCTTGTACGTGGATGTCATCAAAGAAACCTTGGGCTGAAGTCCAGATTTCTCGGGCTTCAACGTGGATCCAATATTATCTGTGATTGGAGTCTGCAAAGCCATTTGATTTTACCGGTTCATATTTTAGAATCCCGCGTGCACTTCGGAAAAGCCGGCGACAGGCAGACGGAGAACAGTGCGCCGTGCCCTGTCAAATCCAACGCCAGAACCATCTTTTCCAACGCCCATGGAGCCGGTGAGATGAACCACACACCAAGACAAGAGCAATTATAATATGACATGGCCGTCACTACTACTACCCCTTGCCTTTGAATTATTTGCCTGGTGGTGGGGTGCTTGCGGCGATGGAGCTTTCCTTCTTCGACGAATTACGATAGTCCATCTCAGAAGTTTGATTGATGGGACTGGTTTTGTTTGACATTATTACTAGTTCTCAACCCCACCATCGTGTTCTGCGTGCTCAATTCATTTCATTGTCACACATCGACGACATCGTCTTCCAACCAGGCCTCATCTGGATTTTTTTAAAATAAATAATGGTCGTGTGTTTGTTTTCTCCTGAACTTAAAATTTCTTGGTGACTTTAAGATGATGTTCAATATTCATCTTTACTGATGGTTTATTTATATATCTAATTAAAATGTTTAGATTTTGATATTATTATGTAAACATTTAATTTAAAATTCATTAATAACAAGTGAAAAAATATATTATCGTTAACTAACTATTTCGATCGATGATATTATTTATCATCATCCGGATATTGTCGGCGTGATTCTCCCTGTTCTTCTATTCTTCCTTGCCTTGCGACGAAGGAGGGAGTGAAGCAGCAGATCAGTTAAGGAGAGCCATCGTTTATTCTTATATATATCATCTATCTATATACACATGTGATTACAAAATTGAGGAGGATTCATTTACACATGGGGTTTGAATAATTTATGCTAGTGTCCCGGTGGTGTAGGGTTGGACCGGAGTTGTGACAACATCATCACGCAACAATTTAAGTCCGACTCATCGGAGATTAGAATCTCCCACTCCAACCTGGATGAAAAATCATTCTGGGTCGTGTGGATACGTAACGCGCACATGTGTCGTTGATTAGGAAAGAAAGAGACGATAAGAATTGATTGATGGGGTTGCTATATAGATGAATCTCACTTCAGGCGTGCCTTTATTTCAGAGAAAGATTAATTGCTGCTTTTTAAGTAGAAATCGAATTAGTATCTTGCAGACAAAAGATATTTTGTTCACGGATAAACACGACGCCGGAAAAGCAACCGGTGGTGCGCCTTTGGCTGCTCCACTTGTATGTTAAGACCTTATCCATGCGATCTTTTCGGTACCTGTATTTAATCCGTGCATCTTATCACTACCCCAAAGTTAAAGATTGCCTTTTTAATTTTACACGTATAATACACTCATGAATTGGAACACCATCATTTATATATATCCCTTAGCTTTGTTCTGAACAAGTATGCAAACCCACGGAAAGTGGTCAGGTGAGGATGGAAGGTTAGATTAAATTCCATCGGATGAGCACCACAACGATAATGGAAGATGAAGTGGAGGAGGAACACCCACCCCCAGTAAAGAAGTTGGTTCATTCCTTCATCTTTGGATAACCGAGATCTAATTATGGTACGGCAAGCCAACTCCTTCATCTTTTGCTTTCCACAGAACCTCCGTGTGTCGTGATCTTATCCGTCGATTGACGAAGTTGCCCCTCGCTCTCGAACGTATTTCCCAGCCCAACCGTTTGCAAGCCAAGCCATCCTCGTCCTAATTGTCAAACTTATTAAGCTCTGTTTGCTACGAATTAATTACTGTTTCAAAAAGTTAAACTAACAAATGTCTTTCTTTCGAATATACAGATTTAAATTAATATATCTAAATCATGCGATAATTTTAACGGTATAAATGTCCACAACCTTATTTTTCTATTTTTTTAATTGTCTGTGTCACGAAACTCAAAGATAAAACGAAGAAACAACCTTCTGGGTGAAAGAGGTACAAAAAAAAAAATCTTTGCGAAAAATATCTTGCAAAATGTCGCTTCTCCGTCCAATCACAAAGGCTTTCGTTAAAAAGGTTAAGATATTTTAATTTTTTTTTTTTCTTCTGTCAAGATTTATTTAAATTTACGGTGAAAGAGATACATAAGATATTTGTATCATTTGACTACACGATCTCGTTCCGTTGAAAATTACCGCGTGGCGTAAATGGATCGTCTCCTTGCGAGGGTAAAACGGGATCGCAGCTAGATTTTTTTTAAAACAAAACTTTCGTCAGCGTATTTCATATTTATTCCATATCAGAAGAATCTGATGTTTGCTGCTGGGTGGATTCCGGCATATCCTCCTCTCCTTGGAAATAGAACCAGGGCATTCCTTAACAGACACGTAAAACGCTGATTTTTCGGACTTTGAAGGAAATCGATTTTAAATTCTTTGGACACGTCGAACTTTAATAAGGGTTTTATAAAGTTTAAACAACAATACACGGTTCCAAATCGTAAAAGCGAGAAAAGAAATTGATTTCGATCAATTTTCTATATTCTCTTTAAAATGTAACGACAGGAATTTTATCGAAATGTCATCTTGATATTCTTTTATATTATTATATGTTTTTACGTTTTAGTTAAAACACTCTTCTTCTTCAGACAGTGAGGTTGGTACCTGATAAAAGTCTTTTTTATGTTTTAATTAAAATACTATTTCTTTCATCTCCGGTAGCTTCAGAATCGTTGACAACGTTTTATCTAAACGAGGTTAAAGTCAAGATCAAATTAACGTTCTCGCTTGTCGTTTTTTTTTTTAATTTGTTTGACATCTGTACTTTTTTGGTTTTGTCTTGTTTGTTTATTTTCTTTTGCTCTGGTTTAAAAAAACTCCTTATAACTTTTGCTTTTTATTATCTTTTTCTGTTCACCTTTTTTTTTTTTTTTTTAAAAAAACTTTTACTCGTTTTCATAACCGGTGGTTTCAATTTATTTTTACTTATTGTTTTTCAAAAAAAAAAAAACATGAAATGTAACGATGAAAAAGGATAGACAGATTAAAAAAAGTCTGAATAAATATTGTTGGACTAGAATTAAAAGAGAACCAAAATTTCTCTTCACCGGTATCCTCCCATCCAGACCGTACCAATTACGCATGTAAAATGTAATAAATCTGAATTCAAACCAGACCCAAAGCGTTACCGCATGGAAACAAACGACAACGAACTTGAATTTATTTATTGTTGATAAATTGCAGAGTAAAATATTGTTTAGAAAAACAGAGGAGGAAGAGAAGGAAATTGGAAAAGGCAGAGGAGGTAGAGCGAGCGAGCGAGCGAGCGGATAGCACTGGGGGGGGGGGGGGGGCACAGGAGTGGTTGTGATTAACGCGCAACGCGCATTAGGCACCATGATTGATCTCAATCTTCGTCTTCTTCGTCGGTGGAGCAAGAGGCGAAGGCCACCCGCCGTTTGCGGTGTTGGTGGAGGTGTTCCATTTCGGTAGGAGACAGCCTGGTAGGAGATTCAGGAGATCCGGACCGTCCTTGGACCTTTCCCTCCCCTTTCCAATGGGGTTGGGTCCCTCTGACTGCGTCCACATGATGATCGTCGATGAAAACATCAGCTTTTCTGTAATATTCTTCCGTTTATGTTTGTTTAACAAATCACTGAATCGAAGAAAAAAAAAACGCCCTCGAAATCAAGGTAACAGGACACAGAAAGAAAGAAAGAAAGACTGGTCGTCCAGTGTCGGAAGATTGCGAGTTTGCGACTATGCATCTTGGAGTTAGGCGTCAGATCGAGGACAAAGGAGAGACGAGCAGGCGCCAGATGGGAACGAGTCAAATGACAAGAAAACCCCCTCCCAACGAGGAAGCTTCACCGGTGTAGAGTATAGAGGTAGAATCGTCCAAACGTCGTGGGGACATAATCGTCATTTCGATTTTTGAGATATTTTAAATAATAAAACGAAGACCAGCCCCATCCTCCTACAAATACCCTTCCACGCGACGTCGCTCTTCCTCCCTTCACCCCATCCTTCTCTCTCAGGCCTTCAGGTGGGGAAAATAACCTAGTCGTTTTGGTTCCGCGGTTCCAGGGTCTTCGAATCCCCAATCGGGGTGATTCGCTTCGCAGATTTCCGCATTTCGCGTAGGAGCATTGCCGGCGATCGATCTGCCTAGGTTTTTCTTACTTACATCCGTAATCGGATATTGGAAGGAGAAATGGGAAGAGGAGTGCCTACGATGAGGGAAATCGGGTACAGGAATGAGAAAGAGAGGGAGAACGAGAGAGCCGCTCCGCCGCCGCAGCTCCTCATGCAGCATAGGCTTGTCGTCGTTGGTTACGCTCTGACGTCGAAGAAGGTCAAGAGCTTCCTCCAACCGAAGTTTGAAGCATTCGCAAGGTAAAAAAAAAATTGTACGTGGAATTGTTAAAACGTGTGGATGTTGATCGATTTGTGGTTGGAGATGTTCGAGTTATTTACTTTTTTTTTTTTTTTTTGAATCGCTCACGTCTCTGGTTGTGCCCGTTGTCGGCGCTCGTGCAAATAGGCCACGGGTCTGCAATATTCTCTTTTTTTAGTCCTGACGATGTGCAGACTTTCTTTCATTTTATTTTACTTGTTTTGAACATTTTTTTCCTACCTTTTTTCGGATAGATGCGTCCCAGAGGGTGATTACGTTGAAACGATCCTGTAGGGGAAAATTACTCGTGCTATAGTTTTATTTTATCTAACGACAACCGATACCTATCCTCCTTCCTCCCAATAGGACGGTATTTTGTTCTGCCATTCCATGGTATATTGGTGGTTTTGTGCCCGACGGTTGGCTTTCATGACCTTATATGGTTAATTTTCACGAATTAGGTGATCAGTCTACATCATTTTTTGTCTTGATTGTTTGAGGTGAGATTCTTCCAGCAAAGATGGAACGCAAGGGATCAGTTTTTTTCCCGTACTTCTTTCGCCCTCATACTATTTATCTTTTCAAGCATTTTAAACCTTACTGTTGTATTCTTCTTTTGTGGATATAAAATCGTCTGCTAGTTTCATTTTATCTGTATTTTTTTTTTCTTTGTACACCATTCGGGTTACATTTATCGACTTAACGAGAGTTCTCATAAAAAAAGGTATTTTGGTCATCAAAGATGCGCAGACTCTTAAGCCAATTTTTAACAATTCCATTTCCTAGAAGTTGTACTGAATATATGTTCGTCTTTATGTTGGTTACTACAGATTTGTGTAAGTGGACAAGTAAAAATTCACTTTCCAAGAGTGTTTATCTGAAATCTTTATTTCAATCACTCTATCGACAGGACCAGATGACTCAACACGGTACCATGAGTGATGGGAGTGTTGCTCTTCAATAGTTAATGCTGACTATTCGTGTAATTTCTACATTGTTATCATTCAAACATGTCACCTTGATTCTTGTTTTGTTTTCCTCGAGATGCTTCCCGGAAACAGAATCTAATTAAAATATAAACTATTTTGTTATTCTGCCATGCCAGTTACAATAATGGACATTTTTTTTATCATTCACTCAATAATTTAAACATATATTCTTGGATTTTCATTACAACGTTTAGATCTATATCTCTGTGAACCAATCCTTAGAATATTTTGTTGTCCTGGCTCTATTTCTCGAGAACGTGTCTGCATAAACACGACGTTTGTAGGAGTCCATATCTTCTGTTATTTAACTCTTTCATGATGCTTGATATGTTTTTATTCCCTCAATGCGTTTGACACATTATTTTGTAGGTAAATTTCAATTTTATTGTGTTTGGTGGGCATACTAGACGTTAGTTTTTCTACGAAATGCCATACCATGGTCATCACCTTGCCTAAGTTTTTTACCTTTTTCAAATTTAGTTGCATCCTATCTAAAATTTGTTTTGGCATTCTCTCAATGGACCTGAGAAACCATGTGCTTTGCTGACCACTCAGTCAAATATGACTTTTTTATTCTGGCATTCTTTATATTTTGATTTTCATGATGTCTTTTGCAGGAAGAAGGGGATCTTATTCGTTGCAATTGATCAGAATAGATCAATTTTAGATCAAGGGCCTTTTGACATTATCTTGCACAAGGTCTAGCCAACTTCACCGCTTCTTCTTTTTGCTAACATTATTTATTCTATATGACCGTAGACAACAAAGCTTTCACAGCAACAACTCTAATTTGGACTTTATATAATGCACCTTACCCTGGAAATTACTATACATTAATTGGCATCAGTTGACATCCCCTTTCTTTATATTTTTCTGCCAGTTATCTGGAAAGGAGTGGCGCCAATATCTTGAGGTTAGTTTCCTGTTTCCATTTTCGCCTATTCTATATTTTCATATATTAAAGGAGTTATCCAATTTTGTCATTTGAGAAGACATAAACCAAGTATGCTAAACGCTTGCATAATGAAGGGATATTTTTGGCAATAATTGTATGGATATTCACTGGATGTTGTACTTCTCTAAGTAATATTTACTAAGCAAATATTCCTAGTTGTACATATTAGTCACTAGGTTCATCTAGTTAGATGGAAACTAAGGTTGACTACTTACATTATTTGATGACTGCCATTTTCATAAAAATGGAAAATGGAAAAAACTTTGAAAAAATGGGTTTTTTTTTTCTTCTGTTAATGCTCTTTTTCCCTTTTTTGAGGAAAATGGCCATTTTAATGGCAGTTTTTCAATTTTTTTAGATTTCATCTTTTGTGTTGTTTTCATTGATATAATTTTACTATTTTGATATTTATTTTGTTGTTTATAATTTTAATTGTATTTTTTATATATTTATCTGTCTTTTTCAATTTAAGTATTAATCTTAAATGACTATCACACATTTTAAAAATATGTTTGAAATTGTATTTCTTGTTTAATTCGTAAATATATTTATATTTAATCATTTTTATTCTATTTTAAAATCCCAATTAAAACCTCATTTTATTATTTTTTTAAATTCCTTATCCCTATAATGACCTTTTGCACAACATTGCTGATTGTGTTCCTTTGTTCTTGTGAAGGACTATCGGGAACATCATCCAGAAGTGACGGTACTTGACCCACCTGATGCGATTCAACATGTATACAATCGACAATCAATGCTTAAGGATGTAGCAGATCTTAACTTGTCAGATTGCTATGGTAAATTATTTATTTTTTAATACAACACTTATTATAGTTTTCTCATACAGTAAATATAAATGTATTTTTTATTTGTCGACATTGTTTTCTCCATTATTGATGAATCATGAGTATAACTGTGCACATTATAAAATGCCTTTTGATTTTGGAGAAACAGCACACTTAAGTGGCTTTTCTTTTTCGTAACTGTATACATTCTTCTGGTTTATATGTGGATTTTACACCTCACTTTGTGGTAGTATGATGCTTCTATTTATTTATTTCACTGCTGGTATTGTATTTGCAAATCTTGGAAATTTGTCCTATCATGGTGTTCATAATCATAACTAACAAGCAACGTCATCCTTCCATTCCAGGTAAAGTTGGCATTCCTCGTCAGCTAGTAATAAATAAAGATCCATCTTCAATTGCTGCTGCTGTTTCCAAAGCTGGCTTGAATCTACCATTAGGTGAACTTCCTTCTTCGAGAATTTTATTGTTATAGTTATCTTTGTTGTCAGGATACATGCCCATCCATTTAAGTGCTTGGTATTAAGGCGGTTTGATTGGTCATGAAGTTGCTACGGTATCTTTCCTTTGATTTGGTCTTGCCTGTCGCTGAGGAAGAATTTCTACATATATGATGCAGTTAAATATAGTGGGGAAATGCACGGTAGCAGGAATTTTACCTTAAATAAAATTTACATCAAATGTAAATAAACTTTTCTGATGAATTGTTAAAAAAAAAGAATTGTTATCTTTTTTCTTTCAAGTTTTAGTGAACATCTACTAGAAGTGTAGGCGGTAAATTACACTGGAATTTAGATGACAAGTACTGGAAATCTTATTGCCTTTATATTAATAAAATGGATTGGTCCTGAGGTTACCCTACTTTATTTTTCTCCAATATACATGAAATCATAGAAAGTACAAGAACCTGACCCATGGATGGAGCAATAAGTAGACTATTGATCAGAGCCTTTCCAAAACCGATCTAGTGTTAGTAGTAGTGCCAGGAGTGCAGGTACCTCAACTGTGACTCAAGAGAATACTTGAATGACTTGAGCTGATAATTCTGAACGAGCACTCGGCTAGGGTGAAGGCTCTTTCTTGTTATCAGTTGCTATAATAATATAGTTTCTGTCACACTCATCTCACAGATGCAATGCTCTAGTTCAATTGGAAATTGTACGTACCTCAGGCAAGATATGTCTCATTGAAATCACTGTGCTCATACCCAGCGCAACTGTGCTTCTAATATGTTAACATAGTTGCACATTCACATGCAGCTGACACATGTAGAGGGCATGGTGCTCACAGAGTTCTTTGGTTTAAGTGGAAATTTGAATTTGTTGATGGTCGGATTCAATTGGGCTACTACTAGCATGGTTTTATGTCCAGCAAACAGTTTGTTGGAGAGTGTGCCTCTTTGACTCAGATGTTAGGTAGTTTAGAACTAATGGACCTATACAACCAACCCTTTAGTTATCAAGAACACATTTGTTAGAAATTCATTTGATAGTATTGTTGTCTTCTTTTCAGTTGCCAAGCCATTGTTTGCAAAGTCGCACGAACTATGTCTTGCTTATGATCAGCTTTCCTTGTCAAAGCTTAAGCCTCCACTGGTTCTCCAAGAATTTGTTAACCATGGTATGCTTCGTATTTTTGTTGGACAATGATTTTAGTGATTTGTAATATTACTTCTAAGCTAGATGCAATTTTATTTGCCATAGGTGGTGTTCTCTTCAAGGTTTATATAATTGGAGAAGCTGTACAGATTGTGCGACGGTTTTCATTGCCAGATGTTGATGGTTGTGAACTTTTAAATAATTCTGGTGTATTTCAATTCCCAAGGGTGTCTTGCGCTGCAGCAACAGCAGATGGTGCAGACCTGGATCCTAATATTGCTGGTAAGGATATAGATCTTTCTTCTTTCATAGACAAGCTGTTTTCCCTTTTGTTTTCCTTCTTTTCTTGTCATTTTTCTACTTGTATTACTTTCTGGCCTAGAATTAAACATTTTTTCAGTTTTGTTTCAACTCTAGGAGATATCATACGTGCTTGTTAAATTTTGCAGAATTTCCTCCTAGACCATTGCTTGAAAGGCTTGCTAGGGAGCTCCGCCGCAGACTGGTATTGGGCAATTCTTTGAGCTGGAGAACCAACTTGTGCTTATCTAAGAAATTTAATAATGCATGCTTTAATTTCTTGACAATGTTTATAATTTTGCAGGGACTTCGTTTATTCAACATAGATATAATCAGGGAACATGGTTCAAGAGATAGATATTATGTCATTGACATCAACTATTTCCCCGGTAAGTATTGAAGTTGGTAGTTTACCAAAAAAAAAAGTATTGAAGTTGCTAGATTTGTAGGATGCATGGCAATATCACATGATGTGGAAATACAGGTGCGGGAGAGACTTCCAAACCAACCCTAGGCAGGACTACCACCCATATCTCTCTGATACATTTGACAACTGTGTGGCCTACCAATTCAATGTCCTTACGTCCATTGCATGTAGTAAATATCTGCCAGAGCCCCCCCTGCCCAAGCCTTTTGGACTAGTTTATTTTTGCCAATGTCTATTGCCTCTTTTGCCTTCCAAATTCATAAATATGCTACATGTCTAGCATCGTTTTTTATTTGAAATATTCTACCAAGTATCAAAATTAATTCTATAACCCTCTGACAGGATACGGGAAAATGCCAGGCTACGAGCAGATTTTCACCGATTTTCTCTTGGGATTGGTACAAAATAAGTATAAAAGGCACTAGACGATGACATAGGTTGCATTTGACCTGCAGGTGATTGCTGATCTACTAATTCTCCGGTTAGATTCGGAATATGTTTGTGTACAGGTGTAAGGTGTCGTCGTTGCTCGGTTGATGCCCTAGACCATGTATGATGACGGTGCTCTTTCATAGCTTACTATGCCATGCTGGTCCTGCTATGGTGGACTTCGGCATACTTATCTTTGTAAAGTTTTCCATTGAAATGTTTTATTGAGTCAGTTTGATTGCATTGAGGTGTCATAATGTTCTTTTGTTCGTTAAGATGCGGTGGGGCGATTGCATTTTGTGTGGCCTGTGGAGGGGGGATTCGATGTTTCTTATCCTTGATTTATACCTCCCCTCTGTGGCTCGAATGCTTAATATTTGTATAGCAAAATTGAGCAATTGAATTTTGGATTAACTTTTGTTTGATGGATGAGTGGGAATGAAAGCCTTCGATGTGCAGGAAATAATGACGCCTTTTCTGAACGTTTGGTTAAAGCTCCGGAGTGGTAAATTCCTACGTTTTGAAGTCAAATCGTTTTTTAAATAACTGGCTGTTTTCATCGAACCTTTCTCCACCCGGTATTTTGGTCACAGGAACGCATTGCATGGGTTTGAATCCAATACTTTCAAATATAAACGTTTGAACATGAATTCAGATTGTTTTGTACGCGAAAGTATCCGTGCTATATATGAAACATTTTTCTGTTAAGTTTAAGCTTATTTCAATATCATATACGCAATTGTAATCTGACCAATGCATCTCTTTATTTCAATTTCTATCATGTGCTGAACGCTCTTATTTATGAACCTGTGGATTGAGAAGCCGACGCTCAAAACTAGGAAAATAGAGGTCGAAATAACACACCAAGATATTTGTTATGTTGAACTTAACAGTTGAAGTTAATTAATATTTATTTAAAGTGAAAAAACTAATCAGTTTCAGATTACCCGCACAACTAAAAAAAAAACCTACCCTTTTCCCAGACTCCGAAATAGAATCGTATATTTACAAAACTCTATATCAAAATTATATTTTCCGTGTTGTCTTTCGATCCTCGACGTCTGACTCCATGACTTGCCATTCGTGACAATCTCTCTCTCTCTCTCTCTCTCTCTCTCTCTCTACCGCAGCAACTCCGCCCAGTCTATACAACACAAATATAAAACAAGGAATTATTTAAATGAAGGCGACTGAAATTTTGTTACCATATTTGCATTCGTAATTTAAAAAATATCATATATATTCAATTTAGATCATTTGCAATCACTTGTAACCATCATATGGTCATCAGCAACGTTAAGAATGCCGAAGTGAGAATAGAGTAAAATTCCAGATACTTATATGTAAATAACTCTAAAAAAATTCTTTGTTAATTATTAATTTCAAGAATTCTACAAATTGTGTAAGAAAACTTTCCTATTTTTCATTTTAAATTAAAATTGTTCATTTAAATCATAAAGTAGACGGAGCCCTACATGGCCGTCAATATCTTAAAGAAAAACCTGTAGGAATATATGTTTCTATGTTAAGGAAAGAGATGCTTGTCGATTCAAAAGAATATTTTGAATAAGAGTGAAAAAAATATATTTTATGATATCCACGATCTATCTCAAAGATACAAGTACCTTTTACAAATTTTTATTTTTGAATTTAAGTCTTACCATCCATATATTTAAATAAATTATTAAGATTCAAGAATTTTAGTAGGAACAAACTTACAATATGCCCAATATTAGCATGACTCTTTCCCATGAGAATTTATATGCCATCCATCTTTAAACGTCGACCTCTACATCCAACCATAAAATTTAACTTTGTGCCCACATTTTACCAAAAACCTTTTAACTTGTGTCCAGGTTGGCTTCTAAACATACACCTGTTGAAACCAGACCACGGAGAAACTTTCATATGAAAATCAAATCGCCCTCAATATTCCAGACATTGCTGATCATATATTTTGCTATGAAGAAAAGATTCACATTTTGTGAAAACCATTAGAGAACTTTAGCACTGAATAGTTCTCGGCCTGCACTCATAATTTCAATTTTTGGATTCCGTGGCCGATCCAAAACCAAACCCACACTGTGGATGGTACCTCATAAAACAGAATAAAATTACCATGAGCAATGTTCTACCGCACGTGAGATAAAGACAGATCCTTCAATTGAAGAGGATCAACGGGTGCGGGTGATTTGGTAAGGGCGCACTGAGCTGTCGTACTTTTTGGGAAAGCTATAACATCTCTAATAGAAGTGGCGCCAGCCAAAAGCATCACCAAGCGGTCTAGACCAAAGGCGATTCCCCCTGGATGCAATGACAGAAAAAGTGGTATCAATTATCACGTTTGCAATAAAAGATCAAAGAAATTTAGAAAAGATTGAGGTAGTTTGCTTGGAAAATAATTAATAAATTGTCATTTCCTGAAATAAATCAGAACTAGAATTTCGAAGATTTCCCTTCAGTGACTTTCAATATTATTGTGTTTCCAAAACATTCATGATATGTAAACCATTTTCTTGAATTTCTTTTAGCATCATACTTAGGGAAACCTATAATTATCTTGACTTTAAAGAATATATACAGGCAACCTGTGCTAGAAGAGATTGCATGACTATATTTTTTACAAAATATGTATCTACAATATACACACACTATTGATAAATGAATGATCTAAATATGGTTCCAGTTTATTAGGTGACCATTGCACAGGCTTTTGATGTTGAGAAAAAAAATCACAAGGATAATTATACACAAATACAAGAAATCCAATAGAATATGACAAGGACTAAAGTGAGCAAACATAGGTGCACACATTATAAGATCATTCCACTACAAAGACATTTTAAAGTCGATATTGATAGAATTACTACCATGTGGAGGAGCTCCCAAGTCCAAAGATTCCAGGAGGTAACCAAATTTTTCTTCAGCCTGTGCAAAAATCAAGATTTTTTCAAATACAATGAAATCGCTTTTACCAACAAGTAACAAATATAATTCTCACGGCAAGAACAATGATGCTTATTTTCTAGTGCTTTTCAAGTCCTTTTGAGTGTATTTGATGTCCTGCTGTATCTAATTTCCGAAATTAATCAAATGATGCAAGCCTCAAAACCACATGCAATAGTAATTAAACATCACAACCACCTTAAACTTTTAAAATCTTTATAAAATGAGAAGCTGAATGCTAACCCAGACAGCACATTTAACTAAGGTCTTCTCTCCAATCATTTCCTCCTAGGCTAGAAAGGAAATAAATAAAAACTGAGATATTGATCAAGTAGAAAAGATTTTAGAGATTCTTGTAACAGTAGTGACATCATTAATTTCATAACATGTCAACCAAATTCAACAGTTTTTTGTTGAGGTTTATATCCTAGAGTTATTCAAATTGGATTAGCGATAGAAAGAACTTAAAACGAAAAAAAAAGGCATATATATGGATAAGCTTCAACATTTGGTAATATGAAATAAAAAGAATAACTAGATTTTGATTTAAAAAACAACAATCCACACAATTTTTTGCTTTTTGCTCAAGAAATGATAGGTTGTGCTGATCTATATTGAATAATGGAATCTGGCTCAATGCTTTGTGCTTGATAACATTAAACATCATCAAGGAAGAAAACATTCAAACTCCAAAACAAAGAAGATAAATTACACCTGTTCTAAAGTAGTCAAGTTCTGAAGCAGAAGATAAACTACACCTGTTCTGCTGATACGCCAATAAGTTCTAAGACCTTTTCCTGAACCACACGTTTGTAGGTTCTCAAGCTCCCTCCCCCAATCTGTATAACAATCATGTCATAATACAAACAGGTGGCCACTGGAACTTTTCTCTTTTGGAGGAGATAAGGTATCGTTCAGAAAAATATCAATAAGGCAGATCACAGAATAATTACGTGGATTAGTCAATTCAAAAGATTCATTTCCTATGCATGCAAAACTCATTTAAACATTACTAAACGCCCTTAAGGATGAAAGTCTTTCTAGATCAGGTGTAAGGATAATTTGATGCTCTATGCCAATGATTTCAAAATCAAACCAGTCAATGTACCAGTTTCATTTTGGTTTCCTTTTTTCACAGTTGAAACATCAGTTTAACCACAGTTGAACCAATTAGGATTTCACCAACTCCAAAATTCAGAAGACCTGGACTAAAGGCCATCATTACCAGTTCAACAGATGGTTCAACCACTTTTTCCAATGAATCAATGAGTGTTGAATTAATATATTATAATATATTATCTATATATGTTATAAAAACATCTACCATAAATACCATTGCATAGAACAATAGGACCTACAACATATTTGATCATTAAATTAAACCACATGGCTGAAAAGAAACTAATTCTCAATTCAAAAAAAAACAAATGTTCATCTTTTATCTTACAAGTATTGCAAATAGAGAGAAACAAACATGGATAGATAAAGTTTCATTTAATTAAAAAAATTAAGAAATTGTGTTTGTTAAGAGTTATATTTATATGTATTAGAGTCTTAGTATCATTAGTGGATAGTTGGGTTATTGGGTTTCTGTCTATCCTAGGGTTTCTATAATCCAGTGTTTGTATATGTAATCTCTCTGGTAAGTGAATCAATCTGATTATTCTCTCTAATCCAACAGTATTTATATGAGTTGTGGAACTGACAGTCCAAATGTCATTGAGTTGATCAGTTGAACCATAGCCTAACCCAGTACAAGATGGTTCACACTGTTCAAACAACCAACTTAACTAGGTGTTTAAATCATTGTACTATACTGCTTTAGTTTTCTAGCTTAATGATGATTAGTGGTGTTCAATTAATAATTAAAATTTTTAATGTTAAGTCATCCCTGGATGTTTGCTAATGTTAATGTTACATGCTAACAATAATGTTTTTTTGAAAGTGAAAAGGATGAAACTAATTAAAATGCTAACAATAATGTTAAATGTGAATTAAACCTACGTTGTTTGGATTATGATTACAGTTGGGTAACCAGTTGCCGATTTCAAGTTGGATTTAACAATAGTATCTTCTATTATTGAATAATGAGATGATGGAATTACAAACTTGATTTAAATGGATCAGATATAGTGACAAATAGGATAAAACTATGCCATTTATACGAAGAGGCTTTGATTACTAATTAATTTATAATGCATGTCATGTCAATGAAATCTGTAGATTGTAATGAGATACATGGTGAGATGAAATATGGTCGAGATTTAATATGGTGATGGAAAACCTAACTGTGGCATGTGGTGCAGATTCAATTTGGTGGAACCACAACCTAATCCAAGGGATGAGAATATCAAACAGAGAAAAGGAGGAAAAAGGAGGAACCTAATGTAGGGCAAGAAGAGGGGTGTGAGCATGAGGATGAAAATGAAAAAAGCTGACTGTCGGTGTTAATTGAAGATAATATGAAAGAGAGAAGAGAAACAGACGGGAGTATGGAAGAAGCATGGGGCTGTTGCTGCTATTGTTGTTGTTATTATTGTTGCTGCTACTTGAGTAATTGTTGGTTGATACTGATTATGGTGGCTGTTGGAAGCAAAGGGAGAAGGGAGGAGATGTAAAGAGTTAGAGCTGGGCATTTTAATGAATTCACCACCAATAGTACTTAATCATAGAAAAAGAATATACTTTCTCGTTTGAAAAACCTCTTGTGACTTTTTCCAACCCATACATCAAATGACTTCTAATATTGGTTTGAAAACCACTGTTTTTTATCATTTACCTTACGATGTGGATATGAGAATCAAATATGGAATTATGTTCAGTCACTCTAAATTGAATATCAGTTTCCCTCCTCTTGTTAGTATTGGAAATCTTGTAATTTTACATGTACATACAAGAAAGGAAAAAGGGAAGAAGTCAGAACTGAAGTATTTTTGTTATCTTTTCTCTACTTGTCACTTTGTTATTGTTCCCCCATAACCATTGTTATTTTCCTTGCATATTTTTTTGTTTGCTACTGGTTGGCTTCCTTGTTGCTGTTAATGTTGATGATGTTCGAATCAGCCAAAACTTGTGAGAATTGTGGAAACACACAATCCAAACCAACTTAAACGATTATATTGGTTTTCAAGGGGATAAAATTATCATACCCGATCAAACTTATGTAAAGGAAAAACAATTGTAATTATAACTAACACAAAAATTTGATAACTTAACTAATCATAGATTCTATCTTCCTAATATTAAAGCAAGATGAAATGACTTTTAGCAAGGCAACTTGTGACAATGTCCAACATGACATAAAGCAGGAAGCTATGATAGACGATGGTAACCAAACTTTAGAAACAGGAAAAGATTTAGAAAATACCTCAACACCATTATAGACCATATCATATGCCAAAGCACGAGCTGTTGACATATCGTGCATGTCATCAGGAGTCGGAGCAGTAAAAGGGTGATGGATAGCCTATGAACAGTGAAGATGCATTAGCGTAAGACAAGAGAACGGGAAACAAACGGAAATATCTATCCTTACAAAAAAGTATACTTTATACTTTAATTTTCCCTAAAAAGACTGATCGCAAAGAGGCAAAAGGAGACACCCCCCAAAATGCCTAAGGTGAGAGGTGAGGTAATTCCTCATCGAAGCAGGGCATGATTTATGAAATTTAAATAAATAAATAATGCATTAATTATTAAATCAAATATGAATAAAACAAAAATATATATATACATCATAATGAAAAGTCAATAAAATAAAGATAATAAACAATGTATTTCGCTCAAATATCAAATAATTCAAAGTTTACTAAACACTAAGTCACTAAGAACATCAAATTTTAAACATAAATACACAAAAACTAAAGGTGCTAGCATACGAGTCTACACACTACAAAAAAAAGTTAGAGTTGAGATAAATAGAATACATAGATAAAAGAATAAAGTATTTTCTTTTTCTATTTTAGATTAGAATCCTGAAGATTCAAAAATTAGAAAAATCATTATATTTTATTGGAAGATAGATAAGGTAATTCTCATTAATAAAATAAGCATCATCCTTACAAAAAATCTGATCAAGAAAAAGTCAAAGATTAGGAAAATAAAAATACGAAAATTAAAACAAGTTGATATATTTTCTACTTGACATGACCAAAGGGTTAAAATCAAAGAAATGTCACAAAAGGATAAGTAGCTTATTGAAGAATTGTTGGAGTGGAGAACATCGCTAGAAAAGTAAAGAGATATTGTCTCTTCACTAAGACAATCAAGGCGATCAAGGAGTTCAAGGCAAGATGTGACACAAGTGTGCACTTGATTGAAACAATTGCCTCTACCCATCACCTACGCACCAGGTGATCGCCTTACATTTCTTGGTTACCTCATGGAACAGGCAATGATGCCTTATATCACTAATCTACAGAAATACCTATCAAATAATTATCTTATAAATATAATTTAGGAGTATATATCTGTATCTATGGAGAAGAGAGGGTAAATAACATGTGAAGCTTTCCAGCAGCAGACTGGATTTGGACAGTCCAGACCAAGTAATTATTTTTTTCTAAAATGAGTAACAAATAAAAAACAAATAAGGAATGCACTGGCAAAGATGGGTGACTGAGACAATTGGAAATTGGGAATAATGAGCAGTCACAACCCGGTTCTCACATTATCCACACACAGAAATACAAAGATATGAGGATACAAAATCATTAATATAACTTGAATGATAAATGCAATAACATGATATTATAGTCAAAGCCTAAAACAAAGCCCTATGAGAATAATATTTGCATCCACTGCACAACCCTCCAAAGAACAAAACCTATTGTATAAACGAATATATATATTATTGGGTTTAGTCACCGATGGTACAGGACTTCATTGAGGGTCTATATTTGGTTTCCTGCGTTTTGAGATAACATTTCTGATACTAGAGATGTCAATAAAGAGTCACATAAACATGTACATTGACAGCCATTCTGTAGATATTCCCTTGTCTTCATGAAAGATCTGGGCTTAGACACGGGATGCAACATTCAAGTTTCAATAAGTTCCACTTGAAAGTTGAAACTTCGAATACTTAGTATACCAATGTCATTTATTAACCAATAGTGTTATTATCTTCAAAAAAAATGTTATTGAAAAATAATTCAGGTGAGGTAATGTTATTTTATGTGTTTTAAATTGTAATTAAGTCAGATCCATACCTTTTAAGGCAAGCATCTAGGTCGCCTAGGCACCAAGACAAGAAATTCACTGCACCTTAGTTGCTCACCTCACCTTATCTTAATTAACTTTATTTTTTGTTAGATCTATTTAATTAAATATATGTTTTTAAAGGTTTTAAAATGTTTTCTCTTGAAAAAAACTTAAATATAATTTCTTTGATCGAGTACTACTAAAATATACACAATTCTTGAAATATATAATTATATATATGAATGAAATATACATATTAGTATTATTAGACCTTATACTTTGCTGTTATTTTAGGATTATTTATGTATTTGAATGTTATTTAGAAAATAATGGAGCTAGAACTATACATAATAATTATTAATATATATAATACATGCTTAAACATAAAAAATTAAATATTTTAATAGGCTGGATTATGGCCTGGGTGACTGAGCACCTTAAAAAGTATAGCAAGATCCATAACAAGCACAAAATTATCTCCTTAAATAATCCAGCTAAGAAATGCTAAGAAAAAATATCAATTTGGAACAAAGCTGAACCGCACTTGGAAAAAATCCATGAAGCCTACAGGCCGAAAATAAAACTGTTTTTTCCCAAGATCAAGCTATATACCTTGGTTCAACAAACATATTACGCTACCCAGTACATGACCATAATAGGTGATGATATGTATTAAATTCCAACCAAAATTACGGGAGTTTAAAAGGACTTAATAAAGCTCACCCTATTACGTACCTAGCACAAAGAATAACCCATAACGTGTTGGCAAGCCAACCTAAAAGTATTTGTCACAGACTATTGAATTAAAATTTCTAGTAAAAAGATCACACAAGACAAAAATTCACAAACTAACCTCAAGTCTCCCCTCAGTGCCATTCCACTCAAACATTGGAAAGTCGGTGACCCACAGTATTGAATGCAGAGTCTGGCAATTCATAGAGATTTATAAAAAAATGAGGAAAGGTTAGGAGGGGAGTTGAATCATCAGCTCTAGTACTACTTACAAGCTACAACAATCTATGAGTGGAAAACTACATATTTATTTTTGAATAAAAGAAGACAAGGAAAATTTCACCTTTCAGAAGTGCTAAGAAAAGAAAAGTGAAAAATTAATCAAGCCCAGGCTCATCTACAGAAAAGTAAAAGAAGAGGAAAAAACATACATGGTCAACCAAGCCCAGGTCATTGGCAGTGAATATTCGAAGTCTATCAAGAATCTTATTTACTGATTTATGATCACCAACTGCAAATAAAATAAGATCCCCTGGCTCTGCGAAACAGAGTTTCAGCAATAGATCTGTATTATTTGGTCCTAAGCTGGAAATCAAAGATGCGATTCCCTCCAAATTTCCTGGACATTATCCAGTCAAAAAACCACACCTTAAATGATGCTTCTTCCGTATGATAGATACTTGGCATAATATCAAACAGAATAGGTTAAGATTCTTACTGTCACTCAAAACCTTGAGAAATGGAAGGCCCTTGGCTCCAGATTTAATTGCTTCATTGTAAATGTCACCCTTCTTAAGTGCTGTGTTCGAATATTTTCCAGCCCCTTCAGGAACACATAGAGCTTTAATAACTTCTCCCCTCTCTAAGGCATCAGCAAAAACCTTGAAATTAGATCCTGTAAAAATGCTGCTCACCTGCATTTGAAAACAATGTATAAACAATAAAAAGAAATTAAACCACCATTTTAAGGATTTTAGAATTATGAATATTACTAGACATTTATTTAACCATATTAATGATTTGAGATGAACAAGATTGATCATAATGCCTGATAATTATTTTCAGGTATGCTATTCATAGTATTCTTCAAACTTGAATAGCCTAGGACTCTCCTAGACTTTCAGAAACATTTATTTATACACCTCAGATCCAAGCTGTATGGTAATAATAGGAAGTTAAAAATAAATGAATGAAGGATCCCTTTTCAATCCATAATGTTACTGCTGCTGCTAAGAAAGAGAAAGTTTGGTCAGACTTACATCTTTCAGTTCCATACTAATGCGAAGATCTGGCCTATCTGATCCATATCGTTCCATAGCTTCAGCATATGTGAATCTAGGAAAAGGTTTAGGAAGTTGAACCCCTAATATTTCTTGGAAAACCTTCAGAGGGGAAGAAACATTTTAAAGAAAATTTAGTAAATGTTCTACCAATGACACTATTTATAAACAAGAAAGACATGCATGTCTTATCAAGTCTTCACAAAGCTTTAGCATATCTTCAAAAGGAGTAAAAGCCATTTCCATATCCAGCTGAGTAAACTCAGGCTGACGATCAGCTCTAAGATCTTCATCACGAAAGCACCTATAAAATTATAAAGAAAATAAACGTTGTAGCTTTGAGAAGGCTGTGCTGGATTTTCTATAACTAGAAGAACATTTATATGGTACAAGATAACCTTGCAATCTGATAATATCTGTCAAATCCAGAAACCATCAGCATTTGCTTAAATAGCTGGGGGCTTTGGGGCAAAGCATAGAATGTTCCTGGCTTGAAAAACCACATTTAAAATTATGCACAGTGAGGGCAACGCACAAATGGTGACAAAAAATGCATTGAACTTGTAATACTAACAAATTTGAACCTCAAGCTCATTACTGCAAAGAAAGCATTAAACACTTTATTACCTGAACCCGTGAGGGAACAAGATAATCTCGGGCACCTTCAGGTGTTGACCTGGACAATATTGGAGTCTCAATCTACCTAAGTGAAAAGCACAAGTTCCATGGTGACATCACAATAATGGATAGAGTTCAAGTGGGCAACACAAGAAAGCCTTTGTCTCAATTATATTGCTAACATATAGCATTGTCCAGCAAAAAACAAAGAAAAAACCATTTAGATGCTGTTTAGATTTTAGATTTTTTCCTTACATAAAAGCATATTTTAAGTAAAGAGTTGTATAACAATGAACTATTGTCAATTTCATTGACAATTTGATACAAAACGTTCAAAAATCCAATCTGAACAGAGGCCATCCCAACATTTTTTTTTCCCACTTGTTATACAAAAGACTTGTATTATGGAAACGGAATTATTAGATGGTACCTCCACAAAACCATGCATATCTTCCAAGTAACGCCGTATGGTCTTGACCACTTTATGTCGTAGCATAATATTGTTATGTATTTGCTGCCTCCGTAAATCAAGAGGACGGTATCTGCCACAAGTATTAAGCCAATCAAATAATTGTGTAAGAAGAAACCACAAAAAATTGACTGACTTGAAATAGAGGATTGGAAAGGGTTTCAAACAAAACAAGATGTGAAGACAGGGACTAATATAGACAACATGCAACTATGCGGGTTTTTTGGGGGCCCCAAGTGATGTATCATTGTGTTTTTCTTTTCTGTAGGGTGCATAGGGTTTTTGGCCTTTTTTTTTTCTTTTCCAGGTGCATCTTATTACCCTTTTCACGAGATTCATCATACTCTTCTCAAAAAATTATGTGGACAACCCAAAAACAAAATTGAAAGAAATGGGAAGGTCATATGATTAGCATCTTAAAAAAGATGTCCCCAAAGTGATGTTGTGCGTCTACAAATAGAGCAAGAAGAGACATACTTAATGGAAAGTTGAGTGTGCAGTCAGAACTCTGAAGTAAGCATTGTTTTCAAAGCTTTTGCTTGCTGTGTCCTCCAATCCAATGGTGGCTTCTATTAAGGATCTTAAGATTTTTTTATCAAAACAATCTCAAGACTTAAGAATATATATTCTCAAATATGGGCTTTGCCTCTTGGAACTTTCATAATGATTTCGATATTTGTTTAGTTGTATTTTCTCCGGGAACCAATTGAGGGAATATGGTGGTTGTTCGCTCACAAATGGTAAAGATCACATTCTTCAATAGTTAAAAATGATATAATATGTAATAATATTCAGAAATATCAAATTCTTCTGGAAAATGTGGTGAGAAAAATTATCATGAAATGGTAACGATCTTATATCAGTACCTCAAACGAATCTCTTCGGTTACACTTTCTTTTGCATCATCTGCAGTTGTAACAAGAAAAGGCAGTTGGTTTCGAACTGAATTTAAGACTTGAATGTGTTCTGCGGTGACCTGTAGTGGTCAAAATAGTGTATTAAGAGGAGGAAAGATATGCATCAAATAACTAAAAATTGAATCCAAACAAATATTGTATTGGAAATTAGAATATTGATCCAGACACAATTCAAATGGTTTTATTTCAATAACATAAATAAAGAATGGAATTTCATATGATGTACGCATGAAAATCCAAAAACAAGGATATCAACATTGGTTGAATGATTTTAGTAGTCATAGAAGAATTCATAAATCATAATTCTAGAAATAACCAATTCTTTACAGGTACTTATGCTCGAAAGTGGTGACAGTGAATACGTCCATGAACAAAAGATGCAACAAAGAGACTACTGTAGCATTTCATCAAGCGAACTAGTTCTGCCACACATCTGTAAATGGCAGCTAAATATAATAAAAGTGAAAAAACCCACACCTCTATACTGCCCGTTTTCATCTTCTTGTTGACAGATTCGTTCGGCCGGTGTCGTACAACACCTTCTACAGCAACAACGTACTCAATCCTCACTTTGTTCGCGGTGGCATACGCATCAGGATATTGGTCCGGAAGTGTCGTGATCTGCGGAAGCGCAAAGAAAGAAAGCATTTTTGACAAATGTAAAAGGAACAAAAAATCTGAACCACACCTCTCCCTGAAGCTCAAATCTCAAAACAGAACTCTACCCCAAAAAACTCATCCTAGCATTCAAAAAACAAAAAAGCAAGCATCTTGTGATCATTACCAATCCGTTTCGTTCGAAATCGCTCAACTTATTGAATAAATTATTGAACTTTTTTTTCCTAAATTGGATAATCGATCGCATTTAGAAGTAAACAGATGTAAAATTTCAAACGGTTACCATCTTGAAGTAGAAATTTCAACTCTAAAAAGAATCGAATTCCTGACCTGGACAATGCCGGAGTGGTCTCTGAGGTTTAGAAACGTGAGACCACCGTGAATCCTGTGAAGCGCAACCCACCCACATAGCCGAACTCGTCTCCCGACGTCACCATTCCCCAATTCCCCACACAACGCCGTCCTCGACACCCACTCCAGCTTCTCCTTCATCGCTACCGCCGGCCTGGTGTCGGCAGCCGGCGCTTCAACGGGAACTGACGAAGAAGAAGAAGCAGAAGAGCGGATGGAAGCAGCGCGATGCGACGAAGAGGAAGGAACGATTGAGGAGAAGACGAGATTCCCCCGAGAGAGCTTCCGGCGGAAATGGAGGGACGTGCGGGAGAGGCGGAGGGCGATGAGAGGCGAAACGCGAAGGATCGACGACATCGTTACGGTTGCGACTGAAGTGGTGAGCCGGTGCTCATCCCCCCAAGCACCAGGGTTTTGTGGCGGAGCGTGACTGCTGTTGTGGGCTGGACCCGAGTTTCCTCCAGCCCAGTCCAGTTTCGGCTCGTGCTGGGCTATGTACAGTGACAAAGGCCTGAAACCCAGCAAGCTTCTCCTCTTCCTGTCCGTCGTCCGTTGCTGCAGCCGCAAGTTGTCGGCTTCAACCTCGTCATCCTGTAAAGGTCATTGTTCTGCTTTGCCGTGGTTGCACCTTCTTTTGATTCAATTTGACTCACTGGTAACACTTGTGAGTGGTGTCAGCTTAGGAGTAGGAGATTGCATCCTATGTTTTTGTGCGTAACTTGAGGGGGTCAGGATCTTGGCTCGACAAATCATTTCTCGATTTTGATGGAAGCTTAGGCTCTTAAACCATGCAGATACATGTGACATGTATCCGTTAGCTTTCATGTCTTTGTGCATATTTGACACATCAATCTCTCTGTATAAAAATCTGTTTCAGTGTTTAGAATTCCCCTTTCCAATTTTGTTGTTTGAATTCTAACAACTTTTGTGAGTGAATGGCTTCCATATTTATGCTGTCAATGAATAGAACACGAACACCACCAGTAGACGTGTTCCTACAAAAGTTGTCGACAATCTTTGTACCTGCTTTATTATGATAGAGATTGCACATTTTCACTAAAGATACATAATTGCTGTTTCTTCTTTTACACAGTCTCTCCTATCTTGCATGATAGGCATGTCCATTATCTATATATTGTCTACTGTAAATGGTATCTGAAATCTATAATACCTAAACTAGAAGCAAATTAGCCTTTCTAAGGTATATGTTAGTAGTCATAATGGTGTGGTTTATGTGCTAAACTGAACATTCACGAATATCAAGCTTCACATCTTTCAGAAAGGAATATTTGAAGTTGTTTTGAATGCATATGTAATGGTGAACTACCATAATAGGCAAAATCATTTCATGATCACATGACAACATGTCTAAGAAAGAATTTCGATATTTTGAGAAGACATCTTGCCTTATCACCTTAGGCAGCCAGGCTAGAAAGTCGTCAACTCAACAAAAGTCTATGTGCCAGAGTTCATTCGGGTACTCACTCTTCTTGCCTCATTGTCAATCATGCCTAGCTCACCTATTTGGGGGAGGTCATTGAGTAAATGGATCAGAAGATCTATTCAACTGGTTTAATAGCTCCATGTACATGTCAAAAACTCCAATTATGTAAATCCTAAAACATGAAAAATCATTTTCTTGTTCCTACAAACCATAGGAATTTCTCATATTTTTTACATAATTCTCAATCAAATTGTGTATTTTTTTCATTTTCCTGTAGACCTACAGAAAAACTTTTGGGCCATGCAAACCTAAAGGAATGATGACTTCGGTTTATACTAAGTCTGAAACCAAGTAGATTTTTTTTTTCCCCATATTTTGCCTTTCCCACCTCTCTCCTTCACCCAATATTGACAATCCTCTTTGATAGTGTTCATCCTCTGATGAAGACCTTCCTCCTACAAGCCTTGGTGGAAGTCATGCACCATATCATATGATCTTCCTCTCTCCATTCTCTTCTTCCTATCTTCTCCTTTCTATACAATCTTGTCACCCTCCTCTGTTGACAATCATGGTGTGTTGTAGACCTCTGGTGAGCATCTTCTTCTTTGATAATAGTCTAGGCTCTAGTTCTAATGTTTTGATGACTCATCCCCTATATAGGTCTCAAAGTCTTTGTGTGGATTATTAGATTAAAGGCTAATTGAGGTATTCTTTCGTTTTAAGTTTTGTTATTCACTTATTCTTGTGGTAGTTGATAGTTCCTGAGGTGAATATTTTGATGGTGCTAATGCATTATTTTTGTTTTTTTTTGCATCAACAATTTATTATTCTAACTAATGCAATTGCATAGTTCTATTTGCAATTTTACATTGTTTCTATGGATACTTTCCTTTTTTATTTTGTTACATCAATACACTATGTTATGGGGCTGGTGATTCTTGGATAATTAAACAATAAGTTTTTTATTTTTGGTGTATAATCATATGCTTTACAACTTTTTTAAATTTGAAGTTTGATTTTATGAGTTTATGGTTGCATTTGATCACACATCTCTATGTGATTGACTAATATTTGATTGGATTATTTACAAGAATGATTGGATTCTTAGTTTAATAATGTACATTCATGTTTATATAAAATGCTGCCTTCTTTGGTTAGGCAATCACGTCACTTTTACCTCATGCATTTCAAGGGGTGTGTTGCCTTGACATTACCTTTTGCCTTAATAACTCTGTCTATGTTGCCTTGACATCATCCTTGACCTTAATAATCCTCTCTCCTGTGCGAAAATACTTGACATCTTTGTAAACTAACCAATTGCTTTTACATGCTTGTTCCTTTTGTAGACATTGGACTTGTGCTAATAAAAAAGGTGTCACAATTTTTCTGGCCTTCTGTTATATGTTTATTTGGTGCATCCAGTGCAAATCTAGTATCAAAGTTACTTGTTCATCCATTGCAGAGATCTATCACATTTTCCACCTTTGTAGCATCTGCTGCACTACCATCAGCTCCAAGAACCACAACATAAAATGTCCAAAATGCTTTCAAGTTATTTTAAAGGGGAATGGTTTCATCTTTTAAAGTCATGTCATAAAATGGGCCACATTCTTCAGCTCCATGCACATCTAATCTGTACTTCTCTTATCCAAGACAAGGACATTTCAGTTGCTCTCTTGTCTCACAATGTACTTTATACATCCATGGGCAGAGACTACCCATGCCTTGTGTTTAACCAGGTTCAAGAACCCACAATCAATCATTACAATGCTTTGATAAGGGGTTATTCAAAGAGATACTCAGCAAGTAGGGTCTTCTATCTTTACAACAACATGCGTAGGGATGGTTTTCATGTGGATACCATCTCTGCATCATTTGTAGTCAAATCATGCTATCATGCTTGTTGTTTGAGTGGAGGGAAACAATTGCATGGGAGGATTCTGCAAGATGGGCAACAGTATGATTCACGTCTATTGACATCCATAATGTGTTTATATGCATCATGTGGAAGGGGAAGTGATGCTCAGATGATTTTTGATGAGATGCCTGTTCAAGATACCATAGCATGGAATGTTTTGATTTCTAGCTATATTTGGAATAAGCGTACACGTGATGCGTTAGGATTGTTTGATTCAATGCAGCTCCCTCCTCATAATTTGAAGCCAGATGATGTCACATGCTTGCTGATGCTTCAGGCTTGTGGTAAATTGAATGCCCTTGATTTTGGACAGAAGATCCACAAGTACATTGAGGATCATGGGTACAATAATGCTTCAAATTTACGGAATTCTCTAATTGCTATGTACTCAAAATGTGGATTGATTAATAAGGCTTTTTGTATTTTTCATGATACTTCAAAGAGAAATATTTATTGTTGGAATGCAATAATTTCTGGATTGGCCATGAATGGTTATGGAAGAGAAGCAGTAGAAACTTTTAAAGATATGCAGAAGAGTGGCATTTCGCCAGATGAACATACATTCACAGGTGTACTATCTGCTTGTAGCCATAGTAGAATGATCAATGATGGATTCAGATTTTTTAACTTGATGAAATGTGAGTATGGGATATCCCCTAACAACTTTCATTATGGGTGCATGGTTGATCTTATGGCACGTGCTGGATTGCTTGATGAAGCTTACAGATTTATTGTAAATTCTATGAAAGTTAAACCAGATCCCACTGTCTGGAGGACTCTCCTTAGTGCTTGCAAAAAGCATCACCATTACAATCTTGGAGAACTTGTTATAGGACATTTGATAGAATTAAATGCTCAGGAAGCTGGAGATTTTGTTTTGCTGTTGAACATGTACGCATCTACAGGGAACTGGGAAAAGGTAGTGAAGCTGAGGAAACTAATGAAAGAGAAAAATATCCAAACATCCCCTGGATGTAGTACAATTGAATTGAATGGGGTTGTTCATGAGTTTATTGCAGGTGATGCTGCACATCCTAAGATGATTGAGATTTATAAAATGCTTGATGAAATTGTTAAGCAGCTAAAGCTTGGTGGTTATGTTCCTAATATGGAGTCTGAATTGCATAATTTGGATTCTCATATGAAGGAAAAGACATTGTCTTACCACAGTGAGAAACTAGCCATTGCATTTGGTATTCTTGCAACTCCCCCAGGGACAACAATTAGAATTGCAAAGAATCTTCGCACCTGTGTTGATTGTCACAATTTCTCAAAGGTTTTATCAAGTGTTTATAATCGTGTTGTTATTATAAGGGACAGAAGTCGTTTTCATCATTTTCAAGAAGGGCATTGTTCATGTCATGATTATTGGTGAGTTTTACAGATGAGAAATATTATAAGTAATCCAAGTTTTGTCTGCAACCTTGAGGTATTTGGCAACAATATTATTATTGTATTGCCAAAAATGCAGTCAAATTTCAAACTTATGCTGAGTGGACATTGAGAAGAGAATAACATCAACCATGGTACACATAACCACAAATACTCATGCTAAGATCCTTCCACCAGCATGACGTCTCAACATTTTGCTTGTTTTGTGTTGGGAGGAGCATTTTGATCTAAGGTATGGAATTTTGCAGTACCAGTCACGTTCCAGTATATTTTAGTAATCTTTTTTTGAGAAGCAATGTATTTTTAGTAATCAGTTTCTTATAATATGAGTAACATTCAAGTCAATATTTTGAATTAAAATTTGAATCTACAGGGGGTGACTTCCTCTGTTGATTTCTTGTCAATGAATGGTTCAGGTTGTTGTAAACTTAGATGTAGTTTTGTTCTCTGTATTTTGTTTATTTCTGTTTTTTATATTCCATCTGGATGTTTCTTATTGAATTTTTAATGAGAATCATTCTACCATTTTCAAAAAAGAATTGAGATGTGAAACACATCTTAGAACAAACATCCTTTGGATTATTTATTTTCATGAGGTTAGGCTATGTGTTTTTCTTCCTGAATTTCAATGTTACTGTCCCATTATTAATTGAACTGTTAGAATGTGGAGTATGGGATAAGTAAGCTTTCCTTGTACACAATTCATTCTTCCATCTATGTTTGAGTTCAAAGTTTGAACTACGACACATAATTTTCTTGGATTTTATTTTCATTATATGAATATGATTGCCATTTTATGTGGTTATTTAATGTGCAAAATGTTGATTTTCATTCCAATAATATGATACAGTGCCTCCTATTTCAGGGATGTTAAGTGAAGTCTCAAAAATCTCTCCTATCTGCATTGTTGAGTTTGTCCTCTTCAGGGGTATCCTATATCGATACTAGGTAAGAAGTTTGATATTCCATTTTTTAACAAGTTTGCAATTTTTTTCACTAGATTTCAACTGAAGGTGGGGAGTGTTACTTTTGCGTTTATGATTTGGATTCCGTGTCTAATATTCCATGCTTAAAGGATTTGAATTTATGCTAAAAGGTTTGGGGAGAGAACCTATGCACTCATTCTCATTGGTCTTTTTCTTGTGCATAACATAGCTAGCAATAAGTAGTTCGATGTTTAAAATTTTGAATAGCTAGCAATGAGTAGTTCCAACTTGAAAAGGACCCAGAATAGCAGCATCATATGATTCCCTTTCTGTAAAACAGCAGGAAAAATAGTAGAGAATGACACAAGTCGGCAATAGACTACCTATTCTCTCTATATCCATTTATTTATTTCTTTCCACCATTGTGGACTATATTAGAGAACATTAGGGTTCGTTTCTAGAAATTTCTTTTTTATCCACATTTTTCTCCACATCTCATTATTTTTCTTCATGTACACTTCCACTTATTTTTGCATGGTTTTAATATGCGCAAACTTCTACACGGCAACCAAGACCCTACAGTTTCTATTCTAATCTGAAGACGTCCGTGTTTTACTGTTTAAAATTTTCACTGTTTCTTTCTCTCTCTGTTTTCTCTATACCTGAGACCAATAATCCTGTGAGGCTGCGACAATGATTGACCCAATTTCTCGTTGCCGATATGAAGTTGGTTTATAAACTATGCACTTTTGCATCTGCCATTTCTGATGACAATGTTGTGCATGTCCGAGCCAACATTATTCCCTTTACTTACAATAAGAAATTTGCCAGCAGATATTTATAAGCATCACAGAGGCAATCTTGTAGGGTTGAAGCTTGGATGAACAAATTAATTTTCCTGTGTTTAAGCCATTATCAGTGATGTATCCATGTGACCAACCGATTCAGTGAAACTTTTGTTAAAGACTCGATCCTTTGCTTTACCATTTAGGCTTATCGTGAACTTCAACTTTTTCTTTGTAGAGCATTTTTATTGTGATGGCATGGTTTTTTTTCGGTGATACATATTGTTTATATTTTCATTGGTGATAGGTTTAGGGTCCTGAGGAAAATATCACCCACAGGAATACCATACGATGCCTGTCTACATATTGCAAACCTGCTTAGCATCAGTCATTCCTACATGATGTTGCTGGGCTTGAACATGAAACTTGTGTTGGCAGATAGAGGTGCTGGCCACGGATTGATGGTATTTAGCGTTCATTAACTCTGGCATCTCATCTGTGGAATTCACTGGACCTCTACTGAGAAGTCTTCTAATTAGTTGTGTAGGTTGTTTTAAAATATCTTAATATTGTAAAAAAAAAAAATTGAAAACACTGTAAGTTAAAACTAACAAATATCTATTTTTTAAAACATCTTCTTTTCAAATGTTCCAGGTGTTAATTTTTTTTATGTAATGGTAACTTTTCACATTTCATTGATTAACGTTGATTAAGCCACTGTAGTTAGATTAACGTTATATATACGAGTGCTGTAACTCTCGGAGCGTAACAGGAAAAGCCCCCTCCACTTCTGCATGCTCAAAGGTCACCATTTTAGGTATCTAATGGACTTCAATGCAGAGCGTCGAGGGTCCCAAAATGCAGCATGAGGTTTCAAACTATGTTGGCTTTGGACTCGGTTATTCTCTCAATCATGAGAGATAAGATTTTTTATTCAAGCTGGAGAAAAAACATAACCATTATCAAAGAAACCACGAAGTAATACATAACCACCAACTTTCTGTAGGCTATAAATGTGGTTGACTTGTTAACTTCATCACGTAAAAATAAAAGTATTCCATTGTCATGTGCAAACTCCTTGCACATACTTAAAATTTTCTCGTCGATATTTTACAACACATGACGACGAGCGTTCGTGGTATCAGAAACCTTGCAGTGCAATGCGATGGTGGCACGGTGGACACAACGCTGGGAAAGGGGTACGAGTGACCTCAAGCAACCGGATCTTTGCAGCATAGATTAAGAACGTCGTCCATTGGTGCATGCTCTCCTGTTCCTTCATCTTTTCTAGCATATAGCAATCGATTCCTCTTGAAAACAAACATTCCACCCTGCAAGGAGCATCGTAGTTGGAAGAATGAAATCGCAAAACTTGGATCAAGTTAGTTACCTAGAATAATCATTCAAGCAAGTCCGAGGTTGTGGTCACAAGATAAAGAGAGGGTGGTACTTGTTGCAGGATACTGCTGGTGTCGTCTGTAGTAGCTGATGAAGTATATTTCTTGAAAAGTTCACGATAAGCATCGACCCTTGAAAACACCTTCACCTATAGTGTGGAATTTTGCTTAGAAAAAGGGGCATAATGGAGTCCACGACAGAGTCCTAGAACTTACACTGGCAGGATTGATTGAAGAATGTGCGACCTCGTCCATAATAGAGTCCCCAAACGTTATATGCCTGCACTAGAGAAGTAGCATATCTTTAGATACTAGAAACAAGATTTGAGATATATAACAACAAGCACAAATAGTTGCATGGGTTGTGACCTTACGATCCGGATCAGCATACAGGCAATCCAAAGGAAATGACTGCTGCATCACGAACCAAGGGAGCTCATCAACAAAATTATCAGTACCATAATGTTTAATATTTCATTGAGGGGATGGTGCTTATCCAAATTCACTAGAACAGACAAAAAATGAATCAAACTGTTTAGGTTGATGGGTAGGATTGGTAGCAGTTCAAATACCTGTTCAGCTAAAATACAGGTTTTATCTGGAGTACTAATGCCAACTGCTATTAACCTCACACCTATTGAATCAAATGTTGGTTTAGTGTCCTGCAGAGCAGAAGCACGTTCCCAACTTACAAAGAGGAAACAAATAACAAGAAAATAAGCATGATGAGTGAAGTTTTCTTAAAGAAGTAGTATTTCTGGATGTCAGGAATGTTGTGTTTGGTGTATGGTTATGTCACGAGTATGGTTGTTATAACAAATGGTGGTACATATTGTATATATTTGTAACTATCCTTTGTTTTACTAGTATGAAGAACCATTTTCCATTTTTTCACCTAATCTTTACTCTATTCATGATATCAGAGCAGTCTACTTCATAGCATTTGTTCCAGATCCTAAAACCATGTCGTCGATCACCTTCGAAAGCTCTAGTAGTATGGCTGCTCTTTCGCTGATAGTTATTAGTAATATCTCATCTCTTGCTCCGATTAAACTTGACGGCTCAAACTATTTGATGTGGAAGTCACTTTTTGAGCCAATATTACGAAGTCAAGATCTTCTTTCTCATATTAATGGTACGTCTCTTCCCGATGTTCTATCGCCTGACTTCAAGTCCTGGTATATCACCCATCAATCTCTTATTTCTTGGTTCAATGCTACTCCATTTGTTTCTGCATTGTCTTACACGATCGGGGCTGAATCTGCTAAAGATGTTTGGGACAAATTAGCGGCTAGGTTTGGGAATTCTAATAAGGTGCATGTGATGTCGTTGCGTCGTCAACTTCATACTCTCAAGAAAGGTTCACAGCCGATGGCTACTTATCTTCATCAAATAAAAAATACTTCTGATCAGTTGTCTTCTTGCAATCCTTCTGTATCTGACGAGGATTTAGTTGTGTGCATCCTAAATGGGTTGCCCTCTAACTATCGTCCATTCGCCTCTTCCTTGCGTGCACACACACATATTCTTACTATTGAGGAACTCCATTCCATACTCCTTGTCGAAGAATTAACGATCCAGGAGGATTCATCCTCTTCTGTGCCTTTGGCAATAGTTGCTAAATCGTCTTTTCAGCAAAACTCTAGGTTTAATAATAGTCGCAAGAACAGTTTTCGATCTCCAAAATCTTTCTTTGCTAAGTTTGCTTCTTCGTCTGAGTCTGTGCCTTCTAAATCTTCGGGTGCTCCCAAAGTACAATGTCAAATTTGTAGTAAATTAGGACACTTAGCAATTGATTGTTTTCAAAGGCTGAATATGAATCTGTTGGGACGACACTCTACGGAGAAACTTCAAGCTATGGTTGCACAGAAATCTGATCCTGTTAATGACAGTGTGTGGTATGTGGATACTGGTGCAACACATCACACTACATCTGAGCTAGGCAATCTCCAGGTGTCTACACCATATCAAGGTGCAAAACAAGTGATGGGAAGTAATGGTGAGGGGTTATATATTGCAAATATTGGTCACCCAGTTTATCGTCTTCATGGTCGTTCTTATTTGCTTAAGAATATTTTGCATTACCCTCGTACATATTATAATCTTCTATCTATTAGAAGATTTGCTCATGACAACAATTGTGTCTTTAATTTTGACAATTGTTCACTTGGTATTAAGGACAAGGTGACCGGGAGCCTTCTTCGTCAACGTCGAGCTGATGGAAATCTATACAAGATCGTGTTTGACCACGGTGACACTTGTTCCAGTCAACCGCACACTGCTAGTATTGCTGTGGTTGCTGAAAACAAAGCTGATCTGTCTATATGGCATGATCGCCTAGGACACCCTTCATCTGTGTTGCTTAGACGTTTGTTGCCTCTACTGAAACATTCTGGAAATTGTTTTTCTTGTTCTGCATGTTCAGTTTGCAAAATATCCAAGCTTCCATTTGATTCTTCAATAAAGAAAACTATTGCTCCTTTGCCGACACCTTATATTGGGAGTAATGATTTTCGTTACTATGCTTTGTTGATTGATGACTACACACGCTATAGTTGGCCTATTCCTCTTAAACAAAAGTCAATTTTTTTTCTCTCTATTTGTTGATTTTTGTAAATTGGTTGAAAACCAATTCTCTACCAAATTTAAGGCACTGCATACAGACGGAGGTGGTGAGTTTCTCAACAACTCACTTACTAATTTTCCTCGTAAAAAGGGTATTCACCATCAATTCAGTTGTCCATACACCCTTGAGTAGAACGAGGTTGCAGAGCAGAAGCACCATCACGTCGTTGAGACTGCTCTAACATTGTTATCTCGTGCAGCACTTCCCAAATCCTTGTGGGTTGAAGCAGTTCAGATTGCAGTTTACTTAATTAATCGGTTGCCCTTAGGAGGATGTTCTACTTCTCCTTTTCGGCAGTTGTTCAGGTTTGCTCCTGATTATGCAAGCCTACGAAGCTTTGGGTGTTTGTGCTTTCCATGGCTTCGTCCATATGCAGCTAATAAATTGGAGTTTCGTAGTATACCTTGTATCTTTCTTGGCTACAATTCCAACTGTAAAGGTTATTATTGTTGGGACCCAATTTCTGGCACAATCTATGTCTCACGGCATGTTAAATTTGTAGAAACTATTTTTCCATATTCGAAGATGTCTTCTTCTTCTGTATCGTCTGATGATTCTAAGTGTTCCTTGTAGGAGCTGAATAGTTGGTTTTCTAATAGACAACTTTCTAGTACTACTATTTCTAATGTGACGACGATATATAACTCATCTCCAGTTGTACTTGCTTCTCCAACTGTATCTTCTTTTGATTCTTGAACTGTATCTGCTTCTCTGATTGTTCCTGCTTCAGATACTTCTTCAGTTGCGTCAGATCTTAATACTAGTAATATGCCTATTGATAATGATGTTGTTGTACCTGCTCCTATTAATGCTGCGTATATCCCTGTTAATGCCCATCCAATGCAGACTCATGCTACGTCAGGTATTTTTAAGAATAAGGCACTTGCTACTTCTCTTGATGATACACCATCTTGTTTTTCTCAAGCTTCCAAGTCGGCAGAATGGCGATCTGCCATGGATTGTGAGTTTCAAGCTTTACAATCACAACAAACTTGGTCTTTGGTTCCACAACAACCTTACATGAATATCGTAGACAGCAAGTGGGTTTATCGAACAAAGTTTAATTCTGATGGTATCTTTCACAAGAGAAAGGCTCTACTGGTAGCACGTAGACATCTCCAAAAGCCCGATGTTGATTTCTTTGAGACGTTTAGTCCAATGACTAAACATTCCATGATTAAAACGGTGTTAATAGTTGCAGTTCATAAAAAGTGGCCTCTATGTCATCTCGATGTAGAGTCGGTGTTTCTTCATGATCATCTTGATGAGGAGATTTCTATGTCCCAACCTCAAGGTTATGTTGATAATCGTTGTCCCACCTATGTGTGTCGCATGTATAAATCCATATATGGTCTACGACAAGCACCACGCTAATGGTTTAGTACTTTTGCTTCTAAGCTTCATAGTCTACAATTTAAAGCTACCGTTTCAGACCCTTCTCTCTTCGTTTTTGACTCTGGTGGTATGCAAGCTTATCTTTTGTTGTATGTCGATGATATTCTTCTCATTAGGAGCAATCCTGCATTTCTTTAGAAAGCTATTTCTTCCTTAAGTACTTCTTTCAAGCTGAAGGATTTGGGTTTTACAGATTATTTTCTTGACATTTGTCTTGAGAAGAATCATGATACAGGTGGTTTATTTCTTTCCCAAACCAAGTATATTAAAGATTTGTTGTCCAAGGTGCATATGAACGACTGTAAATCTGCTACGACTCCCATGTCGACTGCTAAGCTGTCTAAAAAGCTTGGGACACCTTTGCCTAGTCCTATCTTGTACTTCAGTCTTGTTGGTGCTCTTCAATACATCACATTGGCACGATCAGACATTTGTTTTGTTGTAAACTATGATGCACAGTTCATGCAGGCTCCTACAGATCTTCATCTTGTTGCTGTTAAACGTATTCTAGGCTATTTGAGAGGTGCCATTGATTACAGGCTTTCAATTTTTCCTACAGATCTATGTTTGCAAGCTTATAGCGATGCAGATTGGGCCGGATGTCCTGACGATCGGCATTCCACAACTAGCAACTGTGTTTTTCCTGGCTCTACACCCATCACTTGGTGTTCTAGAAAGCAGGGTGTGGTTTCACGGTTGTCAATAAAAGTCGAGTTTCATGCACTTGGCAATACTGGGATTGAAATTTTATGGGTGCACTCTCTGCTTGTTGAGCTGCATGTCCCTATACCACTTCCATCTATTATCTAGTGTGATAATCCTTCAGCAATTGTCCTCACTTATAATTCAGTGCTGCACAATCGTACAAAGCGTGTGGAGATAGATGTTCATTTTATTTGAGAAAAAGTAGCTACCATCGAATTTTTTGAATTCCAATTTGAGTATTGCCTATGCCTACTCGGTTTGAAGGGAAATGTTAGGAGTATTGTGTTTGGTATATAATTATGCTACGTGTATAGTTGTTATAACAAATAGTGGTATATAACGTATATATTTGTAATTATCCTTTATTTTACTGGTACGAAGAAATCTTTTCCATTTTTTCACCTAAACTTTACTCTGTTCACTGGAGAAGGCCATTCTTCTTCCACTGGAGAACGAGAGAGAGAATCTTGTACGCTTGTTCCATCGACCTCAATGAAACACGTAATGGCATAAATCGAGCCATTCGTACCACATCCAACGGCCGAGGTTTTTTTTCAAATATCCGTTGTCCATAGCTGGTACAGTGCTTATTCGCAAGCGCCTCCTCGGCTCCGCCCCCTTTCGCCATGGCGCTCTCTTCGTCCGCGTCCTTCTCCATCCCGTTCCGACCTCTCCCGTCGACCTTCCACCACCAACGTCTACTCATTCTTCCCCTCCCGGCCTTCTCATCCCCGACTCGGATCTGCCCCCGGCTGCCCGGAGGATCCTCCAACCACGTCCCGGTATGTGATTTCCCTTTTCCTTCGCTTCTATTCCTTCCCCCCCCACCTTCGAATTGGAGCCTGAGAGTTGATGGTTGCGGTCAGGGCAGCATGCGTCGGGGGTGGCGCCAGACCCACCCTCTTGGCGGGAGATCAGGAGCTTCGACGTCGGCAGAAGCTACGAGACGGATGACGATGAAGTAGATGAGGAGGAGGATCGCAGCTTGGACCTGCTTGTCCGGTTCCTTCACAACGTTTTCCGGAAGGTCTCGAAGCGGGCGAGGCGGGCGGCTCGTTCTGTCCTTCCAGACGCCGTTCCCACTCGTCTGGTAAGTTCCTTTTTATTTTCGCAACAACGTCGCTTTGCTTGTGATTACGAGCAATGAATTTTGAGTTTGGGTTTGCGCGTTTGGTACCAAAGATAAATTTTTCTTTTAGCCAGTCAATGTTTTCTGTTGATGGATTTCAATTGAGTTCGTGTCGTTGTTCGACTCATGATAGTTATTTGGTTGAGAGCAGGTGGGATTTTCCGTAAATGGAACTCTGATACTGGCGTTTCTATGGATTCTCAAGGCATTTCTTGAGGTAATTCTGCATCTTATAGACATCTAGTACAACCGAGTTTTCTTATGTCAAGTTTTTCGTTTTTAGGAATGTGAGATGGTCGCACGATATTGCAGTTACATCTCTGCCAAGTGCCTACTTTGCTAATGGTTCTCTTTTATACACATGAAATTCATGTTCATTAACTTTTTTATGTAAATGGAACTTAGTACTAATCAATTCATCATTGGAACCTGACCAACTCTTAGGTTATGGCCATTGCCCAGGACTTTAAGTAAAACTTCAGCTTCTTCCTACACAAGATTATTAAGGCAACAAAGTGGCAGCCCGGGACACTTTCAATGCCTAGCCATTCAAACAAATATCATGCCGAGGCGCACCTAATTGCCCACCATTTTTTGTATATTTGTTTAGCTGATGGAGTTCAAAGCCATGAGCTTATACGTTACAAAAACATCGTCATCTTGAACCAGTTATTGTATTTCTTTTACATTCAGGACGACCATTATCCTTTGAGGGAAACAATAAGATCTTCTGAGGAGTGATTCATACATTTGAAAACTCAGTTTTCAAGTTTCAACAACATTTGAGACAAAGGGAGACTTATAGACGTACTTATGTAGTACCTTTTAAATTATAATCAGGAAGATAAACTTTTTCATAAGGATAAAATGATATAATTATGAATCAAAATCAACCACTACAGTGATCGAGGAGTGACGGAGGATACACTGCTTGCTTGGATGATTTTTAACTTATCTTGGATATATTGATTGAGTTCCACAAGAAAGAAGAATGCACTACCTTAATATGCAAAGGCAATCTCTCATGAATCATGATGGAACTATGTCATAAAAAATGAAATACAAGCATTGTACGAATTGGAAATTAAGAAATTTTAAACAATGAGAACTTTTGGGATTTAATTGTCTCCCATGTTTTTTGGAATATAATTGTGATTAACAAGCACTACATTAAGCTAGTGATAAAAACCAATAAACAAAGGAAAATGCGCCAACCACATTTTCTGAAGTATTCTTCTCTTAATACCTGTTCTCTATGACAAGGTTCTCATCCTATATATGAGCCGATTCTGTATTCATATCACTACACGGATGAACCCAATATAATTGAGAAATGCATGCATAATGCACATTTGTTTATCCATTCTTGCTATCAAACTCATTTCAATACACCACTCAACTAAAAAACAAACTCATTTCAATGTATGGAAGGTTGCCTAGAAAATGAACTTTAGAGTTATTTTTATTTCCATAGTTTTTATTACTTTCTCTTCTAAATCCATTTTCTTCGGTTGTGAAGGTATTCCTAGTTGTCCAGAAAACTAGGATACAAATCCACTTTCTTAAAGTTTCGTTGTCCTTTTTTAGATTTTATATCTGACAGTTTGCTATACATCGTCTCATGTGAAGTTTCACTTGCCTTGACAAAGACCATTCAGCTTTGGAGTCAAAAAAATAATAATTCTTTTCCTTGGATTTTCTTTTTATCTTCCTATCAACGTGTATTTTCCAGAAATCCCAACTTAGAACTTCACGACATCTTACATTTTTGTCCCCCATTTGTTCCACTTAATTTGGATAATAAGCATCCATACGTTGAATCAGATGTTAAGCTTCATCCTCCCTCTTTTTGATCTCTTCAGAATTTTCACTTTTTCTCTGGTTTCGGTTCCCCGATAATTTTATCTGTAGTTCTGCCATTTGAAAGTTTGTGGTACTTTGATGATCCTCTGAATGTATTACTCACCCTTTGCAATGTTTGCAGGTTATATGTACATTTGGAAGTATGGTGTTTGTGAGCATCCTTCTCGTCCGAGGGATATGGTCGGCTGTATCCTACATGCAAGAAAATCGTTTCAACTCAGGAAATAGGTTTGACGATGACAACAATGCATGGCACGGTGTTCAGACAGCAACTTAAATTAGAATTTTAGAAGAAAAGGAGTTACTTGTAATCGTATACAAGAAAAGAAGGTAATAAATAGACAGTGAATTTGTCCAACTCTGGGGGCTACGCTGTTCGTCATTTTACCACTGATATGGACTAATGATCTCTAGACGGTGAAGCCTGCAATTATCTTTCTGGCGGAGTGTTGGCGATCAATTTTTCTTTTTTTAACTATAGAGTATTTGAACAATATCTTGAAATTAGGGAACTATAAGATTGTCGACGACAATTATCGACCAATTAAACCTTCTTGACAGCGTAGAAACAGCGAAAATGGAATATTCCCATCATACCTTGAGAAGGCTGCATCTGAAGCTCTTTTTCATGTGACCGAAAATGTTAGATCTCATCCTTCAACAAATTAGCCTAAAGTATATAATCGTGTGGTGTTAGAATGTAAAATTTCTTCTCAATCTGTGGACTTTTTTAATTTTTTTAAAAAGTAGCCTAATGTGTAGACTAAGCACTCCGTTTGGATGCACGCACGTAAAACAAAACTGTCGCCGTAAAACGTGCGCGTCAAGAAACGCATCGTTTTTTTTACGGTTTCTTGCGAAGGAAACGGGATGATCGATGGTGAGGCTGCGTTTTGCAATAAAAGCATAGTCAGACAACTACATCATTATCCTTCATCATATATAATATTACGTTATATCAATATGTCTTATATGTTTAATATTTTATTTTTTATTATAAATATGGTACTGCCTATAAACGAAAAACATTTATATTCGTATGGTCTGTTACAGCATAAAAAATGTCGGATGATAAGATATGAAGCATGATGCATGACGCATGACGGATAATGTATATTCAATTTGATTCTATCTGATAACGTTAGTAAACAAATTCAAATCAGATTTTGACAAAACATATGTTACGTATATTGGAATTTATTTCAGATAATTTGTAGATGTAAATCTTGAAATCTGATTGACGTCGGTGGATTTTTTGATTCAAATAATATTGTGCTAAATATATTCAAAATCAAATCAAATTTCCGAATAAATTTACAGACCACTAAAACGAGTAAACCGAAGGAGTTGCCAAAATAGATAATAAGATAAAAGTTTATATCTTGCGGTATTAAATAAAATAAATGAAAAACTGAGGCCGTAGGTATTTAGTTTGTATCTTATAATCCAAATATATTAATTTAAAATCTATTTATAATAAAAAAAAATTATAAAAATAAATATTTATAAATAAAAGATAAGGTTGATAGACTTTAATACAAAGGCAAGGGATACGTATCTGGCAGCGGAATCGACGACTTCCAGAGTTGCAGTGCTCCAAGGTCGGTCACTTCTTCCAGGTGGTTGTACTTTTCTGCATCGCATTCTCGTTCCATTCTTCAACTGCTGCTCTTCTCGAATCCTTCGTCAAAGAAGAAATTGCAAGCTAAAATCTCTGGATCTCTCGTTTACTCTGTTGAATTCTGGTTACTCCGGTCTAGTTCATTCACAAACGAACAGAAGTTTCGTTCATTGCGTTTAGATGTCATTAAGCTCTGCTCGACATTCAAGTCTGTCGCGAAGCCAGTTGTCTGAAGATTCAATTAAAGCTTGAGTCTGTCGTTGTTGTTATTTTTTCTTCACAATGTCATTCGACAAATTTGATGAACTCCGTGCTTATCTATCGTTCGCCACTTCTATTAGAATCAGAGGCTCTAGGCCTGAGAAAGACAGAAGATGTCTAGGAGAGCTACTGCCATTCCTAGGCGTGTTGGGGATTCCGCCAGCGTTGCACGTGCTACTTCACTTCACCTTCAGTCTCGTTCTTCGTCCTTATTATCCGTCGGCCTCGTCACATTGGTAATTTTTTTCATCTCATTTGCGATTGAGCCTCTGAAGTATAGATTACTTTTTCGTGCATGAATGTTCTCCTTTTTTAGTGTGATGCCAATCTTGTTTGTATCTGATGGTATGGGTGTTTTCTGATTTTTTTTCAGGGTGGACTTGTTCTCGTCGGTTATTTGTACAATGGGTTAGGTCCGTATGCTTTTCCTTGTTTCAACTGAAGTTGATGTGACCGGGTGAATGTGGTTCCCTCAATTGATTATGTAGAATTAATTTGACATCCCAGCGGATGAATCATAATTTAAAGCTATAGTACTTCTGTTGTTGATGACATTATATTTTGTTTGGTTGACCATCTCTAATTTTCTGCTTATTTGGTTATGCGGGTGTTCTTAAATCTTAATCAGGCAGGTTTTCAAATGACAGAGAAGCTTTCAAGTTTGAAGGTTAGAGATAGCTCTTTTTACTCTATTTTTACTCCTATGCGTTCAATTTTTATCTAATAATTAGATGAAATATTGTTTTATATTCTCTTGTATCATTCAATTTTTATCAAACAATAAGATGAAATATTGTTTCTATTCTCGTGAATACTTTGTTTATCCTTCCACAACAATTGAAGCAGATAATTTAATTTGTGATTTCCCCGTTTTGTATTTTATGGCACTAAATGAGAGCAATCTTGATTTGATCTGCAATGAGGAGTTGTTTGACTAGTTTCAAATCATATATGATAGCTCTTAGTTTGGAAACTCCTTCTCTGTTGCAATTTGAGGACTCTATAGTTGAAAATCACCTTGTTTGGTGTATTTTGTAAAAAAATTATGTTAAAACTGGGATGAATTATAGATATTGACTCGGAATTATTCTGATGTACAAACATGTAATTGCTCAAATTTGGATATATCTTCATTTCTTCTTCAAATTTCATAAACATATCTGTAGGGCTGAATACTCGTTATCTTTATTTAAATTTCCTTTATGGCTATAAATAATTTCAGGATGAGCCTTGATGTAACATTCTGATTTGGACACTTTGTAGAATCCTAGAAAACAATTTTTCCATTTATAGATATAAGGCTAGGTACAATTGAACATTCCTCAAATCCTACATTAGTGAGAACCTTGTGCATTGGGATTGTCGTCATTTTTTTTATTGTAATATAACATACTCAGAATAATAGAAAATACTAACATTAATGACATTTTTAGTTTGTACTCACTGAGAGTCACAGTAACACAGTATTCAGTGGCTATAATTTCTATTATATAAGTTTGCAATGTCCATTAATATGATGTGCCTCATGACAAGTAGCATGCATAAAAATGAATCGTATATGGTATATGAAATTTGAGAAGGAATTTTCTATCATATATTTCTCTCTTATGATCTTATCTGAAGGTTCATGTTCAATGGATGTTCAACAAGCAATACCTTCCCTAAAGAGAGCATATGGTGATAGCATGCATAAAGTGTTGCATGTCGGTCTTGACACTTGTTCAGTAGTTTCCAAGTTACTGAAATTGGGAGATACAGAAGTCTGGGGTATTGAACCATATGAGTTGAAGGATGGTTCCTTAAATTGCAAAACTCTGGTGAAGAAGGGCATTGTTCGTGTGGCTGATTTAAAGTATTCTCTTCCTTACAAGCCAAAATCATTTTCCCTTGTTATCATATCAGATGCATTGGATTATCTGTCAACAAGGTACCTAAATGGAACCCTCCAAGATTTATCAAGACAGTCAATTGATGGTCTTGTTGTTTTTTCAGGTAATTTTTCTGAGCTAACTATTTTTTCAGTACTAAAATTTTGAAGTTTTGCAATTTTCTTTCATGTGTTGCTGCATTGGTTTCTTTCTATATTATTATGAAATATTCTTGGGTTATATTTTGGGTCTCATCCTATAGGCGTGTGTGTGTTTATTGTTCTTCTGTTCAATGTCATGGTTGAAATTGTAAAATGATAACTTAAGTTCTTTGTTTACAGCTTCCTTTTCCAGCTATGGAGGCTGTATGGTTAAGATATTAGAAAATTTGAATAAGCCAAACCTTGTTTCAATAAAGTCATAGTTGTGATATTTGGTATGATTGCTTTGTTGATAATGGTGTAATTAAATTTCCCACCATTCTTATTCATGTTTGATTCACTTTTACCTTTTTTACAGAATAGGTCAACTTTTCAGGATTGTATTCCATTGAACCTGTTATTATTTAGTTATTTTAAATATATTGCAAATTCTAATGATGGAAATATTATCATTTTTAAATGGTCATTTTAAGCTCTTCTTCATTAATTGATAGGTTTGAATTTTGCTGTGTAGGTTATCCTGGACAATACAGACCTAATGTTTCAGAATTATCCAAAGGAGAAAGTCGAGTATGTCCTTAAATATGTAGCTCCTACCCATTGGCCTATGATATTTGTATACATCCATCTCACTCACTAACTTCTGTTTGGCTTATATCCTGACTTAATGTTTTCTTTCCATGGAATCTCCACTTGCTCCAGTTCGTGTTTTCTGGCATAATTGTATGGCAAAAAATTATTTTGACTTTTATGATTAAGAGATAAATGTGAAAATTGGAAAAATGTATAATAATATAATTTCATAAAAGTAAGCATAAAGGATCGAATCAGTCTCATAACTAAAGACGGGAGGCTTGGTTGGGCTTTTGTTAAGAAAAATTCATAGATGTAGAGTCAACAAACAACAATGGATTACACAACTTATTTGCGCTTGGTTCAGATTTAGGCAACAACATTCTAAAAGTTATTATTTTTATGGTCAGAATTTAAATGAGAATATTGAAACGGCTTAATCCTAGAAACCATCATTGTTTCTCGTATACAAATTTATCATAGCCGACAGGTTTTTGTCGGCTGATTTGGCATATGTTTTTTTGAAATTACAATGGCCTCTCCCACTCCTTTTTGGAGCTAAAGTTAGATTTATCATGGAATAAGAAAATCAAGGGGCAACAAATATTTCATTGCGAATGCTCTATTGTATTTTGATCTTGTAGTAGTTGTTGAACTAATTGCATTGGGTTATGTGTAATTGAAGGTCAAACTACGAAGTTCATCTTGGTGGGCACGGTATTTTGTTGACATGAAGTTTGAAAAGAAGGAAGGTGCAGCTAGGAGATTCAAGCAAGCTATGAGTGAGACAGCATACATTCCAAGTTGCCAAGTCTTTCACCTAAGATCCTAGAACATTGAAGCTTTTATCTCCAGGCTTGAGGAAGTAAAATTCACACGGCAAATCTGCATACAACTACTTATTTGTACTTTTTTCGCATAGTGATAAACTTACAATATATAGATGATCATCGTATACTTTGGAAAAATGTTTACTGGGCTACAACGAACAGAGTTGTCCGGCATGTGCTGTACTTTAATAATCATATCAACAGGTGATTCCTTTTTAATAGCAAGCTTTATTGGAAATACTATTTTTTGGTGTTGCGAACAAGAAGTTCAATGGTCATGTAATTGTTTGACTTTTTTTGAAAAATACAATTGTTTGTTGAGAATTTCAAACTATTCAGTCTCAATTTTATTTTAGATCCATCCAACAAAGAAGGTTTGGATTTTCTGCAGGTGTCTAACAAGTATTCATAGAAAAGAACTGTTTTGAGTTCTAAGCTCAAACCAATAGTGGGCATTGTAAGTGGCCTTTTAGGGGGGGAAAAAAAATGCGTTAAAATCTTTAAAAAAATACTAATTTCGTATGAAGTTATGTAAAAGGATGATCTCAAAGAAGGAGATCATCAAGATGGCAATGGCAATATCTTTGTCCGAAACAAGATCAATAAGTTATGTAAAGCAATTTGTCAAGAGATTTGTAGATTTTGACCTTGATAAGATTGGTTTAGTACAAACACCTGAATAGAAAACTTAAGAAGTGACCTTAGTTTGATTAGAATGTACTACTATATATTCTTTTTACAAATCTTCATTGTCTTTCAACTTTTCTCATTAGGATGGATTTTGTTCGATTCAACTCAACAAGTACATATTTACTTACATCTATTATAATTAGTTTGATTACTTCAATTAACTTTTTATAGTAAAAGTTCTTGTTCAATCCCTTATTAAAATTTAATTTAACAAACTAAGCGCAAATAATAATGTTGATCTTTTCTTACCTAATAACACCTTTAAGCAAAAAAAAGAAACTCAAATTCACTTTTAATTTAAAAATTATTACTATTATAAAAAATAATTTATTAACCTTGAAATTATACATAAAACGTTAATCATCTTAAAAATTTAATAAAAATAACCAAAATCTGGAAATTTAATAAGCGCACTCGAAAATCTACCGATTATCGTGATATTTTATAATTTTCTTAATATTAAAGTAAGAAATTTAACTATAAACATAAATTTAGAGATTTAAATTTCGTCGGACAAAATTCTCCGACAAAAAAGATGGCGGTGCCTGGTGTTCACTCCCACCCATGGCCACGCCGCCGCACTCCACCAAGAGATCCGTCCACCTCCTCGCCCTCCCCCTCCTTCTCTGCTTCTTCTTCTTCGCCTCCCTCTTACTCATCTTCCCCTCCCCCAGAGCCCCACTCCCATCCACTCGCCCTCCCTTTCCTCCCTGCAACTACTCCGATGGTGTCTGGATCCGCGCCTCCACGCCGCGTCTCCGCTACGACCACACCTGCAAGGAGATCTTCAAGGGATGGAACTGCATTGCTGGTGGCAAATCCAATGCGAGGGACTTGATCGGTTGGGAATGGCAGCCTCGCGGGTGCGACCTGCATCCCCTCCATCCGGTGGACTTCCTCCTAAGGTTCAGGAACAAGAACATAGGTATTGAGGAAGATGAAGGACCTTTCGTTCCTATATTTTCCTCTCTCTCTTTTCGCTTGGAATTTTGTCGTTGGCGAGGTGGTGATGCGTGTGTCTGTGGGTGCAGGATTTGTGGGGGATTCGTTGAACAGGAACATGTTCGTGTCATTGGTCTGTACTCTGAAGAAGGTGGCGAGTGAGGTCAAGAAGTGGCGACCGTGCGGGGCGGATAGAGGGTTTACTTTTCTGGAGTACAATCTCACGGTGGCATACCACCGGACTAATCTCTTGGTTCAGTATGGTAGGTAAGAAATTTCTTATTTTCCTCTTTCTTTCAGATCAGATGTTCTCCGTTGGATTCTTCTTCCTGTCATTTGGTGATCAGGTTGCATGTTTGATGATTAAATAATGTAAGATTTAAACTTAGATAATCAACAATGAACATAGCCAGATAGAAATAAACGAAGAGAACATGCTGTTGCCCACTGCACATAGTGAGAGAAGGCGTTGGTTCCTATTGTTGAATGGATGTACGTCCTCAAGCATTGAGCTTCTATCCTTGCAAGCCATTCATTTTGGCGACAATATTGACCAACGAAAAGATAAGTAAATCAATGTTCAAATAGTCTTGCTGTACTACTATTGACCATTTGAAGCTCCATGAGATTGGTTAGTTCGCTAGCTGTCTCATGCAGTGAAAATGGGAATGATGGAAGTGAAGTGAGAAAAAAGAAGGTGAGGATTAAGAAGTACGATGGGTAGGAACTAGAAGGATAGCATATGACAAGTGTTATGATCTTCTTCACCATCTATTTACACTGCGTAAACAAATAGATGTGAGATATTGTTTGACATTTAATGTGTATGTGTTGTTTCTGTACTGCATGCTTGTGCTGTACATTTCATTAAAGAAATTGAAAGATAGGTTTGCATGCTATTTGTCACCATTGTCTTATGGATGAGAGCATAATATGGATTGATTCTATGCTCAAATATGATGCAATAACTGTGATACCTCAATGCCAAGGTATTCAATTTCAATTTCATATTGAATTTTGGTAGTTGAAAAGTTGGCATGTATCAGTAAAATGTTATTATGTTGGAATTAGGCTGGTGGAAATATGGTAAAGAAAATCACCTTTTATTAATAAATTACCATGTTGACTTTGTTTTTGGTATTGCTTTGATAAATAAAAAATTGGCACATTCTGTTGAAAGTTCATTGATATATGTTGATATTTAATTCCATGCTCAATACTTGTGGTTGTATGCCATGCTGATATCATATGTGCACAATACGTTGACATTGTGCTTCCCTATTATTAGTTATGACTTAAGTCATCATTGTATTTTCTGTGACTTGTATCAACATTTTATTACTTATGATTTATGATCAAACATATATTTATCATATTATGACAAATCATGAAGGTATTTCACTATTAGCATTTGATGTATGTTGTATAAATTTATTGGTTATCAATGTAATTTAGGTAGTGTTTTAAATTTATTGATTTTTTATCTGATTATTAGTTATTTTATAAAATTCCATACTATTTATATATATTATTTGCATTTGTGTTGTATGTTTATGTCATTGGAAGTAACACTCTTATCAGTCTCTGTCATTTAATTTAAAAATGTAAGATATTCATATTTGTACCTATGTTGATACTCATACTCGTGTCTGCACATAGGCATCATGGACTAGCAACATGAAGTCTTTTACTCCATTTATTTCTATATGATATTAAATTTTCTATTATATTACGTTATTTTGGGCCTAGGTGATTTGATCATATTTACAGGAGGTGAAAAGATGCATTAGTTAAGAGAAGAGAATTAGTTAACGCAAAAGAGACTAAAAAAATTAAAGGAAATCCTAAAACTACTTGATTAGGAATTATGAGAAAATATTTAAATTTATGTAATTTAACTGAATATTTAATCATAGATAAAAATATGTGGAAAAAAAGGGATTCATATGTCCGACCTTACATGGTGAGATTATGGCATAGATTGCTGTATTATGTTATTTAATTTTTTTTTACCATTTTCAAACAACTAGTTTTTGTTCTTATTCTACTTTGATTTAACCTCATTTCATTCATTTACCTTCCTTTATGCCTTTTGTAGACATCAATAAACCATCTAAAACACCTTACTCTCATTTCTTCCTCATTTATTACTTCTAATCTATTGCGAACAAAATCATTTCTGAACTTAACTCTTAAAATGTTATAATTCATAACTGGATGGATATATTGCACATGAAATCTATTCTCTGTTGTAAAGTGTAATTGGATGAATAAACATCTTATAGAATTTTACTTGTAATTTTAAGAATATTTGTTTATCTCTAATGCTTCAAATGCATTTCTTCACTTCATCTAATCTACTTTCAATTGTGGACGATTTTTTTAATAGCTCCATTGTTGATTATTGTACATCCTAAGTATCTAAAATTTTACTTCTAAGGATCTCATGACCATCTAATTTTATGTGCTCATTAATTATCCTATTATTGTTAAATTTACAATTCAATTTATTCAGTTGTAGTTTTGCTTAATTTGAGCTTTTTGAACTTTAGGGTATTTGTAATTCTAGTTTAGAAGTTAGAATTAATTTCTATTTTTACTTTCATTTACTAAAACTTTGTTATCTTTCAACAACTATACTAACACATTCCATATAAAAAAGAGCTTCTTAAAAAAATAATTTAAATGGGCGGTGTAGAGTAAGGCATGTGTGTATGAAATTTACATTGATCAATTTTAGTGAAAAAATCTAAATAAGCATAATTTGTCGGGTGAGATAGCACTATATAAGGTAAATTTTTTAAATGATCCATGTTGTTGACCTCTCTTAGTGGGATACAGAGCATTGTGGTTGTCATTACTCATTACTATAAGTTGTTCGTGTCATGTATATATATTTTCCAAATTTTCATGAATCAAACTCGTACTGTATTTAACTACATGAGAGGTAACATTAACATTTGACATTTTGCATTGTATTTTTCTGTGCTCATTTTTGCAATACATAAAAAAAGTTAATGAGATTTACCTGTATGTATTTGTCGTACAAAACAGTTGGACAGCAAACCCAAGTGGAGGTGCATTGGAGTCACTCGGGTACAACCAAGGTTACAGAGTTGATGTTGACATTCCATCGCGCACATGGGTGGATGCTCCAAGCTTTCATGATATTCTTATCTTAAACACCGGCCACTGGTAATATTTAATCTTCAAAGAATATGACCTCCCTTGGGAACAAAGTTGAAAAGCCACTTCTTGCACCTATTACAAATTCAAGGCTATCTGCATTCATGTTTTTTATTGATAAAAATATATGTTCTTATTTCATCAGGAAAATCTAAAACGTGTAATCTTTAAGTTGCCTTATTTCCTAAAGAGCAAAGAATGTTCTACTTTCACTTGAAATAAAGCAAGGGCATGCCAGTTACAGTTATAGTTATCTGATTACATCAATAAATTAGCAGTTAATTTCAATTGTCAAATCTTATTCTCAATTGAGAATCCTATACAATGGTTAGAACTTGTTTGACTGTATCTTGGTGCTGTCTGAAATTTGTATTTAATTCACATCTTTAGGTGGTGGGCACCCTCGAAGTTTGATCCAATTCAATCACCAATGCTCTTTTTCGAAAATGGAAGGCCTGTGCTACCACCTATTTCTCCTGAACAGGGGTTGGACATGGCACTGAAGCATATGGTACGAATTCTCATAGCTTTTGCATTATGAATCGTTATCATTGAATGTCATCTTTTGATCTCCCTTTGACAGAGAAGAAATACTGCATTTACATTTTGTTAGATATTTCGGGATAATAAACCAGGATCAGCTGTTCTCTATATGGAAATTGTCCGTCCTGAATTTCTGATGAAAAAACAACATGCCACATTTTCCTAGTTATCATTCATGATGATTCACAAATCCCAATTATGCGGTTTATGAACAGATACTCTTTGTGGAAAAAAGGGCAAAAAGTGGATCTTCTAGATTCTTTCGTACACAATCTCCAAGGCATTTTGAAGGAGGTGATTGGTATCAAGGTGGTAAATGTCAGCGCACTCAGCCTCTATTGCCGATACAGGTACTTATAAGCACGCTCTGTTCAACATTATTGTCATTTTCCATGGCAATCTAATTAGTTTGCCATCTTTTATTTCTCTTTTCTTGGTCAATTCATTTTCTTTTCATAATTTCCTTAGTGAAGCAAATTCTGTTTTCCAGCTTTTGATTATAAATCAATAGAACAGTCTCTTAGAGATGCCCTATATGATCCTTGGCTTTGGACAAAATGTCAAATTTTTGTTATTTGATACCCGTCATGGAATACAGATGCTAATTTTCACTTAATTCATTTAGGTGGAGCAGCTTTTCTCTCTGAAGAACAATGGAACTAATGTTGAGGCTAGATTAGTGAACGAACACCTATACAGAGCGATGAAGGGATCAAATTTTCAGATATTGGATATCACTCATATGAGTGAATTCAGAGCAGATGCTCATCCTTCAGTGGCAGGTGGTAAGAAACACGAAGACTGCATGCATTGGTGCCTACCGGGAATCACCGATATTTGGAATGACTTGCTTGTGTCCAAACTATCTGTAAGGTAGAAACTTGGTTCTGTTGGGGCGCATGTAACAATATGTACAGCAGAAAAACGCAGAACTAGCAGATATTTGTTGATTGATATCGATGGTTCAAATGGATTGATTAATTAAACCAAACAAAACCATTGTACGTGGTTTCATTTGGTTCAAACGTACGTTTTGAAAACTACGAAATTTTTTTGGAAACATATATATCGCCAACGTCTTGTATTTCGCCACAGAAGACGTGAATGTGACACTTGCATTTTTACTTGCAACTTAGCAGTCAATTGGGGATTTTGTGTGGTTTTTGACAAATAAGGACGTTTCAGTATTGCCGTTGTCTATCACAACACCTTATTATACGAAATCCACTGATTCAAACGTTTTAAGTGAGGATGTTTCTTTACGTGTTACTGATTATCTACGATTATTTGGGATTTTTTTGACAGTAGTCCTTCAATGAAATGTTAGAGGAAAAGGAGTGTCGTAGGTGTTTGGATTGAATTTACTCATCCTTGGAAAGACAAAAACCATTCAACGAAGAAATTCAAGAAGAGCGTTGCTGAAACTCCTCTTGCGCACGTTCACGGTATTAGGCATGAGTTACACCCCATCCGTATCTACAAATAACTATCTTAATTGCAATAAAAGGTAGCATATATACCAAGAACATGATGAATCATACAGTGTGATTGTCTCGGACAGCAAGAAAAATGACTTGGTTAGAGTACTAATTTATTCTCGTCCAGTGGTTCTCTCCTTCAGAGCTTCTATAAAATCAGTCTTTTCTTGTTCTGTCATTCCCTGTGTTGAGCAATCACCGATGCCCCATTCTGCCCCCCTTAGGCAGTATTTATCTTGGATCTTTCTCTGATTCCTGGTTATTTGTTACAAATAACTGTTAACTAACAACGTTATTATCCTTCCATCTACTCCAGACAAAACAGTCAAACAGTTGATTTTAAGTCCCCTTTATTATTAAATATTAAGGAAACTTGTTACCAAATTGTTGGTCCTTAGGGTGATCAATAGTCACACATCAGATAACTTTCGAGGTAAGTTTCTATCAAATGTTATCAAAGCTAATTAAGGTATGTTTATGCATATTTTCTGTTAAAAAATGAAATGACAGGAAATTATAGAAATGATAAGAAATGAAACTGATAGTATATGATAAAAAAATATAAGATCATTTATGCATCAAACTAAATAAGCGAAACATGAAAAATGAGATGTTTGTACAATTGCAAGAAATGACAAGAAATAACATTATTTAATAATTTTTAAAATATTAAATAATAAATTGACAAAAAAAACTATCAATTTGACAAAAATGATAGGAAATTAAAAAGTTAATAATTTTTAAAAAAAATAAATAATAAATATTATATTTCAAAAGTAATATTTTAAATATTATAGTATATATTAATCTTTCATTAAATTCAAAAGTAACATGTGAAATATATGTTTGTAATTAACATAAACAACATTGTTCATTACAATCTAAAATTTTTTAGAAATAATATATTCATGTATTATTTAATATTATTAAGTTGTGTTCAAATTAATGTTATTTAAAATATTATTAAGTTGCTGAATACGTGAATGTATTATTATTCTTATAGTGTTAACATTATTATATTTTAATGTATTATAATCTAGTATCATTCTTCAACATTTTTTTTTAATATATTATAATTATAATATGTTATTCTTTATTTATTATTATAATCATACTCCTTGATATTACATTAATGTTATTATTTATTTTAATATATTATCATTATAATATGTTAATTATTATTATAATTATAATTACTATATTTTAAATTATTATAATTATATATTATTTATTATATTATAAGTCTATATCAATTTTCTGTCATTTTTTGAAAAGATAAGATAAAAAATATTTTCTTTAATACAAAAAAAAACGACAGAAAATTATTTCTTCTTGTTCTTACCGACACAAACATAAAAAAACGTGAAAAAAAAAAATTCTACTATTTTATTTCTATTATTTTTCGATCGCACAAGTCTCCAATAAAGACCCAGGGCATCATGCCTGGCTGAGGGTTGTGTGGTGGACATATAAACTCTTAAAATGACCTACTCTGCCAAAGGAAAGGATCCAACAATGATGACATTGGTGCAAGGAGTATGGTGAATTTGTCTAAGATTGATGACGATGTGGGAGGCCAGACAAATGATCAATTCAAATATTGATGTGAGTTGATATATTATTCTAGGTTCTTTTCGAATTTACAGAATCTTATAATATAGCTAATTTTTCTGGCAAATAGGTGAGACACGTATTCATAGTCCCAGAAAGTCATGTCTATCCACAAAGAGAGATGAGAAAAAAAGGTACTTCTCTTTGTTGGATCTGGATTTCTCGAGCAACCCCTGGAGCACTTTGGAAGACCTAAATCTGGAGTCAAGCTCGGCGTACTTCTTCTGGTTTGCCTCTGAGGAAAGGAAAAAGGAACAGTAATCACCCATCGCAACACAATCTGTAAGTGGACGACGAGAAAGAAGAGAACTTAACCGACCATTCCATTTGGAGAGGAAATCAACCCTCGGCAGCTCCGGCCCCGGCACGGACTCCAACCCCGAGAATCCCGAGAGTATTCCGGCACCAACTGCAACAACGCACCAACCGAGGAAAACAAAAGCATCGGTCAAAAGAGCAGATAATCGACAAAAGTAGCGTTCGAGCGATCGACTGGTGTGGAGGGCGTTGCGTTGTCGTTACCTGGGGCCGACCATAGAAGGACGGAAAGCGAAGCCGCAATGGGAAGAGTGGAGGTCGGCAAGGACAATTTCACCGTGGGAGGAGTCGTCCTCCTTTCTTGAGTTGCGCCGGTGGCCGGAGCGGAGATAAGGGTGGTGCAGGTGGTGAGGCGGGGCTTCGCAGGTCGGAGCGGCGATGGCGGTGGCGTGCACGTGAACAGCATCGTTTTCTGAGGTTTAATGTTTTCTCTTCTCCTCCGGTTACAAGTCTAACAACCCCCACACACCAAAATAAAATAAATAAATACAACCGTCATCAAAAATATCTAAAAAAAAGTGATTTGTTATTAATTTCAAGTACCAACATAAATATCTCAAGTTTACTTTCAACAACAATGATAATTATTATAATATTAAAGAAAAGAAATCTGGTATGTAAAAAAAAAAATTTCTTTAATATTACAATATTGATATTTTAAAAAAAATATATAATAACAAAAAACTAAATATATATAAATAAAACTCATAGTAAAAATAATATAAGTTATTTACAATATGATCTTAAATAAAATGTATAAAATAGGATACACACTATAATATTTATTTATTCATAATTTATTTTTACAGTTAACAAATGTTAATTAACACGTCTTATTCTGCTTACGCTTATCTCAGATGTTTACCAAATATTCTAAAAATATAACAGTATGTGAGCTAAAATACATTAAATCAATTTTTCGTAAATCTAAAATTAAAATATTAATATGTCATACATGTAAAAAGAAAGTTATATTATCAAATCAATACAACAAAATAAGATATGTAATCATATCAAAATAAAAAAATGAATCTTACAAATTTTAAAAATAAATTAAACCATAATATCAAATTTACTCATATATTTTATTATTTAATTTAGTTACACTATATTCCCTACAACAAAATTTAATTGTTACATGTCACTCTGTGATTAAGTAATTTACCTCGGATTAGGTTAAACCTATCCTCCTATTTTCTTACTATTCAAGTAAAAAAAAAAAAGTAGGATAAAAATCATATTGATCAAGAGGCAAAATAACATTTGAGGGATAGAATATTTTTCTTTTTTCTTTTTTTTCTTTTTTATATTTATCGTGGATTTTGTTTATACGAATCTGAAAGTACAATTTTCCATTATTTTCATTTTAATCTTATAAATCCCTATTCTAGTTTATGGCTGACGCATGCGATGACGTTACCTCTAACGTTGAAACTCGCAAAAAACAAAAAATTAAGCGGGAATAAATATCAATAATAAAATCGTAATGTACAAGTCTACTACAACTGTCTTTATTTTTTTTAAATTATATATATATATACAATATTCTGCTGGAACGCAAGCGGTGACGTAAAATAATAATTGATTATTAATGTTTCTGGTGCCGGCCACGCGTTCTATAAAAACCCCAGACAAGTCGATCGGAAATCCCCAAATCTGTCCGCATTCCATCTTCCTCGGAGAACTCATCATCATCGCCATTTGTTCAACCGGACGTCGACATTCATCGTCGTCGTCATCGTCATCGTCATGTGCTACGAGGTGAAGTGCTCGATCTGCGCCAGGAGGTCGTGGTCCGGCTGCGGCCGCCACGTCCAGTCCGTGTACAGGAAGATCCCGCAGGGCCAGCACTGCACCTGCAAGGAGTGGCCCGGCATCGACTTCGGTTCCTCCGCCGCCGCCGCCACCAGCATTGCCGGTGGACGTAACCACGAGAACGCTTCCCTCTCCTCCGACGCACCCTCCTCCTGCTGCGTGACCTGAGGGATCGATTCCAATCGATGCATACCATACCGAATGAGAATGATCGTTCTCTTTCAAATTAACTGCAGGTGTTTGTGTCTGTGCCCTTCGGTTTTCCGTCCCTCCTTTTTTTCTTCGTCGGTGGTGGTGGTGGTTTTGTGCCCCTACCGAAATCATTCGTTTATATATGTTTTGTGTGATTCTGCCGTAATCGATCTTAGTGTTTCTGAATCGTCATTCAATGACATATCAATTCATGGTATTGACACATATCAAACCAACGTTTATGAGCACCGATCGTTGGGTGGAATGGCTTCACAGTTTTGACATATATTTTCAAAACTGAGAAAGAAGAATATTAGATAATCTTATTTTGAATCAAAAATAATAAATTTCTTCACTTACCGAGTTAGAATTTCACCAATGCGAGAAGCGAGAAAGTTTATGTAAACCGCGATTTTACTTTTGTTCTCCGCTTGCCACGGGCTCCTCTTTTTCACAGCTACGAGTTTAATTAATTTTAATGAGAGCGATTTTGTTGCTACCTTCCTCATCATTGCTAATCTCCTTCCCTGTCGATTTTTTTACTTTCGTATCCTTACATGTACCTGTGATATGTCGAGCACAAATTTATCATAATGAGAATCATAAATTTTTAAGACATGCAAGGATGACGAGCAACGAAAAGATTTATTATTATTATTATCATTTCCAAGGAAAGAATTAAGTAGAGGGCAAATATTTGTGCTGTATATATTATTATTCCCTTCTTTTTATTCATCCCACCAGTGGATGCGACGACCACTTCGTTTTCATCATATGTGATGAACCGCTGCTTCCGCCACCGTTGACCATGGTGATGCGTCTTTAGTTTGCAAGCATACCACCAACTAAATCATTATTTAGTCCTGCACGCGTATTCTTCCGGCCGAGTAGCGTTGATTTAACTGGGTTAGGCGAGGATAATATATTTGTTTCCTATCGACAGTGTTTTAAAAAATCAAGGGTTAAAACGTATGCACTTTGAGGTTGAGGATGAGTTTAACGCACGCTGATCGAAGGTGTGGTTCTGATGGAATCACCGACGAGCATGTAAACCAACTTCACTTCACTACACCTCACTGCATTCGTAGGGCTCGATTTTTTCCTTTCTTCCAACTGTAATCGAGCATAAAAATGGACACCATTAATTTTTCGAACCCACTTTCGTTTATTTGAACATGAAGAATTTTAGTCTTTCAGCAGTCATATATAAGAGTTAAATCTTTGGTCCATACGAACTAGGTCATAAACCTCAAGCAGTTGCAAATAATGATGACGATTAAGTCAAAGTCAAAGTCAAAGTGCAGTTACAACAAGCAATAGATTGAGTTTTAGGTGTGGAAATAAAGAGAGAAAATTTCTTGTATTTGTATCAATAGAAACGAGAGATAAATTATTTTTTTTATATTAAAAAATATATATTTTTTCCCTTATTTTCTACTTTACCCTTTCGAAAATGACAAGAACTGTCTTAATATTTCGAAAAAGAGAGGAAACGATACAGAATTGTAATATAATAAATAATATATAATTATAATATATTAAAATATAGTAATTATAATATATTAAAATAATTAATAACATTAACATAATATCAAGAAGTATGATTATAATAATAAATAAAATAATAACATATTATAATTATAATAAATTGAAATAAAAAATAATGTTGAAGAATGATACTAGATTATAATACATCAAAGTATACCAATGTTAACGTTATAAGAATAAATAATACATTAACATATTTAGTTTAACTTAATAATATGTTAAATAAGTAACATTAATTCTAGCACAAATTAATAACATTAAATAATATATTAACATATTATTTCTGAAAAAATTTAGATTGTAATGAATAATATTTTTTATGTTAATTACAAATATATTATTTCACATGTTACATCATATTTAATAAAATGTTAATATATACTATGATATTTAAAATATTACTTTTCAAATATAATATCTTTTAAAATTTATTAAATTTTTTATTTTTTATCATTTTCTACAACTACACAAACATCTTTTTTTTATTTCTTATTATTTTCTCTAGTGCGTCAATAACGTTATATTTTCTATTATGTTTTGTCATGCCATTTTTATTTTCCATTATTTCTATCATTTCTTATTATTTCATTTTTTGATATAAAATATGTACAAATAAGACTTTAGTGATGCAACACCACAGTAAAGATCAAAAAACATATATAGTAAGAAGTCAATCTCACGAAAGGTATTTATTACATCCAAGAGTAAATTATTTCATCTTAAAATTAATTAACGAAAAATAAAAAATGTCCAAATCATATTTTCTAATATAGAACTTACCATACCTGACTTATCTTAAATGTACGAAGTGTTAATTTTATGAGTAGATCGTGTGAACTTGTTATGATAATATGTAAAATATTTCATCTAAAAATGAATTGACGATAAGTAAAAAAATTTATTGCATATTAATCAGTTATAATTCCACATTTTTTAATGTAGTACTTTACTTTCCACATATAAGTTAAAAGATAAACTTTTAAGTATAGCAAAAAGTTAACAGTGTCGGAGCGCTTTATTATAATAGTTTTTTTTTTCGTTATTGCCTGATTTTAAAATAAAATATTTTATAACAAGTATATAAAAGTAAGAAAAAACAAAAAAGCAATGACGGCCGTTCAAAGGGAAAAGAAGGGCGAGATGCAGAAGCTGAGTTTCAAGCCGATAGATGTAAAACTATTTTTTATTTAAGCAAAAAAGTATATTCCAAGCGTAACATCTCTACATACACCGTATGAAAAGGTATATTCTTTTAGCTTTCCAAAGCTAAGTTAAAAATATCTCCTCTCTTTTCCATCGAAAGTAATAAAATTTTGAAAGGGGAATATTTATCTTCCATGTGCAAAGAGAGGTTCTTGTAAAATCAATTTTTTTAAATTCTAGAATGTTCAAAAAATAAAGTACGTAATGCGTATTATTCAATTTCTTTTTTTGGAATTTTCTTCAAAGTCTAGGATTTAACGATATCTAAGAATAATATTTCCAAAAAAACGAATACGCAAAAATCCAAAACTTGCAGAGCAATGTCAAAAACGGGACCCAAGACCGACCGATACATTTTTATACAAATCTGAAGGTCAACGTTCACAACTTCCCATCGATATATATATATATATAAAATGAAGCAGTTCGCGTCTGCCACCTGTACTCAGACGTAGATGACAACGACTGCCGTTGAATCTTCGATTCACGGTTCTTCCGCTTCCGCCCTTTCGAATTTTAAATTTTTTTAAATCGGAAGTGTCCCGGATGTTAGATTTATTTCGACTACGACGATATCCTTAAGATAATGGATTTTATCACTTTCAGTTATAGGCACCAAAATTGTAAGATCGTAGACCTTGCTTTCTTATAATTAGCTAGCTATCCAGCCGCTTCAAATTAATCAATAGAGTTTTAAATGCTTATCGTTGGAATAATCTCGCTTGCGCAGCCAACCAACAACTCTTTTCGATGACCCTAGAATTAAGTTGAAAAAAAGTAAAAAAATAACCTCACTTACTTTTTAAATATCTATTTGAATAACAAAGATTATCGTGATATCTCATATTTTAAGAATAAGGTTAGAATAAGAGTACGAGCCACGATGGAGATAAGTGTCGAGAAGACAAATCGACACGGTGGGAATCATAGGAGGACTTAGTCTTCGTACACATATCTCACTCCCTACCGATCGCAGACCGTACGTTATCTACTTATCACCTTTATCTTTGATTTTTTTTTTTTTTTTTTCGCTGGTATGCAAGAAGAAGACGAAACCATGCAAAATAATCTTCTTCCGAGAGCAGTACCGTCGTCAAATTTGAACCAGTCATCGATTCTTTTTCCTTTTTTAGGTAATGAACCAGTCGTCCAGCTCGTGGCTCAATTGGATGATGTCTTCGATGCGTGAAGTTTCCATGCGTTTCCAACGCTTTATTTATTCCCTTTGGTCCCGTGTAGCCATCGATTACTATTATATTATATTATATTATATTATATTGTATATATGTAACGATAATAATACTTGTTTTTTCGAACCTAAATCTTCTTCACTTAAAATAAAAAGCCCGTATATAAAATATTTCTTGTAAATAACGAATTGCATAATATACACAAGCGAGAGAAAAAAAAAAAAAAAAAAAGGAAGACGAAACTCCATCGTCTACCAAATTAACGCGGAGGAGATGTGTTTGTACACAGAGAACGACGAAAAATGTTTTATTTTCTCGAAGGTGACAGAAAATAATAGAATTTAAAATTTAAATATTTATACACGTCGACGGTGAAATCTAGAAAACTACCGATGAAAACTTTAAATTTCAACTTGAAAATTAAAGATAAAATAAAGCAGACTATGGTGAGTATATAAGGACATCAAGATAAATTTCTCTAGGTGGTTATTATATATATAAAAAATAATTAGATGATAGACTTAGATTATATTTTAATAGAAATTATGTTAACAGAATGTACGTTACATTTCGACAATATATTTTAGACTTTCTCTATTTTTTAAATATAATTTTGTGTGTAATATTTTTATCGTTCCTTCTTCTTATTTTGACCGTAAAGAAATAATTTATCTTCATTTTTACACTTTATAAATGCTGAAAATCGATTTCAACGTTCATGATGGAAAACAAACTCTCTTAATTACGGTAAAAAAGAGAGACTCTTTTGTTGTCGGGGCCCAGTTGCTTGTATTTACGTAAGCAAGTGAGAAATACATAAATCAATAAAAATGCAAAAAGAAGAAGAAAGAAAGTCTCGGCTTTTCGGACTATCTGGATCTCGAAAAGGGCCGGCTCCTTCCGGTTGGCGGCTTGCGATTCTGCAACCCCGTCACGACTCTTGCCACCGCCTCCACCACTACTTGGCGCTTGCCACACCATCTCACGTGAGCCCGCCGGGGTGCAGTTATATATTCACACCCGGGGGCGGGGAGGACTGGAGGAGGAGGGGACGACGACTTGCATGTGCGTGTCTTGTGCATCCATGGATTCCAGAGCAGCCGTCACCAAGGCCGCTTCCGCCGTCTGCACCAAAACCTTCATTCTCTACCTCGTCACCGCTTCCTCTCTCTCCCTTCTCTGCATCTTCCTCCTCCTCAGAGGCTCCTCCTCTGCTCCCGCCACCCCGAAATTTGGCGATGAACTCCGCTCCAACTACGAACGAGTCTGGCCGGTACGTATTGCCGGTACCGGGGGCCGTCGTATACAATATTTGTATGCCTGCGCGTTTTCCTTTTTCCTTTTCTTTTCTTTTTTTTTTTAATTTTCATCTCGGGTATTTGTGTCGTCGTAGATTCCGGAGTAGACGCGACCTTAATTCTCAGGGTTTTTTTTTCAGGAGCTCGTGTTTAGCTGGAGGGTAGTGGTGGCTACGCTGATTGGGTTCGTGGGCTCGGCCTGCGGAACGGTCGGCGGCGTCGGCGGCGGGGGGATCTTCGTTCCGATGCTCAATCTGATCGTGGGGTTCGACACCAAGTCGGCGGCGGCGCTGTCCAAGTGCATGATAATGGGTGCGTCGATGTCGTCGGTTTGGTACAACGTTAGGGTTTCTCACCCGACCAAAGACGTGCCCATCATCGACTACGACCTGGCCTTGCTCTTCCAGCCCATGCTCATGCTGGGCATCACCATTGGGGTTTCCCTGAGCGTCGTGTTTCCTTATTGGCTCATCACCGTCCTCATCATAATCCTCTTCTTAAGTACGTCTCTCTCTTCATCATCTCATGATCGTGTTTGGGATTTGGAGATTGATGGTTTTATTTGTTCAGGTACGTCTTCCAGATCATTCTTTAGGGGTGTTTTGATGTGGAAGCAGGAGACTTTGATGAAGGTCTGTTCTTTTTTAATTTTCGACGTTCCTCGTTCGTATATTCATTCCATTGTTTTTGGACTAAACACACATCGTTCTACCAACGCCAAATCTATTTTATTGCCAAGATAAAATCTTCGAAGTTATATATTAATTGCTTCTGTATGCCATCGGAAATTGTGTGCTCTTCTGTCAGACGCTTTTTTTGGCCTTTATATATTAAATTGCTCCATTATAAAAGATGGTTTTCTGCAGAAGGAACAGGAGAGGAAGGAACAAGAAGAAGACGCAGACAAAAAGGACGACACGCCGGATGAGGGTACGTACATCCATGTGCAGTCGAAAGAGGCAGAGGAGAATCTGATATTGTGAACTCGAGATTTAAGAAATTTTATATATGACTGTCATGTAAATCTTTATTTGCAATTTATGCAGCTGTAATTGTTGACACAGAGTACGAGCCCTTGCTTCACAGAGAGGAGAAATCCGGGATGGTAAGCTTCGTGATTAAAAATTAATCAATCACCGTGTGGACCACAAATCAAACTTTTGGGTTTTAATCTGAATTTTGTTTGTTGAATCCTGTAGCAAATACTCGCCGCCAACATCAACTGGAAAGGAGTCATGGTGCTGATGATCGCCTGGTCCTTCTTCCTCACCCTTCAAATCATCAAGGCAACAACATATCACTCTCATCCTCTTCGCCCTTTAACATCATATCAGAGTTAGTTTATTATGGTTTAATTTAAAAAAAATTACTTGTACACGCAAAAAAAAAGGTCAATAGACAAGGAGAAGTATTGAAATAGCCTACTATATATTTAAAAATTAAAATGAAAAGAGTATAAAAAGTGATGTCAGATTAATGACAGGAGAAGGAACTAAATCGTTCTGCAAATAAATATTTGCCCATTGTTTCTCCAGATTTGGCTTGTTTTTCTCATCTGGGTGTTGATTTTCTTGGGTTGCAGAACGATTCCGCCACCTGCAGTCCAAGGTTCTGGGTTGTGAACATGTTACAGGTGGGAAAAAAGTGCGATCTATCAAGACCCAACAAGTATTTTGCCAATTAATCGGTACATGTCCGATCTGATGCCAAGTGTGTGTGTGTCTCTCTCTCTGTCCCCACCACTACAGTTCCCGGTCGCTCTAAGCGTATTCATGTGGGAAGCCGTGAAGCTTTACATGGAGAGCAAGAGGAGGAGGAAGGACGGTAACTCGGACAGCGTCTGCGAGGCCTCCATCGGATGGAGTGTTGCGCAGCTTTCCTTCTGCGCGCTGTGTGGCATCCTCGGCGGCACCGTCGGTGGCCTTCTCGGCTCCGGTGGCGGCTTCATCCTTGGCCCACTCCTGCTTGAGATTGGCGTCATCCCTCAGGTCAGCCTCCTTCCTCCTGCGTCCGCACATTTGTCTTGTCGTGGCATCGGCACGCATGTGATTCTCATTCGCTCAGGGCAGTGCCTGGTCCACCCCTAGCTTGCATGTTGTTTGTGTCGGCTTCCACTTCCTACTTGCTAGGAATATACACACACACATATATATTCATCAAGTTGATGCTTGTGGTTCAAAATGTGGCAGAACGCCACAGTGATTATTTAGATACGGGCAGTGGAATTGTATGATCAAGTTGAGCATGGGAACGGACACTAGACCACTGGTGATCTGATCCGCGGGGACCATCTCCGCTGGCCTCCCCATGTGAATATGTGATCTCCTCCCACAGCTCCACCAATCGATGTTGATTACAAGCCTTCGTAAATATATATATATACATATGTGGTATGCATATTCTCGTAGATAGATAATCACATGCATGTGTTCGATAATAGTTTTTTGAAATCGATTACAATAGGTAACCTTGTTTGGAGTAGTTATCTTGAACGACGATGCAGTTAAATTAATAGTTGAATTAATCACCGATTTCTTCAGGTTGCGAGCGCGACGGCCACGTTCGTGATGATGTTCTCCTCGTCCCTTTCGGTGGTGGAGTTCTACTTCCTCGACAGATTCCCGATCCCATACGGTAAGATAACATATCTGTATCCTCTCATCTCCTCCTGCTTCGATTAAATTATTTCGTTTGACCAAGCAAGTGTTTGAGCTGGTTGGTGGTGGTTGCATCTTCTTCCACAGCTCTATACTTGATGAGCGTGTCTGTGGCTGCCGGCTTCTGGGGCCAGAGCGTGGTCAGGAAGATTGTGGCCATGTTAAAGAGGGCGTCCATCATAGTCTTCATCCTCTCTTCCGTCATCTTTGCCAGTGCTTTGGTCATGGGTGGGTATTCCCAATTTCTAGATAGCAGTACCTCTTCCCCGTTTGATGGGATCGATCGTCTAAGGCATCTGCGTTGTCTCTTTCAGGTGTCGTCGGCGTCAAGACAAGCGTGGACATGATCAAACACCACAAGTACATGGGCTTCCTTAGCTTCTGCAAAGCCTGAGCCTAAAAGAGGCATTCACTTCCCCATGCCAATGTAGAGTAGAGTAGTGGTATAAAAAATACCCAGATTTTTTAGGTGTTGGTCAATGTTTGATTGACCTAAGTTCTTCTCCCATCATACAAACCAGATTGGTGGGTTAGCTCCTTTTTAACCCCCCCCCCCCCCTCCCCGGCACCCCACCATTTTCCGGGATTGTATTGATTTGGGTTGTATTTATTTTCTCTTCTTCCATCATTCGTGTTGTAGATGTACATTATATGCATCTGAGTATGATTTATCATGTTTGGAGGCTGCGGGCAAGGTTAATTAATAAGTGGCCTCCCGTTTTGAAGATTATGATCCATGGAAACCAGAGCCTCTGGAACACACAGCTCTGAACCCAAATCGTCCAATAGCTCTGTCCGTCTGTCTGTATAATTAGAAAATTAATAACTTGTGATCAATCATATCTCTGCTATTTCAAGAGTAATATTCCCCCTCCTCCAACCTGCCTAGAATATTTATTCCAAATATTCGAAGCAATGTTTCTCAAATTTTGGTCAGAAAAAAAAAACGTGTCAACAAGAATAATCACAGGGTGTCTTTCTTTCTTTTTTTTTGCAAAATAGAGGGAATAATGCAGAATAATCACAGGGCCTTTTTTTTAGCAAAATAAAGGGGATATAATCACTGGGTGTTAAATTGGTGAAAGCATTTGGGATTGAATAACGATAATGGAAAACTTTTTGTATATTTGTGAGATTTTGAATATTTGGAATTTTTGTCGATTTTTACCATCGAATTTGTAAGATATTTTCTATTGATTTCTATTATTTTTCTAGCAGTTTCTTTTCTCGCACTTATTTTTACAATACCGAAGGTTTTTTTTTGGAAGCTATAAAAATCATTGCAATTTACGAATTATTTTCATTCGACTCGATTAAATCATTTAGTTAAAAAAACCTGCAGGCCCATTAAAGTAATAATAATAATACATGGTTATTGGGTTGTTGCTGAGTTCGTCGATCCAGAAATATAGGCCCAGTTTCATCCATATAATTGCGAGATCCATGCCACATATAATTGCCCGCCCCAATCCTGGTCCCAGGTGACGAACCCATTCTTTCTCTCCAAATTTACCACCTCCATTACCATAACCACCACATTAAAAATTCAACCTATGCAAATGATAAGAATCTAATGGAAAACATATAAGCACACAATCTTGGCTCATTCAACCATTTAGAGTTGGTTGCCTACACGGATTTAACGTAAGGATGCACTCACATAGACAACTAGGATATATCAAAGTATATGGGAAGTCTTATCCACTCACATTAAACGGCTCCTATCTTAGTGGGTTTTGTTGAATCATCAATTGGAATCTTACTCCAACAATTCCTCATTACTTAATTCAAAATAGAAGACCAATGAATAATGATATTCCTAATCATAATATATTTAACCATAGCAACGGTTGTTCTTGGTTTCTGGTTTGTGTGACATGATCATGATCTTCTATTTAACACCACACTTGCAGGCACGTGGTGGTGGAAGGGTGGTCAAAATCAATCAAGATTCTAGACTTGCTTAGGTCAATCTTCATTCTTTGAGTTTCAATTTTTGTCATCAGATCGACCAAGAAAAAGTTAATTTGAAGACAATGTTCGTGTAAAACTTTCCATAGATGAAATCACCACGAATCGCATAATTTACTTCTACTTCCATTGCATAGCATAGCCTGTACAGAAATTATGTATATCTCACTTTTCTTTTTGTAGAACTTGCGTAACCTCTTTTTTATGTTATCATTCACGCAAATGCTGTAAACCACATAATTCACTGTCACACTTGTTTTTATCGATGTTATGAATCACACGATCCATTTTTAATCACATGATCTACTCTACCTGTATAGATGTCGTAAGTTAACGTAACTTCTTTACATCTACCTAAACTTCGTGTAATGGTGCCTTCTCTCATTCCCATCACATGCATGACTTGTAGGGAAAAGTACTTATCGCAAAAAAAAAAACAAAAAAGGAAAAAAGAAAAGACCTAAAGCAATAATGTTTTCTATTATAAAATCATTATAATAGGATAAGAAAAAGGAAAGAGAGAGAGAGAGAGAGAGAGAGAAGCAACGACAGTCCTTATTTGCAGAGTACGTAGCTTTTTTTGTTGCCCAATTAATTGCCTACGAACAAATGCAGCGATCCTGGCCGTCCGTTGCCATACGTACGCTCCTGTTGTGCACAACAGTAGTGGAAGACGACAACCCGCATGCATACACATATCTGTTGCACGGCGCTGGCCCTTTCGGCGGAAAAGATGACTGTTTTGCCTTTTTCCCTTTTGCTCATGTTCATGCATGTCTTCTTCGTACTTATTAAATTATTATTATTTTACTTACGCTAAATTAATCTTACTCAAGTCTCCATCTCCCATAATTAAAAAAATACCGATTGCATTATTTTACCATGCATTGGTGAGGAGCATCAAACCTTCAGAATGCATATATATATATGTGTGTGTGTGTGTGTGTGTGTGCATGAGATCTCAATTCATTAATTAATGATAATAATAAATTTTGCATTGATCAAGATTTAAATTTTAGTAAAAACTACGATGCAAGAAGCTTGATACACATCATGAGAAGCGTACACATGCAAAATGTGTATCCAGTAGCGAATATATATATATATATATATATATATATCTATAGGGATTGAAATTTTTTTATTTATGATGATAATGTTTTTAATTATCTAGACTAGATAAACTATACTCGTTGTTGGCAAATATATGTACGTAGAATTAAATTGAAGTTGATGGACGGACACACACAAGTACACATTAATTAGACGGTTAGATGTTGAGCTTGATTAAGTACATGTCAACTTAAATAAGACTAGACCGAGATCTTGACTTCTTCCAGAAATTATATATCTGCACAGTTCGAAACATCTCTCTCTCTCTCTCTCTCTCTTCCTCTACCGCTTCATGATGACGAGTAGAATAATTAATAGTCCGACCATTATATATATATATCACGTTTATTGTCAACTTTCCAAACAAAGGAAAAGCAAAAACGGGAGGTGATCGATCATGTCAACAGCAGTTCGCTCCCCGTCAGGAATCCATTGACGTTCAGGCCACCACAAGCACCAGTCAGGCCGGCGAGCTGCCGGACGGCGAGGATCCGCCGGGCGTCGGAGAGGCGGCGGCTGAGATGGGCCTCTTCTCTCCTAAGACGATCACTGTCCCGGTGCAACAACAGACAGCATTGGTTCACACCGTAGATCCGGTTCACCAGCTCCCGGTTCTCCGAAGCCAGCCGGTCCATCTTGCCCTCCAGCTCCTCCACGTACTTCCGCTTCCTCATCCGTGACCGCCGCGCCGACTCCCGGTTCGATATCTTCCGCCTGATCCTCCTCTCTTGGTCGTCCGTCGTCCCACCCGTCGTGCCCGTGGTGGTGGTGGCGGTCGTCGTCGGTGTCTCGGGCTTGGGTTGGGACATGACGGTCTCCAAGAGGTCGGATCCCAGTTCGAACCGGGCGTGGACCATCATCATGCCAGCCGGGAGTAGTGGTATTATCGTCGGAGGGGCGAGAGAGGAAGCGGAAGCAAAGGGAAGGAAAGAGGTGGCGCGGTGCGGTATATAAAGGTGGTGGAGGTTGGTATAAACGCGTGGGACCCACCAGTTGACGTGTCAGAACTTGACGTGTGGCACCATGATCTTGATGGGCCTTAGCTTTTGAGTCGGAGTGCACTAACTCATGCCCCCTCCTCCTCCTTTTTTTTTCTTTTTTTTTTTCTTTCTTTTCTTCTTTGGATGGTTTATGGAGGACAAGGATTTGACAATGTGAGATTTACCTTAGTGGGCAAGGAAGAAACCCATCTGGTGTGGGAGTGCTCGTTGATGAACTGTGCATTTCGGCTTACGGCATGGGCATGTTGTGTTGAGCCACATGGAGGGCCGGCGGGTAAGGTAGCTTTGGGCAAATTGACTTCGGTTTTCGGTTGGTGTGGGGTTGATCACATCAGGCAGACCATTGGGGATGGTCTCCTTTCTTTTCCGGTCTCTTTATTCCACTCACCTACCGAGGCAACTGGGTAGAACCCACTTCCTCCATCAGGGAAGGCAGTACATAAAAGCCAGAGATTGTATTCAGCGCAGAGCAAGTTACAAGGGTGCATGATTATGGCCATAAGTTCATACCAGTGACTCGCTCCCAACACCAGGTTAATAAGACAACACAGCCATATTGTATAGCTAGGGGTTTGGAATCTTTACCGTACAAAAACTAAAGAACTGCGTTTGCCTCTCTTTTTTTCTTCTTCATCTTTTTTGATGAATGGCATTCTGCTCTTCTGCCTGCATCATGTCTAGGAGGCATGTGGGTTTCTTTCCATCCGGTAGGGAATCATGACTGCTCAAGGTTTTGGGTGATTATATATTGTATATGTGCTTACGCTAATGCTAAGCAAGTGGGCACCAAGATTAGGTTCGGAAAATTCCCGCCATCACTGCGCAGGAAGGACCATGTAAAGGTTTCACTGGAGAATGACCTCAGCCGGCCGGCTTTTGGTCCAGGCTTTCGGATGGGGTGAACAGAAGTTGTCGCCTGTGCCCTTTACTGGAAGAACCACCCAATCTTTTTCTCTCCTGAATGGAAAGATTGGAAGGGATGGTGGCACATCATGTGCCAGATCTTGCAAGTGGCAATGGGAGAATGCTCTGGAGAGTGGTGGTCTGATTTTTTATTGCTAGACTGCATTGCCAAAATAATTTGACAGGAAAAGGCTCTTGCGAAATGTGGGCTCGATCTCATTGACTGTGAAATCTGACGTGGAATTATAATTCGGATGGTACAGACCTTTTCCGAAAAGTTTATTTATTACAAACCGATACTGTTTGTAACTTTTTAAATGATTTCTTATGAATACAAAAAATTATTAGTTTACGAATTCTAAATAATATTTCGTAATTGTTCCATAAATTAGTTTCCATCAATTACAACACAAGAAATCTGTTTTCAAAAAAGTAAGAATCCATTTGAAAAAGAAAGAAAGAAGCATTTTGTTGAAAAATACTTCTATAGAAAAACTAGGATGAAACAAACTGCAAGTTCAAACGCTACCTAAGAATGAAGACAATATTTGATGTCGTATTTTCTACTCAATCAGCAAATCTAGCATGAATCAACTCAAATTCTAAAATTTTCAATTTCAAAACTTCTCCATTACATTTTTTCTAGAATTTTTTTCAACTCCACGGCATCACTATAAAACCTTTTCCTACGCACCGCTTCAACGTAATAAAGAATTATTTCAAGAAGCATAAAACCGTGTTCTCTACTGTAACTCCCTGCTGGGCTGCAACAACGCAATGAATCATTTCTAGAACCATAAACCTGTGTTCCATACCTTTACTCCCTGCTACGGCACAATGAATTATATCTGGAACCATGAAACGCCTTTTTCTAAATCGTTCGTATAATAAGGACAACCATAAGTAATTGAGCTAGCCAAAACTGGGATAAGGTTACACTTCCTCAATTTCAAAAAAAATGTAACACAAACACGTGCAAAATTTAGACTCACTAAACAATACTTTTATGTGAACCACAAAGTAACGTCTATTGAGCTTCAGCTTATTTAAAAAAATATTTAACTTATTACATTAACTAAAGAAGGAAAGTGAATAAGTGGTAAAATAAATTATTTACTTTTTCCATAAGTAAAATAGGCAATCAAATTTGGAGTCACTTGTTCAATAAACATTTAAAAATAAGTTAACATAAAAAAGTGTCTCCAACTACCTATGGCATATGTTCATCAGGATATATGGATCCTAGGATCCATCTATTGTATTTGTATCAAACACTTTTTTCCCTAATTATTGGTTAATCCCTAGTTTAACTTGGTATTAGAGCTAATTTAGGGTTAACCATCTTCTTCGACCATCTACCACAATCCATGTAGGAACGATCATTGAACAACCTTATTTTGATCGACATCAGCATCATCTCTCTTCTTCTCAAGGGGTAGGAGAGCCCCACATTTCTCCATCCTCTTCTGCAACTTATACTATCGTCGCAACCCTCTATGCTCCTTCACCAACTTCTCACAACCTATCCTCCTCTTGTAGTCTATCACCACTCTACACCTTGACCTCTCTGCTCAACTATAACAATTGCTTGAAGGTGGTGTCTACTCTTCTATTGCGTTTGCCCATCAACTACTCTACTCGTTGACTGCTCTGCTCATTTGGCTATGTCCATCTCTTAGCAATCAACTTTTGCTCATCGAATGTCATCTGTCATTGCCTGCTCTTTAGATTGACAACTCAATGCTTGACTAGTGATAAAACTTTCCCAATTTGTCTCGTTAGGTCTGTACTTAACTTATCCTAGTCAACAAACACTTGTTTGGTCTTATGTGTAAGTCAGTAGACCCTTTTCTTTAGCAACATGACATCCTTCTCAACGTTTATGGACAACTCTAAATTCAATGTCACAGACACTAAATTAAATGAATCTAACCATCATACCTCGTCTCCAACCTTCAAAACTTTTGTCATCTCTCAAGTGAAGGAGCATCACCTTTTCAATGCTCCTCCTGACGAGAAAGATGACTTGCATCCAACATGGCATGCAACTAATGCAGTTGTTTGCTCTTAGCTTCTGAACAACATTGATGATAGTATTACATGAAACATTGTGTGAAATTGCCTTGCTCATTGTATATGGGAGATCCTTCATTCTACCTATGGTCAAGAACAAAATATTAGAAAGGTGTCTGAGGTGTAGGAGGGTCTCTTCTCTCTTTGACAGGGAGAATCACCACTTTAAAGCTACTACACTAACTTTGGGCTCTCTTGGAAGAACTTTATATTTACCAGCCATCTTCTCCAAACTTGGCTACACAACATTCATATAAGGAAGAACTTGGAGTTGGCCTCTTCCTAGCAAGCCTATGACTGGATATTGTTTCTCAATTACGTAGTCAAATATTAGCTACAGATGTTCTCTCGTCACTTCAATACATCTTTAACAAGGTCTTGCAAATCTTTACCACTACTCCAACATATGTTGTTGAGGCCACTGCTCTTGCCTCTATAGTTGTTAGACATCCTTCTACAAGTGGGAAAGGTCATAAGTTCGATGGTTCCACTCACACTCCTTGCATTCACTATAGGTGGAAGAATCATCCATCTAAGCATTGTTGAGCAAAGTTTGGGCAACCTCCTGCCCCTCCTACGACTCATGTGATCCATATAGAACCAATCCCACCAATTTCAAATCCTATTTTGACTACAAATCTCAATTCTTCTATCAATATGGTCCAGATCACTTAGGTTGCCTTTGATGAGTTTGGTATTTTACGAGCTCAATAACAAGGTGAGGCCATTGCTTCTTATGTCCTTCTTGGATTATTGACTTTGGCACTTCCAATCATGTTATAGGTAATGATTCCTTATTTTCTTGTCTCTTACACATGTTTAATGTAAAATCTATTGTCATTGCTGATGGTCGTAATTTTGCAATCACTAATGAAGACACCACTCCTATTACTTCTATTATAACTTTGCAATAAGTTCTTTTAGTTCCAAATTTTCCAATTAACTTACTTTCTATTAGTGTCATCACCAAACAACTTTTCTATTTTGTAACCTTCTATCCCTTTCATTGTACTTTTTAAGATCTACATATGCAGAAGAGGATTAGTGTTGGCCATGATCAAGGTCAAAGTGTCTACCTATTGGTTAAAGATAATATTCCTCATGGGCTTGCCACCATTACCACCTTAGATAGTGACTCCTTTCTATTATGTCATTGTCAATTGAGGCATCCTTCACCTTAGAAGCTCAAAGAGGCTCTAATTTGAAATGTGATTCCTTCTTTTTCTTGTTCATCTTGTATCATAGGTAAGCACTTTTTAATTACCTATGCTAGTTGGGAGTTGGCAACAGCTTCCAAACCTTTTGATATTGTTCACTGTGATATTTGGGACCTTTCTCGAGTCACGTCTGTTACTAGTCATCGCTATTATGTGGTCTTTCTTGATGATTTTTCTAAAACCTTTTGGTTATATCTATTAAAAAATCATCAAACTATATTTAATGTAACTTGTTCTTTCTTTAGTGAAATTCAAAATCATTTGTGTTGTTCCTAAAATTTTTCACACTGATAATGCTTTAGAGTTCACTTAATATGCTCTTACTTCTCTTTACTTTCAATGGGGTATTCTCCATTAAATCACTTGTGCACATACCTCTCAATAGAATGAAATTACAAAGCGAAAACATTGCCATATTTTATAAACATCGCTCACTCCCTAATGATTGAGATGAATGTCTCCAAAATTTTGTGGTCTGATGTTGTATCTATTGTTATTTATCTCATCAATCATTTACCTTATACCTCATTAGGTGGTGCAATTCCTTTATAACATCTTTCACTAGACAAGAAATTGTTCCCCCTTCCCATAGAGTCCTTGGTTGTACTATTTTTGTCAAAGACCTCTCCCCAAGTCTTTGACAAACTCTCTCATCATTCCAACCATTGCATCTTTGTTGAGTACTCTCGTAATTCCAAAGGATACCGTTGTTATCACCCTATCTCTCGTCGTTATTTTACTTCTTTTGATGTGATTTTTTAGGAAAATACTCCTTACTTTGGGACCTCTTCCTTGACCACTCTCCCCACTCCTCCTTTGGTGGTTGTCTCTTCTCTTGTGGTAGAGCTACTTATGACTTCTCCTGCCCCACTTGTTAGGCTGCCAATCTCTATTCCCTTGGAGATTTCTTTTCCTCGAGAGACACTAACCCTCTCTCGCCCCCTTCTTCTCCACCACCGCTACCTCCACCTCCTTATCCCTTGTAAGTATATCATCGACGACCCACTGTTGTACCTGAGACTTCCCCTACGATGCCACCTCCCTTTGTGGCAAATCTTTTCTTTTCATCTCCTAAGGTAGACCTTACTCTTCCCATTGCTTTTCGCAAGGGTCACCATTCCTACACAGTGCACCCTCTTTTACATTATATTTCTTATGCTTTTCTCTCTCTCGATTTTCCTTGTCTCTCAACTCAGAGTCTTTTCCCAAGGATCATGAGTTGTTCACTCTTCTTTCTTGGAAGAATGCTATGGGTGATGAGATGCAGGTACTCTTAAAGCAACAAACGTAGGAGCTGGTGCCTCGTCATTACAACCTTTCCAATGGTTAGTTGTCGCTAGGTGTTTGCTAATAAAAATATTGCTGATGGATCTATTGCTCGTCACAAAGCTCGATCAGTAGCTCACAACTTCACTCAGACACATGGTATTGATTATTAGGACACATTCTCACTCATGGCTCATCTCCCATCTATTTAGATTCTTCTTACCTTGACCATTTGTCACCCTTGGATTTGTATCAACTTGATATTCACAATGTCTTCCTCTATGGTGATCTTGAGCAACCTCTGGGGTTTGTTGCTTAGGGGGAGAATTAGGTTTTTCACCCGAAGAAGTCTATATATGACCTTAAGTAGAGTCCCAAGGTATGGTATGTCAAGTTCAACTCTATCTTACTCACTTATAGTTATCACAAGTGTCAAGCTAATAACTCCATCTTCATACGAAAGTCTCTAATGACTATACTATTTTGGTTGTCTATGTTGATGGCATACTACTTACAAGAGATGATGAAGAAGACATTGTCTACCAAGGAGTTCTTTCACCGCAATTTTATCATTCGGAATCTAAGTAAACTCTGATATTTTCTTAAGATAGAGTTTGTCTATGCCAATGGCAAATTGGTGTTATCTCAACGAAACTATCTAATAGACTTGTTAAATGAAACTGGTCTCACTAGGTGTAAATCGATCAATATTCCTATTGAACCAAATCCTCCATTTTGGGATGAGAATTTTACACCACTAGAAGATGCAAGCAAATATCGTAGACTCTTAGGCAAACTTTTGTACTTAACTATGACTCGTCTAGATATATCCTTTGTTGTAGGTCTACTGAGTCAGTTTATGCAGTCAACTAGAAAAATACATTGGTAGGGGGCTCTAAGAGTGGTTGTTTACATCAAAAGTTGTCCAAGAAAGAGATTACTTTACTCAAATCATGACCATGAGACTATCCATGGATACTCTGATGCAAGCTATGCACATGATAAATCAGATAGAAAGTATACTTCAGATTATTGCACCTACTTTAAAGGAAACTTTGTAACTTAGAGAAGTAAGAAATAGAATGTGATATCTAAATCAAGTTGTGAATCAGAATATTAGAGTATGACTCAAACTGAAAGCAAACTCATCTAGGTAAAATCATTATTATTAGAATTTGGAGTCGATGTGTTTACTCCTATACCCATGCACTATGATAACAAAGCAGCTATTTATATCACCAACAATGATGTCTTCCATGAGAGGACCAAGCATATAAAGGTGGACTGTCACTATGTTTGTGATCTCTTGAAGAACAACATTGTTACTCTATCATTCACTCCTTCCTCTCAACAGTTAGTTGATATTTTCACCAAAAGGCTTCATGTAAGACCCTTCAACACAATTTGAAACAAGTTAAGCCTATGTGACATTTTTGCTTTAGCTTGAGGGAGAATGTTGGATCCGAATATATGGATGTTAGGATCCATTTATTGTATTTGTATATAAAGGATTTAGAGCTAATGAATCAAACGCTTTTTTCCCCAATTATTAGTTAATCACTAGTTTAATTGCATAAATTAAGCCTAATTCTACTATAAGTTTGTCAAAAAAGGAATTAATGTACATGGTTTGTTTGAGTTGTGTTTAGTAATGTTGAGTGTCATGGTTTGCCTTATAACCTTTTTGGATTCAAAAGAATCGCTTAAAAAACATTTTCAATGAGCTAGTTTTTCTAAAACAAACCATGATCCCAACAAAAGTTCCAAATGCAATCTACAGGCCCAATCCGTAAAATAAAACAACAAACTGAAAGAGTATAGATACTCAAAACCCCTAGTAAAGTAGTGACTCAAAGTATCAACACCACTTGCCTCGAAGCACAATATATTTTTGGTAGTGAAAAAATGAGTTTCAATTTTGATGGATGAAAAACAATATTGACTTAGCGTTTGGACTTAAGAATATGATCTTGATAATTTGTAATCAAGGTCTGATTGCACAGTCAACCTCTATGTTTGCATTTGATTTCCTCATCTATTCAGTTAAATGTTGTGGCATACAGTAACAACACCCTGATCAATCAACGTTCTTAATACTTTGCAAAATGCACCTTAACATAGGAAAAGACAGATGCAGTACATAATCATACCTAGTAGCAAAATTTCTCATCTCCTTTCATTAGTTTGAAGAACATCGCCTGTCTTTTGAATCTTCCTTCAAGGATCATCTTACTTTTCTGACTTGACAAAATGAGGTGCAAGTAGCTTTGTAACTGTAAAGCCATTAAAAGACTCAACTTCTAGCAGCTCCTTCAACTTATCATCACATATAATCCGTCTTTTGTCAGAAGGATCCTTTAACAAGAAAATAAACCCAGGAACACATATCTTAACCAATTATGTAATCAAATATGGAAAATAAATTATTAGAATACGTCCCACACCTAACAGACAATACTGATTACATATTTATAAATGATATGGGAGTCCACCAGTTATAATACACATAGAAACTGCATTATCATTAGCTAAGAAGGATCCACCTACTGACCTGTAGGTTGTTTTGCTTAATGTAATCCCATACTCTCTTTACAACATCACCACGTGATAATGCACTTTCACCTGTGCCAATGAACTTAACTAGAGCATCTGAGAGAGTAAGAGGAGTAACAAAAGCACTCCCCCTTGTTTTCTGACGTTTTTCTTTTTGTGGTGAATCATCTGGAGATAGAGAAGCATGAGGTGTACTGCTCCCAAGCACGGAACCAAATTAAAAGAAGCATAGAACTGAGCTTCTCACCTTTGCCTTCTTCTTTACTTTCCTTCTTAGAGAGCTTTTCCTTTTCCTTTGACGTGGACAAAGGGGCTAGTTTATCAAAAACAAAAAATAACCATAAATGAAGAGAAATGGTGTGTATTCCACACAGTTCATATGTAATAAATCATAAAGACTACACAAGATGACAGGTATTAATAACAAATTCAAGATCAACAGAAATTAGTGCATGCATAAAAGGACCGAACAAAATGGAGTGACAAGAAGAAACAATATCATCAGGTAATCAATAAATTATGCATAAAAAAAAATGCAATATTAGGACAATCTTCATATTGATACATGAGCTAATATTGGAAATCAATGGATTATCCAATGTTGATGGTACGCATAGGCCATGTCACCTGTCAAAACAACCTTTGTGTTCCTTACCTATGCAGGTGGTAAACCTAATTGCATTAGTTGTCTCCTCTATGGAATCCAGATGCTGATTACTATGAATATTTAAAATGCTTTGATCAGCACATTTGGGCAACCCAAGGTCATGCACATAATGAAAATATTTCTAGTGAAAAGGCTATGCTATGAAACTTTAGTGAAAAGGACATACTAAAATTGTGCAATGTGCCAAATTTTTTTTCAAAAGAATCGTTTGTCCCCAATGGCTCAACATGAAGCTATTAGCTGCAATAGTAAAGGAATTTGTCAAAAGAATTACAAAGAAATTTGTAAAAAATTAATGTTTTTAAAACAAATAAGAGATATTGATTATTCCTGATAATATACATTTAGATTTTTTATTTTCATTATCCTAGGTACATATATTCAATAATAAAAGTGTACAATCTTTTGAAATATTTTAATTGGTATCTATAATTTTGAGGAGCTAAGGATGTACGCGTCATAACATGGTCATATGGACACAAAACAGATCTATATACGGGGATGTTTCTCCAACAAAAACAATAAAGACAGTTAGTTGTAACAACTACTGCATAAAATTGAAGCATTTATATACTTGTAGCCTAAAATTTCCAATACTCTGCTTCAATTTCATATGGAACTTTTTGTAATTATTGGCTTTTATTTAGAAATCGTTATAGTTTATTACTTCAGAAAAGGCAAACTTCCATTCATTTTAGTGATTATAATATTATTATATTTTGGTGAATGCTTGATGCACTTTTTTTATAATGTTAAACCATGCTTAATTGTGAATCGCTTGTTAGCTACCAAGAGCTCAGCATTCCAATGTCTCGTAGCCACCCTTACTAAAGCTTGAACTCTTCAGAGCATAGTCCATACTGCATAAAGATTTTTTTGACAACAAAAAATATAAAAAAAAAAAAATTGAATTGAAAATAGAATTTGAGAGTAAAATTTATGAAGATAAGCTGAATCATTGACCAATTGTTTATGAAAATTACAGTTCAAACTAGTACCATTTTCTGGGTCCAATGGCCAAATATGCTTTGCCAAAGCCTTGTTCATTTGAAACATGTCAATTGTTTTGACATTAAAAAGTTCATGTAATTTCTCGTTGCATATAATCTTTCTCTTATTCTTGGGATCCTGAAGATTGTTTTCACGAATATAAGCCCACAAACGTTTCACAACCTGAAACCCAGAAAAGTGAGCCAAAGAACAACAGGCAAAGACTACAATTATTTAGACATGCAAGGGAAAGGAACAACCTGCGTTCTTGGTAGCTCAGATTCCCCAATAAATTTTTGAAGTTGTGGAGATAAGCTACATACTTTGGTAAACCCACCACCTGTTCTCTTGGTGTTCTTTTTTCCACTTGAACTACAAGAACAGGGGAAATTTTGTAAACGATACCAGCAAGAGTTAGTGAGAGAAAAGAATAATACAAAAAGGAATGTAAACGCGTATGAAACCTAATTTTTGTAAGTGATACTGGCAAGAGTTAGTGAGAAAAAAATAATACATAATGGAATCTAAAAGTATGATGCTTAATTGAAAATGGATAAAAAGAGAACTCATTCCAGATATCATGCAGGTTTAAAAGGCATAAATGTCCCATAGTATAGCAAGCTTTCATGACTTGATGAGAATACCATGGAAGATCAGTGTATTCCCATTAACGAGTAGTGGAACTACAGTACCTTAAACTTGAGTGTTGAGGGTCTGTGACTTGGAAAGGGATTTTGCTCCCATAATTTTAGGTGGTCAGTAAATTGGGCAGGAATAATGTAAAGCAATGAATGACTAGGCCTAGTGAAGCCTACGTAATATCATTTAAATTGTTTCACCATCTATTATTCAAAATTGAATGGAAAAGGCAAGTGAATTTAATTAAATTGCAACAATCCAATGACCAGAATAACGTAAATTGTCATGGCAAGTACCCCGAGAAGTACAACAGAATATAAGATTGCATAATCTTATACATATAAAGCATAAGCAGGCAAGGAATGCACAAAAAAGGGCCGACCAAAATTTGATCATGCAAGGAAATCGCTGGAGAGTGAAGCATCACCAAGTCTTTAAAGTCATGTGCAAATTAATTTAGCACTGTTTTTCCCGTTTGCGGGCATCTTCATAAAAATCGAATGTAAATGCAAATGCAGACTGAAGTCACGGAACTGCAAAATTGATGTGTTAACAAGAAGTTGGGAGGCAGCCAAAACAAGTTCATTGTTGATAATCTCTGTTTTATCTATAACGAAATTTTTAGAGAGAGAAAGAGAGAGAGTCGAGCTTACCCTTTCCTTCCACTACCCTTCTCATTACTAGTACTCCCTTCCTCCTCATCCTCTTGCTCTTCCTCCTCTACCCTGTCCCCGTCCTCCTCCTCCCCCTCCTCTTCCATCTCCCCGTTGTCCCCATCATTCTCAGACTGCAACTCCCTCAGGAAAAGATCGACCTGCTCCCTAATGAAGGCCTTCTTGTCGGATAGCTCCACACCGAAGTGCTCCTCCAACCCCCGCCGCAAGTTGGCCGTCGTTGTGGTCGTCAGGTCCGCCGTCCGCAGCACCTCCCGAAGCTGCTCCACCAGCGCCTCGTCCGATACCATTCCTCCGCCTTATCGTTCTGGGGAGTTTCCCTTTCCGTTCGCTCGCCCTTGAAAACGGAAGAAATCGAAAGGAAGAGGGAAGAAAGAAAGAGAGAAAGCGGAGGAGAAAGAGGACGATTTGTGGACGAACGAGGCCTGTGGACCGTCCGATCCTAGTTGATCGTACGGTCTCTTAGTGACAAGAGTTCGGTACGAGACAACGTTCACGGGGCGTGGACGTTAGGATTTCTGTTGCTGGTTCCTCACGTTCTGTTCACTGCAGTATTACATCAATAATAGACGGAAAAGGATTTAAGAAATAATAATAGACAGAAAAAGGAATAACCACAACAAGTAATACCTGCTTAAATCTGACATAGGTACGTTTCGGTCGAGAGATGCAACAACGGACTGTCGGATATTTTCTTCGTATCTCGTTTTTAATAGATATATTAATTAAATAAGACTTAGTCATGTCAATTCCATCTAACTTAATTTTTTAATCGATTTAAATCGCCGTTTGATAGAGTTAACAGATAATATTTAATATAAACGCATAAGTTGACACAACACAACTGAATTTTTTAAAAAGTAATAATCATTTAAAATTAGATAAACTTTTTGTAGTTTTTTTTTTTGTATTAAAATTAATATACTATTTATAAAAATTGTATATTGAAAACTTGACAAATTTTTTCTATTGTAATTTTGATATGTTGAATGTCATATTAATATGCTAGATTAAGAAAACTTATGATTGTGTACTCAATTTGATATATTAATTTTATAATTTAATACATTAAAAAAGATAACCTAATATGATCAAATATAATCAATTAATATAATACGAACAACAACTTTTTCTAAATCATGCGTTGGCTCCTTTGCTTCTCAACACAATACTGCTTGGCATAAATGCAAATGGGCTTAACCTTCTACGCTGATTTCCTAGAGGTTAATGTTACGTGAGTAATGAAATCATTAATCCTTTCGTAGTTCGAATAGAAGTCCCATGTTTTAACTGTTGTCGATGGTGACGTTATAAATCAAAATATCACGAGAAAACAAGAACTCGCAACGATCCTCGTTAAGTATGAAATTATCGTTGGCGTGCGTCACCGGCTCGACCATTAAGACGTAGGAGACGGACCTGGGTCTAGTTCACCCGAATCTTGAATCAATCCGACTCACGTGGATTGACTTGGTCCATCACTTCCGTACCATGGGTTGAAAAAATTCTTCCTTCGACGAACGCGGAACGCCGCACACCACGGGAGGAATTCGTTCTATTTTTTTGGACGAGGCAAAGAGATTTAAATAAAGGAAAACATGGGTTACGCGATCATAACCGGCGAACAGTACAAGATACAGACAAATAATTTAAAATAAAGAACCTAGAGATTGAACAAAGGAATAACAATAAATGAAAAGGTCAATTATTATTATTATTATTATTATTTTATGATATCATTTCAATGTTTAAACCTAAATCTGCAACGAAAGATAAGATATTAGTTAGTTAGATTTTATGTTTTGCACCAACTCTACACCTAGATTTGCAATTACATTTTTTAATTAGAAATAAGTTCAAAACACTATGTTATCGAATATTAAGATAATACTCTTAATAAGACATTAAAAATGTTATTATTCCCTTCAAATCAACAAATACGAACAAATAACATTTTTTAAAATAAAAATCAAACTGAATGGATTGTAGAAAAAATACAATAAAAGCTTTTGAAGAGATAGAAACGGGTAAGTTATCGTTAAGTTAAAGAAAGATACGACTATTTTTTATAATAAAATACCAACTTTCATTTATAATAAAAGATGATTAGTAATTTTTAGGCTAAAATTACAAAAGGTACAGGTTTTAATTATTTTCTAATATTTTTTACGAACTTTTCTTTGGTAAGAAATTTTATTCTCTTACATGGATAACTGCAATCCTCTAAAAATAAGATCGACGTATTTTCTAAGGAATGAGTTGAAAAAATGCATCTAATTCACGGAGATGGAGAGTTTATTATTATTATGTTCAAAAATTGTATCTACAATAAAATAAAATAAAAACAATAAGGACGTCCGGTGCTGGTGCCAAGCAAACCCACCCAACAGAAAAGTAGTTTGGCGTAGAGATGACAAAACCATTGCTACAGTACATCTACTAATCAGTTCACACCTCGCGGGAAATAAAGGAAAATGAAAAATAGACCGAACGGTTCGTCGTCTCTAAACTTCACGGGATGTTTGAATATGGAAATTTCATATTTCAATTCATGTAAACATATTAATGGACTGTAGTGTAGTTGTTTAATAAAAATAACGTAGAAATATTACTGATATCAACGAAAATGAAATGGGAAAATATCAAGGTGGCATTTTGATTACGATGGATCCCAACTTGGCTCCATCCAGTTTGGTTCTTGCGGGCAGGATGGATGCATACAAAGTTTTGTTTCCTTTATTTCTGTCAGGTTTACAGCTCATGCCCAGCTGGACGTTGTTGTTGTTGTTTTTGTTTTTTTTATTTTTTTTCAAAACATATTGACGAAGAAGATCCCATACTCTCATTTTTTTAATTTTTTATTTTTCCCTCTTTAAGGTGAAAGAACGAACCGCGAGTATAACTCGTTTGAGGAAGGAAGATGGATGATAACCATTTTTGGATAAGAAGATCCCATGGTATAATGTCAAGATATCCGTTTACGGATGAGAATATCTCAATGGAAAACAAAACGGCAGATAATATAATTTATTTTTATTATCTTATATAACTTATAAAAAAGGGAAAAAAATATTAAAATTAAAGTTAATAAAGATACCACATTATCTATGGGAAAAGAAAAACGGAAAAAAGGTACATGCCCCCATCCAAAAAAAAAAAAAGAAGTTAGTCTCAGTGGATAAGGAAGGAAAACGACGTCGACAACACAGACCGGGACCCCGCGGCGGACGACCGACGCCAACGGCCAGCCTTCGCAGGGGTCGACAATCCCCTGACCCTGGTCGGTATCCGTCCACCGCCCGCTTCTGGTGATGTCGGACGATGATATATATCCTTTCAAGTCGCATATGTCTTCGTATATTATTATATTCCAGTCCACCGTACCGTTGCAGGTTGGGACGTCTTCCACGCAGATCACTTTTCGCTTGCGGAGCAACTAGCATCCCACCTCAAAGGCGAAAATACCAACACCACCCCCTGTTCACGAGACCTTTGCCTTTCGCCCCATCGCCCTCTCGCTTCCCTGTCCCCATCCTTCGATCGAGCGGCCTCCCGTCACTGGTGTCTTGGGGGTATTTCTACCCCCCGAGGGGGGTGGAGGGATGTGAGAGAGAGATCCAGAGGCATTGGAAGGAGTCGTCCTTGTCCTTGTCCTCGTCGTCTTGTGAGCGCCTTCTCGATGGATCGCTCGGCCTTGACCGTCGGGCCGGGGATGGACCTCCCGATAATGCACGACAGTGATCGGTACGAGCTGGTGAAGGATATTGGATCGGGAAACTTCGGCATCGCCAGACTGATGAGGGACAAACTCAGCCGGGAGCTTGTTGCTGTCAAGTACATCGAGCGTGGTGAAAAGGTTGGTCTTTCTTTCTTTTTTCTTGATTGCGACGAAAATAGATCTCTCTTCTCAGTACGAAGACTTGTAAATTTCTTTTGATCGTGGTATGAGTCGGACTGTGAAGTGGGTTCCTTAGTTCCTACTTGGAAAGCCTCTTCTTCCTAGTGAAGAAGGGCGTCTTTTGGTTTGCATAAATTGAGATGAGCTCTAGTCCATCTTAAAATTGGGAATTAAGATGCTCCTTTCTGGGTAGAATTTTCATTCACATTTCTTTTCGAATGAGGTGGGGGTGGAGGACAAGAATAGTTGCTTAGTTATTAAAGTGATTGGCATGCATGTTGACATACACCTTGTCTGGTTTAGCCAGGGGTGTTGAGGGATGCTGGTTTCACCACCTTCTGCAGTAACTGTTGATTGTTCTTGCAAGTTTGCAGGTTTTGGTTATCTGAATAGCTAAGGCTGGAATGTAAGAGTTAGACGTTTGAGGTATCAGAATCTGCCTGAAATGGCAAGCGTCATGAACCTTCCCGACAAGAACCTTTACACCCCCCCCCCCCCCCCCCCCCCCCCAGAACCCTTTTTGGGGATTTTCTTCAAATTGGAAATTCACAATTGTGAAAGCTTGGTATTTTGTTGTTAATCTGCCTAAAATGACGCAGTCATCTCTCATATTATAAGATTTTTACGTTAATGTCTTCCTTATGTCAAATTTTCTTCAATATCCTCCTTAAGGGAAAGAGCTTGTTTAGATGCTTTTATTGCTAGCTTTCGTTGCGTCCCGTGCCACTCCTACGGTTTGTTTAACTTAACTCTATCAGCATGGAATTACCAAGTCACCATTTCCCTTCTCTTTCAGTCTTCCTCTTCGCAACCTTTTACACATCGTCCCTCCCTCCTCTTTCCCCTCTTCTAGACGGCAAATAACCCATCATCATCGATCTTCAGCGCCCCCTCATCGCCAACCACCTACATCAACCTTAGATTGTGTCGATGCCTACATGTGAGAATTGTTGTGGCGTTGCTATCTAGAACATGATGGTGTTTGTGAGAAGTTGTGAATCTGTAATGGTATATATAGTGGTGAATATGTGAACCTCTTACTCCTACATGGGAGGAAGTTGTGAGTCTCTGGTGGTATAGTGGTGTTTGCGTTGTGTGAGAAAGGTAGGAACGAGAGGGAGAAGAGAGAGAGGGTGGTGGCTGCGTCGGTGAGGAAAAGTGGACTATATGGGAGAGTAATGAGAGGAGGGGGGGAGTTGATGTAGGGGACGTGTGGTGGCTGGGAGAACTCTAGAGAGAGAGGGAGGGAGATCTTGGTGGCGGTGGTGGTGTGTCTGTTCGTGATGAAAGAAAGATTCCTCGAGGGCAACATACATGAGCCATTTGTGTACGAGGAGAAGAAAAAAAGAGTGAGGGAATTACGGTGGAGGTGATGTTGTGGTAGACTTGGGTGGTGGTGAAAAAAATAAGAGTTACTACTGCAAATAATCGAGGGCACCAATGTCACTTCACTTGGAATTAACGATAATACAACGGCATGCTATTTTATTTTAACTGATAGACATTTAAGCAAAGTTCGAATGTTATGAAGAATATTAGAGAAATATTAAATATAAAAGTAGTATTCACATAAAATGATGCATTAGCAAAGGCATTTGAACAAAAAACACGTAAGAAATTATCAACGTTTCAAATTAGTTGAAGTGGGTTAGAAAACATTTTAATGGGACATAGATGTTAAAGGATTCCGGCACGAGTGAGAATGTCCTGGTTGGTCTCCTCATTATCACGTAGTAGCAAACAGCACATGCAAATTGTACGTAATGATATTTTATATTTTTGGTTTATATTAAATATAAATTAATTACTTAATAATATAATATTTTAAAAAAATTCATAAAAAAGTATATATACAAAATCATGACTTCGCATAGCAATAATGTAAATATGTTTTTTCTTTCCTTCTTTTTCTTCTCACATTCTTCTTTTTCCCCTCCTCAACACCCCCCCATACACACACACACACACTCTCTCTCTCTCTCTCTCTCCATCGTCTCTGTTCTATGCCCACAATTCATGATACAACCATCATTCAGTTACTTCACCATGATTTAATTGCTTTTTTCACCCTTTTGTTTTATTTTGAACCAATGGATTATGGATGGATAAATGTGAAATTAAACTTGCAATTAACAGGCCAGTCCACTTGTTCTCTCTCCTCTTCTCTTTATAATAGTATAATTATTTAGGAATTCTAGATTTGGGATTTTTTTTGTATTGATATTTGGTTGTGGTTTTTTTCCTTGCACTCGATCAATGATTTTTTTTTGTGTGGTTACAGCTGACCCTTTTTTGCTAACACTAGCTGTTACCGATAACTTTTCTATCAGATTGATGAAAATGTACAACGAGAGATTATCAATCATAGATCTCTGAGGCATCCAAATATTGTTAGGTTCAAAGAGGTACTGTTCTTCACATGATCATATTTTTGGAGCATCTCTGTTATGATCTTATTCTCGTACCTATTTCAGGTCATACTGACACCAACTCATTTGGCCATTGTGATGGAATATGCTTCTGGAGGGGAGCTTTTTGAGAGGATTTGTGCTGCTGGTCGTTTTAGCGAGGATGAGGTGGGCTATGTGAAACTATTGGCTTATGAAACTGCTGGTCCTTTTCAAATGACTTCTTCTATGCACAGGCTCGGTTCTTTTTCCAGCAGCTTGTTTCAGGAGTTAGCTACTGTCATTCAATGGTAATTAAATTGAATCTAGATGTTTTCACATGATTAATTATTTTTCAGATTGATATTATAGTTATTAAATAATTTTCTGTGCTTTTTGGCCAGCAAGTTTGCCATCGAGATCTAAAGTTGGAGAATACATTGTTAGATGGGAGCCCTGCTCCTCGTCTCAAGATATGTGACTTTGGCTATTCCAAGGTACTTCCGTATTGTATGCTTATATTACACAACGAAATTTGTTTGCATTGAGTTAGTGACTATTGGTAGGAAGCTCTACCATGGTTTTTTATGTCCTTGAAGACCATCTCATAGAATCTATTCCTATCAATGTCCCCTTTCATTTGAAGTGCACTTGTGGGGATATTTTTGCTGAAAAATGTAAAAAAACTAAAATAAATAGTAAGAATGATTTGATGCTTGGCGCATTTTAATGATCGGTTGAGTTCATGCAAAAGTAGGTATTTGCGTTACACTTTTTATAAAAATTATGTGAATTTTTACATTTAACTGTCCTTTTTTTTGAAATCCCAGTCCTCGGTTCTACATTCACAGCCAAAGAGTACTGTTGGCACTCCAGCATACATTGCTCCCGAAGTGTTACTCAAGAAGGAGTATGACGGCAAGGTATTTTTGTCTCCCCCACTTGTAGTCCCTTAGTTGCGTTCTTCCGTTTTTTTGGGGTTTGGGAAGGGAGGGGGTGGGGGGACTGGGAGATGGGCAGTAAGGTTTCACAATCTGATTATCTACTTCTTACGCTGCTGTTAGAAGATTATAAAAAATCTATTCTATTGTAGCCATTATTATTCCAGCACCTCTATAGGTAATTTGTTTTCTGAATTTTCTCTGATGCAAAAGTAAATTTATATTTGTGAATGAATTATCGAATTGCCATCTTCAAGCCTGTTGGGGAAAAAATGATGTGTCAGCCACATAAATCATTTTCTTTCATATACTTCTATCTATGGTTTGAATTACATAAATTTATATCTTTTTTCACAATTCCTAATCAAGCTGTTTTAAGTCTCAGCATATTATAATTTATATTTTTACTAAATATATAAATTTATTTTTTTTTGAAAATAGGATAATTGAAAAATTAGGTGCCACAGACACATTCTACTTTATTACACTAGTCGCATTTGCCTCATTTCTGATTTGCGCACTTGGTACCTTTTTAGTTTTTACTACAAGATTTCTATGGAAAATATTTTATGCTATTATCTAAAGCAGGATTATCCATATTTCTCTTTCTCTCTCTCTCTCTCCCCTCAACGCCTATATATACATATATGTATGTATGCATCTATTATGCTAATCTATGGTATCCAAATACCTCTACTCCATGTATCAACACCAGTATGCACGTAATGTTGCACGATTCTGATTCTCATAGCCATTGCACACACCCTTTTAGATATTCTATTTAGGTTTACTTCTTCTTTGTTGGTTATCTTATGAAGATCTTTAGCAAAACTATAACTATTTAAAGAACCATTTCTCCTTGTATTGATGTCACGTATCCACTTTATTAGAAGTGATACTTGTACCCCTTATCTGTACCATAAATTTGTAAATTTGAGGTGTCGATATTGGTATCCATGTGCATGCTTTATCCATATCCATACCCAGGTATCATAGCTACTAATAGTTGGTCTCTTCTAATCCAATTTTCCTTGCAGATCGCAGATGTATGGTCTTGTGGGGTGACTCTTTATGTGATGCTAGTCGGTGCATATCCATTCGAAGACCCTGAGGAACCAAAGAATTTTCGAAAGACATTACAGGTTTTCCAGTTTCTGTTGCGAACTTGTGATGTTTCTTTTCAATATGGATTGAATATAGCAGCCAAACTAATGTTTTGCCATGTTTTTTCCAGCGGATTCTGAATGTTCAGTATTCCATTCCAGATTACGTGCATATATCTCAGGAATGTCAGTACCTCATCTCAAGAATTTTTGAGGCTAATCCTGCTAAGGTGTGTGGTATAACACTGTTTTATTCCATTGTTTTTTCACTTGTCAAATTGGAGTAATCATCAAGTTGTTTGTTTTGGTAAGCATAACAAGGCAAATTGTACCTAATCTTAGTTGAGAAGGTAGTTTACCACTTCTTTTAATTTCTTAGATGTTTCAAACATGCTATTTTATTTTTATCTTTCCTTGGGTATGAGCCTTCTTCTGAGTCATGGTTCCAGTTTGGAGTCATAAAGCGAACAGCAACTTTGATATGCCTGTCATTTTAGGATCTGGGTAATTTCTTTTATCGATAGGACAGCTACTCGGAGGTTGCATAGGTTGTGGAGGTCTGGGATCATGGTCGGTAATGAAAAAGAAAAGTTAATTAGGTAGTTGAAAGCAAACCAAGCAATGATTTGGGCACTTCTCTTACAATCTGGGGTATTGATTCTGTTTTGAGGTTCTAAATCCACACAAAATGCAAAACCCTACATGAATTCAGTCAATCAAGCACTTCATTCGTCTGTTCATGTTCCACAATCAAATCAAGCTAGTGATCGAATGTAGATGTGCTGTGGTTCCATTAGAGCAGCTGTTTACTGTAGGTGTTGTTTCTTTTACGTTTATTTTTTTTCCCTAGAGGGCCGTTCATGACCTGCTCAGTTGCTTCTGTGAACGGAGTCCACATGGACGTATAATCATTTAATATTAGAATCAGAAGCTTCCACTTTCTCATCAACAATAGACTTGTTTTCAAACTGCAGAGAATAACAATACCCGAGATCCGTAACTTGCCATGGTTTCTTGAGAATCTTCCTTCTGATCTTATGGACAAAAACATGTCCAACCATTTTGAAGAGCCAGACCAACCGATGCAGAGCGTCGATGAGATCATGCAAATCGTTGCAGAAGCGACAATACCTCCAGCTGGTTCACGTATCAATGTTGATTTCCCAGACTACCTTGATATGGACGACGATATGGATGATCTGGACTCAGACCCTGAGCTTGACATAATAGACAGCAGCGGGGAAATAGTGTATGCAATGTGATGCACGCACCGGCTGTGTCATGGAATGGACGATCATCAACCATCAGCTGAAGTTGGGTGAGCTTTTTTTTTTTTTTTTTTTTTTTTTTTTTGGTTTTACCAGTCTCAACTGCAGCAAACCGCAAACGACTGGGAAGGAAATTGTAATGTAAGTATGAAACCCGAGTCGTAGGGAAGAAAATCAACTGCCAGCTGAAGTTTGATGCTCTACTTTATGTTAAATTCTCATCTGCATTCTGCAAGAAACATAAATATATTCAAGACGCGGTATGTTCTTACGTGCAACGTCAGCATAAACCTAAGAATCCTGTAATTAGATCTGAAATCATTGGTTTAATTTTTGAGCATTTATCAATTTTGCAGTACTGTTTTATTTGTAAGAATAATCTAGAGCGTTCGATAAATACCCTGCCAATTCTCACTAGAATGACTTCACGTACCAAGATTTTTTTTGTGTACGAACTTTTGATCCAAAAGGTTCTTTCCATCCGGAATCGCTTTTAGCGAAATGTAAAAGTTAGCTTCCAAGTGTATTTTATAGATGTTAGCTTTTAGGATTTAGCAGGCAAATAGATTCTGATTAATTATAATGATGATATTGTCAAATGGTTTAAATGATTATTCTCAGATTAAATCTCATGAGAAAAGGTATTGACGTGGTTGAAACGTATGAAATGCGAGGTATGACTTTCTCGTTAAACGGAAGGATTCCATAAAGATTTACTAGAGAAAAATAAGTGCTATTATTGTGAAAAGAATTAATATACGAGGACCAAGAACCTGACATATTCCCAAACCCTTTTCAACCGTCGGATCCTCACGTAGGTCCACCTGGCGCAATCCTCGTCATATCCCGCCTTTTGCACCACAATCCAAGCGCCCGTCCGTTGCCATCTCCCTCGTCACCTCGCGGCGCCGGGCAATCGAGAGAGAGGGAGAGAGAGAGCGCCGTCGATGGTGTCCGTGAGATCATCCCCGGCCCCGCCGCCGCAATGGTTCTCCGCGAAGGACAATGGATACGAGCGGTGCCGGGATGAGAGGATCAGAGAGAACCTGGAACGCATGAGGAAGCTCGGGATCGCTGATCTCGCCCTTGAGCTCAAGTCCCACCATCTCCTCCCCTCCACCCCTCGTCGTCGCGCTTTTCCCAGGAAAACCCCCAAGTCTACACCCAGGCGCTCATCCAGGTTCTAAACTCTCCTTTTGCTCTGCTGTCTTTTCCTTTTTCCTCCGCTAAAATGTAGGTTCTTTCTCGGTTGCTGTTTGGGAGACTGAGGTTTTGTGTTGTGGTGGTTTGGGGTTTTATCGTTTCTTTTGCACAGATTGCAGACCTCGACTCCGGTTAGCTACGTCGAAGTCGGTTTTCACAAGGAGCAGGAGAAGAAGCGGAGGGGGAGGAGAGTAGAGGTGGTTTGTCAGGACGAAGCTTATACGGAAGAACATGATAAGCTGTTGGGTTCTTATCAGACTGCTTGGACTCTCTTTGTCGACGGTCGCGGTCCAGACGGGAAGCGTGTCTATGATCAGATCAATGGGAAAACCTGTCACCAATGCAGGTTGAAATCTAATCTCTGTATTTTGCATTGCTCCGTCCGTGCTTGTCGCTCCTATTTTTGGATGTTCGGTGAAATTGTAGCTGATTCACTTATACGTTTCATATGTTTCTTGTTTATACTTGTCGTCATCTAGCATATATAGGAACAATATGTGCACTAGTTGATAAATTGATAGCCAGTGGATCCAACCTTTCTCAAAATTTATCCCTCTTCTTCACTCAGGCAGAAGACGCTTGGTCATCATACCCAATGTAGTAGATGCGAAACTCTCCAAGGACAGTTCTGTGGAGATTGCTTATTCATGAGGTAGTCATCGATCATCTAATTTTCTTTCCATTTGCTGTTTTGTATTCAAAGTAAAGAGCAATACGTCACACTTTTCGACACCGTAGTGTAGTTTTTATTTACTTATTTGAGAAAACACATTCGTCGAACACTTCATCTGCGAGAAAACATCTATTGAGCATTTGTCGAGGGTGTCCATTAGATACTTAATCACTTGGGTTTTTGTGTAATAATTATCTTGTTACAGGGAAGATGCTGAAACATAAATCAATAGGTCTTTAATAAGTGCCAGCAAGATGTCTAGAATACTATTTATTGTGTCAATAATAATAATAATAATATTTCACTGATTAATATTAAATCATATTTATTGATCAATGTTAATTATAACATATAATATATATTGTTAGCATAATTACAATAATATATCAGTTATCTCATGCTAATAATTATATTAAATAATATTATAATATTCAAGTTTATTTTAACTCATGAAAAACTAAATTCTAATATTTAGATTTTAATGCAGGAAAATGCACGGTCCCTATGAATTTTATCACACTTTTGGGCATAATCATTGTTGCAGGCTTAATTTTGATATCGCTACTTCATGTATGTACTTGGTTCTGGATTTTTAGTTCACAACAATTACAGAATCAAAGATGCTTTTAGAATGGAACTATAGATGCAGAACAATTTGTTTAATATATTTAATTGGTGATTTTCCAGTACGCTCTACAGCTATATAGCTATGGGCGTTTTTTCTGGTTTTAGATAAAAACAATGTTGTTTTTAAGTTGTAAGTGGTAAGTTATGTCTGTAGTTCCCCAAAATCGTTCACAACTTACTACTATTTTTTACAACTTTTATTTCAATATACGGTTGTATGCAAAAATAACTGGAAGTTGTAAAACATTTTAAAAAAAATTCTAGATGTAACTTACCTCTCACAATTTATCAATTACATCTTAAAATGAAATTTTATATGTAAAACATGTTCTTATTTAAAACGAAAAAAAACTATGTTCTATATTACATAGAACATGTTCTTATTTCACACTTCTTGTCGAATGTATTTACATTTTATGCAGATATGGTGAGAATGTACTTGAAGTGAACAAAAATTCTGACTGGATTTGTCCAGTTTGTCGAGGAATCTGTAATTGCAGCATCTGCCGAGTAAAGAAGGGATGGCCTCCTACTGGGCCTCTTTACCGGAGAGTAAGTTCCCTTGATTGTTCATATCATTGTATCATTTCAAATGATGTTATGTAGGCTAATGGTTGCCTTTTCTTTGGACAGTGTTGCAGTCTTGGATACAAATCAGTTGCCCATTATCTCATCCAAACCAGACGACTTGAAACAAACGTGGAAAAGCCACGTTCAGCTGATCCAAGCTCTGCCAAGAAGTCACTGCCATTTAATGATAATGAAGACCATTTTGAACCCAGCAGTAGCCTTACGCTGGAGCACAAGGTGGAGTCCACTGTTGATAATAATAATCTGCTAAACGGGAGCAAAACTGAGAACTCAGACGAGAGTGCCAGTGATGTTATTTTGCAAGCTGAAGGAGAAAAATCAAGCATGAGTGAAAGCGTGGCTGCAGTTGCCATGTCAGCTACTTCGGAATTTATGGTCGAAAGTGTGGCTACTAATGCATATGAGAACAGCAACAGTGGATGCAGTACTGGTACAGATCAATCTGGCGAAAACAGGCAAGGAGGTGAGGTGGAGAACTGCAAAACTAGCCTGGACTGTGTTGCTGGAGGAAATCTGGGGTGCAATGAACGCAACAAAGAAAAACAAATGCTTATGTCTGATAAGAACAAAATAAAGAATGGCAATCGTTCTTCGGCACCCACACCAAGTCAAGATTGCATTGCACATAGGCTGAGGAGCAAAGGAATCCTGAAAGGACAAATGCTGATGCTTGACTATGATAAGAAGAGAAAGGTGAAGGATTTTTCTTGGGGTTGTACGCCAAATTCAGATGGACGACTGAGGAAACGTGTGTTTAAACCCTGAATATAATTGTTTCTTGCTGCGCTTTCAAGGTTTTGTTACTGTTTATGGACCATATTATGCTACTATTATATTTCTTGCCTATGGCCGCGTCTTTTAGCTTTTCTTCAATTGAACTGGAATATTCCATCTTTGAATAAAATCCATTTGTCAGGACTACGTTCCTCTACAGTTCCGAAAAAAGAAAAGAAAAAGAAAAGAAAGAAGATTGCGTTCCTCTTGATCGTTAGTGAACGACGACTCCGTGGTAATCTTCTAGGCCAAGCTATGGCAGGAGAAAGACTCTTACTTTGTTTTCTGTTCGGTAAGTCACTGGAAACGAGGAAGAGGAGGAGGAGATGAAAGAGGGGAAGTGATGGCCTCAGTATAAAAAAGGAGAAACAGTAAAGAACGAGGGAGGAGCAGAGAACCATTGATGCCTCAAAAGAAGAGGGCTGTCATGTGGTCGTCAGAAGCGATGTATGTTAATTAAAAAAATATATCTACATAACATAATAAAAAGAGAACGTGCATGTGAAAGAGAGAATTGATGATTTAGTTATATTGATTGGTTATAACGCAAGGGTCTTTATCCGAAAAAGTGAAAAGTCAATCAGAAGATTATTATTATTTACTCATGTCTTCCTTAGACGATCAGGGCGATTGAGATAGAGATACCCTTTATCATTTATCCCCTTTCTTCTTCATCGTGTGCAATGATATATCATCATGCATAATTTTTCATAGAATTTTCTGATCTATTCCGGTGGTTCAACCGTTGAACTATGAAATTATGACCCATGTATACCATATATTATAAAAATATAAATTAAAATCATTCCCCCGATACAAAATACAAATGCTATAATACGAACATTAGACGTGCTCGGTCAATTGAATTTGACCATCAAAATACTAATCGCGTCGGATCCGCCCCTGTAGGAACGAAAAAACGTAGTAGATGCATGTTAAAGAGCAGAGAAATAAAAATAAAATTTCAAACGTCAATGACGATGTGAATTAATTGCGTAACAGTAGTATTGTTGCTGGAGTTGTTAAAATAATTTAGTCATCGATTAAACCAAATCAATGCTCATTCAGAATGGTTGCCGGGGCAAATCGATCCATGCATAAAACGACAAATAGATGGTTTGAATCCGGACTTCTTTGGGGGGTTTTCATTTTTCTAATTTTACACGGTTATCCTCAGAATTGAGTGGTTGAGATTTTAAGACACGAAGGATACTAATTACCAGAATATATGTCGTAGTCTCAAAATAAATCCAAAAGTAACAATTATCACCGGAGAATATCGAAGAGGAGGAGAGTCTTCCTTCCATCAAAATCAATCGACAACAAATAAAGAAAGTTAAAATAAGACTTTATATATTAATTTAAATTTTGTTACGTAAGACTTTTCTCGATTTCTAGAAAAAAAAAAAATCTTGAACTTTTGAATTTAAAATAAACGTGGAATAAAAAAAAACTTGGAACTTCTTAGACTGGGTCGTAGGCGAACTTGAAATAAAAGATAAATAATATTATTTTTTTAAAAAACTATTTCAGTCTAGAGATTTACCATTTACAATGTATTCTTTCAGACTAAAAAACGTCATCGTTTTAGATTTTGATCTAAGTTCACGTAGTCAAAAGTAGTATGTTATTAAAGGCGATGCCCTAATGCCGATGCAGTGGATCCCGGATTAGTCAAAGATGTGCGTTTGAATGACCGACGGACGCATTTTTTCCTTCCTTTACCAAAAAAATGCCTGCTTGAGACTTAAAGAAGAGACAAGGTGTAAGTTGTCAAAGTTGTTTCATCTTCACGTGTACGTTTCAAAATGCTAAAAAATGATTGTAATAGTTAAATTGATAAACACTTTTAATTTTATTTTTTTTCATAAACGTAAAAATACAGAATTAAAATAACTTGGGTGAGTCTGGAAAGCGGTTAAAAGGAATTTACATGGTTTTTAACGTAGTCAGGGTTCCCTGGTTTCCAACACAGGAGAACAAATGGAAATAAAAATAAAATGTCCTTGACACCATTTTGTTTTAAATCAATTTTAGGTGATTAAATCAGCTATAATTGTGAATTTCAAATTTTTTATTAAAATTCAGATACTGATGATGACAATATACACATTTAAAATAAATAAATAAATTAAAATTATTTTTTATAAGAATAATAATAATAATAATAATTCTTACGGATTGAAGTTTTTGCAAAAATTAGGAGTTTAAGGCTGACTTTTACTAATACAATAGATGACGAAATAATCTTAACTATTTTAAAAAACACTTGTTATTGGAAAAAAGTCAGAGGAAGATTCTGATTTGTCTAAACTCTCAGATCTCTCTGATTTCTTCGTTTGACCTCCCCCCTTCCGTTTCAGTCCCACGATTTTGAGAACCCAAGATCTGATTTCGAGCGCGACCCAATTCCCTCCACTCTCAGATCAGGGTTCTTCCCCATGCCCCTGTCAATATGGAAGCCACTGTCCCAGTGCGCCGCTTCTCTGCTTGTAGAAAGGAGAACGAAGAAGAAGAATAACCGCCCGGGTCAGGACCATGGCGGAAAAGGGTCGTCTTCGGTGTTGAAGCTGCAAGAGAAGAAGCTCCGGCAAGCCCTGGAGGAGGCGTCGGAGGACGGTTCCCTGGTTTACGTATCGCATGACACGGTGGATCCCAAAGCAGGTGATGATGCGGACAGAGACAGAGACCTCCTCGGCCGCTCTCGTTCGCTCGCCCGCCTCAACGCCCAGCACGAGTTCCTCCGTGCCACATCGATGGCGGCCGAGAGGACCTTCCGCAAGGCCGACCCTATCCCAGGTCTCGACGAGGCGTTCTCCAAGTTCCTGACCATGTATCCCAAGTACAGGTCCACTGACGCGATCGAAAAGCTGAGGGCCGACGAATATCCTCACCTCTGGGACGAGGCCGCGAAGGTATGTCTCGATTATTGCGGATTTGGGCTTTTCTCCTGTGTCCAGAGTCTCCAGTTCTGGGAGTCTACGGCGTTCAGTTTATCGGAGATCACTGCTAATCTTAGCAACCACGCTCTATACGGCGGCGCTGAGGAAGGCACCGTGGAATGTGATATCAAGACTAGGATCTTGGAGTATCTCAACATCCCTGAGGCGGAGTACGGGCTGGTTTTCACTGTCAGCAGAGGTTCTGCTTTCAAGCTTTTGGCCGAGTCGTATCCGTTCCACACCAACAAAAAGCTGTTGACCATGCTCGATCACGAGAGCCAATCCGTAAACTGGATGGCCCAGAGCGCCAAGGACAAGGGCGCTAATGTTTCCAGCGCGTGGTTCAAGTGGCCGACTCTTAAAGTCTGCTCCACGGAGCTGAGGAAGCAGATCTCCGGCAAGAAGCGAAGAAAAAAAGATTCTTCCGTCGGGCTGTTTGTCTTTCCAGTTCAGTCCAGAGTGACGGGAAGAAAGTATTCGTATCAGTGGATGGCAATGGCACAGCAGAATAACTGGCATGTGTTGCTTGATGCTGGTTCCATTGGGCCTAACGACATGGACTCACTTGGCCTCTCCCTTTTCCGACCTGACTTCATCATCACTTCCTTCTACCGAGTTTTTGGTTCTGATCCAACTGGGTTTGGATGCCTTCTTATCAGGAAGTCTGCCGTTCCATGCCTACAAAACCGGAATGGCGGCACAGGGACTGGTATGGTGAGAATTGTGCCAGTTTATCCTCAGTACTTCAGTGACTCGGTGGATCATCTGATCGGATTGGATAATCTCAAAGATGAGATGGGCAATGGAAGCGAAGGCACGCTGGTGCCTGAGGCTAGTCAAGGATCACAATTGCCTGCTTTCTCCGGTGCATTCACCAACGATCAAGTTATGGATGTGTTTGAGAACGAGATGAATCATGATAGTAGTTCCGACGGCGATTGGAGAGGTACCATCCATGAGGACGTAGAAAGTGTTTCTGTTGGCGATGTCATGAGGAGCCCCATTTTCAGTGAAGATGATTCGGCCGACAACTCCTTCTGGATTGATTTGGGTCATAGTCCATTGGGATCTTATGATTCAGGCGAACTTGAGGTGGGGAAGTCCTTTCCATTGCCACCTCCATGGTTCTGTGGGAGGAGGAAAGATCGAAAGTTCTCTTCACCTAAATTCCAGTCTAACACATCAAATGGCCCGATTTCTGATGACCGCATCCTTTCCTTTGATGCTGCTGTGCAATCTGTCTCGGAGCATTCCAACGAGGGAGGAGTACATAATAGGATGAGGCACGCGGATGACCAGCAATCAAGAAACAGCAATGATGAGCCTGAGATCCAAGAGGAGGAGGTGCCCCATGATCCTATCGAAAATGGAACCAAACATCATCACGGTTCAGATATGATTTCCAATGTTAGTGAGCACATAACAACTTCTGAAGTGGTTCATGAAAGCATTCCATATGGCAAGGGAAGTGCCATAAGGAGAGAAACAGAAGGGGAGTTCAGGTTGTTAGGCAGGAGGGAAGGCAACAACAGATTCACTGGGGGTAGGTTCTTTGGTGCACGTGAGAATGACCATGCTCCAAATGTGGGTCACAGGGTTTCTTTTCAAACTGAGGTGAGTACACATTATAATGACCAAAAATATGAATCAAATCGTGATTCTGATGTGGGAGAAGCTTCTACAAGTATGATAAATGGTGCCAATGGTGATTCTTCTAGCGTTGGAGAAGATGACAACTCTCAGGACTGGAGCAGAAGAGAGCCAGAGATCATCTGCAGCCATCTAGACCACGTAACTGCAATGGGTCTTAATAAGACCACCATGAGGCTAAGGTATCTCATTAATTGGCTTGTTACCTCTTTACTTCAATTGCAGTTACCTCATCCTGATAGGGAAAATGGGGTTCCTCTTGTTTATATATATGGTCCCAAAATTAAATATGAGAGAGGTGCTGCCTTGGCCTTCAACATAAAGGATTATAGTGGTTCCGTTATCAAACCAGAAGTTGTTCAGAAATTAGCTGACAAAAGTGGCATTTCTCTTGGGGTCGGCTTCCTTAGTCATGTGTGGATTGCTGAAGGGCAAAAAGAGATTCATGGGGCCATTAATTTGAATGACACTTCATCCTGCAGGCCAAGATCAAACAAGCGTCATGCTAATAACAATGCCATGATTAGAATAGAGGTTGTAACTGCTTCTCTTGGTTTTCTAACGAACTTTGAAGATGTGTACCGGTTGTGGGTGTTTGTAGCCAGGTTTCTAGATCCTTCATTTGTTGAGGAAGATAGACTCTCTACCATTGTTGAAGCACCGGATGTATAGTACTTCGCCAATCAAGTGTATGATATTTTTTGTAGAATCTTTCAAAGAATCCTGGCTTGAATGTGCATCGATTCTCTCCAATGACTGGAAGAGTGTATTCAGCAAGAGATTCAAAGATTGAGAAAAATGCAGGCATCATCTTTTGGTTATTCTTGATATTGTTATTCAACCTCTTTAGGATTTATTGCAAGTTTAGACCGGTAACTCTTTATTCTGTTGTAGATATTGACTTTTTGTTTGTCTTGTAAATTTTCTGCTTTGCTGTAAACGATATGCATCTCAGGGTATCTAAGCTCTTGTTCGACAAGATTTCTTTTTTGAAATCTACTTTCTGCTGGTATGTATGTTTCTTATCACTGTAGCAAATACATTGTATTTGAGCCATTCATTATCATAGTTATTAGGGCATCAAGGTGACACCTAGGCATTCAAATTAGCAATTTTTTAATTTTGGATCCTTATTTTTTATATATATTGTGTGTGTGTGTGTGTGCGTGTGTGATGCATCAATATTCATTATCAAGGGTCATAAAAAATAAAATATGGGTTTTAAGCTACATTGTTACATGAGTGGAAATCATGCCCCCTGTTTTCATCAATTCTTTGCACATGTATTTTCTTCTTCTCTGAACGGTTGCATCGGACGTTTCTATAACTGATCCTTCATCTTATGTAGAAGCAATTGCATGTATATGTTGGGAGTTTTGGTTTGACGGCTTCTTCAGCATGAATATCAGAAAAAGAAAAACCGCTTAATGTTTAGTCTTTCAATAGTTTTCAAGGTTTTACTGTTAACAGATGCTTTGTTTCACCAATGGTAGAAAATGTAGTTGGTACTTGGTTTTCTCTTCTCTTGTAAAATCCATGAAGGATGAATGTCTTCTGTTCGAGTACAGGAAAAAATACTATTAATATAAAAAACAGTTGTTTTATTTTATTCAACTCAATGATACTTTGTCTACCTAATAGATTGGTTCTATTAAGCAAGTGCCAATAGTTTATTCATTCTCATTCAGAATGGTCATCCAGCTAGTGAATGGAAGATGATCTCTTGTGCTGGCCATTAAAAAATCTTAAAGAAATGTAGTTTATTGATGGTTGAATTGGGGAAGAAAGGTTTTTTCTTTAATGTTCTACTATTTAAATTCAAACTCAAGGCTTTTTGACTTTTTCCCAGAAGAGAACATGTGGCTGATGCTCTTTTTGTTGCTATTGCGATTTCTATGCTTCCTAATGTTTTCAAGAATTTTTTACTAGACTCAATAGGTTCCCCATCAACAAAAATTATTATATGTTTTCAGGAATAATTTTTATAATATCAACTTGATTAGTTTTTTCACGGTATTCATCCTTAATTTTTTTTTAGGCCAGTCTCACATGGTGAAAACTGATTGCAAGGTTGGTGGTGCCATTATACTTGCATTACTTGGAAACTTTGGATCACATGGAATACAAGTTTGTAGCTTATTTGAATTCTAATTAAAATCATGATAAACATATTTAAGTAAAGATTCTTAAAATTACTAATTTGTCCTTATTAGTCATAGGTTATCATGCTTCATATTTTGGGATAATTTTTCATTCCATTTTATTAACCTAATTCTCTAGTCTCACCCATAGAATTATTTAAATATTTCATTTTATCAAATATCATTTTTTTATTATCTACATTTTCAATCAATCACTTAAAAAAAAGCATCAGCTGTCTCCCATGGTTTTGTAGCAGCACCTGCTTAGGCAAGTAGAAAATTCAATTATCAAGCAACAAATCTCCAGGGTAGTCTAGTCTCTATTCTTGAGATTCATCTTGCTTATACCCTATAATCCATATTCATGCTGCTTGTTTGATGGTTGCAGTATTCAACCATGTATTGCAGAACTTCCATGAAACCTGTGATGTATTCCTGGCTTTGGCTTTGACAACCAATTCTTCTTTTCTTTTGAAATTTGCTAAAGAATATCATCATTAAGATCCAAATCTTGGTGAAAAATCAATCTCTATCGGCTTAACTCAATTACTTGGAGTTGATCAACAATCAAGAATTCTCACTACAAATAACTCAATCATTACTTGAAAAAAACATATCAGCGATGACATAGAGGATTCCATCCGTATGATTCAACTCATTCCAACTTTCAATCCACTCATGTTCTACCTTTTTTTATAGCATATTCAGTGTATTTTTAGTCATGGAAGTAGTATGGTCTATTTAAGTTACATTTGAATTAAATATATGAATCATTATGTCTTCTACTTCTGTTATGAATTGTTATATTTTTCAAAACTTCTCCATTTTTTTTGTTTTTTTCTTTTTTCCACTATTTTTTTATAAAAAAAAATATTTTAAATATTTAATGTATTTAGAATCAAAGAAATAATAAAAAATTTCGTCACCGTCTGATTACATGATCTTATATATATATATGTATATTTTCATGAAAATTAAATCCGGTAGACGGCGGAAAAATCCAAACCATCATATATAAATGGACAAGGACGATGACAATGATGACAACAGAACAGAACACAACAGGCTTTTCGGCAATTCTAGGACTGACGACGCCAAGTGGGATGCTTTTCTCTCTCGCTTCGCGCTGTCAGTAAAGCGCAGATCTCGGCCGTCCGTTTCCCGACATCTCTGTTGGCAGTGGTGGATTCTGCCTTCGCCCTAGGGTTCAGGGAATCCCGCTAACAGGGGGGAAAAACCATGGAAGCGGAGGAGGTAGAAGTACCTGATCGACATCGTCGTTGTCGTCATTTTTCGGTCTAGTTCGATGTCGGGGTTCCGCGACTTCCCGTCCCATGGTAACAAGCCCCACTTCTTCAAGATCTTCTTCCCCGAGCTCACCGGCAAAGAGCTGGTACGCCCGTTCATCTGTCTTTCTTCTTCGTCCTGATAAATGTTGATGATGCTTTTCGTCATATGTGGAGTGCTCCTCCTTACTCATGCAACAATTGATACTTCGCATTACTAACAAAAAGTGGTTGGGATAGATTCACTAGTCAGGACGGTTTTGTTTCCTCACGTGTACTGCTTTTTCAACGAAGTATATTTCTCATATGTTCGGAATATAGGATATTATGATGGTACTTGGCCCTGAACGGTAAAATTTAGTTTTTGACTACAACAAGAACCCCTCTGACATAATCTCATTTATTCGCATGAATCTTTTTTTCTATTTGTTTATGTGTTAAATCATTGATTAAATTACATAAATGTAATTTTTTTAAAAAAATCTTAATGAAGTAGTTTTAAATATTCCTTTACTCTTTTGGTTTTTTCTAAACTAATCAATTCTTCTCTAGCTGCTGCATCATTTGTCCTCTTAAGGATATTATAGTATTCTTTCTTTTATTTTATTATTATTTTTTACATTTTCATTCCATCATTAACTTTCTTTACTCAGTGGAGCTACGTCATAGGACTCTCCTAAAATCTTTCCAGCAATCCTTTTAACACAATTAGTTATTTCATTCTAAACTTTAATTTTTCCTCCCCATCTACTTCCTATATTCTTTCTTTTTATAAGTTATCCTTAAATATCATTCTCTTTTCATTTTTTAGATTCCACCATTTCATTCTTGGATTTGAATACACTTCAGTTTTTCTCTTTTTAATATTGATATTAACATTTAATACTAAAAACTTATGTTGCGTTAAGTTTTCTTTTGAAATAATAACCATTCAATTTTTACATATTCTTTGATCTATTTTTCTAGTACGTAAAAAATCTATTTGATTAACATTTAAATCACTTTTAAATGTAATTAAATGCTCATCTCTTTTTCTAAAATAAGTGTTAGCCACTAAAAGGTCATAAACTATGCTGAAGTCTAAAAGTGAATGTCACTCTTCATTTCTATTATCAAAATCAAATTCTCTATCGTTTCTTTTATATTCTATATTTCCCTCTTCTACATTACCATTTAGATCCCCTCCTAAAAGAATTTTCACTAGTAAGTAAACTATGAACTAAATTATCTAAATCTTCCCAAAATTTCTATTTAATAGCTTCTCCTAAACCTATTTGTGGAACATATACACTAATTACGTTAACTATCTCATTTCCTATCACAATATTAATTATTAAGCCATTACAGTTGATTGGCAATCAACTTTGTTCTTTTCTTAACAACCAAAGAGTTATTTTTCTAATGATGTTCTGTTCATGGCTTTGATCATTACTTTTTGGGAACTGTTTTGCATATCTGCAGAGGATTCCACCAGCATTCTTTAAGCACATTTACATTGGATCCCATGGAATGGCTCTATTGACGGGTCCAAGTGGGAATGTCTGGAATGTTGAATTGGTCAGGGATGCTAGAGGAATGTCTTTGCAGAGTGGTTGGAAGGATTTTGTTGCAGATAACTTTATATCACCCAATGACTTCTTGTTATTTAGATATGAAGGGGATTTGCGTTTCACCGTAATGATATTTGACTTAACTGCTTGTGAGAAGGAAGCAGCATTCCTTGCCACACCATCGCGGGACCTTAGGCCTCTTAGAGGTAATGTAAGACTTTGCAGATCTCATGGAGGGACTGATTATTCCTCTTAATGAAATTTCCCATGTCATGGTAGATGGTGGAACTATGGCAATTACAGATGGATTATATTCCAGGAAACTCCACGATGGATCAGGTTAGACGTCTCCTTCTGAAGAATTATGAGGTTTTGAGATTTTGAAATATTTAAAGTCCTTTCTAAAATTTATGTATGCTTATTTATGTAATCAATACATGGATATTTATACCCATCTTCTAAATATGTAATACCACAACCAGTGTCGCTCATCAAGAAAGAAGAAATGCAGTTTCCTCTAACATTTGACCTGCCAAAAGTTTCTGGGGGGATTTCAAAGGAAAGATATACAGTTCATGAGCCACAAAAGACATTTAATAGGAAAACCCCTGGAAAACAGTCATACAAAAGACAGGATAGCCCATATGGCAGACAAGGTGAGCTGCATTTTAAAGCATGGATAGAATTACTTTTGAAGCATTTCTCTGCTGTTTATGGTCTTTGTGCTGCATTAGGTGATTATTCCATTAAGGCCCGCTTGGAAAATATTATATCAAAACGGCGATCTGTTACAGAGGAAGAGATCAAAAGGGCATATGAAGCAGCAAACTCCTTTCAGTCAGATAATCCCACTGCTTTGGTTGTCATGCAGAGCTCTTACGTATATTATGGATTTTACATGGTATCTTTTTCATATCTACCTATTGACAAGGTTACATACTCATAAGAAAAACTACCATTCCTCTCCCTTTGTGATGCCCAAGCGTCACTCATCAGCAATATACGGAAAGAAGAGTGTATTTTTTGGTACATAAATTATAGGCAAACTTTTTACATGTAGAATCCATGTTCCGAGGTGCCCCTTTATTATATTTTGAAAGACAAATAGGGTGATTATCATTAAATAAATTAAGAAATATCCAAGAAGCTAGCGTTACTTTATTTGATGAATATTTATGGTAAATTTGTAAAATGCTTGTTTTGGACCCGTGATAGCAAGCTAAATTCCATATCTTTATACACATTTAACTTTTTTCTTTTGGTGCACACAGAATCTTCCAATTTCTTTTGTAAGGGATCATCTTCCAAAGGATACTCAAAATATTAAGTTATGGAATGCCAATGAAGACTCATGGACCGTAAGCTATATATACTACAATGGGCGTGGTGGTTTTAGTGCTCACTGGGGTGCATTTTCTCAAGCAAATAAGCTGGAGAGGGATGATGTTTGTGTCTTTGAGCTCATTAACAAAAATGAGATGAGGGTTCACGTATTTAGAGTGGTCGAACTTACCTTATTGGTGCGTATTTATGCCCTGTAGTGGTTGAAAACTCAACAACTTGACTTGAATTACATAAAATGAAAATTTGGACGGAATTTGTTTTCACCTTATCTGAATTTTTTTTCATGAAACATGCATGTCGTGTAGTTTGTCTTTCAAATTGCATCATGCCTTTTACTTTGATGGGGAACTACTGATCAAATGGGGCTTGAAATTTGTGGCTTCATAACTATAAGGCATCTTTTTCTTAATTCCAATCATAGCCTGGAAAACATGGGCCTTCAGTTCGTTTTTAAAGAGCTATATAAGTAAATCCCATGATCCTGGTTGATACACACTATGCTTGAGGAATCATGACTCTTTTTTTTTCTTCCAATTTTTCATCTATGATTTCCTTAGGTTTAGAGAGGCAACCTATACACTAATATCAGTAAATGGGTGCTTTAGAATTTATAAATATACTGTGCTTACGAACTTGAATTTCAGTCTCAAGAGCTGCAGACAAGTTGTGCTTCTCTAGCTGGACAGAGTAGCATCTGCCAAAACAATGACACTGAAAATGGTAGTCTTCCGAAGAAGCCGGAGGGTAAGTTTGTGTTTTTTAAGTATACTATCATATGCCATCTGAATTTCAACAAGCTTCATATTGTGGATTACGTACAGTTTCAGTTATGGACCAAAAGCTTCACGCAGAAACTGCAATATCCCTCCCAGCAAAGTCGAAAAAACTGCAATTTGCGGTTACCTTGAAGCAATATAATATTTCTCCCCACAAGAAGACATATTTGGTGTGTTGGGTACTAGTGCTTGATCTTGGTAACTGTTTGAGAATTTTCATTGTCAGTGGAACATTTGGACTGTGACATGATAGTAACCTACATTTCTATTCTTCTGAGAAATGATATATATGCTACCTCTTAATTTTTGTTTTACAATTGTTTATTCTTTTGATTTCTTGAAGCGAATCCCATATACGTTCGAGGCATTGGATGACCTTGTTGACAAGGACCGTGTAATTCTCACTGATGAAAAGGGAAATTCCTGGAAGGTAAATCTACACCGGCAGCATATAAAAAATCGATTGAGTGTTCGATTTGCTGATGGTTGGCAGGCACTTTGTCTTGATAACAAAGTGGAAGAAGGTGATATATGTATCTTTGAGCTCATATCCAAAGGTGACATCCCTGAAATGCATGTGAAAATTCACAAGAAGCAGGCAACATTCAGGTTCACCATTTTCATAATCTTGATATCCTTTTTACGATTACTCTTAGTTACGTTTTCATGTCGAAAGCTGAAATAAGATCCTGACAAATTCTGGATGAAGTTGATCATGGTGCAGGATATTTTATCGGTCACGTCCATCCCATCTTGGTGGAATAATACCAGACTATGGTTAAGATTTCCAGGCATTTTTGTTCTTCAAATGAGTTATTGGGGTATTATGGTTTATAAAATTTTAACCTTTTTTATAATTACTATTTTGTCCTGTTTTTGCATCCTTAGCATGTCTTACTCGTTTTTTCACTTTTTCCTATTTCAGTATCTTTTCCTCGGTATCAAATGGTTACATGATGCAACAACTCTTTTCACCATAAATTTCTCATAAGTTTCCATTATTTTTCTGTACTTACTTTAAAAGGCAACGCAAATGATGGAGAGAAGGGATCTACACTATTGGGGCAAAACCCAATTGGCTTCTTTTAATATTCCATCTTAGTTCTCAAACAACATTGTTGCCCTGTACTTTGGCAGTGTTGCATATTAATATTCTTATCATAACTTCGTATCTTGACAAAACTAATAAACGCTTGTCGCATTCTCTTGGTGATTGCAGAGTCTCCGAAGCTCTTCTCTGATGGAGTCCAATGATTGTGATCATTTCTTTGCAACCAAGACCGTGGTGCCGTTGGTCTAATCCTGCAGAGCATCAAGTACTAACGAAAGAAAACAGAGACCATCGTCCTTGATTTTGAACCTGGATCAATAAAATAAATCCCCAGTCCTGGAAAATAAGAGCTGATTGAATGTTTTCCATGCGATATGTAGCACGCCCTGTTTCATCGTTACCGCACCCAACTAAAAGCCCGAGAATAGAATAGAACCTCAAGTTAACCGTGTGGAGTTGCTGTGCGCCTACGAGCATCAGATGAGAAGCTGGTAAAGCCTTGCATCGAGAGAATGGTAGAAGCTTGTAGATGTAGATGCTTCTTTGCATTGCTGCTCGAGTGGCTTCTGCAGAGAATCAAATGGAACGGATTCTTGGCTCGAGTAGCAGGAAAGACCGTAATATTTACGGTGAAGGTACAGATGCTTCGACAAATTCAAATGAAACAGAACTCATGACTCTCACTGTTGGGGTGAAAACCACAACTGTATCTCTCGATCATTACTGATTACAACTGTGAGTGGTTACGAACGTTTCTTCAAAGGGGTTGAAACGACTCATCGAAAAAAAAAGGATCCCTTGTGGGGAAAATGTTATTTAATTAGAATTCAAGTCATTAAGAGCAATTAAAAAACATACTTTAGGCTTCTTTTAAAAATGACACCTAAGTAATATGTTTCTCCTTTAGCGGAAAAGCTCACAAATGTTAATATGATATAAAGTAAATAAGCGTTAATCCTTGACCAGTGTTCTTAAAATTCATCGATTTGTATTATATTTCAGTTATCGATTTTTTTAAACGAAAAATCACTTATAATATGTTTTGAAGTTTCTGCACATTCAACACATTAGACTATACCATAAATTTCGATTTGAAAAATAAAATAATTAAAAGTCAGGTTTTTCTTTTGATAATAATTAAAAAATTAAAATTTTCCGATTTCAAAGATTGCATCGACCGAAAAATATGCACGGGAATGGTAAGGAACCTTCGTCATCTTCTTTGATCGTTAAAGAAGTACAATTTTCCGATTACAAAAAATTGCATCGACCGAAAAGCACGCACGAGAATGGTAAGGAACCTTTGGCATCTTCTTTGGTTATTAAGTTCTAGATTCGTAATAATCTCTTAATTTTGTTAAAAAATTGGTTCAACCGAAAAATAATGTTAAATAGGAAACGTTCGAGCCTCCTTCTAGGGCTCGACCGAATTCCATTGATCACAGCTCAAGTCTCCGACGATGGCAGGAGGAAATCTACACCTTCCTCTTCCACCTTTCTAGTGCTACAACAATCACCTGGCTTTGTCGACCATTACCCATGGCATTCTTCAAGGTCATGCTCGATGACTTCTCAGGGAATCTGGTACTCCCCCTCCCCTCTCTCTCTCTGGTTCTCTGCGGAGATGAGAGATGTTGCATAGCAGAAATCAAATATGATGTTTATGCGGCTTATTCTTAATTCCTAGTAGTGGGTAATTGTTTTTTGCAGAGAATTCCACCGAAATTTGCTAGGAATGTTATTGGAGGAGAGGGGTGGAAGAGAGCTGAGCTGACGAGTTCCACGGGCAAGACATGGACGGTGAAGGTGCACAAGGACGTTAATGGATTCCATTGTTTCGGAGAAGGGTGGGGGGATTTCGTCCTGGCCCATGGCATTCGTTTCGGCTACTTCTTGCTGTTTCTTTACGAGGGAGGATCGGCTTTCCACGTTACGGTTTTCGATACGAGTCAGTGCAACGTTCGCTACCCGCCCGTCGGCGTTGGGATCAAGGACGAAGACCACGGGGTCGGTGACGACGAAGGCCTATTGATTTCCCGGAACCGAAATGGTAAGTAAGACCGACCCTCAGCCGTTACCCCATTTCTTTGCTTGTGGTTTTCGTTTCCTGCTTGTGGTTCCTCTGTGCTCTACTCTGTTGTTGAGCCGCGCAGGGGAAGAAGAAGAAGACGACGACGACGAAGAAAGTCCGTCTTCCAGGGGACGTCGACGCTCGCGAGGACTCAAGAACTCTTCCCTTTCGGCCGTGCCGACGGAATCCAACTTCAAGGTCACTTTGAAGCGCAGCAATTTCTGCGCGAAACAGTACTTGGTAAGACCATACATACGTACAAATCGATTCTCGTAAATTCGGGGTTTAGGTTTTTTGATCAAACGCCAAGCGAAAATCGTGCAGCACGTCCCCCGCAAGTTCCTGGCGTCGAACGATCTCTCGGGTGTTCGACGTGCCGTCCTCCTAACTCCGAAGGGATGTTGGCCCGTGGCCTTCCGCCATGTTCGACGCGGAATGTACACTGACGTCCTTTTCAGTGATGGTTGGGGGAGCTTTTGGAGCACAAACGACTTGAGATTGGGCGATGTGTGCGTGTTCGAGATGCTGTCGATAGAGAAGGACGAAGTGAACTTCTCCGTCTCGAAGGAGTAGGGTTTGCCCTTCTTCTAGCAAGGTGGATTTGGAAGCATGATACAAGCGGGGGTTGGATTTGGAACCCATTAGCTACAGAGACGTGCTCTGCAACAACAGCCCCTTGAAATGGGTCTGAGAAAGGGATACAGACGGATTTGCAATTCGATGGAACAAGCGAAGATACATACAAGCTTTCCTTTGGATGTCAACAAAAGTTGGATACAGATGAAATAGGCATTCTCTTCTGTTAAACTTTATATATATATATGATCACTCTCAATCTATTTGCAGTTTCAAGGATTATTTACAGTTAATAAGAAAATAGTTCTTTGATCGATGACAGATGCGTGGAGGGAAAAAAAAAAGGGGTTTGATTTCCATGCAAATGTGTTTCAACTTTTGCACTTCAACATTTTCCTGAACTTTGGTTGGAAATTACGGTCTTGCCATCTCTTCTCTCCACCACACCACCCACAAGCCACAAGCCACAAGCCAAGAGGATGATATAAGCTGTATCACCAACCACTCACCTCCTCCTCACCTTATCCTCTCCTCTCCCTCCCCGATCCGATAAAAACCTCTTCTTGACGACCACCCCTCCTCCACACTCCCACCACACCACCGCCACACAACAATAACAACAACAACACAAGAAAGGAAAAGCCCACGGCAACAAAGGTAACGCCCACGTCTCTTCTTCACGTCTCCCAAGATCAAAACTTGATCACTTCCCTCTTATCAAAACACCTCTCACGGTTCAAATTCGCAGTTTGTGATTGTGGGTATCGCGGGAAAATGGCGGCAATGCTCTCCTCCGCAACGGTTCCGGCTGCCACAGCTGCTGCTGCCACCACCATGAGGAGGAGGACCAAAGTCGCACACATCAAAGGGTTGGGTTCCTTCGGTGGTCTGAAGGCTCACAACAAGGTGGCAGCACTTGGACTCCCGGTTTGCACTAACCAGCAGTTCGCCAAGGTGTTGGACTCCTTGAAAGTTTCCTCTCATGGGAGAGGTGGGGGCGCCTTGTCCTCCACTTGCAGTGCTTCAGAAGAAATTTTCAACATCGCCTTCATCATGAACGGACTCGTCCTTGTTGGGGTTGCTGTTGGATTCGTGCTGCTGCGGATCGAAGCCACACTGGAGGACGCTGAGTAGCGGTGGATTGGAGAGGTTGGGTAATCCTTTCCGTTGTTGCTTTTTGTGGTTCGACTTCTTGTATCATGTGAAATTGGATTTTTTTCTTCTTCTTCCTCTCTTATTGGGAATTGTGCCATAAACCACGCCGCCCATCGGGTGAAGGTTGTTATATACACGAAGTTGATCTTCTTTATTCAAATTCTCTTGCTGCTTGGATGGCATCGGAATGAAAATAACGTCAACGCCCTTTTTTTTTTTGATCGTGGTGGTTTCTGCGCTCATCAAAATTCAAGTAATTACAGGAAATATGAGTATTTGTTATTCCAATTGATAGCATCAATGCTTTCGTAATATAAATGGTTAATCCAGAATACAGGTGTAGGGTTCTTGTCGGTGTACCAGAAAATTCTGCATCTTAAATCTCTGATTTCAAGGGTGCTAGGACTAAGATCTTTGGAAGAGTTTTAAATGTTTTATATAAGATTATTATTGCACATGTAGGAGAATCTGTAAGTATATGCCTTTTTCTAGTAAAGGAAATTCTCAAGGGATTTTCATTACATGGGACTCAGTAATACATAGAATCACAGAAATCGCTAGTTGATTTGCATTTAGTTTGTGTCCGACTTGGGCCCTTCCAGGCGTATGTAATCATACATGATCCCCTGGAAAGGGCTTGAGCTTCTCGACTGGGTAAGAAAGATTGTGTTGTCACCTTCCACAAGCCAAGAGCCATTCACATCCACATTAAATAGTCTGTGCTGTCCATGTATGCCATGCCTTGCAATCGAGTTATCCTCTCCAAATGTCCCAGTTATAAAGTGCGCAGGTTTCACGTTCAGATCATTGAACCGGACCTTAAAGAAAAAAACTGATAGTTAGCCAAGGTAATAGTGTAACGAATGTGTTGTCGGCTTCTTTCTTGTAGAAGCTATAAGAATATGTTGATAGCTTGGTATTTTAAATTGAAGTTGATGGTAATGTTGGGTGTCCCACCTGCAGTTCCGCATTTGCTGCAGTGGCAATTGCTAATCGTAATTTATAGGTCTTCATCTGATCTATGCTGTCGAGGTAAAATTTTATTTGCCATGTCGTTGGTAGGTAGGAACCAGAACCATCTTTCTTCTTCCTGCAATTCAAGGAAATCGACCTTAGGGAATGCTTACAGGCTTATTTACATATAGAGACACATGATGTAAGGTAACGAGCAGAATACCAAAAACAAGAATCGCTATGTGGCACTAAAACAAACAGGAATGGAATAATACCGATGGGAATCTAGAGAGGATATATACCTGGTGACATGTGCAAAGAACCAGTCTTGTTTGTAATCACTAATCCCAACCGTGTATGCAAGATCATCATTTGGATAAAGATCTGCATATCTTTCCCATAGTCCGTACTGTCTGAACCTATCATGGAAAAATTTAGCTCAAAGTAATTCTTAAGAGATTGTTTCAAGAACTAGAATGGAAAAAAATTATAGATAAGCTATATTGTGGTGGATCATTGGCATGTCAGTTATACTTCGGTTTTGCACTTCAACAATAACACACACTAAAGGTTTTGGAGTTTTACGATGTTGTCAGTGTGGATAAGCTCAATTCCTAGATTCACTGGTTTATTTTACAGTTTTGCTTCTTTCATAAGTATCTAAGCAAATTGTATATGGCAACCCTCCTCATATAAACATACCTAACCAATAACTGACTAAGAAAAGTACATCTAAAATGAGCAGTAACTTATCAGGGTGATTGATGTATAGTTTGTTAATGAAATTAGGATCAGGATCTGGAACGTAAAATTCTGCAGCAGATCGGTCAGGGATGCCTATCTCCCATAAGGTCGGTCCATCTCTTGGAGGCTCATACACAAGATTGTCCAAAAAGATATCACATCCTGCTTCAAATGTATAATTAGACCATGCTTATTCTCGCAGTAAAACTGACAATGAGGAGGATGCTTATTTTTGGTGATAAATGGGTAACCTGAAGTGATCGTGATGGTTTCCTTATATTTGTAGTCTCCTATAAAACCGGGAACCCATGCATAGAGATTATAATCCCCAACTCTAACGTTGCCAATGCAGAATGTGCCATCGTCATCTGCTCTCGTCCAAAACTGATACCCCTGGAATAAAGAAATGCACAATGAAGAACTTCAATTGGTAATTTTCGGCAATAATATGCGTGAAAATGGAATGAATTCTGTGGTTGTGTTTTTAATAAACCTTGCATTCACTTTGCCAGGACCCTGCTTCTCCTGGTAGAGCCAAACCAATATAACCTGTCCTCGCTGGCATATTGTCATCCTTGATGTGCCTGATGTGAGTAAATTTTCAATCATCAAATGATAAAATATTTAAAAGGAACCGATTCATATGTTCTCTTTGCTTCAGTATTTGCATTCAGCGTTGAATAGAGGAATCATCCCCTGGCTTAACCATCTTATAATATTTATTTATATTCTACTTGTTAAATTCAGGTTCTCATTTATGGGAACAAATTCCATGCTTACCCAACAAGTCGATCTACGAAATATTTCAAAAGACCATGGAGTTAAATGTTACAGAAGAATGAATCTTCGATCTACCTATCCCAAATTAATAGTTTGCCCCTAACAGAACCTCTCCGTTCAGCTCTGGGGTAGTCATCTGAAGCTAGAAAACTGTATGGCCAATTCTGAACCTCAAGCTCCATCTGCAAACAGATGAAGAAAATTAGGTTGCAAAGCATGGTCAACAGCAATCCAGTTGCTAGTTGCGACAAGGTGCCTTTTTTTGTTATGCTCATGAACCTTAATAAACTAACCTGTGTTTTCGCATCTTCCCACAGAGAGAGCTGATTTTTTACATCATCTTGAGTGCAGTTGTTGAGGTAAACAAATATTGGACCAAATACTTTTTTCCAGTATTCTCCGTTCCTGAATTTGGGCATGAGCTCATCTCCACAATAGTGACGACTTACAAACATCTATAGGAATAATTTAGACATCTAGGCATCAGAAAACCACTGTTCTGATGCAAAAAATTGAAATCGACTTAATTGAAGATCAATTTTAGAAAAATTGTGCTAGTGCAGATGATTTGGGAGTTACAGCAAGAGTTATAGGACCGGTATGGGAGGCCAGATCCTGCTTGAGAGGGCCTCCAGTTCTGAACTCGTCACTTGGAGTTATTTGCCAAAATCCCATTGGGGGATCAGAGCATATCCATCCATGTACTTTGTTATCGATGTCATCGGCCGAGTACTGGTACTTATCGTCAACCTGACCAAGCAACATCAGAGGAAAACCTTCTTTCTCTTGAACCAAACCTTATGCTTGTAATGTGCATTTATAACTTTGGCTGTAGCCGTGTAAATGTGGCTAGTATATTAGAGCTCAAAGTATGTTCTTACCTCTCCCTTGAGATCTGGATTGATTGGATTCACCAATAGAACGGCTTCAGGGTATGCTAGTTTCTTGCCTCGATGTCGTAACCGGTCTTCGGGCATGGGCATGATCCTCTGCCTATTGTCCGATATTGCCATGTAATGGAACCTGAAATCAAATGACAATAACAAATTGGGATTTGCTGGATAAAATTGGTCGTCTAACTTGAAATAATTATTGCCCAATATATTGAACTTTAATGCTTGGGTTGTTCTAGATCTACAACACCATCATAACGGCATTCCATGGTTTTCCTGGTCAGTCTAAGAAACATTAGATTTCTGCTGCTGAGTTCGAGTCATGGTTTTATGGTTAATAATTCTCACAGGAATGCGATCAAACCATTACTTGTCTTTCCGAAGCTTGAAAACAACTCTGGTTTCTGCCATGTCAAAGTCAGGCCATCCTTCTAAATGTTCGTAAATGGCATAAGTGTACAATCCACAGCAACCTCGGCGCATTATAAACCTGCATGCGTGCTAGCAATTACTTGATGGCTTTTGTTTCAAACAAGAATGGAAATAGAAATGAAAAACATACATACTCAAATGGAATGTTTAAAATGAGATGACCAGTAAAAATTGTAGTAAGCTTACCTGAAGCTGTTTCTGTAATACGATCACCTTTGAATGACTCATGAACCAGAGCCATCTGATAAGGACCGAGAATTTGCAAATATTCTATTCTGTTAGATTACATTTGCTATAATTTTTTTTCCTTGATTAGCTTTCTGTCCTTTTTTATAGAATTTTATGTTTCACTTTCCATGAATGAAAATGTTTTTGCTTCGTGTGTCTGACATCAATATTACCAAAGTTATCAAATTTGGACCCTGCAGGCTTTGAAATTCTTTCGTACCTTTTGTCTATGCTCAGAGGAACACCTCTCTGGGAGGGATCCCATGTTCTTGTAAACGAAAGCTCCACCTTATCCTCGTCTTCTACAATTACCATGAATTTTGTTCCACGGATCCTGCAGAAAGAAAGCAAAATGAAGCAATACTACCCACGATAGATCTTAATCATTGATGCAAACCAGCCAAATGAGGCAGACATGCAGTTCTTGGGTTCATGCATCAGATGCCACATTGCCATGCTATGCACTTCAGAGAAGAGATTAATCACTTGGGACTACTCACTTCTGAAATGTTCTTCTATTCCCAGGCTTATTCCAAACAAGATCCCAATACCTGTCAACATGATTACCATATATATATATGATCAAACCACCACCTTACAAAATACAGCTTCACCACTCCTCACCCACCCTCTGTTGCCTTGACGGTTGATGACTTCCATCAAGTTGTCCACTCCATTGTAGCTTATCCCGGTGATCATCCCTCCAGGTTTGGAAAGAGTGACCTTCAGAAGTCCATTGTCCAGCAGCACCTGTAGAGAGACCACACATGTTCCAAAAAAACAGAGTTGAAGAGGTCAGTCATCTTGGTAGAGATTAGCTTCTAGATGGGAGGTAGAAGGAAAAAGGCCACAGCTATGTGTGGATACATGTCGTCTTTGCACAATCACCCTCACGACAGGGCTCGACATTGATTTCAGCTTCTGGGTGTGAAAGATGAGCAGAAGGTGGTGATGATTTCAACAATAAGTGTAGGACAATCTCTACTTCCAGCTGAGGAATGGTGTTTTCTTAGCCTAACTTCTTGTTTTGTGGATCCAGTTCCCTATGCTGCATTATATAGCACCTCCTGATCATCTCTATTTTTTTTTATAATGAAATTATTTTAAGCTCCCTTCTGGGTGTGAAGATTCAAATTCTAATCAATTGAACTATTACATTTGATCTATCTCCTTGTTCTTTCCGTCTTGCTTGTTGTGCCTCTTTCTCAACCTACTTTGTTGAATCTGAGATTAGAAGCTAAGGTCCTGCAAGCAAAAGCATTAACGAAAGGATGTGTTACATTGCGTGCATGACCTAGAAGAAAAGAGTGCTTGGAAGACTGCCAACAATGAGATGTTCTACAGTAAATGCATGATTGATAGGGCCCTACGGTAATCGGCTGCATCTGATACCAATATTATGGAAGAAGTAATACCATTCGTGTGTTTTAACTAACTGTAGTAATTTAGTTGATTAGAAATAGTGGTGTTTATAATTCATAATAAAGTTTGAATTTTAGTAAACTTAAAAACTGCCATAACCAAAAAAACTAATCATCATATGATATGAATGGTGTGGGATGTTATATCTAGGAGTGTAAATGGAGCGAATATGAAACAAATCTAGCAGTATCTGAATTTGTTAACCATATCTAAATTTGTATCTGAATTTGAATGGATATTAATTTATATATCTAAATCCAAATTCAATGGAAAACGTTTGTATTTGAATATGATCCAAATCCGAAAGTCATTCAAACATATGCATTTGATCCGAACCACAATAATTCAAAGTATACAAATCTGAAGCACCTAAAATATCATTTTCGGCTATACTAACATTTGAATTCGGATTCAGATTTTATCAAATTTAAATTAAATATAAATATATAATTATTATTATTTTCAAATTTGAAATTTATCGTATTGGATATACCAACTAGCATTCGAATTTAATCCAATTTATTTATTTATTTTAAATTTCAGACTCGAATTCAATCTATCAGAACCCTTTCTTTTAATAAAAGTTCAAGTTTACATATGCGAATTTGAATCGAATCAAATTTTCTAATTTATTCTAGCATCTACTAATTTCTATTCGGCTTCATCACATGAACGAATGATGAGCCACACAGATGTGCTCTTGCCTTTTGTTCATTTCAGAATTCCGATACCTTTATTAAAGAAATTTATCTACTAAATTTCAGTTATGTGTCATCGTCTGGTTCCATCAATTTGATGGCGTTTCTTTTATGATGATGGCAAGTTAAAAAAAGTCCACAAAACAGAGTAATCATATCACGCCATTCTTTCAAGTCACACAATATTACAGGATGAGAACTAATAACTAGTTTAGGCTAATCCACAAAACATGGCAATCATATCATGCCATTCTTTGAAGTCACTCGATATTACAGGATGAGAACTAAATGACTAGTTTAGGGTAGTGGATCAACATGTATCAGTCCTAGAAAAGATATTTTTCTTGTAAATATTCTGTATCGTCTTCCTCAAATGATCGTATTCAAGGTCCTTCAAATATTCTTCTAAATATCTTCCCATTTCCAGGACTATTAGATAAAAAAAAATGGATATAGATATTGGTCCCGTCCTGAATGGGTGAGGACGAGATAACATGCTAAACACCTGTTCACACCGATTGGTTTTAACATGGAATCATGGTACTGCATCATCATGAATGAACATCCCATAAGATGAAGAAAATTTTTGATAAGAAAAACAGAATACCCATAACATCTTTGAGTGAAAAAAAGAAAGTTTAGTGCGTGGCTAACCATAATTTTCTTGGAAACGCCACTCAGATGATAATATCTTTGCTAAGAAGAGCCAACCAAGGTTACAAGTAATAAATCTGATGGCTGATAAATCAAAAAATTCTATCGATAATTTTATTCCATGGACGAAAAATTTGATCTCTACCGCATATTCGATGCTCACAACACGACCCAGCATCCCACGCAGTGTGTCTGAGATCCATGCGTCCATCAGACAAATATCCCTCAAGTGCCTCGGATTCATGTGGCAGGTGAAAGTTCTGCAATATTCTTGCATCTCAACATGCATTCTCCCCAGCAATTCTCCATCCGTTCTCGTTGGCAATCTCCAAGCGAACAGAAATGTAGAACTGTTACTCCCAATGAATGATTATCATCCCTTGCACGGAAAAAAGATGGTACCGGAGGTATAACAATCTGAAAGACAAAATGAACAAGGGGATAAAAATTGATAGAGAAGATTAGGAATAGGCTTTTCATCATATGCATGGTCTCCAGTAATACAGAAAAATCCTGAAGAATAATTATCAGGCACTTGCATCTTACCAAGTCCCCTGACTTGCGTAAACGGCAATTGGATAATCCACAATCGATGGTTCACCATCAAGAGATTGATTGAGGGTGCCACCGCTATCCGCCATTGTTGGCGATTTCTGTGAAATGTCAGGGTGGTATAACCAATATTTCACTTGTTCATATTATTGTACATAACAAATCTTCTAGGCAGGTGCTTTGCATGAAGATACTATCACTAGGAAAGGAGATCTTCAGCTTAAATTTTAATAACATTACCATTATGAAAAAAGCAAAGTTATTTCTGTTTCACAAACGGATGCAATTTTTATTTCCAAACAGAAGGGAAAAAATGGCAACATGGAGAATCACGGGGGGACTATGGACACATTTTCTCGTTCCAGTGTTTTCTTTTGTAGTGGTTCTCCACGTCCTTCAATGGAATCTTTAGTTAGTCGTGGGTACCCAATCCCATATATCTCTTCCTGTTGCTTATGTTCCTGAAACGTATTGTTGCTCTTTCTCCACTCTGGTCCATGTTTTCAATAGAATAAATTTCTGCATTGTTGTTCAAAAGAATAAAGTCCAATTGAATAAGCAAAAATGAATACCACCAGCAAGGTCTAATAACCATATTGCAAATTCCTTGTGTAATCAATCAGTGACCCGTGAATGAACTGCCAAGAATTCCTTAGATGCCTACTACTGCTAAAAACAAGAACAATTAAATTATTAAAAAGAACGGAAACTTGGTGAAACCGTGATTTACCACAATAGGGACTAATATATAACTTTTCCATTTTTGAGGGGTTATCATATAATTTGCCCCTTTGTTTTTCATGATCTTCATATATGGGTACGGTTGTATCGGTTGTGTGTGTGTGTGCGTGCGCGCATGTGCATGCACGTTTTGCTCCAAAATCCTTCCATTCCGACAATGAATAGAAGGTTTTCTGTTTCACCTCCTCCTCCTGATTCTTTGCCCTGGATTTTCCGATGGCCCCTCTCAGGTGAAGCCATTGTTCTGATCTTACAACTACAATTAAGAAGAAGTTAACCCTCTTGCAAGCAACATCACAAAGACTGTAGTATACAAACCACAATGAGCTAAATAAACAGAAAAACTTGAGATTAGAAACCTAATTAAGAAGGGACAAAATGCTGATAAAGTTGAGGGTGCAGGCTTGTAGCTAGAAGGCAACAATTTTGAAGATGCGTTTGAACTTTGAAACCACTCATAGAACTGTAGCTTTTGATAGAAAGTACCTTTTTTCAGAAAAGCAATCCAAACAAGTTTTCTTGTGCGGCACATTTTGACACAGAAAGCTATTTTTTATAAATTTGAACTTGAAAATTGCTAACAGAAAAGAGATAAAATAAGCTTTTCTAGAATAGACACTTTTTGTTATAAGCTAAAAAGGGAAAAACTATGAAACTACTGCAATCATGGAGTCAACGGAAAGTTCAATTTGTATGCAATCTTACCCATATGGAAATGTTATTAAGATTGAAACTTGTAATCTCCAGGTCACAATGGAGTCACATCACCATTAAACCAAGGCTCATATTCTCATTACAAGCTGCAGATCAAGAAATATTTTCAAACATAGACTTAGTATTTGAATCAATTGAAGGTTATGGTCAAAAACAAAATAACAAATGAAATGGAAATAAGTATTTGACAAGGACAGAAGATAGTTATGGTTATAGCAGTACCTCTTAGAAACTTATCTACATTGTTATCAACTTTTGGAACTCCTGCTTTTATGTTCGTCCTTAAAACTCTCCATACACATCACATGATATTTACTTTTGGAATCCCTGCTTTATGTTCATCCTTAAGTCATATAACTTTCCATTCCCATCACATGATATTTTCGTTAGCATAAGATAATAAAAGCAATGCAATTATCAACTGATATCAACCCAAAATACTTGCCTGGCTTTCTTGTACTTTATATGAATCTTCATTACAATTTTGTGAATTGGTGTGACATTTCTCTAGAGCTTCATCACAGAGATCAAGAGTCATGTCCATGTTTCCCTCATCGTAATTATGATCAATAAAAAGGTTGTATATTTCTCTATCACCAGTAAATCCTTTTGCTTTCATTTCCTCGAATACTTTTCTGGCTTCCATTACTTTCTTCTTCTTAAATAAACCTTTAATAAATGCTAGATAAGAACTTCTACTAAGAAAGAAACCTTTCTCAAGCATTTCCTTGTGGAGATATTTTGCTTCAATCATGTTCCTCATTTTAGAATGTCCCTTGATCAAGATATTATAGGTATTTGTATCAGGCATAACACCCTGAGAACACATCTTCTTATAGATTTCCGTTGCATTTTTCATATCTTTCATGATGCAGTATTGCTTCATAAGAGAATTGTAAGTTGTAGAATTTGGCCTAATGGCCTTCTCAATCATCCAATTCAGAAGCTCTTTTCCATCTTCAAGCATCTGTGAACTACAAAGTCCGTTCATCAAAACATTGAAAGTCACAATGCTGGGTTGGATACCTTTGGCTAACATATGCCTAAGAAGACCATAAGCCTTTTGCATGTTGCCAGACTTGCAGTAAGCATCTATCAAAGTTGTATAGGTATAAGTATCAGGCAAAGGTTCCGATGCTTCCATGTCTGAAACAATCTTAACAGCCTGTCCTACATTTCCAACTTTGCAAAGGCCATTAATCAAAGAATTGTATGCAAACACATTCAGTTCAAGGCCTTTACTGCACATCTCATGCAGAAGTTCATTTGCGGATCCCAAATCTCCCTGCTTGCATAGTCCATCAGAAAGAGAAGTATATGTCACAATATTTGGAGTCAAACCCAACGCAACCATCCTATTGTGGAGCTCAAAAGCATCTGCAATCTTTCCATCCTTGCAGAAGCCATCGATCAGTGTTGTGTAGGTTACCTCATCAGGCTCTAAACCCTTCTTGATCATCTCTCTGAAAACCTTACCTGCCTCGAACATTTTCTGACTACCACAGAGTCCATGAATTAGAGCTGTGTAGGTAACTGCATCGGGAACCTGTCTCCTTTTCTTCATCTCATTTACTAGATGGTTTACAGAATTCAAATCACCAATCTTGCAATAGCCGTTGATTAACGTTGTATACACAAACTCATCAGGAGCTAATCCACTGCTCAGCATATCCATAAACATCTTCTCTGCATCCGCCATCATTCCACTCTTGCAGAGAACCTTTAGCATGCTATTATATGTAAAGTTATTTGGCTTTAGGCCTTTGCAATTCATCTCTTTAACAAGCTCCAGTGCCTGTTGCAGCTCGCCAACCTTGCAAAGCCCATCGACCAAGGTGCTGTAACTTACAACATCAGGTGGAACGGATCCTTTCACCTCCATATTGACAAGAACCTCTCTTGCTTTTATCAAATTTCTTTTTCTACAAAGATTATGAATGACAATGTTGTAGGAAATGACATTCCACCGAACACCAAACTCTGGAAATTCCTCAAAAACCTCAGCCATTGCATCAACCGTAAGGCGAGAAAGCAACAGATTCAGCACTTCTACAGCAACAACAATTCCATAACTAATTAATCGATGGAAAAGACTCCTTGCCTCATCGACTTTGTTGACATTGACGAGTTCCCGAAACACGATATCAAAGACGACAGGGTTCAAACCCCAGTGCTTGTAAGTGTAGATAACATAGTCGACAAAATGCCTGTAAGAGGCCAAACCTTCACGCACTAACCCTTGCGCAAGTTTCGGCTTATTCGAGCAAATGACAAGATGGGTAACGATGGAAAAAGCCTCGGTACTCACAGGAAAGCCTCTCCGGGAGCGACACCACTGGAAAAGGCCAAGGACGAGGGAGTGGTCATGCTGGAGGTGGGGGAGGAGCCAGAGAAGGTGTTCCTGGCGGAAGCGGGACGCGAAGGGGCGGAGGACGCAGCGAATGGGTTCGTGGCGGCGCTGCTTGAGAGCAGTGGCAATGTGGCGGAAGAAGTCGGAATCTTGAACAGAGGGGGTCCTCGGGGAGTAATCCGGGAAGGGGCGGATGGTGGTGGTGATGGTGTCGACGTTGGTTGTGGATAGCTGCTTGGTAAGGGGCTTTTGGGCTGTGGTCTGGAGACGACGAAGAGAGGAGATTGTGGCGGTTGCTGCAGTGATGATGATGTTCCTAGGGGCGAAACGGAGGATCATGAAGTGGGAAGCCGTAGACGTACAAGTGACTTACGGCGGCCGAGTCCTTTGATAGCTCAGGCATTCAAAACCTTCGACATTTACACAAATGATCAAGGGATCGATACCCGCCCAACAAAAAGTGACTTACAGCGGTGAGCACCGACCGACCGGTGTTATGTAGACCGTTTATTGGGTTTTTTCATAAACATATTATTTTTTACATTCTTTATAAGTTAAATCCTAAAGTAACCATCGATATTATTGTTCTAGTTAAATGAACGATAAACGATGCTATTAATGATAAAGCTCTATTTTATGTGATTTTGAACATAAATTTAGAAATATTTATCAAAAAACCTTAAAAAATTTAAATTTGTAATAGTGAATCCACGTTCAGTTTGAATTTTTGTAATTGAATGATTATATTTATTATAGTTATAAAAATTAGAGTAAATTAATTCGATATTATTAAGCACTCATTATTACGACTGATACCATGCATGCTCTACCTACCGCACAAGAAGTTTTCAAATTAGACAGACAAGAAAAACTTCCAGAGAGACTCATTCTAATACTATATATTATATTATATTACTTAAAATATACTTAAAATATATTATATTATTTAAAATATTACTTTTTAATTATATTATCATTTATTATTTTAAAAATTATTAAAAAATTTATTTCTCATCATTTATATACAAACATGTTAAAATTTTATGTTATTTTTTATCATTTTATTTTTTATTTTACGCAAATATATTAAAATTTTCTATCATTTTCCCACGTACACAAAAGTTTAAACTTTTCTATTACCTCCTGTCATTTTCCAATATTTCCAATAATTTCCGTCATTTCCTTTTTCAACGAAAATTATACATAAACAACTCTTAAGGGTAAATGACAAAAGAAATATAAATAAATACATTTATAAACATGAATTTTAATCAATCAGAATGAGTTCGAATCTGTGCTGTAACCCGAGAACTCGTCTGTGCCAAAGATGATTCTTTCTTCCTCCCATTTCAGTATCTCTCTGGAATATCTCAATGCACAATCAACAGAATCAGAGTCCTGGGAATTTGCCATTATAACATATAGTTTCCTGCCCGTGAGGGAAGTAAACAATTTCTTGAACTTAATGGCAATATAATAAAAAGCCTGCTGTGCAGGTGATGCATTGTTGAAGCTCCGATTGTTGTGATTCCCACCGTTGTTGTTGAAGTTATGACGGCTCGTCACAGGGTTGAAGTCATTAAACCAGTCACAGACTGTGAGCGGTGTCTGATCAATTTTTAGCTCAAGCTGATCAAACTTATTTAGTATAAGAAGGAAATCCATCTGCTCAAAAGTTGGATGTGTGGCAATGCTCTCAAAGAGTTTCTTGCTCGCTAACATTTTGTTGATGGTTACTCCATTTAGGTCTTCAGAATACTCATCGTAATCACTCAATGAGGCACAGAAGATAACCATCCGAGCATCTTCGAACATCTCTAAGCACTTGCGGTTCTCACCAAGACCTTTAGTGTGCACTCTAATGAGTTGGTACCTGTAAAGTGTGTAAAGATCAAATCAAGGCAGTACCACAAATAAAATAGGTAAGAACCAGCCTATTGTATCAGTGCTGTAGAATATTTTCCTGCACCATCAGCTTCTATGAAAGAACTATTATCCAAATCTTCATATACACAAAAGACAGTATAAGTTAGCTTCAGCTTATCCATAAAAAGTAATCTTCCCTTTTAAAACTAGGTTTAGTTTGATTCAGAATATAAGTTTAACAAATTAAGCATAATTAAGATTATACACAACGGTTTGTGATAGTATAAAGTGGTACATAATATTGTTTGATTGAAATTATACAACTTAAAATTATGTCAGTATTTTCAAAAAAAATTCATAATTGAACCTATAATCCTAGTTTAATCCTGATGTCTATACACCCTAGTTTGTCTCTCCTCCACCTCCAGCCCCTCCTTTAAGGGGAAACAATGGTAGTTGTCGCTGGCTGTTGGTTGTTCCATGGTGTAATGAACTTTATCTTGTGGTATACATTGTTGATCGAGTTTCTAGGGTGCCCTATTGTTGTCATATCAAGGTGTTTTTATATGCCAAAACATTCTCATGTTGCACGCCTCAATTCCATCAGAGTTTTACCGTCAACTGTGGTAAATCAATAGTAGAAATTAAGTCAACTAGATGTCAACAATGTTTTCTCATATAATGACCTAGGAGAAGAGGTATATGTGGAAAAATCTCCTAAATATATTGCTCAAGGAGAAAACAAAGTCTATAGGCTTAAGAAAGATATATACAGGTTAAAGCAAAGCCTATGTGCCTAGTTTCAGAAATTCAATGAAGTTGTGATGAACAGTGATTTCATAGATGTGCAGGGGTCCATTCGATGTTCATTAAAAAGACCACAAATGGTCATATTTTTTTGACAATTTATGTTGATGACATATTGTTGATAGGTAGTGATAGTGAACGAAAGAATCATAGAGGTAAAGCAGTACTCGGTTAAACACTTGTCACAATGGAGATGGGAAAATCCAAATATTTTTTGAGATAGAGTTTGCTTTATGTCAAAGAGAAGCTAATACTCTTATAAAGAAAGTATGTGCTTGATATGCTCTAGGAGACGGAATTACTAGGGCACAAGCCGAAAAACATACCAATGGATCAGAATCCTCCATTTTGCGAGAAAAACTCTAAATTCTTTGATGATCTTGACAGCTATGGAAGACTAATTGGAAAACTAATCTATTTGACCATGACACAACCTAATATAACTTATGAGGTAGGATTGTTGATTCATTCATGTAGGAGCCCAAACTAATACATTAACAAGGACCTATACATGCTTTAGCATACAGGAAAGGAAATCCAGATGAATCATCTGAGAATTAAAGTCTACTCAGACATTAGCTATGTAGAGACAAAGATGATAGAAAATTGATGTCAGGATACTATACTTATGTAAGTGAAAATCTTGTTACATAAAGTAAAAGGTAAAATTTAGAGTCCAAATCAAGTGTAGAAATTCGAGTATAGATCTATGGCATATGCAAATTGTACAATGGCATGGCTAAAGTTATTACTAATAGAATTTGAGTTTGTTTTGGAGATGCCAATGTTCATGTATTGTAACAACAAAGTTGCTATACACATTGCAAATAATTCAACCTTCTATGAGTATACTAATCATATAGTAGTGGATTGTCACTTTGTTGGGAACTTGGTACAATTTAATGTGATCTCAACTCCTAATACACAGCCTTCAGAGCAACTGACTAATATTTTCACAAAGGGCTTGCATGCAAGAATTTTTCAAATTATATGTGGCAAGTTAAGCATGTTTGATATATATGCTTCAATTTAAGAGGAATTTTTAAGTGTGTTATGTAATTATATGGGTATTTAGATATCCATATAAAGTCCATAGACCTATATATGTGTAACCTCATATGAATAACAATGATCATTTTTCCCTCTTCACTTGAACATTTTAACAAATGCGAACCAAGCAATGTGAAAATGAAAGCAATATTATACTAAATTCAACAGTAAATCAAATGACTTTTATTGCAAAATAAGATGCATATTTCAGTTTATTTGTTGCACCATCTATTTAGGTAGTTTGTATTAAGCTCATGGAATTTAACGTCATGTGTTGCTGAAATTTCGTTGATTTTTGCATCTGGAAACACAACATTTCCCTAAAATCAGTGATATAATAACAGTGTCCATGACATCAAATTTCGTTCCCACATGTTTTATGGATCAACATAGGATTTTCTACATTGTGACTAGCCATATCACCTGACATGGTGTATTTTCAAGACATCTCTTCTCCCGCGTTCTCTTCCATTCTTGCTTTTTTCTCTTTTTCTACTCTTCCACATCTCACAGTAGTTGGGAGATTATTTCTTGTAAATTTTAAAATTTCAACCAAGATTAATAATTCATTTTTTCAATACATTTTCAGGTCAAGGAAGCGCACCTACAACCTGAACATCCCCTCCAGCTTGCTGACCAAAGAACATGACATCAATTCCTACTACTGTGACAACGTCAGGGTGCTTCCTATGATCTATGAAGATCTTACGTTTTTTCACGTATACTTTGCATTGATGTCAATAACCATATATCGCATGAACATCTGATAATGCTATTTCAAATCATAGCAAGTTTTTGTAAATTGATTGTATATTTTAACAGTATATCATGTAATATTGTTATATATATTCTGACAAATTACAGATTGCCTCCTCCCTCTAATCATTTTCTGATAATCGTAGTGGTTGTGTATGGATTTGAAGTTTCGAATTGAGGACATCTTTCCTAATTATGGAATGGAAGACAATTATCTGTTCTTGGTTACCTACCTCCAACTAATTATCTTTTTAACTTTACTCTTTAAAATTCTAAAATTTTTTGTTTTACAAATTACCCCTCAACTAATAAAAAACCATCCTGACATGTTTGAATGGTAATTTGACCTTTTCAATGATGTTTTGAACAAAATCACCCTTCATTTGCAAATGTTTGAGGATAAGAAGGAAATTCTTTAGAATTGAAGGGAAATGGGTCAAACAAGTCAAATGTTAATGTTGTTTATCTAACAAAGGGGTGCATTGTAATTTAACATAGTTGATAGGGTAGGTTTTAACAAAAGAGTTCAAGGTGGTTAGGTAACAATGGCTAGTTGAGAAAGCAAATTGTTGTGACTTACACTTTTGACATTGATTGTATATTTTTAAAAACTTATTGTATTTCAGTAAAGTAGTTTGATTTTATACTGTACATTGAATATCATAAATGTCCTAACATAAATTGATTCTACATGTGTATTATTTTTTAACTTTAGCTTCTCTTAAAGATTCAAATGAAAATTCCTACTTATTAGCTCATTTATGTGAACTTCTATTTCTCACCAAACTTCCACCTACATTTTCACAAAAGTGACACATTTCCTTTTTTCGTAGAACCAAAGTTTGACAATAAATTGAATAAATTTTTTTGCACTCCATAGTTAATAGGGTCCTAAGGGAATTCTCAAGTTTTTTCCTACCCATCTACAGTGGCTTACTTTAATTATGTATACCATTAAAAAAAAATTTGTACACATATGGGATAGAATGTGTTCTATAGCCATGGGCCCATCTAGAAAATCTGAGAGATGCTAATTGATTGCAGTAAGCATTAAAGATGCACACCAACCTGAGTAACATCTCATGTTGACTATCAGCATCAGTGCCACAACAATCATGACCTGTACTCGGGAACGAGAATTCAGTGCATGCCAGCCCATTGGAAGTAGCAATTCCATCTGCACACAGGATATCCATATCGGAGGGCTCATATTCAGGCCTCGATATATCAACAACCTGATGAAAATTGCAAATCAAAACAATTGAGAAATTAGAACTTCAAAAAAAGAGTTCATTTACTGTAAAAGTCCTCAAGGCAAAGTAATTCTTCTGAAGTCCAAAAAAAATTAAAAATGGTCAAGAAAATATAGCTTATTTCCAAAATAGTTTATTAAAGAAAAAGAAAGATATTGGGTTTCTTAATATTTTAACGTATGGTCTTGAAACTGCCGTTACATATTTCCTAACTTCATCAGAAATGAAAAAATCACTAGAAACCAAATCAAACACATGAAAGTCATTTTATATGGCTCTCCCGGAAAACCACCAGAACAAACACCAACTCAATTGGAATTCCTAAACTACAAGGCTTTCCTATGTTATGGCAGTTAAGTTTTTTTAATTACAATGCTGATGAGATACCCACTTATCCAATGCTTCAAAATGCAGTCCAAGCTGATATTGTGATATCCATGTGTCTATTGTAATATGAGATAGGTAGTAAATGTATCACCCTCACGACAATCACGTTAACTTTTCTTTCCTCATGCCCTTAGTCAACCATGAAGGTAGTGTTTTCCGTTTCGTGGTAAATAGATTGCCTTTTTAATGAAATATGACAGTATTTTAGAGTGCATTTAGAAGTGCAATTTCCAATTCTTAAATATAAATTAACTGGAACTGACACTTTGGAAGAACTGCTTTCTGAAATAAATGTCAGATAAAGTCATGAACCACCAACAGCTATTGCCTCCATTCTGTTCAATGAAAGCCTAAAGAGTGGATATGTGAAGTACATTATGATGATTAAGAGATTTCAATAATATACCCATCAAATCTTCCGTACTATAAACCTTTATTCAAGAAAAGTGAATAATGCAACTCACTTTTTTGGCAAGTTGGGAATGAAACCATCCTTAAGCTTTCTTAGGAAGCAATGTATGAAATAAGGAAATGGCTTTTCTGTAAACAATGGATCTTTGAAATGCTAGGGCCTAAGTGTACCTCTCTATGGACTCAAATATGATATATATAGAGCATCAAGCCTCCCAACCTATGAATAAAACCTCATTTTTTAATTGCACATGATAAACAAACAAACAACAGAAGATTGTGGTAGGAATTTACATCTTTAACTCCAAATAATGATGCTAGAACCATGTGACAAATCAAACCAAAAAATCATGAAGAGAACATTAATTTATCTATAGTTGAGTATTATTACCCGCTCCAAGAAATAACTTGCAATGAGGGGAAGTGCTTGTAGTTCACTTTTTCGACTGTATGTAGACTGTATAGAGGCATTATTCCACAACTCCTCAACTAAGGGGGCATATTCCCGAGTAGCAGCTGGAAAAATAGCATCCAGGTTTCCTGATGCCCTAACTTTGAGAAGAAAATCAGAGAAAGATTTTAATCTTGGACAGATAGAATATATGGTCAGGTCATCACATCGAGCTGTATCATCACCTGCACCAGCATATATTTACTTTGTAATTGGCATGCATTTAAACCTTAAAGGTCGAGCAGATCAAAGAATACACCATTTCCCTGTAAACTACAAAGAAAAACTTGGGAAAAATAAAGTTCATGTTTCCACCAAAATATTCCAATAGATTGAGCACATGCAATTTCTCTGCAAAAAATGCCAACTTCCAACATATATCCTGCACTTTTTGTGGTTTCTAAGGAAACTCCATGTTACGTAGTCAACAATGACGGAAAAGTAGCACCAATTATGGTGATTCAAAATCTTGAACCAGAACAAGGAATCAAATTCTAAACTTACGTATCCCTTGCTTTCATCATTCCACGAAAGATGTGCACCAGCTGTTGGTACATGTATTCTGGCAATTATGCACATGCAGTTTGACATTTTACTCTTCTTATTATTATTGTTTCTGAGCCTGTTTAAACTAAAACAAAGTATGATGGTCATGTTGAGCATCTGCTTTACTCTCTTTCCTAACAATGACAAAGGCTTGTAAAATGGAGGAGAGCATCATGACAGCCCTAGATCTAAAGTAATACTGCTGTCTTCCTGGATTCTTGACATTTATGTATTTCACACTTTAGAATTTTCACTTTTTTGTTTTTCCAATACCACCATAGATCACTTATAGAGAAATTTGCATAAGGCTATCAGCAAAAATTGAAAACTCACTATGGAAGTGTGGTTTACACCATACTTATTAAGGTGCCAAGGCAACACCTAGGCATCCATGAAGGCAAAACCTGGACATTCATGTAAAAATCCAATTCTTAATTTTTATGCATATATTGTGTATATCTATAAATATTTAATCGTAATTATGAATACTTTCATCTCTATTGTATTCTAAAAACGTTGAAATACATAAATAATGTTGAGATAACATCAAAAAAGAAATGTAATAATATGTGTAGATTTCAGAAAAATATATAATTATAAATTTCAATAATTATACATATATTTCAATCATTTTCCATTAGAAATATATAATTTTTTTGCAATGAAAAATCATGAAAAGCATGTACACACACACATCCATACATACCCAATATAACATACTCCTAACAACAACAAGGCAACTAATCTGGGCATGAGCAAATCAAATGCCTAGGCCCCTTAATAAGTATTCTCTACACTAGATAAGTTGATACTTTGGCATGCAAAGATCTCTGAAACGTTTGATATCAACTACAAATAATTATTTCCTAGGTGAAAAATGGAGAATATCTGTATAAAAAACTTCTTTTTACCAATCCATGGTAGCATGTGACAATGTTATGGGTGCTTTGAATTTTATCAGAATCATCATACAAACAAAATTCTTCAATAAATACTTGAACAGTGATGTACCTGATACTTCATTCCTTTCAAGAGAAGTTTTTCTCTTGTTGGAAATGCATTCTTCTTCAAATCGTTCTCGTGCCTCAAGCAATATGGCTAAATAATGATATATACTTCCTTGGATCATCACTTTGATATTTTCACGCTCCTCATCTGTGAATGGAACAGATTTATACAAGAACTTTGCCTGGACAAGAAACACTAAAGTTCAGAACATCTAAAAATTGGAAAGCATGATATATGATTGCTATAAATCCATGCTAGTTGATTATTGGTCTACAACAAGTACATGATGAAATAAAATGCTAGCTTGAGCTTAAGGTTGCTTCTGTGTATGATGTTCAAAAGTGCACTCAAAAGACATCATCAACCTGCTTAAATATGGTGCTTGTCCCAGATTCATGACATCCAACTAGTAGAAGCTTTTGTAGTGATCTTTGCTCAAGATAATCAGGACCAGCTCTGCTGGTAACATCACTTGCTTCTCCACCAAAAGGCTTAGTTGCCTTACGGGGAAATGGCAGTGACAGAATAGAGCAGATTAGCTTCATCCCTGCCTGTGTATCAAGCTGAAAATTGAGCATAAATACGTAACAATAGATAATCCTTAATCCAAACAGAGTATGGACGAACCTTGTCCCACAGGTTGCCTTTTATAATTTTGTGTCCTTCTTCCTGGTATGTCCCGTCAGAATTTACCCAGAAGTGAGGCTTTCCAGCACACTGAACTCCAGCTAACTGCAATGCAACAAGAGGGTTTACTATTATACTGGTAAGGAAAGCACAGCATAATCGGTCTTTTACACAAAGCATGCAGTGAAGTGGATAGAGTTGAAAATCATGGACCTTAAGCATTTTCATTTCAGTGTTCGTGACCTCCCTTCCATTTATGAAAATTCCCGAGTTTCCATTGCTAGCATTTTCCATCAGGCAACCTCCAACGCTCAAGTACGGTGAAATAATTTTGTGAGGTTTGTGCCCTTCCTGTGAAACCAATGGACAAAAGGTTTCAGCAAACTATTTCCAAAGAAAAATGCTATATCAAAATCAAGAACACAATGCAATCCTTTATATTTTTTCCGAGAACATTCCATAAGTAAGATCCAGGAAAAGTGCTATAAATGATAATTCATATCATCCTACAGTATGACCAACAAGTCGTGCTAGGTGAAAAATCTAAAAAAGGGTATCACACTCACCTTTCCCCAGAGCCCGGAAACCTTATCGTACCAATAATGCCCCGGTTTGAGCTTGTCCGGAGGATTGGGGCAGGTCTGTAACAAAATCATCTCATCTGACGACAGCGTCTTCCCATTAACGGACACATACTCCGATCTCAGTTGATTGGCGTCGCAGTACCTCTCCGCATTCATCACTTGCTCCACCTCCAACGAACACAACAATCTCTTGAGCATTCTGGAGCACTTTCCTAACTTCTCCCGTTTCGACTCGTCGATAGGATACCCTATACATGAAAGACACTTCCTCCCTTCCGGCATAGATCCCATTGCCTTGAGCAGACATCTACTACAATATTTCGCGCTGCACACAATGCATACCTCTTTCTCCGTGAGAAGATTCCCCTTGAAGCACCGAGAGCAAGATCCTCTCTTGACGTTCTCCCTCCTCTCGTTCACCCTTGGCGACGACGTGCCTTTGCTGTTGCAGCTGTCCTGAGACGTCAAAACTGTATGCCTACTTACGCACGCGGCAACGTCCTCCTCCGGTTCGGAGCAAAACCCGAATTCGGAGCTGGCAACGGACGCTGTGGAACCCTGATCAAGGGGTAAATTCGTGTCATTGGAGAAATCCACACTCTCCTCGGCCACATCGACTTCGCCGGAACTCCCAATCTTCCCAGGCCCCTCGACGGCATCCACGACGGTGTGATCGTACCCGATAACGGACGTAGGGGACACGATCGGCTCGCGGACCACTGCTTGCCCGTGCTTGGAGGAGGAAAGGAGCTTGGAGGGGGCAACGGGGGAAGGGATCGGATCGACAACGGGTAGGAGGAGGGTATCGGTGTCGGATACGACGGGGGCGACGGGAATGTGGTCGACCTCGATCGGAATGGCCTCGGGGATGGCATAGGGGAGAGGCGGGCCGTCGTACTCGACTGCAAAAGAGTAGTCCTCCATGTCCTCCTTAGTGGAAGCGGCTTCCGCTGCCACAACTGGAAGGGCTTCCTGAGAGGTGTTGGTGGAGAGCGGAGACAGCAGCGCTGGTTTCTCGGTTCTGGTACTGTATCACTCTTGGGGGAAGGAGGGAGTGGGTGGGAATGGCCAGGACGAAGCGAGGTGACGTGGTGGTTGTTTGACCGTGGGGCCCACTGGGAGTCAGCTGCTTTCGAGTTGGCTTTTTCCCGCAAGGCGTGGGAATCTTGTCTGGGCACTGATCGGCTGTCGCCTTCGTTTTGCGCTGTCGTCCCTTCCGGCTCTTCTTTACATGGCATGCATTGCCGGAATCCATGACTGGGTTGATGCTGTGAAGATCCAAATATTAAATCGACAACGAGCTTGGTCCATTCGTCCTTGACGCAGAGCGACAATGGGATAGTGCAAGTGGTTTCACGTACATAATGGCGTCCTCAGGATTGAAAATTTGGAATTAAATTATTGTTGTTTGTCGCTTTTATTAATTAAGTTATTATAGTTAATTAGATAATCATTACATATATTTGGTTAAGGTAAAAAAATAAATTATATCAGAAATTTAATAAAATCCCACGATAATATCAGAAAAAAATAATTTTGATCCCATAACTTATGTAAACAAACTCGTTAGCAAGCTTTATCAGGATAAATTTATACAGTGTCTTTTGCTAATGGTTATTTGAATATAGCAGAGATAATAAAATGACGTTTTCAAAAAAAGTTATGGAATTCAACTTTTTGATTCGATTTTTTTTTAAATTTAAAATACAGTTTTTTGAATTAAATTAAATAAGTTGATATATAAATAATACACATGATAATGATTATTGAAAAATACTAATGTATCTTCAAACATTGACAGAAATAAATTTCACTTTGCTAAACATGAAATGATACTCAAATATAGCGACAATATCAATAAAAGAGATGAGTGACTGGTAAATAGTAATACGATACATAAAGAAAAAATGAGCCGAGTAACTAAATAACATGATGTTGAAATTTAAAGACTAATAATTGTAATCTCAATAAAACGCATGTGACGGTTGCTTGTTCGTACCTTACGGGCCTACGTGCAGAAGGGTCGTGGGCCTGAATTAGTAGTTTAGGATCGACCTTAGGATCGGGTCCAGCCGATAGGACGAGATCCATGTGCGAGGTGGGTCGACACCGACGAGTGGGCAGATAAAAACAAGTTGGAGTTCAGGACAAAATAATAAGTTCAATTTAGAAAAATTATTAACAATGTCACAAAAATCCGATCCACCAACCATTTACTGTTGTGGTCAGTCACTAGTAGATTGACTTCGAAGTTAAACGTGATCGCTTACTAACAATAAGACAATCAAAGAAAAAAAATCTTAAATTTAAATTTAACCAAATCACTATTATCGTCATTGCCCAAATTACAATTGCTGCGAGTGCTCCTTCTTTCGACCGGTCGGCTAATATTTCATGGTAAACCTTCTTCCATCACCACGGCTGCCAGAGAAACCTTTCACTCAGCGGACCACACACGTCGACGACGTTCCGGACCAGATTAAGACGCTCGCGTATTACAAGTCCAGGTGACGCCCGGTGGACCATGGTTTACCAACGCTCCAAGTGGCCACGTACGCATGAGTGACCCCAACGTTATCCAATCGGAAGCAATAAATACTCGCGGAAAACCACGCCTCTTTCTCCCGTCATCGGCCGCTCCCTCCTCTCCACCTCGGTCGGCCTCTCCCCCCTTCACCAATTCCATACCTCTCCCTTCCTTCTCTTCCTCCTCCTTATGCTGGGAAAACGGGGGAGGGAAATTCGACTGTGAGATGGTCTTGTCAGAGGCCGTCAGGTCTAGGCTCGTCCCCCGGCTCCGGCCGTGGCTGCGGGAGGAGCCAGTTGTGATGGTGGAGCTGGGGTTCCTGAGGTCGGAAGTGAAGTTTAGGAATCTCGTGTTTGATCTCTCTGAACTCAATCGTCTCGTTCGAGACTCCACGCGCACGCGAGTGGTGTTCAAGAGTGCTAGGATCGATGAGCTTAGTTTTTGGATTAGTCCGTGGTCGAGCCCGACCGTGTCTGTCCAGGCGCGAGGTGCTCGTATTGTCTTAGCTCCGAGGTTTAACTCGTTCTTCCATTATTCATGCTCGGATTAACTTATGTTCCTCTCCTTCCATCTTCTTCTTCTTCTTCTTCTTCTTCTTCTTCTTCTTCTTCTGCTTCCAATTGAGATGAAGAGTTGACTATTGTTGTTCCGTTTATTACAAGGGATGATGAGAGTCGTCCAGTTCTTGTGGAGAATTATGCCGAGAAAGAGTTCATGAACGTGCTTGCCTCGTTGGATCACGAGGTGTTTAAATCGGTTCTCTCTATATGAATTTCATCTTTGACACCAATTTCTAGTGACTGATGTTCCGTGCATTCGAATGCAACTTGCAGGGGGTGCTTATTCATGACGTTATTAGGGATTCATTGTTGGCAATGGCTTCTTCCAGGAATAGGTTTCTGAATGCTTTAATGAATTCTTTGTTGCAACGTCTCAAGATATACTTTAAAGATGTGAGCTTCGAATTGGAGTTGATCGAGGGGTCTTATGCATGCTTGCTGAAGGCAAACGAGCTTTCATTAGATCAGCTGCGTGAGCAAAGTTGTCTGTTAAGTGGATTCATAGGTGATGTTATCCTTTCACAGAAGGATATCTTTCTGAGTGTCGGTTGCAATAGTTTAGAGTTTGGACTGAAGGAGAGTGATCATGATAATTGTATTGCTTCTGCAAGGGAACTTTCTGCTTGCATCAGGTTGAAGAACCGTCAGATTGTAGGCTTTGATGTTTCAATTCCACGGGCTGATTTCAGATTTTCATCATCTGAAATTCCTGTTGTTTCTATAGTGTTGAAGTTGTTCTCCCCTGGAGAATGTAAGGGTGTCCGAAGTGGCAGGGAACTTTGGAGGATAGCTGCAGGTGGCATTGACAGACTACTATTTTATTCAAAGGTTTCATTATACAGGTTATTTATAAATGCTATAATATGGACAAAGTATGTTCGGGCTTATGAGTCACTGCTCTTGATGGCTGGATTCTGCAAAGATGGGGTGTTCAAGAAAAATGGCAGTAATTGGCCTGGTGTGGGAAGACATCTGGTACATGCCAATCATCAGCTGGGAGCAGTTCATGAAATAGAGAAGAAACTGCTCCCGCAATCTGTTGCTTCTGCTCGGAAAGTAGCACGTCAAAGGGCATTGTTACAGTCACACAATTGTGATACAAGGGCAACTCATATTGCGATTACGTCTTCAATGGAAATCCTTGCAATTTTTAAGTTTTTCCAAAATATTGTTTACTACATTTTTGGGTTAACAATTCATTTCTTGTTGTTTGTTTGGAATTGCTTACGTTTTCTTCATGGAAAGAGGACTCCACTATTTGATGCTGTTTCTTCAGTAGGTACTCCTTTATTCATTGTAAACGTAGAAGAGCTTTGGATCACTCTATCACCATCAGTAATGACTAGAGTTCCTACAAATCCAAATGAGAGTGTGGATACAGCACTTCCTGATTCAGATTTGTTTTCTCTTTCTATTGCTGTAAATACTTTAAACTTTGTTAGCACAAAGGGCTTAATTACACAATCTTCATATGTTGCTCTGGGGGAACTTCGAGTTTATTGTTCTGCATATTCAAGGACTTCCTATAGAGAATCCCGTCTGGATGTTGAGAAATTCCTTTCTCACAAATCTATTGCATCCGGTGATTGCCCACAGATGATATTATGGAGTGAGCCTGCACTTTTTAGTTCATCCAAAGAAGTTATAGACCATGAAACAACAAGCTCTTCTTCTAGGATATGGTTATTGATTATCAAAAACTGTTTAGATGAATTACAGGCAGGCTGGAATAAGATTTGTCAAAGATTTGAACAAAGTAATATGCATTTTATGCACAATCCTTTTGTCCTCTATGGCCTAATGAATGTATCAGTTGATCCAAGTTTTAACTTGCAAGACTATGGACTGCCGAAATGCTGCATAACAGTGGGTTTACTGAACTTAGAGTTGGGGGAATCTATCATCATGCCCATTTTTCTGTTGTTTAGGCAAATGCAACAATCTCTTCATCAGTGTGACGTATCTCTTGTTCCTCCAACTTCTACTGTCACAAGAGAAACTACAGTTCAATTGGAGGAAAAGCTAGAATTTTACAAGAATGAGTTGAAATTATCATTACTTAATATCACTCCAAAAAGGGAACTGCAAATTGGAGTTCTTGCAGGTGGAGCAAATCTTAAAATATCATGTCAAGGAAAAAAACCACTACAAGTTAGAAAACAGAATGGCCATTACCCTGTGGGCAAAAGACATAGTGACTCTGAGATTTTAGTTAATGTAGATGAGATCACATTAGCTCTTTGGCCAGCTTCCAAAGATTTTATGTCAGTTTTGCATAACCCTGAAATCAATGAACAAGAGCCAAACTATCGGTGGTTGAGAAAACCACCTGTTTCTAATATTCCAGAAGAACATATTAGCTATCCTGTTTTGTATCATGAACGGATTACTCACAATGTTTTCTGGAGCCTAAGAGGCTTGCATGCTTCCATAAAGAAAATCAGTGAAAGTATGCTATCTCCTCTTATTGATCATGCGACAATAAATCTCCAATCCTCCATCTGCAGGTAGCATGATATAAACTTTTTATGACCATAATTTCACGACCTTCTTTAAGAAGGAACAGTATATACTCCTCACTGCACAATTCTTAATCTGGTGCACATTTAGTTGATGGATATAAATTCTCCGTTATATCTTAGCATTAATGATTAATTTACTGCTCTCTTTAAAATAGAATATGCTTTATCACATTCTGAGGTTACAAAATAAAGCCTAATTATTTTTCTCTTGCATGTGTAAAAGTAGTGATTACTTTTCTTTATTTCTAACAAAAAATGTTTATTTGCCCCATATAATAAATTTCTAGCTTCAGAAGAATTCAATGATGCCATTGAATCTGTAACTTCAAAGTTAAACCAACAAACTTCTATTTGTATCTACGTAATGCTGGGTTCTGTTACAAAATTTCATTCTCACGCTGCTGCTCAAACAAAGAAAAAAGGTTCATTCTCATGCTGCTGCTGATCTTACATTTAATGGTTTCTTATTCTGTATCAAAATGCATGCTGGTTTGCACTAGCTGAATACATCCTTGCATTCAATGGCAATCTAGCTCTGCATCTTCTTTAAGTGCTTGAATTTATACTTGCCGGACCCACAACTTTTTGGTATAATAACATTATTCTATATTATACCTTCCAATATTGATAATAAAAGCTTATCAATATTATCATGCAGGGACCATCTTTTTTCATTATTCAGTACTACAGATGTTTTATCGATTGCTCTGAGCGGAATACTTGGTCAGACAGCTGCTGTGTTACATATTGAGGATCTATATGCTTTGTCTCAGGTATATTTCTTGTTGTAGTAGAGAAAATAGAAGGTTACAATACTACCTTATCTTTGATTTAGCTGCACGAGAAATGCAAATGGTAAATCCATTATGTTTTCTTTTGGAAAAAGGGATAGGCTCTTCTTTTTTGTTGAAAAAGTTCATCAAACTCTATTGAATAGTCAAAAAGAAAAATTTGGTTAATAAGACCTATAATAGAAAATTCAAGTTACTAAGTCAGAGTTGGACAACAGAGTAACAAACGTATTATTTCCCAGATAACATGAGAAAGATGGGTCAGTCATGTTCAAAGATTCAAGTAGTAACGAAGAGTTGAGTCAATTGACAATTCCAGCTAAAAGTAAAAAAAGGTAGAAGAATATTGAAAATTATATAGATAGAAATAGTGAAAAAATAGTTAAAATTATATAGTCTAATTAAGAATATTGTGATGGTTAGAAATAAACGAAGAGAAAGGTTTCATCTTTCATTTTGCTGTCCTCATATTGTTGTGATTAAGAAATTTATTATAGTTGTTACTAAATGTAGGCTACCATATCTATTTCGTGACTTCTCAGAGTTGGGCAAGTGGAAGTCAACTTCTCTAAATCAAGACATTACGCTAAAAACTTGATAGTCAGAGGGAATGCCTTGAAAAGATGCATCCATTTCTTTCGAAGAGGGGGTTTATGCACCTGCAAGTGAATGAAATGACTTCCAAGAAATTGAATTTCCTTTAATTAGATAAAATAATGACAAATGTATACAAATTTTGTGAAAGAAAGTGAAGGAAAGTTACTTTCCTAGAATTCAATTCCCATGCTCTCCCTTGGGAATTCGCTGAAATCTCTATTTAAGATGTTGATATCTTATTTATTTTTATATGTTAATTAATTTATCTTACATTATTAATATTAATATTGATGTTATAAATTATTAAAAATAATGTTAATATCATAATAATTTTAATATAATGTTAAAATAATAATAATAACATAATATTAAGATTATACATAAATTAGTTATTTCTACATTCAAAATTTTAATAATAATATTATAATATAAATTTAATATTAATAAAATATGAAAACTAATGTGTTACAGTGAAATTATTAAATTTTTATATATAATATAATATAATTCAATAACTTTATGGTTAATATAAAAGAGATATTATATTAAATATATTTTAATACAATATTATTAATTAGAGTAAAAAAATATAATAATTCTATAAATCGTATAATTATTTCTAGATTATTAACATTGATTTTACTATTCTAATAAATATTAATAATAATTTAATATCATTAAAATATTAATATTAATATATAATTTTTATAAAATTAAAGTAATTTTTTAAAATATTTCTGTAGTATATTATATTACACATAAGTTTAATATTTTAGTACTTTTGTTTATCATTATCTCATGATATGTCTAGCTTATTTCATGTCTTTTATTTTAATAGAAATATTTTCCTTATTATAGGTTTAGTTCTCAAATAAATATGACCTAGATGAATTAATATTATTAATTTATTTAATTTTAAAATTAATAATTGATATAAAATTGTTTACTTTTCTTCATATTTCTGAACATGTAAAAACACTTACATTTTACTTTTCTTTAAATTCTGAATGTACAAGTAGACCTTAATTATTTAATCCACAAAATAAAATGCAAAAGATATTTCAATACTGTTTTTTCTATTTGAAAGGACCAAAACATTTTCCAGTCCTGATATAAAATGGCATATACATATTTTGCCTCAAAAACCACTATATGGTTGATAGGTACCTCAATCCTACAGATTCTTACCAACTAGGTGATGAACAAGATGAGTAAAACAAGGAGATGGGAATCTTCTACTTGTTTGAACCACCTATTTGATATTTCCCACCTAAAGTACTTCCAGACAAAAGTTGATCTTTGGTGGTTGCAAAAGCAACATCTGATCAGCCCAATCAAGTCTCAGTCCATCCTCTGAAGTGAAGTTGACTGTGACAAACTTAACAGGCTATCTTTAAATCACAGCAAGTAGTGTGATCTGACAGTCAATAGGCCATCCTTATAAGATGCGGAGAAACCATCTTAGAGGGTATCCATTTTAATCATGTACTCCAATAACTATGAGTGAGATTAGATCTATAGCTATTGCACTCATTAGATGTAAAAGACATCATCTTAGAGGCATTCCATCTGAATCTAACATTCCAAACAATCCCTAGATTCATTACATACATTATGCACAATAATCTCTCTAATAGAAAAATCAACTTTATAGAACAAGGCGGGGAATGCCGTTTCAGTTGATAAAAAAATCTAATCTCTGATCTTTTCAAAATGAAATCAATTTTTCAATCCTGCAATCAAAAGTGCCTTTTTGACACATTTAATATTCTTAGCTCCTTACTGCATTATCACGTGCCAATCTTTTACTCTTCTAGTTAAGATGCAATTTTCCAGTCAGGTAACTCATTACCATTTGTCCATTTCCCACATCTGAAATAGAGTCCGCCTTTTCCTGATGTCTATAAAACACTTTCCAATTACTGCTAAATCCAACAAACTGAAAAATATCCCTCTTTCTAGTTCTCTACCAGACTGAAACTTGTGCAGTAAAACCATGCCATTGTTGGTTGATCTTCTTATCACATTTACATTGACAATTATTTTTCAAAATACATTCATGCAAAAAGAATCTGTTAACTCTCTCATGTGGATTTATGGTTTAGATTTTCATGTTAAATGTTAATGTTTCTAAAAAGAAAAAATGACCTGAAGTTGGTAACAATTGTGAATTTCAAAAGTAAATTTGGAAATCAATATTGATCTATCATATCATAGCAGAAGGAATCAAACACAATTTGGGCAAATGTTTAATGGCAGCCTAAGAAAAGAAAATGGCAGGGCAGGGATGACTGTCACTTTTTTTAATCTTTAATCATTAATTAAAATTTGAGCTATGTTTCAATGATAGAGGAAGCAAATAACTTGATTTGACTAGTGTTTATTTTTTTCAGGAGTTTGAGAGTATTTGCTCTCTACAATCACCTATTGACATCTATCCCAAATTTGGCATCGTCACTTATCCTGAAGAGCTTGCCAGAAGATTTTTGAAACCAAATAATTTGGGCAGTAGCACTGTGACTTTCAGTCAAGATAATTCTTTGTCCCATAAGAATGTAAAATTTAGTGTTGATGCCTATTTTGATATTGAGTCTATTGATGTTATCTTAAATGACTCAAAGAAGCAGCAGAGCATAGGGTGGTCAGATGTTTCAAGCAGCAGCAACCCATCCAGGGGAAACTTTATGGCATTTGACTTGTCAAGCTTAGGCCTTGGAGTTTTTGTGAAAAAGTTGGACATCCACTTATTATGTGGAAAGGGGGATGTGAGGATTTTGACTAATTTGTATGGGTTAGAATCAGTCATCTTTCTTGATCACGACAATTGTGCTTATACTGATCTCTTGAAACTTAAAGCCCAAGACAACCAATCATTCAACATGTTATATAAGTTCTCTCAATCTGCATGTGTGTTTAGCCTTTTTGTTTGCCACAATGACGGGAATTTGCCCTCCAAAATGAAGAACACAGATGATTTATCTACTTCTACTAATTCCATAATCACTTACTTGTTGCCACATTGGGCCATCACTAATGAAGATCTAGAGGCTCACATTGGTGATCTTGATAAGGAAATGTTACTTGCATGCTTGCCCAGTCCAAATTCCAAAATTTGGATTTTATTCAACTGCAAAGTTGGCAAAACTATCATTGCAGAACACCACATGATGAATCTCTTAGATGCAGCATGCCAAAATAAAGGACTGCACGTGCTATTGTCAATTAGTGAAGAACCATATGCAATGCATTGCGTGACAAAGGTGCCAGATCAAAGTTGATGTTATTTTCATGCACATCTATTTCATGTTTGTGTTCTGACATGTTTTTGTCCAACTTTCCATGAAATAAGTAAATATTTTCTTCTAGAAAAATATATTTTTCTCCTTAAACTTGCTTCATTTGCTCCCTTATAGGCATTACATTCTTTTTGATAGGGTGGTGATATTTTTCTCGAAACATTAGCATTAGCTGCTTTTGTCAAGTGTTTCAGAGCATACTACCTGTCTATCAAAGGCCTTGTAGCAAGTGTATGCCATTCGTCACAAGATTTTGGAAAAGATAGTGATCTTGTTTATCTCAGGGATGATTTGCCTTCACAAAAAAGTGGCCCTACTGGGAGCTTCCAGGATACTGCATCTCCTGCTTTATTTCCTGAAACATGGAAATTGTTGCTTGTGGAAATTGCCATAAATATATCTCAGTGCAAGATAATATTTGCAGTTGCTGATAGTTCCGGTGAATAATTATGGTCTTCTAGTATTTTTTATCATATGATTGATTAATGGTGCTACCATAGGCATGTTCATTATGTGATACTATGATCAATTGAAATTGTAGGTGGACTACAAGAACTTGTTATAGAAGCTGATGCCCAATTGCAGCTTGTTGAGTTGGGAAGGAGGTTTGCATTTGAAATTTCACGTTTGACTGTCCTCTCTCATCATTTACAGCTATCTAAGAAAGACAAAGTCAGATTCGATGTGGTTCCTCATTTTCATTCTAATAAGCCAAGTGATTTGCCTTCTTTAACTGGGACTGAAGAAAGAGCATCCACTGAAATTGAGGATTCATACGGTACATTTATTTCAAATTCTCAGAGTATAAAAGCTCCTGGAAATGGTGTCTTACATGCTAGTCATGGAAGTTGTATTTTAAAACATTTAGTATCATCCATTTCCTTTGAAAACAAAGACATTGAAGTAGGTCCTCAGCAACTGAAAAGTTATTGGGTTGGCAGTGGCTCCATTTCTGGATTTGATGTAGTGATCACATTGTCTGAAATCCAGGTAAATGCATCTTTACATTCAAGATAATTTTCCTATTTTCCAACAACCTAGGAGTATTAGTCTGAAGGGTTATTAGGGTTATGAGATCTATACTTCTACATGGAAGATGCACCATTAACTTCAGACTCAAAATCTACAGCTTTTGAGATTTGTTTCATATACTTGTTTTGATTTTCTCAATGCACTTTGGTCTGCATCCTAATCACTTATCCTGATCTCGATACAAACATATGTGTGATCCCTTAAATTTGAATTTTTTGAAATAAAATGTTTCAAAAGATAATGCATAGTGTCCGATATGATACATGTTGGTGACATTTCACTATGTTAGAGAGTAAGGTTGGAAAAATGATATTTACCTATATTTCATAATTTACCAAAAGTTGAGTTTGTGATTACCTCTGACCAAAACTCTCTGCAATTAACCCACCAACAAATGAAATAAAATTTTAATAAGTCATTTTAATGAGTAAACTATATTTGCTTATTTATTTTTGGCTAGTAATCCCGAGATATGGTTGATGTCAACACTAGAATTTTCATGATTTGACACAATTTCGCGGAAATATTGGTGTTGTATCAACCTATTTTAGTGTGTCAGCTGATACAATGCCTTTTTTGTATTGTGTTGACCCATGACTGATATGGGTTAGTTGCTACACTGCCACCTCACCTATTTGTCTTGCTTCTTTTACTCTCTTTCTACATTTTGTCATTTTAATCCTTTAAATCAACTGTTACTTACATCCAATTCATCTTTGGTAGCTAAATCCTGAAGGAGGTGTCCAAATCTTGAAGAACATGAGAAAATCTTTTCTGTGGTGTTGTTCTCTTCCTGTGATCTAGACAATAAATCCAGTTGCTTTCTCTTTTTCTTATACCCTGTTTTCTTAGTTAAACATAAGTTTTTATGAATATTCCTCTCTCCTTTTTAAAATATCTTATTTCTATGTTTTTCTGATTTATTATAATTTTCATAATCTTCAGATTATGAGAAAATCAGAACAAAGGATTTATGTGGTCTGACTTCACATTATTGGGATTGAGACATTGATTATTGATGCCGTTCTTATAATTTTCATAATTTGTAGATTTCTATTTGAAGAAGCATTTTCATTGGCTAAATTTATTTTTATTACATAAATCTAACAAAAAATTGTAAATATAAGTTTTTTTCCTGGTTTGGAAATAATTTTAGGGATTTCCAATTAAATTTGCATAAATTGAGGTAGTGAAGAACAATGTAGATAGTGATTCTATTTACAAATATTTATTGTATGTAGCATTTTAGTTATAATAAATGCCTATAAATTATATTTAGGCTACCTATGGGTGCAAGATATCTTTATTTACCTTATAATAAAGTTTAAAGTTGAATTTTGTAGCTTTTGGATGTTTTGCAATTTTACCATAAACAACAACAATAACAATCAAAGCCATAATCTTATTACATAAGGTTGACCACATGAATTCGTTTTTTCATGTATTTCTATTTATTATCAAATCTTTGGTTAAATTACATAAATTTAATTTTTTTTACAATTCCTAGCTAAGTAGTTTTAGGCCTACCTCTATTTTTTAAATTTTTTTCTGCATTAATTAATTCTCTTCTTCTAATTAGTGTATTCTTTGGTTTTCTAAAGATATGACCAAATTATTTAAGCTAATTTTTTTTATCTTATTGTCAATAGATGTAACTCTTACTTTATTCCTAGTGAAATCATTTCTTGGCTTGTCTCTTATAGTATTACTATTCATCCATCTAAGTATATACATTTCAACAATACTAACTTTTTATATATAGTCATGCTTTACAGCTCAACATTTTGAGTTATAAAGTATAGTTAGACTTGGACAAATGATAGTGTTATAAAACTTTACAACTTTACTATGTTTTTGTTAATATTACTGTATCAAATTTCTCTAATAGACTAGTTGTTATTGAATACTATTATCAAATTTGTGAGTGAATCTTGTTAAAACAAATGAATTCTTATATGGTTTTATATTTAGTTACTTTTTTGTTATACACAATTCTTCACATTGTTTGGTAGAATAGATGGTTGGAAAAGAAGAACAGAGTATTTTGAGGTCTCTCTCATGAGGACTTGTTAATGTTGAATGTATTAAAGAATATTAATGAAATGCATTGTTGAGTGTGTTAGAGAATATTAATGTATCAAAGTTAAGTGTAATGTAGAGGTTTAAGTCTCACATTATTTAAATTGTATTTATTCTCTTTATGTAGCCTCTATATATAAAGACCTTATGTTTGCTTACGAGATATTCTTTTTCCACAATTTTTTTGACGATGCCCCTCCTCCTATGCCTAGGCCCTTTCTTACTTTCCACTTGTTTCCAATCACCACCAGTTGTTGTTGCACGTCTATGCCTATTGTCTCTCTTTGTTATATGTTCAATCCCTTCACCTTTTACTTTGCCCTTTTTTAAATCTCTCCACCTGCTAATCCTGTTGTTGTTGACAAACATGGGGAGAAACCCTAGCTCCCTCCTTATCATAGTTACTATCAATAGGGGGTTTACCGCTCTCTCTTGTTGCCATCAATAGGGGTCCTAGATTCCTTTTTCATTGTTGCTCTTCCCTTATGCCAACCAATTATAGCATTGCCACTAAGGTCTCTTGACCTCTCTCCCACTGTCAGCATTTTCCCCTTACCTGGTTGTCAACCATTGTCATCTAATTCTTGTTCCACTTATCCTAAAGGGAGGTCATCCACTCATTCTTAAAGAAGTTTTGTCATAGGTTGGAGAGAAGACACCATGCCTACACCACCGAAAGAGTTTTCAAGCAAGAGATGGAGGGAATCAAACTTTGCCATTGTTGTTGTGCGCTTGTGTTGCACACCCGCACCACTAGGGTTGCAAGTCAAGAGATTTTGTTGTGTTCATCACCACCTACACACCTTTAGGAGATAAATAGTTAAAGGAGTGAATGAAGGTGAAGTAAGCAATAGCAACTGAGAAAGGGAATTGAATCGAAAATCTAGGATGATGTGATTCTATTAAGCAAGAACATATTTATAGTACAACCTGGTTGTTTTAGAAACTTCTACTGGAATAACAACCAAAGCAAGAATAATCGATCCACATGTACAAGGCAAACATGTAGGACAAAGAATGAAATATTACAAGCTTCTAATACCCGCTCTCAAGTGGATGGAGGGGTACCGAGAGTCAACTTGTGACAAAAATCACTAAACAGAGATGAACTAAGCGGCTTAGTGAGTGCATTGGCTAATTGTTGCTGAGAAGGAGTATACACAATTGTAAAATGCTTCATGTTTATGTGATCCCTGATAAAGTGGAGCTTGATATCCATGTGCTTGGTCCTCGCATGTTGCAACAACCACTTGTTTCCTTGAACACCAGGATATAGGATTCAGCCCATAGAAAATGCAATATTCAGATTGGGAATGACAATCATCTAGATCTCCTTCCCAATCAACATTTGAATAGGCATTTAATGAATTTTCCACAATAAAAGCCTGAAGAAAATTAACTTTCGATCTATGATAAGTAAGTCCATGTGCTATTGTGAATTTGAGATACATTGCAACTTGTTTAGTAGCTTTCAAATGTTCTGTATTGGGATAAGATAAAAATTGACAAAGTTTATTGACTGTATATGCAATATGTAGCCTAATCACACATAGGTATTGCAGCGAACCCACAAAACTTCTATATTCTGCAAGATTTTTCAATGGATCACCATTTGATTTCTAAGCTTTGATGAAGCAGCCATTGGTGTTTTACATGGTTTTACTCCTTCTAGCTTGAAACGTTGTAACAAATCAGCCAAATATTTGGTTTGTGATAGGTGTAGTATTTGATTTGTTTTCCTTCAACTCCTAAGAAATAGTGCAAGTCTTGAAGTTCTCACACTAAGAAGTTTCTCCCCAAAAGTTTAATGACATGATCAACATCATCTTCATTTAATCCTGTAACAATTATGTCATCAACATATATTAAGATATATGTCATAGTCTTTGCAGCTTTCCTTATAAATAGGGATATATCATATTTTCAATCGATAAATCCTTGCTGTAACAAAAAATCCTTTAACCTTTTGAACCACATTCTCGGTACTTGTTTAAGACCATACAATGACCTCTAAAGCTTACAAACATAGTGTGGAAATTTTGGATCAATGAATCCATGAGGTTGACACATATAAATGTTCTCTTCTAAGTCCCCATGCAGAAAGGAAATTGAAACATCTAGTTGTTTCATCTGCCACCCATTATTGAAAGCTATGTTGAGTATCAATCTTATCATTATAGGTTTTACAATAGGACAATAAGTTTCCTAATAATTGATGCCAAATTTTTAAGAATAACCTTGAGCCACCAATTGTGCCTTGAACCTGTCGATTGATCCATCTGGTTTTTCCTTAATCCAAAAAACTCATTTACTTCCTACTATATTGGCTTTAGCAAGTGAAGGTACAAGCCTCCATGTATTATTTTTAATTAAGGCATAATACTCTGATTGCTAGCTACCTTTCAATTTGAATCTAGAAGGGCTTGATTTGGGGATGCAAGAATACTATGAGAACCTTTGACAAGTAAAACATACTTAAGGTTTGGCTTGAAGATCCTTCTAAATGCTCTAGTGACTGGATGAGTGATATTATCATATACAATGGTCGCATCATTATCACCCCCATTTGTTTCTTCTAAGTTGCTGTTGACAGGCAAAGGCATGTTCAAATGATTTTTTGAAGTTGCATTCAAAGAATTCCCTACAGAATTTGAAGAATTCCTTACAGAATTTGTTGACTAAGAAACATCCTTATTGGTTGTCGAATCATGGACTGATAATAAAATAGAACATTGATTGATCCTCGTTTCTTTCTGTAAGAGATATAGAAATGTTGATGTTGTGGAGAGTAGCATATATATCCTTTGTGTGCAAGAGAATAACCTAGAAAAATGCATTCTGCAGTTCTATAACTGAACTTGGGATTCACATATTGTCTCAGATTTGGATAGCATTTGCATCTAAAAACTTTCAAAGACTTATAATCTGGTAAAACATTAAAGAGACATTGAAGATAATCAACAAGAATTCTATTAATAAGGCAAGTAGCAGTTTGAAATGCATATGGCTAGAAAACTTGAGATAGTTTCACATGAGCTAAAAGTGTGAGGCTTGTATCCACTATGTGATGATGCTTTCTTTCAAATGAGTCATTTTGCTCATGTGTATAGGAGCAAGAAAATCTGTGAATAATACCATGTGATTGTAAATACTATTTGAATGCCAAATATTCCCTATCATTGTCACTTTGAAAAATTTTAAGACTTGTTTAATTGTTTTTCAATTTGTGTTTTAAATTTAATTAACACTCTAAGAGCTTTTGATTTACATGCTATGGGATAAATCCACGTATATTTTGTGCAAGCATCTATAAAGTGAATATAATAGCGAAAACCTTCTTTGAATTGAATAGGACTCAATCCCCACAAATTTGGGTAAATCATTTCAAGAGGTTCATTGATAACTATTTCACTATTATTAAAAGGTAGTTTGTGATGTTTCCCTAAACAACAAGCATCACAAAAATTAAGAACAACATTGTCAATAGGCAAAGCAAAATTAGCAACAATAGACTTGGTTTTCTAGTGATGAGGATGTCTAAGGTGATAGTGCTAAGTGTCCATCGATGCCTTTGTCACAAGAAGGGCCTGAGGAGTGGATCGACAAGACTTCAAAGTAATTTAATATAAGGATTCTCGATGATTAGCTTGTCCCCGTTGAACTAGAAGCCTTGTTAATCAGTCTTGAATTAAGAAACCATTAGCATCAAACTCCATATTAAGTTGATTGTCATTGTAAAACTAATAGATAGATAATAAATTCTTTCTAATGCCTAGAACAATAAGAACATTATTGAGAATTACTTTACTATTTTCAATGGATGTAGTTGCAGTTTTGATGTGTGATGGGGAGAGAATTTCCATTTCCCATCAGAAGAGAACCCACCCCTGCATAAGAGTTTCTAGTAGCGACAACATTCACATCATTAGCAACATGATGTGTGGCACCTGAATCTAGGTACCACATTGAATAATCAGCAATCACATCTCCAGAAAAAACGTGATTAACATTTGGTGGAGTTTTTGTTGGTGCAAAATTTTGTAAGTCAAGACGTTTAAAACAGTTAAGTGTAGAGTGTCCCAACTTGTGACAAATCTGACATTGAACTTTACCATTGCCGCGACCTCCTCCATTTGAGTTTCGTCCACCTTGGCTTCCTTTGTGATTGTTGCCTCCATGATTTTGAGAAGAAATGACCAAGTTCACCATGGCAGTAACAGAATTCTGTCGAGCAATGTAGATCTCATGGTTGAGAAGCATTCCTTGTAGATTTGAAAGGTTTATAGTATTTGGCTAAGTTGTGATGCTTATAACCAAAGCATCGTATTCAAGACCTAAACCTTTGAGCAAAAATAAACCAAGCTCCTCATCAAAAAGAGGAGTTTCTAAAATCACAAGACTGTCGACCAAAGAAACAACATGAGTGATGTAGTCACTCATCGAGAGATTCCCTTTCTTCATGATTTGTAGTTCAAAATGAATCTGCAGCAATCTTGCCTGTGATTTTGAGGCATATAGATGCTCGAGAGAGCACTATACTCCTGCAGAGGTCATCTGATTTGCGACCTAAGATAAAACAGTAGAAGTTAAAGAGGAAAATAACTAACTCATGATGAGTTGGTCTTGGCAATGCCAAGAAGCAGCTAGGTTTGAAGTTTCTGGTGAAGCAACAGAGCAAGGATATGATCCATCCATATAATTCATTAGTTTGTGGCCATTGAGCAAGGCCGAAAAAGTTGCACACCGGATTATATAATTTGTTTTATCAAACTTCACAAGAATTGCAGTAGCAATGTTGATCGCACACGTAGCGGATGAACTGGAGATTCTACCTGATTTGGAAAGAGCAGAAACAAAGACATTGAATGCACTAGATGGAGTGACCATGGACGCCATTGTTGCCCTGATACCAAGTTAAAGGAGTGAACGAAGGTGAAGCAAGCAATAGCAACTGAGAAAAGGGAATTGGATTGAAAATCTAGTATGATGTGATTCAATTAAGCAAGAACATATTTATAGTACAACCTGATTGTTCCAGAAACTTCTATTGGAATAACGACCAAAGTAAGAATAATTGATCCATGTGTACAAGGCAAACATATAGGACAAAGAATGAAATATTACAAGCTTCTAATATAAACAAGTTGTAAATGAAGGGGAAGAAGGGTAAGAGAAGAGGGGAAAAAGAAAATGAAAAAAAAAAGATTGTATTATCAAATGATTATTTTTTTATTATTTGAAATATAGTTTTTCTTAGACTTATCTTAGATTACTCCTGTTGCTGCTACTTTTGTTATAACAACTTTTGTTGTCAGTTGCTGTTATTCCTGCCATAGCAACTCCTACCTACCTTTTCCTACTATTATTGTTACAGTAATTGATTTTTGTATTTCTTTATGTATTTGCTATGTCTAAGTTTGTTAATCTTTTTTGAGTTTGTTGTAAGTTAGATGTTCTAATCTGAGGTGGAGTGTTAGAGAATATTAATGTATTAAGGTAAGTGTTATGTGTGAGTTTAGTATTACATTGTTTAAGTTATATTTGTCTTCTTTGTGAAATCTTTATATATTAGAGACTTTATGTTTACTTATGAAACATTCTACTTCTATCTCTTGTGTTTTCTTGTATTTTATTACTTTTATGAGACTTTATGTATTTATGTTCATGTTTGTAACTTGTAGTACTTAGTGTTTGTATTTATTGGTGCTCATATGGACTTGTTGATTAGTTAAGGCTGTTGCTAAACTTCTCTTTAATTTTTCTTTCTTTCTTTCCTGATTTCCCTACAACGTTTGGGACAATCTTTTGAGTTTTTCCACCATTTCCTTGTCATATCCTATTGCATTCTAAACATCTATTAAACTAGAAACTTAATTAACTAAATTGCACATGAAATTGAGGACTTGAGGGTTCCAACATAAATACATTATATTGTTTCTGTTATGCATTTTGCCTAAAGTTAACAATTTTATTTTTAACATCAGCATTATAGTTGCATTATTATCTTATGAGGAACTGGGGAAGTATTTTTCTCCACCTCTAAGTAGGTGACCTGTGGTGCTCTCTGCACAGATGCTTTCTTAAATGTTATCGTATAATTGTTTCTATCCTTCATATCATTGAAATCTACACCAGGCTTCTAATAGTGCTTTCTATCTTCCAGATGCTTTTAGATCTTGGTGCACCTTTATCTAAGGTTTTTGCTAAGGAAGTTGATTATAGCTTGAACTTTAGTGGTCGGCAAAATGAAGGTCAAAGCAGTTCAGATCAAATGATTGCTGATGGTATCTTTTTGTTCTCATCCTTTTAGTATCATTCGGTACAATATTTTTAATTTAGATGAGTTTAGCATTGATTAATAGCAATTGTATTCTGGTAACTGTAGGAGCAATCGTAGCAATCCAAGATATTCACCAGCACATGTATTTTGCAGTTGAAAATGTTGGGAGGAAGTACTGCTTAATTGGTGTACTTCATTATTCCCTTGTTGGGGAAAAAGCTCTTTTTAAAGTATGGAAGTTTCATTTTCTCTCCAATTTTTCCCTATGTCTCATACCATATATATGCATATGAGAAATGTCTCATACTTTATTATTTGTTGGATAGCTCCTTGACATTGAAATCTCATGTTGCATATGAAATTCATTTCAGTGGACCATATAACTAGCCATGTTGATCCTTTGTTGCGATTGGATGCTGTTAGTGCTATTGTTAGTGGGTTGTGTGTTTAATGGGTAATTAGATCTCATGAAAAACAAAAGTAGAAATTGGATGAGTAATGGTAGAATGGTTACCTTTAGTAAGGGTAATAGGAACATCAAGGTCAGATGATGGTTGATGCACATAGGAAGGAGCTGGCTTGACGTATGATGGTGATGGTGGTTTGTGAAAATGGTAAAACCTGCAAAGGTAAAAAACTTTGTTCAACATAAATGGGACCATTTTTCTTGTTATAGGTACATCTACATGTAGAGGAAGAGGAATCCTATCTATATGAGAAAAGTATACTCAACATAGGACCAAGACTAAAAAAAGGTTACATTAGCAAGAACCAAGAAGTTCCATGTAGTCCTGGAATTACCAACAACAATGCACTTGAGGGACCAATGTTCCAACTTATCAAGGCATGGGCTCAAGTTTTGAACAAAGGCAATTATTGTCACAAATATTTATATACTGCCAACAAGGTTCTTATTTACTTCTTGATGTTTGCAGTTCTTACTACCATATTGGAACTCTCTGTATGTATGTTCAGGTTAAATACCACAGTGCAAAAAAATGGAGATCAGCTTCACCACGATTTTTCTTGATGTCATTGCATGCAAAGAATGATGGAGAAGAACCACTATGTTTAAACTTCCGTCCAGGATCTGGCTTTGTGGAGATTTCTAATTGTGATAGAAACACATCACTTTGGGAGACCTTGCCCTATATTGCAGACAGTCATGAAAAGGATGATGGCCTAAAATTCTTTGGTATTTCTTGCAGAAAAGCTTTTCATCTTGTGAATTCTAAGTGTCAGTGTGCAGTTGCTTTTGTTGATGGGTTTCCTGAGTTTGTAAAGAAACCTGGGAATCCATTTAAGGTCAATGTGTTCCATGAGAGTGATTTTTTGACAGACAGTAGGGGAATGATTTTCTCCAGATCGTATATTCATGAGAATGTTTCAACAGATTTTCAGGGTAACTCATTTGGTGGGACAGGGTTGTCATGGCAGATTTTCAACCTTTTGACAGTCACCATTGATAGAGTCACTTTGACAATATTCCATAAGGTTTCAGATGTGAATGAAAAGTTTCCTCTCATACAGGGTTACATTGATGGTTTCCATGTTACTGGACAGAGTTTTCCTACCAAATTTAGATTAATTGGTTCATTTAAAATTGCAGCCTTTTGTTTTGATCCACAACAAAACTCATGGTTAGTGTTCCAATAGATATCGAGTTTCTCAATCTGTTTTCATGCAAATTTTCCTGTAGTAGTGGTTCAACTATGATGTTCTCTGATTGCTTGTACTTATTTTTTTGTCCAAATGCAGGTCGGAATTTGTTTCTCCTGTTGAAACTAGTTTATTTTTTCGTACTAGATTTACATGTACACCATCAGAAAATGAACAACGAAGAGTACCTGTACATTTTTACTTCAGTTTTAGACAGGTTGGGAGGACAATATGCTTATATTTCTTGCACATATATTTTTTTCCCAAAAAATACATATTATCCAGATTAAACCTTTTCTTTTAAATGGATTACTCAGCTGAAGTTTATTATCAATGTTATTTTGACAGATAGATATATCTCTTTCCGAGCTTTCATTGGACATACTTCTATTTTTGTTATGGAAGGTGGGTATGATTAGCCCTTATGCTGTGAGAAAGTCGGTCATATACCCTAATTTTTGCAAGGTAAGCTATCTTTCTTTTTAGATTATGTGATATTTTCCCATAAAAGAGACCCTACTTGGAAAAAAGAGAGAGTGCAGTGAAGCAATGACGTTTGAAGGAATTACAAGAAAACAAGTGAGAAAAACATGCAATTGTTGTCTGACAAACAGAAATTGAAAGAGTTTTCAACATGGTAGTCTTTAGGTAAATCATTTAATGTTGGTTCCTGATGGGTTGACGCAAGTCAGAAATTGTTTGGTTAAAAATTTTCATGTTGGTGCCCGTGAGTTTCTACCACTTGGCATTTTTGTTTGTTGTCAACCCTGAAAGTCAATGAGGATTCTTCCAAACTCAATATCTCTCTTGTTGGATCTTTGACCTCTTTGAGATTTTGATGCAACTTCCTCAACAAACAGAACCCTTAGAGTGAAGTACTACTCATTTCTGTTGCTAAATGAAAGCACATGGTTTGCAAATGAGACCTATATCTTTCTCTATCTGCTGTCACCTCTTGCTTCTGCAATTCTTTGTCAACTTGTAGAGTTCTTGGCAAGCTCCAAATGGAAGCTGTTGAAGACAGCAACCATGCTGTTGACTATGGGAAACATGGAAATATTCAACAGAGCAGTTAGTAGATAATTTTTCTAGTTATTTTTGGATTCACTCAATGATCACAAAGGCACTTGTTTCAAATTTGAATGCCCCAGTTATATGCACACTTTATTACACATCTAAGTTTTTAGCTTTCATACCAAATTCTGTAATGGCTTAAATATGAAGGTTCAAAAACTGAGACAAGTTTATCTTGCATTGTCGTTCGTTGTATTTTTTCACCTTACCATATATATAGTCTTTTTATATCTGCAGATTTAAAACTGTGTAAGCTGAAAATATTGAATATTGTAGGTAGAAAACAAAACGGGACTCAACCTCCTTTGCAACTGTTCAAATAATCAAGAGACAATAGTTCCTGGAAAACAGTCTTTTTCTATTGTAGTGAGGTAACTTCTGTTTTTTTAGCAATTTTTTGTACGGCATTGCATCCTTTACTATTTCCCTTGTGACTTGGATTTCTTCAGATAGATCCTTTACAGATTAATTGTAACAAAAACAAATTAATGGGTTTATAAAACAAGTCAATATTTTTTAAAGGGTATTATGTAGAATCTTATAAGCGGTAAGTTTTGACTGACAAAGATTGATCTCGTATACATGATAACATCAAAAGAAGTTTACATCATCTGCCCACTTGCAGCAATTGAAACCCCTACATTGTATAGCATAAAGTCTAGTACAAGATACATCTCTGCATCCCTCCCTGTTGAAGATAACATCATTGTGAAACAGACAGATAGCCCAACAAATTTCCAGAAGAAGCCTATAATTAGCCAGAGAGAAATTTCCCTTTAGCCATTGAGCACCAAGTCCAAGTAACTCTCTTTAATTCACAGAAAAAGCCATCTTTGACTGCACGTGCCTTACCCTGCTGCCACACTCAATTTCTCACCAGACACTCAAGAATAGATGGTCCATATCCTCCTGGCCGTTAATGCATAAAATATATAATTCATGCCAATGATTCCAGCCTACATTAACAGTGTAACTAATCCTCATGCATCAGAGGCTGCATAATGACCCGAACTTACAATAGTGATCTTCCTTCCCAATTAACTTGAATAAAAGGCAAATGTGTCCTTGATCTCCCTGTAGGCTGTAGCCTATCATAACAGTTCTTTGCATCAGCTGCACCAGACAATAAAAATGCACAATGGAATATCTCTGCCCAAAGCAACTTTCCCATGTCCTTTGTAGAAAAATGCTATGAAAGATACTGTTTTGTCTCAACAATGCCTTCAGTATTACTTCCTATCAGGAGCCTGACATCTCCTTTAGAAATAGACCTCCTTAAAGAACAAAGCTGTCTAAGGTGTACCTCACCTCTAAGAGGAATGAAAGGCATATCATTGACAAGATGAATAATAGTGAGAATCACATCTGGCCACATATAATTTGAAACTTTCATATGAAACATAAGAGTATGTGAAACATCTAAATGTAACAACCTTTGTGTTCTCTAGTATCATGTTGTTGAGATGTATGTGTACATGAAGTTTGATTAAGAATTCCCAAAGAAGCACAATAATTTGCGAATCCTTTTAAATGATCTCCAAAACATTATTAGTATGAAACAATTTTAGCACGATGGAAAATTAATTTATTATTCACCCAAAAATTATACCAAAGATATAGAGTTTATTCCTTAGGAAATAGAACCTAAACACTCTAGAATAGTCATTAGTGAACACAATATAATGTCTAAAATCCAATACAGATGAAAAATGGGAACGTCCTTAAATATTACAGTTGATTAACTCTAATGGATTTTAACTACTACACGAAAGTCACTTGAAGGTAGCACAACGATGTTTATACTTAGAACATGACTTACATCCATGAAAGTGTCTACTAAAGTTTTTGATGAGAGAGATGATCATGTTAATAATGTCACAAAAAAAGACTCATTTGTCAAAGCAACTAATCCACACCTATGATGTATCTCATCTCAAATGAGCAGGTATACACCTTTGCCATGCTTACAACTCAAACCGATCCTCTTTTACAAATGTCAAAAAGTACAATGTAAAAAGGAAAAGTAAGACAACTGTTTGGTTATGACACTTATAAAAAGTAGATGAACCAAAAAATTGGGTACATAGAGGAAATTTTCCTGGGTTATCCAGGAAGAGATTATATTGGAAATAATGTGTATATTGGATAACTGAGAAAGCCAGGTAAAGAGAGTACATGTACCTAACATGTGAAGATGCTTTAAAGTCTATTATCCAAGAATTGTCCTATTTTCCCTAAATACTAACATAGCTTTGGTACCTAAAGTGACATCATGGTTGTAGATGCTAAGGATTGGTAAGGTTGCTTCTGGAGAATCTTGTTCTAGTCAACTTAAGAATTAGTCACTGTTTGTACTAGTTAATTAAAGGTAGCCTTGGAAGAAAAAGAAGCATGTTGTGTCATATGTGGTCTACCATGCTTGTTGCAACACTTGTTGGAGGTGTGTGGTTATTTCATTCATAATGATTATACTGACATGCACTTCAACTTCCACTTGAGAATCTACCACCATGACAATGGGCACCTTGATCACCAGATTTACCACAACCTCTAATAGAGGACACCATTGTAGATTCATCTGACACTATAGTTGATGTAGTAGTTGATATGTAAAACCCACCCAAGAAAAAAGTGGATTGAAATGTGGGGACTGTCTAAAATGACAAATATATTTTAAGAAAAAACAACATGGAAAGCTATATACGACATCTGAAATCATAATAAAAAATAAAATATTACCTTGAAAATGAAGATAATAATAAATGGCCTTAAAATGGGTGGAAGTAGTTTTTTAGGGATCCCCAGAGGTGCTTGAAGGTCGCTGAAGTTTCTATAGGCCTTACTGGAGGTGTCAGAGGGTCATCAAATCTTGAAAGTGGAGCCACGTTGGAGATTGTTGGATAACATAATACCACATCGGAAATGATGTGGTTGGACTTGGGCCTAATAACATTGCGTGTTCATTTTATCACTGTCAAATGAGTTTGAGATGAGCTTTCAATATAACATGCTTGGTCCATATGTATTGCTTATAAGATGCTTGTAAGTTAAGATGAGAGTAGAAGGGTGATAAAAATATTGGATGACATAATCTCAATGGTAATGTTACAAGTGAAGCAGATCTTGTTGGAGATGGAGAAGGGTTGCGAAAATTGGTGTAGGCCTCCTCTCCTTCGAGATGTTGGGAGGGAGGAAAAAGAAGGGCGAAAATTAGGGTTTGTTCTTTTATGTATGTATGGATCTTTATTAGGATCCAATGATCCACAAAAAACCCAGCAATGACTAGTATGTGCCTAGGCACGTGGTGGTTGTGGCTGCCCAGCAGCTAGGATGCCGGTGGTGGTTATATTTTTTATGGTTATTGTAGGGCTAGTTCTGATAATACGTACTTAGAGAGGAAAAATGAGGATCAATCACTTCATTAGTGGGTGACTACATATATATAAGGTTAAGCCTTCAAATGAATGCCTATATATTCAAATACCCATACACATATAAGAATAACATTATGGATTTAACAAAATATATTCATAAATTTTGACCATGCCATTGATGTATTTGGATTTTACATCAATTATTTTTATTATTCTGTTCTTTTGGATCTTTCACGAGCAACAGGATTTCCCATTTATCATTCAGAAAAAGGGTGTCTATATGTCTGATTACTTTTTTATGGTATAAATGATAATATTTATAGGGATGTGTTCATCAATTTGTAGTTTACGTAGTGTTTTCAAGTTGCAATTTTTTAAGAAATGTCATTCTAGCCCATAATGTTTCTGTTGTTTTCTAGTGGTTCTACAATGGGCAAAGATCCCTTAGTATCACTTCGTCTCTCTAAACTTGGCTCATTTTCAACGTCACCAATCCAAATTTGTCCATTGAAACCATGCCTCTTTGCATGGAGGACACGCATAACATCTGTTCAAGGTATTTATTTTTTATTTAGATTGGTTTATTGTTTATTACCATTTTGTAACTATAGTTGTAGTTATTGCACATTTTTAAGTGAAACTTGTTTTCTGAAAGCAAGGTTACTAAGAAGCCAAGGCATCTCGTTGGTAAAGGGGCCTAAGTGCTCATTTAAATACCCATTTTTAATTTATCATGTATATATTATATCTCTTTATAAATATTAAATAATAATTATGTACATTTTTAACTCTATTATTTCCTAAATAACATTCAATACATAATTCCAAGATAACATCAAAATATGGAATTTAGCAATACTAATATGTGTATTTAGTTTATACATTTCAATAATTATGTATATTTCTGTAGTATTCCTTGGAAACAATACATCTAAGTTATATATATATAATTAAATGGATCAAACAGAAAATCCATTTAATTAAAAGAGGACAATACGGGGCTCCAAGGCATGGCCAAATTGCAACAAGACACCTACCTTAATAACCTTGGTTGACAGTTTTACCTTTTCATTCTGAACTTGTGTTTTCATATTTGTTTTATTCTTGCGTCAAGGACACATTCACTCAAGAATTCTGATAGATTAGGAAGGAATATTATATTGATTAGTAATGCATGTATTAAGGTAAAAACAAATTATCACGATGCTTAGAAAGCAATTGAGGGACATGGTACCTTAGCCCCCTTCCTTCCAACATGAACATTGAACACAGCCTGTTAAATTTTTTGTTGGATACCTGTCACTACAATCCATGAATGATATTGAGGTGTGTTTCTGGTATAGGTAGCTCAAAACTGGAATGGTTCAAACTTGGTTCAATTGGCCAGTTTGATTCAATTTCAGAAACAGTGTATGGAACACATGCATTTACAAATTGCACTCTTTAGAAGATCAGTTCTGTGAAGACAACTGTGTATTTCGATTTCTATCCTTAAATCTTCTTTTGACCTTATTTAGAAGCATCATCCAGTCCCCCATCTTCGTTTTCCTGAGTGATAGCAACAATCCTATATAAATAGTTGAGTGGACCTCCACCATGTAGTTCAGTACATAAGCCCATTCTTGAATATGTTGATGGTCCACATGGCTCTGCTAATGAAGCTTTTAGTGAAGTTTATTTTAACACCAGAAATAAGTTCTAAACATCTCAAGTTGAACTTTAGTGGGCTGGATTGGCATCACAAAAAACAAAGGTATTATGAGTATATTGGAGTATCAAGTCTGATATTATTTACCCCAAATTTCCTCCACTCAAACCAGCCTACATCAGTGGATCTTATGCACATATACGTCAATATGTTCACTCCTAAATTAAAAAGAAACAGTAATAGGAGATTCCCTTGCCTCACCCTCTACAAAATGGGAAGAAACTCCTTGTTGACCATTGACCAGAAGGTCCAGAACTGAGCCTTCACCAAAAAAAGGGTATATTTTATCCAGTCAATCCATGTTTATGCAAATGACTAGTATTCTGAGAGTGATTCCTGTCCAGCGATGAACCCATCATCCAAGCATTTCTGTCCCAGCAATTCCTCTCCCAAGTAGTGTTTGAAAAGCTAACCAAGAAGTGCCCTCCAAACAGCCATTTGATCCTCCATGTAATCTATGGCCCTAGCTCAGTTCCATCCACCTCCTGGTGTCCTCTGTTGCTAGGTCTAGGGAAGGTATATAGCAGATTGGACATTGTGATAACATTGCTTTGTTTATCTGGACTCCATTACCCATTTGGCTTCCACTGAAGGCATCACCCTATCCATTACCAAAACCGAGCCACCATTTGTATCCTTCCTATTAGTACTGCCTTATGCAGGTGATATCTAGCAGGAAGTGCCAAGGGAGGCCTTTGGAGATTACACTTTGCACCATGGTGTTGGTTTGTCAACAAATCCTGCAATGTATCTTGACCATACCTTTTAAGGTGGGTGCCTAGGTGGTGTGCTTAGGCTTCAAGATGTGGAATGGTCACACCTTGACTGCTTGCCTCATTTTTCTTAATAAAGTTAATCTTTTGTTAGATCCATTTAATTAAATATATGTTTTAAAGGTTTTCAAATGTTTGTCCAAAAAGCATAAATATAATTTTTTTAATGGAATATACAAAATTATTTAAATATATAGTCATATATATATTACTGAAATATATATTAGTATTATTATACTTCATATTTTGATGTATGTATTTTAATGTTATTTGGGAAATAATATAGTTAAAAGTATACATAATTATATCAAATTTGTATATATATAATTACTTAAAATTTAAAAAAAAAAAATAAATGGGTTCCTAGGTGTCACCTAGGTGCCCTGGTTTACTGCCTTAAAAAGTATGACCCAAACAGTCCTTTGCCCAATGTCATGCTTTAAGCATCTTAGGTATTTTAAGGATGACCACCACCATCTACGCCTAGCGTTTGAGTGGTTGACTGTTGCCCCTCTCTCCTCTTCCTCCTTTTTACCCTCCTGTTTCACCTCTCTCCAATGATCCACTTGCCTATTGCATCTTTCAAAATCATTACGACATGCTTTGTTGAAATTCTTCTTGCACCTGATTCCATGTGATTTTAAGTTGGACGTCTTTATTCCAATAATGCACCTAAGAATTATCATCAATATTAATTTTATTTTGTTTGACCAGTGATTTTTGAGGGTAAGTCTTGGTGTGATGATAAGGTTGCTCTATTATAACCTTCAGGTCACAGCAACCTTTTAAGTTATGGAGATAGGGTTGCATGTAATTGAACTCTCTCAAGTAGTGGATACCTTGTGCATTGGATTTGTCATTTTTTTTGATCAGGGATTCTTTTTGAATCATCATTTCAAATAGGCTTATGCATTGGATATCCATATTTCAATATTACACTTACTAAAGAGCTATCATCACTGTTAATTTTGTTACACTTGACCAGTGATTTTCTCTGAGCACAAAGGAGAGAAACCCTTTGAATTAGTCACTTCTTTGAAAGTTCACTGGAAATCAAATTATACATTGCTTTAGAGTCCTACTGTGTTCATGTTTGTATACTTTTTTGGCCAAATTATTCCTAACTATTCTTTTATCCATGGATAGGTTCAAGAACTTTTCCAGGTCCATTCCTTGTTGTTGATGTGTCTAAGAAAAGTGAGGTAAGTGGTGTCATTCGTTCATGACATAAATGCTGGTTGTTTATGTAGATACTTACTTTTTGCATTATCCTCTTGTAATATACAGGATGGCTTGATGATTGTGCTTTCTCCCTTATTATGTATACATAATGAAAGTGGATTTTCCATGAGACTACGTATTCAACGCCCAAATGAATCTGAATCTGATTCAGCTTTGGTTTTTCTGAGAAATGGTGATCTGATTGATGATTCTATGGAAGCATTTGACGCATTAAATTATTCTGGAGGCTTGAAAAAAACATTGATGTCTCTGGGATTAGGTGAATTTCAATTTCTCGTTATTTTGAGCATTATTAACTATTAGTTACCAGAGGCATTATAACTGTTACAGATAAGTGAGCTTGCATTTCTTTGAAGATTGTTGGACTTTTCAGATAAGCTAATAGTTGAAATATAGGTAAAATGTAAATAAATATTCATCTAAGACTATTCTATATATATGTATCCGCACCTGGCTAATATAATTTTCTCTCAAAGATGGTATCAAGAGCTAGGGTTTTAGAGAAAATAAAAAGAGAACCACCGCTGTCAACACACTTGATGGGAAGCTTCAAACTAAGCATTTAGAACCATACAGGACACAATGGTGCACTTTAGTTAGAGGATTTACGTACCCAGTGTAATGTAATAATGGTCATTATGTGTTGAGTGTTTGAATTAAGTTGGGTAGTTGAGTAAGAGATCCAAATAAGCATGTCATTTTCTTCAAGTTGGTATTCCTGTGTTATTTAAATGGGATGAGTTGTGGCTCTATTGCAGTTCGAGTATTGTTGTGAGCTTGATGCTTTGTTGGTGGTAGACTGCTCCCCAAATTCTAGTTCTTGTAAATTGTTTTCATTCAATAAAATCATGATCTTCATTTCTATAATTCCCTGATCGATGATGCATTTGGTGGAGCTACAGTGAATGGTATTAGAGCTTGGCAACTCACTCCATTCCACCTCCAGTTCTGCTACAGCAACTGAGGATGGCAGGGGATTGAGCAAGGAAGTGAAGCAGCGGCAGCGGCAGCTGGACATGCTTACAAAGATGTAGAGGCTGTTCTTGGTTGGAGTAGATGATTTATCCGAAGTTTTTGGAAGGCTAGCTATAGTGTCATCCAACCCTAGTTTTGGGCTGGCAAATTTTCAAAACAAGGACATGAAGGGTAATAGTGTCATCCAAGTTGCTACCCACTGCATGACCTTCAAACTTTCTGGAAAACCCGCCATTGAACTGGTATAGAGATTTCTGGAAAACCAGCCACCACAACCAGTCATTGCATGAGTGCATGATGATAGATTGGGTGGGTGATAATTATGGTGGGAGGAGGGTTAATTCATAATCTTTGTTGATTTTCTTCAGGACCTGCAAGAATATAACATGAAATATCTGATGGAAAGCAAGATTGAAATCGGAGAACACAAATTGCCCTAGATGCACTGTAACCAGTCAGAGAAGTGCAGCAGTGAAAACAGTCAAGAAAAGAGTAATGCACCATTAGGGTAAGGGGTTTAAATACAATCAGGAAACAAACCACAACTGACCAGTACAAACAAATAAATTAGGACCATCTGAGGAAAAATATTAAAAGACACTTCAAGGAAGAGTAAAATACATAAAGATAAGAATGAGTTCTTAACAATCTTTGATATTATGTTTAGAGAAAACTGATCATTGGTTTATTACTTACATAGGAATTACATATTTAGGGGGTGTCTAGATACATGGATATCCATTAACCAAATTATAAGATACTAAGTCTCTAACATGATTAGATATTTAGATCTTTTATATAACTTGAAAGTAGGATGTGCCATCAATAATCTATTTATAAAGGTTGTGTTTGCTTAGAACAGTGAGCAATTCTTTGGTTCTGTAGTTGACGCTATTCATGTAAACAGTGTTTATGTGCTGCAGTGTCAGCTTCCACATTAATAGCTTTTCATTTCCACCAGAGCTGCAGAAGCTGCCCCTTGCAGCTCTTCATTGCTTTCATGTGTCTACAGTGCTTGAAGCTTACTCTAAACATCCAAAGCTTGAGCTGCTAGAAGTTTTTGCTGGAGCTCCAAAAGCCCATGGTACAAGAGCTATAGGAGTTGTGAGCCTAGCAAACCCATGCACCCATAGGCATCACTCAAATTCTTGATTTTCCTGTAAAATTATGTGGACCAATCATTGACTGCATTGAGTCATTGATTGGTTTTATCTATTGCATTCAATCTGTCTAGTATTGAGTGTTTATCATTTGGGTTACAAAGGGATGAGTTCTTGCCAATTTTCTTTTCATTACCATTACTCATATTATCTTCTTTTAGAATTTTCTTGAGATCTTACAGATTTATTACTAGCAGGTAATTTTCTTTTATCAATTAAACCTGAAATTTTTGGAAATTTCAAAAATTCTGGAAATTCTGTTTTAGTTGATTGGTCTGAAGATCTGAAAGGTGGAAAAGCTGTTCGAATTTCTAGACTAGTCGACAAGCTAAGCTATGGATTTAAAAAAACATTTGGGATGGCGTCAGTGAAATCTTTGTTCAGCATGATATGCTGTCCCCTTTTTATTGATGGCATCCACGCTTCTGATCTGTTTTTCCTGATTCAGACTATTGGCAGAGAGGTTCCTGTTCTATCACCTCAGAACATGGGGGTTGCATCTCAAAATTTGGCAGATCCAATGGTGTTTCAATTGCAAAAGGAAATTTTCATTCTTCCAACCATATGTGTGACCAATTACTTACAGACAGAGATAATTGTGGCTGTATCCAATGAAAATCATTCTGGTAAACGTAATATTCAATCAGTATTTAAGTTCTTATGAGAAATTGTCAATAGCTTGATGCCCATGTTTAAAAACATTCACTGCGACGACAAACTAAGTAATATATTTGTATTAAGAATGGTGGTTTCCATTTAACTTGCATTTGTGATTTCATCTTTGATTATAATATGTTTCATCCTCTATACAATATTGCTATATAAAATTTGTCAAATATCTCAACTCTTATCAATTCATATCCAAGTCCGTACATCTTTGAACATGCTTTTGTTAAATTGGGTGTTTTTATTCATTGTTTTAAAAATCGGATATGAAACTGACGACATTGTTGGGTCAACAAAGTCTATTTCAACCATTTTACTGGTTGAGCCTCCCAACCTGGTGAACTGGTTAATTCTGGGCTGAACTAGTTTGTTTCTCAAAATCTATTTTATTGGAATATTATACTGGTTTATATATTATTTTAGTCAAATTCAATGGAGTATGCTATTTCAAAATCCTGCAAAATCAAATAAAAATAGGAATGCATGTTATTTTACATTGATTGATTCCATTTCATTCATTTCAAATCACTATTTTAAAACTGGATTGGACTAGCTGTTCAAATTGGTCTAAATAGGAATTTGCAATGTCGTCGAGTCAACAAAGTTCAATTCAACCATTTTAATGATTGAAACAGTTGGCCTGTTGAATTAGCCAGTTATGTGTTGAACTGATTTGCTAGAATATTATTTTTTGTTTCAAAAAAGATGAAATATATAAAAGAAATATGGGAAAATTAAAAAGAATAACATGATTTGTTCTATAATAATAATTTACAAAAATTATATGAATAAATTTATAGAAGTAACGAAAGAAAAAGTAGAATTAGTAAGGGTACAATAAGATTGTAAAAGTGACATATAAATTCATTATAATAATAATTTGGAAAATCAACATGAGTAAATTTATAAAATAGCATAGGTAAAAGTGAAAGAAAAAGGATTTATGTATTATAATATAATATAGAAGAAAAAAATTCATGGAAACAACTCCACATTTATGTTTCAGATTGTCGATACAGTTGTCAGCAGTAAATATAATTCCCAAGTGACTAAATATAGAGGTTTGTTGATTGAATGAAATGTAATTTGGTGAGTTTATCCTTTTTATAAACTTCCCTTGATATAAAAGTACATGGAGAACAGTTTCCAAGCTCGTGTAGAAGTTCACAGCAAATTACCTTTTGCAATGATGCCCATTCATTCCCTCCCTAGTTCATGTTGGGGAATAGCATGTTTGTCCCCACAATTGCTGCTCAGGCAGAATAGCATGTTTGAGGAATAGTTTTGGGAAGACTGTACTTGGTGGAGAGTTCCAATGTGCCCAGCCCAATATAGGGTTGGGCTTGAAGCAGTGTTCTCTCCATTTTCGGAGGTGTCACCAGGTCCTGCATCTTTCTACCAAAGAGGAGGAAGCAGAAGTGCAGGAGGCCAAGCTGCCATTGCCGAAATCTTCTTCTAAAGGTGAAAACATGATGGTTGGTTCTTGTAAATTACTGTTGTAGTCAAGAATAGCTTAAAGCTGCTGACCCTTTTTTTGGCTTTGACAGAGATTGAATGGGCTGTGACTTGGGTGGAGGTAGGGTCAAGGTATGTTGGACAGTGGGGGGTGGAGCAACCAAAGGCCTTTGACAGAGTAAATCATGATGAGCTATAGGGGGTAATATCAAAAAGTGAAAAATTTCAAAAACACTTTGTCAAAGATCTTCTGAGTTCCTGCATTCCTCCACTTTCTGCTTCCCTTTCCCCTGCTGGCTATGGTGGTGGCTCTGCTGGCTTGACAAGGGTAGGATAGAATGCAGGACAATGATGGTGGGGAAAAGGCTTTCATGGAAAATTTTGATTGGTTAAGGGTAAATAAGGAAAGGAAAAAAGAAAAAATCACTTTTTGCCTTTTATAAGAGTATAGACGTGCAATATTAAATTATTTAATTATTATTATGACATCATGCACTGTCTCAACCAATTTGGGTGAATGGTCGAACACATAAACTGACCACCCTTCTACTCCATTGGTCGATGCTTGGTGTAATTGTGAAAACATTAGCTTTATCTTATAAATTCATTTAGAAATTCCCAATCAATGTATTTCCACCTTTATCATGTAAACCTCTCTTTTATTTTTTTCTAACTGCCTCTTCTCGTTTATGTAGATCTGTACATGATCAAAACTCACTTTGACTTTGGAAAACATGCAACAATTGCATGTGGCTCAAGTGCATCTTTTTATGTTGATCCTTCTAAAACATATATTACAGTTACTTTGTGTACATTTAACTCAAAGTGCAAGCCTGTAAACAGTGGGGATTGTGTCACTGCATTGCATAGGCAAAAACGGGAGGCTAACCATGTGGATGTTGACTTGGATTTTGGTGGAGGAAAGCAGATTGCAAAAATAAGATTTTCTCATGGAGACAGGGGCATCTTGGAGGTAGACTTGTCAGTTTTTGTACGTACAGCTTAAACATTTGACTTTTTAGCAGAGATAAAATTTTATATTATGTTGAATAAACTTAGTCTTTTCCAAATCATCATCCTGGTTCACTTATCTGAATAAATTGATAATATGCTGAATAAATATGGAACATTTATCTGATGTGTTATGATTTTCTAAATCTAAATTTAATTCTAACAATCCTTCTTCCTTTTTTGACTGAGGAAGAGGAAGCATTTTTTATATTAAACTTAGCTACTACATGTGCAGGCTTCTGTTTTCACATTGTACACCCTACAGAACAACACAGATTTATCCTTATGTTGCTTTGCACATAACCAGAAAAATGTGTCAAGGTGAGATTCCTTTATTAGTTGATGTATTTAAAATTTTCCGTGTTAGTACCCAGTACAGTTTGATTCAGCTTCTAGCAGTATTTTTTTGAAATATTTGCTATGTGCCATGAAAAACTATTGAATTAGTTGTATGTCACTTTTATTGCTTACATGTTACTGAAAAATTACTTTTCCAGTGGCATATATGCAAAAAAGTGACATGCAAGTAATTTCAAACTTTTCAAGGCTATACAAGCAAAAAAAAAATTTCCCTGAAAGTTCTGAATCAAACATGGAAACAAACAATTTAAGCAATTGAAAGCATCTTCTATGGTGGGGTTACATTTCAATTAATGGGAGACATAAATTCTTCCACGTTCATCCTGGGTGCTATTTGATTAAATTTCTAGTGGGTGTTTTTTTCTGAAACGCCATACCAAATATGCTACAAACAATTCAAGCAACTGGAAATGTCTGTACGAAATTTACCATTACCCCCAGCTTTTATAAAGCTGGTTCATATGTGTTTCTTAAGATGATGTTGGAAAGTGTTTTTCATTCCAAATGGTAACTTAATTGTGGATGCTGAATATCTGCAGATATGTAGCATTAAAATACAACTCAAGCATTCCACCTGAAGTTGGTTTGATTTTGCCGCCGAAGTCATCAAGATCATGGTTCCTAAAGTAAGAAACTTGCACAGATATCCTTATTTTTAATAAAACTGTCTAATAAAAACTGCATTATTTTATTTATTTTTTCAGATCCAACAAGTTACTGTTGCAACATACAGACAAAAAGGCATCAGAGGTATTGCTTGATCTAGATGCTTTGTCTAGTATTACAGAGCTATCATTGGAAACTCAGAATGAAGCTGGTATCAGCATTGTGGCAAAGTTAGGTGTGTCGTTGGCACCCATTATTCCTAAAATGCTGCTTCCATCACAAACAGTGTACCTCGTCCCCAGATATATTATATCAAACGAGTCTGATACATCCATCACTATTCGTCAATGCTATTTGGAGGTTAGCTTAGAGTCTTTTGAAGTCATGTTAGATTGTTTCATCAACACCCTTTAGGTTTACTACAAACTGCTCATTTGATTGTATATGCACTCTGGATTTCCATTTCACCAGGATGATTGTGGTGGGCTCACTACTGTTGAAGGTAATGGGAAAGCAGCACTAGAGATGAGAACCAATTTGACCAAAAGAAGAGAGGCCGACCTTTTTGATACCATGCTTAAGAAGCATAGAAATGAAACTGACGATTCAACAGATTTCATCCAGTTTCGATTAGAAGGGATAGAAAGCAGTTGGTCTGGTCCAATATGCATTGCTTCTCTGGGTCGATTTTTCTTGAAATTTAAGAAACTAGAATCATCTCCTAAAGTACTACATTCCAGTATTGGATCTAAGCAGACCCTATTTGCCAATGTCCACATTGTAGAGCAAAATTCTAGTCTTGTTTTGCATTTTCACATGCCACCAAATTGTCCACTGCCTTACAGGATTGAAAATTGCTTGCAAAATGCTGCCATATCATATCATCAAAAGGTTATATCTTTCAGCAATGCTTTTCTCTTTTTCATACAAAACCTCTACGATACATGTTCTGGAGAATTGATGTTGACTTATAAATGACTGTTATCGAAGGACTCTGTGGAGCCAGAGACATTAGGGTCTGGATGCTTTATTGAATATGCTTGGGATGACTTGAACTTGCCACACAAGCTAGTTATTCAAATAGCTGGTACGCACTTTTTATCCCAATATTATATTTTATCTCAAAACTACTGATAGTGTTCAGTTGAATGATGTTTTCTCAGTGATCTCATGGACTCAACAGGTTATAGTGTAATGGTGGTTATATTGTCATTTGCATTTTTTCAAGGCATAAATTGTTGTAACGAAACAAATAAATTCAGTTGTTTTTTTAAGGAACATGAACTTTTTACTGATAATGTAATTTGACTTTGAAGAACAGATCATTCCCTTGCCCCTTTTGTTGCTAAAAAATAAATCATTGATGAGGATTTGTCAATTAGATGAAATTTTTGATCAGGTGCTTGATACCTTCCATTTCCACTTAAATAAAGTTCTCTTTTCTTTAAGAAAATTGATGATTATGGTTGCAATTTTTAAAATATAAATGCAGTAAGATAGGTAGCTACACTAAGTTTAAAGGCATAAAACCAATGTTGAAATGCACTCTATGGGTCAGCATAAGGTGGCATTTTTATAAGTTTCCCTTGTTGCATTTGTCCATCTATCACATATTATTTTCACTTTGTACATTGATCATGGTCTTCTTAGGAATTTGGTGTACGTGCCTGGTTCCTCCTTGTTCATTCTTAAAATACTTTCCCATCATTTCACAATGAGTTGATGATGGGATAGTACTTTAAGAATGAACAAGGTGCTGCTACAATTTTGTTGTAGTTGGTGCATTAGCTCATATTCCTTCATTTGCAGCTGCATTCAGCATATGTTATAGATAAGGACCCAAGACAGTGTTTGATGAGTAAGATGAAATCGAAAGACATACTTTTCTATAGTTCTATCATCATTCTTTCTTGCATTTCTAAATATTCTTTTCAATATCTTTTGTTTTGACTTCCCTCTTCCATTAATAACTACAACAAGGTTGTCACTTCTTTGGTTGCACATTCTAAATATTCTTGAAATATCCTTACCTTTTTCTTATGCACTTGTCAACTACCACTTCCATTACCCAGCTCTCACCTTGAGATAGTGTCTCTATGTGTAAACCTCTCAACCTGCTCACTCTACCATTTTTTTTCTTTGGATTGTCTAATAGCAATAGAAGAAATTAAAAAAAGTAGAGATAAACTTAAAACTACTTGGTTAGAAATTATAAGAAAAAATTTAATGTTATGTGATTTAATTGAAGATTTAACCATAAATAGAATTAATTTGAAGAAAAGGATTCATGTGGTCAACTCCACCTAGTAGGATTATAGCTTAGATTGTTATATTATCTGATAATACCAACACTTGTCTCTCTATAGCAATCTTCTAATTAAGAGGATAGCAAATGTCTTCATCATTAGACTCATCTCCAATTATAACATAATTGGATGTAGCCCTTCATTAAAGACAATCCTTTTGAATCTTTCAAATCTTTTAATTATGTCACTTTTCTTGACTTTTGTTTCCTTCAACAGCTCTCTCATTTATTCACAAACTAAACATAGACACAGTGGACACTTGGACACATCCCTATAACCTTTTAGGAAGATGACGTTTCAATCTTGTACCACCACCACTCATTGATTTCTTTTGGCCGTACTTATATTTGGTGTGTTGTATATTGTTGTTGATGGAAAATCCATGAATCCATTCAAGATTTCTAGATAAGTTAGTCCTATCACCACCATGAGATCTCTTTGAAGTGGGCATTTTCTTGCCTAAAATCAAAGGGAGTTTATAATGTATGATGAAAATTTTATGATCTAGCTATGTAAATATAAGCATATTTCTACGAGGAATGATTGAAACAGGTTTGAAAATCAGTAGATAGTTGAAATTAGAGTAATTCTTTGAAAATTAATCATTTTTGGCTAAAATTAGTAAAATACTTGCAAATTACGAAATTTACTTCAAAATCAGAAAAAATCTCAGAAAATTATTACTTATAATATTGATATTAAATCATGGTATTGTGCTTTATTATCTTTCTTGTTTCTTCCTATATTCTGTAATTTAGCAATTATTTTTTGAAATTTTCTGATTTCAAACTATTTAACATTTCCTCACTTGCCTTTTTTTAAGATCCTATAAATACCATTATTTTTGGAGGTGCAAAAACTTGAGCTGAGAGGAATGTATTTAGCTTTGATGCCATGTTGAAATGTGAACATTTAATTTAAAATCAATTGATTTTGAGCGAAGGGGTCCTTTATTATTTATTTTGTGTCAAATACCTTTCCATTTCCAATATGGGACTATTCTAACAGGTATGCTATAATATAATGTGATATGTTGTAATATTTTAGATGAGGATAAATTAGTAAAGTAAAAAAGCTTGAGACGCTTATTCCTTTATATATTGTATATGGTTAGACATGGTTGTTTATATTCATATAAGTTTAACTTCAAGAAGGCACCCTTAAAAATTTGTAATAAAAAAATCCTCTGAAATTATAGAAAATTGGATTCCATGGTCCTTTGTCAATCAATATCATAATTTGATCAACCATCCTAGTTGAGCTTGTCAACTTAGATTTTGCATGATATCCTAGATAATCATAAAGTTTTGGCCTCCAGATGGTATCAGTATAAAAAAAAAAATCATATGCAATTGTTCTTCTTACTAGCGCTAAGGCACATGCCTTGCATACATGCATTTCATGAAAATAAAATGAACAACAAAGAAATTGAGTCATTGAATGCAATGTATATGATATATAGTCACATTACATTTTAATTTTAATTTTGCTGGTTCTATGTGGCATCATCTTCTATTTAAACTAATTTACAACTCAACTACCTCATTTTTCCGTCATTTGTAACTCAAAGAATTCAGTAATTTCAAGACAGCTCTTGTTTTTCATGTACCAACATAGATGTCATTTGATAGCTTGAAGTGGGCTGTGATGTTATATTTGATAAGAGGCTAGTTGAGAATGCAGTCTACTTTTTTTGAAGGAATGCAATCTTCTTCGATGGTGCACTTGGAGAAATGAACTATGCTGTTTGAAAATTTTGATGGTAATTTCAATACCAATATGACATTAGCTGTGAAATAGTTGGTGCTAAACATCAGCCGTATTGTCATTGGTAAGGGGCTTGTTGATATTGGACTCAACTCGTGTGCAATGGAAATGGGCATGAATCACTAGTGATGAGCTGTATGTTAGTGATTGCATTTAAGGTGGAACACTTGACATGGATTTCTTCATGATACACAATGAGTGGCTGGCCCTTTTTCAATACACAGAGTCAAAAGGCAGTCTTAGAAAGTGAAATAAGCTGCATGAACATTGACTTTTATTTATGAAGATGGGTTTGCACTAATTTATGAATTAAATGGCATACATAACCATCTGTGCTTGCTGTAATTGAACCCATCAAATTAATGATTAAATGGAATGAACGAAAATGGTGCTGCACAAGCCAATAAAGGTAGAACTGTAGAAGGTGAGCTTAGATAAGGACAAAAAAGGTCAGATAATACAATTAGAACTCAGAATAAAATTATGAACCTCATCTCATTTGTATATCTTAATTTATGCATTGTTTTTTAATGAATTTTACAATACAATGACCCTATTGAATGCGTTACATTTCTGCATATTATGTGCAAGAATTTTTTTGTCATGGGAAGTTTTCATAATTTTCTTAATGTTGGTAGAGTTTTGTTTATGATGATATTATTTCCCTAGGTATCAATGCATTACGTGAAGTCAACATTGATAAGGTGCATACATGGAAACCTTTTCTAAAAACAAGGCATAGGAGAAGCCTAGGGCTGCACCTTCCTTTTGATACCGAGCCAGGAATTCAAAGCAAATATGCCAGGAAAAGTGATCTTGATATGCTTAGCATGGGATATGAGGTCCTTACAGATGGTCTTACTCGTGTTTTACGAGTTTGTGAGTTTTCCAATAGTTACAAAGAGGAGAAAATTCTTGTACCGCTTGCTAATATTCAACTTAAAATTTCATGTTTGTCAATTAAGCTACTTGAGGAAAATGAACAGGTTTGTCAACTATTTGCTTTTATTTTTGTTGTTTTTATAACTGCCATTCTTTTCATAAATGCAATTTGTGTTACATATATTATTTAGCTGACATTTGCTTCCTAGTTCTAGTTCTGTAATAGATGTGATCACCATTGATGATAATCCATGCTGACCTCACTTTCTTGACATGCAAACCACCACCTATAATTTTTTGGAGGTACCACTTGATATTAGAAGTTCAACAGGCATGAAAGTGCATTTGTGATAATGACGTTCAGGAATCCATGCTGTGATCACCATTGATGATAATCCATGCTGACCTCACTTTCTTGACTTGCAAACCACCACCTATAATTTTTTGGGATAGTACCACATGATATTAGAAGTTCAACTGGCATGAAAGTGTATTTGTGATTATGACGTTCAGGAATCAGTCAGTCATGCTAAATTTTCCTTAACAACTTTTATCATAAATATATCCTTGACCAATATGTCCTGAAATTTTTAGTTGCATGTTGCAACAGAGTGCATCAGCTGGCAACTTTGGTAAATTTGATAACCAGAAAATCTTTAATGAAGAACATGAATCTTTTGGAGCTAATTTATATTTAACTCTGTCTGAATATTAGGCTTTTATCTATTTTGCATCTGTCATTAATTCTAGTTGGATTTTTTACATATATCAAGTACATCTATGATGATTGATGGCTTTTGGATTAAATTATGTCTTTGTAAATCTGATGCTCAGGATGGTAACTCGAGTGAGCTTAAGTCATATTCCACAGTATTAGTTGCAAGGCTCATGGATATATCGCTTGATTCAGTAGTTAGAGAGAAAAGCCAATATAATTGCGTCATGGTAAAGGTATAACTTCATGCAATCATCAACCTCTATTCCTGCCTAATTACAAGTTGTGCTTGTAGTTATGAGTTTGGTTTCTTAAATTGCAGTCAATAAATATGGATGAGAAGTGGCAGGGAGCACCATTTGCTTCTATGATTCGTAGGAGCCATATAAATGATTCCAGCATGAATGGAAACATGTTGTGTCTTGTACTCTACATAACTTCAAGCAAATCTGGTGTTCGACATGTTAAATACTCTTCTATTGTTTTGCAGGTAAATGAAAAATTTTAGCAAGAGGTTAATATATTATCATCATAATGCATGATAAGTTTATCTACCACAAAGATTTTGAATCTCATATTATTCAATTGTGATTGTAATTTCCGCTTGGCTCATATTTAATGTGTATATGCTGTCATCTTGCTTTATCATTTTTCTACAGCCAGTTGATTTAAACCTTGATGAGGAGACACTTATGCATCTTTTGAAGTTTTGGAGAGCCTCTGTTAGTGCATCTGAAACACCATGCAAGATGTTCTATTTTGAGCATTTTGAAATCCATCCGATTAAGGTATGCTGTTTTTTCTTTAGAACCAAAACCTTTTTTCTTGATTTTCTAAGGATCTCATCTGCATGTTAACAGTTTATTGTCTAAAAATATGATGATATAGATCAGGGCAACCTTCCTTCCTGGGAACCAGTATTCAAATTACAGCTCTGCCCAAGAGGCATTGAGATCATTCTTGCATAATGTAATAAAGGTGTTTCACATGTCCTTGTGTGCTTGTTATATTGCATCTTAGATTAGTATCTCTTTATTTGTGGACAAACGTTCATGCTCTTGTATTCCTTGTGTTGCAGGTCCCAAATATTAAAGATGCTTCAGTTGAATTGAATGGAATCCTTCTGACTCATGCTCTACTTACAACACGTGAACTGGGTATTAAATGTGCACAACATTATTCATGGTAGCTTACTTTTCTGATTTTCTACATTTAAGGATATTCGGTTCACATAGTTCATGTATATTTCTCAATTTTTGGATCCATATATTTGACGTAGGTTTCAGAGTTTTCATATCTATGTATCTCTCACTTACTCAGAGATTCTGATCTAATCAGGGTATTGTTCATCTAGGTATCTTATAAGGGCCGTGTATAAAGCAAAAGGAAGCACACTTCTTCCACCAGTATTTGCTTCAGTATTTGATGACTCTGCTTCATCCTCACTTGATATCTTCTTTGATCCATCTGATGGTTCAATCAATATTCCTGGGTTGACGTTGGGTACGTTTTCTCTATGTCAGTTTTTGTTTAGCAAAGAAATCTGTCATGTTTGCTTTTGGTAAGATGTTTATCTTTTATATTTAGTCTGTACATATTTCTTAACTCATATGTTTGTTGGATAGATGGTTTTTTTACTTGTTTGAACCATTCTTAGTAAAAAAAGAATTGGATGGCATTTTGATATTATTATTTAGATATCCAAGATATAGACTGTAACTTCTGATGCTTTTGAATCATGCTTCCAAACTATTGAACTAAGCCACATATGTCTTAATATCATTTTTAGTCATTTGTGATCAATTTTTTTGATACTTCACTATTTGTAGCCACAGATACTCCCTTAAGTTTTGCTCAAGAGTATGCCTACATTGTGTTGATTTGTAATCTATGTAGCTTGGTATCTCACAGCAACATGACCTTGAACACGAGGCATGTATACTTTTATGTACTACTAAGCAAGATTCTTGAAGCTGCTTTCTGTGTTGATGATCTATCGCATTTGAACAGCATTTGTATATTTTAGTGAAGGTGTGGGTATTGGTTGGCTCAGTTTTTTGTTGAAAATCTGTGTTTGAATGAAAGAAACAGGGTCATTTAATGTTTGGAGAAAACATAATTACATCATGAAATGCATTCTACTTGTTAACATGGTATCAAACATTAACAAATGCCAACAATATTTCACCAGTCAAGGTGTTAGGCAGGACAGAAGGCAGGCATAATGAGGATACTTGGCAATAAATAAACAACCATTAAGCCCACATTTCTATTTCCCATGGTTATTAAGGTGCTCACCTAGGCATCACTTAGGTACTCGGGCCTGGTGGGTGCCTTGGTGCTTGGCTCACCTAGGCATGCACTCAGGTACTGCTTGGTTACAGTTGGACATTAGGTTCCTGAATCGCTAGATCCTAGTAAAGATCCATGTATAGATCTTGTGGAAAGAGAGGCCATAGGAATTTTTGTCCTTAGATTCACTAACGAGGGATTACAAGGATATACATAAGGTTAGATATAAAGAAATATCCAATAGCCTGATTATACCACCCAACAATATATGAACTTAATAATAATAATATAATAGACTCTAACACTCCCTTTAAAGTTGAAATATATATAGTAATCATACCCAATTTAGAGTAAAGTATGCTAAAGACCCTAGCACCCAAGTCTTTAGTGAATATATTTGCTAACTACTCTGAAGATTAAGTGCAGGGTGTAAAGATAACTTCATGCATCACCATATCACGAATGTAGTGCACAATTAACTTTGATGTTTTGTTTTTTCATGGAAAGTAGGGTTATTTATAATGGATATGATTACCTAATTATTGTAGTGCATGCCCATAGGAGTCTCAACATCAAACCCAAGTTCCATCAAAAAGGACTTATCCACATTATCTCATAAAACATTTTGGCCATAGCCTTGTATTTTGCTTCAACACTAGATTTGGATATCACATTTTATTTATTTCTTCTTGTGTAGAGTTACCAAGTTCTCCTTAACATAAGAACAATAGTTTGAAGTAAACTTCTTGTCACCTGCCTTTTACACTACCAAGTTAAAAAAGGCTTTAATCTTAAGATAATTGTGTCTCCCATAAACTAGACCTTTCTTAAGGGTCCCTTTTATGTAGGTAAGAGCACTGAGATCTTTCCCAATGAATTGCCTTAGGCTCATGCATGAATTGGGCAAGCAAACCAATTACAAATGTAATGTCAAGTCAAGTAATTGTCAAATAAATGAAATTTTCAATCAATCTCCTATACTATCTTGTCTCTCCAAGTGCCTTGAAGCATCATCCAAAAATTTGTTTTTTACTCTATGAAAGTATTCTTAGGTTTGTAGCCTAAGAGTCCAGTCTCCTATAAATTCAAAGCATATTTCCTTTAGGATAGTCACACCCCTTGGAGTATGCATATTTGATACCAAGAAAATATTATGACCTACTCATATCTTTAGTGACAAAGTATGTCCTAACGCACTCTTTTGCCTTTGATATTCTTATAAAATTATTGTATGTTATCAATATATCATCTACATAAATTGCGAGAATAATGCATCCAATTATAGAATTCTTATAGAATATTGAATAATCAGCAATGTATCTCTTGAAACCTTCCTACTTAATCACTTTCATGAATTTTTCATACCATGCACGTTGACCTTGCTTTATGTTATAATACTTTTCTTTAGGTGACACTCTTTATCTTCTCCTTGAGCAATATACATTGTAGGTTGCTTCACCATCTGCTCTACAAGGTCACAATAAAGAAATGCATTCTTTATGTTCAATTCATGTAGCTCCTACATTTGGTTGATGACTATAGACAAAAATACTTAAATTAAATTCAACTTGGCAACCAACTGAAAGTTTGCATAATTTACTTCATAAGTCTGGCTGATGTCACAAACAACAAGCCTTTCCTTGTACTTACTCCTTGTACCATCTGGTTTATGCTTAATGGTTAACACTTGTGAGCAAGTGATTATGTTGACATCCATTATGGTTTTTTTACTACCTTGTAGGGATGTTCAAATTCGTCAGGACTTGTATCAGTTCCAAAGGCTTTTCTGGAACAAAGCGCTATATGGGGGATTTAGGAAAGACTGTATATTTTTTTATTCTCTTTAAATTTATTTGAATTTCCTCTTGAAAGTACAACTATCGTTCACAACATTTTCTTTACAGGTAAAAAGAGCAGGTTCAAATGTTCTTTTTGCTGCCATTACAGAGATCTCTGACAATGTTATCTTAGGAGCAGAGACTAATGGTTTCAGGGGAATGGTAGTATTCGCAATATCTTATATTTCAAAAAATGTTCATAATAGTTTATTCGTTTATTGCAGAAACAGTTGGTTATAGTACATTATTCCTTCAATCATATTTTAAACCAACCTCTCTCTCTTATGGATCTCTGGCTCTCACCAGGTCTCTGGTTTTCACCAAGGCATACTTAAACTGGCAATGGAGCCTGCAAAGATTAGTGCTGCTTTTATGGAGGGAGGTCCAGATAGAAGAATTAATCTTGATCGTAATCCTGGAATTGATGAGGTATTTTGTCTCCTATGGTGTTTTCTGTGCATTTTCAACTGCCTTTTTCTTTATTTGCCTTTTTCAATTGAAATCCTACAAATCCCTGTAACTTTTTGTACGTGTTATTTTGTATTTTTTTTTCATGTTTTGCATAATTGAAATTGTGCAGTTGTATATTGAAGGATATCTTCAAGGTCTATTGGATGTGAAGTACAAACAAGAGTATCTCCGTGTTAGAGTAAATGGCAATCAGGTAAATATACTAACAGTAGAATTTGATATGATCAACTTCTGGAGTTTGGAGGTCAGAAGTCTTGTCAACCTGCTACTAGACAGAAACCTGATTATATTCAGAATGTATGCACTTCAATCAAAAGTCATTTGTGTGTGAAGTGTGTTAGTGTTTGATACGTGTCAGTCTCATTAATTGTAAACGGGCTGTATTTTCTGGAGGTGTCTTTAAGGAACTTTCTTAAAGATTCCTTCATTCCCTGCCTTCCATAAATAGTACATTGGATAGAAGCAATTATATAGATACATTATTAGATAATTATAAATATATGTCGAAAATTTCATTTAAATCAATAAACATTTTTTTTCTTGACCTTAAGGTCTCGAAATTCACCAAATTTTGTTAAATTTCATCCAGTGATTTTGTATTAAAAAATCTTAATAAATATAAATCAGATTAAGTTGAATCTTTAGAACATACTAGATTATACCTTAGTTTAACTAATTATATAATTAGATTTAAGTTAAAAATAATAATCATAATAATGAATAAGGGGCACCTCTAGAGAAGTTCTCTTGAGGCATCTCTAGCTACATATTATCGAATTGCAAACTTCAAGTAGTAGTAGTGTGAAAATTTCGATTATATTCTCTTATACAGTATGCATGCCAGCTTCGTATTTCATTTACTTTAATTTTCTTTGTGGACCCTAGACCAAGGAATTCAATTTTGATTTTGTATTAGTTTTCAGTAAGTTGAAAAATGAGATGTGTTAGTAAAATTTTATTATGCTGAAGTCATGTTGATGGAGATTTAGTAAAAAAAATCACCTTTTTTTGAGTTCAAAAAGAGACCTTTTGTTAACGAAATTGACATATCAACATCTGTTTTAATGTCATTTCAGCATGTCTCAAAACTGACAAATCATAAATTAATCTATCAGAAACTGAAAAAATGCCTTAAGATCATGTAAATGGAAGAAGTTGAAGACTTGAAGAGCTGAACAACGTGGATAGCAGTTGCATCAATTCCAGTACAGCTTCCGTGAGCTTCTCCAGCAAGTTAGCAACCAACTTTGGCAAGGTAGAAGTAGTTGCAGGCTTGTAGGAAAAGAATAATAGGAAGAAAAGATGAGAGAAATGAGATGAAGAAAGGAATGAGATTGGGGAGTTTTGTTTCTAGACTTTTGCAGAAAAATGTGTCGTTGACATTTACCATGTATTGGCCAACATGAAGTTTTACAGTACAAGAAAGAAAACTTTATCCTACACAAAGCTGGTATGAAAATATCAATGATATTTCCAGCAAAAAATCTTACCACTGAAACATGGGCAGATATAGTGTCAACATTTGTCAAGTCATTGACATGTGTTGAAGTTGACACCATGCTATAAATGTAGTCCTGTCCCATTTAATCACAGAAATAAAATTTAATAATGGTTCCTAATTGAAATCCATCTTCACAGTCAACAAAAAAGATGAATGATTGTGAATTCTGATCCTATACTACCAAGGATACTTCACAGCCTATAATTCAATATCCTCTTGAAGTCTTGGATGAAAAGTCAATCATCACTTCTTTTTCAAGTTGATTTAGGATTGTAGCTTAAAAATTTATGTTGTATGTCAAATGCAGTTTGATGATTGAGTTTAATGATGCAGGTTCTCCTTAAAAACCTTCCACCAAGTAGTTCTCTCATTGATGAGATTGTTGAAGAAGTAAATAGCTTTCTTATAAGCAAGGGGCTTCTGAAAGGAGAAGCATCAACAGCTCGTTCTATACGCCAACTACGTAGTGAAAGTGTTAGTTCATCAATTATTGACAATAATAAATTTTTTGCTATGCATTTATCTTTCTCCCTTTAGCATGAGGTGAATGGTATACTAAGCATTCTATGCTACATTTGGTGTATTATATTAGTATTGTACTCTCAATGACAGGTTATCCATTATGTGATTGTTCAGCACAAATTAGCAAAATTTCCTTGACATGTTGATTTTTAATTTAGGAATATGACACAGGGTTTACATTGAAAATGTTCTTATTGCAACAGAAATGTTGTCAATGTTGTATCCACATGTCACGGGGGATTACATGATGACTTAAGAGAGTGGGAAACTAAAGGTTAGGCGATCATGTGGGAGGTTGGTTGGTCATGACACAGGGTTTACATCGAAAATGTTCTTATTGCAATAGAAATGTTATCAATGTTGTATCCACATGTCATGGGGGATTACATTATGACTTAAGAGAGTGGGAAACTAAAGGTTAGGCAATTATATGGGAGGTTGGTTGGTCATCAGAAGGAGTTGAGACATCTCCTATGCTTCACATTTAACCCTACTTGGTGTAAAGAAATCAACACCGACCCACATTGTTATAGGTGCCAATGCCATCCTCCTTAAGAACTCAAGAACTGGACCAGGAAGGAAGCCTTCATACAAACCATTTGGGAGGTAAGAATTCAAGCTTGCAATGCTTGAAACTTTATGAGGAAGCATTGAATGAAGCATGAATGTGGGTGCTTTCCAAAAGATGTGAAGGGTTGTCGTGTGGTGTTACAGTGTTCTGTACTTGTGGTTAAACATCAGAAAGTGATGGTGACCTTGGAAGTTGATCTTTGGTAGTCTGCAAAGGATGGAAGGTTATACAGGGGTGCCTTATTGTTGATCTTTGGTAGGATCCATGGCTAGCTCTTTACTAAATCATAAAGAGGAGCCTACATCCCATACAATTGTGTTATCATGGTTAGATAGGATTGAAAAAGACATGAAAACCCTTAACATTTTTATAAAAGACAAGTAGGTGGGGAGTATTGATTGGGATGCACTAGGGAGCTTCTAGCTTCATCTATATAGTGGAATGTGGAGTGTTTAGAATGCTATCACCTAAAGTTAAGGAAGAAGTCCACCAAATTGCTTCTGTTAAAGTTATTAGTTTTTCTATATTTGGTTGTTATTATGTATAATGAGGTTATTGGATATCCATTTGTCCAATACCCTATATATATCTCCTTGTAGCCCATCATTAGTCGTTCATTTCATTTTCATTCTCTCTCATTGCAGTTTCAAATATTGCCCTCTCAATAGAAGTCCAATTCACGAAATCACTAGGAGAATGAAGCTTGAAGGAAACCCACACTAGTGCAGTGGGTTGTGTTGGTGGGTCTGTCATTGGAACTATGGGTAGGGAGTGCAATGAGAGAAATTTTTAACACTTTCGCTAACTATCAGGGTTTTGCTTGGGGTAAGTATGAGACAAAAACTCACCAAGTGCTTGCAGAGGTAGAACCAATGTCAGACATGGTCACTGAAGTGGCCATTACAATACACTCTAGGCTCTATTACTGATGGTGGTCTCTCACTTCCATGACAGGAGACCACTCAATGAGGATGGAAAGGACTTTGTCTAAGAGGCCTATTTCTAGCCTTAGCAGAGTTTTATGGTCTTGGGTGGTTTAGTTTGATTCTCCAATCAATGAATAGTGAAGTAGATAGGGGTGGCAAGTTAGAGATTGAAGACAACATAGGGCTGGCAGTTTGGAGGTTGAAGACAACCCCTCATCTTCACCTCAAATTGGCGAATTGAGACATGGATGAATGCACCATTGACGTTTGCACTTGCTCACATGAGCTACCTTGTTGTGTTGACTGTCCACACGAATTGTTTGACATGGTAATTGATCTCTGGAAGTTTTTGTATGATGAAAACATCACCCTTTGGAAGGGCCACAACCACAACCTTGTGAAACTTCCATGGCCAATTGATCAGACACTAGAGTAGGCATGGCAATCAAGATGCTGACAACTCTGGAAAAGCTTGTCTCCTAGTCTAAAATTGTATCAGTACCAATAATGTGTACACAAATCTCTGAAGATAAATTGGGGTTTAGGCTTGGAAAGGTACATGGTGAGTAGATAGTTCATCTTTGTATTGTCTCGTCTTGACAATGTTTGTCATTAGTGTTGGTTGATCTCAAGCTCATTCAGAAGACTAGGAAGTGGATACAATGATCCTAAACAAACCATCCTCTTTGATGACAAGTTAAAGACTAATCATAGAAGTAGAACACCCCATGGAGATGTCATTCTAATTTATTATGTAACTTGCAATATGTTCTAGATTTTATTGGATGAGCAAGGCATCATAACACTGTTAGCAATATTGGGCTCCAAGTTGATGGATTAAGAAATAATGGCTTTATCATCAACTTATCAATCCTATGCATTGCATAATTGGCAATATGAAGCAGGCAATAAATCTCTATGAGAAACAAGAATTGATGGAAGTGAATTAATTTCATTGACAAGCATGAGGCTTCTATATATAGAAGTTACATACACAAAACAAGTAATGCAAGATTAAACCCACACACAACGTACATAATATCCTAATACAACATCCCTCTCATCCAACTTGTAATAAACTTAATAAAAATTCAACAAGCTTAAACATAGTTGAAAATAACCGATACAAAAAAAAACATAAAAACCAGTTGCTATCATAATAGCCACAACAAAAGGTAATAGTAGTTGCTGTAGTAGAAGTAATAGCAACAAGAATAATCTTAAGATAGAATTATATCTCTAATAGTAGTAGGTTAACTATCAGATGATACAATCTAAGACAACAAAATAGATAAACAAATGTTGTTTATTATCTTTGAGAAACAAAGATAAGTAAATAGATGTGTTCTACCCTCAAAATATTTTGTGATTTTTTCTCTCTTTTTTTTCCTTTTTTTTTAAATTCCATCAATTTTGACATTTTCTTATAAAAACTTTCTTTTTTCCTTTTCTCTTTCTTTTCTTTTTTTTCTTTTTTTTTTATTATTCTACATGTGCTTCACTATCCTCTGTCTCTCTTTCATCTCTACCTACTCACCACCTCTTACATCTTGATTCTTCTTACCCTATAGTTGTGCTTGGGCAGAGGTAGCAGCCACTGCTTTCCTGCATGCCACATCCTCAGCTTTTGTGGCTTTTATATGCTCATCGAATGCCCTCTTGACTTATCTACCCTCCCTGATCACCTTTTGTTGAATGTTCTTCAGCCCTTGATTTTCCGATTTTGTTGTTGGTTGCCAAATTCGTGGCCTAGAGTAATGTTAGGTATCCACATTCATGTTGTCGTCTACATGGTTTACTAGTTATTTTTCTTTCTACCTTAAATAGGTAACTATTGTTGATATAAATAAAATATTAATGAAAAACTTTGTGTGTTGCTTCATTATTCTTCGTTCTGAGAGTTTCCTCTCCTTCATTCTCAATTCCTAAATAGGCACCACCACCATCGTAGAGTGGTGGATTTGTTTTCCGTACCTTTTTTCCTTCATCTGGTATTAGAGTTAGGTTGTTCTTTTTTCAATCCAAGTTCTTGCAACAGAAAATCATGAAGTTGGAGGTGTCCTTCAATCATTTGGCATTACCTGTGTTTGACGACGATAATTATCAACAGTGGGCAATCAGGATGATGGCATACTTGGAGGCATTAGATCTCTGGGAGCCTGTCAAAGATGATTATGAGATTCCTTCCCTTCTGGATAATCCCTCCCTGGTGTAGCTCAAGACTCAAAAAGAGCGACAGACGTGGAAGTCAAAAGCTAAGGCTTGTTTATTCTCTGTCGTCTCTTCTAGTATCTTTACTCATATAATGATTTTGAAGTCAGCAAAGGAAGTTTGGGACTATTTAAGGAGGAATACGTCAACGACAAGAGGATCAAAGGCATGCAAGTCTTCAACCTAATATGCGAGTTTGAGTTGATGAAGATGAAGGATGCTGACAGTATCAAGGAGTATTCTGCAAAACTTTTGGCAATAGCCAATAAGGTCCGTCTCCTTGGAACACCCTTTCTTGATTCAAGAATTGTAGAAAAGATTCTTGTTACAGTTCTGGAAAGATATGAGGCCTCGGTAACCACACCTGAAAATACAAGGGATCTCTTAAAGATCACCTTGGCTGAGTTGCTTAATGCATTGCAAGCTCAAAAGCAACATTGCACTATGCGATAGCAGTCAAATGTGGAAGGGGCCCTATGTATCAAGACTTCTGGAGATAGGAAAGGGAAGAAGAAAGGATCAAAAAAGGAAGGAGGATTGATTTCACAAGAAGCAAGCACTAGTGAGCCAAAACAGAAGAACTATCCTCCATGTAAGCACTGCAATAAAACAGGTCATCCACCTTATAAATGCTGGAGACGTCCAGATGCTTAATGCTCCAAATGCAATCAAATGGGGCATGAAGCAATTGTTTGTAAAAATGTTCAGAAGCAAGATACTAATACTGAGCAAAACAACGGCAAAGACCAGGAGGAAGAGCACCTGTTTGCAGTTACAACGCAGGAGGGATTGCATAAGCTTCATGGTTGGATGATAGACAGTGGTTGTACCAGCCACATGTCACATGATAGAAATTTATTCTCTGCTCTCCATTCTATCCAATTACCAGTTTGGATAGGAGATGGGAGCTGGATGTTTGCTGAAGGTAAAGGTACCGTGACTTTCAAAACAGCAACCAAAAGCAACACTATTACAGATGTGTTATATGTCCCAAGCTTAAGTCAAAATCTTCTAAGTGTTGGACAACTTTTGGAGCATAAGTTTAAGATCTCCTTTCACGATAATTTTTGTTATATCCTTGATCCCACAGGCATTGAAGTTTTTGTTGTACCAATGAAAGGAAGGGTATTTGTGTTGGATCTTCATAAGACCCATGTAGCTACATGTTCAAGTCACAACAATGATACTCAGACTTGGCACAAATGACTTGATCATTGTAATTTGGAAATGATGATTCAAATGAATGATCGAGGATTAATTTCTGGACTTCCCAACTTTAACAGAGTTATACCTGACTGTAGTGCTTGTCACTTTGGAAAACAATGTCGGAAGAAGTTTCAGTCTTCTTCATGGCATTCAAGTAGCAAATTACAACTGATTCATTCAGATGTTGCAGGTCCAATGAGTGTACCTTCATTTAATGGCAACTGATATTACATCTCCTTCATTGATGATTACAGTCAGATGTGTTGGATTTATTTCATGGTGAATAAATCTGAAGTATCAAAAATATTTGAGAAGTTTAAAAGGTCAGTTGTGACTCAAAGTCATTGTAAGATCAAGACCATTTGAACTGATAATGGGACAGAGTACACCAGCAGCAGATTTCAGTTCATTTGTACTGAAAATGGAATGGAGCACTAACTTACAGCCCCTTACACACCTCAGCAGAATGGTGTAAGTGAGTGCAAGAATTGAACCATTCTGGATATGGCAAGATGTATGATGGTGGAAATGCAATTACCCAAAGATTCTACACCATTCTCGGTTTGGTTTGGTTATAAAACATCCTTACTTCACCTATGGGTATTTGGTTGCCTATGCTATGTGCAAGTTCCACAACCAAAAAGAGACAAACTTGATCCTTGTGCAACACCAGGAATTTTTGTTGGGTATAGCCCAACTGCCAAGGCATATAGAGTTTATCAACCTGAGTCGAAAAAGATTATAGTCTCCAGAGATGTGCACTTTGTTGAAAACAAGGCATGGAACTGGGTCACAACTACAAGTGACACAATTCCCTGTACTTCTACTCAAACTCCTCCTGAACAGCAATGCTTGGAGGATTATTCTGACGATGAGAGATGGGAAACCAGACCTTTGAAGAAGAACTTGATCCTTATATTGCAGAAGATGCAATAGACTCTATTGCAGTAAGAGGTACACGCTCTCCTCTGAAATTTATCAACGGTCTACTATGGCTCAAGCTGAACCAATCACTGTTCATCAAGCCTTACAACATCCCATGTGGAGGAAAGCAATGGAAGAAGAATTGGCTGCAATTTAGAATAATGGCACATGGCAATTAGTTACTCCTCCAGAAGGAAAGAAGATCATTGGGGTCAAGTGGATTTCAGGGTAAAGCTAAATCCTAATGGATCTATCCTCAAGTATAAAGCTCAACTGGTGGTAAAAGGCTATGCTCAAGAACATGGGGGTAGACTATCTAGATATATTTGCCCCTGTTGTTAGAATGGAAATCATAAAATTATTGCTTGCTGTTGGTGCTCAGATGGACTGGAAGGTGCATCATTTAGATGTAAAGTCAGCCTTCCTAAATGGTGAGTTGGTAGAAGAAGTGTACATGGAGCAGCCTTTGGGGTTTCAAGTCTCTGGAGAAGCTAAGAAAGCATACAGGCTGAAGAAGGTCCTTTATAGGCTGTGAAACAAGCTCCTAGAGCTTGGTATAGCAAGATTGATTCCATCCTCTTTCAGATGGGATTTGTTCGAAGTCTCTCAGAACCAACCTTGTATGTGAAAATGAAGTCTGGGGAATTATTGACTATTTCCCTTTACGTAGATAATTTATTGATTACTGGAAATGCACCACAACAAATTGCAGTCTTTAAGAAACAGATGATGCAGAATCTGGAAATGACTGACCTTGGAGTGATGACTTATTTCTTGGAATTTGAAGTGCAACAAAATGATCAAAACTTTACAGTCTCTCAAAAAAGCTATGTTACTGATCTCCTAGAACGATTTGGAATGATAGATTGTAAACCTGCCAGCAGTCCATTAAACTACAAGGAAAAACTGTGCAGCAAATCCTCAGCAAAGCTGGTAGATGAAAAACTTTATAGGAGTTTGATTAGGTCACTGTTGTATCTCACAACAACAAGACCTGACATCTTATTTGCCACCAGCTACTTATCCAGGTTCATGCATTGTGCAAATTGCACTCATCTACAAGCTGCAAAGAGAGTAGTGCAGTGTATTAAAGGGACTGCCAACTTTGGCTTAAAATTCAGCAAATCTCAATCTGTAAATTTAATGGGTTTTTCTAATAGTGATTGGGGTGGATCTGCCGATGACTTTCAGAGCACCTCAGGCTATTGTTTCAAGTTTGGGACTAACACATTTTTGTGGTGCTCAAAGAAACAAGAACTGGTTGCACAATCCACTGCAGAAGCTGAAATTATCTCAACCAATGCTGCAGTAAATCAGGTAGTTTGGTTGAGAAAAATTTTGACTGACTTGCATTTAACTCGAAATTATCCTACAGTGATACATGTAGATAATCAAGCTGTGATAGCTATTTCCCATAATCCTGTATTTCATGGGAGAACTAAGCATTTTAACATTAAGTTATATGCTTTGAGAGAAATGCAAAATAATGAAGTAAGTTTCATCTATTGCAGATTGAAAAAGTAGCTGACAGACTTGTTCACTAAACCTCTACCAGCTGATCGTCTTGTATACTTAAGGGGTTAGTCGGTGTCTGTCAGGTCTGAAGACAGGAGTGTTGAATGTTCTTTAGCCCTTGATTTTCTGGTTTTGTTGTTGGTTGCCAAATTTGTGGCCCAGGGTAATTTTAGGAATCCACGTTTATGTTGTCCTCTAGATGGTTTAGTGGTTAGTTTTCTTTCTGCCTTAAATAGGTAACTGTTGTTGATATAAATAAAATGTTAATGAAAAACTTTGTGTGCTGCTTCATCATTCTTCATTCTGAGAGTTTCCTCTCCTTCATTCTCGATTCCTAAATAGGCACAACCATCATAGAGTGGTGGATTTTTTTTCCCTACCTTTTTTCCTTCACCTTTGTCTTTGACTGTGCAACCATCATCAGCACCAACCTAATATTGGCAACGTCATGGCACAAGACCATTGAGAGTTTGCTTAACACTCACTTAGCAATGTAATGCTCATCTTCAACCCTATAGGGATCCTCGGCCTGCCCTTCAATATTAACAACCCCATGCAGCTAGAGAGGGGCTATGATTGGTTGGGAGGTCTCATGGTCAACCATGCTTGGGTGGGTGAGGGCTTCTTTGGTGGTGGTGGCAGCATTGCTGTTTTTTAAAGGAAATATTTATTTATTTTTTTATTTTTTATCTTCTAAAAGTATCCATAGAGGTGATAATATGTGAGTCTCAATGGACACTTAAATGGCCTGGTATACACTAGAAGTATCCAAGGAGGTGAAAGCTTGTAGGAGGCCTTGCTAAACTCTAATATATAAGGTGCATTTACACCTACTATCAAGCACTGACTCCTATAAGAACTCTGGAGTTAACTGTGTTTGGGCGGGAGCAGAATCAGGATGGGTGACCACTTGGGAAGTTCTCGTGCAATGCCTATGAGTAGTTGTGTTAGCTTTGCTCAATCATTGGCAAGCTGTAGCTGTGTCCACCACTTACCAAAGTGGGCCTAGCAAGGCCCCCTATAAGCTTTCGTCTTCTTGGATACTCCTGAGCTGTTTGAGTATCCATTGAGACTCACATGTTATCACCTCCATGGATACTTCTAGTGTATACCAAGTTGTTTGAGTGTCCATGAAGGTTCACCTTCTATCACCTCTAAAGATACTCATGGTGTTCACCAGACTGTTTGAGTGTCTAAGGAGGACCTTTGAAAAAAAAAAAAAAAAAAAAACTTCATCATTCTAGTTTAAAAAAAAAACTCTAATATAATAGATTTGTCCAAATATCACATACTTTGTCTCGTAGAGATTCTTAACTAGTTGGGAGTACCTTAAGTGGTCTCATCCACTAACTCGATTGAGATTACTAACTAAGGCAAAACTCACAATGTTGACACGTGAATTGGGTAAGTGGTGTACACACTTATAGTTTGCCAACGTTTGAGCAGAATCAGCACTACTGCTCATACGCACTGCATGAGAACTTCCTAGGCAGTCACCCATCCTGATTTTGCTCTCGCCCAAACACAGCATTGTTGTCACTAGTAATAGTAGAGTCACTAGAGCGTCCATAGGATGAACAATGCAATTGACTGCCTAGGATTTTAGGGTAAAGAGGAGGGTGGCTAATAGATAAAGTTACTCTTCTCTCTACTTAGATCTCTTATTCTCTTGGATTCTCAAACCTATATATCAATATCATGTGAAAAATAAAAAATGATGGAAGTAGATTGATTTCATTAACAAACATAGAACTTCTATATATAGAGGTTATATAAAAAGAACAAATACAAAAACAAGCAACGTGAAACTAAACCATGTAAAACATACAACACACAACATCCTAATACTCCAATTATCTCAAAATTCTGTACCATAACATATAATTTATCCTATTCAATTTTTTCAATGTGCTACTAAGATTTTTGATCAATTGACTCTCAAGAATTCATTTCACACTTCTGAAAGCTAAGAAACAATCTGTTATGAATGAAAACTGTGATCTATGTGGTGATTTGAATGTACAAATATGACGCTACTGTTTGAGCACCCACAATGGCGATCCATAGGCACAAAAAAAATGTGTAGACAACACATGTCCATACATAAACAGGAACTGAAAAGATGGTAGCCTTGACCATGTTGGTGATTATCAAACATGGCTATCTGTGCCACTGATCACCCAGAAAGAGTATGCTGTGGTCTCTTTCTAAGGCAAGGAAGAGGGACTGGCAGATTCTAGCAAATGAAGGGGATGGCAGATGAGGGGGAAAAGGTGGAAAGTAGCCTATCACGGTTGCTGGCAAAAGAGGAGTGAACCCTGACTGATGATGGGGGTGATTGCAGTTGGTGGATGGCGGCTAGGGCTTGTGCCCTAAGTTTTCACCTGAGGCTTTAATACCATGTAGAGAATGAGAGAATTGTTAGGAATTATCATTAATGACCAGCAAGACTATGCATTTATATTGGATTTAGTGGTTATCCCATCTAAATGGGTATCCAATAACCCAATAAATCCAGTGACTAATATAACTCTAGATAACTTACTAATAACATAAAATTTAAGAATCCTATTTGTTCCTTTCCATAGGTCTCATATCACTAAAAATTCAGACATTGAGAAAATAATGTACTTCAAATCAAGTCCTATATCAGCAACTCCATTTGTGCTACCTAGCAAAAAAACTCCATTTTTGTCTGTTAAATTTCAGGGCATTGCATCATGACCTTTTGAACTTGGCCATACTAGACAGGAAGCCTAGGTGCTTTGCAATCTAGATTTTTCTCAAACTTATCAAGAACCTTGGTCTAATATTCTGCTCGCTTTCAATTTACCTCATTCTCCAGTGGAACTTTTATGATGAAAACAGGTAGCCTACACACTAGCCCAAACATCTCCAAATTACGTGCACTGTGTACATGATGTCCACTTTTGCAGGAAATCATTATTTCATGTGCATAGTGTGCATACCTCATATCTTATCATTCATTCATTGGCACTAATTCTGTAGATTTTCGTTGATATCAGAGCTAAACCCTTTTATATTTACAACGGATTGGGAAGCATGTTCTGTTAGTTTTGTAATTCTTTCTTGTATTTTCCCTCTTTGCTAATTTTTAATCTGTATCTTCCAACTCATCCGTGCTTCTTGAGTTTTGACATAGATCAACATATTCATGCCATTGAGAAATAAAATGATCTGCAGGAATGGAAGCTTGGACCAACTGTGCTGACATTATGTGAGCATCTTTTTGTAAGTTTTGCAATTCGCATGCTGCGGAAACATACGTCTAAATTCATAGTTGGCATCAGATTGAGAACAAGAAAGAATAGAGGGGAAAATCCTCCATCATCAAGCAATAACCAAGCAGGGAAGCCAAGTAGGATATGGGTTGTTTGTAAATTTGCTTTAACAGGTGTGGTTGCATATGTTGATGGACGGTTATGCCGTCATATCCCCAATTCAACTGCGAGAAGAATCGTGAGTGGATTCTTGCTGAGCTTTCTTGACAAAGAGAACACAGAGTAATCCTGTCAGCCTTGTAATTTTGTGCATAAATATCTTGTGGAAAAATTCCTAGAGAGGAAACAGAATAGAAAATTTTTGTGGTACAATAATTATATTGCACATTCCTATACAGAATGAGCCACGATAAGGTGCAAATATGATGTTAATATTCATTTTGTATCTTTGAAAATGGAAAGCTGTTTAGGCAAACTAAAAAGCTACAATGTGAAATTTGTGGACATTGATTGTCGACTGATGAAACCTGTTTATTGTATGAGAGTTGACACCACTTGTAGATCATGTAATTATAAAGCAGCCGTTGCGCTTCTGTAAACGGTACATAGAACTACCCTTTAAATGCATTACAAATTGCAAGAGTTGCATTAAAAAAAAAATTTGGAAAGTTGTAACCACATTGATCTGTGATATGGCGAGATCTTATACCATGCATGACGTAGTTCTTGCTACCAGAAGTTTTTTCTTTATGCGGATGTTTTTCTTTCTCCATTGGCCAACGTATAGATCAATTTTAACAATATTATCGAGAATGAGTATATTTCTCTAGAAGCACCCGTAGAGAATTTTACCGTATTTTTCTATATAAATATATGTGTAGAAGTGATCTTATGGATTCAATTATTACATAATTACAATTACATGACGAAATTTTTATTTCAATATCAAGCATAGATCTAAGGGTTTAAAAATTTCCCAATTTTCTTTAAATTTCAGCCATTGATTTTGTTATCAAAATAACATAAGAATATAATTTAGAATAAATTCAATTTTAAACATATAATCGATTATCTTAAATATATAATTAAATTTAAATTTAAATTTTAAAAATAATAAAATAAGGGACAATTTGAAGTAAGTTCCTTGAGGTGCCAACACCATTTCGTTCCAACGCCTGTCTTGATCACGTCGGCTGGTACCCTATCGACGTCACCATGTCCTCCTTCACCTTCCTCATCTAGCCAAGAACCAGAGAATTTCGAGGAAGATTGCTGGCATGGAGAGGATGTTTTGGCACGCCGATTCTCGAGACAAGCTCATCTTCCCTAGGACGTCGGAGGCCTCGTAGAAGTTCTTGTAGAGCTGGACGATGTGAGGAGAGAAGTGGGAAATTTCAAGAAATTAATTATCATGGTTCGGTTCCTTAAAACAATGATATTCCTAATTTACACATATGTGCCCACAGATTTCTATACGACCACATTTGCGTGTCATCGTGTACCGTCAAAGTTGCTTGCAGCCATCCAACCCGTTGATATCGACTTCTTCGATCCATCTTGGCACCAGCAACCATGGCTTCCATGCAAAGGCTCGATCTTGGGCTCGTCAACTTACAGAGAGGTCTCTCTGGTTTTTCAGCCTTCCCAAACCATCATGGCAACTGACGTTCTTCCAATGAGGGTGTTTTTTCCACCATGGCAATTATGATCACAAAAAGCATAAATACAACATAATTGCATTCATTTCACACTCATCTCCTCCTTTACAAGGAAAATTCTTTACACATGATAAAATGAGATAAGCAAGCTTGCCTCCGTAGAAGTGTGTCTACCAATAGCATATTCTTTAAAAGGAAAAGAATAAATAAATATAACAAACCTAAATAAGTTTTTGAAGGACAAGAAAAGTTTATCTATAAGGAGGCAAGCTGCCTTTTCATTTCTTCCACCGGATAGATATACTCTTGGGGATAAACCTTTAGGATTACCTGGACAGAACTCTCATATTTATCCAGAAAGTCCTTCTGCAAGGAAAAATTGTCAGGAGAGTAATATGAATAATTATAATAATTTTATTGCTAAGTGCACAAAAAAATTAGTCTCATTCCGATCAAGATATTTTCCATGCATCTACTGAGGAATAAAATGAAAAATGTTTTCTTGTAGCCTTGGAATGAAGATGGAAAATTTGTAATAATAAAAAATTTCAGGTGTAATTTGTTTCAAAAAAATTTTCAGGTATAATGATAATGCGTGTTTCAATTCATGTGAGAAAAAAAAGTCGTTCTCAATTTCTGAATCCAAAATTATTAAATGAAATTCTTAATTAATTGTATGGCATAGGAACAAGCACACCTTTTGAACGGTTTAAAGCATACCCTTCACTATGTGATAACGGACACCATAACTAATTGATATTTTGGAATAAAGACAAATTTGGAAAAATAAACATCCCTTCAATTACCTTGCATTTATCCCATAAAGAAGGTAGCAACTCCTCTGAAGTTAAATTTTTCTGCAACCTTTTATACATTGAACAAATTTGTTTGTCAACCTGGAAGGAGAATATCCCGTATCAGTAAATTGTAAACTGAAAGAAATACCATCTTTTTGTGACTCACCCCAGATCCAGGTAAACTTGATCTCAGTATCTTCCGGAGTTCTACTTTTGACAATCCAATCTGGAACGGTATCTGATATTTACAACAGAAGATATCAGAAAGGAAGTGTACGAACCTAACCTGGAGCCAGTTCCTATAACCATATTCTCCTAGTTGACATGTAAAGAACTATCGTATATTATTTTCATGATTCAAAGGTACATATGCTTAGCAATAAGAATAGCAGTTTTTTCTGAAAAATAAATGAAGCACATGATGCATTTTGAATTTTTCCATGGACAAAGTAGCACCATGTTTTGCATTGTGTTGAGCTTAAAGAATATTAAAGCCTCAACACTTCACTTAAAACCAAATAAGAAAATGTATATTTTTTTTGTATGGTGAGAAGGTATAAAATGTAAAATATTAGCAACAAATCTATTGTATGTATCTTAGTTATTGTTGCTTTCTATTCTTTATTAGTCTCATGTTGTGATTAATATCAAGTTCACCTAAATTAATGGAGAGGTTCACACATATGACAAGAATAGCATGTTGATAATGATTCACTCATTGTGTATGGTTCAGATTAAAATGTAATTCCTCACATAACAAGGTAGTGGAAATAATTGAAACTTATAAGATGAAAGTTGATCTTAATGGTTTAACTGAGATTTGGTGATTTTCCAAAAACGGAGCATTGGAAAACTAATAGTCTAATAAACCCAATCCAATGATAACAAAATTTTCATTCTGTCATGCCTATTAATGACATTGTAGTCAAAAGTCTTGGCCATGTTTCCAAATTAATGTGTATATTCTTTTGCATATGTTAGAGTTGTAAGTAGTTCATGAGTATTCAGATCCCTGTATATGTTGGATCCACATACCATTATATATATTATCATTTTGTACTAATGAAAACCATAGCTTTTCAATTACCCGAATTAACATGCCATCAAATGTCAGGAACCTCTGACCATTTACTGGCAATCCCTGACTGTTTCCCTCCTTCTTCCACTTCTTCCCTTCTCGTGCAGAGGCTCTTCTCGCCTTCGTGTGCATGTTCTGATCTTCGTCACTCATCCACAACTCAGGTTTTTGGGTGGACACCTACATACAATCCTCCTTGTCTTCTCTGTCTGGCTCAATTGCACTCACGACATGGACGTCCCCAAGGATTTGTGGACAGCCAAACTCATTCCAACAAGTATCAAGCTTAGCGACACCAACTATTTTCACCAGGAAAGCACCTTTGACACCTTGTTGGCAACACATATGCAGGAGCACCACATCACCATTGACCCACCGAAGACAAAGGAGTATGCTGACTGGTATGTGACAGTTTATGCAATGATTTCCTAGATTCTCAACAATTTTAACAATACAATTGCTCACAGCATCTCATGTCTTCATTTGGCAAAGTGTGTGTGGGAGACTCTTTGGGCAAGACCTATGGCAACCAGCAAAACAACTCCTATGTCTATTGAGATTTAAGAGCACTTGTTTACCCATGGATAGGGCAACAACTCTGTTCACAAATATTACAACCATCATTGGGCTCTTCTCAACAAGCTAGAGGTGTATCAACCCTTTATGGTAGATGTTGTGATGAAGTGGCATCGCAAGGAGCTCACTGCTGCTATCTTTCTTGCCAGCCTACCCCTTGACCTAATGTCACAGATCCCTAGGGCAGATACAGTTCTGCCTCTCCAAACCACTTTTAGTCACGTCCCACACATCCCCATTGCTGCTCTTGCATCTATTGAGGTGTTTGCACTCACTACTACTGCCAAGGGCAGAGATGTTTGTAGTTCCTCTTCTCAACAACGTAAAGGTAGATCGAGCAAAAAACCTAGGAACCCTTGCATTCATTATGGTAAAAAAAACCACCCATCTGAGCATTGTTGGGCAAAGTTTAGTTGGCCACCATCCATCTCACCAACTGTGAATACTACAAATGGTGAGCTGTTATCCAAGATTGCTAGCACAATGCTTGCTCGCACTATCACCATCTTGCAAATGAATATGATAAGTTTTTGCAACTCTAGGCTTAGCAACAAGATCCTACTATAGCTACTCATGTTATGTCATCTAGTATAACTGCTTTACACATCTCTTCTAATGACTCTTGGATTATAGATTTTGGTGTCTAATCACATTTTTGGCAACTTGTCCCTTTTTAATCATCTCATAGAATTTTTCAATATCTCAATCTTGTTGCTCTTGTTAACGACTATACTTGTTCAATTGCAAGTGAAAGCACTACCTCTATTATTTCTAATTTGACTCTTGATAAAGTTCTTTATATTCCTTAATTTCTTGTTAATTTATCATCTATTAATACCATTAATAAATAACTTTATTATTCTATTACCTTCTACCCTTTTCATTGTACCTTTTAGGATTTGTAAATGGAAAAGAGGATTGGTTTGAGCCATGAACACAAATGAGATATATACATGCTTGTCAAAGATAATATTCCTTGAAGACATACATCTGTGGTAACTTCTAATAACTCCTCTTTGTTGTGGCATCATTGTCTTAGGCATCCATCCTTTGTAAGTTTCAAGATGCCCTTCATTGGGTTTCTATTAGTTCTGTCAGTTATCAATTGCATATTAGGTAAGCAATTTTGTGCTACCTTTAAGAGTTGTGAATTATCTTTGGTTAAAAAGTTATTTGAGTTGATGCATTCTGATATTTGAGGATCCTCTCAAGTTACGTCTATTTTAAGCTATCATTCATTGATGATTTCTCACAAATATTTGGTTGTACTTGTTAAAAGATGGTCAACATTTTATCAATGTAATTCATACCTTTTTCAATGAAATTCAGATTCCATTTGGCATCACTTTAAAGTCTTTTGCACTAATAATGCCTTGGAATTTCTTAATTCTAATGTTACCTTATTTTGTAAACATAGAATTTTACATCAAACCACTTATACACACACCTCTCAATAGAATGGTCTTGCAGAATGCAAACATTAGCATTTATTTAATGTTGTTCCTACTATGGAATCCTTATTATTGAAATGTGTCTACCTAAGTACTTGTAATCTGATGTTATTTCTATTCTCTTATCTCCTTAATAGTTTAGGAAGAGTTATTCCCATTCAACAACTTTCATTTGATCTCTACTCCTTAAAGTATTTGAGTAAAGCCTTTGTAAAAAATATTTTCCTTGGCTTCGATAAACTATTACCTAAGTCTACCAAAGGTGTGTTTGTTAAATGCTCTTGTATTCAAAAAAGGTATTAGTATTAACATCCCTTTACTCATTGTTACTTTGTTTGAACAAATGATGTCTTCCTAAAAGATACCCCTTATTTTTCCTCTCATCTAGGTGTTGTCTTTTGATGCCTTACCTCAACTCTCCTTTGTGGATCTTTCCATTGTCCCTCCAAGTCCTTCCACATCACCAATTGCTACATCTCTATAGGCACACCCTTGCAAGTTTGTCATAGATGTCGACGTTGCATACTACCTACAATGCTAGATGGACCACCATCCTCCACTATGGTAGATTCCTCCACAACCTCTATTGATTTATCCATTGTCCTTCAAAAAGGTACTCACACTGCTACTTTATATCTCGTTTTCCATTTGTTTCCTATAATTCTCTTTCACCCTCTTATTGCAAATTTACTTTAACTATCTCATTTAAATCTATTGCTAAAACTCATAAAGAGGCACTTACACTTCCTCCTTAAAAGGAAGCTATGGATGTTAAAATGCAACTATAACTTATCAAAGGAACATGGCTACTTGTTCCTCACCCAAGTGATGTTCCAGTTAAGAGCCAACGGGTGTTTCAAATTAAGCTCAAAGTTGACAACTCCATTAACTATTACAAAGTCTGCTTGGTTGCTTAAAGTTTTACATAAACTTACAGTATTAATTATGTTGAAACCTCTTTAATTGCTTGTCTCAACTCTATACGAGTGCTTCTCTCTTTGGCTATTAACAAAAGTTAGCCTCTCCCAATTAGATGATGGTGATCTAAAAGAGGAAATCTTCCTGGAACAACCTTTAAGTTACATTGTTCAGGAGGAGAATCAAGTTTATTTATTGCAGAACGTCATTTATGGACTTAAATAAAATCCATATGTGTGATTTGCAAAACTTAGTTCTATTATGCTCTTTCAAAGGTTTAAAAGATGTGTTGTTGACCAAAAGTTTTGTGGGACATATGTTCTTGGTAATTTATGTAGATGGCATTCCCTTGAGAAGTGATGATGCTAAGGGAATTCATGCCACCAAAAAGTTTCTTGCACAACATTTCATTGTTAAGGACACAAGAAAACCTAACTACTTCTTGGACATTAAATTTGCCTACTTAAGGAGTAAGATGATTCTCTCACAAAGAAAGTATGCCCTTAAATTGTTAAAGGAGACAAACCTTTTGAGATGTAAGCCAAAACAAATTTTAGTTGAGCCCAATCTTCTCTTTTAGGATGCTACTTTAGAGTCATTTGAAGATATAGGAAGGTATCATAAGTTAATTGGGAAATTGATTTATCTCACAATTACCCATTTTGATATTTCCCATAAATTTAGACTCCCAAGCCAATTCATGCTATTAGCTTATGTCAAAAATAATCCTAGAAAGAGGTTGACCTACACCAAGCATGAACAATTGAATGTGATGGCCTTTTGTAATGCTACTAGCTATACTGGGGATAGAAGTTCAATTTCAGGTTAGTGTACCAATGTTGGCGTAGCCTTGTCACTTGGAGAAACAAAAAATAAAACATTATCTCCAAATCAAGTGTAGAAGCAGAATACAAGTCTATGTCACAATGGTCAGTGAGTTGATGTAGCTAAAATCCTTCCCGATAGAACTTAGTGTTAGAGTTCACCTTCCTATGATTATGTGTTGTAATAATCAAGCAACCATCCATGTTGCTAGCAAGCCCACGTTTTATGAGCATATAAAGCATATTGAAGTAGATTGTCCCTACATTCGTAAGCTCATGGAGAATGGTGTCATTAGCACTCTTTACACTAGATCTTCTTAGCAACTTGTAAATATTTTTACCAAAAGCTTTGATGTTAGTGCCTTCAAAGATATTTGTAACAACCTGAGTTTATTTGATTTATACACTTCAACTTGATGGGGGGTGTTAGAGTTGTAATTAGTTGTAAATGGGTATTCAAATACCTATATATGTTGGATCCACATATTATTGTATATATTATCATTTTATGCTAATGAAAACCCTAACCTTCCAAGTACCCTAATTGACAGTATACAACAATAATATAAGCTATAATCCAACGTGAGGTTGGCCATGTAAATTCTTTTCTTTTATGTATTTCAACATATATATTTTTGCATATACACAAACTATTTTTTTACATTTGAAAACATCAAATATCCAACTCAAAACATTACTGAAAAAAGCAAATATAAAAGGGAAAACCTATATACAAGGTTCTCACATATGTAGATCCAAAGAAGGTTCCATTGGCACGTACTATTATGCATATAAATGAAGAGGTCATTTCTTGGGATTTGAGCATATAACCTCTAAGTTACAATAGAGCAATCTCATAATTGCATTAAGGTTCATCTTTTCAAAAAAGTAAATATGCAATCATAAAATATCATGTGCAAAAATTACAGGTCTGAAAGAATGAGCAATTAAATAAAAGCATTTGATGGTGGTTAAAAAGCATAACTAGTAAAGGTTGATGATGAAATCATGAAATGTTCTCTGCAAAAGCTACTAGAAGAAAATAATCTAGTGATATAATATTAGGAATTCAGCACTATATACTCATTGGCAAACATCTAAAAAATGTGGAAGAAATTAGTAACGTATAAAACTAGTAAATCACCTCCTCTGGTGTAATCGTGAACATCAAATTCTCAATTTTCTGAACAAACTGAAATAACTTGTCAAATTGCTGCAAAGAAATGATAAAAAATGATCATCCCTACAATATGAACTTTTGATACAATGTACTAACTTTTACATTTGGGGCATAACAAAGAAAAAGAACAGATGCGCCTACACTATAAATTATTGCAGAAATATGGCGTGAACAAGCCTGTTCATATGCTTCACTTGCTTGATGATAGAACTTTGCAAGCGTAGGCACAACATTGGCTAGATCATAAAGACTGCACAAAGTAGGAAATTCTATCAGCTTACCATAAATAGCTCTTTCAGAAAGCAATTTAGGCCCAAAAGCAAAAAAAATAGCAAAAATGAAAAATGCATATAGATATCTACATAAAAGATATTGAATAACTTGTTACCTGTTCTGGAATGCTGCATAGTTCTCTAAAAGTACAATATCTGGAGATCTTTGGTCGCTTTGGGCAATTCTCTCTAGACTTGAAAACATTACACAAACCTGCCAAGGAGATCACAACATTCAGTTTTCAGATTCAATAAGCGAAGTTCTCACCAATGTGGGGTTTGATAAGTCAAATTGTATGTAGACTTAAAGATTCACAAACCTAATAAATTACAAAATATCAACAGTACCATAGTATTATCCATTCCACAAATAGTTCAGAACATGATGGTGATCTTGTTGAATTAATTAACTTCCATTTCTATTCACATCCTGTCTTTTCTTCAATTGATTGGGTTAAAATATTCAATAAATAGTATCTTGATCAAAATCTTAGCTGGTTAGGTTAAGGCATTCAACAACTTTCTGAGGCATCATTTATAGGCAACGGTCAACAGAAGTGGGATTATTCTACAAGCTCATTTATGATAAGAGTAAGGATAATAAAAGTGGCACCCATAGAACGAAGTTGAAGATGTCACTCACTATTTTTGTGTAAGCCTGATCAACCAAATCCCTGGAGTGTCCCTGGATATATTGCTCCATGCGTGTTGCAAGAGCTGCAAATCTGCAGGTAACAAAACACTCAACATATTTGACAGCGAAATACAGAAAAGGTCCAAAATAGGACTACATAGGAATTTAAAAAATCAATACAAGACATCAAATATAATGCTGAAGATACCATGAACTTGTTTAAGAAAACACTTACAAATTCAATATATAACAATATATTCTAAGCAGCTAATATAATTATGCATGATTTAGTTTTTTTAGGGCTTACTAAGATGGTTGAAGTTCAGAGAAAAAAAAATTATGCTACTCAATGAAAGAAGAAAACTTTATTAATATCATCAAAGAAGCATAAGGAAACCATCCGCAAATTATGTCATACTTGCCCATGTCTGCCTGTTTATTTGCAACAGTGCTTAGTGGAGCTTTATGAGACAATCCATTGGTTGTCAGGACTGTCAGAAAATCATTCTTCATGTTATGTTGGCAATGACCCATCCATTGCATATGGTTGAGGGATGCAAAAAATTTGGTGAACCTTTCTGAATGTTTTAACTTAAGGGAGTGTTAGAGTAAATAATAAATTAAGATTATTGTTGTGAGTTTAGACTTACATTGCTTAAATTGTATTTGCCTTTTCTATGTAGTCTCTATATGTAAAAACTTTATGTTTGCTAACGAAATTAATCCACCTCCACCAATTTCTTATGTATTTACTTCTTCCCATTCATTTCTATCCAATCTACAAGAAAGCTTTAAAACACTTTTATAAAAATGTCATAAAGAAAATATATGCAATGAAGATATTAATAAAACGAGCTTCAGGCATTAAAATTTTTACATGCTGGATGTCTTACCTTGGAATGACATCCATTTGCCTCACATTGCGTTCACTCCTCTCAATTTGATGACAAGCCTCATCGACAAACTGGAAAAGCAATGTGCAGTTTTAATTTTTCAAGAAAAACCTCTTCATGTAGAAAACTTCAAGAGACGTGAGCATGCACAACAATGCATTACCTATGCAAGCATACAATGCTTCTTAATAATATCATACAACAAGAATAACAGCCAATTCCTTAACCTCATTATGTAGGGTGACAGGTTACAACATGAATCATTTCCTCTATCTATTCTAATCTATCATTATATTTCGGTTATGTAATTTTAAACTTTTTCCCCTGCATCTAACAGAGTAATTTTTGTCCTTTAAATATTTTATATTTCACTGAAATTTATTAATTTCCATTTCCTTTCAAATATATCAATAGGTCTTCTATTGACATGAATAAACCATCTAAGATGGTTTTCTCTCATTTTCGTTAAGTGATGCAGGTTCTATTTTATTTTGAATGAAATCATTTCTTGCCACTTAAAGTATCGTATTACTCATCAATCTAAACATTTGCATCTCTGTTATGCTACTTTTTGCATATGTTCATATTTAATACCCAACACTTTGTGTGAGAAAGTATAGTTAGGCGAATTAAGGTAACAGATGTTCTATATAATTTTTTTAGTTGTAATTACATAACTATGAATGCATTTCTCTGCTTAATCTAACCTACTTTAATTCTATGAATAGCACTTTCTATATTTCTCCATTATTAATCATTTGCAGATTATAAACATCTAAAATTCTCACTTTTAAGGATCACCATCCATGTATAAGTCAAAACCCTATTTCGTTTGAATCCCTTGGAATCTAAGGTACATCTTCATAATTCTAGTTTAGAAATAATTTGTACATCTTTCAACAAGGTTCTAAGTTAAAAGGAGGTATAGAGGCAGGTGCTAGTAAGTTTTTGATGTCTCAATCTTCATCAAAGGCCAACATGGCTCCCAGGAGCACAAGTGCCCCCTTCTTCGAATCTGAATTGAGGGTTGGTTGAAAGAGGGAGGAAAGTGGAGAGAGGGTAGAAGTGGTGGAAACAAAAACAGTGGCTGCACTGCAATGGTTTAGGGCATAGAGTGCTTGTCAAGATCCTATGTTCTGCCAAATTTGTAGGGGGTTGGGCATCAACGTAATCAGTGTTTGAGGCTCATTAGCGGTGAAGCAGCTGCTGTGCCATCAAAACCACCTCCTTGTCCCAATTCCCACCATCATAATCAACTAGGCACTTGAGGAAACCAAGCACAGGAATGGTTGTCCAGGTGTCTCATTTGCCATGCACCTTTTCCTATTTCTCAAGACATCTAGCATTGGCTTAACAGCTCCTGGAGTGTGAGGGTAGTGTGGTGGATTAAGCATTTATATGGGGCGAATTTCTCAGTGTGCAACCCAAATTCCACATGACAAGTCAACCTGGTCACCCGAGGTAGTATATGATTTTATATATGATTATTATATGTTTCAATAGAGTCTCATAAAAAATATATTTAAGGCTTTTTCAAGGAAAAGGCCTTAAAAACCTATCTACAAGACCACAGCATCAATCCTTCTTGGATCCATCATCGGATCTGATGAGGACTGAGACAAAATTCACCCAGAAGGCATATCACACCTAGGCAACTAGGAAATTACCTCAATATGTATGTATGGTCTTGAAAAAATTCACTTGTAGAAAGACCACTGGAATTCATGGGTGTTCCAGAAGTATAAAGGGATCACAGAAGGCATGTCATCCACATTATGTGATGTCAATGGAGAGGTCAGAGGAGAGAGGAATGGAAGGATCACAGTATCAATTATCAAAGGATCTTATGCAAAGGTGGTACAAGGTGGGGTTCACCCTGTCCCCGCATGGCAGAATAAAAATGAGAGCATTGTCACCCGCAGTGATAGATGATATATCAATGAAGACCATAGACTAACATATAGGTACATTTGTGGGTGAAATGAAAAGAGGATGGCTGAGAGAGGATTCGGCTCCACGCACATCACAGATGATGGGGTGACTCCCAGCTACTGAAATTTTACAAGAGTTCTAATTTGTAATTTTTCTAATTTTTTTGAACAATAAAGGTAACTTTTCAAACATTGTGATACCATTGAGAAGAATGGCAAACATAGAAGCTTATTGTGTGATAACCAAATGTTTGGGTTGCATGGTCAAAACAGGTGAATGCATTTCTCATTAAGAAAGTTATTATTCATGCCAAAGTATTTACAAAAGATAAAAAAGTTAAATTGCATCAAAGCAAGGTCATTTTTCTACCATTAAATATTTTCAACATACTTATCAGAACCCACATTTAAGGAGACATCAGATTTTACATTTTCACTTAGTCCGTTTGGACTTTTGGAGATTATCAAGTGGTCCTAGATGAATGGTACATGCAGCTTCTCTGAACTAATGAAAGCACATATTTACATCTGACCATTCCTCGACCAAAGTGGCAATAAGATATCATTATCAATAAGTATCAACTAACAAGTCAAGCAATTTTGAATGGACCTTAACGGAAGATGGGATTAAGATATCTTGTTATTGTAATTACACTGCAGAAACCTGCAGACTAAATAGTAGTCATACCTTACTGAATTGCATTGAGATTCTCGTTTCAAGGTCATCAAGCAAGAGACGTACAAATCCTGCTGCATCAGCCTTTTGACCAGAAAGATAACGTTCAGTTATTCCATGCATGGATATGCAACGCAAAGGATCAATCTTGGATGCCCAATCTACCACTGCGTAAAAGTCTTCCTATATGGAAATAAGGTAAAATTGTTAAAGCAACCTCTCAATATGAGAGGGTGCTGTTGAATACAACAGAACCTGTGAAAATCATCCAAAAAACAAGAAACGAAAATGCAATAGATAATAAAATAAAATGTCAGTCTGAAAGAGATGAGCTGGCATATCAATTAAGAAATTTGAGATGGATAATTTACCTGGATTCCATCGAGCAATTCTTTTAGAGCTTCATTCATTGAACCCAGTTCTACAGAATTTTTGCCTAGAAACGAATTTTATAATCCAGTAAAAGTTTCATAGTTTAAAGTTGAAAAAAAAATCTAGCGCATAGAAAGAGAAGAATGTTACTTGGTGAGGCATCATTTTCATCAATATCCATGATTCCTAAATCATCATCATCATTGTTTCCATCAGATATATTACCATTAGAAGCACTAGGTGAGACCAAGGCAGGAACCTCAAAGCACATGAAATGTGCAAAAAAGGAACTCTGTATACACAAGGTTCAGAAGACATAAATATTATTTTACAAAAGAAGTTAAGCATTAGTAAATGACTGGATCAAAAGATAACCTCATCTACAAGAAGAGGAATGAAAATTGTAAGCATCTTTGAGTATGCTTCAGAAACATTAGAGGTATCCACATTGCCTGTTGTTTGGTTAGGACCTGCTTCAGGCCAAACGGTAGGATTTCTCAATGCTTTGGTACTAGCACGAAGTTCATTGGCAAATTCACGGGCCTGTACAAAAAAGGAAAATACTAAAACATTGATTTGAATAAAGACCTGAGAAAAGAAAAGAATGCCTAAATAACTAATACACGTGTACACCAAAATACACATTGATAACAAATAAGAATGATAAAAAAATCTTTAAATTTTTTACCATTCTAAAGAAGTTATGAAATTTCACTGAAGATATCAGCTAGAGATCTGCTTATTAGATAGGGTTATGATGCTCAAATGATGAGAGAAAAAATTATCAGAAGTAGAGAAGAGAAGAAATGAGATATGCACTGATACAGTACAGTCTCATCTGTATCAACCAATATTTCAGGTGTATTGGTTGATACACCTGTGCAGGTTCAAAAAATGATCCATGACGACCGATCTTGCTGATCTAGGTCATGCATAATGAAATTTCATCTAATACAATGTATTTTCAAATACACTAAAATATTGAATCAATACCTGTGAAAACTAATACGTGTTGGCAAAAATTCACTGATACATGTAACAATACTAGATATCATGGACGCAAGCAGATTGGGTCATCCAACCTAGCCATCTTGCCTGAGTCAACAGTTGAAATTCTAGCCATTGGTCCTTGGACCACCACTAACACCTTTTTCATTTCCTTCTCCACCCATTATTTCACCTTTACAGAGGAATAAGACTTTTGACAAAAAAATGCACTTTATAAGCTGAAGTAAATGGTGCCTTGGTCTAATCTCTATCTCTCGATACGTAGTTCTCACATTCTCAACAAACATCATTCTCAAATTCATCTTCTCTTCAATGACATGGATCTAATGATATAAGATTTTTGAACTTTGGTTCATTGAATGGATTTTTTTGGGCCAAGATTTAACTGAAGAATTTATATCTTTGCAATTATTTTACTCATTATTAGATTTAAGCTCCATACTCCTACATGATATTCACAAAGTACTAAAGCAAGTAAATCATGTATCTCATTACGATGTTCCACTTTGTCAATATTGTCCAGGTGATCAAGGATAGAATCATTCAATTTGAATAGGTGAAAGTGACATGAATGGAACATAAAAAATAAGAGTAATTGGTTCGATTAAAATATTTATTATTTTTTGATTTTAGTGTCATATTATTAGTATATTAACTTATTAATTATTGCAAACCACTTTTTAATTGTGTTGTAGGTGTCATCTATGTATTTAAATATTTATCTCAGCAAGAAGATTAATTTAATTACGTTTTAAAAGTTTTTTACAATTTTAATTGTTAGTGTTTATGTTCTTTGTAATATAGAGGATCCATTTAAGTTAAATGGATCTTCCTCTTGTCTAAGATATTTATATCCTTGTTACTTCTTACTTTCAATTAATTAACCTAGTTTGTATATGGTATCAGTAGCCTAGGTTAAACTCCTCCCACCACCCCCACCCTCCTCCTCCGGTCACCATCTGCCGTCATCGTTTGCAGCCACCGTCACCTGCCACCGTCACCGCCAATCCAATTGCAAGCATCCTCATGCGGTGATCCGCCTATCGTCTTCTGTGATGGCTCCTCCAACCATGGCAAGGTCTTCCCCCGTGCCTCGGGTCTTTCGGTGAGCTTTCTTCCGTCGTGCATCTTCCGCCAAGTTTCCATGAACTCTTCCACTGTGCCTAGTTTCTCGACGATTTTTTTTCCACCAGTCCGCCCATCCTATTCCGCAATTTCCTGATCACAAGTTTCTCTTGTTCCACCAACCTGCCAACAGCTATCCACGTTCCTCCTAGTTGCGAGCTCCTCCATTGAAGTTACACTCATACAGTGATGCACAGGCACTACCAGTAGACTCAACCTAGTTCCACCGAGCAATCTGTCCAAGCAGTCTGATGTTGGGCAACATGTATCACGACAGTCACATCCATTAAAGTTTTTTTTTCAGTGTCGTCCTATTTTCAGTTGTTTTTCATTACTGTCGATTCCCTTAACCTTGTGGCTCTCTGACTCACACCGTCAATGGCGACGCAAGATCTTTTCCTTACCAAGTTCATTGGCATTTCTGAAAGGTTAAACGGCAACAACTATGTGCATTGGGCACAAAGTTTTGAGACTATGGTAATGGCGCACCGCTAGCGTCGCCATCTCCTTTGCCTACCTCCCGATGACAAGGATATTATTTATGAAGACTGATTGGCAAATGACTCTGCCATTATGTCCTGGATGTTGTCTAACATGAAACCTTCTGTTGCTCAAGGAGTTTTCAAGTTACATCCCGCTAAACGTATATGGGACAATCTCCATTGTATCTATGGTCATCAAAATAACATCTCCAAGGTTTTTCAAATCTATGAGCAATTGTTTCAAGCCAAACAGGGCAATCAAACTTGCCAGGAGCACTACACTTATATTCATGGGCTCATTAATGAGCTCAATCTTTCTCAACCTCCTTCTGCCGATCTGGCTACTTCCGTTCGTCATCGTGAGGAGTTAGTTGTTGCTGCCTATCTGACCAGCCTCAAACCCACTGTTGCCTCTCAAATCTGAGGCTCCATTTTAGGTGGTGACACTGCCAGATTTGGATGAGACATTTTCTCATGCTCTTCGGGTCTCCACTCCATCAAAGTTGTCTGCTCCTGTTTCTAATCAATCTGCCCTTGCTACTGAGGAGGGTCGTAGTTCCAGCTTTAGCAAAGGGGCGAGTGGATGATCCACTACTCGACAATGTCTCAAGTGCCAATGGTGCGGCAAACTAAGACACCAGTTTGAGAAATGCTAGGACAAATTTGGCAAGCTGCTTGTCGCCCATCTCACTACTGAGACTCCTAGCATTGAGCCCCTACTTATATCTGGCCCTACTGTCACTATCTCACAAGATAACTATAATCATTTCATTCAGGCTCGTGACATCAAATCCACTGCTCTGCGGGCTTAAGCCTTCGCTCCTTCAGGTATCTCCTCTACTGCCCTTGCTGCCACTCATGATGATAGTTTAGTTATCGACTTTGGCGCCTCCTCCCATATATCAAGTACTTAGTCTTTATTTGAGCGACTTTCTACCTTTCATGACAAATCCACTGTCATTATTACTGATAGTCGTTCATACCATGTATCTAGTCAATGGGAGATTCAAGTCTTCTCTCAGATATAGTTGAACAATGTCCTTTATGTTCCTGAGTTATCTTTCAACCTATTGTCCATTAGTACCATAACTGTCCAATTATCTTGCTCAATTCATTTCTTTCCTTTTCATTGTACCTTTTAAGACTTGCAAACAAAGAAGAGGATTGGATTGAGGCGTAAGTAGCATACAACTGGGGTGTATTATCTAGTCTGCGATGATGTTCCTCAAGGATTAGTAGCTTGCATGACATCGATAGACTTATCTCATCGCTAACACTCGCGTCTTGGTCATCCTTCTTTGTAAAAGCTACATAAAGCTCTTCCTTAGATTAGTGTGTGTCCTTCAAATGTGTGTGTCTTGCTTCCTCGGTCTCTTTGTTTGATTTCATTCACTGTGATGTTTAGGGTCTCAGTCAGGTTATTTCTGTTAGTGATCATCGTTATTATGTTATTTTCATTGATGACCACACTCGTGTATCTTGGGTGTATCTTCTAAATACTCGTTATGATGTATTGTTAGTGTTTAAAAACTTCATTGCTGAAATTAAAAATCAATTCTCTACTTGTCCTAAAATCTTGCATACTGATAATGCTCTTGAATTTCTTCAGCATGATTTTCAAGATGTGTGTTCTTCTCTTGGGATTGTTCACCAAACCTCTTGTTCTCATACCTCCTCCCAAAATGGGGTTGCTAAGCACAAGCATCATCATGTTCTTGATGTTGCCCGCACTCTAATGCTTCATATGCATGTTCCCAAATACTTGTGGGTTGATGCTATTCTCACTGTTGTCTATCTCATAAACCACATGTCTTTCACTCCATTGAGTGGTGTCATTCTTCTCCACAGACTCTTCTCCACATCAGACCATTTTCCTGTTTCTCCACAAGTTTTTGGTTGTGTTGGGTTTGTCCACGACTTGTCACTCAATCTGGATAAATTATCTCCTTGTGTCATCAAGTGTCTCTTTGTTGCTTACTCCTACACTCAAAAGAGGTATTGAGTTTTTCACCCTCTCTCTCACCAATACTTCGTCTCCATGGATGTCACCTTTTTTAAGGGTGAGTCCTACTTCTCCTCTAATATTTCAGATTCCCCTCCTATGGAGCAGACTCTTCTTCCTCTTTTTACGCTTGTCGAGCTTGATCATCCCACTCATTCTAATGAGTTGTCTGTGTCAGATGTCCATGTGCCACCTCCCTTGTAGGTTTATCATCGTCAGACGCCCCTGATTCTAGTTGCTCCCAACCTCTCCTTGGCCTCTGCCTGTGAGTCCTTACCCACCACCTCTAGTGAATTACCCATTACCCTCCGAAAAGATACTCATTCTTGTACTCTACATCCCCTCTTTAATGTTACTTCTTATGCTCGTTTCAATGACACTTTTCGCAGCCTGGCTTTTTCCATTGTCACTGAGTCTTTACCTAAGGATCATCATGAGGTACTCTAGTTTCCTCACTGGAAGGCAGTTATGGATGAGAAGATGGAGGCCTTGCTCTCTCGAGGCACATGAGATCTTATTCTATGTCCTAGAGGGGTTAACATTGTTTCCTACCGATAAGTCTACACTATCAAGCAACATCCTGATGGCAACGTGGCACACTACAAGGCTCACCTTGTTGCTCATGACTTCTCCTAGGCGTTTGACCTCAATTACTCCGAGACCTTTTCTCCAGTGGCACACCTCGATTTTATTCGTGTTCTCATGTCCTTGGCCATCAATCAGTCTTAGACTGTTTCCCAACTTGATATCAAGAATATTTTTCTATATGGTGATCTTGAGGAGCAGGTCTTCATGGAGCAACCTCCCAGATATGCTGCTCAAGGGGAGTCTGATGTGTGCTTACTCAACAAGGCTATTTATGGCTTGAAGCAAAGACCTAAGGCATGGTTTGACAGGTTCAGCAATGTGATGTAGAGTGGTGAGTTTGACAACTATCGAGTTGACCCATCACTCTTCATTAAGAAGGCCACATAGGGCATAATTATTTTAGTAGTGTTGATATACTCCTCACAGGGGATGACATATAGGACATTGAAGACAAAACATTTCCTTCTATCTCACTTTGCTACCAAAGATATAGGCAAACTTCGATATTTTCTAGGTATAGAGTTTGCTTACTCCAAGGACTCTCTCTCTCTCTCTGTCCCCAAGGAAATATGTTCTTGACTTGCTCAATGAGATAGGAATTGAAGAATGTAAACTTGAGAGCACTCCCATTGAGCAGAATCATCTGTTCTGGTAGGATGACTCTCAATCTTACGAAGATCCAACAAAATATAAAAGACTTGTGAGAAAACTAATCTATCTCACCAATACTAGGCCAAACATTACCTTTGTTGTCAATCTCCTTAGTTTATGCATGCTTTTAAGGTCATTCATTGGCAAGGTGTGATACGAGTTTTTGCCTACCTTAAGAAGACACTAGGAAAAGGACTTCTATACAATAAGCATAGTCACCTTCAGGTTGAAGGTTATTCAGATGCTAGATATGCAAGCAACAGGGCAACTAGGAAGTCAACCTCTAATTTTTGCACTTATGTTGGAGGAAATTTGGTTGCGTGGAGAAGCAAAAAGCAAAATGTAGTTTCTAAGTCTAGTGCAGAAGTTGAATATAAGGCCATGTCCCAAACTACCTCTGAGTTGATTTGGCTCAAAGCTTTACTCAGAGAGTTTGGTGTTGAAGTTCACTCTCCAATGTCTATGTTTTGTGATAACCAAGCCGCTATCCACATTACCAGCAACTGCATCTTTCATGAGAGAACTAAACATATTGAAGTGGATTGTCATTTCATTAGAGACAGTGTGTTCAAGCGAGTTATTTCTACACCCTTCACCTGCTCTAAAGATCAAGTGGCTGACATTTTCACTAAAGGAGTTAGGATTGGGTTGTTTGATAAACTATGTAACAAGTTGAACATGTTTGATGTCTATGCTGCAACTTGAGGGGAAGTGTTAGTGTTTATATTCTTTGTAATATGGAGGATTCATTTAAGTTAAATGGTTAAATGGATCCTCTTCTTGTCCAGGGTATTTATACCCTTGTTACTTCTTACTTTCAATTAATTAACCTAGTTTGTACATTAATAAAATGTAAAAAAGGGCCAGAATGGCCTAGAGTCATCCTGATTAATCAAAGGCCAAAAGGTAGACTGAGCACATGCCTAGCAACGTTGGGTCTGGCCGGAAAAGACATGGCCCTGGCTGCAGCATATTACATACACCTCTATCTGAGGGAATATAAGGCTGAAGAGAAAAATCAAGAACAAGCTTTGCAGGAAGGGCTTTTTTCAGAAATTACTGGATAGCATTTCAAATATACATAAAAAAAGGAAGAACATTTAGAGAGGTACCAACGTCTTTCCTTTATTGTAGGAAAATGTAATGAAGCAATCATGCAAATATTATTTTCTAAGATTCAAACTCATGAAATCTAAGTCACAATAGAGTATCATTACTGTTTTGTCAAGGCTGACCATAGGGAAAAATTTTCTAATACTGAAATAAAAAACTATTATGTATAACTTATCAAGCCATTTTAGAGAAAGAAGTTCAACCAAACCTCTCGACGAAGTAATAGATTAAGAGAGTGGCAATAAGCTTTCCTAAGAGGGCCCAAGCAGGTCTTGTCAAGACTCTGGAATTTCATCACAAGGAATAAGGGCTTCAAATGGTAAAGTATGACAAAAAAGAAAAGTTTAGAAAAGGCTAGTTTACAAATAATCCACCTTTAAGTGCAACAAAAGTCGTGCATAAGTCCTGCATTTGTACCTCAAGTCAGCATGATCAGGTCTCTTCAACTGTCCTCTCTGCATTTACAAACACAGAAGGCAATATTGAAGTTTTAATTGCATAGCTTATTTATTTCTTTTTTCTTAAATAGCCTGATATGTTTGCTCATGATGACAATAGATGTAACATTACCTGTGAAAAATAGCTCTTGTCACTTATCATAAAATCCACCAGACTTGAAAAGTAGTTCCTCAAGAACTCAGAAGCCAGTCGAACAAATGTGTTCTTCAATTTTTCTAGTTCCAGTCGTTTTTCCCTCACCTATTATAGAAATGTTTCATGGAGAAGATTCATTTTTCCTATCTTAGTATCTTTACCAGTATTTTGCCACAAATTAAATGTAATTGAGCGGAAAGCTCCCAGAGAGGGACTTTTTGCAATGTAATAAAAATAAAATGTCTGCCTGCAGAGCACTAACTTTTATCATAAGTTGTGACTTTTAAACATAGTATTGTTGTGTTAGTTTTTTACACATTTTTATGAGTTTACACTATTTATTAATGTATTTTTAATTATTAATATACATAAAAATATATAAATAACAATAAATATACATTTTTTCAAATAAAATATATATATTTACCACCTAGGCACCTTGGCACCTTAATAACCTCGAGAACATCTATTGATCTTCAAGATAAAATAGGGTCGATAATAACATACATGGAAGAACTACCTATTCAGTGACCTATTTTGGTAGTCCCTGGTGGTCTCACAAGCAAATGTTCAGATTTCAATTCCACAAAATGGAAAAAAGTAAATAATGACAACATACAGCTCGCATGTTTGCATAGCAGGGATCCAGATTTGGAGCTTCAAGTGCACGTATGGCACCAGTTAACCACTCACAAGCTTCAACATTTTTTAGCATCCGTGCCTCGTCAAAAGAACCCCCACTCAAAGATGCTGCAAACTGCAATCATAAATTTATAGTCATAGAATCTAACAAAGTTCCAAAGAACTGACTTGCTGAAATGCAAGAAATTTTCAGATTCTAAAATGCATTTGTCCATAAAGTACCTCTGGAGGAACACGTAAATGCTCAAGTAGCTTATCAAGTTCCTCAATAAGGGCCTTGTTGTTTACAGACTGTGTCTCCAGTCTATTGTTACGAGATTCAATCTAGGGCATCCACAAGGTAGTACATATTAACTTAAGAACAAAGACAATGCTATTACTGGTGCACATAAGTGTTATAACCATGTTGACATGAAATAACGTGAATTTCATTAAAAAATTTAAACTGCATGCCAGGTAATTTAGATGATCATTAGTGTGAAAATAAAAATGAACAAATTTTTATATGCAAAATCATGCAAATTCAGCTAAGGATCATATAACATTATGTGCTACTTGCAACCAAATGCAGGGTTAATGTGGGTGAGACTGGTTGTACAGTGAAGAAATGCCAATAGTTTGTTGTAACCAAATGGAGGGCACAGATGGCCAGCTTTCACTGTGGTGCAGAAAGGACTTTTGCTGGTGAAGATCAAGGCATTTGTGTGGCTACTCATGCATGGAAGGGGGTGATGGCAAAAAGGTATAGGAGCAAGTGGGCTGGTTTAACAGATCTGGCGTGTGTTCTTTGTGGCCTAGCTCCAGAGGAGGATCACTTGTTCTTTTCCTGCACTTTTAGCGGGGAGGTGTGGTCAAAGGCTTCTCAGCAGTTCCTGGAAGGTGGCTTGCAACCCATGTCCAGAAGTGATCCTCTAAATGCATCTCAAATATTATGGAAGGACAAAATAACCACAGCAAAGAAAAGATCAATCCAAGGAATAATACATAGTATTTTTTGGAGTTTGTGGAAAGGTAGAGATGACATAATTTTCAACGACAAGCAATGTGATATGGGAAGCATTGTAGCTCAAGTTTCTATTCTAAACAAGACTTGGGGACAATTGTTAATATAGTCCTGTAGTGTTACAATTGTATTTTATAGTTTTGTGTTTGGGTGCTGCTCTTCTTGTGATCCGGTGTCTTTTTCTGGGATTGTGAGGGTGTTGATCTTCTTGATCAATTTTGTTGCTGGCTACTTTTTATATTTATAGAAATCACCCTTATCCTTCTCAAAAAGTAAAAAACAACATATGTGCTAATTATGAATGACAACTTCTATATGATACTACCATTTGTCCTTAAAAGTACAATCTCATATGAGATTATTGGTTTGCCTTCCATGTCCTAAGCACATGACATTGATCAACCTATGAAGAATTGCAAAAATACTTTCATCCTTTTTTGCTAATCTTTTTTAATGTCATTACTTTTTGGAAAATTACAATTATGCCACTACTGATAATCTGATGCATCACCATTTTAATGAGATTCACCATTTACTTTTCAAAAAAAATAATGCATCATAGTTGGCCATTTACCGATGCAATGTCCTCTCTCATATGCCTAAGTTTCAAATTGAAAATACGCAGCCACTCATCCATATCATCCACACATGATGCAGCTACATCTAAACCCTGTAAAACCTGTACAAAATGGTTGTATCAATATCATGGTCTTTCTTTAGGTGTTACAACATGTGAAATATAAAAAGGAATCAATTTGGAAATGGAAGGGAAGTATTAAATCTGTCACAATCTTATATACTTCACAGATTTTAGGAGACAAATATTGTGGACTCACAATCATATTTTAACACAAAAACAATTTAAACTTTAAAAAAAAGGCATAAAATGCATTGCAAGTTCACACACCATGTAGGATTCATATAAGGCCAAGGAACATGCAGAACCAACAGATACAGAAATCATTCATTTAAGAACAAATACATTTCCCTAATACAAACCATATCTGAGATAGTCAACTAGATAGTAATTGCAGAAGGAAAAGAGAACATAATTTTGTAACTCAGACAGAAGAAATAGGTGTGCAAGCAAGTTCAGTTGAGTCAAGAATTCAAACCATGCCCCAACATTCTTAAAAAAGAACAAAATCTTTAAAGGTAACCTTTAAAAAGTACCCAAAAAAGTAACCTTTAAAAAGTACAAAACCTCATGTTATTTAGAAAAATAGCATATCTAAGATGCTTAAGAATGCTAAGGCTGGGTTTGGTAAAGATTTTGGGTGAATGAGCTTTTCAATATCGAGCCTTTGAAAAACTTTTGAATGCTGCACTTTTGGAGGAAGAATCTGAAAATTCCAAAAGCTTGAGTCAAGAATCTAGTTTGGAAAAACCATTGATTTGCAGCTTTCAAGATTGAATCCAGTGCTAAAAATAATTATACTCTTAACCAACTTATAAAACTATTTGGGAATTTTTGAGCCAAACATATCCTTAATATATAAAAGCACATCTTAATTATAAACAAGTACATAAAATTTAAAAGAAGTTCGCTATTTCAATTCCAATTGGAAATTTAAAAAGGAAAATACATAAAATTAATCAATAATTATGATTAATTATAAAAGGAAAATACATACAATTAATTGGTAGATATTTCAATGTATCAATAACATTTTTTTGGAAAGAATGTCTAGGAAGGGTTTGTTGTGGGAAGTGTCAAGAACCAATACTTACTTAATTTAAGTAAAATTTTTACCATATATTTATGATCATCTAATTTTAAAATTCATTCGGTTACTTCTACTTTTTCATGTATTTGTAGAAAGATATAGAAACACATCTCGGAAAGTTTCTCAAAGACACCTCTACAGAAAATGGTCGCTTTTTCATAATAAAACATTGATCATTTTGCAATAATGTGGACTTCATGAGGATACTCATGTAAAAATCTGTAAGGTAAAACTTCCTAATTATTGTATTGGGAGGCTAAATTCAAAAGCTCTGCACGGATTTGGCATTTTTTAAAGTTTAAGTTTCATACAAAAAGCTCAGTCAAAAGCTCTCCAAAATCTTTACCAAGCCTAGTCTAAGTCATTATACTTGAAATTTCAAAGTTTCTCCTTATTTATATAAAAGTATTCTGACAAATAACAGCTTAGCAAGTTTCCTACACATCTAATGAGCAACTGATCCATTAATGGTTTGGGTTAACAGACATGCCCTAAAATAATAGGTTGGATCAAAACGGATTAATGGCTTTACACAGAAATTTCCTAAAGATCTCACAATTGCTATGGATTCTACATAAAAAGACTGATGGTTTGGATGGGTAGACTCTTTTCACTTTCGATTATCACCACCTGCCTTGCACTTCTCCCAATGAGAACCCAAACTTAGTCATACAAATGCAACAATAGCAAGGTTACACAGCATCTAAAAGAAATCACACATAATTGATATAACATAACTAAACAAGGGAGTATCCAATGTCCAATAAAGGCATTCACCAATTAAAAGATAATTAAATGGGCTACATTCACAGAAACAACAATAAGATCCTACAGCCCTAAATACATAGCAACGTTGAATTATACCTCTTCAACTAAAGGTTCGGTTTCAAGAAGTGCGTGAACATTTGCAGCTTCTAAGGCAAGAAGCTCCCTTTTCAGCCTTTCAGAAAATGCCTCTGCTTCGCCAATACCCATGACATACCTGAGTAAAATATTTTCATATCATTAAAATGGTATGTTTCAAAAAAGGAAAAAACACAAGATTTTTGCAATTGAAAGAAAGACAAAAAAGATTAATAGAGAAGTGGCAAATGAGTAGCTGACAACTACAATAGTTTTGCCTCGATACCTGGACATAATTTTCTGATATACCACAGATGCAGTTCAGGCCAATGTTTCAGAGGTCTGAAAACTAAAAGTTTAATATCTATGTTTTCCTAAGCCGCATAATGAAATCACAGCAATTTTTTGTTCTTTTAGAACAAGACAAGATAATGAAATCGCAAGTATTTTGCAAGCAGAACAGACAAGACAAAAAGAGAGGTGACCAATGAGAGGTATACTTGTTGAGAACTACATAAGTTTTGCTTTTATAATTTAACATAATTTTCTGACGACCATACATGCAGAAAGGTCAATGTTTTCAGAGATCTGAAAACAACAGTGTTTAAAATATATGTTTTTTTTCGCTGCATGTGAATCACAGAAATTTTTTGTTCTTGTAAGACAGATTAGATCTGGTGAATAGTTTTCTGTACCATAATGAAATCTGAAAATCCCTACATCGTATGAGTTATAAAAATGGAAAAGACCTGGTTGCGTGAAACACAACAAAATGTTCATAAAGCAATACCCTTCTAATTCTAGATGTAGATATAATTAATTTGACATTAAAAATGCTCATTATTCTTTCATTGCTAGAGATGGAATCACCTTCATGACTCACAAGCATATCTAAATTTTTATTTGCTTCAGCTCATGAAGGAATTACATAAGGATAATTAATATAGATTTAAAAGGCATATTATCAATTTTTTATGAATATCAAAAATGCAGATCATCAGCACTACATAGTGAATCACTCAATCACAGAAATCTTTTGTTCTTGTAAGAAAAATAACATATATTTAAAAGGCATATCTCAAAATACCTGGTTGTATGAGACACAACAAAATGTTCTCCATGAAAACAACACCATTCTACTTCCAGATGTAATAGAATTAGTTTATCATGAAAAATGTTATTTATTCTATCATTAATAGAGTTAGAATTTCCTTCATGAATATATCTAACATTCTATTTGCTTCAGCTCGTGAAAGAAGGAATTACATAAGGAAAAATAACATATATTTAAAAGCATATCATGAATTGTTGATGAATATTAAAAATGCAGCAGCATCGCGTAAAATGAACAGCACATTCACAAACAATGATAAAGAATAAAGAAAGGGGTGAATCTATAATCCATGAAGGGTAGGCAGTGTCATTGCTATAAACAAAAAAGAAAACAGGATATGAGTTAGAGCAGGAAAAACAATATGTACGTTCCAAGAAGAGCCTCCATGTCCTCCTCTTCAGCTTGTGAGACGAGGTCTTTTTCAACAGTCACTTTTGAGTCATCTTCAGCTACAATGCCCACCGGTGATATGGAAGGCCCATCTTGTTTTGTTGCTTGAGCAGGAACTGTGGGTGTGTTCTCCTAAATCAATAAACACACATGTATATTTATCTGCCATGTAGATCATGAATACTCATCTGAATTCAATTTTGTCTACATTTGTAAACCATGAAACAGATGACAGGAAAGTAATATACACATCATGTGGTACAGGAATTAAAGCTAGAAACACAGCAAAAAGAGAACCAAATTTAAGTTCCTTTTCAGTGTCTAAGTCAGAAAGATGAAGAAAATCTTTATACACAAAAATAATTGAAAGAAATGGAGCTGATTAAGGATGCACCTTGGCCCAAAGAGCCATTTCCACAATATCTATTCCAATGACTTTAGGAAGACGGCGCAACATCTCTTTGCACACATTTAAAATACACAGAAGAAGTCGATTTCTAAATAAGAGAAGAAAATAAGTTAATAGTTTCAAAAATAATAATTATAAAACTACACAAAAACTAGACTTTGATGAACATTTCACTTCAATTCCACAAATACTGGAATTTAACAGATTAATATGTTATGTTCGGTAATCTTCATGTAGCAGTGTTATTATCACCTGTCATCTATGTTACGCATTGTCCACTGTGGAGGGGCTACACTCTGACTTCGAAGATTATCAAAACCCTAAAAGAAATGGCAATCAGGAAACAGAGAGGAAGTTTTAGGAAATAAAAATCAATATTGCTTCACAACTAATTTTGAAAATTACATGATGTTACTTACAAAGATGATTGCATTTACCAAAATACATAAGTGGTATCCAAATGAAAAGTTACCAGTGTAAAGGTACAACCACTTGGATCATTTGGAATAACCTCTATTTTTGAAAGATGCTTCAGCTTGTAAAGTTTTGCAGGCTGCATCATAACCAATGAGATGAGAATTTATATAATTCATTTTGAACCAAAAAATAGGAAAGAAGACCAAAAAGGTCAAATAATAGTTCACGAAGTAAAATGAAGTAGAAGAAGAAAACAGATTGGCTACAGAACTGAACCAAATGGGATTCCCACAGGATAAAACAATGATATCCCAGAGCAAAGACAATTCCCTGCAAAAATGGATGACCTTCGCACCATATGTGACTCACTAACTTCTATTCTTCTTCCAAAGAAATTTTTGGATTGCAAACAAAATTATTTATAAAATGTGGATGGCAAGTGTGCTTAATTTAGCTCATTGATATAGCCCTAGTTTTGATAGTCAATGAACCTACAGCAGTAGGTGTCAACAAACCAGAACACTAGGAAGGTCTGGGCCATTAACTTGTACCACCAAAACCTCATATGATGTCCCTTAAATATAGAAATATCAGAGATGGAAAACAAACATGAAATGTGGTTCCAAACCTGTTAATTGCTACTGATGCAAATGAGGAAAATAATCAAGATTCAGGATGTAGCATGAAACTAATTTCAAACTAAGGTAACAATGAAAACACTAACTCATATGACAATGCAATGATAATCATAGAAACAGTAAAGTACTTTGAAGATTTTCCCTGTATATAAGACTAACAAATTATTAAAATAGTTCCTATGAAATCAACAAATTAAAAAGAGAGAAATAATAAAGAAAAAGTTATTAAAATAATTCCTATGAAGTCCAAAAAAAGAGAGACAATGATGCACCATGTATCACACAAACATTAAATAAAATGGAAATAATAAAATTACCTCAAGAACACCACCTGAGGAGTACTTCAAGACACGAAGAAAAGGTTTTGTTGTTTGTTCCTTTGAAGAGTATATTGCTGCAAAAGTAAAATTGATGATTGAGAAAATTTCACATGAACTTTATCATACCAATAGATGCCATGTCTCAAATTGAAACACATGCATCCTAACCCAATTTACAATGAAAAGGAGAACTTGTGATTCTATAGCAACCCCAGTCCTTTTTCATGAAGAAAATGGTAGGATGATTCACATTAAGGTAATAAAAATCACCCACAAAGGGTTACAAATACAAAATACCTATATAAAGAGACCAATAGTCTATAGAAAGGGCAAGCATCAAAAGCATTACAAATAGTGCCATAGGAATGTCCTAACCCATTCTGTAAAAATGTCTTCAATGCACTCTAAGATCTCTTGGATGTATGATCTCTTCCATTGAAAAATAATTTCATTTTGATCCAAGTATTTCACCATAATGCTTGCAACTCTAAAGTTAGCTGATTTTTTCTCTCCTCCATTTCCCTTTAAATGAGTCTATTAAACAGTCACAAATGTCAAACTGAGGGGCATCAGGCCCAACCTTATTCAACCCCTTTGGCAGGAAGTTTTCCAAAAGATGTTAGTTCTAGAGCAGTTGATAAAAAGATGGTCAATAGTTTCTTCAAAGGAAGTCCATCAAGGACATATCAGGTCACCATTTGTTGACCACTTGCTCCTGTAAGATTTGATAATCACCTTCCTGCACACCAACAGGACAAAGAATTAACTTTCAATGGAGACCAACACATCAAACTGATGTTTGGCTCAATGTTTTTATGGCAACTTCAATGTGAATGAACCAATTCTGTTTACCTGGTTTACCACATCAACATGTGTCGCTAAAATATCAACGAGACATCATTTTTCAGAATTACCAATCCAAAGTGTCTACTTATCAGGATCAGATCAGTATCAATTGAAATATCAATCTGGATTGTGCGTATAAAGTGGATTCGTTCAATTTTATGAAACAAAACACTCCTAAAAATCAATACACATGAAATATCAATTGATACCAATGACAGATCAATGAAACTTTCATCTGCCATAAAAAATGTCACTTTCTCTTCAATCCATATTCTATCAAAGCTCAAAAAAGTATTGGAAGCTGCATTCTCATGGGAGAACATCAAGATTAAGTGAGAATAGTGACTATGATGCTATCATACTGCTAGATGGAGACAAAAAAAAGTTGTTAGTAATGGTGGAGATGGAGACAAACAATAGTTTCAAAGACAAAATGATCAAGATGAACAAAGAACACTTAGTCCCTTCATTAAAGAGCAATATTTCACACATGCCACACAAGACAAGAATCATAGAGTAAGAGTACAATCTAGACAACAAACATTCCCCTATCAACAACAACAACAACAGTCCAAATCATAATCCCACAACATGAGATTGGCTACACAAATCATTTTCTTTCATATATTCCTATCTATAGTCAAATTTTAAGTTAAATTACATAAATTTAAATTTTTTCTTGCATTTCCTAACCAAGTAGTTTTAGACCTTCCTCGACTTTTTTTAGTTTCTTCTTTACTAATTGATTCTTCTCTCCTAACTAGTACATTTCCTAATCTTCTAAAAATACAACTAATCCACCTAAGCCAATTTTTTCTTATCTTATCTTCAATTGGTGCAACTCCTACTCTAATCCTGATAAAATCATTTCTTAATTTATCCCTTATAAAATTACTACTCATCCATCTAAGCATATGCATATCAGCAACGCTAACTTTTTGTATATAGTCATACTTTACAAGCCAACATTCCAAGCTATAAAGTATAACTAGGTGAATAATGGTTTTATAAAAGTTTCCTTTTTTATTTTAAAGGTATCCTTCTATCACATAACACTTCAGAAGCATATCTCCACTTCATCCATCTTACTTAATCCTATAAATAACATCTATAATTTCACCATTGCTATTTATTATAAATCCTAAATATTTAAAAATCTTAATTTGATAAATCATATGGCCATTTAAGTATATACCTTCATTATTATTCCTATTTTCATTAAGCCCACACTCCAAATATTCAATTTTGTAGTAAATCTAAATTCTTTGAACTCTAAAGTATTTCTCCATGATTCTAAGTTAGAAATAATTTCTGCTTTATTTTCATAAACCAAAACTATGACATCAACAAATAGCATATTTGTACCTTGCAGTTTTTGCAGCAGGAAGACTGCAATCATCTTTTCTACACTTGCACAATTAGCGAAGGCATCTAGGATGTCCCATTACCTTCAGTTTTACATTTCAGTATCTTCCTTTCATTTGAGGAGCTGGTTTTGGAATCCAAAAAGGTTCTGTATGGCAAACTGAGGAGATTGAAGCAACTGTCACTCACATCTATGCATGCTATCTGCTGGTCAATTTGTCTAGCCCATCATAAGCTGATTTTGAAAGGAAATTGTGTGACTCAGGAGGAAATAGCATGGCAAGTGACTAGGCACTTCAAGAAGTTTTTCTTCTATAATGGGTTCTCTTGTAGTGTGGGTTCGGCCCTTAAATAGTAGGCCTTTTGGGTCTGATCATCTCGTTCAAACCTTTTGAGGATGTAACTCTTATTTTTTTTAATAAGAGTTCAGCCTACTTATGTTTCAACAAAAAAGGTAAGCTAGTCTTAAATTCTTAGAAGGGCTACTTGGATCCTAGGAATTCCAAGTGATAAAACATATTCTTTAACTTTTATTCAAAAGATAACAACAACAATCTGAACCATAATCCCACTATTAAAATCAACCACACAAATCATTTTCTTCTGTGTATTTCCATCTATGGTTAAATCTTCATTTAAATTACATAAATTTAAATCTTTACTCATAATTCCTAAGCAAGTAGTTTTAGGTCTTCCACTAGTTTTAATTTCTTCTACACTAATTAATTCTTCTCACTTAACTAATGCATCTATTGACCTCATAAGGATATGACCAAACCATTGAAATTTATTTTCTCTTATCTCATATTCAATTGGTGTAACTCCTGCTTTATTCCTAATAAAATCATTTTTTAGCTTATCCCTTGTCCCTATTCTCTTATCTTTTGATTCAAAAGATAAAGAACAAAAAAATAAATTTGAATGCCTAATTTTGGAATTCAAATTCCAAACAAATCCTAAATTTAGTAAACTAGGATGGTGGCAAAGGATCAACTACATCCCATCTAGAGTCACCAATAGAACATAGGATGCTAGATATACTTCATGCGCATAGGAGTTGTTTGATAATTATTATTTGATCCATTATATGGAAGATGCTAGCATTTTTTTAATAATTGTTACCAAATATATTATTAATATATTAACTTATTTCAATATATTAGCTTAAAGACGCCAATTTAAACTAAAAATATTAAATAAAAATTAAGTTCCACAATTTTTGAGAAAGCTAGCTTATTTTCATACACTAGATCTAAGTAATTGTCATTAAATAAACCCTTAGTTTATCCAGTTCCCAAATCCCCATATCGAATATGCCAGTGATTCAGCATCGGTGTATACGGACCGCCCCCTCATCACTTATGATGGCAAATATTTTAGGGTTAATTTACTCTTTTGTAGAACCAGCTAGTCCAACACGATATGCAGTGCTGGCTAATTCACTTGGCAACGTATTTCTCATTTCAGTTGCCAAGCTTTTGGTACTGGATTTTACTGATGACTGATCTCGTCTTAAATCCAGTTATCATGTAAGTCAAAATACACGACCTGAATACCGTAGGATCAGACCTCCCAAACAAGAAACAAGTAACAGGAATTAATTGAATTACGGTGAACACGACATGCGTCACGAACATTTAGCAAAAGTAAAGAAGCTTTTCTGGATCAGACCCCTACGTTGTGTCATGGATAACACGGCAAATCCAGTAAATAAAGCGAGGAAAAGATCGAGACCAATCCATACTGGTGAGTACGAGGACCCTGGGCTTCGCCGCCTGGCGAGAGAAACGGCCGGCCTTGCCCCAGATGCCGTGACTCTTGGCGACTCTGATGGAGAGCATGATCTCTTGCTTGCTGCTCGTTCCTTCCAGCGCCGCCTCACACGCCCTCCGAAGTTCCTGGTCGTCGGCGCTCGATTTCGCCATTTCTCAGCGACCAAAGCAAGATCTCTTGTGGACTGGCCTCCCCTTACACTCCTCAGGGCGCAAAACCGCACGACTTCGGTAGAAGAAGATGGATCATGGACGGGCGACCGCCACCACGACCTCTTCGTCTCGGCTGACCACTGTGATTTTCTTTTTTCCGCCTGCCTCTCGTTTTCTCTGCAAGTCTGGTTATGACTAATTTCAAAAAAAAAAAAAAAAAAAAGACTGGTTATGACTAGACGTAATTGCACACGTGCCCAGAAGTGATCTCCGATATTTTTTTGGTATTGCGGTAGATTAGATCAAAGATCGTCTGTTTTTTATTTTTCGGGCATTTTTTATGTTTATGATTATTTAAATTTTGATAAAATTTATTTTTAATAATTAAATTATTGTAATTTTTATGTTTATTTTTATTTCTTAAAATTTATTATCTTGGATATATTAGCCAACACGATTACGAAAACACCCCTCCTTGAGCATGTAAACGAGACGGATTCATGTCTATTATCTGTCCTGTTTTGCTCCGCTTAATATGGATGACGGTATGATTTTTTTTAACTATTGTCTATTTATCCACGTATTTATCTTTAATCCACAAATTTACACATTTAACTCTTTCGTGTCCGGTCCCATCTCACCTATACTCTCGCTCGTTTAGACTGGAGGAGTTGTAAAATTTTAAGAATTTTTATTGAAGTAAAATTTCTTACCTTAATACCCATCTGAAGAGTTCTAAATATATTTGTACATATAGAAACGATGAAAAATGAAATCACAGAAAATCTACATTATTTTCCAAATTAGGTGGTGGAGGGCTTTTCGGCCCTTCACAAAGAGGGCTTCCAACAACCAATCGGACCAAGTGACCATAGCCCATCCTCACCAGGGGCTGGGACTATCAGCTCAAGCCCATCAAGCAAATAGGTGATTAAAACTATTGTCTAAAACATCGTGCTTTTCTTTTTCAGAAAGATTGGTGTAAAGCTAGCCGGTTATGATAGTTCGGTAATAAGTGTAACGATAGTTATGATCTACATTAAAATTTAAATGAAGTGGTGGTGTTGGGAACCAAACCATAGCAAATACAACGTGAGATGATAAATAATACGTCAAAACGCGAATAACATCAAAGACATCCTCTTCCTGCGAAGAAAAAATCGGATTTACGAATTAATTAGAAGTGACGCATTTGCGCCGACGGTTCGTGCAATCCACGCGACGCAGGCCCCCACGTTCATCCAAAAGGATTTCGATTTTTAATGGTTTGCTTGATTTGCACGGAATCGCGCAACCGCAACCATGTCGTCGACCTGGATTCCCTTCTCCATCGGAGATTATATATAGCACAATTCCCGAACTTATTTATCCCTTAGTTTTTTTTTTTAAAAAAAGCGATTAAGATTAATTAACCTCTAATTATGCAAATAGCCATTGAAGATAAAGAAAACGCAGAGTTTAAAGTTACCACGAACAAAAATTGATCGATCAGGAAGGAAGCGTAAGCTAAAAGAAACAACGAAAACAAGAAGGAGAAGAGACTCAAAAGTCGTCTTTTTACGTTAATTTCGATTTTAAGGTCTACAAATCACAATTGAAATAATTATCTTTTAAACATTTTCCAATAACGTAACAATTGAAGACCCCCACCACATAATATGCATTCCACGGTTCGAGTTTAATCCCGACGGTGCGCGGTCGCGAGGGCGTCAAACCCATTCACCGACGAAGATCATCGCAACATAGACGGCGACGAATGACGACGTCGAAGGAAATCTCCAGAAACGAAAAAAGAAGATTACCGTCAAGTAATTAATCAGGTGTGACAGTATGTATTATATAGTCTTTTGCGTAGTTGAAATTTTTTTTTTTTTAAAAAAACGAATATGAGACAGTGCGACGATGAAGTATACATTCAATCAATCTTCTATAAATAAATGACATATTAATGGCCCACTCACCTCCACGGTGTGAATCGGTGATTCGAACAGCTGAATTCACCACTCCCGTCACAAGATTAATGATGCATTTATGCTTTCAACCACACAAGCTTTGAAAAGGAAGAGAGAGAGAGAGAGAGCGGCGTGGAGTTTTCTGTATTTTATTTTACTTCGTGTCTATGCTCTCTCGCTCTGTTTTCCTCTCTCATATTAAGGCAGGGCCAACAGGTCATTTAAAGCTCGCGTGCAGCGTTTCAGTCCGCCATTAAAACCGCCTCTTCCCCGCCGGACCCCATCGGGGGAACCGCTGACCACGGTCAAACGACCGGCTACCGTCGGTTCAGCCTCTCCGGCGATAGGAGGGCCTCTGGATCCCCGCATCTCAGTCGGCTAGACCCCGACCCGGCAGCAGGAGGCGCGCCCCATGGTCGGGAGAAGAAGGCGACAGGGCTTGTGAGCGACCTTGTCCGACGAGATCCCGGTCCGAAGCCGCCGCTGGTCCCAACCCTAGATTCCGATAGCGGGAAGAACATCCCTCCTCCCCCGCGCTTCCGGATGAACGGCGACCTGACGTTAACGCCGCGGTAGGAGCGGAACGAGAAAACTCGGACTGCTCTTGAGGACGACGACCCGCCGCCGACGGTTGCGGGCAGGATGAATGGAGATTGCCACCTCTTGCTCCAGAAGGTCCTGTTCCGGTTCCTCCAGGGCGTGGAGGCTTCCGTCATCATCGCTCTCGTGGTCTCGAACCCGAAAGAGTAAGACCTTTCCAACAGGAATTCCCTCCTTTCTAACCTCTGCGATTCGATCCCAATCTCGACGGGGCCATCGGGTTCGGGTACGTGCAAAGCAGGAACGAGCTGGGGCGCGTCGAAGACGATATCGTCGAAGCTGGGCCGTATCCTCGCCGCCCTCATCGGTAGGAAGGGCAAGGAAGTCGGCGTGGAATTACCGTCTTCGTTGTTGCCGTGGAAGATGGAGGCACGGCAGAGGGGACAGTTTGCGTGGGAGCGGAGCCACACGTCTATGCAGTCCATGTGGAAGACGTGGGAGCAGAGCGGGAGGGTGCGAAGAGTATCGTTGTCCTCGAACTCGAAGAGGCAGACGGCGCAGTCGCGGTACACGTTCTTTCCCTTGGACGACGAGAAGAGCGTCACGGGGAGGGCTTTGATAGCGGCGTCGTCGAGACCGCAGGGGGAGAGGAAGTAGTTGGAGGATGCGCCGGATGAGTAGTAGTGGTAGTCACCAACGGCAGGGGAAGGGACGATGTCGATGTCGGTGGAGGCAAGCGCGAGAAGGCGGTGGCGCCGCCGTCGGCGCCAGCGTGTCCAGAGGCGACTGAAAGGACGGGAGAGCAGACGTACGTATACGACGATTAGGAGGGCGGTGGCGAGGACGGCCACCATTGCGATCAGAGAAGGGCTAAGACTGAAACTGCGAGATGTTGTAGGTGGTGGCAACGGAGTGGTAGTAGATACGAACGATCGTTGGCGGCCCCACCCGAACGCGTACTCCGGTGGCCGGGCTGGCGCGGCTGCGGCCGTCATCGAGGAAGGCGGAGGGACGAGGGAGAGGCGGAGACAAGGAAAACAAGAAGGATAAGAAGAGTGGCGCGTTTTTATCGATTACGCAATAAAAGTTTTGGTGGATAGTTAAGGCCGTGTTTGGGAAGGTGAGGGGAAGTAAATAAATCAAATGAGTAGTGATAAGAGTGTGGATTGGGATTATTACTAGCGCCGGGTGGGGGGGGGGGCAGCCACAGTGGTTGACATTTTCAACGTGGGAACCAGTGGTAAGCTACGACGATCGCCCATAATGAATGGGTGGGTGGGTTCGGGTTTGGTGACCGCAATGGCACCTTGTTTTGATGAAGTCCAGAGAAAGAAGAGATCATTGTATGACGGTGGGAGTGGTATTATCGACGTTTGTGTGTTCGAAAATGAAATGTCGAGAAATCATCTTTGGTTATACATAAGAAGTGTTTGTGCATAAGAAAAAAGATAGAAAACTAAGAAAAGGAAATCACATGGTTACCATGGTATAAAAGGTGGATTCATATAAACTTCTGCATTTTAAATTTTCTCACCTTTTAATAATTGTATATAACACTTTTTAAAAAAATATATATATTCTCTCGTTATTTTACATTTTCTATAAATTTTAGATTTATCCGTCTTTTTTTCCACCCTTTTTTAGCCCATAAATGGATCGTAAGGTATTGTGTAGGCCTGATGATCTGGACCGTTCCTGGGCCACATATCAGTCCTCCTATAATGATGACTGTATGAGGCCGAAGCCCATGCACCGACGATTCTCACTGTAGCGTAGTTTTTTGAACGTGACGGTCACTGTCCCGAGACCGAGAGTCAGGCTATATTTATAATTATCAAATTGCACATGTATCTAGCTAGCTTTATAACCAAACATTTTACCATAATCTTTGGTTTGTTCATTGCTTACATGTAAATCCACAAAATATCCTAAAGGGTAACATATGTCTATCCTAAAATTGTACAATATTACCAGTAGGCCATTGAAGTTGAGATCATTGCGTGTTCTGTATGTTTTCTTCCTCCTCTTAGTTTACAAACGAGAAATCCAAATCATTCTCGCACCACACCCGAGAGGAGGAACAACCATGGGTATCATTGAAGGAAGAATATTTATTACGCAAAAATGTGGCTGTCGATATCACCGGCCAACGTAGATCCAGGTGTCAATCTACGGTGGTCCGTAATTCATGTTATTTTAAGGCAAAAATGACATTGCCAGAATTTATTCCTACGGATGCTTACTTCTTCTTCTTCTTTTTTTACATATTGTATTTTAAAAAATAAAAATAATTATCTAAATAGTTAATTTATTATATATTCTATCGTATATTAAATTTTAATTATATTTATTAGGAGTGTTGTATTTGAAAATGAACAGAAATTGATAAGAATGAATATTTATTTTATTTTATTTTTTTTAAAAAAAAAATTCATATATTTATAATCATTTAATTTAACATCTCTATGAATGATTTTACTTCACATACGTTCACCTACAGGTTTTTTGTCTGTAGGTGTCTTGACAATATCATCGTCATGTTATTTTAAGCCAATTGTGGATACAAACGTTCTTGAAATGGCCGTTCGTTGGAGCACCGGCATCGACGACTACGACCCTCGTGAAATCTTGGAAGAGAGCATTGGCAACTTGGATCCCGGTGCCTGCGAGTTCAGACACGTCCCTCACGGCTTGGAAGGGACGGCGACTAGAGTGAGGGAGACGGCCCCCCCTTGCAAATCCTCGCTCGTTCAATTCGTCGACGCAAAGCCACCCACAGCCAAAAGACAGCTAAAGGCGCCTCGGCGTCTCGGGGCTGCATCTATTAAACAAAACATTTTCGAAAAAAATAGTAAAGAAAACATTCCATTAACGACTAATATGGATGAATGTATATGTAATTAGTTGAAGAAAAAAAGTGTGATCCTGGAGGCATTGGTAATAGAATTTTACGTTCCTTAGTGTTCTTTTTTTCTCATTATTAGTCAATTAATTATGTCATTTTGATTTGACTTTAACTCATAAACCTTTAAAAAAAATGTTTTTTTTTTTTTTTTTTTTTTTTTTTTTTTTTTTTTTTTTAAGATAGAAGAATATATCATTAAAATAAAGTCTCTAATCACAACTAGAGAAATAAGAGAACATAGAATTTATTCAAAAAAATTGTCAGAAAAATTCTAGAAATCCAACTAGATTAAAAAGAGGGAGGGCAATGCGCTAACTTCTAAAAAAGTCTATGATCCCAACCGTCCAGACGCCCTTAAACATCATAATATTCAACGCCTGTCTCGTGCAGATTTTCTTGATGAAGCAGACAACGCCATGCATCTCCTTTTGTGAGAGCTTCTCCATTTTAATATTTTCCCTCTTAATCTTTTTCTACCACGTCAAAGGCTGTTTTTAAAGTTACTTGTGAGTTGTAACCTAAAAGTTATTTACTACAATTTACATTTTATCCAAATTCTCTTTTACACCATTTAATTATTTTTAAAAAAAAATCTAAACTGACTTTCACTTAAGAAAGTTATAATCATGTCTACGACAATGTTCGTTAAAAGGATTTTATTAATTACGTGCTATTAAAAGAATCTCGATTTTACTTTAATATTCTTATAATCACCCTCGATATATTAATTGTAAGAATATTCTAGCAAAACTCATGAATTTTTAATGACGTACAGGTAAAAAATTATTGTTAAAAACAATACTGACTCTTTTGAAAGATGTAGTACTTTCCGATTAGTCACTTTCTATAAGATCTGTAAAACGCCAGCTATTCCATAAATCTCAAATTTGTACTAAAATCTACAGTAAAAAGAACTTTACAACTTTTAAATCTACATTAGAGCTTTTATCGTCTTTTTAAGAAAATTGTTCCTTTTTAGAACAATTATTGCTGGGAACCAACACTCTTTTGAGAAAGTAGCCTATGATCTTACCCAGGGTAGTGAAGGGTAAACTTGGATCGTCTCCATCATGAAATGTATGCTCACATTTCTGTTGAATACCTTTTGCTCTCTTTTCAATGGAAAAAAAGAAATACACCATTTAAATCTTATCTTTCGATTTGTATTTCAAAGTTTAGATTTCAAAATTAAACGTTTCCAATTTTTTAAAGTTGAAGATAATCCTAATTCACGAAGGACATGGAAACATGATTGCTCCTTTGTTTAATCATGTGCTGCTCGTTTGGACTACAATCAGCATTTTCTCTCTCACATTGTTGATCCTTCTGTGGTCAATTTAAACAAAAAAACTCAGAGGCTGCCTTAGCACTTCACAAACCTTCGATATTTATCAAAAACACAGTCTATTTTTATCAATCCGAATAAAAAGAACAATTTTTTTTTATGGATGGCACGTGTGTACAGCGTGCCGAACATGCATCTTCGAATCAAGAGCCGAGAGAAGGTGGGCGTCGTGATTAATCCTACCTCACGTGTTGGTCGAGAGCTGTACAAGATGCGGTCGCATGCGACATCCCGGGAGTCACGTGCGCAAGGATGCGTGAGAGTTAGAGATAATCTATACCTCTCATAACACAGTTTTGTCAACCATCACTGCTAATATGAGTTGGGCTGCCCGGTCATTATCAGACAACACTTCTCCAAAATCAAAGATCAACAACATAGAATATTACTATCAAAACTTGCACATATCTCAATTAAGTTCGATGTGGACGGTTCATTAGGAAATTAAGATTCCAAATGCCAACTAAAATGTATCACTATTCGGTCTAGGTGGTTCATAAGAAGAGAGCATGTATCAGAACGCAACGTGCATGCATACCATCATCCGTTATAGCCAGCAATGTTTTTTTATTTTTTTGATATTGGTTTTTTTATTTTTTGATATAGGTGAGGGAAAATCAAATGGTGGTTATACATTGTATATATTGATATGATGTTACCTGCTCCCTCAGTCCCAGCACTTGCTGAAATAAAGATCTTTCTCCCATCCCTGTAGCAGATAATCTGATGAAGAGTGATGGATTCGATCCCCTACCTTTAATTTGCAGGGGCAAAATCGATCATCTGCCCACAAGCAACTTACTTCCATGCATGTTTCAATCCCAATGAAAAGGGTGAACGCAACAAATGGATACCAAACAGTTCCTAAAGAGAAGCAGAATCAGGAAATATCATGGTCCAAGATTTCGGTATGGGTGCACACTTAAAATTTCAACATAAATGTTGGCTTACGTGTATTGATTCTCTCAGGATATGGATGGATTAATGGAGAGGACTGGTAGGGTGGGTCAACGGATCGTGGGTGCTTAAATTGGAGGAGCATATGGTAGAGTTTCTGGGCAGTACGGACATAAACAATTGATACTGCTTGGGACAGAATCTAACGAGTATCATTCAGGGTGAGGCATTCGGCACAGACAGCACCAAGAATAATATTTGGGTTGCCTCTTGATCCTTGAACTAGATTTTGTGTCAACCAACCAAGGAAGGATGTTTGAAGTTAGATACTACAATACCTAGCCATGTTAAAAGCCCAGTTCAAAAGAGAATTTTCTAACTAAAAATTATTTAGGTTTAGGATGTAAATATTAAGGAGATATTTTCCATCTTGTTACTAAAAATCATATCATTACGGTTTAATCAGATAAACCAGACATTAATACCTAGCGACGAATACCTCGATGGTGATTACATCCATTCTGTCCTTTTTCGCAAATTCGAATCCTGCAAAATTTGAAACTCAGGATTAATTATAACCTTCAAAAAAAAATAAACTAGTCACCAGAAGATAAAATTACGCCCCAGACCCACGGGTGCTCCCACACACACACACACACTCTCTCTCTCTCTCTGCACCTCGCCGGACTCGGGGAAGACGTGATCCTCGTGGAGCAGCTGTACCTGCCCAGGGGTTGTCGTCTTTCCCGATGCGAGCTGGAGTGGGGCAGAGGTGCCCATGCGTGGATGCTGTAGGTTGTGCCACGATGCTTCTTGGTGGAAGAATCACTTTGTTGTGATTAGCATCGAGGGCGGAGGGGTGGTGGCATCTGCAGACTCCAAGGGGCCATTCATTGGTTGTTAATAGCAGTGCGTTGCATGGCCCCGTTGTCTTGTTGTTTGCATTTGTTTTCGGTGCGTAAAGGCATTGCCAATAATAATGACATTTTTTTTTCTAAATATCTGATTGTGCTGGAAGATAAATCTTGATCCCTATCTTCAAAAAAGACCTATTGACATAAGAAAAGATAAATCATTGTTAGATAATAAGGACAAGAAGGGCAGACGAGAATGAATGTGAGAGTCGCCAGCATGCCATTCCCAAACACGGCCTTAATCATCAATCTGAAACATTGATTCCACAAGTTATTAAAATTGACTATTAACCTGACATGAAATATTATTATTAGTCATCATAAAACTAATTAGATTGCTCAAACAATAACTAAGGAAATCTCAACTTGCTTTCTTCCCTACTTCCAATGTTTCCTTTTTCTTCACGAAAACATGCATCTCCTCTATTACCATTATCAAAAAGAAAATGTATCTCCTCTCATTTATCCGCATCTGTCTGCATTTATCATGCCGATTTCTCTAAAGTATAACTGTAGGATTATAGACAAACAACTGAACAACAAGTTTTTTTCTCCACCGAAGTGGACAAGTAAGCAATAAGATAAACATAAAGGTAGTGTTTAGTTTATTTCAACCAGTTATGATGGTGCGATTATCTAGAGACAGTGGCATCATTAGTTTCCATCAAAATTAAAATAATGCAATAACACTACCATTGTAAAAAATGATATAGCCCATTTGCACAAGGAAAGCCTATGAAATAACCTATGCATGTAAATAATACTAACTTTAAAGAGTGTCTAAAGGGTTTGTCTCCATCAAAAAAGCACCATATACCTCCATCCAGAAGGAAAAATAATTGTTTTGAAAACTAGATTTTCTTTCGAACACGGTACATTACAGAAACACATCTTCCCACCAAATAAAGTATGTTAACACTTACAAAAAACCTTTATATGCTCAAGAGAAAAACTACAGTTTTACATTGAAAAAAAGAAAGAAAAAAAACCTATTTCCTAAGATCAAAATGCATCACCTCCATGTCAGAATTTACCATATCTCAACAATATTTATAATGCATTTTCTAATTTTTTTAGACATTTATATAGTATACTCATATCCCAAATCATGATTTACGTGTATACGTCTTCTTCCTCAATATTCACATAACCTACTACTAACTACTATAGATTGGAAAATTGGAATGTAACAATTCAACAATGGAATCTAACAGTTCAACAATTAGTGTTGTATAAGGTGCAAGTAATTTCACAGTAGACTTATACCTACATTTTTTATGATGATATCACATAGACTACAAGCATGTAATTATTCAGTACATGTAGCGGATTTCTATCTGTTACCCGCCCCAAATCGAATCATTTAATACGAAAACAACTAAAGCAATCTGCTACACATATGTTTACCTTGTCACTTATTTATTTGGAGATTTATTGGTCAACCTGTACATCAATCTGCTAAATATTAACTGGACATTTAATACAAGGAAAGAGACATGTAAACATATACCTGTTCCATATCCACCCATTTACATTCCTAATGTAATTCTTTAAGATTGCACAATTGTTTATAGTGTATGTTTCAGAGGCAGCTTCCGTGATACCTCTCCCCAGAATAATTTCGCTTCCACTCATCACATACGTGGGAGACAAGGAGAGAGACGAATCTAATCTCATCCCAGTCCCATCCATCGTCTCCTGACCATCTCACCCTCCCTTGCTACCATCCCCCGGCCAGACAGCCTGGCGCGCGACCCCTCCTCCCTATACGACATCTGCCCCGCCGACGTGGCAACATCACCTTCGCTGGTCTCTCCATTATAAATACCACTCCGAAACCACGAACACAGACCTGTGCCAGGCTACCTGAAAAAAGCGACGGGAAAAATAAACCAAAACATAAAGGGGAGAAGGAGAACTAGGGGAAACTTACGGGAGGCGAAATAAAATGGGAATCTGCGCATCATGCGAGGCGACGGCGGTGGCGTCCACGGCAAAACTGATACTCCCGGACGGTTGTCTGCAGGAGTACGGTGGCTACCTCCGGGCATCCGAAGCGCTGGGGAAAGTGCCTGGGGGCCTTTTCCTCTGCAATGCCGACGACATGGAGTTCGGCGAGTGCGTCTCCGCCGTGGACCCCGACGAAGTGCTCCAGCCGGGGCAGATCTACTTTGCGCTTCCAAAGTCGATGTTGAGGAGGCAGCTGCAGTCGGAGGACATGGCCGCGCTCGCCGTCAGGGCTAGCTCGGCCCTCACGAAGAACGGCGCCATCGCTTTAGTTGCCGAGGGAGGATCCAAGCGGAGCGTGGTGGCGCCGATGTGTGCGATGGAGGACAGGAGGAGGAAGAAGGGTGGTGGTGGTGGGAGAGGGCGAGGGTATGCGTCCGACTTGACCGTCATTCCGGAGTAGTGGAACGGTCGGTTCTTCCCAAATCGGGAGATATTTTTCGAACCGGACGAGGAGAAATTTTGATGTGGGTGGCGTTGGCGCTGGCGCGGGCACGCGGCGGACGATGGACGGCTTCGATTGAACGGACGGGATTGCGTTGCGAATGGCGTCTACCTGTGAATATGGCTTGCTCTATTAAGCAAGTCTCATGAACTGACCGCAATGGACTTGCCTGCAAAAAATGCTGGAATGCACCCCTTTTTTTTTAATTTTCTTGTAAAGCTGGGATATCTTTACAAAAGAAGGATTTCGTTATTTGTCATAAAAATGAAGGGGGTGGAAACATCTTTATGCACATTCTACACGTGTTGGACTTTTGTGCATGATTATTGTTTGCTCCCTCGTCCGTTTCTGCTTCTTCTTTTTTTTTAAAAAAAAAATACTATGGTATCAATCATCTTTTTTATAAAAAAAAAAAAAAAAATCATCATGGTTACTAGTTCTCATTTTGAGATTTAAACCCTTATCATTATTTTGAAAGACATGTAAATTCAACTGCTGTGTATTTAAATCAACGATTAAGATTAAAAGATTTTTATACTCAATAAAATTTATGTATCATAGAATCTCTCCTTCTTCTTCTTTTTTATATGGCACAGCCGACTTCAGTTTCTCTTCTTCTTCATCTTTTTCTTAAAATCATCATTTGATGGGGGTGGGGTGCTTGGATAGACCTGGAGTTTCCAATTCCAACGAAAAAGGCTTCGGCAGAAGCGAGTATGGGCTAGAAAGCCCATTAAACAAACAAAACGGCCAGGGCTCTCCTCCATCCGTCCCATCCCAAGCGGAAAAAATGCCGCGTCCTCACCTCACGCCTTCTCCCTCCGTCGCTCCGCCCTAGGGCTTAAGCACCGGCGAACCCTCCGACGTTCCCAGACTCAAGGGAAGAGAACGTGTACCTCTGATTCCCTCCCTCCGTCGTCTTCGTCGTCGTCGTCGTCCTCCTCCTCCTCCTCGTTTTCGTCCAGAAACTCCATAACTTGGGTACCCGGTAAGAGCATGAAATCTTGGAATTTTGCTCCGCTGTCTGCCGGATCTACTGTTGTTTTTTGTTCCGATTTTGCTTATCTCCGAAAAGGAGAATTTAGAGTTGGTGGTTCTTCTCGACGTTGGAAGGAGGTGGACGATCACGGGGAGGGGGTTTGAAGTAAGAGGGAGAGTGAAGACGAGGCCCAAAGTATTGTTAAGATATTATTTAATTAAATAATATCGGTCGGCCCAAAGAAGATGCACTAAAAATTTGACAAATGCTGGAAATATCGCATCCTTGTGCTTGTTGTCTCTTGTTATGGATTCCTCGTAAACTACAGTGCTAAATGATATGAATTACTTTGCAACGGCAGAAGACTGACCCTGAACAATACCAAACAATATATAGATGGTTCCTGTAATCGTTGGATGAAGATGGGCATCAAAAGATCTTGCATCTTTAACTCGAAACATAAGGAACAAGGAAGAAGACAGAAATCATCACTATTCGGAGATCAAACGGTGGCAATATGGTCGACAGGCTTGTGACCTCCAAGCCTCAGGAAGAAGAGACGGCCTTCATCTCAGCCTGGATGGCTGCAACCAGCTGGTTATAAGCTTCAGCCCAAGCATCATTCATCTCCGGACACCACATGTCCGGAACCGCCTCCTTTATTGTGTCCAGCAGTGCAAACCTTGTGACCTGCATTATCAAAGGCATATATGAACCCAGAAATGAATAACGAAGTAATCTCCAGTCCCACTGACGAGTGCAAAGCAATTGTAAGGTATGTATCTACCTCGAAGTGTTCGTTAACCACACCATATTTGGCATGAGTAGCTCCCAGTTTCTGAAGAGTCGACTCCCTCACCGTCACTTTGCCTGCCTTCCTCAGCTGAGCTGCCGATTCACATGTCTGCGGCAATGTTTTATTATGTCACACCCCACATCAAGTTCACAGTATTATCATGAATGAATGTATCGAGAGGAAGCAACGTTATAGCTATCTAGATATTAATGGAGTCTCACTCACCATGACAAATACAGACATGGCATGAGTCTTGAGCTTGGGATTCTTCTCCAAGGGGACGTCGGAGTCACGGAGGAAAGAGAATAGCCTTGACGCTGATGGTGCAATCTCAAATATCCTGATGGTAATCGAAAACAACTACAATTCTGTCACGGAGAAAACAACAATAACAACACTTTATTTTGAGAAAACCGTTGATTTGATAATACTCAACTTAAATTTAGCTTTCCCGGTATTTATCTCTTTTGCCAAAGCCCAAAGATTTCAGTTGCATCAGCCTCAGATTCTTTCTTACGAAACTCTTCCTTTCCCCGTCTTTTATCAGTAAATTTTCACCATTCTTTAGTTGATTTTCTCGACATAACTAATTCTATTAAGCTCCCGGCCGGACGACAATGACTCCGTTACTTGGAATCTCAAGTCTAACGGTATTTACTCTTCCAAATCATGTTATCTAACCTTAAAAGATTGGGGAATCCGATTTCCTCACTTTAATCTAATCTAGAAAATAGAGGTTCTCCTCAAAACCAAAATCTTCGACTGGTTAGTTCATGACAAAATTCTCTTTAAAGAAAATTTGTTGAAAATGAGTTGGAAGGGTAATGTCATTAGAATTAAATCTACCATTTGTTGATTGCAACTTTTTTATTTGTTTTCTAGAATTTTTTCCCTAAAAGTAGCATATCCCTTCTGCATGATGACTTCTTAGCTTGATTTTAAATATTCGTCTTGATATTTGCTTTAAATTATCTAAGAAAGCCTAGCATTTTCTTCTTTTGGCTTTATTTTAGTTTGTTTTGTTAAATAGGAACAATATTATTTTTTGAATTGTTGGTTCAAATACCACTTTGATATTTTTCTGTATTTTTGACGTCTTGATTTTTTTATTAGAATATTAATTCTCCTATAGGTGGTGATGCGACAAATGAAGTTATCTATGTTTAAGAACATTGGGCTTCCTGATGTTTGTTGGTTCTCTCAATGAAAATAATAATAATCAATCCGCAAGTGATCAAATAGAGATTGAAGTCTATGAAAGATGTAATTAATATCTTCATTTTGTTTGTTTTTCCTTTTGAATTCTCTCTTCTTTATTTTAGTTCTTTCTTCGACCTTTATGACTTAAGTCTTGTTTGTGTATATTTTCTATCAAAAAAAATGAAACGATAAAAAATAATGAAAAAAAGGAATGATACAACATGACAATATATGATAGAAAATGTAATAGTATTTGTGCACTAGAAAAAATAATGAGAAATCAAAAAATAAGGTGTTTGTGTATTTACAAGAAATGATAGTAAATTAAAAAGTTAATAATTTTTTAAAGATTAAATAATAGATTCAAAAAATTTATTATATTTGAGAAGTAATATTTTAAATATTATAATATACATTAAAATTTCATTAAATGTAGATATAACATGTGAAATAGCATGCTTTGAAGTAACATAAACAACATTGTTTATTACAATCCAATTTTTTTTAAAAATAGGCAACACACTACATGAAAACATTATTATATTAGATGCTATGTATTATCTTTTTGTTACATAGAGAACATAATTTGTTTATACATTTTATCAACTACTTTCTTTTTTCATTTAAAATTCATTTCATTAGTATAATGTATTTATTCTTCTTCAATAACAATAAGAGTTTTATCAAAATTATTATTATTCATTTCAATTAATTCATTTGTAAGATTTTTAGGTAAATATTCTTGTATAATGTTATTTATTTAACGTATTATTTAGTTATGTTAGAATATGTTAATGTATTATTTAATATTATTAAGTTGTGTTGAAATTATTTATATTGAGCTAGAATTAACGTTACTTATTTAATGTATTATTAATTTGAGTTGAAATATGTTAACATAATATTTATTCTTGTAATGTTATCATTATTATACTTCAACATATTATAATTTAGTATCATTCTTCAACGTTATTTTTTATTTTAATCTATTATAATTATACTACTTTATTATTTATTTATTATTATAAACATATTTCGTTGATATTACGTTAATGTTATTATTTATTTTAATTTATTATAATTATGATATGTTATTTATTATAATTACATTTAATTTAATAATTATATGTTATTTATTATATTACAAGGTAGTATCATTTTCCTTTGTTTTTTAAGTAGTAAGGTCAGAAAAGACGAGAAGTGTTTTCTTTGATATGGAAAGTGACGACGGAAAGTTATGTCTCTTTAATTTTAAAGATACAAATATAAGAAATTAAGAGAAAAAAAATTCCGTTATTTTCTTTTTTTAAATTTTTTTTATCTTCCAATTGTACAAATTCTTACCTATACTTGATTGGAGACTGACTACTCATATCTTTTTATTTTAATTGTGATATCATAACTGACGATTTTCATCTATACTAATTTCTTATCTTGCAATAAAATTAAAACAGAAAAGAACCACAGATTTTTGTGGTAATCAATGGACGCAAACCTCAATATCCGTGTGTGTGCGGTCGACCTAACAAACGAGAAGGATGAAGGGTGGCGATGTACTGCTACCTTAGGAAGAACTTGAGGCCGAGGTCGGCAGAGTTCTTCCTCATCACATCCCATGACTTGAGAACGAGAGCCTCCTGGTCCTGTGTGAACTCCTTGTGGTCCAAGCCTGCCATGGTTGATGATCCTCCTATCTCTCTTTGCACCCTCGAGGAGGAGGAGGAGGAGGAGGAGGAGGAGTAGGGGGTGGTGGTATACCTGGAGATCGAGATGTATCTCGGCTGGGAATGCTAATAAGATGGATGGTGCGTTTTTGCTGCATTAGTTGGTGGGGTGAGAGGGGGCGGCTGGAGATTATCTGGGATTGGAGTGGCCTTGGGTGACGCGAAGAGCCATGACGACAAATCTGTAGTTGTCGCTGTGACGGCTTTCGCGCGGCGATGGTTGCAACTTATCCTTTTGAGGGGGCGGCTGGAGATTATCTGGGATTGGAGTGGCCTTGGGTGACGCGAAGAGCCATGACGACAAATCTGTAGTTGTCGCGCGGCGATGGTTGCAACTTATTCTTCGAAACCACGTGCGGCCTTCGTCCGCTGTTCTGCTTTCGTGGAATACAAATATAGACACGCATACGACGGTGATAAATGGGAAATCCCATTTCAACACGCTCTCAAACACCATGCTGGTTCCGTGATTAAATTCTGTTCGGGCAAGAGCGGTCCCAGGATTAGTGACCTCTTTGGAAGTCATCCTATTCCTTTACATTTGGATTTAATTTAATATAATATTTACCGTATGAAAACTAATTTACAAAATTTCGATCTACTTATGGTTAACTTTATTAATAAAATATTTGAGATGAATCAAATGACCAACATAATTTTTAAACCACTGAACGTAATTTTATTGCGAGAATGTGAGTTTCTTCCTACTAAATAATAACAAGATTAATAATATGACAATAACATGTGATAACATTGACAGAATTTTTAATTAAACAAATAGATTGAATGTGCCAGCTACGATTCAAACCGACAAATGAAATTATATAAGCAATGCATCAATGTTACCAATAATGCCTATATATCAATAACAATCTGATGACAAGAAGCATCGACGTTACTAACAATCATATACAATAACTGCAATAATCTGAAGTATAATCTTACCGCATGAGGTCATTCTTTTCTTCCATGCATTTAATTGTTTTTTATAATTAAATTTTATTTTTTAAATAAAACTGATTAATCGAAATGGTAGAAATAAGACAAACAGACAAAGCTAGCTTGTGACCAGAAATTGTACAAGGATGACTCATCCAAATCCGTAACTTAAATTTGGAGCTGTGACGTCGGAATCAAACGGAATCTCGACTCTCTCTTTTACTGCACAACGACGCTCACCATCTTCCATCACCAGAATCCTCCCCGGAGGGCACTCAAATGGGTCCGGTTTCTCCTCATCAGATGACTTCCGAAACAGGCCTGACAACCTGAGATTGACACCATTCCATAACTTTGGAGGATGAACGCCAGCCAAGCTCACGACGGACACGAACCCGGCAATGGCGAGTGCCGACCAAATGATGGGTCTCAAACCTCTTCCCCCGTTTCCACCCGCACGCTTCACCTGCTTCTTTCGAAGGCTTTCACTGTTCTTGATTTCACGTGCAGACTCACCGTTTACTCCGCACTGAGCATGCCTATTTTTGGAAGCAAAATTTGAAGTATACAAATCATCCAAGACCAGGGTCTCCGGAAGCTGCCTCGGGTACGGAGGGAGGAGGAGATCATCATCGTGTATGTTGGTTTCACCTGCAAATGCTGTGGCTTCATGAATAACCTCCAGATTACCCCCTTTGTACTCCTTGAGTTTGGATAGCAGTATCATTCGACCACGATCAATTTCAGCTAGCGTAGACTCTCTTTCATATTGTTGTTGTTGCTGTAGATCCTGCACAGAATAGGACAAAATCTTTCTTCAATATTATGTATTCTTTAGACCTATAACTAACTGAAATCTCAACCTGACAAAGATACCAAGACAATATTTCATGTGCTATTTGTTAGGAGAAAAAAGGAATTTTAAGACAGTATCCAGCCCGCAATTCACGATTCAAACCAACATCATATATGAACTTGACTCACAAAGATCTTCAAAAGAAACACAGAAGAAAAATTCATAACTTCTAAGACGCATCAGAAAACATTCTACGAAAATCCAAAACAATATGCACCGGAAAAGTTGGACAGTCTCTTTGGGAATAATGTGTGCGATCTCTCTTAATCTGAAAATATTATTCCACCATCGTTTCAATCATAACCACCTTCATAAAATCCTCCACAAAATCATTCCAGATTTACAGGCTCCAAAAGTCTAGCATAAGTGGCTCTGAAAGTGATCCACTTTTCGTAACCAGCTAAATTTGTTTCATCTTATTTTTTATTCTCAGTACAATTTTGCATGATTTATCATGTCTTTAAGCAATGGCAGTTAACCTATGGAAACTTTCTTTTTGAAAGAAACTTTCAATGTGGGATTCATAACTCCAGAGATACCTGAAAAAGGCCATGAAATTGGAAATATATTGTAAAAAAATGATGAAAAGTTGGAGAACTGTATTCTGTATAATGAGGGGCATGTATCATTTATCAAAATCTCCAATCATATTCTTTTTCAAGGAAAATATCCTACTTTTCGTTGTCAAAATTGAATTAGTGTTGAACGATTGTACAGGTTAGATAGCTAAATACATAAATAAATTAAAATTCTAAGTGCATTCATCATTCATCTTGAAATTCTAAGTGCTGTAATAACTGTTTATTGCATGCATGATATTAGTCTAAATAACCAATTTTTCATCTTGTTATCACCCATTCAGCTCATGCCTCCGCACATGTGGTACATTACCTTAAAAATGTCGCTTGCATTGCATTTAGCTCAAATATCTTATTTTTATTCATACCTGTTGCTTTCTTGCTCTAAACTTTTACCTCAATATCTCTTTCATTCTACTTATCATTATCATGCACTTTTACCTATTCTATAAAACGTGTAAACACACATAAGATCCCACCAATAGTAGCACATCCAAGTAGAAAGTAACCCAGTTTCAAGATAGTCACGGATGAAATTAATGTGATCGAACCTAGAGGGGGAGGAGAGCATCAATAGAATTCTTTCTGATCACCTAAATTCAAGAGCCTTTGTTACAACTAGATTACCTATTGATTCTAAGAAATTGAAAATAGCATTGATGGGGATAAGGTTATATCTTAGAACTTTAGAAGAATATATAAAAGGGGAAGCTATCATAAACTATGTGAAAAAAAGCTCTGTGGATGGACATTATTTAATATGCCTTACAAGGTCTTGCATGTAACCAAAGACATCATCTATCTATTTAACATTCTATGGGCATTCTCAAAATCTTCTGATTATCATTTTTTTTTTCTTAAAGGTGATACTTTATGGATACTCAAACAGTCTAATATATACTAAGATTATCCATGTAATTGATAACAAGTGATACTTTATAAATACTCAAACAGTCTAGTATACACCAGATGTATCCATGGAAATGAAAACTTACAAGAGTAGATCTTCTTAGATACCTAGAAGGGTACTCTCTTAGAATTTGATTTTATGTACCATACACTTTGTCTTTCAGATATTTTCAACTAATTGAAGGTACTCAAGTGACCTCATCTGCCAACTCGATCGAGAGTATTGACAGAGATAAGACCCACAATATCAACACATAATTTTTAAGTAGATGCACACATCTATTGTTTATCTACGTCTAAGTAGAACTAACATTATTGTCCATAAGTATTGCACGAGAATTTCCCAAGTGGTCACCCATCCTAGTTTTGCTCTCGCCCAAATACAATTAACTACAGAATTCTTTCAGGAGTGGGTGTTTGATAATAGATGTAAATGCACCTTTGATTATCAATTTAAAGTATTCTGACGAAGTCCCAACCTTTGAATTCTAGAAATAACTTAAGGATAGCATAGCAATTGCATAGGTTGAATCTCCATAAAAATTTACAGCAGTTTTGATTGCCGTGTTCTAATCAACTTAAGATCAGTGATCTAATTATGAAAAACTTATGACGAATATAGCTATCTTTGGGTGATTTGGCATCACCATAATAAAAGTATTTTTGAATGGGCAAAGTGCTCTTTCGCAGATGTAGAAGGGCCATTTTTATGTCCTGGGTGTCCTGTTTGAATATTAACTAGTTATTTCTTCTTTGCCACCTTGTTCTACAGTCAGAAAATCGCTATTTTCTAAGGTTCAGATCACACTTTTTAATTTTTAGACACTGCTTTATGCCAGGCATATGGTCACTAACTTTAATATTTTTTCAAACTGACTCTACATATGTATATGTTCAAAAAGCTTAATGTAACTGTTTATCCTAACTCCGAATTAGAAATAAAAGAAGTTAAAATCCTAATAATAAATCTAATTATCATGAAGGTAACATCAATCAAGCTGATTAATGTGTACAAGTGTTATACGAAGAACCTAGCTCTTACTTCGGAGCCTTCTTTTCAAGGGTTATTCTTGAATAGGATAGATATGTCTAACTGGTTCAGTAATCACTAATCAGTAGTCCAAGGAAAATAAACATAGCCCAAGAACAGAGGTTCATTCACTTAATTAAGATAACTTAAAGACGATAACAATAGGAAGATGGACGATGACATTCTCGAAATATTAACAACGGACACAATCATATTGAGTGAAATGGAAAGAAATAAAGGTCGAAACGTATGCAAAAATAAGCTATCCATTAACCGCAAAATACCATCCAAACAAGGTGCAAACATCCGAAGAGGAAGACAAGGTAAAAAGTTCATTGATTTTTGTTTAACTCCGGTAATAAAGGCTCTTCATATAGAAGAAATGACGAAATTTTATTACCTCGAAGGAATCGACGACGACAACAACAACACAAAAAGAAAAAGAAAAATCACAGAAGTGCACAAACCTGCAGTGAGGAAAGCTGCTGTTCTAGAGAAGTGAGCGCATCGCGTATGCCGAGAAGGCTCTCGTCCACATCCTGTTCACTGCCGTGTTCCTCGTGGCCCCCGCCTCCTTCCACACCTGGATCACTACCACTCCCGCCGCCCCTCTTCAAGACCCTATCGACGATACAGATGTTGACCTTGGAGCGGAGCTCCGACGCCCTGGCGAGAACCATTCCTATCTCCTCCCCTTCCATCTCCTTCTCCACCGGGGGAACGAGGACAGCGACGCCGCTGGTAGTTATGGTGGTGGTGGTGACGTCTTGCTCCCGGACCACCCTCTACCCTCGTCATCGTTTCGGGATTCGGGAGGAGAAGAGGAATGGGGTTGGCGTTGGGGAATTACCAGAATATCAATCGGCCAATTACAAATGTCCACGTATATGGATCGGTTGGGCTTCGCTTGTTTTATATTTTTTATATTAGTATTTTTTTAAAATAAATATTAGTAATAACTATAAAAAATGATATTTTTACTTAAATATGCTGGTGAAGGTAAGAAATAACATGTACATGCCCTTTTTTGGCAAAAAAATGTATGCCCTTTGAATTATTGAATTATCATGTTATATACCTCAAAAAACTTAAAATCATAGCAAAGCATGCTTATTATAGCTGATTTCTTTGCCAAATATAATATTATAAATCAAAAGAAAAATTATATTGGCAATCAATTCTTTCGATATTGTCGGTATTTTTATTTAGAGTCATTATAACTGAAACTTAATTAGGGGTATAATGCGACCTTCAAATGTATATTTTAAAGGACTTTAACAAGTAAACGTCATGTTTAGGACCCGTCTATTTTTCGAGTCAAATTTCATACTAGTTACAAATCTTACCATCGCCTCTTCCACCAAACCCTACAGGCAGCTTGACGACATTATTAACGACTGCGGTCTTTAATCACATAATTATAAAAAAAGGGGCACAGCTGTGTCTCTTGAAAGGTACATAAAATCCCAATCAACGTCAATTTTTTGAGAAAAAAAAAGGTTGGATTTGTGTCAGCATTTGAAAATTTTGATTGAGGGAGGAATCAACACAGCATCCATTTCGAGAGTGTTCCATGATATCAAAATTCAAACACTCCTTTCAAAAGCTAGCCGCGTAATGGATTGTTAATAATCCAATGAACTTCAACATAATCAGTAGATTGTTGAATTTTCCTTGTTATTTATTCTACTTGAATCTATGTTGTTATGATTCCTACCAAACCTTGACGGTAGTACTCACAATATATTATATTATTATATTTACCATTTCCTGAAGAATTACAAACTACTAACTACACGTTGGACAATTTTTATCATAATTACGCATTCTAACAAATGGACTGGGTTTTTCAACTGCAAATAACAAATGAACCACTGATAACGCCTCTTGAACTACAATTGCCGTAATTAAAACTACCTATTCTAATATTTTATTATTCATTTTGATTAGATTCACTTGTTGTCAAACATTACAGATTTAAAATACAACAAATTTAGAGGTGATTATTAAAAAATCAGTAGACATTGAAAATGATGAAACTCAATGCTAATAATTCAATTTATCACACAAGATGTCATCGAAAAGTTCATTCCAATTGCATTGATCCATCTACTAAAATTTTCTAAGTAAAAAATTTCAAAAGGTTCATTTATTTGGAAAAAATACTAACACAATTGATCACTCAAAAATCTAACATCTATTGTAAATAACTAAGAAGAAAACCGAACTAAACGATCAGAGAACAAGAAAACCTATAGGTTCATTTGATTTTGCTAAAAGATGCATAACATATCAAGGGCAAGATATCCATACATGTAAGTGGGAAAAACATATCAATTAAGACAAAAAATATATATACATTTTCTGAAAACAAATAAGAATTAGAGCATAAAAGATGAATCTACCTACGCTGAGATTAAAAGTGGTTTTACTTTCTTTTTGTGGCCCATGCTATTTACAAGGTCCTTGCGAGTGCAAACAGGGAACATATTGACACCAGATATGTTCAGTCGTCTAAGAACATAGGGAAAGCTGAGCTGATCACGTGAAGTAAATCGAACGACTTCATTAAACCAAAGACACATAAGCAAGTTTGTTTGAGGTGTGTGTTCCCTGATGATCACGGATGCCTCAGACAGAGCTGCAAAAAGTTGACAGTTTGAAATACATAAATGTCTTAGATATGCTAAATTGAATTTCAAGTGAGGTGAATAATTTTTATCTTCTAACAACTGACTTGAATACCCAACATGGATATAAGATCATAGATCAAAATTTTCCAAAATCATACGTGACAATCAAAACCAAACACTTCTAATGGCTGTTTTTTCTTTTTTTTGAGCGGCAAAGAGCAAATATATTGAAATCACAAAAAGGGAGCCTACACAAGCTTTTAATGGATGATAACGATAAGAATCAATAACGTGGACTATGCTGTGCATTTTGGAAGAATATTGTAGAACCAACTTGAGTTCATGTTGCCAATCCCATTTGGTGAGACTAAGCCATTGATTTTTTTTTTGTGTTCAGTCAATTAGTCAATTTGAGTTGGCCTCAAGTTAGATTCTAACAATAATTAAAAATTTCTGGAGAAAAAAATGTTTTCACATTAATGCAATTTGTTTACCTTTACATGAAATGCAATTGTTTATTACAAAACCATTATTAAATGTCTTATTATTAAAATTAAATTAGTGAAGAACACATGTACCTATGATTACAAATTAATTAAAATTTTCAAAAAATAGATTTTGTATTTTGAAAAAATTGGAAAAGCAAAAAGGCAAGAGAAATATGAGTAAGAATAGGATATTTTTTGAAAAAGGAGAGTAATAGTAGAATATGTTAGTACTGCAATATGTGTTATTCAAGAAAAAAGGAATTTTCCAAATAAATAGGAGAAAATAGAATGAGAAGGAATACGTGTGACATGGGATGAGTAGGTTATCAACTACTTTTATAGAAGTGAGACTTCTTTAAGTAAGAAAAATTATAATATATTTTTCTTTAACTAAATATGCAAGGGAAATATGCATGGATAAAAATCGAATTCAAGGATTAAGGGAAATATATGTTGGTTTGATACTTTGATCCATCATGTTTCCTCTTCTACTAGCATAATAGATAATCTGGAACCTAAAGCATACAGAAACCAACAAACAAGGTTTTATAACAGATTTTGAAGTAGGAAAAAGGATAAACAAATCTCATACAAAATTCTAAAAGCTGCCGTGGTATGTATGCCAGCAAGAGACGTATTTGCCAAAATACAGATAAAATAAACACATGATTTTAGTTTTAGAAATAGGGCAACTTACCTTTCTTGCCATTGAATCTTTTGATATCACTGAAACCATCTTTGCGGTAGTGCGTTAACTGAATGTCAACTTCTTTTGGGGTTGCCTTGTGTTTCTTAATAATGGCTTTCCCCTCTTCATATATATTACTACGTGCTCCATGTTGTGAAATTGCAAGAACAGAATTTGTTCGCCAAAGAAGTGCTTCTAGCACACCTAGTGGATCTCTTCTAAACTGGGATTTTGAGTCAACCCAGATCGAATACTTTGCCCGAGGGAAAAGACGATGACTTAACATCTGAAACATCAAAGAAGACAAAGAAAACATTCAAAATTTGACTAGATGGGTGAGTAATTGGGCATCAGCAACAATAGTTTCTGTACGTGCTTTTCAATCAGACCAAATGTTTGGTCTAACTTTTAACTGAAAACATGCAGCATTTACATATCTGTTATTTTAACTGTTCTATATGTCTTCTGCCCTCTTCTCTAGATATAATTTTAAATTTATAACATTTTTGCACCTTTTAACTAAATCATTCTTCACCATCCACCATATTTGCATCATATGCACACATCACAATATAATGATTTACAAGGACTTGGATATAACTAAGTACAACCCAAGCATCGGCCATTCAGGAAAATTTCACAATAATGTCAATTCAAATTTAAGAGAGGAGAACAATGATCACATGAAAAATAGAGTTTGGCAACGATAAACATAAAATTCTGCAAGCAATTAGGAGATATAAATTTAGGTAGCAAATTGATTTTCGGATTGCAAGTGGCATAATACAATTCAAGATAATGTACATTAAAACATCCACAAAATTCCAGGTGAACTCCACATTTAGAATTTTACCTTTGGAATTTTTCCATTCAAACGTTGGTCAGTAAAAGGAAGATCCTTTACAATCACAACACGCCATTTACCAATCATATGCTTATCATCAATTCTTTTGCCATGCAATTCCTGAGTTGAATGTGTGATGACATCCCAAAATGCTACATAGCAAACCTGTATTGAGGATCTTTGTAATTACACAAGCAACAAAAACATATATCATAAAACAAATGAGATAAAAGGGAGTGCTAAAGGCAGAAACCATTCTAAGTGATGTCTCAGTCATTCCAATGGGTTGATAGAGATCATCACCACCACCAAAGGCACAAGTAGATACAACCACTTCACATGTTTGCATGTATTTTCTGTCATCAAGAGAGATACTAAAACCACCATTTTCACTGTAGAAACCACAGTGCACAACTGCAGTAATCTTGGCCTGATACAGTCATATGAGAGCACCAATATCAATAAATTTTTCAAATCAATATAATAAATCAATCATTTTGATTGGAAAGCAACAAGTGTATGACTGAATCAAGTTGGATTGACCTAATCCAGACCAAAAATATATGAAGGGTATTTATACCCAATGATGGAAATTTAATCTTTGGAAATGAGTGGTGAATACATAAGGAGATTGTATGTATACACAATTTTGGAAATCTATTCTTTGGAAATGGTTGGTAAATACATAGGGAGACTAATATATAAGTCAACAAAGATGAAAATCCTACACTCCACTCAATTCAAAACTAAGAAATATTTTTTTCTGGGAAAGCACAATGACTAAATCTTATAAGTTGTAATATTATTGTTTTACAACATTTGTTAGCCAACCATAGCATATTATTATACTCAAAAACATTGAGATGTAACATTTTAAGCCTACAAGAATCACAAATAAACGATCAAAGGTGCCTCTAAGAAACATATAAAATTTGGCTTCATTTGGCATAAGTTTTATGTCATCAATATAGGATGACTGAGGGAGCAGTTCGACATTAGTAAAAATTGAGTCAAAACTGGAAATCATATATAAAGGGATCACACCACTGATTTTAAGTTGAAAGACCATTATTTGGCATGATGTCAAAGCTAAAAGTAGACCAAATGAACCCAGAATTCTCACACATCCACAAGTTCAAAAAAGATACCCTTGTTATAGCTAAAAAGGCCATAATTAAAAGTATTGGAATGATCCTCCATTGGAAAAAAGTAAGGGCAAGAATTAAACTTATATATGAAAGAATATCTCCACTCATTGGTTTTTCATTTTAAGTAAGATGTCTACATTTTAATAGAAAGATTCACCTTGAATCGTAATAAGAAAATAATTGAGACAAAGCCATAATCTAGAACACTAAAAGGCTATGTTTGGTTCAAAATATGGAACATATAGAATATGCATAATCAAAATTATGCACAATAACCAAGGTTGTGGATTTCACGATACCATAGATATACTATTAATTATCATGATTGGTTGAGATTATGGATATCTAATTATAAGAATAAAAATGAATAATCTCAAAATTTAAGAAAAAATGGATTACGAGATTTACAACTAAAAGTTACCACACACAATCCACTTGATTTTCACCATAATCTATCATATCAATGCTGTTTGTTTTAGATGATTATTATATCACAATAATCTAGAGCCCTATAAATATAAAACAAACAAAGCCTACAATTTTGGTTCAGATTATAGGATGTCCACATTATGCATAATCAAGATTCTGCGCAATAGCTGAATTTGTAGATTTTGGGGTATTATAAATGCAAATTATCATGTTTAGTTGAGATTATGGATATCAAATTCAATAGTAACAATTTAAGTCATACTCTTACTACATGGGGTTAACCACATGAATCTTTTTCTTTCAAATATTTCTTTTTTTCTGACTTTTTGGTTTTTGTTTCTGGCCTTTTTTGACTTTTCATTTTTTACTTTTTCTAACTTTTAGTTATACACAAGCAGACCCCTAATGTCAAATCTTCAATTAAATTACATAATTTTAAATCTTTTTTTACAATTTTTAACCAAATAGTTTTAAGCCTACCTCTTCTTCTTTCAATTTCTTTTGTACTAATTAATTTCACTCTCCTTAATGGTGCATTCTTCCTTTCCTAAGGATATGAACAAACCATTTAAGCCAATTTTCTCTTATCCTCAATAAATAAACTACTCTATACCCAGTTTTATGGATATAAAATTATAGGAATAAAAACATATAATTCGTATGGATGTAGAGATTATGAAATTTAGCACTAAAGGTTATTGTACATAATCTATGCCAAGGCATTTGTTTCAGATTATTTTCACATCACCGTAATATTATAATTTATGCACCATATATGTGAAACAAACGCAGCCTAAATAAAGTAACTAGCAATATCTTGATGCAACAGCAACCTTAAAACTGTCTTCTCTTTCATGAAGTGATTGATTTCCAGTAAACAAATTAAACCGTGTTCCTTCAGTGTACCGTTGTAGACGAGTACCATGCACTTCAGGAAAGGATGCACCAGTATCTGATCTGTACACCAAATTCTTTATGGGGTAATCCCTTTTAGAAGTCGATGGGAACTTCAGAAGCCGCAATTCTTCAGGATCCAACAACTTCAAGCAACCTGATATCAAACCAAGGAATCAGACACTTATCACGCCATTCCCTAACATAATGAGATCTCAAAATATTGGACAAAGCAGGTAGAGCTCAAATTGCAAAGATAAAATTCATTTTTTCTCCTAAAAACAAAACTGCCTACTTCATTACATCTAATCGTTAAAAAAAAAAATAGTGAGGAAGTAGGAGAAGAAGCTCACGTTCCTTCACGCCACCGACAATTCGGGTGGTGTGGCCGAGTTGATTGAGATTCCCATGCGCCGTCTCGTCCCCGCCCTCGAGATCCAAGGAATTCTTCGTCACTTGCGGAAAATCGGTTTTCCACGGCATCTTGAAGGACTCGAAGAGGAGGAAGCCGACAGCGGGGAGGAAGAGGAGGAGCGTCCACCACCACATAACCTTCCTCCGGATCCAGCGCCAGAGCTCTCCTCTTCCAGGCTGCTTCCGACGCTTCCGACGGACACGAACGCGCATCCTTCCGGTAATGTCCTCCGGCTCCTCGTCGGAAACGGAGATAGAGATGTTACCGACGACTGACGGTGGCATGGCGGACGACAGAGTTCTCGGTGGGACGGAAGGACCAATAAAAACTGTGTTTCCTCATGCCTGGGAACTGAGTAGAGCGCTGTCGGGTCGGGTTGTAGTCATTCGTTTACCCGTATATTGTTCCGAGATCCAGAACAGACCGAGCACCGCACGAGCCATTTACTCACCTTGCATAACCGAATTTGGATCCTTTTTTTTCTTCTAATTTTGTTGCAGTAAACGACCCAAGTTCTTAGTGGAAGAGCAACTAAAATTTAGTAAGCAATTGTTGAAATAATCAGCACAAGAATGTGAGTTGAAAATTACCTCTAGGTATTATTTTTAAAAATTTTATTTCCATATCAAAATCTAATTGTGTGATTAATTAATCTATAATATAAACTACCGTATATTAAAGTTTCAACTTGACATGAGTTATAGTTATGAAGATTTTTTTTTATTACGAAATCAATATTTGAAATTTAATAGAAATCAGTAAGTTTTAATACATTTAAATCAAGGAGTAATATTTATTTAAAGTTAAATTTTTTTGGTGTATTTATAGTTATCTACGCCTTATCTATTTATGACGCAATACAAATATACCTCTAAAAATCTTACCTAGAAATATTCTAAAAAATATGACATGTTTTCAATAACAAGAAGGCCACTCGAAGATACTTAAATAAGCATGGGTTTAATCAAATTAAAATGTGCGAAGGTGTATTAAATCATAGAAACCATTCAAGGATCTGTACTAAACCATGATGTGTATGTCATGCTTTTAAAAAATACATGATTATAGATTTATAATACATGTTTATTTATTAGAGCACAACTTATAACATGATTATAGATGTATACACAATTGCACATTGAGTATCGTAAAATGGATTTAAGATGAAAAGCAAAATATACATAAAATATTCCAGATAAATAATGCATTGTTTCTCACTTTATCCAGGCTTGACAAAATGCAAATGTACACCAATGGATACTAATAGACTTTCTCACCAATGGATAATTATGTACCGATGATACCAGAGACTATCATACAGAAACCAAAAATAGACTTGGCGATGAATTGCTTTCACTAGTCAGGAAAAACCAATCAACGGGGATCAGGTGTGGTCGGACAACATGAACCACAACTGTACATAGCACCTGCACTCTATTGTGAATTCTACCGAGTGTGCCAATAAAATGAAGTTTTCCCTTGCCTGTAGGAAGTATCCAGAATGATTGAATTAACACCAGAAAATCCTCGTCAATTTGGATTTCTCTTACAAAAATGGTAGATCATTCCTTTCACCATTCAAATCTAATCCCTTGCATCATCCAATGGCCTGCTTTCAGCAGTAAACAAGGAAAGATTACCGATCCTACAAGGTTTCAGCATGATGAAACAAATGAACTGGAAAAACACAAGGCTCAATGAGAGAATGTGAGGATCTCCTTGTTTTCGTTTTCCCATAAATCACAAACATTTCGGATGCAGACACAACCAAGCTATTTTTGGTGTTTACTGTCCATATGTACTTGACTTTCGAAATACAATTTTGATTGATATCAGATTACGTTTGTAAAGTCCACTGTTGCGCACATGCATCCAGAAACGTTTGTTATGCCAGGACCCTTCTAAGCATCCAACTCCTCAACCGCAGTTCTGAAAAGATAGTCTTCACTTTCTAACTCATCTTGCATGAGACATATGGGAGGTACATCAAAGTCTCTGGCTTCGTATTCCACAGAATCCAAGGGCCTCCTTCCCTAAGAAAAGGAGGTTCGAAGACCATGAGAATGCAGGAAAGTCAAATAAATTACAAAACGTGAATACTTTAACAATACATGATGCCATAGCAAGGAAACAGTATCTAATGTTGCATTTGCAAGCACTTCTTTTTTGTGAAAACCCCCGATCTATTTGCAAGCACTTATGGATAGCAAACAATTTTCATTTCAAAAATGCAGTTACAATTCCATAATCTTTTCAACAGTAATAAGTATGTTTCCTGTAATTTTGCCCAATAAATTATTGTCAAAAGATATAAAATATAGCTTTCCGGGAAAAGTAGCACTTCATGGCAAGCTGCAGTTCAAAAAATGTATCCAAGCAAAAATTAAGCAGAATCCGTTGAGTTGGTTGACTGCTACCTTCTTCAAGATGTAGAAGAAGTAATGAAAACCTTCTCCAAAGGTAGTCCACTCAACAGACCAGGTAAATCTATGGGCTTCAAAGAGTGGACGTCTAAAGTGTGGCTAGATAAGAACAGTTATAGAGAAGATAAATACACGATAAAAAGGAAACAAGATCATGGAAAGAAGAAAAAAGCTTTTTTCCAATGTATACCTGCCCAAAGGATATTGAAATGAAAATGCCATTTGGTTTTAGAACCTTATGCACACCCTCGAGCATTGAAATCACCTTTTTCACAGTTTCAGGATTTGGATTCCATGGATCACCACCATCAACGAACAAAACATCCTCCAAATTCAAAATATTTGGTACAACCAGTTTAATCAATATAAGAACACATTCAAGACGGAAAATAGAAGAAATCAATTACTAAGTGAACTTGTTGAAACTGATTACCATTGTGCCTTTCTCAATAACAACATCAAAGCACTCATTTTCAAAGGAAAGGTCCAGCATGTCAGCCTCAAGTACTTTGATCCCTAGAGAATGAAAAGAACTATGTAAAAAAGGTCAAATATGAAACTAAAACAAATTTTTGTTTGTATAAAAATGTGAAACATTTTAGATACAACTAATTGATGATGAGTGGATAGGTTTCTCGTTATATACATGTATTAATTCGCATTTCACTTTTCAATGTAAGACTATTTCAACACTCCTCACTTGTAGTTTTTCTAAGTCTTGCAAGCATTCTTATTTTAGATTAGATAGATATAAAAGGATTTGAGCTTAGAAGACTTTCATTTTCTTTAATATCCTATAAAAATATGAGACATTTAACTCAAAATCAAATAATGATGAGTAAAAAGGTCTCTTTATTTCAGCAAAATCTCCGATCTATTTATAAGGTGGGAACCTAAGAAAACCAAAGGTGCATGTAGGAAAGACTAGGCCAAAGTCTCACAAATGTTCAAAGGTCAAGAAAATAAACAACAATGAAAAACCCTTCTACAAAGGAATTAATTGGGGAGCTTCTAGCTTGCACTTGGGACCTTCCATTTGCCTAGTGTCCAAGATCCCCTAGCCTTTTTAGGTAGATCTGATGCGCTTTCAAAAATCCAACTTCCTTTCTCCCTAGCTCCCCTCTTGGCAAGTGCATTTGCTACCGTGTTTCCCTCTCTGAAAATGTGTTTTAAGGAGTACACCTTCTGAACCATGTACTTAATTTGATCCTATGTGGTCCTTGCTTGCCATATGGTACATCTTTTTTCTTGCAATGTGTTCAAAGAGTAGAAAGGTCTCTTGCTATATGTGTATATGGAAACTTGATAGCATGTCCCAGAAATTAGAGAGGAAGAGAGCATTTACAGCTTCCACCTTCCTGCGGTTTCTTTAAATTTGTATTAGTTTGCTAATAGAACACTAAATAGGATCACCTTATCCTCAGAAATAAGATTTATCTAAAACTGGTGGGAACCAGAATATCGAAGTTTCGAGTTAAAACCTAACAAAGCATTAAAAAAAAATTATCGTTCACATGGAGCGACCAAGAAAAAGAGGTCATTATGGTCTCAAGGAACAGAATAAGAATTATTAATTTCCAGTTTTCCCTCCACGAGAATGTTACGAAAGCTTACTAAACAACTTAAACCACGACTTCCGCAGCATGCATCTTTCGACCTAAATAGAAAAAACAAACATGGAGCAAACAAAACAAAGTAATGCCATTGTATCACCTTCCAATCCAGTGTCCAACAATCTCTTCCGCATCCTCTCCACCGCAGCAGCGGAGAGGTCAATACACGTGATTTGGGTGATTCCGTCTCCATACATACCTTCACATAGCCTCGAATTCCCACACCCAACCTCAAGCACCTGCACGCGGGACTTAAACAGATGGCACCCAAAAACCAACAAAAAAGATGTCGGGATGGCAAAAGATAAGACAAAAAGCAACAGGGGGTTGGCATACGGAATCTGATGGTCTGATGTGTTGGAGGATGAGATGCTGGAAATGGGAGTAGTCCTTGAACCACTCGTAGTGCTCCTCCACTGCGAACCTCTCATTCCTAGTGTTTTATCGTGGAACAGAGGAAGTGAGATTTGGAGTGGATCGAAGATAGGTCGTCGGGTGCAGCAGAAAGTACAAATGGGATGAAGATGAAGACTTACCAGTAGTTGGGGTCGAGATAGGCGGAGGCCGACGCGGGAGCAACCGAGGTGCCGTTGCCGCTGCTCCTCCGGGCGTCGTCTGCCATCACCAGGTAAACCCTAATCCTCTTCCACGAAGCCGATGGGATCAGTGGTTAATTCTGTGAAAGTTTTTCTCGAGTATAAATAATATTTGCGTTTTATTAGAAATCTCTCCGATGCAAAATAATAAGATAGATTACGTTTTTTTTTAAAAAAAAAATTTCTTTATAATCGAAATAAATAAATTTAAGTCTGCGTTCGTCTCGACGGCATTGTAGCCACGCACGGTGAGAGGGCATGCCGTTCGTTTTGGGATAAAATTCCATCGGTATCGTTACTGTTTGACACAGGTTTTTCTAATAATATCTTTAACTAATATAAATAAAATATCTGTTATTAAGAAATCAAATTGAATGAAATTTACTTTGGAAAATAATTTTAAATGGTAGACAATCTCTACAAAAATGAAATATAAGTTTTAATAATACTTCAAAATACTATTCTTTTTTAAGACAGATTTTGAAATTTTTTATTATAAACCATACAAGTTCTTTTTTTCAAATGCATGTCAATTGGTCAACCAAAGTAGAGCACCAAATTTAATAGGATTTTTTTTTTACATATATGTTATTAAAAAAATGTTCTTAAAACTTCAGATCGATTTAAGAAATTTTTTTTTTTATGATGCAATTGCAAAGGACGACGAAGACGTATAATACAACATCCACCGTATTATTACCAAATTTTCTCATTCAACCCAAAATTTCTGATTAAATAAAAGACTAAATATTTATAAATGAAACCCTTAACACATATGTATGTATATACGCATATATATGGAATGATTGAGTTTTTTGAAAATCAGATAAAAAACTTTCAGAAACCTTAACTTCGAACTTGTACCGGTGAAATCTGGCGGTTGCAAAGCAGTGGTGGAGAATGGACGAGGATTAACCGTTTAGGAAAGAGGGAGATGAAAGGGAACAGAGGCAATTTTGCAACTGTGGCGAGATTTTTCATTTTCCCGGGGTGGGGGGGTCCAATATCATCATTTCACATACAGAGCGGGTAGCCAGAGGACGGCTCTGGAAATTAACGTTGGATGAATAGGATGGATGTATAGAAGTGGTGGAGCCGAAGAATAATTCGAATGCAATTCATTGTAAGTGATTGAACAAGAAAATGTGGGTTTATGATACGCAGGATCGATAATCGAAAAAGGAATTTAAATGAAATCTAATAAACCCCGTTGAAACGTCTATTCGCAACGACAAAACAATATTTTCACGGAAAAATATTAAATTCCATTGCCGGGATTTGAACCCGGGTCGCCTGGGTGAAAGCCAGGTATCCTAACCGGACTAGACGACAATGGATTTGTATTAGTGAGAAGCTAATAACAAATTTATTTAAAGCATTATATGTGTGAGCATTAAACTGTTATTTGCAAACCTTATCCCAGCCTGTCGATCCACTTCTAGTCCGGCCTTCTTTCAGTTCGATATATAATAGGCAATGAGTACGACCGCACCAACTTAGTTTCACTAATCGACAAATATTTTTCTGCTAGAAATTAAAATTGCTCAGACAACCAATTCCAAAGCATCCACTGTGGTAATAGCCCCAAATGAACAACACTGTGGCGATATTGGTATGTAAATATGTGCCGATAATGAAACAAGGCATCATCAGCAGCGTACTGCTTGGAACCGACGGGTGCCGGCCCCATTTCCTTCCTCTGTCGGACTTGTTGTCTCTTAACCCCACACCTCTTACATCACCACGGCCTTCACAGGTGCAATGCAGCAGGAGTGGTACATTTTTCCCACCTGTAATTATCAGTGGAATGGGTCAGAATTAATTAATCACATGCATGCAATTCCCACATGTGTATCGATTAGATATACATGTATGTATCTAGTTTGAGCTTCTCAGATGTTATACATGAACCCGTGATCGATATTTGAGATACCAAAATCAAGACGAATCCATCGTTGCATTCAGTGTGCAGGCAGGCAGGCACGCGCATCAACCATGCATTCAAGCTGCCTGTCGCTAGCCGCTGATGCTGTTGGGACGGTGGATGATCCATCCACATCAGTGGATCCTCGGCTGTCCCAGTCGTGCTCATGATGCAGGTTGTAAAAGAGAAAGCGAGAGACGATGGGACTGTAGCAACAACTAAACGGGCTAATGAAGAAGAAGCAGGAGAGGATGGATCCAACGCACGCGCACGAATCTTACGAGAGAGCCCACAACTCCGGCCGCCCGAAATCAACAACCACACCAGCGACCTCCAGGCTGTAGCCGGCCACGTCGGCAACGTAATATGTAGTATTTATAGTGCATAGCTGTTTCAATAATGCAGCCCATGTCCTATTGTCAACTCGGCCGTCGATCTTAATCATGGACCACTTCTACTTCTTCTTCTTCTTCTTCTTCTTCTTCTGCTACTGCTGGTCCTCTCCCCCATCCCACCTATCTCTCTTTATTCAAGCACACAGGATCGATCGATCGATCGATCAATCAATCAATCAGTCACTCAATCAATCAATCCTCTGCTCTTTATTCTACCGAACCAAGGCGGGGAAAAGGGAGCGGTGCTTACGAGAAATCTTCTAACTTACCACAACAGGACTATTTATATAAAGTTCATATATACATATATCCAACATCTTTAAAGGAAGTCTGAGCAGAAAGTGACTAACTAGAGATCCAACATTATGTTTGTTTCAAATTTAGATTACATTTATCAGAATATGATAGTTTCAATTGAAAGTGACAACTTGAAAGAATAAATTTTCAAACTTGAGTAGTTACTTTTATTACATTTATTTTACCTTTACTTAGAGTGATGTTAGTAAATTTTCAAATTTATCATTTATTATTGTAATTAATATTTAATATATTGTAAACTATTTTTGTTGATATCATAATATTATATAACATAAAATCTTTCATTTATATTATAAAATAATCTTTTTATGATATATTATATACATTTTTGTTAAAGTTGAACGTGATGGAAAAAATTTCACATAACGTTATTGATCATATGTTATTAACCCTAATTCCATCTTCTTTAAATTTTTACATACATACGAAATTTAATTATTAGGCTGACTACTTTGTAATGTATGTAAGAAATATCTCATTTCAAATATAACACAACCCAAAGATAATGTATATCAGAAGTACACGTACATTTCTAAACTCAACTATACTGATATGCTGTAAATATGCATAAATCAACAGTAATCTTACAAAAATTATGCAACAATAAGAAATAAGTTGTTATTTGGACGAAAACCAGAAAATTAGCTTAATCCAACGAAAACCCCCAAAAACCCTCTCCTTCTTCTTCACCGCCAGAAATCACCCTCTCCTTCTCCCAAGCTCGGTCGATTTCCTCCCTTGCACCTACTCTCGCATGCGTCACTGCCGAATGACTGTCGATCTCCACTCCTCGCGTGTGCCATAGCCACAACCGGAGCTCCTTCCTCAGACAGGCGCAACTTGCGCACCACCGCCGGTTTCCTCCTCCATCTGGAGACCATCCGGACAAACGACGCGACCTTGCGTGCAGTCTACGACACCTGGAGCGCTCCTCCACGCATGCATCTCCTACGATCGACAACAGTGGGCGCTCCTAATCGGGCACTCGGAAGTCGGAACGAGAGGTCATCGAGTGTTGGGTTGTGTAGGGCTTTCGGCTCTGCGTCCGGCACGTGACGTGAAGGATTTTCGCGAGGGTATTTTTGTCATCTACGTACGCTGGAGGTACGATTGTGAACCTATGGTTGAGTTTGTTTGTACCAATTTTTAGTTTTAACGCGTACTAAGGGTTAAAAATAAGATAATGTTAAAAATATATATTTATTTTAATATGAAGATTTGTTTTAAGTTATTCCTAACTTTAATATTTTATTTTTTATTGATTTCCTTTTTAAAAATTACTTTCGAAGAAACTTCTCGTCTGATTCTAATAACTGTGATATCAAAATATAACTCTTCGAATCCTACTAAGTCAAGTTATTATTATTATTATTATTATTATTATTATTATTATGATACTAATTTAATAAACAAATATTACTTTTGAACTAAATACAGCTGCCATGACACTTTTAATTAAAACCATCATACTTTATAGTTGAAGCAAACATAGTTTATACGTTAATTTCAACTAAACGATGGAACTTAGACCAGCCGTGTCGCTCGAACTATCATTCTATCACAATTATGTTTGCTAAACACGACAATTGCTCCTCATGTTGGGCACGTCTAAGTAAGTAGTATTTTTACTTCATTTGAACTTTAAATTTTTTTTTTTTTTTTTTTTGGAAAGGTTTAAGAGAAGAGAATGGAAGAGTAATGATATTCAGTATTTTTTCTATCATCAGTTTTTTACGTAAATTTTTCTTCGCATACCAAAATATTTGATAATTAGGTACAGATCGAGATGTCTTGTAGGTGGCTCACGTGGGAATCATGAGAGGTAGCTGTCGTGTAATTTTCTTTTTATCTTGTACGTTTATTTCCCATACATATTTTCCCTGGGTTAATTAAATCATTTTCTAGTGTAAAAGACACAGCAGCATCAAGGAAGTGAATTGACGAAAGGAGTTCGTAGTTAATTATTTATGACAATTAGCAGGCACTTTTAGGTGTACTCGTCATGGCATCTTCAAAGTCACGTTTAGTTAAGCGTAGTCTTGATAAAATATAATTAAATCATATTACATAATAAAATTGCAGTATTTGATAATCAAATATAAGTTAATTATAAAAAATAAAAATAAAAATTATCATTTACACCTATGGTAAGTGAGTGCCGCCAACGTGTATCATTTTGTGTGAAATGGGTGGAAATAAAGACTGCATAGTTGAAAAAGTGACGACAGTAACTAACACAGTAATCTAATGTACCATAGACATTAGTCAAGATAGTCTCATGGTGGATGATATGGTAGCTTGTATAGTTGGTAGTACATCAAGATTAAGCTTCAACCCGTCGTAGTTGAAAATTATCTTACAAGGAAACTAAACGACGAAATACTTCAGTCATTATCTATGGTTGTAATTTTACTAGAAAGAATAATTGATTTTAATTTTTTCGAAATGAATCCTTGTAGCATATTATGACATATAAGGTTTATATGTTATCGTGATGAAGAATATTAAGTATCATAAATCATGCATCCATTGACACTATAATTAAAAACACGGTGCATGGGTTACTTACAGGTTATATTAAATTATCCTTATCGATACATAACATATTCTCCTTCACGTACATGTTCTTCTTCCTTTTCCCCCTTTTTCACATATTCTTCTTCTTCATCCTCCTCGAATATTCTGTTCGTCCAATATTCCACCCTTAATTTTAAATGACTGACCAATTATTGAATTAGATGGATATATGTGGAAAGCATCTCTTCTCTCTCCTCTCCCCTTAATAATAAATATTACAAAAGCGAAATACGCTTGGAATATTCCACATGAATAATTCATACATACGTTTTATTCAATAATTTTTCACGTCGATCTGTCTTCTCTCCCACACCTCCTTCTTAATTTTCTTATCATGCTCCATTCTTTCTCTCTCCCATGTTGTTCATGTTCTTTTCTCTTGCTTTCCAACAGTTTCTTTCGATATCCTTGATCTTAAATAATCATACAAGGAACAAGTCAAGCCTGCGTAAATTTGGAAATTTCAAACCCGACGTTCATATGTTGAAATACTCTCGTATCGAAGAATCTGTACTGATATACGATAAGTCTTTCTATTTATTATCAATTGATTTTAAAAATAAAATATCTTACGTGATATCAAAATATGTTTATGTGCATTCTTCCCTAAGATGATATATAAATTGTAAGTAAAGAGAATAATATTCTTAAGACAGTTTTCCATCTATGAAGGTGAGATGTAAGTTTAAGTTCACGTACGACGAATTTTTTTTTTACTCCTCATTAATTATTAGGAATAAATAAAATATTTGATGAGAATAATGTATTTCGTAAATTGGTTGTTTTCTGTCGTTTTCCAGGATGTACATGTATATATAGTACATATATATGGTTGGCAAAAGGGACGGCCGAAACGGCAGCAACACGTATTGACGGGTGCGTTAATTTCGGATGTCATATTTCAATCATTTTCCATGACACAAATAAAACCGGACTCCAAGAAAGAATTCTCAGATCATCGGGAAAATTTCCTGACACGACCATCTACTTTCAAGAGAGATTGATCAGGCCCCATCCTCGCACTCCATCCATCTGACAAGGTTGACACCACCCAAACAACAACAACAACAACAATAATAATAATAATAATAATAATAATTACAGGAAGCAAAATATTTTCGTGTGATGGATAGACATGCACAGATGATAATATATATGTATATGATGTGATCTGTACTTGTGGCGGGATGGGATGGGCAGACGGAGAAGGGTGGGGACCGAATGGTTCCGTGAAATGGACATGTGAACCGAGCGAGCGACCATGTAGAAGACATCATCATGGGAGGGGCGCGGCCCTTCCGTCTCTTCTCGGAGACCACCATGCACAGTGTTTGTTTGGCATGGGTCCTTCCGTTTTACTTTCACAAGCCCCCGCATGTACATACGATTATTATTAATTTCTTTTTAATCTGTACTATCATCGTCATCATCATCTGGCATTAATTAGCCCTTGCTTCTTCTCTTCTGTCAAGGTAAGTAAGCAAGCAAAACGTACGCGTACCATGATCCGTTTGTTTGTTACTCTCATCCATACCACACAACGGTGACTGGGCCAGTGCATTGCATCTCTCTCTTCTGTGTTTATAATGATGTCAGGAAATAATCTACTTACTGCATCGGTTAAAAAAAAAAATAGCAAAACAAAAAGGAGGGAGGAAAGGCATTAATTATTATCTTATGCCCAACAACTACTGTTCACAAGGGCAGATTAAGCAAGCGTCTACCCTTGCTTTCCTTAAGCCTGATGTGACCTAACATACATAATTCCAAAACCTACAGTACCAAGAATTTTGCACTATATATTATTATACACACACGCAAATCGTACAAGAAGCCTCCGTCCGGTGAAGTGACAGTTTCACCCTCTCTTCCACGGACGTGACGTCTTTTACAGCAACGTGCCATCGGTCTACCGTTAATTCCGAACGGACGAGGCGTTCGCATCCGTTGCTGTCTGTCCCAGGTCCGAACTCCCAAGCGCACGGAAGCTTCCTGTTTATTATTATTATTATTATTTTTTTAAAAAAAAAAAAACATTTTTTTGACAGACAAAATAAGGGCGAAGAAGCCGTTCGTTCGTTCGTTCGTTCGTTCATCGGAGATTGATTTGAAAGGAAGTGTACCCCGTGGCGGTCTTTCGTCACCCTCCTCTTTTGTTCTGTTTTGAATTTTCTTTTCTTTTTTTTTCTTTTTTTTTTGTTTCCCGCAGAGCAATGATGTGATGGGATACTAAGAATGAATGAATGAATCTGGCGTTCGTCCATCGGTAATGGAGTCTGACGTTTCAGCCGACGACGAACCTTAAGGTGTTGAAATTTTGCGTACCAACGAAAAAGGTTGATTGTATATAACATTTAATTTTTTTACTTGTGACTTGTTGACGTGTCTGAAAATATTTATATACGAATGAATGTACATGAATTAACTTTGATATTATATTAAAATTCTTGCTTACTTACTTACTTTTTAAATCAATTGATAGTAAACGAAAGAATTCATCGTACGTGAAATCCAATCTTATCTCTATTTTCTTTTTTCGTACCGATATAAAAAATTTAATAGATTTGACCTAGAAATAAGTCGGAGGCAATTAACAAGCGGCAACGACTAAAAAACCTCTACGGATGAAAAAATATATATATATGGAAAGCAAAACCTACTAATATCAAGAAATAAAGAAACAAAAGAGAGCAGAGAACCCGATCTACTGTATCTTCTCATGTCAAAGTGGAGATGGATGTATTTGCTATTATTTCTCTTTCTTTAATTTGCACATCGATCGATCTAATCAAGCAACATTGGAGATGAACCAGAGACAACGATTGTGATTAATGGTAGGGCCATATGAAAATGCATACGAGTATGGAAGGGTTAGAGTTACAAAGGACAAGCAGATATTTATCATGGCCCCCTACTTCTCTATTCACCTTGTTAGATATGACAATAAATAAGTGTATATGCATATAATAAAACTTCTTCCTTTGCTATTTTTTGCAACTAATCCTGTTTCGAATAGTGATGGATCGATCTTATATATTTAACAAGATTCAAATTCTAACCAAATTAAAACTACGAGCATCACAGCGCTGTTTCCAGTGATGTTCAACTGATCTATAAATAATCAGACACTTACTTACTTACTTTATAAATTCCCTTGCAAAAAACCTCGACGGTGCTTTAATTAGTTTTTTACTCGATCTATTTTTTGGAAAGGGATCATTCGTGAGTTCGAACAAAGGGGAAAAATAGTACTATTATTTATTAGAAGAAAACTTGACACTTTAACAACCAACTCTAATCAAGGGTGCGCGTGTTTGTATCTTGTAAAATTATGGAATCATCATGTGGACAATCAATTCAACTTTTGCAACTTGAAATAAACAAACAACTTTGATGTGACAAAATTTACGAAAAATCTATCCATCTAATCGTGCACAGTAATCATGTGATGGCTCCTATAATCCCTACCTACATATGACCGAAAATCGCGTAAGTTATAAGATTGTATGCATAGCAGATTATATTCGCGATCAGTTTTTATTTCTTATAATCGAAAGTTTCCATCAGTTTACATGAGATGGGGTACGTACGCGCGCGCGCGCGTGTGTATATATATATATATATATGATCACATGCAATTAATCGTGCATATGTTAATATACACGTACATGTTAATTAGGTGTGAAAATATTGAATTCCGGAAGATTTCATTGTCGTTGTTATTATTATTGTAAAAAAGAGATGATAGAAACAAAATAATGCATGATAAAAGGTTGACACATGAATGGTTCTCCAAATGACCGGCCACTGCCGACATGAAGGTCCAGGAAAGAACTTACAAATGGTCCCAAATCCATCTCTCCATGGGGTAGGGGGGAGATATATACGACAGATGTGCGAGGGAGAGAGAGAGAGAGAGAGAGAGAGAGAGGAGAAAGCAATACCACATACACACTCATGTGATCATGAGGACGATATACGGAAGATGACGGGTGCGATGGAGAAATGTACAGGATGCTTGGACTATGCATGGGTGATTGCAAGTGTGGGGCATGGCGTGAACAAAGGCAAGGAGGAGGAAGAGATGGAGACGCAGGGGGTGGCGCCCTCCATCTGGTCCTCTAGGACCTCTACCTTCCTCTCTCTCTCTCTCTCTCTCTCTCTCTTGTGTTGGTGGCGATGTGGTCCTGCGAGCGAGCCAGCGACCTCAGCAGCCAAAGGCAATGGAGTGGCGTGTCCGTGCGCAGCCCCGTCGGGGAGTCGTCACCCTCACAGCTGCTTTAAACTGTGACGTCCCGAAGGGGAGGTGGGCGGTCCGTTGTCAACCCCTCTTTTAATTTACACTTTTTGGACTATTATATATATAATCTTTCTATCTATACATCTATACACACACACACACACATATATATATATATATATGGTTTAAAAGATATATAATTTAAAAATGTAAAGGACGTGTAGAATCTAGGCGAATATATATATATATATATATATATATATATATGAATGATGATGAAGTTTTTCATTCATTCGTTATTAAGTGATTTTCAAATAGAATATTCCATATATATATGTTTCCAATAAATCACTTGGAATATTGGAAATATATACGTGCACGTAGGTTAGATTGATGTCAATCTATAATTTAATCCATCTCAAGATGGTAGATCTTTTCAGCTGCCACTTATCTGATTCCAAATTAATATATAATAGGTTACCGTTGGTCAAATAGGTGAACACTTCAAGATTGAATAACGAACCATTTAAGATCTTCCATGGTGTATATATGGTAAAATAAGGAATATTAATAATGTAGGTCATATTTTGATTCATGCACTCATCAAACAATAGTAAAGGCGTTATTTTATTGTTAAATATTTATCAATAGCCGTATATAGCTAGTATAATTAATCATTCAAATATATATATATATATATATATATATAGCGACGATAAGTTAGTTAGTCGAATGATGAGAAAAAATCTCATCATGTTAGAACAACTAACGACACTTGCAATAATATTCGTAAGAAATTCATATATAAAAATGTATGTAACTTTTTTCCTCAAATATTTTAAAACAAAAGTGCCTACTACAAGTGGTATATATATATATATATGTTGTCATTGTTCGATGATTCAAGTTACGGCAGTTAGAAGAGGTTTATACTTGAACAGAATTTTGGAAAAGAAGAAAGCTTCTAAAAGGAATGATTGAAAATACAGTTTAAGAGAGTTTGTGTCTAACGAAATTTTGAAAAAGGAAAATGAGTTTCGAAGAGAAATTCTTAAAGACCAAAAGAAGGTCAGAGGAAAGAATATATATGACCAGATCTTCACATCAATCCATTCTTCATACACGAAGGGGACTCAAAGCGGCGCTTGTCCAAGCCATGAAAGTTTGATCCACAAACCCTAGCAAGACGACCATAAAGGCAAGGAAAGAGATTTGAACGTAAAATGAGACATGAAAGGGATCGGAGTGCACATATGTGTAGGATGGAGGAGTTGATGGAAGGGAAGGGGGGCATTAGAGAAAATCCCAAAGGAACGCCGTTAAGAACGACATTAGTAGAGGATAAAGCACCAGACGCGCGGCCAAATCACGGATTTATCATAACCAGGGGAGGGGGGTGTTGACCGTGAATACCCGACGTCCTTTGTAAAAGCTAAGGCGAGCGTAGGGACCACCAAAAATTATTAAATGCAAGACGAAGCTTTCGAAAATTTTAAGTAAGCTTAAACAAGTCATTCTTATCATCAAAAAAAAAAAAAAAAAAGGAAAAAACCTCAGGGAAGGTCGGTGACGGGTCAAAATCCGGAACCGTCCATTAGGAGACCCGGGCCCATGAAGGGCCTCTCCACCGACGATAAGCTGCCCAGGCCCACACCACTACCACCACCACCACCACCACCACCCCGTAATCCACCACCACGATGGGGGACCACAACTCCCTGCCGTTGGATCGACATCGGAGCCTCACCGTCTTTATGAGGTGGGTCGTGGTTCACTGCTTCCTCTCTCTCTCTATCTCTGGCCCAGGGCGCTTTATCTTGCGTAATGACGTATCTCTCCTCCCACAATTTTCACAATGACGAGTCGGTCCTTTTTGTGCATTGCATGGTGCTTGATTTCTCAGGTCAACATTGCGGGATCATCGATTATTATAAACATTTATGTACCGATGGGTTAAATAAGAATAAAAAAATATATGGCTACAAGCCGAAGAAATGTAAGGTAAGGGGGGGTTCTTTAAAAAAAAGGAGAGAATGTGAATAAATAATAGAGAAAACCAACCAACATTTTCACTGCCCATGGCCTATCCCCAGATTTGGAGAAGGAAAAGGTGAACCAGAAAAGAAGGAACAGATCGCCTCTCTCTTTTTTTGGGTTTGTTTATTTCCTTCCTTCCTCCGGCACATAACCCAACTGTATTTATTCACATTTAAAAAAAGAGTAAAAAAACAGTAATATCTGGTGAGGAAGGGCGGATGTGAACAGCAAATATTTTGGTCTTGGCTTCTCCGTGAGGTCAGCAGCAGCCTCTAACAACAACAACAATAATAATAATATTAATATTATTAAATACGAATATTATATTCCAGCTTCCTTCCTCCTTTCACAAGGGTCGAGATTGCGAAGGAAGGAGGGGGTGGAGGTGGTGATAGAGAAAGAGAGAGAAAGACACGAGAAAAGAAAGGAGGAAGCAGGAGTTGCTGCAGCCTCTCCACACACAAACACAAAGGGCAGAGATAGAGATAGAGTGGAAGCTAGGAAAGGAGGAGACAAGAAGGGGACAGCTATGGAGAAGCCATGGCAGTAGAAGCTTTCAATTCCACAGCAAGACAACGATGTCTCATGCCCCTAAGCTCTAGGTATGTATGCGTAACACCAAATTAAATTACGCACAAGTTAAGTTTACATGTATGTATGAATGATCGGGGCCGGCCAAATCCGCCACCGGCGTCGATCGAATCACGACTTCTAATTGGTTTCAGATGATGAGCGTAGATCTCCCCCCTTTTAATCTCAATTCCCGTGCTTATATTAATTTGTTGGTGCTGGGCAGAAGAAGAAGAAGAGCAAGAGCAAGAGGAAGTGGCGGTGGGTGGAGCTGTGGGCAGCAGCAACGATGAAGCAGAAGCTGTCGGCATGGGAATAGCGCCACCCCCTCCTCCTTCCCAGCACTCCTTTCTACTCTCTCCTCACACCAACTACAGCCACCATAGCCACCACCAGCAGAAGGCAGCGAATTCCATGTCCCAGGGATTCCACCAAGGCATCTTTGGGTTCTCCGATGCGTTCGACAGATCCGATCGGCAGCAACAGGAGAACCAGCTCCGGAGGGAAAGAATGAGGGTCCCAGGCTACACTGACGCGTCGCCCGCATCTCTCGTGGCGATGGAAGGCGGGGAAGAAGCCACGGCTGCGGCGGCGGCCGCCATGTACGAACCTCCCGGGGCGACCAACATGTTGTCCGACATGCTCAGCTTTGCAAACCAAGGAGCACCGTCTGCCACCGAACTCCTCGTAAGTCAGATGCCAGGAGGGTACCGGCTCCACCGTCCACCGGCGGCCGGTGTGGACTGGTACGGCGTTGGACACCGGCAAGCGACCGAGATGTTCCTGATGAGCTTCAACCCACCGCCGCCGCCGCAGCAGCAGCAGCAACAGCAACGAGCTTCATCACCACCCCCGGCGAACCAAGACTTCCAGACACCAGCCCCACCTCAGCAACATTTCATGATGAACGAAGGCGAGGTGATGGAAAGCCAGGGGCTGTCCCTATCCCTCAGCTCCACTCTGCAGCAATTCGAGATGACCAACAAAGCCCAAGAGGAACTACGGGTGAGAGAAGAAATGCTGTACTACGGCAGCAACCCCACCACGACCTCCACCAGCGGCCACCAGCAGCAGCTGCAACAGGCAATGCTGCAGCAGCAGCAGGGTCAACTGCAAGGTCAGCAAGTACACGTAGGATACGGTGGGCCCATGGCGGTGGTGAATGTGTTGAGACATTCCAAGTATTCCAGGGCAGCGCAGGAACTGCTGGAGGAGTTCTGCAGCGTAGGAAGAGGCCACGTCAAGGCTGGCAGGGGCGCAGCAGGTAGAGCAGCGTCTGCGTCGAACCCTAACCCTAGCGCTAGTCATGCAGGTGGTGCCTCTTCGTCCGCTGCTGCCTCCAAGGATGTTTCTCCACACCCACCGCCTTCAATATTGTCACCTGCTGATAAGTTCGAGCACCAGAGGAGGAAAACCAAGCTACTCTCCATGCTTGATGAGGCACGTATACAAACTAGCATACCATCCTCCTCGTCCTCCTCCTCCTCCTCCTACTTTATTTATATACTACCGCTGCTAGCTGCTGCTGCTGCTACTATTTCTTCACTCTCTTTTCTTCAAGTGCACACTTGGTGGAACCCTAGCTAGCCCGCTTGGGTGTAACCGGTGGAGTTCCCTAGCTAGCTAACATAAGGGTGAAGGGTGTCATCTTCCTTCCTCCTGTTTAGTTCTACCATACAAGAAAGAAAAGGCATGAGAAGGAAGGTGTTAATTAGCTAGGGGTTGTTGCAAGGGTATGGGGATCCCAAAAGCTACATCTGTATGTGTCAGCACATTCCATGGCAGACATGCATGCGTTGGTAGTAGGACACACACACATGCTCTTTTGCAGAGTCATTCCACAACTGTAAAAATCCGAAAAAAAAGCACCACTTTTGCTTGTTTTCGCTGCTGGAGGTGGGGGGCATCAATCAGGATCTATCATGAGCTAGCAATTTCGAACTTGTGTAATCTGTCATCCATGATTGATCATAGGGTGAGTTTTGCTAGGTTCGGGTATGTGCAAAGGCCGATCGCTTCCATGTACCCACTTACCAGAGGCTGTAATAATTTCATGGCAGCATTGCATAGTGTATATAGATCATTGTCCGTCCACATGCAGGTCCGTGATACTATTTCTTCACCACCGATTTAATTGGATTCTGCTTATTCGAGGTTTCTCCCCTCTAGCTACTAGTCATGGACAATTCTTAAAGTCTTTCTCTCTTATTCCATCCCATATATATAGAGATGTTGTTCGCTTGGCCAAGTCTTAAAGTCTCTCTCCCCTCCAGCTCTCTCTCTCTCTCTCTCTCTCTCTCTCTCTCTCCGTATGTTGATAAGGTATGGTGGAACTGGGTTATCTCTGAAATTAATTGAAGCACAAACCATGCATCCACAGGTGGATAGAAGATACAACCACTACTGCGACCAGATGCAAGTGGTGGTGAACTCGTTCGATTCGGTGATGGGCTACGGGGCGGCGACGCCCTACACCTCTCTAGCCCAGAAGGCCATGTCCCGGCACTTTCGTTGCCTCAAGGACGCGATCGCTTCGCAGCTGAGGCAGACTTGCGAACTCCTCGGCGACAAGGACGGGGCGGGGGGCATAGGCATCACCAAGGGGGAGACCCCCAGGCTCCGGCTTCTGGACCAGAGCCTCCGGCAGCAAAGGGCCTTCCACCAGATGGGCATGATGGAGCAGGAAGCGTGGAGGCCTCAACGCGGTTTGCCCGAACGTTCCGTGAACATCCTCAGGGCCTGGCTCTTCGAACACTTCCTCCACCCGTAAGCCCCCATTTTTTCTCTTCCCTAACTTTTAATACTCGACATGCCACCCACTTCCTCTCCTGCAATATTCATTCATTCGGTTCTTCCTTCTAATAAGTCTGATAGTTTATTTCATAATCAAAGCATCCATGTTTTTCGTATCCCCATGGTAAATTTGAATTTCCTTGCGTACCAGTACGCCGGTACCTACCCATTTATATGCCACAGCACACCCATTTCCAACTACTTTTTTCCTATAATTACGTGCTTTTCGTAGTATTTTACCATGCTTTATTATTCTTAAAAGGGAAAAAATGCTAACGCCTGCAGCAAATTTGGTTATAAGAATCCATCTTATGATGTTGGATACTTAGATTTCATAACATCGAATAAATACAGTTTAATTTTGAACTTTGAATAGGTGTTTATTTAACCAACGGTTGAAATCTGATGGTTGGTCGCATCATGTGGTCACGATACGTCGTTTTGTGACGTGACGCGTAGCACCGGAACGCGTCGCAAAATCTCCACGTCCTGAATGATATGATATGATATATATATATTTTTTGGGGTACGTGAAATGGAAATCGAAGGACAACACATGCATGTAAATCAACGATTCCGGTCACATACATATACACATATATATATATATATATATGCATGTGAACGATTCTGCTGCGATTTTTCACGGACCCAACCGGAGGGCGATGATCGAATCAAATCAATGGCACAGTCCCTGAACAGAAGACCGACGAAGAAAAGCTTCTCGACTGCTGTTGTTTTTCTCTACGTTTTGAATTGAATTTAAATTCGAGAATCTTTATTTTCAAGAAGAGGTGTTGCTGCCCTCGGCCTTCTTTTTCACTGATGCAGTGAGCATGTTCTTTTGCTTTTTGTACCCTTTTACAGTTGAATGCAGTCCCTACTTGCACATGAACAGTATTCTTGTGGGTCTTCAGGCCGGCGGATGGATTATTTGTTGGATGTCAGATTAATCTTACCCTTCTCCATTTTTTCAGGTATCCCAACGACGCAGATAAACATCTGCTGGCTAGACAGACTGGTCTATCAAGGAATCAGGTAAGAATATCTTTATTTGCTGTGTGCGTGTATATATGGTCTGATTTTGTCAACATTATTTCAAAACCATCCAAGAGAAGTGATCAGATAAGGCAAACTAAGTTACTGCTTCAATTTGTTATCGTGTTTCGTTTGCTTCTCTCTGTTGATGGGAGGAGGAACAGCCCAACACGAGGAATCAATCAATCAATCAATCAGTCAATTGTGACAGCAAAATGTACTTGCAAAATTAACAAGTATGTGTAGATTGTAGAGTGTCGGTGGTAAATGCCGCGCGCCAGGACCACAAACAGGCCAGGCGCGGCTCACATCATCTTCATTTCAATAATGTACCGAATACCAACTGTTTCAGATCTACTCTGGCGGTTCATGGTAAACCAACATAAAGGTATAAGTTTTTTTAGCAAGAGGTCAATTCACAGATTCTAGGGTTAACCCATAACACAGTACTAATAAATTACACATGCATGACAAAGAAAAAACCCATTATATATAATAATCATCATCATTTAAATATTGAAGCTCCAAGCTTCTTGAAAATGTTAATGGTCATGAGTTCTTGGAAGAAAAAGAGGAGATTATCTTTTACCATTGCATGCATGCAACCTTGCAGGTGACAAACTGGTTCATCAATGCAAGAGTGAGGCTGTGGAAGCCCATGGTGGAGGAGATGTATCAGCAAGAATCCAAGGAAGAGGAGGGGAGAGACCACTGGGAAGGGTCGGGCCATACATCACAAACGCCCATCCCACAATTCCAGAGAACGGAAACCAAAGCAGAAGACAAGGACGCGTCCTACGCACCGTCGTCGTCAACAACCCCAAGAAACCAGCAGCAGAACCAACATGCACAGCAGCAGCGGTTCCCCACGGCCAACCTTCCGGCAGAGCAAGCTGGGGGTGGTGGTGGCTTCTCGGTCCTCGCCGGGACGGACACACGAATCGGTTCGGTAGATGAAGCCGTGGTTGCGGATTACGCCTCCGGTCTCGTCCCACCGGTCACCCAGATCATGTTCGGAACCTCCGGGGACGTTTCTCTCACTCTCGGACTCCGGCACGCCGGCAATCTGCCGGATAACAGCCAATTCTCACTCAGGGACTTCAACGGCTAGGAATCCATGACGCAACGAAAACACAAAAAAAAGGAAAAAAAGAAAAGAAAAAGGAATCTCCAATTTTACGATCTCATCATCTTATCAGCAACAGCAGCAGCCTCCATGATCACCAACCATATAAAGGTAACATAGACATGTAGTAAAAGAGGAAATTGTTTTGCAGAGCGCTCTCTTTCTCTCTCTCTTTCTCTTCGCAGAAATTTGTTGTAAATAAAGATTACTACTACTTACAACATGTAAGGGGATATATGGTGACTCGAGGAATTAGAACAGTGAAAATGGAACATGATTGTAGTGCTTGCTGTGGGGCAAAGCCCACCCACCATTGTCTTGTTTCTTCAATCTTGTGACCATGATTGGGACTTTTTTAAGGCTGGAAGAGTGGTTGTCCATTGGCGTGTGGCATCTGTCATATATATATATATATATGGACACATTTGTGTGTGTGTGTGTGTGTTTGTAAATTAAAAATCTCTTTTAATTCATTTCTCTTTTCGATCTCCACCAGAAAATTACTTAAGGGAGGATCCGCTTGAATTGATCCATGACAGATATGGTTATTGTATTTTTGATTCCATATCCTATATACAATTAATGACGCAGTGAAAGATCAATTGAAGCGAGAAAGGGGGGACCAGTATGGCCCTCCTCCTTGGTCCCGTCTTCATAAATGTGGCAATTGGGCAATATTTGTTGCTGTTCTAGCTACCAGAAACTGATATACACGGGAGGATGAAAGCAGATTATTGATGATTAATTTCATTGGCTTCTTGTGCCTGTCTTTTACTTGGTGGGTATAGATCAAATTAAGGGTTGCCGGTATCATATATAAAATTAAAAGAATATCAGTCAGTCAATCAATCAATCCAGCTTAACCTCACGAAGGCCAAAGTAAAGATTAACACTTTGTTACTTAACAGACAAGTCGCCCGCCCATCAACTGCTAATCAAGTAACTCTCAGAGATTTAATTTATACATGAGACCTTCCATTCACTGCGGATGAAAGCTTCGTACGACAACAATTCCCATACCTGCAGCTATACCATTCCTTGGGTTGGGTTGCTTCCTCACTGCAGCGAGGAATTTGAATAGGATGAGACGCATATGGTTAATTTTCTGGGTTGCCATCACAAATTCCCCTTCGGTCAGTTTGTGGTGCTTACCGTGAAATCGACGACCATGGCATCAAAGTTGTGTTGTTTCTTTATCGGGATCATGATCTGAGCGATGCCTTTCGGTAGCGTGTTGTTCCTCGATCTTGTTCATTAAACTTAGCTAAGGTCGATCGATCTCTTTATCCACAAGAGACAAATACTGAATCAACAATATATGCCAGATCATGACGGCCGTATCGTTTTCTACTCGATCTACTGTTGCTGAAACCTTATTCTAAAATCAATTCGAAGTGAGAAAACAAGATCATCGTAATTAATATAGAGTCTAGGTTTGATCACGTTGATATCCATGTAAAACTCGGCCCACGGTTTTTTTTTTTTTAATCTTACAAGTGACTTACAGACGAATGAATATATATGAGTTTTTTTTATATCATATTAACAATTCATCTCAAAATTAACTAGTGATAGAATGAAATCATTATAATATACGGTCTCGGTTTGATCACACCATATATGCAAAAGAAAAAAGGAAATATCAAGTTAAAAACATTGTTATCATCATCGTAAAAAAACAGACAAATACCGCATCGATCCTAAGTACGTAGTCTTAACTCTTCGTAGCTCCAGTCATCCTTGGCCAGATTAATTAGTATGTGGGAAATCATGGGTCCTTGGTGCATTATATGTTTACACCCTAATCAATCATCCTTGGTGTTTTGTTTATCCAAAATGAAGAAGAGAACCAAAGCACGTACCGAGACCAACAGAAACGTACAGTGGGCGCATCGGTGGGTGGATGCCGACGGAAGAGAATCGTCAAAAGCAACCAACAATGGACTGTTCTCCTTTCCTGAAGATGCTTGAGGCGCCCACGAGCTGTGATTATTCAGTGTGGAAAATGACACGACTTGAAAGATATTAGGGAACGGCATGACCACAAGACAAAAAGCATGCAGGAGTATGATGATATCTTCAATGACCACGACCACTTTGTGGTTTCTCCCCCCAGTGGGAAAGGCAGATCCATCAACAACCAATTAATTCTGAAAGGAAAGGGAGAGCAAGATCGAGCTCTGTTGTAAGCGATCGATAGATGCCTTTATTAATTTGACGATAGCTAGAAAGCACAACATTTTATTTATTCTATAAGATCTCGTGTGTGTGTGTGTGTGTGTGTGTGATGTCACATCATCAAAAATTTATCAAGCAGTGTACTGGACTAATCAATGTTCAATGCTGGTGTGGTGAAGAAACGTAGCACTGGGATGTTTGAGATCAAATCTTTCAGGCCTTCACCCGTGCTCTTGCGTGAGAGAGAGGGAGGACCGTCTTAATTTCTCCCAGTACTTGTTCTCTCTTAATTGTGTCAGGTTCCATCCCGTAATGAGAATATTTTACCCTAGCTACTTGCTTGCTTATTCTTATTTCTTATTTCAACCCATCATATAAATGGAAATATGCATAATGATCTCTGCAGATTATATTTGTGGAAGTCATATATCAGGCCTAACTAGATAACATTAAAGATTACTTTTAATGGATCAAAGCTTTGAATAGCTTGCAATGCATAGATCTATATATAAAATATAGTCACGTGAAATGAATCGAATGTTACGTTGTAAGAGACGAGTGAATTGTATTTTTTAACAATAATCACAATTAAAATTCTATTTCAAAACTATTAGTAACGATTTACAGACGTAAATCAATTTACAAAGTTTCAACTAAGGTTTATAATTCAAAAACCTCTTGAGTTCTAAGTGTTATAAATTTAACAATGAAACAACACTTACATAATTCACAATTTCATGTCAAACAGGAAAAACGAGTAAGCGGAATTAAATTCTTTCTCTGTTTGTGAAACTCTTCTCTTCAACCCTTTGAATTTTATATCACAAATTTCTCTTCTATCTTCTCTACAACAATCTTTAGTGATTGAACTTCTTAAATTAATTATCTTCATTGAGGTTGAGAGATCTAAAGAGGCTTGATCAATGCTTGAGAGGTTGTACGAGTGACTTTTTTGTTTTTCAGTAACTATGTTGATCAACGTAAAAACATGTCCATTAAATAATTAGTATGTCATATGCACACTCTACATCCATCTACTACTTGATCAACATTCACTCATCATATCTTGATCTACATCCATCTCAATTGATCTTGATCTTCCAATAATAATTCAATACTTTTTAGAAGATCTCAGCCTTCCATAAGAAACACCATGTTTCTCCATAACTCATCACTCTAGATCAACATCTTAGATCATTGAAAAATTCTCTACAAAAATGAAATTTCTCAACTAAATTTTTCATGCAAAAACATCTCGTTACATTAATATTAACTTAACACATCACAAAATAGAATATGTAACTTAACACGACTAACTTAATGAGTTTAACATATAACATACACATGACATAGATTAAATATTTTTATAATAACAATTTATCATTCACTAAAATAACTTTTTAAATTTTATAATACTAATCTAACACATTATCTTAATATTCAAATATACAACTCAACACATATGGTTATGCTAATTTAATAAGTTAAACATATGTAACTTAAATGATACTCGATAACATTTATAAAGTGAAATTCAACACATATATTATATTTACTCAACAAGTTATAGAATACAACTTAAACATAAACTCTAAAGTAACTTTTCTAACTCAACAAGTTACTTACATGCACAACACATGATACATAAGTATGCAAATTAAAACATATCATGTTAAATATTATAAAATCATGTTAAACTAACTCAATAACAAGTTGTATCAATATAGTACAACTAAACGATATGTTCTTTAACTTAACAAATTTTGTGATCCAATATAGAAATATACAACATTCAAATAATAACTTCTTATATTTTTGTATAGAATGATGTTTTAAAATTACTTCTTAAATAACTTAATTAATTAATTATGATTAATTTACATTTTACATACATCATCAAAATATAATTCTTAATATCATACATAAATTATAAGATACGCTTCTAATAATTCCCTAGCTTCTTAGCCATATATAAAATTAACAATGAATGCATTGTCACATTATCAACACAATAACTATAGATACCAAAGCATCTCTTGCAATCTATTTTTTGACATATATAGGATCAAACCTAACTAGATGGCTCAACAATCACAAATGTCGGTATATATAATCAATTGTAGATGAAGTTATATATGGATGTGTGATACGGAATCCAGATGAAATCATCTAGGTACATCAAGTTCCAATTAGTTCTGCTTTGTTCTTTAGTGAGACAATAATATAATAAATATAAGTATTTAGAAGGTAAACAAACATGAATTTTTTTCTTCATAAATCATCCATTAGGTGTCTAGAATCAAAACATTAAAATGCAAACTCTTACTAAAACAGCATATCAATTTTTAGCCTCTAATTTCCCAGCAATTATTACACATTATTTTTCATCATTGATTTGCCTGACTTACTTGGCATTCATGATATATATCATCCTTATATTAGAAGATTATTTGCTTATATAGCTTTTCGATACAATGGATGATTTTCTTTTTATTGCCATGCTTAGGGGCTATAAGTAAAGTCATTTTGACCTTTCTTCATTTGTTAATTAAAATGAACTAGATAAAATCAGCAAAAACATCCTTACATTTCATTCATAGGACACATTTCTCTCCTTTGAGTCATTTATGGTTTGAGAAGGATAATCTTGTTGTTTTATTATTAGCTGCGGTGAAGGTAGAATTGGCAGGTCATCTCTCCTTGTCTTGGGTTTTTTCTCAACATTAATTCAAGGTCCTAACAACCTTAGTTTTTGTAACTATTTAGAAGCAAAGGCTTTTTATTTTTAAGAATCGCACTTTCTTCCCTCGTTGATCTTAGTACCTCACCATCAAAGGCTCTTCAATGTTTTTAAATCAAACAAGTGGCTCCACAGGACTTATCAAGTTAAGAGCATATCTAATATAATTCTGTTATGCGTAGCATTTATCTAAGCTTCTATAGATTGTCTAATGATAAATGACAATGGTTTAAAATAACAAATTGAAGAGGAACACGTGACACAACCAATTAGCCACATGTTGGCAAACAAACAAGCAACCGCCCAAGCATGTTGTGATCTTTAACAGGTAGGTGAGGTTGCTTTGTAAACCGATGCTAAACCAAGCTTGGTTCTAAATTAAACCAAATTGGATTCCACAGATTCTTGATCTGATCAAACACTGCATAATCAAGACTCCAATATGTCCTGATACACCCAATATATATAAAGAAGCATCAAGGGAAGCTTCACCTTTGAAACTTATAATGACAAGATTGCATTTTTAAAAGGCTAAATTATGTTTATAGTGAGCTATTTTCTATTACATGCTTTTGTAATACTTTACATGATATTTGAGGGCAAGTGAGCATAGCCTCATTGGTGCTTATCAACCATTATTCTTATTGACCTTTGGATGAAACCAACTACTGATTTCACCATCATTGTCATCATCACTAGTCTCACACAAAGTAGAGTGACAAAAATTGATAGAAGCACCTGAAATTTTCTCCTTGTCAACCTTTGATCTATCATTGAATTTTCCCTTGTCATTCCACTTGTGATTACCAAGTGGATCTTGAGAAACACCTTTCTTGCCACCTGCAATGGGAAAGTCTTCAAACTTCATAAAAGTTTTGGAATCCTTGTCATCATCATCTGAGCTCCAAAAGCCCTTATCTTTGCTTTGCATAGGATTATCTGGTTGAAGAGAATAGCGTTGATTATCTTTAGAGAGTATTGTACTTTGTCTGTTGGCGTCAAGTTGGAAATCAGCAAAAGTGGTTTTAGCAACTAATGCTTTTGGTCGTTTCCAATCACATCTTAAGCAAACAGTGTTCCTTCGAAAGTTGACAAAGTAGCACCTGCATATCAAACACTATATTAGAATTAACTAGAGTTATTAGTGTATTAAAGTTTTAAGAAATGGAATCACCTAAGTATCCATATCCTTGTAATAAATAGAGGATTAACAATAATCAAAGCAATCTTTTGCCCATTTTTCTTTTCCTAACATGATATCAGAATCAGGTTATCTAAAAGAGACAATGCTTACAAAACAACCATTAGGGTACCACAAAGAGACAGGACAATGTATTCTTCATAGTCAACAATCTAATTTTTTATTACATAAGGAGTAGTTTATTATTATTATATTGGCAAAGCTCTCATGAAAGGACTAATAACTACATGTTATACCCTTTCAAAGTAGTTGGCAAATATCCTCATTAAAAAATTAACTATGGGAGAACATGATAAATGCATGTACTCCAACTTAAAGGGAATGGTAGAGGAATGCATCCACATAAGGATTCATACATGCCTATCAATGTAACCACTATAAATAAAGAACTATCAATGATCGATGTAACCAATACTTTGATTTTCATTACTGTTAGAATACAACATGTGGATATAATAAGAGAAGTGACTAGAGATAAGGTCATCCGTGCAAATGCTACAATACAATAAGGCAAATAAGGATCTAAACATTCTTAAAACAGCAAGGCAGAATAAGAATGTATAAATAATATAATAAGTGAAGTAAATGAACAAAACTTACGATGGACACTCCCACTCCCCTGGACCAAGATGCCGTTGAACAGGCTTCCCATTGCACTGTAAACATTTTGTGTTCTTGGCAAAGTTTAAAAAGTTACACCTGCAAGCCAAAGAAATCTAAAGTAGAACCACCAGTTTTCCAAAATGTAGAAAACAAAAAAAAGAACTAAACATTACGTGTTGCATATCCAGTCCCCCCTCTTAAGAGGAAGATGCTCTCGTTCTTGTTGTAATTTCTTCAACTTTTCCTGAGATATTTCATCACATCGCAAACATCTTATGTTTTTCTTGAAGTTCAAAAAGTCACATCTAGTAGACAAGATGGGATCATCAATATATTAGATTTCTGAAAAAGGAAAACATTAAAGAAAAATAATTTCTAAAGTAAGGTAGAGAGAGCGAGAGACTGACTTTGGACAAATCCAGTCACCTTCCCTTGTAGAATTTGAATGGCTTTTAGGCATTTCTTTTCCACCTGATTGCTGTGATGCACACAAAACATTTCTTGGTTCCACTTGGGGACAATCTAACTTAGGCTTATTAACACTGAATGCCAAAATGTCCCTGAGGAGCTTTCTTGAAGATTCTCTGATACTGCTGTTTAGATGAAATGGGCTATCTACAGAGCCATTTACCATATCTAGGCCATATGCCAGTAAGATGCGCATGACATCTACTGTTCTACCACCCTCAACTTCACAAGCTTCCACATATGCCCTTTCACAATTTCCCCGTAAATTGCAGGTACCACAGACCTAGCCAGATGCATCAGAAAATGTATGGCATCTATGATAACACTAATATTTTATTCAGAAGCAATATTTACATTTTGACAAATTACAGCTTAGTAATGAATCTAGACTAATGAGTCTAATGTGTACATTTGCCTCCTGAATGCCAAGGTAAGCCCTTAAGCGTTTCCCAGAATTGACAACTTTCCTATCCAAGCTAGGACATCCACATTCCACAATCACCTTGATATCGTTTTTGGTTAAATATCTGCACTACCATTACATTTTCAAGGTAATTAATACAATTGTCCTTCTGTATACATGGAAATGCACTTTAATGAATTAAAATTGAAAGATATAAGGAAATCTATTAAAATAAAAAGTATATGCAAGGAGAAAGCATTTGGACCAGGAGAAAATATCATAATATTTCTCATATAATTTCTTCAATGAAGCAATGGAATGAGAGACAACTATGCAAGAATCGCCAATTCTCATTGCATCAAAACTTGGGACATCACCCTAATCATGCTTTCCATTTATCCGACTTGTAGTTCTTGGTCCATTTGCAAAAGCGCAATTAACCATAGGCCACTGAGGCATAATCTTAGCAAGCAAATTGCTGATAAAACTAAAAAATAGCAAGCTTATATTTTCCATCTTTAACACGAATGCAATCCTCGACTAAATTACAAATTATATAGAGTTACTTCGAACCAATCATACAGTTTTTCTAACAACTTTTTTTTTTGCAAGGTAGTTTTTCTAACAAATTTTACAAGACTGGTTATTATTGTTGTTCACACTTTGCATCCGTCACATTCATTCTATCTGTTAGTCAAATTACAACTTAAATCTAGACTAGTGGAAAAATTCCATTACAACATCCAACATTGACGCTGTTATTCGGTTCAAGCAATGCATCAAACAGATCTCAGGCTCTGCAAATCAAGCTCGACTCGACACCCCCAGTCAAACAAAGGCAATGCTTAGCCCTCGCATATTTCTACTTACTTGAACAAGTCGAACCGGTCTCTTGCGAAGTCGAGGCACGCGGTCCGGATTCTGTTGGTATCCTTGGAGCCAAGACACGAGTTCTTACAAAACCCATCAGGTTCGTCCACGTACCCCTTCTGCAGCAGCATCTCCACGAGTTCACCTAGTTCCGGCCAGTGATTGGAGGAGGCCACAACGCCTCTCCCGCCAAGTTCTTGACCTGGCTTTAGTTGGGTCGGGGAGATGGATTTCATGGGCCGGAGCTCCCCGATCTCCCTCGGGATGGAAGGAGCGGAATGTAGGCCTGTGGTAGAGATGGATTGGGTGAGAGAGAGAGGAAGGAGGATGACTGAAGATCGCCGCCGATTACCCGCCGGAAGGGGCGGGAGACGACGGGCACCGAACATTGCGAGGACGACGATCTTTGTCTTGAGGTGAGCTAAAGGTGTGGTTATTTTAATTACGAAGGATGAAATATTAAATTTAAATGTAAGTAAAAATATAATCATTATAAAAATAATAGATCACTTATCTTAATCGGATATCCTTTAAAACAATAGGCTAGAAGTTGGATGCATGTGCAAGTCAAGTAGATGAACTTTTTAAGTAATATACTATTGCAACCAGAGAATAAAATTTACCTGCAAATATAATCACTTGCAATTAATTTCATTACAGTAGATGATGCATAAATTATTAAGATATAATTCAAATGCAATTAACATGTAGGGGTAATAAGAAATTATGTTGTCGTTCAAAAAATACACGTTTCAATACTTTGGAATCATAAAACCATACCTTCCCATCTAACCAAAGCAAAGATAAATCTCATTCGAAAAATATGTCGCGTGCTAGACACGTGACAACGATGTGGACGTCCGGGAAGGTGTAATATGTGCTTCACAAAAGAGTATTCCATCGGCGTCTCTGCAGAACGCGTAACATTTGTTGACTTGATTTTATTTTTTAGAGAATAAAAATCAGCTACCGATGATAAATGCTTTGACTTAATCCAATTACATTATATCGTGAAATGCAAATGAGAATGTGTGCGTTGATGGCGAAGATTGTTTACCCTTTTTTTGTAGCAAGTTCGAGTGGTTAGATTTACAACATACGGTAATATTTTAAATTTTAAAAAAATCATAGTGTTAAATTACGAATGGCATTCCGTAATTTATTTTTGGAAATCGTAAATTCAGAAAAATGTGATTTCAATCTATTTTAATAAAAAATGCATTGGTGGACGTGCCACTTTGTCACATAACGGATGGTTTTTTTTTTTTTAAAAAAAAAAAATTGTATATCGATGGTTTTCCATTTCCAGAACGTAAAAATTAATAGTCGTCATTTCATATAATTTTTTAATACTTGTCGTATTCATTTTTTTATTAATCTTACGTAAATCGCGTGTTGCTTGCGATTGACGAGAATTTAAAAGACATACTTTTTACTTCTCGAGGTATTCATTTTTTCTATTAATCTTACGTAAATCACGGGTTGTTTACAATAGACAAGAATTTAAATCTTAATCAAAATATAACTGCAAAGTAATTATTTACTAGAATTTATCAAATAACGTAGTAAGTAGTAGTAATCGTCCGTCCTCCGACTGGACTGGATTTACTTGACCAAAAAATCTATATAAATCATTTTTGAAAATTTCACCGCCCGTTCTTCGTTCCACGTCTTTCGCTGCTGCCGCCGTAGCAGACCAGCACCAAACCCTAGTAAAAACCGTTGTCTTTCAGTTACCACCCGCAGATCTCGCTCTCTTCCTATCTCCCCTATCGAAGTTTTCGCTGACGAACATCCAATCCTTCCGTCAATTCCTCCCTCGTTTCCACTGCTATTGACGCCCACCTCGCTGGATCTTTGCAATCTTTGTGCGGACTCGGTATGTTTCCGACTTTTTCTCCTTCTGGGTAGGTCCTTCCTATGGAGAAGGATTCTGGAAGCGGTGAAAGGTGGGGCGGGTTGGTGGCTTATTTAGGTTGCGGGATTCATTTTTGGAAGTTCCTCTGGGGTGAAGAACAAAAACAGTAGGATCTTTGTTTGTGTCTCCTTTCTATTGTTGATTCTGTAAGATGCCATCTGGGTTTTCTACACTAGGGAGAAGGAAGACGACCCAAATTGGATTCTACTGGATTCCTGCGGTTTTGCCACTCCGCTGCTAGTACACGAGCTTTTGTCCCCGCTAAGATGCAGCAGCAAGTGCACAGAGTTCTGGCCTCGGAGAATGGGAACGATGCCCATACGAAACCGCCCAGAGTTTTTTACTCTAAGATCTACTCGTTCCTCCTGCTGTTCCTGGTTCTCGGTTGTGGGTTCACCCTGTTCAGCGTGTACATGACCCGCCCTTTTGGAGTCCAGAACTTCGTCACCATGACAGCTAGAACTCTCAACCCTTGCTTTGAGGAGCCCACTAACCTCAGTAGCTGGATCAGGCCGTTGTCCACTTCGATTCATTCCATGAGTGATGAGGAGCTGTTCTGGAGAGCTTCTCTTGTTCCTCAGATCACTAGGTATCCCTTCAAAAGGACCCCTAAGATTGCATTCATGTTCCTCGCAAAGGGACCTCTGCCTCTTTTCCCACTCTGGGAGAAATTCCTAAGCGGACATGAGGGGCTATATAGCATATATATCCATTCCTTGCCGTCTTATGAGGCGAAGTACCCACCTGGCTCCCCCTTCTACCGTAGACAGGTCCCTAGTCAGGTACTCTTAAGTTACTTTTTTGTTTTGATATTTCATTCTGCTCAATCCTTCATGTCATGGCATTCACAAAGTAACCATATTTCTGCAGTTGATGCTTGTCTTGTTGCTCTAAAGTTTTTTATGTTAGCTACCAGGATTTGCATCATGATCTCTTAATTATGCAAGGAGATTTTATTTGTCTATTCGTATTTAACTTACATGAACATATGAGTTGGAGGGCAGTTGTCTTTTATTTGTGCAATTTATATACACATCATTCTAGGGGAATAAACGATCCTTTTCCTTTAAGTTGACAATGATCGAAATTTTTGTTTTTGTGACAATGTTTTTAAAACAATGTCATGGATTAGCATATGTCCATGTGGTTTATCAGAATATTTGTATTTAATTTGACAGAATTGTTTAAAAAGGTCTGCAGAGAATAGTTTAATTTGCTGATTTTGGAATTAGATATTTAGCATAAAATTATGAAGCCTGTCTTGAATGTTATTGCTGGCCTACATAACGGGACCAAGACATTTAATTGTTGCTTTTTCTGTTGATGCTTTTTTATGTAAATCCATGATGTTAGAAAGGGAACATTTTTCTGCCAATAATAGCAGATATTATAATTGGTCTTCACTCATTTTATAAGACCTCGAGGGAAGAAAGTCCTAGTTTCAAATCAAGCAAGAACACTACCAATACAACAAAAAACATTTTTCTATCCATTCTATTGTTTGATACGTCTAAAAGCCATTCTCTTATCTTCAAAGGGAGTTACATGCTGGCATCCTGAACATTACTTAATTATCATTTTGATATCTTGAGCTTCAAATGCATCAATGTAGTACTTTATATTTTCATTTTGTATCGATCGTAGTCACCTGTGACCTTAATGTGGACACTTGTGACTCCATCAAGGTTACAAGTGACTACATGGAAGTCACAAGTGATCGTATGTAATCCAAGATAAAAGTATAAGGTACCAAAGCATTAATTAAGCAAATTTCAAAGTATCAAAGTGGTACACTTTGAATTTCAGAGTACTAAAGTGATAATTGAGCAAAGTTCAATATATCATCATGTAATCATTTTTTAAAAAATATTGTCGATTCTCACATCATCATGCATATTATATAATGACAAATAAGAATCTGTTTCAGGGCACACTTCTGAATTTTATTTATAAAGTATATGAATTGGATATCTTTGAAAGGTTTATGGTTGGAAATGTGATCCTTAAAGGGAGCTTTGTGCACGCAGAAGTGGACACAAAAGTAAAAACTTTTCCGTCCAATTCCTCAAGGAGGTTGTTTGTGCATCTATATAATTCACTTTCTGATGGAAAGTGAATTTCTTCTCTTTAGTAAATCTTGAAATTTATTTTTCAAGTCCAAAGGGTTAGAAATTAAATTTCGTTCCACTTGTCATCCCCTCTTCTATGTCTTCCATTAGTGTGCTTGACTTTTGTAAGAGGCTATGGTGAAATTGTTGGAGAGAGAGAGAGAGAGAGAGATGGAGAGAGGGAGAGGGAGAAAGAGAGAGGAAGAGAGAGAGAGCTCTCTCTAATTACTTCAATTTATTATTTAAAAATTTCATTAAAAATCAATTCTATTTAATTTTGTCATATACACAAATATCTGAATTTTAATTTCTATCAAATTCCTGAATGTGCACAAATAACTGAATTTTAGATTCTTTCTGTCAAATTTTGTAAAATTTAAATTTTGTTAGAATTCAAATTCTAAGTGTATAAATCCCTCTTAAGCTAACCCTAATCAATGAGCAACTGTTAATGACTTTTTTAGTAGTCTCATTTGAAGAGGAATGATGATATCTCATAGGGTGTGCTGGTTTTAGGACTATGTATTAGCACCTTAAGCAGCATTTTTTTATCAGTCTCATGCTTTTCCAAGTTTTCTAGGTCATTCTGCTAATGATAGCCTGTTGTGGTGTAATCTAATCATTTTGACTGAAGTATTGCTTCTTTTGATATTTAGATATGCCCTTTTTTGTTTTATTCACAAACTGAGTTATGTGGGAAAAAATTACAGAAACTGTCTGAACCTCTGCTCACTCGCCTATTAATATAAACGTCAGTCAAAAATACAACTGATGGGTATTTCAAATAGCATACTTATTAAATTATGAAGTGACTTTTCATATCTCATTGTACACTAGCTAATTAGATTTAAGGGTCAATTCAAGTGAGATCGTAATAGCCCACAAGCTAGATTGGCAATCTAGAGAGTCTAGAGATTGAGTTTGTTAGTTATTGTCATGCATTGATTGAGATTGATTTTTATATAATTGCTTTGCATCATTATCGAGGAATTTCATATGCAATTGTGAGTCCAGCATGAAGAAAGCCTAATTCTTAGAACATTTATCTGCTTTGCAAAAGTAACCTAGTTCATAATGCCCACAACATTATTCTGCAGTTGGTTTATCATCCGCAAGCTGCTCCTGTATAATTGCTTCAGATTGTTGATTTTTTTTGCAACATATATTCAATGGCGTATTCAGGAACTTTTGACAATAGATTTAATATCTTCATCTCAAGGTTATGGTTCGGTGAAACGGTTAAATTCATATACAAAAACAATTGACTTATAACTCATTAGGATGTGTATACAACATATGGATTCTTTGTCTAGTGCTGTGTCATAATTATCATGGTCCAGTGGTCCATGGCAGTGAGAAGAGGTGCCTTGGGTGTCTGAAGACTTAGCAAGTACTAAAAATTCAGTTGTTACATTTGTTTAAGATATCTCTTTAATATGTTCGACCATAACACAAAAAAGCTTGAGTCTCATCTATGTTGAATGTAGTTTGTGATAACAAGGACACCATTCTGGTCTCATCTATGTTGCAATGATTTTGTGGTCAATTTTAGAATCTAGATACCTTAGTCCAGTGTCAGATATTTTACGAGGTTGGTTATTTTCTGCTAATGATGATAACGTTTAAAATGAACAAATAACACAATCTAAATAATCAAGCTTTTGAAAGAATGAAGTGTTATCTGCACGGTTATCAGACCTCCATTTATTGGAACCTACTGCAATAACAATGTAACTATAAACAAACTGTTGATTGCCCTCAAATCAATAACAATTTCAATAATAATAAGTAAATGATAAATAACAACAATCCTTTTATAATGTAAAAATGCAATAAAAGATAGAAATAACCAAGAAAAGTAAATAGTTATCCCAATGGTCACTGTTTGATGACCAAAACTTTTTAAAAAAACCTTAGGTAAATTGTACGCACGATGGCATCTGGGCAACATGGCCTCGAAATCTCAAATGGTGCCTTTGCACACTATGACACCAAACAGTATATGCCATAAAGCTCTTTGGAAATAATCTTTTTTTTTTGCAAAGCATTCATAATTCTGTTCATATTTTTTACTTTATCTATTTGGAAGACATGCAGGTAGAAAATCAAAGAAATGATAGTCATTTTTATAAAATAATTTGGTAGTTGAGACTTCTCATCCGATTGTTAGATACTTAAAATTGGAAGAGTTAAGAGCTTTATTGTGGTCCCTTTATTGCAAAAATATTGCAAGCCCCCTCACACCCTCCTCGATCCTCTCAACCACAGACAACGTCCTCTACAAACTTTACATTTTGCCTTTTTCTATTTTCCCAATGAATGCATATTCTCTTCTCATATGCTTTTTTTTATAAAAGCTCCTGTTCACCACCCTCTTTTCACTCTTTCGAAATTGTTTCTTTAATTCCTTATATATTTAAATTCCATCAAAGTTGAGATTTTTGTGGTTGAAATGAAATTAAGTATCAAACAAAAACATATTCACGTTCATATTGTACCATGTTAAAATTCAAATATTTCAAAGAAAAGATACTTTCAATAAATACAACTGCAACTCACGGTATCGTACATGCTTTTTGTCAAGCACTCTTGAACCTCAGTTTTAGCTTAAAACCTATGAATATAATAATTTAACAAGTTATTTTTAAAGAAAAGAGTTATAAAGATATTACATATTTCTAGACACAGGAGACAATTTGCACAGCATCGGGATTCTTTCATCAAAAAGGTATCTAACCTATAGAGATACTTCTTTTTTTAATTAATTTGTTAAAATTTAAATTTAATCATATAATTAAGTCATTTAGTATATTTTATTACATGTCAAAATTTATGCTTATTATAAGTTACATTTGCCATGATATTTTAGACCAATGTCTGAAAGTTAACAAAAAATTGATGAATTTTCAAACCTTTAGATCAAGGATCGTTACTTATATGATTGAAATTTAATTTTTACCATGTATTTATAATCATCTAACAACTTAATCTGTATGGTAATTTCTACCTTTCTATGCATATTTATAAGAAAACACAAGAACACCTCTATAGAAACTGGCCTGCTCGCTTGTACACAGAACAAGGTGAGTAGTTATATCTACATACCATGATATAATGACATTTTTCATGTTACTACAGAATGCGTAACATTATAACTTAATTTCTGATAATCTTGACTTAATTTTAAGCTGGTTTTTTTATCATCTTTGACTTCTTCAGGTGTCTGAGTGGGGACGAATGAGCATGTGTGATGCCGAGCGACGACTTCTTGCTAATGCATTGCTTGATATCTCAAACGAATGGTTTGTTCTGCTTTCAGAGTCTTGTGTTCCACTATACAATTTCAGCATAGTGTACAACTACTTTATGAGATCTAAATACAGTTTCGTGCAAGTTTTTGATGACCCAGGCCCTTATGGAAGGGGCCGATATAATCCAAACATGCATCCAAATATCAACATCACCAACTGGCGAAAAGGTTCCCAATGGTTCCAAGTGAACAGGAAACTAGCAGTCTCTATTGTTCGGGACATCAAATACCGTCCAATATTTGAAGAGTTCTGTAGGCCTGCGTGTTATGTGGATGAGCATTACTTTCCCACTATGCTCTCGATGGAGGCATCTCATCTCCTGGCAAATAGAAGCATCACCTATGTGGACTGGTCGAGGGGCGGTGCTCATCCAGCTACTTTTGGTGTGGCGGACATAAACGAATCATTCTTAAAGAAGATTAGAGAGGCTGAGAAGAAGTGTGACTACAATGGCCAGCAGACTTCTATCTGTTTCCTATTTGCAAGGAAGTTTTCTCCGAGCGCCTTGCAGCCCTTCTTGGAGTTGGCACCCATGCTTCTTGGGTTTGGCTAATGATGGATCCTGCAGGATATTGTAGTGTTACAAATTGTTGTTAGTGTACTTGGTGTCAGGTGGAATGCTTGCTTTTTACCATGTAATTGCATTGAATATGCCAGACAGAGCAGAGCAGAGCAGCTATGTATTTGTTCTGTACAGGAAGCAAATATTAAAATCTATGCTTAGTTTTCGCGTGATGATTTAATATGGTGTTTCTTTTTATCTTGGGAAGTTTATACTCGTAGGAATTTTTTGTGGTTTTAGTGACAGGGTTTCTCCACTGCTTCACTCACAGTTTACTCTTGTTATGATGCAGATAACAAACCGGGAAATCGAGAAGCTTTTCACAAATCGACTGGTTATTCTTATTATGGTCTGTAGAAACAGTTTCAAGTATGACCTTAATGCAAAAGTAACCATTGAGAAATTTTCAATTCATTTTGTTGCTTTTTCAGAGAGCTAATCCCGTTCGTCTGTTTATGGATAAACAGCTTTATTTTGTCAACGCACAAATCAGAGACAATTAGAAGTTCACCAACGAGAATTTACTTCCCATAAAATCGATAGAAATCCTTACATTGCATATGTATTATTTATAAATCACAAAACTTCATAGATTTTAACTCTGTTATTTATTTCTTGCGTATCATATATTCCACTTTGGATTTTTTATGGAAACGATCGATTATTCTTGACGTGGATCGGTAGACGAAACTATCAAGTCAATGGCGAGAAATTAATTAAATTTATGGATCGTATCAAGTTTTCAGAGAGTCTCTGTTATGACTCAACAAGAGAGAGATTATATTATATTTCCCTTTAAGTCTTCCATGCTTTTTTAAAAAAATACTAAAGTGAGATTATAAGCACTTGCAGCAAAAAAAGGGGTAAATGTTCATTTTATGGTTTAAATATATTAATTTAAAATTTATAAATGATGAAAATTGTATATAAAAAAATAGATATATGTATTTTGTAAACATTTATCTTATTAGATGAAAATGGCCTCTATGTACATCGTGTGAAATCTTTGAACCTGCCAGGTGATGTTTTGAGATTTAAATCATGCAGTTTCGAAAGGGAAAAAACAAACCAAAGCAAAATTTGTAGGTGTATTTAATTGGTTAGGGGTGTATATGGGATGTATTAATTGGTTATTAACACAGCGATGATTAAGTTAAATGCAATGAGCAGGTCAAACAAAAATAAATGGAACGCTGTGGACCGAAAAGATAGTTGATAGGGTTGCGATTGCAAGTGATGGGCCCACTGCTCCTTGCGTTGTTCTCGTCTCTTGCCTCCTTTAGCCTGGTTTATCTGCAGGCATACCTTTCTCGGCCGGTTTGGCTGAGATCAAGTGTGGTTTATCTGCAGGCATGCATGATGAAATCCACAATCCTCTTCTCCGATCACATCTTTGCCCAACTTCGAGCTTCCATATATTGCTTCTGGACCAATACAGCTTCTAGCTTAATTCCTTCAACTGTGTGTGTGTGTGAGAGAGAGAGAGAGAGAGAGAGAGAGAGAGAGAGAGGTCTTGCTCTTGCAGAGGTAAGTACGCACGTACCTAGCAACTCCAGGGCTTTGGGTGGGGGAGCCACGAGGAAGACGAGCCGAGCAGAACTCTGACGCCGGATTCGTTTGCGTTTCCGGCTGCAACCGCAACCCAACTGGAAGTAGGTATATGCGTAACTATGCGGGAGAAGAAACGGCAGCGGCGAGGACCGCACGGGAGCCGGACGCTGGACGACGGGAAGGACGTGCCACCGGGACGATGGAGGATTCGTTGGTGCCTGTTCCCGGTTTTCCTGCTGCTGTGCCTGGTTTTGGGGGTGGGGATCACATTTTCCAGCGATTGGCGACCGAGCCGCCCATGGACGAGGGTGTGGACGAGGACGACACCCAAGAAGATCGCATTCATGTTCCTGGCAAAGGGACCTCTGCCTCTCTTCCGGCTGTGGGAGAAGTTCCTGGACGGGCACGATGGGCTGCACACCGTATACATCCATTCCTGGCCGTCCTTCGACGCAGACTACCCGCCGGCGTCTCCCTTCTACCGGAGGCAGATTCCTAGCTTGGTACGGACGTCCGTTTGTTTAAAAATTCTCTCACGAGTACATCAAACTATACCGTCATTTTGTGATGGCCTTGAGTTAATTAATTTCCAGGCTGGTTGTTCGTTCTGTATATCATCATCTTCGAATTGATCTTCAGGTGACGGAGTGGGGACGGATGAGCTTGTGTGATGCCGAGCGACTGCTTCTTGCAAATGCATTGCTTGATATCTCCAACGAATGGTTTGTGCTGCTTTCGGAGTCATGCATTCCAGTGCACAATTTCGGCACAGTCTACGACTACTTCTTGAGATCTCGATACAGCTTCGTCCAAGCATTTGATGGCTCAGCCCGTTCTGAAAGAGGCCGATATGTTCGACGCATGTACCCAAATATCAACATCACCAACTGGCGAAAAGGTTCCCAATGGTTCCAAGTGAACAGGAAGCTAGCAGTCTTCATTGTTCGGGACATCAAGTACCATCGTATATTTGAAGAATTCTGTAGCCGTAAATGTTATGCGGACGAGCATTACTTCCCCACCATGCTCTCCATGGAGGCACCCCATCTCCTGGCAAATAGAAGCGTCACCTATGTGGACTGGTCGAGGCCCGGCCCTCACCCTGCTACTTTTGATGGGAAGAACGTAAACCGGTCGTTCTTAGAGAAGATTATAGGGTACGACAACAAGTGTGACTACAATGGCCAGCAGACTTCCATCTGTTTCCTGTTTGCAAGGAAGTTTACTCCGAACACCTTGCAGCGCCTCTTGGAGTTGGCGCCTAAGCTTTTTGGGTATGGTTGATGGTGGAGGCCACAAGATCTTCGAAGTGTTTGCCAGATTGCTGACTTGGTTTTTGGTCGAATCTAAAATCATGCAACAGCTTATCATCGAGATAGATATTCTGTCAACTGTTACCTCGTAATTGTATTGAAAATGCCAACACACCTAGTGCAAGAATCAAATACTCAAAGCAGATATCTTCGTTTCCCCCAAAATGATTTATCTAATATGGTCTTCTTCCTGTCTTGGTAAGTTTATTATACTTGTGACAAGTTTCTCGGCTGTAGTACTCAAGACTGTTTTTTCCAAGATGAAGAAAGCAAATCGACAGCTTGTTTCCTAAACAACAATTACGTATAGTAGTTTTAGCTCTCTATAATTTCCTAAATAACATGCAAATACATAAATAATCCTATGATAATATTAAAATATTAGATGAAATAACACTAACGTGTATATTTCATTAACGCATGTAGTTATATATTTCAATAACCATATATCTCTTAAGGTTCGTTTGTGCAGTAACAAAAGTTTAAGAAGTTACGGAAAATAAAATTGTTAGAAAATTATGATATTTGTGAATTGACAAGAAAGTAATAAAAATATTTAAAAAGTAAAAAATTAATAAAATATAAATGAATGACATAAAAAATTTGTAAACATCTTAAATTTATAAAAAAAAATTAAAAATATTTACATTTTTCATAAGAATACATTATATGAGGTTAATATAAATTTAATATATTATAAAAATTTATTATAATAATAATAATTATAATTATTATTATTATTTTATCTTTTTTTAACATACGAACTTAACAAATTATATTTTCTTTTATTTTTTTCCTTAAATTTGAGAAAAAGAACAATTCTATTTTTTTATTATAAAATTTTCTCTAAAAAATAATGACCATCACTTTCCTCTGTATACAAACAAATACATCATATTTTTTGTTACTTTCTCTCACTTCTTTTTTTCTTTACTTTTATTTATTTTTATTCGTGCACAGATAATATTCATGAAAAAGTTATATTTAATATTTTTACAAGAAATGCATATTTAAAAGATTTGATTGATTTGCTCAATCAAGATAAAGCGAGGCATAACCGATTCACGCCTTCTCAGTCCGCGCGGTCATCTAAGTTCGCCGTGCCTTTAACAAAAAGTGTGACGTAAGTTATCCATAATTGCTTGCTTTATCATATTTTTAGTTTGATTCATGTTTCAAATTTTGAATGATTCCACAATCACTTGTCAGTGAAGATAAATATTTCCATGTACAAGGAAAGATTTTCTACGTCACATAATCTGGTGTTTTCGACCTAGAAAAAGGAGTCTACAAAATATACACAAACAAGTTTCTTATTTCTCCTTTTCTGACTCTTCATGTACACCCCCCCCCCCCCCACGTTTCAAAAATTAAAAGAAAAGGAAAAACCTCTGCATTTACAATCACTGGTGTTTTTTTTTAACAAAACACATCATCGCTCGTTACACACATATATATATATATAACTCTTCTTCCAACTGTCGTGTTATTTAAAATGGAAATGCCGTGATTCTAGATATATATAAATTTATATAATATGTGGTCCAGTGACTACTGCAGTCGCCTTCCTTCTCTTGGTAGGGGTCATGCTTCCGTGACAACGACCACATACCCACCAGGGCTAAAACCTTCTTGTCCGGGGGGTGTTCTGCAAAACGATGGACAACCCCCGCCTGCAACGTCATCGAGATTTTGTTGCTCACCGGTCGTGGGGTGGTAATAATCCAAGAATTGGGCCGCAACCATGAGGGTGGTGGCAGTCAAGATAGCTAACCATGAGGGTGGTCAGTTTGGTCCGATCTGATTTAAGAAATCAAGTTGTATCAGACTATAATATTTTATTATAAAATCAGCTTATGGGTCGATTCATGTCAAATTATTTTCTGTTTATATTTATTTTTAAATTTTAAATTAAAATAAAAAAAATTACATATTATATATTTTAAAAAATTTATAAATCAAAAAATATTCTTTTTAAAAAAAACAAAAGTAGGTAGCCCATAAGTTAGCCTAGGCTCGAATGTATAGGCTTGGGTAATGAGTCAAGCTAGGTTGTTCCAAAAAAATTTTAAAAAAAAATTAATCCAACTAAAAAATGATGTAAAATAACAAAATAGAATTTCTTTTTATCATTTTAAAGTATTTGTGTATAGAAAAATTTTCTGTCATTTACCTTCATTTTTCACTAATATAAAAACCAACTTTTCCTTGATTTTCTCACCCTTTACCCACCGAATGTAATAGAAAATTTCCTTTTAATTGGGTTTTTATTGTTGCTTCTTTTGGGTTTATTTGAAAACTTTGTAGACAATGATAAAAAACACTGTAAATGAAAAGAAGGTTGCAACAAGGAAGAACTTTACATGGAGTGAAAAAGATGAGTTGATCTTAGGTCACTTTTGCGATGTTATTAATCAAGGAAATGCTAAGACACTTGATGGGAAGATTAGGGTAAATACATGGAATCAAGTGATAAATGAATATAATACTAAAACAAATGTTGAGTTAGAAAAAAAAATGTTAGATAATCATTTAAAGATGTGGTGACAAAAGTATAAAAATTATAGTAAGATTATCAATTAAACTAGAGATGAGACTATATATATGATCATACAACTATTCCTAATGAAATCTTAGAAGAATTTGTAAATGTGACTTTAATTATTATGATGTATATATCTTTTTCTTATTTTACGTGTAGTTGATTTTCTACTCATTATATTTTTTCCCAATTTGTAAAATCATCCTAAATGTAGCACCTTGAAAATGATGTATTGTTTAATATATGAGCAATTAAAGATGATTTTTGAAACTAATGTTGTTAGAGGAGGAACAAGCACAATACTTATGAACTATCATGGTAACTTTAGTTAAAAATATAAAAATAGACATGAAAGATTTTTTATAGGAATATAAGGAATGTAATAGAATTAGAATGCAAATTATGAAATGTATTACCAAAGTTAAGGAAGAAAGAAATGCATTCTTAAGATTACAACACAATAAATTGAACATTATTTATTCATTGTTTGAACTAAATGAGCTAGATGAAAATGAAATATATAATGCAATGACATTATTAGAAAATTATCAAAAATGAAGAATATTTTTAAGTTTGCCAAATGAGATAAGACTCACTTGGCTGAAGCATAATCTAAAATAAAGATTGTTGTTATTATTGTTATGCAATAGACATTGTTATTATTTAAAGTGTAGTACATGTAGTTGTTGTTTATATGATGATCTAGCAAAAATTATTACTAAATGTTATGTACATTGATGCGTTGATGTAAGACATTATGTTGTTTATCTGATGAAACAACAAACATTATTTTTGAATGTTATGTATGTTGTTGATGTTGATGATGTAATACATTATGTTGTTTATGTGATGATATAGTAGACAATATTATTGAATGTTATGTATGTTGATGTGATGATGTAATATATTATGTTGTTTATATGATGATGTAATAGTCATTATTTATATTATCATGTGTATTGTCATTGTTATTATCTTATGAAAATGTTTTTGTTTATCTTCCTTTTTTTGTAGTTTTTTTAACTACTACAAATGGATACAAGTGATAAGTTAAGAATATAAAAAACAAATTGTTGATAATATTATAAAATTTATGTGAAACAATAAAGAAGTGTGAAATATATTTTATATTGTAACTATTGTTACATATAATTTTTTTTTTTTTATCAATTAAATTTTGTTATTCTCTATGATGTAAATAAATACAAAAAATTATTAATTTATTAATTTCTATTTTACTAAAAAATACACATATTTTATTTTTTATTTTATACACAAACACATATATTTCAAATTTTATTATTTTCTGTAAATTACAACTGCCACATCAATGTTCTTTTTTTTCATAATAGTAACGTTTTTTTCGCCTTGGTTTTAGTCTAGATCTCATTCTCATTTTTTGCAAAGTTGATGTTTTTACCTGAATTCGAATATTTTTCCCAAAGTAGATTAAATGATAAGTTGTGCTATTTACCATTGATGTCTCATCATCCTCTCGAAGTAAAGCAGAAGACCAATTCAATTTTGTGGTGTTCCTACGTCAACACAAGAAGCAGAACCCCGAAAATGTGAACAAAACCATGAAAGTGAAAAGTACCATTAAATGCATTCATGAAGGTGGAAGTATAAAGATTTTGGAGGAGAGGGAAGTTCCTTTGGATACAACTTATTTAAGTAAGCACACACCAGCCACTGTTCACAATTCTGCAAATGAATGTAGTTTCACAACCAGCAACAAATTACCGTTGCAATCAAGTGTAGATTAATCAGCATCCCTCCAAATCTCTCCACCTGAGATATATTAATCCTGCACGGTAGTGTGTATACGCACCTGCAACGACAAGAACATGGAACAGCTGGTGACTATGCCCAGCAATGTCAAACCTTCCCGGTTTCCACCTCTCCGGAATCCTCATTGCATAGACCAGCGCTCCGAGTCCATAAAAGGCGCCCATCAGTAGCTCGTACCCTGTTGTGTGAAGCGCCTCTGTTCGATGCCGGAACATGATTAACTTGTGCAGCACAGGCACAACACCTGAAATTCCCATGCTGGAGAAGAGGGTGGCTCTAACAGATCGAAACTCCGGGTTTTGAAAGAAGGGTAACAATGAGACCGTAATAGTTGTGATGCCAATGAATGTGATGCATCCCATGTAAAGGTTGCAAAAGAATGGATCACACATGAAAGAATAGTAGACGGGAGGGTAGAAAGAGGTTGCTATGAGAGCTGCAATACCGGCATAGTCAAGGCGGAGCATTATGTATGCAAGGCGTTTAGAATGGCAGGAGAGCAAGTGACATGTGCTGCTGGCAAGAAGGCAGAACATGGCACCTCCTAGGAATGCAAAGAATGGCCAGCGTGAGATTGGCTTTGCTAGCAATGGTGCTATCATGTTGGATACTTCCTCCTTCACGCTTTGCTGCATTTCATCAAAAAAAATTTTTGCAAATTGAAGTTAATATATATACCATGAGATAAAAAAACACTTGATTTATTGGCACAATGGTCTTCAACGTAAGTAGATGCCTGCAATTATCTGGGAGAGAATCCATACGAATATCAATTGAGTCTTAAAGCTAACCTAGCCTACTTTTCATCTAAAGTTTTGGCCAATTGCAGTTAATGATGCCTTATTTAAGCTAATAAATGTCGTCCCACAAATAAATAGGAACTTCTTTATCGTTCTCCAGCGACCAACATATGCACAAGTTAAGATAATTGTGGTGCACCACAGAGCAACAAGAAAGCAGGTCTATGCATGTGTTGTGCAACAATGAGAATCGACACCTTAATGCACGTGAGATTCGCCAAGATCTCCTAATGTGTTGTACACACAAAAATGCTTTCTGAATGGAAAGACATTCCATTCTTTTCTGAATTTTACCAATGATGGATGAACAAAAGATGTTCAAGAAGTTAAATTCATGTAAGCAATGAAACAAAAGAACTGAAGATTACCAGAACACAAAGGTCCGTATGATTGGAGCGAGAAAATCTTTGCGGCCAACAATTAATGAGGGGTTCAACTAGATGCCAACGAGATAGTGATGAAAGTGAATCCAATGAAGGAAATGAAGTCTTTAATTCTTCTCGGAATTTATGCATATCGGACATGTGTGGCAGTGAAGGAAGGCAAGTCATAACATCTGAACGTATTTTATGCAAATCAGCCTTTTTCAATGCATCCTGGAAATGTTGCAGTGTATGGAAATCCATGACCTTTGGAATCTTCATTGCCGTGTATATTGTCAGAGTAAGAAAGATGAAAAATCCAATCAAATGCCTGAAAAATTAAAAACAAAAAAAAGTAGTCTAATCCTTTGAACAGTGATGATAATTTCCAACAACCATAAATGTTTCTAATTAACAGCTCAATGGCTAATCAATGCAATTTAATCCAAAAAATGAAGCCATTCAGCTCCTTCCAGCGACTGTCGGTTCATAAAATTCAAGACCAATCAGGCTGGCCTCTAAATCTCAAAGCTGGTTTCCCAGTTGCTGAATTTTAACACTTCTAGTTTTACAAGTTCCCATGATTCATGCAGCAAATAAGAGAACAATTCATACTTGAAATATAATTCGACCACTCTACAGTTAAAAATCCAGCGTTTCATAAGGGCCTTGATGGCATGCCTTATCTTCATGAATCCCATCAACCACCATGGTGTCTAAATTAACGATATTCTCTCATTCTAGGTCCAGGGAAAGAACTTGTAAAAAAGGAGCAAGTGCTTTTCATTGTTTTTGTAGAAAAAGGAAAAATGTTTGACCTGCTAGCAAATTTTGCATACGAGGAAAGAATTCAGTGGCAAGAATAAAAGCCAACTGATTTTTGAAACAAAGCAATAACTGATCAATCAATGCATCAACCTCACTATGTGGGGTAGAAACAAAAATTATTTCATTGTGCTATTTTTATCCATCACCATAATTTTTGGAAGATTATATATTTTAAAATATTTTTTCATAAACATTTAGGTTTCAATCTTCCTCTGTCCCTTTTAGATTGGCCTAAACTTACTAACTCTTATTTTGGTAAAACTACATCTATAAGTCTTCTTTAAACATGAAGATCAATTTTTCTCATTTTATCATCAATTAATATAACACTCACTACTCAAAGTAGTCAAGGAAAAAGATGATTTCAAGGCAACATCCCTTGAAATGCCGAAGGCAAGAGCTGAGAAGCAAGGTAATAACTCAATTAAAGTAAGGTGATGAATATAAAAAATGAAATACATGTATGACATGATAATAATGACTCATTCATTGAAGTAGATGATAATATCATTGAATACTATAAACTATATTGCATGAAAAGTGCAACATTGATGTCTATGTACTTTCCATATGGATGCCTTCCATTTTGCCATACAATACAAAATTGAATGGTCAAAATTTTCTAACTGACAAAGATAGATGAATTCTGTGCATTTGGGAATAAGAAAGCATAAGCTGCGTATTTGTGTAATAAATTGAAAGAAGATGAAGACAAAAGGGATAATAAGTAAAGAGAGTGAAAAGCTAAGCAAGGAAGGATGAAGAAGAGGATACAGAAGTAGATGAGAAGAAGAAAAATAGGAAGAAAGAGGAACATAAAGCACCAAAACTGAAAAGGGACACTATGAACATATTGCATTTCAATAAAGCAACAAAGGTGATTATGACAATGAAGTGACCAAGGCACTTTAAGGCAACCCAAAGTGATCACATGATTGAATTCAATTGCCAAGAGACTGGCTAAGGAGGCCCCCATGCTTGGCCTAGCTTAATAGCCTGAGGCAACAAGGAAACTTGTGTTGTTAACTATGCTCTCACTCTATTTCTAATGAATTTATTTTTTTGAAGTATGAGAAGTCATCCCAAGCACATTTACTTTTTATACGTGTTCTTTGACAACACAATGGATAGGTATAGGCAGACACTAGATCATGGATGATATTGACTTGAGGTAGAAGAAGTAAACTAAAGGGCCAAAAGGTGTAGCTCAAAGCGTTACTTTCTAGAAATAAAAAACCCAACAAAGTAGACCAAGTTAAAAGCAAGTGCAAGGTTAAGGATGGAAATTCAATGAAATACTCAAGGGTCGAGCTTACCCAAGGCATCACTTTGGATCACCAAAAGTTTGTGTTGTAAAACATAGTTGGGTGAATGGACTTATTCAATCTTTCTTTTGAGTTGAGAAGCATTCTTTTATCACATAAACTCCTATCTCATCATTTCATCTAGTCTACTTTAATTATATGAACAAATATGAAAAATGAATTGATGGTGACAAAAGCATATAAGAACATGGAGAGAGGCTTGATGGTTGTTATTTTTAAACGCAAGTACTCTTGAAATACCTTTAGTAGGAAAGTGAGCTCCAAATTATTTGCAAACAAACAAAAGAGTATTGAGAGCTCATGTATCCACCCAGCTCACTTATCTAGCTATCAAACTTAGGTAGCGTAGTAAAAAAACTCCCATTTTTGGGTTGCCAACCGTTATCGCAACCAAAGAAAAATACCAACTAAACGCTGTAACGGTTCGAATAATAGAAGCTGACATAATGATAACCCGGAGAAGTATGTAGAAGAAATTTCCATCCAAAATCTAGCAGTTGGGCCTTTTTCATTCTACGAATCAATTGACTACTGCGTAGGCTAAATGGTTTTCGGTCTTGCTTTTACATGTAAAGAAATGTTTGGAGCATGTCAGGACCACACATTAAGAAGTATGACAAGAGTTTTGAAGAAAATTATGCCAAAACCATGGCAACAGGCTTGAATCAGGTGTCGACAAGAAAATAGAGAACAAATAATGAGATGATAAGAAAAAAACAGAGACAGGATACAAGGACCGGTGAGTCTTACGTCCAGACATTGAGCGTCTCGTTGTGGATGGTGAAGATGCTGAGGAAGGTCTGCTTCAGAGGCCACTCACACCGGTAATGCCCGAGGATGTACTCGTTGTCCTTGAGGTAATCGGGCAGAGAATGGTACTCCACGAGCTGGTGCTTCACCTTCTTCCAGAGCCTCTTCCCCTTCCCTTCTGTCTCCATCCCGCAACCACTCTTCTTCATCCCCCCGCCACCTCCAAACCCCACAAACAATATAGCATAAAAGGCACGCACACGGACAACCCAGTTGGGTTTCCGATCGAATCTACCAGAACTCAAATGGTATCTTCCTCAGATATGCCGATGGCTCCGCAGAGATCAAAAATAAATAAATAAAATTCTCAGGGGAGGAGGGGAGAGGACACTCAGGACAGACGGAACGCGGGCGGTGGCGCGATGATTCACTGCAGGTGGACGTTTTCGTGGGGACCTGATCCGGTCCGGTCCGGTCCGGTCCGGTTTGTCTGAGAGAGTACGGTCTAATGCAGCGCACACGTGTCGAAATGTACGGTCGTACATGTCGGACGACCCCGAGTGACTCCTTCCTGGCCGTCCGATTCCCTTGACTTGGTCGTTATGGGGTGACCACGTTAATTTTCTTTTCTTTCCTTCTTCTGCCCTACGTTTTATTTAATGGAAAATTTTAACTTACGGTTTTGATTTGTATGATTAGTCCTTTCATTTCTATTCTTATTAAATTTGATTGAGTTGCTGTGTTTGAAATTAATTATAGGTCTCTTTAATTTTACGTGGTCACGATTTGATTAGCAAAATTATTCTTAAACATTTCTGACGCAATAAAATTTGAAGGAGAACTACACAGATTTTGAACGGTGATCTATTGTTCGAGTTTTAAAAATAGTAAAATCGACCGAAAATTTAACGATTTTATACAATTTTTTCTCTTTATAAGAATGCGATGTAGAATCAAGAGAGAATCGATTAAGAAAGATATTTAGAGAGTATTTATTTAGCTGCTTCAGTCAACCATTTCCATTTGTTTTCTTGTGAAATAATAAATAATGATCTCAACTTTACAGATACACTTAATTAACGTCACATTTATTTGAGCCGCTCCAGCTAAAAACGAAGCGTCTAAACAACTCACTCATAATAATTGCTTGTCCAACTCATCTTGCTCTCAAAAACTGATGACGTGTCAATTTTTTGACAATTATTGTTGACTGGTCAATATACATATACATATATATGGTCAATGATTATTTTTTGACCATGTAATTGTGCAAAGTCATGGTCCAACATAAGTGCACGACGGCGATCATGAGATTGCTTAGCTTCCTACGACCTAAATATGGACCATAAAATAATTCCAGGACGATTCTAAAACACGTGATATCATTGTGCGGCTTTTCATTGATGCAACTCTTTATTCATGACTTTTAATATGAAGTGTGCATTTTTGTAGAAATTCCCACGTCGATATATAGAGTAGAGATAGAAATTAGATAAGTTTCTTTACTCGATAGTAATTGGTTTTAAAACGAAATATTTCACTAGTGTTTTTTATTCGTTAATTAATACCAGCTTTTTCGTTCGTTAGTGTTTAATGCCCAGCACTTTCAAAAATATATTGGCGTATGTTTAATGAATCAATCTCGCCACGTTAGGCAATAAGGAAGAAATCTTTTAGTCCCACGACATTACGTCTGAAGCTTTCTCATGCTTTTCCTATTGATAACAGTAGGGGCTAGTTGGTACTATTTTTGGCATTTTATTGATAATGATAATTTTTACATTCAATTGCAGGTATTAAGGGTTTGATTAGGACCAATCCTGGGTGTGCCTGTTTGTTTTTAGGAGATTGGATTGGGCCTAAACCGGCCCATTAAACAGATGGGTATCATCCATCTCATGCAAGACGTAGACCTTCCGCGTTTCAGAATCCCATGACGTTTTTTGCGTATCTGGTTTGATTCGTTGTTTCTTGTACCGGAATGATTGATTGAGGGCAGTGCAACCATGCAAGGTATATGCATGTGAGATTCTCTTCTATAAAGCCCAACAAACCCGGAACACCACCCTCCGGCCCGGAAGAATCCCAACACGGCCGGGGAGAGCGCGAGGTTCAGGTGCGCCAAGCCGAGATCTCTCTCCCTTTACCGGTTTAATGGCTCCTCTCAAACGACTGCTTTACCGTCTCCTCAGCATCACCACCTACCTTACCTTGTGTATATATATATACACTTCCTCGCCGGCTACGCCTCCGTCTTCCTGCAACAAATATTATCAACATCGAAGAAAAGAAAATATACATAGGTGAGGGTGAGTCGAGAGGAGGAATGTGTTGTGTGCATGATTGCTATTCAACGATGGAACTTGTGGTGGAAAACTTATCTTGTGTGGTAGCAGTAGTATCTTCCTTTACAACAGTGGAGTTAGAAGGGGGTCGATCGATCTCTAAAACAATTGATTTAAATATAACTGGACATAATATGAAAGTAGATGTTATCTATATGTATATATTTGAATATGGCAAAATATTGTCAAATCTTCTAAGAAAATAGCTAAATATGTCCACACGAATTAATGCTAAGATAAATATTTCTTAATCTTACAAAAATTAACAAACAAATCAAACAACCGTCTGGGTGGTGTAGTCGGTCATCACGCTAGTCTCACACACTAGAGGTCCCCGGTTCGAACCCGGGCTCAGACATTTTTGACTTTTTTCAGTTTTTTTTTTCTCCCGATAAAAATGACACACAACTTAGTTCATATGAAATACCTTTGCTGCAGATTATTTTACGACCGCAAAGCTTCGTTGATGTCACAGTCAGTTCCATTCCCGTAACGATGGAAGCTTTCTTTTCCTTCCTAAAAGCCATGGAAGTTCAACGGCAAAAAACCTACCATTCATTTATTATACACGCAGTTCAGCCCGAGAGTAGTCCCATCATTCATTTTTGTTTCTGATGTAACCCCCTCCCGTCCTCGTTCATCGAATTTTTTTTGAATAATCCTTGTACGGACATTATATAATGAATGTCACGATTCACACCGCGACATCATCATTCATCTCCCATGCGTTGTCCATGTCCACTTATCATCATCATCATCATCCATCCACTTGCGACGACAGGACCACCGCAACTCCATCCTTCGTTCGAACGCTTGGAAAAGTTGGCGTCCTTTAATCTTCCGTCAAGCGAGACGATGCGTTGGGTTTACTCTCACTTCGGCGAACACCCCTTTCCGACCACCACCACCACCACCTGACCTCGGCGTCAAGATCCTGCAATCTCTCTCCCAAGATCGCAGACGATTACGACGGAAGGAATCGACAGCGAAAGGGATGACCACAAGATGCATGCATGCATGCCTTGCCGGCAACGCAACACAACACCCATCCATCGTATCATGTGGATATGATTTTTTATTTTTGAATATTTTATTATTGGATGAATATCTTAACCTTACGTACTTATCTTTAAAGTTCTTACGGAATACGGTGCCGAATAAATAATAGTCATGGTTTAGAAAACAGTATCGAATTGACCGGTGGAACTGGATTTTCCTGGTTAATCCTTCGAATCCAGATCAATTACGTGTTGGGCTTGAATCAACAAGTATTTTTTTTTTTGCCTTTGAAAATGGTTGAGCTCCTTTTCATCTACGTATGTAGATCCTCTGCGGTTGAAATCGGTTGGTTGACTTCATCAAATCTTTGACCAATGTTAAGAATCCATTCGTGAAATGTCAATATTGTCCCTCGCTTTACTCGTTCACCTAAGAGCCAGCGAGTTTAATGTAACGACGGTGTGTGTATGTGTGTGTGTGTCTCTCTCTCTCTCTCTCTCTTCGATTATTGCAATGCCTTGATTGTAAATTGCAATCCCATGGTTAATGCTCGTGATCTATTTCCAGAAACGAAGGGTCGAAGTTTTCAGTGGTTGATGCCCAATTGACCGAAATCTTCACGAACGTATATTTCACTTATTGATGAAAAATCAGCATAAAATGCGTTTATATTTAATATTGATAGGTGTTCGACTGGACGACCGTTAATTACATGAAGGTCTTGGTTAATTGGCAAAACATACACAGGAGAGAGAATGGGGTCAACTGCGAAATGTATCTTTTAAAAGTTGCATTTACAACGATATCTCTATAATTGAGAAGTAGTTGGGTACCAATAATCTCAGATACTCGTGCAGAGTCAAGGTGGACGACACATAAAGCTTCAATAAGGTATTTATATATTTGACTGACACCCACATTGTGGCCTGATAATATGGATGATTGTTCCCTTATATTAAGTTGACCATACTTTGATGGGCCTTAGATATGTCCAAGCTAAACATTCTCTTAAGAATAATGATTCTTCTAAAAAATGACAAATTCCCCTTCATTAATGGTGTAATCGGTTTGACTAAACTAGATGTCTGTCAATTAACTTGACTAACATGACTCAAATGGATTATTCAGGAGATTTACCTTTTTTGTGTAAGGTTGTGTAATGCCAAGATTTATGTCATAAAATCTCGTATGGCATATCTACTTAATAAATAATTCAGGAAAAAGAAAAGAAAAGAAAAGTTTTCTGACGCTTTTGCACCTAAAAAAGATACAATTTTAAATGTATGCAAATTTAATTGCAGGGAAAGAAAATCATAAAGAAAAATAAAAATATTATTAGTAAAAAAAATAAAACGGGAAAAATCATTTTAAAAATGGGAAAAAAAAAACATTTATTATTTGTATCGAGGGGGACCCACTGAGATTGTGCGCGTTGCGGACTTCATCAATGCTGCCAGACCACCACCATCGCCGTCTTTGTTCTCGGCCTCCGTCCCTCCCGTTCTCCCCTCCGTCGTTCTCCTCCTCTTCTCACAGAGGTTTTTTTTTTTTTCTTCCTTTTCTTCTTCTCTCTCTTCCCACCCAAACTCCACTACTGAGGCTGGGAGAGGGAGAAGAGGAGACGACCACTGCCAGCACCGATTCCACCTAAAATCCTAGCCAGAGCCGAAACCTTTCTTCGTCGGGAAATGCCCGTCTGACGATTGCTAGAAGCTGTGCCTTGCAGCCGGAATGTCCGGGGTGCGGCGGCTCGATTGGATGGGGAGATTCTGCTGGGATTGATGGAACCCGCCGGCATGGAAGATCTGCTGTTTTTGTTGTTGCTGCTGTGATGGAGGCAGCTAGGAGGTTGGGGTGTCTGTTGGGATCGAGCGGGCGGGTTTCCTTTGCTTTAGTTGCGATTCAGGTAGGATCCATATTTGCGTTGTCTTTGTTTATTTAGTGGAACAAATGCATTTTATCTTTTTTTTTATTATTTTTTTCTAGCGAGGTTGTGGTTTCGTTGCAGTTTGGATTTTTGTGGGTTTTCTCTTTTGTTTTTGTTTTTGTTTTTTTTTTTTGTCAGTTGGTGAGAGAAAGGTGGAGCCTTTTGCTGGGAGACGGGTTCCGTTCGGGTGATTTGAGGTTCATGGGGTTTATTTCTCCCTTACCGAACTCGCAGATGAAGTTTACCTTTCTGGGTCGAGGTTTAAAATCTGTTAGGAAGTAGCTGTTGATCTGGTCTGTTAGACGTGTGCCGCTGGGCTATGGTGAAACCTTCCAGATTCAGCAGCTCCTACTTTGTTTATTTCTAGTTTTCTGGTATAATATCACCAATCTGAAAATATATACTATCAGTCTTGAACTAGTTTCAGCGGCTGAAATGTCAAATGAATCGTATCTCCACTATTGCGCCCATCGTTAGGTCTTCTTGTGTTACTCAAGTTGGATTTGATAATGTTCTGCTTCCAGGAGAATTTCTGGTTGACCACTGATTTTAGTCTTGTCTCACCTTGCTTTAGATTCTATCGCTTGTCGTGTGGATTGAAGCTGCAAACAACTTGAAAGAGAACATTCTTCATACTGAAAGTGGACATAAAAACAATCCCATCCTTTCACATTCTTGCATCCATGATGAGATACTTCTTCAAAGGCGGCGTTCAGGTCACAAGGAATATTCTGTTAGCCCACAGGTATACAAGAAATCAGAGTCTGTCAGTTTATCTCGAAAGGGTAGATCGTTGCTTGAAATTTCCTCGAACAATGATGTAAGAAAGCCGATTAGAATATATCTAAATTACGATGCTGTTGGGCACTCACAAGAGAGAGATTGTCGTGATGTTGGTGATATTGTGAAGGTAGGTATTGCGTGGTTTTGTACAATTCTAAAGTATGTATTATGGAAAACTTAATTCCTAATTCGTATCTTAAATTTTTTTAGTTGGGTGAGCCTCCTAGTACAACTATACTTGGAACTCCTGCCTGTGATCCCCATGTAGATCCTCCCATTATTGGGGATTGTTGGTATAACTGTACAGAAGAAGACATATCTGGAGAGGACAAGAAACACCGCCTGCATAAGGTACCATTTTACATTGGAAAAATAAGACCGAGCTTCTCTTTCTGTCTTGTAACATTAATTCTTCTTACCCTTTTTTTTCTTCTTCTCTCGATCTTTTTCAAATTGCATACTTCTTATTGCTTAAATGCTAAATCAGCGGAATGTTGTATTCTGAAAGGTGATTGAATGATGGGCATGTTATGTAGCTTATTTCAGCATGAGACACAAAATCCATCTGAAACATTGAGCAGAATCCATCTCATCCGAGAATAGTATTTATTTCAAGTAAAATTGCTAAGAAAACTAGTATAATCTTGTCCTTGTTATCTCTTTTGCAGGCTTTAGGGAAAACTGCAGATTGGTTTAAAAGAACCTTATCTGTTGAGCCTGTAAAGGGTAATCTTCGGTTAAGTGGTTATTCTGCATGTGGGCAAGATGGTGGGGTGCAACTTCCCCATAAGTATGTAGAAGGTATCCTTTAACATAATCTTCCAATGAGGAGTTTCTTTTAGATGGCTCTAGTTGTATGCTCTTCATGTCCTTGCTTTACCTTTTTTATTTGTCTCTTTTCTGCAGATGGTGTTGCTGACGCAGATTTAGTTCTATTAGTAACCACTCGACCTACAACTGGTAATACTCTTGCATGGGCAGTGGCATGCGAGCGTGATCAATGGGGGCGTGCAATTGCTGGTAATAGACACCATCTCAGTTCTTTCCGGTTTTTGTGATACATAACATTTTTTCCTTACAAATTGATCTATTTTTGAGTAGGTCATGTGAATGTTGCTCCCCGCCATCTGACTGCTGAAGCAGAGATTTTACTTTCAGCTACCCTAATACACGAGGTTGGTAAACTTACTTTCTTAATGATTTCTCATGTAAAATATGTGTAATTAATGTGATATCTGTTTTTGTTTCATGAGTTAGTTTGTGCTATGCAGGTTATGCATGTTCTTGGATTTGATCCCCATGCATTTACCCATTTTCGGGATGAAAGGAAACGAAGACAAAGCCAGGTAATGCATTACCTTTCTTTATTATGGGCATCCCTTTGAGTGATTGTCACTTCCCATGTTTGATTGGTGTTAGTCAAGTAAAAATACTCCAGGATAATGTGTGAGTGGTGTATTTATATCTGTGTGACATTTCTTTCAGTGGCTGAAATAACAATGATCTAGTTTGGCCTAGCATCTCATTGCATAGTTGTATGGCATGCTGCTCACAAAGGCCATCCAGCTTATATGCATAAAATTTGAGTGTCTTTTGTAATATTACATGCTTTATTGATAAAGTGAAATGCACTGTTTTAAATGTGTATGATAAGGTATCATATTTCATCTGTGGTATTGAAAATGTCCTCATTTTGAATACAATACACACGGCACTTTGATTCATTCTTATTGCTGATTAAAGTGATTAAAGTCTTATACAACAGAAAATGCTCAAACTGTACATTACCTGTAATACATATAAAAGTATAAATTTACTATTAATCTAATTGCAGTGTCATTTGCTTAGTATGCTAAATAAAATGTTAATTATGCATAGCTTTAGTTGAATGTGTATGTCCTATCTATGAAGATGATCTAGTTATCTACAAATAAAGGAAGTTGATCTATTTATGAGCAATAAATATGCAGTTAAATATCTCTTACTTTGTGAGTTGCAACATATTTATGCAGGTTACCGTTCATACCATGGATGAGAAACTTGGTCGGATGGTCACAAGAGTAGTACTTCCACGAGTTGTCATGCATTCAAGGCATCACTATGGGGTCTGTGTTCTCCTAGAGCCATGTGATCTGCAAGAATTACATTCTAATCTGCCTTCTCAGCAAATATATTTGTTGTACAATAATTGAGTGCCACATATGTAGAACTGAAACCTTTTCTTGATCAGCAACCTCTCTAGGGTTATAATTTCTGATTCATTTTTTCTCAGGCCTTCTCCAAAAACTTCACTGGTTTGGAGTTGGAAGATGGAGGTGGCAGGGGCACTTCAGGTGTTGTTTGGGTTTGAATTATCTTTACCATATCAAGAAGTTCCATTTGGTAAGAAACTGACTATGAGATATTTTTCTTGATACATGCAGGATCTCATTGGGAGAAGAGATTGTTGATGAATGAAATAATGACAGGATCAGTGGATACAAGATCAGTAGTTTCAAAAATGACATTGGCTTTGTTAGAGGATAGCGGATGGTACCAGGTCAACTATAGTATGGCAGACAATCTTGACTGGGGTCGCAACCAAGGAACAGACTTTGTTGTCTCTCCTTGTGACCATTGGAAAGGTTCATACCATTGCAACACCACTCAATTATCTGGCTGTACCTATAACAGAGAAGCTGAAGGATACTGCCCTATTGTAAGCTATAGTGGTGACTTACCTCAATGGGCTCGATATTTTCCACAAGCAAACAAAGGTATGCTCTGACTTCTAGTTCTTTAAACTTGGTATCATAACCTCCTCAATATTTACTAGAGTACAAAAGTCTGAATGTTATATGTCATATTTATGAAGGATCTGAATGTTAAACACTAATGGTTGAACTTATACATAACTCTGGAAAATAGACAATTATTTCTAATGAACAAAACTATGCTGTATTGCCTGTGAACTGAACTGGGTTTATTTGATAATCTTCCTTGGTTATTGCAGGTGGGCAATCTTCATTGGCTGACTATTGCACCTATTTTGTTGCTTATTCTGATGGATCATGTACTGATGTAAACAGTGCTCGAGCACCTGACAAAATGTTGGGTGAAGTAAGAGGGAGCAACTCCAGGTGAGCTACAATGATGAATCATAAGAATTAGCAGTTGATTCAATCGTATTCAGCATTCACTTACAAAATTTTGTAATTATAAGGTGTTTTTCTTATTTTTGTTTAGGTGTATGGCTTCCTCTTTGGTGCGTAATGGGTTTGTTCGAGGGTCTTTAACACAGTGTAATGGTTGCTATCAGCACCGGTGTGCCAACAATTCACTTGAGGTACAATATTTCAATATAGAATTGTGCTATATTTTTTTAAAAGGCAGTAGAAAAATTGTTTAATTGTAGTTCAATGCAGACCTATGCTTTACTCATATAACTACCTAAGCTTTGCACTGAAATAGTGGAATCAAGTGAATAATTGCTTTATTTTACTATCATTTCTGTAAATATTTTAACCATTCTTCTAATATTGTAGAAGTGACATAAAATTATGTTCTAATTCCACAAATTTAATTTTGAACTTTTGGTATTATTCTTTATTAAGGATACATTTACCTGCTATCTGATCCTATTTTTGCCTCTATAAATTATCCTATTTCAGTAAACCTAACTAAAAATATGAACAGTTCTTACATAACCTATTTCAGGTTTCCATGTGTCAACCTATTCCTACTTTTTTGTATGAGAGATTCTGTACGCTGAAATGAAAAAGACAAATCTCAATTGCCATGAAGTTAGCCTTGTAAAATATGGTGCACCAGTTGATGTTTCTCATCATCAAGCATTGTAAAGCTTTTGTCAATATTCTGTGCTTGTCCAAATCACTGTGTTCCTTGCAAAAAATTAAAGTCATACAATTTGTCTTCAGTCATTAATCATATCTATCATGCATTCGTTTGTGGTGTAGGTTGCTGTTGATGGGACATGGAACGTTTGTCCTGAAGCTGGTGGTCCTATTCAGTTTCCTGGTTTCAATGGTATTTTGCTTACACATTGCTTTCTTAGAAGCAAAAGTTTGCATCCTTGCATCAAATTTTTCTTTTTCATTCAATTATTTTGGATATGTAGGTGAACTAATCTGCCCGGCTTACAGTGAACTGTGTGGCATGGTCCCAGCATCCTTGCATGGCAACTGTCCTAATTCATGTGGTTTTAATGGTGATTGTGTAGAAGGAACTTGCAAATGTTTCCTTGGATTCCATGGTCCTGATTGCAATAAGCGTAAGCCTACTATTCTTCTGATATTTAAACTTCTCGATGATTTGCAATTTTACATGTAAGCGCATGGTTAATAACCTGCACATGGCAACAAAATGATCCATTGGATCTTGGTCTTAAATGCGTTGATTGCAAGTGTGCTTGTATATATTGTATTTAGTTGCATGATTTTACTTTTCTCACGTATAGAAGAATATGAAAATTTGGTGATCATAATAATTCCAATGTAGTCTCGTGGAAAGGTTGAACCGAGTAGGATTATGCATATTAATATGGGTATTGTCTTAATGTCATGATAATTATGTGAATTGCATCACGTTTATGTGTTTGAAAGCGTAGGTGAATAATCTGAATTTGCAGCAATAGTGCGTCTTTCTTTTTCCAATCTAGACATTATCATTACATGAATGTGGTCCTATGTTTCCTTTTGCTTCAAATAAGAAAATGTCTAATGTCTTTGAAATAAATTATAACAAAGCTGTAATTATTATGACATGAAGATTAATTGGATCAGGAGTGCTGTAGTGTCCTTGAAAAACGTGTACTGTTGGTACATTAAATCGATCAAGTTATCAACTACTTTGTTGGCAGGTATCTGCCCTGAAAGTTGCAGTGGACACGGCACGTGTCACCCCAATGGGATTTGTGAGTGTAACACTGGCTGGACGGGCATTGATTGCTCCACAGGTTTTACTTCAAATTCTTGCTGGTCTAAAAGCTCATTTCTTCTAAATGTAATGTTAGATTATAATGGGGAAGGGAAAATAATTTCAGTTTGTTTCACCATGCAGCTGTTTGTGACGAGCAGTGCAGTTTGCACGGTGGAGTTTGTGATAATGGCATATGTGAATTCCGTTGCTCAGACCATGCTGGCTATACATGCCAAAACAGCTCCTCTTTGCTGCCCAGCCTCTCAATTTGCCAAGATGTGCTGGTTCAGGATGCAGTCGGGCAACACTGTGCCCCTAGTGAGCCTGGCATACTGCAACAACTTGAAGCTGCTGTTGTCGTGCCCAACTACAACCGCTTGTTGCCCGGCGGCCGGACCTTGTTCAATATACTTGACAATGGGTTTTGTGCTGCCGCGGCAAAACGATTGGCTTGTTGGGTAAGTTCTGATAGCAGAGTTATTCTGAATTATTTGTAGGTCGATGTTATTTGGTGATGAAACATACCCTTTTGGTGACTCGCATGAAATACAGCTTGGGCAGGAGTAACAGGGGAACTATTATATGATTAGAAAATTTCAGTTCAGTTGTATTTTGTAAATTCTTTGTCTAGTTATTGAAATCACTTCAACGTCCTTCAATTTTGTTTTGAAACATAAGAGACAGGTATTGAAAATGTCCATCTGACCCACAGCCTCTCCTCTTTCTTAGTTTAAATTTTAATACGTGATAGATGCGGCAGTTTCATTATCAATATAAACCTTGTCAAAAGCTTATTTTGATGCCTCGCACCCACCATGGTCTGATCTCTACATGTTTGCATCACAGATCTCCATCCAGCGGTGCGACAAGGACCGGGACAACAGGCTGAGAGTGTGCCACTCGGCATGCCGATCTTACAACGCCGCTTGTGGAGCAGGTCTGGACTGCTCGGACCAAACCCTTTTCAGCGGTGAAGAGGAAGGGGAAGGACAGTGCACAGGGTACGGTGAGATCAGACCATGGTGGATGCGAGGCATCAAAAGCATTTAACTCCCAGAATACCCACTTCAAACGGTAGCGTTGAGATTATTCACAACGCAAATTATTGTAAATTATTACTAGGAGTGCACCCTTTTCCAGCCCACCTTTCTTATCCTTCGGCACCTTCTGATTTCCCTCTGTAATTTTGTATCTGGTGGCTTTTAAGTGGAAAGAAAAAATATGGCAGCAACCATGGGCAGGAAGGCATGTGTGGGTGCTGCTGTCCTTGCACATCTAGAGTGTTTGATCGAGTCCCACAAGCGGGAGTTGATCGATGTCGGTAAAATCTATTGTATACCGAAGTACTGTAACCTCAAATTTTTTGTGGTTGTGAAAATTATCTTTTTCTACACCGATCAAAACCTCCAAAAATGTTCGTGAGAAATTATCTCGTGCCTTGACCATCAAATTTTCATCTGTTCTCTGCATCATTTTGGGAATACAATCAGGTAGATGGGTGGATGATGGGAAACGAATGCATCCTTGGCTGCTGCATTTGAAACTCCAATTTTGCAATAGATTTTTTTGGAGAAAATTACTTTAACTTGTAAGGAGGGGCTTGTGCATTTTGATAAGGTTAGGAAACTTTCAAGAAAAGATTTCTCAAAGGTATTTGTATACGACGAAAATCTTAAAAAATCTTTCTTCGAACCTTTCCAACCTCTCTTCTCGGTAACTTCAGAAAATTTTCAGAAACCATCATCACCGTCTGTTGGTTAGAAATGGGTTTTTCAATCCACTGTTGTATCTTGATGTCTTTACGAGTACTCTGTGGTGTGTTTGAGAGAATTCAACTTTTAATAATCATATCTTGGATCCGATACTCTCTTTCCTCTCTCTTTATACATGAAAAATTAACAGAAATTAAAAAAATATTTGCGTATAATCAATAAAATAATAGAAAATGATAAAAAGTAATAAAATATGAATTGAATAAAATAAAAATATTTAATACTCTTAACAAATTCATGGAAAAATTCATAAGTTAATATTATTTACATCTTTGCGGTAATAACATTAGACATTGCGTTCTTTCCGTGTACATATTATATCATTTTGTTACATATGTTACTTGTTATTTCTTTCTTTTGTTGTCAAGTTAATGTAGATGCTCTTTCAACTTCTTTATCTGTTCTTTCGTAAATTCGTTTAGAATCAATACTTTCAAATTCTTTCAAAACTTATCTTAAAATTTTTTAAGTAAATCTCTTCTATCTATTTTATGAATAAAATTATAAAATAAAAAATATGTACACACAATCTATACTCACATAAAAATGATATAATCGTAAAGAATTGTAAAATGATAATTCACAATTTCAAACGTACACTCGATCATTGTCTTTAATTGTAAATGTCAATAAGTAAAATTCTCTATAGAATTTGTTAGAAGCCAAGACATATCATAATCAAATAAATGATATCTAATACCTTTAAATGAGTAAATAAATTCCAATCGATTTAGAAAATCAATGTCTACTAACTAAAATTTACCTACATTAAAATAACTATTAGTTTAACTCACTTTTACTTAAATATAATTTAACTTATATTTGAATTTTTTCAAAACTACTTACTAGGTGGAACTTGAAGTTTATTAAGTTGAAATATTACATCTTGAAATATTCTAGCATTAATAATAAATTTTTCTCATTTGGTAAGAACATAAACAAATTTTATATCAAAATTGTAAATTGCAAGTACATTTTATGATGATTCATCATTTATGTTCCTAAATTTTGTCATTTTTTTTTCAAAAATTATTACTTCTACATATGTGTCATCTGTTGCACTTACACAATCTTGTTAACAAATATAAGAGAAACATTACTTAAAATACAATCAATATTGTTAAAAATAAAAAAATAATAATAGTAATTTACCATAAAGCATGAGAAGACATTTTCATCATTATAGATTCTATTATGTGTTGATAAAGAATATTTAACTAGAAATAATTGACTTAAACATACCATATCATTTAACATTTTATCGAAGATGTGACTAAAGTGTAAGTTGAATGAGAAATCATTCATAGGTTACTTCATATATTTGATTTTGTCCAACTATTGCAAAAAAAATGTCAATTTCTCTTTCATAGTAATATAATTATCATTACATACTACACTCTTCTTTCTTAATAAGTCACAAAATTGTAAGAATATAGGTTGACTCATACGATATATTTTTCTATAATTATATCTTTAATTTGACAAATTAACATCTAATAATTTTTTGATATAATCTTACTATTCTTTGTTATAAATATAATCAATAACAATTAAACTATCATTAAAATGACATGCAATTGCACTAAAAAAGCTCCACACGCAACACCATCTTTTGCTTTTTCCTTGTTTTTTCCTCTTCTTCTGATAACAAGCTCAACTATAAGTACTTTCCTTTAATTCATTTACCAAGAATGTCACCTATAAAAACATCATAATGCATATTACTTGATTGCACATGTATAAATAATATTTAAAAAAAATACATTTAACACATCAATATAAACAATATAAGAGTTTATCATATCACATCAAATAACAACATAAGAGTTTATCATATCAAATAATATAAGAGCTTATAACATCACATACAATACCATCAACAACTCTTCAAAATAGTAGCATAACTACTAATAGGTGAATCACATCAAGTCAAATAAAACTTCAATTATACTACTTTTTTGGCATCCGGTATAATCAAAAATTATTTTCACATTTCTATATTTTGTAATAATTTAGTTGCTTTAAAGTAAACTTAGATAATGAGAATAATATATTCATTGTATCTTTAGTTTTCTTTGATGATATATATTGTATATATAATCTTTCTTATTTTACTTTATATAATCTATTCATGATTTTTAACCTTTCGTGCTTAACTTTAATATAATTTATCTATTATTTCTAACATTTGTGTGTATCTTCGATCATTCCAAAATATTCTTTAAAATTAAACATTAGTTCATATTTTGAGGCGCATTAATTAAACATTAGTTCGTTGCTTCAGATGATCACCACAATTTTCTTCATCATCGTCAACTGCAGCTCGTTGGGTGAATCTTTCCTGGAATCGAGGGAGAAAACAGATCATAATGACAAAATATAATAAATGATTAGCTTACATATACACGTCCCGTCCGATAGATTTACTTATCCATCTCGTTACTACAATAAGTTTTTATAACCATAAAAGAAATCGTCATTTTTTAGATTTTTGTATATTAAATGGATTTTCAAAGTATTCTACTTTTTTTTTATTTCATATATAAGAAAAATTTTATTTCATTTTTCAACCACTTGATTTTTGAAGTTGACGGAAAATAGAAAAATAAAAAAGTAAATAATTATAGAATATATTAACAACATGTAATTTTAATATTAAATTTATTTATATCTTTAGTATATGAAAATTGATATTACGAGAGATATATATATATGTAAAATGTATTTTATATTGTAATTATTATCATAAATGATTTTATTTTATATTATCTATAGTAAAAAATTTTATTCTCTGTTTTATAAATAAATATAAAAAATATTTAATTTATTAATTTTATGAATAAAAAATATATATATATTATATTTTATGATTTTCCATTATTTTCTATTTTATATATAAATATCTTATTTTTTTTATTAACTTTTCGCTACTTCGTATCATTCTCTTTCCGTCACCATCTTTCAGATGTACAAATAACTCCTAAGGTTGTTCAGGAAATTACTAGAAAAATAAAAGAAGATTCATCAATGGCAAAGTCATCTCGAATAAGGTAAAAAAAAAACAAAGGTACCAAAAGAACTTAGCGGAGAAGCAGCAAAGAGAGTTTGAAAGTCAGGCGACGGGGAGTTATTTTTTCCTCTCATTGTCAACTTCGTTGGCCCACAAATTTTGAAACAACAATTTCAGATTTCACTTTGATACCAACGTTGTCAGGAGAATCAATATTATTGGTTTGCCCTTGTAAAGATGTAGCATGCTGATTCTTAAGCTATTGAGCCTCCTCATCAGGCTTATCATTACGAAAGGTAAATTTTTATTTATAGTGAAAAAAAGTTCATTCCAGAAGATATTTGACGTGATATTTCAATCGAAATGCCAGGATAAAATATTACCTCATATCATGTCAAATGATCCAAAAATAAAATAAGGACTAGAGTATGCTCTCCAACCTCTTAGAGAAAAAGAAAAAGAAAAAGAAAAGGCTACATTTCATTTCATTCAGAGAGCAGGGAAGATTTCCTTCTTTTTTAAAGGTTGACAGCAGACAAGATTCTAGAGACCCACCTAAGAAAAATGCCGATCAGTTGATTAAAGATAACGCTATTGATAATTTTCTTTAAGATTTAATATTTCAATAACGAAAAAAAATACCATTATTTTTAAAAAAAAATCTATCTATCTGATCTTTTAATCGATCCATCACTGAAAGGATCATACGTGGAGATCCAAAGCTCACACCGCCCGATGACAACATTGAAACCTTTACGTCTCAGTCAAACGCCATTTATAACTTTCCATGGGCATCGATGCCCACGCCACGTGCTTCTTGCTTCCATGGAGGATTGAGATGGGGGTTCAGACAAGATCCACGGCGGCATGAATTCGACCTCTTATAGGTGTATTGCGTTTTGTCAAAGGAAATAAATGTGATGATGTGGTATGCAGTGCCGCGAAGGTGCTTGCTTTTATGTGTAAGACAAATCTCATGGATTCGGTTTTCATTTTCAGGTCCTCGTGGCTGTCGGCAGGGCTGGGGCTGGGGGAACGGAGGGTTGGTGTAAGAAAAATGTCCAAGGAACAGGGCGTGGGCGTTCAAATCTGTTGCAGAACCCAGAACTCAAAACACCGGCCCGCCGTGGTACGTTTCTTTCTGTAACAGTAGCCATTTTTATTAGCCCTTTGAATTTAAATCTTGATGATAATTATGACTATCGTTTACTAAATTATTACGAGTCCTTGAGTGAGTACCCTGGAAACGTCAGGTAAAACATGGAGGAGAACATTGATATCAGGTTCACAGATGGAAAGAAGTTGATTCATGTGGCCTCGTTTTGATGTCTACGCAAGAGCGTCCTCTAATGCTCCCCCCCCCCTACTTGGACCGACGAAATTCAGTAGCTTACCGTTTAAATCTACGTTTGCTTACCGTTTTCCAAGAGACGACTTCAACGGCTGAGAGCAGACAGACTTACCTCAGCAAAGCTGGTGCCGCTACTCACCACAGGGAAAAACTAAAAAACCAAGAATCTTATGAAGTTCGTTGGTTTATCGGTCGTAATTGTTTTGCAATATAACAATTTGGGTTGTTCTTTGGCAAGGATTTGGTGGTATTGTTATTCTCATCGCTGAAGAAGAAGAAGCAACAGCAATCTTGCACCAAATGGGCACGTTTTGCTTTTCTCTGGGGAGAAAGATCTCCATCCGTCACCCATGGAAGGTGGGTACGTGGTAGAGACAAAAGAAATCGATAAACATGCAGGTAATATTTTTTTTCGCTCTTTGATTTGCCACAAGTCTTGCCAAGTAAATAAATTATCTATGGTGTCTACGATCGATGTGATTAAAATCAGTCGTGGTAATTTGTAATGTTCGTCGCTACGGCTCAAATTAACCAGTGTAAACCATGGTGGACGACGGACTCATCATAATCAACCTGTCCCCTTTCCATGTCCGCTGCGACCTCACATCTCTTCCCAACTTGACGTCGACAAGAAGTAGCTGGCGTTTGCCATCACAACGAAGTGGACGGAGAAGATCTGGACCGTTGATTTATGGTTAAGCTTCTCCTCCGTTACTACTGTGAGACAATATCCTACTTTTGTTACATTATACCGATAAGAACCAGATTTATTTATTTATGAAATTATTGATGGATTATATTATATATATTCCCCTCTTACGCCACCGAATATTGTATTCTATGGTATTTTCGTTATCTGCTTTGATATATACATACAAATATACATATATATATATATATATATAGAGAGAGAGAGAGAGAGAGAGAGAGAGAGAGAGAGGAAAGTGATTGCTTGCTTTTTTTCTTCTATATTTTTGTTTGAGTTTTATTTTTATTTTTATTTGTTTTCCTGAAAACAAAAGAAGCTGAATCTCGCACGCGTTTGTCTTCTCATGTCCGCCACCTCCTCTCACGTATTTAAATTTCATCAATATAAATGACCTCCTCTGCTTCTCCGACCACCACCACCACCGCCATGTCCTCTACACCACCTCACCGCCTTCTCTTACTCCTCATCTCCATCTCCGCCCAATACTACACCACCACCACCACCATCAATGCAGACGCAGCCGCCGCAGCTCCCCCGCCGCCGCACTTCCTAGAAGCGCCACAATTCTACAACTCCCCACACTGCCCTCCACCCCTCCGACCTTCCACCACGGCTTCATGCTCCCCCTCAGCCCTCGTCCACGTAGCCATGACCCTTGACGTCGCCTACCTCCGGGGATCCCTCGCCGCCATCCTCTCCATCCTCCACCACACCTCCTGCCCACAATCTGTCCAGTTCCACTTCGTCGCCTCCTCCTCCCTCCCTTACCTCCACTCCACCATCTCCTCCACCTTCCCTTACCTCTCCTTCCGCATCCATCACTTCGACCCTTCACTTGTCTCCCACCTCATCACCTCCTCCATCCGCCCCGCCCTCGACAAGCCTCTCAACTACGCCCGCTCCTACCTCTCACGCATCCTCCCCTTAAACTGCCCCTCCCGCGTCGTCTACCTCGACTCCGACATAATCCTCGTCGATGACATCCTCCATCTCGCGTCCATCCCCTTCCCCCACAACGACACCGTGCTCGCCGCGCCCGAGTACTGCAATGCCAACTTCACCTCCTACTTCACCTCCATCTTCTGGACCAACCCCGTGCTGTCCCTCACGTTCGCCGGCAGGAAGCCCTGCTACTTCAACACCGGCGTCATGGTCATCGATCTTCATCGGTGGAGGCGCGGCAGGTACACCGAGAGGATCGAGGAGTGGATGGAGATGCAGAAGAGGATGAGGATATACAACCTCGGTTCATTGCCGCCTTTCCTGCTCGTGTTCGCCGGGAGGATCGCGGCGGTGGACCACCGGTGGAACCAACACGGGCTGGGCGGTGACAACTACCGGGGGCTGTGCAGGGATCTACACCCCGGCCAGGTAAGCTTGCTCCATTGGAGCGGGAAAGGGAAGCCATGGGCGAGGCTCGACGCCGGCCGGCCGTGCCCGCTGGACGCGCTGTGGGCGCCGTACGATCTTCTGCGGACGGCGTTCGCCGTGGAGGATCAATGACGGCGTTGAGTCGATCACAGTTCGCTTTCATGGTACATTAGGCAATAATTAATTAATCAATTAATTACTTGACTAATTAGATTGTTACCGCTGCTGTGGGTATATTGCACTTCGGCCATTTACAGTTCGTATATTATACAAGTTGATACAGGGTTTTATAAAGTGACGGTGATGCATCAAAATTTCATATACATAAGAATTATCACAAGAGTATTATTATTTTAATTGCTAAATACAAATACGAGAAGTTTGTATTGTTCTTTTGACAATGGTAATTTTTTTGTGAATTTTAAGTCTTATTTCTTCAAAGTAGAGCAGAAGACCAATTGTATTACTCTTTTTGAGTAAAGTTTGTGTTCAATAAGAAAATGTAAGGATCATCCTCACACTTTCCATATGTTTTTTTATTCTGTAATATTTACAAAGATATAAAGATTCAAATCTGAAGCTACGAGTATGGTTACGCTTGATCAACTAAATAAAATTGCAATTGGTCTCAAACTTTTCATGGGCGGATCAGTGGTGGTAGTGATTGCCGCTGCTGAAAGTTTAAAAGTGTAACCTGATGATGATTTTTGTTATAAAATTGAAGTTGGTAATGAATTGAGATTTGAAAACAAGTTAAGGTGGTCAATTGTAAAGAGCCAGGTCCACCCACCAGCCTAAGGTGCCACTCAATAATTCTGCAGTCTGGCCAGTTGGGTTTGGGTGTTTTTGCTTCAGTGCATATTCTTGTTCTTTATTTGTTGGTGGGTTGAGAAGTCCCTTTCTGTTCTCCTTTGTTTGGAAGGGAAGGAAGAAGTGATGATGATGATGGTGATTATTATTATTATCATTTGAGGATGTACATGGATGGCAATTATCACCCCAGCATCTAAAGTCTATTTCCACTCATCAACCCAACCCAAACCAACAAGGCTCGTGCATCATGATCATATTTGGTATCTTGATCTTGCTTATCCCGTTGTTGGATTTCATATGGTAGGTTGAAGTTAACTCATCATGCCTTGGCATGGTGGGAAGGCTATGCCCACCAACATGACTTATCTCAATTGACGTGGGAGGCGTTCAAGCAACTTCTCCGTAAAGAATTTTACCCGGTGGGGTATCTAGAGAAGCGTTGGGCTCGATGGTGTGCCTTGCGACGGCAACGGGGGCAGACGGTGCAGGAGTATACAACCGAGTTCCGACGATTGGAAGGGAAGGACATCCAACAGAAATACTTGGCAGGACTACACTTTCCTCTTCGAAAGGAGTTGTCGTTGTTTTGGTGTTCAGGGCGATCGAGGAGAAGAATAGTGCTATCCGTTCCACAGAGAAAAAGAAGGAAGGACCCCCATCCCCGGCGACGATTCCGTCGAAGGGGAAGGAGGCCACTAAGCCACCGACGTCGTCGTCAAAAGGAGCAGTGGAGGTGTCATCATCATGGCGGCCAGGGACCGTACTAAAGCAACGTGTTGGAAGCTCCATCCTGAGAAGAAGCCCAAGTGGATGAAAGGAAAGACCAAACATGTCGCCGTTGCAAAGGAGGACAATGAAAGAACTCAAGGAAATTGCAAAAGTGGACAAGGTTGATGCCACCTTGCCCCCTTATGGCTCGAGGGCGATCGGATGACGCGGCAGAGGAGCTCTTCACCATACAAATGCAGGTGAAGAACGAGTCGGTCGATGCTATTATTGATTCCGGAAGTCAGTCAAAAAAAATTTAATTTCGGAAGAGTTGGTGAGAAGGTTGGGACTGCCCACTATCGATCATCCTAAAAGCCTTACCCGTTGGCATGGATCGTTAAGGGTGTTGGCAGGGAGGTGACGAAGAGGTTCAGAGGCTGTTGGTGCTCGGCGCCGGTAGTCCTTATACCGAAGAAAAAACGAAGCTTGGCGGTTAATGTATTGATTACCGGGCTCTAAATAAAATTACGGTGAAATATCGTCACCCCCCTTCCTCGTATCGATGATCTTCTTGATCAATTAAAGGGGGGCTTGAGTTAGATTTAAAGTCCGGCTACCTACCATCAAGTAAGGGTTCGTAACGAAGATTGTTGGAAAACAGCATCCAAGACTCTAGCGAGGATTATACGAGTGGCGTGCAATGCTGTTTGGCTTATGCAGTACACCGGCCACGTTCAATGCGGTTGATGGATGATATTCTTCGCCCCAAGACATTGTCTTGGTATATCTTGACGACGATATATTAATCTATAGCATGGACCTGGGCGAACATTTACAGCCATGTTCGACAGGCGTTGGACGTCCTGCGCCGTCACGATCTTCGACTCAATTCGAAGAAGTGTGAGTGGGTACGGTACAATCCCAGATTTTATATTTGGGATTTATGGTGGCAGATTGGGATGCTGAAGGTGGACGAGGCCAAGGTCAGGGTGATTCGCGAGTGGGCGTCTCCAAAATCCATCACGGAGGTACGAAGTTTTCTTGGCGCGTGTCAATATTTGCGCAAGTTTAATAAAGGGTTCTCCTCAATCGCGGCGGCACCACTACACGCCCTTACCAACGTCGGGCACGGTGGTATTACTTGTTAAAAAAGCCATTCTCGAATCACTTATTCCACAAGCACTTATCCAACGAGCATTTCTAAATGTGGCCAGCAAGAAAGTTATGCATCAGACAGACAGACAGACAGACAGACAGAGACATTTTATCAGAAACCATGAATACCATCAAATCCTTCGGTTGCCCATGCTGAATTAGTCAAAGCTGTGGTGATTACCAACAGCAACAATTTCGAGACAGATAGAAACTATGAATTATATTCAAATTTATTTCACCAATGATTATAGCCTCGTCAACAATAACGTTTAAAGGATGTGTATAAATGCCACAAAATTTCGGCCGACAGATTATGGTAGGTTCCTTATAATAATAAGCTTTTAGCCTGTGTGATTTTATCGACAAACTCACTTTGAAGGGTAGAAGATCACTAAAAAATCATAATCAAGTTTCAATATGGGAAACTCCCTGTCAATCGAATATGGTCAAGGGTGCGTCGAAGGCCATACTGAAGGATGGCCTGGTTGCCTGCTCTGAAACCATCTCCATAAGCCGATGAGGTGTCTGACTCGATCTGGTGTTTGAAAAAATCACCCAGCTTCTTCTCGAACTGAGATCTTGCAGATTTCTTTGATGAAGTTGAAGCTGAAGAAGATGATGACGCCGACGCGGCGTTACTACTGGATCCTGACATGATCTCTGAATCCAGCCACATGTGGGCAAGCACCTGACATATTCCTTCTTCAACTTCTTGACTGAGGGTCCGGTACCCTGTGGTATAGGAAAGGTGTTGATTTTCTTTTCTGTGACTACCCAAAGACCAAGAACTAACTACGTGGATATATTAATATGCTTTAGGTAGCAATGACAAGTGAATGGTCGATGGAAGAGACAAAACTGCAAACTATCGTGTTTCTGATTTCTCTTTAGTTGACAGTAAGAGGTCAGATGGAAAATGCAGATTTAAATCAAGTGGGGATCAGATAACCACAATCGAGTAATCAAAGTGATGAAGGTGAGGGATGGAATAAAAGATGCGATGATTCTTCTCATTAAAGGGCCTTTCAACTCTTTTCCCATCAAGGATGCTTTCTTTGAGCAATCAAGTACTAAAACCCTTCAAACATAACACAAGAAAAGTTCTACTACCCTCTAAACTAAGAGCAAAATGGAAACCATAAAGTTGTGGAATCAAGAAAATACCTTTGAGCCGCAGCCAAGCATGCATCATTTCATGTGCCAAAATAGAGCCCGTGAGTAACCTGTAGGGATACCACCTTCAGTGATTCATGCTGGCTAAAAAATATTAAGCTTCACCATGCTTTGGCAACTTCCTTAAAGATGTATGAAATTTTTATGAACCGCCATGGTGTGTAAACACACCATTGAAAGACTAAAACTGACATTTCTTAGCAATGTCAACATTGACACTTTCTCATACTTGATATCAATAGAAAAGGATAAACGAAGGTACACACACAGGTGAATGCGAAACTTAAGAAAAGTCCCAATTGTGCACAGTCGTACCTCCAGATCATAATCGAGCAACCTTATCTTTGTACCAAAGCTTACCCACTCATTCATTGAAGGTGACGAGTATAGAGAACATGGATGAGCCATATCACTACATATGCCCCCTCCTTGCTTATTTCATGCAGATCATGTAAATATATTATGCAATGACTTACTGAATGGTTTTTAAAATCATGAATATGTGAAGTTGAGATCAGACACTATTTTAAAGTGATGGATGGCTATTGGGCGCTAATTTATTTTATCACAAACACTTGTTGTTGGATGCAATAAATTGGGTACACACGCACCTCTATCATAAGTGAGCATGTATAAGAATATTACTCAACTAAAAACATTTGGTAGCCTTGGGAATAAATGTCCTACTCTTTTTCTAATTTGGACATTGAACAAAAAATCAAAACAAATAGCTTTCATCACTAGATAAAAAAATTGTTCGTTAAAAATTCAAATTTTAAGATATTTAAAAAGCCTGTTCATCTGGAAAATCTTCCAAAAGATGGATTCTTGTGATTTTAAACAAAATGTACTGAGCTAAAATTTAAGCCGTAACAGATGCAAAAATTAAAAATCCAAACATGCAAAATACCTCTTCATATACAAAAAGCCCTTTCCAACAATTGTAAACAAAATGTACTGTTTGTGAAATCCATAATATATTTTGTTCTCGTTTCTGAGTTTTACTTCGAGCAGTAGGCTGGATTTTTTTTAATTACACAAAAACAAACAGGATGAGCTTATGAAGGCAATGAGCAAAGAAAAACAAAAAAAAATACAAACAACAATGCATAGTATAAAGTCAAACGAGTAACAAGCAATTAATCTGAAGTATGATGCTGCAATCAAATTCATCAGTGGCAGAATCCACACTAGAACCAAGGAGACAACAATGCATATCTAAGATTGTAGTGTCCTGTAATCTAGACTCAAACCATGTAGTGTACGTGTCAGAGATAAATGAGGTTTAATTACCCTACACTTTTCTCCTAAAGTTACTTTTAACCATGATGGATAAGCAAATAAAAGGAACTTCATCAAAGATAAGATTAACCACAAATGCCTTGTAAGTTATAATGCAGCAGAATAGGACATGACATTAGAGTAGAATAGAACCTTGGTAAACCATAAAGAATCAGGATTGCAGTTACTTCACAGCGACGAGTAAGCCTATATGGTTCTGTTATCATTTCCATGATCCTGTTTCCGGCACCAAATCTTGGTCTCCTTAAAATCTGGATGAAAACACAAGGAGAAATAAAAAACTAACATAGCCTCAAAATCAAAAGAAAAACAAAGAACCTTTTAAATAGAGCACATTTTAAACACATCACACAAGAACACCTACGGTGCTAACAGTCTGTTCCTCAGATAGGCAAAGACCTCTTGTTTCGGGGAGATGATGATGCCCCTACACAACAATAAAATAAGTAAAACCACAAGAATACACCATATAATATTCTTACATAATAAGAGATTCGATCGACATCCATACATGTTTTTCCCCTTCCAGGGCTTCATTTAGAGCCTGTCTCTCAACCAAAAGCAATGGAACTTGTTGTTCTATTTTCATATTGAGACCTTCATAAAATTCTTGTATTTCAAGATAGAGAGGCTGACATTCGTGAGTATCCATGATAGCTGAATCCAGACATTCTAGGCAGAGCTTCCTCCCATCATCTAGTGTCACATATTTTGTATCTCTTGGCTGATAATTCATGATGAAGAAAGTAAATTTTGTAATAAAAAAAAAAACAGAATCTATGATAGAACAAAAATTAAGATCAGCAGAAAAGCTACTAAACTGTCAATTCAAACATCTATAGTATATTAGCAAAAGGAACTTGTATTTTGTTTATCAAGGAAGTGATTTAATTGTCCCTTGACTCAAATTTCCAAAACCTAAAAGCCTTATATTGAGCAATCTAGACAAACATATACCTGTACATAACTAGCCAGCAAAAGAAATAGTGAAAAAAAGGTAAATCGTCAGATCACTTTGTTGCATGGAATGAGTAATGAATTTCTACTGAAAGAACCAACATTCTTCCAATGGCATATAGATAAATATTGTAAACCACTAACCTCCATTCTCTCACAGCTACAACACCGGGGTGTCCCATCAAGTTCATGTGAAGGGCAATACTTTTGCAGCCAGAAAGGATGTGCCCTATATTCAATAAGGCCTGCAATATTTGTTGGGATCTGGGAAAATGTCAACAACAAAAGCATAAGTACTGTACATGTACCAATAGAACACTCAAAAGGCTCAAAAGTACCTATGATTACAAGTGCCAATTTGTACCAAGTTTCAATCAACATTTTTATGGTTTAAAAAATATATACAAACAACAATTTGTCTTTGCACGTGATTTTTCCCTTTACAGTTGGCACATATTGCATATTTGCCTGTGCTATCACCATCAAGTAAAAACAACTATAAGCATTTTGTTTGTCAAGTAAGTAGCAGTGTTTTTTCTTTGATAATAGTACTGTTTTTGCCTAATCTCAAAACCAGGACTTTCTTCCCTCAAGAGTCTTGTAAGTTGAGGGAAAACCAAGTACATTATCCATTATTGGTAACTAAGTTGTAGTGTTTACTTTGTTTGTTTGGATCCTTACCCTATAAATAGATCAGGGAATTTGTTTAAAAAAAAAAAACTATGTTGAAGTGTTCATGCCATATATTTTGGATCATTTAGCATATCATTTTTTTTTTCTAAACTACATAAGGACAAATCTAATACACGTGACTCCCACCAATATGGTATATAGGAATGATTCAATATATATTCTTATTTTCATAAATAAAGATGTTTCCCAGGATCTGAGTTCATGGCATCTAGATCACAATGGAGCAATCTTGTTGCACCAAGGGTCACACAACCATAAAATCAAAATTTTTTGTCCTCATCTCCCTACACCCACGAATTTAATCAAGCAATTTTACTCCCAGTATCATCACTTGAGTCTAAATTGAAGAAAACATGTAGTACAAAAGTATAGATTTTGGAATGCTTGCCATTTAACAAACATAGACAAAACTCTTGAGTAAATAAGAGCTACTTACAAATTGCCGGCAAACATCACATTTTGGATGATAATTCTCCTTGTAACATGACTTGTGGTATGGATAATTTCCAGACATGGAGAACTACACCAACAGATAAGTGTGTTCACTAGAAAATATTGTTGTGTATGCCTATCAAGGCTGTAACAATATAACAGATTTTACCTCATAATCAGTTATTGGCTGGTTACAAGCATGGCATCTGAAGCATTCTGGATGCCAAACAGACCCCATACAACTTAGAAAGCGTCCATGGCCAATCTCAGTGTTGCAACCAGCACAAACCCTAAAAAATTAAAACAATGACATGAATTTCAAAGTGTTTGCAAGTGCTAGAAGATAATATAAACAGGGAAACACATACAAATGTCTACAAAGAAGACTAAAGGAAACAGCATGGCTTCGTATTAGTAAAATTGTTAACGAACATAAAAGATAAAACAGCAATAACAATTGAAGTTATAATCCTACTGTGCAGTCGACCACATAAAGATTAAAAAAGAGAAAAACTTAAAAACAACTAAATATTCTGAAAACAGTATTTTCAGTATGAGATGCATGAGAAAGTTCACAAACAGTTAATGGAAGCAATGATATGGGACATTTTACCTAAACCCTGGTTGGAAAAAAGATGGCATCGGTTGATAGATCTGCCCATTCTCACGGGGAGGGGAAAAGGCATTCAAACTCTCTTGCAAAGCTCTTGCAAGTTGTTCATCTTCTTCCAAATTTACTGTATTATCTATAAAAAACAAGCAATAAATCAATGCATCTTGACATATATGTTGGGAACCAACACATGAAAGATCTTGATGGCACACCATGCAATGCTCTTGCAAGTTGTTCATCTTCCTCCAGATGAGATCCATTATCTATAACAAAGCAAATAACAGATTTGATGGTTTTCTTGAGTTGCAGAATTGACATGTGAAAGATTCATAAACTGAGCTTGTAACATCTAACCATGCACAACTTTCCCCGTTTCTTCATCCTCCCCTTGAGAATCAACATCTACAGAAAAAAGTGGTTATCTGACTTTATGCAACAAGCTTTATAAATTCCATGCAAGAAAGATCTCATAATTACTATAAATTATGCAGAAGTCAAATGAATGCTAGCAAAATCAACAAAAAAAGTCAAGTTAAAATACATGATTGGATAGCAGTCTGCATGGCTACTGTTGAAAACAAAACTCAATGGATAACAGCTTATGGTTGCTGTTGTATAAAACACAAATGCAAAACATACAATTCTTTTTTATGGCAAACAAGTCACTGAACAACAGCAGCGACAAGTATGGGAACATAAATAGTCATGTGAAGAACTTGGCTGAATGAGGGGCAAAGCTTTTAGATACTACAAATAGATGTCAGAAACTGTCAGCAAATTAATGGGGCCTGTAGTATTATGCTGATAACCAAGTGACATTTGGTAACAATTATTTGATCTAACATATGAAAATACACAAGCATCTTAAGAGGCTGAGCCAAATATGTTCTCATATATCAATTTATTTTCATACACCGACGCAAATCCACTCTGAAAAAAATAAAATCCAACGAAACATTGTGTTTTGTAGCTTTTTTCTTTGAAATATCAGTTTATTTTCGTATTTTGGATACAAATAACCTTACCAAATGGAGCCCAAGTTGGGTCTTGATCTTATGACATTATCTTCTTGTTCTCTCAAAGGAAGGTGAAAATTCCCAATGAATATTTCAAGAGAATGTCTTTAATCCTAAAGTTTAAGATGCCACTATTAGGATACATAAGAAGCTTCTTTGAACAAAGGAGGTTTATATTCCAAGTCTGTGGCTTGAGGTACAGCATCACATGATTGATTTCTAGGTGGAAAGGAAGAAAAAAGCCACAAAGGGAATTGAGGCAGTAAAAACTAGGAACAAAATTAGTAAGCAATGCCACTGATGTAATATTCTGTATCCCACTCAAGGGTCATGACAACAAAAGGCCATCATATCTGGGTGTTGGAGCACTTGAAGTTATTCCAATAAGATAAGCATCAGTTCAACAATCAGTAATGCACAAGAGACGTGAAAGACACCCTTGCTTCCAATATATAATAATTATTGACTGTGATTATACTATCAAAGAGTATATAAGTCCAGATCTTATAATAAGCATTACTATTTGCAGGATATTCTCCCCCTCTCAAAAAAAAGATAAAGTGATCGATGACATTTTTTCAATTTAGCCATCATTGAAGCAAAAAAACATGAGAAATGTCATAACTACAAAGTACAACATGTATGATCATGCAAATGCTCATCTTCATTCAAATGAAATTCACTTTCTACAATAGAACAACACTTGTCAGAAATGTAGCATATGAAACATCACATATAGAACAGAACCATATCTACAAAATCACTGTTATTCTAACCAGTTGCTTTTGCCTTTTTCTGTTCTTCTTCTGAGAGAGAAAGTGCAATAGCATGATCTATGTCTTCCTTTTCAGTCTCTGACACATCATCCTACACAGTTTCAAGGAAAAAATAAGAAGAAAAGAAACACAGCAACCAATGCAAATTTTAGCATAGAAATGGAGAAAGAAACAAGCAAGCAAGAAGTAAAAATGAGACAGAGGAACAAAGGAGGATATTATATTATGTTGTGCAGTATAGCTGTCTGTTCTGAGAGATACCATCATGATGATAAAATATTGTTCACTACATAAATTAGTTCAACAATGACGTATCACATTCAAGAGCAATTAGGATATTTGGACCATGGGAAGTCATAAAATTAAGGACAACAAAGTGTAGGATTACAGATTCATAACTTCTATTTATCAATCTCAGGGCATCAAAATGGCAGTCTTCACTAAGAAAGCATGCCAAAGAGGATGTCATTACTGGTGTTAAGATGATCTAGAATTTATCTAAACTATACCATATCTTCATTTATCACTTGCTGGTTCTGTTGAATTGCTGATTCAATATATCTGTAGCTTGTAACTCTAGTCCACTTGATTGTTGTTTAATTAATAATTAATCACGCCAGTAATTCCTATGACAGAATATTTTCAGTAACAGACAATCTCAATAACTTCTTCAAATTGCTGTTCAGAAAATTTTTAAATTGTTTTTGATATTAAACTGACATATAAAGATACTTCACCTAAATTACATTTTAATAATATAATATTGTATGGGAGGATTTTTTACCTATTTTTCTTATCTAGGTATTTGTGCTTTCTGAGTGAATAAGCTGTCTACGAGCACAAAGATTTTACCTTGCTTTACTCCCACACACAGTTGAAGGATTTATTAAATTGTGTTAGCACAATATGTTAATGTGCATATACTCTTCCTCACTCAGTTTCCATTAAATGGGGTTGTGTAATGGTTGGAAACTCCATACTCGACATTACCATAATGTGTATTAAATCAAATTATGTTGTTCAGCAATCTTTTCAAAATTCTCTAATTCCACAAAATTTCATAACGCATTGAGAACCTAAGAATCAGTAAATTCAATAAGAAAGAAGGTGAGCGACATGGAAACATAATTACCACTGCAGAATATTTACAAGGCAACTATAACACACCCACCCATTAAGAAACTGTAGGTTGTTAGTGGACCTGTTTTACAGGTGTTGCAGAAACACTATGGAGAAAGAATATCAAACAAGATGAACAATCACAAAAAATACAAATTTAGTTATTTATGTGATTCACCAAACAAGACTACATACGCAGGCAACAACAAATCATTTCCTCAATATAATGACAGTACATGTGAGAGATAGTTGTCAATACTCTTATAACAAACGTAAGAATTGATTTCTACCTTTTTTTTTGAATAACACCCTTATAATATTGTGAGAATTACCAACATATTCTCAAAACTAAAAGGATGATTAAGTGATTTTTCTTAGTCTTGCCTTAAGTAAATCATCAAAAGAAGAAATTCGTCCTTGAATTTATATAAAAAATATTCACATGCAAATTAAAATTTAATAAGACAAAAAATAAGAAACCTTGTCTTTTTGTAAAAAGATTAGAACTTTGTGATAAAATTTGTTCTCACTTTATTTGATTCTACACTTACAACTAGCACGTCTTCATAAGTAAACTGGCAATTAAGTGATCCATCTCAATCTTACATCTAACAAATCAAAAGTGGAAATACTAATTCAATTATGAACTCATGTATAAAGAATATTTTCACGCAAATTAAAATTTAATAAGGCAAACAAAAAGGAGAAAAACTTTATAATAAAATTAGATGTTGTGGAAGTAAAACAATCAAATCTATAAACAAATCAACCATCCTTAAATAAGAAAAAAATGATTAATTTGTTTCCACCTTTTTAAATTCTACACTTACAAATATATGTAAATTAAATTACTAGCATGTCCTCAAAGATAAAATGGTCTTTGTGTGATTAATCTCGATCTTACATCAAATTAATACATCAAAAGTGGAAATACTAATTCAATTCTGAACTCATATATAAAGAATACTTTCATGCAAATTAAAATTTAATAAAGCAAATAAAAAGGAGAAAAGCATTGTGATAAAATTAGAAATAATGAAAGTAAAACAATACGAAGCACAAACAAAGTCAATTATCATTAAATAAGAAATAGATGAATACTTACATGTCAACTAAGTAAATTAAAAGAAGAAATATTCAATTGAGTTCTGAAAATTGTCATATTATTTTAAAAATTAATAAGGAAGTTCAAACCTATTGCAGACATGCATTGGCATATGAACATAGGCCAGTTCATTAAAGAATATGCAGATTTGTAGATAAAAGATTTTAGAATATCATACTAACCCTAAAGACTAATCTTAAATAGAACAAGTTATTCATAACCCCCAATAAAGATGTTTTAAACAGATCTGAATAGAGAATAAGTCTCAAAATATAGATAGAATGAACCCAAATAACCACTTAGCATAGTAGCATATATTATATAATCATCCATAAGATCCCCATACTAGATTAGAAACCATGCTCTCCCAGAGATGGGCAAGTTACTGTTGCGAACATCAAATTAGAAACTAGCAAATGGGTCAGGATTCAATGATTAAGGTTGACACCTAGACAATGTTTTTAATGAATAGGAATATAATGATTAAGTTTAACATAAACAATTTGAGATTATAGAATATCTAACTTCAACTAAAATTAAAATAAAATTGTATGACTACCTTTATATGTTCCATTTTGTAACAAGTGCTAAAGAATGTTAAAAAGGGGATTGGCATGAATATCATCCCCCAAAAACTTCATAGTTTAGCACATACCGCCATTTACCAATTAAAATTGACAACTGGAAAGTGGTGGATAAGACCCCAGGGTGACAGTGATACAATGATTAAGTTCACTGGATTGGTAAAAATAATTATTCAGATTGCTTACTGGACTTGCTATTCTGTTAACTGAACGCCCATGGGTTATATTCCCATGCACATAATTTCTCCCACTTCAGGTTACAACACAATATTCTACAGTTATCTGTTATAACACTTGCTCTTTGAAGGTGAAACTCAGTTACCTCTTTCAATTGGTTTATTCCTGGACCCCCATCATTTCATGCATGATTTGATGCTGATCATAAATAGAAAGCACGTTTTACAGTCAAGTCATTTCCTTTGATTTCAATTTCTAGAAGCAATTTTCTAATTAAGAAATCAATAAATGCATTTCTCTTACATGATTCTAGATTAAGGATATATAGTGCAATCATATATGAATTTATGTCATTAATTTTTATGGAACATGCAAATTTATTCTTGACAATGTTTCCATTGTAATTACCTTATACTTCATGAAATGTAGAAAATTAAAAATGTTTCACCGTATTTTCCCCTTAAAAATAATATGAAACATTCATGTTATACTTGTGTCTCTACTTATTTATTTCCTCTACGCATGCTGCGTGATGAATTTTCTGGACAGTAGCTTTATCATTACGAGGAACAGGTCAAAAGAAATGATGAAAATGTAACATTTAGGGCTGCTTGTGACATCACCACAAAGATAAATATAGACAAAGGGTCAAGGTTGTTTACATACCAATGTAGAGTGTCCATTCCAAGCCGCATCATTGTCATATTTACCATGATATTGCCCTTCTGAGATTCTGTGGTTAGAGCCTTTGAAAATCTTGCTGAGCCAACCCATTTAGAAAGATGCTATTTGACCATAATACAGCTGAATACTATCTGAACAGAAAGAAGAAAGACTTATGAGATAGTTTCAAAGAAAACTTTTGCAACAAACACGATTTGCAATGAAAGAACATTTCCTAAAGGATGATGTGCAAAGAGTAGCCTTCCCATATAGCATAAACATACAAACAAGATTACAATACATCAGAAAATAATTCATAGATCACACTACAGTTGATGCGTGATTGATATTATGGCTTATATTACTCCAAAGCAGAAAGTGTGGAATAGTCCTTGATCACTGCACAATTTTGTGTAAAAGTGCACTAACCATGAAGAACTTCAAGTTTTTTTTTTCCAAAACTGTGTAACCATGCAAGGTGATTTTAGATTAACAATCCCTGAACACTGTAATCAACTTGAACAAACTATAGAGCCATAAAAGGTGTTTTTGAGTTAATAGTCCTCGTATAGTTCTATCGGTATTATACAACTACACAGCTCAAAATCATAGTAAATTGCATAAAGCTTCGTAAAGAACAAATGCAAAATCAAAGAAACGAATAGGCAAAATCAGATTTTTTACGAAACAAATAAGTAATCAGATTATTACCTCAATGGAAGTTAAAAATTTGCAGAACGATCTTGCATCAGTGGAGACTCGGACAAGAAAAAGCCTTCCAAACTAAATTCATGGTTTGATCCTCTCCATATAAACTCACAGGCACAGGGAGAGTTCCTGAAGCAAAACGACCAGTTCTACTTCCTCCTTTCTCGTCCTTTCAATCTACAGTGGAATTCTAAAGGAAGAAGTGATTAAGAAGAAGAAAAATCCGACAATCTTAGATCACTTGTCCTCACACATGTGGAAAGGCATCAAACCAGAGCAAAAGAAAGAGGGAAATCAAAATATTTGGAAAAGAGACAAACAAGAGATAAAAAGGTTGGCTCTAGTTAGCTTACCAGCAAAGCCAAAAGGTCGAAGGTCTTACGTTTCTCCCTCTTGGGTCCCCGTTGCATCACCAATCAATTAGAATCGCATAAAAAAGGCGTAGCTTTGGTGATTGGCGTCAGACCCTCATGGCTTCCTGAAGCTTTATCATGGTTTCTGAAGTGGGTCCTCGGCCTTTTCCACCACAAGGCCACCAGAGCCAAGCTAAAAAGGGCAGAGAGGAGGACAGGGGCAGGGGATTCACTCATACACACCCAAATTTGGATTTGTATTGTTTGTGTACAGATAAGATAAATATGTACTCGATTTTGATTGTAACTGTAGCGAGCGAGTGGTAGGAAAAGAAGAAGAGCTAGAAAGAAAGAAGGGAACCTAGTTGATTTGGTCTGGTGATTAGCCCTTTTCACAATCGTTTCCAGCACCTTTTGTTTTTATTTTGGCTTTTTTGGCAACCCAAAAGACTAAATCCACAACCCGAAACGATAAAGGAAAGATATGGGAGAGGGGATAGGAAGGACTGGATTACCGCATCAACTTGGTGGGTGCAGAAGAGGAAGAAGATCCTCCGAAACCCCACCACCACCCACAATGATATAAAAAGCGTGGGGGAGGAGACCTGATCACCCTCTCCAGACGAAGGTAACACCGCCTTTCTCTCCTTCTACCTTTCTTGATGCACAGAAGAAGAGCACCTAGGATTTCAAGTAAACGTTCCCCCCCCCTCTTCCTTCCACGAAAATTCCTAATCTACCGAACCATGTGCATGCATCCTCTCCGAAAAAATATATTAACAACCATAATTGAAACATAAAGCAACGAATAATTGCAGTAAATTAAAAAAACCCAGCAATCTGTTTGCACTTCATATTATAGTTATTCATACTAATAATATTATTGTCACATTTTAAAAAATTTAAATCATCAAAACAATTACAGATTCCAAAAATGGACCTGTGGAAGAAATTTACAGAGAAGACTTTGCTTGGAAGCAAAGATGTTCCACCCACAACACCATTCCTTGCTGCCTTTCCAAGCAGAGCTTTGTTAAATACATGGATCCGATTCCTATCTCTCGGAAAATTTCTTCTACACAATCTCTTTGAAAAGGTTTAACTTTCATTTTTTATTTCAAATTTAATTGATAATATATTAATCTAAATTTTACTTTTACTTATGACTCGTTTTAAATTTGTAGGTACTTTACAGATACGAAATATTAATATTTGATCTTAAAATTAATTAATAATAAATAAAAATATTAATCATATATTAAATTAAATCTCATCCTTATTAATGTTTTATATTATTTGGAGTAAAGGAACTTCCCATTCCAGCATTTCGGTATTCAGTCGCTTGGAGCTCGGAGGAGAAAGAAAAATTATAATAAAAATTCAGATAAAATATTAGAAAAATAAACCGCTTACCATTCGTTGACGATGCAAGGCCATGGAATTAAAATGAAAATAAAATCCATATAACGAGAGTTCGATCTATCCGTGCGACTTTCTTTCAGTTGTTATAAAATAACATAAAATTTTTTCTTCGCATATTGTTTTCCATCGTTTAAAAAGTAGTATTATTTTTATCACAAAATTGTTATCGACATCATCGTTGAGAACATTTTTTATCACCAGCGTTGATTTCCACTATACGATGAAAAAATCTAATTTTTTTTAATGATAACACAGAAAAATACGACATATATTGTTATCTATCTACTTATTTAAGCATCACGCGTGGAGAAAGAGAGAGACGAACTTATGCTTACAGCTACGCTGGTGACGGTGACATTGGAGTCAACACGCCAAGCAAATACCGCACAAATGACAAAACACGTCGATGGCATCATAATTATGTTTGAAAATTGAATCAATATTTTTTGTAATGCTATAATAAAAAGAGAGAGAGAGAGAGAGAGTATTTCACAAAATATCAAGGTAATCCAATTTTTACTTTAAATCCATAAGTAAAGATGTCAGGTATGATGTGATGAACGACATTGTATTTGTTAAAGAAAGCAGCTCTTATTTTTTTAATGGTGTTACATCATCTTCACTTTTTAATATATCGGATTTATAAATTATAGTATAATTTTTATAAATGATATATTAAATTTAGTAACCAATTTTTCAATTTAACATAACAAAATCAATATAAAAAAATTTTATAAAGATCTCTAACGTAACATTTCTGTCTGTAGAAGATGTATTAATTTTAAAATTTAATTTCTCTGATTTACCTAATTATACTACGGCAGAACAATGATGAGTTTCGTCTAATTGACATGTATGGAGATAAGGGGAGATGCCTTGGGTTATGGCGTGTGCGATGGATGGGACGTCACATTCGGTATTCTGTAATCTCCCGTCGAGGAACGTCAGATCAGACGTCGTTGTCATGAGCTTCCCTTCTTTATTTTTTTTCTACGATATGGTTCTAAATTCTAGTATGTGGATGGGCATGGCGTTTCACTTCAATCATGTAAAAACAAAAGGCTAGATAATAACAAATGTCGAGAACGAAGAATTTCTTCAACACATTATTTGTAAAAATTATAAGATAAGCAACTGACTTGAAATCACATATTAATCAACGTATGAATATTAAGATCAATTAATATCCATTAGATTTCAAATTCAGTACAGATTTTAGATTATGGTTATGTCACTCGCATAAGTGGATTTTTAGCACTTTATAATATACTTTGTGGGAAAGAAAATATTAAATGTAAATTCAAGCGAATACGTCGCCGATCACCGATGTTTCGTTGTCACTACGAATGGAAACGTTGAAATGTCTCCTCCGCACGCACCGACACCAAGCATGATTTTGAATTAATGATGATAATAATAATATTCATAAGTTTTGTCAAGATTTAAATTTTAATGAATAAAAAAGAATGCCGTTACCGTAGAAGGATACCAACGCGAGCACGGATTGCAAATCACGGCACGGCAATACCAACGCAACCAAAGGCAACCCCTTTTTACGTTGCGTTGGAAACAGCAAATTCAACCAAACTAAACTTTGAACACCTGTGTTTGTGGTACTTTACACATCCATATGGTGGTTCATTTGCACTGTACAATTAAGTTTCTGGAGGAGTTACTGGAAAATAGGGTTGAAAACTCATCTCCCACCCAAAGCCATCCTGCCAGTATATTGAATCTCCATAACACATCCATCTACGTACCTGGAAGTGTATTATAAACAAACTGGATGTCACATATACGAACATGACAAAATTAAAGGTGAAGGACATAATTCCAGAAGCAAAAAGACAAAATGTGGAACAAAATTTTCCAACTCTAAGAATTGGTGCTTATGAGATGATGGTAAGCTTTTCACAAATCATATTAGCAGCAATCTTTTTTTAAGTAAGGTCAACTTTAGTGAAAAAAAAGAGAGCGTTGGTTACAAAAGAAGAAGAGTATTAAAAGTCTTTGCTTACTTTTTGACAGCAACTACATATTTATTTCAAAAAATCCACAAACACGATCACATATTTCATGTGTCTTTTAAACTAATTTATCTTTATTAAGTTTTCATCAAATTATCAATTAAAATTGCATACTGGTTTACCATTTACCCATTTCAGACATTTACGGGATAACTGCAAATTCAGAAACATAGAGGAATACCAGGTGCCAATTTAAACAAGAAAAGGCCAAGTCATGTGATTATGACGGCTGAAGTTCTTAAGGCGACTCCCTTGAAAATGTCAGAGGCAAAAGTCAAGATAATAACTCAATTGAAGTAAGGCAGTGATTAAAAAAAAGCCGATGATCACTCGGATAATGTAAGGCGATGATCTATTACCTCAATAATTGAAGGAAATGAATAAAACAACACCCATCACAATAATGATCAATTAGATTATAATGTAATCAAATAGTATAAAAAATAATAATACATAAAAATTACAATATTGATGTCAATATATTTTCAATATAGATGCATATAAGTGATTAGACAACGTGAGGAGACAAAAATAGGAAAAATTCTATGTATTTGAGAATAAGAAAACATGAAATCATGCAATTGTATATAAAAACTAAAAAAAAAGGAGAAGATGAAGTCAGAAAGGATAAGAAGAGGAGAAGAGAGTCAAAAGCTAAGCAACAAGAAGATAAGAAGAATAGGGATTAGAAAGTAAAGTAGTAAAGAAAAAGAGGAAAGGGATGATGCCAAGAAATCAAAATAGAAAATAAAAGTATGGAATATGACAGAATTAAAATATCATGAAATAGGTAAGATTCTACGTATTTGAGAATAATAAATCATGCATTTGTATGAAAAAATTTGAAAAAGAAGAAGATGAAGTCAGAAAGGATAAGAAGAGGAGAAGAGAGTCAAAAGCTAAGCACCAAGAAGATACGAAGAATAGGGAGTAGAAAGTAAAGTAGAAAAGCAAAAGAGGAAAAAGACGATGCCAAGAAATCAAAATAGAAAATAAAAGTATGGAATACAACAGAATTAAAATATCAAAGGACAAAAGGAAACATCATTAAAAGTAATACATTTCAATAAAGCAACAAAGAAGATTATGATGACAAGGTAATCAAGACATGTCAAGATGTCTCAGTGTCATCGCCTGAATGAATCCAACCAACAGGAGACTTGTCTGGAACAACCCTCCTCGCTACGCCTGATCCAACAGTCCAAGGAAATAATACAACTTTCCTTGATAACTATGATATGGAGGATCTACGATTTCATCTAAATTATGGGATTTTACAAGAGGAAAATGTGGGTTCAAAGAAATTCCATCTGCAACAATCCTTAGGAGGAAGATTACAAATAGTTTTTTTTAATTGCAACCAAATGATGGAGATGATTACACCATATTTCTTACGTCCTTCTGAACTTTGTATGGATGCTGTAGCTATCATGATGTTAGGAATATCCACATTAAAGAATATACCTAAGACTAGAAGCTCTAAGTTTCCTAGTTATCCCAGTAGTTCCTCAACTGTGACATGTGCAGGAGGAGTTCATCCCTACTTAAACCAGTAGCACTGCTGGTCATGATCCATGGAAGGGGATCCTGGTAGTACTTTCTCATCTCCTCTTGGAAACTCCTGATATTTTCATCTGGTCGACTTCCTTTGCCCCCTTTCATTTTGTCACACTTGGTAAATACAAGTGTTATTGCAATCTGAATACCACAGTTTGAGGGAAGAATTCAGTATATAACTGAAACAAAATAGCAGCACAAACATAAGATTCTATTGCATATACGAGATAAAACTGTAAAAATATTACACATACATTGTTTCGACTGAGCCAGTTAGCACAGTCAAGATCAACCTTCTGTGGTGGAAGAGAGGCATCCATTAGCAACAAGACACCAACCAAGGTATCCCTGTTAAGGAAGTAGCCTTTTGTAAAGGAAAACCAATCCATTCTAGCTGATTGAGGTGCATTAGCAAACCTATAAGCAAGAAGAGGTAGAAAAGTGTAAAGATAACAGTTGGATTGAAAATTTTCATATCGATCAATTTGGATAACAAAGCTTTATGCAGCTAAGAAAAACAGGTTTTTTAGTTAATAATCAGAATTTAGAAACCAAAGACCTTTCATCTTAGTTACATGTTAGGTTTTAAGCAGTCAAAATGAATGTATATTTCAACCGAAACAACTTCAGGAGAGTATTTGGCAATAATGATTTGATTCAACATATGGAAATATGTAAGTATTTTTCAATAATCTGATATGTGAACTGATACATATTACATGTTTTTCCTAAATTTCTCTCTACTCCTGTAATTCCGTCAAGACTACTTAGCAGCCATCGTTTAAGTGTTCTGGATAATATTTCAAACTTAATCATCGTCCAAGAAACCGAGCCAAGATAGATGTCTTCTTTTCCAATTCCCCATCATCAAATCCCAACAAAACTCAAAAGACCATGCTAAATTATGCCCCCATGCGTCAATCTGGAACAGCTCTTAAGATTCATCAGACCAGGTTCTAACTGCCATACATTTCCGAAAATTACCGCGAAGCAAGTGAATAAAAGAAATACGCACCCGTATCCGGGCAGATCGACAATGTACCAACTCTTGTTAATCAAGAAATGATTGATAAATTGCGTCTTCCCTGAACCAACAAACGAAGACACTATCAGAATCGAACTAAATCCAGTGCCATAGTTTCAAAAAGTTGTGCTCATTACTAGACCAGGTTTTTTCGATGTGAGAGCAAACTCCTTCCTCTTGACGAGAGTATTGATAAGAGACGACTTGCCGACGTTGGATCTACCAAGGATAGCGAACTCTGGGAGATCGTCCTTGGGGCAGTCCCTCGCCCTGGGGCTGCTCTTCACGAACTCCACCTGCTTGATCTGGGAGTGCCCGGCGTAAGGCCCCACGACTATGTTGGACCGGGGGAGAACCATGTCCTCTGTCACCTCTTCCCTATCCACTCCCGGCGGCACGAACAAGGAGCCCCTGATCGCCTCGAACCCCACCAACATCGAAACCGTCTTTTGTTTGGTCGGAGAGACTGAAGCCATCCGGAACACCCGCCTGGTAAGAGGTCGAGAAGGACAGGATACGCTCGAGAATGGGGCGAAGACGTGGGCCGCCGCCGCCCGGTGAGGAGCTGGCGGTGGCCAGAGCCCACCGAGCTGGCAGCGTAGAGTTGTCGCCATACTTGGACAGATAACGCCGATGAAACGATGATAATTAATCGAAAAGATTGATGACTTTACTGCCGTTGATGGAAAGGTATGGACGGTTGAGATCGTCTTTTTGTGAAGGCAGTAAGTATCACCTCCAACACGTACACGTGGGACTGTTGAGATCGGACGGTCCTTATTAATAAAGGCGGGACCCACAGATGACATATAACACGACAAGTCCTAGCCAATGCCACGTCATCCAACGTTCATCGATCAAGGAAGGAAGCGATAAAACTCTGATTTCACGACAGGCTTTGGATATCTCGAGAAGCGAGAGATCAAAAGTTTCCCCAGATTTTGCGAGCTCAAGAGAGATGTCGTGGTTCGCGAGATCTCTGGCGAACTCATTCCTGCCCGATCCCGATGACGGCTGCTCCCCCAAACCGGGGTCGGCTGCGTCTGCGGCGGCGCAGGAGGGTGGTAGCGACGGATCGGGGACGGCGAGCCCCAGGCAAGGCGTGAAGGAGGATCTCTCGGAGATCACCAAAACCCTAAGTCGGCAGCTATGGGGTGTGGCGTCCTTCCTCGCCCCTCCACCGCAGTCGCCGCGCCGCGGTGACCACGATGATTCCTCCCCTTATCTTCCCCAGATGGGGGATTCTTCCTCCTCGTCCACGTCGCCGTCGAATCGCGGTGTGGAAACTGGTCCTTCGGATCCGGTGGTGGTAAAGGAGGAGGAGGAACAGACAGATTTTTCCGGGATCTCGGGGATAAGGAGCGATTTTGCGGAGATTGGAGGGAGGTTCAAGAGTGGTATATCGAAGCTCTCTGGTAACAAGGCGGTGTCGGAGTTTTCTAAAATCGCGTCCACTTTCCTTCCGTTTGGGGCGGATATGGATGGGGAAGAAGAGGAAGAGAGAGCGAGGTATGCGGTTGGTGAAGGCGTCATTGGTATTACTGAGGAGGTGTTGACGTTTGCAAGGAATATATCTATGCATCCTGAGACTTGGCTTGACTTTCCTCTGCTACCAGATGAGGAGGATACCGATGGTAAGCTGTTTCAAACCCTTGAACCTTTAAACTTATTTCAAGATGTTTTTTGGTGATTGTGTTCTTGAATATATTTGTTTTGTTATGCTTCAGTATGTCATTCCTTCTTCGAATTTCAAAGCAGATTGTTGATTTAAGTTGCTTGAAAATTAAAATCTGAGTGTTCGGCACAATGATTCATGTGTCTGTCGTGGTACTAAATGCAGATTCTAGAATGTAAACTTCGGACCAGAGTCCTGCCGTAAATTGACTTGGAAATTATTGTCAATTTTAGCTACATAGTGATACCTTTTAGTCTTGTGTATTTGATTCATATAATAGAATTCACCTTTATATGGAGATAAGCTAGATTTTAATGTGGAGTGGTGGAGTTAGGAATATTCTATATAGCCATATATTTGATCAAAGCTGTGCTTTGGATGAACTACACCCTGCTTAATTAGCTGTGAAACAAGCAATTATCTAGCTTCCTTTGTTACACTACCACATTGCTTTACTGCATTATATGAAAGATAAAATTTTGCTGAATCAGGAAAACTACAGCTAAAAGAGAATGTTTGCTGCCCCAAAAACCTTCAATAACTAGCACCATGGTTTCTTCCAGAGAAATCAAAGCTATCATTGGGAGAATCAAGTTCCCTTGTTTAGATTTATGTGCTTCTCCTTTAGGCTGTAGTTTTACTATTTTATTAAAAATACCTATTAATACCAAATCAGTTGCCTAAACTTTCAAATAAGATTAGATAAGAATGTAAGATTGATGAGTGCTGATACTTTAAGAGTTTAGTCAAAACAAAATGGGATTAGCATCAATTGATGGTAAATGATAGAAAATAATCTTAAACAGTTTAAACTGACCAACGAAATCCTATATGTATACTTATAAGTAATGGAAAATTAATAAAATTTGGTTCAACTAAGCAGAAAATATGATGATGAATGTAAATAGAAGGGTAGATGTATTTTAAATTAGTTTCTTTTCCTAGTTTCTTCATGTTTGGTAGTTTTGACTCTCTTTCTATAAAAACCTGAAGTTTGATCTAGTATCAAATTGACTCATGTACCTTGGTCACTAGGATGTTGAATTTTTGATTTTGCATAGAAGCTTGGATCGGCATTATCCAAGAACCTGTTTTCTGTTGCAGCTGTCAGAGAATGCTCCTCTTGTGGTCTTCCCGTGGTTGTTTTTGAGGTTATTTAATGTTTTTTCTTTTGCAATCATTACAGCAGTCTTTAGTTCTTTCTTTCCTTCTTACCAAGGAATACAACTTCAGTTTCATGTCAGATTTTGGTTTGATAGAAAAAGGAAATATGTCAAACTTTGGTGGAAATTTCAGTGGAAGTTTGGTAAAATCATGAAAATCTCCAAAACGGTCAAAATTACTAATTTTAACTTGAAATTTTAAGAAAAGCTAGAGTAATAATAAATACACATTCAGAAATAATCATAATAATTTTCTAGACATTTATGAAATCAAAACACGTTATACTACCTATTTAAAGTCTTAGAATACAAAAAAGACATTATACTACCAAAGAAATAGTTTTTAACATTCAAAAAAATAATACAAAACTTAGTACACTTTAATATGATGTAGAGTGTTTGTCTTGGAAATCCCCTTATTGCACTTGCTCTTGCCATTGTGTACGGTATCATCTATGGGACTCTTGTTATATTTGAAACTTCCTCCAAATGACATAATATTGTCAGGCCATATGGATATAATATCCACAAGCAAAACATTGTTTCAATTTTGTTATACCACCATTCTTTGCCTTCTTTCTACAATACTTACATCAGGTGCACTGCCTATTGTTATAGAGTTATTGTAGTTTAAAAAGTGGTGTTAATTTTTTGGAGTTATTAGATGCTAAGATGAAAGTTTAAGGTGATGATCCAATTACAGCTGTTGATATGGTGCTAGGTTTAACTTCAGGCATTTATATCTTGTAAACAAGGGTGTGTCTTAACTCTTTAACACATTTGTAAGATTTTCTGTTGTGCCCTAAAGTCATGTGTTTGAAACTTTGAATGATAGGAAACAATCTCTCTATTTATGGAAGTAAGACTACATGCAATTAGATCCTAGTCCTTACATTGGTGAGAGTCTTGTGGACTAAGTTTTCCTCTTTTTGTTTATATACTATAAACCTAACAATTCTTGAATGTTTTTAAAAATCATTTAGTCACTTCCCAACAATAATACAATGGTAAAAATGGCCCTTAAGTCCTTTGACTGTTTACTTTGAGAATGCTTTGTATTAATTTTTTAACAGCCTTATAGGGGCTTTCCAAATGCAAGCTTCTTATCTTCCTTTTTTGCATCTTGTCTAAGAGCTGTTTATGGTTGTCATTTACAACCATCAAACATTCTTTCTGAATGTGCAAATATTGTTGCAGCTGCATGACTGAACAAAGGTATACCATTTATAGTTTATTTATTGAGTTTTTGCAAAGATCAGATGCATTTTTCTTTTTTATATACTTCGGCTTAAATACTTTCCTGATTGTTTCTTCACTTTTCTTTTTTTGTAATTTATACTAGATTTTGATATGTCTGATACTCAACAAGAGCATGCATTGGCTATTGAAAGCCTTGCGCCTAGATTGGCTGCACTAAGGATTGAGCTTTGCCCAAGTCATATGAGTGAAGGATGCTTTTGGAAGATTTATTTTGTACTTCTTCATCCAAGACTCGGTAAAGAAGATGCTGAAAGATTGTCGACACCACAAGTAAGATATTTCTGTATGCTTCAACTTTGATGGCTTTTCATAAGCAGAAAATAACCTTCAATGCTTGACTGAAATACCATTTTCCATTTTCTTTCCTGGAGGTATTAAGAACTTGTTTGCAGTTGCCAAACATTTTGCACAAGTGTTTGCCGTTGTTGGAGTGGCATGGGCAATTGAGCATGTTTCAAGCAAAAGACGTGATCTCATTTTAGTAGCTTGAAATCTTGGGCATGCTGATGAGGCGTATGGGTTTTTGAATAGGACGTTTTTACTGTTCCTTCCATCATGAATTCATCATAGTAATGGTAATAATCTTTAATTTTGATCAAATAACATTGAACCATAGAAAAAGGAACAGAGGGTTCCTTTATTATCATCTTATCCTCTTGTTTGGACTCTAATCATACTCATTGCAATTCTTCAAGTAAGATTATCTTCAATAAATGCTGACTAAATCACAATCCTAACATCATTTTGTTTTTTTTTGTGAGAATGGTAGTGTTTTTGTTTAGGTCCTAACCTAGGATGTTGTTCTTCACAATAAAGTGGATGACTAATTGTGTTATCTGGCTGTCAGTAAACCGAACGTCATTTTGTTCTGTCAGATTTTTCTTATCGTTTTCCTGCCATCATCCGTTCACCATATTCATGGTAGTATTCTTTAATGTGACTCCAATAATGTTGAATCAAAGAACAAGGTATTGCAGTAGATCGAATGCTATCATTATTGCTAAATCCATTTTATTTCAGTACCTGTTGAAAGATAAAATATGATAATCAAATTGGGGGAATTGGCATTGTCGTAATATGATGCTGCTCTGGTGCGCTTTTCTCTAGTTCTTAGATTTAGTTTAGAGTTTTGCAAGTAACGAAGAACTTTAAAATTTTGTCTCTGGATCGTCCTTTCCTGAGATGTGTTTGATGTTTCCAGTATCCTGATTTCTTGAGCATTATTATATTCATGTAAAAAGGGCAGATGACTTGGTCCCCAATTTATGAGGTGTTGATCCACTATATAATGCTAGATATATGATTCTGCATCTAAACATTTCATCCTCCACAGGTTGTGGAAGCAAGAGCTATGTTGCTACAGGAACTGCAGAGTAGGGCAAAGCCACAACCCTACAATTTGCAAGGAAGTACCACATCTTTTAGGAAAGAGCAGCCTTCACCGTCAGGTGCTTTCCATGAGAATACAGTGTTGAAGACACCCATACTTGAGGAACAAATTAGTACTGTATCTTCTGATTTTGAAGCAGAAAAGCATCCTGTCAATACTACAGAAATCAAAATTGTCGACAAGTCTGTAATCGAGGAGCAGCTACCAAACCAAACGAAAGGATCATCAAGTGGTAATTACAATGTTCCTATTGGGAAATTTGATGATGATGACGATGATGATGGGGATGAGTGGTTAAAGGATGAAGGAACAGAAATGGTTGGGTCAGTTGCCACCACTCATATTCATGTTGGAGATGAGGAAGATGTGTCTTTCAGTGATCTTGAAGAGGAAGATGATCGTATCACACCTGCAGTGCCCAATAAGGAAAGCCGCAAATCCATTTCTGAGAACAAAGATTCCAAGGACTGGGTTCAGTTGAGCGATAGCTCTAGCAAGATGCCAAAGGATGGAAAATCCAGTCCAGAGTCCAATGAATGGCTGGATGTTGAGGATATCGACCTGGTATGATTATTTTTCAACTAAAAATTTCTACTTGTGTGTTTCTTATCCTTCGGTCCTTCGTCCAATCCAATACGTGTTGTCTTTCGCCGTTGTGGTTTATGTCGATGGTCCATGTACATAAACCCCTTCCTCTTATCACGAGGGTACTTTAAATGCTTCGTTCACTGTGGTGAGTTCAAAAAGTTGCCATCTATACCAGATGCCATCGGATTCAATGGTAACATTTGGCAACGATTCCATGAATTATTTCTGTAAAATCAAGATTTCACATATAATCTAAACTCTTCGATTTGTGGATTGCGTGTATTGTTTATTAAATGTTTTGTGTCGGAAAAAAAAAATGTCAAATTTTGGATTGAGTGGAGCATCTTGGAATTTAAAATTCCATTTAAAATATCTTATTAATAAAAATGTTGATTTTCAAATTTTTTAATGGTAATTGCACGAAACTGAACAAATTTTGTCAAAATCTAACGAAGGTTTCAAAATCACAAAAGTGAACCTCCAACGGTTGATTCGAAATTCATCCTAATGAGTAGATATTAATTAACAGTTGTTTCTTCAAAATTTCTTTGAACTTTCAAAAGTAAGAACTCGGATGATCATACCAAGTTGGTTACTTTGTTAAATCCTTTTTTTCAAGTACTAGCATAATTTTTTATATTTGAGTAGTCAGAAAATAGAAAATCAATATCATGAAAAGTCAAAAGTAATACGGTTTAACTTTTATCTTGGAAAACATCAAATCATTAACCTTATAATAAATCACAAATTATTAATAATTTAACCATAATATATATTTCCACAATATTTAAATAATTCAAATAAATTTAATATTCATAAAGTTCAAAAACAATTTCATAAATCCAAACGTTGACTCATTGCATCAAAATAAGTGCTTCGATTAAAATTACAATATTTTAAAACTCGCTTAAAAATTGAAGCTGTTTTTTTTTAAACGATACGTCACGGACGGTGAAACGTGACCGTGACGATAAATCACGAATTTTAAGATTTGCCCCGTGACTGTAAATTACGCATTTAAATGTTTGTTTTTTCCTCCTGTAAATTACGATTTTCTTTTCCCCTCTTTCTCCCCTTCCCCGTCTCTTCGTCTCCCGCTTTCATGGCCGATTCCTCCAGACGGCGGAGAATTCTCATCGTACTTCCCATCGCCGCCGCCGGGATTACCTTCTACGGCGTCTACGAGCTCTACCACCACTCTTCCGTCGCCAGGAACCTTCGATCGCTCTCATCCCTACTCCGATCTCTAGCCTCCGTCTCCGACGCTGCCTCCTCCACCGCGGACACCGTGTCCATCCTCTCCTCCGACCTCCACCGCTTCCTTTCCTCGGATGCTGATCGAATACCCACCAGCCTCAAGCAGATGGCGAAGCTTGTTCAGTCCGATGACTTCGCCGCCTCCATTTCCAGGGCTTCCGGAGCCGTCGCTTCCGGAATCCTCCGTGGAGTGAATGGAGCGGTGACTACGACGTCGTCGAATGGGGCGGGTCTTTACGACCAGGTGGTCGACAAAGTTCTCTCAGACGACGGGATGGGGGTCGTGTCTGTGCTGGCGGGTAGTTTTGGGAGGGGGCTGGTTGAGGGGCTATATTCTGGTGGGATTTCGGATTCCCAGGGGGTTCCATGGTGGGTGGAATTGATTTGTGAGGATAAGCTTCGTCCAGTGATTCGGGACTGTATTCAGATGTTTGTCGGCACTGCTGTGACTGTTTATCTGGAGAAGATGATGGATATCAATATCTATGATGAGATCTTCGCTGGGTTGACCAATCCAAAGCACGAGACGAAGATGAAGGACATGTTGGTTTCGGTTTGTAATGGTTCCATGGAGACGTTGGTAAGGACCTCACACCAGGTTTTGACCGATTCAGGATCGGCGTTGGGAAGAAGGCATGCTGTTGGAAGGAATGCTGAGCTGGAGCAATACAAGGATACTTCATCCAGTCATCAGTGCAGTGATAATGCTGGATCATCTGGTAGGGTTTCATCGGCATTGCTTGTCACAGACAACAGAAAGCTAGTTCTTGATTTATTGGGGAGGATGAGCTTCGAGATGGTGAGATCCTTTCTCGAATATCCGGTGCAAAAGCTGTATGTGAATGGGAGGAGAGCTGTGAATGTTGTTAGGGAGACAATCGTTGAGAAAGGAATGGAAGTATTGATGTATGTCGGTGCCAAGTCTATGATCATCCTTGCAATAAGCATAGCAGTGTGCTTGTACGTATTATTTGGTACAAGAGTCTTACTTCCAGCTTCAGACATTTGATCCATGTCTATAAAACTTTCCTCTGTCAAGGACACCCTTAGGGGGACCAATCCCCCTTCGTTGTTGATTTGTAAGTTACTCTGATTGAAGTATTCTTTCACATATAATTTGCAACTGTAACCAAAAAGAAGTATATCATGATATTAAGTCGATTGTACCCAATTGTCACATATTGGCCTGCGTATGTTTATTGAGAATTAGCCATAATCGTGCATTCAAATTTAACTCCGAAAGAGTTTTGCAAGCTAATTAAGTTATTTTGGTAATATTTAAGAAATAACAGATAGGACTAGTAGACGTGCAAAGTTATACTATTGAAAGATTCCTTCCTTAGTAAGATTCTTGTGTCATGTTTGCTATCTTTATACTATTGAAAAAATGTTGTTGTATTTATTATTGGAAAATAGTAGATTGTTGCATGATTTTATATGAAACATGGATGAAATGCCTCAACGAGCTGTTGAAAGTTTGGAGCACTTATATGCTTTAGTCTGACCTGCTAATTGTGATTGAGATTCATGTTTCTAAATGATCATAATTTTTTATTGTGATAATTTAAAATAAGGCTTTGGGAATTGGGATGGGACTGATAATTTGAAGATGTGTTTGGATCTATATATTTGATTTGAAGACTTGCATATAGGTGAGTTGGATAAAATAGGTTTTAGTTTGATTAGGTAGATCAATAATGAGTTGAAGAGGGGTGTTTTCTAATCTATTGCGTGTTATTCATTAATTTGACTAAAATAGAATTTGGATCAACAAGAAGTGATGAGTAAATGATTGAGGTGCTTTAAAATTGGAGTCAAATGATTATTTTTGTTGCCATCAATCAACTCACGAACATCAAATGGAAACAGTATGTCATTGCTTACTCTTTTTCCAAGGATCAATATAAAGAAACACTTCATGATTCATTTTAATAAGGTTATTGTTAGAGTAAATGGGTGTTGATCCTAGTTGGGTTACTTATAAGTTGAGTAATAGGTTTTTTGTTGGTCAAACTTATGTATTCCTATAAATATAGGAGATTGTAGTCAATTGTTAAGTGAGCAGCATCTTTTGCATTTCCTTGTTGAATTGATTCTATATGATATTCAGAGCTCAAGTCTTAAGAGAGATCAAAAGAAAGAGAGAAAGGTGGAGGTAGGAACCCTAGCTGTCAACCATCTTCCTCTTCTCCACGATCATTTGGACAGAAGAACCTTAATGCGTGCCACACTATCCCACCAACAAATATCTATCCAACCCTTTAGCCCTTGTCGTAACCTTCCCCATTGTGACACTTTTCGTTGAAAGATTGTGACTTCTACTTGGGTTTGGCTTGGGGCTACTTTGATAAGGCCTAGGAAATGTATAGGTTGATATGGCAGTGTAAGTCACCCCTAAAGATGATAGCCCTCATTTGGTTACTTATGAAAGGGATACTGGTAACAAAATGGTACAGGGTTAAATGGACTGATGGCAGTGACATGTTTGTGTTTTTTGTGGGCTACATCAAGAAGGCATTGATCACTTATTTTTCAGTTGGTAGGTTAGCACCATTATTTGGGAATGGCTAGTGGCAAGAACTATGAAAAAAAAAACTTATTCTTGCCCTATCGCCAGCAATTTATGTTGAGTTTTTATAGCTTTGAGAATGTTAGAACTCAGACATTCCATCTCATGCTGTCACTTCTAATACCTTAGATACCACTACCTTGCAACTTACTCTGCCAAGACGACATTTTATTACATAGTCCTAGGCATATTTATCACAAAACAATAACAATTAATTACTAGTTATAAGTCTTTTTTCAAATATCACCATTTTCGTTTTTAAATTGCTCGTCAAGATTTAAAAATTTTAGTACCTTGTATCTCGTGGAAAGTACGTACGTAGAACTTCGTTGCAATCGTGGTTTACATATGTATGTATATGTTATTGAATGACCACTGCTAGTGCTTTCATTGTAGCGAATGTTTTCTGACCTATCATGTACCAGATCGGACAATAGAAAGGATTTCGTTAGTAATTACAAACAGAAAATTCCCAGTTTTCAGTTGATGTATGATTTGTGGAGTGATGATTTATCTGGACACTAGTCTTAAATGCTTTGCCTTACGGTCAATCGTAGGCGTTGAACAATTTCTGGGGTTATGACCAATATGGATTATCAAAAAAGATTTCCGAAGTGATCTTACCAAGCAAGTTATGCCCACCCTTTATCGTTGATTGATTTTTTGGTGGCGGTTTTACCATATCGTTGTTTATTCCTTTGTGGCTCAGTTGCCCACAGTTTTTGTCATGATCACTTTTTTGAAAGTAGACTGCAGGCGGCTCGATATTGTAAAATAGAGTCATGGTTTGGTCGCTGTCAAAAGACGGAGGATGCTTTTGAAATCTGGTGGTTTGAGAATTATTGATGGCAAACTACGTGTCCACTGTCAGTCCACCTTGAATGGCCGACTACAAGACTAACCAAATCCTACGAAGGTAAGGGAGGTAGATTATACAAACCACCATCAGTTCATTCATGGAGCGTGCAATTATTGATCTCGAACAGATGACCATCAGCTTTTAAGGTCGTAGCTTATCAGAAACCAACTCCTTATTCGTTTCCTCTTGAGTATACATCTCTTGGTCAGAAATCAGACTTGGTCAATTATGCATCTCTTGGAACTGCTGCCAGCTTATATGATTCTTTGAACCAAGTCATCAAAAACTTAAGAAAGTAGAGTTGGACTGCATGGCCATTGGACAGGTCAGCAAATGAAATCCGCTAAATTGTTCACCGATAAATAAGTTTGTTGTATTTTTAATTGCATTTTTGAACTTTCGCACAGGAAAGTACGCCTGTCCAACAAAGAAAGTATGTGATGATGTAGAGAATTTTTTTATTTTATATAATGATGATGTTTTTTGAATCGTGACTTTTCGCTTAATCGAGTTACTGTTGTTTCATGTGCAGAGAATCCAAGTGGGAAAGGTTGAAAAGGCAAAGAAAGATGCGTAATACTTCTTTTTTATGGAGTGATGCTGCAACAGGAACCGGGAATTGGGCCGTTCCGTAAAAGAGGAGCATCTTCTAATATCTATCCTCCGGTGGAATATCAGGGAGGGAGCAGCATATTTTGCGCCGTTGGGACCCCACAAACCGAAGGCGTGGTAATAATTTATTCATACCCTATGAACTTGAAGAAATTATGTTCAAGATTTTCAACTGATCTGTTGCAGATTCTTTGCTCAAAATGCGAATGGCGGGATTTGTTTTGTGCCCAAGTTGCTCATACTTTTGTTTTATTGTCATGGACCCCCTGTCTTGGCAGTGAAGTCATCGATCTCTTTCCATGAAAGCCACCACACTTGGAAACTCTTCCGGATCCACGTTATCGCGATTTGATGGAATTCGGCCATTCGCAGGTACCAATTTCACCATGTCAACATCTACGTTATTTTTCAGAAATAGGGTTTTTGAATATTCTCCGTTGGATTTGATAGTGCCATTGAGACTTTTTAGTTCCTATTTGTTTCTAGGTTGCAACTCCGCTTTGCACACGTAAAGCTTTTTTCCGAACATCCATATTGGACATGGTTACTTGTCATTTACGTATAGAATTTTGAAGTTGTGCTTGGTAATTGAATTCTACATCAAAGGATTTAAATTCAAAATTTCCAAAATACTTGGATAAAAGAAGAGTCAATTGACTCTGCCTGTAAAATTCTCTAACTTACTGAGTTTTAGGACGTGTTTGTGCATTAGAAAATAGTGTAAAGAAAATAACGAAATATTATAATAACAGAAAGTAACTGAAAAATCAAAGTATTTGTATACAGAACAAAAAATAATGAAATTTGAAATACATGTAGTTTTGTATATAATAGAAAATGATGAAAAATTATAAAATATATATGTTTATTTATAAAATAAAAATATTGAAATTAATAAATTAAATATTTTTTGTATTTATTTATAACATAAAGAATAACAAAATTTATTATAGATAATATAAGATAAAGTTATTTATAATAATTATTACAATATAAAATATATTTTACACATCTTTATTATTCCACGTATCTATTATAATATTAATTCTTATCTATTAAAGATATAAATAATTTTTATATTAAAATTACATGTTATTAATATATTTTATAATAATTTATATTTTCTTTTTCTTTATTTTTCATCAATTTCAAACATCAGAATGTCAGAAAATGAAAAAAAAATTTCTTATATATTAAGAGAAAATGATGAAAAATCATTTGATGCACGTATACTTAAAAAATAATAATGAAATTTTTTTTATTATTTTTCTTTTTAACATTTTTCATCATTTTCTAGATACACAAACACCTTTTTAATATATTAACTTCACTTTGTTACTCCATTGGTCGACCTTATCGAGAAGAAGAATCAATCCGCTTTACCAGTCCGCTAGATTTTGACGTGTTTCCCTCTCACTTCACAGCTCTTTCAGTCGACTTCACCTTTTGTTTTCTCTTTGAAAGGTGAACATGTCAAATAGACAATTAAAATAATAGATCTTCAAAAAAAGCAGTGGAAACGTAGCGTCTTTGTAAAATAACGTTAATCGACAATAGTTAACGAAAGGTTTCCACACCAATTAAAGATACGAGTGATTGTGAAAAAAAGCACTTTCTTCAATGATGCAAGGCACCATGGCTTGCTTAAGCGTGCAATCTCCTTTTATTTTTCAGAAAATTACATTTCTAAATCTAAACCGTAGTCTTGTCGTCTTCATGGTTTCCGTGTTAGGAAAACCATGTTCTTTAAATCGAGTTCTAGAATGAGAGACATTTTTGGCTAGAACACCCATCTGTGTTGTCAGGAAAGGACAACTGAAACACCCCTAAAACCAAGGTTTAGTTACAGGTTTGATTTTGATTTCAATCAATCAAACCTGCGTAAAATAGGTAAACAGAACTCAAAGGTGACCTTGCATCAAACCTAGGTAAAAATGATACCATCATTAGAAAGACAACCATGGGGAGTACTTTTATCGCATTCGTATAATGGTTTTTATGCTTAAATTTAAATCTTGTTGGAAAGTACGAGTGATATCACTTCTAATCAACTGGATTATCGTAGTTAATTTGTATGTATTTTGGTCACATTTACACAAGGAAAAGTCTTGTACATCCAACATGATGATTGGAATACAAAGGATGATCCATCCTTATGATCTTTATGTAATTTTTTAGGAATATTAAATATAACAATATTTCTTTTTTCCTTGTGCTTTATTCTCTTTCACTTAAACCTTATTTCCAATCGCTTTTAATTATTTTTCACATATCCATTTATTTACACCGATTCTCTCGTAATTTATGCTAATTTGTTAATTGCTCAAGCCTTTCCAATTCATATTGCTTAAAAAGTGGTAACGAAACTAAAATCTAATTTTGTTTGATTTTCACATATGTTTGGATATGCATGCAATGTCTAATTATTTAATCGATTTTTGGTACGTGCCATTTTTCAAATGAATTTTATCTTTTATACCATTAATAAATCGTACGTCCTATTTTGTAAAACTATCGTGCTCTGACGTAGAAATAAATCTCTCTCACTAAAAGTAATTTTCCTTTCTTTCTTGAAATTTTGTTTGTATTTGATTGTCGGTAGAATTACTTCTTCATCCGATTTGGTCGTTAATGAAATTATCAAATTCATTCCATTAATTGACGTAACAAGTAATTATTCAACCGTTAACGTATTTGACGAAGTCGATTTTTTAATTGTTTAATCACCTATAAATATTCTAATTATTTATTTATTAGAAAACACAGGTTATTTATCCTTATCATTTTCACCTATTTATTTAAAACACATGTAAACAAAAATGTATAATATTATTATCAAACAGGTAAAATAGAAAGAAAATATCTTTTATTAAGATCGATTAATGTGATCAGGTCGATCAACCAATATAATCATCAGATGCTTTCTTTAATCTTCGCATCAATTCAATACACGGTCAGCCCGACCTTATCCGGGTCTCGTGATGATTATTGCGTGCACTTGAGTTTTTTCTTCTTGACACCACAATAAATGTTTATGTTCATTTTGATAAAAATTTCTCGTTTTGACGTGGTCAATCACGATCCTTATAATGCCATATATAATACGTGTTTATCGTTGCGATCGAATGAATAAAAAAATGATTGATTTCGATTACTTATGCTTGTACATAACTGAGGTGGACCGTTAAGAATACCATTCTTCCTCCGACCAAACTGAAGAGATGGAGACGGGGTGGGGAATCTGACAGCTGGGCGTGGGGCCCATCCCGTTTGCGGCGCCCACCACTGCCCTTATCCTTGTCGGACCCCACCCACCGAATTTCTCGAAACACCCCGAGGGTACAACCATATGCCCCTTCCCCACATCAGGGGTATTACCGTAACTTCGTATGAATCGACACCTGCGCGCGACGAACCGCTCTCGTTTTCGTACGTCGCACTTCTTCTTTCTCTTCCGCTCCTTCTTCTTCTTCTTCTTCTTCTTCTCATGGAATCCGAATCTCGTCACGTACGCGCACATCCGCCTCCTTTCTTGCGGAGGATTCCGCCACCTTCCCACCTTTATCTGTCACCTTACTTTCGTCCGCCAACGACTGCAACCACGAGGAAGGAAGGGAGGAAAGGGGAGGAGAGACATTGGACATGGGATTGCCGACGACAGAGCTTTGTCTGGGGCCCGGCCCGATCAGCGTCGGCTTTGGGACCCCGGCGTCGAGGCCGAAGATAGAGGATCTCGTCGAGCGCCTCGAGGAGGAGATGCGGAAGATCGAGAGCTTCAAGCGCGAGCTCCCCCTCTCCCTGAGCATCGTAAAACAAGGTATGCCAGTTTTGACGATTTCGTGCGTGTGCGTGCGAGTGTGTTTTTTATAACCCTGTCTTGATTTTTACATTTTTTTTGGTGGTGGTGGTAATGCTTGCAGTTGTCGATGCGATGAAGGAAGAGTTGGTGCGGTGGGGGGAGGAGGGTGGAAGGAGCAAAATTGTTCACCACCCGATTCTGGAGGAGTTCTTGCCTGTTTTCACAAGTAGTTTCCAGCCGGAGGAGGGAGAGGAGGAGAATGAAACGCGCTGGATGAGTTCTGATCGGCCGTGGAGTAGTCATGGCGATGGCGTTCGCAACGACAGTGACGATGAGGTAGCCCTAATTTTCAAAGTAGCCCAGTCCAACTGGTTCTATTTTCAAATCCTCATGACGAATTACTCAAGAGATATTGAAATTGTTGGAATCTTTTTCCCCACAGAACGCGGTGAGATTTGCTAAGAGCTTCAAAGGGTTTCCGTCGTTCTGTGGAACTCACGAGGTCCCCGATGGAGCGAAAAAGGTGGCTGTGTCGTTGCCGGATCTCTCACTTTTTACTCCAGGAATCGATGGTTCCCCTTTTGTCTCTTCTGTTCCCAAGGAACCCAAGTCTTGTCCTCCCCATGCCAAGAGCAAGCCACTTGTCGGTGGTTCCCTCTCTGCCTCGACTAGTGCTCCAGCAAATGGCCATGGGCAGACGCAGCAGCAGACTGCCGCGAAAAAGCCCAGAAGATGTTGGTCGCCTGAGCTTCACGGGAAATTTGTCGGTGCCCTCAAACAGCTCGGTGGTTCCCATGGTACGGTTGATACCCTGAAGGCCTAGTTTATCAAAACATTGGTCTTTTATTTGTTTTTAATTTTTTTTATCACTAGTTTCATTTTAATGGATCTCAATTTATTTAATTCTGGTGTATCTACCTTAGCCCTTTTCTTCCCAGCGATTGCCCATATTTTTTTTCTGCTTTGATAAATTTCTACTTTTAGGAATGCTTAAAAGGGTTTGCATTAGCCTCGTTCGATCTACCATGGGCTTGTTTTCTTGGGGTATCAATGACATTTTCCAGTGTTGTATTCCTGGTTGATTCAACGTAGGATATAAAATTATTCATAATGCAGTTGATATTTGCAAACACAAAGATTACGCAAGAGATGAATCCATCAAGTTAACATTTTACTAAAGCTTATCTCCGACTGTATTCTCATGCTGGTTTTCATTCTTGTATTTCTATTTTGTTGTGTTCAGTAGCAACGCCAAAGCAGATCAGAGAAATGATGATGGTCGATGGGCTTACAAACGATGAAGTTAAGAGTCACTTACAGGTGGGATTTCTAATGAATTCTACTGTTTCCTACTATTTGTTTTATTTTATCCGATGAATTGTTCATATGTATGATCATATATGATAAACATACGAAAACATTCCTTGTTATTCTCTTCAGAAATATCGGCTCCATATCCAGAAGGTACCCCTCTCTTCATCTCTGGCAAATGAGACTGAGGCTTGTGTGGAATCGGGACTGATCAATGGTGCTCCTTTGATAGCATCGTCTAGATGCTGAGAAAATTTCTAAGAATTACATGACATCAATGGATCGTCCTGGGATCGATCAGGTCAGAGCATCAATTATATTCTAGAACGCAGTTCAGTTCTCCACGAAGCTCCATTGGATTACATGATGCTGCTCGGGAAATGCTGTCTGTGCGGACCCAAAAATATGGAGGAAAATGACGCCTACCAGCTGAGAAAAGATGATAAGGTACATGCCTTCATTTTCAAAGCCCGGGATCAGGACTTGTGGCATGTATGGGCGTTCTCTGATTTACCTTAGAAATCTTGCAGTTTTGACATAGCTGAGTTCCATTCATCTATTCCATATATCCTAATCTTATTGCCTTGTCAAGTACTCTTTAGAGCAAGTGGTCCTGGGCAAGCCTGTAACATAGGTTTATTCTGTATCCAAACATCAATTTTCATCCTTTTATTACTCTCAAATGAGTAGAGATTCTCTCTCTCTCTCTCCCATTCTTTTTATGATGCATCATATTCCATGCCATATAAGAAAGAAAAGGCAGGATGGAAAAAATAATGGAAGAGTGGATGACCCCACTTCACTTCGTCAGGAAATGAATATCACAGCCTTACTAGTTACCACCTTCTCCGTGAGTGCTGTGGGCAGATAAATCCGTTTGCGGATTTACCTTTTCCTACAAACCGTGGGTCGATTTCTTGATTATTCTCTCCACTGATCTCATATTTTGCGCAAGTGCAACAACCAAGGAAGACCTTCTACTTAGAAACGATGTTGTAATTTTTTTTTTAGAGAAATCATATGCTGAAGTATATATAATCAAGGAAGAAGCAGGAGATGGATTTCATCGATACTATTATGGTTCTAAGAAGGTAAATCTGCAGAAAAGAAATATGAATCCGGAACGATTAATTGTAACGGTCATCTGTAAGATTTGAATATGCACCTTTCGATAATAAATACTATAAAATACTTGTGGGCTAGCTATTTGTCATAAATAATTTACACTTTTCTTCATCCATATTTTTCACGTTCTCTCTCCCTCTTCTTCCATGTTCTTCTCTCCTTGAGCTTTTTCTCTTTTACCCTTAATATTCGATGCTTATATGTTGAATATGGATGGGTAAATTTAGAATTTTTGGACAAATTGAAGGTTGATCTGGTCCACAAATCTCTTCCCTTTATACATAATTAACGAAAAGCATGTATATATCGAGCATCTTATATTATTGATTTATATTAATTAATTAATAATATAAGTTTTTTAGATGTTAATTTAAATCTTTTTCACCCATTCATTTGAATGTTATTGCATGTGAAGGTCAACGCTACTACTAAGTTTAGATAAATGAGGAGGATTAATATTAGTTGGACAATCATCTATAAAAACTTTGTCCATTCTTTCCATGTAATAATATTATGATTCAGATTATTGTTGTTTTATTTGAATGTCATTGTAAAGATCGTTGTTGTTTTTGATATGAATGGATTAGAAATAATTACCTCATGAATTAGGCGATGTTTTAGAAAATGATTGCCTCTATTTTGGATCGCCGGCTTCAAATTTAATATTTCGTTTGGATTTTTTACATAATGATTTACACTACTAGAGGATATTTTTAAGACATTAGAAAATGAGTAGGTTGTACATGTTATCTATCATGTTGGTTGGACATTTGTTTCTTTCTACTCGTTCTTTGGGCAACTTCCCATTGTATATTTTATAAGGTCTCACATCCGTATGTTGAAAAAATGAATCGAAGGTCTACCGTTATCTTTACCCGCTAAAAATGAGTTTCCTTAAGACATATAAACCAGGTTGGGCCTAGTCCTGCCACCAGATCCTCAGGCCCAATCATCCTGGGCCGGGTCGACCTGCGATTGACTTTGATTACGGGCTGGGCTCGAAGTTTCATGTGGATCAACCCTAGGCCCGTCTATAGGCGGGGGGGGGGGGCAGGCTGGTCTGACCCTTATTCTTTTTACATTTTTATTATGCATTATTATATGTATGTATGTATGTCAGTCATTCAACATCATTATTCTCACGCAACCACAAAGAAGCTAAGGATTGATCTACGTCTTGAAAAGAAGCTTAATGGTTATCTTAATTTGGATCCCGGTAGTTATTATTTAATATTTTGGAACAGATCTGCTTGAATCAATCTAAAATAAGATATAGATTGATTCAAGGATGGAGTCCTTCCACTTGCAGTGAATTAATTTTGAATTAAATGTACGTACACATTTCGTCGTAGCAAAAAGTTCTTAACAAGTTTACGTACATCTATTCCACAAAAAAAAATGTAAAGATCTTAAAAAATTAGTGACGAAGAACGTATAGAAATAATCCCTTATAGATTAATTTAAAATAAAAAATAAACTTACATAAAAGAAGAACTCCTTCACTTATACTTTTCTTTTTTACTTATTTAGAACAAAACATATTTAAAATTATTCATTCGAACAGAGAACAAAAGCAAAAGCAACAGTATTGTTTCCGTACATTTAATGATAATTAAAAATAAAACATAATTTGTCAACAAAAGCAACAGTATTCTATACCTAACAAAATCAACTCCCATTTTTTTATGAAAAAAAAAAAAACTGAATCGAAGTATTGAACTAATTTGTTCCCGTCGTCTTCAATCCCGATCACCAGTGACTTGCCGTCGCCGCCAACTTGGAGGTCATTCCCTCACGCCACCCGTCGCCTTCCTTGCGCGTTGACCGAAGGCGCCGACATCGTTCCAACCAACGCGAGGAAGAAGAATGAGAGATGGGAGGAGGAGGAGGAGGAGGCAGCAGTAAAAGAGGAACAGGAAGAAGAAGGAAGAGCACCCGAAGGCTTCCTTCTTACATCCAATTATATTACAATTAATGATGCCCGGAACCATTAGTTATATACATCCGTGTTAGAATTCAAATCGTGCGTGCTGACATTGAAATCATTGGGCGAGGAAATGGAATTTGTCAAACAGTTAGGCATCCAAACCACCAAATGTTTCATGAGCGTTCGGACTGCCAAGATATATATATATATATCTCTACCGATTTCTTTTATCTACAGTGAAAGAAGAAGAGAGAGAACAACAGCAAGGACTTGAGAATGACAGTAATGGTGTGGTTTAATTAATTCGATACCTTTTACAAGTTTTCAAAGCTTATTGAAGACATCCTCCTGTAATCAAATTCAAACTCTTTGTTATTACTGTAGACAATTGATAGTGCTAAAAATGCTACAGGTGTTTATCTTCCGATTTAGATACATAAATTTAAAAATTGTTGCTAATGAAGATTATGGTTAAAATAAATCTTTATAAAAGGAAATTATTGATTGGGTCAATGTTATATCCTCTTATACTTTACTACTTTTGAGCCTTTTCAAGTGGAGTGGGTGGAGACTTGGGTTCATCCTCACCTTTCAATTTCGTCAGGTTATTAAATGAGTGAATGTAATCCACACGTTAAACCGTAGAGAGATAGGTTGGAGGATGAAGAAATAAAATGGAGCTTGGCACAAATAAAGAGTTAGTACGAGTTCACCCCTCATCTGGTTACTGTCCATTTGGGTGTGACTAAAGTACGTACCATAATTTTCTGTATACGAGCGTCATTAGCAATATTAGATTTTTAATTATAAACGAGACGATGCATTGCATGCTGGAAGAAAAAGTTTCACGTTATAAACGATGTAATCAAATCTTCAGAGTAGGAGGGAGTGCTGGAAAGAAGAAGTCTAACATCATGAATGATATGTTTAAACATGTATGAATTCTATATTATGATAGCCTCTCTCTCTTTTTTATAATCAGTTGTTAATTAATTTTAAGATGAATTTTTAACGTAACACAATGAACGACCCTTTTATATATATATAATCGATCGCGATGGTCTTCTCTCGCTCGATTCTGACGAGCATTACCAAGAAAAAAATAATAATAAAAAAAGGGTCATCAGCTCATGGATGGAGGAGCGCGTAACCCTAGGGAAGAGGGGACGTCGAGAAAATGAATATGATATAACGTTGGAGTTGGCGACCGTGCATGTGAGTAAATCTCCACAGACTCTTCTTTAATCTGGTGCCCCAACCATACACCTAATTAATAAGAAAATTCTCTGTCATATAAAAATCAAACCCAAAACATAAAATTAGATTAGATCAAATTCTCCGTGCTGCAGCTTGGATCTCACTCTTCACACAGGGTGAGGCCGGAGGACCACGAGTCTTCTTCTTCTTCTTCTTCTTCTTCTTCTTCTTCTTCTTCTTCTACTTGTGCATATTAATAAGCCATAGATGAACATTAAATTTAAACTTACGTGTACGTTGATTTTCTTTATCTTGAACTTTTACGACTCTCTCGCGCTCGTTCATGTCCTTCAATCATGGGTCTTCGTCCTAAATGAGTAGGAGTTTTAAGGCGTATGGAGATTAATTTCCCCCGAGAGACCTGATAATGACACTGTGATCCTGCAGTGTGAGGGGGTTTTCCGATCTATACACAGGGAGAACAGTATACAGATACCGATCCAGAAGTCAGAAAATAAAGAAGACCAAGTGGACCTGTAAAAATAATCTATATCTCACTGGAGACGAACGATCGTGATCATGATCATGATCATGACGATGGTCTAGACGTAGACAATAGAAGATGGGTGCCATGGAGATGACAACACAGGTTTGTCTTCTTCCCGATTGATTGATGCTGGCGAGTATCACGTCAAACACCACAACAATCAATCAAAATCAATCTGGTTAATCGCCTTCTTCCGCCTCTCCTCCTCCTCCGTGCCTGTGCGGTGGAGAATCAAGAGGAGCAGAACCCACGATACATGTCCGCTCCGGCCTGCAACATGATCCGGGGAGGTACTGCCATCTGCGTCACAACCCAAAAGCTCGCTCTATGTCTTGAACGTACGTAAACCTTCGGTGATAGCGTGATTAACGTAGATGATGTCTACTTACTTTCATAATTATAAACTACCTTTATAAAGAATATTAATGTGTGTATAAGGTCAAAATTCAGTGTCTGACCAAGGGTTCTCTTGTCTTTGGAAATTGTAATCGGACGAATTACTATTTAAGGGAAATTTTCTACGTCAGATCATGTTAATTCTTAGAAGTAACCGTAAAAGTATTAATTAGTGTTATTTAGATGACTGTAAAAACATGTTAATTTTTTTATTTAAATAAAAAAGTATTGACATTTGCCATATAAAGGTATGAAAATTGTTAATTTCGGATAAATTTAAATCATTGACCTTCAAATCAAACCAATCTTAATATACAGAACTTGTTTTATATACGTTCAATTTAATATTTATCCACAGTAGAGTATACCCTAAATTAACCATTCATGTAATTATTATTATTTTTTTTAAAAAAAATTAACTATATCATGTGCCGGCCTGAAAGAGGAAAAAAAGAAAGGGAAAATGGTAAAGACACCCTACAAGTGCATTTTGGCACACCAAGTATTGAAATCTAGGCAAGACCTCTTAGCATTAATTACCAAGAGAAATAACGAGTAATTAAGGGAGAATGATTAATGTAATTAATTACTAATCTGAAATCCGGGTAAATTAATTAATAGATAAGCTCGTAAAAATGAAACAGGTGATAAATTTGCCCATTGCGCCTGGAAGTCAGATGTTCGGGACTTGTACCGGTCGCCCGAAAAAAATGTTTGCGGTAGGAATCGATTGCCGATTTCGGCGAGAGGCAGCAAGAAATGAAGAAGATTAGCAAATTCACAAGCGCCGATCACTTACAGCTCGATGTACCCATGGCACTCCCGGCGCTGCTCATGTCCTTGTCGTTGTCGTTCTCCGTCCGCCGCCGTCGCCGCTGCTCTTCCTCTTCTTGCTGTTGACGGTGGTGATGAAGGTGGAGGTGAAGGTGGTGTTGTTCTTGTTGTTGAGGTTGAACTTGGAAAGAATTTCCGAACGATTGCGGAACCAATGCTAAGTCCGACGAAGGTTCGGCTACTGTGAGAACCCCCGCGGCAGCTAAATGGTTCAACCCCGTCGATCCTTCTCCACCGCTGCCGCCTCCGTCGTACACACCGGCGTATCTCGCGAACTCAAGCTGCGGCTGTTGGTTTTGCTGTTGCTGTTGCTGGTGCTGGTGGTGGTCGTACCCCCTTAGCAACTCCTGATCTCTTGCCGCATTCATTAACTGCACCGTCTCCAACAGGTGCTGTTGTTGATGCTCCCGAGCCACCGAGTGCGTCTGCGGTCCTGCGTTCGGTAGACCGATGCCCATGGCTGGAGACATCATCGCCGCTGGACTCCCGCGGAAAGCGGGAAGGATCAGCTGCTGCGTTTGATTACTCTGGTGGTGGTGGTGGTGGTCCGCGAGCGCAGCCGGCGAGACCTGGCCGAGGAAAGGGGGCGCCACCGAGGCGACGCCGATGTAGCCGGCGAGCTCCTTTCTCGCGTTAAGGAGGTCCTCCTGCAGCTTCCTCAGCTTGTTCTGCAAGGTGGATATGCAACCTACGCAGCCGTACACGGGGTCGCGGAGGCGCGCCTCCGCCTCGAAGGCGAGGGAGTTCACCGCGTCCTCCCGGTGGATGGTGGGCAGTTCGTTGAGAAGCTTGGACACGTTGCTGGCGCCGAAGACCCGGTGCACGTTGGCGAACTTCGCCGGCTGATCCGGCGGAAAATACGGTGCAAACACGCAGGTCTGGGTGCACTTGCGCCGCAAGAACTTGCACGCCGCGCACGGTGAATTCGACGACGCGGAAGACGATGACGCCATGCCTCGCTATCTACCAGATCTTTGCACCAACAAAACAAGCAACCAACGTCAACTTCGATCATAAACTGAGAACTAAAATCCAAACAACAAATTGGGTACTACCAGTACCTCTAAATCTAGGGTTAATAAGACGTCGCCTGCAAGATTTCCTTGGGATTATCAGGTCTTCAATTTCCTTCTCGATCTTTTCTTGGTCATCTGCGAGATGGCGCATCGATCGCCGGAGCTGTTCATAGATCCAAGCCGTACCTTCCGATTCCACCGGAGCACTTCTTTCAGACCTTGAGATTTACACCATGCATCAAGAAGGACAAGATTAATCACAAGAACAAGACGGACCAAGAATACGGATCTCACAAACAACAAGCATAGAAACTAATGAACAGTAGAAGAGAGAATTCCAGAATCTCTGTTGACCTCTCACGTCGTGCAGCTTCCTCTCGACCCAAAAGTGCCGGCCTTCTCCCCGATCACCTCCTCCATATCCAAAACCAAGTTCAATTTTCGCCGGCTAGCGATTGATTTAAGTTAACTAAGATCACTGTAGCTTCGATCTCGATCAAGGAAACGGATCGACCAACGGAGGGTGATTGGGTGACTGGTTTCTGTCGACGAAATCAACCAATTGCACGGTGGAAACAAAACTGGATCACAAACGCTCTCTTCTTCAACAAGAGATGAAGAGAGAGACTGAAAGAGGAGAGAGGAGGTCCCTTCCTCTTCCTCTCTACAGCTGATGGTGGGCCGGTGGCTGATCTTGCCTCGATAGAGAGAGAGAGAGAGAGGAGAATTTCTTAGGATCCCTAGGAAGAGGAAGAAAGAAAAGAAGAGGAAGGAATTAAAACGTTATATTATTCTTTATACTGTTTATTACTTTCTGAACAAGATTTTTTACATTAATGTAAGAAATTTACATAACTCTAGATTCAAACCTTTTTAGTAATACGAGGAAATTTTTTTTTACCCCCGTCAAGATACGCTTCAGATGTAAAGGTGGCATCATTTTCGGGAATGCTGGTTCAAATCTTGCAAGAAACTTCTTAAAAAAATTGTGCAGAGCCCACCATGATCAGATCTCAATGTTTTTTTCTTTTATTTTTTCTAGTGGTTGATGAAGCATTGAAGCGCCTTCTTCTCCTTTCTCTGTGACTTGTGATCAATGAAGTTTAAATTACAATAGAATGACTTTGAACACCTTTTTTTGCTTAAATCCTGCGATTTATATGAATGGAATTATTATTTCATTTGACTTCACCTCTTTTTGGTGTGCATTGAGGATAGATTTGAAAACAAATTCAATACCATAACCAAAAAAAAAAAAATTCCTTCCTTCAAACTATTTGATACGTATGATATGTAGCTTATATATCAAAGTTTTTTTTCCCTAGGTTGGTGATTAAATTCCTCTGGTGACAATCACTCATGCTTCATTCTGTAACTTGTATTCAGCAGTACATTGGAATGGAAATCGGTTCCAAAATACTATTTCATTTGGAATGGAATGAAATCGAAAATTTGTGTTTCATTCCTGTGATTGGCCTAAACAATGGGGTTACCATTACATTCCTTTTTACTTTCTGGTGTGTGTTTGGTACACATTTGAGATAAGAAAATTTACGTTTGAACTCAAATAAAACTTTATTAATATAAAAATATCGATAAATTATATGTCATAGGAATGATCACCTCCTAAAAAGTAACCACGGAAGATATTACGAAATGGATCCTAAATGGGTAGCCTCGATTTACGGATCGAGACCTCAAGGGCCATGTGCGCATCTAATTCTTAAATCGCATGAACTTGGATGAATGCGAGGAAATCGGAGATATTTAAATCAAGTGCAGTTTTGACTATTGTTTTTTTTTTTTCCCATGAACGTGTGATTGATTAATCGGATACGACGGATCTTCGTGCTACATTGTCGTCGGAATCGGATCTTCTCCGGACCCAGCAAGTGTATAACGGATAATTGATAGAGTGGAACCGATAAATCAGGGCGAATGCTCGGAGTCGAACCCGTATACCCAGTCGAAGATCCGAAAACGCTCGCCGCACAAACCCCCCTTCCAAACCCCACCACTCGGCTGCTCCCCCATCGAAGACAGCGGGCACGCAAGCCTCGACCGTGATGGGGGTGTGGTGGTGGCGTCCGACCGGAATTCTCCTGCAAAGGATGGCGACGGCGGCGCTGGTTCCTCCTTCACCACACCGCACTTCCGTTGCCACGTACTACACGATCCAGGCGTTGCCGAGGGAGTATACGGGGAGGCGGCTGGCGGCGAGGGAGAGAACGATGGGGAGAATCCCAGCCGTGGTCTTCACGCGCGGGGACGGGAAAGGTGGATACGGTGAGTCCGGGCCCGTGTCGAGGAAGCTTCTCTTGACCACCTCCGAGAAGCAGATCAAGTCGCTGATGAAGAGAGTGCCTTCGTTCTGTGCCACCACCTTCGCTCTCAAGGTCCGCGCTGGGTCCGGGTCATCCCTTGTGCTTCATTCCGGATCCGTGCTTCCTATAAAGGTATTCTTCTTTTTCGGGGGATTCCGTTTCTTAATGATTTTCTCCTTTTTTCCGCCGTTGACGGTGCTTCATGTTTGGGTTTAGGTTCATAGAAATGAGGAGACGGGAAAGATTTTAAATTTGGTTCTGCAGTGGGTGGAGAAGGGGTCCGAGATCAAGGTTGACATCCCTATTGTTTACAAAGGAGAGGATGTCTGCCCTGGGCTGCAGAAAGGTTCGAAAATTGTGTTTCTTCTCGTGTTTTGGCATTTTAGATATTTTGACTGGTTGCTTGATGTATAATGTAGATAGGCATAACCTTGTTTAGCTCGGCTGTGACCGTTATTTCAGTTTTTTTTACACCCAGATCCGGGGTTGAATGCCTCAAACTTCTTATTGGAAAAATCACTATTGAAAAATTGAATGAAAGTGAAGCTAAGGGGCTTAGTCTTTATTGCATTGCAAAGTGGGAACCTGGTCATTGATGCAAGGTTGACATGCTTATGTTAGAGGTGAAAGGGGAGGTAAGTGCTTCTGGAAGAGAATTTTTTTGCTGCACAAGAAGGTCCAACTATTTCATAGAATGTAATTAGTGTAAGAAATCTAAAAACCATGTGTGTAACAATTCTTATCGACTGGTGAAGTACCCACAGTTTTGAGGATTCAATGGTACTTAATAGTTAGTGCTGAATTCATGTTTGATACTGTCTTTGGGAGTTAGAAAGGCTAGAGGGGAACATGTAGAGTGCAATGGAATGTGTCCACTCATTGGGATGTGAATTTAGGGCCTCCATATGAAGATGGATCTGTATGTGTTATATGGTGGTAGTTGTAAGAGTCAAATGATTGGTGGAGATGGGTGGAGCAATTACTTGAAATCTTCAAGGGATCTTTATGAGATTTCAATACCATCTTGGAGATATTGGCAAGATGATGACAAATGGTTGGTATACCTCAAACTCATCTAACAGAGATTGCAGGGTACTGTAAAACTCCTGTATGGAATGCCTCTTTGCTTGTATGGAACAACTGCTTGATATATCTCATAGACTTTGACAATGTTCTCATTTCCATATATACTACAATGGGTACTCTGTATTTTCTTTGCAGGCATTAATATCATAATTGTATGAGCAATGCCTTCATGCATGTTATTCACCAACCAAGACAAATCATTGGTTAGCTGATCCTCATAGGTATCATCCTTGAATTTAAATGGAGGATATGTGATGTGTTGTATATTTCGGTGAGAATGAATAAATGCCTCAAAGGCTTGAGATACTGTCAAATAGTTTTCTGTCAACTTGATTGATGTGGCAGCAAGGTCCTTAATCCATGAGTTATGGAAAGAGGCCGTGGATGGTATAAATTAAGGTCTGATCCAACCAGAAACTGGTAGAATGGGCACAGGAAAGATTGACTGCACTTTATCGTCTGAATCAGATGAACTAATTCATAGATAACTAGAAGAGATTGACTGCACTTTATCGTCTGATTGGACTGAAAGAGGCCTCCGGAATACTTGTACTGAGGACATAGACTTACTGTCCTAGTGAAAGTACTATTTACTATAGGAACTGGCAGCCATTGGGCATGAGCAGCCAATGACTGGCTGCAGAAGTTGTTGGCTATCCTATAGGAGCTGGTGGAGAAGGTTGGTCAAACTTGTCAGTGGAGGAGGAGGAGGAGAAGGGTTAGAGGAGCCCCTTTTTTGTTGGATGGCTGCTGATTGGGAGGTGGAGGTTGGTGAGAGATGTTGTAAGAGGCCATTGGTGTTGTTTGGGGCTGTTGGGGATGATGGCTGCTGATTGGGAGGTGGAGGTTGGTGAGAGATGTTGTAAGAGGCCATTGGTGTTGTTTGGGGCTGTTGGGGATGATGACAATTGATGGTGGTGGTGGTGTAAATAGTTGGACGACGATCTGTTGTAGTGGTGTGTTAGGAAAATTTTTTTATGAGATTTTGGTGAAACAAAATTTAATGATATACATTTAGATAGAAAATAGGTATAAATAGAGACTTAAAATATATTGTGGATTGTCATTGAAAACAGTCTACTGGTTAGTAAATCAGTATATCATTATTGATTGAATAAGAATTTATCTAACTTACTGGAGCAAAAAATTGGCATACTGTTCTTGTAAATGACATACCATTTTTGGATAAACAGTAACTGACAAAATTACTAAACCAATTTTTGTATACCGTTTTATCCAATAACATATCATTTTGTGATGAATAACGATTAGTTGAAGTCTCTGGATAGGAAAATGATATATTGTTACCAAATAGTGACACATCATTCAATTTTCTACAAGATAAGATGAATAAATGACATATTAGTTGTTACTATTGACATACTGTTTCTTGGAATAGGTGATATAGGCCTCTAATCAATGAAATATTAGTATTAAAGGATGATACACTGTTTATTCTTGGGATGGTAAAAAATGAATAAATAATATACTAATGGAGTCACCGATATATTATTTTCTGGAAGAATGTTTGATAGGATCTGAAGATCAGATGGTTTGGAATTGTCATTTATATATTGTTTGAATAACAGTTGTGTAGGCATTTACAAAATGGCATACCAGTATATAGAATATATTGATTTAAGAATGAATGTTGCAAAACAAAAGATCCGAAGCTTCTATACATTTGCCATTTTGGGATACGACTGGCAAAAATTCAAATAATGACATTGATTTGAAAAATGGTATATTAATCTCGTAAAGCTTCTAACAGTTTAACTTTTCTTGTTTTGAAATCCAAACCTCCACATTATATATACAAGTGATCGCACCACTTATAAAGGTAACACTTTCATGTGCTTCCAACTCCAACAACACTTAGAGTTTTGATTTAACTTCATTTTGAGACATCCCAAGGTAAAGAGAAGATTAGTTAAGGGAGAAAATGAAGAGAACAAGTTGCTGAATCGAAGATCCACTTTTAGTAGGTTCTGAGGATTTCAAAAGTTTCAATTTTACGAGGGTTTAAGCAAGGTTACGTGACAAGGAAGTTAGAAAGCATTTTTGTGATTTTGTTTATTGTATTTGGGCTTAAAAATTATTGATTTGAGTTTTTTTTTAATTTTAATGTGTGAAAAACCTATTTCACCATATTGTCATGAGAGGCACATCAGTTTTGATGTAGGCACATCAAATTTGAGGTAAAACTCCTAGATTTAGGAATGAAATTGCACTTGGTAGGGTTTTACCAAGTGAGTGTTGGTGCTAACCTGGAAATAACATGGAAAATTGCAGTGTTAGCTTATATAAAACACTGGAGGTTGTGGTATTTTCTACAAAATATTGGGTTGAGGGTTAAGTGTATGTTGAACTTATAAAAACATTGAATTTAGTGAAAGGCACAAGTGAGGAGCTTGTATAGTGGACATATCTGATTTGAAAAAAACACTATAAAATTGCTTGTGTCTTTTCTTTGTAGTTTGATTATTATTCTCATGCAATTTTTCATTATTTATGTGCATATTGATTTATGCTCTAAACGATTTTCATATAAAGTATTTAACTGAATCGGTTTTATCAAAACAATTTTGAATGATTTAAAATTCACTATTTACCCTTTCTTTAGTGAAGCAAATTGATCTTAACATGGTGATTAAGGTTTGTAAGTGGCTTTGGTACTATCTTGTGTTGAGAAGAAAATAGACTGATCATTGATGATTGCTAGTGTGTTAGGGCACCATGTAGCATATCGCATGAGGAAACTAGGCAAGGTAAGGTGAACCCCTAACACTTGGGTTATAGGTAGAGCTGATAGTTTTAATCAGGCTGTCACCTTTGTCAATTGTCACCCTAGTTGGCTCTAACTCTTTGGAGCCAAGAAAAATACAGCTGCAACACAAACTTGCTCCCTTCACACAAAAAAAAACTTTTTTTGGTTATAATGACTGCTTACTATTATTTTTCTTACTTTTTTATTGCAACAAAGTATTCTTAATTGATGAGGAAATGGAACTTTCATGGCTAGGGCCTGTTTTTTTTTCTGGATACAAGAGAAAAAAAGGATGAAAGCACTTTCTTTTTGATCGTGAAATGATTTTGATCTGTTAGAATTCCTTGAATGTAATTGGACTGATTTTCTTGTGGTGGATGTGGAATCTTCTCAGTTTCTGTTGACTTTTAGTAGACTTTGGTATTTTTGACATGTTTGAGTTGGTTATATTTTACCAGAAAATAACACTGAAGCTGCGTTTGGAACTATGGTTCCACCACACATTTTTAGAAAAAATGTTTTTTCAGTGATTCTTGCTTTTTGGAAACACAACTTTCATATTTTAGTTCAAATTCAATCTTTCCAAAATTTTGATGGGAGATTAGGGGTGTGTTAGTGCATGACGGAAAATTCTGACGGAAAGGAAATGGAAAATTTGTAACGGAAAGGAAAAGGAAAATTCTGAGAGGGGTTTAGTGCAGGATGGAAAATTCTGATGGAAATTCTGACAAAAGTTTATTACAACTAATATTCGAAAAATACAAAATACATCTTAATTGAAATATTACAATACGAAATAATATCATCTAGTTCTTCCATCCCACATTGCCATCATCATATCTTCTCGCATCTTATCTGCCATTTCTTTTCTTTGTTCTTGAGTCATTCGAACCTGGACATTGCTTTCTATATGTATCTCTCCCATTAGTTGTATGTCATCAATAATATTTAACTCTTCCAACTCATCTAGCAGGTCCTCAAGTAAATCTTCCTTATCAGTCTTACGAATAAAATTATGAAGCAAAAAACATGCGATGACAATCTTTACTTGTGTTTCATATGGATATGGCATTTGACCACGTAATATTGAAAATCGATGTTTCACAACTCCAAATGTACGCTCAATGACTGTTCTCAATTGTGAATGTCTGTAGTTGAAATTTTCTACAGCATTACGAGGAACTCTATCATTAACATAATCAGATAGATGGTATATTACACCTCGATATGGACAAATATATTCTGGTCGATTTGGATATCCAGCATCAACTAAGTAAAACTTACCTGTATAAAAAAAATATTAGTATGGTGATGTCTTCATAACTTGTAGAAGTGGAAAACACATTTACTTGGTGGAACTTGAAAACCATTAGGTCTAGTAACTGCATCTTGGAGAATACGAGCATCAGCAACTGATCATTCCCAACCAGCTAAAATATATGTAAATTCCATATCAAAATTACATGCTGCCATTACATTTTGAGATAATTCACCTTTCCTGTTCCTAAATCTTGCTGTTTCTTGTCCATAAATAGTTGCTTTGATATGTGTACCATCAATAGCTCCAATACAATCCTATAAACATGCACTTTTATTTTGATATTGACTAAAATAACATATAAGATAAGGAAACACCAAAGGTGTGAAAATGTACCTTAAAATATGGGTACACATTTGAGTCTTGACGAATTCGACTTGGTGTTTCAGATGAAGGTCTTGCTAAAAGAACATGATTTAGTCGTAATACAGCATTCAACACTTCATTAAAGTATTTACTAACTGTCCAACTTGATCGACTAAATCGTTCTGTAGTTACTCCATACCTTTGATTTTGCCCAACTGTCACAAGGAACATGGCAAACTTCTCTTCTACACTGATATTGTTGGTATCTTTCAGCACTTCTTCCCTCCTCATTAATTCACAAAAACCCTTGAAAACACTTTGACTCATTCTATAAATCTTTCGGCAATTGTAAACTTGATGTGGTAAAGAAGGATCTAATAATCTTCTTATATAATCTGCACCTTCTTTACTATAAATACGACTTGTACTTGAAAACAAAGTTGAGATACTTGCAATCCCTGCTAAAATATTCCAAAAAGCAAGTAAACGTCTTCGCCTTCTTCTAGCATGTTCTTCCTCTTCTTCAAATAACATCAATGTGTTATTTACTAGTTCGTCAAAATCCTCTTCAAAATTCATCGTCACCTACAAAATTTCATGTCCAAACATATTACAAGGTTGTAATACAAATAAACATATTACATGAAATCATTCCACAATTAATAGAACATAATAAAATATGATAAACAAACATCAATAATAATATCATTCCACATTTCCTTGTCCAAACAAAAAGTAGTTACATCATACATCTAATACAAAAAAAAAAAACATGTAAATCATCTTTAGTCTTCCATCTTTTCTAAGTGAAACTTCAACCATCCTTGTCGCATTTCTTTTGGAATTGATAGAAATATTTTACTGATTTCTTGCTTTTGGAATAATTGAGTAGCTTTATATCGATCAGTCATAGATAGATCTTCAATCTCAAATATTGAAGCAATAGCTTCATCTAAAAAAGACTCAGACTTCTTTTGCCATGCAAACATTTCCTTCTTCCATGCAAACATCTCCTTTTGTATGTGAACCATCTCTCTCATTTGTTCATTACGTACCTCACCATTAACAGTATCTTGTTCACACAAAGTAAGAAAAGCTCGTGACGTATCTTTCAAACTTTCTACTATCATTTGTTGAGATTCTGCATGAGGGCGTGCTCGCTTCCCCTTTTTCCTCTGCTCCAATGGAATATGTGCACTTCCTCCTGAACTAGGAGATATGTCAGAATCGAGGTCCATTCCATCTTGTGTAATGTCTGGAGTAAATGTATTTGGAACTTGAGTGTTTGGTACAATGTCTACTTCTTCTGCCTGTCTAGACATATTTCCACTAGCCATAGTACCTTCAAAAATGAGTTGTAATTGTTCATAAATCAAACATGGTTTTCCCTTGCAGCTTTCACACTCTGGATGTGCCTACATAAAATTACAATATATATTAAGAAAAATTCAATACAATTGGGATAATCTTAAAGTATGTAAATAAAAATCTTACCTTAATAAACTCCTTCCATATCTCTTCATCTATATCAGTATACCATTGTATGAAATTTCATCCCCATCCACTCTGATTTGCAATTTTTGAGTAGTTACGATAAATTTGTCTCCATGTCTTTAAGCGACTTTCCACATTCTTCTTTGTAATACATGCATTTCTTCTATTATTGTATTTTTCAACTACTTCATCCCAAGTGCTCTCTTTTATCTTTCCATCTTGGGTTTTTTTGTTTCCCTCATTTAATACTTCTGACAAAATATCTAAAAAGAATGCATCTGCATCAGCATTCCAAGTCATATAAGTTCGTCCTCCATTACCTCGTCCTCTATCAGGAGTACTCATTTACTACATAAGATCAAATATTAATTAACTGCTCCGATAGAAGATTATGAGATTTGCAAAAACATAATATCTTTTGTCAATCTACTCAATATTTGAAAACATACTAAGCACATTTTCGTGGATCAAAACATACTAACAAACAAATACATAATTTCAGTACATTTGCTTAAATTACAATAACCACATTTTCGTGGATCAAAACATACCAACTGATCAAAACAAATACATAATTTCAATATCAACGGCAGATTGATCAAAACATTTAGTATCAAGACAAAGAGCTATCAACGACAAATTGAACAAAGTATTCAGTATCAACGACATTATACTTACAAACATTATACTAACAAACAAATACATATGATGAAAACATACATTACATTATATTAACAAACATACATTACATTATACTAACAAACAAATACATACGATGAAAATAGAATTTCAAACAGAATTTACAAAGGCACAAACCGAGCGTCAGCAATGGTAGCAATCGCAGTGGATGCGGCGGCAGCAGCAGTAGTGGATGCAGCGGCAGCGACCGTGAGTGGTCGCGACGGATGCAGGGGCTGAGAGCTTCGGATGCGGCGGCAGCAGCGGATACAGCGACACCGATGGATGCGGCAACAGCGACTGTGAGCGACAACTGCAATGGTTGCGAGCAGTTGCGACTAATGCAGGGGTTGCGAGCTTCGGATGCGGCGACAGCAGCGGATGTAGTGGTAGCAACCGATGCGGCAGGAACGACTGTGAGTGACGACTGCAACGGTTGTGAGTGGTCGCGACGGATGCGGGGGCTACGAGCTTCGGATGCAGCGGTAGCGACAGCGACAGATGCGGCAACAACGACCGTGAGCAACAACTGCAATGGTTGCGAGCGATCGCGACAGATGTGAGGGCTGCGAGCTTCGGATGCAGCGGCGGATGTTGCGGCACCGACGAATGCGAGCGGTCGCGATAGATGCAGGGGTGAAAAATTTTTCGAACATGGAAGGTCGGAAATGAGGGAAAGGTAAAGGTAAAATTACATATTTATATGTCGGTAAATTTACACTTTCCTTTTCCTTCGATATTGTGCACACTAATGACATTCTAACGGAATTCAACAATTTTCCTTTCCGTCAGTTGAATTCCGTCAGGCACTAACCCCCCCTAGGAGTCAATTTACGAAAAACTTGTGGAAACGTTGTCTTACATTTTCAAAATTGGCTTTATATTTTTTTTGTATTTACACAAAAAGTATAAAAAAATATTGTTTTACAATAATCTAACTTTTAAAAAAATTGTAATCTTCACTATAGTTCCAAACATAGTCTTAATTTACTACTAAACATGATCAACGTGACTGTTTAAATGGAATTATTCGTTTAGTTGATGAGACTGTTTCATTTCAAGCAGAAACAATGTGTAAGGCGTTTACGTGGTTGTGCTTTTTATCACAACATGATCATATTATCATAACACATTCGTGCAACATGTTAAAAAATGATAATCTACCCAAATATTATAAGTGATCCATACACCTATTTAACATAAGTGCCTTAAACAAAAAAACAACTAGTAAACACATTTTTCTCCCTCCTTCTTCTCTTTTTATTTCTTGTTGTTTTTTAAGGCTTCAGGTATTAAATTGGTCAGTCCTACGATTCATAGAAAAAATAGTAGGATTGACATATTTATTGGTATAAATCATTGACACGGGGTTTGGTTATAACCATGCTATTTCTTTTATTTTTGCTGCTTTTGATGATATTCTCACTGTTGATATTGTTTATATGATCATTTTCTCTTTTGCTACTATTGTTCATTTGTTATTGTTTTGGGATTAAATTTTTTGATCTGATTTTTGATATTTTTTATGGTTGTTAAATATGAAACAGGGTGTTTTTTTTATTTGGAAATGTGGGTGGAGTCTGACCCAAGTTGTGGGAGTTGGAGTAGTGGTGCAGGTTTTGCCAAGTGTGGTTGTTTACTCCTGCTTTTCTTACTCCCCGTTTAGCTAATGCACTGCATTATGATGGCAGTTGCACGTGCATTTGAAGGACATACGGCTTGGAAGAGGCTGCGTTTCCTTTCTCCACTTCAAGTTTCTGATATTGGATTTCATTAACTTTATTTGGTTTTACACTAACTATATTGGATTTAAGTTTCTCCATTTCAAGTTTCATTTATTTGGTTTTACATCAACACCTTCCAGTTTTTCAATGAACCTTAAATTTAAATAAGTGATCTAGGGTGGATATGTGTTTTATGAATGCTATATATGTTTATTAAATATTTATTTTGCAATTTTTAAATTTCATCCCATGTTTTCATTACACTCTCGTTTAAATGTCTGTGTTTTAATTACTGTAGACTATGCCATGCCCGTTTAACATGTTTTGAAACAATGATGCTAAAAAACATCGATTCATCCACCAACATTTTGGGGTAGATGTCTGAATGTTTTTATCTTAAAAGCTATTTATTGCTAAAGAACTTCCCAACACGTTTCTCTAAATTAAATGTAAGGGATTATTGTTTCTTGCAAACTTTCTCTCTGCCTTTTTTATATTGTGAATGCTTGTGGAAACCCACCTTTTGACATCAGCATATTTTATCTGTTAAAGTTGCCGATTTTTTTACCTATCGAGCAGGTGGATATTTGCACAAGATGAGAACTACCCTCAGATACCTCTGCCCAGCCGACAACATCCCCTCAACAATTGAGGTGGATCTGAGCACAAGGGATATTGGTGATAAAGTATTACCTGAAGATGTCCCTGTCCATTCATCTCTGAAACGATTAATTAAAGATGAGAAAACACCCATTTGCAAGCTTGTCGTGGCAAGGCCCAAGGAATCGGTAATGGTATCAACAGAAACACCGGAGCTAACACAAGTTTAAGGACGTCCCATGTAAGTTGAGTCCATGCCGAACTCTTCCTAATTCAGCACTCTTCAATTAAGAAAACATTACTCTCCTACCTTTTTCCCCCCACCTTTAGCAGCATAGACAACTTTCTTCTTCAGCAATAGAGATCTTTGGCACTCAAGTTCCCTCAGCCGAACAAAAGGAGGTACCATGTACGTACGCTCTTTATGAATCGTAAGTTGTCTGTATTTTTAATCCCCAGCTGTTTAACCCTTGTTTTACTTGTTGGTCCATATGTTCTTCTAACGTTCTTGTTTTCATTATTCTAGTAGTCTGTATATTTTCTCTTCAGAAAATAAAATGACAAAATATGATAAAAAAAATATAAGATTGTTTATGTACTAGAGAAAATGATCGAAAAGTGAAAAATGACTTGTTTGTGCAATTGTAAGAAATACATTATTTAATAATTGTTAAAATATTAAATAATAAATTAACAACAAAAGTTACTATTAATTTGATAAAAATGATAGGAAATTAAAAAGTTAATAATTTTTAAAAAAAATATTATATTTGAAAAATAATATTTTAAATATTATAGTATATCTTACTGTTTTATTAAATACAGATGTAACATGTGAAATAATATGTTTGTAACTAATATAAATAACATTGTTCATTACAATCTAAATTTTTTTAGAAATAATATGTTAATGTATTATTTAATATTATTAAGTTGCTGAATATGTTAATGTATTATTTATTCTTATAATGTTAACGTTATTATACTTTAATATATTATATAATAATAATATATTATATTTTAATATTATTCTTTAACATTATTTTTTATTTTAATCTATTATAATTATAATATGTTATTATTTATTTATTTATTATTATAATCATACCCCCTTTTTTTTGATATTGCGTTAACGTTATTATTTATTTTAATATATTACAATTATAATATGTTATTTATAATTATAATTATTATATTTTAATTTATTATATTACAAATTTGTATCGTTTTCTTTGATGCTACAGAAAACGATAAAAAAATCATTTTCTCTCGTTTTTATCGACCCCAACAGGTTGCCAATAGAACGAAGCATGAAATCGTTGTAGCCACGGGGGCAAATTTTTTCATTGTCCCCGTGACATTCTCATTCTCATGCACGTGTGGAAGCATGAACTGTCACGGAAAGAAGGGGTTATTAGCCTTGGACCCAATGGTTCGGCTTGAGATTCAGGTGTACGAAACTTCGTAGAAGGCGTGCGATAGATGGAGCATTTGCGTCGAACATTTCTTCTTCTTAAAAATATTGAATATTGAGTTAAGAAGTTTCGTGTTAATAAGGTGGTAATTTTCCACCGTCATCAAGGCACACTTCCAGATGTCTGCCTTTCTTTTATCTCACGTAACGTGCAGAGCAAATCCATCCCACCTAACACACTTATCACCTATTTCTTTTCAAAGTTAAGATTTCCTTGTAAATCTTTACTTTCAAGGATCGGGGATTCCTGATCAAACTAATTAATTGACCGATTATCACTTGAGATGTCATCCAATGCATCATCTCCTCGACAGCAAGTCTAACGCGTGCCTGAGCTTTGTAAATACTCCGGTCTCCGCCGTTGTAAGCCGAAGGTTGTATTTAAAATTGATTTTAAATCTTTTGGACTGTAGCCAATCAATATTTTGGTTAAAATCATTTCTCAACATCATAAATTTTAGGATTTTCATTGTCTTCGAATCCATGTGGTGGTACTATAATTTTGCAATTTTTTTTTTTTTTTTCTCTCTCAAGAACCGTACTTGAACAGTACCTAAGATGTGACATGAGATCAAGTACCATGGGAAATTTATTTTTTATTGATTTGTGCGTGTTGAAAATTTAATTATTAATTAAGGATTTAATGTTGACTTATGTTTTTCGTACGACGCGGTTTGGTGCTGACATTATAAAAAAAAAAGGCGGTTATTACTGCAACGTTAAAATCTGAACTTCCAGCTTATGAATAGAGAGAGGGGTCTTTCTCGCTTGTGGACTTTTTTAAGGTCCTGTGAATGTCTTTGTTCTTGGATCAAGTAATATACAAATGTTTAAACTTAAGAAACTGTTTACAATTTGATAAAAAATTGAACATCTAATACAAAATCATTCAGTTAAGTTTTTTATATATATTTATTTCAAATCTCGTCTCATTTCAACGGTGGAACCATCTTAGCAAGCGGCTATTGCTGGACCGCTGTATTAATTAATTAGTGCGAGTCAACCCCACATCGACATGCAATGGTCGGACTTTTTTAATTATAAAAAAGTTCCATCGTAATTTTTGGTAGTTAAAATTATATCATTTCCATCGTAAAAAGCTCAAATTTATTCTGATATCCTTATTATTACGTTAATCATAGTTAGTAGCTTATCAACTATATAATCTGTAAATTAACATATATTTAATTTTTTGTTTAATGAGATATAAATAAGTATTAATTTTAAAATAATATAAAAGTAATCATTTTTTTTTTTTTTAAAAAAAGGTAAGTAATTTTTTCAATTAAAAAAAAAATATATATATATATTTGACCTGAATTAGGGAAAAGAAAAAAATAATTATTGACTCGGCCATCTCTTGACCCTGTCGACACTGATGCAGCGATCCAGGAGAGGTGGAGGAATCGGCCATTCTTCTCTCCGCCACAGCTGCAAGCGCACACCACAACCACAATCACAACCACAACCGCATGGATTCCACTCCGGCGGCCTGTGCTTGATTCCTCCCCGGCCATGGGTTGGTTGAAGAGACTAAAAGGTAAGTCCTCCGCCCACTCCTCCCCATCCTCCCCCTCCCCGTCTACCCCCTCATCCTCCCCCTCCCTCGGCCATCAGAAGCAGCCCCGCCTCACCAGACAGAGGAAGCTGCGGCATCCATCCGCCAGCGACGTGTTCAAGTTGATCGGGAAATTCGCGGAGAAGAAGGTAGGCGTGTTCGCGAACTCTTCCCCCGTGTCCAGGTCCCCCAGCAATCTCGAAGATCTCCCGCTGACGAGTAAATCATCGTCGTTGCTCTTGCCTCACCCGCTGCCGTTGCCCGAGGGGCTGTCCGCGAGGTTCCCACCTCCGTCGCCAAGGGTTGGGGGACTGAACAGTCCCAGGATCGGGGAGGATGGGTGCACTGAGCTGTTGTCTGCGCTAGCGGAGCCCGTGGCGGAGAGGCTTCCGCCTTCGAATAACAACACTGCCGGGAGGTATGCGAAAATATTGTGCTTAAGTTCTGTGTTTATCATCGGCAGATGCGTTTCTTAGTCGATTGTTCAAACTTATCGTGTTGATCTTGAACTGTTAAGAGCTCTTAACTATTTGTTAAGCTGGACGTATTTTATGTGTTTATTTATGCTGTTCCTTTCTGCTTTTTTTCATGTCTAGTTAAATATCAATCTCCAGAATTTATCTTTCAAAAAAAAAGTATATGGGTTGAGACAGTAATAACTCTTGTCAAATGTGTATCTCTCAGTATCTCTACTCTGGTTATCTGTTTCTTGGATCATCGATCAAATTATTTACTTTTGATAATGGTAGTGTTTTTGCCTAGTTTCATATCTAGAAATTTCTTTGGATGTTATAAGATGAGTGAAGACCAACTATGTTATCCACTGTTCGTTATTATCGATCAAAATGTTAGCATAGATACTTTATAAATCTATCTGGAAGGATTTACATTTATTAAAATTCCAACAGTCTGAGGTTTTTTATCCACTCTATATTAGCGTGTCCTCCTCCTGGAGATGCCTATTAGGGTCTGTTTAGAACTCCTTATTGAAACAACCAACGTATTAGAAAAATGTAAAAGTCTGGATTTTTAAGCTACTTAAATTATTAAGATAGTACACCAATAAGAGGATCACAAATATACCCTGCGTTTTTTTGAAATACTTTGGAAACTTAAATTAATAAACTAACCTTCTCTTGAAATAAATGTAAGCTACCAATAGAAAGATTACAAAATTTTTTAGGATAAAATAGGAAGATAACATTTATAATCTCAAGTCAACTTATTCAAAAAACTTATCTTAGGTGAGCTTTTCAAGAAAAGAAGAAAAGTGGTTCTATTAAGCTCACTGATTTTTCAATAACTCAAATGTCATTTAGAACTGCTTATTATGCTTTTTATCTTATTAAAAAATCTGGAGTCCAATACGTGATTCTAAATGAGGCCTTAGTTTGATATATTACGGTATTGTTGGGTTTAGTTTTAAATTCTAAGTAGTTAATTTTCATGTTTTGATGTGTGGTGTCTATTTGGCCATTCTCGTGCCTGCCAAGGATCATGTATCGTAGGAGTACCAAAATGAGTCATAATCCATGAAATCAACCTGTCAACCCATTTAATAAACAAATTAGAGTTAGGGTTACTCATAAATAGGTTGACCTATTTAACCCATTTATTTAAAGGGTTGAATTCAGGTTGAATGCGTCATCCATTTATGACCACCAACCCATATAAGAAAATTTTATATATTTAATATGCTTTGTAATACTATTATATAATATATCATATAATATCACATATATTTATTTTTAATTAATTATATGATTTTTTATAGTTTGTAATGTATTAAATGGGTTACACAAGTTGAACAAGTTATGTAAGTTATACAAGTTAAATAACTCGAACAAGTTAAATGTCATAAATAGATTAAGTGAGTTAAATAGGTTGGGTTACATAGCTAACTTGTTTAAGTACATAAAAGATTAGGCGGGCCAACCCATTTATAAATGCTTGAATTTAGGTTGGGATTTTCAACCCATTTAATAAATGAGTCAGTTTTGACCCTTGAAATGCTGGCAAAGACTTGAACCTTGACATATTTTGAGTGGACGATCAAACAACCTAATAAACCCTTGACACATGTCAAGTGAGTAGGTGAAAACCTCAACACTTGGCATAAGTCAGGCAATTGTTTCAATGGCTAAACAAACCTTTAATGAATGTTGGGAAAGTGTATGTAGGCTTTGACCTTTATATACATTGAGTGGACAATCAAACTATCAAATAGACCCTTAAGGAACATTGAGAAAGTGGACAAAGTCCTTGACTCTTGACATACATCAATTGGATGGCCAAAATAACCCTTGATGCATGTTGAGTGGGTAGACAAAGTTCTTGAATGTTAACATATGGTGGTACATGAACAAACAACCTTTGACCGTTGACATACAAGCAAGTAGACAAAGACATTGATCTTTGACTATGTTGGGCCCTTAAAGATATGTAAGGCAATTTACAAAAATGTTGACCTTTCACATATGTCAAGTAGATGATTGAATGACCTTTGACACTCAACCCACATCAGACAAGCAGACAATGACAATCCTTGACATACATCAGGTAGATGGTTGAATTCCAAAAATATGCTTGGCACATGTTGTGTAGATGACCATCATCAAACAGGCCCTTGATAAATGTCAAGAAAGCTGACAAAGTCCTCAACCTTTAACATACATTAAATGATCATGTAATCAACTCTAACCCTTGACACACGTTGGACAATTAATGAAGATGATCAGTACAACAATGTGAGAGCTAGAATCTGATTCTGTTTGAGCATTGAGTGGAGCATTCATGATGATCACCAACTTCTACAATGCATGCATTACATGAAGCAAAATCCAACTTGGTTCAAGTGTTAAATGGATCACAATAATATCACGCACATTTTGAATTAAAAAAATGTTCATTGCATTAAAAGCAAGTACAATAAAGGACCCAACAGCAAACATTTCTAAGGGACTTGCTGCTATCTCACCCTAGATTAAATTCATCTATTCATTCAACTTCTCTACTTAGGTAGTTAACCTTTCACTCAACAACTGAAGTGGAACACTCCTGATGTGGGATGTCTGCTCTACCGTCTTTGTGCCCTCCAAGGATGATGTCCCATTTATTTGGCTGCTCATCCACTCATTCAAGACTTGTCCCTTTGCCTGCTTGTCCACTCCTATGAGACCTATATGTTTAGTTTCCATCTACCTGTTTAGGATCTGTCCATTTAGCCATTGGTTCGTTCATTTGAAAAAATATCCATTCGGTTATCCTCAGCATGGATGCACTATTGTTCTTTCATGATATGGCCATTAGGCTCCCCAGCACCATGTGTGCTTCTGATTTCCTACTGCCACTCCTATTGGTGATGTTATAAATACAGAATGCATGGGCTTATTACAAGTACATTCACATTGTACCACCTGCACAATTTAAGCATTAAAGAACATTTTATGGACCACCCTAGTTACCAACTCTATATTTGCAGAATGGGGTGACCACTCCATCTCGTTTGCCAGTTTGCCTAACTTGTACATGATAGAGTATTTTATGACCCACACACCAGAGGTAACCAAATATTTCCATCTTTTGCAAGATAGAATGATCACCACATTTAGTCCAATTGGGGCAACCAAGCCAATGAAGATGGCCTGATTAGTTGGGCCAACAAGATTGAATGGAACTACCAGGATGACTCTTATAAGAATTCTGGAGTTAACTATGTTTGGGAGGAAGCAGAACCAGGATGGGTGATCACTTGAGAAGTTCTTGTGTAGTGCCTATAGGCAGTAGTGTTGGCTCTGCTTAAGCATTGACAAGCTGTAGCTGTGTGCATCACTTACCAAAGTAGGCCTAGCAAGACCTCCTACAAGCTTTCGTCTCCTTGGATACTCCTGGTGTATACTAGGCCGTTTGAGTGTCTATTGAGACTCACATGTTACTACCTTCATGGATACTCTTGGTGTATACCAGGCTGTTTGAGTGTCCATGAAGGTTCACCTTCTATTACTTCTAAGGATACTCCTCGTGTTCACCAGACTGTTTGAGTGTTCATAAAGGTTCACCTTCTATTACCTCTAAAGATACTCCTCGTGTTCACCAGGCTGTTTGAGTGTCTAAGGAGGACCTTTAAAAAAAAAAAAATTGTTGTTAAAAAAAAAAAAAAAACTACCAGGATGGCACAACCCAAAGCCTAACTGTTCAGCTGGAAGATAATCATGATTCATGTTACACCTTGGATCTAGTCTCAAATTTCTTGAAAAAGCAAATATGGTTAACGAAACAACTAAGGATCACTTTCAGTTTAAGCATTTTCAATCTGATTAGTAGGCTTGATGTTGTTGACCTGTAGCAGGTTAATTGTATCTGAGTCATTACATCTCTATTCATACTTCTTTTGGTTATGATTGTAGATTCATCATAGATGGAAGAGGTCATAACACCCAGAATAGGTGCCATGCTGCTAAAAAATGTAGTCGTGGGCTAAACAAATTTTAGTTATTTTCCTAAAATCAACTTAAAACATGTTTTGCTTATCTGGTTAGTTAAACCTTATTCATAACAAATCATGCCCGTAGGAATCCAAATTCAATTTAAGTAGATTTTTTTATTCCCTAAAAACACAGCTTGATATGCATCAATGTGGGGTTGTACTTCTTACACACATCATTATATTTAGTTATCTTCCATGTTGACCTGTTGAAATTCCATGAGGCCCATAATCTATAAGGTTCATTCCAATTTTCATTGTGACGAGTCACAATTACTGTCATGGAAAAACACTGTGATGAGTCACTGCTAGCTTTTCTACACTATTTTTATGACATAGTCTTGCATTCATTCCAATTTCCAACTCCATACCTAGACAACACCCAATAATGTTTTGCACGTTAGAGAAGCCTTCAGGGTTTATTTTTTTGTGAATATTGGATTTTTTATTTAAAAAGGTTGATTATGTAACAACAAACAAACCACCATCCAAAACAAGAAACAAAGCTGTTTAGCCATCCATGTAAAATGATGAGCAGAGATAAAATAGAGGCAAAAAAAAAACCCTCCTGTATCCTAAAAAATCAAATTTTTGTGATAACAAAACTTGAGGGTTTCTATTTCAAGGCATTTTTTTTGGAACATGCTTGGTTTTAGTACTTTTTTGTTCATTATGGTTAACATTATATAGTGTTCTACTTGTAACCCTACGTCAACCTTTTTCTGCTTTATATGTTCTGGTACGCAATTTCTTGTCCTTGTCTGAGGCTTTTTTCTTTGAATTTCCTTTTATTCTTTGTCTTATTTTCACCATATTGCATTCTTGTAGTTTATATTCTTATTAGTTTCTTAGTGAAATAAATCATGTATTTTTTTCCCTTGGTTCATACAAACATCAGCTGGTTTGAAACGTAACCTTTTTATCTGACCTTGGTAGGTTGCCTTATGCAATCATGCCCAAGAGTTCTGAACTCCTTGATACACCCATGGTGGTACAAACTTCAAATAACAGGAGGGCCGTGTTTCAATATTCAAATACAACTGACAATAACTTCAGGTTGAATGGTCCTACTAGAAGTGCTCCATCAAGTGCTATTTGCAGCCCTAGAAGACCAACTTCCCGGGAATATTTTCCTTCCAGTCATTTGACTCCCCAGCCTCCTCATCAATTGTCAGCTTCTGATTTCTCAGATATTGTAACAGGCTTTCATGCAGAAATACCGGCTGAGAAATTTCTGGTTAGTTCTGAAAGTCCTCTTCATAGTCCAACCACAAAAAGCCCTGGATTAAGATCACAGAATCCTAGTCCACCTTCATCTCCACTGCATTCAAGAATATTTCCAGAGAACCCTGCCACACCTTCTTCTCATGGTAATGTTAATGTCCATCCACTGCCTCTTCCTCCTGGTGCTCCAGGCCAAATCCATCCATCTTTTGGGCATCCATCTCCAACAAAGGGAGATGCCTTGCCTAAGGGTGGTCAATGGCAAAAAGGAAAACTTATTGGAAAAGGAACTTTTGGGAGTGTATATAAAGCAACTAATAGGTATTTGATGTTATGCAACAATCCTTGTTTTTTAGTTCTCTATGGGCTTTTTGAGGTATTTAAAGCACATTATTAATTATCGAGCAGGCAGACAGGAGCATTATGTGCAATGAAAGAAGTCAATATTGATCCAGATGACCCTAAATCCATTGAATGCATCAAGCAGCTACAACAGGTCAATTTTCGAAGTTTGGGCATATCCTATATGGATACTGTTGTTACTTTTTCTTTTTACATTCACATTCTTAACCACCTATGATTGGCTTGTTCATTTCATTAGTGCCATAAAATAAATAGAAGTTTGGTACAGCAAGTCAACATTTCAATATCGCAAAAGGCTATCTATTTTTTACATTTTCATAATTTCTTTCTTTTCTATATTCGTTCACATGTATATTTCCTGACATAGAGCATTTATCCTCTAAATAGATCATCATCATTATCCATATGATCCACTAAATTGTCCATGTTAGTTGCATCTAATCTTGTCTTTGATGCAATCATCATCATTAGGAACAATCCAGACATGGTAATAGTTTGATATACTTTCATATGATATACCAGTTCCCTGCATTTCCGATCACATTCTATTCTCTGTAATTTATGCCTTTTCTATGTGATCCTGCTGACCTTCTTTTCAGCTTTTCCCTTTCTGTAGGGATATTTCTGTGAAGTGTGGTTGTAACACTTCTTGCCCTGTCTTAGTGTCAGAATAACGTGTTTGCTTCGAAGTCCATTTTTGGGACTTTTTAGGAATGTTAAGACATGTCTGTTCTTTTGAGATTGCTGTGCAAATTTTAATTCCATTTGTAAGCCCTAATTTATATTATTAGCTGCTTTTTTTTGCCGTTTCTATTGTTTCAGGAAATAAGGTTTCTAAGTCAACTGGAGCATCCTAACATTGTGAAGTATTACGGAAGTGAAATAGTTAATTTCTCATCTTTGAAATCTCTGTTTCTTTTTTTTTTTAGCTTAATCAGTAATTCAATAAAATATTTTTATCCTGATTGCAGATCGAGGATCAATTCTATATATACTTAGAGTATGTCTACCCTGGTTCAATTAATAAGTATATCCATGAGCATTGCAGTGCTATCACAGAATCAGTTGTTCGTAATTTTACACGCCATATACTCATGGGTCTGGCTTACTTGCACAACAAAAATGCCATCCATAGGTAGTCACTGCCTCGTTTAATCAATTTTGTGCTAAGTTCAGAATTACCTCTCATCTTCTGAAAATATTACAATTCATTGTTGTTTTGTTTCTCTATTATTGTCGCAGACTACAGTCTGTTTTGTTTCTATTAGCATATGCTCCTGCTTAATTACCAATCTTTATATGGCTTATATGAAAACTTTGTACTTGAAATAGCATGTCATGTTTCATTAAAATGCTGGAAGCACTAGCGTGATTCCTTCATTAATTAACTGTCTTGAAGTGCCCTTGCATTTTTCTTTCTGCAGGGACATCAAAGGGGCAAATTTGCTTGTTGATTCTAATGGCACTGTTAAGCTGTCAGATTTTGGAATGGCAAAATGTGTAAGCATTATTTTTAATTAATTAACTAAAAGAGTTCTAGTATCTTGCATGTGATTAAACAAGAGTAATGCATTGTCATCCTAGCAACTGGTACAAAAACTTATAACGTAGACCTTTTTTTACTGTGAAATTTTAGAAGAGTCTCCCAGCTAGATCATGTCATCACAAGTTGTTTCTGTTATTTTGTGTCATGTGTTATGTTATTTTGTGTATTGGATCCATTTAGTTATAAATGGATATCCGTTTATGTGATCCTATATGATCCCTTGTAATTCTTTGAAAATCAATCAACATTTTTTCCTTCTTCTCTTTTAACTTGGTATCAGAGCCTTAGGCACAAATGACTTAGGGTTTGGCACTAAGATCCACCACCCTTCTCCATTTTTCCCCTTCGACATTGATGTCCTTCGATCTAGGGTTTGACAACACGTTTTTGACGTAATCAGTGTTTGCTCCTTTGGTAGATGTCAACCACAACTATCCTCTCTTAGCTACTTGTGGGAGTTTGTAGCTCAGTCATTGGATGCAGCTCTATCGTCCAATTGATTGTTGTTTGTTGGCATCCTCATCTGCCTGGCAGTAATTCCATTTGTAGTCTGTGCAACCTTCAATTGTTCATCTAACAATTGTTCTTCGTTCACCAATGCAGTCATCCGTTAGGCATGGTTTCAGCTTGCTACTCGTGTGTAGGTTGTGGTTTGTGTGTGGCTTTCAGGGTGTTGCTCGTGGCTATGTTTCCCCACAAAGTATTCTCCCAATAGATAGTGTATTGTGTGAATTGTGTGTTGTCAACACCAGTTGTTATTGATTTGTGGGTGATTTTCAGTGGTTTGTTGCCATAGTTCCATGTTGTATTAGAAATAGCTATTTGTGACCTATTGATTAAGAGTTTTCCAATGTATCAGAAAATTGAATGGTTCAAACTATATCTTGTGAACACTAAGTTTTGAGATTATAGTCATTGTTTGCCGTTAGGAGCACCACTTTACTTCACGTCCTCCAAATATCAAGGATGTTACTTATAAAGATTGATATGTTGATGATGCTGTAATTGTGTCATAGATGTTATTTAGCATGGAGTCTATAGTAGCTCATGATGTGACTATGATTCATCCAACAAAGAAAATTTAGGACAATCTTCAAAGAACATAGGTATGAGAAGAATATCTTGAAAACCTTTCATATTTATGAGTAATTGTTTCAACTAAAACATGAGGACAAGACATGTCAAAAGCATTACAACACTATTCATGTGTTGTTTGATGAACTCAACATCTATCAACCCCCCACTATTGATATTTCTACTTTCTAGTGATATAGGGAGGAGTTAACTATAATTGTCTATTTGGTTAGTTTGAGTTCAGAAGTTGTGTCCAAACTCCAGAGTCACATTTTGGAAGCAGTCCAAATGTCTGATTCAGACGAAACTTTTACTCAAGCTATGCACATCTCTACTTAGTTTACACACAATCTACTTTATCTCCTATTGATCATTCCACCCTTATTGCTTCTTCCTCTTGTGGTTAAAGTTGTAGAGGGGGTGGGCAAGGAGAGGATAACCGACAAGGAACTAAATGTCATCATTGTGACTAGTTTAGGCATTACTCTCAGAAATGCTAAGACAAATTTGAAAAATCTTAAGTGTCTTAGTCAATGCATGTTAGCATGGACATACCCAAGACATCTGAAGTAGTATCATCAGATCCCATTGTTACCCACTCACATGCTAATTATGAGTGTCTTCTTCATGTTCAAGGAACAAGTTCCTTTGCTATGAGTGCTCAAGTTTCTCCTCATCTAAGTACTGTCACTAATCTTAATTGTTTCAGGTGATAGTCCCTTGATTATAGATTTTAGAGTCTCTTTACGCATATTAGGTACGCCTACCCTATTTGAGCATCTTACTTCTCTTTCTAATAAAACCAATTTTACCATTGCTGATAATCATTCTTGTCTTGTCTCTGGTTAAAGGGATGTCAAAGTCTCCTCTTAAATCAAAACTTGCAAATAGGGAAGATGGTTGGTTTAGACTGTAAGGATAGTACTAGAGTGTACTAGGTAGTTTGTGATTATATACCTCGTGGACTATTGATTTGCATGTTAATTATAGAGTCTTCAGTGTTGTGGCATTATCGTTTAAGTCATCCTTCTTATGACAAGTTACACCAAGCTATTCTATAGATTAGTTTTTCTCCGTTTGATTGTAAGTTGTGTTAACTTGGACAACACACTTGTGCTACTTTTAAGTACTTGCATCTTGTTTTTTCTAAAAGTTTGTTTAATTTAGTTCATTGTGATATTTAAGGTTCAAGTCACGTCTTATTTATTAATAGTCATAAATACTATATTGTGTTCATTGATGATTTTTCTTGTATATATTGGGTTTATCTTTTAAAAGATTGTTGTGGTGTGCTTGATGTATTTAAACAATTTATTGCTGAAATACAAAATCATTTTTCTTCTTGTTTAAAAATTTTGCATACTAATAATACTCTTGAGCTATGTAATCTGAATTTCAATATATTTGTTCTTCTTTAAGAATTATACATTAGACTACTTGTCCCTATACATCTTAGTAAATAAGGTTGTTGAAAGGAAACATCATCATTTTCTCAATGTAGCCCATATTCTTATGTTGCATATGTAAGTTCTAAAGTATTTATGGTCTGATGTTATCCTTATTGTTTTGTTTTTGATTAATCAGATGTCTTTTACCCCCTTAGAGAGAATTATTCCTTTTCATCATCTTTATCTTGATAATGATTTATTTCCTTTGTCTTCCAAGGTTTTGGTTGTATTGCCTTTGTTCAAGACCTATCTTTTAGTCTTGATAAGGTATCTCATCATGCAATTAAGTATATTTTTGTTGATTATTCTCACACACAAAAAGGGTATCATTTTTTTAATTCATTAAGTCATCATTATTATAGAGATGTTACCTTTTTTGAATTCTAACCTTACTTTAGTGCAATTCTAAATGTTGAGTGCTCTTAGGTGCCATAGTCCCTTACTCTCTTGGTCTCATTGAAATTGAGGATGGTTATAGTCAATTTGCCATGCACACTAAAGATACTTCTACCTCTAACATTGTTGCTCCACCACCACTTCAAGTATATAGCCGTTGATTGTGAACTCTCCCCACTGCTTCAAGTCTAACCTTCTCTACTCCTACTGCAAGTCCTATTCCTAGTACTAATCCATATGTTATTGACCTTCCCATTGCCTTATGCAAAGGCACTAGGACTTGTACTCAACACTCCATGTCTAGTATTGTTTCTTATGTTAACATTGGCTAAACTTTTCATAATTTTTCTCTTTCCATTTCCTCAAAGTCTCTTCTTAGAAACTATTATGAAGCTCTTCAAATCCTTCATTGGAAGAATGTCATGGATGAGGAGATGATCACCCTTCACATTTGCCACACTTAGGATCTTGTTCCTTATCTTATAGGGGCACATGTGGTTTCCTATTAGTGGATTTGTGCCATTAAATGCAAGTTTGATGACACAATTGATCACTACAAAACTCAATTAATTGCTTGAGGTTTCTCTTAGATATGTGACTTTGATTATTCTGAGGCTTTCTTTCTAATAGCTTGACTGAACTTATTTGTGTCCTCTCTATTGTAGTTAATCAGTCTTAACAAGTTTTTCAATTTGATTTCAAGAATATTTTTTTAAAATGATAACCTAGACAAACAAATTCTTATGGAGCAATCTCTTGATTATATTACTCAAGAGAAAACTCATGTTTGCATGCTCGAGAAAGCTATTTATGATTTGAAACAAAGTCCTAAAATTTGGTTTGAAAAATTTAACAAAGTGATTTTTAGTGGTGGCTTTTGGAGTTGTAAACCAATTATCAAATAATTCCCTTCATTTTGTCTTTGTAAAAAGAACAACCAGAAGATGTATTGTCATTATTGTCTATGTTGATGATATTTTGCTTATAGGAGATGACATAGTGGATATTACTAAAGTCAAGCAGTTTCTAAATAGGCATTTTACCACTAAGGATATGAGAAAACGAAGATATTTTTTAGTCATAGAGTTTGCATACTCAAATGGTAGGTTATCTTTGTCTCTAAGAAAATATGATCTCGATTTGCTAAAGGAGACTAAATTGAAAGGTAGCAAACTTGAAAATACTCCAATCGAGCAATATCTCTTCTTTTGGGATGAGACATCTCACTTACTAGATGATCTAAGGAGATACAGGAGATTGGATTGGAAAACTTATTTACTTGACTATTACTGGACCAAACATTATGTATACTATGAATCTACTCAACTAATTTATATATAAGTCTAAGGATGTACACTAGTAGGGAATACTTTGTGTCTTTACATTTGCCAAACAAGCACCGAGAAAAGGACTTCTCTATGAGAAACGTTGTCCCTTGGACATTGAAGGATTCTTTGACTAAGGTTATGCAAGGGACAAAGTTGACAGAAAATCCATCTCGGACTACTGTAATTATGTAAGAAGAAATCTTGTTATATGACATTGTACAAAGTAGATGTAAAGATTATTTGACAGAATTTAAGTTGGGAGCTACATGTATATGGTTGATTCAGTGGGATCCTTCCGGTGTATATGGCTGAAATGCAGATTATTTGACAGAATTTAAGTTGGGAGCTATTACCACTATCGGTTTGGTGGAATAGATGGAAAGATTGTAACTTTAGAATTTCTGGTGATCATGATCCAGATTGGACTGATAGGAAGGCCAAGATGGTCCGGATGTCATGGATTGGGTTACTATCGGTGACAAGGGCTCTGATCTGTGAAGTATTGATTCTGTTTTTGTCTCTGCTTTGTTTTGGGTTTCTTCTTGGATTTTGTTATAATTGATCTTTGCTGCATTTGTCTTTTCTGTTCTTGGTATTGGTTTAGGGTCGTTATTTCCTGGACTCCTCTTTTGATAGTCCATGTCTCCTCTTGGTTTCAAGGAATCATTTTCTTCTATGGATTTCAAAAATTTTGGGGTACTTTCATCTATATATATGTCCTAGCTTCTGATTGAATGCAATTATTGTTGTGATTTTCAACAGTTAACTGAGGCCAAATGTGCTTATTCGTTGTCAGGGACTCCATATTGGATGGCCCCAGAGGTATCTTATATTTTATATTTTTATAATGTATTTGGGCCAAATGTCACCTTTTTAATAGTAAGGGAGTACTTTCCTTTTACACAGGTCTTGCAGGCCTCAATGAATAAAGAAACTAGTTATAACTCAGCTGTTGACATCTGGAGCTTGGGTTGCACTATTATCGAGATGTATACAGGGAAACATCCTTGGAGTGGTCTTTCATGTGTAAGTTGGCACTTGATTACCATCCCTGTTGGTTATGTGGAATTGATTTCCTTTTCATGCTGTAATTTATGCTGATTTCATAGTTGTTAGACGAGCAAGCTTGCCATCAATGCCTGCAGCTTCAATTTTATGATCTAATTAAAAAAAATGAGTTATGATAAATATATTGCCAATGCATGCAAAATAAAAGAAAAGAGTGTTTGATAAATTTGATGGTTTCCATGAAGTCTTCCATGAGACGAAAACATCATAACCATAATTGCTCAAAAAATTTAGCAATATGTTATAAAAAGTCATCTTATTGAATATTTCAAGTAAATGGAGGTACTTCATTATTGAAAAATATGAAAACTAAGGTTTGTCATTACCTTTACTAAGGGAGGGTTTGTGTACAATGGAAAATGACAAAAAAGAAAATAATAAAAAGTTAAGACAAAATATAAGGTATTTATGTGTAATGGAAAGGAAAGTAAAGAAAAGTTTGGTAAACTTTTTGCTTTAACTTTCTTAAGAAAAAATTTTCTTCATATATTCTTTCTGACTTTAAGAAACTGTTAGTGCACATCAGAAAGTTTAAATGGAAAAGAAATGAAATGTTAGAATTCTCATAGGAGTTTAGTGCACTTGTTGAAATATTCAGAAAGTCAAAATTCCTATCAAGGGTTAGTGCACGTTGGAATATTTGGAAATTGAAAAAATAATGAAATAAATTGTAAAATATTACCTAAAATTGTGTATTTGATATATCAATCTATAATTTGATATTAAAAAATAATAATTTTAATGAAATTAAAAAGTACACTTGTTCAAATGTAAAAAATAGTTCAAATGTATAAAATATTCTAATTATTACAACATAAATGTAAAGAATAGTCTAAATGAAAGTTCTTAAATGGAGTCGATAGTCTTATCCTATATTGTCATCATCATATCTTCACGTATCTTATCAGCTAATTTTTTTCGTTCTTGACTCATTTTAACCTATGAAAGTTTATCTATATATACTTCTCCTATTAGTTGTATATCATCAGTAATATTTAATTTTTCTAACTTATCTTGCAAATCTTCAAGTAAATCTTCTTTATCAACCTTATAAATGAAATTATGAAATAAAAAACATATGATGACAATCTTCACTTATGTTTCATATGAATATGACATCTAACCTCGTAAAATTGAAAAATGATATTTTACAATTCCAAATGTGTATCCAATGATTATTCTCAGTTGTGAATGTCTATAGTTGAAGTTCTCTGTAACATGACTAGGAAGTTTATCAGTAACATAATTAGATAAATGGTAGCATACACCTTAAAATGGACAAATATTTTTCGATCGATTAAGATATCTAACATCTACCAAGTAAAACTTGTACAAAAATAGAAATTGGTATGGTAATGTATTTAACTTCTAAATATATTACTTAACATATTTACTTGGTGGAACTTGAAAATCATTAGGTTTACTAATTACATCTTGGAGGATATGAGTATTAGCTGTTAATCCTTCCTAACTAATTAAAATATATGTAAATTTAATATCAAAATTATATGTTATCATAATATTTTGAGACAATTCACCTTTCCTATTTCTAAATCTAACTTTTTCTTTTCTATAAATAGTTGCTTTGATATAAGTACCATCAATAGCTTTAATGCAATTCTATAAACATTAAATATCATTTAATATTATTTGAAATAACGTAAAAAAAGAAATTATAAAAGTGAACAAGTACTTTAAAATATGGATAAACATTTGCATCATCTACAATTTAACTTAATGTTGAAGATAAAGGTCTTGCTATAAGCACATGATTTAGTCATAATATAGCATTAAAAACTTCATTAAAGTATTTACTAATACTCCAACTTAAACGACAAAATCACTCCATTGTTACTTCATACCTTTGATTTTGTTCTATTGTGACAAAGAATATGACAAATTTCTCTTCTATATTGATGTTGTTGGTATCTACAATAACTCCTTCATTTCTTATTAAAGTATAAAAACTTTTAAAAACACTTTAAGTCATTTTGTAAATCTTTTGACAATTATAAATTTGATGTTGTTGTGTTGGATCTAATAATCTCTTAATACAATCTTCACCTTCTATACTATATATACTTGTATTATTGTAAAATAATAGTGACATACTTGTCATTTTTGCTAAAATAGTCTATAACACAAGTAGACATTTTTGCTTTCTTCTATCTACTTCAAGGAATGTCAAAGTGTTATCAACTATAGTAGTAAACATATCACTGAGATTCATCCTCACTTATAAGATAATAAGAATGTTAAGAATTTATTATTTCACATTTTAATATATAAAAGACATTTCACATTTCAATATATAAAAGTCATTTCATATTTCAAAATGTAAAACACATTCCACATTTCAATATATAAAAGTTATTCTACATTTCAAAATTTAAGTCATTCCACAAGTGGACCTCGTAACAATGCCACAAAGAAAATTCATAAGCTTCATAAGCACAACAAGTTTAGGATTTCATAGGAAAAATTCATCCACTCTAGATTTAATCTATTGTATCTATATGCTCACTTCTTAAACTGCAACCATCTATAATGCATTTCTCTTGGTAAACTTAAAAATAATTTACAATATTTTGGCTTTTGGAATAATTCAATAGTTTCATATTGTTCATCTATAGAAAGACTTCAATTTGAAGTAATGCTGCAACAACATCATCTAAACAATTTGCAAACTTTTGTTTAAGATCGATCATCTTATTTTGTACTTCAACCATTTTGTTTTGGGCACCAACCAATTTTTTGAATTGTTCATTACATATAACTTAAGTTTGCTGATCAATTTCATACATATGTATAATAGTTGTATATGCATCTTTAAAAGATTCTGTTATAATTTGATGAGACACTGTGTGAGATCTTACTTGTTTCTTCCTCTTTTCAATTGACATATTTGAACTTCCTTCTAATGAAGGTGGTAAATCAAAATCGATGTCTATTGTTTCTTACGTGTTGTTTGTAGTATTGACATCTACATTTTGTGTATTAGATACAACCTCTACATCATTATTCTATCTAATTATATTCCCAGTAGTCATACTACTTTCAAATATTAGTTGCAAATGTTCAAATATCAAACTTGATTTTTCTTTGCAATTTTCACACTCTAGATGTGTCTATAAATAGAACAATGTAGTTAAAATAGAAAAAGATAAAGATTATAATATCTTTCAAGTAAGTCAAAAATAAGTAAACTTTAATGAATTCTTTTCATATCTCGTCATCAATGTCAATGTAGTCTTGTATGAAATTCCAACTCCATCTACTTTGGTTAGCAATTTTGAATAATTACGATACATTTGTCGTCAAGTTTTTATGCAACATTTTACATTCTTCCTTATAATACTTATGTCTCTTCTAATGTTGTAATTTTCAATTGCTTCATCTCAAGTACTACCTTTTATTTTTTCATCATGAGTTTTTTTGTTTCTTTCATTTAATACTTCTGTCAATATATCTAAAAAATATGCATCTACTTTAGTATTCCAACTAATATAACTTCTACCTCCTTCAATCCTTCTCCTATCAGAAGTACTCATATTCTACACAAGAATGATTTCAACAAATAACTACATGTAATTAGAAGTTGTTGTCATAACAAATAAATAAAACATACACAATAATAGCATTCATATGCAATACATAACAATATTAACATTCATAAATGGACAATACTTAAAACCAAATAAATAAAACAAACTACTTTTTAACTCTTCACAACTTAAAAGGTAAGTAAGGTATTCCTAATACAATTCTATGTACATAAATTAAAATTGAAGTGAACATTCTCTATGATTCTCAATGCATGTAATCTTTTCGGTATTTTAAATGAGAAGGCAAAACCAAAGTATCATTTACATGCTTTCATGAGATCATATAAATAATGAATTTATACACAATGTATAACCTCATCACATTTGTGCATTTACCCTGTATAGCGTTCCAAGTCAAAGATAGATATCCTTGACCACATCAATTCTTGCATATTTATCTTGCATAATCTTTCTTTACTTTTGTACCACATCAATCAACTAACAAGTTCATCAAAGATGGATATCCCTAACCACATCGTGTTTGGCATTATGGTAAGTAATCTACTTCATTTTTTATCTAATCACACATGTTTATTGAAGTATTGTTAGTCTAGCATTCAACATTAGACATGTAACACTACTAATTAATACCATAAATCCATAGAAATGAAATGAAAGGGCACATCGATAGAGCAAAATGCATAACTTGTTAACACTCTTTTCTTCGTTCATGAAATAGGAAAAAATGGAAGAACTTGTTAACTTCGTCTACATTGTTGGGTTCATTCATCATTAGAGAAAAATGGAAGAGTTTTTTGTTTAAACTCGGGGGAAAAAAACTTTTAATTTTCATTTGTGCAAAAGCAATAGAGATTTTTAGGGTTTTACCAATCGATTCGAAAAGGGCAGCAATCAAAGGTTGGTGAGCAAGGTTGGTGAGTTGAGGTCTACAAGCTCCAGTCGAGGAGTCATGTGGTGTTGGGAGTCACAAGCGAGGTCGATGAGTTGAGGTGTGTAAGTTGTGGCTGGGGAGTCACATACTACTAGGAGTAGTGAGCGAGGTCGGCGAGCTATGGTCAAGGAGTCACGCAATGCCAAGAGTCGCAAGCAAGGTCAGCAAGTTGAGGTCTATGAGTTGTGATCGAGGAGTCATGTGATGTAGGAGACGAGCGACTTTTGCAAATGAGAATGAGTGGCTTTTGGAGGTTGGAAACTATTCAAGAGAAAGGAAAGACTGTCTTTTTATACCATCAGAATTTGTCAATTCATTTTTGCCACTTCCTGTACACGTTAACAACATACAAATGGAAAGTTGAAACTTTTCTTTCTTTTCTACCATTTTCAATATGCACTAACCCTTCCTAAGAGATGTGAAAGAGTCAAAAAGTAATGACTCATCCTCACTATATATTTGAGTAAAAGTTTTCTTTTAATTTCCTTATGAATCATATGTTATTATCATAAATTATAAAAATAATATTTTAATATCTTTTATCTTAAAAATCATATTTTATCATCATAAATCATACAAATCATATTTTATCACCATAACAATCATATTTTATCTTAAAAATCATATTTTACCATCATAAATCATATTTTATCATTATGAATTATAAAAATTATTTTATCATTATGAACAAACTTATAAAAGTACAAATAGAAAAGTTGAAAGAGCAACTACATTTAGATTAACTTAACAATAGTTGATAACATGTGTAACTAAATGATGTTATCTATGTAGGAAAAATATAATGTATGATATATTATTATAAAGATGTAAACATTATTAACTTTATGAAATTTTCCATAAACTTGTAGAAAGTATAAACATTTTTATTTCATTTAATTCATATTCTATTATTTTCTGTCACTTTCTTGATTGTACATAGATACTTATATTTTCTATTAACTTTCTATTACTTTTTGTAATTTTCTGAAACTTTCTTTCTGTTACTTTCTAGATACATAAGTGAACCTTAAAAGTTGTCTAGTTTCTATTGCTTCTGTAATTATTCAATGACCACATCTAATACACATTTGAATTTTAGGAAAATTCAGAAAAAACTGGGTAAAATCAGGAACAAAAACAGAAATCTTTGAAAATCAAAGCATCCCAAACTATTTAAATTACTCCAAGTAAATAAATTCAAATTTTTAACCCAATAACTAATGCAAGAAAACTATTTAATCATTTACCCAAGAATTTTTATTTGTTACAAAAAAAAAGATTGAAAAATGAATGAAATGGAACCATTGGCTTTCCCTTTTTCTGAAATAAATTTTACATAGCATATTCAATTGAATTTGATCTTGAAATTATAAAAGCATTATTCCAGACAATTAGTTCAACCTATAATTGGCCAGTTCACTGGGTCAGTCAGTTTAACTGCTAAAATGATTGAACCAAAGCCCTATTGACCCAGCAAGCTTGCTGGTTCTTGGTCTGACAGGGCCATCCAACCAATCCGGTCTGGCTTTTAAATCGTGAGGTAGATTAAAGCTTGAATAAGGCACCAAAAAGACATTACTGCCTAGGTCACATGCCAAGCACTTTAAGCTTTACTGTATTTTGCCATTGGCACACGTGTTGTAATACAATCAATCTTACCTTATATTATCATGCTTTGTTATTTGTAATGGGTGAGCTAATCAACCTCTCTGGATCATCTTTTTCATTTCTGAACCAACATAAACCCATATCCTTTAACCGGAAAAAATGAAAATTTGAACAAAAATTCATTTTCCAGTGATTTTCTGGATAATTTTTTGATTGATTTTTAAAAACTTTTCAGATGCCATTGATACCATTTCTTATTACCGAAAAAATTTTAGATTTTTCTAAAGGTACTGCATGCTTGTGTTTTTGTTACTTAATTCAGGAAGAATGAATATTAGGCTAAGGAAAAACTAATATGATTTCTATTTATCATTATGTATTTTTCATGTTTATAGAGATGACTGAAATGCGTAATAAAAAAATCAAATTTCGATCACAAAGGAAGTTGGGCATTTATAGATTAAAAATTGTGTACTGTTATTAAAGTTCTCTTGTCTCTTGTATTGAGAAACTGAATGCCATTTAATTTTGTAGCTATAGGTTATAATGCTTATTTGGAATTACCTCTTTCTATGGCATGAATCGTTAATATTCTTTCTCACCATTACAGTATGCTGCTATGTTTAATGTATTACATAAGTCCCCAGACATACCAGAGACATTGTCTCCTGAGGGCAAGGATTTCCTTGAGCTTTGCTTTCATAGGAATCCAGCAGAGAGACCTTCAGCAAACAAGTTGTTGGAGCATCGCTTTGTAACCAATTCAGACCACCATGACCTTCATAGTTCTATGCGAGCATTTTCAGAAATTAAACTATTTGTATGTTCCTTCAGTACATTTATTGGTTTTTCATTTTTGTTAGTTGTCCAGTTTTAACAAGATTTCAAACTTACCAGGATGATTCCCATCTCTCAACTAACTACACTTTGTTCAAAAATGACACTGCGATGAAAGGAAAACACATGCCAAATGGGTATGCTGACATCTTGCTCGTTCTTAGGTGCTGTATTTCACTATTTCTAGAATGTTTTGTTGTGTAATCATGAAAAACTACATTTTGCCTGCAGCAGTTCGGTTCAGATTCATCTGGATAATACTGATGTTACACCCCGTCTCTCTCCCCGTTCCATCCTTGACACAGTTGCCCATTCTCCTCCACACATGATTCAAGGTGCATCATGCTTACCTCTTCATCTTCCACATGGTATGAATGCTCCACTTTGGGGTACTAGAAAGCCTCTGAACCATCTTTAATTACCATTGTCTCAAAGATCTCACCGATCTATGCTCTGGGACAACACGATAGATCTGCTAATTTATTGAGACATGTGGGATTCCTTATTATTCGTCAACTTGGCTCTAAGATATTTACCATTGGCTCTTTCCTTCTGTCTATGATGAATACATGAGCTATGAATATTTTAGATAGATCTGCTAATTTATTGAGACATGTGGGATTCCTTATTATTCGTCAACTTGGCTCTAAGATATTTACCATTGACTCTTTCCTTCTGTCTATGATGAATACATGAGCTATGAATATTTTAGTTCTCTGTGACTTGGCTGTGACATTTCACTGCACCACACAGAATAGGTGATATTTGTTCTATTCTCCTCTGTGACATCGTGAAGAAAGGCATGGTTGGGAGTTCTAGATAGAATCTTTTTTTTACTGTTTCTCTGTTATAGAATAATGGGAATGAGCCAATTGTAAATATAACTTGTATGGAGCATCTCCATGTCTATAAGATTAGTGATTTATGTGCTCTTTCTTTTTCCAACATTTAGATGGAATACCTAGCACAAGAGTTGACCATTAGTTTAATTCAATCCAGACTAAATTGTTTGCATATAAAAAATATTGTATTCTTTCAGCATAACTCTTGTATTTGTTTGTCTTTGACGATGGCTTGCACACATTTTTAATGCTTGTCAAGCTTATGGTGCTTTGTATGAGACCTGAATGGTAAGAGTTGATGTATTTGATCGCGAACGTTACTTAGCATGGCAGGAAGGGATTCATCCGGCATGAAGAGTCTGCAATTCATTTGAAGTTTTCTTTGACAGTTTGGATTAGAGCAGATGATGACAGATTGGATGATAACCACCATTACTCTTGGATAGACAAATTAATTCATGAACGAATTGACTCATAGGTTAATAAGTCGTGATAGAAAATATTTCTATTTTTTTGAGGACAACGCAATAAGCAGTGACCACCTTACGATAACCGTGAAGGCGGTGGATTTGAAACCAGCTTCTCATCAATACAGATTTGAAGTGGGCGAACGGATCAAACCTACCCAGATAAAATGCCCTAAAACTAAAGGTACATGCTAGAAAATGTAGACCACCGACCGTTTTAGCACCGATCGAATTTTGTAATGACAGACAGACACGCTCTTGATCGTCCACCGAACATTACATGTTGACCTTATGATAATAGTTTTATTTTACCTGGATATAAATCGAGGATCCCTCTCTTGGAAATGAACTCTTACCCTATTCCCAATCTAGGAATCCCTTTTAACCACAAACTCAACCCTAAACGAATATCGATAAAATGAGAACTCGCTTTAGTTCCGAAAATTCTAGTTCAACAATGAAATTGCGATCAAGAAAATGGTTACCTTGTTTCCTTTCTGATAATGGCTGTGCCTAGGTTTATAAATGGAACGGATCAGTATTTCTTACTTGTCCCATTTGCTTAATACAAGTTACATTTTTTATCTTTCAACATATTTCTTCCACTAAGTTGCAATTATATCTGTTCATCTACCTGTTAAATTTAAATTATAGTATTAGGAGAAAGTACTTGTCGACCCATATTTGTCTCGCTCGTGCTTTATAGGGCCATTCATGCCCCCCACCTCTCCGATCTCTTTTAACATAAGTAACCCTACACAGAAAAACCTTCACAACCCTGTGCATTGACAAGATTTTTGCCAATTATTTACAGAAGACGGAGTGAATTTTTTTTCTTTGAAAAATACAAGTAAAAGGACCTGGACAACGTGAAATCCCATGTAGCAAAAGAATTTAGAAATGTCAAACTGAAGCGAAGCTGCTCTATCTCATGGCGTCTCCCGTACAAGTAGTGATTCAAGCTCTTCTCTTCTCCTTTCCAATTCCTGTGTAGAATCATTGAGCATGCTAGTCAGACAACAGAAAACATGATGAACGAAAAAACATCTGAAAATTTAATCCTCTCTCTTAAGTAATAGTAGAGAAGGATAAGATATAGAATAGCAATGATTCCATAAATTAAAAGAGCCACATGTATCGTTTATGTCATTAAGCCAATTCAACTACAATAAGAGAATTAACTAGAGAAGCAAAAAGTTTGAATATTCTGTTTCAGAAGCTATTTTGATTGTATCAGAACCTCGGCAGTGTGAAAAAACCAAGTCTTAAATCATGCTCCACTTAAAGTTGAAACCCATGGAGAGAGGCTTTCACAAAAACACAGGAACACAAATATGTTGCAGTTTGGAAATGTTCCTTCAATGAACCACTTGTTAACCCAACAAAAGCATGTAGATTCAATTTTGCAATATAAGAGTGGAATAGTTGTAGAATTTTGAGAAATGAATAATGATTAGACCTCTTACTTGAAAAAAAGATAGGCTAGAAGGCTAGGTCTTAAAAATCGAAGTGTGCCAGCAAACACTGGATACCAGGAACCAAGACTTCCAACAAAATCGACAAGTAATTGTAGTAAAGCATTCTCCTATGGATAGCCCCATCACAAGCCAATATGTTATGAATAAGATATGCTATATATACATATTTACGTTGGAATATGAAAAAGCTTCTCACGTAAAGCAGAAGCACCATGTTTAAGGTGCAATATGATTCCAAAATGTAGTAGTGGGCATCTAAATGATCAGACTACAAGACAGATGAATCACTAATTTTTCACTTAATTTGCTTGGGTTTGATCGTTGTCTTTCTTTTAGAATTTGATCATGCCTCATCATAATACGTTAAAAAAAACACATTAAAAGGCCTTTCCATTCTATCAAAAAGGGATGGAAACACACAAAGAAACCATACCTCAAGATCTTTAACAGCTTGATCCCTCGTAATTTCTTTATACTGCCGAGAACGCTTCAAGCAACCAAGGCAAAGTATTCCCTGAAATCCGTATGAGCAAACGCTAACCAAAATGCGCAAAAAAATCCAAAAGACATGAAACAGTACCAGACAATGACAACAACAAAAGTTGATCAATAATGATAAAGCATGAAGTTTCTTCTGCCTCCACTGAAGTCTACAAGGAAGAAGGTCTTGGATTCAAATTCAAGCAAAAGAATGTGTACTTTATCTTGTTAAAAAAAACCTACTCAATAGAAAATGAAAATATGAAAAACCATCTGCCCTCCGACCATATTGAACATATATTTTCTAATGAACATGTTTTTGCTATCTAATGAACAACTATCTGATGCAAATGGATACTCCTAAGAGAACAGGTAATTATGTTTGGTTGATCCAAAAGTTGTGCCTAGACTCATTCCTAATTTTCATTGCAGATAGATATGACTTCAAAGTGTTTCGCAGCTTACCCCGACAAAATAGGCAACTCCACAGGCAAGAAGCATGTAACTAGCAATCTCCTGCAGCAACACGATATTCCTCTGTTCCCCGTGGACATCAGAGAATGCTCTTGTCATCACCGCAACACTAAAAGAGGGACAAACCATGCCAAATATAATTGCATCCATTACCACGACCATCATCGTCAACAATCCTTATGCAAACAAAGGCATTAAACAGAAACCTGACTTTAGAAACACACATACAAGATCTGAAGCATGCTTCTACCGACCCAGTACTCCAAAACCTGCACCACATCAGAGAAACACACAAATCACTCACAAAAAAAAAAAAAGGGAACTAAACACTTGCGACCAAAACCTAAATCAAGAATCACGTTACCTTCCAGAACTTGAACAAGAGACTCCATTCCGTCTCCGTCACAACCACGAGCAGCGCGATAACGACCGCGTAGCATCGGAATATCCCACCGAACACCTTCAGTCAACAAAGCAACGTGAGGGAGATCAGCAACACATTAAACGGAAGAGAGCTCGCATCCAAAGCACACGCGTCAAAATTAAAAGAAAAGAAACAATCGAAGCAGGAGATTTTACGTCAGGACCGTTCTTGAAGGACAGGAAGGCGGAGATTCCGTTCACTGCGACGCAAAGCACAGCGGCGACAGCGGTGATTAAGCTGAAGCACCGGAAGACGAGAAGCAAAGGGTCGGGCCTCGACCGGATTTGGATTGGAGACGAAGCTCCAGTAGAAGGATCTGGTGACGCCATCGCCGTCGTCTGCGACGTCTCCCCCGCCTCCGCCGCCATTCCTACACGAGCGAGTGCCGCGTAGTTTCTCCTCGCAAGCAAAGAATAAAGGAGGGATGGAGGGGTATGGCGGCAGATAAGACTCTTGACCTCTCATTGATTCGTAGTTGGGGAAGTGGAGGGAACACACACACGTGAGGAAAGAAGTGTATTACCCTTTTTTTTATATATGTTTCGATTTTAATATCATATATTACAGAAAAGTATATTATTTTTTTTAATATTAAATTAGAACATTTAGTATATTATTTTCGATTTTACCCGTAGGCTGAGAAAGACAAACTAAAAATTCATGCACAAGAACACAAGAAAACTGTCAAAATAGCAATGCTTCAAACATTACTCAGTCACGGAGCTCAAAAAACGATACACTTCCATGTATTAGCGAGGAAAGATCACCATAGAAGCACCCCATAATTTCTGTCATTTTCTCAGAATGATAAGATGGGCCCTTAAAAGGGTGTGGGGTGTTCTTACCTGTTTGAATGCTTAATTGTTACACTCTCTGCAAGTACGCTCGTGGCCGATACAGTTTTTGTCGATGGATTTTTCAATATGGAAATAACCTCCAAACATAGAAGCCTTCCTCTGGCAGCAGCAGTTTTGTCTACTAATATAGAGAATCTTTGCAAAGCATTACCACTGGTAAGCTCTCAACAATGTTTCGAGGACTGATCTATTTTTTCAAGTATATAGGTGGAGCATTGAATTTTAAAAAATAGGATTTCACATGAATATTGTGAAGATCTAATAAAAGTTGAAGTACACCAATTTTAAAATAAAGTCAACTTAAAACTTACTTTCACCAAACCATTCAATTAAAACTACTCTTTAAAATGATTTAACTTAAACCTCTTTTTCAATCAATTCTTAACGACCACCAGAAAGGATTCATTCTTGTGCCCAAGCTTGGAAGTGTTGCTGAAATTCACTCCTAACTTTTGCACTGATTCAGAAATAGCTAACATAAAATCTCCATGCTTGGTCTATAATTGCCTTCGAGTTTTTGAATGCTTGAGGAAAAAAAAATCAGACGTAAAAGAATAATATCTACCTTAATCATTGTTCCTAGTGAATTAAAAATGTATGTATTCATCAACATTACGTAAAAGATCAGAAAAGATGTATACCATTGCTTTGTGCACGTTGACAGATGTATATATCACTGTGCATGCTAACTTGCCTCACCGATCAAAAATGCCCAATTCCAGTACCTCACTTTAAGAGTCCCCTTGGCTACCCTGAAGAAGCTTAATGCTACTGGATTTCTTTCTACTCGGAAAGAATGATTATTCCTCTACCCTTGTGGATTCTCTCATCTTTCACGGGAATTTCTTCAATGTCAGCAAGGACGAAATGCTCAACAGCCACCTAATACTACAGAGAATCCTTTCCTAGTATACCTGCAGAAGCGTTAAATCATACACAAAAGCTGCATGACATGGAAAATAAGAGGATGGTCGCATAATATGTCGGACCTTCTGAATCAAGATATAGACGAAAACACTGGTCGAAGCCCAAAGCAGCTGGTAGCTATCAAATTCTTCTGAAGCCAACAGGCAGCACCCCTGGTCCCTCAATTCTTCATCGGTAAACAGAGACTAGGACTTACCCTTGCCAGATTACTTGCATGTACATCGCAGGGGCTAGTTTTTCAGCTTTTCCACTACCAGAGTCACAGGCTGAATGTGCACCCATGTCCTGTACAGGAACATTGAAGATAATTGGCTCTCCCTTTTTCAAAATTTAACTGAATATAACAGAACTACAAAAACTCTAAATAAGGGAAACACGACAAATTTGGACATTAGAGCCAGGGCACCTTGTCAAATCAAATAAGTAATGAAAAAAACTCCGGCAAATGGGTGCAAAAGGACAATGCATTTAGTAACAGGTTGACTACATAAAGCAGATAAATAGGGATAAATAGATATGTATATATGAATTATATTGAACGGATAAAGAGATTTTAAAGTACAAATCACTAACCGTACACAACCCATTCACCACCTCAGGTTGCATTATATCTGTTAAAACAATCGGGTTCAGGCCAATGAGACAGGTAAGATATCGGTAATTTTGACAGGCCTTTTTTGCTGGACAAGATGTGAATATCTAACAGGGGCTCTCCTCTTGCGTAGCACTACATCTAAATCATGGCATTGTCACTGCATAAAAATCCAAAGTTCCCTACGAGAAGTCGAAGCCTTTATCTCCTGTCAATTTGAAACCAACTTCCGCAAAACCCCTTACCCCCTTCCCATATATTTAATTATTTATATAATATTCCGATGGAAGGAGACCACAAAGATTAGCAAACAACCTAAACCAAGTAGAGGTTGGACGTTTCCAAGAGTAGTAGAAAAGACAAGCACACCTAAACTTTGAGAAAGCAAATAGAACATTGTTAACATTTTATATTTTCTGTTGGCAGGTAACTTCCAATGAGTTTCTACATAAACAACGAAAGAAGATTACAGAGAGGAACCTGGAAAATTGCCAAGATGTCTAGCCTAGACATCAAGACAGATCTGTTGATTACTATTGAACTCAGATAAATGATGGTGATGCATCCATGGTTTCTTCCTTCTCTAGAATACGACAGATTTCCATGTTTTCATGCAAAGTTTACCAGAGGCGCTCCTGATGGATGAAGATATAGAATATTAACATCATAAACAGGCACAGAAGAGCAATTTATTTAAAAGAAATTATATGATTTTTCAACTCTCCTTCATCCTTTCTAATAAATGAATTAACGATTTTGCAAAATTGAAATCTTACATGAAATAAGAGAAGAAAAAATGGATGTGATTCATTAATGAGATAAGATTCTCTAAAGCACGAGAAATGGCAAGTAGGCATCCATATTCAACTACCTTGAAACAAGCAGCCAATCTTTTTCAGAGCTTTGATTAATTTACAGGACTCATGTTCCCTTGTAAGCTCGTCAGGCAGTAGACATTTATGGAATATCAGAAATATCAATTCTGAACATCATAAATTATGGAATTCAAGCCATTAAACGTCAACACCAATGGTGTATGAATCAGACTTACTTAGCCAACAATTCATCCAGTAAACTTCTAGACCTTGTTAAAAAATTTAATGGGTTTACTTCCCTAACCCAAAAATTCCATATGTCAATCTGCTTTAAACCCTCAATATCAATCGGCATTTTAGAACACCCTAAAGTGTTTAAATCCATCACAGTACCAACAATATCCTGCAACACAAATACCACAAATATGTAATAGATCAGCTATATCAAAATAAGAGGCAGTAAAGACCAAATTTAGCTTAATGAGGTACCACCCAATGAAATCAATAGTGCCAGTTTTCTACTACTGAGGCCCTTCTCAATAATGATGGATCACAAAATGCAGGAACAAAATTTTTTTGAACTAACACAATATTTCTGTCATTAACAAGGTATCATCCTTATCCTCTTTCAAAAAAACACAATATTTATATCAAAAATGGATGAAACAAGATGGTGTTAACTATTCATGAAGCAAGAATTTGTTCTTTCCAGTAATAACGATAAATTACATATGAAGACAATCAAACAATATCTTTGTTAGAGTAAATGACTTAATAAATAGATCCTTGTACACATCATTAGGGGGCTAGGATAATGGTCCCATAGAAATTGTGTATCTTATTGTGTAACCACTGTTTATAGAAGGTTTCCAGTACAAGTAATGACAATTTCTCATCTTGCCTCTCTCTACATGGTATTAGCGTTCGGGTTTCAAGAGAAAAAAATGATAAACGAGGGGGAGTGAAATACTGTTGAACTCAAAAAATGTCTTCCATTGCTACCACCAGTAGGTGCCAAACCTCCAATGGCCATAGCCTATCATTCTAATCTCTAATCTCTGACATGTCCTCTAAGTGTGTTCCCCTTCCTGTTCCAATCATTCCCCCTCCTAGTAGGCTCGCAAGGGCTTCAAACTCCACCAAAAATGTCTTCCACTGCTGCCACCTGGAATTGCTAAACCCTCAGTGGCTTCTAAGTGTGTTCCCTTTCCTCTTCCAAGCATTCCCATGCTGTTGGAATAGTCTTAGAATGGAAAAGGTGAGGATTGAACGAAGGAGAAATCTCTCCATTCACAACTAATTGATTTTGAATTAAATATCCACATTCCAATATAGTATCAGAGCCAGAAATAAACTATTGGACACAAATACCATTTACATGATTAAAAAATAAAGACACTTACAGAACCTAAAAAGGTCCAAGGAGAAGGGTAGGGAATAACCACACAACCTAAAAGTGAGGACAAGACTTATATACAAAGAGAGACTTCTCCGCTGATAACTAATAGCTTTTGAGTTATATATTCATAACTCAACAATCTTAAAAAACATGCAATTAGGTAATATTTATGGAAATGGATATTTTTATCTATATTTTTTACAATACATGTCTAATTGACAATGAGTATCGTTGTCCTCTTAGCATACAATTTTCTTAGTGCGATGTTTTTCATTTTAATATGATTGTTTATACCAATACAGCTGCAGGAAAAAGTATCCATACAGCAAAATCCACATCATTCAATCTTCAACAATTCTCCTTGTGCATTCTGAAATTTAATTTTTAATTGAATTAAATGCTTTACTGAAAGTATTTCCACATTAGGAATTGCCTACCGAGGTAGACAGACTCCAGCTAAAGTGGCATTATGCTGCTGCTATACGAGTATTAGTTTCCCTATATATTAAATGATATTGTTAAAATACAGTTTATTAGGCCTAAAGATGAGACTCCAAGAGGATATGATTTCTAACAGCATTCAATCCAGTGTCCAGGAACATTTAATAGTAAAGAAAATGAGCTCACACAATCTTCCTAAATCCTCAACAAGCTATATTCGGCGAGGCTTTCAATGTGGTCTCTTTCTCGAAGATGAGGATTTACTTCACACAAGAAGTTAATGACATAAAATAAAGGGTGTAAAACCAATTCAAACGCAAAAGTGGAATTCCACCAAGGGGTGGTGAATGCAGTAACCCACTGAAGGTTGAAAACTTCCCTACTAGGAAAAAGCACATTGGGTGATTACTGAATCAAATAACTAATCTATTGAAGCATGTGTAACCTGGAAATACTTAAGTAGAAAAATATATATCATGCTTAGGCCACAATAGAGTACAGAGGTTGGTACATTTGTGACGTACTTGGTGTAACATGAACAGACCAGAAAGTATGATAAAAAGTACTTACAAGCATAGGGCCTCTGCAAGCAAAAAGAAGAATGGATTTCAGAAACTTCTCCTCTAAAGTGCTGAATGGTTTAGTTGAATTAATAGAAAAGGCGAAATCTACACATGTGGGATCCTTCAGTGCTTCATAATTTTCTATAATAACTCTATGGTGCTTCTTCAATATCTTGTCAAGACTATGATCACAATTGTCCCAGATATTCTGAACTCCCCTTTTCTTGGAAATTCTTCCAAACAAAGCTTGGGATAGAGATTCATGAAATCTTAGTAACGTTTCCGCCCTATGAGCATCAGCCCAGCAACAAAAAGTGGAAGAGCCATCATCTGAAGAAGAGATCCAGAAATATTATTGCCAAATTATGAAAGAGAGGGGTAAAGCATACACCTAAAAAGATGAGCAGATATGCTTATACTTGAAATGGACATCTATTGCTTTTTATCAAAGATGCAATAAGAAATTATTCTTGCAAACAGACGCATAGTTTATTCATCATGTGCATGGTTGGAGCTTATTGAGCATTAGCTTGGTGTAGCCAACTGCCAGTAGTGTTATGGGACCAGAATGAGAATGCATATAAATAGATTAAAAGATTTAACCCATTTGTAGAATTCTGATTGTTATATGATCAGCAAGTACTCATAAATGTTCCGACATATTTTTGCAAGAGAGATCTTCCAAGAACTAAAACACTATGATACAATTATGTCAATATATTTAAAAGGTGACATTCATTTTTGCAGTGCATTAATTGCCTAGTAAATTGGATAACATGGCTATTGAGCTCAACACAATCAGACTTACCCATGACAAATCCAGCAAATGGAGCTTTAATTAACGGCTTATTGAATTTTTGCCTCAACCCTTTCCCCAACTCAGGAGTTTGCTTTTCAAGGGCCACAAAAATAACATGGTCAACCTGTCAAATAAAATCCAATCAAAAACTATGTGACTTACTAGCATATACCTGAAACTTAAGTGTTAATACATCAATTTAGAGAACTACCACAGGAATCTTGGAATATTTCAACTTCAGAAACAACATGCTACAAGGCTAAAACAGAGCCTTACCCTACAATGAATTCGAATAGCATTATCCTCAGAAGGTTGAATGGAGCGGAAGATTAGTTCAAAAGCCCTTTTGTTTAGCTTGTATTCTTTCAAAGCTCTTGAACTAGATTGAGGGTGGCAATCACTTCTATCACATAGAGAACCAACTTCCTTGATAGAGTTAACCATAACAAAGGATGCAGGTGTCAAGAACAATTTGTACGTCCTGCTAGAATTGCTGAAAATATGTAATAGAAAATGAGTGCTGCATTCCTTGTTGCAAAAAAAAACTACAGTTTAGTAAAACTCAAGAACCACTGGATTTGTTACATCTTTCTAGCACACAATCAGTTACTTTTGATCAGAGGCACCATTACCTATCTTAATTTTCAGCACAAATTTGTAGCAACAGTGATCCAAGATAATACAAATCACATTCAATAGGTTAAAGATGGTAGCAGTAAAACATTGTTTTACTAGGTAGCCCAACATAACCAACCACTCAACCAATAGCAATGTTGGCACAAACAATTAATTAAAGAAAAGAGATAAGTTTGCATGCTACACTGCTAAGAAAAACCGTTAAGAAGCCTACAAGACACTACTCAACCCTTGGTAACAACTATATTTCTGGTTAAATGTGTTATTTGGCTATACTATGCATGCAATAAACATTTTTCTACAGTAATCCAGCTGTTTGAAGATCTTTCTAATCACTTCATTGCCTACTTGTGCAATCCCAAGAAAAGAATTTTGTTTCTATCAAGCTAAAAATGAAACCACTACAAAAATGTCAATATCATGATATTACAACAAATGATGGTTTTCAAAATCAACACACGTCATCAAAATGTCGGTAACAAGTATCAGTTTTCATGTTTGTCAACATGACATCTAATGGTGTCTTAACACTAGCAGATGCCAAGGACATGTCAACACTAAGTCGATGACAAGTTATGTTGATCAACACTTATCATAAGACTGGGGCCATGTTGATCAACATCAATATGTGTTTTCTTGAGTTGATTGAGTAAAAAAATTTCTGATTTATTAATCCAACGTAAAGTTTGTAGAACAAAAGGTTTATTTTGCTAACTTTCTATTTTTCATAATTTTGATGAAATTAATTTTAAATGACATAAAAAAATTATAAATAAGAATGTATTGCATGGATCCAAGGTAAAATCTGTATATGCAAGAGTTTATTTGCTTCTTTTATATTTTTCAGACCATTTTCAGAATTTTGATGAAATTAAATTTAGGCCGTAGTGTATGATTTTTTTGAGCAAGAGGCTGCAGTGTATGATTGATTCCATTTTTTCATAATTTTTTGATCATTATTACTATTTTTCAATTCTTATACTCTGACATACTGATATTAATCTACAGCATGTTTTAAATGGTACAAATGTTCAAAAACTAGAATAAATTGTTTGCCAATGCATATTATTGATTACTTTAACTTGTCCTAAGTTTTCATGCCAAAAATTCATAGTTATTGAACAATTTTTGTGAACTTCTGTTCTTTCACTGAAGTCCAACATGTCAATTTTTCAAAGGACTAAAGTTCAAAATAACATTTTTGTTGAAAACCTTGCAACAAGCTACAAAATCAAATAGTATATTTTCAAACAAAAAGGAAATATGAATTCAGAGGTGGGAAACCATGTCATAAGAAGTCTATGAAACGTCACATTTGCTCCTGGTCCCATTCCAAGGGGATAAAAATGTTTGCCAAATTTCCCCTTAATTTTGACCTAAAACATCAAGTAATTGGTTAAACATAAATCCCTACATAAAGGATACATAAATACAAGAAATGTAAATTTACCATGTGTTCATTTTCATATGCATGTATACAAACATTACTAAGTCCCTCTCGATGCATATTGGTAGAATTTCCAAGCCAGTTTGGCAGGGCACAAGAAGTACGATGGAAAAAATGGACATCCATTATATTTCCGCACAGAGAAATTATGATTCCTTCAGGCAAATTGCATTCATGCCTGACAGTCCCAGAAGGCTGAGACAGTGTTCCCTTCATAATTTCAATGCAGGAGGAAACACTAACAACCTCAGTCCAACCTGGAACTGAATTGAAGAGCCCATCTACCTGTAATTTATCTATACTCTTCAATAATTTGATATGTTCAGAAGATACATGAAGATGGATATCAGATTGTCTCTGTGATTGATTGCAATGTTGGTTGAAGAATATCATATGATGAGAGTTGCAAGCCACACTGTCATTTTCTTTGACTGGTGAATCCCCTACTGGCCTGTTGCATTGAGGCTCATGTTGAACAGCGGAATTTCCCAAAGAGAATGAAAATTGCCATAAAGATTTTTGAGTGCTGACAATTATTTTACTAGATTTTGCATATTCCTCAAGATGTTTTACACCAATATGTGGTTCTTTAAGAATGTAATAGGCACCAACATGTAGTGACTGTCAGACGAGATTATTTGATCACATCAGCCTTTGCAGTAAAAATAAATTTTCTAAGTCCAATTTAGGTAAACAACTAGGAAGAATACCAAACCTGGTACTTGCTGAAAGTGTCTGCCTTAAACTCCAACAGAAGACTGTTATAGCTATGTTTACCTGCAAATCTACATGATCCACTACTACCAACACAAAGTGATTTACTGCACACAAGAAACCCTCGGAAAATGTTGCTAGATAATGTAAGCAAGCAAGGAATTCTGAATGATCCGTCTGCAACAGAGAAGCAGCTATTACCTGACCAAACAATCTCATGTGATGAATGAATGCTTTGTGATTTCTTGGACCATTTTTCTGGATTACGTAGCCAATCAGCATATTTAACTTCTGCAGTCATTCTAGTGGAAGATTCCACAACTTGGCCATCTTCATTTCCACATTCATCCACAACCATCAAATCATATGGTAAAAGCACAGATTCAGCAAATGCCTTCAACCCATTTGAAATAACAGAATTATCCTGGAATGCAAAATAAAAATGTCTCATGTTATCAAGGAAATAAGAAGATTAGATAGCATTCACCAAGAATTACATTGACCTTACATCATGCAAGGCAGGAAACTTGTGTGTCAAATATAAAAGATGATATACAGCATTACTTTCAAACAACATGTTTCTAGCAACAGGGAGGTGGAAATATTTGTTTAGGCAAGTTGAATTTCTGAGATAGAAATGAACATAAATAGTCAAGTCAATCAGCTCATTCCTTGACTGAAAATTTTGAAGGATGCTCCTACAAGACAGAGACCCATTTCTAGATGATTGCAGCAATTCAACCTTTGCAGGCAAGCCCTCCATGATAAGTACATAATCTTTAATCTGAAGAAACAGAAAGATTTGCAGATCCATTAGATACAAATAAAGAACACAAACAAAAGATAATGGCACACTATCTAATATTGTGATAACATTGAAATCCAAGCATAGCTATATTAAACAAGAAAAATGCCATATAATAGATCAGTTGAATGATATCAATAGCAAAGCATGCGCTAACAAAAATATTATTCATCATTTAAACATGATAACTTGAAAGCGGATAACAATAGATCAGTTGAATGATATCAATAGCAAAGCATGCACTAACAAAAATCTTATTCATCATTTAAATGTGATAACTTGAAAGCTGATAACACTGGAAGAGTAGGCTGTGTAGCTATCGATGGATTTGAGACATCACAAGAATTGACACAAAGAAGGAACACATTCTTCTATTAGACAGAGTTGGTATGAACTAAATAATGTGATATATGTTGAAAAATAGCTGTAAATTTTGGCACACCTCATAAATACTATTTGTATTAATATCCGGAGGCAAATCTGGCACCACAATATCTATGCTTCCTGTCTTATCAAATAATTGAAGCCTCTTTGTAGATGGGGAAGTCTGGATACATAAAAAATTAAATTAAAGATTTATATGAAAAAGCAGAAGAATGCACAGCAAAAATTATATGCTAATCTTTTTTTTGAGCAGCAAACAATAATATATTAAAACCAAGAAAATAGGAGGCCTACAAGCCATATGCAAGCTAAAACAAAAGCAAAACTAGTAAACTGGGTTTTGAATTGGAAACCCCAAAGAAATAAAAAAGGTAATAACATAAGCTAGACTAGAAAAGTGAAATTAGCACAAAACATTAGCCATTGATTTGCTAATCATTGATCATGAAATGCAACTTGCTGGAAACCAAATGGCTTCAATTTAAGAATAAGTCCACATGAACCTTTCGATGGTAATACATTGACAATTAATATGATAGAGAAACCTGATTTGCCTTAGATGTAACCACTTACCATGGCAAACAAACAAAATAATTGGAATTTGTTTCATGAAAGGTTGCTTGGATGTAACCAACTGGGGTAACCCAGTTAGCCACCCAAGGACCCATTGTGTTTTGGATCTCAATTCGATCTCTCACATGGTCAAACTTGGGATTATTCCTCTCACACAAGACTTGCCTAGACTCTCCTTGGTCAATCGTGAAAGTGGGCTACTAATGTCACTCTAAGGTTTACCCTTTGCTACTATTTGATTGTCCACCTAGGTAGGAGAAAGGAATGGTCAGTTATCAAAAAAAAGATTGCCTTAGATGCCTACAATGCATCTGAAACAATAAGCACATGGCAATTTCCATAGTTTTATAATAAACAAAATACAATGAAACAGAATGAAATATTTGAACAGCTAATGACAACTGACAGCACTAATCTTAAATATTATACCAGCACATGTAAATTTTTTGCATTGGAACTGATAATCCAATACTAGTTCACACTCCACAAAGACATGTAAAACAATAACAGTTGAGAAGCAAAGGAATGAGATCACAAAAGTAACTCATCTAGTTTAACCCACCTCCACCTATAAGCAATTTAGCACCCCAAAAAATCTGACTGGGATGTTATTCATGAGCAGAAGATAGCATCTTAATGTCAAAAATAAGAAAAGCCAAAAACAAGTGCATACCCATAAGGAGCCAATCAAAATAACACCTAGATCCTTGCTTGGAATAAATCTTCTGGCTAATCTATCATAAGAATATTCTTCACAGTGCATATGTTTAGCATCAGAAGCAGCCTCATGTTGCGGAAGCATGGATATCCATGTGGTTTGGCAATTGTCAATAAAATTACACAAAGGTGGCACCTAAAAACAAGAAAAACGACAATAACAAAACCTTACAGATAAATTTGTAAAGTGTATAATCTAATTCTAGGTCCAAGCATGCAGATGGTAAGTTACCAATTCCAGGGGGTTATAGATTGGCTGATTTTGGCAACAACAATCCTCATGCTTACAGAACTCCATAAATACACCTTTCTGCAATTACAAGCCTCTAAGATAATGGTGAGCTATCAAAAGAAAAATAAGAAAATAATTTTATTTTAAACAACTATAAAGCAATAACATGCAGTGTGCACACTTTTGTCATAAACGACAAATGAAGCAAACACTCCTTTCCTTACTGTAGGTAACAAAAAATCATCATCAACATTTTTGAGTATGCTTCTGAAACTATTCCATTTCCATAATCATACCCTTGCACCTAGATTTCCGGTTGTCATAAGATTCTAATTTTGCAAATTACAAGCCTGATACAAATAATGGCATTCTTGTCCTCATGGATGGTAAAACCCTCTGAATCTTTAATAAGGCAGATACTAACAGCATTATTGCAAACTTTAAACCGGAATTTCCAAAACAATTTCCACCTTTGTTTATGTAGATTCCTCCTCTAATGATTTAACTCACAAAAACCAGCATAAGGATGCCAATATGGAGCTGGATTTAAATCAAAAACAAAAAAGATCAAACTGATTTACAATGAGTATAAAGAATTTGTATGGAATTCAAAAAATCACATTGGACCAAATGGAACAATCATATCGCTGCACCCATCTGATGCACTTTTGATGCACTCCAGAATTGATGCCAACATCCAGCTGGACATCCGATTTTGGGCAAGAGAATTTTAATTAATTCCTTTCCTTGGCGGGGTCATTGAGATGTAAAACATATTTGTGTCTTGGTAAAACATAAAAGTATTCTCATACTCAATCTAAGAAGTTGTAATTCCTCACCAAAGCTGAGGAAAAATTGCTTTCCCTCAGTTATTCTCCTCATGGGTTCACAATTAACCATCTCTGTTTTTCTGAGGGCATTTTATCTCCTTCTGAAACTTTCAAACCATCTGGCCACATTCACAGCTCCATTCCCAAAGAGTTTTCTGGTCCATGTCACTCAAAGTTCTTCCACTAGGCCAAAATGAGCCTGAGCCTATTAGTGGTAGGATACTCATGTTGACAGATTTTTCTTGCAAAATCTAATCCATCACTTCAACAGCTGATAATTACTTTCAACTTTAAATTTTTATTTTTACATGAGATTGACCCATACTTGCTACCATGTTATATAATATACTATGCAGTAGTGGTTATTAAATGCTCATAACATAACATCGTGATTTTACTCTCAATCATGATTTCTCAAATAAATGGGTAAAAGGGAAAGGGACACCATCCAAATCAGAAACCAGGCAGTTAACAGTAAATATTGGTGGAACCAAAAAAGTGAAAACCAGAAAGGAAATACAAAATTGAAACAGATTGCCAATTTACCCGAGGTTGAGATACACAAGAAGGCAGATGTGAAGTAGCATAAACACAAGCAAACCCTTCTTTCTGAAACCACCATGAAAATATTAATTAGCAGATGTCCTGCGTAAGCACTAATTGGAAAACCAACATCGGGTCAATAAGTTCAGTATTAGAATATTAAAAACAGAGAAAGGAAAATAAAAATCAAGCAGTATTTTTTAGTGGTGTTGAAATTAAAGCAGTTTTCACTTACATTCTTTGTCCCTAAAATTTCTCTATCAGAAAAAACACCATGGAATTTTTTCCTAAGGCATGAAAAAAGGAGGAGTACCCTGTATATAAACAGATGATGAGATTAGTGAAAATGACACATGCCACAGAAAAGTGCAAGAAATGGTTAAGTTACTAAAACTGTTACCAAAATTTGGCAGAAAAAGCCAATGAATCAATAAATTTTACCAATGAATACTGAGTATGAATTCCAACAACACACCTGTAAAAGCAAAATTGATCAAAAAACCACCCAACATTGATAAGACTTAAATATGCATGACATTTACAAATTACAAGGATCTTACTCAGTGTTAAATGGTGAGAATGACTTAACAAGAAGAGTGGTCTTGATGCAAGCACCAAGCAAGAGCACCTTCGTCCACGAAAAATTAGAATGAATGATATGAACATTTCTCACAGATATCTGTATCAAGGTCATCCAAAGATATATTTTTGAATAACATGACTTTTCTTGACGATAGGCAAATGAATATGAAAATAAAACTGCAGCACTGTTATCATCACAACAGTGTGATAGACAAGTTAACTGAAATAACAATTGAAAAGGGAAGCAACATCAGGCATGAAAATCGATATTTTATGATGAAATTTTAATAAACATGGGTTTCTGTGGAACCGATGAGAAGCAGTGAGCTAAAAGTAGTATAAACTGAGAAGGGATCTATCATGAATAGAAGACCTGGAAATGGATTTATTGAAAAGAAATTGTTATATGAGCAGATATCGATGAACAGATAACATGCATATCTTACTTGACAGGATATTCTTGAAAATCAATTTCAGAATCCAAAAATTGTTCATCGTATATTTGCTATATGAGATTCAAATTCTTCTGATAAACAATTTTACATTCCAATTAGATTTCAAAGTTCAAATATCCATTTATAGACATATGGGTAGTACAAAAGACATACCATAGATAACATGTACGGCGAAACGTAAAAATGGATGAGATATAAGACTTACCAGAGCCCCAACTCGAAGAGAATGTGGCAATGAAAGCAGGGTATCGGTCAGGAGAAGCCAGACCTTCTCGTCCAACTCAACAACCATGTCATTCATGTAGATCCCAGTTACAACCCCATCGTATGTTCCAAATGCCTCACTTGTAGTAACAGCGTCCCTTCCGTTTCCAGTGGTCAATGCACCCATCGAGTATTCACTTCTGCACACCACTGTCCTTTCCGTGCTGACCAACATAATGTACATTTCGTCTTCTCCGACAAAAACCTTCTTCTTCTTCAATCCAGAGATCTCAACCGTACTCCCTACCAGCTTACAGAGCACCTGATGGAATGAAAACGCATGGCCAGGGAAATACACGAAAATGGACCCTGTAAAAGAATGATAATCCAAATTCCCTCGCAAGCTCCGATCTTTCGCGGAGATTGCGTTTCCACATAAACCACACTGGCAAATCGCCAACTCGAAAAGGAAACCAGGAGTATCGCCAACCTCTGCCGCCCCACCACTGGAGCTCTCACGCTTCTCCCGATTGAGAGGAACCGCAAATACTGGGCTCACGGATCTCAAAACACCTCTAGTTGATGGCATGGATGTCTCAACGTCGGCAATCGCTTCCACAAAACTCCACCTGACAATCTCCAAAACACCGCCACCACCCTTTTTAAACGGAACATAATTCCACGCCAAAACCGTAATCTTCCTCCCAACCATCCCTGGATCAAACTCGAGAACATCACAGCAAACCCGACCGGCACCATCAGAGAAACAGAGGCACCGCTTGCCGGAGCCGCAGGGATCGGAGGAGGATGCTGACGGGAGGTCCACGGTCCCAACGAGGACCGTGGGGCGCGTGAGTGGAGTTAGCGGGCGATGCGCAGCGGCGGGGCATGCGGTGGAGGGTGAGGAGTGCGGGGGATCGTCCTCCGGGGCTGTCTTGCGGCGTTTCAGCGAGGGAGGCGAAACGGTGGTGGCCTGGAGTGAGGCAGCGCCTGTGAGGGGACGGGAGTGGCGGAGTAGATCGGAGATTGTGATGGTGTCCATGGACGAAGCGAGCGCGCGCAAACACGGACGTTGGGGTTTTGGTTTTCCTTCGACTTTGCGGAGAAACTTATCTGAATAAAAGATAGTGACCGAGTAAGCGGGAAGGATGAGAGTAGAATACACGTGATGCCTTCCATCTCGGGACACCCGCCAACAATCTGTTAATTTTCCAATGTTAATAGCTTATGAATTGATCATTTTCGAATGATACTGGTAGTTTTGATTTTAATAAAAAAATTGAATAACATTGTACCATTATTATTATTATTATTATTTTATAATATTTTATGTTATAAAGATTATAAGTGTCAATAATTGAAATTAAACCGTTCTTCTTTAATGTACCTCTTTTACCCTTCACTTCTTTTTGCCTGTACACCTCAACTTCCTTCCACACTTCTCTCCCCCACCAATTATCAAATAATTAAGTGATAAGCAATTGGAGGTCGTTGGTCACTACAATCATGAAACAAAACAATTAAAGAAGTTTTATTGTTTAAAAAGTCTCGTATCAATGTATATTAGAATAAAACTTTAATTAATATATGATAAATTTCTTCACTTATTATTAATTAATTTTGAAATAGAATATTTTATATGAATTTAAAATAAGTTTATGACCATATACTTGTATAGTATTTATAGACTTAAATTAAATTAAAGATTGTGAACAATTTTATATCAAAAAATATAAAGATAATACACAAATTAATATACAATAGATATCTTTTTTTATTATCAATTAATTTCAAGATAAAATAATTTATAATTTGTAAATAAAAAAGATAAACCTTTTAAGTTCTTCACAGATAAAATAATCGATTATTCTCTTACCAAGCAACGCTTTTTAGCCCTTGTTAGGTATTTATGTATTTGAAAAGTTTGGAAAAAAAACTCCAGGAAAGTTCAAAAAGAGGAATAGGAAATAGAAAGAAAATGAAAGTTAACAAATTTTATAGGTATTTGTATATGTTAAAAATACGGAATAAAGTAAATAAATGTATTATATAAATTATAAATAAATAATTTTATTAATTTAAATAATTTCTTAATATTATAATATCAATCATACAATTATTAAAAATATTTAATAGATAATAAAATTTAAATTAAAAAATTCACATATTTCATTAAATGAAATAAATAGAATTATTTCTTTCTGCAATAGAAGTGGTATTCAGACGATGGTGAAGGTAACGTGTCCAGACGATAATATAGGTGACATCTGTGAATAATGATATACGTAAACAAAAATTAAGGAAATAAAATACAGTACTTCAAAGATCGTCGACGAAAATTTCTTAAGATTTCAAACAATTAATATTACGAAATCTTTAAAAATTAACCTTTTTATACTAAAAAACGGGAAGACAAAAAATTTCCTACCTTCTTTTACTTTTCCAACTTGACCAACCCTCCTCCAAAAGTCTATAACGAAAGAGTATCAGACCCGGGTGTAAGCTTACCAACAAAATCAGGAACCTAGCCAAACCCATCTCCAACCAGATTCCAAGAGAAGCAACGCGGGTGTACCATACGAAGAAGCTTCGCATCTATCCAACGCTGCCTGTTCCATGCTATCTCGAAGGGTCCGTCCAAAATATCCGGTAGATCAAAGACGCCGCTTGTCTCCGTCTCACTTCTTGCTCTCCAACCACCTCCAAACCCTACTGCTTGCTCTCCTCCTCCACCAGCGACGGTGGCGGCGATGGAATCCGCGACTCTATCACGTATTGGACTGGCCGGGCTGGCCGTGATGGGTCAGAACCTGGCCCTCAACATCGCTGAGAAAGGCTACCCCATCTCCGTCTACAATCGAACCGCCTCCAAGATCGATGATACACTCGTCCGCGCCAGGGACGAGGGTGGCCTCCCTATGACTGGACATTACTCTCCCAGCGAGTTCGTTCTCTCCATCCAGAGGCCCAGATCCATCGTCATGCTCGTCAAGGCCGGTGCCCCAGTCGACCAGACCATCGCCACGCTCTCCGAGTACCTGGACCCCGGGGACGCCATCATCGACGGCGGAAACGAGTGGTACGAGAATACAGAGAGGAGAATCAAGGAGGCGAAGTCGAGGGGAATCTTGTATCTCGGGATGGGGGTGTCTGGCGGTGAGGAGGGAGCCAGGAACGGTCCTTCACTGATGCCCGGTGGTTCGCATCAGGCTTACCTTCACGTCGAAGATATCTTGCGGAAGGTCGCTGCGCAGGTCGAGGACGGGCCTTGCGTCACTTATGTCGGAGTAGGTGGCGCTGGAAACTTCGTCAAGATGGTCCATAACGGGATCGAGTACGGAGATATGCAGCTTATCTCCGAGGCATACGATGTTCTTAAGACGGTCGGGAGGTTGTCGAATGAGGAATTGGCGGAGGTTTTTGCTGAGTGGAATCGCGGGGAGCTCGAGAGCTTCTTGATCGAGATAACAGCGGATATCTTCACAGTGAACGATGAATACGACCATGGAGAACTTGTGGATAAGATATTGGACAAGACTGGAATGAAGGGGACCGGGAAGTGGACGGTCCAGCAGGCAGCGGAGTTGTCCATCGCTGCCCCCACAATTGCTACATCGCTGGATTGCCGGTACCTGAGTGGGCTTAAGGACGAGAGGGGAGCTGCCGCGAGGATGCTTGATCAGGCGGGGATTGATGGGGATATTTTTGGATTGAACAGGGCCATTGATAAGAAGCGCCTGATAGACGACGTTCGACAGGCACTGTATGCTTCGAAGATCTGCAGCTATGCTCAGGGGATGAACCTGCTCCGTGCCAAGAGTCAGGAGAAAGACTGGAACCTTAACCTGGGGGAATTGGCAAGGATTTGGAAGGGAGGTTGCATCATCAGGGCAAGATTCTTGGACAGGATCAAGAAGGCCTACGAGCGGAACCAGGATCTTGCCAACCTCATTGTCGACCCTGAATTCGCAAAGGAGATGGTGCAGCGGCAAGGAGCATGGAGGAGGGTTGTTGGTCTGGCAATTGAAACCGGCATCAGCACCCCAGGGATGTGTGCAAGTCTTGCATACTTCGACACCTACAGAAGGGCAAGGCTTCCAGCCAACCTCGTGCAGGCGCAGAGGGATTTCTTTGGAGCTCACACTTACGAGCGAGTCGACCGCCCGGGAGCATTCCATACGGAGTGGACAAAGCTGGCCAAGCAGAACAAGGCTGGTGCTGGCGTTCTCAATTGAGGTGGTCACCTGCTTCTTCTCTTGAGATTTTCGTTCTACAAAAGCCTCATGTTATCGTTTTCTCTGCAACTTTGCTCCTCCACGAATAACGTTGTCTGCTCCAAGAAATTTTGCTCTTTCTTGTTTCTTTTGGATACTGTTGCGCATTTCTGATTATATATCATCGTTATTCGCTTATTCCATCATAAATGGTGCTTGGAAGTAAACCTGAAATAAAACTTTGTTGTATGTATCTCGCGACAGGTACAAATACAATACCTAGTGACATGAGAGTCTTCTGCAATGAAACTTTCTTACTGTCATCTCTTGAGCATTATATGGATGTTTTTGTTGCGATTTCTGTATCACCTGGTGTTTATTCTAAAATATCAATGGCTAGTTACAACGTTTTTTTCCCCCTTGTTTGGCGATGTGGCTCTCGACTCCGGCGTAAGGTAACTTCTTCTTGATAATGTTACTCGTTTGTGTTACCATGACTTTCGAATTTTGGTGGAGGTTATTAATCACCCTTTTGTTGCAACGAATTTAGCCGTCTCATTTTATTGGGAGAAATTTATCGGGTTATTGGCACGACACTGTACTGCGTTTAATTGACTAAAGCGATGCTATCATTGTAAAGTGGAAATGGAAGTAGAAATAACAAAAAAAAGTTCGGGTGATTGAGGTGTGAATTAACTTGTCTTAAATGCGTCCTTTGATTAACTCTATAAATCTTGAAGGAAAGTTAAATCTATTCATCACCAAGTAAATTATGTCTTATTCTATTCTGTCATAAATGTTTTCCATATTCTGGTTCAAAACAACATTATCACCCTAATATCCTTTGTCAATTTTTTAAATAAGTTATTGAGTGAGGACGACATTATCAAAAATACTCTGGTTCTTAATAAATGCTTCTTGAGTGTCAAAAATGATTCTGTCCATCAAATCTCTCATTCTGCGAGTTAGGATGGTAGTTATGATTTTATGCTTGACATTGTATAAGTTGATTAACCTAAATTGTTTAAACTCCATTGAGTTTTCCACTTAGGGATGAGAGTGATGAAAATTGCTTTTCAAGATTTGTCTTTCTCTTACAAAAAAAAAATCTCCTTGATGGCCGCTACCATTTCATCTTCCACAACATTCCAACTTTGGAAAATTTCAGCCGAGAAGTCTTTTGGAAAATTATCCAGTCCTGTAAAAGTGTTTCTTCGGAGCCTTCGGTGTATTGACCGTTTATCCTCACATCCGACCCGACTCACCCGTTTAATTCACCTCTTCTTCACTTCACTCTCAGATCTCAACATCTGCTCTCCAGTGCGAATATGGCGAACGCCTGGAAGAGAGGGAAGGATTCCTCACCTTTCCTTTTCTTGAAATACTTCTTTGTCCTGGTCCTCATTTCCACCGTTTTTCTCCTCTTTCCCTTCTTCCTTTCACGGTCCTCGAACTCCAAATCTTCCCGTCTCCTCCTCCAACCACACTTTCCGGCATTCCCAACCCCGATTCCGCCCCTTGACTGTAACTCCTACCCGCAGGCGTCTCCAGTTTTCGCAAGCGTAGTGGAAGGGGTGAAATACCCGTTCTTTTTCTCCCTGGCGGACTTTGGCTCTTTGCCGGAGAAGCCGCACAAGAACATTGTGAGGATGATGAAGGGGAAGGGGTTCCGGAAGCCGGACATATCGGTCACAATGCAGGAGTTGTTGGAAGGGAGGAAGGGCGAGATGGAAAATGGAATTGTTGTCGATGTCGGGGCGAATGTTGGCATGTCGACGTTCGCTGCGGCTGTCATGGGGTTCAGGGTGCTGGCGTTCGAGCCGGTGTTTGAAAACTTGCAGAGGATCTGTGAGGGAGTGTTTTTCAACAGGGTTGGCGGGAAGGTAGCGGTCTTTGCCGCCGCGGCTTCGGATAGGAGAGGGAACATCACTTTTCACAAGGTATACATGTTTATGAAGATCTCAAGCCTGATATGTGGTATGTATATGTTTATTTTTACGCCACCGTGTCTCTGAATGTGAGGTAACTTGTGCTTTAATTCTGAATTTTTGACGCTTTTGAAATCACAATGTTTTATTCCTCATCGTTTCTAGCAAATTCATACCATATGTTTTTAGTTCCATTGATAGGACCAATATTAGTGGAAGGGAGACCTTAAGGAGATTAGCAGAAAATAGGTCTTATGAGCTGCTTTTAAGTTAAATACATATTTGTCTTGGAATAATACAATTTTATTCATACATTAGTTCTCGGAGATGTGGATGTTGAATGTATGTTTCACGAGAAATAACAACAGTACTTGATATTTACCAGCATCTAGAGAGGGAAAACTACCGCCATCTTGGATTCATTTACAATGTGTCTCGTTTGTGGAAGTAGAATTCTCGTTAATAGAACATTTATGTAATATGCAGTTGTGGACTCGTGTCACAAAGTTCAGTATTTTTAATCTTTTAGACAAAAATATAAGGAGAGTAAATTTATCACGTTCAGTTTGAGGTTAGTGAACATGAATTGAATGCTGTTGACCAAAATTGTTAGTTGCTTATATTGTAGTATGCCTTTATCACATTGCCAAGGGAATAGATATTTGTCCCAAGTGCAGTTGGCACTGCACATTAGCAGTCCCTAGGAAGATTTTCAATCTAGAGAAAAAAACATGGAATTATTTTAGATTTGCCAGCACTAATATTTCCATGTAACAGAGAAGAAATGTTTATGAAAAAAATATAATCATTCAAACAAAAAGACTTGAAAGAAATGCAAAAGGCTTTACATAGTTCAGAACAGATCCTTGAAATTGCAATCCACAGGAACAATTCAACAATTCACCATTGCTGGTTTGAAACACCATGGTTGCATTAGAAATGATGGTTAATTTGAACTATAGAATAATAGTTGGAAGACAGAAAGTTAAAGAAATAAGCAAACGATATTTTTTATGAATTGCAATATAAAAGATATCTGTGAGGTGGGGTGTGGGTGAGTGGTTGGGAGTGTGGGGGTGGAGAATGGAAGGTTCCCATATGAAGAAGGAAAGCTAAATTTGCCATCTTCTGTATTGCAAGCCCGTCAATTCACTTCTTCTCTAAGTTCAGTGTACTGGTTGGTGTTGGAAAGAAACTATAGGGGATCATGAGAAATTTCTTATTGGAAGAGAGGGAATAAAGGGTCTCATAAGGAGTGCTATCTTGTAAAATAGGAAACAAATTATGAAGGTGGCATTGGTGTTTAGCACTTGCACTCCTCCAATTTAGCCTTGTTAAGGAAATGGTTGTGTCATTGGCGTTTAGCACTTGTGCTCCTCCAATTTAGCCTTGTTAAGGAAATGGTTATGGAGACTTTACATGGGGAGCGGGTGAATTTGAGCAAAGTTTTTGGTAGAAAATGATAATAGGAAAGTGGTCTGGTGGGACTATAATGGCCCTGTTGCATAGGTACAGGTACATAGTGTTTGAAATGAGATTACCAAGGCTGTACTTGTCAAATCTTGTTTGTTAATGCAGACATGGAACAACAGTTGATGCAGATTATGTGAAGACAAAAGCCTTCATATGAAAAGTCCAAAAGTCAGCCTTTCTAATACTTTTAGTGGTTATCTATTCCCTTGCTGTTAAAGTGAAGGAGGGCATATCACAAGTAGCTGGAAATTCGGTTTGGGAGATTAGGACCAGTCTTAATATTTGAAATGCTGAAATCAATGAGATGTCAGATATTCTTCAAGGCTAGATAGGGATGAGATCCCTATACTGCAAACATCTAAGGAGAGTACACATCAGAAGTTGACATCAACTGGTATGTTCTTTGAGAAATCATTGTACAAAGTATTAGGTGATCGAGATGGGATAGACACATATGTAATGTAAATATTCCCACCAAAGTTCAGTTTCTAAGTGGCAGATGATGCAAGGAGGAATTCTTTTGGATGTGGCTTTGCAAAACAAGGGATTGCATCTTGCTAGTAGATGCTATTTCTGTTGCAAGGAGTGTGAGGCATCCTCTGTCTCTTTTTCATATGTCCTGAGATAGCTGAATGGTGGAAAGGGTGGATGCCTTTGAACTGGTCGCAAATCTCTCCCATGTTGAATTTCTGGGGACTTTCGGCTTGAAGTAACTGATGTTCAGGGAATAAAACTATCACTTGTGGACTGCTTCCTTTAGCTATACGGTAGGCTTGATGGAAGGAGGTGAACAAAAGAAGGTTCCATGGGAAAGCTATTTCCATGACAGACTTGAAAAACCTGATGATTGGGAATGCCATCAAGTGGTCTGGAGACTGGAATAAGGGGCTTAGACGGGTCAATCTGAGCTTGAGTTGAGGCAGTGGTTGATGACTCATGATCTACATGGTGTTTTTAGCAAGTTTTCCTCTATGCATTGGCTCCTACATGGAATCCTCTACCTTTTTCTCTATTTATGCTACTCTTTTTCTGTTTCATTTTGTGAACGACACTTCACCATTTTGAAGAAAGGACGTTTTCTTTACTTTTATTAAACATAAAAGAGTTTTGATATCTCCATGCACCTCTTTCCTGCAGCATGGATTTTCACATTGTTTGTTATGTCTTATGAACAAAATAGTTGATGTCACGCTAACCATCGTTATCATCATCTCCTTCCAAGGTCCACTACGAGGAGTGAGGATCAAAGAAATTTAATATTGCAATATTGGGCTTGAAATATTGGGATACATGATAAGTGATAAGCCGTAATTGCCATTTCCATGAGCATAACCAAACTAACATGAAATTCTAAAAGAGATAAATACAGTTGGTTTCTTTGAGGGGTTTGATGAATTTTCACAAATCCTCAAGTCATTTTGCTTTCCTAACTTCTCAGCTTCTAAACCAAACTAACATGAAGAATAACTTGTCTACCACAGCTTTTGAAGGATTACTTGTAAAAAATACGCTTATTGTTATTAATTCTACCAGTAAGCAATGTGTTTACACTTTTAATATGATAAGCATAAATCACTACATTAAATTTCAAGGGCAAATTTGCTTGTTCCGATTTGGATGAAATCTGTTTAGGTTCAATCTCACATCTTTTGGTGGTTTATCAGAAACCGAAGTCTCAACAGATTGTAGTAGAGTAATACCTGCTGGTCTGTAATAATGACAAAGGCAGGCATGCTGCTCTAAAATCAAAGTTTATGCTGCCTTTATGTGAAGCTGTCACCTTTTCTCGGCAAAATAACATGTTTATGGGCCTATTCATTTTTGACGTAATGACTTCACATCTCATAATGAATTAAAATCTGTTTCAATGTTGCATTACATGTATTCAAGTGTGTGCTTCGGGAAAGAACTTCCTCTCTTTTTTTTCTTCTTTGCAATAATTTGCTGATAATTATCTGGGTGAACCAGTTGATAGGTCGCCTTGACAATAGTGCTGTTTCTGCCTCTAGTGCCAAGTTGGCATTCAAGTCCAATGAAGAGATAGAGATGCAAGTGACCTCCATCCCCTTGGATGACATCATTCCTGACTCAGAGCCAGTACTAATAATAAAAATTGATGTTCAAGGTTGGGAGTATCACGTATTAAAAGGGGCCTCGCGATTGTTGTCTAGAAGACAAGGTAAAGCTCCGTACCTCATCTATGAGGAGGATGAGAGATTGCTCCGTGCTAGTAATAGCAGTCGTCATCAAATAAGGGAGTTTCTTAGAAGTGTTGGCTATCATCATTGTACAATGCAAGGTGGAGATGCTCATTGCGTGAAGGAATAGAGATGCAATTGGGATACTCTCGAGGTGGATAATTTTGCAGGACTAGCTCATCCATATGAACCTCCTTTGACAACGAACTCCATAATGTTGCAAACACAGCTTTTAGAGGATGATCACCGTCATTCAAGACATCATAGTTCCGTACAGTTCTAGAAGCTTGGCACCATTATTCCATCAATCTCTCATTGATGCCGAAAACACATGATGCTGGAATAGTGGGGTGTTCAACAGGCTTTCTGAAAAATCCACGCCGTGATGCTGCTTCCAATTGTGGAATTTTTTTTTCTTGTTGTGCAAAGTTCCTTCATATTCATCTACGAAGTACGGTAATGACGGATGTTAATGAACTATCATGAAATGTGATTCTTCATATTTTTCATTCGAAGATTTGTATTGTAACGTAAGTAGTTAATCTGAAATCGATGAGAGGTTCAATGTGCTTAAGCTCTTCTATAATCCAGGAAAAGAAGGTTCGTGTGACCGGTTTATGACATGCAGTTGAAAAAAATTTAGATCTTGCTTTCATCTCATCGGACGGTGGTGGTGTTTAACATACCTTGTGTTATGGGTATTTGAAGTAAAGCGATGCCCAACAATTATGATGTTGAGTACTTTGACAACTTCAATTGAGCTTTAAATTTTCTTTGGAATTCTTATCTCTTTTAGTCTCACTTTTATTTTCAATACAATAACAATCCTTATTGCCCTTTTATGGAGTGATAAATAAGCCCTATTTGGTGGAGTCCCACTCTGAAATCTGCTCGCCTAAAACTCAAAGTCAACTCAAGCTCGTGTTATGGTAAGAAGAATAATCTGCATATTTATTCCTCTAATAGACCAATTTTTATGTTCCAACGTGTATCCATCTTCATTGAAGATAAATTTACAGTAACAAATAACGTCATGCCACTACTACATGTTCATACAATCCTTTCGTGGGTTCCATCTTAACAAGGTCAATAAAAACTAATCATCAATAAACCATACTAGTAGATAACGAAGTAAAAATAACATTCGAAAGATGAAAACAAACGATATTATTGTAATGGATCCATCGTTACGCGATCAACAAAAAAAAAAAAACAAAGAATGTAATTAAGAGGGTATTTGTGTATTTAGAAAATAACAAAAAAAAATTTAACATTTTTTAGTATTTGTATATTAAATGATTTTTCGTTATTTTTTGTCTTTTTTTTCGATATATAAGAATTATTTTTTTTTCATTTTTTAACATTCTGATCTCTAAAACTAATGAAAAATAAAAGAAAAGAAAATATGAATTATCACAAAATATATTAACAATATGTAATTTTGATATAAAAATTATTTATGTATTTAATAGATGATAATTGATATTACGAGAGATATGTAGAATAATAAAGATGTATAAAATGTATTTTATGTTGTAACAATTATCATAAATGACTTTATCTTATATTATTTATAACAAATTTTGTTATTTTCTATCTTGTAAATAAATACAAAAAATATTTAATTTATTACTTTCAATATTTTATTTTATAAATAAAAAAAAATATTTTATAATTTATGATTTTTTATTATTTTCTGTTCTATACATAAATACACATATTTCAAATTTCATCATTCTTTATTTTATACATAAATATCTTAATTTTCTACTATTTTTTTGTTAATTTTTATTATTTTCTTTTTCATTATTTTTTATAATATTTTATTATTTTTCAATGTACAAACAGACCACCATCACTTATGTTATAACGCAATCATTAAACTACAGCCTGTTATGATGCAATCATTGGGTTACAACCTGCTACAATGCAATCATTAGGTTACGCTAAAAAGAAAAAGAAAAAGAAAAGGTAACCAAAATAGGTGTGACAATTAATAGCGATGTCAAAATCATAAATCAGAAAATTGTATATTAGCAGCTTATCGATGAGCGCGCATTCAACGATCCAAATGAAATTTTTTTTTTTAATGTGATTAACTAAGCAGAAAGTTTTATTTATTTATTATACCTTCACATTGTCCCCTCTCTCTCTCTCTCTCTCTTACCATTTGAACAACTTACACCTCTTGTGTCTCATTCACATCGCTCTTGTCTTTTAGACAATATTTGTACTTATTTTTGTGCAAACATGCACTCTTACTCGTTTGCTTTTATGCCCATATTCAATAGTGTACGTAGGCAAATGTATTTAACAACGTTTAAGAACAAACAGGTATTAGTACATGGGCAAAAAGACGTGTATGTATTAGATTGAATTAGAATTCATCTAAGCATACATAATTCTTTGATTGTAGGCGTCTATAATAAATCCAACCTCATCGTAAATAATAATTGGTATTTTAAAGCAAATCGTCTTGGATTATTAAGGTAAATAGTTCAGATTCCAAGGAAAAGGTGGGAAAATCCAACTCTACATTCTCTACAACATTTTTTACTCTTTACTCTCATGTTCTTGAGTGCAGCAGTAGTTTCCTTTACGGCGTTACATGTAGTTTTTATTTCTAAGCAGATTAATGCATAATAATTTAATTAAATTGTGGTTTCTTAGTAAAATAGATGACTAGATGTAATTTTTTTTTATATTTAAACATGTTCGTATATTTAGAAAGGGGCATAAAAAAGTCAACGATTTGAAAGAATTTTGGGAAATGAAATTATTTTCCTTTTTTTTATTTTTTAACATTTATGTCTATTTTAGAATTTAAAGTAGACGTATCATTTGGTGTACTGGTGTACCTAATTATTTACAGAATCAAATGGTATATTAAAATTAACTTACAACTTAACTTTTTTTTCAAATGATTTTTCGCAGACACTTTCAATTATTGTGGTTTTTCTTCCAATATATTATATTATTTCTGTTAAATTTCTGTAGTTTCCACTGTCATTGTGTAATATTAATTTACATTTGAAAATTGAAGAATAGCTTTGCAAACTTTTTTTAATACACAAAATATGTAAAATCAAGAATTACTTTTCATTAATTTCCTTTTGCTTGGCACATTTGATTCTAAAAATAAAAGCATATAACGTAAATTATGATTTCATAATCAAAAGAGAAATAAATTGTAAGATACTAAAATTTACAACGAAAATAAAATTACTGCACAAAATTCATTTTATTCTCGTCGGAATCAGAAATTTTCTTGAGGACCGACAAGCACACCAGGCGCTTTCCTAAAAATGCTCCTTTCCTGCCACCTGCATCATCCTTGACGTGGTGCATTTCTGCTTCCAACCCCCGGCCACCTGCCAATTCCAGAATTTTCCTTTGAACGGGGGACGGGAAGGTGGAGGAGAGTCGAAGGTCTGAATTACAGCCTTTGCCCGCGGATTAGGAACTCGAATCCACCAGATGGCGTCGGCGAAGTCGTCCCGATCTAGGGCTGCGGCCTCGTCGGGGGTGATCGCCTCGGCCACGGCCGTCGGCGGTGGTGACGACGGGGTTCAACTCTCCGACAAGCTCCAGATCTTCAAGACCGATGGATTCGATCCGGATGGGTATGTTCAGTCCAAGTGCCAAACCATGAGCGAGAAGGTCAGCTCTTTTCACCGGTTCTCCCGTACGATCGTTATCGAAGGGATTCTTTTTTGAATCCTTGTCGTGATGCTTTGCTTGTTCGATTTGATTTCTTAGTGTACGTGGGTTCCTTGAAATTAGGATTTCTACATTTCTGCTTAGATACTCGTGTTCTCTTGAATACCGTGGAGTAAATATAGCTAAATTGCGATTGTGGAGAGCTGGATCTGTATAGTACGAGCGCTGCATATTGCTATTTTAGGTAGTAGTTATAGCGTTTAAATCCACAGGTTTTTTCTTCACGTAATCATATTCCCAACGGTTTGATAGGTCTTTTTTGGGTAATTCAGTCGGTGGCCTATACCTACATCACCTTAAAAAACTAAAATCCGTCAAAACCTTCCTTTATTGTCTTCAGCCTTCTTACATCAGAAGTCTTTCAAATCCGTTTTGTTCCTGAGTCGCACATTCTAAAGTGAAGTGGTAATAGCTTGACGGCATAAGTCTTATTTCCTCCACCGAGTGCCATATACTCCAATGTCAAGTTTTTAGAACAATCTTTATCCATTTCACGGGGAATAGAGCATCACCTTTAATTGCATGGCTTTGTTGATCATCCAACCAGACTAAGGAGGATGCCTTTATCCTTACAAAGCAAATTTTGTTTGTGATCAATTTCTTAATACATAATATATGTTCCTTACCGTGTGCCTCCATTTCAATGCCTTTTTACACTATAAGAAGCCATCTTAGATTTGGCGCCCTTCACAAAAGTTGTTTGGAAGTCCCTAAACGGTAAAGGCATTAGTAGCTTGAGTCATTCTACTAAATATTTGGATACAATTTTACATACCCCATTTCAAGGACAGCCAGTGCACACTGTCATCTGCTTTTTTCATGTTTAATTTTTACATTAAACTATGAGCCTTTCGTGAAACATTGCTTCAATGCCTTCTTACACTATTAGAAAGCCATCTTAGATTTGGCAGCCTTTCACAAAAGTTGTTTGGAAGTCCCTAAACAGTACAGGCATTAGTAGCTTGAGTCATTCTACCAAATATTTGGATACAATTTTGTATACCCCATTTAACAAGTTTGGGCTAATATTCTCTAAAATGAAGCAACTCTGCTTTTCTTGGGGATCTTTCATATTAAGGTGGCTTTATCTGCTCCAATATCCCCCAGTCCTTGTGACAGTCATGCATGAGCTCCATAAACTAATCTTCCAATAGATCCCACCCTATTTGGAAGACCAAGAGTATCAACTGGATGCCATTGGGTCTAGGTGTCTTGTCACCTATCATCATGAATAGTGTTCTTCACTTCTGCCTGCTAAAGAATGATCTGCCAAAGACCCAAACCCCACAACAAGGAATGGTTGGGGTCTAGTTCTGTAGTTCTATGAGAGGAAAAGTTCAATACGTTCCTGCATCCTCTATGCCATTCATAGGCCATAAGATGATGGTATATTCATTTACAAATGATATCCATGGCATTGAGGGAATTATGTGTGAGATAACAAATCTTATGATGGAAACAAAAAATGTCTGAAGGTATGAAACCACACGAAGTAATTCTGTCTTTTAAGTTCCTTAGATGTATTGTTAAGATTTTTCATTGATTGACTAACAAAATTCTAAAGAAGAATACATGGATCAATATAACTAGGATCAATACTAAATATATAAAAATATATTTTTATCTGGTGCTTTGGCATATGTAGGTGCCCAAGGTGTGTAAGCGTAACACATGGACAACTTAATAACTAGGATGCATGTGTCCACGGCACAAATACTTGCTTGTTACAATGACAGCCAGCAGCTGAACACATGGTCGACACACCAGTTCCAAGGCCATCGAGAGCAAAGAATACTACTGGCAGAGGCTTACAATATCAGGAGGAAGGGCCATGATGGGAGATGGTGAAAGGAGAGGAAGAGCCAGTGGTGGTATGGTGGTAGAGGCAGTCTGTAGTTTGGGCGGTGACATCTCTCATTTTTTGTAACTCTAAAGCTATGTCTCTGGTATCATATGACATTAGAGAAATAGAATGAAAATTGTTTATTAATAAGAGTTAATTATTTACTTATAGATGGATCCTAGGATTACATCCTAATACATGGTTATCTAATGACCTATATAATTTAGAAATGGGCTACCTAACAATAAAATATCACGCTAACACAACTATAACAAAGTAACTGTGATTCACTTCTGATTTAAGCACTATACAATATGGTTTTGCAATGATATTAATATTTAATATCTCATTTGGATTAAGGTTGAAGTGTATTACACAGACATAAAGATAAGATGCATTATACTGCCAGAATCACCTGAACTTGCACTTTTGTTCCTGTTGAAAAAATTTGCAGGCATCCATCTCCCAACCCACTGAATTGTCAATGGGTCAAGTTCAAACTATTTGACCTTATCTATTATTTTTGGGTTTAGGCCAAAGTTTTTAAACTTTTGTTTTTGTAGAATGATTTTCTTATTTTAGGAAGTTATATTTTTGATTTGCTTATGATTGCTTTCTATGTTCACATATTAATATTTTAGTTACATGTTTAATCAGTAAATCATTTAGTATTTAACCCATACTAACCTACTAACTCCACCCAACACATTTTCTTCTAACGGGTTGGGTTATAGGTAGAGGTTTTAATAAATGGGTCATGACCTGACCCATATCCCGTTTAGAAGAAATGAGTTTGACAGTCATGAGTTAGCCTTAAGCCTAATCTGTTGACAGCCTTATTCATTGCCTAGACACTTACCAATAGCATTATAGTTGAAATGACATATTTGACTCAAGAAAAATCTGTCATTAGTGTCATAGTCAGATAAATCCATTAATTTTATTTTAACTGGGAATTTGAGTTAGATAATGTTTGCACTTTTCAACACTCATTGTGCACAACTGCACATAATAGATTGGCAGCTTGTTTTATTTTGAGTTAAATTTTTTTATTTCCATTCTCAAGCAGCTGTATGATCATTTTGTATACTAACAGGCCTTTTGAGTTTTTACATCTTTGGAGCATATTCTGCAAGTATCATCGTAAAGCAACATTGTCCTTTCATTTCCAGAAGATTTAACTGACAATTATCTTTATATTTCCTTTTTCTGAAATAAATTCCTCTCATTTGCAAGATATTCTTTTTTTTCCCCATATTTGTGATGTGAATGACTATTAGGTCAATGGATTTCCACAACTTGTGTTGCTATTTAAAGTAAAATCCGATTGTTTTCTGTTAAACTCACAGGAAATAAGGCATTTGTGTTCCTACCTTCAAGATCTGAAGAAGGCTTCTGCAGAAGAAATGCGCAGAAGTGTCTATGCTAATTATGCTGCCTTCATAAGGTTAATTCCACTTGCTCTGCTAGATAGCTTGTCTCTTTTTTCAAAAGAATTGTTTTCACCCAACTTTGTCTTTTGAGAGAACAACAAAAATTAATTGGAAACTTCAAGGAAGGGGGGCTTCATTTATGGGAAAAGCCATAGAATGATTTTGTCAAATAGACAAGATCAATGACAAAGGAAATAAACAGAAGACAAAGGCAATCATGGACAAATAATCATGTCATGTAATTACTTATTGTTCTTAATTGAAACCTATTTCCATTCAATGATATCTCAATTCAAATTGCAGAAATTCCTATGATTCTGTGAAATCCACCTTGTCCACCAAATTTGAAATTGGTAAAATTTGCTTTCTGCCATTCATATCATTGTTATGTCTCCACATCCCCAGAAAACTCACTCTTGATACGTATATTTATTACAAGAGGGTGTTACACTGTTACCAATCCTCATAAGCAAAGCAGAATATACTCCAACTAGCTAAATTGCTATCCTTTTTCTTCAAAGATGGTACCAATAAGTTCCCAATATGAAGAACATACCACATGAAGAATCCAATGTTCATGAGAATAAGATGATTCCAGATGAACTTGGAACAACCTTGAGCTAAGAGCACCTCCCCCATATTGATCACCTCAAAAAGATACTAGAAATGAGATAACAGAAAAGTATAATTCTTTTCCACACCCATTTTAAGGACTTGGATTAGAAGGCAATATTGCAGAGCCATTGGATTCAAGAAGAGCAGAAGGAGAATAAGGTGATTTTATTGTCTTGGATATCCTTCTTGAATTCAATATTCCAAAGTCTCTTCTCTGGACACTCAATGCTCAATGATCCTCATTGTGCAGTTCAGCATGAGACTTCTGGGAAGGAAATTTTGCTCCTACCTTCACAATCAGTGGCTATTAATTCTGCACGAACACATTGAATCTGCATATCAAGCCCTGTGGATATGCATATTGTGTAGCCTCATCTAGCATATACATGTTATTTTAGATGTAATTATACAAGTTAGAAGTAGATTTTTTTTGGTCTTTGATGATGTTCAATTCTGTCACTTGCATTATGTCAGTCAAGGACTGAGTTTAAAGAGTATGTGCCCTCAGAAAAATTGCGTGCCTATTCTTGTGTGAATCAATTGGTTTTTTTGGCTCATATGAGAGTTGAACTAACAACACAAAATAGAGAAAGCATGGGCTACTTTGGTCATAGGAAACAACAATTCTATTGGTGGTTAGCAACCTGTGGATACTGTGGTGGTTTTCTTTAGTTTACTGAGTTTCATGTTAATAGCATACTTTTCTTGAGATGTAAACATGTTTTTTGAGCAGAACATCAAAGGAAATATCAGACCTGGAGGGCGAGCTCCTCTCTATCAGAAATTTACTTTCTACACAGGTTGCTGTAATTCATGCTTTAGCTGATGGAGTTCACATTGATTCATTGTCTTCTTCTTCTAATGATTCCAACGGTGATATATCTAATGTCGAAGATAAAGAATCTTCTGACCTGGAGAAATGGTCCACAGAATTTCCTGATGTCCTTGATGTTTTGTTGGCTGAGAGGAGAGTGGATGAAGCTCTTTCTGCCTTTGATGAAGGGGAAGCCATAGTCGCTGAGGTGAAAGAAAAGAAAACATTAGGCCCTGATGAAATATTGAGATTGCAATCTTCTATATCTAATTGCAGACAGAAGTTATCAGACCAACTTGCTGAAGCTGCTTGTCAATCTTCCACCTCTGGTGTTGAACTTCGTGCAGCTGCTTCTGCTCTTAAAAGACTTGGAGATGGTCCTCGTGGCCATAGTTTAATACTCAACACTCATTATCAGAGGCTTAAATATAACATGCAAACCATTCATCCTACGACTACCTCCTATGGAGGAGCATACACTGCTGTTCTCTCACAACAAATTTTTTCTGCCATTGCTCAAGCTGTGAATGATTCTTTGGATGTGTTTGGTGATGAGTTATCTTATGCATCAGAACTTGTACTATGGGCAACTAAACAAACAGAAGATTTTGCTCATCTTGTTAAAAGGCATGTTTTGGCCTCATCAGCAGCAGCTGGAGGTTTAAGAGCTGCTGCAGAATGTGTTCAAATAGCCCTTGGACACTGTTCCTTACTGGAAGCTCGTGGGCTAGCACTTTCTTCTGTTCTTCTGAAGCTATTTAGGCCCAGTGTCGAGCAAGCATTAGATGCTAACTTAAGACGAATTGAACAGAGTACTGCAGCTTTAGCAGCTGCAGATGATTGGTCTCTTACATGTCCTCTTGGAGGCACACGCATTTCTATCACATCTAGCATGGCCAGCAGTGCTGGGATTGTTTCTCAGCCCAAGCTTTCTAGCAGTGCCCATCGTTTCTATTCAATGGTTCAGGTAAATAATGATTACAACAGAATCACTGCCTTCTCTATTTGTCTGTTTTATAACTTTTAGTGTCTTCCAAAGTCTTATTTTGGTGCATGATTTACTCTACTACATTGCTCTTTTATTAACAGTTGTCTTTTTAGACAATGAAGGTGACATTTGTTTTGATGAATAAACTTGCACAAATGAATTTAAACAATGAACCTGTTAGTGGTTGCCTGGTTTATATATGATTATCTGGGAAGCATTCCTCTCCTTCCTAGATTATTCCGTTCTAGAAATAGTTAGATCTGTACTGCTTTGAGAATGATTATATAGTACATGCTTTTTTCTATTCCTTGATGGGATCACCAATAACTTCAATTGTTTTGGAAATAACTATGCATCATCTAATTCTCTCTTCTTGGGTGACACAGCCAACATCTTTTCTCTTACAATTTACAATGAAAGGATAGGAATGAATAACCCTTTTTTCAAGAAATATGTTGGGAGGCCGTTCAGAAATTGGTGGATTAGTTATGTACTGATACCCATAGGAAAAAAGGGTGCTTGCTTTTTTCATTGGTTCTGTATATTGTAGTTCTTGCATTTTGTGATGCTGAAGATGTGAAATTAATATAGGCAGTAATTAAGTACCTTAAAATCAAATGTTAGACACGAGTAATTGAGAGGTTAATAAAATTCCTGTATTTGGTGTAAACTTCAGTTTAATTGTAATTACTCTTGAAGCTCAGTGGTATTACTTGCTGTAAACAATTTGTAATTTTCCTTTATTTTATACGGATAACACCCACACTTTTAACTTTTTCACAGTTCAAATTCTATTTACATTTATTTTCTTTTGGCGTCATTTGAATCTGCAGGATTTTCTTGAGGACGTAGGACCTTTGTTGAGCATGCAGTTGGGTGGTTCCACACTGGAAGGTCTTTCAAAAGTATTTAATTTCTATATGAAATTGTTGATAAGTGCTTTACCTAGTTCAGTGGAGGTAGAAGCTGCGCTTGAGGGTTCTGAGAATAAAATTGTGAGAACTGCAGAATCTGAAACACAACAATTAGCTCTATTGGCCAATGCGTCTTTGTTGGCTGAAGAGTTGCTCCCACGTGCAGCAATGAAACTTGTCCCTACTAACCAAGCAAGTGGCAGGGATGATGCACGAAGAAGTAGGCAAAACCGAATCCCTGAACAAAAAGAATGGAAAAGGAAGCTTCAACATTGTGTTGATGGATTAAAGGACAGTTTCTGTAGACAGCATGCACTTGATCTCATCTTCACAGAAGATGGTGAATGCAACTTGACCGCAAATGTTTATTTAAATATGGACAACCTGCGTGATGTAGCAGACTGGTATCCATCAACAATGTTTCAGGTACGGATATTGACATATTGTTTTATTTACATCTTTATATTGTGCTTATGACATCCCAATTTCAGAACAGTGTGAATATGATCATAAGAATTTATCTACAAATTTGTTATAGACATTTGTTGTTCACAAAGGTAGGTATACCACTAGCATTAGTTTTGCAGGTTATTTTCACCATTTTTATAGTTTTTTGGTTCTAAGCTGTTTTTGTTCGTGCTCTTCAGGAGCTCTTTGCCAAATTGAGCAGAATGGCAAGCACGGCTGCTGATATGTTTGTGGGAAGGGAGAGGTTTGCTACATTGCTTTTGATGAGGCTAACAGAGACTGTCATCCTATGGCTTCATAACGACCAGAGTTTTTGGGACGACATTGAAGATGCTCCAAGACCTTTAGGTACTTTTGGCCTGCAGCAGGTACATAGCGTCTAGAAATGGATTCACCTCTTTTAAGTTTGTCCTGACTTGTTAAGATTATGATTAATCTGTTTGTAAAAGCTTCATAAATGACTGCACAACTGGATATTCAAATATCGTGCTTCAAGTATCATTCTTGTTTGTTGATCATTATTCTAGTTGCTGTCTTCTCTTTCTTCAGATACCCCATTTTCTTGTGATGACACATCTTGCTTCTTTTTTGTAGTTTTACCTTGATATGCAATTTGTACTTCACTTTACATCCCAAGGACGCTATTTATCTAGGAATTTACGTCGAGTCATTTCAGAAATCATAGAAAGAGCCATCAATGCATTTTCCTTGAGTGGTTTGGATCTCAACAGGTATATTTTCTTTCTACTGGTTGACAAGAAGGTATCGTTACTATAATTTTTTATTTTATTATCAGTGTTCTGCTTTTTCAGAACAAAAATTTACAGCTGCTTCTTGAAATGGGAAATTTGTGCACTTGATTATGTTTGTTTTGTTTATCCCCAACTTCCATCCGTTTCCTGAAAATCTATTAAACCTTGCCATCTGAGGGCTTACTGGGGTTTTGCATGCAGTGTGCTTCCCGAAGATGAATGGTTTGCACAAATTGCTCAAGATTGGATAGACAAAATAAGTGGCAGTATTAGAGCCGATGACAGAGAGGTCAACAGTCCCACTGCATCAGTATCGGCGCTGTCCATGTCATCATACAAATCTCATGGGAGTATGTAGTTGCTCACTTTGTTTTGTACATTCCGGAGGAAAGACTAATTCATGGCTGGTGGACCGGCCATCTTATTCTTCAACCGTTGATTCCCCTGGGGCTTATGGTAATCGACAAAGTCCATTTTTGAGACAATCATGGGGTCACTCTCCGATTCCTGTAAAAGTAGTCAATATTTTATGTCTCTTCGAAAATTACATGGGCCATGATCATCGGCTTTGTGTAATAATTCTTTGGATTTCCATTTTCAAGTATAGATTCTGGTACGGGAAGGGAATGAAGAATATGGGCTTGTCGTTTGTTATTCTTTTTATTATTGGTAGTTCTCTTCAAACACAGATAATGTATGGAATCTATACCATTTATTTTGATTGTGAATATGCCTTGTTACCAGCAAATTCACTAGTTTTTCCTTAGTGTAACTTTGAGTTTAACAAAAATAGAGTCACTAGCAAATTCAAAAAGTTAGACATTAACGTTAAGGTGTGCATGAAAATGTGTTGTTGAATTAATTTTTCCAAAATTGGAAGACAACAAAAAATGATTTTAGTGCTTTTCTATTTTTCTTGTTTACTTGAACTCTGAAATATAATTTAAAATTCTAAGCTTGTCTGTGTGTTTCAAATCTTGATTTACGGTCCTTTCATAAGACTTCACTTCTCATTAGAACTCCACTTTATTTTCAAAAAAAAAAAAAAAAACCTTAGATGTTCACTTATTTAGCTCTCAGACGTTGATATATTTAGTATAATGGTCAAATTTTTAACTCTATTTTCTCCTTCGATTTTATAAAATGATCTAGAATCTTGGTGGCAGAAGCATGAAATAAAGATGATTTAATTCGATTACGTTTCCTTTACAATAAGCATTAAATATGTATCTACGATATTTTAAATTCTACTTAAAAATATTTATCTCGTCAATTTTTTATTTCTAATTCCCTCACGTCACGGTGTTGGTTTCTTCCCCTCGCTTGCCGTCCCAACTCATCGCTCTTTCGGCCGGTGGTCATCAATCGTCGAATGGATGGCAGCGTCGTTAAGATCACCACACCATACCACACCACATCCTCTGTTCCTCTTATCCATCCCCCTGTTCCCTACTTTCTCTCCTTCCTCCACCCCATGGCGACGCTCTCGTCCCCCCGATTCCACTCCTCCGCCTCTTCCGCCAACCCCAACCCTAGCAAGCTCTCGGCCACCTGTAGATTCCTCTCTCTTCCGAGACTCCCGCCGTCGAGGCATCCGCAGTCGACGATCTGCTGCTGCCAGACCTCCTCCGGGGCGGACGATCCCGGGAGAAGGCGTAGGACCTGGGACGCGTTGCTGCAGGACGCGGTTAAGTCGGTGGCGAGGCGGTGGGAGGATTACGTGGCGTCGTTGAGGAGCAAAGAGAGAGAGGGGGAGGAAGGGGAGGTGGGGGTTGGGGCGGAAGGTGTGGTGAAGAGGGAGGAGGAGAAAGTGGAGTGGAACTGGGATAGGTGGAAGAAGCATTTCGTGGAGATCGAGGAGCAGGAGAGGATCGTCTCTTTTCTCAGGGTATTGTTCTTGTTGCGTAATTCCGTTTTTGCTCCCCTTGTTATGGAATCGAGTTGGGATTTTTTGTTTTTTTTAGGTAGACGTTGAATGGAAGTGAAAAAACTTTTCCATTGTAACAATTACCAAGTATGGGATCCACGTGATTTTCTCTATTACATTGGTCGTGGAGTCCGTCTCTTCTATGGAAAAACATATGCTTTGAATTCGTGACACAAGTCGCTCGAGTAGTGTCCAGCTCTATGTACTTTTCAAGGGAACGCATGCTTGGACCGAAAGGATGTGATTAGTTGTAGGGTGTGCTGGAGTAGTCATTATCATCTATCCAAATCAGACTTACAAATACTGCCTTGTAACTTTTATGGTATTGTTCCAATAAAACATTTGCATGAACACGAAAAGTGTTTTGGGTCAATGCATGACTAGTGAGAACGACTTGACTCTTTTGGGAATCGATCATTTTGCAAGTGATCCTTAACACGACGCCTCCACAGAGGCTGGCACCCACCTACAAGCTTCCATCGCATTATTGGCAAGATCAGCTATTTATTTATTTACTTTTTTGATATGGAAGCTCTCCTCCTTACAACTCTTGTAATCACCAGAGGCATGGAGATACTTGGTACAGTTCCAAAAATGATGAGGCATGATAAGAAAAACCTGATTTGAGCATTTTCAAGAAAAGAAAATCAAACGATTTGGTCAGAAATGGAAAAGATATAGTAAATTTTAAGTAATTAATCATGAGTTAATTATTTTATCCATGTAAAATATTTGCATGCTCATTGAAAAGAAAGTGCGTGTGTAAGCATATCTTCCAAAAAAAAACTTGCCTTAGGATTTTCTAACCCTTTTTCAATTCTCAATTCTTATGACCAATTTTCAAATCTACTTGCATCATGAATTTCAATGATAAATATGTCTTTTGCTGGAAGTAATGCATTCCTTTTTATTTGACAGTCACAATTAAACGATGCTGTTTATAGAGAGGATTACAAAGATGCTGCTAAACTTCAAAGGGCAATTGTTGCTGCAGTGACCAATGATGCTGTGGGAGGTGCAATCAAGCGTCTCAATGTACAAACTAGTCCCATTGCTACTCGTATGAACATTTGTCAAAGGGCTAATTTCTTTTGATGTTGTAGAGAGCTATTGAAGAAGAGCAATACAGAGAGGCAGCCAATATTCGAGACATTTTTGGGACAGGATTGGTTAGTAATTGAAATAGGTGTACATTTTGATAGTCACATATGATAAATTTTAGCTTTCTTTCTCATTTGTTTATTTATTTTGTAAGTTCAAAGTTCTCTAGTGCACAACATTCAATGTCACATTTCTTATAATTTCACAAGTTAAATCTGATTACCATATGCTTGAACATTATTTGGGCTTACTGCCTTCAAAATACTACTGAAAAGGTTATAAGTGAAATCAACATTATCTTGACTTTATTTGTATCTGATCTTCCTCCCATTGAGTTAGACTACTTGGACTGGTAGTTGGTTGGATCAGTTGATCGGATGTGTGGCTGGTTGGGGTGCTCAGACTGCAAAACAATGGACAGGGTTAGCCCACATAGGGTTGACTTCGTCCCTTTTGATACTTAAGTTGGATGAGCATATTAAGGAGGTCGATCATGTTTTTTTGGGGTGGCAAAAAGCGTAAATTTAATATTGCATTTACTATGAGGTTTATATCTAGTGGTGGTAGGTAGGAGTATTGGTGACTAGTGAATCTCGATTAGCCATGTAGAATTAAGGTAGATGATATGTATAATCCAACTAGGCACCTATTTTAGCTCTACGTGGCAGCTGTATGGTGCAGATGGTTCTCTACTTCAGCAACTGCTTGGCTTTGGTAGAATGTTGGGCCTGCTCAGCCTGGTTGTCTTTCTCAAAATATTCCCTCTGGGAAAATGACAAATTTCTCAATGAGCTTGCTAGTCAATTTGACCAAGACAGATGTTATGTATGAGATGGATGAAGGTAGAGGAAGTCAGCCATCCGATGATACATCATAGGGTGTTCATTCCATGCATGCATCTTCCATTGGCTTGTGGGGTGTTTGTGGCTCAAAAACTTGAAATGATAGATTAAGGGTACAACCAGCTGACCAAATATGGTTGGCTTGTGATTCAGGCAGCTGAGGGTTGGTTTGACCAACCACCCCACATCAATATCAAACACAGGCGAGGATTCCTTGTCCAGCCTGCTGTGCACTGAAAGCTTTATGTTTCTGGTGTGCCTACATTTTTTTATATTTTCCTCGTAATTTGCTTTTTAATCCATGCACAGATTGGGTGGTGGGCTGGCACATCAAAAGATTCATCTGATCCACATGGTCGAATCATTCACATAACTGCAGAACATGGAAGATATGCTGCAAGAAGTTTTAGTTCCAGGTTGATGCTTACACTGGATGGTTAAATGCTTTTTTTCATTTTATATGATTTTATGTGTTTTTTTTTAAAAGAGGAGGATGGCTCTTATATTACATAAGAATCGACCTGATTGCAAAAAATCCTTAAAAATAAGGATCAAGATTCAGAATCGCATCCCCACTAATTATAAATCCACAGAGATACCCAAGACTTGTAAAATGAAAAAAACTTGCTAAACAATATCTGATACTTCCCCTTTGCAGCCATTGAAAACATCATTTCTGAATAGCCAACTACCCCAACAAATTGCATATTTGCATGAACAAGAAGGTATTGTAGTTGAGATGCTGGTGTAAGCATGCTTTTGAACAATTGTTGTGGTAACCTTCTCGTTTCTGCCACACCTTCCTGCTAATTGGGCAAGCAAAGAAGAACATGAAAGGTTAGTGCAACTGAAATGAGAATGATATTTCGGTTTGGTTGGAATTCTTTGATGGTTTAGTCATATCCATAGAAGATCTATATATGCACCTGTAAGATACAAAGAATTAATTAATACAGAAAAAACTAAATGGTAGAAAAAGGTTAAAAATTACTGTTAGAAATAGTAAAAAGATTTAAAATTACATAATTTAATAGTAGATTAGTGACAACTAGGAAAAGATGGAAGGAATGGGTTCATGTGGTTGACCCTCTGTTATTATCATATCCAATAAGGTATTGTTTGTTGTTGCTATACTTTGTATCAGATTTATACAATGGTTGTTTTAATATTATTACAAAGTCAGATCCCCTAACGTCAGGTTTTTGAGTTAAGGTTCATGTGTGCTTTTGAGAAGCGCAAAGTTATATCTTATTATATAAGAATAACCATGATTGCTAAAGGCTCATGTGTTACCTCACCACTCCTATAGCAAAATGGTTGGACAATTGTAGTTTTGAACTTTATGTGGTGGAGGTGGAGTACTGGAGTCTGATGGACAATTACAGTTAAAGTTAGTACAAATGAATCAATGGCATCTAATTCAATAGTTGTTTCAATATTATTGTAATGTCAAATCTCATAGCATCAGGTTTTCTGAGTTAAGGCACTTGTGCTGCCTCACCACTCCTATAGCATGATGGTTGGACAATTGTAGTTTTGAACTTTATTTGGTGGAGGTGGAGGACTGGAGTCTGATAGACAATTACAGTTAAAGTTAGTACAAGTGAATTGATGGCATCTAATCCAATAGTTGTTTCAATAATATTATAAATTCAAATCTCGTAGCATCAGGTTTTCTGAGGTAAGGCTCTTATGCTTCCTCACCACTCCTATGGCATGATGGTTGGACAATTGTAGTTTTGAACTGTATGTAGTGGAGATGGAGTACTGGAGTCTGGTGGAAAATTATAGTTAAAGTTAGACAAATGGATTGGTGACATGTATTTGATGTGCTAAAAAATAAGTTGTCTTTGTATTCAAAAAATACATCAGCAATATTCCCCATTGATTTTCTTCATTGCATTTTGATAATATATTGGAGGAAATTCATCAAACAGTGGACCTAAGAATGGGACGCAGTTTTATATCCCACAATGATTACTAAAGATACACTTTTTTTCAGGGAGCTTGCTTCTGGTAGGCCTGGGCTTCCACTGTTTGAAATTTACTATACTGTTGGGGATGATGGAGAATACAGACAACAGGTTTGTTTCCAAATGTTATGTGCAACTTGTTTTGTTTACTTTAATCAGGCTTCAAGTGCTATAAAGGAAGCATCCTTCATGATCACACAATCACGTCGGGAACAATCTAATTGTATCTTATTTCATTTGTGGTGTTCTCACAGACTCTAAAAAACATTGTTGTCGGTGTTGTCTGTTGAGGCATATTTGGTGTCTGGTTGATGTATCATTATGTTAGCTCCAATGAATTACATGCCACAGGAGAGTTTGGTTGGGGGATTATTTCTACTCTTCTAGTTGATATGTCAGCTGATAACTTCTGATCCATTTTCAAGTGAAGTTTGTTGGGTTGGCTAATTAAAAATATCCAATGTTTTTCATCAGAAATTTTCACAAAAGAGTTTTTATTCAATCTTTTTTTAACATATATATCCGACTTGATGTAATAGAGAAATGTTTTAACTCCTCAGTCATTATTTTCTACTTAAATGCATGTATTTGCACTTGTAAAAATTTTTCAATGCCAAGACAGCATGTTGGAGTCTGCTGTGGTCGTTAACAATGTGGGTTTGGAGAGGTGTTCGAGGGCATGAATTCTATCATTGAGAGTTTTGAGGATTATACCAAACATTTTTGAGAAGTCAGGGATATACCTGAAAGTTCTTATGTTTTTGGGGTATGTATGCATGCAAGTGACCCTAATTTTATAGCTTTTAAAGAAAAGCAAAGAGAGCATGTTAGGATGGTTTATGATTCTGAACGTAATAATGAAAAGGCATAATACAATTCAGATGCTCATGATAAAATTTTACTTTTCTATTGTGCCATCTATTGTGAAGAGCATATGTAGTCTACATGCACATTTTACACTTCTTCATTGAAGTTATCATGATTTGTGATGCTTTCCTTATCTACCATCTCCACAATTGATTGCTTGATCCATAATCCAATGATTCCAAAATACCAATGGCAAAATGGCAATGCCATTCAGGAATGTGTTGCACAATGAGTTTGAGAACCAGATAAAAGGACTTGCATGATTTTTTTTCTAGGCAGGCAGGGCCACAGAGCTCCTATAATCACCCACTACAGTATAGATTTTCATTTTGGTTTTTCCACATTTTCTTCGAGACAAAACTCATGAACAAATCTATAAGCTTTAAAAATAGTATGGTGAATTAATTATAACATGCCCATGCTACCATCCTATAATCACTCTTGACATCAATAACACGTGATTGTACAAGTTCTTAAAATATCAGGTATAAGTTATGAATGATATTTCAAAATGTGATGAGTTTCTATGGTATGAAAAATGTTGGAGATGCATGTACAAGGTACAACCACTTTCAATGTATGTGCCTGCCTGCCTATTTGTTTCTTGACCACATTGTAGGTTTCTCAGTTTGAGTACATAATGCTTAGCACAAGCATAATTCAATTGACTGGCTTAAAAATACTGAAATAAAACTCGTCTTGCTACCTATTCTAAAATTGGGGTACTGAAACATGTCAAAGATAAAACCAGAGCCAATCATTCCCTCATAGTTTGTTCCTTTGAATGTTCTCAGCTTGCCCTTGTATATGCTTTATTTCTCTAAATGTACATTATTTCTCTTGTATATGCTTGCCCTTGTATGTTCTCATTCCCTCATAGTTTGTTCCTTTGAATGTTCTCAGCTTGCCCTTGTATATGCTTTATTTCTCTAAATGTACATTATCCATGATTTCAGGCTGTCTACTTGAAAAGCAAGAACAGTGATTTGGGTCACTCTTCAAAGAAGCACCCTCAATCGGTAATTGACAAATCAGGCTCCTCAAATGATTCTTCTAAAGAAAAAGGTGATTTATCTGATGAAGGTGTTGATAATGAGGAGAGTGGTAATGATTCAGACATTACTGCTGAACTGGATGGAATTCAGAATGTACTTCATGACATGATTCCAGGTGTCAAAGTTGAAGTGGTAAAAATATCATCTCCTGGGAAAGTGGACAAGGACGTGATATTCAAAGTTATTGAGCAAATAATCGAAGAAGTGGATGATGATGAAGATTTTGAGTTAGAAAATATAGAAGGTGATGATGATAATGAAACAGAAAGTGACACTGAAGAGGTGGCTGATAGTGTGGATGCAAGAATTGATACCACTGATGATCAAAGTGATTTGTCAGTGAGCTTTGTTGTTAGTGGTCTTATGCAAAATTTTTCTGTTGACATGCCTTCTAAAAACTTGGTTCGAGTACCCGCTAAGCTGGAGAAACAGGGTCAGTTTTCATTTTCATTTTCTATTTTGACTGAAGGCATAGAAGAAGAATTTGATGAAAAAGAATTTGGTAAAAAAGAACATGATTTTCCACGCAAAGTTACCCAACCTCCAACTATTCGCAGTGCAAACCTTGTCATGTCTGATCTGGCAAAGGTTGTTTACAGCCGTAAAAGAATTCCTTTAGAGGTTGGTTTTATTCTCCTTTTATATGGTTGTGGAATATTGTTTATAGTTTTAACTCTTAATGGTGTGTGTGGTTTATAGTTATCATCCTGGTACCATATTTTGTCCTGCTTGATTTCATGATCATGAATCAAAGCAAAATTCACTTGAAAGCTTCCAAATCATTTCTAGGTTCTGTAATTTTTTCACTTTATGACTTTGATGTTTTTGTAACTATTTTTGCAACAACCCTAGCAGATTTGTGACACCATGAATTCATTTGGTCGTGCTAGTTATGACAACTAAAACAATAGGGAATTCTTTATTTTCCTACTTTCATTATTTTTAATTTATTTGTATCATTGCAGGTACTTAAAGATGTTGGAGAATTGATAAATCTTGCTATTAATCAGGATCATAATCAGACACCTCTACGTGGAACAATGCATTTTAATCGGATCAATATTCCAAATACTTCAGATCCTCTTAGTGGTGATTTATTTTATGTCCCTTTTCTGGTTTAGTATTTCTTTTTGTAGATGGTGGAACTTGGATAACTTTACTCTTGTGGAGTTTGATGTAGGATTTTTGTCAATATAGGCCTGTATGTTAGTGCACGTGGGATGTTTAGTTCTGAAGTTCTCTATTTGAATCGCAAGTTTGGCCAGTGGCAAGAAGATGACAAAAAGGAGGGCATGGATTTACAATTTTATGAGTACGTTGAGGCACTAAAGTTAACGGGTGATCCTTCTGTGCCAGCTGGTCAGGTATCGACGTGTATTTTCTGTTTAATAAATGTGTTTGAATCCTTAGAAATCTCATTTGCCATGGGGCATCATTGTTGCCAGTGATGAAAATAAAGTTTTGAACATCATTGTTGCCAATGATGGTGGTGGAAGTTGTCAAATGTTAGAATACTTTGTGATGATGGCCCATAATCATTGTTGTCAAATGATGGTGGAAGTTATCATTTCCAGAGATGTTAGAACACTTTGTGAGGAGTGGTGAGATCAAATGATCAAGTTAAAGCTTGGGTTTTTCTTTGATGAGTTTGCCCTTTTGGGTTTACCGATGGTTGGACCATAGTTGGGTGAACCAGTTGAAATGCAGTACAAGCTAATTTAGAGTGGTTGACACTAGTTCACTTTAATCACCATTTTTTTAACAAATTCAACCATTTTAGGAGTGGTTCATCGGTTCAATCAGACAGTTCAGTTTTGAAAACATTTCTGAGCACCTTGAATAATATTTGGACCTGTTGAACCTAAATCTGAATCTAACCTATGTAAGGCAAACTAAACTCGATATCACTAAATGGGTCACACACCAGAGTCGACTTAGTTTAATTATGGGCCATCTTTTGGTTCTAGACCTATTTACATTCAGTAGATCCATTTAATTTTATTTTCTTTCATTTTTTTTGACAAGTTTTTTCTTTTTTTTTAAATCTTGATGTTCTAGAAAAACTTAGAGAGGATTTGAATTTATGGCATTTTTTCCACCACAGAATGTCAACCACCATACCAATGTCTATTTTGTTCTCTATGCAAATCAAAAATTACATGACTGATATTAAAATTCGAAGATTATTTTATAAATGGGTTGATTGAATTCATTTATGATATTTACCCAACCTAACTAGATTTGATCCATCTATACACGGGCTGAGTTTTGTCGGTCAGGAAATTATGAGTTGGGTTTAGGTTGAACTCTCTAAATATGTTTAGTTAGCTGATTGGATCTAAGCTAGTTATTTTATAAAGGAGTCATGTTTAAATGGGTTAGATTTGACCTATATTGAGCCACCCGGCCCATTTCACAGGCTTACTATTCTATATTGTTATTGTGAAGATAAGGAATGGTGGAAGATTTTTATTCCATTCACTATTGCTAGGTTTTTGTATATAGAAGTTACATACTGGACAATGTGAGACAGTTATCCACTGTTATTACATAACTCTGCATTCTTTCTCATCCTGGAGTATCTAGCTTACAAGAGACAGATACAACTAAAAACATAACTAAAAGTGGAAGTACACAGGTGCAATAGATACAGGACATGCAAAAATTGTCGAAGTTGCATCAAAAATAGCAACAATCTGTAGGCAGTAACGAACAAGCACAAATAATGATTAATTACATTGACTGCACACACAAACAATAGTCAATCATGTTGACTGCATTATAAACATGGATGAATGCTATTTGAGACACCGGCATATATTCGACATCTATGCAATTAAACTTCTAAGTTGCAAATACATTGATACCTGCATACACAAATACAAACATGTTGCTACAGAATATTAACACTTTTTCTGAAATCTGTAGAACACAATGTTAAAGAAGATTGTCTTCTCCCAAACCATGTTTTCAGTTTGTCTCCACTTTTATTCTGCCTGAAATTACTCTTTCATATCTTTTTTCTTTCATTTTGTCAGAAATAATTATTATCGTGCACATTTTACATGTCAGTTGGATTGAATTGTGCAGGTTGCATTTCGTGCTAAAATTGGGAAGCAAAACCAATTGCCTCATAAGGGGATAATCCCTGAAGAGTTTGGAGTGGTACTATATCTTTGTTGGTGTTTTAGCATCTTTCTTAATTTCTTGGCTTTGATTTACCTTACAATATCACAACTCTGAGCTGTTCTTCTTAGGTGGCTCGGTATAAGGGTCAAGGCAGACTTGCTGAACCTGGATTCCAGGATCCTCGATGGGTTGATGGTGAACTCGTAATTTTGGATGGAAAGGTATTTTTCCCTTCTTGCTGTTTTATATGTGGTGGAATTATGGAAGTTGAGACCTTATCGTAGGAATCATTTATAACATCTTTTTTGCTTAGGTCAATTTTTTTTCCTTCGTTATTAATGTTCACTCATTTTGAACGCTTTGCAGTACATCAGAGAAGGTCCTGTTATTGGCTTTGTGTATTGGGCTCCTGAGCATCATTTCTTGATGTTCTTCAATCGTCTAAGGCTTCAAGATTAAGTCATTGCTGCTTGAATGATTTGCTGTGTGCACTTACATTCATCTGTAAGGTAAGACATTATTACATTGTACATCGACAAAATATCTTTTCCTCCCACCTCAAAGGCTGAAAGCTGAATAGCCATATTAGAAAAACTAGCTTGAGATCATTTATTGCTTACTCCATAATTCACCGCAGTTTCTTTTCTCAAAGAAAAGGAGTATATTCGACTAGAAAAAAGAAGAAGAAATAGAATATGACCTTCATACATTCAATCATTCATTTGACCTTCGCCTAGAGTTTCCTATCTGGAATGTGCCCCATACATTCAATCATTCATTGGGCTTTAGTTCTTTCTCAATTTTGCCTAGTATCTCGTGAGAGACAATACCTTTTTGTCTCAGTAAATCTACTGATTGTTGCCATCGACTGAATTTGTTGTTATTGGCAGATCGTAAAACTCATGGCGCATCTAACGGTGCTTCTTGGGGACCAGAGGCTCGCAACTTTAACAAGTTGATTGCATTTTTAAGAAATTGGCAATTTCAATACAATGATTGCCTGGTTAAGTGGCTGGCGATTTCAATGCCATGTTTCCTGGAGAGAAGGTATGGGGTTTATTTATGCCTCACGTTTCAGTTTCTCCGTAATGTCCGGGTTTTTTCTAATTCCTTGGGCCGTTACCTTATGGCCTCAGTTTTGGAAATTGACATGGTCTTTCGTTATCTCCCCAGTTGCGTAATTTTATACTAGATGTAAATATTTCCTTTTTAATACATGGGAATATAATTGAGAATTTTCCGTCGTTATTAGCTTGGTGTATTTGATCCAGTAGGTGTAATTGTGTTACTCCATAAGAAATTTTATACATACCTGGACCACAAATGACAAATCATTTTCAAACCTAGCTAGACCAGAACAACTCTACATAAGAAAATGTCTGGTCATTTGTGACTTGCTGAGCCATTTCTCCGAATTCGATAGACTTATTTCGGTGTTTCCTTCTTTTTTTGTCAAAAGATCTATCTCAGGGAGACAAAGCTAACACATAATTGGTAATTCTTTGTCGAAAAAGAAAATTTTGTGATAGTCGGTTTTCTCTCAAAAAATAACTATCAATTTGCAGATATGTTTTTAACCCCACCTACAAATGCTATCATCCATATGTTTGAATTAATGATATTAGTGATTAGAAATAGGTATATTGATTCTAATCACAAATTCTACCACAGACTCTTCCTAATGGAAATTAAAATGATGAGTTTGAGGGTTTTTGTTCGATTCAAACTGAAATTTTTTTTTTTTTTTTAATTTGTTTCTCTTGATCTTTATTCCTCAACGACATTACGAGTCCTAACAATCTATATAAAAGCAGCTGTAAACTGAAAAAAAAAAACTGTTGTAATGATATTTCTTAACGATTGTTTGTTGAGAGATTCATTATGATTGATTTCAATAAGGGTGTTAATCTTTTTTCACAATAAAAGATAGATAATATTAAATTAAACACCTTAATTATGAAACCACAGATTAATGGGTAAAGAGTTCAGAATGATAAGCAATCACATTCCTTCCAGAGTGAGAAAGTTTGAAAAAATATTGACTAGTTATTTCTCTCTTTTAACAATATTGACCTAATTTCATGGCGGAACGGTGTGGATTCATCATTAATCCCAAAGTTGTCACCTTCTTTGTTAAATGGAGTTCAACTTATCAGTGGTACTGGGTAAATGGTGTTGGATTTAAACCGTCACTTTTTTCTTTTTCCGATTGTATAATGATAAAAGGTCAAATGAATTTAAATGAGTTGTTTTAGTTAATTTATTTGTTAAGACACCTACAATCAAATTTACCATAAACGCCTCTAACTTCCCTTGTCTTTAAGTCCAAACGATTAAGATTGGATTTTAGGTAGTTTTGCAGGTTACGAAAGCAAATTCCAAAAAAATAAAAAATTCAGTAAAGCGCTCGTAACACAAACAACTTACGTCGTTTTCACGTTTAACCGCAGTTTACGTCGGCCCTGTCCCTTCCCAGTACACCTGTTGGTCGGTACCTTCAAATCTGTACCGCTGAAAGATGAGCACCATCAAGGGAAACGACAAAGAAACCATCCACGAGACGTAATCCAACGACCGCCAGATTGCAGCAAGTGCTCCCCTTGAATTCCCAACCTCTGGTACCGTGTTAGATCCATCTGCCTTCCTGACCATCGTCGGATTCACCCGTTTCCACTTCACTTCTGCTTCTCTTGGCTTTTGCTTCAGGTCTTCGTCCCGTTTGTATTAAAAAAAAGGACAACCTTTCGTAGAAGAACGAACAACTGTCGATGGTTGAAGAACATCTCCAGGCAGATTCTTACTCCATCCGCCACGTTTGGTTCTTCAACCCTTACCCTTAATTGGGTACGTGTTGGTTCTCTCGATCTTGGTCTCCGCATATTTGCACCCGGCGTTCCGATTGAAGGTGTGGGGATTCGAGGTTGAAAGGCTGGAATGGCGTGGGATTTTGGCCCTACTTCGATGTGGCTTTGGCGTCGGAAAGATCGAGAATCCTCCAACCCTAAAGGTTCGTCCTCGAATCCCTCGTCCGATTCAGGGACAGAGTTCGAGGAGCCGGAGCCCATCGATTCCCCTTTAGTTTGTTCATCGGGGTTGTTGCAGTCTTCACCGAGAAGGGCCAACCGGAAGCGGCGGAGCCGAGAGGCGCAGCAGATCGACAGGGAGTATGATCTGGTCCTGGTCCCGCCAGACGGCGGCTGCTTGTCGGGGTCGGAGTCGGATGATTCGGACTGGTCCATTGGGTGGTCGGAACCTCACGGCCCCGAGTTCCAGAGCAATGGCAAGGTGATCACGGAGAATAGCTTTGCCGTTCTTGTTCCGTGCTACGGCCGTCGCCGGAGCGGGTGGACGGAGAGTTCGACGGACCGTGTTCTTGGTGTCATTGATCTCTCGGCTGTGGATTCTTCTGGTAAGATCGTGGTCCATCTCATCCCTTTCTCATTTTAAATTGCTGGGTCTCGCTTCTTTCATTAGGACATCTATTTCCTGTTCGGAAGGACCTTGACGATTGAGATTCTGTGCTTCCTCTGGTGTCCTTGGATGTTTGTCTGCTGTAAGCAACACACGGTACAAGTTGCAAAGGCTGGAAAGAAAAACAAATCCAACAATTAGGACCTTAGAATAGGAAACTTCAATGGTGATAAATTCCCATGCTAGTTTTTTGTGCAAGTGATCTTCTTGGTCCTTTTTTAAAGATAGTGGTTTTTATGTTTACCAATATTCTGGTCTTCTTGATCATTCAATGTGCAAAGGTTTTGAATCCTCATACCTCACTATAATATTTCTAGTATGGTCCCCATTTCTAATAATATTTGGGTTAAATTATTCTCATTGCAAGAATAACTTCTGCCACTCTGTCTGGTTTGATTTCATCTTCTTTGATGCAGAAGAGAACAGGAAATATGTGGAAGATTGGCTCTCTTCTCTTCAGCGCAGTTGAGCTCTTGAATAAATCCACCTGACTATTAAATGTTTTACCTTAATATAAATAACATGGAACTGCTGAACAATATCGCGCTTGCAAGAGACATGTACTCTTATCTATAGTCTTCATGTAAATAAGAACATGGAAAGACATGTCCTATTGTGAATAAAGATGGCATATATAATGGCAGCTTACAGGGAGTTTGAAAATTTGTGATCAGATCTCCATTCCCCACTGCTGCTGTTTCCCCTGTAAGTGCCACACATTGTCCTGAAATTAGCACAGTATCTCAGGGCTCCTCATACATATATATTTTAGATTTGATATAGCTTCTAATTTTTGGAATGTCTGCTGCATCCCTTAAGTATTAACCGACCAGTTAAACGAGATTTTGTTTAATTTACCAATAATGATAGTTATGAAGCACTAAACTTCTTTCTTCAGCCATGGCTCCCAATGCATATGAAGACCTAATTCACCTGGCTTGGAAAAAATCCCGGAAAAGGTTTTAAGAACTCGCTCACAACCACAGCGTCGTCGCTGATGGCACTAGTGCATGGTTAAGACCGGTGTCCGAAGCCGAGCAGATATGGGAGACGAACCAAAAGAATTGACCATCCAAATGAGGAAAGTAGCGGTGGAACCGCACGGGACATGGACAGATGTTCTCGAGTTGAAGGTATCAAGTTCTAATCCCAGCTTGAGGAAGCAGGTCTTTGTCTTCGATGGCTTTTCCGAAAGATTGCAATCGCCGGTGCCTTGAGCTGGTGACTTGGGAACAATTAATTGCAAGTATAGAAGGTTGGGATTGACAATGAACCAAATCATGCAATGAATTGAAGCAAACTATGGGATTCTGCGTGGCTTGGCAATGCGGAAAGAAGATGCGTGTGCTCGTGGAACCACAGCTACGTCTCCGAACGGGGCCCTAGATTCAAGGATTTGTTTCGAAATGTATTCTTTAAATCCATTTCGTGAATCTAAAACCATTTTTTCCACTTGCAACTGAATCTCATGCTGACGAAGGCTTTCTATTTCATTCGATTTTCCTGAAGAAAATGTCAAAGATACATAATCTCACCGTGTGGACGGGTTAGAAAAACCCGGTAAAATAGGCAACTAAATTTCAAACAATGTTAAAAAGCGTCTACCGGTAGACTCCCTACACCATAATTATAAGAGTAAAAGAATAAATAGAAAGGTATACATACACCTTTTATAAAAGGCAGCCTAAGATGGCGTGTAGAACCGCCAAGTTTCCACAATATGAAGGCAATTACTCAAGTCTCGAACTAGCAAGACAACCCTATCACACATCTTCCTTTTTATCTCTTTTATTTTCAGAAAAAAAATGACGTTTTCAAATAGCAATCTCGCCGCGTCAACCACAAAAAACCGAAGTAATCCCATCATTAAACATGGTTTGCAGCATCACTATTATTCTTGATTACACCACCACATCTCTTGCACTTTTACTTTTATCCGGAGAGAAGAAAACTTGAGTTGTAGTCTTGATGAAAATGTCAATCGATATTTAATAAGGCATATTTGACTATATACAACCCTATATGTGAACTTCAATTTTAAAATTTAAAGAACAAAAAAGATTCATAAATATATAAATTATATTTTACCGCTGAAGTAGAAGCAGGAACAAATCCTTCAGAATTATAGGCTTAACTTCCAACAAAGATAACATCTCCCCATTCAGTCTTCGGAAAGATTTAAGACTTTAAGGGAAGTCACTTGGGCTGTTTTTTGAGACCTTTTTTGTCGTCAGGAAGTTTTAAGCCAAGGGATCCAAGTAAGTTTGAAGCTGGACCTGGAAGACCTTGTTGAGATGAGTATGAGTCGAGTAAATTCTTCACAAGATTCTTGTCCACATCAATGGCGGCCATGTCGTCGCAGATGTCCATGGCATTTGAGGTTCCCTGAATGGGAGGCACGATGTTAATTCCCATTCTACAAAACATTTTAAAATCATAGTTATCAGGGTTGTATTTATTTATTTATTTGAGTAGAGTTTTCACTTGATTTTAGTTGTGTGCTAGTTTGAAAGCTGAAATTTTAGAATATTTCTAAAACGTAGAGGCATCTCAAACCTGGAGAAATTAAGATCAGGAGGGTTATAATAAGATAAATTGGAAATCTGATCTAACCACAGATATTTAGTGATTGGGTAAGTAACTTTATACGGCTGAAGATTCAAAAAAAAAGACTAAAATCAGTGACACAACCACGTTGTCCTAGATGCTACCGACAATTCTAAGACATGACTTTCTGTCAGAATGCTCAAAATAAAGAGAATAAAAACACAAAAATACTGTACCTAAAAGGTTTAAGGTTTAGGTAAAAGTTACTAGAGATAGCTATTGCACGCACATGTTACCAAACCAAGTTGTACATCGTGGCAATGTCAACTGGTAACTTTTTATAATTTTTCCGGACGGCTCATGCCAAGAGGTTTAAAAACAACATTCCAAGAGGCATATATCCATATTTAACACAATGAATTTCAGAATTATAAAAATGAAAATGCGAATCAATCTCATATAAATGGCAGGAACAGCAATATAGCAACATAGTTGTGTATATATAAAAGAAGAGCAAACCTCGCCACTGTCAGAGATTCCTTGTTTATGAATAAAGCTCTTCTCAAGAGTAGTTGCTCTTAGTTCCTTCTGCATGGCAGCTGCATAGGACTCCATGAAACGATCGCCTGAACTAACTTCACCCTCAACTGATTCAGCAAAGTCCCGTAGTTCATGTGCATCTGTGAAAACCACAGCATTAAAAAAGATTAACAAAATAAACACTGCTGGAACTTTCTTCTAAGGAGAAGTTAAAGAGTAGTGAGCATTCAATATTATAATTATATTTGTAACAAAATATCCATTTATTTGATGATAATATTATAAATTTACGTTTGAATATATTTTAAATAGATGGACGAAAATGATAAACACAAAAATCAATATGGTTAAATGATTTATGTAATTTCTTATTATTGATCGACTAAATTCATCATGGGTGATTAAATGGTTACCAGTAAACTAAACCGAATTTTGTCAAGTCCGTTAATAATTAACTGTTTATACATTGTGTCAAGTAATGCAAGGAATTTGATCATTCTAAAAACAGTTAATTGAGTCTGCAATACTCGTTCCAACTGTAACCAATTGTTTGTGCAATTCAAATCCCCTTAGTCATAATATCCAATGAACCTGTTGGGGCCAACTCGCCTCTATAAAGTGCAGATGAAATCCAAGTCCTCGATGTTTACTTCCATATGTTCATTCATTCTTCTTCTTTTCCCCCACCATCATCAAGTGGCCACACAACATCACCACTATCATTTTTGAGCCTCCCAGCACCACAACCATCATCTTGGTCTCCCAACATCATCATCCATTCGTAGCCAAATGTCCATTCCCAACACCACTGTTGTCTAGTCTAAACACCCCAATAACCTCTTCCACCTTACCCTTCCCACTCCCTACTTGGTCATGATGGGTTAGATTTCAAGAAAGAAGGAAGACAAAGAAGAAAAGGGAGGGAGATGATGGGCTCATGTGTAGGACAAAAAGGAAAAAGGGACAATGGATTGTGTTATATTGTGCATGCATTGTTTTGTGTGGTATTGTGTGCATGTGTAATAGGTGAAAAAACATGAGAGAGAGAGAGAGAACATAGAAAGCAAGTGGCCATGCTTTATAGAAATGTATTTGCATTTACGTGTATGTATACTTGCAAGTTTTGTTGTGCATGTGTCAAATATCTGTTGTAATGTTGAAAATAAGAGTGGAAAAATGGAACATGGACTATGAACCCAAACCCTTTTGAATATCAACACATACACATACGACACACAAATTATAATTTTTTTGAGATTGAGATCCAGACCCAAACCTATAAAGAGTGCAGGCTTAACTAGTCTACGCCAACAAGTCTCAAGCCTGATTTTTGAGGACCCATGGCTCTGCAAGTCTTGGGTCCAAACTCAAACCTATTGTCAGCCAACAAGTCTCAAGCTATGAAGAGTGGAGGCTAGACTAAACCCTAAACTATAAAGAGTGCAGGCTTAACTAATCTACGCCAAGAAGTCTGAAGCCTGATTTTTTGAGACCCATGATTCTGCAAGTCTTGGGCCCAAACTCAAACCTATTGCTTGCCATATGCTTGCCTGTTGGTGCATGTACATTATTATTATTTTTATTCTTGCATATCTTGTGCCTACTACAGGTTGCAGCTTTCTACTTTCATTTTAGCTATCCTTATATTTTAGTTGTATTTGTTTTTGTTGCAAGTTGGATGCTTCAACTTGTGGGTGACTGTTACGGTAATGTGCCTAGCAATAATTAATGAATAATAATCTTCCACATTTCTCTGTCTCCATAATAAACATTTAATCTTGCCAAAAAATCTCAATCGATTGATTATGTTTCATGATTGCCACAAAAATAAAAACATAAATAGCATGATATCACCAGTGTTATTTTTCCAAAATTTTCAGAACATCATACAAGAAGTATAATTTACTAATAACTTTTCCAATTTAAAAAACTCTTCGATTGAAGACCTCAATAATTGTTTCCTAACAAAAATTCATAATTAACATCAAATACAACCAAGAAAATATCAATCAACCATTTCTCTAGGAAACAAACTACTTTTAGACTAACAACATTAAACATAAGATTACTTTATGAACACATTGAAATGCCGACATTCAATTTAAAACAAATCATCTAAGTAAAGAGGTCTCTCCTTGTAAGTCTTACCCCTGCTTTTTTCAATACATGGATAGTCCAACATTCTCTAATGATCTAATTTATGACTTTTTTAGGTCTTACAAGTATTTTTATTTCTATATTGAGTGACCTTGGAAGATTATTCTTATATCTAATATGATGTTAAAGTAGAAACATCTAACTCAAAATCAATTGATTGAGTGGAGAGATTTCTCCTTATATACACATGCTAATTTTGTTTATGCAAAGTCATAATTCCACTATATGAGGTTGGACGTGCATGTTTTGTTTTGTTTTTTTTTTTAAACATGAGACTATTCCAACAAATATACTTCATCTTATCCTCACTTTTTTCAATAAAAGGCTTTTCCAACACTCTCTAATGATTTAATTTACAACTTTTTTTTAGATCTTACAAATATTTTTATTTCTATATTGAGTGATCTTAAAGGATTATTCTTATAACTAATATGATGTTAAATATGAACATTTAACTCAAAATCAATTGACTAAATAAAGAGATTTATCCAAGTATACATGCAAGTTTTATCATATAACAATAGACAACAATAATCTGAGCCATAATCTTAATACATGAAATCAGACATACAAGTTTCATTGTCACTTTTTTTAAACATGAGACTATTCCAATAAATATACTTCATCTATTAAAAATTCCCTAATTATTTGATTAACAACATGTGATGAGATCCATGAAAGATTAAGTAAAACAAATGCAAATAAAAATATAGGTTTAAAGTTCAATCATATATATTGATATGCATAATTAATATTTAAAAGAATAATCAGCATATATGCATATTTATATATTACATGGAGATTAAAAAGAGTGTCATTAAATGCTAATGTGTCCATATTATATAAAGAGAGAGATTGGGGATATTTCATTTAGTGACTTTTATTTTCCAAAAGGATATTAATATTATTTTAAATTTTCTTTGATTATTTATTGTCATGCAATTTGCACATGCCTTTAACTAGTATAGTGAAATATAAGATAATCTAAATAAATGTTTGGAAGATCATGGTGAATAAAGGTAATATAGGAATATAAGTGAACCCAAGCATGACTATCTTTTATATGAAGACTTCCATAGTTACAAATAAATATAAAATATCTAGAAAAAACATTCATGAATCATAAGATATAGTAGAACTGTTAGTGTACCAGGGATTTCATAATCCACTTCTGATGAGGATGACGATGAAAATATACACCCATCAAGGTTGTCATCAATGTCACTTTGTGAATTTTCATCCACATCGCATGCTTTGATAAAGTAGTTAACATCAAAGTCCACTTCTTCCAAGTCCCTAAACAGAGAAATAACTAGGTCATCCATTTTGCTTCAGAAACAAACTCATCTATGTCCAAGAGCCACAAAATAAGCATAAATAGTAGGATCTTTAGATTTAAAAGATAATAATTTACAAAACAATGTAATTTCTTTTGTATGATTATTTTCCTATAGATTTTGAAATGCTTCAAGCAGCCAAGTGACTTCTTATGGTGGTTTGGAGAATAGTTGGTGGCCAGTTGAGGAAGTCCTATTATTGGTGAGAAAAAAGTCAATTTTTTGTCAAAAGATGCTATAGGCACAGATGTAGGTGTTGCAACCATGTGGAACCCATCATTGGCTTTAATTAGCCAAGAGATTTTGACTTTTGGGGTGTTTGTTGATTTGGAAGATAAGCAATCAAACATAGAATGGTGCATCTTCAGTGTTTATGAACCCTACAAGCAAGGTAGATGTCATGAACTTTGGGATGATCTACATAGAGTGGACCAATATCACTACCAATGATTGGAGGTGGGAAGGGATTTCAATGTGACTAGATTTTCATCAAATAAGAGGAACAACAATAGAATTACTGCAGGTATATGTGAGTTCAATGACATCATCCAGGAATTGGAGTGGGTGGACATGCCAATTTAAGGTGTCAATTTTACTTGGTCAAACTGGCATGGTGATCCATCAGTGGCCTGCATTGACAAGGTATTTGTGGGACCAGAATAAGAGGACCTCTGGCCAGACTCAGTTTTTGGCCTAACTAGGATCAACTTTGATCATATTCAACTCTTCTTGTTAGTAGATGATTCAATTAGTTAGGTGCTAAGACCCTCCACTTTAAAGTTTTTTGGCTAGAAATCATGGATTTTGACGAGAAAGTTGGTGGTGAAAGTTGAAAACTGATGGAAATAGGAAACAGCAAATCTAGTTGTTTGATTTTTTTCTAGAATCTTGTTATATACGTTATGTTATAATTTTTGAACATATAATATTTATATTAATACATATCATGATATTTATGTAAATGCGTAATTATATCAATTAATATACAAAAATATATGCTATAATATCACACACACACATATTTATATATTTAAAATAATACTTAAATATTTGGATATTTGCATTTGGATTCAGATTTGGATCTCATTTGCACCCCTCATGGTAGGTCTTGTTTTGTATTTGATTAGCTTACCCATGGCTAAAGTACGACCCCTTGCTTTTATTAATTTTAATGGACTTAATATTATTCCTGACGAAAAAAATTCTACTTATGGATGATACACTTTCAATAAGAAACATAGCATCATTTCCTTCAAAGTGATCTATCTATTATTATATTCATGGAATATGTAGCCAGTTTCACAACAAATTAGCAGTTTTCAAAATTTTTGAAATTCTGGTATTTATGTACACAAGAAACTAAATGCACTCCACATGATAATGCCTCACGCCATCATTTGATGGTTGATGTTGCTCATTTGTTTTTAGAAAATACCGAATGTCTAATAAAGGCACGGATGCTGATAATTTTTAAAAAAAATCCTTATTACTATGCAAATGAAAATAGTATTGCAAAATGCAAATAAACAGAAAACAAATGTAACTAGTTTTCTGTGGTTATGATGCACACTATAGCAACAACTTCCGTCCTGAAATTTAGCTCTTAAAGTGCCTAAAAGACCTATGTTGTTATGGGAAAGCGAACTCCATCCCATGTTTTTTAGCTTAAGCCCCTCGAAATAGAAAGAGTTCCTTCTAACCTATCCCAATTCCAAAATATTGCAAAAAAAAGATAGCCTAGGGGAGACCATGAACAGATGATCTAGAGTTAGATTCAAGTTGATCAACTGAATTTTCATCCACAATTTTGGATTAGATTGTAAGATAATGAAAACAAGCCAACTGATGAGTAAATATATGCACTACTGAATAGTTTGCTGATCGCACACCAATCACCATGCATCAAACTTTAAACAAGTAATAATATAAATGGCATAATAGAACAAATGAAGGTTAGAAAATGTCAGATGAACCTGCTTTTGGGGATCTCTGCACCTTCAAAACTTGATATCTTCCCAACAAATTCTTCTAATGCCTTTGCCATATCATCATACGGGATATTAGCATTTATTTTATCAAATGGCCTCTGTTGTCCTGAAGTTTTTTCAATTTTTGAGTCATACAGTTCGATCTCTTTCTGTCTCTCTAGAAGTGCAGAATTTAAGTCGGCTTCTCCATCATAAAGCCAATAATCATCATCAGACAAGGGAACCTCAATTCCCTCAAAATCACTAATTGAATGTGACAATGACAGAATTTCATCTATACGTCTTACTGGAGAATTGAAAATGTCACTGCAAATAAAGAGAATAATGAAATCAAGAGACAGTTTTCTACTTACATCTCTGATTGTAATACATGGGGATACATGGTGGATTTTTCATAGTTACAAAGTGAAGGGGAAGTTTAACTTATGAATAATCTGTTGAATCTATTCACATAATTTCATGAAGTTTCTAGTTTAAAATTTCTGTTTCATATAATTACACTGTTTATCAAATGTGGAAACATTAGCACATTTGACTCACTACTTTCTAGGAAAGCCTTATCTGTTTTCTACTAATTTTAGTGAGCAGCAGAATAAGCAAGTCATGGATAGAAGCTAGTACGAACAAACATATTGTGTCCATTTTCTTGTCCAAGAAGCTCATTAAATACAAGTCTCAGTAAGTTTTTTTTCCCAATAAGCTTGGCAAAATCCAATGATGATGTACCTGACAGAAACAAACAAAGATGAATTCTTGTGATTCTCCTTGGCCACGCGCCAAAGCCGTTTATACTCTTCGGAGCCAGACAGAAGATCTCTGAAGTATCCACTACTCTCCAAGCTCTCCTTAAAGGCATCCCACGTGCTTCCCTTACCACCCTCTCCAGCTTGACGCCGGTCTTGATACATCATCTCAAAACCACATGCAATTTTCATTCCCAACTCTGCCTCTCTGAAAACGACTTGCCCCTCATCCCTCGATGGCATGGGGTAATACTTGGGAGCCTGGAAATTCTGCTGCACAAGCTGCGCATACATAGCCCTCGACATCTTCACTGAGACATGAACGATATCTACACCACCCCCGTCACTTCTTAAAAACTTTTCCATTTTAGCAGCGTACTTCATAGAGTCTATATCGCGATCGTAAAACCCTTCCACCGCCAGTGCAATAAGGCATGGTTCATGTCGAAGCACCTGAGCCACGGGCAATGGAACTCTAACCCTAGCCCGATGCATATTAGTCCTTGCTCTCTCCGGATACGCCGAAATTCTCCTGTGTAAGACCGACTGCACCCCATCCGAAGCCCTAGTGTCCACACCTTCTTTCTCCAACACTCTCAGCGCGTCCACCAACCCAAAATTCGACTTCAGTGGGAACAAATCCTTTCCTAATATATGGAGCTCACCTTTCCGTATGAAAACCCGATTGGCGCTGTTGTCGGGATTGAGCCAGCGAGGAAGAAGATACGCAGACTCGATGAGGAGGAACTCGCCGTCATTGTCCCAAACCCTAATCGACAAAGAAGGAAACTTCCTGGACGCCTCATAGAGGAGGAAGACGACGAACCACTCGTCCTCCACGTTGTCGCCGTACCGCGTCTTGCCGTGAAGGTGAGGAACGTTGGAGGAGCTGCAGAGGTGGCACATGGAGGCCGATGAGGGAGCGCTAGTGGTGGGAAGGGACACAGCGAGTTGGAAGGGGTCGTGCTGCCAGATGTAGTCTTGTAGAAGGGGGAAGAGGACATCGTGGATTTGGGACCGGAGGGAGTGGAGGTCGGTGGAGTATGAAGGGTAGATGGAGTAGAGGACGGTGTCTTCGGAGATGATGGAACTCCGACGGCGCGAGGAGGAAGAAGGAGCGGGTGTTCCCATGGTAGTAGAACGGCGGAAGAGGTGCTTTCCCGTGGAGCCTGTGAAATGGAGGGAAGGAGAAATGCAGTGGTTATTTATATCTTATATCGGGTCGGGTGGTGTTGCTGGTTGCTCCGGGTCCGGAAGAATGAACGCAATATGCGGGTATTTGGGTTTTCGAGTGGGTCGGATCTCGATTTCCGACTGGTAACGCCACCTCAACTCATCAGCTATCGGAATTATCGTTGATAGTCTCCGCGCGCCATGCCTCGATTGTTCACGGGCATGCCGACGAACTGCCGCCGCCGCCGCCGCCGCCGCTGCTCCTCCTCCTCCATTCGCCGCCGACCATGACCCTCCTCCTCCATTCGCCGCCGACCACGACCCTCCTCCTCCATCACCTCCACCAAACCCTCATCCCGAGCTCCACCACCTGTCTCCCCTTACGCTCGAACGCCACGCCATCCTTGCACCACCTGTCTACCTCCCTCTCCTGCCACCGTCGCAGATCAACCCCCACTCCCACTCTCAGAGCGCGGACAAGCATGGCGGCCACTCCCATATTGGACGACGAAGTCCGGAGAATGACTCTGATGGAGTTCGTCGCGAAGGGAGAGGCGGACGTCGGGGATGACCTTGCGATATTGATGAGTCACCTCCAGTTTGCTTGCAAGAGGATTGCCGCTATCATCGCGTCCCCATATGGTGCTGAGATTGTGAGGAGGACCGATGGGAGAGAAGTCGCCGCTGCGTCTTTGGCTGGGACCGGAAGGGATGCCTCCAAACCGCTGGACATCGTTTCGGTAAGGAGTAGTATCCGTTTGTGGTGAAAGTCTGAAAGAAATGGAAAAAGGAACTTACCATAGACTTTTCATCAGTTTTTATGTTTATACACAATATACTTTAATATTCCATTGTCTAGTATAATAAAATGATGTTTACTCGAGAACAAAAAATAAACAGATATTTGTACCACATACACCTGACAGTGAAACTTAGGTGGAGAAATGCTTTACCAAAATAATTTATTGGGATTTTGATATTTTTAAGTTTAAAATATCATCATCTCAAGATGCACTTAATCTAGGAATTCCATCTATGTTAATTAGATAGGATTTCGTCACCAATTCCATCTTGGAGTATCGACAATGCATTTCTATATTTTGCATCATCGTTAATCCCCATCATTATCATCAAAACGGGAAGATTTCAAATATCGAGTTGATTTTGACTTGCTTAAGATTCTAAGGTTGCTATCCATCATGTTAATATCAGCGGGAGTATGATGAAATTTTTTTAGTTAGATACATTCTAATATCATATCATTAGTCACAGTCAAGAATTATATCTGGTGGCAGACAGTGCCCTCATCAGCTGCTGAAAACCCACAAGTACAGGTACTGAGGATAAATTGCTTCTTGTGCAGAATGACATAATATTGGAATCCTTGAGGAAGTCTGGAAAAGCTTCTGTCATGGCATCTGAAGAAGATGATGCTCCCATTTGGATAAATGATGATGCACCTTTTGTTGTGGTTACTGATCCTCTGGATGGCTCGCGAAATATTGATGCATCCATCCCAACAGGAACAATATTTGGAGTATATAACCGGCTTATGGAGTTGGATCTTTTGCCCATAGAAGAGAAGGCATTACTTAACTCAATGCAAAGTGGTGGTCGGCTTGTGGCTGCTGGCTATGTTTTGTATTCTTCTGCCACTATATTCTGTGCAACCTTCGGCTCAGGAACACATGCATTCACATTGGATCATTCTACTGGAGAGTTCATCCTCACGCATCCCAACATAAAAATCCCACCAAGAGGTAATTTTTATGTTAGGGATTTATGTCTTATGGTATACAACTGCATACAAAACTTGGCATTCAAATGTTACGGTATCTTTGTATTGGAGTAAAATATTTCAATATCTATATTATTAAATGAAGGCCCACACACCTGCCCCCAACAACCAGCTCTCTGCATCAAATATCCAAAACACCCATGCATTATATTCTAATACAGCATTGAGAATAAACTGTCGATTGGAAAACTCAAATAGAAAACTATTGCATCCTTAAAAAGAGAATACCACATTGGAATCTTATTCTATTTATAAAATTTAAATTTTAAAGTATAAATCTTTTCTAATCAAATCCTAAATAAATTTTCCATATCAAATCACGCTATCATATTAAAATATAATGAAACTCAGCCACCTCTCCTTATATATGTTAAGTATTTGTAAATTACTAGATCTATCATTTTATTGCCATTATCATAAAATAAACAAACTAATAATTTTTTTCCTCAACTAAAATCAAATCAGATGAGAATCTATTCTAAAATTAAAAATAAAGTGGCAAATTTTTTCAAGTTTGTAATTCATCTATTTGAATTCCCATTCCATAAACTTCTATTACTACAATCTTTCATTTCAAAATAAGCTTGCATTTATCTATTGTGTTATATTTGTTGGATTATATGTTGAGAACTAGTTAACTTTTCAAATTATTGATTTTGATGTGATTAAAAATACATAACAAATTTCTCTAATTCTTCCTTAATTCTCTTGTTATTTTTTTCTTCTCTAATATATGAGTTTAATTTACTCTAATTGTTCCTTGGCATGTAGTTTCGATGCATGTTTCACTAGTAAACAGTATTCAAAGACTTTTTCTCTTTATGTTTTTCTAATTTTCTATCTTTTGTATATTATGTTTGATATGGAAGTCTGATTTTTTTTAAGGGTAATATTACATATAGACAAGGTTGTTTCTTGGATTGGTATGGTTCATTTGGAGAATCAATTACTCAGTTGAAGAAGAATATCTGGAGTTCCTGAATCTTCCCTTGTTTTGATTTATTTAGTTTGTTTCCCTTTTGGTTAGATTATTTAGTTAGTTCTTTTTAAGTTGAATTTAATTTTTGCCACGGTTTATTTTAGCATAAAACACTAACACATGCATACACATATTGCCAGAAATAAAATGGTTGATGGTAAGCTTATGAATGTATTTAATAAGATGTATATTAACTTATTAAGTGCCCTTGTCAGCAAAAGCTAAGATCTAGTTATCGTATACTTACCTTAATTCTTAAGGTTTACTTTTATAGAAAGTCTTTTATTTATTAGATACTTCTCTGAATTGAAGGCCTGTTCTTATATTAAATGACTTCTTTAAGCATGGCTTGTACTTTGTTTTTCTTCTGTTTATTTATGAATTAATTGCTTGCTGCTCAACAAAAAATTGTATAAAAAAGACATCTCTAAGATCCATATTAGATGTTACTCTGGCAGAGACCTTGTGCTGTGTTATATGTAGGAAATCTAAACCAACCTTCATGATAAACTGGAAACACCTGTTTTGAGCATAAATAATGGCAAAGAATAGGTGCTTAGGGTCATTATTTTCTCAGAAAGGTTTCATCAAGGACTGATATGAGGATTTCTTAATATGCTGTATTTTTTGGATTTTACTAATCACATGCTCATAAAAATAATCTACTCACTTACAATAAGATCGTGTTCATATTAAGAGGCACATGCTGATGTTGTACCCATGTCTTGGGGTACTGATAAATTAAGAGGTGCCTGATTGATTAAACTGTTAAACTGCTTTTGCCTTTTATGAATTCATATCCATTGAACTTTGCTTCAGTTTTTTGAAATTCTCTCTCATTAAAATGTTTATTCCAATATTATGCTTGAGTTTCCATTATTCTATCATGCTTTTTTTTAACCTCCTTAACTAATCATCGCATGCTTATATTGTTGGCAGGCCAAATTTATTCTGTGAATGATGCACGATATTTTGACTGGCCTCAAGGTTTAAGACAATACATAGACACTGTTAGGCAAGGTAAAGGACAAATTGGAAAGAAGTATTCAGCCCGCTACATCTGTTCGTTGGTTGCAGATTTCCATCGTACTCTGCTTTACGGTGGGATTGCAATGAATCCAAGGAGTCATCTCCGCCTAGTATATGAATCAAATCCTCTTAGCTTTCTCGTGGAACAAGCTGGAGGCAGGGGCTCTGATGGTAAGGTTAGAATTCTTTCGATACAACCTTCATCTTTGCACCAAAGGCTTCCACTATTTTTAGGTAGCTCAGAGGACATGGCGGAGTTGGAAAGCTATGATGATATACAGCAAAAAAGAAACCCTGGATATGAAGTTTGATGCATGAGCTGAACTGAAACAAAATGTTGCTAAAAACAAAAATACACCGTACATGTTAATCAGAATGGATGCTCTTGACGGTTTGTGAATAAAGACGTCCATGGCTCATGTAACATCTTTTGTATAGTGTGTGAGGTTCGCTTCTCAGATGTTCCTGCTATCTTTGCAGTTTGTTTTTAATATTCCATGAGGAAATGCAATAGCTTCTTCTCAATTGTCAGAGCTGCATCATCTTTGATATTGGGTTTTGAATCAAACGCCAAAATCTGAAATGCCTCAGTTTTTTTGCCACCCACACAACCTCAATTCTCCAGGTTCGGTATATTGCATACAAAATTAATCGATCAATTTCAGGCTTATCAGTGAACACGTATCGGCTTTAGAGTTCAAAGATGATGCAAAATCCTTGTTCCTGGTGCCTTCAGATTCACTAGTGTCAAGCAGATGCTGTTAAATATCGATGATCCTACACGAAATAGCTTTGCGACATCACAGTTTTTATTTTGCTAATATGAGATCGTATGGTTATATTTCTCGATATCTTCAGATTCTGTCTTAAAAACATTACCAATGTCGTAAAATAAAATTACACTTTCATGTGAAATTCATATGCTGTTATTTTTCAGTTGAAATTAATTTTTGCAGCCTGTAGATGATGATGATGATGGAGAGACAGATAGTAATTAATTTCCAGGGAAACTCATGGTTTCACATCTCATCCAGTATTGCTCGGAGAAGGGATGCCAAAGCTTATGGTTAAGTGTTCTTAGCCGACTGTATCCTATCAACTGCACCATCTATCTTACTTAATGAATATGTAATATAATTTGTGGGCGACTTAAAATGAACGCAACTGAACAGAGAGTAATAGATCAAAGTTCAAATTGGACACCATATGATGATGCAATGGCGTTGCGGAAAAACATTCTTCCACGTTTTAGCTTCTTCTGATGTTCAGAACCTGTGATGTCTGAGCTTGAGACTTCTTGTATAAGTGTAAATTATGTGATATGTAGTTAGAGGAGAAAAAGGTAAGCTGAAAGAAAATTACAATATGAAAAATAAAAGACAATTATAGTTTAGATGTTGGGAGATGGAAATATATGTTTGGTGGGTATATGTGCAATTCGTAGAAATGCTAATCCAAAGTGGACATTATCAATTATGAATATTATTATTTTTAAATTATCGACTTAAATATTGTTGTAAGCACCTATAACTAAAGATACCGTAGATATTTATCTTATAATTTAAATACATTAACTTAAAATCAGAAATTGATGAATACTATATTTAAAATAAATGTTTACTGGATATTTATTTGTTTTAGATGCAATTTTTTTCGTCGACAGAATTTAAATTTATTTATCTAAACCTAAAGATAAGCATCTACGATATTTTTAAATGTGAGTGCTTATAATCCTATTTTTCCATTAATTAAACACTATTGAAATTGATTTATTCTAAATGCACATTTGGTATCTCAATATCTACTCATACAACATCATGATAGACAGGTAGATAAGTGAAATATATATGAAATATTTCATAAAAATTAACTTCCTTTTATATGTTCTTTTCCTTATCTTACCTCCTCTTCTTTATCTTTTCTTTTTCCTCTCTTCTATGTTCCTCACTTTCAATATTTTTCTCTCCCACGTTTTCCTTTTTCTTATTCTTACTCTTAAATAATAATATATTTTATATGTAGGTTGATTGCATTGAAATCAAGGAAGATGAACAAGTATCCAACAACTGTTTGAGAAAATCATCAGAAAAAACAAAATATAATTTTTTACAAAAAAATACCCAAACTTAACTTTGGGTGGCAACATTTTTTCCAAATAAATTAATTTTCTGAAAATTATGAAAATAAACACCGTAACAATAATAAATTAGTAGTAAGTCTGAAATAATGTTATTTTATAATTTTTAAATTAAATACTGAAAAAATACGAAAATTATCATTATCAACACAAAAAAAGGGGACAATCGATCACGTTGTCAAGCTAGAATCTACCTTTTTTATTTATTTTGCTTTTACTAGTAAAAAAAAAAAATCAGTCACGGTGTTTAGTCACTTCCCGTGAAATCCATATAAAAGGGGTCGGGTCGATCTTGGTTTAGGGCCGAAGGCACGGAGAGAAGAAGAAGAAGAAGAAGAAGAAGAGGGAGTGGGGGGAGGAATGGATCCACAGCTGACGGAAGTGATGCAGCTCTTCGGACGATTCAAGGCCGCCCTTAACAGGCGGGACTACGGCACCTGCGACAACCTCCTCTCACAGCTCAAGGTATCGTCCTCTCTCGTACTCTTCCTCCCGAAACCATGCTTGTGTGCATGTGTCCTTTTTTTCTGGCTACATTATTTCTCTGGATTCTCATTGTTATTTCTCGCTGATCTTCGTAAGTGTATACGTGCGCGCCTATGAGGTTATTCCCGGTGTTCATGGTTGTTTGATTTTTTGGATAGATCTGAGACGAACTGGCGTAGTGAGTAACCCTTCTTATTTCTGGCTTCTGTTACCTAGGAATTTCGAGCTTAACTTTTTTGAGTTGCGCTTTGACGGGTTTCACTAAGGAGGATTTGTATTTTGAGGTTTCTACCTTTTCTAGGTCTAAGTTGGATCTATTGCATTAATATACGGTATTCTATGCTTAAGGTCCATGTAGACTGCCGAACTTCTTTCCTCTGTCCCGGAATTTTCGATCCCAATTCGCTGGAATTGATTTTCTTGCTTGTATCTAACCTTTGACTTGATGATGGTATACATAAGCAAGTATTTATTTGATGGATCCAACTTTTTCCATAAAAAAGTCTCGTTATGGTACATAACTGATTTGTTTGGATGCTTTTGTTTTGATTCCAAGTTTTATTCATTGGAACGAGATTAAATGGCGTGGACAGTGGAAACAAGCATGTCATGTTAGCTTGTCATACATTTAACTAGTATACGTGCATAAGTTGGGATTGAACAACCAATTTGATGATTTTTGTCTGTTTTTACCTCTATACTAAGGCAAAGGCATGACAATGGAGACAGTATTTTTCCTCTTTTATTTATTCATTTCATAGTTATTATCTCTTGTTATGTGGGGTTCATATTGGCCGAGCTATCATATATTGTTAGTTAGTTAGTTATCACCTCTCTTTTTTAGGCCTTATACAAGAAGAGGAAGCCTTACTCTGTATCATAATTCAGCATCAAATATGTTTTGCTAGAGTTTCCTGCTTTCTTTTTTAGCAGCTCCATGTGGCTTTTTCGTTAAAGAATCAGACAATTTTTGCATACAAACAAAATGGAAGGAAACAGAAAAATCAACAGAAATGATCAAGCAGGATCCTCTTATGAAGAGGAATTAAAGCCTTTTAGTGTTAAAAATCAACAGAATATACTGTTAAAGGAGACTGATGGAGTATATATTGGAGGCATCGAAAACAAAGAAAACCAATGAAAAAATTGTAATTTTATTTTAGCAAAAAAATATGTTTGAAATCATGGTGTTTGTGAATGTTTTCCATTGGAAGGTTTCTTTTGGTTTCCAACAAAAGTTTAAATTGTTTGCTTACCTTCTCCACCATGAAGATAGAATTTGAGAAGTAACTATTTTCACTGTCTTACACATGCATGGATACCCTACCAGAGCCAAGTGGAATAAAAAACTCTCTCATCTCTATTTTCAATTGACTTAATATTTTCTTTCCTGTGCTTGGCATAAACAGGCTTTTAGATGCAAGCAACTATTAACTTCACTTGATATATGTATATTTTCAGTGTTACTATCTTTGATGGCGAATTAATCATCTACAAGATTAACATTCATTTATGCAGATTATTCAAGGCAGTCTGGACTTTTATAGAAAGTGATTCTATGGTTTTTGTATCCATCATAAGATTTTAGGAAATTTAAGCATTGGCATTGGTCTTATTTACCATCTTATTGGGCACCATATTTCCTTTCTCCTAGGGAATTATATGGCTAAAGTTTGTTTCTGACAGGTACTCTTAACCAAGTTTCCAAGCCTTCCACCATCTTTTCAGGAATCACCCAATGCCATTCAGGAATTAACAGTTGCAAGTAATGCTTCTAAGACTAGCTCCATTCACTCTTATTTTGTGAATCTGCATGTCATCATTGCAAAGTGTTCTTTTTTCCACTTTCACCATTTTCATTAGTATCAGTTCTTACTGAAACAAAATTTAATTTTATGGATGTCTATAATTAGTGTCATGCTTTTCAGGGATTTAAGTTTTTGTGTCAGTTGGTTATTATTGTCCTTTTAGTGTTATAATATGAAACTAGTATTCCCCATCCTATACTGTCAAATTGGATTTTAACACGATCCATTTTGTCAAAACTGTCATTAGATGGCCATTAAATGGTAAAAAAATGCCAGCCTCTCTAGTTGGTTAGTAGTCCTTTCCATGTACTTCCCTCTTGTCATCTTTCATGCTTAGCAGCTTATTATGGAAACATGGGAAATATAGGAAGAAATGAGAAATAGATTATTTCACCCAAGCTTGTCCGGTACCTGGATGCCCATGCACTTTCACCACCACCTTGCATGGAACAAAGCACACTTGGTATCCCTCAAATAGAAAGACTGAAAGATGATTGATTCTGGCCTATCCAATGGAACTCAATTGTTCCACAGAGAATGATCTGGTGTTCTGAAACCAACATCCAGCATCAGCAACATCAAAAACATTTTTTTCATTAGAAAAAACATCTAAACATTTTTTTGTGCATTTCAGTTTTTTGGAACATTGTATGAAACTAACTGACTGGGGCACTTTTCAGGGGAGATATATGAGCATGCTGTTGTATTGAGTGTAAAGGTTGAGGATCAAGAAGCTTTTGAGAGAGATTTCTATCAGTTGAAACCATATTATACTGATACACGGTAATATCAGATTGCCTATTTTAATTGGTTGTAGTTTACCTCTTTTGTAAAATATCAGATTTTTGGCAGAAAATATAATGTATTCATCAAAGATTTTCCATTATAAATATAGAGTAATGTACTTTTTGGTGCCCCAAACTTATTGACTTCCAATCACTGCTACCTTGAACTTCAAAATCCTTCAATTCAATATCTTCCTGTTCGGGGTACCAATAAGGTCAGGGCATACCTTGAGATCGTGCAGTGATGGAGCTTATTCTTATGCACCTTGGGTGGTATCTTTTTGATGTATCATTTGCCTATCTTTTCTTTTCTTTTGCCTGGTGATGCAATAAATTTTCCAAGCCTGTACATGTAATTAAAATGGTTTGTTTATTGCCACAGTGGTATCATTCCTCCATCTCCCGAAGAATATCCAATCTTGGGTCTTAATCTTCTAAGGCTTCTCGTCCAAAATAGGATAGCAGAATTTCACACCGAATTAGAGTTACTTCCAGCAAGTGCACTGGAGAATCCTTGCATCAAACATGCCGTGGAGCTAGAGCAGTCGTTCATGGAGGGTGCTTATAACCGGGTTTTAAGTGCCAGGCAGGCTGTACCCCATGAAACCTATGTTTATTTCATGGATTTGCTAGCAAAGACAGTGAGGCAATGCTCGTCTTCCCTTCTGTTGAAACTCTGAAACTCTAATACCAAGTGATCATCAGATGGCTAATATTCTCTGACAATGGTTTACATTGCAGAGATGAAATAGCTGGCTGCAGTGAGAAAGCTTATGACTATTTGTCAATAGCAGATGCAAAGAAGATGCTGATGTTCTCTTCTGATCAAGAGCTTTATGAATATGTTACAGAGGTAATGATTCTCGAGTGTGCAGTTGCTTTTCCTTGTCCGTGTTAAGTTCATTTAAATAGTTATCATTTGGTCCAAGTTCAAACCGTATGATATGGTCTGTCATGGTAAAGGGTGCTCTTGCTCATTTCATTTGAGCGGCTTTTTAGTTATCGTATGCAATGATCTGTGATATTCTCTTAAATAGATGGTTTGATCACCTTTCTTCTAATGTTATTGAACGTACTGCCAATTTCGTTTCAGGAGCACTCAGAGTGGGAGATAAAGGATGGCCAGGTTATCTTTCAGAAGGCAAAAGAGTCTGCTCCATGCAAGGAGATACCTTCTCTGCAGCTTATCAACCAAACACTCAGCTATGCCAGAGAATTAGAGCGCATCGTTTAGGAGCATTTCACTTGATTTCGACCATGAAAAGTATATTTTATGGTTTCATATTTCTTGTGTGTTCCTGGTCAGAATACATGTATCTTTGCCCTAGGCCACCATCATTTCTTCATGGAGCTTTACCACCATCATTTCTTCATGGAGCTTTACCACCATCATTTCTACATATTTCTAGCAAAAAAGTTGTAAAACCTAGCAATTTTCTGTCAATGTTGCTGAAGCAATGATTTTATCTCCTGCATTTCGGGCGGATCGTGGACTTTCAAATGATCCAGGCTTTATTTGCCCATGGACTAGAGCAACTGCAGCCTATTGATACCAATGATATTGCTCTCTGGATTGTCTTGTATGCTTGAGAACATGTTATTACTATAATCTATGTTTTCTTGGTTTTCTTTTATCGAATAGTCGATATTACTGCAATTTCTTTTAGAGTTATTTACACTAGGGTATCTTGAAGTATGTTCGATTCTTACTTTACATTGATTCATATAATATTTTGAATTTCATTTGTTTCTTATTTAAAAGAAACATATCTTATTTGAAAGACTTGAAAGTGTTTGTTTTAAAAATGTAGCTTAAACGGTAAAATGAATTGTTAAGTACTTAATTGCTTTTTATGATAAGAGTATATTTTGATCTCCTTTAAAAACACTTATTAAAATATAGCTTGTTTGAAAATAAATTGGCATAAAGATGTTTAATCAAATGTAGTTTATTTTAAAATAAGATAACGCATGAAAGTATTTTCGATCACATCTTACGTTGGTTATTCTATTTGGTATTGAATGCTTTTACTGTAATTTTAGAAGAAAATGTAAATATGATGAAATCATGAAGTAGAACTGAATAGATGTTTACAAGTACAACGTAACCACGTTTATCAATGATTGATTAAAGGTTTTTTTGAAAATGATTATTTGGTTTTTGCCAAAGAACTCTATGACCCAAACATTTTTCTATTCAACTTTTGTAATTTAAATTACAATTTTTTAAACTAGTGTATAGAAATAACTTAATGTTTAAATAATATGTTTGTTAAAAAAAATGTTAATGTATTTTGATATGTTAGTTAAAATAATCATTAAAAAGCATTCTCTTGAGTTTCTCTTATAGGTGTTTTGGATTGATTTTTGGTAAGTAGTTATTTGCAAAAAGAAGTTACCTCAAATAAGATATAAGTTGTTATTCCTAAGAAAAGTAATTAAACTCAAAAAGATGAAGTAGGTGTTCTTTAATAACAATTGAAAGTGAGATTTTAATGTAACCGTAGTTTTTGGGAGAAATTAGATTTTAATTTAGAAGTAAAAATTGTCTGATAAAAGCACTCCAGGATGCTAACGAAACTTCCCCTTCGAACTCCACGATACAGCCCACCCGAAGCTCCAATCGCCTCTCTCGTCTTTCCTTTCCTGTGGCCTCCATCCCAGGAAGCAAAACGTCGTCAACTAGGTTTACTCTCTATCTCTCTCTCTCTCTCTCTCTCTAGATGCAACTGCTGATTTTCAACTGGAAAATGATGTTTGCATTTCAGATGTTCGTTGTTCCGTCCCCACGTCCTATTTTGCCGTCGTGTTCCATGAACCGGAGTACTGATGATGCTCGCCCTACAGTTAGAAGGGAAGCTTGTTCAGTTCCATCTGGCAGCAAAAATAAAGACGCTGTTGCCCCAGTGATTCGGGAGAGGAGGAGGTTTTCACTCTGTCTTCGATTATTGGTCAACAAATTTTAGCCATGTTATATGATCTCTTTAGTTTTAACTTAACTGTTGGTTTACATCTCCGTTTGAATCTATTGACGATATTTGGTTAGCTGTGGCGACTCCTTTTATATTTATATATTTATTAGTTGATAAATCTGTTGGTTCGCATTCCTGATAAGGTTTCTAAAATGAACGCACGAGTTGGAAACAATGAACAAGATGTATGTGTATTGGTTCCTATTAGTTTGAAAAATGAAGCTCTGTAGATAGTTTCAGAGGCGCTAATTTTATGTCCAAAAGAAGCAATGGAGGATGTGATAGTCTGGTGGGAAATCATCTAGTGGGAGTTGTGCCTGATAGAGGTGTAGAACCTTAACAAGTTATCGTAGGAAAATGGTACTGTGTTAGAATAGACATTGAATACCAGTCACCCAGGAGATGCATCACCAATATTTAGAGATTTCTTTGGCAGACAGACCTTAATTACGTTTGGGATCTTTGGCTAAGTTTTGGTATGACAACTGGACTGGCATCGTCCTCCTTACACCGAATTTGTAAACTTGACACCAAAAGAGATGCTAAGGTTATACAAATTGTGAGGTGGCATGGAGATAGGAGACCTTGGGATATCATTCAAAGAAGAAATTTACTGGAGAATGAGCTTGAAGAGTTACTAACCTCTTGGAACTGGTCAGGCCCAAGTGTGTCAAATGCCAAAGATGAATATAGTGGTTTTGAGACAGTAAGGATTGTTATTGGGTCTGCATACAAAATATTAAACAATAAAGGTAAAAATTTAGCCTTGCGTTGACATATGTGGAACATGCATATGCCAACAAAATTCAGTTCTTTGGTTGGCTGATCTTTAAAGGGGTCATGCTTACTGAAACAACCCTCCAAAGGAGGGATTCACACTTAGCCAGCAGGTATATCTGTCACAACGAATTAGAATCTATATGGCATCTTTTGTTCAGTTGTTGCAACATTGAGAGCTGGTCAATGGCATTATTGGGCTCAGATTGGAGCCAAGTTGAGTCAGCCGAGTCTTTCTGGGAAATATGGCTAAACACTAGGAAAATTGACAAGTTTAAGGGCTGTTGGGGATTGTTACCCCTTGCATTTTGGTTATACAGATGGAAAGAATGTAATGCCAGAATTTCCATAGGAAGAGAATCTGTTTGGTCTAACTGGTAGAGCAGAATAAGGGTAGCCGTGATTGACTAGATTTGTTTCGAGATGGACAATGTGGAATATGGGTGTTGCACTTCAGCCTGGCTATTTTTAACTCTTTTAAGCTCTATTGGTCTGTTTTAGTTGTATTTTTTCTGATGCTTTCTCTGATCTCGATTTTCCCCCCCCACTTGGGGTTGCCCTTTTTTGTGTGTGTGTAGCCCTGGGGGGGGGTGTTTCTGGTCTTGAACGTATGTCTTGTATAGTCCTATGTTTTTTTTTCCTTTCTATTTCCTTTGTTTTAAATGTAATTTCCTTTGATTTCTTGTTTTCAAAATCATAGTTGTTATCTTGCTGTGCAGGTGTCAGTGTTTTGACTTTTACAATGAACTTGTACCATATAAAGATGCGTGGTTATTACAGAAGTCTTTAGTAGAAAGGAGGCACATTTTAATGGATACAGATAAAGATTGCTCTGACATGTTAGTTGTTCTTCAGCATTGTCCTGTTTACACTTTGGGCACCAATAGCAGGGAGGAATATCTAAAATTTGAGATAAAAGATGCTCCATTTGATGTTATTCATACTGAGCGTGGAGGGGAAGTTACATATCATGGCCCTGGACAGGTGGCTCTTCATTCAATAATCTCACATATTTTTGCAGCATATGTTGTATGTGTGTAGTTTAATGCAGTAATATTCATATACACTAGAATTGGTGCCCACCAGCTGGGCAGTTTCGAAACAAAATTCATATTCTCATTAGATGAGTAATATAGTACCAGAAAACTACATTGAATTCTTCTTTCTGCATACACTTGTTCACCTTTTTCAAGTCTTAAGATAGATATGTGGTACACTGACTCTTCCAATATAAAAAACTAATTTATTTTGTTTAACATGTGCTTGATTATGTATTATTTTCTTATAATACTGTGGTGTATATGCTCATTGAGAAATCCTATAAGACAGTGGTCTCTACGTTCTTACTTTACAAGGTGAGTGTTAAGTTGTTGGATACCAAAGTCTCATTCTCACTTGTCAAGGCCCATCACAAAACACATTGCTCTGGTACAAGAGGTCCTTTTTGATATTTTCAAGTTTGAGTTGCATGTTATCTCCGCTTGATTAACAGAAGAATATAAAGGCTATTGATCTGCTATACAGAAAAAGGTATATTTGTCATAGAGTTTCTTCCTCTCTTTCAACATTTATTGGCTTATTTATTTGAGTGTGTATTATGAAAACCATTTAATATTTACCAGCTTGCAAGGTATAATAGTCGTTAGTGGTTACATCTCTCACTGTTATTTTTGTTCCTCATCTAGATTGTTATGTATCCCATCCTCAATCTTCGATATCACAAAATGGATCTGCACTGGTATCTTAGGTGTCTTGAAGAAGTGGTTATAAGGGTTCTTGCCTTTTCATTTTCCATCAAGGCATCACGTCTCAAGGGGCTTACTGGAGTTTGGGTTGGTAAGATTATGTATTTTAGTGCACATTTTTATTCACCTTTTATCATGAAAGCCTACACATTTTGATTAAGGTCGTGAAAACAGAATCAACATCAAGTACATTGATAAGAGAATGAGACAACTATATTTTGATCTTGTGGATCTCTGGATCAAATCAGATTAGCTTAAATCTATGAAAATGTTAGAGACTCCAGAGAATGCTCTTATTGCCTTCAAAAAGAAAATTTATATGCTCTTATTTTTTGAGCCTTTTGAGTTATGATTTTGAAGGAAATGTTGATTGTTTAATGCCTGTAATTTAGAAAATTTGTACAGTCTTTGAAGGATCATACTCCTGCTTCTGTAGTATTGATTTGATTACCTTTACATTTCAGGAGATGAAAAGGTTGCTGCTATTGGAATTCGTGTTACAAAGTGGATTACTTTCCATGGGTTAGCATTGAATGTCAATCTTGATCTCTCACCCTTTCAACACATTGTGCCTTGTGGGATCAAAGATCGACATGTGGGAAGCATTAAAGAAATTTTGAGAAAATCACATTGTCAACAAATTTGTGCAGATCTTCTACATGTTGCTCACCAATCCTTGTTGAAGGAATTCTGTGAAGTTTTCCAGCTCTCCCTCACCAATTCAAGTCTACCCTCTGGTATTTCCTTGAAGGAACAACTCACATGATAAAAAGGTAAAGAAATAATAATTAGCTCTGCCATATATATATGATCATAAAAGATAATATATGATTTATAGTTAGGAGAATATTTTCGTTCACCTGATTGTGCAAGAAGCCAAATTGGCTTTGCCACATATTCTAAAGTAATGATTTATCGTATTGATGTTGTCGTCACCATGAGTAAATCACTGGATTTTGCTTTCCATGAAAGTATCAATTGCAAGGTTATTTAATATGATAGCTAATTTTCAATTACCCGCTAGGAACCACAGCTGGATGTCTTCCATTTTGAAATTCGGGAAAAATTTTTGATGTCATCACCAAGAAATTACTTGTTGTTCATTAATATACACCATTGGATTCTTTTACATACAAAGTGATTTGTGCAATACGCAAAATACGATCTCATGCATGTAATGGGACATTGGGTAGTGTTCTTTGTGATGACACCAAGAACATTGTCTATTTGGAAATATATTTGTATTTATTTTCTAGATGGGATGCTGAACCATGCCTTGCTGAATTTTCACTTTTTATGCTGGGGCAGTGACTACTATTGTTACTTGCAAATGTGACTAAAAACATATTAATCTTGTTATTTCTGAAGATTGGATTTGCTTTCATGTTTGCGTCTAAACGCTGCATTGAGTGCCTTCAGCAGATTCTAGATTTCAAATCCATGTTGATTCGTTCAGGTATTGAATTTTAATATATGTGATGTAGAAAGGTCACTTTATCTAAACATGGTATACTTGGATCTCGAATGTTTCAGATTGAAAAACAAGAATTACGTACATTGAATTGAAAGTCAAAGGGAGATGGAGTGACGTGGAATGAGGGTGAGGGATGGGTAATGGTTGTGCATTGTCGATAGTTCTTGCATTGAATGGTGTCGCTTGAGGTGGGCGTGGTTTGACATGAGGGTCTTTCCAATCCCTATTGGTGGGTGTGGCATCAAAAGCAACCATTGTTTTAAAAATCAGACTGGACTAGTTGGTTGAATCGAGGATTGGCAAGGTTGCGGAGTCAACAAGGTCTGGTTCAACCATTTTAATGGTTTGATTGGTTGGTTCTGGGTTTATCTGATTTGCTGAAATATTGGCTTTACTGTTTTAAAATTTATTTTTCTTGAATATTATAATATTTTATATTTTATTTCAAAATCAAATCGATGGAATATGTTATTTCAAAATCTTGCAAAAAATAATTTGGTATGTTTTGGTTTTCATGAATTTGTAATATTGTTTTTAGTCCTAATTTTCTTTGTTGTTTCTGAATTTTCCTGAATGTTGAAGTTTTTTATTAAGTATATGGAACATTAAATTATTTTATGTTGGCATGTTGACATCACCAGTTCTACTGATCTGGTGGACCGGTTGAATCCATGAACAGGCCACCCCTCTATTACATTGGAAGCAGCAACCTAACTCGGTGGTAATGGGGGCAAGCCAGATTCTTCTTAGAGAAGCCAAATTGACGGTGGCAAAAATGGGTGCTCCTGGTCCTCTGGTCTATATGAGGGGAGGTGCTTCTAAGTGGTTGGAAAAAGGGCAATGACAAGATCTTTGCCAAAATGTAGTAGTATGTGGAAGATGTAGGTGGCTTGGTCACAAAATGGCTAGCTGTTTCACTATGGATGGGATGGTGGCTGGTGCTTGTACACTAGGGAAAAGGAGAATGAGTTTTAAGGTTTAGAATCTAGGGAAAGGGAGAGATGAGACAGCATTTCTATTGTCGAAGTTACACCAACCATAGTTAAGATGGACACCTAAGGGTCACTAAGGTTAAGATGGACATCTAATATCATGTGAGGTAAATTTTTTTAACATTTTCTAACAAAACTCTTTTTATTCTATTATCATTTAGACTTTGGATCTCTTTACCATCACCTGCCCAGTGATTGTTGTATTTTTAAACTACTTGTAAAGACACTTTTATCTTATAGAATATACATTAAGTATGTTTCATCTTATGAACTAAATTCTTGTAATACAAGTATGCTTCAATCGTTAAACTAAATTCTCTACCTATGTATGACTGATTAGAGACTTGAGAAGTGTACTCATTTTTGTATTCTCTTTCAACAGTCTCATCATTGGATGTGATCTCTACCAGGCACTACTAGAAGACTGGCACTCGAAGGCAACCGCCAATTGAGTTGTGATGGGTCTTCACTCGAGGGCAATCACATTGAGAAGAGATAAGATTCATTCTTGTTAGGGATCCATTTTGCATTTAATCTTCATATTTAAAAAGACAGATAAGCATGTGCCTATTGGGGGGGATACCCTTTATTGAAGGGCCAATATTTTATGTGCCTATTGGTGGATTACCCTTTAGGCACCTGCATATACATTTTCGTTTTCGTTTTAGCTACTGCTTTTAGCTGATGTAACTGAATTACATGGTGTGATGGTAATGTAGTGTAACTAATTAAATATTTGTAATTAACTTATGTACTCGACAGATTTCATCATTCAAGGTGATATTTAACAAGTTGAATCACAGTTAACGAACAATTGGATAACACACTTAGTCTTTTATTCGTTTATAAGGAAGGAGAATAGGAGATGTAGGCTTGAATCTAAACAGAAACCCTACTATTATAATAAAAAAAATATCCAAACTGCAATTCAAGTTATTTAATTTTTTACAATAAGAATTTAATATGTTTGGAAAAAACTTAATTGGTAAATCTTATGACTTTTGGTTTATCACTTTTTAGAAGATATGCTATTAAAATACTCATTCAAATGAGTTTTATTGACAAATGTAAATTCATGTATTGGTTTATATGTAAAGCATCAAAGAGAAAAAATTCTTAAAAAGAAAAGAAAAGAGAAGAAATAAAGGTTATTTAATTTATAAACCACTGACTTTTATTGCTTACATATTATTTGATGCTTTAAAAATCATCAAACAAATGAGCCTAAATCTCTAATTCTCAAATCAGTCAAAATCATTAGAAGTCAATTCTAAAAACGTAGCTTTGATGGAAGAATTTCCTCTAAAAATATAATGAAGTTAAAAATGGAAGAATTTGAAATAAGATTTTTGTTGTCAAACACACCCCAATAGATTTTCTTTTCTCCCTCCTCTTGGGAGAGGAAGAGGAGACACCATCCCTTCCTCCTTTAGAGGTTCACTCTTCTTTTACGCAAAGTTGATTGGAAAAATAGTCACCAGCAATTTACATAAATGATCTTTCCTTATTTTATAAGTACTTCGCGGTAAAAGAGATCAAGATTCATTACCTAACAAAAATATTCCTGAAATAACGTACTTTTATTTTATAATAATAATGTTTGCATTCTTTACTATTTAAAATTTAAAGAAGACTATGAGTGAATTTGGTGAGTAGAATCACTTTATATCCAAAACATTTTCTGCCTTTTATCTTTCTTTTTTTATTGGAGGTCAATTAAATAAAATAAATCTCAGCTATTAAATTACAGAAAGGAAAAGTGTTTGTACAAATTAAACAAAGATATATTCTAACGACCCAAAAAAACCCTAATGAACGACAATAAAAGAAAAAAAAAGCTCAAATAAACAGGAGAAACAAATAAATAAATAAAGGCTAAGCTAGTAGTTACCCATCTCTTTTACAATATTAACTTATTTCCTATAAACAATAGTAGTTATCCTAAGTTTGATTTTGTTATATTACAATCTTCTACATTACTAAAAGCTTTTATTTCATGGAAATCTCACTTATATTGAATTTTATTAATATTTTCAACATCATTGCCGGTAACAAGATTAATTAATCAAAAATAAATAAGATTTAAGACGTTAGTGAATATCAAAGAGATACTCTTATTGTAAAAAATCTTTTCATTTTTATTAAGACAAATAATTTAAAATAAAGTGAATAGAAAGGTATACTAAATATGCGTTTAATAGTGAAGTAACTCCAACTCTACTTTTGATAGTTTTTTCAGCTTTATAGAATAATTGATAGAATTTCTTAAAATGTCTTTGATTATACATTTGTGTATATTTTATTTATTTTTAGGTATAAATTGTTATTATAATATGAATAAATATTCATAATACGAATAAATAATTATCTACATATAATTATAATATAATCAATATATACGAATAATTTCGTTATTTGTAATTATAATAATACGTTAGTTATTTATTTATAATTATAATATAAGTAATTGAATTAGCATTATTAACATCAATGTTAGGAATAAATATAATATAAATATTTGATATGTCTTTTCCAACTCTCAAATACAGTTTAAGTGGGTTTGAAGATAGATTTAAGGTTTAGAAAAATTAAGATAAAGAGCAGATAAAATTAAGATTGAAATTAAAATTAAGAGTGAAGATAAAAAAAGTCAAGATTAAGAGAAGATTTAAGAGTAGATAAAAGGAAATCATTATTAAGTAAATCACGAGACTTAAAAGGGTTGACATAATGTAAGAAGAGAATTGTAGTTTTCCAAATTCAATTTGTAAATAAAGCAAATGACTTATTCAAATCATCCTTTATTAACTAGATTTTCTTTAAAAAAAATTATTATGAATAATAAATCAAACTAATATGCCATGCCAATAATAAACTAAACCTTAAACTTTCATCTAATTCTTTTTTTTTCCTTCTCTCGTATACTTTAATTAGATTTTTTGTAGTTATTTCTTTAAAATGTATTTTATCAGCAATTAAATAATTAATACATTAAACACTTGCTTGATCGACATCGCCCACCGTTTCCTCCCCTGGAGACTCATGGCGCCGGCGCAAGTTCTGCTGGGAGAGGACGGCCGCGGATTCGAGCTAGCCCGGAGGCTCGAAGCCTCCGGCGTGTGGCGGACATGGCTCGGCGACACCGCATACGCTGCCTTCACGCCGTCCCTCGCATCTCCCTCGGCCTGGGAGACCTTCATGGCCTCCTCCCCCTCATCCAAGTCCCAAATACAAATCCAGCTGAGGGTGCGGGCGCTGCTCTTCGATAAGGCCTCTGTCGCCCTCTTTCTCCGTCATGACGTTCCTTCCTCTCTTGCATCCGTTAATCCCACATGTAGGAATTTTCTTAGTTCCGTTTTCTAGGGGTTTTGGCTTGTAGAGGAGATGTTGCCCGCTGACGACTTTTTTCCTCTCGATTTTTGATTCTCAGATCTGCATTTGCACGCGGATGATGTTTATTTCACCCTGGAAGATGATGCGGCGTCTGATTACAATCGGCACCAGGATGGTTCTGAACATCCCATGTCTAAGGTTCGTACCTGAAAAGGTGTTTTTTTTTCTTTGTCTATAAAGACGGAATTTTTTTCGAAGCATGCGGAAAAGGGATCCCTTTTTTATTCAAATTCTCGCCAACCAAACAAAATATTAGCAATTGTTAAAAGCTTAAAATTAAAACCAGACTCTTTAAGTTTCAGTTGCATATACATCATTTGGAGTTCCAGCTCCGTGATTTCATGCTCCGAGAGGTGAATTTTTTAAAATAATATTTAAAAATAAATATTTTTAAAAGTAGACCTCTCAAAATATTTTCAAAACTAGGCTAGGTTACTGTAGCAAAGAGAACTTGGCTTCTCAAATGCCGAGTTCCGTGTGTTTTTTTAAATGTGTAACTTGAACTCGGCACTTTTTGTGTTGAGTTCTAATGTTAGAACTTGACACCCTAACAAAGAATTCTTAGAAATTTGGGGAACTCTCTCTATTAGAACTCAGCACTATAGCCACTGAAATGCCGATTTCTCTTTCACACAGTGGTTAGACCTAGTTTTGAAAGCTTTTCAAAGAGATTTACTTTTAAAAGCATTTAATTTTTTTAGCATTATTTTAAAAATTTCGTAACTCCAAGAGCCCAAACATTTCAAATGAAATAGAGCTTTAGGCATTAAAGTAGTTAATTTTCTAAAATGTATGTTTCAATAATAATGCAGACACAGCCTAGACAAGGATTGGCTCAATCCAAAGTGAATGGACATTTTTATGATCGAGCTTCAAGTGAGAGCATAACACCAAAACATAGACTCGATGAATTACCAGACTCATGGTATGACCGGTATATTGAAAAGCATAAAAAGAGCAGTCCCCACAAATATCCTTTTGGGGATACAGAATCCTTAAAGAGGACACCTGAGGGAATGTCTTCATACTTGAGACAGATTGACATGCATAAGAGGTGTCGGCAAGTTTTCATGGAGGACCAGTGCATGGGTAAGCCTAACAAGGCAGATAATACATCACAGGTGCAAGCAGATCTTCTTGAGACTGTGAACTTAATTCCTGAAATGATGTTTCCTTCCAACTGCGTCCCTGATAATGCAATTTCACCAGCGAATGTCCATGGGAAAAACCAAAAACAGGATGTTTATGGAGTACTCGATAGTTTACCTCAGCTTATAAGTCCAAGCCAAGCAATGATTGAGAGGTTTGGTATAAGGCCTGAATACATAAGGGTGGAGTTTGGAAGAAGTAAATACAGGGGAAATGCTGATTCTGAAGGTATGAGGAAAAGCCTAAGTGAGGAGCAAGCTTCACACCTCACCCAGAGGGTGGTAGCTCAGACATTTGCAACTGCAGGAGTTGATGGTGGCTCAGAGGTGTTGATGGAAGTTCTTTCACAATTCCTTGGAAGTCATATCAGTAGACTTGGCCATATTCTGAAGCTCTTAAGTGATAGTTATAGAAAGCAATTTTCATCAACGGAACTCATCAATATGTTCTTGAAAATATCTGGCTACAGGTAATTTATCCCATCACACTTCAGAATAGATTGCTGAATGCATCTCATTGCCTGTAAGTTTATAAGATTGCCATAAAATTTCCCAATTTTCATTTCATGCTGGTCAGTTAATCATTTCTAAAATCTTTGAAGTTTGTACTCTGACTGCATTCCTTTAGGTGATATGTCGAGTGCATCTCATTTTAAAATTCTATCACATTTCAATGCATGGTTCCAAAACTTGGAATTCATTATTCTCATAATTGAAGCCATATTGAAAATTGTGATGAAATTTGGTAAAACAAGTCCACTAAGAATTTCGATTTTCAATTTGAAACTCTATGACATGTTAATGTGAGCAACAATGTACATATTTGTCTCTTACACCAAAATTTGGTACCATGGTTTTATGTATTGTGTGCACATGTCATATTCATGGTTCTTACATGACTTTGTTACAACTTTATTATTTTTTCCACTGTGCTAAAGCATGGTAGGCATGAAGTCTAATGCATTTGACATACTTTTTGTTCTTTTCTTGTGTGCACAGCAGTGTACCTGATGATATCCATTGAATTTTGTAGAAGGCATTGATAATTTTTTTATTGTCTCCGTGATATACTACTTTGTACTTCATTTTGTATTTCACAGTTTGGATCTATAAACAAGTGTAATTTGAGCAGTCTTACCTCTGTACTGATGAGCTGTTTTGTCTGATTCTGAAGACCTTAAAAGTAAATGTAGTTTGTTGAGACCTAATGTTGTCCTTTGAAAAGTTAGATTTTACTTTTGGATCCATATTTGTTGATGATATTTATCTTCAGCTTTTCATGAAGCTACTTTTCTCGACATGATGCTGATCCATTGTTTGAAACCTTACTGTTCTTGGAGTGATTTGGTTATTTCTTTAATCTTTTAGGTATTTTTTTCTTCTTTCAATGATACCTCATCTTTGAATCCATGTACATTAAGAATGAGGTAACAATCAATATACCTCTAATATTGGAACAATATCAAGTAGAACCTAAAGAAAGCATTGGGTCAAACTCTTCTTTGGTATCGTGGTAATAGCCATGAATAGTCATATAATTCCTAGAAGGGTAGAAGAATGGGATCTATATGGGCCATTTATGCATTACAATGATAGATATATGATTTTATTCATTATGCTTGGAACAGGTCATTCTATATTTCTTGTGCATGCCTTGTTTATAGAGAAAATAATTGTTTTTTTGAATGGATGTCTTTTACCATTCATATGGCCAGTAAATTAACTAGGGAGATATTTTAGTTGATGATCATGTAGTGGATTTAGCAAGTTAGCATTGCAAACCCTGACGTATTTTACTATGGAAGATAAACAAATATCAACATTCCTCATTCTATGCTAGAAATTGGATTGTTGACCAATCCCAATGTAGCTAGGTTTCTTAAACAATTTGGCCTGACTAATTAGTTAATGTTTATGTGCTGGATATACCACATTAGCATTACAAACCCTCATATATTTTATAATGAAAGAAAAACAAAGGTTAAAATCCTTGCTTTGAAATTCTATTGCCTCATCCTATTCTAGAAATTGCCATAACATGACTGTTGACCAATCCCAATGCAGCTAAGTTTGTCAAACAGTTTGGACTGGCATGGCTCATGTTTGGGTTGTCTTAGATCTTGATGTTTTATTTGTTGAGATAATGAACCCTATTAGTCTTGAGCTTTGGCTGATTAGATATTCCTGCATAAAGTGTCATTGTTATTTGTTTCAAGCATTGAAGATAAAGATACATATTTGATTGATAGTTGTGATTGAGTTTGCAAGTGTACTTGCTAAAAAAATTTCTTTTACCTATTCCCAACAGTAATCTTGGGATGCTATCAGATTATGTGAAGGACAGCAACCGAGTTGTCACGCATCAAAGTCAACATCAAATGCAATCAATGCAGCATAAGGGCCATATTTTACAATCTCAGCAACAACAGCAGGTACACAATCAGAATTGCTTCGTATTTTCATATGTTACTTTAGTAGGAATTAGTCCTTTACTACATATTTACATTCTTTTCTTATTTAGATTATATTACAATCATGACATTGTGATTGAACTTAGTTGTAAAATTTTGTGAGATCCTTTGATTCTAGATGAGCCTTCTGATTTGAGACCATATTGATGATATAAAATTTTATCACATGACATAGATGTTTAAATTTTAAAACATTTGTGTTTTGTTGTAAATACTTCTTGATAACTTGCCATGGAGCTGTAACTAACTTTATATATCTTTCTAGCATAAGCTTTTATTCTTCATTTCTTGGCACTTTATTACAAAATAAAAGCTTTCTGTGTTCTCTTTAAAACAAAACATGTTAAACTGGTAGTCACGTAGTTGTCTGGTCATTTGGATGATGTAACCCTTTGGTTGGGCCATCGCAAACTCAACATCAATATCGCTTGGACAATAAGCCTTTTGTTGCATTGTATTTAAAATCTCGTTACTCTTAGTAATTTACGTTATTTTGAAGGTCTTTAGGTTGGGAGAAATTGGAAATTTCCAGTTCTATGAATGATAATAAATTGAATATCGATATTGCTAAAAAAGTAAGTTTCTTGTTGCATTGTGTACAAAACCTCTTCACTCTTAAGAAATTTATGTTATCTGGGAGGGTCTTCAAGAAGTGAGAAATTGGAAATCTCCAAATCTATGAAAGAGTATAAAGAAGAGGCAATAAATTCTTTCATGCCCTATTCTTGAAACTTATGTTCTTATAAAACTATAATCCATTATAAAAAAAGAGGAACTTTTGTTGCCCAAGTCATACACCACTTAATCGAAATTTTCAGTAATTTGTTTTATTTAAGATACATTACTAAAATATGCCCCCATATTATAGGTTCAGAGACTGATGCAGACACAATTGAATCCACTTCATTCTCAGAACATGGCTTTTCAACAACAAATGATGCAACGGCAGATGTTTCAGCAGCAGCAGTTGAGGAGACGTCAAGTGTCAGCTGCTTGTGCATCTAGTATGATGGAACATGATAGATCAATGATGGACGTCAAGCTTGAAAACATGATAGAGACACCGATGGATGGTTCCTTCAGCAATATGAATCGACAACAACTTCAATTTAGACAGCAACAAATGGCTATTGCGAATGTTAACCATCAATCTCAGTCAGCACACCAATTTAAGCAATTTAACTCTGTTCAAGTGCCTCAGATTCAAGCACAGTAAGGGTTCATGAAATGATCTCCCATTTTTTTGGTTAATTGGCATGTCTTTCTTTTTCTTATAAACTTTCTTTTGGTGTAGGGGGTCCTTTAATTCGAGGAGTCAGGCAATGAAGGTTGAAGGCTTTCAGGAATTAATGGGTGGGGATACAGTGAAGCATGAATCAGATGAGCGTAAATTAACTTCACCGTCAAAATAACAAGGTTCACATATCCTTGTTTTTTTAATCTCGTGTATATATGGGCAAGTTTTTGATAATGGTAGTTTTTTTTACCTAGGTTTAAATCCAGAATCTCTTCACATAATGAAGTAGAAGATTGGCTATGTTATCTTCTTGTTTTATATGTGAGTAACTATCATATCTCTACAACTTGTTAGGCGAGTTGCATTTCCTCCCTTTATGTCTGTAAAAAGATGGCATGCTACTAATTTAATCATAGTTTGATTGCAGTATGAAAAGCTGAATTCGTCTCATGACTTGCAAGTTCGAGGTGCCCCTTATTTATCCCTTGTCATGACACTTGTTTGTTTTTTTTCATGTTTTTGTGTGGATTTGAATTCAGAATTTTCTTCCTTAAAGGTCTTATATGATAAAAAAGATCAACTATGTTATCTGTTAAATTATTCATACCTCTTGTTAAAAGTGACATAGTCCACTCGACTTATGCAAAGGATTGGTCATTGGGATAATTAGAAATCTAACTTTGACCGGAATCCCCATGTAATGGAATTAACTCTTCAAAAATATGTTTGTATATTGACTAATCAAAATATTTTGAAAGCATAAGGTTGCATTTGGAACTGCCTATCGACCTGTAGTTTTTGTTGAAACACTTTTTTGAAGAAAGCAGTTAGGAGCAAATTTTTTCTTCTAGTTGTTTGAGAAGTAATAGCCAGTTCTTCCATGATATTGAACAACAAATTGTTGATGTAAAAATCATAAAATGTATTTTTCCTGAAAAAATGACTTTCATAATATGCTGCATTTAAATCAACTTAATCTTGAGTTGGTTAGTGCTATATAGCTTCATACTCTTCACGAAGATTCAAATTTGGTGACAATATATTTTTACCAATTTCAAAAAATAATATACTGCTTTTAAAAAGGCGTTTACTAATACAACCGGAGAACAAAATAAAAAACTACAATCCATTTGAGAAAAATGAAAATACAAACGCTTAGGGAACTGAAGAGTTACCTGGGGACTGCTGGGCGTGATCTCAGTTGTTCATGCCCCAGTGTGGGTGAAACGAAGAGTTACTCCCTTCACCTCGAGGGTTGGTATATTATTTGAGTTGGGCTTTGTCGTTAGACCACTATGGTTGGTAAGGACTTTTTTTAGTAATGTTAATGCTTTTGACTCCTTTAAGATTTAAACTTTGAAAGAGATTGACTATTATTCAATTAAAAAGAAGATTCATTTGTAGCTACTCTTTATTCCACATCTTGAATTCACGAAAGGACACCATAATAAAAAAGAAGGAAAGAAATCAATGTGCTTTTTTGTTACATGGTTGTGGCTGCACCTTATGGACACCTTCCTTGGATAGATACGAATCACCATGCTAGAAACTCACAATAGCAAAGGTTCTAACTGTTAAAAGTTCATTGCATTGTTTTTTTATAATGATTACGTTTTTACCTAAATTTGAACTTAAGCCCTCATTTCAATTACGATATCCTGCTATTGGTAAGGTCCTTACATCGTCCATTGCCACCAACCACAAAAATGGAGATTGCAAACATTGTGCTGGGAACTGGCATTTCCTTTTTTTGGTTGAAGATTGGTACGTTATATTGGTGAAAACAATGTTGTATATTTGATATGTGTCGTGTTATGATATGAAATAGAGAACAAGCTTGTCCTGGATCTAAACAGATTAAATAAACCTAGCAGTGGATTTTACGCTAATGGCATATAGACGATTTTCAAAATCCTAACCACTAAATAGTATGGAACATGTACATTGTGAGTATTAAACTCTCTTCTAAGGCTGAAGATGAGAGTCTTGATCTTATCTCATTTGGATGGGGTTTTCTGTGCTGTAAAGTAAATGTTGATCATGAGCTGTTTCTGTACATTCATTCATTAGGAAGTCTGTTTTAGAAACGGACATAAGATTTGCTAAATTGGATGCCATGCCTTTCTCAAAGTTGTTTGCTGCAATCTCAACTAATGAACATGGAACTGAATTAGGGATGATGGCTTCTTCCTGATACGATAAGCTCCCTTCCTTTCATGAAGACCGCAACTGAGGAGAAGACGGACGCATGGAAGACGCACCTACGACGAGCATAGCAGAGGAGACGACGGGTGTTGGCGCGGAAGATGCACCTTCAGGGGAACAGAAAATATGGCAACCATCATCTTCATGTTCATCGTATCGTACCTCTTCCACTGCATGATGATTTTTCCGATGAAGCGATGAATTTTATTGAGAATTAAGATAGCATTTTCTTGAAACATAACGTCAAAAAAGAGGAATTCTGAGGTACATTGTTGAATACAAGATCTCAAATATTTCTTCTGGTGTTCTGTTGTTGTAATCCCTCAATTTATTATTACTTTTTTAAGATGGCACTTTATTTTATTGATAATGATAATTTTAACATTTATCAAAATTTTAATTTTAATGATAATTAATTATAAATGCTGTTGTTTTGATTGATAACTGTTGGTGCCCTTCAACAAATTTGGCTATGGTCATCCATCTGACAACGGAGGATGCATAAATTAATAACATTTGATAATTATAATTTGATCAATTTTAAATAGATTTTTGAATTGTAGCTGTTTAGTATTATTTTACGCTGTTAAATTTCATCTTTTTATATCTTAATAATTAAGACGATAATTATATTTAAAGGTATGCCTTAACAATGACAAAAAAAAAACTTTCGGTTGGGTTGCTTAAAACACAATAAAAGAACAACATAAGACGACAATTTATCGGTCACATCGTAGATATCAGAACCGCGCAAACAGTGAACGCTTGGTGAAATCAAAGATTGTGGTCTCTGAGATTTTTAATGAAGCCATCGACGCATCGATCATGGAGGTCGTGGTCGCTGAAGATCCCGCCGGCCATCTTCCTCGCTGTGGCCCTGATCTCCTCCCCTGCTTCCTCCACCATCGCCGTCCTCAACGCCTTCGCCACGGCTTCCTTGGAGAAGTGGCCGTCGTCCTCGTTCCTCTCTATCTCCAGCGCCATCTTCTTCTCGGCCAGCAAGCGCGCGTTCGGCCCCTGGTCACCGAACACAGGCAAGGAGACCAACGGATGTCCGAACCGTATGCCCTCTATGACGGAGCTCCACCCGACATGTGTCAAGAACCCACCGATGGAGGCGTGAGCCAAGACATTGAGCTGCGGAACCCAACCCATGGCAACCATCCCTCGGCCTTTGGTCCTTTCCTCGAATCCTTGAGGCAGGAGCCTCTCCACCTCGGAGAGTCCCTTGGGTCTTCTCAGAGCCCAGAGGAAAGGGAGACCCGACAACTCCAGTCCCAGCGCCAGCTGGTGTAGGAGATCAACGCTGAGCACCGCCTCGCTCCCGAGAGCGACGTAGACCACCGTCCCTGCTTCTTGCTTGTCGAGCCAGTGTGATACAGGGGAGGAGGAAAACGCGCCACGGTTTGCTTCTATTTCTTCCAGTGATGGTGGAAGAAAACCCACGGAGACCACTTTATTGTCGTAGATTTTTTGGAGGAGGGAAAGCCACCGGCCGCTGAACTCTTCGCAGTCTCGGATTCCGACGACGTGACACCTCTCCACCGTGAATCCAAAGCGCTTCGTGTCGGAAATGCCCGAAACGTTCGTTGTGAAGTTGAAGGAGATAGCGGCTTTGGCTTCGTGGAGACGGTTCGCCACCGTCGACGGGATGGTGATCCACTCGGGCGGTGTCGTGTACACCGCGGGCGAGGGCACCACGTCGGAGCATATCCTCGCGGGAGGACCAAGGAAGGCGCAGAAGTGAGCGGGGAACACGCTGAAGAAGGCGCATCGAATGTTGGATCCCGCGGCGATGGTGAATATCCAGTGGTGCGCGAAGTCATGGACTACCCAATCCAGTTTCGGAGTGGCTGTCTGAAGGAAGCCGGCCACTTGGTTCTCCAGGCCGTCGAATGCCTTCTTGAGGTACTGGACCTGGTCTGGCGGGAGATCGGTGGTGGACTCGGCTCCCTCCGGGAGGCCGTCAACGGCGGGGAGACGGAGTTCGACCAGATCCACTAAGGGAACTAAACCTGGTGGGATCTTCGGGAGTCTCTGGATGTTTCTGGGGGTGGAGAGGAAGGAGATCTTGTGGCCTTTCCTGGCCATGGCCTTAGCGAGTTTCAGGAAGGGGATCATGTGGCCGAAGGCAAGCCATGGGAACACAGCTACGTGAAGAGGTACACGAGGAGCAGAGCATTCCTCCATGGCCGCTGCTGAGCAAATGGCAATTGGCGATGGCGCAGGGAACTGGGATGGTGAGTGGAGACGAAAATATCTCTTCCCTTTGCAAACCGTCGGTCTTCGTCGGTGACGCTCGGCACCACGTGTTCGCTACCAAAGTAACCAAACGTGCCTTTTTTTTTCTATCCGACGGTTTTTACTTTGTCGTCTGATAATTATTTTTTACTACGTTGTAATTACCAACTATTTTTTTTAATGTATTAAAAGAAATAATAAAAAACACACACACACACACACATCGAGACTACGGTCCTTCTTCAATTACTGTGCATCACGGTTCATGCAGAGATTTTAAAATTAAATACGGGCGTATCGCATAATGATATACGTGGTACACCTGTAATCTATACTGTACATGAGCGAAGGTCATATCTTTGCTATGACGATCAGAACACATGAATGAAATGAAAATAAGCTTCCCAACCACAAAAATATTCAAAATGTGACAAGTCCTCTGCTACTCTTGCTTCTTCTTCTTTTTGTGTGATGTACGTGTTAATGGCATTGATCTAAAACGGAGAAAAAAAGAAAAGGTGCTTGTCATTTCTTATTATCTTTTCGTTGTAAGAGGATGATGAGGTTGGGTATCAACACTCTAATATTAATTAATATATATACATAGTTTAAAATCATTATTATGTATTAATATTAATTATACAATTATTAATAAATATATGTATATATATATATATTAATTATTTATTATATATATTAACACACATATTAATTTATACTCCTTAAAAAACGTCACCTTAAGGATAAAATTTAAAAAAACCTTACTCTTATCAAACATCATTTCTTTTTTTTTTAAAACTATTCTTTTAATTTACAATTGCAAATTCGCTTCTAAAAATAATTGTTTTTTAAAATAAACATATCAAATACACCCTAGGACACACGATAAAGAGGATTAAACGACTAAGTTTAAAGGTAAAGATCTCAATACACATGATATATCGATTGACATATTCTCCTTCTAGTGCATGGAAATCATGAAAAATTTAGATTTTAATAATTGTAAAAAATTCACTACTATGCTTAAAAACATGGGTAATTTTTTTGTTTGTATTATGTAGTATGAAGGAAGCATTTTTGAGTCCCAACACTGTAAATATTGGAAGATGGATAGTTGTAAATGAAATGTGCCAATTATGCTTCTATATTTAACTTTTCTTTCTTATTATTCTTACGTAGACTTCTTTAGGGTTCTCTTCGATCACCTTTTGACCAATTTATTGTTGGACTCTAACTTTTGTTTTTTTATAAAAAAATTAATTATTTTTTTCATTGTAATTTCGTAATTAAAGTTTTTTTATTAATCTATTGCTTCCTTTATTTTAAAAAAAAAAAACGAAAATATTCCGAAATTCCTCTCATTTTTGTACGTAATCAGTCACATTTTTGTACGAGTATATTATTACGATTAATATACATGTTTAATAGGATTAAATACATTGATGATCTTTCATCGTCAGTCGTCTACGTTCTAATGGGCCTTAGCCCACATCGGCCTCTAGCCCTAAATCAGCCGGCTCGGCCTCGTGAGACGACTATTTATCCAACTTGTGTGATCCTTCGTTGTCGTCGTCGTCGACTCGTCGTTCTCGTCTCCTAGGGTTCTTCACTTCGTCTCCCTGTTTCGGGTTCCAGCTCGTACACGTATTCTCCGATTCGTTATGGCTCGACGCAGCTCCGGAGGTATGCGGTTCCTTATCCCCTTATTTCTAAGTGATTCGTCATGAATTTTTCGGATTTCTCTGCGTTGATGGTTCCATTTTTTTTGTAATGTCTTCGGTGTTTTAGTTTTTTTTAATCTCGTTATTCCAGGGTAAATGATTTTGTAAAGGTTTGCGAGCAAAAGGCTGAGTTTTGATGAGTTGCCCTTATGCGTATTGTTGCGAAGTGCTTAGATCCAAACACAACCCTCATTGTTTTTCACCCCTTTAATTTTTTGCGAAGAGATCCGTGTTTTTTTCACCGATAGTTCTCAAGTGAGGCTGTGATTGTTCAATATGTTTTGATGCTGGGTTTCAACAGCTTGTTTCACAAAATATACTTCTGTGTGTAGGCCGTTCTGCACCTCGCATGGCACCTCGCCCAGCCCCAGTGAGGAACCCTCCTCAACCAGGTACTTGCTTGCTTCTTTTTTCAGCTAGGTTTGTAAACGTGCAAAAAAGGCCTTATGTAACATGGTTATCTTGTTAGAGTTTGATTAGAGTTGGCCATTTGTTAGCCACCTTTTTTGGGTTCTTCAGGGATAAAGATAGGCATAGATGGTTGGGCATCCCAATCACCCTCTTACAATTTGATATATCAGCAAGTGCATGAAGTGCTACTGTTGTCAAGAACTCAAGATGAATTGAAGGCTGGAAAAATTCTCTTTTGACGCCTTATGAAAATTAATATGCTATCTACATATTGAGATATTAACACTCTATTGGCTCCTCTCATCAAACAATCTAACCACCCTTCATCGATTCCAATTCAAGTTGTTGAAAGCTTTCCCGAAGTCTACCTTGCATAAGTTACTAGGCTTCTTAAAGAGCCTTGTAAAACCCTTGTTGATGAGAAGTGAGGCCCCAAGACTGTGTATGACTTGTTTAGAGTTAGGATGGTGGAGAGGGTGGAGGGAAAGATGGGAGGTTGTAGGAGGTGGTGAAAATGCAGTAAGGGCCAAGGTAGAGTTTTTCATATACGGGTAGAACCGCCTTTGTCCTAGGCATCTAGTTCAAACGTCCACCAGACAGTTGGCTACGTTTGACCTGGTTGCAGTACAATTGACATCTGGACAGAATGTCCATTTGACCAGTCTAGCCCTCTTATTTTCCACTTACTTTTCCTCTTCTTTTCCAACTTCTCTCTATGAATTGGGATATTTAATATCCTATTAACTTTTCTAAATAAAGTATTTTAAATATAACATTTCTTCTCATTTACTTTGGAAGGCAAATGTGAGGTGTAACAAGTCTAGATGTCAATATCATGTCCTGTGTAGAACAAGACAATCTGTTCACTTCCCCTTCCTTTTTGGTGATAAGGAAGATACAGGAGTTGTTGATCATGTCACAACCAATATCCATCTCCATAGTTCAAGAACCAATGTCTAGGCCACTGGCTATCTAGTACCTTGGACACCTGCGAACCTAGACATCTATATTAATTATTTTTTTCAGGACTGTGTGTGTATAATATTTGTATACAGAATGTGTGTGTGTGTGTACAGAATATACTTTCATAAATAACGTATACATTTAAATTTCCATAATATATATGTATTTGATTTTCAAAATATATTACAAAATAATTCATTACTCATTGCAATGCTCTACAATGTTGATTTTGATTTGGTGTCTCAGAGATGGAAAATCTAAGTGTTATAGTTCTGGGGTTGACCTGTGAAGGAATTATGGTAAACTACATAAAGCTTGCTATAAGTACAATTGTACTAATTGATGATATATTTCCATGTATTTTTTATTCTTTCTTTCCCTTGAATTGACATGAGCAAGCTCTTGAGTGAAATTTTATTTCGTTTACTTGTATCATTGGGTTTTTCGTTTTACAATTTTACCGACTACCACAACCCACATTTCATATTTTTGTGTTCATTGCAGCCAGTCCAGCTCCCCCACCAGCGCCTGCCTCAAATGGCAGTTCAGTGTTTGGAAATATCGGCTCAACTATTGCCCAGGGTATATAAATTTCATGGTTGTGTATATACTGTATTCTATCTTGAATCATTTGCTTACGATTTCCACTTTAATTTTGGCAGGTATGGCTTTTGGCACGGGCAGTGCAGTCGCACATAGGGCTGTGGATTCTGTTCTGGGCCCTCGTACCATTCAACATGAAACTGTAGCCTCAGGAACTCCTGCTGTTGCACCATCGACCAGTCCCGTTGGTTCCGATGCTTGTGACATCCACTCCAAGGCATTTCAAGATGTATGTTACCATATTCACTTACTCAGAGTCTCAGACCAATGTCTTTGTTTCATTGCAAACGTGAATAAAACAGAACTTGAATACGAAAGGGTCCTTAGTTTATATATAAGATCAAATAGGCTCTAAATAATTGTCATGCTTTTTCATTCAGATCAAAAACTCAAAATTAATACTTAGAGATTACGTTAACCGCTTTTGTTATATCTGCTCAATTTATGGACCTAAATTTCTGTTGCTTTTATCTGAACCTATCATTGTCTTCTCCTTTGTGGGAAAAGATTGCAATTGTGACAACTGATTCCTTTTTTTCCCTGACGCAGTGCATCAACAACTTTGGAAGCGATATCAGCAAGTGCCAGTTCTACTTGGATATGCTGAACGAATGCCGCAGGGGTTCTGGGTCGACGTTGGCTGCCTGAGCTAAGAACTGTCGCACTTCCGATTAAAAAACGCTGTCATTATTTATTTAGCACTGAGTGCTATCTTTATGTATTCCGTCACTGCACCATGCAGACTCAAATCAATAAGTAGAGGTTTTCCATGGATTCATCCATGATTAAAACTCTCTTCATTTCGTTACCGAAAATAATATTAGCATGTCTTACAAGAAGCATTTGTCTGGCAACAAGAATAGCACATGGCTTTTAACATATCCTATAATGATGCTCGCATGGAAGATGAACTAGCAATCCTTGAGGAAGCCCCTGCATAGCTTTTTCCATTCTTCCCTCTTTGGTTCCGGTTGATCTAAGCTGTCCCTTGCTGCATTGGCATTGCTGATCTGAATGAGATTGCGGTGGAGAAGACGGTCAACGTGGTGGAATAATATGTCCACGTTATACTCTGGGTGGCCTTGGATGCCCAATATGTGATCTCCGTATCTGAACATCTCCACTGCCGTCTTCTTCGAAGATGCCATCACCTCTGCTCCCGGAGGCAACTCCCACACCTGTTAAACGTGGATTAGTCCCAAAAGAAGTTGGTCGATGAAAAAATGAAACATCGTTTTGTGTGTTTGGAAAGATATTGTAACCTCATCTCTGTGGAACTGGAGGACTGTGAGGCTAGAAGGGATTTGCAGGAAAGATGGCAGCTTTGATGACCACAAGAAGTTGACGGTGGTCACTCCGATGTCCCACCCCTTGCCGTTGCGACCTGTCTTCCCACCCAATGCACGGCACAGCATCTGACATCTAAGAACACGTTAGGATGCAAGGCATGTAATCCAATCCCTTTTCAGAAATGATCCTTCCATGTAAGGGTTCAAATAGATAGACAACCATATTAATAAAACACAGGCTATAAAATTCCTTTTTATCTGTCAGGGATTGTGGTTTTACATTTCCTTCCAAAGGTTCAGAATTTAATGGTGTCATGTGGATCTGCTCCTTAATCTTAATCGCCTGCCGCCTTATATTCACAGAAGGAAACAAAAAAGAGAGCCAAATTTTAAAGTAAAATAGAGACGGTGCAAGGGGTAGCATTCAAAAATGCAAATGTGTTCAGATCATATTGAATATATTCCCTTGGAAAAGAAATTTCAAGGCTGAAACAATTTCCACAACATTCTGAATGTCAGGGTTTCATTTTCCTGTAAGGTAAGGGTTCTGCTTAACCAAAGAGGTTCTCTGATCAAGACCTTCTGAAAAAGGTAGTCAAACCTCTAATTGAACTCTACTGCATCTAAAATTTAGGTTTTCAACCGCACTTGCACTAAAACGTTATCATTATTAAGAAAATTTGTGATTCTCGCGGTAAAGACAGATGATTAATAGTATGACATCTGATAGGTTCCTGTAATTTCCTGGCACATGAGAACAAACATACAGCAGACGTGGCTTACTACATCTGCCACTACCGGTAAAAAGTTGACAGCGAGTAGATTGGGAAAGATCGACACACATTTCCCACAGATTAATCGACTTGACTTTTCGGAATAGATTTGGCATCAAGTTCCAAGGACCTGTTGCGTTGCAAACATCTTCGAAAAAAAAACAAGTAAAATCCATACAATCCCACCAGATCTCTCTCTCTCTCGGAACAAAATTGAGTCCAAAAAAGGGAAGAAAAAAGAAAACGGCAACAGGTGCAAAGGTAGAAACGTATACGTGCGTACCTGGTGACCAAAGCATATACCAAGAACCTTCTTCTTCATAGAGTTGAGAGTCCTGAGCAGCGACTCGAGACGGCGGATCCAGGGGTCATCGCCGTGGGCGTCGCTGCAGCTACCGGTGACGACGAAGCCGTCGTAAGCATGGAGGTCGACGTCGTCGGGGAAGTCTCCCTTGGCCACGCGGTACACGTCCCATGCCTCGTCGCCGTCTTCGCTCCCCAGCAGCTTCACCATCACCGAGGAGTAACCACCGTATTTCTTCTTCATGCACTCCGAGTCCTCTGCGCACAGCAACACTCCGAACCTCTTCTTCTTCTCCATTCCCCTCCTTCCTCTCTCTCTCTCTCTCTCTCTCTCGGCCACCAGTTGAGAGTGATGGAGGGAGGGAGAGAGGGAGAGCGCAGCAGAGGCGCGATGTAAGTAGAGAATATATGGGTAGACTGAGGAGAGAAGCTGTGTGGTATGATAAATTTTCGTAGAAACTTGTACTTATTCTAATCGATTAAAAATATTTAACATTAGAACAAACAAACCTTAACCATATACATTCTGAAAAAAAAAATATATATATATATATATATACATACTGTGACTGATGTATCTCTCTCTGGATGAATGGCAACCGACAACCCCAGTTCATCACCAGGTCAATCGAACCTTTCATTGTAGCACGAGTGACTCACGCAATACACCTGGTGTGATGTGGATCCGACCCTACAAATTGTCGGCAGTCCATCACCTCCCTCGGTCACGTCAGTACATATATATATATATATTAATTTGCAATTCATATTTTTAAGTACCTTTCTTTTTGGTTTGAACGTCCTGCACAAGCTACGAAACTTTGTAAATGAGATTATTTTGATTTGAAACTAATATTGTGCATGTCCTTTTGGTAGTTTCATCAATGCAAATGATGTCAGAAATAGATACACTCTTCGGAAGATGGTCGAATAAAGTATTAGATACCAAAGTTAAATTGGTGTTTGTTTTAAATTCTAATATTGGATTACCTTGAGAGGAAATTACCTTCCTTTCTTATCAAAATGTGCAGTGGACGATCACTACAACCACGTCATATGTGTTGTGATGTTTTGTTTTCTTTTTATCAAAATATTGTGACGGATCACAGCCACGTCAGGTGGGCGATGGACGGAAGCGAAGACTTGAACAAGCTCAGGGCAAGACGCCAAACCTTCTTTTTTGTTTTATTAGCTCTTGGTGTGAGAAGGCTAGAAGCCACATTCCTTCATTTCTTATATTGGAAATTGAAATTTTTATCAAAATAAATACCTTTGTTACGTCTGATAATTCTTAATATATCTTTGTTACTCTTTATTTTATATTAATACATTTAAAACTTAAATTACTTTGACTACTAATATTGTTAACTCCCAGCCTTAGCTAATGGTGAAATAACCAAAAAATTAATTGAAAAAGATATAGCATTCTCCCTCTTGCTCGTTACTTCAGAATAATTGAACATTTAACTTAAAAATTTTATGGGTAGAAAAGTTTTTCTTTACATATGCAAGTTTTATATGCATTTTTAAGGAAGATAATGAACAAACGCATGTTGAAATTGACTATAACACAAATAATACCAAAATTCCACAGAAATGATACTTATATGAGATGAAAAATTGAGTATCTTTCATTATAAGAAACTAATACCAAAATAACACTAACATTTGTGTGTCATTTTGGGATTGAATACCTAAATCTACCTGATAACCATGCAGTTGTAACATTTGTATCTATGTCAAACCAATCAGAAGGTAACTAATCTACATGCAATTGTTTAATTGGAGAGAAATAATGATACTCATAATCTCTACCAAGATTTGAATCCTAAAAAACATATAAAAAACTTTCCTATTATCAAAAGAATCCAATCTGAAGATTGGATCTGTGGTGCCGATTTTTCAACAACTAAAGCTGGATGCAGGAATATTTAGGTATAAGTGACACCGACTTCAGAACAGGCAAATCCTGTTTATGTCTACAACCCATATATCCAAATTCAGAACAAGTGGGTGTCGAATGACGATCCTTACCTATCTATTTTGGTATGTATTACCTAATCATAGGCCCTAGTTGGGTCTAGCGAAGAAAGCGAGCCCCAGACCGGGCCCCTTGATGCTAGAAAAAGACAGAGAAGAGGTGCATGTGGTTCATACCTAGTGAAGCACATGACTCAGATGACAACTGATGTTAAGCACATGCCATAGGAGAGTCCTGTGCATTGCAAAAGTTAGCGATAAGTAAATAGCTCACACATGATTGCATAGCAAACGAAACCAAGTACAACGTTCAAACAAGCAAGAATTCATCAAAAATAAATAAAAAATCTGGAATCAACATGAGGCATTTGGATAAAAACGAACAAACATATACTATTAAGGTACCGAAAAGGGAGTTGGCTTGAGTTTCCTATGGAAACAAGCAGCAGGAAACTCGTGACTTGTGCGATAGATCAAAACCTTTTTCTGAAATCACAGATCGGGGGCAATCCCTATTAGAATTAAAATTCAATACTAAGGAATAAGAATTTGGATTCGAAGCCACACAATCCCAGCTTCAAACAGATACCAGAATATGAAATGAAAATAGGGCCTAAGAGGGGAATCATTATGGATAATAGCTTTAATAGCTTTAATCAATGAAATGAAATCAACTGCAAGTAATTTACCTGACTATAACTGGTTTTATAGCTTTGATCCCGAATTTGAAACCACGTGCAACTTGGAATGTAGTATTAATGGCGACCAACACTCATTTTACATATTAAAAAAGGGGGAAAGAAAAACACTTGAACCATGAGAACAAAAAATATGGAAAGGCAGGTGGCGTAACTGGGAGTATCTGTTGCACTTGAAGTTGTTATCATGTGGTGCATGGTAGAGGTATAATAATTACATATGCAATAGCAAAGTGGTCAGAACAGAACAGGTAACACATGAGCCAAGGACACATACAATGTTCCTCTGCGGAAGTGTCAGCCATCCATCCTTAGCTCACGTATATCCTACCTGTGCAACGGGAAAAGTTCTTCTCTCGTGAACCCCTTTCACCATCACAATGAAGAACAGGAAAAACAATTAATAGGAAAAGAAAATCAATTCTAATTGAAAATAGTCTATGACAAACAGTTTTTTTTCTTCTATTGTAGTCAATGAGAAACGGTTGAAACTTTAAGTGATCAACACCTAATTAATTATGAAATATTTACGGATTTTAAGTTCATTGCCATTCAGTAGAGAGTTCTCAAAACAATTCAAAGGAGCCAAAGTCTAAAGGAGAGTGCTGGAAGAACACTAGCAATTCTTGTCCTCATTGTAAGTTCAGATATTCCTTTATCGGAGGAATGTCCCATTCTCTTTATTCTAGTATTCTCTATTTAATAAAAGAATATTCCTACCCAAGTATTTGTCAAGGATAGACATTTCAACTAACCATGGAAGAACCAATAAGTTAGAAAGAAAGTCAAAAACAATCAATCAAGTCAAGTGCGTGACAAGTGCGAGCTGTGCGATCAAGAAAAGTATGACAAGACGCAAAGGAATGTTACGTGAACAGATGCTTTGATCATGGATGAAATATATAACTATCTTGATAGATAAACAACTGCAAATTTACGTAATAAAGTACTTGAACAGCAAAAGCAAGTTGAATGTAGAAGACAGAGATCAAAGAAATTAGATAAATGCAGAATCATTTGAACGTAGCATAAACAAAAAGATACCACCTGCAACTGAGACATTAAGAGATTCAAATTCTCCTGCCATTGGAATGGTTACAAGCTCAGAAATAAGCCTACTCTGTCTGGAGAGGCCTTGGCCCTCACTACCCAATACCAAGCAGAGGGGCTTATTAGCCAAATCATTAGCAAGGTATACAGAAAGTTGATGATGAAGATTTGACTTCTTTATATCGATTTCAGGATGAGCAGCTAACATCTTCATATTGAATGTCTTTCTTAAAGTTTCCAAGTGAGTCCAATTACCCGAAACAATTGGCAGCTGAAAAGAAGAACCTCGTGCTGCCCGAAGTGCTTTGTCATTAAATGGATCACAGCAACCCAATAGTAGGAAGACACCATCCTGTTAAGAAGTTCAGTAAGCAAATGATGAGCACAGAATACAACAAAAAATGTTCAACAACGAGAGAAGGAGAAAAGGAAAAGATCAAGCCTTATAAAAAGATAACGACAACAATCTGAAATTAGAAAATATCAAGAAATGACCAATATATATTGCATGATCTGAAATGGACAAGAAACACCTTTTACATGAGATTAATTTTTCCAGCACTTATAAAGAAATGAATATTTCCAGAATCCAGTGAATAACAATTTAATCATGCATATCTTCCAGAAGCAATGAACTAAATCTGAATGCCTGAGGATTCTGATCTAGAATTTTTGTTGCTTTGACACGCCAGTCTACAATTGAACTAATCACTGACAGATTGACAAACAGTTTAAGGCATACTGCAATTTAAAAAGTTTTCAAAATAATGCTTCTGCCACCATTAGTTTAAACAAAATTTTGCGATACACAAGGTCTACATACACCACTTTCTCATGTAGTACACAAATGGTGTTGGAATAGTCCAGCTTTACAATTTGTCAGCGTTGGTAAAAAAAATATATATATTAACCAGCACAGGATAAGTTGAATATCTATGACATGGAAAAAAAAGATAAAGTGACATAAAACAACAAAAGTTGATAACAGATGTGGTTACAAGTCAGGTTCCATAGCAGTCTCATACCCATTTGAAGGCCATTGCCGACCTTAGTAGTGTGCCAAGGTTGCCAGGATCCTGTAATTGATTAGCATTAGCAATGAAAGGAAAGAATGGTGAATGCACATTCATACAAAAGCCATAAATGAACCGCTACATCATTGCAGATTATTCCAATTGCTTGTTTGTTTTAAATAATGGTGATTTCCATTTATCATATTTCCTCACACTTACCAAGATATACATGGAATAAAAAAGAAAAAATATGGCAACAACATTTTACCCTTACCATATATGTGATTAAAATTTATATAAAAAGGAAAAAGATGCACATTCATTCAAATATAAAATCAACAAGAACATGAGATTGATGTCAGACCCACTAGGTTTTAGACCTTAGCATATAATATGCTCTTTCATTGATATCATAAGTTACGTATTGCATTAATACTACTGCATAGTATGCAAGCAAAAGAAGTTCATATTACAGTAAAACTGGAAATTTTTAGTCTTTGACTATTGTTTTAATACTGGTTCAGAGCGGCCAGTCAGACCAGAGTTTGGGCCAGTGACCCAGCCAGTCCTTATCTAGGACTTTGGACCATTGTGACAATTCAACTGGAGGACCAGTTGAAGCAAACAGACAGACCTCTAAACTGGTCGCCAGATCAGTTCAAAGTATTATTTTATTTTTTAATTGGAATTTCTAAATTTTCAAAGTAAAGAATATCTATATCAAATTATTGTGCCATACTTCTCATTAGTCGTTACCTTTCTGATTTTTCAGTATTTTTCCTTTTTGTATTTTTAGGATGGTACTCATTTTGAACTGATTAAATAATGCCATAATTATCATTTCATGTGGTTCAGCTCGATAAAACAAGAGAAGGATTTGTTATCTGGTCCAGTTACAAAGACATTGTGCGTGACAATGAACAGAACTTTGTTTAAGCTGTTGCACAACTTTGTTCTTAACAATCACGTATTCACCTAGGACTAGAATTTTCAGTTTGGGTATTTCCATGTGAACCTGGAGTAGCATTGATATTGTTTGATCCTCGATATTCCATATATCAATGGACCTCTAATCCTGAAATCACATCTATAGTCATAGGAGGGCTCATTGGAATACTTTTAGCAAATTTTGGCATTATCATTGCTCACCTTGAAGCCTGTGATGCAAACACGTGAAGAGATGGCACAAACACATCATACATGGTTGAAGGAGTAATGAATTGTAGCAAAATCTAATGCATTGGCTAACATCTAAGAAAAACAACATTTATCCAACCATATGATCCACTTACATGGATTGCCAACGTGCACATGTCCAACCGTTGGCTTTTCACCCTTAAAAATAACAGTTGTGTTTTTTTTCAATATTTAGCTCGTTCACGGATTACCCAAAACCTGATATTTTCACTCTAAAATATGTACCTGATATTTTATTCATGCATTCTTTTACTGATCGTCTTTGTGGTTTTATTTCTGTTTATAATTTTTTTCTTCATTTAAGGTCCGTTTGTGTGGCATCAAAAAGTACAAAAATTAAGGAAATAAAAATTTAAGAAAAACAGAAATCATAAAGCTAAGAAATGGAAGAAATAGAAAGTTTCCTAACTTTTTTGACATTTGTGCCATCTAAAAAAATTGAAAATTTATTCTCAACTTTCCAATGTATAAAAGAAAGGTCATTTTCAATTTTTGGACCATCAAAGACCTCAAAGTTGAAAACCATCGAAGATTTCTTCATATATGTTAATATATAATAAATATCATTATAGTATTTAAATAATATATGATATAAATATTTATAATTCGTATCAAATAATATTATATAATATATATAAATATTTATAATCTGTATAAAGTAATAGAAATAGTAATATGGTATATATCAATATTTATAATTATAATTAAAGTAATGTATTATAATTATATTTATATTTATAATATATATAAATATTCTATGTTTATATTATAAATTATAATTACATTTATATATTATAAATATAAATATATATTATAATTATCATTATTTATATATGTTATAATTATAATTACAAATATTATATTTCAATTTATCATAATTATGTTGATATTTATATCATATATATTATTTATTACATGTTAATAATTACATTATTATTTATATGATTATTATCATATTATAATCAATTTAATTATTAATACTTCATGATTCATTATGAGGTCAATAATATTAATATTAAAGTTTAAGTTATTCATCAAAACTTTAAACTACATAATTTTCCTAACTTTCTGATAGTTGTATAAATAACTTCAAATTTTACTTTCTTGACCTTCTATTTTCTGACACTTTGATTCTTATCTTTTCTGAATTTCCTTTTTTTTTATTTTTACATTTTCTAATGTAACACAAACAGACCCTTAGTATGTATCTTTGTTTACCAAGAGACTCCCATTAAGAGGTCCTTCAGCAACCAATCAACCAATTTAGAGTGACACTACAGAATAACAAATATTAGCTCAGGAGCTGGTCACTCGATTGGCTGATTGATATGTCATTGTCTAATCTTGTGCATTTGAAGCACGGTATAAAAGCAATTACTCAGTTAATAGATTCAAAATCACGATTGGTGGCAACAAACAATCACATTTATAGAAAAACAACAGAGGACCAAAAAACAGAGAAAAATTCGTATGGCAAAACCACAGTCCTGAAAGAAAAAATGAAAACAACAAAAAGGGGTACCTGAATGCCATCGAGCACCAGTAACCGGTGTGGAGAGCAATTGAACCAACTTGAGCAATCATGGTCTCCGACCTCCAGGTCACGGAAGCTCGAAGGAATCCTCATGACAGCAATCGCCTGCATCGGATCAACAGACTTCAAACCCGAAATTTTCCTCATTACTGCCTCGCTCACGCGCACAACGCGGAATCCCTCGTCCCCTCGCAACTCATCCGGCAATTCCGCTCCATCAATCAACAGCAAGCACTCCACAAAACTCGAAGAACGGTCACGAAAAGAACGATCCCTCACCTCCTTCTGCTGGAAGAATCTCAGAATCTCCCTAAACACAAGGTGATCACGAAAATTGTCGAGAACGGGACTTTAAGGCGAGACGAAGAAAGCGTGGGAACACGTACGAAATAGGGGTAAGGCCGACGACGAGGGCGGAGCCGTGGGAGTGGCGGTAGGAGGAGCTGAGACGGAGCTTGACGCAGTGCTTCACGAAGGGGTTCAACGGGCTCGATATTTTTCCCGCCGTGGGTGACCTTCTCTCGTCTTCCTTATGGCCGGCGATGGCCGTTCGAACCTGGACAGACAAAGTGGTGTCCGAGCGCCCGGTCGGTACGGTTGGGGAGAAGACAGCGTTGCGGTGGTACGGCGGCGGCACCAGCGCCGATGCCACCGCCGCCATCGGAGCTGTAAAGGAAGGAGAGAATGTCGGAAGCGCTTGGCTGGGAGATTGGTGTTGAAAACCGTAGGAATTTGCATCGACGGTTTAAACCTGTCATACGTAGCGTTTATTTTGCAGCTTCAGCTCTGCTGCTCTCTTTTATTTCTCACGGTAGAGCTTTACAGATGATATATCTCATAATCTATTTTATTTCTGCTTTTATGAAATATTCTTTGTTCTTATTTTTATTTTTGTAATCGCACTTGTGAATCATAAAATTCTCATAAATTGTATAATCTATTAATTACTTTTAGTTTTTACTGTCACTTTCATCACATAAATTTAAACATTTACAACAAAAAATATTACAAATGCTTACAGCAATTTCAACCTTTTTAAAAGTTTACAGATATCTATCTTCGACGTCAATTTTCCAAAACTAGGATAATTATCAACACTTATCTAAAACTCTTGTTCATCTTCCATAACTGGTAATTAACATTGCACAGGTAGAATTGCATGCATGTGCTCTTTGCTAGTACAAAGAATTAGAGGCTTTCCATTGAGATTCAAGTTAACTTATGATGGAAGATTTTATAAAAAAAATATTTTGTGAAAATCTCTACTTAAATGTGAAAGTAGTGAAATTAATACAACCACTTCATAAAAAATTTATAAGATAATATTTCATCTTTTATTTATGCCTCATGTTTGTATCTATTAATCAAGCATTAGTGTTATGAGATGTAGCAAGCTAAGACTCAAGTGAGTGTAAAGGAAAACAATGGATTATTTAGTTTGAGAATATGGTACATGTCTTAATTTAAATCTGGTTCTCATAATGATTATTTAGATTTAACATGTGAAAATAAGTTAACATTTTTGAACTATTACAAAATATAGTTTTTTTCTCTAACATTCTTATTTCGATTACAACATTTTTTATGTTTGTTCTTGCTATTTTTCTTCTGCATGTAGATACAATTCCTATTTGCATTGGATTTCTTATATGCTATTTATGAACTAGAAGTAAAATATTGTTGGTATTTGAACAATAATTTGTCGGTGTTTACATTTTATATTACAAAATATCATATTGTCAGTATTTACATTTTCTTATATATATATATATATATATATATATATGCTATTTATGATATAATTTTTTTCTATTTACCTTGCACAGTGATTTGTAGCATTCATTCATCTACCAACAAAAGCAAACCAACATATGTATATTAATGATCATGAGATTCCACCATGTCTTAGTTCTAATCAGTAACAATTTGATCAGAGGATATACGGAGTTGGCATAAACACTGTGATTCTCTCTACAGCATTCTGTACTTGTCACTGGAATCTTTGGTAACCTATGCTCATCACTGGAATCTCCCCAGCTGTTGATTTTTTTTTTTTGAAGAAAATAAGGTTTAAAAGAAATAAATGACCGACAGTGGCATTAATCTGATAACTGAATGGCATTCATTAACACAATCGTGTACTTAGATGGTTAATAAACTTCCTACCATCTCTTGATCGTAAGTTGAAAATCCTTGGAAATCAAAAGGAAATCTTAGCTTTGGAGAAAGAATTAATGGCACTCATTATAGTACATATATATATATGCTTAGATGTACGTGAACATGTTGGATAAGCATTACTGATCGATATCCCTCTCAATGTACGAATGGTTCTGTATCACGAGAATCCAATGGCTCCTTCACGAGCTTCCTGGCTAAATAAGATAGCTTTGCGAACGGTTCCAACAAATGTAGAAACCCTAAACTTTCCAAGCCAACATTGTAGTCTACATCATTTGCTTTCACAATTTTGTTTTCCCTTTGACTTAAGAAAACAATCAAATTGTTGTTAGGTTCAACTTAAAATCATATGACAAAGAACGAAGAGTCCACTGTGTCATAAAGTTCATGATCTTCACATCTTACTCGATGTAGGATGTATTCAACGTTCTCCTGCATCTGTGGAAATCTTCAAGCCGATAGATATACGTTAGTTTTTCGGTATTAACAGAAAGTGACCGACTTGATAAGAGACTTACAGATGTGTGGAGAGTTTTAACGCTTTTATATCATGTTAAATTGAACTTGAAAATATAGGGTAAAAGGTGAATAATCAACTACGTCACAGGGCTTATGACCTTCACATTTTACTCTAACGTGAAATATATCCTAACAATCGTCGTCGCCACCGCCACACCAGCGCACGCAGATTCCAATATATATATATATATATATATATATATATATGTGGGTTGAGGAAGTCTGAACATTCTCATGTTCCGAGAATATCATGGAAATGAGAACTGCCCCCATAAATCCATCTCCGTCAGTGTCTGCTAACTTCCATGATCGATCGATCGATCGATCGATCAACCGACCGACCGATGGATCCTTCACTTCACATTGCGTGGCGCTGCCCATTCGTTTCCAGACGCTACCGGCCGCCTGCTCGCCAGTACTCCTGCCCATCTCCTGCATGCATGCTCTTTGACCACCTACACACAACGTACGTAGGACTCAAGACAGCAGATGCTTCCACCGCCGTTCAATGGAATCAGAGTTTGTAAATCTATCGATAAAGTCGATAATCATTATTTTTCAAAAGTAAAGAACAAAGCTATTTAATTTTACGTGCATGATTAAAGACTTCATTTATTATTTCAGTGTACAGTCCGAAATTCTGGCATACCACGATCACAATCCAGATCCACCCGTTTCTACATTTTCCTATGGATCGTGTCAGTGTCAGATCAGCCTCTGACACTTCTGTTTTACTTGTCCCCCCTCCATTACATCTTTCGCTTTGGTCCCTTCTTCCCTCCAACTGTTCCTAGTATTAGTATTTGCATTAATTTTACAGCTCGCCTGTGAACATGCATCTTGAAGATTACTGTTATTGTTCTTGTCTGTGGTATAGAAATTACTATTGTAAAAAGAAAATAAGTAATGTTGGTGATTTGACGTTTATAAGTAAGATTAAAAATTTAATGGGAATGATAAGAACTGCTACTCCAACCAAGTTATTCTTTCGTCTCATCTTCTACAAGTGGACTGACACGAGGTTATTAAAGAGGAAAAAACAAGAGAGCTTTCAAAAGCCAGCATTAATACCACAAATTGATAAAAGCCAGCTTGCACCAATTTAATTTCCTGCCGTTTTTCTTTATTTTGGTTGCTCTTCCAAAAATATTATTAAGCTGCAAGTTCATGGGAATCACAAACTAGCAAGCACAACCATCATCAACAATCCCCCCTTGCATCTGGATCGGATCCCATGCACGAAACCATTGAATTGGTTTCAGCTCTGATCCCTTGATTGATCGATCGATCTCCAGGTAAAGCAAACAAAGCCTTAGCTGCTTTCCCTTACATCAAATATAGCAGGCACCTGTTACCCTCTTGCAGAATTGTGGCAAGAAGAGGAAGAAGGTGCCGGGGCTGTTGGATGGCTTCTACTCGACAGTTGGCGGCAGACGGTGGCCCAAACAAAGGCGGCGGCCGTAGAATCTCGGGTGCAACCCCGCCACCACCACCTCCGCCGCCCCCGGAGGAGGGATTGAGATGTCCAAGGTGTGACTCTCCCAACACGAAATTCTGCTACTACAACAACTACAGCCTCACACAGCCAAGGCACTACTGCAAGGCTTGCCGGAGGTACTGGACCAGAGGCGGTGCGCTGCGCAACGTTCCCGTCGGAGGTGGGTGCAGGAAGAACAAGAGATCCAAATCGTCTGCGTCTTCCTCGTCCAGCCATGGTCTTGATACGAAGGACACCTCATCTTTCACCCAGGAACCTGGTGTTGGATTCAGATTCTTCCATGGTTTGTCCCCAGACTTGGGTCTCGGTGCCGGAGTACTCCCGTTCTCTAGATTGCATTCCACCTCCTCACTCGGATTGCTCAACACCAACAGCATCACGAGCAACCAGATGCTTTCCTGTGGAGATCTGCCCGCACCGATCCCTTCTGAAGTAGATGGTGCAAGTACAGTTACCAATAGTGCTTCTCTACTGGGTTGCAACTATTCGATTGGGAATCACGCTGAATCCGCCAGTAACCCCAGTCCTCACAGTAGACTTGCTTCAACCATAGAATCCTTTAGCTCTATAAACCAGGATCTGCACTGGAAGCTTCAACAACAAAGGCTGGCAACGTTCTTCGGATTTGAGAACATTCAAAAGGAGCCCACCAGCACCATTAATCTTCCAGCTCTACCCACCACCTCTTTGGACAACCAACACCAACCCATTTCGTTGCAGATGCCGCTCATGAATTCCGAATCCTTGGATTTTGCAACCGGAAGCTCCAAATCCGGCATCGCCTGTGTTGGTGATGCTGCTAATTCTGTGAACGAGTGGTATCTTGACAGAAACCCCGGGGCTTCCACCGATTTGATCAAGACATGGAAGGACATGCACCAATTCAGCACGCTCCCATGATTTTATACCGTCATCTAAAGGATTGCTTGCTAACCTCCTTTTAATTTCTCATCTTTTTATTGTGTTTTCTGCAGATAAGTGATCTAGAAAGGAAAAAAGAAAAAGAAAAAAAAGGTAGAACATTATTTCAAATATTGGAAGTGAACACCAATGGTCTTGTCTTCTGTTCATCTCTCAGTCTATCTGCCTGTGCTTCTGTTTCTCTACTACTTTTCTAATCCCTACTTCTGTTCATGGTGCCACAGAAGAAATTAAGCTCACAGTTCAAGCTAGCTGGAGGTCCTTCCTTTCTGAAGCTCCATTTCATGCATCAGCAGCTTTTTGTTAATTTCAATTTTCTTAAGTGTGCATATGTAATGACTTTAAGTACATCATCTGTTTCAATTTCAACCCACCATATATTTAACCATCTTCTTCTGTTCTCTTTTCAAACAAACATATATATTATCTTCTTTTCTTGTTTTCTTCTTCCCACCCATATGGAAAATTAATTAAAGATGAAGTTCAAGAGTGCTTTTTATATGTTATACTAAATTATATGAAAATCCGCTTTTTATATATTGATTTTCAATCAGATCAACGTTAAATTAGCTACTTTTCATGTTGAATTAGTAATGAACTAATAAATTGAAACTTGAAACTGGTGAACAAATAATCTCTTTCTATAAAAGGAATATATATAAGTTACCTTCTATTGCTTCCTAAAATTGCTTCTGTTTTTTTTCTTTTCATATTGTTTCTTAATAATAATGTTCTTCTGATAACGGTAGTGATATTTTCCTTAGATTTAAATGCTATGTATATCTTCTATCTCACAATGGAGTGGAAGACAAATGATATTATCTCCCGCTGTTTGGGTTTGTCACATAGTTAATATTGAATGCATATAAATTATAAATTTTCAGATCTGTAAAAGAAATAGAATGAAGAAGCAGCCTATGTGTATGCTTCAACGTGAACCATATATATAAGATGTTACTGGAGAAATCTCTTGTATCACTTAAGGGCGACACCAAATATAAGAACAAAATAAACCGTAAATTGGAAATTGTTTGTAGGGTAATAATGGTCTTACGAAATTACTTAGTATTTTCTTTTTTCTTCTTCACTGCAAATTTTTGGTATGTTTATTTTTCAGAGATTGTATGAAATCTGAAGAGGAAGCTCAAGATTTATTTTTTCCTAACAAATTAATGAAATCCCTAAAAATAATAGAAACTTGACTTGATTATTTTTTGTGGTTGTGTCACAAGGTTCTAGACTACGTACCCTGACATTAAATGACCTAAAAGAAATCGCGGTTGATGCTTCCATTTTGGAAGGGTATTCTATATATTCCGTACTCTTCTAATTCGAGATAGATAGATTTAGTTGCCAAATAAGAACTACAGCTTCCTCTTTATTTCAATGTGAGTTAAGGTGATTATACATGAAGAGGAGTTGAGATGAGAGTGAACTGTTGAATCCAAGAAAATATGGCGAAAAGAGTTGACCAAAGTGAATGAGGGGAAGATAAAGGGATTCTATCAAAGTGATCACATGCTTCAAGAAGAAATCATTAACTAAATTGAATGAGTTTTGTTGGTTCAATTTGGATTACAGGCTTTCGTGATTTGATTTGGTTTGTAGCTTTCAAAACTGATAAAAACAGTCCGGTTGTTTGAAGTCAATTTCCAGCAAACTGGCCATAAACAATTCATTAATTTACAAAATTATGTGTGAAGGATTAACATGGAGTTTCATAAGGAAAAAGGATTTTTCATTGAGAATAATGTATATGTTTGAATTACCTGATATGATCTTTATTGTAGATTGATATTTTTCAACTCACTTATCATATTTCCTAAATAAAAACTTGAAAACGTTTTAACTATATTGGGACTAAATTAGTTTATAATGTATTAGTTCATGTATGTTCTAAGAAATGTGCATTGCCATGAAAAACTTCAGAAAATTCTAATGTTCCTAAAAAATTCTATTAGGGTGATGTGACTTCCATTATTTAATTATAGATTCTTATTTACACTGACAAATCTAACCATATAAGAATAATATGGCACTTATGTTTTATATAACAAATCCATGATTATAAATTGATAGTTATATTAAGTATTATTTTAAATTTCATCATCTGAATATATTGATGACTAAAATTTAAAAGTTTTCATCCCTACAAAGATAACATAGGCACACTCAATCAATATTTACACAAATGATTAAGATTTAGAATTAATGTTACCTATGTAGCTAGGTAGGTACAACAAAAAATTTCGCTTATGGCAAAGGATCAAATCCATATTTTGGAGCAATGTAGTTCATGAATAATGGCTTTTTAGTTAACTTCATGAAAATTAGATGCTGATAAAAAAGTTCTCAAGATGGACCAATCTCAATTAATTTGTAGAAGTCAGATCGTATATCAATTTATCCATGCTTGGTTTACATATTTCATTTAAACAATCTATCAATACAAGTCTATTGATAGTTGATATTTTCTTGGTGATGTTTAGCCCAATTAAGTCCGTCATAGTGTATTAATTAGTGCTCTTAATTATATATACTTTTCGATGATATATATAACAGTCCCATATAGAACTGCAATTATCTCAATTTAATGTCTTCCATGTAATTGACGCTAAAGTACTTCAAAAGAAACCATGGATAGTTTAAGTAGATCTTTTCCCATTTTCTTTCTCTTTGTAGAGTTCCTTTAATGTTGGTAGTGTTTTTATTTAAATACGAACAAACCTAGATTATTTTCTTATCTAGTGTTGGTTTCCATATACGTACCAGGCGTCCATTTCGTAATGATCTCTTGAATCCGATATATGAAAATAGGTTTGCATTTTCAAAAAATCTACAGGCAAACACAGTTTTTCTCATTTTAACATTTTTAATCCAAACAACATCATTTTTAAATCTAACATATAGAAATAAGTTAACCTCTAGCATGTAACATATTCGATAATAATTATTAAAAAACTACTCACATATTTTCATACACTAACTAAAAAAATATAATCTGTACAAAGAACACACACTGGAAGCTCTGAATGCTTAGAGATCATCTCTTTATTATTTAAGTTCAGCATCCGAAGATATGTATCATATATTCAAGTAAAACAACAGAAAATCGCGAGGTAGACGAAGTAGTACTGGTATAAATCTGCAGTTTCTCTCCCAAGTACTACTGGACGGGCTTCTTCTGTGCGTGCACAAGACCTTCGGTGTGCCATACAGCGATTGCTGGCACAGCGGGGTGGGGGGTCAAGTGTTGAGCCTGGCGACAACTCACAAACCCTTTTCTCAACCCATAATCATTAGAGCAAAAAAAAAAGAAGTCCTACATCATTACAGATGCAATCGAATCTGAACTCTATATTATAATAGTCTTGATTTTTTACTATTAATTGATAGTGAAAGAATCGATGGAGTTATTGTAATATAAAATTCAAGTTCGATAACATCATTAACGATGTAAGACTTTTATTTTCAATACTTGTTTCTACTTGTGACCCTCCCTTGTAACCCATATATGTCTTATGGACGAACAGTCTCCTCCTCTCCTGTCCTACACTTACACCACACACGCCAAGCATTCCATCTTCCTCCACAGCGACGTTTCCTTTGGAATTAAAGCCGCACAGGAGTAGGAATACAACTTTTTCTTCTTCATTCATGGCATGCACATCGGTCACGTCCCAATATCCTCATTTTAGTTTAATAAGGCGCGGTGTGTGAAGACATATATATATATATATAAGAAGTGTACTGCTATTGTGGTCCATTGAATAGACAGATATATATATATATAAGAAGTGTATTGCTATTGTGATCCATTGAATAGACAGATATATATATATATATGTAAGAAGTGTATTGCTATTGCGATCCATTGAATAGTAAGTTGGATTCTACATTTAGAATAATCTCGATGTGTTGGCTATTCGAGGAAATATTTGAACCATATATATATGAACAAATCTCATAATCATCTGCAAAAGATGGTGCAGAAGTTCAGGTGTATTCTGAATCTTCAATGTTCGGTACTGCAAAGACGTAGATGGAATGGTTCCACATATATAAAATTTAAAACAAAATATGGATTAACATTAACATTGGAAAAAATATTTCTCAGGTACTTATAGTTAATTAATCATAATTAAGTTGAATGTTCATATTCCAACGGAGATGAACCTCTTGTCTAATGGCAGGAAGCGGTGCTGCCAACCATCACAAAGGTTATTGATCCTTCAAGTTAATTAAAAGCATGCATGATCTTCTCATTTTCAATATGCATATCTTCTTGTCTCTATTAATTAGTATATATAATTAGTAGAGCTGTAACAACTACACAACCATATAGGGTTCGTTACTTCTTACTTTTATTGCATTGATAAAAGTCAAAATAAAAGTGAACTTCATATATAATAAATTATTCTATTTATTGATAATTGATTTTAAGTTAGAATTTTAACATGTTATTAGAGTGAATTCACATAATCCATTTATAGATACATGTAGAGACATAACTAAACCATAAGCAGAAAAGAATATTCGAAAAGTTATGCATTAATAAAGGCGGAGATAATATTAGACTTTATATATAATAATAAACCATTTAACCCATTATCAATTAGTTTTAAATCAAATTTTCAATAACTACATGTGATAACTCCTGTCCTCTTCACATCGCAATTCACGTGCATAAACCATCTTATCTTGGAATGTTTATCTGCGCACAGACTGAAGTCACGTAACCTTTTAGACTGTTGTTTTTTCGAGAAAGAAAATGGAATTTTTATATAGAGACTTTAAAGTTAATATAAATGCAAGAGTGTTTTAAAACAGCAGAATTTTCCATTAAAGGTTCACCGTAGGGGAACACTTGTTGCTGTGCGAACTTGTAGTTGTGAAGAATAGAAAAAACATTATGCTGTTGGAGAATATAAAAAAAAAAAAAATACGATTGTGATTGAGATTCTTCAAAATCTGAAATATTTACAAGTTGAAACTTCAGTTGTAGTTAGAAAACAAATACGGATTCTTATGTAGAAAGAACTGTGGGAAAAAAACTCCAGCTTTCATTTCATGTGTAAACCAATGTCTCAATAATTATATTATTAGACACTGCCCCAAGCATGACCAACTGAAATCAAAGCCCCATCCATGATGGTGGAACTTCTTATTCTGATAATCTAATATGTCAGGTCTTGTGGGTCACCTTTATTTCTGCTATTCTGTGGTTTAATTAATTCTCTAATATTATTTTTCGTAATGCGTCTTTGGTTCTAGATCTATTTTACATAATGCCTTCTCCCTTTCCATTTTTTTTGGCTTTAAAATGGTGTAGATGGCAAGAGAACAAACAACTTGGAGATATATCAGCAAATAAAGCGTTACAGTGTGGGGTGCTACTTCCATATCAGAATACACAGCTACAGATGCCAATCTAACGGCTGCAAATTTTGGGAATGATGTTGCAGCTGCCGTTTCCAGGAATTGTAATTAATTTATTTGTACCGTCATTATTTGTTCCGATCGATGCTGGGACTACCGCTACGGCAGTCACAGATGGAACCCTAATTCAATAGATATTGTCACATAGACGATTGATTTTCATAACCTATTAAGGTGTACATGTTCAATGTCATACCACCCAAGAGCCTTCCAGGACGATGAAGCAGTCGGACACTGTGCCACCAACATATATGCTTGCCCACTTGGGCTCATATATATATATATATATATATAGGCATTCCGTGTTCTCTTTATATGTGTTCTAATTTTCCACCCTGAATGCAAGGAGGATTTTTGTACAAACCTTAGACTAATGTTAGAAATAATCTTACATTATTTAAATAAAGATTGAATTTCAATTTATATATATTAGTTTCTTTCATTCATTGTTAAATAATTTTCATTTGAAATCTCACATTATATGAAAGTAGGTCTACACATATACATCGTTTATAGATATTTGTATGTATATAAATAAAATTACAAGTAAAAAAGAAGAAGAAATGTTTTACATTGTTTCATGTCATTTGATTGAAAATTGAATTTAAATTTAAATATATTCATTTCTTTTATTCATTGTTAATTAATTTTAAATTAAAATTTCATACCAAAACGTTCGGCTCTCCAAATCGTCTGCCACGAACTCTCCTTCGACAAGCGCTTAATGGTACTCATCTCTACATCTCTACGTCTCTACTTCAAAGAAGTTCGTGCATGCCATCCTCACCGTTCTCCTTCTCTTTTGCCATCAATTGGAAATTCTAACAATCGGAGGATAAATTACGACCATATCGAATTGAGAATTCGGATTATTCAACTCAAGGGTCTACGTACCAACGTACGGCGTACTCGAAAAACTAATTTTTTTGTGTGTATATGCATGTGTATAATAAATAAGAAAAGAAAATTTTCATTGAAGTTTGCATGTATCTCACATGTAATATAATTCCGTATATCAAAGTGGTGAAAACACTCTTCACAATTCTTATAATCTCGAAATAACAGGGTGCTTCTAAAAAGAAGTTCACCTCTATCTTTGTAGTTGACGATGGTAAGATAAAAAGAATATATTTATTGAGTTGACATAGAATAATGATCAAATAATGTCACTTTTTATTAGTTGCAATGAGTATGGGCAATTAATGCCCGAAGGTATTGTCAATCGTTGCGCAAAATAAGCTTCTCAGTTGTTATCATGCCAGCGCATTTATTTTTCTTAATGGATGCAGTTGCAAGTAAGGACAATTTAATAAATTTATGTGAAACAGACAACTGTAAATTAAGATATAATGTCACATGAATATAAAGAAATTTGACAATACACACGAAGAGGAGAGTATTCATAATGTCAAACATCATATTATGACATCAACCAATTGATCGTTGTTACGTTGTAGAAAGAACTCGTATGCGTGTTACCTTAGATTTAACTGCTGCTGTAGTATGTAGCCAAGTAGCAGATGATTAAGATACGATACAAATTTTCACAAAAAAGAAAAGACAAGATACAAAATAATAATAATCCGCACACTTGCAAATGTTTTCCTGAACTCATTTCTTGTAACCCAAAAAACAGTACAATCAACCCAACTGAAATGTTCTCTACCTTAATACGAAATTGCAGCAGTTGTCACTCTCCAAGAGACGAGATCATGACGTTGCTAAGTTGAAACGCTTAATATGCCATCAAACTTCGTTGCACCATATGATATGAAAGCTCGTCTGTATTGTACGATCAATGCCCATCCAACTAATCAGACAGGCGCGAGCTAATGCTCATGTGTCGACCATCGTATCTAGAATTACATAGAGAAACAAGATCCGTCAATCTCCAACCATTTCTATCCATCGTGGTGAACTACAAATAACGCAATAAATGTGAAATTCTGTAATACTTTTCTAACCTAAACCTGATCTACTCCTCTTATGGATTTTCGAGCACCTAACTTAAACATCGAAGGAGGTGAAGCTAGCCAACCTACCATCCCAATGAGTCCAATCCGTTGTCTTACAAATCAAGCAAACCAAATTCTACGACACCAGCTGACCAATTCAACCAACAAATCAATGGCATACTAGTAGTAATGAAGAACTAATAATTTCCAATTGAAATGTTCGCACTTTTCCATATCTCCTGTCCCATGGTACGATCAATTCGACTGGAATGCTCGCCTTGCTTGCACAAAGAATTGTCACTCAATCCCCAAGGGACGAGTATTGTACAGACAATGTGTAGAACGGATGCAACTGCAATTTATCAAACAGGCATCAAGCTAATGCTCATGCGTGGACCACCGTAAATCACATGGTTAAACCACAACTACCTCTACCTATTATTATCAACTATAAATATTACAATAAATGTGAGGTTTGTAGTAAATGTGATGTTACGATATAATCTACCTCCCTACAACTCTCGCCCTACTAAAACATTGAGGAAGGGTGAAGCCAATTTACAATCTGCCGTTGCTTTACAAATCCAGTGAACCAATTTTTGTAGCACCTTCTGATCAATTCAACCAAAGATTCAATCGATATAACTCAATAGGGAGAAGATCAAGAACCTCAATAGCTTACTAGTAGAAATCACCTAATAATTAATTCCATTTCGTTTGATTGTTTTGTGACTTAAACTTTCAAAGTGTGGTGTTAATGGTAGGTTTTTCTTATATTTAAATACATTTGTATCATGAGATCTTTCAAGAATTATCTTATAATTTTACGTCTTACACTTTTTTTTAGAAATGATACTTAATATGTATCATGTCTATATGTTAAAAATATACATGATATTAAAAATTGTAAAATTTCATTATTTGTAAAGGACAAAGTATAAATTTTGATTATACAATATAATTTTACAAAGAAATTGATAAAAAAAAATATTGAAAATTTGTCATTTTTATATGTATTTCTATCCCAAAAAATATATTTCAACATGTAAGGGTATTTTGGTAAACTTACTATATATTGGGAGGAGGGGTATCATGGTAATTTTGACCATAAATATATTATTTTACATGTATATGTATATTATTAATGTCAAGATATGCATTAAATAATTTAACCTCGTATCTAAGAACAACTTATATTTTATATACGTGCAAGTACATTTTAGTCATTTTACCTATGATGCCGATATTTTATATTCTTCTCTCCCTATTTTGATATTTGCATATTTTTATGTCAAAATATGTATTTTAGACAATTTAAGCTTTTGTCTAAAAGCATTTTATATTTTGACATATGTAACGACATTTTGGCAATTTTGTTTATACACGAGGGTATTTTATATTTTTCCCTCAATATTTTAAGATTTATATATTTTTAGACAATTTAGACTTTGTTTAGAAGCATTTATATTTTTAAGGATTTATATATTTTATATCAAAAATATCTGATTTTTTACTTTGGATATTGATATTATATATCCCACATATCTTAATGTTATTTTGGATTTCCATATTTTATATTTAAAATATTTTAATTCTATTTTAGATATTTATGTCTAAATTATTTTTTATGAATCAAATCTCCTTTTTTATTTTTTATTTTATGGTCCGGATTGTCAGCAGCATAAATCGGGATACCGTTTCTGGACCAGCCTTCCCTTTCAGGCCCATGTCTACAGAACGAGCTTTTTGATCTACGAGTAAATCGAACAAATCTGCCGTTCGTTAGGACTATTGGGCTCGTTTTTTTAATTTTACCATCTCGGATTGTTGGCGGGCTTTTCGGCCTGCTGTTTTTCCACTTGGATCGAATTTCTGCCCCCTTCTTTTGTCTTCACTGATTTCATCATCATCATTTTTTATTTTTTCTTTTTTTCCTTTTTTACCTTTTTTTTTTCTCCAGTTCCGTCGGTTAAAACCTCTCCATCGAAACCGACGACCGGAGGTCACCCACCCAGCCATTTATATGCTAATTTTTTTATAGGTTAGCCATTCCTATGGTCGGCAGCGGTCCACCACAAACAAGCGGAGTTACGAGGGAAAACTCCATCACAACGAACCAAAGTCACCAAAGACAAGCAAAGCTCTGCCACAACGAACGGAGTTGCCATTTTATCGTTATTATGATGGTTATTTTATGGGTTCATCTTCTGTTCTTTGCAGGTTGGTAGGTCTTGGGCTGATTCTGCTACGTTCCTGTGGAGGAGAAGATCAAATTGATGACGATGTCGACAGCGGCGACGTCGACGTTGCGGAATGCTCGGTGAGAAAGATTTGATAATCTTCCTGGAGCTCCTTCTCCGATAGTGAAGCGGATCGACGAATGCTTGGAGGAGGCCGTCGTGCACTCTTGGACCTGCCTATGGTGGACCAACGACGACGAAGGAGGTCAGGAGAAACTAGGTGGAGGCCACACCAAGCACACACTAACCAGTCAACATTAAGATACTAACTTCCAACCACTCAAACTTGTACGAAGGAAAACGAGGAAAATGACGGAGAAAAAAGTGACAAAAAAAATATAATATATTTGTATTTGGTGAAAAGTATCTATTATTTTTTATGGTTATTTTAAAAAAAAAAAATGGAAATAGAATTATATTTTTTTTGAGTTGAAAGACCTGAAGGTAATAAAAATTAAAGAAAAAGATGAATAAGAGAGAAAAAATAAAAGAAAATATAATTTCTTAAATTTATATATTAAAAAAAGATAAAATAATAATTATTATTTACAATATGTTAAATTTATATATTATAAATTTAACCTTGTAATATATAATGCACTGTTACGAAGAATATAAACATTTTAAATTTTTTCGTAAACTTAAGAATATATATATTATAAATTTTGTCTACAAATATTTTTATGTTATTTATTTATATTTTACTATATTCTATTATTTTTTCACTTTTTATATCCTTTTATCACTTTCTGATTGACGTACAAATACTACAATTTTTTATAACTTTTTACAACTTTCTTTTTCATTATGTTTTAAATTTTTCAATATTTCATTTTCTATTATTTTTTAGATAGATATTAAAAAAATGTTGTTGAACTATTTCTTGTCCATCAACTAGCCTTTCATTGAATATAAAGAGGAATAGAAATTAAGATAGTAACTTCCAACCACTCAACATGACAACTTCACACTTAAATTACCGATTCTAGTGGCCTATCTTGCATCTCCATCCATCGAGGAAAACAACAAACCATATCCGAATGCAACTCCCAAGTCAATTCATCCAACCCCTACCATTGTACCAGAAAGTTGGGTGCCAGCTCGGTTGCCCTATCTGCACATGCAACGTTAAAGAAGCCATTGAGGTTGTCGTGGCGAGTCTTCTACAAGCTAGATTTGAGGAATCGACACAGTTGTCGGTGTCGAGCCTATGTGGTGCTTTTAAGAGAGATAAATGAAAAACAAGGTGAACCTTAGCTTCTGATGGTAAGGGCAATTTATACGCAACTTGCTCAACCCGTTTGAGAATTTGAAAAGAGCCAAAATAATGAGCAATCAACTAGAGGTGTCGTGCCGAAGATTAGCGATAAGGATGTAGACGGACATACACCCAGTCTCCTTCTGCTAGCCTCCTTGTCTGTGTGGTGGTGATCCTCATATTTCTTCATCTGGTCTCTAGCCGTCTCCAACTTACTACGCAGATGCTGCAACATCTCACGACTGGCATGATGGTAGTTCCCAGAATGTGAAAGGGAATAGAAGACGGTGGTCGGCCGTAGAGAGTTTCAAAAGGGGTTCGGCCTGATGGAGGCCATGTTATGATGAAATTCAGCCCAGGAGAGCCATTTTGTCCACTCACGCAGACGCTCACTACAATAACATCTGAGATAGGTCTCTACTAATTTGCTGGAATAACATCTGATTGTCCATCTGTTTGAGGATGGCAGGTGGTGGACATTTTTAACGTCGTGCCTAATCGACGCAAAAGCTTCTTCCAAAAATAGCTCATGAAGATAGCATCCCGATCAGAAATGATCGAGGATGGAAAACCATGCAATTTGATAATGTTGTCTATGAAAACAGCAGCAACACCTTCCAAATTGAAAGGATGCTTAAGTTTCATGAAGTGAGCATATTTGGATAGTCGATCAATTGCCACCAAAATGACAGAGAAGCCTTTTGAAGTTGGAAACGCTTCAATGAAATCCATCGTCACTTCTTCCCGAAGGCGATTCGGCACCGACAAAGGTTGTAATAGGCTGGTGGGAGCAAGATTGTCGAACTTCATTTTCTAACAAGTTAAACATTCTCTGATATAACTTTTGAGCTTTTGCTTCATGCCCGACCAGAAAACAATTTCTTTAGACAGTGGTAGGATCTTATGAAATCGGCGTGATCGATAGTGGGTGCCTGATGGCATTCCATCAACAAGGATGGTTTAAAAGGGGAGTTGCTGTTGATCACCAATCAATGTTTGTAGAATAAAGTGTTGTCATGCCATGAATATATTTGGTGGCATCGAGCTAGCCTGACTCCCAACGCTCCATGAGGGCCACCAGCTCTGGATCTGGTGTAAAGGCTTGACGTACCTCTTCCAGCCACGTCGATTGAAGCACGGAGATGGCCATCAGCGAAACTTAGTTCTCCCATAAGACAACGGGATAGTGCATTCGCAGCTCCATTACTTCTGCCAGACTTGTATTCCACATGGAAATCAAGTCCCAATAACTTGATTAGGTCGTGTTGTTGGTTGGGAGTGTTCAATCTCTGTTCCAACAAAAATTTTGAACTTCTTTGGTCGATCTTGATGATAAACTTACGACCTAGAAGATATTGACGTCATTTTTGAACAGCGTGAAGTAGCGCCGCCAACTCCTTCTCATATGTAGATTGTCCTCATTATTGGAGGCTAAAAGCTTGGTTTAAGAAGGCAATCAGACGACCTTTTTGTCACAAAACGACGCCCATCCCCTCCCCTGACGCGTCACATTCGATAATAAACTCTTGAGTGTAAGCACTAGGAGGGCTAACACTAGCAGCTGAAGCATCTTTTGCTTAAGGGTAAGGAATGCCTGTTTCGCAACGTCGGTCCCTCAAAAACTCCCTTTCTTGAGCAGTGCATGTAATGGCGCAGTTGTACCTCTGTATCCTTGAATAAACCGATGGTAATAACCCGCCAACTCCAGGAAGGCCCTTAAGGCCTTCACGTCACGTGGAATGGGCCATCGTTGCACCACCTCCAGCTTGTCCGGATCTGCCTGCATGCGCTCAACAACAATGATGTGGCCAAGGTATTGGACCTGTGTAGCTACAAAACAACATTTTGAAGATTTGGTAAAAAGTTGATGGTGGCACAAGCATTCCAGTACTTGACGTAAGTGTTCCCAATGTTGTCTTGTGCTATACACTAAGATATCGTCGAAGAAAACCAGCATTGACCGACGTAGCCATGGACGAAACACGTTGTTCATCAATGCTTGGAAGGTGAAGGGGGCGTTTGTAAGGTTGAACAACATCGAAACACAGTCTTGTGCACATCAGAAGTGTGGACCCTAATTTGATGATAACCGGCTTGTTGGTCTAATTTGGAATAGATTCAACCTTGTCCCAGCTCATCCAAGAGTTCATCCACTAAAGGAACTGGGAACATGTGTTTCACCGTATGATGATTAAGGTCGCGATAGTCTACACAAAACTGCCATGAGCCATCCTTCTTTCGCATCAATAGGGCGAGTGAGGTGAACGAGCTTTGAGAAGGTCGAATAGTCTCATCTGTGAGAAACTGTTTGATCTGGCACTCCAGTTCCTCCTTTTGGAAATGAGAATATCTATAGGGTCTGATGGAGAATTCCCCCTTCTTTGCTGGCTAGTGGAATTCGATGGTCAAGAGAACACACTAGAGGTAATCCACGTGAGATAGCAAAGACATCCTGATATCGAGCTAGTAGTGCAGCCAGCTCCTCATCCTTGTTAGTGTCCTTTCCTGATGTTATGTCGTTGTCCTCCACCATATACAATAATATAACCTCATGCACCTCCTGCCAATCACGTAGAACAGCTCGACACGAGACCGTTTGTGACGACGGTTGTTCAATGCCCTTCCAGTGCACCTGCCGTCCTCGATACAAAAACTCCATCTCCATAGTGTACATGTCTATCACGAACCGCTTGAGCTATCGAATCCATTGTGCCCCCAAAATTAAGTCATACAATCCCATTTCCATGAGGTATGCCTCGACCTCAATATCATGTTCTTGATAGTGAATCACCACCCTCATTTATCGCTCGAACATTGGCAGTTGCCTACCGTCGGCTACTGTCACCATACGTGTGGCCTTGAGCCCTCCACACTCCTCCGACGTCAAGAGTCAGGGTTCTAGGAAGCTATGTGTGCTTCCCGTATCTATCATCACCAATATCTGTCACCCTTCTAAGAGGCCCACAACTGGAAGGTTTGTGGACCAATATCGTCGGACACAGCGTGTGCCGACACCTAAACTGTCTCCTCTTCCTCCCTTGTAGCACCGTCGGGTTGCTCCTGGACAGATTCTTCGATATCGCCCTCCCATCCCCACACATCAAGTAGAGAGTCTTCGTTTTACAATGGTGGTTGGGGGTCCAACGTTCATCACAATTATAACATAGATTTTGAGTACGTTGCTCCCTCATTTCCTCTGGGGATAATAACTTCACCTTCATGGGTGTTTGGTTGGCACACCCCGTATCGCCTACGTGACCCTCAGAACGAGAAGACCCATCATGCAGGAATCGATGATTCTTTTACAATTTGTTCTCAAACCTTCGAGCTGCCTTCATTGCACTGGTGAGGGTAGTTGCCTTAAGATACTATACTTCCACTTTGATCTCCTCCTTTAAACCATTGATGAAAATGCCAGCACAGTCAGCGTCGTCGAGGCTGCCAATCCAGTTAAGGACTGTCTCAAATCGGCTTTGATACTCTCACACCGTTGTTGTCTGATGCTATTGCGACAAGATCACCAACAGCCTCTCGACTTCGTCGTCGCCAAATCGAAAGAGAAGCTCCTTGTTGAAGTAGTCCCACGTGATTTCTCGTCCATCCTTTGCTACAGGTTTTTCCAACCAATCATACCACTGAATGGCTTCATCAGACAAGTGCAACATTATATAGCTTAACCTTTGTCCCCTCCGAATATCGTGGAAACGAAAAAAATCGATCTGCCGTAAGAGCCAGTCTACCGGCCTTCCCTGTACCGAGTACACAGGAAAGTCGACGCAAATCGTCGACCTAGGGGGTGTCACGTCTTGTCTCCTGTCCACCAAAGTCGTCATTCGGTGGCTCTACATCAGATGGTGGTGCCTCTCGCTACTCGCTAGGCTGACACTGTAACTCGTCCAATATCTCCCTCAATATCGGTCTATTCTCAGTTGCCTCCATTCACTGATCATTCATTAACTTGAGGAAAACCTCGCGCAGCTCATCCACGACGTTCGCTGACGCACCACCGAAGTTGCTCATGTTCAAGGTTCATGGCTTTGATGCCACTTTGTTACATTCCTGTCGAGGAGAATATCAAACTAATGTCGATGACGACGACGTCAACGCTGTGGAATGCTTGGTGAAAAAGATTTGGTAATCTTCTTGGAGCTCCTTCTCCAATAGTCAAGCGGATCGACAAATGCTTGGAGGAGGGCATCGTGCACTCCTAGACCTACCTATGATGGACCAACGACGAGGAAGAAGGTCGAGAGGAACCGGGTGAAGGGCTACACCAAGTACACACACTAAGGAAAATGTTGTTGAACTATTTTTTTGTTGGTCTAACGTGATTTGGGAGCTTTAATGGTGTATTGATTTCAGGTGATCTTGTATATTCTTGTGTATCTTTAAAAACTTTTAATCACTTCTATTTATAGCATTTGGAGGATCAACTATCTTCACTATTTCCACCCCAAACCTTTTCCTTAATTTTCGGTAAACATCGAAAATTGAATTTCAAATTCAATTCCTTAGAATTTGGAACTTGGTCTTTTTGACCAATTCCAACGTCTCCTACTTGGTCACAAAGACCAACAATATTCATATATATGCCAAACCCTATAAGGCATATATTCTTTTTAATTCCGCTCCCACTACTCGTAGGTAGCACAATTTCAATCTTTTACTCCCACTATTCATGAGAATGTTCTCTATTTCCATTATTCATATAAATGTTCTTTAATCCCATTAAATTTGTACTTTTCCACTAGTATCCTTTTTGTCAAAGGATCAACAATCATATCTTCCGTAGGGATATAACTCAATTTTATTTCCCCATTTTCTACAATATCACGAATATAGTGATAATGTATATTTATATGCTATCCTTTTGTTGTATTTACACCACTATATACAAGACTTATTGCTGCTTGGTTATCACAATACATTTCTATTGGACCATTTATTAAGTTTAGATTCAAATCATTTATGAATCTTATGATCCAAACTACATGTGACGCAGCTACACTACAGGCAACATATTTAACTTCTTGTGTGTATTTTGCTATACACCCTTGCTTCTTACTTCCCCAAGATACAGCTACACCTCCAAAGATGAATACATGTCCTGAAGTGGACTTCCCACCATCTTTGTCACAACCTAAATCTACATCTGTATAACCAAGCACTTCAAGCTCATCTGCTTGATAAGTCAATTTATGGTGCAAAGTTCCTTTTATATATTTCAAAATTCTTTTAACAGCTTTCCAATATTTTGTTCCGAGATTACTTTGATACCTACTTACAATACTTACAGCATATGCCAAGTCTAGTCTTATACACAACATAACATACATCAAACTTCCAACCACTTGGGCATAAGGTGCTCTTAAAGGTTCATTCCTTTTTGTAGGACATTGGTCCTTATTTAACATTTTCCCTAAAATATAAGGTGTGGGAGCTGAGGAACAATTGTTGATTCCAAACCTTTTTAACACTATTTGTAGGTATCTTTCCTGATTTATACTCAATGTTCTTGATTTCCAATCTCTTAAGATCTGAATTCCAAGAACATAGGATGCTTCCCCCATGTCATTCATTTCAAATCTTCTACTAAGTTCTTCCTTTGTTTCATTCAACATGTCAGTATTATTTCCAACAAGTAAAATGTCATCCACATACAAGGATAATATAATGAACTTACTCCCACTATTCCTAACATATACACAATAATATAACTTGTTTGAAACAAATCCCATTTTGACAATTATATCATGAAACTTATGATACCATTGTCTAGATGATTATTTTAAACCATATATTGACTTCTTTAATTTGCACATTTTTTCCTCATGTCCTTCCACCTGAAATCCCTCAGGTTGTGACATGTAGATTTCTTCCTGTAGGTCTCCATTTAGAAATGCAGTTTTTACATCCATTTGATGTAATTTCAAATCTAAATGTGCAACTATAGCCAATATAATTCTTATTGATGCGAACTTAGCTACTAGAGAATATGTCTCATGAAAATCAATTCCTGGTTTCTGTGTATAACCTTTAGTAACTAAACGGGCCTTATATTTTTCAATAGACCCATCAACCTTTAACTTTTTTCGGAATATCCACTTGCACCTTATAGCTTTCCTTCCTTGAGGTAGATCACATAATTCTCATACATGATTCCATGAAATGGAATCAATCTCATCATTCATGGCATCCAACCATAAATATTTTTCCTGAGATTCGACGACATCCTTATATGTCACGGGTTCCATGTGATTTTCCTTTATGTCTATCATAAAACAAGAAAGCTCACAAAAATACAAATGGTAGTCATCCATCCATGTTGGTTGATGTCTCATCCTTTTGTTGCTAATAAGTAAATCCGGTTCTCTATCTTCTCCATTCCTATTGTTTTCTTTAATTCTATTTATAGACTCATTTTGGATTTCTCCCATGATTTCCATGGGTTCACGATTGTTTCCATCAACAATTTTCATAGGTTCATCTATATTTTCAATGTTTCCTTCTCCTTCAACTCTAGGGTCATTTTCCAGGATATTATTGAAATAGTCATCATTTACCACAAATGGTGGCTCATGTTCCTTTCCTATTTCTTCCTTTTCATTTACATTTTCCAGGAAAGTGGCATCCCTATATTCAATAATTCCATTTTCTTTACTATAGAACCTATAATCGAAAGAATTTTCACAATAGCCTATAAACCTGCATTTAAGAGTCTTTGAATTTTACTTATCCCTTAATTGTCTAGGAATAAGTACATAAGCTACAGATCCCCATTTTCTTAAATGATATAAGTTGGGCTTAGTTCCGGTCCATAATTCATAAGATATGCTAGGTACAGACTTGGAGGGTATTCTATTTAATACATAATTTACTGTGATCAATGCTTCTCCCCAAAAAACATTGGAGAGACCTGAATGTGAAAGCATGTATCTAACATAATTCATAAGTGTTCTGTTCTTTCTTTCCGCCATACCATTTTGTTGTAGTGTATAAGGCATTGTAGTTTGTCTTTTAATTCCATGCATTTCACAAAACAATTTAAATTCCTTAGAATTGTATTCCTCTCCCCTATCTGACTTTAATATCTTAATACTTCTTCCAAGTTGTTTTTCTACTTCCAACTTGTATTTCTTAAAACAATTCAATACTTGACTTTTGTAACTTATTAGATAAATATAAGCATATCTTGAAAAATCATCTATAAAAGTCACAAAGTATTCCTTGTCATCATGAGTTTTAATACTTAATGGACCATATACATCAGAATGAATTAATCCCAATAATTCATCTGATCTATATCCCTTACAAAAAGGTTTCTTAGTCATTTTCCCAACCAAGTAATGTTGACATTTATTTAATTCCATGTCTTTAATCTCAGGCAACATGTTCATTTTTATCAATTGTTGTAATTTAGATTTATTAATATGCACTAACCTTAAATGCCACAAATCAATTTTAGATAAACAACACTCAATATAATTAGAAACTACTTCATTTATTTCATTAGCAACAACAGAAAGTTTAAACAAATCATGTTCTAGTACAAAAATTCTCATAACAAAGATCTTTTTGTCTTTTCCTATGGATACACGTGTATTGTAAAATCGAACTTCCAAACCATTCTTTAAAAGAGTGCCTACAGATATTAAATTCTGCCTCATGCCAGGTGCATAGAGGACGTCTTTCAGAATCATAATGCTATCTCCCAAGTCCAAACGATATGTGCCAATACCTTCCACATCTAAATAAGTATTGTTACCTATATAGATGTGTTGTTGTCCAGGACTCAACTCTTTAAAGGAGTCAAGTCCCCTTTTTGTTTTGACAATATGTCTTGTGGCACCAGAATCAACCCACCATTTGTTTGAATTAGAGACCACAACATTATTGCATTACACAACTCCCACAAAGGTTCTTTTGTTCTTTAGGTTCGATTCCAAGGTTCCACTTTTATTTCCATCCTTGTTGGGACAATGTGCCCTAAAATGACCAAATTGGCCACAAGCATGGCAAGACCTTGTGCTTTCTTTCCACGTGCTTGATTTTGCTTGAAGTTGTTCCTGTTTGGTCCATTTCTTCTTTTGTTGCTTTCTTCAGATCTCTACTTTTGAAATATGGCATTGGCTTCTTCTAAATGAGATTCATGTTGCCTCCGACTGACTATTATTTCCTATTTAGTACACAACCTAGCTGGCAATTCAGATAATTGAAGTGGGGTAGACCTAAGAGATGTGGTAACCATATCATAACTGTGTGGCAAACTATTCAATATAGTTGCTATTTTCAATTTTTCTAGTATAGGAGTTCTTGTAGTAGCTAAGTTTTTAGCCATTATCATCATATTATTTACAGGTTCCATTACGCTTTGTTCCTCTAGCATCTTGCAAGAGTTATATTTTTGAAGGAGCAATTGTGTATTCATTTCAGTTGCTTTATTATATTTTTCCTTCAAAGCATTCCATAGTGTATAAGCATTAATATATGTTTCATAGCATTTTACAAGACAATCTTCCATGAACATGAACATTAAATTTTTCGCCTTTTTATCATCTTTCCTCCATTGATTTACTCTTTTTATTTCCAATTCAGAAGCGTTTTCATTTATTTCTGAAGAATGCAAACCTATTATATACTCAATATCTTCGTACTCTAATGCTTGATATATTTTACGATACCACATCTCATAATTTACCCCATTTAATTTATCCATCCTTGCCAACTCAGTTGTAAACATCTTTGAAGCCATACTTATATCGAAGGGATGTCGAAAAAAGAAATCCCTAACCAGTTGCCTGATGGCAGAAGACTGGAGATCCGGGTATGGTGCGATGGCTAGGTGGATCGGCATGCACGAGTGAGTGCGGGCAGTGAGGCGGGGGCGTGCGAGCAGGTGGTGGAGGTGCGCGCGAGGGTTGCAGAGGTGCACGCAAGCGAGCAGCAGAGGTTGCACGCAAGCAACGAGGGCTCGTGCGCGAGTGGCGAGGTCGTGCACAAGCAGTGAGGGCTTGTGCGTGAGCAGCGAGGGCATGCGGGCAAGCGGCGAGGGCGCATGTGCAGGTTGTTGAGGTGTGCGTGGGCGAGCAGCAGAGGTTGCACGTGCACAGGCAGAGGTGCATTGGGCAACGGAGGAGCATGAGGGCAAAGGAGCGCGTGCAGGCTACGGAGGTGCGTGCAAGGGCATCAAAGGAGCACACACAGGCGGAGGTGCATGCAGGGTAGTAGAGGAGTGCACAGGCAAAGGAGCACATGTGGGCTGTGGAGGTGCATGTGCAGGCTGCGGAGGTGTGTGCCTAGGCTGTAGAGGTACATGCAAGCAGAGGTGCACGTAGGGCAGCAGTAATGGTGGAGGCGATAGCGTGCGTAAGCAGAAAAACCACACTCTGATACCACTATTGATCTACGTGATTTGAAGTCTCCAATGGTGGATTGATTCCAGGTGATCTTGTATATTCTTGTGTATCTTTACAAACTTCTAATCATCTATATTTATAACATTTGGAAGATCAACTATCTCTACCCAAACCTACTCTTTAATTTTCGATAATCACCAAAAATTAAATTTCAAATTAAATTCCTTAGAATTTAAAAATTAATATTTTTAACCAATTACCGATCAACCTACAGAGCAACAGAAATTAAGATAACTTCCAACCACTCAACATGATAACTCCACGCTTAAATTATCGAGACCCATAGCCAACCACCCCAACGCTAATATGTCGCTTAGAATTCCCCTCCCGACAAGTCGGCAGCTTGCCCACTTGGCGGTGGCAGTCCGAGCACGTGGCAGATTCCGGCGAAATGTACGGCCGGAACCCACCTTGCGTCGGAGAAGACCTCGAGGGTATGCGATGGCGATCGCCTGCTTCTATGCTGAGTGCGTCTGCGCGGTGTTCGTCGCTCTCTACGCATTCTCTCTTCGTTCGACGTGTCAGTTGCTATCCGTGCGTAGAAGGAGCGATCGTGCGTCAGAGGCCCTTTTCTAGCCATCGGCAGCAAACCGGCGGGCGGTTGCGATTGTTCGCGTGGAGAGAATCGTCCGTCGGCGACGGCGGAACTTCCTTTCCCCCTCTCTCTCTTTTTTTTGGGTCAATTCCTTTTATGTACATATATATAACTTTGTAAAAAAAAATTGATTTCAACATATGGAAACGAACACTTCTTCGAGGACAGATAAAAATTTTCAGTAAAAATTTCACAAAATCCAGTTGCTTGACATGTCCTGTAAATCCATTAATCTCTACCCTCTTAAGGTGACGAAGACAATCGATGGGCAAGGCTTGGTTTTCCCAGCAATTTTCTTCGTTAAAGTTAAATAAATAAAAAATATCAGTATCCAAATCCTCATCCCAACAAAAGACGTGTGTAATCGGAAAAACGTTGAAGTCACTACTCTCCTTCGTTTGGGACCAAGATCGATAGAAAGTCTCCAAATAAGGAATGCTTCTCAAAAGGTAAGCTATACCAAGTTCATCTTTGATGATACCTATCTTTACTTTCAGATGCTTCAGGTTTCCAAATTGGATAAGCAAGGACTTCTTTTGTACCTCTCTCCTTATTGATAAAGCCTGATCAAACAAAAAGAAAAGAAAAGAATAAGAGTCAATCAAACTCCAACGTTTACAGCTAAATTGAAGTGAGATATCAAACACGTAATTCATGGCCGTAAGTCCAAATGGTTGATGTAGTGGAATGAAGGATACAATGAGAATTGGGTCAGACATGCTTCAGTTCTCTACCATACACTTATCGAAAGATATGGGCCCGGTACACATACGAAAACCACTTATTTGTCACTTGTGTTCCAAGTCATACATCCACACCAATCAATTATAAAAAACTATTTAATCAGTATACAAGAGATAAAATCATGCAAAATCATACAAAAAGAATAATAGATAAAAGTATCATCGTCAAATTTGTTAAAAGCTCGGCCTCTTCATGGAAGTAAATCTATCTCGTTATCTCATCTAGTCCATCGTATACGACTGCTGGTTTGTATAGCAAGCAACGAAACTAAAATTTAACCTGTACGGTTGAGAATATATAGTGGTTGATATACAATATTACCTAAGTGAACATCTTCACTAAAGAATTTGCACATAAAATCACAACATATCACATTTGATTTTCATCGTCGATGTGGACATTTATCTACGAGCTTTTTTCTTAAAACATATACAAACCATAGTAGGCACAAAAGATTTATATTGATACAACCAATATCTATTTCCGACCCTCACAAATCACCATGTCGTGAGAGTTTCGATTATCTTATTCATTTTTACCGGCAAAGAACCATCCTTTGCAACGTCTCCTTCACAGTCTACGGAACTTGAAATACAATTGAAAACCAATGCCTTAGCTACAGTGAAGCTAGAAGAGAAGTTATTGTAAATGTTGTGCATTTATATAAAATATTTTAGAGAATATCTTCTAATTACTTTAGTATCAAATTCATCCTAAAAAGGTGTTCGTATATTTAGAATTAATTAGAAAGGAATCTGACGAAATTGGAATTTCGATAGAAAATAAGATGTGGTAGAATTTAAAATCTTGAGATATTAAAAAATTTAAAAGTTAAATATTTATACATATTTAGAAAAGTGATAAAATTTAAAATTTAAATATCTGTACATATCTAAGAAAGTAAAAAAAACTTATATATTAACATTAGTTAAAATTTTAATACTAATAATTAAAATTTAATCTTTCAATTAACTTAATATTAATGTAATAAATTAACTTACATGTCATGTTATTAATATTAACTTGCATGTCATAATTCTTTATATAATAGTTATTTTCATTTTTTCCCTTTTCTCTTTTTTTTTTTTTTTACATTTTTTGTCTTTCTTTCTTTCTTTTGTCCTTTTCCTTCCTCACGTGCTTCACCTCCTCTCTCTATCATCTCCCCCTCTTTCTCCCATCATCCATCCCTCGCCACCTACAAAATCCTAATGGGTTAAATGGTGACATGAGCAATTTAGGTGAGTGGATGATAAGTCAAAGTGGAGAAAATATGGAGAAAGGGTAGACAAAATTTTAATTCAAAAGGAGAAAGAGATAATTTTGAATTCCATCTAATATTTATACCAAGAATTAACTAAAATTTAAATTCCTTCCAAACTTATTTGTATAAATACTCTTATATGTAGAATTAGATGAAATTCAAATTTTATTTTTAACCAATTCTAGATATACAGACATCTTTTAGATTTTTTAAATAATAATTATATTTAAATGAATGTAGTAAAAATATAAGTATTTCAAAAAGATTCTGTGAGCGATCATGCACAAATGTTGTCCATGCCAGGGACCATTCCCACGCTAAATATTAGCTGGCCTTGAAATTAATAAGCTCGTGATATAAAAATTTAGTAGTGAGTGAAATAGGCCTGCCCAAATACACCATTCAAATCCATCAGATTGAAAGTTCTTGTATTAAATTGAATGTTTATAATAAATTTAGTTGTAGCTATTAAGCTATTTTAATTATATAATGGATGAAGTAATAACATTAAATGGTTACAATTGAGGTTCTTGGGTTGCGTTAGAGTGCTGGAAGCCAGTCCTAAAAGAATAATACGCCTCTCTAGCGCCGTAACACAGACGGATAAGCACGCTTTCCAACTCAAGCGTGAGCTGCATGTCGCGCTTGGCACAATAGTAAATAAATTATCTGTAGCACACATTGGTTGCCGATCTTCGATGGTGCCGATAGTAATCAGCCATAGGATATCTTATTCAAAAACACAATTATTTTTTCTAACTCTAATCTTTATTTTCATATATAATTCAAATGAAACCATGATTTATTTATGTTTTCTTATCATCGCACACCCATGAAAAACCAAACTGCGGCAATCGACAACCATGATTTATATTATTAAATATTATATTTTAGTGTAAAATGCACAACAATGAATTTTATTCTATATTAAATATTTTATTACATATATATATATTAATATGCACCCAGCATGCACAACCATGAATTTTATCTCGGGTGGTATGATCATTTAAAAGAAAAGGTTCAAATACGTTATACCGATCAAATACCACTATCAATTTAAAGACTTAAATTTATATCAATAATATAATAAAAATTTTACGCATCAAAATGCAGGTAGTTCGACAGCTCGATCGGCCTAATCGATATGGCCGTCGACATTAATGAGATACCGAATTAATCCTTTTTTTTAAAGATAAATGACACGGAACGGAAGTAATACTCACGGCAAAGTAGATATCATTAAATTTAAATATCATGTATATAGGGAATGAACGAGAAAATATTTTTTTTAAAAAAAGACAAAAGGCGATATCACGCAGTGTTAAGTTGCAGGAGGACGGACTGGCGTGGTGGTGGTGTTCATTAATTCTCTGGTTCGGGTCCCTCATCCTTGTTCCCATGTTTGCAGTCTGATCGAGCGCAGAACACGGTATTCGGCTCTACCGAAGCAGAGGTGGAAGGACGCGGTGTCCGCCATGGCGAGGAAGAGCAAGGTCCGTGTGATGCCGCCGGTGGAAGAGGTTGACATCGCCGCCGCCAAGTACCAGCCCCTGGTCGTCCGAGGTCAACAGCGATAACTTCGTCCCTTTCATTCTCGTTCGTTTTTTTTCCTTCTCTTTCTGTTGTTTATAGACGTCGGATATGGCAGCACCGCATCTGACCGGGTTCGTGCTGAGGATCTTCGTTTGGTTGATCGAGTTCAAGCTGTTGGGATCTGCGATACTGTCTCACCTCAAACGCAAGAACAACTTCACTCAGGTCTCCCTCCCTCTCTCTCTCTCTCTCTCTCTCTCTCTCTCCTACTTCTTGTCGTCGTGATGTTGGATTACTATTTTAAAGTAGTCTTTGAGCGCGTTGGCTTTGACCGATACGTCATCTGTGCTTGTTTTTGGCAGACGCTGCAGGAAACTGTGATTCCTGAGAATCCGATGTTCCGTCCCGAGTATCCTCCGCAAGGTTTTTCTTCAACGTTCACATCGTGTGCTTATTTAGCGAAAGAGAGTAGTGAAATTTTGAATGATCATCTGAATCGTTAATCTAAAGCGCAAACAATGCATTTTTTGACCTTGCAAATTAAAAAGAAAGATCGAAAGCAATACTGGTTTTCTCCTCTCTCTCGTATTGTTATGCTTTATACATTTATCCATGATTATTTTGGTACTTGGTGCAATTTTTATTCTACAATTGTTTCAGAGAAGGAACCCGAGGTGGCTGTCATTGATGAAAACGATCACCCTGCCATGCGTGCTGAATCGGCTTTAAGTTGCCTCCCTCCTTATGAGCCGTCCAAGCGCTGGAATGCAGACTCATCGTTTCTTTATTGGACGATACAAGATTATGCTCATGCTTACAGATTGGGAATCACGACACCCTCAGCTGTAAGTAGCTAGTCATGCAATCTTCTACGTTATTTCTCTCCCTGCTGTGAATTCAGTTTATGGAAGGAATTCCGTCCTTAACTTATAGGTTGCTGAGCACATCATCACAGTTGTAGATGATTATAACAACAAGAAGCCACCCATGCCTTTATTGATTTATTTTGATGCCGAGGAAGTAAGGAAGCAAGCAGCTGCTTCCACGGAAAGATTCTTGGATGGTAAGCTGATGGTTGAAGTCAAGTTAAATGACATGCTCCCTTCTGCAATTCGAGGACTATAAAGAACCCTTTGATTTTAAATGACTGGCTAATGAAAATTGTAGGAAAGCCGCTTTCTATCTTGGATGGTATTTTTATGCCCATCAAAGATGATGTGGATTGTGTGCCTTATCCAACCAATGGTAACCTCGTGCACCAAGCTTGCTCTTTGACGTGATTGTTGAAAGTATTTTTCAGACTAGGCTACTTTCTTATCAGGTGCAACCACATGGTATCATAAAGTCCGTCCTGTTAATGAAGATGCAGTTTGTGTGTCCAAACTGCGGAGTTGTGGTGTGATTTTTATAGGAAAGGCAAATATGCATGAAGTGGGTCTTGGGACAACAGGAAACAATCCAAATTATGGGTATACGTACTATCACATCTTCTATCATAAAAATATAAGTACAATTATGCCAATAATGTTTCCTTCATGCAGTATTTTGTTGGATAGAGCTCTATCTTTAAAATGTTTACATTTTCCCTTTTTGTATAAACTGGTGCTTCTTGGAATTTCTCTAGATTACAGCTTGTAAAATGTTTTTCGGAATGTATAAATCATGAATATTTCTAATTACCGTAAAGGAGTTCTCTTCATTTTTGTCATAGAACAACAAGAAATCCACATGGAATTGATAGATATACTGGAGGATCTTCCTCTGGCCCAGCTGCAATTGTTTCATGTGGTTTATGCCCAGCTGCAATTGGAACAGATGGCGGAGGTTTGTTTCTACAAAATGAAGGAAACTCATACTTTATGTAAAATGTCTCAAATAATATATTATTTTCGTTGATAAAGGTTCCATCAGAATACCATCTTCACTTTGTGGTGTTGTTGGCTTAAAGACAACCTATGGGCGGACATATATGAAAGGGTACTTTGTTTCTAGTTCCTGTATTTCTCTTTTGCATTTGATTGGCACAATCTTACACAATTGAATTGCATTTCTTAATAAAATCTCGATAATTAAATTTTTGGGTTATAATCTTCTATATTTGATCATAAGTGATTAAGTTATTTCAATTAATCAACATGACCTCAAATAATTTAATTGATTATCTATAGAATCTAATTATTATTTTCTAGTTATCTATCAAAACGTTGTAATCTAAATAAGAAATGTTATTCAATTACATTACATATAAGATGCATTTTTTTGATTGAAGTTAAACTGCAGTGCTTGAATTTTGTTTACAATCTTCTAAATTTGATTGTAAGAAATCACATTCTTTGGTCATCCAATTAACAACATGACCTTAAATATTGGAATTGACTATAAATAGAATCTACTCACTGTCTTCTAGTTAGTTACTTAATATTGTAATCTAATTGAGAAGTGTAATTCAATTTGATGTATGATTACAACCAGCAATTCTGCAAAATGGGGTTGAAATGTTGCCTCGTGATCACTTCATTTCAGCATGAACTTTTTTGTTGATTTACAAGTATAATAGGAATTTAATGTCATTTATATATTTTAAGCTTTCGGCTTTTAAATTCAAGTGTTCATTATCAGTTAGCATATCCGATCCTGCACCATCCTTTGATGTGGTTGAATATAAGCAATTCGGGAGCCTGGCCTATGGATAAATGTGTATTGGGTGATCCTATCACTCAATACAGCTTGTTGGCAAATGAATTTGCCTTCTTCTTGATCACTTGCTTCCCTTCTTTAAATTGGATGTAATTTCTGCATCTGCAATAGAACATCTTAATATTTAATAGTTCATGAAGCCTTTCCATGACACTCAAATCTGTGATAGAGCATCTTCTGATGTATTTGTAGAAGTCCAGAATTTATCACCAAGGTTCATAAAGTCTGTTTTCAATTTGTGGTGGTCATCTATTGCCTTAAGATTTAGAATATTTGGGCTGTTTTTACTCCATTTAGTATTGTCTTTGTGATCCATTCCTTTGAGGTCCAGACCCATTACTGGAAAGTTTGAGCTACAGGTCCAGGTTGTGCATTTACAGATTTTTGCAAAAGAAAAGGGACAACAAAAGAAAAGATGAGACCCATGCTTGGCATTATGCATTTGAGTGCTATTAGAAATTGAAAATAATCCCATGATGGAAGTAGAAATGGAATTTGCACACTTAGGAGGAGTTTGTGCCTAACAGAAAGTGGGGAGGAATGGAAAATTGGGAAAAGAAAGAAAATTTTTAGACCATTTGTATTTGACAGAATCTTAGGAAAAGAAAGTTTAACTTTCCTAGATATAAAAAAAATGTCTTTTAATCCTACCTCTCCCATTCAGAAAGTTGGGAATTCTTTGACTCTTTGCGTAAAATCCTTCTTTGAAACAAGATGAAAAATAATGGAAAAGAAAAAGAAAAGAAAAGAAAAAGAGAGAAGATAAATAAGAAAGAAAGGAGAAAAAATAGAAGAACAACGAAAAGAAAATGAAAGAATAAAAAAAAGAAAAAGAGATGAAAACAATGAGAGGATAAAAAAAAAAAAAAATAATAATAATAATAATAAATAAAAATAACCCTATAGTCTTTTTTCTGACATTTTATCAAACACTAATTCCTTTTCTCAACTCTAACTTTCCATTACATGCACAAATATCTTTTTTTTTTCACTTTTTAGATTTTTCGTTTCCAACTATTTTGGAATTCTTATTACCTCTTTTTTCTGATATTTTGTTGTGCACAAATGGACCCTTATATGATAAGTAATTTCAATCATTACTTATTAGTTTCAAGTTAGGTATTTCGTATTTCTATATGGTATTAGAGTTGAATGTGATGTTTTTAGGATAAGTTTTTCAAATTTACTTGGTCTAAAAATAAGAACACTTGTATGACTTAAAAAAGAACACAATTGAGGAAGAATGTTAGAGTAGATTCATATTGGAATTGGGAACAAGATTTACACACTTATATGATAAGAACGTTTTGCACTCATTATTCACAATTTTAAAAGTACCATTGGAGGCTAGTGTTCTCAAGTAGTCTCAGTGAATTTTTTGGAGCAGACATTGAACAATTTTCCTGTCTGGTCTCATTTGAAAATCAGTCAAACCAGTTCAACCAGATGAAAGGACTGGTAAAGGACTGCTTGGATCACTGGTCCATGGTCAGACCCGTACAGACCAGGTTGAAAACACCGGTTTTAACTGAATGAAATTCTAAATGGTGAAGGCTGGTCATGGTTTGAGGTCAATGCTTGAAATTTTAGCCTGTGTCTTGAAACGTTACAAGGTTTGAAATTATAATATTTCCACCAAATCCTACTAAGTAAAAAGCCTTTTCATTTGCAGCAACTTAATGTGCTCTTAGACAACAAAGTACAGTCAATGGGAAATCCACTTCTTTGATCGGTAAACTCCACAAAATACGATTGGAATTAAGCTCTATTCTTAATTTCATCTTCTCTGTATGATATTGGTTATTTGGGTACATGATATCTTTGAGACTGGTTGGAATTTTGTATTTTACGTCACCTGCCATTTTTAATAGGTGCCCTATTGTTGGGCCTGTGTTTTTTCTGAATATATCAATATAAAATACCTTGTTGGAAACAAATGACAATTTCCTGAACAAATTTTTTTACAGGGTAATGTGTGATATTGGAACAGTTGAAGTTGTATCTCCAATTGCAGCTACAGTTGAAGACATTATGCTAGTGTATGCTTCTCCATTTTTAAGTTCACATTGTATTGGCATTGATATTTTTATTTATGAATATAAACATGGCTCAGATTTCACTAAAACCATCTCAAATGGAAGAGGTAACAGGTGATTCTTGATGATTTTTTTATGTTTATTTTTGAGATATGTCCTAGTCCTTCCACTTTCGCATAGGAAGTATATAGAAATAGACTCTATTTGGCACTAACACTGGTAAAAATGAATTTTCATTTTATTTTGTTTACCTGTCTGTTAATTCAGGTTTAAAAAGAAAATTCTATAAAATTACTATTGGCTCAACTATACTTTGTGATTTAAATTGTTGAGCTATAAAGTATGACTATATGTAAAAAAGTTAGTGTTGCTGAATTTGAAATGTGTATACTTGGATGAGTGATAATATTACAAGGGATAAACTAAAAAATGATTTTATTAAGAATAGAATGGAAGTTTCAGCAATTGAAGATTAGAAAAAATTGACTTAAATGGTTTGGTCAAATCTTTAAAAACCTAAGGAATGTACCAGTTAAGAGAGAAAAATTAGTTTGTATAGAAAAAAATAAAAGAAATATAGGTAACTTTAAAACTACTTGGTTAGGAATTATAAGAAAAAATTTAAATTTATGTAATTTAACTAAAGATTTAACAATAAATAGAAATACATAGAAGAAAATGTTTTATATTGCCAACCTTACAATTATAACTTGAATTATTTTTGTTGTTTTTATCTATAATTGTAGCCATAAGATTCTTTATTCTCTATAACATTTGCAATATATTGACTGCTCCTCTTGGGATTACATTTAAGAGAGGCTATATATGAATAATTTCTGTAGAGAGAGGAAATGATTTGTGTTATACATCAAAGAAGAGATTATAAGGGTATTTATATGAGTAACAAATATCTTAGGTAAGCGAATAACCATTTACTTATATAACATACTTGTACATAATTTATACTCTCTTTCTCACACTCCCCCTCAAGCTGAATGTATATATCTATTATACCTAGTTTGTTGCATAAATTCTTAAAACAACAACTTAAACCTTTTGTGAAAATATTTGTAACTTGTCATGAAGACTTCATGTAAGGAGTGGTTATCACACCTTTCAACACTATGTTGTGAACAAAATGATAATCAACTTCAATATATGTTTAATCATTTCATGGAATGTAAGATTATTAACAATAAAGATCGTTGTCTTGTTATCATAGTACATAAACATAGGAGTTTGAGTAGTAAAACCTAGTTTTTGTAAAAGTGACTTGAAACCTCATTTTGCAAGCAATTTGAATCATAGATTGATATTTTATTTCAACACTAGATCTTGAAACCACATTCTATTTCTTGTTTCACCATGTAACTAAATTTCTTTTAACATAAATATAGAAATGTGAGGTGGACTTAGTGTTATCATGTATATATCCAAAGTTTGAGTCTGCCTCAATACTTAGTCCCTTAATAGGAGCTTTCTTTACATATGCCAAAATACAAAGAACCTCTTACTAATGATTTTCCCTAGGCTTATACATGAACTAAATGAGTAAATTTATTACGTAAGTTATATTTAGTTGGATAACAGGAAAATAGATCAATTTCCCAACTATTCTTCTATATTGATGTGGATTTTCTAAACATTCAGAAGAGCTATCCTAAAAAGAAGGATTGAGATCAACTTGCATGTTCTTGTAACCTAAAAGTCTTGTCTTTTGTAGCAAGTTAAATACATACTTCTTTTAAGTTAAGATTAAGAGTTTGTTTGTGCATCTAGAAAGTAATAGAAAAAAAGTGTTGGAAGGTTATAGAAAGTGATGAAAAAGTAAGTTACAGAAAGTAATAGAAAATTAGTAGAAAATATAGGTATTTGTGCACAGTTTAGAAAGCAATAAAAAGTAACAAAAGTAATAGAATATGAATTGAATAACATAAAAATGTTTATACTTTTGACAAGTTTATGAAAAAATCTATAAGTTAATAATGAATACATTCTTATGATAATACATCATACATTATGTTTTTCCCACATAGATAATATCATTTGGTTACGTATTTTATCAGTTATTTCTTTTTTCTGTTGTTGACTTAATCCAAATGTAGTTGCTCTTTCAATTTCTCCATCTATACTTTCATAAGTTTGTTCATGACCAAGACCTTCAAATTCTTTCAACTCATCTTAAAGATCTTCAAGTAAATTTTTTTTATCTACTTTACAAATAAAATTATGAAGTAGAAAGTATGCATGCATAATTTTTACCTGAGTCTCATATAAAAATGACATATAACCACATAAAATTACAAAATAATGTTTTATAACACCAAATGTATGTTTGATCATTGTCTTTAATTGTGAATGCTTGTAATTGAAATTTTCTATGGCATTTGTTAGAAGTCGAGACATATCATAATCAGATAAATAATATCTAATACCTCTAAATGGACAGATAAATTTTAGTTGACTTGGAAATTAACATTTATTGAGTAAAATTTATCTACATTAAAACAACTATTAATTTAAATTATGTTTGAATTTTTTCAAAAATACTTACTAGGTGGAATTTGAAGTTCATTAGGCTAAGATATTACATCTTGAAGTATTTTAACATCAACAATAGATCCTTCTTATTTAGTAAGAATATAAATAAATTTCATATCAAAATTATAAACTATCAATACATTTTGTGGTAATTCACCTTTTCTGTTACTAAATTTTGCTGTTTTTTTCCATAAATGGTTACTTTTATATATGTATCATTTATTGCACAAATACAATCTTATTAAGAAATATAAGAGAAGTATTATATAATATAAGATCAATATTGTAAAAAACAAAAAAAATAGTGATAGTAGTTTATTTTGAAGTATGGGAAGACATTTGCATTATTACAAATTTATTTGTGTTGATGAGGAATGTTTAGCTAGAAGTATTTGACTTAAATGAAGTATATCATTCAACATCTCATTGAATAGATGACTAATAATGTAACTTGAACAATGAAAATTTTCTCATATTATTCTATATCTTTGATTTTGTTCAATTATTACAAAAAATAATGTCAATTTCTCTTCCACGGTAATGTTATTACTATCACATACTACTTCCTCCTTTCTCAATAGGTCACAAAATTGTAGGAATATAGGTTGACTCATATGATATATTTTCCTACAATTATATGCTTAATTTGGTAAATTTAGCTCTAATAATCTTTTAACATAATCTTACCATTCTTTGTTGTAGAAGCAATTAGTAATCGTTGAATTAACACTAGAATGATATGCAATTGTACTAAAAAAATTTCATACACATCATTTTCTTTCGCTTTTTCCTCTTCTTCTTCTAATAGTAGTTTCAACTAGTGGTTGCTTTCATTTGAATTCATTTGCAAAAAATATCACCTATAAAAACATCATCACGTATATTATTTGATTAGTAAGAATTTATCATAACTTATAAAAATAATATTATCACATCACATCAACAACATAAAAGTTTATCATATCAAACATCAACATAAACGTTTATCATATCAATCAACAACATAAAAATTTATCATATCAAATATCAACATAAGAGTTTATTGTATCAACCAACATAAAAGTTTATTATATCAAACATAAGAGTTTATTGTATCAATCAACATAAGAGTTTATCATATCAATCAACAACATAAAAATTTATCATATCAAATATCAACATAAGAGTTTATCATATCAACCAACAATATAAGAGTTTATCACATCACATATAACAACATAAGAGTTTATCACATAACATACATAATCTGCTAACAAGTTCTTTACATCAACTTAAATAAAACCTCAACCATGATTGACACATGTTCTTTACAAGCATCAAAACATTATAACTTCAACTTGTATAGCTTTGTCCTCCACACCTTCTAATAATTGTAATAGACATGATTAACTAAAAACTTGTTCTAATATCATACAAGAAATAACAAGATAACAAAATACATATTTCAAAACAACATATATCTCATAAATATTTCAAAACATTATACAAATAATCCAATCATAATATAAATATGTTCCTAAGCAATACATAATATACTTCATAATTAATTTATTTGTGACATATCTGATTTTTACATCTAACATGCATCATAAACAAGTAGTTATAAACAAATACACATTATTGAGGTTAGTAATCTTTGAAGAACAATAACAAATGATGAGTCATTATTTTCTTTAATAATCAACAAAATTAGTCTACCGGATACTTCAACAAAATACATTTTCACCAGATTGAAATTGTCGGGTGAATTCACTTGATAATTATATATAACATGAATTATTGACAACAATTCCACTTAAGACTTTATAATTAATTTATTTGTGACATTTAAAAAAATTTATACTAAGATTTAAAACTCACTGGACATCATTATGACAATAATTTCCAAAAAGAATAAAAAACTACAGCTGACTACTACTTGGATACTTGAAAGTTTTGAATTTAAACATAAGGCGCAGTAAATGTGTAAAAAGAAACTTGCATCAAGATCTCTGTCTAATAATATTTGCAAATGCATCTTGTTATGAAAAGTATTTAAAGAGAAAACTTGGTATGAAAGGTGAGTATGAGACATACTTAAAAATCAGAAGAATGTTTCAATATTCATGACATCAGATTTTATCCCACAGAAGTTCGAAATAGAAGTTTACTTATCTTTTGAATTTAATTGATAATTCAACTATATAAATTCAAGTTTCACAGTCCAAATAAAGGAATGAAAACTCCAAGAAACTACTAGCTATTCATCTAGATTGACAAGAGCCGTTTAACAGTTTTGATTCTCAGGTGTATTTTACAGACATCTAACACACAATACAAACTTGTCTAGAATGAAAAGTGGACACAGTGTAAACAGATATTGGTGAAGACTAAAAATATACACAATGTCATGCAACAGCAAATATTTGGCAACTCCAATATTAATAATGCACGAGCAAAACAAATGCAAAAACAGGACCACAAAAATGCTTAATCATACTATGACATAACTAATACTATTATTGTACTAGATACTGCAACTAATTGATATAAAATACAACCCATGCAATCCACAAGATTATCACTAACACATAAATACAAGTATGGACATGCATTCATGCTGCATTTGGGCAAGTAAGCATGTGTGTGTGCAAGTAGGCAAGCAACATACATACAAGCATCTCTATAAACATGTGCTTCTAGATTCATAGGAAAAATCAGCAATACTCTAAAAATCAAACATATACTTAACAACCAATTAATATAAAAAACTATCATTAACAAACCATACATCATTATCAATAGTCTTGCATATGAGTTGAGAAACAGAATGAGACGGAAAAGAAGGAAATTTGCAAAGAAATAAAGATCTACTACAGTATGTCTGTAATTCTTCAGAATAGAATGGATTTTTTTTCCAAATCCAATTATCAGATAATGGGATCAACTATAAATGGTATCACTCCATATTCTATTTTAGCGTTTTATTTCCATTATGTAGGGTTAACCACCTAAAACAAAAAATGAATTGCATAAGAGCAACCAAAAAGAATGCGAGCAACCTTTTATTGTTATATGCGAGCAACCAATGATTACTATTGTGGCATTCTTTGAAACACAAAAAAAAACAAAACAAAAGGAAGATGCAGAAGGTGGATGATCATGGATCGTGGTAAATAGGTGAAAGGGTGTATTGAAGAATCGGTGGAAGAACTACAAAAGGGTGCATTGAAGAATTGGGAAAAGCATTGTGAAAGGGTGCGTTGAAGAACTGACAGTGCTTATGGGAGGGGAGAAAAATGTTTCCACAACTTTCTAAGAGGTGAAGAATGTCAACCAGGCACTAGTGGAACTTGTGTTTGTGTCGAAGAACCAGCAACACTTACAGAAATGACGGTGGTGAGCATGAGAAGAGGATTGCTTGACTTTCTTGTGGGTTTTTATGACTTTTTTGCTGGTTGAAGGCAAAAAGATCAGAAAAAAGAAAACTTTTTGTAGAAAGTTTGTGCTTATATATGATAGAAAGTGACTGATTTTATCTCACTTTTTGGTGTGCACAAACATCTAGAATTTACCAAATACTTTCCATCACTTTCCTTTTCAAAATTTTCTCTTACTTCTTAGTGTGCACAAACCCTCTCTCCTGTAATTATTCATTTGAGTATGGAAATTAAATGCCTAAGAAAAACTTAGACTTAACCATATCCTTTGTAATAGTGGAAAGTCAAGCATTGGCGAAGGAGAATGGGAGGAGAAGAGGAGAAATAGAAGTCACATTGTGCATCAACTCTTTCTTTTTTATTATAATAAAAGATAATACATGGTATATTGCAGTTACATTGAAATTTACCAAATTACCCCTTTTACTCAACACTCCTTGAGTTGGAGTGAATATATCAATTATGCCCAACTTGTCATATGGATATTCAAACACTCCTATACTAAGTCCTTTAGTAAAGATATCAACAATTTCTTTTGATGACTTAGTGCAAAGAGTAGATACGATTCTTTTAATCACCAAGCCATGAACATAATGATAATTTATTTCAATGTATTTTGTTTGTTTATGAAAAGTAGTGTCTAAACAATATAGATGGTGTCTTAATTGTCACAATACATCTTTATAGGGACTTGGATTGGTAATTATAGTTCTATCCAAAGATTTTTTATCCACATTAGTTCACTTGTAATTTCAGACATAGACCTATATTCAACTTCAACATTAGATTTGGAAATAACATTCTACTTTTTGCTTCTCCATGTCGCCAAATTACTTTCAATATAGTACAATAAATAGAAGTAAATTTGTGATCTATTGACCCCTACAAAATCTTGTCTCAAATAAGTAAAGTCTATCTCTAATTTTATGATCCAAACCTATCCTCTTTCTCATCCATAGCTCCTAAAAAGTACAATGAAAAGGATAGAAGATTATTGAACACATCAATTGGCTAATAATGGTACTAATATAAAGTAGATTCATGGGACAATCAGGTATGTAAAAAACTCCATCTAATTTGATGTGAAGAGGTTTGAATAACTCCATTAGATACAAAATAGGGATAGCCATCAACTATAGTAACTGAACTAGATTTGGGTGTGGAATATAAATGAGTACATGGGTCTTGTGTACCTAACATATGAGTAAAGACTCTAGAGTTTATAATCTAGGAACTTTCTTCCTTAACTACTATAGCACTACCCATACTTAAAGTAAAAACAATAGTTGTAGTGGTTAAATTTGTAGCTTGCCAAATTTCTCCTAGTACTTGTTAGATTTGTGGTTGATGTGTCCATGATGCTCACATGGCTTGTGTCCTTAACTATCAACACACATTGCATGGCCTCCTCCCCATCCTTGGCCATGATAGCAACCCTTAGTGGCGACCATGGCAGAGTGGTCACCTATATGAGCCTCCATGCTTGTTGAAGCCCAAAGTACATGAGAAAATGTCTCTACATCTGACATAAAGTCTACCCCAAGTATCTATCTTCACACCTAAGATGAGAATTTTGGAGTCAAGCTTGACAAGTAGGTTGCCATAGCAAGCTCATTTTGATAACACCTTATAGTGGCTAAATAAAAATTCAATGGTTGATAGACCTTTAGCTCCTCTACTAAAGCACGCAATGTGGCAAAGTGCTCTTTGATTGTTTTATCTCCCATATACAAAGTAAAGATCCTCTCATAGATCTTAAAATTTTGGGGATATTTTTCTCATGTTCATATATTCTTTGAAGTGTATCCCAAGTTTTTTTTTGTTGGCCTTAACAACATAACACCCCTAGTAACATATGGTTTCATACCATTTTCTAGTCATGTAACAATGGCTGAATCATTGGCATACCATTCTTCATAGTCACTATCCTTCACATCAAGTGGAGAATGTGTAAGATTAACTTTTCTATGTGCAATAATAAAAGTCTAAAAACTTTTGGACCAAAGTAAATAATTATTTCCATTTTGCTTTTTAGAAGTACCACTAAGGTTTTTTTTAAGCAAATCTCTAGCAGCCATGAGGACCAGAAATAAACAGTCTGAGAAATCTATGGAAACTAATCTGATCTATCTGAAAAGGCTAAAAATCTAAAAAAAAATTTCTGAAATTGGCACAGAAATTGAGCAATGCAGAAATAATGCAGTAACACAGGTACTGGGCAAGAGGAAGAGTGAGGCTGGTGCAAGGACGAGCAGTTGATGAAACCCCCAAGGTGCTTGGAGGTAGTAGGAGAAGAACTTAGTTGTCAACAAGTCTGAGCAGTGATGACATATGTGTGAGGACCATTGTTGGGTCATTCGGTGGCAGTGGATGACAAAGAGACAGCCCATAAAATGGACTATAGGAACAGACCAATGTCGAAGAATGCTGGTAAGTCAGGCCAACAGTTGGCTAATGACATCAACAGTAGCTTTGAGTAGCATGAGGTACAGCAACTACAATGGCGGAATGACTTGGACAAGGAGTGCAGAGAGTCAGACAAACATAAGAAGTCTGTAGACTCTAGAGCACAAGAAAGAGAAGGGTGCAGCAGCAATGGTTGGGGGAGTTGGTGGCTGTGAGGGTTGTGGTGGGTGCCAGTTAGGAAAAAACCAGGGTTTCCTAGGCTCTAGTACCATATGGAGCGAGGAAATAATTTGTGCTATACATCTAAGAAGAGATTACAAGGGTATTTATATGAGTAACAAATAACCTAAGTGAGTGGATATCCATTTACCCATATAACACACTTATACATAATCTATACTCTCTTCCTCACAATTTCAAATATGACTGAAACTGCCTGTGTTTTTACTTCCTGGCAAACAATTTTGTTAAATCAGATATTTTATATCACCTCTAACTTTGATAAATGATGTTTCAGGTATGCTGTGATCTCAGGTGCCTCTTCTGCTGATAAAATCAGTTTAAATCCTGTAAATTCCACTTCTCTTTGTCTTCTTAATTAAATGCTCTATGGTGCAAATATGTGCCTGGCTTATTAGCTTTGATTATTATTTTTTCAAGTAGTGCAAGAAGCATAGTTGCCTATAATTATTAACTAACTTTGTGTAGGATAGAGATTCTCTTTTATCTTTCTCATCCTTATTTGACAATAGTTAACTCCTTTGAATTGACATTTCTAGTTACCTCCCTCTGTGCCAATCTTATCATCACCTAGTAATTTGGATATCTTGAGATCGTCAAGGCTGGGAAAATATACAGAGGTGTGGTGCTTCTAAATCATATATGCTAATACAATATCAGTAATTTTAAACTTAACTCACTTGTATATTGTTGTGATTTCAGTGGTTTAATGATGCACACTCTCCCGACATCTCCAGCAAATGTGATGATGTTCTGTATATGCTTTCATCTACATATGGATGCCAAGTATGCCATTATTCTTTTTCTCATTGTCAATCTCCAGGATATGCTTGTGTGTAATTGCATAAACATCTCCTTTTTTTATGTATATTCATTAATCCTGTCTCATTTCTGGTTGCTAGATCATTGAAATCATACTACCAGAGCTCCAGGAATTGACAATTGCACACTTGGTTTCAATTGGTTCTGAATCAATGTGTTCATTAAATCCTGATTGCAATGATGGGTATGGCTGCCAAGCAAACCTGATACTTGCTGCTGAAGTTGAAATGGTTATGTACTTATAGGCCAACTAATACTTATGAAACTTTTGAGCTGACTGGCACTTTTTTGTTGTGAATTGCCCTTCTGCCATGCAGGAAAATGTCTGAACTAGCACTTGATACACGTACAAATTTGGCACTTTTTCGTTCTTTCACAGCTGCAGAGTATGTTGCTGCACAACGTCTGAGGTGTGTGGAGATACTCCCTTACCAGCTCATTTCAGGCTATTGTAAAAAATAACAAACAATAAAATGCACATTTAAGTTGTATTCTATATCTTTTATGAAACAATCTACATTTATATATTTCCGTACACATACGAGCTGCATTCTTAGCTGAAAAAAAGTGAATAATACAATTTGTGCTGCTAATTCCTAGGAAACTTTTTTACCCTCATGATCTTTATCCATTATTTTCTATGACAAATAAAAACATAATTATTTTTCCTTCATTTGTTAGATGCTTCTAACTTTCTTTTCAGCTTCATGTTGAATTCATCTAAACATATACATGTTCAAGGACAAGCGTATCCATGTTTTATGCAAATTGATCCTAATCGGTAATATTTTTGCCAGTGTAGCTCAATTTTTCAGATGCACAATCTTAAAACCTATTGTATTTTTGATAATATAGTGGATTGTACGATTCTTCATGTAGGATTGATGAATCGTTCAATCCAAAGATGGGTTCTACATTGAAGTTGTCATTGATTGCCAAAGCCTCCACCAATGCATTTGTTGTCTACTGTTCAGGCCTTCATTGATCATTGAAAGCGTTGCTAAAGGCTCCTTTCCACTATTGTAACCCATTAGGGTATTTAGGTGGGAAGGTGGGGAGGGAGGATGACAAAGGAGGAGGGAAGGGGTGAAGCATGCGAAAGGAAAAGAAAAAAAAAGAAATTAAAGAAAAAGAGGAGGTGGAGGAGAGGAAAAAGAAATACGTGAAAAAAAATAGACAAGAAAAGAGAAGAGAGAAAAGAAGAAGAGAAGAAGGGAAGAGAGAAGAAAAAACATTAAATAAAAAATTATGTTTAAAAATTGGTGAAGGTATTTAAAAAATCATGATATTTTTTTAAAATTATGTTTGCTTATGAATAATATTCTTCTATTACCTATCTCTTGTATTCTCATAAACTTTATTTTCTATTTTTTTAATTAATTCATGTGAGATTTTGCTAAAAAGATATTAATTACATTATAGGAATAAAAATGAATTGTAACTTGGATTCTATTAAAATATAACTTGATATATATTGAACGTAACCTAATTTTCATTAAAATATATTAAAATATAATTTAGATTATATTCAATTCTAAACTGAATTTTATTGAAATGTAATCTAAATTTTAAATCATTTGTTATTATGAGTTTTTTTAAATTATTTGTATATGATTTAAGATTTTCTCATGTATGAGACTATTATATTTCTATTTAATTGATATTTTATCCATGATAATTGTCTAAAAAATTTATCCAGGTATTTTTACATACTTATCATAGCTTATTTTATCTTATCCTTGAATTTAAATTGAAATTTAAAGTTTTTTAGCTGTTTCCACAAAAGTACTACGTTTTCACTGATATGATCCCTGATTCTCAATATGTTTATTTTTTCTAGAGGACCAATTCTTGATGTGATACTAATATTTAAAGCCTTGGTTATATGACTAGTGATTCCATTTTGATATTTATTTGTGAGACTTTTTAATTTTCCATTTTTATTGTATTCCTATACGTACTGAAAGTAGAGCTTTCTCATGAAGTTTTTTTTCTACATGTATCAATGGCTCCCTATATGGTAAATGTTTTTTTTGGATTTACATAATACCCTGAATTTTAATTGTGGGACTTAAACATATACCAAATGTTCTGTTTTGTTGGTTTGCATTATCCCGACTGTAGGCTTCAGCATATATCAAATGTTTATATTTATGACCTATTTTTCTTTTTTTTAAAATGGTACATCTTGTATTCCATTATTTTTTTTCTAGTATATCATTGTAGATGAGAGCTTTTGCTGCTTCCCTTGGATGCCCTTCGGGTCTACTGTATCATTCCTTGTAGACATAATGATTGTTTACTGATATTCAAGATGATTGTTTTCCTATTGTAACAAGTTGGAATTTTTCCTTTGTGATGCAGGCGAAGGATAATGTACTACCATATGCAAGCTTTTGAGAAGGTTGACTTTATAGTAACTCCTACAACTGGGTGTGTGCCATCTTTTCCTTGTCTTTGTAATCATTATTGTTTATCAGGTTAAATAAAAGGCTTTTATCAGAATTGCAATCTTCTCTTAATGGTGACTCATATATCTGAATTTCCCCAATATATCTGAGCTGTGATCTGGGTTCAGATTATGAATGTTGTTGCAGAAGATATGATTTTGGCAGTTTTTTCATAAATTTTTCTGCATTGAATTTTGTGGGTTTTTTTGGTAAAAAATAAAAATTTTCTCATGTCCAAGGATGACTTATGAGTGCATCTATGGGAAAGGAAAAATTATTAAATTCAGGTGAAACTAAAAAAGGATAGATAACAACGATCTAAACCATATTCTCACTAGTCATAAATCTTTTTTTTTTCTAAGTATTTTTATTTATAGTCAAATAAAAAAGGATAGATGAAGATCAAAAATTGCATAGTTAGAAATATGAAAAAATTGAAATTACATAATATGGTAGGGAATAAATCAATGGATAAAAATAAATTCAGAAGAAGATTTCATATTGTGAAACCATCATAGTGTGATAGAAAGGTTGATTGATTGGTCATTGTTGCTGAATTTTTTCATAAACAATGCAATTATGATAATGCCTTTACGTAGTTTGATTTTTGAAAAGTTTTTATAGATAGCACATCCTTGCATTGGTCATGGGTTTGTCCATTTTTGTCAAGAATAGATTTACCATTCATATCGTGATCTGGTTTTGCATTTTTATTTTCATCATAAAATATGCATTAAACTATACAATGGATTTATGTAGTTCGAAGCTTTGCATTGATTTCATTTTCTATGTGTGACAGTATGACAGCACCTAAAATACCTTCAAGTTCTCTTAAGTCCGGCGAGAGTAATATGGAAGTAGCAGGTTAGCTGCATAGTCTCTAACTATTTTTAATATTTGCAGCAGAAACTTCCCAAGAGATTGCATGATTCAGTCCACTATATGTGAATGGTAGAAAATTTTCACTTGACATACTCTCTTTCAATTACCATACCCTCCTTCAATTTTAAAAGAATGGTGCCCTCACTTAGCTGATAACTACAGACTTTTAGCTACAAAATAGGTTATGACCTTGTAAGGACGCTATATTAATCAATTAGTGAAGACTTGTTTTGTGAGATGAAACCATCCTTTCAAATAAAAACGTTTTCATGCAAAATACACGAAAAGCATCAATTATACAAGAAAAATCATTTTAAGGATCCTAAACTCCTTAAAAAGTGGGACAGAAGTTAGAATAAAGGAAGTACAAGAGCATTTGGTTAATGGTATTTCATAATGGCATTTTATTGATAATGGGACACGCCAATACATCACTCTTTATATGTCAATTAATGTACTTTGGCTAGAGGAGGATGTGACACATCAATACTGTTGTGCTAGGCTTACTACCTTGAGGAGGTGACAAGGAACTCTTGTGGGAGAAGACCATGAACGTAAGGGCATTGCTGGTGTAGAGATGCATTAGGGTTGAAAAAAAATCTGAAGCCAAAGTTTGAAGAGAGAGAAATGAAGGAGTTGGCAAGCAAAAGTGTGCATGTGGATAGGGTTGAACTGTTTATGCCTTTGTGATTCTCCATGGAGGTTTCTTTTGGGAAGATTAGATAAGGCATAATTTGATAATATAATGTGTTTTGTGAAATGGGACATGGGTTTGTTCCCTGCATTCCCACTTGTACCTCATTCATGGGCATACATACCTTGTCACTAACAGATGGATTTATCTTTGCAATGAGATCAAGGAATAAGGTATTGGCATTGTATAGTGGATTGGAACCTCAGAAAAAGGAATTGTATTGAGGATTGAGATTTGTATTGGTAAAGATAGATGTTTTTTGTGGAAACGGCCAAAACCTCTAAATTTCAACTTGAAATTGAGGATGAGATAACAAGTTATAATATGTATATCAAATCACTTAGATAAATTTTCTAGGCAATCATTACACATAAAATACCTAAAGATACAGTGGTTGCCTGTATGAAAAAATAATTGAATCATACAAAAATAACAAAAAATAGCCTGTAATGTCAAATGATTTCAAATATAATCAGATCGTACCAAGATCAATTTCAAGTAGTCTCATGTACTCATCAATATCAACATTTATTTGTTTTGTAATATGTTGATTTGACTTCCTACCCTGATTAAGAACTGGTTTGCCATTCTTTTCCATCCATTTTACAATAGGATTCTTGTTATTCAAATTTTTATAGATGAAATTGACATCAATTGGATTCAATTTATTGTAGTTTTCTTCGTCAGTTATATGCTTTATACAAAACCTCATGTTATAGTGAATGAAGACCAAATCATTTAACCTCTGTGCTCTTAATCTGTTTTTTCACTTTGTGTGGATTAGGTTGAATGCACTGCAGTTATTTTTACAGTAAGAAATAAAAGTAGTTTTTGATTGCAATTTTCCTTAGATTAGGAGTATCTATCCCATGGATCAACCATCATTTAATTGTAGAAACAAAGATAAGATAAGATATTAGTAGTTTAATATGTCTGTTGAAAAACATAATATTTTGAAATATTGTAATTATTGTTCAAAAATAAGTACTTATTAAGAGTCATAGTCGTTATGGCATCAATAGCTCCAAGCTATCCAAAACCACCCAAATGGTCTTTGAAGTTTATCTCACTTATGGTTTCCACCTAAGATTCAATATCTTGCTTGATTTTATTAATAAGAATCTTAAATGAAGTGATAAAATCAACATAACCATCAAACTCTTGTTCATAATGGAAGTATGGATTCAAATAAAATTCTGGATATCAAAAAAAGATAATAAGTATATAAAATATTTAAGATAAAATTGAGATTATACATATAGATAAATAATTACATACCAACTGTTGAAGACATCCTTTTGTGATTTTGATGATTTACAATTTAATAAGGACATTGAAGGAAACTTGAAGATGGAGCTAACAGTGAAGAAAGAAAATTGAAGAAGTATGGCATTGAGTATTACATGTGTCTATTTGTAAATTACTTGTCATAATACTCTTGCTCTTTAGGAAATTCTTTAATTAGAACTCAAAGTTCTAAATTGGAAACTCCTTGGAAGATTAACAAGAAAAACATATAAGGGTTTGAACAGACTAACGGTTTTCCAATCAAATATCCATTCTATGCATATCTAGGTCAGGAGAAAACAAATTAACCATTAGGATTAACAGTCTAGGCATACTTAGGACATTAGACAAACCTATCTCCAAAATGGACTAATGTTTTTTTTTTGATATACATTTCATGTAAAAATTGCAACAGAAGATTTTGGACTTTCAAAATGGATCAATGGTTGGAAATTTGGTTGACCTAAAAACTAGTCGTTACACAAAAATAGATCAATGTTACAAAATAGGATATCCATTTGGTCCAAAAACTAACCATTACAGATGGCCCTCTAGAACTTCAACTCTATATATACCTGTGCATAGTGCCGCTTCTAGGACTGATCTAATGGACTTATCTAGCTTCACCAATCAAGTTCACTCTGCTACAATTAGGAATCCCATTTACCTGCAACCCAGGTCTGCCAATGTTGTGAAGCTAGCAAATGTGATACTTAAATAGATAGCAAACTTAGAAAGCACTTTCAAGCAATTCCAAATGGGTGATCATCAGCCTTGCAGCTTTAAGAACCTTTGTTTTTTCCCATCAGCAATTCTGCAGACAGACGACAAATTGTTAATTTGCTTGTTCAAGAATAGTCTCACTAGCCTTGCATTAAAGTGGTTCGCATCACTAGACTTTAATGCTGTCCAAGCATGAGATCCACTTGCTCAAGCTTTTGTTGAGTAATATTCATTTAATTTGATTTGGCCCCAAAATGGGAAGATTTATTTCTAAACTTATCTCACAAAGGTCTGGCTTTTATACCTCCCTCGTGGATGACCTTGAAAAACATCTCAAACACTTTCATTCTCTAGAGCATTAACATAGAATCCTTGTGAAGCATTGTCATTTCAGATCTTTCTCAAAGAGCAAGAGCACTCTCAACTGTTGTAAGTTCTTATTGTTGAGCAAACATTTCTTTGAAGTAAAGTTACTTAGTTCGTTAGGTTGTGGTGAGGTTATGCCAAGTTTGAGGTAGAACTTTTGAGATAGGAGGGTGACTTGACATGTGGTCAAGTGATTTGGGTCGAGTAATTTTTTGGATAAAATCACTGTTGTAAAGGTTGGGTATTGAACATTAAAAAACACCAAGGGTAAAGTGTTGGCCTTAGGTAATTCCAATTTAGTGGAAAAGTTCAAGTGAAAGCTTGGAGAATGGACTGATCTAGTTTGGATGAATCACTATAAAAATATTTATATTTACTTGTGATTAATTGTGGTTTCATTATGTTATTGTGCGTTGAGTTGAAAAGAACCTCATTCTCAAGTGTTGAACATTATATACACATTCAATCTAGTTCATACGACTCCTGAATAAACTTTACATATTGATTATCATTGGCATTTAGCAAATATCTTGAAAAGTTATTTATAGTCCTTGTTTTCAATTGAATATTCCTGCATAGAAAACTAAATCATAGCGGTGTGCACTTATAAATTGAATATTATATTTGCAAATTAGAAAGCATCATTAAATTTGTAGATAACTATCATGCACTCCCTTCTATTGGCCATATCAATCCTTAACACCAACTTCATATAATGAATTAAGAAGCAATTTGAACTATCTCTTTTTGATGATATCGTTGTATATCTGTGTTTTGTGGTATTGCGTTGCATATCACTTCTCTTGCCAAATTTATGGTGTCGCACGTTTTGTGAAACTCAAAACGTGTGATTGTCCACAATTGACACGACTGTCTTATCAATTGGGTTCTCACTTTTTGAATGTCTGTATCATAGTTTAGAATTAAACATGTGTCTAAGAATAATCAATTATAGATGTAGTTGGTAATAAGTTGAGTTAATTTTATGATTTTTGTATTAGCTTAAAACCTCCTTTAATATATAAGATCAATACAATATGCTGCATATGGTGTCCAAAAAATAGGGTATTTCTTTATTATTTCTTTTCAATTTTCTTTAAGTTGGCATCATTGTTTGTCACCACGATGACATTTGATGACCTAACCTCTTTGCTGACGTTAAAAATCAAAATGCTTGTTATCTACATAGTTTGGCATCCTTACTGTGTTTTTTAATATTTGATTTAGGATATCTTATGAGATTCATATCAGGAGCCAACCTTCTTGGACTACCAGCAATTTCTATTCCTGTAAGTTTATCAAAAATTTGCTTCCAATTATATTTAATAGATGTCCCTTTTGTGGTCCTTAGTTGTAATATTTTACTCTTTGTTTTCCAATATTATCCTTGTTTTTACATTTCTAGTATCAATCTTAGGTTCAAAAATTCCATATATATTTTTTATTGGTAGTGTTTTAGGTTTGAACCCAAAATTCTTTCCTTAAAAGACTTTGTAAAAGGGAAGATTAATGCACTTGTCTGTAGATGGTAAAATTCCATATCTTTGTTGCTTATGAAATCCGCATGTTCATGAAGAATTGGTATCTACATTTTTCACATACTACATAGACAACTACACTTAAGTTTTTTGTAGAACAGATTACTCTAGGCGATGAATAGGGGATGAAATTCATGTCGGATGAAACTTGTTTTCTCCAAAATATATCTCCAAAACAATTCACCTGGTAATAATGCTGTTTCTGCATTAGGCCCCACAAAAATTGATTTTGAAAATTATTTTATTTTGATGTTTATAGAGAAAAGAAATGGTAGTACATTGGTTCATTTCCTTAACCACTAATAGGATCCCTTTATACGAGTTACACAAAGAAACAATTACATTTTAGGTCAACATACTTCAAACTAGAGTATCTAAAGGCTTCATGACCATCTAAGGCTTCATTTGGAACCAATTCTAGAGCATTTAAGGATTTTGTATAGTTACAATTTTGATAAAATCATTTTTAAACATGACTGAGATAATCAATTTTGAAAAGAATCAAGAAAATTTTGAACATTGTTTTCAGACTTTATTTTTCAATGATTGCATTCTTTGATTCTGGCTGATTTTCAAGATTTTGCATGGTTTTTTCTTACAACATAAAATTTTATTTCAAAATTGTGATAAAATTGAAAAAATTTCAAATGGACTTTGTATGTTGACATAAATCACATGATTTTTATTATCTTGAAATTAATGAAGTGTCACAACTTTGCCAAAATTTGAATTTCTAAAATTGATACTTAACATTACTTAAGATCTTTAATTTGTAATAGACTCAAACATAATTAAGGAAATACATAAAATAGTATGAGATGAAAGTAGGTAATTTTGATTGATCATTAGGCAAGTAGGAAAAATGATAAGCAGTGACTTGCAAACGCAAAAAACAACCATTATTTGATCTCACGTAAGTAGACACAAACACTGCTCAGTTGACTCAACTTATTACACTTAACTCAGTCAGCAACATCACTTGTGAATTGTGGTAGATGTTTCGTAAACTCAAATGATGATCAAATTATTGGCATCATTAGCTTCAATCTACACTTAACACACATAGACATTGCAAATATGAACATGGAAAAATATGCAAATACAAAAACTTGCAACTAATGCAACACTTCTCATGCAACTTAAAAGGCTTTCTTTCTTTACTGTCTTTCTTCTCTCTTTTTTCAAAAAAAATCTATATATATTGTTAGAGATGTCTGTTATGTTATGCTTTGTATTGAATCCATTTAGTGATAAATGGATTTCCTTTTTACGTACTCCTATATAAATCCTTGTATTTCTTTCCATTGTGAGGTAAAACAATATTTTTTCTTCTCTAACTTGGTATTAAAGCATTAAGGCAAAAACGACCTAGGATTTGACACCAAGCTTCACCACCTTCTCCTCCTTTTTTTTCCCTTCATTTTCGACCTTGTTTCTACTTCCTTTCTAGCATTGGCAACATGCCTTCAACTTCTCGTGATCAACATTTGCTTCTCTTGCAGATGTTGACCACTAGTATCCCTCCTCGTCTGCTTGTAGTAGTTCATTAGTAGCTTTGTCGTCTGATGCAGTTTTAGTTGTCCAATTTGTTGTTGTCTATCAACGTTGTTGTTAATTTTATAGTAAGATTGTTCTTTGTTTGCTTAACTTGTCATCCATCCAACTATTGATGTTTGTCCATTGACGTAGTTGTTCGCTCGACATTGTTCCTGGTCATGGTTTGTGTGTTGTGTCCAATGTGTTGCTTGCGAGGTGTTCTTACAACAGTACAATGGGTTGTTGAAACAAATAGAGTTTAGTCAGCATTGGTTGTCTCTTTTTTTTGTGGTTGATTTTGAGTGTTCTACCATAGTTTAGTGTTATATTATCTAGTGAACTATTAATCAAGAGCTTTCCTGATGTATCAAAAAAGTTAAATGACCCAAACTATATCTTATAGACACAAAGTTTTGAGACTATTGTCATTATTCATTGTTAAGAGCATCACTTTACTTGACCTCCTCCAAATATCAAAGATGTCACCTATGAAGATTCGTACATTGATGATGTTGTAATTGTTTATTGGATGTTGTTTAATATAAAGCTTACTATTATTTGTAGTGTAACCATGGTTTGTCCCACGAAGAAAATTTAGGATACTCTTCAGAGAACATATGGTTATGAGAAGAATATAGTGAACACTTTTCAAGTTTATAAGTAGTTGTTTCAATTAAAATAGGGGGACAAGACATGTCAGGTGCATTACAACACTTTACATGAGTTGATTGATGAACTTAATATCTATTAGTCTTTTACTACAAATATTTCTACAATTCAGCGATACAAGGAGTTAGCTGTAGCCATTTACAAAGGTTGCATCCCAACTTCATGGTCACATTTTGGGAATAGATCAAATGCTTGATTTAAATGAGACTTTCTCTTGAGTCATGTGCATCTCCACTTAGCTTACACCATCCATTGTTGACTATTCCTCTCTTGTTGCATCTTCTTCTCGTGGTTGTGACCAAGGAGGGGGAGAGGAGGTGGTCGACAAGGAACAAAGTGTTATCATTGTGGTCAGCTTAGACATCACTTTGAGAAGTGTTGGGATAAGTTTAGGAAGCCTTTGATGTCTCAAATGACATAGGTTAGTACAAATACACTCAAGACACTTGAAGCATCATCATGTAACCCTATTGCTACCATCTTACAGGTTGATTATGAGTGTCTTTTTCAAACTTAAGGAATATATGCTTTTCTTATGAGTGTTTAAGTTTCTTTTCATCCAAGTATTGACATTGTTATTGCCCTAATTGCTTTAAGTGATAGTTCTTGAATTATAAACTTTGGAGCATTCTCCCACATGTTAAGTATATTTACCCTGTTTAAGTGCCTTATCTCCCTTTTCAATAAAACTAATGTTACTATTGCTAATAGTCGTTCATGTCTTGTATCCAATTAAGGAAGATATTCAAGTCTCCTCTTAGATCAAGTTGAATAATGTTTTATATTTATTTAAAATTTCCTTTAACTTTTTATTCATTAGTGGTAATGAATTATAATGTTCTCTAACTTTCTTTTCTTTTTATTGTACTTTTCAAGACTTGTAGATGAGGAGAAGTATTGATTTAGGTCGTAAAAATAGCATTGGAGTATATTGGTTGGTTCGTGATTATATACCTCATGAACTATTAGGCTATATATCAATTACAGAATCTTCAATTTTGTGGCATTATTGTTTAAGTCATCTTTTTTGTGATAAGTTGCATTATACTATCCTATGTATTAACTTTTCTCTATTTGATTGTGAGTCATGTCAACTTGGAAAACATATTCATAGTACTTTTAAGCATTTAGGTCTTATTTCTTGTAAGAGTTTGTTTGATCTAGTTTATTGTAATGTTTAGGGTCAAAGATGTGTTTTATCGATTAGTAATAAATACTATGTTATGTTTGTTGATTATTTTCATGTTTGTTGGATTTATCTTTTGAAAGATCATTGTAGTGTTTTTGATGTATTTAAAAAGTTTATTACTAAAATACAAAATCAATTTTCTATTTGCCTTAAAATTTGGTATACTAACAATGCTCTTGAGTTTATGTAATCTAACTTTCAATCTATTTGTTCATCTTTGGGAATTCTATATCAAGCCCTTTGTCCCTGTACATCTTAGCAAAATAGTGTCATTAAGAGGAAACATCATTGTATCCTTGATGTAGCACATACTCTTATGTTCTAGATGTAGATTCAAAAGTATTTATGGTCTGATGTTATTCTTATTGCCTTTTTTTTGATCAACTAGATGTCTTCTTCCTCCTTAAGAGGGGTTATTCTACTTCATTGTCTTTATCTTAACACAAACTTATTTTTTCTATTCCCCAAGATTTTTGATTGTGTAGCTTTCATTCAAGATTTATTTTCCAATCTTGATAAATTATTTCTTCGTACTATCAATTATATCTTTGTTGGTTATTCTTACACAAAAAAGATATCGTCTTTTTCATTCATCAAGTCATCGTTATTATACTTTCACTAATGTTACCTTTTTTAAGTCCCAACCTTACTTTTGTGCAACCTCAGATGTTGAATCCTCTTAAGAGCATGCATCTTGTATTTTTCCTAATTTTATTGAGATTGGGGTTGGTTATAGTCAATTAGCCACACACATTGAAGACACTTTTGTTTCTAACATTGTTGATTTACAACCTATTCAAGTATATGACCACTAACCATACACACTTCCCACTCCTTTTGATCTGACCTCCTTTACCTCTGATGCAAATCCTCTTGTTCATGGTGCCAATCTACTAGCTACCAATCTTTCTATTGTCTTATGCAAGGGTACCAAGACCTATACCCAACACCTCATGCCCAGATGATCTAGGGACATATAGGAGACTAGTTGGTAAACTTATTTACTTAATTGTTACTAGACTAAACATTAGTTGTGAATTCACTTAATTAGTTTATGTATGAACCTAGAGATGTATATTGGTAATGAACACTTCATGTTTTAGCATTTGTCAAACAAGCATTGAGAAAAGGACTTCTCTATAAGAAACAAGGACACTTGGATATTGAAAGGCTCTTTGACTTAGGTTATGTAAAAGACAGTTGACAGGAAATCTACCTTAAGTTATTGCATGTATGTTTGGAGGAAAACTTATTACATGACATGGTAAAAAACAAAATGTAGTTGCAAAGTCTAGTGTGGAAATAGAGAATAAAGTTATAGCTCAAACAACATGTGAAATGATGTGGTTGAAGTCACTAGTTCAAGAGTTGGGTTTTGTGGTTAGAATGCTTATGTCTATGTATTATGACAATTAAGTTATAATATGCGTTGTCAATAATCCCACATTCTATGAAAGAACCAAATATATTGAGGTTGATTGCTACTTCATTAGAGATAATGTGATGAGGAAAATCATATCTACACCTTGGTATGGGTCCTTTTGAAAGTTTGTCTAGTAAGTTGGACATGATTAATATATATGTTTCAATTTGAAGGGGAGTGTTAAAGATGTCTGTTATGTTATGTTTTGTGTTGAATCCATTTAATGATAAATGGATCTCTTTTTTATGTATTCTTATATAAATCCTTGTATCTCTTTCCATTGTGCAATAGAACAATACTTTTTCCTCTTCTCCTCTTACTTATATATTTTTTTAAACTGACTCTATCTCTCCCTACTTTTCTTTTGAATGGCATGTGGTCTTCTTTATTTTTCTTGGCCACTTCTCTCCTCCCACCCTCTCCCCCACCCTTCCACTCCTAACCTACTCTCAAAATGTAATTTTCCTCTATATGTATCTTCTATGTATAAAGGTCCTATCATTGATTAATGAAATGGATTGATCTAATACCATTTCTTTTCACTACAAACAACAGTAATTCAAACCATAACCCCACTACATAGAGTTGCCACGTGAATTCTTTGTTTCCAAGTATTTCTATCTATTGTCAAATCTTCAATTAAACTACAGAAATTTAAATTTTTTTTTTTTACAATTCCTAACTAAGTAGTTTTAGACATACCTTTACTTTTTTCTCATGGATATGACCATACTACTTAAACTAATTTTCTTTTATCTTATTTTCAAATAGTGCAACTCCTACTCTATTTCTAATAAAATTGTTTTTTAACTTATACTTTATGGTATTATTACTTATTCATTTAAGCATATTTATCTTAGGCTTAATAATAGTCACTTTTTCATATAGTCATACTTTATAATTCAACATTTTGAATCATAAAGTATAATTGGGTGAATAGTAGTTTTATAGAATTTTCATTTTAATTATGAAGTAATCTTTCAATTACATAATACTTTAGAAGTTTTTTTTTCACTTCATCCATCCTACTTTAATCCTTTGAATAACTTTTTATAGCTTCACCATTGCTACTTATTATAAAAGCTTTATGAATTTTATGACCATTTAAGTATATGCTTCAAATGAATCAAGGGGAAAGAGGGATACAAAAGCATATTTTTTATGAATCTTATGGCACCTAAATAGCAATATATGATAGAAAAAGATTCATGTGGTCAACCCTACATAGTGAAATCACGATACAAAATTGTTGTAACCATATTTTCATATCATTTTAGTATTTAAATATTGTTAATGCTGTAATAAATAAATCCTTTATCAATAGGTTAGAATAAATTTTGTTCTACTTAATCCCAAAGTAATTATAATCTATTTTCTTACCCCTCTCTATATGGCATCAAAGTTAGATTTTGAGAATAAAAGGGAAAGGAGAAACCAAGGGGAAAGAGGGAAGTCTTAACCATTGATTGCCTTATCCTCTTCTACGTCTCTTTTTTCCTCCACCAATGCTTCTCATTATAGGCCATCTATTGCTGTTGCTCCTTTCAAGACCTAGTGGGCTTCTAATGCTCTGCTAGTAGAGTTTGATTTCACTGACACTAATGGGTGTTGACCTTTCAATGGTTGGCTCATGTTTTTAATCTTTGATGTGTCCTATATTGCATTCTCCTACTATCTCATTGACAACCTTTGTCCAAGTCATCAAATGTTGTTGCTCTTATTTAGGCTTTCCAATGCCATTTTCACTCCTATCTAGGTCTTCCAACATTTTCACTGCCCCTCTCCTGTCTATCATAGCACTATCATTACTCTTGTTCAAACCCTACAATGTTGTCATTGGTCCTGTTAAGGTCCTTAAGCGTTGTAGTTGTCATTGGGGTATTCCAACACTATTAGAGAAGGTTGGAAATGAATCCAAGTTAGACTTGAGATGTGGGGTTGGACCTATAGGTCTAGGGTTTGGGTCCTAAAAATCAAACCTAGATTTGTTAAACTCGCTTTTCATAGGTTTAGGTTTGTGCCTTGAAAGACTTAACTCAAATCCACAAAGTCTAACAAAATTATAATGTATTTCATACATTAACATAAGATAGGAATATTGATTTTGATAGTAATTGGTGATAAATTCATGTTTTAGACTATTTAACTTGGAAAAGAGTCTTGGTTAATATTTATAGCATATAAATTGATATTAAAGTCAAGTAGATATTTTTATTTTGGGTTAATATTTCATATATCCTTGATATAACTGACAATCTTCTAAATATCCCTTATTTATTGATAATTTCCCTAATACTCTTAATATGTCTAACAATATTTTTGTATGTCCTCACCATTTGTTGTTGTCAATCATCCTTAACTACAATTAAATTTTTTTAGAAAGACCGTTTTGTCCCTTGTTTTCTTTGCTGCCTTTGTCATTCTTCCTCCTTTCATTGACGACGATTGAAATTTTTATCACCACCTTCTCATCCTTACCTCCACTAACGATGGTAGAAGGACAATTCCAATTCTTTGAGGATCTCAAAGTTAGCAAAAGAGAATGAAGAGCTATCGAACTTGTTGAAAGGGGTTGTTGAGGTAATATCCTTGATAATGGCTAAGCTTAAGGACATGAACACAGAGTTCTAAGCTAAGATCAAGAGGTTGAAAATGGAACTTGATTCACTCCATGAAGAGAATGAGAAGAAAGAAAGAGGATTCAATCTCTCAGAGCTAGACACGTAGTGGGAGAGTGACATCTATAGGAGGAACAGGAAGCTCCTCAATGAATTCAACATGTTGAAGAAGGAAACCCAAGCCAAGTAGAAGGCTTTGAATCGATTTGAGGCGAAGAACAAGGAGCTCATGGAGAAAGTACAAAAGTTGACCATTGAGCTTGAGGAAAAGGAGGAAGCAAAGAAGAGGTTGTTGATTGTGGTGGAAGAAAAGGAAAAGAAGATGGGAGAGTTGGAGAGGAAGGCAATGGAGCTTGAGGAAAATAGGAATCAAGTGGAGATTTGAGAGTGTGATGCTCCATGAGGATATCAGAAGGCTAAATTTGGAGCTTAACAAGCATGCTTAGGAGAAGAGGAAGAGGGAGACGAACTTCAAGATTGCGGAAGAGGAATTGAAATAGGAAATCAAGAAATTGAGGAGGTAGGTGGAGGTGGAGACAAAGGACAAGGATGGGGCTGAGAAGAAGGGCAGGGAGCTCCAGCATGAAATTGAGAAGCTCAGAGTTGTGTTCAAGGAGGAGGTTGAGGAAAGGGAGTTTGTGTTCCACCAGTTAGCAAGTTCCATCTATTGAACTGATGGTTGGGTGACAACAAGATCATGGCAACAGTTCTTAGTGACCACAGAAATGGTAAATCCAACCAGTGGCTGATTGTAGCAGTTGACAGAACTCCACTCAACGTTGATATTGGAGATGACCAGGCACCAATGCAAGTGGAGGAAAACTAAGGTGATATAATAATGATTGGGAAGGGCGTTTGGGAAAACTAGGTTGGGTCAATGGAGGCAAGGGTAAGAAGGCAGTGATAGAAATTTCAATCGACACTGACAACAGGAAGGAGGATGACGAAGATGGCAAGGAAAATCAGAGATAAAACAGTCTTTTCAAAAAAAATTAACCACAATTAGGAATGGCTATAGATGACAACAAACGACAAATACATACAGGAACATTGTCAAACATATTAAGGGTATTGGAGAAATTGTTAGTAGATGAAGGGTATTTAGAATATTGTCAGTTATATCAGGGATACATGCGATATTAACTGTTTTATTTTTCATATTTATTTATGGTTGTATTAATTTTATTGGTAATAAATAATATTTTTTAAATGAACTATTGTACCTAAAACTCAGAGTTATATCCATTATGTTCATGGGTTTGGGTCTCCATTTATAATCACGGGTCTAGAGTTGAACCTGGACCCAAGAAAAGTGATGGATTTGGATCTAGGTCTATGTGGGCCTGATCTGCACTCAACCTGTTGCCACTTCTTATATCAAACCACTATTTTTTTGTCGATAGTCTCAACCTGGACCTCTATTGTGGCCCCGACATGTGCCCTTGTCATCCTTTGCCTCTTACTGTATGCTCTCTATAATGGGCAATGCCACCTCATTGATGTATGAGTGAAGGTTGTTCTCAACGTTTAACAATGTTGCTTCATTGATATGGTAACATGGGTTATTTTATCAGCATTGTACAATGTTATTCCATTGATGTAGTGGTGTATGTTATTTGTCATGCTATGTAGTGTTGCTTCATTAATGTAACATTGTAGGTTGTTCTCAACATTGAGCGTATTAATATACTGATATAGAGGAAATTAGTCAATTTGGTAATATAGTTGGCTCCTTTTGTGTGTTTCATATAAATATGGTATTGGTGAGGAAGAAAAAGTGGAACGAAGAAGGTGAACTAACTTTTTAACAAAACGGGAGGGAAAGAAGATAAAGGAATGAATACACGTGAGAGATAATAAAAAAAAGTGGAGTTTTTTTTCAATTAAAAAGAAAGGAAGATGACAAAAAACGTAAAAGTTCAAGTTTATTGGGAAAGTACTTGTGTTTATGTTTGTAGTTATCATTGTTTGTAATCATTTGTATTGGTTGTTCATGCTTGTTTATTATTATTTGTTTATCGCTATATTAATACTATATAGAAAGCGCTATTGTTTCTACCACTAAAATTGTCAACTTTCAATTTAGTTAATTTATTTTTTTGTTTTATTTGTGTTTGAGACTCTTACGAGTTGTAAATCTTAAATTTTCGAACATAAGAAGTGCCATAGTAAATGCTGTAATAGGTGGATCTTTGTATAGATAATTAGAGGGTTAAGACAGTTAACTCGTAGGAGCTTACTATTTCTTTTCTTATATCTCTCTACGTTCACTTTACATTTAGATATGTGATTATGGCATCTTTTATGTCAATGAAGTAACTGTAATAGTTTAATTCACTAGAAGCAATGAATACAATGATATTTATAATTTTTTCAAGATTTGAATTTTGGAAAATGAAAAAAATACTATCACTACAAGAAAACATGTTTTCTGTTATTGTCAGTTTTATCTGTATTCATTGAATTTTCTTTCATTTATTATGTGCTATATTCCAGGTTGGCCATGACAAACAAGGACTTCCTATAGGTATACAGTTGATCGGTCGTCCATGGGGTGAGGCTAGTATTCTTAGGGTGGCATCTGCAATTGAGGTTTGCCCCTTTTTTTGAGACTTGAGCACTTTCCCATTTATATTGTCATGCCAAAGAGATATTACCATCTTTTTTCCTACTCCTACGTTACAAAAATGGGGGATTGGGAATTATAAAAAATTAATTTTCTAGGCACCTTTCTGAAAAATTGTACGTTACAAAAATGGGGGGGATCTTGGCTATTGTTGTTCGTTGGTTTTTTCCCCTTATGTAATATTTTCTTTGTGGGACCCCACTCCTTTGTAGAATAGGGAGCTTGTAGTTTAAAAAAAAAGTGATGCTCTTTAGCTACAACAGCATGGATGAGTTTCATCTAATGTGCCGATACATACCATAAAAAAGGGGTCATACCTATCATTTTCATATTTAAGGGTCGTTTGTGCATTATCGAAAAGTTAGGAAACAAAAAGTCAAGAAAATTAAATAACAAAAAATTAGAAAAGTAAAATTTGAAAATATTTGTCATCGACGGAAAGTTAGGAAAATTATATAGTTGTTGAATTTTTTTTCTTAATTTACTTATAATACATATTTAAAATTTAAAACAAATTATTTAGACATTATCTCTCTTTTTTTTTATGATTTAGGTATGAAAATCATAAATTATTTATTTCAATTATTTATGATTATAAATTTTAAAAAGTATAAATCAAGGATATTGAAATACAACATGAAATACAAGTAAATTATGATATTGAAATACAAAGTCATATGTTCTAATATTTAAAATATTCCACAACGAACTTTTAAACAAAGAAACTATAAAATATGGTTTATGACTTAATAATGACGATTATGCCACATAGATTATGACATTATTGCATGTATTTGATCTACTATTATTTTTCTTTGTTCTTAAGTACTATCTATAGTTGTTCATCATTTTCAAAATGTATTGGAAATTTCATTTCTTGATCATAGTCTTCAATTCTTCTTACTTTATTTTGAAAATTTTCAAGTAGATTTGTTTTATCTACCTTATGAATAAAATTATGAAGTAAAAAACATGCATGAGCAATCTTAACCTATATTTTATAAGGAAATAACATATAATTTCGTAATATTAAAAATCGATGCTTCATCATTCTAAATGTGTGTTTTATGATTATCTGTAATTGTGAATGTCCATAATTAAAATTCTTGATTGTATTACTTAAAAATTGATCAGTAGCATAATCATTTAAATGATAACAAACACCTTGAAATAGAATAAGAAATTCTAGTCAATTTAGATAACTAGTATCAACCAAATAGAATTTTCCTACATACAAGATTTAAATCAAAGCTATTAAAAATTATTCTTATGTAATATAATTATCATGTAAGAATAATGTCAATATTCACTAAAAACTGTATCTAGTGGAAATCGAAAACCATTTGACCGACTGATTGCATCTTGAAGTACTTTTATATCAAATGTTGATCTTTCCCATCCACTCATAATATAAATAAATTTTATATCAAAATTGTAAGTTGTCATGACATTTTATGATAATTCACCTTTTTGTTTCTAAATCTAACATTTTTCTCTTCTACAATTGTTGCTTTTACATGTATCCTATCAATAGTTTTAATATAATCCTACAAATATCATATTCAAAATAATTTTAAAAAAAATTGTATTAGAAATACATTTATAATATTATCGAAAGACCAATTTTACCTTGAAGTATGGAAAAATAGTAAGATCATTATGAATCCTTTTTGAAGTTGATGTAGATGGTTTTGTTATAAATATGTTAGTTAATTGAATTATTGTATTTAGAATTTCAGTAGAAAAATACTGATAGTCCAAGTAGAGTGATAAAAACACTCTTGTGTTAATCCATATTTTTTATTCTGCCCAATTGTTACAAAAGCATTGCAAATTTCTCTTATATCATGATATATCTACCATCAAATACAATCTTTTTTTCCCTTAACAAAGTTGACAAAATTTGACGAAAATATCTTGACTCATTCAATATATTTTTCTACCGTTATAAACTTAATTAAGCAATGATGAATCTAATAATCTTGTTATATATTCTACATTTTCCTTACTATGAATTCTTTTAATATTTCTTAAAATAGTACTTAAATATGTTGTCATTTCAAGTAACAAAGTAATCACTGCTAGGATGACAACATTTGTGATCATTTTATCTTCCTCTTCCAATAGCATCTTCAAATATTGTAAATTAGATGATGAAGGCATGCTTGTAATATTATAATCCCTATATGGTAAACATCAATAATAAGTTTTATATACAAATAAGTACAAATAAAAAGTACATTTTCATAATAATAACATTCATCTTGACAAATTATTAACATCCATCATTACACAACATATTCATAACAAAACAATAACATCTATCATTATACACCATGTTCTTCCAAAACAATATCTATCATTACATAATATATTCATAACATAATAATAACATCCATCATTATACAATATGTTTATAACAAACTTTCACATCCACGATTATACAACATGATCAAAACAATAGAATAACATTCATCATTGGTTCAATCAAAATTAAAAAGTTCAGTATACATCATTGTTTTATATTTTAACCATTCAACTTTTATCTCTTGTGGCATACACAAAAATTGATGTCTATTCTCTCTATTTTTCAAAATCTTTAGAACTCTAAATCTCTCTTTTATATTAATTTCTGAAATAAATAGAAGTTCATTCATAACTATCTCCATTTCTTGTTTGTTAGAATTCATTCTACGTATTTCAAGTTCAAGTGTCTCTCTTATAATTGCATTATGTTCTTCACTTCTTTGATTTATTTTCTCAATGAAAGATTCAAGTGTTACTGCAACTTTGTCAACAATAGTAGACATAATTGCATGTGATTCTTTTTCTTTTGAGAAACTCGTTACTTATATTGCAATCTTTTGATAAATGTGTTTTGTGTTTGACTTTATGAAGGTAAATCAATAGTTTCCTGTGTATAAATTGGATGTCTTCATCCATGCAAAGCCTAAAAGAATCATCATGCATAGGTTCATTGGAATGGATAACATCTCTTTTTGATATTATATTAGTTTAAAAAAACATTTCAAGTTGAGGGTAAAAACATTTCAAGTTTTCTCCTACATAAACTACACTCTAGATATGCCTAATCAATAAAAAAAATACAATCAATGTGATATATGTATTGACAAATAAATATAAATGATTTTAATTTTACCTTAATAAATTCTTCTCATATTTTCTTTGAGATATCTATGACCATTGACATAATTTCACCATCATCTACTTTGATTTGATATTAAAGTGTAGTTCTTGTACATAACTCATCAAGTCTTGATTTAATTATCAACATTTTTCTTTTCAATACTGCATTCTATTTTCTCATATTTTTTAATTACTTTCTTCCATGTCTCTAGTTTAACTTTTCCATCATGAGTCTTCTCATTCTCTTCATTCAAAATCATACGGTCCAAAGGTCAACTAGCTGATATTCTTACTAAAGATCTTGGAGTGTGTTTTTGAAACCTTTTGTAACAAATTAGAATTATTTGATATATATGTTTTAGCTTGAAGGGAAGTGTTAGTATTACGTTGTCATTAGATAGTATTGTGTTATTATGTTGTGGGATCTATTTAGCATTTAAATGAATATCTATTGAGATGTATTGGAATATATATATATGTCAAATTAAATTTTGTACTATGTATTATAAAACCCTTACCAAACTCAAGTATCATATATGATTCTTTTTAATAATATATATATTTCTTTTCGATACATGAGTATGTCAGTAACTTGACAAATTGCAAGCCAGTATGATTCATTTGGATAATTGCCATATAGCAAGATTTTGATTGATGCACCTTGATGTCTGTCTTCTTATGTCTTGCAAATATATTAAAATATTGAATTCTTTTTTGTCTTCCTGTAGATTTAATGCATTTCGATTATCACTTACAAGTAAAGAACATTCCGGTGTACTACATTATGCATTTTATCCCATCATTTTTACTACTTTACGGTGGGAATTAGTAGGGGTGATAAATGAGCGGAACCAAGTAAACCTTAGTTCAGCTTTGCTCAACCTGTTTGACTAATATTGTTATTTGAATACAGCTTGTGTTCGATTCTAACTTAAAAAATTTTGTTCGTGTTTAATTTATTTTTTGAAAAGAATTATTTGAGTCTATCTTACTAGGAAATCTTCTAAGAAAAAAGCTAAATTTTAAACATTCTAGTTTGACTCGGTTTGAGCTCGTTAAAAAGAACAAGCTCAATGGAACCCTTCATGAGCCATATTTAAGCCTAAAAATTTCATGTATGCCACACTAATATAAACATGCCTATCATTAGAAATTTTTAAATCAAACTTTTGTAGAAAATAACCTAGAATTAACATTTGCAATCAACCAAAACGTAAAATAAAAATATAACAAGAGAATGTATTCAAAAATAACAAGTCTTTATACAGGTTTCTTTAAAAATATCATAAAAAATTTAAAAATAAAAGCATATAATATATATTTAAAAATAAAAATTATATTAAACAGTCTTTAATTGAACGAATGGTATTGAATAATCAATGTTCAAGCTTGATTCATTTAACTAATTGATCTTAAAATTTTGTTCAAGTTTGTTCATTTATAATCTAAATTAAACTTGATCGAATGTTTGATGAGTTCAACATGAACAAAAATTCGGCCTTAGGACTTGGCTATCATAATGTAGAAAGAACTATCCTGTTATTTTAAGGCCATGGCTATCACATTTTATCTTTACGTGTAATAAATTTGAGAGTGAGGATAATGTGTGTGAGAACACAAAAAATGGATAAAAGTGAATTGATTTCATTATAAGATATAAGACCTTTATATATAGAAAATACATAATTTAGGCAATGTGGGACTAAGTCCACGCAAAACACCTAACTCTAATATATTAGTATACTTCAACATTCTTCTTCAGGCTTGGAGCATCTAATTTGTAACATAACACCTAACTTTAATGCATTAATATATTCTAACTATGTGATTTACAGAAAATGTAGCTTTTTCCTTTGGTCATGTTTGTTGTCCCTTTTTTCATTCAGGAACTGTGCCTTGCTTCGAGAAGAAGGCCGCAAATGTTTTATGATATTCTGAAGGAGAATTGATGAAGCTCATTCTACCTGTTGAAGTGAGACGCTTTTCCGGTAGTAAGCTATATGTTCTGTATGATGAATGAATACGCAAGCAGCAAAATTAGTTTGGTTTCCCATCATTGACTATTGCTAAATAAATCTATGAAGCTTAGAATGAAAGTCTGTGGGACAAACTGTTGGTAATCTTAATCCATTTGTAATTACGTATCATCTTCAAAAGTTGTATCACGTGCTAGACCGGAATAAATCCATTGTGAGGTCTTGTAAAACTTTAAAAGCATTGGTTCATGTTTCTACTAGATATTGAATCTTAGCTATTTTTCTTTCTTTTATGGCATTTTACACAGTGAAAAAAAGGCGATTGCTGGTAATCATGGAACTCTTGGAAAACTTCAAGTGGATTGCACACGTTGTATGCTATTAATGATGGCCCTGCTATTACACTTCCACCGCCCGCTGAGATTTCCAATCGCCCATACTTGAGGAAATCTTTTTTTAATAATGTTCATATTTTTGATTAAATTTGTATTTCACAATTTCTTCCGCGATATTTCCATTCAAGCAAAATCTCACTTTCTAAATATTTGAGCTGTGTACATTAAAGTTATATTTACTTGTTTAGCAGATCTCTTTTGCCTACCCTTGGGAAGTGATTAAAAGAAATCCTTGGCCTCATGCCTAGTGCTTTACTTCCCACTCGAGGTGGTATTGACCATTAATGTAACAATACGTCGTTACAATATTCGTCAACAAATATTGGGGACAATAACTTCAAGCTAACGCGGCAACTGGTCGAATAAATTGCAATGCAAAGAAAAGATCTCCGTCAAGCTTCGATGGCCAACGAATGCTCAATGCCAGATTCCAACAACAGAACATATCCACCAAAACGCAAGATCCTATCGCCCTTCTCGTCTGCCGTACTCAGATGAGTGCAGGGCTTGACCAGAATTGTGGCATTCGCAGCTTCACCGGATGCCACGAGCAGGCGCTCAAACCCAATCAGCTGTTTCTTTGGGGCACCCCTCACCCTTGTCTCAGACCGAGAGAAGAGCAGTACGACATGGCTACCGGACACACGACCTTCGTTTCTCACAGAGATGTTAACCACGAAATTAAGAGCATCACAGTATTCTCTCACATTGTCGACAACTACGTAATCAAGGCCATCGCTTTTCAGCAGTCCCGCCGACTCGCGATGGAGGTGAGCGGCGGAAGTGAAGCTGATTCTCTCCGGGGCCGATATGAACGCGTGGCTGTAGATGGTGTAGCTCAGACCATGGCCGAATTCGTAAAGTACCGGTCCAGTGTGGAATCGGTAGGTCCTTCCCGGGTAACCACGAGATGGATCCGGTCTCATGTGCATGTCATCCATCGGCACTGATGTGAAGCCCTCAGGGTACCATGTAACGGGCAGTCGGCCACCTGTCCCAGCAAAAGTAAGCTCATTAGACAAAATCCAATATCACGGATTCCATTCTAGTGGTTTTGAATTCATTCTTTCATAATCAGGTATGCATAATTCCACATTCCACAGATATTTCTTGACTATTATTATATCATTAGTTTGGAAAAACCACAAGAGCTGCCTAGATTTGAAACCTCAGATTCAAACTTTAAGTTTCCCTCGGTGCTCCACCTTCTAAAGACTAATACAATATCTAGTAGTCGACCTTATCAATTGACCACAATGCCATCATCATACGGAATAGGATAGTACCGCATTGCCAAATCCTTAGTCCGTAGCTATGTGAGGCAGTTCTTGATTTGTGCACTCTTCTCTAACAAGTTACCATTAAAAAACCTTTAATACCATCAAGGCTTCAGATCATCAGATACAAATAAATTGGCAAAAGAAATCAAGTGAAAACAAATAATTGATTTCTGCACCTACCTGGATTGTAGTCCCCAAAAATAACCTCAACTGTAGCTTGTGCTCCTGCTTCACCAGGGTACCCTACCCATATTATGCTACCAACCTTTGGATCTTCCTGTGCAAATGACACATCCAGTGGACCACCGGATACCAGAACAAGCACCACTGGATTCCTGCTCACACTAGAAACTGCCGTCACCAACTCTACCTGATTACCAGGGAGCAGTAAGCTGACTCGGTCCAGGTCCTCTCCTTCCTGCTCCAAATCTAACCCTACCACCAATACAACCTGCTCTACCTCGCCTGCTATCTGCATTGCCTCCTGGAATCCCTCGGTCGATTCACATAGCACACCATCTGTGCAGCCAGCAACAAAGGAAACATTTGGAATTCGAACCTTGAATGCATCGACCAAGCTCTTTTCCTCACAAGGAACTCCTGCAAGAATGCAAAAATAGCATATGTGATGACAAAAATCTAATGAAATTGATGATAGGTCAATACTAATTAAAGCAATAAATTGAGTCAAAAAGATAGTTCATGTAGGTACTTATTTGTATCAAAAAGGATGAACGTTAAAAGTCATTGATTTTGCTTAAATTATCAAAGCAAGAAATTGATGAAGACCCAAAAACAATCAGAAACCTGAGTAATCTCCATTTAATTTACTCGAGTTGTCAGCAATGGGGCCGATGACAGCGAGAGACCTAACTTCAGGACTATTCGTCCTCAGCAGAAGACGAATCCTCCTACTAAGTGGCAATAAATCCTTGTCATTCTTCAAGAGGACAATACCCTGTCTCACAGCTTCCAACGCCAGTTTCTTGTGTTTGGTGGTGCAAACGTCATCAGGCCCAAGCTTTCCATACTGCTGATGCGCTGGATCTCCATCAAAGAAGCCAAGACGGAGCTGCACAGTAAAGAGATTGTGTAGTGCTTGGTCAATATCATCCTCCACAATCTTGCCGTATTCCAATGCTGGCTTCGTGTAGAGGGTATAGTAACCTCCACAGTTGATATCCACACCTTAACACAAAGAATTTAAGATTTTGAACCTGAAGCATTTGTAACAGACAAAATTCACGTTCCAGTCTAGGACAATGCATTAATTAAGTGATCAAGTCAAATTCGAGAAGTGCTAAACAGACTTTCCTAATCTAGTCTGTAAACAAGATTAATTCTAATTATTCATTTTACTCTTGAAGTAATTAAAATTCTGTTCAAAAAAAGAAGTTGAAATCAAAGGAGTATGGTATCAGATAGTTGACGATCGTTATTTGAGTCACTTCTTTTTACAGAAAATCCACTAAGAGACACAGGGCCTATGAACTATCTCTTAAAAGTACAAATCGTTATGTCTCAAAGTTTTACCTTTTTTTTGTAACTCCAATTTTAGCAATATTGATTTTTTAATATTTTCCGTATCAAATTAGAACAAGGTCTTGCAGACAAAAGTACAGAGAAATGACTGCTCCAATGAACATTGAGTGAAGTAAAAGGCTGGATAACATACCAGCTTTAAGTGCAAGAGCAACTGCATCAATGGCAGATGATGTGTAATTTTGATACTCAAAGATGGTGGCCACAGCATTACAGTCGGAAGTAATATACCTGCAACTCTTCCCCCAATTTTTTCAATGTTTTCTTCAGGTAAGAGCGCAGATACCATCATATGAAACAGAGATCTTACCCTTGAAAACCCCATTCATCACGTGCCTTCTGTAGGAGAGCATGATCTGCACACATTGGCACACCATTGACCTCATTGTAGGAACACATCAAACATGAGGCACGACCCTCTTTGATACAGCTGTGGAATGGTGGCTGGTAGGAATCCTCCATGTCTTGCTCTGTCACCTACAATACAATGATTCTAGGCCAAATCATAAATTCATATTACTTGTAGACGTCAATATATTCAATGGTTTAAAGTCTACTAGGCCTACCGTCAACCTGTTAAAAGCAGCAGGTGCAAGTTACTAATCAAGCTGGAAAATACCAGTTAATAATATCTAAGTTAACATACTACAGAACTAATCTCTAAGAATTCCTTAGAAACTCTGTGATCTGCTAGCATTGTGGTAAACTAGTAGAATATCTCTTCCGTGATTTTATAAAGACCAAAAAAGCTTTTTTACAAATAAGAATCTCCGGTTAGTAATTGTAGAGATCAGGGAGAAAATGGATAAATGATCCATCACCAATAGAGATTGCAATATTACATACACGGCATCCCACCAATAAACCATCCTGGGCTCATACATAAAAACTGAGAAGTTTCAAGGTTCTGATGAAATGTAGAAACTACTAGATTAGCGAGAAAATTAAAAAAAAATCATCCGTTTTTAAGAGAGGCTACATATTTATAGATGTCTTAATTATATTCTAATATATAGATATCCAATAACACATATAACAAGCATAAGCCTAGTAAATATCTAATATATATGATAATATCTCTAACATTAATTAAACTAATATAAAATATTTATTTTCTGAAACCACCTGGTCAAGTGACATCTCTCTCTAACCATCAAGTTACAAAAAAAATAATAACAACAAGCACATATATAATAATTTTGAAAAATCGCAATATGGAAATGTCCATCTCAAATCATCAATTTTCAACTAATATAATATGAATATCGTTTTCCCAAGACAATGTAAGGGAATATTGTATCGTAACTTTTCGAAGAAAGTAGCCGTAGCAGTAGGAAAACGCACAAACCTTAGCATTGAAGGCATATCGAGTGAAATTCCCCCATTTCTCCAAATCGTAAGCAGTATAATGCTTACAGCATGCGGACACCATCAACCTCCCACCTTTCTGCTCCAAAACCCTCCTCCCCTCCTCCTCCTCTTCCGCCACTCCCTGGAACCCCCTGACATACGCCACGGCGTACTCCCCGGCGACCACCGGATCCTCTCCGGGCGTCTCCTGCCCTCTCCCCCACCTCGGATCCCTGAACACATTCACATTCGGCGCCCAGAATGTCAGCCCAGCCTGCCCCACGTTATACATTGCCCTCGCCTCGACAGCGACCGCCCTGGCCACCTCAAACCAGAGAGTCCGGTTGAAGGCGGCGGCCGCGAGGATGACCTGGGGGAACCCGGTGGCGGAGTGGACCGGGCCGCCGGAAGTGAAGCTCACCCCGGGGCCGTTGGCGGCGACGCCGTGGAGGGACTCGGACCACCACTCATAAGAGGGGATGCCGAGGCGGGGGACAGCGGAGGCGGTGTCGGAGAGGAGGAGGGACTTTTCCTGGAGGGTGAGGAGGGAGACGAGGGAGCGGGCGCGGGCGGGGATGGGGAGGGTGGTGTTGCAGAAGGGGTGGTGGTTGTGGTGGGGCGGTCGACATGCATATGTCGGTCGGTCTGCCGCTGCCGATGGTGAAGTGCAAGTGATAACGAGTGGGAAGAGGAGGAAGAGTGGAATTGGCATGGTTGGTCTGAGATCTTTGCCTAGGGATGGGTGACGGCTGATGAATTGAAAACACACTACTTATTGCATTCAATTTAGTTAGTACATATGAAATAGTGGAATAAAGTGGTTAATTTTATGCTCCGTTGTAACAGAAGATTTTAAATTCAATAAAAATACTACTATTATAACAAAATTGTACTTGATTAAGGGCGTTATTCATAGAGTTATTAGACAGAATACTATATCATTCATGGCAGAGGATGGTGCAGTTCCCTACTTTTGATTGATGGTATTGCCAGGTTCAAATAAAATAACACTTTTTAATTCTATGAAGAATTAATCCATGCAAAACATAAGACCACCACCAATATGTATGGTAAGGGAACCCACCGGCTGACATTAGCAAATGAACATAGAATTTTATTCCATCGAGATTTTATAAAATGAAGAACAAGAAGCTGGAAGTCGGTGGATAACGGCCGATGTGGTTGGCCGACTACCACTATTTTTTTGTCTAAATTTAAATCCAAAACCTTGGTACCATGTACTCTTGGTTTACCATTAGTCTTTAGCAATGTTTGACTCAAATTACAAGAGACAATATTATAAGATAATAACGATATGACAATAATTTGACCAGATACTATTGACAACAAGTTTATGTTAGATGAGAATATTAATACATAATTGATATAATCTACTTTTTTCCAATTATAAAACTATGCTGCTGATTGTATGACAGGTATGGCGAACTGAGTCACAAAATCTAGTGACTCATAATTTTAACAAAACAAATTACATAAAAATAAGCCATAATCACATAATTTCTGTTAGCCCATATGATGTATACAATATTGATTATGCATAAGCAAGCATTTCTATAATTTAAACCACATAATACCTCAACAAAGTTGCATTGCTACATATGTCTTATTCCTTTAGGTAACAATTTACATCTTAGTTTATTTTCCCTAACCTTATAAAGCCCTAGAGGGAAAGAGATCCTAAATTCAAATCAATATAAAACACTTCTATTATCAAAGGTCTTTGTTTCTGAAAGGATTAAATTTTCTCAAGCCCTCGTCTTTCAATACTAAAGCCTAACTTTCTAACGTTTCATAACGTAACTAACATGACAGTCAAAGCAATGAAATGAATGACAAGAAGAAGAAGAAAAAGAAAAATCCTAAACATGGATAACCTGGAATGGACGAAGAGATCCATCTGAAGACAACTGAATATTGAATGCAAGGGTTGGCATAAGGTATGCTCTTTTACTATTAACGGGAGCTCAATGTTTATATCAACATATGGAAGCAAGCGCAATTGTAGTAACACGAAGGATTGTCTGATACAAATCTACGATGGAGTAGGAAAACCTCCAACTTGACTGTTACACTCAAGGGAGAATGAGGCTCGTAATCAATTGATATGTTCCAGAAAAATGGAACGAAATGATAGCCATGCCTGCGATGGCTGAATTTGCACAGAAAATATCAATCATTCGAATGTAAAGAAAGATGTGTATTCGATATCTTCAACAAGCACCGTGCCCATTCTTTCCCACACTTAGTTTGAACCATCTGGCCCTTGCGAGATCTTTCCAGGATAATTTGTCGATGAGATATTTGATCCAAGCATGCTGCATAATTCAAAAAACTTTTCGTTATGGTAAAAACGGAAGAAGTGGACATCATCTAGACCGGAAGAGACAATATGGTAGGCATGTAGGAATTGAAAGGAGCGCTTACCCAGTATCAACCAATGTAAATGAGTACAGCTCACAGTTGGCAAAGCTGTAGAACAAAGAAATAATAGCCAAAAAACCTATTCATCAGAAAACCCATGCAACCCACTAAATAGACAGCATGATTTGGGTATTCATTGTATTTATCATGTAATAAAAAAACCATCGCAGATTGCCCAATTGCCACAATTTTGAAATTGCTAATCATTCTTGATGAAGGCAACAAATGTTTCCATGAAAATAATCAATTGTATACCTTAAAAATAATAATAATCTAACAAGAAATTATAATTCTTAAAATCCTTAGGAATAGTTTTGAAGTCAATGGTCTACAAATTATAAAAGATTTTGCCAAATAACAATCTAACATAACAAAACACATTTTGATGGATTTATCTCGAAATACAAGATAAACTCCATTTTTACAATAATTATATCACAATACTAATCTTATAGGAATGCAAAAATACATCTACGAAGGAGCTTATTGTTTGAAGGGAATTTCAAGTAATTGGATATTCAGAAATAAAATTGAACAAGTTATTTCAAACGTACTGTTTGCCAATCTCCCCCTTCATCAAAGGATGACAATTACTAGAAAATTTCTGCAGCGTGTGATACAAAAATCCACTATGAGTAACAACAGCTATTTCTTGCTCCTTTCGAGTCCACAACCTGGTAAAAACAAGATTAGCATGAAAAGGCTAAAATTGCTATCAATTAGGGGATCTCATTTTGCACAAAATTTGACTTGAAATGAAATTTTGATGTTAACAAGAAATGAAGAAACATAGAATGAAAAAAATTAATTTCCCTTCAACTGAGTTTCCTTTTGCCTAATATTTTTTCAGAAAAGATAGGAATATGAAATATAGGTGTTTGTGCATAATGATAATTCAAAAAGATAGTAGAACTTGTTAATCCAAAAAAAAATTATACGATCACTTATATCGTAAATAAATCAAATTCAAGCACAAGAAAAATCATTTCTGTATTCAAATGCTTTAGAATTTTTGTGTAAAGATGAGTTGATGACAATTTCACTTTACAAGTACTAAGTTTGGTTGGAGCTTGTAAACAATGGGACGCTCATGAAATGATTTAATCAACTAACATTTGCTTGAACTCAGCCCACTTTTCCATATAGAGGAATCATATTCCGATGATATTAATCATCTTGCATCCTCCAGAAAACATGGAAAAGTGAGCACCCCATTGTCTAAATTCAATTGGATATGTCCGCCCAACCAAACTTCTTTGGTCATTTTTGATATCATAGTCTGGTTGATATTAGGCAATATAATCAAGAGGAATGATCACAAAGATATGGCACTAGCTACTACAATGGAAGTCTCACCATTGTAAGTGCACGAATGACTGATTTTCTGCTGGCAGACCTGTCTCATGTGACATTCCACTGATGGTACCTTGTGATTTCTTTCAATTCCCAAGGGGTTTGAGGCAAGAAGACCCTCTGGTGACATCTCTTTTTTTTTGTTTAGCAAAAGAGGTTCTAGGCTGGTACTCAAACACGTGCCATACAGGCATCCCAAGATGGGGTGCAGAGTAAGCTATAATTGGAAATGGTTGGAAGATCTGACCAAAGAAGGTGATAGTCATGCCTTTCTCCATATAGTTGGTTCTCCCGTGGTAGTGCTCTATGATTTATGGTATCAACTAGGCTGGTCCCGTTAACTATAAGTGATTAAAGGTCCATGCCATATGTACCACCGTGTACTTACTTTTTTTCCATGTGCTGTTGGAAGAGGGTAGTGCAGGGAACATAATGCAAAACAAAGGGTAAAAATGTAATAATAACATGCTATTAGAATGACTTTCATCTGAGTTACAGCAATAGCCCTTGAGGGCAATAGGGGGCCTTTAATTAGGCTCTTCCAGCCAAGGACATCATTGCTTGTTGGAGTTGAAATTCTTTTCTGCAAGTATATAAATTAAACTACCTGAGCCTATGAAATATCTATTGCGCTTTCCCTTTGGTTTTGGGCATTGGTTGATCATGAATGTTAATAAATGCTAGGAGAAAATTTAAAGCTTGCTCTCCTCAATTTGAGAATGATAAATATATACTTTCTAACTTGAGGGGGAGTATTAGACATAATAAATATAGTGTAGTTCTTGGTGTTTTCCATGTGACTCTTGGTGGGGGTTAGTGTAGGCCTGGAAATGGGAGAAAATAGGGGAAAAGGGAACTTAGGGAAAAAAATAAAATTTTCTTGTGTTAGGTGGCTGTGGGAAACTTGGGAGTGAAAAAAATAAAATTTTCTTGTGTTAGGTGGCTGTGGGAAACTTGGGAAAAGTAATTCCCCAAGTTTCCAACTATTTTAACTAACAAAGAAAAAAAAAATTCACCTTAAAGGTGAGAAAGCTTCGGAAAAAGTGACCACGCAAGCGACCACTCACCATTTTGGCCTTCGCAAGCAATCGCTCACCCTCACATGTTTGTCTTGTTGAAAAAAAACTTGCCCGCCCACCCGCCCACTCTACTCACCCTCGCCATTGTGTTCTCACTGTCGCTCGCCCCCACATCTCCTCCCACGCTCACCTACCCACCCTTGTCCTCTTTGATTCTTGCACTTGCATGCTCCGACTTCTGCTCCCACACTCATGTTCTCTAGCTCCTACTCCCGTGCTCGCATGCTCTAGCTTCCGCTCCTCATTGCCTACTTGTAGTCATTTGGGACTAGTCTTTCATGCCACTGTCATCGAAAAGATAATGCTTCCTTCGCCAAAAACTATCCTTTATGTTGTGAAACTACATATGAACCTATTGTGAAATCTAATGTAGTCATTTTCTTTGAGGGTCATGCTACACTATACAACTCCACAATAAAAGATACTATGACAATAATTTAAGTTAATCTAAGCTTGCTATAACTAAACTTTATATTTAAAAAATTGACAAACAAATGTAAAATCAATAAATTTTTGTATAAAAAAGTCGACATATTATTGTTGTATGTGCAGTAAAATCTATTACAACATCAAATATTTAAGCATTGTATTTAGGCAAAAAAATCCTTTTAAATAATGAAAACCTCAATGGATCTATTGAGCAAAAATATGAAATTTTAGAAGTTAAGAAGGCTATACTCAAGATTAATGATTAAAATGTCAATAGTTTTAGTCTCTTGTAACACTAACAATTATAAATCTTCTTTGTAAACAATGACACCTATCAACTTTGTTTTCCTTCATAATTGACATTATCATGGCCTACAATGCTACTAGTATCATCATACCACATTCCTGCATGGACATTTATGTGATTGTCTAGCTATCTACTCTTGGCAGCTTTGTCAATGGATCCTCGTGGTCAAGTAACATCCCTTCTATCACAAAACTATGGAAAAGATTGAAGAATTCTTGGACAATATATTGATTCAATTATTGATTGGTTAGATAGATATAACTATGCAATTATTGATTCACTATTTGAACTTTTAGATATTACTTTATATGGACAATAGTGGCTCACTTTGTGATTCTAAATATATGACTATTTTTGTGGACATTGTGGTATATTGGTAGTGCAACAATTTATTTTATAGAAATAACTAGCAATATATTTTCTATTTATACATGTTTGTTAAGACATCCAGTAGAGTTATTGTTGTTTATACATGTTTGCTTGTATACCATTTTCAAATTTTTTAAATAATTTGAATTGTATATGAGTTGTTAAACAATACGACTTGTTAAATAAATTGAAATGCATATGAGTTGCTAAACATATTTTGCATTCATGTATGTAGTGTTTTGATATTTGTATAGGTATTTTAAGATAATGGCTAGTTTAGAAAAAAGTTATTGCACTTGGAGTGCAAAGAAATCTTAAATATTTTGGTTGAAGTTGTTAATGAAGGAAATGCGAGAAACCATTATGGAAAAATTCAAATAGAAGTATGGAATGAGATAATAACTAAATATAATGAGCGTATAGGAGCAAAGATTACTAAAAAAATGTGAACACTTAAATAAAGATTTATTGTTTAATGTACAAGAATTACTTGAAGATTGCAAATCAAAGTGACTAAGGTTGGGATTATGTGAATAGACACATGAATATTAGTAATGAGGTTTGGGAATACTTTGTAAAGGTAATATTTGCTATAATAAACTTTAAAATTTTATTATACAATATTTTTTAACATTTAACATATTTTTGTGTAGGCACATCTAAAATGTAAATGTTGTAAAGGGAAGACTTGTCTGATATATGACCAACTATAAGTACTTTTTGAATTAAGTATAGCAACCAGAAACCATAGTAGACAAGCAGTAGAGGATATAAACTTTGATGTAAATCAGTCAATTTCTTAAGATGACACATTACATGAGATATTACAGGATGACCTAACATTTACACAAGTTCAACATGAACCTTCTAATTTTGATCCAGAAAGAGAGAATTCTCCTCCAAGCATAAATGACAATAGCAAGAAAAAGGTAAAGCAAGCAAAGCTACATGTAGAATCTCAAAAAATAATTGCAGCAACAATTAAAGACATGACAAATGCTTTTAAAATGTATTGTAAAAAAATATATATTTAGGAAGCTAAAAGACTTCAAGTTTTACTATGTTTATGTGATGTGCAAGAAAAAAAGTTAGAATGAAATAATAAACAAGCAACATTAGTTATTCAAACTTTACTTGACTTACCATGTTTGAAAAATATGGAAATCTTTTAATCAATGAAGTTATTGCAAAATCATGAAATTCAAGATTAGTTTCTTACACTTCTAGTAGATATATGTGTCATGTGGCTGCAATTTAACTTGTCTACTTAAAGTTATTTTTGTGTTATGTAGTAGTATGATGAACATTTATTATATTGTGATATGTTTAACTTTGGTTATGTAGTGGTACGATAAACTTATGTTATAGTATGTTGAACATTTGTTATATAGTGGAAAATATTTGAATTAATGTTATAGTAATGCTTTGACTTATAATATTAGCATTTTCATATCTTTTGTTACTTTTTTAGGTTCTTGTATACCATTTAGTTAGTATGTTCAAAACATCTTATCCATGTATTTTCTTCTCAAGCTTAATACATTAGTACAGTGTCTTCAATTGATATAACACTTGAGCAAAAAGAGGAAAAAATAGAAACAAAACAATAATTTCTTACTTGTGTTAGGAGTAACATTTGTGCTATTACAAGTAGTTGTATAAGTACTTCAATTACAATAGATAGAATTTTCAATAAAGAAGGTCAAGAATACATTACTAAGTTGTTAGATCTTTCTTTACTACTTCAAACATATAATTGCAGGAAAATATATAAAATGAGTCAGTATGTATTCTTGAAATTTTGTAATTTATTGAAGACGAAAGGAGTAATAGTAAATGAGAAAAATATGACAGTGAAAGAGAAGCTTGAAATTTTTCTTGTTACAGTTTGTTAAAATCAAAAGTATGGAGTAATACAAGAGCAATTTTCTTGTTTTTCATGGACAGTTAGTACTTATTTTAATGAAATGATCAATGCAATATTACGTTTGAGTAAAACATTATTAGCAAAACATTCAACTGTCACTCATGCTCAAATTGAAAATGATGAAAATATTTTCTCATATTTTAAGGTACATTTATATTATTATTATAGTAAGTATATATACAATTTATGTATTTCATTTTAAGTCACTTGATATGTTTTAATTTATATAAAATTGCATTGGAGCAACCGATAGAACAGATATCAAAGTAACTATTCATAGGCAACAAACCACAATGTTTAGAAATAGGAAAGGAGAATTATCTCAAAATGTTATGACTGCATGTAATTTCAATATGAAAATTACTTATGTTCTTGTTGGTTGAGAGAGATCAATAATTAATGCTCATATATTATAAAATGCAATATCTAGACCAAATGGACTATGAGTTCCACCAAGTACAACACTTATATAATACAATTATCATTTCTTATATTGTTCGCATATTTGTATACTAATAAAAGTTGGTATGCAAGTAAATTTAACTTAATAGATGTTGGTTATCCAAATCAACTAGAATTTATTTATCCAATTCAAATATTAGATATCACTTAACAAAGTATGACAACAATAGACAACTAACAACTAACGAATGCTGTTAAGAATTTCAATTATAAACATTCACAATTTAAAACAGTAATTAAACATACATTTAAGGTTATAAAACATTGATTTACAATTTTACGTGGTTACATGTTATTTTCATATCAGATACAAGTGAAAATTGTTATTACATGTTTCTTACTCTATGATTTCATCTGTCAAGTAGATTCAACTAATTTTCTTAAAGATTTACAAGATGAATTAATAGAAGTTGACATTGGTAATGAGATATCAGGTGGAAATGAAGGTAGAGAAAAAATAAGGAATATTATTAAAATATCTCAAGAAGAGAAAAAACAAATAGTTGATACAATGTGGAATAATATTATGAATGCTATGTAGTAAGAACGAAAAAGTACAAATGTTTGAAATTCATTTGTATGTAAATATTATTATAACATTTTATTTTATTTGACATGTTGTAATGTTTATTTGGTTTGAATAAAATTATTGAATTTTCAAAAATATTGTGAATTTTTTTATAAATTGATTATCAATTAAATATTGTTAATAATAATATTTGTCTTTTATTATTATCATAAAAATTAATTTAATGTATACAAATTATTTATTTATAATTTATATTACTTTACTTTCCTTCACTTTCTAAATGTACACTAACTCCTTCAAATTTTTGAAATTTCCCACTCTTTTTTGAACTTTCTAAATGTGCATTAACACCTTTAAATTTTCTGAATTTCCTAGACTTTCTTCAAGTTTCTGTTTTTCTCATTTTTCAAATTTTCTTGAACTTTCCAATGCCACTAGCACCCTTTTGATGTTCTTCATGTGTAATCCTTAATGTTCCCCATGTATGCCTCTTGATGTTCTCCATACTATTTTCCAAGTGACAACTATAGCATCATTAGCAAATCAATCTTTATAGGAAACATCTTTAACATTCGACGATGGTTGTGTCAAGTGGCAAAGCTTCCTTTACATAACAAAGGTAAGGAAGCTCAGTGACCACATCAAATAATTTATATCATTCAATTTTTTTGTTATACCACTAAGTTCAAATAGTAGAATCCTTATAAGTCATTCTCTTGAGGGGCATGTGATCAGATCAAAGATCACATACACAAGAAAAATGAATCACGATGACTCACAACTATTCAAGCCACATAACACAGACAACTTAGTTAAAACACTAGAGCAGAACTTCAATCGCCACTCATCTACAAGGATTCACAACTCTAATGGATTTAGCAACCGTACATCTACAACCTAACTTCTAACAAAATCAATAGTTGTATATCTGGAAAGGATGATCTAAAAAGGTCGTAAGGAAGGAAATGAGCACTGAGGTTACCACAACAATAGATCTTTGTGTGTTATTGTAGCAACCAAAGGAGGTGGAGGTACGATCACCAATCACTAAACACACACGTATTAAGCAAGGAGAAGACCATGAGATCACTCACAACCATGGCTGCTTGGACAAATGCAAGCTCCAACAGTAGTGGTCTAAGAGAGTAACAAACAAAAAAATGGATAGGTGATTAGGATTAGGAATTAAGTTTTGATATCATGTGAGAGTGAAAACAAACAAGGTAAATGTGTATGACTCTAACTTATCACCACAACCTAAATATCTATGTATATATAATAAAAGATTTACATGAAAAGGCATGTGTATGAGAACATCAAAGGACATGGAGAACATTAAGGATCACACATAAGAAACATCAAGGGTTACACTATATTCATTATATCTAACAAGGGTCATGAAGCTAAACCATTACTATATCATTACACAAGGAAAAGAATAAAAATTACAGCAGGGGGAGGGGGTTCAATTCATTTTTATCATAGATTTTTAGGGGTTTACATATGAATGATTTTGAACCTCAACCTCAGCTTCAAAGTCAAAATTCTTATATGTATAGATCCTATGAAAGATTGCATGGCCTATTTGACAACTACTTCAATGGTGCATAAAGAAATCTATCATCATCACACGAGCCAAACTACCACACTTTAAAAGTCAACATGGTGAAAGAGATGTAAAATCCAATTATAGAGCATATGAACCTTTTTAACTATTACATGAACACTTGGTGCAACAAAAAGACTATTGTTGCAAAGCTCCATGATCCCTCCTCCCATGACATTTCTTACAAATGGGATATATCTTGTACACCTATCTAATTCAGAATATTATCAGTGGGTTATAGAATATCGTACTAGTTATGCCACTCATATCATATAAATCCATTATGTGGTGTGGAGGAGATAAATGATACAACATCAAAGGCTTTGAGCATATATGGCATAATAAGGAAAAGACTATACTCCTCCAAGCCATTCCACTTGGAATTGATCTTGGTATGATTAAATTACATTTGAAATCATTTGATATTAGGGACTATTGTTCTATTATTTCTACATGATTTAAGTTTTTTCTTATGCATGCAACTACCATATCTATCTTTAACTGACATTTTATAGACAATAACTACTAGAAAAATTTATCTAAGTGATAACTTATTTTATTTTATCTTTGAATTTTAACTTGAAATTCAGATTTTTTTTAATTTCTACAAAAGCATTGTATTTCACTTATACGATCCTCAATTCTCAATATGTTTCAATTAATCATCAATATGATGCCAATACTTTATTCCTTGATGACTAGAACATACAAGCTCAACAAAGCCAAACTTTGATTCATTGGTAGAACATGATGAATATGAGCATAATACATAGTTTTCAATATTCTACTGTATTAAAAATGCAATTTAGAGAGAAAAAAGATACATGAAACAGTGATTATAAGGTTCTATTTCTGTTCAACTTGAAATAATGTTACCAGTTAAAAAACTCCATTCCCCTGCTTGCCACAGCATCATTTTTCTCTCTATTATCAGCTTCCCAAAGGACATCATCATCATTTTCTATCTAAAAGGTAGATAATTATTAATTGTACAAAATTATCTTAATTCTCAAGGAATTAAACATAAATTTTGTGAACTTATATAACATGAAATTAGATGTACTTGCCAGTGAAAAATCAATTGCTGGGAAAAGGCACTGATACTCGCTTATGCTTCTTCTTTTATCACATGGATGAACACCCTGCATTCAAATACAAAAAGCTAGTTGACAAATCTTTCCTCAAGAATACATAAAAATTAATCATTTTCAATGTGGCCTTTATAAGGTTAAATAATAACACTTCAATATGCAATGTATTTATAGGCCATACAAACTAAATACAACATGAAAGGCTAAGAGTTAAGATGAGCTCCACACAACAATAATCATTGGTGCCTTGATTTTACTGTGGGGTCAATGATATAAATTTATATCTTCATTTGTTTATATTGATTGCTAAATTCTCCGTCATGTAATGAAAATTTTTTCACTATTTCTAACCATGTAATTTTTTATCTTCCCCTATTTGTTTTAGTTTTACCAAATTTATTAGTTTTTCCTTTTTATTTGTGCATCAAAAGGTCTTTTTGGACTACAATGAACTTGATAAAGTGCAAAATTGAGTGAACAATTTCACGTCAAACTTAGATGATTAGTAACCATATACATGCTTCAGCATTCACACTCCAAAACGCATGTCTTCAGAATTTTTGATAAATAATACATGTCAACAAAATATACCGACCAAAGAAACTAGATTGAAAAACCAATCCAAAGGACAACGACATTTATCAACATATCAATCAATGAATAACCGTTACCACCTTTCATTGCTCAAAAACTAAATAATGGTCACCCTTTGACAGATTAGAGTTGAGTAATTTTAAACTTCAAACAAGAAAATATACAGCAAGTGTATGTAGTGCATGCTCACCAAATGTTCTCGACATTTTTCAACTGCCAGAAATGGTGGACAGTTAAGACTGGATATGGCTGAGCGGTTGCTGTTTCCAGCATTTGCTACCATCAATGGGAGCACATTTATCCCATCAGAATATTCCCCACCACCAAAGACACCCACTGCAGTTTGCATTGTCCTGCAACATAATTTTATTAACCATACATGTATTAACTGATTAAAATTACATTAGTAAACCTGAATTCAAAGTTCAAAGATGCTTTAAGACGAGCATTTATGCTATGCAATCTAAATTCAGCCCCTTGATCCCTGACAGATGACAAAATTTGCTGCTTGAAAAGTTCACAAAGAGAAAAGGATATATGAAACACAAAGTTCAATAGCAGATTTTGCAAACAAAGACATTACAAATATCTCATGTAGATAGAACAACCAATGCTTTGATCCCACTTTATGGAGTCAGGCAAATTAATCTTTTCCTTCATTTATTGCCATTCAGCACTAAATCATTCGAAAATATATACAATTTTAAATTGTTCTTAAATATTTCTAATGAAGTAATTTGTCGACCTCTACTCTTTTAATTTTACTAAATTAATTATATCTACCTTCCTTATAGGTGTATCTATAGGCTTTATGTGTATGACCAAACCATTTGAGTTGATTTTCTCTTATTGAATCTTTAAAAGGTGAAATTCTTACCTTATTTTGAATAAAACCATTTCTTAATGTATCTCTTATATTATTACCATTCATCAATGTTAACATTCTCATTTTTGTTACACTAATTTTGTGTGTTCATTTTTAACATCCCAATATTATGCATTACATGGTATAATTGGCTAAATAGATATCCTATTAAATTTTCCTTGTAATGCTAATGATGCTCTTCTATGACATAATACCCTTTACAAGTCTTTTTCATTTGATCAATCCTACTTCAATTCTATGAACATCCTCTGTATCTTACCATTGTTGTTTATTATAGATCTAAATATATAAAATTCTTGCGTTAAGGCCTTCAACATCATTAAATTTCAACATTTTCCCTATTATTACTAAACTTACACTCTATATATTCAATCTTAGTTTTATTTAGTCTAATCCCTTGGACTTTGTAATTTCAATTTAAAACTAATTTCTTCCTTACTTTCATTAACTAAAACTATATCTTTAGTAAATAGCACACACCAAAGTATTTCTTTTTAACTTTCTTTGGTTATTTTGTACATGATTAATATAAGGTAGGACGTATGAATTTTTTATCCTTGATACAAACCTAGGTTTATTAGACATGGTTGTATTCCTTCTGTTGTTATAACATTATTTACTACTTTATCATATGTATCTTTGATTATATCAATATAACCAATGGATATACCTTTTCTTTCTAACAATCACCACAATGGGTGCCTAGATACTCCAACATAACCTTTTTAAATCAATAAACACCAAATGGATGCCATATTTTTAACTTTAAACTTCACAATTAGTTGATTGAGGGGAGAGGGATTTGTACCATTTGGAAAGTTTGAGATGAAAGTGAGGAAAGCAGTTAAAAGTGTTTATGCAGAGAGGAAAGTGAGAAAAGTAATTTTTGCTTTCATGTTTTTGTAGTTTCCTATTTCAGCTTTTATTGCTTTCATTTTTGTCTTGTTTCTTTTGGGGTTCCTGTTCCTAAAATCCACTTTTCCTATTGTTTTATGTTTATATTCAGCTTGCTTATGGCTTGTGTAAGTCTCCTTTTCTTGTTTTCAATATGTCTCACTGCTGCACAAAAAAGGAAGCAGAAGCACCAACACTCTAAAATGGTAAATCCTAGAATATTAGGCTATGTTAAAAAATTATTTACCAATAACGTAGAGCTAAGCAATCTTAAACTAAAATGTTATATCAGATGAATGACCTAACCAGCAACACATTTGTTCAACAATATGAATAAAATAATCTCACATTAGCAAAATTTAAAACAAAATATGGATTATTATATAGATAGATCTCATCACTCACTGTCAATTAATTTTAAGTTGAATGTTCATATTCCAACATGGTATCAAAATGAAAAAAAGATCTAAATGATCCTCTACAAAACTACCCGTTAAAAAAAAGAGATACTTTTAGGGCTTAAGGAAGACCACAAGTGAGGAGGAGAATTGCCTTACATTAGTGAAATTTAAAACAAAACATTGATTAATACATAGACAAACCCCTTCTCATTATTAATTAGTTTTGAATTTCATGTTCACATTTCAACACTTTGTAAGCAGTGATGTTCATGTTTTCATTTAACTTTCTATTTACAGGGGGCCAAAGGTTATTGGAAAAACTTAAAGTTCCCAAAGAGCATAAAGTTGTCTAAGAAACATTATATTCTATCCAAATGACCCCTACGTTCCAAAAAATTAGGGTCCTATCTGCCAAGAATTTTCCTTTTTAAGTATGGAAGCATAGCTCATGTCTATCATGTGACTGTGTGGTGTCGTTCATTCTCAAAAGAAATTAATCCCAAGTTTGGTCATGTCACCCAACGCATGATAGGGTCACTCTATGCTAGTTATACGATAGTATGTATGCAACTAAAGAATAAACTGCACAAAGATATATAAACACTAATCCATATCAAGAATACGCAACACTAAACAAAAATAAAAGAATTTATCTTCTCTCCTGCATCCATTATTTCTAAATTTCCTCTTGACTCCATGAATATCTTTTGTCATTATAACTAATCAACCTCAATCCAAACCCATTCTAGAAGAGATAAGGAACAGATAAATACCTTAGGAGGGGTGAGACAACGACCAACTCTATCCTCTTAGAGAGACCATGGGATTGAACATGTTTATGCAAATTATCAACCTGTTGCAATAACACATATAGTGGATTCAATCTTTTCTATTCCTTCAAAAGACATAAGTTTTTTATCATGTTTGTTACCAAGAAAAAATGTTTCATGAAAAGTTGCAGAGGAAATTTATTCTTATCCAACAACCTTCAATTGAATGGAACTCAAAAAGTGCTCCTACATAGAGATGCTAAAGCTATTAATAAGAAAATCGAGATATCTATATGTTAACATTGTAGATTATAATTTACCCAGTGATTTTCTGCTTTCGTTTTAACAAGAACTTCAAATACAGATAATATCTCAAAGTTGATTCATTGACCAACTCTGAAGGAGAAATGCTTGAACTCCATACATTTTATAGAAACTTGTCTTTAACATCCAGAAAAATTGCATCAAGTCCTTGTCACATTGACCTATTAGTCATGTCCTCAGATTTGGAGATGTATATTTTCTTCTGGACTTTTTATTTGTCTAATCTCATTTTAATATTGAAGTCAACGTGGATTTATTCAAGCAGAATTTTTGATACATTCAGTATCAGTCCTACTTCTTCTTCCTGCCATGATGGATTTGTAATTTCATGCCAATGTAAAATTAATAGGTTTGCAGACAGGCCATTCCTTGAACCTTGCCACATTATGCCATTGCTTGTAGATAAATCACCAGGAAATATTTGTCATTTTTGCAACCTCTCAGGTAGAATTCAAATATTTGTTGAGATAATAATTACCATCAAAGTTGGAAGTTTACTTCAAATAAAAAAAGGGCAAATCCAATGTATGATATTCCCACCAACGTGGGATTCAATGAGGGTCTAATTCAGACAATCTTGCATTCATAAAAGGAGAGATTGTTTCCTAAGGATTGAACCTATGACCTCTAATCACAGTAGGGCAGCCTTAACATTATCTCAATGGCCAGGATTTTCCCTTAACGTTCTTACTTAAGATACATGGTGCGAAATGGGAATGAAAGCAATGTACATGGCAGATATAAGATTTCTGATTACTATCAGAGTGGTATATCATATAAAAAAGGGCAGATCTTACTCATTCAATTCCATCAATGACTAATAACAAAATAACAATTTCATCCATACCTGCTCCCAACCTAGGGGGGTAAGATGAGCATCAAAAAGCTCTGGAGACAAATATGCACTGTGATCTTTTTCTCCGGCTATATTATGAATCCCTTGGGCGTGTCTTACCTAAATATGATGATTTAATGAAATGCTTGATTAAAAATAATAAACTTGCATATGAAAAAAAGAAGAACCAACGTATACCAGATGTACTGTTTTACAGCGATGCAGAGGAAACAGGGCCGAGCCTATAGATCCTTCCATTGCTGCAAATCAAGAACCAATATTGAGCATTTAGAGATAACGAAGACAGATTTAGGGCTATGATTTATTTCTACATGGTAAACGGTATGATAGCACCAGCATTTATGAAATAAACATTGGAAATCAATCACACTAATTGCATGTGATAAGAGGTACGGAAAAATATTGCTGTTCATCGAGGATTGGAATTTAGCAATAAAGAAGAGATGGAATCCCTTCTGTGAGTATTGGTATATGAGAAGGCATTTTGCCTTGACATTAAAAGGCAACCAGGTTTGGGAAGATGAAGAAATACTTACCCTGGTCTCAACTCTCAACCACATGGAATGATGGAAATGATGGTAAGTAACGCCATTGTATTTAATTATTAGATCATGCATGCCATGCCAACATCGCAGGTTAAAGCATAAATGGAAGGCAAAGGTGGCTTGGTGAAGAACATCGGAACTGCACTAAAGCAATGCAAGTATATAGCCCGATCATACAATCTTCAGCATTTTGAGGTAAGCAGAAGAGCACGTTATATACGGTTGCTATCATTAAAAAAACACACGCAATTGCATCTCCCACAATGGAGGAAATTGCAAGTTAACATTCTCCATCGTTATACGCTAAAAAGTGGATCTCTACACCGACACAACATTTACAGCATGGTACAAGTCCAGCAAAGAACGGTCGCATCCTTCACGAAACATGTGAATCCCAAGTCGGTGACATTTCACTTCGATCTCAGAATTCTAACACGACAAAACAAGTAATTAAGGCAGAAATACAGAAAAATCGAACAAAGATAGACGAGGCAAGTCAAACTCTATAGCGTCAAAAAAAAAACGAAACACAAACGGCAGTAGAGAAGTCGCCGTCGTCGTCATCATCTGATCTAGAAAAAACAAGAACCACACTATCTACACCGGAACAGCATAATGCGACTCACTCTCCCTGCTCCTTGCCACACAGAAATCCGACGCAACGACAGGAAGCGGCGCGTATACCTGAAGCAGAGGCGGAAGTGTGCTCGGAGGCGGAGGACGAAAAGCAATTCCTAGATCAGCAGATGGAGGAGGAAATGATCATATGCGTGTGCGGGAGCGTGAGAGAGGAATATAAAAGTTCGAAGCGACGGTTCGGAGACCGAAACCGGAAAAAGGCAAAGACACGAGGAGAGGCGGATGGGCGAGGGGAGAAGACGTCCGGAATAAGGAACGACGAGGAATGGAGGTATCGGGATCGGTGGTGTGGATGGAAGCTTTTTCAGCAGCTTTGGACGCTTCCTTCCTTTTCCGAGAAGGTGCGTCCAAATCCTGGAGCGCCGGAATTGGGATACCGTCCACCACTCCCGGCCAACCAGTATTTTCTACATTTTTCTAAAAATCTGTTCTATTTTTTTTTATCAAAATGGAAGTCAAATTTTTTCCAAAATAAAAGTAGAAAATATTTAAAAAAATCTCGGAGAGACCAAAGAGTCGTAAGAATTTTACAAAACTGTGAAAAAAGAGAATAACATGTCCAATAGCAATAAAATAACAAAAATAGACAGAAGTGGTCCAAAAGCAAAAAGAGACGACAGAGATGGCTTCAATCTTGTAACCATCGTGTACTAAAACAGTTAGTTAGATTTAACCTTTCATCGTCGTAAATTGTAAGTTCGAGAACTTTCGATCTACACAATACTCGAAAAAAAAGTAAAAATCGGTAGCCAAAAGTTATTTATTAGTAATTTTTTTAAGTTTTATTGAAATTTTTCCTAACAGGATAAGACAAATTGACTGGTGACTGTAACGTTTCCTTTTGTTTTACTTGAAGATTTATTAATTTTTTTATGATGGTTGGATGACAATATTGGATGATTTTGAATTGAGATAATTTTCTCTGAGAAAATATCATATCACATGAATTATGATTGAATCTACTTGAGTTGCACCTCGCTCTTGGAATTTCTTTAATTCTGTCCTTGTCTCTTGGTCTTTGACTTTTTCTATTTCTTGTGTATCTTTGTTGCGGTGAAATTTTCTTCTATAACTGTGATTTCAAAGGGCTCTTTAACGTATTTTCTATATCTATGTCGTAAGAAAAAGGTTGAATCTACTTTAAATAAGACAATGAGTTGAAGCAACCTTACCTACTAAACAGTTTCTCTCGTGTCAACTGATTGCTTGAATTTTAAAGGTTACTCTACTCCCTCTACTTTCCTCATTCCAATAATGTAAACAGTTCGACCAGAACAACCATTTAATTACTCTTGATCGTTCCGTTCACATGATGAATTCCTAATCTCCCTTGAAGAGACGAACCAACAAAGTTAACTAGGCCAAACATGCCTAAAAGGTAAATCAATCTTAGATAATTTAGGACTAACCTGTATACTATGACTACCATGTAGAGCTGACATGACTACTAGTTAACCATATGGAGGTTGAGCTATATGTCTGCATGTTCATCTTTGTAGAACCACATGATTAAGAGAGATTTACTAATCACGCCTTTTCTATCTAAAACTTGATTTACCTTTATTTATTATGCTTTTTTGACTTGAGAAAACTCAAATCAACTCTTAAGTCAATTAGTCTAACCTGTTGTTTCGTAAATGAAGATCTTCAACCAAGCTGAGTACGTCAGAAACTTTTTTTGAAGGGATTTATTGCAAGAAACTATTCCAAGCTTTGGTGCCAAGAATTCAATTAGTCAGGTAGGAAACAAGGATTGCTTTCAGAACCCCAACCCATTGGATGAGACCATGGATTCCCAAGTTCTCGTAGCGTTTAAATCTACTTACAATTTAACTTGGAACCTGGGGCTGGGGTTTAATTTATTGCGTGTACCACCTCCGTAGCTTTCATGGTGACGTTGAGCTAAGTATGTAAAAATTATGATGATGTAACATTTTCGAGGTACTGACTTGAACAATGTAAGATATTATTTCTTCGGGACAATAAACATTGAACCATAAAATAGTGTTTCGCACACAACTGGACTATTTCCTTTTTATTTGATAACAGTCAACTGGACTGCTTCAACTTTCCACGACAAGATATGAAAGTCCAGAAAAAATAATCAACACCAGTCAGGCATAAGCCAAACAGGCAGCCACATGCTTTTTCCCACCTTAGCGTAGCGTCGACTTTATTGACTCACCTCCCTAAGCGAAGAATGATCAGGTTCTAATCCATGACCAACGTTATTAAACAACCTCACAAACTAGTAATGCTTCGGATTGAACCTCGATAAAGTTATCAATTCCAACACTTAGAAGATAATTTTGAAAGATGTCGAAATGATATTTCAAATAAAAAATCTTTAAACATTACCTTAATATTCAATTGTATGATTACTTAATTTACTTTTTGGTTAAAAAATTTAATTATAAGTTCTAATGCTGAGAGAATCAAAAACTTCATTTCAAATAAGAAGTTCATCTAAATCGAAAGGCTAGTATCACTAATGTTAAGATCAATACTGAACTAATAGAATCTGCCTTCCGTAAACAGGGAGATAAAATTGAAGAAGAAAACAACAATTAATTGTGGCATCTGTTTTGTTTTGTTGTATTTCTTGAGTACTCCAATACTATTTGTCTGAACTTAATTATGATAGCATGATTGGATTTTTATTTTAATATATTTAACACATTACAAATAAAAATAAAAAGCCTAAATAAAATATTGTTTCCATTTTATCCTTATCGCCACAAAATATTTCCCCTTGCATGCTTTTAGTATTTTCGTAAATTGTCGTAGAACACTAAAGACATGTTCGTTTGAAAATAATTTCACTTCCACGTATATTGTTGAGAATCGCTCTCGTTGTGCAGCTAAACAAACACTCCTGCCTTACATAATGCAACGCGCAATCGTTCGATTTTTACTATTTTGGCATAATATTTTTTGAAGCGATTTTAGAATAAAACAAGAATGACTCCTCGTAGAGACTACTCTGACGGTATTGTATTTCTACGTTCATTACGAGAAATGTTTATTCTGGTTAAACATTTCATCATTATTTCCTGATTTATTTATTTTTTCTTTTATTTTATATATATATATATATATATATATTTTTTTTTTTTTTCATTTACCCTTTTCCTCGTCCAGACGCAGAACCGAGCGATCAAACCAAACAAAACCCAAAATTCTTATCGACGTGTGATTTACATATCGCATCTTTCTGATTACTTCGTTTCAAAGCTGGTGATTTCGTGGAACGTGCTTGCGAGTATTCTTGAGATGGTTTAAATTAAACTTCAAATAATCGATTTCGACCATTGTATTCCTCTTCGATCGTGCATGTAAACAATATAGTCAGTTTTTTATTCAATTCAATATGAAAAAAATAAGTTAGAAAAAAAAACCAGCGGCCCTCCAAGATAGACCAACTCTAAGGATGTACTTATACTTGGTGAAACGAAGGAAATAGGTAAAAACGATGAAGATAGAAAATGATATAAAATAAATTTAATTTTGATATTTTGTTGATAACTGTATATACAACGAAAAATAATAAGATTTAAATATTTATACAAGTGACGAAAAATGATGAAATTTAAAATTTAAATATCTACACATGTAATAAAAATGATAGAATTTTAATTTAAATATTAATGTATCATTATAAATCTATCCAAAATAAATTATATAAAATTCAAAAGGCGATTTCAACCGAACAAGGCGATCGAGTAGATGTCGACGCTCTTTATTTTTTATGAAACTACTAATTTTTTTATTGAAACATGTCGACACACTTCGATCTCCGTTTTTTTATTGCTTGCAATATTTCTCGTGCTTGAAGCCTGACGCGCATTATATTTGGAATCTTGGATTTAGTGTAGTTTCTTATTCAAAGGTTGATTATACCATGACTTTCTTATCACATAAAGATGAGTCAAATAATTCTTAACACTTCATGTTTGTCAGACATAAAAGTCAAAGTCACAAAAAGCAGACGGTGATCGATAGCAAATTTAAATTTATTAAAAATCAAGGTTCAGCGTTCTTATTTGTCTTTTGATATATATATATATATATATTTTTAATTCAGCGTTACCTGTGATTGATGATAATTTTTAATTAACTATAATCCTTTTTCAAATTCAACTTGTAAGAAACATAAAAAATATTTCATTATCTAATTATGAGATCATTGCCAGAATTTCCTAGAGTTCGAGCTAGAACAACAATAAAGGAAATAACAAACGACAATTAACAATCTGTGATAACACAAAAATAAGAGGTATCAGAAGCAACTAAAATAATAGTATTATTGAATTTTCAAACAAGAGGATGTTCACAAACATGATCGTTGAAATCTCTGAGGTTCTTGAATATTCACATTTATCTAACCAAACAAAGCCTAGTATTATTAAATTAAAGAATAATGAGTTGGTGTTTTCAACGTTATTTTGGAAAATTGCATTATTCATGTTAATTTCTCCATAAATTCCATGTCAAGGCAAAACGAGTGTGTTGGGTTGGAATCTATGAATACTTGAAGAATATCAACCAAGAAAAATGTGCTTCAGCGTTTCAATTGGTTCATTGCATGAGGAGCAACTCAAGGAAATAGATTATAATATTAGGCAATAGATTAAAAAAAAAAAGGTACTATTATTTTGCTACTTGATTTTAAGTGAATGTTAGGGTGCAGTCTGGTATACGTGACTTACAAGAAACAAAGTTGGAAGAGAAGAGAATAAGATCAAAGTTAACTAATGTTTGAAAAATGATATATAATTGTATTTGGCAAATGATGATAAAGAAAGATCTAGAAGTTTTGTATGAAAGATGTCAAAACTAAAACTAACACATATATTTGTTACTAGATAGTGAAAATTTGAGGTTGAACTTTGGACTGTAATTGATTGTTTGAATTTGTAAACATTTTTCTATACTTATATTTTCTGTTTCACGGCAGAAGTTTTTAGTAATCTATGTTACCTTTGATAAAAAAAAAAGGGTTTTAGAAGAGATACAAATGTATTTTTTTGGATAAATAGAAGAGATAATAAACTAAACGTATAAAAAGATAAAAGATCAAACGTATAAAAAGAAAATATAATAAATTAACAATAAATAACAATGGATATTGAAAAGAATGATAAAAAAGGGAAAATGCTCATTTACTTAGTAATGCTTACTTGCTTGTCTTTTGGTTATCTAATTTTTTTTCAGGTAGTGATATTTTGATTGTCTAATTTAAATTACATAGATAGAAATCATAGAATGTGATCTATAACAGTTTAAACTTTTATCTTTCTTTTCCTTATCACTCATTTTTCCCTTTTTATTTATTTTTTCCCTTTTCCTTCTTTCTTTCCATTTTCCTCTTTTTCCTTTCTTTTTTCTTCGTTCTAACCCCTTCCTTCCCCATCTCTGTCTGGTGATCTGGACAGTGCGTTTTCGTCACTGGCTGTTGTTTCCGACATCCACCCGCCAGAGGAAACCTCCTCGCGATTTAGCCAAGCAAATGAGGTGCCCGGCCAAACCCGCGACCTTGCATCACCCAATATATGAGCATACGTACGGTGGAGCGAACGCTGTCTGCCAACTCACTCGACAGGCGACCACGGTTTTGGATGCCAATAGTGAGGGAGCGCCATCCGATAGGGACTACAGTTTCGGGTGCCCGGAAAAGGTTGACCATCGAAGGTCACCATAGTTTCGTGGCCTCCGACGGTGATGGAAAACACCAACCCGCAGAGGACACTGCAGTTTCGGGCGCCTCTAGGAGGGTGGGGGAGCGGAGAACGAGTGCTGTTGGCAGAGAACGAGGGCACAGTGGAGAGCGATTCTACCAGTGGAGACGGTGGACGTGTTCGACTGAACGAGGGTGCGTCGACTGGATTTCCGTTCGAGTTTCCAACTTTCGGGCAAGGTAAAGTCCGAAAGTGAGAAAGCTTGGGCTTTTATACGTATGTAAGTTTGAGAATAAATTTTAACTTTTCAATACGACACAAACTCTAGAAAGTTAACTTTTTAATTCTTAGTTTTCTAGGTGTTACAAACACCTTTTTAGTTCTATTTTGAGAAATATTAGTATTTTCAATAAGATTATCAATTACAGATTGACTGAAATTTCATTTAATGATAATAGAATTTAACTTATTTACTTTTAACTTTAAAGAACTAATTTCAACATGATATTCAACAACTTTATCATTTAACATACGAATTTTTTTATCACATTGAAACTTAACAGTATGCAGATCTCTAATTTCAAATGTAAAATTTTCTCTACAGATAATAATTCACTTATCTTTATAGCTTAACTTTCATTTTCACACTTAAATTTTTCAAAAGTAGCATTTAAGAGTTTATGATCATGCTCATTCTGTACTATAGGATTTTCCAAATTTTTAATTTCTGATTTTGACTTTTTATATTTTTTTGCTAACTTATTATAACTCATTAATAGTTCATCATAATCATCATAATTAAATTCTGAATCAGAAGATACCTTATTTGAGTTTGCCATGAAGTATAAATTGACAATTTCTTTTTTCACGGATTTTAAGGTTGATGTGGTAGTTTCAGCATTTGTCTCATTTGAACTTTGGTTAGACTCATCCCATGAAACTTTCAAGGCCTTCTTCTTCTTGAATTTCTTTTTGTTCTTCTACTTTCTGAATTTTGTTGTAACCTTCTCAAGCTTCAATAGTGGACAACTCTTCTGAAAATGTCTAGGCTTGTTAAACTTGTAGCAAATCATCTTTTCTATTTTTGAAGATAGTTTTCCTTTGTCTTTACTAATCGTTGAAGCTCTGTTAACCATTCTTTTCTTTCATGTATTTTTTAATTTTCTTGTCATCTTCCAAATCTGATAGAATTGCAGAATCTAAGCTTACTTTAAAAATCAGATCTTTTATTGACTACTTTTCCTTAGATTCTTCTAACTTTTCTTGCATCTGAATTTCATAAGTAGTAAGATTTTCAATTAACTTATCAAGAGAATAAAATTCAAATTTTTAGATTTCTCGATGGAAGTAGTCTTTTGGGTATATGAATGGGTTAATGATCTTAATATCTTTCTAACTAAATCACTTTCTTCAAAAGATTTTCCTAATTCTTTTAATGCATTTGTTATTTCAAGAAATCTATAAAACATGTCAGAAATCAATTCTCCTTCATGTGTCTTAAACAATTCATACTTATGAATCAGTATATTAATTTTTGATTATTTAATTAAACTAATTCTTTCATGAATAATTTCTAATACATGTCATACTTCATATGTAGAATTATATGTAGAAATTTTATTAAACTGATCAAAAGATAAAGTACAAGACAATATATTTAATCCTTTAACATTTAATCTTTGTTTTTTCATATCATTAAAACAGTCATTCTCTTTTAAAACAGTAAATGACTCACTAATTATACTTCATAATTTAAAATCAATAGATTTTATGAAAACAATCATTCTCCTTTTTCAATACTCATAGTTAGTGTCATTAAATAAATATAGTTGATTTAAATTTTGTCCTTTAGCTAAAAAACCATTATCAAACATCATTCTATTTAGATTGTTAAATCTTATAAAAAATAAACATGTTCTAATATTAATTGAAAAGGATCGACTTCACAGTAGAAGTATAAATTGTGAATTAAAACCACTTAAGAACTCAAAGTTCAATTTTATAGTAAACATACAAAATCTTTTCAAATGATTTTTCTATTTATGCACAAAGTAATTATACTACAACACAGGATATAAAACTCAAAGAATTTCACACTTTTACCCTTAAATAGAAATCATACTTCAGATTCAAACTTCACTTATACCTTTTGATCTTCAAGAAATTATACAAGAATTGACCTCTAATTTCTCACAAAGCTCTTCTTAAGCTACTGGAATCTTGTTCCTTGAGATGCTTGTAGACTTTTAGCTTAATTCCTTAGGTTTTACATTCTTCCGAGTGTATCTCATATGGTGCAACTGAATTTCTATGTAGTGTGGAAATTCTAAATTGTATGAACTCTAGAATGTGTATTCTAAAGTGATGTCTCAAATTGTAACTCAAAATCCCTATTTCTAACTTTTGATCTCTAGGTGCATATTAATCTACTTCTTATATTTTTCCATGATCTCATGTTCTTTTGAATTTTAAATTACGCTACATTCTTCAACTTCACGTTCTTCATCTCTATGGTCTCCTTTTCTAGATTTACAAGAAACAATCTTTTGGAGAACTGTTAGTTTGCATAAGTTGTTGACTTTCTTGTATAATTATTCCATTAGCCTTCATATAAACTTGTATAATTGTTCATAACTTTTTGAGTTTTTTATTTGCAAAATACATGACTTGAAAACTTAACATATAATACACTTAGTCTCATACAAACTTGAACAGTTATCTAATAAACATGCATAAAACTTAAACTTAAATAGTCATCTATAACTTTTCAACTTTCTTAAAAACACACGTGTAAATCACATGAAAATTTAAAACCTTAAAAACACAGGTGAGAAATCATAATCTTACAAACTTTTATATATAACTCTTCATGTTTTTTTAATATTTAACTTATTAATTGGACAACTTTTTCTAACCTTAAAAATATGCTAACTTAGACTCATATTCACTTATAAGACATCGTTTTCATCATCAAAATTAAATTTCTAACACATCTTTTGGTAGGTTAAGTTAAGCTAAATAATATTTGTTGCCTTATGGATTGTCCCATACTTTTTAAGGTGCCAAGTCATCTAGATGATGAGCTAGGATGCTTGGGCACCTAGGTAATGCTTAGGCACCCATATAAATATATATATTTAAAATTTTTTAAGAATATATTATATATTTTTATACATATTTAATAATAATTATGTATAGTTTTAGCTCTATTATTTCTTAAATATCATTCAAATATATAAATAAGCTTAATATAACATTAAAATATGAGTTGTAACAATATTAATATATATATTTCATTAATGTGTATAATTATATGTTTCAATAATTATATATATTTTAATGGTAATCCATCAAAAAATTTATATTTAAACATTTTGAACCTTAAAAAAGATATATTTAATTAATTAATTTTGTCAAAAGATTCACTCAATCAAGATAAGATGAGGCTCGCTGCCAAGGCATGACCAATTCATGTCTTGATTCCTTAAGTGCCTCCCAGGCACATGCCTTAAAAACTATGGATTGTTCATCTAGTGTCTGGTCCCTGTCCAATTTGCCAACAACAAGTCATCACCTAAGAGGACACTAGAGATTAATTTATTGTGATGAATAGTTTGAAGGTAAGTACTATTATAAATTTCATAAAATGGCAGTAAAGAGATAACATTCATCTTCTATTTGTTCTCTAGAAGATCAATCATATATTCACAGAACTTTAGAACATTGAATTCATCCGCATCCTGAAAATGACAAACTTTAAGAATCCTTCTAATCTTCTGAGGCATGGGTTGAAATCAAAACTATTTTATTAAGCCATCCCACCAGAAAGTCATTGAGGTTTTGGGTTCTGATAGACAAGTATTGTGCGGTGAATAGTGAACCAACCTCATTATAACACTCTTAAGTTGGCTGTAGCTTGATACCTCTCATTACTTTATGTTTTCCTTTTGATATAATCAAATCATGCTATGCTATTTTTGTGAAAATTTCAAAAAAAAGTCGTAATAATTTCAATTCAAATTTTCTTATTAATCTGTTCATAAATGTTGTTGCTTGCAGATACTGGGTTTCTTTTCTGCTGGAGTTGTACTAAACCAACTTGGCTTCGTTAGAAATCTCACAGATGTTAAGGTCCTTTCTGAGTGGGGGATTCTTTTCTTGGTAATTTCTCAATTCTAGTTTCCAATGCATTGCTTCCTATTCATAGTAATTTTTCACTCTTATTTTGCTAAAATGGTTTACCACCAGTTAGAAAATTTTTCTTTTGATTACAAAAATCTAATTTTGTTGTTAGTTCAGTCAAGCTATTTATTCTCTCGAATTCCACATATTGGCCTAGAGAAATTTCCTGTATTTCTTCATGCCCTTGAATATAAATACATTGGTTCATGGTGATAGGGTTGTCCATGTATCATTGGGTCAAAATTAAATTTGGGATTGGCATACTTGAAAGTAAACATATTTGTTCTATAGTTGTGGTTTTTCTTATTTACACATACTCAAGATAATTTTCTGTCAGATCATAAATGCTTGATGCAGAAAACATAAATGTAAATGGTTGTGTTCGAAGTTTGAACATCCTTCTATACGCTGTCTTCTATACGAAGTCCTTTCCTGAAGTTATGCATGAGAGACCAGACTAAGTTTAACTTATGATGTCTTGTACCTTGCTTTCTTAGGTTAGATCTAAGTGTTTACGAATATTCCTCTCGTTTTCAAAGTTTTCTCATTTCCAAAATTTTTCTTTAGTTTACAAATTTTGCACAATTTAAAGATTTCTATTTGAAGCTGAATTTACATTGGGCAAATTTACCTTATTATATGAATCTAACAAAAAAAATTATAGATTTAACTTGTCTTTTTTCCCACAATTAAATAATTTTAGCAATCTTGTTGATCTCCAAACAAAAACACTACCATTATTTTCCATTAAACTTGCATAAGTCAAGCACCACTAAAAGTGATGGAAGACAATACATAAATATTGATTGTACATAGCATTTTAATTGTATTAAATGCCTAAAAATTAGATTTAAATATTGATTATACATACCATTTTGAGTGTATGATATCTTATTTTATACCATTTTGGGAAGGTCATCTTCATTACTTAAGATTGGATTTGATGGTGGTGGTAGCGAGGGTATGATAAGTTTTGAATCAATGGTGGAAGGACTTTCTTCAAGAGCAATGACTGGAAAGGCTTCAATAGCAACAAGTGGTCCTCCTTGACGATGATACACCTTAAGAGGGCAATCTACAAACCTATCATCATTGTGTTTGGTGTTCTAAAGAGGAATCACTTTAGATGTAGGATCAACAAAATACATTGAAGAAATATCACTAGAAAAATATGGCTAATCCTTAGAATGTGACATCAACAAAGATATAGTACTTTTTGGTAAGAGGATGAAAGTATTTATATCCCTTTTGAGTTCTCAAATATCTCACAAAAACACACTTAAGTGCCCTAGCAAACAATTTGTCAAGACTAACGGAGAGATCCTAGACATATAATACACATCTAAAAACACAAGGAAGAGTAAAAAACTCCTTGTGTGGACATAGACATCTGAGTGGAATTTTCCCTCCCAAAGGAGTAGATGACATACGATTGATAAGGTACGTAGCAATAAGCATCACATCAGACCACAAATATTTAGAAATCTTCATATGTATAAGAAGAGTTCTAGTAATATCAAGGGGGTGATGATGCTTACGTTCAATAATGTCATTCTGTTGAGAAGTGTGAGGACAAATAGTTTGATGGATAATGCCAAGAGATGCACATAATGATTGAAACTTTTTACTTACAAACTCTAAGAAATTATCAGTATGAAAGAATTTAGAGATAACATCAAATTAATTTTTTATTTCAACAAGAAAATGTTGAACAACAATAGTAATATTTTGACGATCTTTTAACAAGTAAACCCAACATATATAGGAATAATCTTCAACAAAGATATGTAGTAACGATAACCAAACATGAACACAATACAATTAGGCCTTTAGATGTCGCAATGAACAAGATTGAATATTTGACGATTAAGGACAAGATGAATATGGGTAAACGAAGAAAGACAATGTTTTCTCAATTGACATGATTCACACTAAAAATCAGAATAAAAACAACCAAGATAAAGTCTGCTGAAGCTTTTGATAGGAAAGGTGCCCAAGGTGATAATGCCATAACATAGAGGAGGTGGAGCCGTCAAACGACAATAGTGCACAGAGACTGCGACTAGGTGTATTTTGCACAAGGGTGTAGACTTCATTGTTGCCTTTACACTCTAAACCAATCTTCGTCTCCATTTGAAGGTCCTAAAATGTGCAATAAAAGGGGAAGAAGGTTACAAAGCATGAAAGATGAATAGTTATGGTACTAATGGAAAGTAGGTTAAACAGGTAATTCAGGAACATAAAGAGTTTGATCAAGACAAATATTAGATGTGACTTGAATAGTTCCTTTACTAGAAACCTTACATGTATGACCATTGGCAACAATCATGCTATAAAGGTTTGGTAAATGTTGTATTCAATTGAAAAGGAAGGAACTACTTGTCACCTATTGAGAGACTCCTGAGTCTATAATCCAAGAACTTGTATTGTCCTAGCTGCCATGGTAAAACTCATAGTTATAGTTATAGAGGTAGAGGCTAAGGTTGCAGTAGCTTAAGTAGAGTAGTGATAGACTATAACTGCATCAACCACTCAAATTCTGCTTTTGTAATCTTCACCATAGATGTGTCATCTAAAGTGGTGCTAGTAGTAGCTTGAGATTCAATTAACTCAGTAATAGCTCTAGCCCAAGTAGGTTTATCATACTTGTTCCAACACTTGTCTGATTTATGCCCTAACTTGCTACAATGTTGACATTTTAGTTTTCCTTTCCCCTTTTTGCCACCTTTACCTTGACCCTAAGAGGAGGAAGCAACTAAAGCAATGCTATCAATGAGTAGAGAAGCCATAAGGTAGTAGTGGAAATCCATAAAACCTTTGCAAAGGTTTCTTCTAAGTTAGGCATATGATCTTGACCAAACACCTATCCATAAATCTGGGAACTCAAATCTAGATTCAATCTTACGAGAAAGGTAGTAACAAACAGTTCTTTTTTGTATTGTTGGAAAACTGTAATATTAATTGTGAGAGGTTGATACAAATTCAGCTTCTCAACAAGGCCCTAGAGAATATTATAATACTCTTGGGGACTTTGTTCACTTTGGTAGAGAGTGAACAACTTTTCGTACACCTAAAAAGTTTGAGCAACATTTTTCTTAAATCCATAAGTTTTCTTCAACGATAACCAGATTTTTTGAGTAGGGTGCATCATCAAGATACCATAGGTAATAAAGGGTTTTATACTAGCAAGGAGCCAAGAGACAATAACAACATCGTCAACAAGCCAATCACCATATGTATCAAGTTTGTCATTTAAAGGATCACATGTAAAATGATCTAGCTTTTTGTGGGCAATAATAATGGTTTCAAAACTTTAGGCCCACAAAATATAGTTTTTACCATTAAACTTTTCAAAGATTGGAACCAAGCTATGAATTAGGGAATTTTTCGAGGCCATGGCACCAAGTTAACAATAACCAATAGGGCAAATTACAAAAAAAAGGCTACTACAAGAAAGGAATGGTAAATCAAAACCTGGAAACAATCATTGTCCAATTGATGATCACATAATGGACAAGCAAACCATTAGTGACAAGCCACTATAAGGGCAACACAAAAGGGATCTAACTCGACCACAAGCTTCCAATAGAAATCATTAGTGGCAGCGGTAACAAGAACTGTTGATGAGAATCGACAAAGAGTAGCAAATAGTCATCGCCCCTCGGGAATTGTTAGCAATCTACTAAAGGACGACACAACCAACACCAATAGTCAAAAGATTGGCACAACACAACCAACCTAGAAGGCTGGCACAAATGTTAGCAAAGATGATACATAGAAGAGGAGTCATAGTCCTTCTATATGAGGGACAAATGATGTGACTATGCCATCCTTGCCCTTACGTGCAAAGGGAGACGTGTGCTCAGAACCCACGAAAGGAGGGCACATAGAGAGGAGGTAATGTGTCCCACTAGAAGCATAGCATGGACAAAGATCATCAAATGCTACAACATCATAGAGAGGACAACTGCGAAGATTACATCGTCAGGAGTGACAATAGACAAACTGGTGTGAGGTGAAATAGTAGCAACGAAAGAGTAGAACAATGATGGAAGAGCCTTAATCAAAAGATTAAGCTTTGATACCATGTGATTAGTAAAATGAAACATATTCATTTCACTGTAGCAAACATGATACATATAGGTAGGCTTATATGGATCCATAATTGGGTAAAAAAGATCCATTTAAGCTTATGCATTTAACATTGTACATTAAGAGTGTCTATCGTTGCTATGAGGATTCATAATTTATTGTTGTGCTATGATATTATCTATAACAGCCATGAACTAGACTTAATTTGCAAAAACATGAAGTAGGGGAAGTATGTAAATGTTAGAATCTATGAATTAATGGGTCTTTATATGAATTTCAAGTAGTGTTATGTGTTATAAGTAGATTAGTCTTATATTACTTATATTGTATTTGCTCCTTTTATGTAGCTTTTACAAAAAGAAATCTTATGTTATCATAGTAAAATCGATCTACTTCCACTTGTTTTCATTTGTTCTAGCATGGTATTAGAGTATGAATTTTGAGAGTTTAAAAATGTGAATGATTTAAGCAAGGAAGACAGAAACTCTAGTCACAACTCTATAACCACGAAGCAAGCGCAATGTTCATATCAACATATGAAGGCAAGCACAATTGTAGTAACACGAAGGATCGTCTGATACAAATCTACGATTGAGTAGGAAAACCTCCAACTTGACTGGTACACTCAAGGGAGAATGAGGCTCGTAGTCAATTGACTTATGTTCCAGGAAAATGGAACGAAATAATAGCCATGCCTGTGATGGCTGAATTTGCACGGAAAATATCAATCATTCGAAAGCAAAGAAAGATGTTTATTCGATATCTTCAACGGGCACCATGCCCATTCTTTCCCACCCTTAGTTTGAACCACCTGGCCCTTGCGAGATGCTTCCAGGATAATTTGTTGACGGGCTATTTGATACAAGCATGCTGCATAATTCAAAAAACCTTTCGTTATGGTAAAAACGGAAGAAGTGGACATCATCTAGACCGGACGAGACAATATGGTAGATATGTAGGAATTGAAAGGAGCGCTTACCCAGTATCATCCAATGTAAATGAGTGCAGCTCGCAGTTGGCAAATCTGTAAAAAAAGAAATAATACCCACTAAATAGACAGGATGAAGGCAACAAATGTTTTCATGAAAATAATCAATTGTATACCTTAAATCCTCAGGAATAGTTTTGAAGTCAATGGTCTACTAATTATAAAAGATTCTGCCAAATAACAATCTAACGTAACAAAACACATTTTGATGGATTTATCTCGAAATACAAGATAAACTCTATTTTTACAATAATTATATCACAATACTAATCTAATAGGAATGCAATACAATGGGTGCGAAATTAGATCCTCTAGTCAAAAGGTTAAAAATGGTGAGATATTTTTAAGTATTTAGAAACATAAGAAAAATTACATGATAAGCCCTTGACATCCTCTGTCTTATTCAAAAATGAGTTGCGCAACAAGTTTTCATAAGCTACCATAAATCTATAATGATGATACTTTGTTGTTGACATGATTTCCAACTTCAATTGTTCTTCTTGCACACTTATTAATATATTTCAATTTAAACGTTTATTCTTAAGCGATAATCACACTTAATTGTATTTACATTTAATTGAATTGATTCATAGTTTTTTCAAAAAACTACTGCTTAAAGTCTAAACCAATTTTTAATGCTAATTTCCATTTCATGTAATGTCCACTTAAAAGCATTGCTTTTTTCTCCAATGAACAAAATATGACAAGCAAAAAGGAGCTTATCGTTTGAAGTGAATTTCAAGTAATTGGATACTCAGAAATAAAATTGAACAAGTTATTTCAAACGTACTGTTTGCCAATCTCCCCCTTCATCAAAGGATGACAATTACTAGAAAATTTCTGCAGCGTGTGATACAAAAATCCACTATGAGTAACAACAGCTATTTCTTGCTCCTTTCGAGTTCCCAACCTGGTAAAAACAAGATTAGCATGAAGAGGCTAAAATTGCTATCAATTAGGGGATCTGATTTTGCACAAAATTTGACTTGAAATGAAATTTTGATGTTAACAAGAAACAAAGAAAAATAGAATGAAAAAAATAAATTTCCCTTCAACTGAGTTTCCTTTTGCCTAATATTTTTTCAGAAAAGATAGGAATATGAAATATAGGTGTTTGTGCATAATGATAACTCAAAAAGATAGTAGAACTTGTTAATCCAAAAAAAAATTATACGAACACTTGATAATCGTAAATAAATCAAATTTCAAGTACAAGAAAAATCATTTCTGTATTCAAATGCTTTAGAATTTTTGTGTAAAGATGTTGATGACAATTTCACTTTGCAAGTACTAAGTTTGGTTGGAGCTTGTAACCAATGGGACAATTTTGAAATGATTCAATCAACTAACATTTGCTTGAACTCGGCCCACTTTTCCATATAGAGGGATCATATTCCGATGATCTTAATCATCTTGCATCCCCCAGACAACATGGAAAAGTGAGCACCCCATTGTCTCAATTCAATTGGATATGTCCGCCCAACCAAACTTCTTTGGTCATTTTTGATATCACAGTCTGGTTGATATCAGGCAATATAATCAAGAGGAATGATCACAAAGATATGGCACTAACTACTACAATGAAAGTCTCACCATTGTAAGTGCACGAATGACTGATTTTCTGCTGGCGGACCTGTCTGCTGTGACATTCCACTGATGTTACCTTGTGATTTTTTTCAATTCTCAAGGGGTTTAAGGCAAGAAGACCCTCTGGTGACATCTCTTTTTTTTTGTTTAGCAAAAGAGGTTCTAGGCTGGTACACAAGCATGTGCCATACAGCCATCCCAAGATGGGGTGCATGGTAAGCTATAATTGGAAATGGCTTGGAAGATCTGACCAAAGAAGGTGATAGTCATGCCTTTCTCCATATAGTTGGTTCTCTCGTGGTAATGCTCTATGATTTATGGCATCAACTAGGCTGGTCTTGTTAACTAGAAGTGATTAAAAGACCGTGCCATGTGTACCACCATGTACTTGCTTTTTTTCCAAATGCTGTTGGAAGAGGGTGGTCCAGGGAACATAATGAAAAACAAAGGGTAAAAATGTAATAATAGCATGCTATTAGAATGACTTTCATCTGAGTCACAGCAATAGCCCTTGAGAACAAAAAGGGCAATAGGTGGCCTTTAATTAGGCTCTTCCAGTCAAGAACGTCATTGCTTGTTGGAGTTGAAATTATTTTCTGCAAGTATATAAATTAAACTCTCTGAGCCTATGAAATATCTATTAAGCTTTCGCTTTGGTTTTGGGCATTGGTTGATCATGAATGTTAATAAATGCCAGGAGAAAATTTAAAGCTTTCTCTCCTCAATTGAAGAAGGGCTGAAATCTGAGGACCGGTGCTGAATGAAAAGAATCTACATTCCAAGAAAAATTGGGGAAATAAACTGGAATTCCATTGTGAGAGATGGGAAATGAAGTCTTGGGAGCCTTTTGCAGTTAAGAAAGTGGAGGAATTTTAATTTCTTTACTATTTGGGATGGTCAAAAGGAAAGCAAATTCTGCTAACTCATGTCCTGTCATTGAATATAACCCCTCTCCCCACTTTTCATCAGATTTTACTCCTAAGATTTTGTAATTACTCAACATAGACATCGTTTTTCAAGAACAATTAGACTGAAGCAACTACACATAAGCTCAAAATAAATTCTTTGGCATGCTTTATAGTCTTATAGATTCATTTATCAGTTCAATTTTTAAAAATTTTCAATATAAAAAGCAAATTTGTGGTCTACTCTTTTGTAAAGGTTTCTAAAGGTCTGAATTGCAGCATGTGTACATAGTTATAGGATTTGGGATTATAAAGAAAAAGAAACAGTATGGTAACTTGTAAAAAAAAATCAAATTGACAAAATACCTCAAACTTGTAAGAAAAATAAATTGAAAAATTAGATACTGTTTCATGTTATTCTGGAAGATGCAATGTAAGCTGCATAAATTCAATCAGCATTCACATCTGGTAACTTCAAAGCGTAAACACAAAATAATCAAGGCCAAAGGTTATCTCTAGGCACGCCCCTTGATGATGATCTCACACAATCTCCAAATAATGACAATAATGATAATGATGACAGTGATAGTAGTGGTAATGATAATGATGGTAATATTTCTTAACCTAAGAGTCAAAGGTCATTCAATCTACTTATAAGAGAGAGACTCTTTACTTATGTCATTAAGGATTAGAATTATGAGAGTGAAAGCAAACAGACAAGTGTGTATGACACTGACTTATCACCACAACCTAAATATCTATGTATATATGATGAAAGAATTACATGAAGAGGTGTGTACGTGAAGAATATTAAGGAACACATAGGGAACACTAAGAACCACACATGAAAAACATCAAGGATCACATATAAGAAATACCAAGCATTACACTATATTCATTACATCTAACATTTCCCTTCAAACTAGAAAGTATATATTTATCACAAAGATTATCAAAAACTCTGACTTAACTCTTTAGTGAAAATATAAGCAAACTCCTCAGTTGAAGAAGTGTAAAGAGTTGAAACAATTCCTTTCACAACCAAATCTTGAATATAGTGATAATTAATCTTAATGTATTTAGTACATTCATGAAAATTTCATTCTATACAATATATATTACCTACCATGGATACGATTATGAGATTTTTAATAATTTTTGTAACAAGTTGAGAATGATAAATATATACCTTTTAACTTGAGGGGAGTGTTAGAGGTAATAAATAACCCTTGGTGTTTCCCATGTGACACTTGGTGTTCATGTGTGATCCTCAATATTCTCCATATATGCCCCTTAGATGTTTTCCATGCTATTTTCTAAGTGACAACTATAACATCATTAGCAAATCAATCTTTATAAGAAACATCTTTAACATTCAATGATGGTTGTGTTAAGTGGCAAAGCTTCCTTTGCATCGTAACAAAAGTAAGGAAGCTATATGATCACATCAAGTAATTTATATCCTTCAATTACTCTATTGTACCACTAAATTTGAATCTTAAACTCCTTGTAAGTCATTGTCTTGAGGGACATGTGATCAAATCAAAGATCACACATACAAGTAAAACAAATCACGATGACTCTCAACTATTCAAATCACATGACACAGACAACTTAGTTAAAACACCAATAAAGGTATGAGTAGAACTTCAATGGCCACTCATCTACAGGGATTCACAACTCTAATGGATTCAACAACTATACATCTACAACCTAACTTCTAACAAATTCAATAGTTGTATATCTACAAAGGATGACCTAAAAAGGTCATATAGAAGGAAAGGAGAATTGAGGTTACTACAACAATAGATCTTTGTGTGTTACCACAACAACCAAAAGGAGGTGGGGGTATGATTGTCAATCACCAAATACACATGTATTAAGCAAGGAGAAGACCATGAGATCACCTGCAACCATGGTTGCTTGGACAAATGCAAGCTCCAATGATAGTGGTCAAAGAGGGTAACCAACAAAAATAATGGATAGGTGATTAGGATTAGGGATTAAGCTTTGATATCATGTGAGAGTGAAAGCAAACAAGGCAAATATATATGACTCTGACTTATCATTACAACCTAAATATCTATGTATATATAATAAAAGAATTACATGAAAAGGTATGCACATGAGAACATCAAAGGATGCACATGGAGAACATTAAGGATCACACATGGGAAACATTAAGGGTCACACTATATTCATTATATCTAACAAGGGTCATGAAGCTAAATCATCTTATAAACCATTACTATATCATTACACAAGGAAAATTACAACAGAGGGAGGGGGATTCAATTCATTTTTATCATAGATTTTTAGGGGTTTACATATGAATGATTTTGAACCTCAACCTCAGCTTTAAAGTCAAAATTATTATATTTATAGATCCTATGAAAGATTGCATGACCCATTTGACAATTACTTCAATAGTGCATAAGGAAACCTATCATCATCACATGAGCCAAACTACCACACTTTAAAAGTCAACATGGTGAAAGAGATGTAAAATCCAATTATATAGCATATGAACCCTTTTAACTATTACGAGAACACTTGGTACAACATAAAGACTATTGTTGCAAAGCTCCACGATCACCTCCTCCCATGACATTTCTTACAAATGGGATATCTTGTGCACCTATCTAATTCAGGATATTATCAATAGATTATAGAATATCATACTAGTTATGCCACTCAAACCATATAAATCCATTATGTAGTGTGGAGGAGATAAATGATACAACATCAAAATCTTTGAGCATATATGGCATAACAAGGACAAGACTATAATCCTCCAAGGCATTCCACTAGGAATTGATCTTGGTATGATTTAATTACATTTGAAATCATTTGATATTATGGACTATTGTTCTATTATTTCTACATGATTTGAGTTTTTTCTTTTGCATGCAACTACTATATCTCTCTTTAATTGACATCTTATGTTAAGATTATGTTTTGATGGTGATCAACATATTTAATTAGTCAGTTGATTATTTTATTTAAAATCTAGGAAGTAATTATTGAATTTGCTAAAATCCTAAAAAGTTGAAGAGTTGGAGTTCTATATGTTAAAAAGTCATAGACTTAACTTTAAAACTAATAAAGTTAAGGTTGGTCACATAGATAATTTAAAGGGTAAAAACTTAAGACACATGGTGTAATATTTCGTAAACTAAAATCATGTGAGATTTTAATGTATCACATGAGTTCTGTTAAAAAGTCATAGAGTTAAGTATTAATCTTACGAGTTTTATGTATAAGTTATTGTTAATTCAATGAATTCTTGTTGTAAACTCTTGTTAGAAAAATAATTTTATTTTGATAATGAAAAATTGTATTCTCAGTGTTGAACATCTATATAGATAAATCTCTGTAAAATTTAAACTTAATCGGTCACCTAAAAATTAAGTACTTATATATCTTATTTTAGTGGATGACTCTTTGAATTATCAGGTGAATTGCTCAGAAGATTATGGATCAATTCATTGAACTGCTCGATCACTTAAAATATTAAGATTCTATGGCTTAGGTTTAAATGTTTGTCTTTTGATCGATCGGTAACTTAAATTATTTACTATTCAAATATCTCAGTGATTTATTATGCTTACTATCCAAATATTTAAATGTTGAATCATTCTATATTTTTATATTTCACCAAACTTAAATGATCCTTCAATTAGTTATTCAAATTAATACCTAACAATTAAACTACAAGAAAACTTAACTTACTGTATATTATTCAAAAATTCAATTACTTATGTTTACATTGTAGATTCATAGGTTACTATTTTGTAAATTGATCTTAAGGTAAAGAAACAGAAATGATGTATTCAATTTGATAATATGATAAATTACAAAGATCAATAATACAAATTGAATTCTATGGAGTTTCCAAAATCAAAAAATAAGAACAAACAAAAAAGAAAATCATATACGCACATAAAAGAGTATCTATCAAAAAATTTAGTACACAACTCTCTACAACTAGGGATCTTAATGATACAACTCTTGGAAGGAAAAAGTGAAGAAATGACCTTGGAGTATTTCACAAAGAGAATAACCTAAGTTCATGTTGTGGTTTGAACTTATTATATTCTCTTGTGAATTACTTTGTATTTCAGTAATTGTGAATGCTTATGTGTTGAAATTCTAGTAGTGTTAATAGGTTTTTATTTGAGAAAAACCTAACTTATTAGGGTGTGGTGAGTAATTTTCTCAAATTTGAAGATTTAAGAAGAGGGTGAAGTTTGTCTCATTTGAACAATATGCTTGCCTTATTAACATAGAGTTGTCTTGTATGGTGTACAAAGTGTGTTTTTGTGTGTTGTGGTTGGATGTATAGTTAGAAAATACCATTGTAAAAGTTTGTAGACACTTATATAGGTTGGTATTGAATCTTGAAAAATACTAAATTAGTGGAAATCTCAAGATTAAAACTTTAAGGAGTAGACTAATTTGTTTGGGTGAACTACTATAAATTTTTTTTTGTGTTTCTTATTATTTTATTTCTGTAATAACTTTGTTTGTTGTGATAAGTGTGTACCATTAGAAATAAAAATTTGATAATTCTAATATAAAAAGGTTGAAGTATGTTAAAAAACAATAAAGCTATTAATAGAATTCACTATTTACCTTTCTTCCAGTGAACTTCGATCCAATAACATTTTATATACAATAATTACTAGAAAAATTTATCTAAGTGTTTTTATGTGTTTATTATAACTTATTTTATTTTATCTTTGAATTTTAAGTTGAAATTCAAAGTTTTATTATTATTTCTACAAAAGTATCGTATTTCACTCATACGATCCTCAATTCTCCATACGTTTCAATTAATCATCAATATGATACCAATACTTTATTCCTTGATGACTAGAACATACAAGCTCAACAAAGCCAAACTTTGATTCATAGGAAGAACATGATGTTAATACATAGTTTTCAATATTCTACTGTATTAAAAATGCATTTTAGAGAGAAAAAAGATACATGAAACAGTGATTATAAGGTTCTTTTTTTGTTCAACTTGAAATAATGTTACCAGTTAAAAAACTCCATTCCCCTGTTTGCCACAGCATCATCTTTCTCTCTATTATCAGCTTCCCAAAGGACATCATCATCATTGTCTATCTGAAAGGTAGATGATTATTAATTGTACAAAATTATCTTAATTCTTAAGGAATTAAACATAAATTTTGTGAACTTATACAACATGAAATTAGATGCACTTGCCTCTGAAAAATTAATTGCTGGGAAAAGGCACCGATACTCGCTTATGGTTCTTCTTTTATCACAGGGATGAACACCCTGCATTCAAATACAAAAAGCTAGTTGACAAATCTTTCCTCAAGAATACATAAAAATTAATCATTTTCAATGTGGCCTTTATAAGGTTAAATAATAACACTTCAATATGCAATGTATTTATAGGCCGTACAAACTAAATACAACATGAAAGGCCAAGACTTAAGATGAGCTCCACACAACAATAATCATTGGTGCCTTGATTTTACTGTGGGGTCAATGACATAAATTTATATCTTCATTTGTTTATATTGATCGCTAAATTCTCCGTCATGTAATGAAAATTTTTTCACTATTTCTAACCATGTAATTTTTTATCTTCCCCTATTTGTTTTAGTTTTACCAAATTTATTAGTTTTTCCTTTTTATTTGTGCATCAAAAGGTCTTTTTGGACTACAATGAACTTGATAAAGTGCAAGATTGAGTGAACAATTTCACGTCAAACTTAGATGATTAGTAACCATATACATGCTTCAGCATTCACACTCCAAAACGCATGTCTTCAGAATTTTTGATAAATAATACATGTCAACAAAATATACCGACCAAAGAAACTAGATTGAAAAACCAATCCAAAGGACAACGACATTTATCAACATATCAATCAATGAATAACCGTTACCACCTTTCATTGCTCAAAAACTAAATAATGGTCACCCTTTGACAGATTAGAGTTTAGTAATTTTAAACTTCAAACAAGAAAATATACAGCAAGTGTATGTAGTGCATGCTTACCAAATGTTCTCGACATTTTTCAACTGCCAGAAATGGTGGACAGTTAAGACTGGATATGGCTGAGCGGTTGCTGTTTCCAGCATTTGCTACCATCAATGGGAGCACATTTATCCCATCAGAATATTCCCCACCACCAAAGACACCCACCGCAGTTTGCATTGTCCTGCAACATAATTTTATTAACCATACATGTATTAACTGATTAAAATTACATTAGTAAACCTGAATTCAGAAGTTCAAAGATGCTTTAAGACAAGCATTTATGCCATGCAATCTAAATTCAGTCCCTTGATCCCTGACAGATGACAAAATTTGCTGCTTGAAAAGTTCACAAAGAGAAAAGGATATATGAAACAAAAAGTTCAATAGCAGATTTTGCAAACAAAGACATTACAAATATCTTATGTAGATACAACAACCAATGCTTTGATCCCACTTTATGGAGTCAGACAAATTAATCTTTTCCTTCATTTATTGCCATTCAGCACTAAATCGTTCGAAAATATATACAATTTAAATTGTTCTTAAATATTTCTAATGAAGTAATTTTTGTCGTCCTCTACTCTTTTAATTTTACTAAATTAATTATATCTACTTTCCTTATAGGTGTATCTATAGGCTTTATGTGTATGACCAAACCATTTGAGTTGATTTTCTCTTATTGAATCTTTAAAAGGTGAAATTCTTACCTTATTTTGAATAAAACCATTTCTTAATGTATCTCTTATATATTACCATTCATTAATGTTAACATTCTCATTTTTGTTACACTAATTTTGTGTGTTCATTTTTAACATCCCAATATTATGCATTACATGGTATAATTGGCGAAATAGATATCCTATAAAATTTTCCTTGTAATACTAATAATTCTCTTCTATGACATAATACCCTTTACAAATCTTTTCCATTTGATCAATCCTACCTCAATTCTATGAACATCCTCTGTATCTTATCCATTGTTGTTTATTATAGATCTAAATATATAAAATTCCTGCGTTAAGTCCTTCAAAATCATTAAATTTTAATAATATGAATAAAATAATCTCACATTGGTAAATTTTAAAACAAAATATGGATTATTATATAGATGGATCTCATCACTCACTGTCAATTAATTTTAAGTTGAATGTTCATATTCCAACATGGTATCAAAATGGAAAAAAGATCTAATTGATCCTATGCACAACTACCCGTTAAAGAAAAGACATACTTTTAGGGCCTAAGGAAGACCACAAGTGAGGAGGAGAATCGCCTTACATTAGTGAAATTTTAAACAAAACATTGGTTAATACATGGACAAACCCCTTCTCATTATTAATTAGTTTTGAATTTCATGTTCACATTTCAACACTTTGTAAGCAGTAATGTTCATGTTTTCATTTAACTTTCTATTGACAGGGGGCCAAAGGTTATTGGAAAAACTTAAAGTTCCCAAAGAACATATAGGTGTCTAAGAAATATTATATTATATTCTATCCAAATGGCCCCTCCTACATTCTAAAAAATTCGGGTCTTCTCTGCCAAGAATTTTCCTTTTTGTGTGCAGTGTGCAAGCATAGCTCATGTCTATGATGTGACTGTTGGTGTTGTTCATTCTCAAAAAAAATTAATCCCATGTTTGGTCATGTCACCCAACGCATCATAGGGTCACTCTATGCTTAGTTATACGATAGTATGCATGCAACTAAAGAATAAACTGCACAAAGATATATAAACACTAATCCATATCAAGAATACGCAACACTAAACAAAAATAAAAGAAATTATCTCCTCTCCTGCATCCATTATTTCTACATTTCCTCTTGACTCCATGAATATCTTTTGTCACTATAACTAATCAACCTCAATCCAAACCCATTCTAGAAGAGATAAGGAACAGATAAAATACCTTAGGAGGGGTGAGACAACGACCAACTCTATCCTCTTAGAGAGACCATGGTATTGAACATGTTTACGCAAATTATCAACCTGTTGCAATAACACATATAGTGGATTCAATATTTTCTATTCCTTCAAAGGACATAAGTTTTTTATCATGTTTGTTACCAAGAAAAAATGTTTCATGAAGAGTTGCAGAGGAAATTTATTCTTATCCAACAACCTTCAATTGAATGGAACTCAAAAAGTGCTCCTACATAGAGATGCTAAAGCTATTAATAAGAAAATCGAGATATCTATATGTTAACATTGTAGATTATAATTTACCCAGTGATTTTCTGCTTTCGTTTTAACAAGAACTTCAAATACAGATAATATCTCAAAGTTGATTCATTGACCAACTCTAAAGGAGAAATGCTTGAACTCCATACATTTTATAGAAACTTGTCTTTAACATCCAGAAAAATTGTATCAAGTCCTTCTCACATTGACCTATTAGTCATGTCCTCAGATTTGGTGATGTATATTTGGACTTTTTATTTGTCTAATCTCATTTTAATATTGAAGTCAACGTGGATTTATTCAAGCAGAATTTTAGATACATTCAGTATCAGCCCTACTTCTTCTTCCTGCCATGTTGGATTTGTAATTTCGTGCCAATGTAAAATTAATAGGTTTGCAGACAGTCCATTCCTTGAACCTTGCCATATTATGCCATTGCTTGTAGATAAATCACCAGGAAATATTTGTCATTTTTGCAACCTCTCAGGTAGAATTCAAATATTTGTTGAGATAATAATTACCATCAAAGTTGGAAGTTTACTTCAAACAAAAAAAGGGCAAATCCAATGTATGAGACTCCCACCAATGTGGGATTCAATGAGGGTCTAGTTCAGACAATCTTGCATTCATAAAAGGAGAGATTGTTTCCTAAGGATTGAACCTATGACCTCTAATCACAGTAGGGCAGCCTCAACATTATCTCAATGGCCAAGGCTTTCCCTTAACGTTCTTACTTAAGATGCATGGTGCGAAATAGGAATGAAAGCAATGTACATGGCAGATATAAGATTTCTGATTACTATCAGAGTGGTATACCATATAAAAAAGGGCAGATCTTACTCATTCAATTCCATCAATGACTAATAACAAAATAACAATTTCATCCATACCTGCTCCCAACCTACGGGGCTAAGATGAGCATCAAAAAGTTCTGGAGACAAACATGCACTGGGATCTTTTTCTTCGGCTATATTATGAATCCCTTGGGCGTGTCTTACCTAGATATGATGATTTAATGAAATGATTGATGAAAAATAATAAACTTGCATATGAAAAAAAGAAGAACCAACGCATACCAGATGTATTGTTTTACAGCGATGCGGAGGAAACAGGGCTGAGCTTGTAGATCCTTCCATTGCTGCAAATCAAGAACCGAAATTGAGCATTTAGAGAGAAGGAAGACAGATTTAGGGCTATGATTTATTCCTACATGGTGAACGGTATGACAGCACCAGCATTTATGAAATAAACATTGGAAATCAATCACACTAATTGCATGTGATAAGAGGTAAGGAAAAATATTGTTGTTCATCGAGGATTGGAATTTACCAATAAAGGAGAGATGGAGTCCCTTCTGTGAGGATTGGTATATGAAAAGGCAACCAGGTTTGGGAAGATGAAGAAATGCTTACCCTGGTCTCAACTCTCAACCACATGGAATGATGGAAATGATGGTAAGCAACACCATTGTATTTAATTATTAGATCATGCATGCCATCACAACATCGCAGGTTAAAGCACAAATGGAACGCAAAGGTGGCTTGGTGAAGAACATGGGAACTGCACTAAAGCAATGTAGCCCGACCATACAATCTTGGTGAAACGAAGGAAATAGGTAAAAACGATGAAAATAGAAAATGATATAAAATAAATTTATTTCTTATATTTTGTTGATAACTGTATATACAACGAAAAATAATAAAATTTAAATATTTATATATGTAATAAAAATGGTATAATTTGAATTTAAATATTAATGTATCATTATAAATCTATTCAAAATAAATTATAATAATTATTAATTATTATAAAATTCAAAAGGCGATTTCAACCGAACAAGGCAATGAGACGCCAGTAGATTTGAATCGATCGAGTAGACGTCGACGCTCTTTATTTTTTTATGAACACCGTTAATTTTTTTTATTAAGACATGTCGACACACTTCGATCTCCGTTTTTTTATTGCTTGCATTATTTTTTGTGCCTGAAACCCGACGCGCATTAATATTTGAAATCTTCCATTATAGTTTCTTATTCAAAGGTTGACTATACCACGACTTTCTTATCACGTAAAGACGAGCCGGAAAATTCTTGACATTTCATGTTTGTTAGACAAAAGTAGATGTCACAAAAAGCAGACGGTGATCGATCGCGAATTTAAATTTATTAAAAATCAAGGTTCAGCGTTCTTATTTGTCTTTTGATACTTTTTTTTTTTTTTTTTTTAAAATTCAGCGTTACCTGTGAGTGGTGACAATTTTTAATTAACTATAATCCTTTCTCAAATTCAACTTGTAAGAAACATAAAAAATATTTCATTATCTAATTGAGATCATTGTCAGACTTTCCTAGAGTTCGAATTAAAACAACAATAAAGGAAATAACAATTAACTATATGTGATAACACAAAAATAAGAGGTATCAGAAGCAACTAAAATAATAGTATTATTGAATTTTCAAACAAGAGGATGTTCACAAACATGATCGTTGAAATCTCTGAGGTTCTTGAATATTCACATTTATCTAACCAAACAAAGCCTAGTATTATTAAATTAAAGAAGAATGAGTTGGTGTTTTCAACGTTATTTTGGAAAATTGCATTATTCATGTTAATTTCTCCATAAATTCCATGTCAAGGCAAAACGAGTGTGTTGGGTTGGAATCTATGAATACTTGAGGAAAACCAACCAATGTGATAATAGATACATGAGAATGAAAATTAAGAATAAAAAGTGACCATATCAACCAAGAAAAATGTGATTCAGCGTTTCAATTGGTTCATTGCATGAGGAGCAACTCAAGGAAATAGATTATAATATTAGGCAATAGATTTTAAAAAAAAAGGGCTATTATTTTGCTACTTGATTTTAAGTGAATGTTAGGGTGCAGTCTGGTATACGTGACTTACAAGAAACAAAGTTGGGAGAGAAGAGGATAAGATCAAAGTTAACTACAATTTGAAAAATGATATACAATTGTATTTGGCAAATGATGATAAAGAAAGATCTAGAAGTTTTGTATGAAATATGTCTAAACTAAGACATATATTTGTTAGCAGATAGTGAAAATGTGTAGTTGAACTTCTGTTGGTAGAGCATGGACTTGAATCTTTTTTCTACAAATGTAAAAATATTTAGAAATTCAGGTATATAAAGTAAAGAATAATTTTTTGTAAATCATAACAAAGATTGGTCTGATGATTCTGCTGGGAAACCATACATCAATCAAACGCTGACGCGATATGCAGCAAAACAATAGAAAATATTTTTTTCCCAAAGTTAAACCGTAAGGAGACACAATCTAAATGCAATCAGCAAGTGGAAAATGATGGTGATAATGGCGAGAGTGGCATCTGCCATATTCAAAAAAGTTGGATTGATATTGTGGAAAATGGAAAAAACACTTGATCTTCGTATTTCTTTTCTGATATTTTGGACTGTAATTGATTGTTTGAATTTGTCGACATTTTTCTGTACTTATCTCTTCTGTGTCATGGCAGAGGTTTTTATTAATCTATGTTATCTTTGTTTAAAAAAAAAAAAACGGTTTTAGAAGAGATACAAATGTATTTTTTTGGATAAATGGAAGAGATAGTTAGGCCCAACGCAAAGGAACATTTTTGTACACTCAATTGGGCCGGGCCCTATTATATCGACCTATCTTAGTATAGTACCTTTTTGGGATGGTATAAAATTGTGCTTGATGAAACTGAGCTGCATCGATATAGTTTAGTATGAGTATATTGCTTAACACGATAAGAGTGAAATTTTTTAAAATTAACATATGAAATTGTAAAATTGATATATTAAATATATAAATCGACATATGATTTAAAATAATGGTATATTGATTAGATTATAATATCTTAAGTTTTTTAAATTTGACATAAAATTTAATTAATTAATTTTTAATTAAAAAATAGAATTTGATATAACTCAACATGTTCAAATTTTATTATTAACTAATACAACATAAATGAGGCATCAAATATGGATTGTTTCCTCCTTTTCTCTGTACATTATGGCTTAAACATGACTTTGATATATTGATCGACTCAATTACATCTTTAAAGTATTTGGTCATTTTACCTGTTTATACAAGCCATTAAACTATATCTGAAGGCAATGTTTTAATAATAGTAAATAATTTCTACTATATTATTAATGTAGATTTAAATCTTTAAATTCTGAGATTAATTTTTTTTAATTTCATTATTAAAAAAACAGAAACTATTAAATCGACGACTCCAGCGCATCCCACGTGGTCCACGTTTGTGACGTCTCGGCCGATGAGATCGAAGTGCCCAGGTCGCCAAAACAAGTGCCACGCCAGCAAGGCGGTTGCGGAAGTACAAACGAAACAGAAGATTATCCCGTCTTTTTTCTTTTTTTTTTGTGGAAATTGATTATTCTCTGTTCATTGTTTCTCCGTCCATCCATCCATCCACCACCACAACACACGTCTCGATTCTCTTCCTCCCGTCGTTGCTTGTGAGGACCACCTCCGTCCGCGTCGGCCCCTTTGCCCAACACACACACTTCCCTCCCCCCCTCTCTGTCTCTCTGCCTCAAATCAATGCCTTCTGGACTCGTCCTCCATCGCCACTCCACCTGCCGCCGTCCATTCCGATCAAGGGCTTTGAAGTAGTTCATGGCGACCCCCACGTGTCTCAGGGTAAGGAAACACTTGTCGACGATGATTCATCTGTTTGATAAAATTGCAGGTGTTATAATTGCTGTTGCTGTTGTCTCTGCTGGTGTGTCGGAATCTGAAGTCCTGTGGCTGCTTCGAGTTGTGTTTTTGTTGTTTGATTCTCGCTTAGTTCCGTGCAGAAATTTAGGGTCGTTGCCGAGACATGGGAAATGGTGATTGCATTTCTTGTGTAAATGCGGAAAACATGTTTTGTGTTGAGATATCTCTTTGGTTGCGTTAGTTGGAATTGTATGCAGACTCTCTTTATGACTCAGAAACTCTTTCGTTTCCGCTAGTTTCCCACTACCGTCCGTGGCTTCGTTTTAGGTTTCGACACTTCTGACTCAGATATTGTATAATCGTGTTATGTCCATGCTCTAGAACGAGTGAGACAACAGTGGTGAAGACGAAGTTGCCGTTGGAACCTTAGTGGTGGGAATTTTTTATTTTTGGTTTGGAATATGGTTAGAGTTTTTTATGCTTTGCAATTACTTCGTGTCGGACTATTCCTATAACACTTATTATCAGTGGAGGATATTTCATGTCATCTCACATAATGCTGTTCGAAGCAATGTTACCTTGATTCCATTTACTTTCATAACCTGCAGTATAATGCAGCATGCTAATTGGAATTATGCTATGCTTTGAAATACTGACTCAATCATATTTGTTTGCAGGTGCAACTTGTTGAAAATCATAAATCCTCTGTTGGAACCAGTTCTCAGACTTTCTCCAACTATAGCAGACAATTTTCCTCTTTTCTTTCATTCAACCTATTACATAGAAGCATTCCTTGTAAATTCAGTGTACATTGTTTCCAGAATCATCAAATTCAACTACCTTCTTTTACCTTGTGTCATAGATCAGGCTCATTCTTACTTGTTCCCAAGAATAAGATAGATACTTTTTATAAAAAATCCCAATCCATACCCTTTGGACATGGCGGTGTTTATGCACATAAATATGAAAATCTCCACATTGGAAGATTCCGTGTACATGCAGAGCTTGTTGTTGCCAATGCTGTTGATGTAATCAATGACTTGGGTTTTGATACCCTTACTTTCCTGGCTGTGACCGTTGGGATTGTACCTGTTTTCAGACTACTTAAAGTCAGCCCAGTAAGTCTTGGCATGTCACTTTCTTGAAGAGAATTTCTTACTTTGTCATACAGGTTGCTGAATACTTGCTCTCTTGTATGTCATTTCTTCCTTTTCTCTGCTTAGAATTATTTATGTTGAATGAAGTGTTTGAAATTGGACATGGACTAGTTGAGTTAAATTGGACAAATATTAAATTGTGAAGCCACGATCATGGAAATCAATTTTGTTTATGCTAAAATAATCAACAATAGATGTTAGTTATCTACTTAGGCAGGAGTTAGAGGTAATAAGAAGGATCTCCATATGGATTTCTTGACTTAAAAGCTTATGATAAGATACCAAGACTTATTATTTGTGAGTATTGAAAAGAAAAGAGTGTCCATTTGATACATAGATGTTATCAAAGGGAGTAGCTAGAATTATATTGATGGTACACAACAAAGCTAGTCTAATTTATATTGATGGTCCAGAGACAGACAATAGATGCAATCATTGTTATCCTCAAGACTTGCCATCTACATTGTCACTCCAACATCTTTTCATGGTTTAGCGTTTGGCAACCAGGGTTCCCAGTTTTTTTCACTGTTAGGTGTTGAAATCTCACAAATATTTGTCAAGCACTATTCCATCTCAAGCCCAGCTCTCGGGAGTCATTTGCCAGGGTAAGCAGAAAGTGGATGCTGAAGGGGTGCTGTCATTTGTGGACGCCACCTGGAGCTAGCTCCACACGGACATGTGGAGTTGAGATCTGTTTTCAAGCATTGCCATAGTGGTGGGTATCCTACTTCCCAAGGGAACCAGACATGAAGATCTTTTTAGTGAATTGTCTAGCCATGATACTCCTGTAGAATACCCTTTTTGCATGAGTCTTCTGTGGCTTATCTTATTCCCAATCTAGCTTCTGTCCTGTCCATCTACCCTTGTTGCCTTGTGAATTGTCTAGAATGCTCTTTTTGCTTCTCTTAGTGTTCATTCCATCTCCACAATGGCCAATGACGAAGGGAGAGACACTTTTGCTGAAGCTACATTGAATAGCATGGAAACAAGAAATGGTGGAAGTAGATTGTTCCATTAATAAATATAAGGGCATCTATACATAGAAATGATACAAGATGGACTCATGTAAGATAAACAATGTAGGATTAAAACCATACATAACACCTAACTATTATATAGTAATATACTTCAACAAACTCAATAAACTTGAACATAACTGAGGTAAATAGAAAAACTGTGGTGAAGACACTATCTGCACCATGTAATGATGCACATATTGTGACAAGCCCACACTTGTTCTAAGATGCAAGCATATTTCCCATCAATTCATGGGACCCACTAATCCACTATGATAGGATAGATATGTCAGTTTGTCAATTGATAACCTATTGCACTATGCTAGAACAATTCTCTACTTTTATCAATCATCCTCCCAAGGATAGGAGACCTTTGATAGTGACGTCTTGACTTAGACTAACGCCTCTCCCCTCTTTGGATGGTGAACTCGGCCACTGATATAGTTGTGTTGCCTATTGTCCTACACTTTTATGCTATTCAATTGGCTTATTATATCAACACCAAATTGTTGACTACATTGGCCAAGTGGATGAAAGTTGACTCTTGTTAGAGGAGCAATTAACCATAAGTACATTCTAATAGTTGCACACCACATGTTGATTGTTGATTGGTTAATTCTCACATACTGTTATCACCCATGACGACAAGTACAAATACTCTTTAAATGCATTTATTATGGAATACAAGGTAATCACTTACTGAACCCTCGTTCTAAACTTAATCTTCATCCTTAGATCACTTGCATAATTTAAGCATTAGAGTGCCCTTGCCCTCTCTCACACTTGCATCAATTGTTGGCCAATCATCTTTTGGTAGGTTAAGTTAAGCTAAACAAGATTTGTTGGCTTATGGATTGTCCCATACTTTTTAAGGTGTCAAGCCATCTAGATGATGAGCTAGGATGCTTGGGCACCTAGGTAATGCCTAGGCACCCATACAAATATATATATTTTCAATTTTTTAAGAATATATTATATATATTTATACATATTTAATAATAATTATGTATAGTTTTAGCTCTATTATTTCCTAAATAACATTCAAATATATAAATAAGCTTAAGATAAAATTAAAATATGAGTTGTAACAATATTAATATATATATTTCATTAATGTGTATAATTATATGTTTCAATAATTATATATATTTTAATGGTACTCTGTTGAAAAATTTATATTTAAGTTTTTTATAAGGAAAAACATTTTGAACCTTAAAAGATATATTTATTTAATTAATTTTGTCAAAAGATTCACTTAATCAAGATAAGATGAGGCTCGCTGCCAAGGCATGACCAATTCATGTCTTGATGACTTAAAAAGTATGGATTGTTCATCTAGTCTCTGTCCAATTTGCCAACAGCAAGTCATCACGTAAGAGGACACTAGGGATTAATTTATTGTGATAAATAGTTTGAAGGTAAGTACTATTATAAATTTCATAAAATGGCAGTAAAGAGATAACATTCATCTCCTATTTGTTCTCTAGAAGATCAATCATATATTCACAGAATTTTAGAACATTGAATTCATCCGTATCCTGAAAATGACAGACTTTAAGAATCCTTCTAATCTTCTATGAGGCATGTATTGAAATCAAAACTATTTTATCAAGCCATCCCACCAGAAAGTCATTGAGGTTTTGGATTCTGTGTAGTGAATAGTGAACCAACCTCATTATAACACTCTAAGTTTGCTGTAGCTTGATACCTATCATTACTTTATGTTTTCCTTTTGATATAATCAAATCATGCTATGCTATTTTTGTGAAAATTTCAAGAAAAGTCATAATAATTTCAATTCAATTTTTCTTATTAATCTGTTCATAAATGTTGTTGCTTGCAGATACTGGGTTTCTTTTCTGCTGGAGTTGTACTAAACCAGCTTGGTTTCATTAGAAATCTCACAGATGTTAAGGTCCTTTCTGAGTGGGGGATTCTTTTCTTGGTAATTTCTCAATTCTAGTTTCCAATGCATTGCTTCCTATTCAATTTTTCACTCTTATTTTGCTAAACTGGTTTACCACCAGTTAGAAAATTTTTCTTTTGATTGCAATAATCTAATTTTGTTGTTAGTTCAGTCAAGCTATTTATTCTCTCGAATTCCACATATTGGCTTCAGAGATATTTCCTGTATTTCTTTATGCCCTTTGAATATAAATACATTGGTTCATGGTGATAGGGTTGTCCATGTATCATTGGGTCAAAATTAAATTTGGGATTGGTATACTTAAAAGTAAACATATTTGTTCTATAGTTGTGGTTTTTCTTATTTACACATACTCAAGATAATTTTCTGTCAGATCATAAATTCTTGATGCAGAAAACATAAATGTAAATGGTTGTGTTTGAAGTTTGAACATCCTTCTATACGATATCTTCTATATGAAGTTACACATGAGAGACTAGACTAAGTTTAACTTATGATGTCTTGTGCCTTGCTTTCTTAGGTTAGATCTAAGTATTTATGAATATTCCTCTGGTTTTTAAAGTTTTCTCATTTCCAAAATTTTTCTTTAGTTATAAATTTTGCACAATTTAAAGATTTCTATTTGAAGCTGAATTTACATTGGGCAAATTTACCTTATTATATAAATCTAACACAAAAATTATAGATTTAACTTGTCTTTTTTCCCACATTTAAATAATTGTAGCAATCTTGTTGATCTCCAAACAAAAACACTACCATTATTGAAAAAATATTATTAGTAATTTTAAATATTTTCCATTAAACTTGCATAAGTCAGACACCACTAAAAGTGATGGAAGACAACACATAAATATTGATTGTACATAGCATTTTAATTATATTAAATGCCTAAAAATTAGATTTAAAGTCATTTTGTATGTATGATATCTTATTTTATATCATCATGAAGTTTCATGTTAAAATTCATGATATGGGATCCTGCATGTCCACGGTTGGCTCTTTCATTTTCATCAAACTGAAACTCATATTATAGTGATACTGAATATCCTTCTCGATGATAATTAATCCTTTCAATCTACTTTCCCACTAGAACTTCTCCATGCTTTAATTTTCTTAATACATTTGTTAAATATATTCTAATTATGCAGCTGTTTGAAATGGGCTTGGAGCTTTCTCTAGCTCGCCTTAAGGCTCTTGCAAAATTTGCCTTTGTATTGGGACTGGCCCAGGTTGGTGCAAGACATCCTGTTATGGCAGTAGTTAGTTTTCTTATTTTAAACCAAAACTAGTTTAATAGAATGCAAATGTTGCCTTTTGTTGAGATTGTACATGCAAATACTAGTTCTCACTTGCTCATTGTAATCTTTAATTGACTCTTGTTTTCCCTAGACTAGATTTTTTGAGCTCTCAAATTATGTGGTGTCAACATATACTTCTTTTCATTCACATCAGTAAATAATTTTTTTAAGACACAATAAATAAAATTATTTAGTTTGTGAACACAAAAGTTAATAAAGAAAATAAACGAAGGCAAATTTCAGCTTTTCAGCAAGGGATCGTAAATGGAGAGGCTACTTGTGTTTTCACTTGTTAATGATCTATCTTGAGAAGTGGGAATAGACTATGTCATGCCTTGTACGAAAAATATCATGTATGAGGTGTTTTTGTCATGATCAAAATATTGGGAGTGATGGCACAACTCTATTTTGGCAAAAGCGACTCTGTTCCATCATAAATGGAAAATTATTATCCATTTAACTATTCACAAAAATGCAGTTAGATTCTCCAAAAACCAATTTTGGCAGTTATGTGCATGGCTGTTTGATAAATAAATGCAACATAAATGTATTCTCATCCAGTATGGATTACAAAACACATATTTCTTAATTAATATGAACAAAGTACATAAAGCATGCACAGCTGTCTTGACAAGTGACTAGCTGATATTTGCTATTATGTAAATGTTTATTTCATAAAAGTTCCTTTTAGTCTTATTTTGCAAGTTTAATTTTTTGAAGGTTATCCTGTCCACCCTTGCTTTTACAGCATTTGAGCTTCCACCTTATGGAGCTATTGGGACCAAAATCCTGCAATTTCTTTTTCATTCAAGACCTGATTTGGTGAGTAAAAGGTTTATGCAATTAGTTCTGGAATAAAATAGCAGTGCAATTATGCTAAATTCTGCCATTTTCTTATTGATTCTCAAACTTTCATGACAAGTGGGTGTTAAGAATGAATGCATTCCTTCTGCATACTCCTTGTTGAAAACTTTATTTTTTGCAATGATTTCTCGATGGTGATGGTTTTCATATGGTCACATCTGATGCTTATTATTCAACCAAAACCTGAGCTATTCAACTGGATGCTCAATAGGTAGGGTATGGACAAACTGCAGCAAGAATCAGAAAATTAGTCCAGTCATAATATAGTGAATTCAACGAAAATCTTGTTGACCTTTTCAAATGTTACTATCTGTATCATCAGTTCACCAAAAAAACAAGAAATATGATAAATAGAGATGCAAGCTGAACCTATCTATTGTCAAGCACTATAGATTTCATGTCCTTGATAGAAATTGGTTGGATGTCTTCAAGAAATTTCATGTTATATGCACATCTATGTCATTAATTCACTGCACAATTGCTTTTATGATGATGGCTTGTAGAGGTATGAATTCAACAATTTCAAGCATTTGAATAAGTAAACCTTCTAGTAAAAAATAGTAAACTAAAATACTCATATTGATTCACTTGATCAAGAAAATGATGCCAATGAAGGATATCTTTTAAAAGAAATAGTGTATTACTTGGTTTCATACTTTATTTGCATGCCTTTATCAATGCAAATCTTCAAGTATCCGACCGTAGAAATGATGATGGCATGATTTTTGAGAACTGAACAGCACAAAAATGTGCAAAAGACAAACGCTGAGTCTTTAGGTTAATACAGATGATGCAAATTTTTGTTCTCCAACTCCATAAGCATTCTTCCATCACATTGATTCTTCCATTGAATGTGGAATTGTCTCATATTGCACCCACCTCTCCTTAAACCGAATGAACTAAAAAGCTATGATTGAGTTGCACAATAAGATGAGTGATTATTGAACCTTTTGATTGGAATGCATCTAGTAGGACAAGAATTTTCATGTCCAAAAGAGATTTTAGACATCTGTATCTTCTTGAGGTCGTAGGTGAATCCATCATTATAATTAACTGCTGGGGTTGTTTTCTAGCTCTATTTGTGATCAGGTTAGCAAAGCCATGGATTTTTCCTCGTGGTTCTATTACTGTCATACTAAAAGTTGAACTTATATACTTTCAACATATAAATCACTAGTGGATATCCTTAAGGATATTGTTTTGTTGTTAATATCTACACAAGGTGTATTTGATCCATGGTGTCTAGGTTGATATGAGAACTCATAATTTATTGTTGTGCCTTGATATTATCTATAACAGCCGTGAACTAGATTTATTTGCAAAAACATGAACTAGGGGAAGTATGTAAATGTTAAAATCTATGAATTAATGGGTCTTTATATGAAGTCCAAGTAGTGCTATGTGTTATAAGTAGATTTAGTCTTATATTACTTATATTGTATTTTCTCTTTTTATGTAGTTTTTATAAATAGAAACCTTATGTTATCATAGTAAAACCAATCTACTTCCACTTATTTTCATTTGTTCTAACATGGTATTAGAGTATATATTTTGAGAGTTTAAAAATATGAATGATTTAAATAAGGAAGAGAGAGACTCTAGTCACAACTCTTCTCTCAACCACCATCATCATCAACTCTTATTCAGATCATTGCTACCAATGCTACTAGTCTGTCCTATCCATTCAAGCCACCATCACTATAGTCCAAACTCAAACATTCTACCAATAACTAAGGCTTGTTTGTCTTCTCCCTCTTTCTTAGCCCATTGCTAGGGGTTGCTGTTACATATTTTAAGTGTAGTTGCAGACTGATCAAGATCAGTTGTCACCCTTTCAAGCTTGTCTAGTTGGCAATCCTTCGCTACAAGGCCTTCTAGCCCATTGATCACTTCTCTTCGAACATACCATTGATAGACTGAAGAAAATGAAAGGGAAGAAAAAGAGAGAGGAATGAAAAGAAAATGAAAAAAAATAAAAGGAGAGAGAGGAAGAGAAAAGAAAAAAGGGAGAGAGAAAAAAAAGAGGGACAAAATAAATTGTGAAAGGGAAGAAGGTTTCTATCACATGAAAAAAAAAGAGAAAATTAAAGGAAAGAGGGATGACGTGTTAAAAAAGGGTGGAAGTTAGAAAAAAAAGGTGAAAAAGAAGAAAGAGAAAAGTATGTTAAAAAAAAATAGTGAAAAGTAAAAAAAAGAACAAGGAGCAAAAAACAAGATAGAAAAAAGTGTTTAATACTCTATTATCAAATTTCAATAAAATTAGTTATACGTTTGTCATGTGTCTTGACATTGTATCAATGTTGTTCCATCAAAGTTATTTGTTCTAATCAACTTTGATGTTGGACAATGTTATTTTAATACTTTTATTGAATGATTGATAATGGTTGTATCGGTTTTTGTAGGAGTGTGTGTGTAAGTCTCTTAGTATTTGTAAGTATTCAAATGTTGATTGACTCTAATAATGTCAATAACATATCAGCACTTACACTTATTAAAGTGTAGCCAACTAGGATTTGATTATTTTTCTCACATGCATAACATTGTTACCTATTGATGTTGTTACTTCTAGTTTATATCTTTTTGTTATGTATTGCCTTGTTTAGTATTAGTATGATATAAATTGTTTATATATGAGTTTGTTCTATGAATAAATGGATCCTTATATGGATCTTTAAATAGTGTAATGTGTTGTAAATTCAGTCTCACATTATTTATGTTGTTTTTTGTTTTCTTTATGTAACTTCTATAAATAGAGAGCTTATGTGATCACAGTAAAATCAATCTATTTTCACCTATTTTCCTTTGTTTCAATAGTGAATATAACAGAGAAAATTATCACTATTAGAGCACCAATATAATACTATGTACCTAGAAAATTTTGATTCTGATAACATGACAGAAAGATAAAAATTTTGTTCTTTTTCACATTTAAGTAAGATTTCTAGATATTGACTTCCTGATGGAAGGATAAATGTTGTATGTATAGCTTTTCCTGAAATATGATTTGTTAACATTTCAGAAGAGGAAATTATCTCTTCGCTGTTCTTCTAGACTCCAAATTTCATTAGTGCATCCATTATATTTTCTGGAATTTAGCATGGTTTGTAAATAATAAACTTCAACTTGGAAATCTATGATAAATTTTGCTGAATACTTGCAACCATAGTGTATCCCCAATGAAGTAGTTATAAAAATATTGATGTGATGAAGTTTTATTATTTCATTTTTCTCTCAATAACATCATTTTCTGTTCATTTTTTACAATACTTTACATAATTTGACATCAATCTACCTAAGTGCAGGTAAATATAAGAAGCATTGATGAAGCTATAGTAATTGGAGCTGCACTTTCACTATCTTCTTCAGCTTTTGTACTTCAGGTGGCTACAGTCCACAATGCCAATTTATTGTTTATTACTAGTACAAATAGGTTTTAATTGTATGATGACAATTCAACATGATAAATGATTAATAAACTACTCTCACAATAGAAATAAATTTAGTTAATCCTGCCATGGCAAATGTTAATATTGCAAAATGACTTTTTTAGTGCTAGTTGTTGCACCACTTACTGTGTTGGCATTGCACTATTTTCTTGCCAATGTCTAATCACGTTCACCATTTTAGCTACTTGCAGAGAAAGGCGAGCTCCCAACAAGATTCGGTTCAGCAACACTGGGAATTCTCCTCCTGCAAGTTATTATCTTCCTTTGCACTTTTTTGATTTTTTATCGCAGCAGAATTTCTATGTTTACTTCCAACTTATCCAACCCCGTGGATTTCTCTTATTTGTTCTCTTTAGGTGTTTTGTCTAATCATCCCATTCAATATGCTGAAAATTTTCTATTTATTACATCTAGTTTTTATTTATTTATTTATTACAGTTATGGTGTATTGTTGCAGGACATAGCAGTTGTGCCTCTCTTGGTCATTCTTCCAGTGCTGGAAAGTCAGGTATGATAAGCTTCACAGTCAGATTTACTGGGATTAGAAAAGTATCTGCTACTTTAAAAAAGTATAAAAAAAAACTAAGATGCTGAAAAACAGGCCATAAATACTGGCATTCAGAAGAAAGAAATACATGCTATTAGTTGTTAGGTTAGATATCTAAATTATTTTTCATTTTCCCTTTCTAGGATAAAATACTTTCTTTGTATTTTTAACATTGATAAATCCAAGGGAAGATTTCCTGTGTGCATGTATAATATCTTAAACGTCTAATAGTCAAACAGAATACAAAATTTCACTTCATATGTTTATTAGAAGAGCATAAGACCTCTATTTATAGAGGTTATGTAGAAAGAATAGAAATATCATAAGCAATATAAGACTAAACTCACTTACAATACAACATTACTTAGGATCCATATATTTATAAACTCTAACACTCCCCTTCAAGCTAGAACAATTGCTTATAACAAACTCAATAGACACAATGCAACTCTACAAACTTAAATATAACAAGAAATAACAAATATGTGGAGAAGCATAAAGGAACCAATTATTGTAACGAAAGTAGCAGCTATAGACAGTAACAATGAACCTTTGTAGGAGGTAGCAACAATAGAGAACCTTTGATCATGTGGAGACAACGATAGTAGTCAATTTTCAACTATATGGAGACAACAATAGTAGAGAATTTTTAACAACCGTGGGGAGGCAGCAACAATAGAGTAATCTGAGATTAGTCTTGGAAGAACTAATCTCAAAAAATAGTAATATAATCATCAGATGCAATCTGAAGTAGTAAACAGATAGATAAATATGGCCTATCTTTAGAAAGTGAGTAGATGCATGTGATTTACACTTAGGATTTTTTAAAATTATTTTTTCTCTTTTTTTGAATTTCACTATTTTTTTAACATATTTTTTACTTTCATTTTTTCTTCTCTTTCCCTTTTTATCCTTTCCTTTTTCCTTTTTTCCCTTCTCTTTTTTTTCCTTTCTTCTTCATGTGCCACTTTCTTCATCATTTGTCAGTCTTCCCCCCTACAATCCTAATGTGTGTAAGCAACAACTACTGAAGAGAAGAAAGGATGGTAGAGTTGGGCTTGAGGTGGTTCTTGAAGGAGAGAGAGGAGAAGGTTGAGGTTGTGGATCGAGACTTGGCTCATGTCACTGTAGTGGAGTTGATTTGGCCATGAATGAATAGACTAACAATTCTAATCTTGAGATCAACACAAAGTAGCAGAGGAATGTCTTGCTTTGCCTTCCTTTTAGGGTGATTCATGTGCTTCACCTACTCTGTTCTAAAAGCATCCTTGTAGAATTTCATCACCTCTTCCACCTTGCTTGTGGGAACCATAACTTATGGCTTGAACACCACAATCAGTGTAGTCTCTATACAACCATTCTTCATCTCAGCTTCTGAAACACCTATCACCTTCAGCAACAAATGGGGGGAAGGGTGTGGAAGAGAGCAAAGGGAGGACAAAAGCTACAAGAAGGGAAGGAAGCAAAAAGGTGCAAAGGAAAGTGAAAGGAGGGGCCAGTGGAGAGAGGGGCATGGACACAGGGGTGTTGGCGATGCTTGTGGTGGTGGAGACACCTAATAAGGGGAAATGAAAAGCTTGGCAATGGCCTCAACAAGGGTTGGTGGTGGTTAGGAGAAGGTTGTGATTAGGATTTTCCTCCTTACCTAAATCTATTATCTTTAATGGACTCAAAATTTAGACATTGATACTATGTTGCAACATAAAAAATGAGCGTAAGTGAATTGTTTTATTAGAAAAGCATAAGACTTCTATTTATATAGGCAATACAAAAAGAGTAAAAATACCATAAACAATGTGAGACTAAATCTACTTGCAATACAATACTACTTGGGATCCATATATTCATAGACTCTAACGTTTTTGGCATTGATAAATCCAAGGGAAGATTTCCTATTTGCATATATAATATCTCAAACATCTAATAGTCAAACAGAATACAAAATTGCACTTCACGTATTTAACCCAAGGCACAATTTTGGGAAAAAAACCTCTCCTATTTGCATCAAAAGCCTTGTTCTATCATATTCCAATGACTCTCCCTACCATCCTTGTTATAATTCATTCATTATCAAAGCATGAGTCATGTCCTTTATTTTATTTGTTTTTCCTGAGAATTTCCAGAACCTTGTGGAGGAAAGCATTTGGCCAATGCTACTTGCTGAAAGCCTGAAAGCATTAGGTGGACTTGGTATTCTTTCTCTTGGCGGAAAATTTTTTCTTCGGCGCATATTTGAAGTTAGTGTTATTTCACTTTTGAATTACTAATTTATATCAGACTGGTGATTAATTGCTGTGAAATATCATGGTGAGGTGTTTGTTTGATGCAGGTTGTTGCTGAGTCGAGGAGTTCAGAGGCTTTTGTTGCTCTCTGTCTGCTTACGGTTGCAGGGACTTCCCTTCTTACCCAAAAATTGGGTTTTAGTGATACAGTAGGATCTATTAAGTTTAAGAGAACTTCAGTGATCTCTTCTTCTGTTTCAGATTTATTTTATACATATGTTACTAATATTTACAGCTAGGAGCTTTTCTTGCTGGAGCCCTTCTTGCAGAAACGAATTATCGGACACAAATTGAGGCTGACATAAGACCTTTTAGAGGCCTTCTTCTTGGATTATTCTTCATAACAACAGGGACATCCATTGACATGCAGGTAGATCACTGATGATTGCTAATTGGCTTGCATATTTTTCAGTTCTTGTATCCTACCAATTTTATTCTACAAATTTCTGGGATGTGGTAAAAACTGTTCTTTTTCAGTTTTTGGTTGGTTGTTTTTAAGCAATGATTAACACTTTCTCAATCAGTTAGTTGCACTTCCCAGCTTCAAACTTCAACATTTTCTCATTTTTTGAACCAAACTTTTTATCTCCTCTGTCAGGTTTAAGTTATTTCCCAGTTTACAAGGGATAGATAAGATACTGATTTTCGATGCCACAGAGGCAAAAAAGTTACTAGTGCATGAGGATTGTGGGACACATTAATGTTTTCCATTTGCTACCCAAGCTAATTTTCAGCCATTGGTCCTCCACTCTTTTCAATTATTACCCAAATCACTGTTTTTCCCAACCATTTGTGATGTTTTAAAATTCTGCATGCCAGGTTCAAATGGTAGATGAGATTTATTCATATGTCAAATAAAAATAATCTGACATAATTGTATAACTGCAAAGGGTACCTTATATCCTTCAAAATGTTTTTCACTATACCACTATGCATTAATCTCCCAATCATAACTGCATTATAAAATTCATAATGTTTTATACTTATTTAATTACTTCACATTTGCCGTTAGTAATTCATATCTGTTCATCTTTATTTGATATGCTTATTTATCTAACTGTCAAGAAGTAGATAATGAAATGATATTCTTGTTCTCAAGAAAGAGTACGGTTTCATATACATAGGAGAATTATTGCTTGACATACAACTATATAAGTAGTCAATTACTTATCTAGAAGTAATCTAAACACACTCTCTCAAACTAGTATAAGGATCTATTTATTCTAAATTTCTAATAACTCCCTCAAACTAAAGCATCTAAAATGCACAACTGTAACTGATTATTATGCAATTAAGATAAAGAAACACATAAACATACTTTTAGCAGTAGTAGACAATCACATAGAGAATAACAATAGGCAAGCAAATAACCGTAGTTGCTGTAAAAGTGGGGGTAACAACAGATAGAATGACACAAAACCAATTACATCGACTGTAGGCATGAACGAAAGTTACAATAGTCAATTGTATTGACTTTTCAATTGCAGGTGGACTTGAATGATGATCAATCATGTTAGACATTTTCTTGATCAAGAAAGTACAATCAGTAGTCAATTACATTGACTTTTAACATTAGACAAGCACAAGCAAGAGTAGTGAGTAGCTAATCACTTTGGCAATCAAGAACCTGGTACATTGTGTTAAAACAGTTCTACATGTATATGAGAAAACAAAACCTTTCTTATATAAGGTTAAACCCATATAAGTCAATTGCTTTTGAGTTTAACTTTCACTATAAATGACATTGAACATTCAACAATAAATAAGCATGACTAGGGTCAATCACATTCATTCAATAACAAACAAACATGAATAATGATCAATCATGTTAACCATTCAGTAACAAATAGGCACAAACAATGTTCGATTACATTGAAAAGTTAGGCATGAATGGCATTGAACATTCAACGATAAGTAGGCATGACTAGGGTTAATCACATTCATTCAACGACAAACATGAATAATGATCAATCATGTTGACCATTCAGTAACAAATAGGCACAACTAATGTTCAATCACATAACCAGTTAGATACAAAGACAAGCCCTTTTTTCTTTTCTCTTCTTTTAGATACAGGCATCAGGTTAATGACAAACAACAAAGAATCACCAAGAGCACCAGATCACGAGTTCCATGTAGAGCACACCAGATTTAGCGCATACAAACAAAGATCTGTCCAGCCATGTGTACACCAACTAGGTTCTATCTGAGCATGCATGCATGAACATAGATCTGTCTCTCTCCCCTATCTTTAGATTCTCTCTGTTTCCTTTTTTTAAGCAACATGATGATAGAAAAAGCCAAGAGCATTGCGTTTCAATTTTCATCCATGTCAACAATAACCCAATACCAGATAAAGGGGAGATTGTAGGACTGCCTGTGTTGGAAATCTTGGATGACTTTTTGTCTTTTTGCTGTTTTTTGGCTAAACTTTCTTTTGTCTTTTTTTTGCACTTAGGATATATCTTATTATTTTGTTCAATGAGATCCACCCTTCTACCCTTAAAAAAACAATAACCCAATACTAGATTATCACAACTACCTGTAATCTCACAAGTTGAAATTGAAAAGAACACCAACAATGAGGAAGTGTTGTCAAATGGGAGTTGACTTGCTATCAAGAAGGGTTTTGTGAGGGGAAAACCCCATGCCTATGCCTGCCATGATATTGGTTGAAGAATCCATTAGGAAACCCATTAGCAATGGAGGAACCTCTATATGCAGTTGCATCAAGAAGTCTTTGTAAGTGGAAGTTGAAGGAGGAAGAGAATAGATCTCTGGAGGTAACAGGTAGTATGAAATTTCCTTACCTCAGGGTAGACATAAGTGGGAACCCCCATGAACATGAATCCTTGGTAAGAGATTGAAGTATTTATTTTTACCTATTTTGGCAAATGTGTATAATTTTTCTAGAGATGGTTCTCCATAAAATTCATCTTTTTCCATACAGCTTCTCTTCAGAGAGTGGCCAAATGTCCTCACCCTCTTGGCAGGACTTATTATAATCAAGACACTGATAATATCTGCAATTGGTCCTCGAGTTGGACTAACTTTTCAAGAAAGTGTGCGGATAGGGTTTCTTCTTTCTCAAGGAGGGGAATTTGCATTTGTTGTATTTTCATTAGCAAATAGGTTAGTTCTGTCTTGGGCCATCCATGAAAAACTATTTAGCTTTGCTCAATCTTTTCTTTGCACGGATGTGGTAACTATGTATTATATGGTCAACATTTCTTCTGTTGCTACAGGCTTGGAGTGCTTCCTCTTGAACTGAATAAGTTGCTTATAATTGTTGTTGTGCTGTCCATGGCATTAACCCCTTTGCTCAATGACCTTGGGAGGAAAGCATCTGAAGTCATTAGTGAGAAGTTTCAAAGTGAAGTATGTATTGCAATTCAACTTTGGCAAGAAACTGAGCTTCTACTCTTTATAGGCATTGATGCATTTTTGTAAATATTTCTGGATTCTGGATCTCCAGGATGTTGATGAAAGTGTGAACTTTGATGCAAGTGAACCTGTTGTAATACTTGGTTTTGGGCAGAAGGGTCAGGTACAACAATTTTTTCTGTTAATATATCAAAGAAAGATGTATCTCTGTTGAGTAATTGTATGTGTTATGACTGCAGGTGCTTGCCAACTTCTTGTCAACTCCATTGGCCTCTGGACTAGATGACAACTTTATTGGATGTCCTTATGTTGGATTTGATCTGAATCCTGGTGTTGTAAAGGTATAGATTTCTTGAAGTTTTATAGGCTTAAACATTTGATTGGGAAAACTGCATATTTATTGGTGGGTTCAAGAAATCAATGTTAGTCATGTTTTGTCAGACAGCTAGAAAAATGGGTTTCCCAATCTTCTATGGAGATGGATCAAGGCCAGCAGTGCTACAGGCTGCTGGTATATCTCGTCCAAAGGCAATTGTAATTATGTTTACTGGAAAAGAGAGAACCCTGGAGGCTATTCAGAGAATCCATCTTGCTTTTCCTGCGGTATGTTTGCACACCCTATTTTTTAGGCACTCCCTTGCCCCCATTTCCCCTTGTCTTGAATACCATTTATTTTCTACAATCATAAGTCATGAGACAAGAAAGCTATACTTGCCTAAAATTTGCCTCTCTAGAGCGAGGAAACAACAGGGAAATGCTTCCTTATTTTATTAAAGATTCCACTTTTTACTAGTCCCTTCTTTTCCTTTTGTTTCGGTGTGTATTTTCTTCCTCATTCCCATCTTCCGTAGATTTCCTTGACTTTTTATATTATGGTTCAGAAGCAAACTTTAGTGAAAAGAACCATTTTATATATTTTAAAATAAAAGATCTGTAATGTATTTTAATCTCTACAAAGAGTTAGAAATCAAGTTGGCAAATTTTTGGATGGTGCCATCATAGTGAGAGCAAATGAAAGAAAAATTTGTCAGAAGCTCAGAATTGAGTTCATTAGATGTGCTGAGAATCAGTTAATAGTGACTATGGTTATGTTCCTTAAGTTGCAAGGAAATTCAAATATTTACCACATTCCAAAATTTCTTAACCGGACCATGAAGTCTTGTTTATTTTGCAATTAGAATGTTATTTTCTTTATTTTTATCTGAAATTTAACAAATTCTAGTAAAGAGTCCATCAATTTAAAAAATAAGCAATGAATATTGTGGATCAGTTTGGATCACCAATGCTATTTCTTTCTTTTACTGGTCGCACAGACGGGACAAGGAACTCTGTTGTTTCTTTCAATAGTGTTGCATAAGCTGTGAAATCGCACTAAACCCTTGTCTCTGATCCATTCTGTGAAACTTACCTGATCCCTCTTTGATTCATTGAGTTTTTCCCCTTGACAGATTCCTATATATGCAAGAGCACAGGACCTTGCACAAGTTTTAGAGTTGAAGAATGCAGGTGCCACAGAAATTATCCTTGAAAATGCCGAGGTAATCACATTGATCCAATTTTTATCAGACTTAATTCTGAAAGAAGTTTGAATGTTTAAAAGTTTGAGGGAAAATGAAATTAAATGAAATACATTATTAACAATGGAAAAATTTGAAATTCGGTCAATTGTGCCTTTAAAGATCAATACCACGTTCTTTCCTAGACTCCTACACAATTAGTATATGTAAATCTTTTAACCTTAACTATGCAAATTTGTATCATTTGGTTTCAGACAAGCTTACAACTTGGGTCCAGGCTTTTGAAGGGATTAGGTGTCATGTCTGATGATATTACTTTTTTGAGTCAACTAGTAAGGGATTCCATGGAACTTCAAGTGACAACTGCTAGAACCGATGAACAAGTCATTAATATCATGAAAACAATGCAGGTGAGTCCACGAGTATTACCTGATTTATGTATTTGTCGAACAATTTTCTGAATCAAAGGGCAACTGCTTGGCCTGATATACCCAGGTAACCAGTTCATCGGTTCTTCGTGAGCGCCAATCAAGTTCTTTAGAGCAGCCAAATGGTGCTACTTCCAAGAAGAATCAGGTAAGTGCAAACCAATCAGGCGAAGGAGTTGATAACTCTCAATCTGAGATGTTAGAAGAATGTGAAAAGGGCATTACATATTGCGAACTAGACACACCCAGCAACTCCTCAAACGATGATGGTAATTCTTTTGGAGAGAGTACAACATTTAATTCAAACGGTGCCTTACAGAACAAACGATGAAAATCAAGATATTTATTTCTTTTTTTTCATTTCCACAGCTTCCGTCTAACTGTAATCTGAATCAGTTCTATGATACCATAGAACCGAAATTGTACCATAGCAGAGTGTCCGATTGTATGTATAACCGAAACTGTACCATAGCTCGTAGAACACAGGTCAAGCATGTAATAGAACACATGGTTAACTGCTGGAAAAAAAAAACTCTTCCTATCACCACTACTGTACCTTGCTAGGTCACACATTGATCATGCAGAAAGAATTTAGGCCGCCTGATGTGTTAAGATGCAATTAATGAGAAAGTAGATGTATTACCGATTATTGGATACCCCTGTTCTTCTCTTTAATTATTGTCTTGCTCATTTCATTAGAACTTCAAAACAATTTTGTTGATAATGAACTTTGTAACGATGTTGCAAGAAGAGGGATAAATTTTTGAGTCGATAGAGCCCCAAGGATATTTATGTTTTTGTTTTTTTCTGTTGTAATTTTTACATTTTCTCTTACTGGGAAATTTTGTTTGAAGTCATGGTTTTTTTTTACAATTTTCTATTTTAAGTTTTTTGATTATTTACAAACTGCAAGGGCATTTTTTGCGAAATAACTCTATATAATGATCTCTCACTACGCGCGGTGGGCAGCTCAATGGATAAAATTCTATATATCATTGTTCATAAATCTCAAAAACTTACCTTTCTCCGTAACAGATTCTCATTGTTATAAGATGTCTTAAATCATTATCACTTTAGGTAATTAAATTATTGTCACTAATATGTACAGAAAATTAACTCAAGTCTCGCTGTTCCTTAGTGATAAGGGACAATTACAACAATTATTATTTGTAACAGATGACATTTATAACCTGAGAATTATAAAAGTTAAAAGTTATGAATAGTCAGCCACATCATCCATTAACAATAATATCCATACATGTGTGAGTTAAGGCAACGTTACTTCTTCAATGTGCAAAACTAATCCTTTTTAATGAATCAAAGTCGTAATTATTCTCTTTTGGATGTACTCAATATTTCATTATAAGAGTCTTCCCCTTTTTATCGAATTTTCTGGTTTCCTATTATTTCTACTAGAAGTCATCAGAGGCGGAAAGATCCTCGCTTTTCCGTTTAGTTGCAGCGCTCCCGAGTCCATTTCATGTGCCGCAACCGCATAATCTTGTAGCTAGGGTAATAAACGAGGTCACCATTTTTCGGGAGCACCAAACCAGCGGAAAGGAAATCGTTAGTGTTGAGACGCCGAAATTGCTCATTTGAAACTATGAATCTTTAGAAAATCCATTCCCTGAGCACAAGCTATTCTATATCTGTTGAAATCCGAAGTCAGCAAATACAAGAACCTGTTCATCTCCGTATCCGATAAAAAATAGATTAAATAATGCAAAAATACAACGACGCAAGAGAGAAGAAGGCAAATTCAAAAAAATAGAAGATGCTCCACCATACAAAAAGGCTAAGGATTTTCTGATTTCAAGTTCTAATAAAAGGTGGGAATATACACTGAAACAATCGTCTGTGTTTCGTACTGACATTTTTTGAGATCATATGTAATGTTATAATATGTGATATCAATTGATGGTTAGTGGTATCGTTTCGAAGTGGATGGAAAAAGCTCGGACATTTGGTAAGCATGAGATTCACGTGGAGAGTTGGAACCTTCCGCTCACTTTTCTTTTTCTACATCCCTGCAAATATAGGAGAAAAGTCGCCCTACGGAGAAGTAACTTTTTAAAAAGAAGAAACTAGAGAAAATCAAAATAGAACTTACAAATGCCAGATAGTAGAAAAGAGTTAAGAAAGCCAATATCAGGAAGACATACTGAAACGCATTATACCTACGTAAGATGCGAAAACAAGTTAATTAGAAGAGAACAAACAGATAAGAATGTATTGAAGTCAAGCTTTCCCTAATCATAGTTCAAGTCCATAAGAAAACAAACTTACTTGTATAAATACTTGATACCACGGAGGGATTCCAGAGTATGGCCAAAGATTTCCTGTGCAGCAGTTGCTTGTGCATAATATGCAAACGCTGTGGAACAGAACTGAATAACACTGTATAATAATATTGTAGAATGATCAGAAGAAATATACTGTAAATTGCAATTGTGCAAGTAACGCAACAAAAATTGAAAATGCAATCTTGCAGATGACGTTGACGATTTAAGATGGACTTAAATGTAAATAACATTTATGAAGATATCCACCATCATTTTAGGAAATAAATGCTGATGAAACGCCAAGTATGTAAATAATTGCTCTTTATAACGTTCCTGCAAAAAACCCACATGCCTTCCACAAGTCTTCTCTACATAACTTTTACAACTTGTTGGTTAATGGGTCACCCTCAAAAGAGAGCCTAGCGCGCAAAAAATGAATCATTTGCAAACAAGACAAATCCTTTTAAGGATCAAGCATGTACAAGCCCAAAAGGGAAGGCAACTAATCGAAAGTGGTTGCTACCAACCAAAATTATCATGAGTAAAGGCAGCATGAAGTGGGATGTCACAGTCAGTATTTGTTAAACAACAAAATCCAATCCAACTTCATCCACTATCTGAAGCATAACATATCAACAATACCAATCAAATTTCTTCTTCTAGATCCATATCCACATTTACTTGCCAAATTTTTAAGAAATTTCATTATTATTATTATATTCTATTCATGCACTAAAATAATTACTAAGCAGTCTAATCTCAATCAGCACTCCAAACATGTGGTATGTACCATACAAAGACTTTTAAAATAGTTTAATCAATATTCATTCACACCAAGATCCAGTTGACATCTTTCTTCTTTTGAATCCATGAAGTTGTTATCCCAAACAAAAGCAAAAGATGAAAATTAGAATTTATAGCTATTTTAACAGGATTTCAAAGCTCCAATCTAGCAGGCTTATGGTAACAGCTGTACGTGTGCTTCCAGATCTTCGATCTTTGCTCGTCAAATTCAACATGGAGAAGATGGATACTAGAGTTGAAGGTTTGAAATGTGTCAGACATTAGGTTAGACCTTAAAAGTACCTTTCCCCAAGACCACTGTCTACGTAAAAAGTGATACAAAACAAGTCAAACAAAATTCTTCACTCTGAATTGGATACGTCAAGTCATTGATGGATGCCTGTTTTCTGGATAAGAGTTTGGTACCAGAAGGTGGAAGGCAAGGAAATCCCTCCTTAACACTTTCTGAAAGGCATTGAAATTTTTTTACTAAATCAGAAAGGAAGATCTTATACAGGAAGAAAAAGGGAAAATAAACATATCAATAAGACAGGAGACGTGAAAGATGACTTGAAGACATACCCTCAAGACTTACCACTTTGAAACCCCAAATCAACTAACCTTGATCATCATATAGCATAAAAGTGAACATTAAGCAATGGTTTGATGTCCATTTCAATGAGTACGATATTCAAGGGTTTCGCACCTGATAGAACAAAGCAAAATAAGCCCCACGTTAAACAGAAATGAGTTCATCAGAGTTCCTCCCCACCTGAAACATACATTGAAACTAGTATGTGAGTGGCTGACTATTAAGAAAATAATTTTTGAAACACAATGGATTTGCTTTATTACTTCATAGGATGAATGGTTATAAAAACCAATCTCAGACCGAGCATCATTGCTCCAGCAATTACTGCAAGAAGTAGATACAAGCAGAAAAATGCAAACGCAGCAGTACCTAACAGACCTGATTCAAATATGCAACCTCCAAGTTAGATAATATTTATCAGTAAAAAATACAAAAGAGTAAACAACATCAGATGCTTGGCATCATACCCCAGGCATCATCCAATTTTACGAAAACTTGGTTCAGGAAAGCAGAAAGAGGAGGATCGACCAACAAATATATGATTATATGCACAAGCCACAACACTGAAACAATTAACCTGAGTGATGGAAACAATGAATATAGTAAGCTTGATTTATGTAATAGAAGAAAATGAAAAAACATACAAGGATAACCAGAAAAAATATATAAAAAATCTTGTGACTATGATGATGGTTCATGTGGCATCAGTATTGTGTGGTAATTTTCCAAACGGATAAAAACTCAAATTCATTTCCAAGGACAAAATAAGGATTTGATTGGGAAATACACACTAAAGAAAGCATCTGAACCTGTATAGAAGAAATTGTGAGACGACTTTCACAATTATTGTAAAGTGTTAACTGCTTTGGATATAAACCAAACAATCTGAGAATCAAGTTTCTGAAACCAATTAGATGCCACTGCTTCCAACCATGTCTGCTCACTCCACTCACTTCAGCACTCTCCCTCAGCTTAATGCAAATTCTAGGTTCTGAGGAACATCTCCCATGGAAGGACGCTCAATCCAGCTATTAGCCAAACACTTACAGCTGTCTCTGTGAATTTCTTCAAACATTGTAGAGCAATTTTACCCTTGAGATGAGGATTTATGAGTTGATCAAGCACTACAGACGGTGAAGTGCCCATTCAACCAGGCACACCTGCTCCGGTTCAATGTTTCTCCATTACCATGGATAGTCTCATTTTCTGTATCTTTTTTTTAGAGCAGCAAAAGAGAGTATGTTAAAATCAATAAAAAGTGTGCCTCATGCCTACACAAGCCAAGCTAAAACTAAAAGGAAAATGAGAAAAAGCAGTGTTTTATGAAAGGAACCCAAGAAAAGAAAAAACACCAACTGCCCAAGACTCAAAAACCCAGGGTCTAGGGCATATGGATCATAAGATAACAAGAGTTTGCAATCGTCCCAACTCCCTTGCACCCTTTATTACCATGCTAACACTGCATGACCTGGTCCAATCAACCACATAGCTAACTACCTTTGGTGTGAAGTAGTCATCATCACAAGCATAATTCTAAAAAATCCTACAATTCCGTTATAGTCAATAATGCAATCACACTACAAGTGGAAGGGTATACCACAGCATCCTCTTGTTTTTGTCTGTGCCTGCTTTATACATTTCAGATTTTCAAAGAGGATCTGATGTCTATGACATGATCAACATCACCACCCATCTACGTACCCTAGCACTTACTTATCAAAGGGCACCCAAAGAATAAATGCCAAAGGTCTTACAAATGCTGACCACAGAATTTGCATACACTGGTCAATGAGAAGCCTCTTCTTTGGAGCAAGGATTTCGTAGGAATGACTCCATGTCATAACTGTCAAGAAAAACTACACTTTGATGGGGATGCAACCTCTCCACACAAATTTTAATTCTCTATAATTGATGCTTCTAAAAGATATAATCTGATAATAGAAACCTGACTGAGAAAGCACCTCACCACACTTGTAAAGGGGAGTTTGCAGACACAGCAGAGGAACCATCATTATACAGAAGAGAAAAAAGCCAAATGGCCTCCCCAAATTCTGAATCACTCAAGTTCCTGTGGAAGCAAACATCCTATATTATCCTTACCACGGAACACTTAAAACATTTGACCACACTCACTAAGGTGGAAATGCAATTGCAAATAAAGTTGAAAATTGGAAACCCTCATCAACTACCTTGCACCCCTGTCATCAACAGACCCCACAAACCATTTAACCTTAAAAATCTTCATCCAAAGACAAGACTGGATCTTGTAAAACCTTCAAAGTCATTTGCCTAACAAGGTCAAATTCAGGGAACAGAACCTATGTAGGCCAAGACCCCCTTTGCATTACAAACGACAGATCTTACTCCAAGCCACCAGAAGAAGGCTTGAAGAATTGTCCTTTCTCTCACCTTTCCAAAGGAATTTTCACTGACTTGTTCAAGATGGTTGGCAATTGATATCAAAATTCTGAACAAATTACAAATAGGGAATCTATACACAACAGTGTATCATCAACGTACTGTAGGTCATTAACACTTGGAACTGTCTTTTTGGGCAAGAACCTTTGATGGACCCATGAACTTCCACATTTTGACACCTATGCTCAAAGACTTCTGCAACTATAGGGAAAACAAAAACAAGGATAATAGATCAGCTTGTCAGAGTCTACAACCACAACTAACCTTGCCTGTAGGACAATCATTGACTAACACTGAGAAGAAAGTTGAGGACACACGGTAGCCAAATCTAGTCTCACCATTTGGTGCCAAAATCCATGCAATTCCAAGAAATACTATCATATGCTTTTTCCGTATCGAACTTCCATAATAGCTCTACTTTCTTTTGTCTCCATCTAGTCACAATGTATTCATACACAACTAGAAAACTAAGATTTGACAACCTTCCATAAATATTTTTAGTAGTTCTCCACCAAGCAATGAAGAAGTGGCTTCAATTTCTTCACTAAACACTTGGCAACAATCTTAATGGCTTTAAGTAGACTAATTGGTCTGAACTGTGAGATATCTGAGGCTCCTCAAACTTGTTAGAATCAAAGTAACAAAAGTCTTGTTTGCACGCCCAATATCAACACCATCTCCAAGGAAGTCATTCATAATTTTCATGGCATCCTTGCCCAAGTCCTAAAAACACTAAAAGAACATTAGGAGATCATTCAGTCTAGGCACTTCATCCCCTACCATAGCAAAAACTTGTTACATCACTCATTCATCTCCAAGAGATGAGCTTGCATTGGAGATATCTGTATGAAGCCTAAGTTGTTGGATTCCAAAAAGTACATCCTTTTCTTGCTCGAATGATCTACAAAGTAGTTCCATTATCCTGATTTCAAGAAATGGAGGGCAACTTGAGGGAAGAGATACGCCCCTTGTTAAGGATACTGTCAAGTTCCACCACCGAGCTAGTTCTTGAAGGTGTGAATTGTGGCCTGTGGTGTGTCGATGATGGCCCTTGGATGGCTAATAAGATGAGGGTCTCATATTTTATAGCATTGCTTTGCATGTCTTCACTATATTTGTTTTTTGGTTTCTTCAAACCTGAGAGACTTATATCCCATTTTGAATGACATTTATCATAAGCCAAAATCACAGAAAAAAAACTAAACATGAAACTTTTGGTTGTCCCCAGCAAGGGAGAAAACATAGGCTTTCCATCATTCTTTTTACAGAATGTAAAAAATAAATCCAAAGTTCTATGATTGACTGCAGCTGATGAATTGGACGTATGATCATCATGTCTAAAATATGCAACACATACTTGTATAGTTGCACTAGTATGAGTTAACGGTGAAGTACATTCATTGCCAAAAAAAATTGTGTTTATGCATGCTAATGAGCACCTCAACTCATGGTATCTCACATGCTGGGTTAAAAAAATAAAATTTCTACAAAAATGTGAGGTAGAGAAACGAATTGTAACATTTAAAAGTAATATTCAAGTATTCAACATCAATGATTCATGAGGCATGTGTGTCAAACTCTTACCCAAAAAGTCCCAAAACTAATTTGGCCAAGTAACCCAGGACAGTTACAGCCCAAGCGGTTTCAGCCTGTAAAAATAACATCAATACTACATGATGAACCATAATGCAATGAAGTGCACCAATTTCAACAATGTATCTCTTGAAGAGCAGATAGTACCTTCTCACCCTGAGGGTACATCTCCTCCAAAGCCTTTACATCCTCCTCCAAGAGAAGCAACTCCTTGAGCATATTATTACATGGAAATATTAAGTACACCATGTTAAACAATATCATCATCAATGAAAATTGCATGCTCTTTTGAAACTTTTTCTCTGTGCTGAAACTAAGCATGAAAATTTTGGGAAATGACAGTAAAAAATAAGGAAATAGAAACACGAGATTGCATATAGTTATCATGAACAATGACTTCCATAATCCATCCCAAACAATGTCTCCACCAATGAAAATATCATGCATCCTTGAGAATAAAATTCGACATGCATGTTTGCTGGAAATGTCAATAAAATTACACAAACATAAACAAGAGTATGGAATACAGTATCAATCTGTATCAGTGAAATTTCACAGGTATTTCAGAGATTTCCTTTTATAAGTTAGAATTTCACACTGTAGGTTCAGTGAAATGGTCAACACACTGCAAAATATGAGCTGTGAGAAGTTATCCTGGTCAAAATTGGTCTGAAACGTGACATTTTATGGCCAAAACACTCAATTCTTCTTCTTTCTTCCACTCAAGTGTACGCAACATCTTCTATCCGAGATCCTGAAGGATCCACTCATCCAAGCTCTCTAAATCAACTTGGCACCATTTTGGAGGGTTGGACTCCATCTCTTTTTCTCTAAGATTGCACTTAGAGCAGCAGTTGAGATGGTTATTTTAGAAAAGTTGACTTATTGGAAAGTGATGTCATTCAATCTTTTTGTGTGAATTTTTAATGTTAACTTTGGAAATATAGGCTAATGTTTCCACAACTTTTCCATAAGCTAGATCTCGTAAACTTTCTGAAAAGCACCGTAACTAAACTTTCTGAAAAGCACCATAATTAAACTAAACAATAGAAATTATGTTTCAAAAAGAAAGAACCATTAGATGTGTTTGAAAATGTGTTTTGGCAAACAAGTGCTTTTCTAGAATGTTTTGGTAGAACTATGGTTCCAAACACATAGCTTTCTTAGGTTAGATATAAGTATTTTGTTGAATTGTTTTGTTTTTGTAAAATTTTATGAAGATCTTCCCTATTTATTTCAATCTACTCATGTTTGTAAACTTTATATTAGAACTAACAATATTTTCATTAGATATACCTTGAAAATATGTATTTCTCTTTTAGATCTACGTTAAAAACATGTATTTCTGTATTTTTATCTGAATATTGTATTTTTCTGTAATTTCATAGCAATATTTTTAATGTCATAGATGTCTAAAAATTAATTATTTCTAGATGTATATTATGGGTTACTAAGGCCTCATGCATTGTTGGATAATTAATTAAATCCTGTAATAACTCAGGCTTGGCCTGAGAAGTCAACAATTCAGAAACAACAAAGGCAGCCAAAACCCATCCATCAATCATGTATTGAAAATGGACACTAACAGAGTGGCTTTCAACTTTGTGGTTAAGCTCTTTAAGGTATTAAGATCCCTAGGCCATGAAAAGGCTTCAACTTCCTCTAGATGGCCAGATGCACCCTTCAAAAGGTTCACAATATGAGTGTCTAATGTCTCACCCCCAATTGAGTCGATGGAGGAGGCAGAATTTCTCCTGGTTTAGTCTACTGAAAACCAAGAAACCATACACCATGCTCCTTTACAAAGCCCCCAATGTGCTGCTTTCCTTTATTCTGAACTTTGGCATTCCACGTCATGACTTTCATGATTGAACGGTCACACCAAACCTAACTTCTCCATTACCTTCAAGCCTTGAAGCTTTTCATTTGTCTGGTGAGATCCAACCCAACTACTATTGTACAAGCATGTAAGAACTCCCTTAGGTCAACCCAACACTTCATCATCAACAAGCTGTAAACTGTAAACCCAACTACTATCACACAAGCATGTAAGAACTACTTAGGCAATCCAACACCTCATCTTCAACAAGCTATAAACTGAAAAGGTTTATCAAATGGTGAGTGGAGTTCACTAATAATGTCCTCTGCAATCATTTCTTCTTCTCTTCAAAAGCTTACAGGTAACAATCATTATTGTACCTTGTTTCAACAACATCATAGCAGATATGCGGGGGAGATAGCATTATGTTGAACCTGATTCATTGCAGGCTGCTCATCTGCTAGGTCCTCAACTACTAATCCAGTAGCACCCCTTGTTGAACCAAGTTCAATTATAGTGCAAAGCTCAACCTGAGCTCCACATGACATCCCAAACCAGTTGAGATGGGTCTAGGTTATGCTAAGCCCATCTCTGACATGTGAGTTCGATATTGAAACTCATTGAAGCTTTCTTTCCTCCTAGCAACTTCCAAATAAGAAATGTATTTGAAGAAATTTTTAGAAACTTGCAATTTTAGATTTTTCAGTGATGACATCTTCAATCAATTCCATATGATCCTATACCTTCCTCAGTAAGATTCATGCCTGAATCTTCCCAAATTTGACTATCGTTGCAGGGTTTTTTTGAATTTGAAGGTGCATTTTTGGTAACTAAGGCATAGCTGCCATCCATAGATGAAGTTTCCATAGTTGGACCTATCATCAAAGCCATGCCATCAACTAACCCATCAACAATCGATTGCATCATCATTGGACCACCTCCAGTAGCCAGAAAAGCCATTGAGTCCAAGTTTGTGTTTCCTCCCTAGTGTCAAGATGTTCTTTAACATGATAAAGATGAATCCCAATCCAATATGCATTACTACCATGAACTATCTTGGTGCATTACAGGATTTCTGAAATCTTATCAATTTCAACCTTCACCTCTATGTACTACATGTACTAAAATGAGGATCTATGCCTCCTTACCTCCTTTATCCTACCAAAAGATCCACCTAATGCTTTCCATGTCTCCGTCAGCTACAGGTCTAGCAGAACAAAAGGAATTGTATTCTAGCTAGAAGCCCAAGTGATGACAACCAAGTAGCTGTCAGCTAACTCCATTGCCTTCAGGGCATCCCATCCTCCATACCACTACAGAGGGTTTTATCTCTCCATATTGAATTTGGGAATTTGACAAGAAATTACCAACATATAATCATTTGCCACCCAAAAACCCACAGCCCATTGCTTCTTCAAACAAGCATGAATGTATGTAAACTTCATGGTGTGTAACAAATGAGACATCTTCCAAGCTTCTCTGCCATCCCATCCAATTCTGACAACCACTGCACCTTAACTACTGTGTCTATACAATCCTGCTCCCTGGTTGTTGAGCTTTGCAGCCCTTTTGGGCCCCCTATCTAAAAGTTCTCTTCAACCTGGGCAATGGATATGCCTTTTTCTTGTGCCCCATCCCCTTGAAAAGTCTGCACCTTACAGGATCTTTACATTTTGATGCATAGTGCCCCTAGCTGGACACTTCAGGCATTGGCCATTGCCCCACCATCATTCTTTGTCCTCTTTTTCTTCCTTTTCCCACCATTGCTTGCACCAGAGATACTAGAAAATAGCTCATCAAGCCTCTTTCTCCTCCTGCTGCATCTTCTCCATTCTCCCCTTCTCATGATTCTCCATGCCTTCCTCCAAGTTTCTTGCCACTGCTCTCAACTCCACTTTTTCTCAATTTTCCCCTTATTTGTTGTTGTTTACAAGCATGCAAAAATGTGCATGTGTACCATGTGCACACACGTACATGTGTGTATTTGCATGTGTGTGTTGCTACAAGACAGGAATATAGCTCAATGTGGCCTGTAGAGTGCTGTAAAAAGTAGTTTCAAAGCAAATGATAAAAGAACTACAAGCTTGGAGTGAAGAAGATAATGACATGCAAACAACCTAAAAGAAATTCAAACATAAACATTAAGACAAGGCATCACCACACCAGCATATACTACTTTTACAAGTGGAATAGTAGACCAAAAAATTTAAAGGTCTAGAACAAGCATAACCAATCCCAGCAATTACCATTCCAATTGAAATTTTAACTACAACAAACATGTACCTCTATGGAATTCTTTCATGATAACCTTTACAGAATTTGATGGATGGAACTTCTAGAATTTGTTTATTATCAGTAACTACAACATGGTGAAGAAAATGATTACCCTTTACAAAATAGCAATATCTGTTTCAAATTAATTATTTTTTCAATTGGTAGGGAAGTTGAAGTCCAGGTATACTTTTGCAATAAACCCTATTTAAATATCTTAAAAATAAAAATCATTCTGCTCCTCAAAGAACATAGTTACATGAAATAAGTTACCTCTTTTTTGGGTAATAAAATGAGTTACCTTTTCAACAGCCTTAACATTTTTTCGCCATTTTCTTCCCTTTGAACCACTTCGTTCTTCTCGACGAAGTGCATCAGCTGCCCTTTTCAACTCTTTTGCTTTTTTCCCCAATTCAGTTGCTTCCTGTAATGTTGCAAAGTTGTAATTGAAATTGATGCTGGAAAATAAAATCATAGCATTAGTTTGCAATTTATATCACCTTAATATACTGGGAGCGAGTTATGACTGCCTTTGGACGTCGGACAAAGGATTTTATAAGCCCCAATGGTAGGGAAAAAATCCCAACACCTCCAAATATCTATTGGAAGTGGCCCAAAACAGGCCACGATAAGTATCACATGTCAAATAAAATAACATTATATAATGATACTAAATGATTTGATGATCACTACAACAAAAAAAATTTAACAATATGAGATAGAGTTAGCAAAACTGTGGATTTGTTTCAAGATAACACCACAAAAGTATGTTAAATATAGCAAATCAAGTGCTACATAATTTATGGATGGAGGAAAAATTTGGATTAGAAAAAGATCTTCCCAACACTAAAACTTCATGCATTATTAGTTGAAACACCATATTGGTGAATGGTGATGTTAGGCTAAAATTGTGCTTACGCCATGCAAAATCAGCACGATTTTATTGCTGGATAGAGCAATTTTATTGCTGGATAGAGCCTTGATGAATGGTCTGAGATAACTATGGAGTGCCTAGAACCTGGAAAGGAGGAGGAGAGGTTAGTGTGGCTCCTAAAAGTAAAATACCTTTCCCTAGTCCAACCATAGGTTGGAAATCATGATTAGAGTTGGTGGAAAGGGGAGTGAAGGGAAGGGAAGAAAGGCAAGGGACAGCAGGGAAGAAGCATCAGGGAAGAGGGCGGTGACAATAAATGTTGTGAAAAGGACCAGTGCCTGCAATATCTAAGCAATGGTCATTGTGCAAAGGACTACTAAGAGTCCAAGATCCAATGAAGTGACAACCAATGTTGTAAAAATTGCTCTAAATCACTTAATAAAATAATGTTGACAACCAATAGGTGCAGCTATTCTATTCCTAATAAAATCAATTTTTAGTTTATCCCTTATAGTACTATCATTCATCCATCAAAACATACATATGTCGACAACACTAACTTTTTGCATATAATTATGTTTTACAACATAACATTTTGAGCCTTAAAATATAGTTAGGCAAATGATAGTTTTATAAAAAATTCCTTTTAGTTTTAAAAGTACCTCCAATCGCACAATACACTAAAAGTATTTCTCCACATCATTCATCCTATTTTAATCTTATGAATAGCATTCTCTATAATTTCACCATTATTATTGATTATAAATCCTAAGTATTTAAAACTCTTGCTTTTATGGATTTCAAGACTATCTAAGTATACAGCTTCATTATTATTCAATTTCTGACTTAATCTAAATCCTTTGAATTTTAAAGTATCTCTCCATAATTCTAATTTAGAACTACCTTCTAACTTACTTTCATCAACTAAAACTATGACACAATGTCATTAGCAAATAGCATATAGTAAGGTACTTTTCCTTAAATTTATTTGACTATTTCCTTAAACTTAAAGATGACCCTTGATGTAAACTTATGTTTATAAGAAATTCTCTAATTTCTCCTCCTATAGTTTTAACACTAGTAACTACTCTTTTACACATATTCTTGATAATATTAATATATCTTATTGGTACTCTTTTCTTTTTAAAACCCATCACAATAGGTTTTTAAGTATTCTATTATAAGTTTTTTCTAAATCAATAAAACAAAAACATAGCTAAATAATATATATATATATATATAAAGTATAGCTAAAGTTATAAACAACAAAATAAGTAATAAAATAATGAAATTATATCAATCAAAACAACCCAAAAGATGAAATCTAAAAAATTAAAAAATAACCATTTAAACAGCTAAAAATGAAAAAGATGGCTGTTTTTCTCAAAAAAGGGGGAAAATGACTGTTTAAACAAAAAAAAACCATATTTTTCCAAACATTTTTTCTTGTTTTCCCAAAAAACAAAATGGATTGAGCCAAAAAATGTTCAAATAGCCATTTTTTTTACAACAATGATAACAACATGGCAAGCTAGGCAACCAACTGGTGCTGTGTGTGAGGAATCCATCCAATAATATTGTTCTGTTGGTAAGAGGGTTGGGCCAGATTTAGGTTTGGAAGATGGTTAATGATACAATCCTCCTGAGCTCTGCCGTTGGCTATCCAACTTCTTGTCAACATTGGTGGCATTGGACCACCTGCATTCACCACAAGGCTTTCCACAAGACAAGAGCAGTAAAGTGGTGAAGTATTCAGTTACAAGACAGGGTGTGTTTGAACTGAATCTCTGTTGGGTGGGATTTATACCATGTAGAGTATGTGTTAAATGAGTGGAATTAATTGTGGGATTTGGTCAACAAAACGGTCGTAAATGACCTTGTCTACCAATCCCAAATACAAGTACATCAACACTTAGATTTATTTCTCCGCCAAAGATTGGATTTCCTTGCTCTGAGCTGAGGTAGCTGGTCAAAGGGTGAGCAAATTGCTTCACTTGCATCAGTTAACCTTTTCTTTTTGAAATGGGCATAGTTAACCATTTGTGGAGATCAAATGGGATTTGTCAAAAACAGGGAGGTGACAATTGTGAAGTTGGAGAGTGGGTTGGTAGCTCTTGATCTTGATCCCTTGAATTTCACAGAACTTGAAGGATCAAGAGCTGGAAGAGAAAAATCCCTTCTACATACCCTAACAACTGCAAGTTCACGATCAGGAAGTGAAGATGAGGTAATCCAGGATAAGGACGGTACAGGAAGCTTTACAGAGACAAGCTATTATGATCTCATGACAGGCCCTACAGGACAGGACAGGCTCAAATATTGTGCAGAAGTGCAAGACACACCTCGGAGTGAAAACTTATCTGGTGAATAACAGAATAATAAAATCACCACAAATGTTAGAAAAAAACAAATGGGAGATAACTTCAGATATTACAAGGGAACTCCACGAACATGCTGTTGGATAACAATCTTTTTTTTTAAATGTCACATGGCAACAAAAGACTGGGGCTATCTACTTCCGAGGGTGATACAGGACAAATTACAGTTTAACTTGGTAGAGAGTTTCCAGAAGACAGTTCCTAGGGCCAACAAAAGCAAGAAATCCAAGAGCAAGCAAAGAGTACTACTACATGTGCATGCAGTCTCTTGGCTTATCTGACTAAAGAGAAATAATTGTATTTTTATAAAGGAGTCAAACTAGAAGGAAGACCTACTGATTTAGGCTTGGGCACTTTTAAAGGTCCGGGAAAGGATTCTTACTCTTGTAATCTGATTTCCATTATTTGGGGAACGATCATCTTGTACTAAGGGGGAAACTTATCAACTATTAAGATTCAGCCTCTTCCACTTCACAAAAATTAGCATTATTTAAAAATTGCAACTAGTTAGTAGCATAAATATGAAAAACGATAGTAAAACAGAAAATATATTATGATAGATCATCAAATAGGTGAAGTACGTACAGAGAAGAGCACAGATCCAACAATTGTGGCAAGAGCAACCACGTACTCTGGAAAGGTAGTACGCGTAGTCCATGTTGTCTCTGAGGATGCATTTGCTGAATATGCAGCACACTGAAAATAAAACAAGGTTTAAGGTCATGATAAATCAAGGGTAATTATAGACTAAAAACACAGAGATATGTTCTTTAAAAAGCTTAAAAAGATCCAATTGGAGGAAGACAATAAACTCAAAAATTAATAATCAAAGGCAACCTAAGCATGGAAAAGTTGCAGACAGATGTTAGTACAAGAATAAAGCATGAATAAATGTAATACAAGAAAAATTTAATTTTTCTTTTTGAATTTTATGTTGATTACCTCATAGATATCACAATAGTAGATTGTTCTCTAGTCATTAAAATAACAACTAATTACAATTTAACTTAAAACAAATGCCAAATGTATGCACAGCTTAGATGATAATATTGACATCTATGTGGCAGAAAAACAGAAGGATGTTATAACATTACACTAAAAGAAGTTTCATCATCTAAATTTAGATGTGATTTTCTTCAATTTAAGTATGAAATCTGCAGTTTGCCCAAAACCCTCTCCCACCCACCAATAGCTCCAGCCACCATGATTTGTGTTTCATTTTCATCTTCATTCTTCACAAGTTTCCCCCCTTCCTCTCCTACAGCCCTTTTTCTTCTTCACAATCTGTCTTGTAAAGTGACAGGATCATTGCATGCTGACAATCAAAATAGCATACCGATTTGGTAGCTGTTACAAAAACTTTATAGTTATTACACATGAACTCTTAGACTATCAATGCCTATATATACATCATTATTGGCCATGAATTAGAGACACCTAACGACTTCATTGGCTTGTAAGTTTCATTCTCACTTTCTAGAGCAAAATTCACTTTCCCACTCTCTCACAATGTATTCATTGCACAAAGACCATTCAAGGGAAGAACCATCAAAGGGGATATAGTGTTTCAATGCTTGTAAGTAATTAAAGAAATTATCTCATTGGGTTGTGATGAAAAATCAGATTGTGAGGAGGAAAAACTTGGTATTATACCAAGGAGCTTGTAAATGGTAGAATGTAAATCTTATAACACCATATTAGTATAAGTGCTCAACCACGAGGCTTGAGGAGTGGATGAAACTCAAACTATAGGTGAACCACTATAAATCCACTTGTGTTCTTGTGGTTTGCATTTCCATCTTTTTCTTAACATTATACATAAAAATTCACTCAAATCACCATATTCATTACATTAGCTTATCATATTTTTATGTTACTACAAAATTAGCATAAACTTCATTATTTACCTTCTATCTAGTAAAGCCCATTGATCCTATCATAAAGGACTCTCAAAAGGTGCCATGCACAATTATAATGACCAAAAAAGGCAAGGCACTCAAAATGCTCTCTATGTATGTTGTTTGAAAAAATTCTTCCCATGCATGTAAAGTAAACAAATGTACGAGGCTATGGAATTGAACTCTCTTGTAAGAGACAAGAAAATTTTTGTATATGATGAAAGAATATGCATGAAATAGATTATCATTGTTTAATTTGCATGCCACAAGCTACAAGACTAGGTCTGGACTATAGCCTATGCATAATCCACTCTCTTTTGTCATATAATAAGCTATTCCTATAAACCATACTTCCAAAATTACCTAATTAAAATTTCAAATATTTATCATGTTATATGAGTTTAATGCCAACACAATATATTAGTTCAAATAATGTGAAAATTTTTTGAAAAAGAACCTGGAGTGATGATGAATCAATACAAGGCCGAGAGTTGGAATACGTGGTCCAGTTAGCTGGAAAGTTTCCCACAGTTGAAGACAGATGCCTGACTGTGAAGTCAACCTTTCCCACTAGTCCTGAAACAGAAAAAAATCAGAATAAGTACTTTGAAGCAAACAAATAGATGTCACATAACTATGGGAAAGAGGGATTCTTATGCTAACAAAGATTAATGATTCACTTAAGAATAAAAATCAATTGAAACAAGTGAAAACATATTTCCTTTTTTGACAAAAGGCAGCAGTGAGATAGTGCATTGCCCTCTATTGGGTCTCTCTCTTAATCTAACAAGAACATTGGCGGCCTAATAATATCATATAAGTTTAAAAAAATTGGTGGAAGGCCAACAACCATTAGGAGTAGTTAATCAAAGAACAATTTTCGCAACATATAACACGTGGAGTTCAGACATTCAGTTCCATGGTCCTAATAATGAACAAAATGTTGGAATCCTCAACCAAAAGATAACTTCAAAAAGTAAACAAAATAGTGTCTCACATTTCTATTGAACGGTGCCTATATATACCAAAATAAAAAAGACAATATGTTGCATTGATTACACTAGCTATGTTGAATACTTTATTATCAGGAAATTATTTCTTTCATTCAACACTAGGATCTATGAAATAAGAGAAAATGGTCTCCCTAGAGGATACTCAAAAAATGAGTACCTTTAGATTTTTTGAGAAGGATAAGGCAGAATCTTATTATATTACAAAGAAACTTGTTACAAATTTTACATAAATTTTGCATATAATAACTTTTTATGTTTTAATTACTCTTTTAACTATAATCTTCTTTGTTCATACCTTTAATTACTTTTAATATCTTTATTTATTTGTATTATTTTTCACATAATTGATACTCGTTTGTAAACTTAGCCAACCTTTCAAATCCATATGTACATAAAAAATGAAATGAAACCATATCAATTTTTATGATTGCATATTTTTGAAATATGGACATTCAACTCAAAATCAATTCGCTGTATGTGGAAAAGTCTTTTTCTATATTAACCCATTTTTTATCTTTTACTTAGTCTATGTGGGGCTATATTTTCTAACACTCTTCCTCACTTCTAAATTTTTTTAGGTCTTAAACAAGTGTTTTTTTTTTTCAACTAGAGTGTAGGGCATACTATGATATTTTCTTAAATGAGTTAAATTCTTCATTACTATGGAAACAAAGAAATAGGTGGAACTAGAATCATTAACATAATAACCTCTAGATACATAAACTACAAAGAAATGACCAATATAACACTAGTAATGTAAGACTAAGCCTGCTACATCTACCTGATCTAACCTAAAGATTCATATAAGAATTCATTTATTCATACACTCTAGCATTCCCTTTCAAATTAGAGCATCTAAAATATCCAACTAGCGACAAACTCAAATACAACAAAAAAATGTCAAAATAAACAAAGATAATTATGATAGATACCAACATAGGCAGCAATTACAGCAATTGTCGTAGAAGATCACTCCCTCTCCCTTTTTTGCACCCTAGTGAACCCATCATCGACAGAGGTAGTGAAGGAAACAAGAGTGATGATAAGGAGGTAGCACCAACAAAGAGGGTCAATAGTCAAAAAGGAGGCACCAATGAGATGAGGTAGGCGACTTGAGGGTCCAACAGGAAGAGGAGAAGGCCATTAAAGGCACCAACTAGGGAGGAGTAGAGGACAAAGTAGAGGGAGAGGCTCAGGCAAGCATTGTACTTGACATTGAGGTTGTACATTGTGGGAACTTGGTAGTGGCCTTCACTACCCATTTCCACCATTAGAGATGTGTTGTCATTGTCCTTAAGGAAGAGTGAAAGAATGGAAGGGTTCAATGGGTGACAGCAACTTGGGTGGGGTTAAGGTGGCTAGGGTTGGGGTGGGTGGTAAGGTTTTAGGGTGGAGAGGAGGGTAATTACAATGGCTAGGGTTTCCCTCCTTGCCTAGCTTCCTCTCACTCTTTGACTCTAAAAACATTGACTCTGATATTATGTTGAAATATAGACATTCAACTCAAAATCAATTGATTATGAATGTAAAAGGTCCTTCCCTAATATTAACTTATTTTTTATTTTGTATTTGGTCTATGTGGAACTATATTTTCCAACACACATTTTGAATAGTATGTGAGGTGTGAATTTTCAAATGACTAATACAGAACACTTTTCAAATAAAATTCATCTACCATATTCAAGGTTGTTGAAAAATCATAGATCATATTATTATATTATTTTCATCACATAAAAAATTTCATACTCTTCAATCGAAATAAACTTTTCTTGATAAAAGTGATTTTATTTTTATTTTGAAAATTTTGGTTTTTAGTTGATTATAGTTAAAATTCTAAGTAGGTTTTAGCTAATTATTTTAATCAAGAAAGGTCTAGATTAATGAGTGTATCATAAAGAGATAATTATAAACAAATGAACATTGTTTAGGCTAATAATCTTAATAAAATAATGAAAAATAAATCAGATATGTTGCCATCTTTAATAACAACAAATATTATGACTATTATATACTTTAAACTATTTAGATAAAATATGAATTCATGCAACACACAAAACTATCACTAATAAATAATAAGTTTCAACCAATTAACAAAGAGTGTATTTTTAGTTAATAAGCTAAAAATGAGCACCTTGGGAATTGGAGGCTATTCTGAGAAATAGAAATTATGGAAGATGGAATTTTTTCCAATTCAGCTATAGTTGGAGTGAAGTTGTTCTCATTTGGTGATTAACAGACATTTATGCAAGGAAGAGAGACATGTATTTTTTACATCCCTCAATTTGAGAAAAAATATTTGCAATTGTGAACTGGAGAGCTTAAAAGGTGACTGAAGATTAAAATCATTCTAATCCTCCTCCAAAAAAACTCTTGATAGAAGAATTTATTTCTTTCCTTTTTGAGACTTGGGCACTACCAAAGCAATTGAGAAAAATTTGTATGAGATCCTTCAAAGTCCAGCCACAAACTCCAACAAAGTAATGCCTACCTTGCTTATAAAAGCATTGCATCTAGGAAGGTGCCTCGATAAGTTTTTTTTTTTGTACTCAAGTAAAAGGGAATATAAGATGAAATGATGATTAGAAAGAGGAGAATCAGCTCAAGCCAAATTGTAATCACAAGTAAGTGATGACTTGATCTATGGTAGGCTAGCACCCTACTTAACTTCCCCTAAAGGAGTCTGTATTCCTCAACAAAGGCCCCAGCACAAACAATCAAAACAGTAAATCTTTCTCTCGTCACCCTATTTAATAGCCAAAATTACTTAATTACCGACGAATAAAATAAAGATAAACTAAAAATAGGAAAGAACAACTAAAGCATATATTATCTGACAAAAACAGTCTCGAAGAGAGTACATCGAAGGAAATGGCTTGAGTTGGTTATATCCCTACTTTGTAAGATGAATTTGAAAGAGATTTGATTAAATTGCAAAGAAAGTATAGAGTAAAAAGGCAATGGAATAGACTTAGCAAGTTAATGATGAAAATTATCCTTATTTCTCAATATTACGTGAGAAATATCCATCTTTTCGAAAACAACCGTTTGCACTAGATAGAGAGCGATAGAAGATCCATCATCGTGGACATATCCCTTGTAAGGAATTAATGACACAAGGAGGGAATCTGGCATCATCGTTTCACGGATTAAAGATACAAAACAATAAACTAACCATATAGAATGCCGAGAACAAGTGCACAAACAACAGCCGTCGCAGCCACCCAAATCAGTGCGCTCTTAAGCCTTTTAAAAACGCTCCTATATGATCACAAAGAGAATCCTTTAACTTCACACGACCATAATCCACCATTCAAAAATCTCTTACGCATGCAAATTCAACAAAAAAAAATTCGCGAACAAAACCAATCACAAAACAAGCTTACTTGTCCTGGTCGCCCTCGTAGTAGAACATAGCGAACGGGATCACGAAGAAAACAAGGATGGCGTCAATAATATAAACCGCAAGCCACAGGTCCTTCATAGGAAGCGTAAGATTGCACGCCCCGTTGTAAAGCGCGTGCCTGCATGCCTTCCGGTTGGCTACGTCGGCTGGAAGCATCAGGATCGAAATCGCGGCCACGGAGAGGCCGAGGACCACGACGACCTTGGGGAAGTACGCCTGGTTAACGTCATCGGGGTGCTGGTAATTGACGAGGAGGTAGATATTGAATAAGAAGACCAGAACGACCACCACCACGACTACAATCACAAGGGCGAGGTTGAAATCTCCCATTTCCGGAAGCTTGAAGAGAGGGCGATTCTCGAGGATGGAGACGCAAGAACAGGGACGGCAAGGTGATGGTCGAACGCGAACGACGACACGTTCCACCTCCTCCCGCTTTCTTCTCTTCGGTCTTTTCTTTTCTTTTTTAATATCGCGCGTGTGTGTGTGTGTGTGTGTGTGTGTGGTTTTTGAAAAGGATGGGCCGCCCCCACATTAACATGTCCAAATCAGCGAGAGATGGGACCCACTTCACCCACCGTTTTCCAATCCTACCCTTCAGGCTGAATTTAGCCCTCCTTCAGTGATATATATGATGGTATTTTCTGATCATTCACACTCTTCTCATCATCAAGTAAAATTTAAAAAACATAAACCAAAACTACCCATCTTTTAGATTTCGTTTAAGCCGTGCAGTGGAAATCAATCCACATGATGTTAAGCAAATGACCCAAATCATAATCAAGGAAGATAAGATTTATGGTCAGACTTCACATGAAACGCTAAAAAGGTTGAAGATAATAATCCTTCCATGCTGAATATTGGGTTTCATCACTTGTCTGCATCTTGTCCATTAGACCTCTCGCTTCATTTGAAAAAATATCAGGGAATATGAGATCTCTCGCCGTAATTTCGATCATCACATCTTGTAAGCATTCTTGAATCATTGAATGATTTTAAAGTTATGCTAAGTTAACAAGAAATCATTTTAAACTCACTCGATAACTGGTAAATCAAATTAGTCATTGTGCTTTGTAAAAATTAGCCTGCGTGGTGGTGGCATTATAGTATTTGTTGATTATTTTTTTAATTTTATGTAACATTAAAATTACATAACGAATTGATGATGATCTCTCTACCATCAAGATTCGTGTCCTTCTTTCTAAGGGAAAAGAATGACAAGAAAAGAATCAAAAGGAAGAAGTTGTCGCTTGATTTATTTTGGTGAAAATCAGGAAAACTAAGATGTTTGGGAGACATTTCCCTAAAGAAATGGAAAAACAAGTTTGTAAACTTGAGATTCGGTAAGTGCTTAAAGTACTGTAGTAAAGGTGTTAACTATTTTGACGTATTTGGTCAATTATCTTGATTATATTTCCAAAGAATGTTCGAGCATTTTAAAGACATATCGATACAATTATGCCTAACAAACATCCTTTAAGTTGTTTTACGCATGTTAATTAGAAATTTGATTTTCAATGCTAAATTAAGTATGAAAAGAGAAGAAAAAAACAGTTGTTCTGTTCTTTTCTATATTCTTACTTACTATACCTAGAGAACGTAAGATCAAAAGAAATAAAAGAAAGACCGAAGAATGGGAAGAAATCAAGATTGCCCTGCAAGTAAGTAACTTGTGTTAAGAGAGAAGTAGTCAATCATGTCGAACATTGGAATACTCGTTGTCACATTTTTTTGACATCGTGGAATGTTCGAGTTATTGTTCAAGTACCGCAATCTTTTGTTATGCAACGAACTTGAATATGGAATTATATATTTATGTGTCAATGCTTGTTGCATGTACCAATATTGTGTTGTTTTGTGTGTCAGTTAAAGAAGTCAGGTAATCACGTGTAAGCATGTAGTAGTTTTGTAGTTACTTGCGTAGAATCGTATGTCCTGTATAAATATACTTTAATTATATTAACAATATATAATTGAATTATAATTAATTTTAAAATAATAAAAAATAATTAATTAAATAAAAAAAGTTCTTATATTATTTTCTTACCTTTAAGAAAAATTTAAAAGTTTAGAATTTCTGAACTTTTATATATAAAAAAGTTAAAATTTTTAACTTTTCTACGTAACAAATTTTCAAAAAGCAAAGAAAATTTTTTGAACTTTCTAATTAAAGTTAATGGAAAATACCCTTTATTACTCAAACGTGGTAAACAAATATCACGTCAGTTATTATTTGATATTGTTTTAGAAGATTGTTATGATAATTCTTCTAATCTAGACGATGAAGATGTGGAGCAAACGGAAACATAACGTTAGAAATTGGGCCATGTCTCTCGAGATCCATTGGATTTGGATCCGACGAGGATCGCCATTCTCCGTGTCGCAAGTTTGCTCTGCTCGGGGTTCGTCGTCGCCCACCATTTTGTTCGTCTCCCACATATTTTCTGTGAGTAAATCCTGGAAGCTCGTCCCCACTGTCGATGCTCGCGCTACTCCCCCACCGAGCAGCCAGAGCAATGGCCACCGTCTTCTACTCCAACTCCGCTGCTACCACCGCCTCGTCTCCGATACTCTGGACGAACACCGCATTTCCGCCATCGAGGAGGAACCCCGGCATGGTTCTCCTTCGGCGGCCCCCCGGCGCGTTCGGACACTTCGGGCGGGCTGCATCCGTGCGGTGCTTCGCTTCCGCGGCTTCGGTCGACAGGATCAAAGTCCAGAACCCGATCGTCGAAATGGACGGTAGTCATAACGATGTGAGCTTTGATTTTGATTTTTCGTTTGTCGTTTGCTTCTTACTAGGAAGTGATGATTTTTCTTCCGTAGGTGATGAGATGGCCAGAGTCATCTGGAAGATGATCAAGGACAAGCTTATCAATCCCTATGTCGATCTGGATATTAAATATTTTGATCTTGGGCTTCAGAACCGTGATGCAACGGACGACAGGGTTACAGTGGAGAGTGCCAAGGCCACCCTTGAGTGAGATGCTATTCATAAGTCCTGCTTGTCTACAACCCATATTCAACCAAAAGCCTGATTTCATACGATTGAATTCATTGGTTCCGTATGTTTAGCTATGTGCGCTTCTCTTTGAATAACTCACTTTTGCTAAAGCGCTATCTCTAAATTATAGCAAACTTTCACATACTCAAGGAGATAAAATTAGAAATTAAATATGACAGACTAACCTTGAAATACATGATTGTTTCCTTTTCATTTTTTAATCAACTGGAAAGATAATCTGGTTGAAGTAGTAACTAGTTGGATTAGGGAGAAGGAAAAGTAAGAAGTTAAAACATGTTTAGGAAAAAAGTCAAGAGGGAGTAGTGGAGTACAAGAGAGGGCAGAAATCCAAAGATGGAAACCAAAGTCAAGTTGGTTGATGAAAGGGTAGGGTTAAATGAAGTTGAAAAAGTGTCCTGCATCCTTGGTCAAGAGATTATGAAAAATTGGGTACTTAGGGCATACATCACGGGCTGGTGTTATCTTACATCCATATGAGTGAATAGGTTGGCAATTCAGTCTTCCTATGTTGTTTCTGTGAAATACAGAGCAAGGCATTCATCACCTAATCTTTACTTGTGTGAACTGCATGCAGATATGAAACAAGTTGAGTGACAAAGTCACATAAGGCTGAAACTTAGCTTTCTAACCAACTTCCAACAACAGTTGTCCAGCTTATATTTAGAGGGAAAATTAAATAGAGGGAACTTTTGATGGTTCATGCTAATGATTTGAGGATATATTTCTCAAATAATGTGAAACAATTATGAAAAAGAACCTATTCCATAATATTGGTTTTATGGAATTAGTTTGATGACATGTTGGTTTTATACATGTAAAAGTATTATACTTATTTTATTCCATGCTTTCAAAAAATCTGTTGAAATCCCTATTTAAAAAAAATTTAATCTTAAACCCATGTAATTTTTATTATCTATTTTTTATCTTATTCTTAATGAGATTCACTCTATTTCCACGAAAAACATTTCTTGCAATTTGAATTTTATAACCACATATTTTCGTCCTTTTCTTAAAAAAATAAGTGTTTAGAATAGTACCACATATTTTGTTGAAAGAAAATGCATGCTTTATGCTTCACTACACTTTGAAATCAATAATGTTAATATAGTTGCTTACATTGTAAAAATGATAATATAAAGCTCTCTTACAATGAATTATGTTCGTATGGTTTATCTAGCTGTTTCTTTGATCATTCTAAGCAGCTTTGGTTTTATCCATTCATTTAAAGATTGTATCAGATTTGTCCATCATGCCTTCTTTGTTTATAGGGTTGAATAGTTAAATTTTTATCATTTATTATTCCATTGATATTTTCAATTCTCAAATATTGATAGGGTCGTAAAGTAGTCTTCTATTTGTTCACGTTTGATGCAGATACAGTGTTGCAGTGAAATGTGCAACAATAACACCTGGTCAGCTTCATTTCAGAGCATGTTAAACATGATTTTTCTGTGTAAAGCTATACTATGAAAAATATATTTTTTATTTTTTCTTCAAGCAACTATTGCATGAATAGTTAAATAATAAATGTACGATTTTGTAGGGATGAATAATAATTTCTTTTTATTCCATTGATATTTTCAATTCCCAAATATTGATAGTCATAAAGTAGTCTTCTATTTGTCCACGTTTGATGCAGATACAGTGTTGCAGTGAAATGTGCAACAATAACACCTCGTTAGCTTCATTTCAGTGCATATCAAATATGATTTTTTCTGTGTAAAGCTATACTACGAAAAACACTTTTTTTTATTTCTTGTTCAAACAACTACTGCATGAACAATTAAATAATAAATGTACAATTTTGTCCCTTTCCCTTTTATATATGTAGATGAGTAGGTCATCAACCTCAATGCTGGACTGATGATTGCGTTGCTTACTAAGTCTTTTTGCTCTAGTAGTTTTCTTCTTCTGAATCTTCACCTTCTTCTAGTTCAGATATCCCCCTCTTAATCTCCAGTCTTTTTTACCTTATTGTTCTTGTTCATTCCTTAGTCTTTGCTTGAGTTGCTATAGTTTCACTTAAGAACGGAAATTACATCAGAATTTATACAGCACATCATAAATAATACTTATATAAACCGTATTTTTTGTGGTGTATAGGTTTCTCCCAGTTGAACTATTGTACCAAATAGATTGTGGCAAAAAAAGTCCGCCATCTGCTCCTTGTCTAAAATGCTGGAAATCATGAAATTTTCTACATTTGCTTGATAAATGTTGCCAATTTTATACTTGTTTTAAAGTGGAATTCTAACTCCACTTGTTTAATCTTACAATGAAACAGATGAAGCTAGGGTTAAGGAATTTGGACTGAAGTCCATGTGGAGAAGCCCCAATGGCACAATCAGAAACATATTGAATGGTTTGCATTTTTCATCCTCTTTATTTTTCTTTACTGCTGTTATTGCATATGCAAGAATTTTTTTGGATTTAACATGTGAAATTTTTTGTCTTGCTAGAGATTTGCATATTGTCATAAATATGTGGGACATTGGTAGTACAGAATTCAGTTGTGGTTTTTGTTTCCTGCGGGATAGATTTTTTTTGGTTATATCACCTTTTACTAGTTATTGTTGTTCAGTCAAATGATTGATTACATGAAATATGCATGTTGCCTTTGTTGGCAAAAAAAATGTTTAGACTGTATAAATCACAACAGTTCATTCAGTAGATAGCAATTTAAAAAACTTGTCCAGACTTCCAATCACATGAAGCCACACACATGTACACCTATTGGATGGCCGATGGCCTTGCTATTTTTTGCAAATACTTATTTGCTTCCTTGATATCTGGACTTTAGCTTAGCAGTGGACTCACAGCAAAGTAATTTGATCTAATTGATAGCATTTTACTTTTTCAAAAAGAACTTGCGTTTACATCTCTCTCTCTCTCTGCACCTGTGCATCTGAACTGAACATATCCCTCACTGTACTTTTCCACACAATTGTCAAATTTAGCTTCAACTTTATATTTTGCAGTACTCAACTTTAAGTGGAAAATTTGTTCCTAACGTAGGATGCACAGATGCACAGATGTGAGGATGCACAGATGTGAGGTGGTAATGCCATAAGAGATGCAAATGCTTAGATGAATGAGTGGCAATACTTTAAGAGATAAGTTACAAAATAAATTTATTAAGAATAGAGTAGAAGTTATATTAATTGAAGATAAGAAAAAATTAACTTTAATGGCTTGATCATATCCTTAAGAGGCCAAAAGATGCATTAATTAAGAAATAATTAATTAGTTTAGAAGAACTTAAAAGAAGTAAAAGTAAAAGAAGATCTAAAATTCCTCAGTTAAGAATTGTGAGAAAATATTTAAATTTATGCAATTTAATCGAAGATTGGACATGGACTAGTAGGGTTATGACATGGACTGTTGTTGTAGGGTGTATAGACTATGCTTTTTAACAAAAATGATAATCAGCTACGAACTTATGCTACATTCATGGGCGTTTTTGAATTCTCTATTTTCTAAACTAGATCTTTTTTTTTGTATCCTACATTCATGAGCTTTTTTGAATTCTCTATTTTCTAAACTAGATCATTTTTTTTGTATCTTCTCCCCTCTATGGGATTTCCAGTGTGCTGCCATTCTTGGTTTGAAATCCACATTTATATCATTCAAAAAATAGTCTATTGTGCTTTTCATGCTCTTCAGGAACAGTTTTTCGTGAGCCCATCCTATGCAAAAATATTCCTCGGCTTATCCCAGGTAGGATATCAGTTATTGCCTTCCATTTGAGATTAATGTGTTCTTATAAACTTGATATTGAGTCCTGAATACAATCGTACAGGGTGGAAGCTGCCTATTTGCATTGGTAGGCATGCCTTTGGAGATCAATATCGTGCTACTGATTTCATTGTTCCTGGTCCAGGAAAGCTTAAAATGGTCTTTGGTGAGTTAATAATTAAAATACTGTTAGGAAACTTGGTAATTCTTATTGTTCTTGTTTTTACAACCCAAAACATCTTTTCATTGGGTTATTCAATTTCTCTTGTTGAGATTCAGAACCAGCAGATGGAAGTGCTCCACAAGATCTTAATATTTATGGTTTTAAAGGTCCTGGAGTTGCGCTTGGCATGTACAATGTTGATGAGGTCTATGGTATTCCAAGTTTGATTTTTGTATATTATTTATAAGCTCATTACCAATTTCTGATTTGCTTTTCATATTTTTAGTCTATTCGTGCTTTTGCTGAGGCATCCATGTCAATGGCTTTTGCCAAAAGATGGCCACTGTACTTGAGTACCAAAAATACCATCTTGAAAAAATATGATGGGAGGTAGTCTTGATCCTGAACCTTTTTAGATTTTATATATGAATTTTATTTGCTCAGATTTTTTATTTGTAAAGTTTATTTCGCATAAATGTTTCAGTGTTTCTTATTGATAACAGAAGGTTGGTACTACCACCTTTCAAAAAAATGTTTTGTTGCACTTATTGGTAGAACTTGTGGCTTAAGTTGAAACAAACTGCCCACACGTTTTGCTTCCTTAAACAAAGTTTTTAACAACTTATAAGGTGTCAAACATCAAATATAATGTGAAAACCTATAAAAATTAAGTCCTCAAGAAAAAAGAAACGATTGTTATGGCTAGAAGATCCTCAGCCCTTATGTCTAATTATTTATACCGAACCAAATATCCATACTTTCCTCATTGTTTGATGTTTGTATTGTGATTCTGTTAATTTAAGCTAAACCAATTAGCCATGTCTAAGGACAAATCAAGCACTTGTATATTCTTTTAAAGGTGGGAACATGTAATAATGTACAGAAGATATTATTCTTGCACATATACTTTTCATGTGCTTGGAAGCCTCCATTATGGGAGGATTTATGGCTTTGACAACAAGATAAAGAAAAAGAACTCAACTTCTTTGGACAAAAGATGGCTGTTAAATTAGCTAATGTGGTTAATCTTCTTGTATGTGTATGTGTAAGGGTGTAGGAGAATAGATTGCAAGAATTCCATTCCTCTTGCTTTTTTACATCCTCAAGAAAGCCTCGTCTAATTGGTTTTCCCTTTTATAGCCTGAATGGCATGATAGTTTTATGTTTTTTTTTAACACTTTGATTTTTTCATGTTATTTTACGATTGTTTCCATGGGCACTTAGACCTCACCTAGGTGCCCAAGTGTTTTCTAGGCAACTCCCAGCTACATCTAACATCCTTTAGGACTTAAATGGATCCTTGTTAGGTCCAATTAGAGATCTAAGAAAGTTCTAATACCATACAACGTGTCTTTTAATGTTTTCTAACAAAAATCTTTTTAGTTTAGTATCATTTATACTTTGTATATCTTATTTTGTTATTGTGTATTGACTTTTATCACAATTTATAAGCTATGACCTTTAAGCTATCACATCATATTATTATGTTGTTTACATATCTTTATAAGTTAGTTTATACTATTTATTTATGTATTTTTAATTATTAATATACATAAAAATGTGTATATATATATATATATATAGGGACACCATTTCTGTAGGCATCTACAACAAAATGTTGAGTGCTGTAATGGACAACTGAGATCATGCAGGGGGGAATGAAGGACAAGTGTAGGAGGTTCAGCCTCAAGGGAGGGGGAAGGTGCGGAGGCTTCAAAGTCTATGCTAATTCATGGGGGGGAAAGGTTTGGAGGCTCCAATGTTTGTGCCAATTCCTAAAGTGGTGTGGGTGGGTGGGGGGAAGCCACAGGCAGAGCCAAATGCATGGGTGATGAGACTCAGACTTGACACGTTGGAGGAGATATGCCAATGACAACACACATTTTTTTGACAATGTAGAACGCCAATGACACATGGACTTGGAGACTTGAATTGAAGGAGGTGCTTTGCAGACTTCACCCATGTGTGTGTTGTATGCTCCATGGATGGTGTGGAGGCTTTAATGTCCATGCCAATTCATAAGGGGGGTGGGTGGGTTGGGGGCAGAGCCAAATGTGTGCATGTATGGCTCAATGGGACTCAAACTCTACATGTTGGAGGAGATATGCCATCAATTACACACATTTTTCTGACAACGTAGAACACCAATGACATATGGACTTGGAGACTCGAATTGGAGGAGATGCTCTGGAGACTTCACCCATGTGCATGTTGGATGCTCCATAGACAGGGATGGTACACATGCAATTTTGTTGTGGGCATCTACATTTACATTTTTCCCTATATATGTGTGTGTGTGTGTGTGTGTATGTATGGGTGCCTAGGTACTCAAGGCTTCCAAGGCTACTGCTAGGGTGCCTTGGCTCCTCAATAACCTTGGTTGTCTCTCATTTCTTTACCATGTGTTATGATAAACCTGGCCAAATAAATTCCCTTACTAGTTTTGAAATTGTTTATTTACAAGTTAATGCAACCAATTGAAATCACACTAGGATAACTAAGAATGCTGAAAACAAGTTAAGCTTGGCACTAGTCCTAAACATGGAATCAAACATTGACACATTTCTATGAAATTTCACCTGGCACATGTTGGTTTTTCAACTTGTTGACACAACATCAAAATTGATGTTGACATGGCAATTTTATTTACAAAGGGTGATTTTCTTTCCTATGTTTCCATTGACATGACTCTGACATATCAAGAATTTACTACATGTCTCAATTTTTCAACTCACTAAAGTCCAATACGAATTGAAGTTGAATTCTTTGGTCCTAAGATTGGTTACGTTCAAGTGCAAGTTAATGAAAGAACCATATTTTGTGAAAATTTATGCCAAATGTGAAGTGAATATCTCATTGTATTTTTTCCCATTATTTTCTTTCTTATACATGTTTCTCTGATTTATAAATGTACATAAATTCTCATAAAATGGGGAAAATTTCAGGTTTAAAGACATATTCCAGGAGGTTTACGAACAAAAGTGGAAGGAAAAATTTGAAAATCAATCAATATGGTATGTTCCTTTATCGAAAGGCATCATTTAGTATTTTAGGAAAAATTTGATTTAATTTTAACTTGATTATTCAGGTATGAACATCGATTGATTGACGACATGGTGGCATTTGCTCTCAAAAGTGAAGGTGGATATGTATGGGCTTGCAAAAATTATGATGGGGATGTCCAGAGTGATTTTCTTGCCCAAGGTACCATATATGCTAGTCATGTCCTGACAATATCTATGTTCATTTTTTTAAATTCTGGATTTTTTTGAGATGCAAGTGTTTTAGAAAATCTTCTAGTGTTCCTTATGGAGGCTTAATGAAATTTATTTACTACTTTAATGCAGTAACGAGATTCCTTAAGGGAATGTGAATCTTCAAACTTTGGGCCATTGATTTGAAATAGTATATTTGATTTTATGCTTTGATTTCTTTGTTATCTTTCTAGTTGCCACTCCCTTTTAGTGGCAGGAAAAATCTCAAATTTTTTGCATTGTCTTGATGTAGTACACACGTGCTAAAAGAGTAAGGCATAATAAGTGTGGCTTTTCTTCCGAGAACAAAACCATGACGTTATTTATTACAAAATGTTAATGCAGAACATCCATTTTTTTTGTAAAAGGCAACAAGTTCATCTTAGTATGGAAAAAGCAAAAGATTTGAACGTTCTAGAGATTTGTTACAAAAATTGATTACTATCAATAACTTGTTAACAATTAGAAAAAAGCCTTCAGTTTTGATACATTAATGATTGCATGTGAATTTAAAGATTATGAATTGAAATTCTTAAATAAATAGATAGATTTTTTTCCTGTTAAGCTATGATGCCTCAGTATGGGCATGAGAATTGACATGCGGATGGGTATGGGCATTCTAAATTTTCAAATTTGTGACATGGATAGGTGTACACGTATCACTTAAATAGATTTATTGACTAATATATCTTGAGAGAAGAGAGAAAGATATTAACTATAGTTATTTTGTGATCAATTTTTTCTTAAAGAGAGATACAAATACGCTATAGATTAGTAATTTACATCTCACAATATAAAAAAAAAAGAAAAAGAAAAAAAATCCTACACTCAAGAATATACACTGACATGTATTTTGTACCTGTATCCTACTTTATTTGTATAGGTACGAGGGGTGGTGAAGTATTTGGGTATCATGGTTGTTAAGTAACAAAAGATATATTTTTAAATCATTGCAAGTGTTAATTTATCTTCTGAAGCAACAATAAAATCATTACTTATCATGGTTCCTATTTCCCCATCGAATAGGTGCAATGGTAGAACCATCAATAGTTGATAAGTGTTGAAATTCTATCTCAAAAGTAATTAGTTTTGAAATGGTATTTCAACGTAATATCAGAATAGGTTTACATAAATCTACCTATAAGAATAATTGTAGGTATGAAAATAAGCCACATATGGGAGGAAGTGTGAGAATGGTCTCTTATCGATTGATATAAGAATTGAAATGGTCTCTTATCGATTGATATAAGAATTGAACCTATGCTAATATATAATGAATTTCTTCACTCATCATTAATTGATTTTGAGATAGAATTTTACAATGGAGATTAAAGGCTCATTCAAATCAGAAACAAAAGGACTAAAGAGAAGTGAGAGGAGAGGTTTTCTTAGTGTTATGATAAATTATAGCGACAAAGCCAGCAAATGGATATGCATCCTGCATTATTTTGGGAGAAGGAGAACTAGGTTGCCATTTTTATTGATTTATAGGTGAACCCAGTGTATAACTCATAAATATTTTACTAGTGAATTGCAGTCATCTTCCAGGCATAAGCTGAAAATAAAGCTAGAAAAAGCTTGCCTAAATAATCAAGGAGGTAGTCTGTGGCTTAAATAATGAAAACTTAATAATTTGCATTGTTGAAAAACACTTAAGTTTTTCAAGGAATGGATTGCTAAATTTATTTTGGTAAGTAATTTACAATGCTGCTTTTACAATTTTTTATAAATGAAAATCGCTTTCTGACCTTGCAATTGTATTTCAATAATCTTTTCTTTCTAACATTTATTTCTCAACACAGGATTTGGTTCTTTGGGTTTAATGACCTCTGTTCTGGTAATTAATTTGTAAATTCAACTATAGATTTTCTTTTTTTATAAAAGTGCATTATGTAATTATGGTGGGCTTGCATTTAGTTATCATCTGATGGGAAAACCTTGGAAGCTGAGGCTGCCCATGGGACTGTCACTCGACATTTCAGGCAGCACCAGAAGGGAAATGAAACTAGTACAAACAGTATTGCATCTATTTTTGCATGGACACGAGGTCTCGACCATAGGTGACTGCCTTGTCTGATACAAACCTGCATTATGTTAAATTTACAAGTCTTCCTCTCTTTTCCCTTTTTGGTTTCAGTTGACTATGGTAGTTGGTTTCCCTATGATCACTTTATCTGTTATTGGTTGTTTCGGTGGGAAATATTTCCTTTTTTTTTAATATTTCTGCACTCTCTGTATCTTTTTTGTTTGGTGAAGAGCAAAGCTTGACAAGAATGACGACTTGTTAGTCTTTGTAAAGAAGCTCGAGACTTCTTGTATTGAAACAGTTGAGTCTCGGAAAATGACGAAGGATCTTGCTCTTCTAATTCATGGGCCCAAGTAAGAAGAATATACATTCTTTTCTCTTTAACTTATTTGCTCACTTATGAACTATAAGTCAGATCAAGTGAGCATCCCATTCTCACCGATAATGATGTTTTTCTTGCAAAACTATATAATCCTTTAAGTTTCTTTAAATTTTTCTTCTCCTTATCTCATTTCCGGCAAGACTGCATTGATTCAGAAGAAGGTTTGAACTTTAAAGCACCTCCAGCAATTCTAGAATTCTAGATTTGTCAGTTGCGTCACAAAAGTCATTCATTCCTTTTGAACTTCAACGTAGTTGCATTAATTTGATGAAATTATATATGCTTGTGTTCTCCCTTTAATTGTTTCCATGACTCCTAGCTTCAAACCATACAGGAATAACCTAAAGCTTCGCCATAGTATTGTTTCCATCTAAATTTTACAATTTATGGTTTTCATTGACTGTATGCATAGAATGAGGCCTTAGCATTTATTCTTATGCAATTTTTCACACCCGGAACATTTATTTTAGTTTTGTTGATCTTTTCAGAGTATCAAGAGATTCTTACTTGAATACTGAGGAGTTCATAGATGCTGTTGCCCGGAACCTGCAGATGAAGCTACCAATACCAACTATCGTGTAAAAACTAGCTTCACAATTTTGTTAGATGGTTTAGTGACCAGGTGAATTTACGTTTTACCTCGGTTCATGAAATCTTCTAGTGGGCATCACCGGTACCTTCCTCTTTCGGCAAGTTATTCGTAATTGCTTGTAGTTCTAGTCATTAACCTTCAAATTCCTTTTTCTGAATCTCCGTAAATTTCTGCAAGGTCTGATAACATATGATCTTATGGAAATGGACACATTACAACGTCCATTATTCATCTCTGATTGTGTTTGCTTCACTGTCATATGACCTTTTTCTTCACTCGCCCTAGCTTTTAACTTTAAAATTTTATGAAATGTGGATTTCATAGTTTATGCGATAATTTCGGATAAATTTTATTTTTCGTGGTTTGTTTTAGATTCCAACTATATATCTGAACCAAACATAAATTAAAACAGGTAATTCTCAGGCATGGGAAAAGCCTCATGCTTTCATTTCATCTTGTTATCATTAACTTTCCATTATGACAGTCTTCTGATTCAGATTATAAGGTGTTTGATTACGAGACTGTAAAATAATCTGAAACAGATGATTTTCACATGACTTGGTTATGAGAAGATGTTTATAGTTTTGATCATGAGTTTAGATTTAATTATGAGTTTTTTCTTTCAGAATACTCACATAATATTGAAGTGTGCAATTTCAACTAAGATCTTTGGTATTATAAAATTTATAACAAAATATGATACCCTAGAAATCTTATCTTGATCATGTATAATTTAGATGCCCTAGAAATCTTATCTCCACGTTGGATATAAGATTTGCCACTTTATGTTTTATTTCTTTTCACTAAGAGATGAGAATGATAATTCTTGATCACAAAACGTATACTATCATGAACTCTTCCTCAGAGAAATCTAGTTAACGGGTAAAGTACAATTACTTGGTTCTCAAAGATTTCCACCGGCTCAGGTGACCTTTTACTGTTTTTTGAAATCATTGCAATGGAACACAGCTGACACTACTGGGAAATGGACAAAGCATGAGTGGTGGGGCTTTCATTGTAGCATTTTTCCCGTTTCCCATGTATATGTAAATCACTAGGGTCGTCTTACGCCATTTGTTGAAGAATAGTTTTTATTACCAACAATAAACATTATACTTGCTCGATTTTTTATTATAATTTTTTTTGGACCAAATCAAGTAAGGTCAACTCATTAGGTTCTAAGAGGAACTCACTCATTTAATTGAGTAGGCTGTACTTGTGTTGTCTCAATCTTTAGGTTGGGCATCCGTCTAACTTCATATTCACTGCCGTGCTCTTCTTCCATCCCTTTCGCTTGCGAGTGTCTGTTTTGAAGGGCGCGGCGCGTACTTGCACTTGTATTAATAATTACGGTCATCGACGCCGGTCGGATCAAATGGTCCATGTCGCAAGGGTAGGCACATCTGTATGTGAAGTACATTTAAGAAATCAAAGCAAAATAATTTAATATGAATGTAACGGGAAACCCGAACAACCCTTTTATATTAAATCCATCATCTACTCCCTTACAAATAATAAGATTTTAATTACCTCTGGCTTACATGCACATTTGAAGATCATTTTCAATCATTCACCAAGGAAGGATGACCCCTTGATCTTAGGGTTTAACAGATGAAGAAATAGATTTACCGGTAACAAAGTAAATTTCATGACCTTGTCTATATTAAATAATGTGAAACCGTTGTAATTATCAATATTTGCCAAGAATCTTCAACTTTAGATAAAGGAAAAATTAGAAACATCAATTCCGGTTAATTACAACGACGTGTCTCCTCTTAACAGCGGGACAATCAAATTTTTCCTTCCCTTTTCGTATAGAAAGTGTTTTCAGTTAAAACATATTAATAGTGATGATAATAAAACAATCCGGTCCCATCAAAAGTGGGGTTTTCTTAGTTTCAAGAGACATGTCAATTTATCACTTTAATGTTAGAGACCAAAGGAATGGTAACGTAGCCCAACCAACATGGGTGACCATCGTACCAAACAACGTGGCATGCCCAATCCGCCACCTATGACGTCGATATGTCATCATCTGTCGTATTTGAAGATAAAAGACCGGTGAAGTTGAAAGAAAAGGAGATACGTAACCAAATAACTTTTCTTTTTTTGAACGTTGTTGATCTTGTCTTTTGAATTTTCGTTATTTCGTGAGACCTTTGTTTGTTTATTTCTAAGAAAATAAAATTAATTAAAGATAAAAGACCTCGGTAATGAACCCATCCCATCCCACCTCACCGTTTTTTGATAAGCGGTAAACAGCACATTAAAAAAAAAACCTCAAGGGTAGTGGTAAACTCACAATATGAAACCAGCTTAAGTAGAAGAAAAAAAACTCAAGCAATTAAATGCAGAAAACCAAAAAGAACCACTAATTGATGGTGATCTTCAATTTCGTCAACGCATCTGCTGATGGTAGAACTTGATTTACGTCAAGACATACAAATCTGCATCAGAAGCAAAGATTTTATTATTATTTTTAATGTACCCCGCGGATGCCAAGGCTTTGGTTTGCGATTTTCAAGCAGTAAAATATCCGTATTATCTCCCGGACCCTCCGTAAAAGAAGGAGTTTGCTAATAAAAAACCACCCCACCATCGAAGCCGTCATTGTTTTTTGTTTGGATTTAATTAAATTTAATTAACATCTCGTTTTTCATGATTAAACGCCATCATCGTCTTGCCGATGGTACCGTCACGCCCTCCCCCTCCACTTTTACCTGGGAACCAAATCAACTTTTAAATTTTAAAATTAACCAGAAATTTTTTTATTTTTTTTCTTCTATAATGATAGGGGTTTTTATGTTGTAGCGGTAAAAGAAGTCAATTCAAAACGGAGAAAAAATTCTAGTTTAAATTAATACCAGAAAAATTTAAGTACAAAGTGCCATCCGAGATCTTACGGGAAATATTACACGTGTGATGTTATCATTCGTCTATCGATTTTTTTTTTCTTCTTCTAATTATTCATGATATTTCAGTTCCCACGTATTTGAATGCGGGGATCGAACTCGCGATCCGTGCCAACGGCTTTTGCATAGTGCTCGACCCGCCGGTGTCCAGCAGTGTAAGAGAGAGAACGAGAGAAGAAATTTTTCCTCCCTCCTCTTCTCGCTCTCGTCTCTGTGACTCAGTCGCATCTCTTGGCTGGGTCTTCCTTCGCTTCCTCTTCTCCTCTCCCCAAGAATACGAGAAGATAGCCCCCCACCACACCGTCCCTCTCACTCATCTTTCTCTCTTGAAGATATTATTGTTTCTTTTGGGTTCTTGTTGGTGGTGGTAGATTTGGGTAGGGAATGGAGTGGAAGAAGCTGCACTTTGGTTCTGCTGTGCACCTGCATCCTAAAAGCAAAGTCTTCTCGGGCTTTGGTCTGTGTTTCATCTTTTCATCCCTCCTTTTCTACTTGTTTTTTACCAGTAGTTTCAACAACGACGATCCTGGAACGACGTCGCTGCTTTCTTGGGTTTCTTCTACTGTCTTCGTTCAGGACAACCGCCCGGCCGTGATCGACGAGAACGATGGTTGCGGCGGCACTGCCGGTGTGGCTTCGGAGAAAACCCACGTCGAGAATCTGCCGGAGGATGGTGTGGTTGCAGGTTTTGTCTCGGGAGAGAGTGAGAATGCACGTTCAAGTCTTCATGGTAAGGATGGGCCGGAAGGGAAGAGCAATGAGAACATTTTGTCGGTTGGAGAAGGCCAGGCGTTCCCCGTCACCGGCGATATGAAGAAGAGCGTCAAGGACGGTAGACATTTCGGGAAGAAGATGGGTGGAGACGAAGTGGTGGTCACTGAGAGGTGCGACATTTTTAATGGTAGATGGGTGAGGGATAGGAGGATGCCATTCTACACTGCTGGTTCTTGCCCTTACATTGACAGGGATTTTGACTGCCACAATAATGGAAGGCCTGACTCTGAGTTCTTGAATTGGAGGTGGCAACCCAATGGCTGTGATATTCCCAGGTAAAAAGTTTTACTGATTCTGTGTAATCTTGATTTTTGTTGGTTTCTCATGATTCGTGGGAATTAATATAAAGTCTTGTGGATAATGCTGAAAATGGTTGCCACTTGGATGAATCGATCTTTATGATCTACCAGATCTTCCCATTAAATTTAAAACTGGAATCAGAATTACCACTGTAATGCAATATCACTGCAGAGTTACTACCTATTAATTTATTTTTTAGATTTGTTTTCTACCATTCATGTAGGCTTCAGATCTTGCAGACTGATTGATGAACGGTGAACAGACAATTTTAGATATTGGCATCTGTGTCATGATATTTATTTCATGCTATTCCCCTGTTCTTGCAAACTTTCCAAACATAGAAATAAAATATGTATATAACGTCTGACAGCCATAATAATTAGATATCCAAGGTACCTATTTAATCTTAATAGTTTTTCGAGCAATTTCAAAATTTTTTATTTTCTATCCAAAACAGGGCTATGCTCAAAATACAAAAGAAAGCACCAAGCTGTCCCAGTAAAACACAGGGTATGTTTGGGTGATCGTAATCATATATGTGATGTAATGCAGTGTAATTAAATTACATCCCCTGCATGGATTATAACGTTTGAGCTTTTAAAAATATCCACTTCAAAATTTGATTATAAGAAAATAATATCACTTTCCTTCATGCATGTCTTGCATTTTTGTTCTTTCGATATCTGAATGACCCCAACACTTTTTCCCATCTTGGTAGGTTGAATGCTACAGATTTTCTGAATAGATTGAGGGGGAAAAGGCTGATATTTGTTGGGGACTCGCTGAATCGGAACATGTGGGAATCATTAGTTTGTATTCTTCGGCAAAGCGTTGCAAACAAAGAACATGTCTTTGAAATCTCAGGAAGGAGCGAATTCAAAACTAAAGGCTTTTATTCCTTCAAATTCAAGGTGCGATGGCTCCATAATGTGGCAAAATCTTTCTCTTCAATTGCATTCGTTTCTGACCCGATTCATGTTTCGTCTGTACGGCAGGACTACAACTGCTCCATTGAATTCGTCAGGTCACCATTTCTAGTTAGAGAATCGTATGGAAAAGGTGTGAATGGAACAGAAGGTGAGAAGCTAAGATTAGATTTGTTGGATGGAACAGCGGAAGCATATCGTGGAGCCGACATCATAATCTTCAATACAGGCCATTGGTGGACTCATGAAAAAACGTCCAAAGGGTATAAGCTCCATCACTGGTTTCTTCACATTTTTCTCCATCGAAACATGTGAAATTCATTCTTTTGGACTACTTTTTATTTTGGCCTTTGCATTTATCAGAATGGATTACTACCAAGAAGGAGACCATGTGCATCCAATGCTTCAGGTTATGCAAGCATATGAGAAAGCTCTCACCACTTGGGCAAAGTGGGTCGATAAGAACATAAATGCAAGCAAAACTCGCGTTGTTTTCAGAGGATATTCCATTACTCATTTCAGGTAAATTTACTGTAATTGAGATCTTAAGCTGACTCGTTGCATGATCGTAGCACTGTGTTCTTCCTCAGCATCATCAGGTATTTCCCTTTGGAGGTTTACACCTAGATCAATAAAGCTTGCTTGCATCACATTACAATTCCTTTCCACACATATTGTGCCAATATGTACTCTACTATTTGATAGCGAGCCAATGCTTGTTCCTGATGGAAAAGGAAAAAATATATATATATATATATTAAATGCTTCATTGCTTGATACATCTCTTTTTCCAGTCTTTGGCAGCTTCCGGCATAATCATAATCCAATAATTTGATAAAACCAAGCATAGGATATGAATGTCTTCAGATGAAGTCGCATCGAACTTGTTAAATTTAGTTGATTGTTCTTCCAACGCTTGTCTTGTTTTGTTGCAGTGGAGGCAAGTGGAACTCGGGTGGACGGTGCCACAATGAAACAGAGCCAATCTTTAATGATTCATTCCTCGCAGAGTACCCCTTAAAGATGAGATTGTTGGAAAGTGTACTAAGACATATGAAAACTCCTGTCATGTATCTCAACATTAGCCTTCTCACAGATTACAGAAAAGATGGTCATCCATCAATTTACAGAATGAAATATAACAGTGTCCAAGAGCAGATTGATGCGGTGGGTTCTCAAGACTGCAGCCACTGGTGCTTGCCGGGAGTTCCTGACACATGGAATGAACTACTTTATGCTTCTCTGCTGATGGACGACTACTAGGACGCTGAAAAAGCCAAGCAGAGAAATCACCCTCAAGCAGCTTCACTATGAATCACACCCATGGGGGAGAGTGGGTTTGATGATGATCCAATGCAGTATGCGAATTGGATAAATTTACTTCTCTGTGAAACAAGTCAACAATGTTGTACTCTTCTATTTGTAAAGATGCATGGAACTTGGAAGCCATGAAGGAATCATCATGCTCTCTGAAGTAGAAATAAGATGCGTTACAGACCGATCCAGACTATGAAGGAATCGTAGTCGTTCTTGTTGCAGTTCCTGTGGCAAAAACTTGTCATCCTTCATCAGTCTCGATCATCACATGCAACCATCGCACCCAAAGCCATGCAACCATGATGTTGCATATGTGTGAGAGCTGGCAAGGTCATGGTTCCTAAACAAACGTCTTCTCTTCTTCTTACTGAAATGAAATATTCTTCTTCTTTTTTTCCTCTTTTCACGAGTGTTTCAACCACAGTCCTTTGCACTGTAGTGTTTTTCTTTTTTCTTTTCAAATATCGTATAAGATGAGGAAACACCAATAATAATAATAATATTGATGTTATTACTCGCTGTCAGTGATTTCTTGGCAGTTCTTGCTTTCAACTTTATGGTTTATGGTAATGAATAAATCCATTTCGTTCTATCAACCAATTTAAACGAGTATCATTTAAGCAAGGGTTGCAGCCATTTGCACTATTTGTAATATATATCATGAACTGATTTAACTTTATAGAGTAGTAGCTATTGGTGATTTCTTATCAATAGGCATTGCTTTTTCTTGTTCCATAACAAATCCCTTGATTTGCAATCGACATGTTTTTTACAGATATAATGCTGAAGTGTTGTGGGCTTCGTTTTATTCAGAACTGAACTCTGTTTATTTTATTCAGCATTTGGTTTCCTGTAGCTTGAAAATTAGTTTATATTTTTTGTTTGAGATATCATCATTCAATCCAGTTATATATGATTGTAAACTGAGGCTAATGCTAGCTATCCGAATGTACAAACTTCAGTTTATGAGCAATGCTTTGGTTTTCTTGAAATTATAAGAAAGCCAGGATTAGTATTCCCTCAGATAATACATGAATTACAATATAAATTTGATGATAGAGATTAGGAATGTGGTGGAGCAGGGAGCTTTGGGATCAAAACTGCATAGAGATGAGCTCACCAATTCTGTGAAATGTTACGAATGGGAAAAGCCTCCCAAAGTAATGTTTGCTATCTTAAAAAAATCCAAGTATTGAAACAAAATTGGTTATTTTGACTAATTTCAGAACTAAGGTAGCTATGTTTATGAAAATTTGTAATGATGATATCATCAACACTTAGATTCTTTACAAATTAGCACAAATTTGTTAGAAATAATTTTCATTTTTTGCATGATAAGTTTTGATCATGAGTTACATTTGGCTTGCATCATCTTTATATATCTTGGATGGATGGGTGCATATCTATCTAGAAATATTTTGGATGGATGTTATTTATAATGTTTTCTTATGTGTTTATATTTATAACTATTGCAGCTACATTTTACCAAACTATGTCCATTGTGGATAACAGAAAGGGTGAATGAAGAAGTTACACAAATTAGAGTGCAAAAGATAATGAACTGATTTTAAATATTTTTTGTGTGTGAGAAATTAAATAAAGGAAATGGTAGAATTATTGATGGAAAGATAAGAGTTGATGATAATCAAGATAAAGTCACTTCTAGCCGCATGGGAAGTCACAAAAGATGATGCATATTGCAATTAACACATTTAAAGAATATTTTAAAAAGAATGGTCGAAGTAACATATGTAGGTTGTAAATAATGAATACATTATATGAAATTGAAAAGGAAAGGTTACATATGTAATATATGTCATCAAGGAAAACAAAAGATGTTATCAATATATTATTTTTAATATCTGAGTTTATTGATAATGAACAAAATTTAAGACAACTAGATTATCACAAAGTATAGAAATATGAGAACAATTTTTAGTCATACCTAATGAGAAGAAGGTAGCATGGTTGAATTTTTATTTGATGTGATGTGGTTCATTGGTTAGTGGTATATAAAATTATGTTTTTATTTTGAGATGTTGATATTGTCTAAAAGATATTCATTTGTAATAAACTATTTCAATTTAATTATTTATGTTATATATTTTATCTTTTAAATACCATCCATATGTATAATTAAGTAATATATATTATGATGTTTTTATAGGTGATGTTCTTTTGCAAATGAATTTAAATGAAGACATCCACTACTTAAGGCTCTATTATTAGAAGAAAAAGAGGAAAAGGCCAAAGTTGATGATGTGTATGTAGGAATTTTTTTAGTGTAACTCGATATACTTTTAATAATAATTCAATTATTACTGATCACATTTATAACAAAGAAGGGTAAGATTACGTTAAAAGATTATTGAATCTTAATTTATCAAATTAAATATATAATTATAGGAAAATTTGTCATATAAGCCAACATATATTCATACAATTTTATGATTTGTCTAGAAAGAAGTGTGTAATACGTGATGGTCAAAATATTACAGTAGAGAAAAAATTAATATTATTTCTTGTCACAATTAGATAAAATTAAAGGTATAAAATAACATGATAAGAGTTGATACTATCAGTAATGTCTTCGATGAAATGTTAGAATGACATACTACGATTAAGTAAATTATTTTTAACTAAACATTCTTCCGACATATAACAGATTCTGTAACGATGCAAATATCTTCTCATCTTTCAAGGTAAATTATTATTATAATTTAAATAATATTGATATAATTTTGAGTAATGTTTCTCTCTTATTATTAATGGGATTATATTAATACAATAAATGGTACACATATAAAAATAATAATTTTGAAAAAAAAATAGCAAAGTTTAGGAACAAAAAAGATAAATTGTCATTAAATGTATTAATGACTTACAATTTTGTCATAGAATTTGTTTATATTATTGTTATATGAGAATGATCTACTATTAATGCTAGAGTACTTCAAAATACTTTATATTGACCTAATAATTTTTAAGTTCCACCTGATTTGTACTTCTAGAAAAATTTAAATATAAAATGAATTATAATTAACTAATAGTTAATTGAATTAATAGAAATTTTTATGTAGGTAAATTTTATTTAGTAAATGTTAGTTTTCTAAATCGATCAAAATTTATTTACCTATTAGATATCATTTATCTGATTATAATATCAATCAACTTTCAACAAATATCACAAAAAATTTCAATTATAAGCATTTATAATTATAGATGGTGATCATATATTTAAAGTTATAAAATGTCAATTTTCAATTTTATACAATTACATACCATTTTCATTTGAAACTCAAGTAAAAATTGTATATATGTATTTTCTACGTTATAATTTTATTTGTAAAATAGATAGAGAAGATTTATTAAAAAATCTTCAAGATGAATTAGAAGATAAAATAGCATCTGCATATAATTTAATTCAATGGTAAAAGAAAAAATAGTTTAATGATATACGTAACTAAATAATGTTATATATGTGAGAAAATCATAATTTATAATGTATTATTGTAAAGATTCAAACATTAGTAACTTATAAATTTGTCTATAAAATTGCTATGAGCGTTAAATAATTTTATTTTATTAATTTTATATTTTGTTGTTTTTTATTTATGTACAAACATTCATTATTTTTACTGATTTTTTGTAATTTTTTACAATTTTTTTAATTTCCTTTGTTTCTTTCTACGTGCACGGATAGGTTTGAAATTGTTCAGATATTTACCTATGACACCTCTAATATAAACATCTCTATTAATAAAAATAAAGGCAAACTTTGTAATTATAAATGTATAAATCCATCTATTGATTTTGAGTGTCAACATTTTGTTCAAAAATAACAAAAAAAAAATGAAGGTATCAATTGTGTTGACACATTTTGGTTAAATTATATTATTTACAAAAACATTATATTGATTTTAGGATGAACTTTTAGATATTATAAATTTGATATATTGATCTTACAATTAATATGTCAAAAAGTATAATTTAATATAATTTAGTATAATCAAAAAATATCATCCATGTCATATGAAAATTTCATGATAAGGTACACTCGACTGTATGGTGAATTTTGTCACTTAAAATAAATACATATGTGAATTTTATACTTAACTACGTTGAACTTGAAAATAAATCAATTTAATATATTAAATTGTATTTTGTAATAATTAATAATAAATTACATTAGTTATAATCTAAACCTGCGTTTACGTAATCTGTGCCGGTTTTAAAGTTTAAGTTTGTTAATCATGATTATGGTAAAGATAACCAAAATGATAATTATTTTAAATAGAAAACAAAAAAAATAGAAGTACCCAAACTGGAAGCTTCTTTTTTTTTCTTCTCTTTTCCATTCGGAAAACACGTAAGAGCGCTCGTAGCGTGTGCTCGGCCAGGCGGAGGCCGAGAAGGCCGGAACAAAAGGGTCAAGGAACGAACGGCGACGAGGAAGGGAGTCTGCCGCCGTGGTGGAGTGGAATCACCGGGGCCGGATCCCTCCATCTCGACCGGCCGAGCCGATCGAGGTGACCGCGTCTCATCTCTATCCTCCCACCCCAACCCACCCCGGACCAGCACCGCTTTCCGCCGATTCCACCGTTTCTTCCCTTGGAGTTCTTCCAACCAAGTTTGTTTTGAGTGGTGAGAAGGCAGGATAAGGTTTCGTCCCAAGTCGATGTAAAGGGGGGATCTTTGCTGTTGTTATTGGTTTGTCATGGAGAAGGATGCTAGGGAGGAAGCTTCCTCGGCCTTGTCCGACTACTCTTCTTGCGATGAATCGGAATTCGATAGGTATTCAAGTGCGAATTCATTTCTGGGTACCAGCAGTTTGTGTAGTTCCATGGGGAATTATACTGAAAGTATGGATTTTTTTGGTGGTACGGTAGGTAAGGATAAACTGGATTGGTACAATGGTAGGGAGAAATTCTTGAAGGGTTCCTCTAGGAATGATAATGGTGCCAATTCGAATGGGGTTTATTGCTTGTACAATGGAGTGAGTGATGATCAGAAGGAGAATTGCCCTAAGGAGGAGGAGGAGCGGGCCGTTTGGAGGAGTCGGATAAGGACATGGTCCAAGTCATTATTCGGTTTAAATGGGAATCTTGGGAAGCAGATGAATGTTGGAGAAATTGGAATGGGGAAGGAAGACGGTGTGCTACTTCCTACAATAAGTTTTTCCTTCCCAGAGAATGGTGCTGCATTTGGTAATCGTGAAAGGTCTGGTGGAAAATCTTCAAAAGAGAAACAGGTAATTGCTTGTGAAGGTATTCATGATTTAGGTGGAAAGCCGAGTCCTTGTCATAAGACGTTGAGTTCTGGGCACTGCTTTTATGGTGCTTTGTCTGGTGAGGCTGCCAGGTGGGGAGTCTTTGATTACGATGGTGGAGATTCGACACTTGAACTTTGTTTGGATGATGAAGATGGTCGGCCACGTGCAAGTTATAGCAATATCAACCTTGTGGACCATGCTGATAAAAGGGGGTTCCAATTTCTGGGAAATAAGAAAATTTCTGGTCTGCGAATGAAAGGTGATTCTGCAGGACTGTTGGTTGGTGAGTCAAAATTTGCACCAATTCCACTTATTGACAATGTGGCTTTGGGTTTTTCTTCCTCAAAAACATGTCAGGTTAATGATGCTGAAGTTATTGATGATCATGATCTTACAAAAATGGGTGAAAAGAATTCACTAACAGTGGAGGTTAGTTGATTATGACTTCATGGCAGAAACATGAATCACAATTCACAACAAATTATCAAATTATGGTGAATTGTGTGTCTTTCCGTTCATTTTTGTTTTCACCCTAGTGTTGGACGCTCTTATTTTCTCCTAATTTTACCTCCCAATTGAAATAGTACTTACTCTTATATTTTTCCAGTTGATCTCTTGCATCCTTGATTTTTCCAAGTTGATCTCTTGCATCCTTGATTTTTCCAAGTTGATCTCTTGCATTATCCTTTCATAATTATATGGCCTTTTATTATCAAAAGAGCACTGGTGTGTTTCAATATAAATCAAGTCAACAAGCCGTTTCCCCTCTCCTTGTAGTGGTTTCATGTTGGTTACTTGGACTAGCCAATCAAGAACGATCATAAATGTCAATGATTCAAGGAAGATTGCATTTTAGTTGTTTTCAAATCATTCAAAAAAAGTAGATAGCTAGGAAAATTGATGCAGTGAAGCCTAAACTCAAAGGGTGCTTAAAGTACCTGAACATGAACCAGCCTCATAGTTTCATTGGGATTTTCCCACATATTACCACTTGGTGATCATCCAATCATACTCATGATTAGGGTCAAGCTGAAAGCTCATTCTCCAATGGAAGACCTAGGGGCTTCTTTCAATGCTTGTAAACCCCCAGATCATCTAATCATTTCTAATGGCAATGAAAGGTCAATAATAATTTTTCTGGTAGTTGACAAGAACTTACCATGTCCATAAAATCAAAAATTGGAAATAAGAGAAACTATAAACAAGATCTAGGACAATACCTTATGAATTATGACAAACCAATAAACCCCTCATATTGCTTCATTTAAATGATGCTCTTTGTTTGGTCTTCTGATGGAACAGAAATTATTTTAGTTTGATTTCTCAATTTCTTCTGCTTATTTATTTTAGTTTAGCAAAATTGAAAATAAATGCTTAAGAAACATGAAACTTCTTTGTAATGTAATATGCCAATCATTGTTTTATTGTATTATTTACAATTTACATATTTTACATTAATAATGAGTTGATGCTGGATTTTTGGTTCTTTATTATGCAGTTCCAATATACCGTGGAAAACATGATCACTTTGTAATTGCCTTGTATTTTATTACATTAGTCGCATTTTATGTCAATGATGAGTAGATGCGAAATTTTATATTCATGATGTTGTGATTCTAATGGACTTGCTGGACATGAATTAACTTGCAAATCCTTTCACAAAAGTGGCATATAATTAGATTTCCTGTATGTTTTATATTCCCGTGCTTCAAGTTTTTAATGACTTGAACAAAGCAATTGAATAGCACAATTCAACCTACCTAGTTTGAGTTATCATAAAGTCCATCCTTTTGTGATCACACCAAGCACGTAGGAGATAAAACATGACAATGATATTTTATTCAGGGAGCAATGGACTTCATTCACCCAATTATTTTATTAAAAAGGATAGTACAATCAGATCTTTCATTTTGTCTTTTATTTTTGTATGCAAAAGATAGAAACATGTTTCTTAGAAAAAGTGAGGAGGACCAGCAAAAAATGGGATTCAGTTGGCCATATTATTTTTAATTATCAACAAAGGTAGGTGCCCAATTTCTTATCTGGGTTTAGACCTTGACTTCAGTGGAAATATGCTGAAAATTTCACAATTGATCAATCTAATGACAAACAATGCTTTGAATTGCAATAACGGGCAACAATGTAATATCTTGTTTTTGTTCCTTTACCAAATCAAGCTTTGGTGTCTGAGATGTAGCTTGTCATATGAAGTAAAAGTTGTATCATGATTGTATTTTGCAGGCCCCAAATTTGGATGCAGATGAATATTTGGATGATGTTTTCTTTGATATGGAGGGGATTTCACACAATTCAGAGAAATCCCATTTTCCCAAGTATAGCCATGGCAAGAAATCTCGTAATATAAGAGATGGCAGCTCCACAGCATCAACTTCCTTGGCACATAAAGTATATCCTCTAGTTCCGTACCATGTGAAAATTGACTCGATTAAGGTGGTGGGATCAAAGCAGAAGACAGGAGAAGTTTCACTTGGTGAAAGGTTGATTGGAGTAAAGGAGTATACAGTATACAAAATACAAGTACAAAGTGGAAAGGATCAGTGGGAGATTGAACGCAGATACCGTGATTTCCTCTCTCTTTATTGCCAGCTGAATTCTTTGTTTAATCGTCACGATCTTCCTCTTCCTTCTCCCTGGTCCAAAGTGGAGGAGTCAAGGAAGTATTTTGGCAATACTTCTCAAAATGTAATCAATGAGAGAACCACTCTCATTCAAGATTGTCTATGCTCCATCCTGAGCTACAATACTGCTTTTGGAATCCCAAGTTCTTTCTTTTGGTTTCTATCTCCAACCAAGGACCTTCTTAAGTCCAATTTTCTGAATATTCTTGTCCCTGAGTCTTTTCAAAGACTGAGAGATGAGGTTAACTTGAATTCGTCATATGGTGATAGCATTTCCACATCAAACGAAGTACTGTCACTTGTTGTGGACGTGGTACCTCAGAAGCCAATTAATCAGTTGCTCGAGAAACAACATTATACCTGTGCAGGATGTGACAAAACCCTGGATGCAGAGAAATCCTTGATGCAAGATTTTATTTTCTTATTGGGATGGTGTGGGCCACGTCTCTGTGAGTATACTGGTCAAATATTCTGTCCTTGCTGCCATACAGGTGATACCTCAATTCTTCCAGCAAAAGTTTTGCATCACTGGGATTTTTCTTTGCGTCCAGTCTCTCGGTTGGCCAAAGTATATCTTGAATCAATACATGATAAGGTATTTTTTCTCTTCAGTGGACGTTATTATCCTCCTTGGAAGGGATGCCATCATATGTAGTTATCAAATATACAAGAAATTCATGTAATGTTAGTTTAGTCAGTTGTTCATATTTGCTGATAACATGACCCCTCCTTTCATCTTTTGTGTTTATTTTAGAAGAAATAAGCATCTGTTACATTTCTCTATGCTCTGCTAACAGCAACAGTGAATCTGAACAGTTTTTTCTATGTTTTATTGCAGCCCGTGCTCTGCTTGAGAGCTGTAAACCCTTCTCTATTTGAAAAAATTCAAGCTTTGCATCATGTGGTCAATATCAGAAAGAAAATAGAATCTTTGTTTCCTTTTGTTCGCTGTTCATTTCGTAGTTCTTTGGAAAGAGCTCTTGGCCCTCGCAAGTACCTTCTTGAAAACAATGACATCTTTTCTCTTCGGGACCTCGTAGATATCTCAAAAGGAGCATTTTCAGGTGATATCATCATAATTTCTTTACCTGTCCATCACCCAAAAAGAAAGTACATAATATTGGCAAGTTTTCCTCCTAAATTATAAAGTTGAAGGAAAATCTGTTAGGGCCATAGAAGAAAGCATATTCAAAGGAATTATTATACCGCATTTACACTCTCCTCTGATTTAATTTCTTGCATAAACCACTTTTTGACAGTTTTGTTTCTGCATTGAACTTTCCAGTCCATGAAAAAGAGCCAGCTAACACGGTAATCAAATAATACTAGATTCCGTGTGCATATGCTGGCCATAAGTTGCGTTAATGCAAAACTACTGCATTATAATTTAAATGCATATCGATAAACATTTTGCATTTACTTGGTTCTGGATTTTTTTTCTTTGACATCAATTACTACAAGATTTCGTTTCACTGATACTCTAGCATAATCTTTATCTTTATTCAACCTTATTTTCTTTGTTGATGAAACAAATACAGGACTTCCAGCCATCATAGAGACTGTTTTGAGTAAAATCTTTGAGCACATAATGCAGCAATGTCTAACATGCTATAATATGGGCATCCCTTGTGCAGCAAGGGAAAGCTGCAGATCCACTTCTCCTCTCATCTTTCTTTTTGAGGTTAGATTTCAATTTCAAGATCTTCTTTGAGAATGCTAGTAAGCTCAGATGGTCACTACTTTATGACATAGATAATTTGATTTTTACCAAGCAGGAAGCAGAAGTCATTGTACGCCCACCATGTGGTTTTATATTTCATGAGCCTTGTATTGAGCATCTAGATGGCTGTCCATGCGGTAAACTTGTTAAGGAGCATTTGAAGGCAAGTGTTGCTGAAGCTCAGGCCCCTGGAGGTGATGTTGAGTTGGGTGGATTCGTTGATTCTCCCCTTCAAAAACCTGATAAGAAATCAGCTGCAGAATACATATCAGACCTGCTGTCCATGGCTAGGCCTGAGAAGCTGTGGAAACCTTGGAATAGGAAGCTTCTACTCGTGGATTTCTAACAGACAACTCTATCATCGTAAGCAACCCAATCATAAAAGCGGAGGTGCAACAAGACGAAACTATTTGTTATATTGCCTCTTCTTGGCCATCTGGCTTTTGGATTTGACTGGTGTTTGGACTTTGGAGAATTTCATAATGCAGTATGGATGAGAAATCAAATGTCTGTATGAATCTAACGACGAAAACAGCGCATAGTTTCCCTTTTTTGCATGAGATTATACAATGTTTGCTACTGGTGTAACATAAACATTTCATCATTTGGAATACACAATGACAATGTACATTTGTTGGGTTTTTTTTTCTGAAATTTGTAAAAAGACAAATGCATATTTGTCACTCATGGACCATTTGTTCTCTGTCGTTACCCAAAGAAAAGAACGTAAAAACATTGTTGTGGTTTTCATTCTTTGGATGAGATGGGAGGGCACCATAAACGTGCCACCATAATGTGAAGGTTTTGATGTCTAAGCATATAGACGATTCTTCAGAATTGGATTTTGAAACTCTTTAGATGTTAGCTTCATCGGGAAGGTTACAGAGCAAAGGCAAGAGACTCAAGATGCCTTTGGATGCATAAGTTCTTATTACTAGAGGAACAAAATTGCCATTGTGGCAATTTTGGGATGAATTTAAATGATGATAAACTACAATTTCAAGAGTAGTTGATACAGTTCCTACAATTATTTCATTAAAACAATATTTTTCAAAAATTATTACATTGAGAGTTAAAACTCTATTTCACATTTGTTTGCAGAAATCACTCAAAATACGTGCAGTAACCAGAGTTAAAATTAAAAACCGGTAACAAGTGTAGCATCAATGGGTGCTATAGAACTTGAACAAGGGGCTTCTTGATTTGTAGACTTGCGAAGGGAAAAGGTACCACCGTGTTAATGACATTTAAGAATTCCGAGATTTAATACAGAAAATATTTTTTTTTAATTATACATCATCAATAACGTTCAATTTGATCTCACATACAAAAGCACAAGTCATGACATTTTTACTCCTAAAGCAGTGCCTAATAGGGAAATCCAACATTAGAACAGACTTCGCTTATTAAATTCCTACTTTTAAACAACAAACTGAAGTTTACATTCGGAATGGAAACCTTGAGATTAGCAGTTGATTTCGTCTCCCAGTAACGCGTATAAAAATCACACGCTTCCCTCTCAAAAATTTTTTGAAGCTCATTGATGGCCATATCTGTGGGATTCTTTTCATAGTCTTACATTCATATGGTGGCATCATCATCTTCCAGGATAGTGAGTGAGAAAGGAGCAATGGCCACGTTAAAAGTTGATGACCGAAGGTCATCGATGTGCTTCATCTCAAAATCACCTTCCTGAGAGAGAATCAAAAAATGGATCATTATGAGATACAAAGAAATGTCAATGTCTGTATTATCATCACGTTACATTCTGATTAAAGATGTTTGATTAAAAAAATAGACAATAAAAAGGAGGACAATCAGATGGTAGAATTTTGCCGACAATGTAACAAATCTGATATTTGACATGGTTACTGTAAGCTCCGAAAGATCAGCTGAAAATTACAGGGTTGTTCTTTGTGGTGCAATAATTCATGCATGTCAATTATATTAAACAAAGAGGAGAATTATGAACCAGAATAACATTTGATTAAAAAATTTCACATATACCCATTAATCTCCAAGACTCATTTATATAATACATTCAAAGTAAAAACAGATGAAGTGATTTTATGTAACTGAAAAATAAATCTAGAAAAAATAACTGAAACTTTCTAATTTTATGGTAGCTAACAATATTTATCCATATTTCTTCCTCTTCATAACTGCCCACAATATTTTTTTTGATAAAATGTGTTTCCACTTGTATTCAAACTTAGGTTCTCCTTCCTTAAAGTGAAAGATCAATTGTATTATTTACTATTTGTGCAACCATTTATGGTATTGTATTTGCAGAACTGCATCTGCTTCTTAGTGGTAAATGCAATGTTGCAGTTGATAGATTATGGCACAAATTACACTTTTTTTCACATACAGAAGAGAAGAGGTACAGTGTTCTTCATACCATCCTCCCACTAGGAGTGCACAATGGGCAAGCAGAGGAGTACTCGAATCCAGTCCCAGGAAGTATAAAAGGCTGTTCGCCTATGACACCAGATCCCCTGAAAAAGGTTTCAGTCAGGACCCAAATGCATGAAGCTATAATTTTCTACAATAAACTGTTCACACGATTGCAAAAAAATGTATCACCAACCAAAAATTTTCAGTTTTGCCACAGGCATCGGTTATGATCCAATGCCTCCGGAGAAGCTGAACAGGACGATCAGAATTATTAGTGATTCTGATTCGATAAGCAAAAAAGAAGTGTCCTCTGTAAGGTTGACTGCGGCCCTCAATGTATGTACTCCTGACCTGCACACGTATCCCCTGAAACATATAAAAGCTATTAGAATGTGAATACTGAAGCAGGAGCACAAAAAAGTTCAACATTTCTAATTTAGAAAGGATATGTCAAAACTTAGTAGAATGTCCCTTTGGAACATCCATGCTATGATCAATTAAACATATCTTTTGATATTAATGATGTTTATGTCTAACCTTAGAATGCCTAAGCCCTTACATTACCATAAGCAGGAATATAAAGGAATAGAAGTCCTTTGATGCGAGGCACCCATACTTATTGCTTTCCTAAGATCCAAATGCCCTCATTCATTAAAAAGGATTTCAAATAAAACGTCCATTCATTGAACATGTCACATAGTTATTGAAAGGAATACAAGCAGTTGCTGATAAATAACAGGCAAGACAAACCTTTCCCAACATGCAACACTAAATATGATCAATTGAATAAGTGTAAGAATTTTAGAATATAATGCACAAGATGATGATGAAAAAATGGCATACCAGGGTGGTTGCATCACTAAAACTTTTAAGAAGAGAGTACGGAGCCAAACTCAGTAGCTCATCTCTATACTTTGCTGCATCCTGTCAGCAATGTTTGCAACCAATAAATAAATAAATTCATTTTTTAGATCATTTACATGAGAAAACCCAAAAAAAAGTAACAATAATGCTTTACCAGAATGTGATAAAAGAACAACTACTTTTATACTATAACATGATAAAATTATTTTAATTTGCATGCCTACCCTGTCTGCATGTAATCAAGTTTTCCAAACAAGAAGTCAAATTATTTGGACTGATGCTATCACCTGGAATCTCTCATCCACAATTGCTTCCTTCATCAACTTGCGAAGACGCAATACTGGCTCCTCATCCTCAAAGGACCTCAGGGAATCTCTTATTCTTGCAGCTTCTTTATAGTTCTGTCGGAAGAATGAATTAAATTAAGATAAATTTCCACGACACAAGATTCTTCATGAACCATCCAAAGCATGTAATCAAATATTGATACATGTTGATGAAATTTTGAAGGCATGCCAATTTTTAATTCCTCGACAAGACAATGATAGGCATTGTAATTTTGTGCACAAAAGGTAATGTCTTTCGTCAGTGTTCCATTGACATTGCTTCAACATGTTGAAATTTTGTTGACACATTGAATTTTCAACTTATTGAATTCTAACTAAGGCAAGCAAACCTGCTTGGTGTTTGGTAAACGGCACATGTTAAGCTCAATAAAAGTTTGACTCGACCAAGAAATGAGCCAATCTTAAAAATTACTTTAAGCTTGTTCAAATAAACAAGTTGAACTTAAACATTACTAGTTTGGCTCAGTTCACCTTGATTAAGGATCATTTAGAATTTTTACTTTTTTAATTTTATAATATATACTAATTGTATGATGTTATACAACATACAATTTTCATCATGTTTCTTGATAAATTATCTACCACATTTACTATTATTCAAAATAAATTTTTTATTAGAATTTACAAAAGAGTAACTAGACATTCTTAGCAGAATTGAAGAATCCTATGTATACCATCTGACTTGATGAATGGCTCCTATTTGACTTGATAAAGGCTTGACCTAAGTTTAGCTCGATTCTAAATAAGCTAAGTCTGAATATGATTTTAGGATCGTTAAAATAAACAAGCCAAACTTGAACATTATTAGCTCAATTCGATTATCACCCTAACTTTGACATGACAATGAGATTTAAACTAGATTTCAATGAAAGCAGATCCAATCAACGTATGATATCAAGCCATTCAGACCACCTATGTTTAAAAATTACATACAAATCATGATCTTTGTATAGCTCAAACTTGCAAGAAGATCAAAAGGTGTTCACAATCACCTTCTAAAACTTTCATTTTCGGGAAGTTAAAACAACATAAGTTGAATCAAACGCAGGAAAACAACAAAACTAAACCTAGAACGAAAAGCCAACCATCAAATGTCGTTCGAAATGCAACCACTAACAGCAAATCAAATCACAAGTTCTAATTGAACCGGAACCAACAAATCCGCAAAGCAAATCCACACAAAGCTCACCTCGAATCTGGCAGCGACGGCCAGCTGCTGTTTGAGAAGAGCATAGTTGTGGGATCGGGAGACGAAAGAGTTGGAGCCGTACAAGCCGTTCTCTCCCCTCTTCCCTTCCGTCGCTGGAGAAGAGGAATCGAAGGAAGATGAAGATGAACAGCTAATCGTTCCCAGTGGCTTCTCCAGGTCTCTTCTCAATCGAGTTGCGCAGCACTTCTCTGAACTCAGGCTGTAGTAGCCAGTAGAAACAAACTTCAGGCCCAGAGACTGCATCTTTCCCAGCCGACTCTGTTCCTGTCGCGGTCCAAGGGTTTGAAATCCCGGAACCGGAGAAGGGAGACGGATTTCGAAGGTTACCAGATCGGAAGACGGTAGCTGGGAGGAGAGAGAGAACCAGAGGAGGGGTGGGAAGGCTTTGGCTCTGCTTCTGCACGGAGTTGACTGGCGGTGCTGAGAGTTAGAACATTAGGTTCGTGTACTCGACGACATTACAAATATAACCCCATGATTAAAAACTTTTTACCTCCAAAGTTGCGCATGGATGGAGAGGTTACTACCCAAACATACAAGGGTATTGAGGTAATTTAGAAACAGATTCTGGAATCGGTATGTCCTCCGTGAACCACAGGTGGGTGATCTTCTGCACCTACCTGCTACTTCTCGCCACGTGTCCGTTTATATTCGGAGAGACGTTGACGTAAGCCCTGCCACGTGCCACGTGCGGTGCTTGTTCGTCTCTAAAATTTTTTTAAATAAGAAGCTTGAAATTCACATTGTTAGTAATATTTTTAAATTTAATAAATATTTATGTATGTTTAAAATAATATATTAAATTTAACTGTAATATATCGTCTATATAATTTATAAGAAAAGTAGAAGTATAATCAATTGTGTCATTGATAACATCGATTGAAGACTATACAGTTTATAATTTGGTAACTAATAATAAAATAATAAGTAAAACTTATTATACGCAAATTATTTATGACGTCTATGAGTAAAATTTTATATAATAATAACTTTTATTATATGCGGTTGAATTCAAAAGTGAAGTCACATATGTTACGTATCATTATACGATATTTTATATCATTTCGTCGATATGTTTACAACATGATTTATAAAAAGTAAGTCTATATATAATAAATTATAAAAGGATATGTGACACTTCTAATTTTTTTTTAATCTTGATGTAATTAAAATAATATTATAAGATACATTTGTCATGTCATATTTTATGTTTGTAAGAAAGTTTTACAAGATCAACAATAAGTATCGATACTTACAATAATTTTTCTTATAAACACCTACGGTAATATTTTATAATTGAAAATCATTAAATCAACATATTTGATAAATAAACACACGACTATATATCAAGACGATTACAGAGTCTTCTGTACTTATTGAAATAGTAATTGACAAAACAATTGAAATGAGCTAGGCTTCCTTAAATTTTCTTTCCCTGATCTATACCTGTATATACACCAAATAGTAATTTGGAAGGTTAAAGCTCTACTTAAAGTCCCAATTTTTGAACTTCATTAAAATTTTATCCAAGGAAAATCTTGATAAAAGGATCGTCAACCAAACCTCTTAAAATAAGCTCCCCTGGGCGTTGAAGATGTGGATTTTCTCTTAAACTAATACTATACTTCTATTTTATTGCATGCTTTCTACCACAATATGGGATTTATTTATTGTAGGATAAATTTTGATGATGTATCTATTAGCAACGTGCGTGAAATTTTTTAATAAACATAGCAACTGTAGATTTCGAATACCAAATGGAAGGTCTCAATAGTTACCATCTTTTGGATTATCCGGAAGACAGAGAAATAATCTGAGTTTTGTAAATAAATTCAAAAATATCATCTCGATATTTCATAATACCGTTAACTTAGTTTATTTTGGTTGAAAAACTTGACATTTGGACATGTGTATTCAAATATTTCAATCAGCATGGGACTTCAACAGTTAAGAAGATTTTCGTGATGGCAATGAACATGTTAATAATGAGAGATCAAAGGTTATTTTGAAAAGTTGAAAATGATAAGATTTTCTCTGCAAATTTCATGAAAGAAACAATCGAAGCACTCGATTTCATTTGTTTATGATAATTATTAATTTTTGTTTTTATTTTTTTATAAAATGATAGATGAACTGCACACAAACTTATGTAATTAGTTATTTTCTTCACATGAATTTGAATTTTAGAAAATTCAAAACACGCAATAAATTATAAAAAAATAAAAAAAATAACCGCAGTTTATGCCATAGTGAAAAAGAAGAAGCACCCCATCGTTGATCATTCCGACGACCTCCACAGACAACGCCGTCGGGACCGGTCTCGTCGGTGCCTGCGTATTTGGCGAGAGGAAGCTTCAGATCAAGGTGGACGAGGAGTCTGAGTAGATCGTTGATGCCTGCTTCATGACCTTCCGGTGCGGATCGTCCATTTCTTTCTCCTCTGTTGCTACGATTGTTCCCAACGTAATCGAAACCGCATACGTCGCCAAATTTGTATCTAAGCGTTATGTGTTGATAAAATTGAGCGAGTATTTGGCTTTGTTTCAAATTCGAGTTCCCATAGCTTGTCCTTTGATGAATAGTGGGATGTTGCTAATGGTGGTTTTCTTTTGCTCCCCTGCAGCTGATGAACGGGTGAAGTGGAGGCAGATGGAGGAGGTCTTGACCATCAAAAACTCGTAAACCCACAAAATCCCTTTGCACTTTTGCGACACTGCTGTATATCGTCTTTTTGGGGAATTTTGATAAGCGTATACGAGGTTATCACTTTGATCATATCTATACCTTGATTCAATAATTTTCATTCCTGTCGGTTTAAAATCTGGAGTTAATAACGGAAAGTGGAGCCAACATAGCTTGTCTTTCACTACATTGTTGGAGAAAAGAAAATAATGGCAAGTGGAACTTTCTACACAGTGTACTTTATCTTCTACTAATGTTTAATAAAAATACCAATTTTTGCATTCGAGAGTTTCCAGCATGATAAGTTGATGATACATATTCACTTGTCTTATATAATCATGTTCTATTTCTGTTCCTAGATTTGACCAAAACAAGATTGGATGCAAAAGGGTTGAGTCTCCACCAGCCAAGAAAGTTGTTGACGCTTGAAATGTATGTAGAATCTTCTTTATGTGGTCCATAAGAGGCATACTGACAATTTGGATGTTCATGAATTAAGTACGAACAACACCGTCTGTTTTCTTTCAAAATGTGATTTTTCTATGACAAGAACAATAACAAAATAAAGGTGTCACATGGGTGTCTAGTGACTCATGATGCCTTTACTTAACTACCATGACACCTTGGTGCCATAATAAGCTTGATAACTATAAGTCTATAAAACTATCTATAATAATTAAGCTTCCTTCATTTCTTGCCTCAAACTATCTAGCCCTTATTTTGCCATTGTTTTCTAGCTGTAGCCTCTCTTGATTACCGATTGAGCTTTTACAACATTCCTGGATCCCTTCAAAAACATTTCATCTAACGTGCAATGGTAAAAATATAATACAGTTAAGATGGAGACAATGAATATGGGTCTATGGTGAAAGCATGAACATGATATAATTTTCTTAAAAATATTAACATTATTTCATTTTCCACACAAGAAATTTTCTACATCTTTATCAGTACCATATGTTTCATTTTCACTGTTACATAATAGTAAATGTAATGCAAGTATGCAACACATAGTTTCTAACATTATTTGCAATTTTTATTTTTTGAGAAAATGTATATGTAACATTGTTGGGCATAAATAGGAATCCAAATAAAATCAAAAGAGAAAAATTTTATTAGTCCCTTCGTACTTATGTGTTGCAGTATAGGTAAATGTTGCTTGTGATGTTCTCGTCCTATTTTAGTGAAAGATACCTTTGCACACTTGGAATAAATATTTGCTTGGTCCCACATTCTTCTTTACCTTGGACATTTTTTTTCATATATGAATTTGATTTGATTATTTTTGGGATAATTTTACCAATTTCAATGTGGGATGGATTTTAATCAAGTGGTACTAGCACTAATAGCATCACAATAAGGTTGATCTATCTTGATCTGGAGATCATGGGTCTGGTTCTCAGAAAAAGCCTCCACCTACAGAGGCAGGATTACCTACAAATGACATTTTCTTAAACTCTACATTTCCTAGCCAATGTCTTGAATGTACAGTAATGTTGTGTAAAGATATGGCTACAATCTGTGTGATTTAATAATGGCTTTATTGTTCAAGAAAATTTTGGCATTTCACTGACTCATTTAAATCCACTGTAGTTTAAAAGTAACTACGGACTACTTTTCTGTAATGCACTGATTGGTGATATCATATTAAGAAATTTCTTAATACAGTTTCTGTTGCTTTCATCATTCACGATTATTGAGAAAAAACTATATCTGTTGATACTTCATTCAGATGGATGCTTATATTATCATTTTATTTTCATCATTCCTTTTTTTAGAGTTATTCTCTCATCTCATTTTCCCCAGGTGCTTATATTGCCATTAGATTATTTTAATTATTAATCACAATAATTTCAATAAAGCACCAATTTCAAGATATGGTTCACTGAAATGCTTCCAACAAAGAAAGGGTATGTATAACCTGTACACAGGTGTATTCAAGGTTTTTTTTGCAAATAAGTGTATTTATGTTATCATATTTGTAAACAATGGGAAATTGTAAAAAGTCTAAAAATATGAAAAATGGTCCCTGAGGTCCAGTGATGCTGGAGGAGGAGAAGAGCACAACCACTGGTTTCCTTGCAAACCCTGCTAAGACAATGGGTCATTGTTAGATGCATTACATTATCAAATGAGGATTCGAGTGAAAAAAGGTTAGGCATGTAAACATTCCCACCTGTGATCTGCATGGGCATCTAGGAGGCATTGAATATTGAATTTTCTTTTCACTATCATGTGTATGTGTTACACACATGCATACAGATTTCTTTATAAGTAATATAAGACTGTAACAAATTGACAATTAATTGGTGTTGGTAAAAATATTTATACTTAGAATAATATCAATTGAGATCAAAACAACGAACAAATAGTAAATTACCTTGTCTTAAATGGATGGAATATTAACTACAATGATTACCAAATAAGAACATAGAAGCATTTCCTATGAAATTACATGAATAACTTATAATATGAAGCAACGCTTAAAAATTCTCACCTAGCTTATTAATGCTATTTTGCTTCAGGTTAAGCAGGAGGTCCATATTTTAAATGAATAAAGAAAAATAGATGATGTATAGCAACATGTGTGGACGAAGATCTTTTCCAATTCATCACAGCCGGAGAGACCTAATTCTCTAATCCAATCTGTAAATGTTGCGTATGGTGAAATTTTAAGTAATTTGTTTTTTTTTGAGAATTTCTAAAAGGATAGTTATGGCAAATCTGATGGTATTTGTGGATCGCAATTCATGTTTGATTTGCCAATGGGAAAGACATTCTGCACATATATTAGAAGTAGGATACGACAGACTGATTATGTGTAATAAACTGCAATAATTTAATTGGTTAGAAGTAATGATATTTGTAGTTTTTATCAGAATTATGCAAAAACCACTATTATTATCATAAAAAAAAGACTATCTGGGATGTGGTGTACTTGTGCATCAGGGTCGTGAAAGCTACCTTGTATGAGTACTGGACTTTGCACCACAAGAAAACTTGCTAACCAAGTGGTTGAATTAGTTGAGATTACCACAACATGCAAGAGGATAGTAGAGGTGTCAATTGGGTTGGATCATTGCATGCTAGTTTGGTCTGATCTGATCTAATTTTTTAAATTGGATCAGGTCAAACTATAATATATTAGAAAATTAACTTATAGGCCGATTTAGATCAAGTCAAGCTAGCCCACAAGTCGATTTGAGTCTGACCTAAATTGGCCCATGGGCTGGCTGAACCTGTAACTCGGAATCCTTTTAAATTTTAACATTTGTTTTTTACATTAGTCTCGTATCTCTGAAAGTAGGGGTTCTATTTAGTACCTGACTATCAAATTAAAAAAGATTACGGCATGAAATATTTAATCTAAGAGAGCAAAGCATATCCAGGAGACATAGCTTATCCTCTAAGGGCCAAAGCGCGGATATTAATTATATATAACTGATGCATCAAAAATCTTGCTCTGTTTTCTTCTTCTTTTTTGCAATTTCAGAAAGTTTGCTCGTTATCATCACATTATGCTTTTATTCTGTATTATATGTGTTCCGCTTCGATGCTGCAAATCATGGTAATTAGGATGTCATATTTTAAAGATTAAAAAAAAGCTATGATGCTGATGCAGCTTATCCTCCACTGGACAATTTATTTAATGTATCGTGCCATTGTCGTCGTTATCACCTGCACCACCGACACCAATAAAGTCATTGCTCCCATCTTCGCCGTTTAGCTCATGTATTCTCACGAAATATGTACTTTTGTCTTATTACTAGCGTTGCTTTTTATTCTGACTGTTCTTTCAAGGTGTTTATTTCTGAACTTAGATTCCATCAAATGTTTTTATTGAGTTTTTCATGTCTTTGCCATACCGACATCATGCTTTGGGTCTCACATTTTTCCTTTTCGATTTCATTCTCGCCAATTATTTTATTTTTAGACGTATAATTGTTCGTTGAGGCATGCTAGTTTCTTATTTTGGGAAATATTCTCTCAGATCAGCTGCTAAAGTGGAGAGACTTCTGGATTCTTATCATTCGGCTTTCAGTGGTAGTTTATGATTTTTTTTGTTGTTGTTGCAGATCAAATGCCATGTTTGGAAGGTGTGAGATTCTCAGTGACATGCAGCAACAGCGCTTTTCTTTGTTCAAGGTAAATAGCTCCATAAAGTTGAAGTTGTTAGTATCATCAAGTGAGATGAGGTGGGAATGTGGGATTTCCAAACCATGTGCGTTTGGACGGTACTCTTGTTTAGATTCAATTTTAACCTTATTAAAGAAAGGAACATTAATTGTGCTTCGGCTATCACAAACGTGTAATTAAGAGTCATTTTTGTTTAAAAGCATAGCCGGCCGCGTAGACCAGCCATGTTTAAAACCATAGAAAAGCTCATTTTTTGTTTCTCATGGATAAGCGTTGACTGTTAGGGCTCAAAGGTTGGTGTTTAGGTTTTTGTATTTTCTATGACAATGAGATCCATGTTTTTACGGACCCATAAGAAACCAAAACATTCACTCCCATCTCATTTTTCTATTTCATGTTTTTCAACATTTGATTTTTACAGGCCTAGCAACTCGACAATCGAGCAAAAAATCAAACAAAAATGATCATGTTCGTGGTAGCTGCAAAAAGGGAATGGAAAATTTGTTGGTAAAATTTAAATTTAAATGAGCGTAAAACTTAATATTATATATATATAATACAAACTAGAGACAAGAGCACACAGAAACACCTGGAGACTTAAAGGGATGAAGCAAGGCTGATATAGATTTATTATTTTTACTGCATTCATCTCTATGAGTTCAAGACTTGTCCTTTTTTCTTGAGGCCTACCAGATCATCAATTAGGGTGGCCATGCTGCTATAAGAAGATCCACCTTCTTCCACGGCTCTTGCCGCCATCACACTGAGCTCCTCCATTCTCTCCCTAATGCTTTTGGTGTCTTCCTCGCCCCCCATCACCTTGGCCACCGCTTTCATGATCTCCGACGACCTCACCAGCCCCCTCTCTCCTTCGTCGTTGCTGCAGCGGCAGCCACTTCCGACCCCAACCCCCACCTTGAGCACGTCGACTATGAGCCTCTCGTTGAAGAACTGCTCCGCGTAGAGTGGCCATGTCACCATCGGGACGCCGGCGCTGATGGACTCCAAGCACGAGTTCCAGCCGCAGTGGGTGAGGAATCCTCCGACGGCCTCGTGGTTGAGTATCAAAATCTGTGGTGCCCAGCCCACCAGGATCAGTCCGTTTGATCTCCCATCCTGCGGTTCCACCGGCAACCACTTGGGTGCGTCGACGTGGTCTTTGACAACCCACACGTATGGGTGGCCGGAGGCCTCCAGTGCAACCGCGATCTCCCGCAACTGAGCTGGAGTGAACCTCCCCATGCTGCCGAAGCAGATGTACAGAACGGAGCCGGGCGTTTTGGCGTCCAGCCAGCTGAGACAGCAGCTTATGGAGGAAGGAGCGGCGTCGCCCCTCACGGCCCTGTCGTCCACGTTCCGGTTGTAGAGCGACAGTGGTCCGACGTACCACAGCTTCGGCGGCCACTCCTCCTGAATGTACCCCTCCTCCAACTCCACGAAGGTGTTCATCAGCACACCGTAGCTCTTGCTGTTGGCCACACCTAACTGATCCATCATGTCGTACGTCCCCAGGAGGTATTCAGGGAGCTGCGACCTCCTCAGCTCGATCCTGTGGGGGAGTCCCGGCACTACGAAAGCTTCGTCATCGTCGGAGACTTTCTCGTGAGGCCTGTGCCGTCTCATCTGCCCGCTGACCGTGGCCGCAAAGGAGCCGATCCCAGGGAACACCAGGCGCGGTATGCCGAACGCAAGTGACGAGTCCGCGGTCCATGCAAAGTGCACGTCCGACACGATGCAGTCCGGGTGATGTTCTTTGAGGAGCTGGTCGAACAGTTGGCGGAGCAGGCCGAGGGCGGCGTGGAACGCATCCGTCACCGCCGGTGTGGGGAAGCAAGTCAGATTCTCCCACCCTTCCGGCAACCCAACTTCCTTGTACGGGAACCCGATCTCGAGCAGCTCGATCCGGTGGAAGTGACGACCACTTTGGTTGGCGCGGTCGACGCTCCGTCCGACCCAGCCCACGTTGGCAGGCGTCGTGACTACGGTGGACCTCACGCCATGTTCGGCAAAGCATCTCGCCATGTCGACCATGGGGAGCATGTGTCCCGGCGAAAGGTACGGCAAGAAGAAGACATGGAGGGGGGCGTCCGCGTCACCGGCCATTGGCTGCAGACGGCAGGAGAGAGCCAGGGCCAGCAACTCGCCTAGAATTTAACCATGAGATCTATCTTCAAATTGGAGGTTACTCTGCTCAAAATAGGAAAAGAGAAAAAAGAAAAGGCTTGGGTTTGGACGGCCTGGTGGTTTAATTAATACCGACGGGAACGTGGCGTCGACGCTGGCATGGAGGCGTTTGCGGTTGCACCAGCGACGACAGCTAACCACATGACATATTATTGTACATGACCTCGTCGGAGGCAATTCATGGACTGCGACTTCGCAACAGCGTTCGCACCAGAATGTGATATGACAGCTGTCGGTCTCCCTTCACCTTAACTTCGTGTTTTTTTTCCTTAACACTGCTCATCGAAAGTAATTAAGAAGTTAATTTAACTCCAATTTTTAAAGCGGTAGATTCGATTCTCTGTTTACTTATTTCTTTCGTCAAAGAAAATAAAGTCAACCGAATTAGGATTTAGATCATTATTGTTCTAATTAGAATCTCGATGATGATGATGATGACGACGATGATGCATTCTTCTTGTTAAATTAAACAGAAACTGATAGCAACATTTTCAAGTGGGGTTTTTTTTTAAAAAATAAAATAAAATAAAATCTTTTATGATGATAATGTTTTTGCTTGAATTTAAGAGTTATTTGTTTATTTTTTGATAAGATACAGACAACAATATAATTTTATATATCTAACTGGTAAATGATCTGCTAGTTACCTGTAAATCTGCACTACACCCAAGTGAAAACAAGACGTAGACAGTACGTAGTGTGTTGTACACGTATTCTCCTTTGCCACTCTTCCTCGAACTCCCCGTCCACTTTTATGCTATCGAGGTCTTGAGAATTGGAGAATATTATTGATGTTTCATTTTATTGCGAAGGAAAAAAAAATGATAACGTGAATTTTTTGTTTAAATAAATAAAACATGTTTTATTTATTGTTATTATTATCATCAAAAAAATTTCCCATTGTTAAATGTTATTTTTCATTGGATTACCTATCTATCATACGTGACATTTTTGTGTATATAAGACTGTCCTTATCGTAAACAAAACTGTGAATATTTTAACTTCTAAAAAAAATATTATTGATTGCGTGTGATCGGTGCAAGTGGAAATTCATATATTCATCAACCGGCTGTCGACCAATAATTACGAATCAATGCGATTGACAACGACGGAATTAAGAAAAATAGATGATGATCCCCAACGCCTTTGGAAAGACAGAGAGAAAGAGAGTACGGGCACGAAACTTCAAGTACGGCCCGGCTCAACTCAAACTCGAGGTTGGGCCCGGTCCAACCCAAATCAAGCCTATTGGGCCCAAGTGATTGGTGGGTCAGGTCGGCCCAGGTTAAGGCAGTGGCGGTGGGATATTGTGAGGGATGTATTACGGAATGTAATGGTAATGAAGTAATTATGCGATGTTTCCAAGCCTATCGGTTTTCGTTGTTCAAATTCTACTACCGATCAGACGGTTATGATTTCACCATCACGATAACGTCGTATGATCGTGATCGGATGATGCATCTCCCCACGTTTCTCTCGTAAAAACCTTATCCACCTCCTGGCACTCCACTCCAGTCCGTTTCCGTCACCGGAGGAGCAACGAGAAGCGGCAGGAAGCAGAAGAAGAGTCGAGGAAACGATGGCTGCGACGAACACAGCTCTCTCCGTCCTCCCCCTGTGCCCCAAACCCACCACCACTTCCCTCCTCCCCACCCCCAAAACCCTTCGGCTCCCCCCCACCCTCCCCCGCCCCGCACTCCGTCTCCGCCGCGTCTCGGCCGCCGCCGCCGCCGCCGCCTCCCCGGAGGTCGAGGAGCTAGGGAACAGGATCAAGTCCCTCACCCTCGAGGAGGCTCGCCAGCTCGTCGTGTGGATGGAGGACGCCCTTGGCGTCTCGGCCGCCTCCTACGCCCCCGCGGCAGTCGTCGCTGCCCCGGGCGGCGCCGCTGAGGCCCCCGCCGCGGCGGAGGAGAAGACCGAGTTCGACGTGGTCATCGAGGACGTGCCGAGCTCCGCCAGGATCGCCACGATCAAGGTCGTCAGGGCGCTGACGAGCCTCGCCCTGAAGGACGCCAAGGAGTTGATCGAGGGCTTGCCGAAGAAGTTCAAGGAGGGGGTTTCAAAGGAAGAGGCGGAGGAGGCCAAGAAGCAGCTGGAGGAGTGCGGCGCCAAGACTTCCATTGTTTAATTGCGGGGACTGGAGTATTTTCCGATCCCTAGGTTTGCACCTCGCTTTTTCCTTCGTTTTCTCCGTATGTTTGTTTGCTCTTTCATTTCTGAGAATTGTATACTTTTGTCAATGGCTGTTCGGTAGATAATGATCTTGGGCTCGTAAGCAGGGCAGGCTTGTGATGCATGTGGGCATTTCTCTTTCACATAGGAATTTTGTAGGGTAGTGATTGTGATGTAAAAATTTCAAGGAAATTGGTTTATGAAAATTTAATTCATGTGGTATGTTCCGTAGCTAGATGTTAAGCGACCCTTTTGGTTTTGTAGCGTGTATATGATAAGCATGCAGAAATTTAAGCTTGGTGATGAGAAATTGGAATGGCGTGGTTGCAATTCAATTGTGAGAATCGTGGATAATGTTAGTTTTGGTGGGAGTCATCTTCCTTAGTGCTGGTCTATCATGATATCTTTTGATGGACAATATATCCTATATATGTGACAGGACGAATACAATGTAGGTAGTCCATGTAATGGCTACTGGGACAAACTTGTTAGTTGTAATAATATGTTCCAAAAAGGCGCATAGTCTATTTAGTTAATCGTAATCCTAAATGTAATAGAATGCGATTGAATTGTTAATTTAACTACAATATTAGTATTTTCTGTAAATATGGGCTTGGAATTCAATTATAAGAAATTAAGTTCTTTGAAATATCACTCAATTATCTAAAAAATGAGTTTAAATTTGATTCATTGTAGAATCTTATAATTATTTTATATTTGATGAACAACAACAACAACAATAATCCAAGGTCTCACTACCTGGCATCGATCACATAAATCCTTGTCTTTTATATATTTTTATTGATGGTCAAATTTTCAGTTAAATTCCATAATATTTGGTTGTCAAAGATTATAATTTAGTTAGGTAACGTGATTCAATTACATATGAGATTATGGTCAATCGAATGGGATCAAAATGTATGAGAATTTAATGGTAACTACTTGCTATCTGGTCTTATTGTTATTTTATTTATGCATGGACTTTGTACTTGGTAGAACATTTGGGCAAGTTGTATTATATGTTCTTGATTCTTATAGTAATTGGTGTAAGATTTACACCCTGATGTTCAAAAATAGAAAAGGTAAAAAGAAATGCATGATAAATTTGGCTTTGCATCCACTTTCATTGTATCATGTGGAATAGGGTGATCTAGTTTTCCTATTTGAGAGATAAGTTTCCTTTTTCCTTCTGATTCTAACCGTCAATGATGACATTCCACAGATTGTTCCAGACCATATTTTGTGAAACTAAAGCAAATGAGCGGTCAACGTCCCATGAACCAAGGGACAAAGCAATTCGATGGATGAAGATTCTTGGCCTTGGGTATGTTTGTTTACAATGAAAATGTTGTATCCTTGTTTCCTTTCTCCAAGATGCTTTTTTTGTTCTTTTCTTTTTTTCTGTTGTGCGAATGGAAATCACGAACCATCTTCTTATCTTCTTTCATTTTGTTACTTGTGAGATCTGTGCATGTTACAGGCATCTTTCACGTTCTGTGCATTACGTTCTAATTTGATTTCCTGTGATGTGCCATGGAATTTGTATTTTATTTATTGTTTCGGAGGAATTAAGAGGATGATTTTCTTTTTTTGATAATGGTAATGTTTTTATCTTGACTCGAGATAAGGCCTTAAGAAGTTCGTAGTCAGGACTACATATTTTTTGGAAGGAGATTCTGTTGGATGTTCGGCTTGAAAGAACTCGTATTGTGAGTTTTAATTGATCATATGTAGGACTGAAGACTCCGTATTAAGATATGAAGAATATCAATTAATATATACTCATCTTAAAGGCAGTGATTTAGAAATGTCAGACAATCGATCATGGATTCGATAAGGATTTAATTACATGAAAGAGGATCAACCTTCAATGTTGGAGTGCACACTTTTTTCATACTTGAATGATTTTCTGGTTTTTTTAATCATAAAAGGAATCATTTGATTTGTTTATTTATTTCTCTAAATTCTGCTTTTAGATATCACAAAATGACTTCAATATCCTTTGGATGTATACAAATATATTGGATAGACAAGTGTTGGAGATGAATTAGTATACTTGAAATTTCTTAACCAAGTATTGGTGTGGACTACGTCTACACTCATCCGGGCTTAATAAAATGAATGTTGTGCAATAGAAGAAGAGCTGGGCAACTTTTCCAAATGGTGCCTACAGGTTTTGAAATAAAGTGCATGTGTGATGGAAAAATGTTCAACAAGATCGATATTTCTACAAAGCTTCAGTATCATTGTTGATGAACACTCTTTCAAAACGGAATAATCGGATGCATATGAAAATCATAACTCTCATGATCCAACGAACAAAGACATGCTACTTCTGCACCAAAAATATTTATGTTAAATGACAATGATTTGGGTCGTATGGGATGGACTTCACGACGAATCTTTCTTTTCGATATTTTTATCTATTGTCAATTTTTTAATTAAATTATATAAATTAAGTAATTTAAACCTAGATTTACATCTTTTTAATTTCTCACCTCATTAGGTCTCATCCTTGAAATAAAAGTTCATATGTTGATTGGAGAAGCATGGCCTAAAGAAGAAAAAGAAGTGTCCTCTGTAGGAAGATAACATAGTTTATTATGTTCAAACAGCCAGAGTCCAAACCACCAAAATTTAAAAGTGATTAAGTTGCTTGAAGCACACCAAAGTTGAAGTTAACATTAATCTGGCCCAATTGATGCATTTGGTTCTTCGCTTCCATGTAAAGGAAGAACCCTAGACGGTACTAGTAAAGTAATAAATGGTTTTTTCTAATGATAATATTTTTACTTGTATAGAGGTTTAAATCTTGATGGAAGTTACAAATATCTCTTCTGTTTGTTAATTATAGTTTGCTTATCTATAGCAAATGTTTTAACCTCTAAATTACTTTTCAAGTACCATATTTTCAGAATTTACTTCACTTCAGATTCTGTTCTTGCAAGAACAGAAGAGCTAAATGAGAGATGCAAGACATTAGTTAGTCACCACATTGCTTGATTTTTCCATTGAAAAAGAGACGAGCATCAAGCCAACCATTAGACAAGACTCAAATGTAAAAACCCTGGGACAACACCAACAGACAACAAACATGGATCAAGAACAACAGGAGCAAGTGATCATGATTGATCTCTATCTATCTACTATACTAGTTAATTACTTTGTAATTAGCCTAATTAATTAACCCTGGAACTAATTAAACCAGCGGGCTGGACGTGGAGGACGTCCCATGGTGTGCACCAGCCCACATCCCAACACCACTGGTTGTGGTAGCGTACCCAAAAGCCTCCGGCCGGTCGACCGAACTGCAGCCTTGCTCCTGCCACTCCAGCGACAGGAGCTTGCCGCTGAGCTTCGCTTCGGAAACGCCTCCATCACCGGCGGTGTCGTTGTTGGGCGCGTCGAATGGCAGCGGGGTCATCAGCGCTCCATTGCTACCATCCATGGAGAATCCAAGCGGTGACATGCCGCCATGGAAGGGGGTGATATTAGTGGGTGATATATCTCCGTAACAACTGGCATTGCCAAGTCCACCACCAGTGCCACCCCCGACGCCGGCGATGCAAGAGAAGAGCTGGTTTCTTATTGGATTGCCCGTGATTCCGGTACCGAACTTATCGTCGGAGTGGTAGTTGTGGGTGTCGAACGCACCGACAACGTCGTGTTTGCACTCCATGAAGCTGCTGAGATCCCGATGGTCGCCGCCGGGGAGGGACGTCCCAAGATGAGACATCGGTGGAGGAAGAAGGCCGGAGAAGGAAGAGAGCTGGAGGTCAGTGCCGGTGCGGTCGGCGAATGCGGACGCACAGAAGGGGTGGAACTGGTGGAGAGCCGTGTGGTCGGCCATGGCAGGTTTCTTTCCACCACCGGACCGCTTGTTCTTGCGGCAGCCGCCACCCACGGGGACGTTGCGTAGGGATCCGCCTTTGGTCCAGTACCTCCGGCAGGTCTTGCAGAAGTAACGCGGCTGGGAGAGGCTGTAGTTGTTGTAGTAGCAGAACTTGGTTTGGGTGGAGTCGCAGCGGGGGCACTTGAGGGCGTGGTCTTGTGGAGGTCGGAGGCGACGCTCGAGCACCGTCGGCGGTGGGTGTGACGGGCAGGAGATGAGCTCGGTGGAAGGTGAGGAAGAAGAGGAGTCCATCATGGTGGAGCCCTCTTGCACAATTCCCTGCATTTAAGTAACTTTTTTCAAATATCAGAAATTTCCAAAGGACCAAACCTCAATCACAGATCGATCTATGAGATGATTAAAACTAAAGAAAACTAGAACATCTAAGTGTAAGATTACATCCAATGGTTAATCTGCAAACAAAACTTGTAGCTCAAATAGTTAATTCACAAACTGATATATATCTCACAGCGTGTGTTAATTTTCTTTACTCATTCCTAATTCTTTTATAAGTAGAGATCATATATATATATATCACACGGCAAAGATATGGCGAGGGAGTTTCTCATCGTTCCTTGGTCGTGAACTTGAAAATATATCACGGGGAAAAAGAAAAAATATCAGAACTTGAAATCCGTGGAAAAATCTTATACATCTTTGAGAGAAAATAAAAATCTAATCTCACTGCAGGATGGAACAAAGGAGGGGCTCTGCTCACCTTGAGCCAGTCTGTGGTGTCCATGCAAGCTTGTTGGATCGACGAGTTCAACATGTATATGATATATACAAGAATAGGTGCGTACCCAAGACCTTGGTAAAATATTAATTAATGCTTAGAAAGATGCATACAAACATATATATATATAGAGAGAGAGAGAGCCATGCATGCATATATATATATATATGATCGAAGCCGCTGGCTGCCACTGGAGATTACCGGTCGACCGGCGGGGGCGGAGGTCGAGAAGGAGATTTGAATCGCAGAGGTGCGAAATGGGAACAGGTAGAGAGAGAGAGAGAGAGAGAGAGAGAATGAGGTGGCGGTACTAATTAATGGGTTTGGGAATGGGAGGATCATCAGGGGAGGTTGTGAATATGAAGGCAAACAAAAGGTGGTGGGACGGGGGCCGCCGTGCCGTCGAAGGGCCCCCACCTTGTCGGAGGAAGGGGAGGAGGAGGAGGAGGAGGAGGGGGAGGAGGAGTACGCACTTCTTTAGTTTCCCCGCCTTCCGTCGACGACCGAAAAAGACCTGAGGAGTGTAGAAATCCATGCACAGACGACGAAGCTCCACCTTGAAGCTTCGGTTTGGGTCCAGCCTTATGTGTTCCGCGCCATGTGCCGACGCCTGTGTATGTATACAAGACAAGCTTTGGGATCAGGGAAAAGAGTAGACAACAATGCAGCTCGAGTTCATCTGATAATAAAATATAAACTAACTATATTATCATCTGATAATATAATTTGACTATAACTTGATTATAAACATTGAGGTTTAATTCCACTCATAACACAGCTAGCCCTACACAAGTTATTAAGATGACAATCAATGTTCTGATGGCATTATTAAGCCAACGACACAAAGCTTGATCAGTACCCACAAAAGGTTCCGACTTTTAAATAAATTAACTTTCAACCAACTTATCTAGCTTTAATTCCACCATTTGCACCATACCATTAATTTATGGACATATATCAATCTGATCAAAGAGGGCTTATATGATGCAACCACCTTGATTTATAAGAAGAGATCCAACGAGTGACACTACTCTCACCATGCATGCCTTCAATCTGCAAGCAATGCATGGCTTGAACATGGCTCCATTGATTGCTGTTTTGTAAAATTTGAAGTACGTCAGTAAAACATACTACGAATACAGCAGTTATCTATGATTAACTTAAGTTAATTATTTCGGCGTTTGTTTGGCTCGATCATATAATTTTCATCCTTTCTGGTTGTTTCCACTCTTCATATTTATTATAACATCTCACGCCATCTCAACCAGACCCGTACATACATGAAACGTCTTCCATTAAACTTGTGGAATTTCTCGGTCTCGGGTAAAGGAAAGCTTCTCCTGCCGCTCTGCTCTCCAACTCTCTCGTTGAAACACTTTCTTTAGCTTAGGAATCCCGGTGTCTAGAGAGAGAAAGAGAGAGGAGTGAGAGATTGTGTGGTACTAAATCAAAAGGCCAGTAGAACAGCAGAGACAGAAGAAGATGCAGAAGCAGAAGCAGCTTTGTTTCTTTTACACCATTACCCGCCCAAGCAAGGTATATATTCTCCCCCGGCTGTGATCATTCCTCCACTGGTCTTAACTGCCACGGTCACGTGACGTCGAGACTCTGGTCACGTGCTTCGCATAGAGAGGAGAAAGAATTTACCTTTTGTTTTGTTTTGTTTTTTTTTTTTTTTTTTTGAGGTGACCGAGAGAACCGGTGATCGGAAGGAGACGTAAAGTCTTAATAAAAGGCTTTTGCCGTAAATTTGAATCACTCAAATGTATAGTTTCGTTTCCTACTTTGATTAAAAAAGAAATGTTTCCTTGCTCCGGGCAGAAAGGAGAGCGTGAGAAAGATCAAGGCGATCTGGTTTGCTTCGTTGGTAGGGCAGGAGTAAGGAAATATTATTTATCTATTTATTAAATCCGAAAGATATAGATGAAAAATCATCCAAGTATTTTAAAAGATGATGAATGCATGCCTGGTTGAGATAAGTGATCTATTTAAATATAATTAAGTAAATAATATTAATAAATTATCTTAACATGTGGTATTCTAATGTTAGAGTTTATATTTAATATTAATTGAAAGTATATAATTACAAATTTTACAGACTTAATAACTTATCTTTTTTTATTTATTGTAAAAGTGACATGCGTTAAGAGCGACGTATTCGTGATTTTTGTTAGAATTCAAAAATCAATATTGTATTCTCGAAAATAGGCCGACATGTCCGACCTGATCAAACGTTGGAGTTTGTATGAACGCCGACGTTAAATATAATTTAAGTATCTTGATTTTTAAACAATTAAATCATTATAATTGGTTAAGTTTCCGGACGGTCGTTTCGTAGGAACGTTGTGTCTGCCATCGTTGCCTTTACGCACGTGACAACAGAATCCTTCCCCCCCCCTCCTTTCTTGCCTTTCCGGACGAAAGATTTTTTAATTGATTAGAGGTAAATATGTTTGTTTGTAAAAATACTATTATCATCATCAAATGTTTATTTATTTATTTTATATGGAAGATGCCATAGCACAACACTTCCAAATTAAAATTGATGGATCAGCAAAGGATTAAAGGGAATGGATGTAAACCACTTTAAGATTAGATTTGACTAAAGATTCAATCCATCCACGAGACCATGTGTCAACAGCTATTGATTTTAATAAACAAATAAATAATGATAAACCTTAACAAAGAAGCATTTGTATCCTTCCTAACTGAACAGGAGGGGCTAATGTGATTGTCGATTAGCAATGTAGATGTTAACTTGTCTCGTACATGTCTGTCATTATGGAACCAAACCATAGAGTCTTAAAATACGTTAGCGCTAATTACCCTTGTTTACCGACTTAAACTATAAATATTTACTCTAGTAAATGAGATATTACAATACGTTCGCATAATCTTAAAACTTGATCTATCTTCCCACAATATATTTTGCCAATTTCAATTGTCCTACGCCCATTATTTTGCAAGTCAGAAGTTTTCGACCAATCTAATATCGTTATCATTATCATCAGTAGCTTTAACCGTAATTGACTTGCTAGCCTTAGTATATAACTTTAGAAAAAATTTGATGGATTTTTTTTAATGAAATTTAACTACAAGATTATTCTAATAAGACTCATGAATTTTTAATAATGTGCAAATAAATATGAATTTTCAAACTTAAAGTCGTCAACATCCTCAAACAACTTACACGATGAGCACCATAAAAAGTGTATCCATGACAAGTACAATTCAAACAAGAATTATATCAGTACCAAAAACTTTATCTCATTCATTGTCAACAAAAAATAGACAGCAATGATCACAAATCCCCAATGTTAGAATTAGAATATAGATTTTGTTCACGAGAAAGTGTTTATTGTTTATGAATGTTAAGAAGCTTGCCTACAAATAAATGTTGAGATCAATGTAGATGATTATTTTTTTGATAATTATATGTGTTTTTTGTTAATACGTAAATGATTAGTTTGTCCACCAAAATTCGGTTTTTGTGAAAACCACAAATTCAAGGTTAAGAATGAAGAATGACGCCCACCCAAAAAGCATGGTACATAAAAACTGGCAATCATCGAACTCTTCAAAAAAAATTTATGTTCTTGCGGAAAAAGACATTGTGAGATTACTTTTAACTTTATGCAATCACAATTTAAATAATAATGCTTTCAAGTAATTAATCAATCCCACACAGATGGATTTTAACATATTATGACTAATGAGCTGTATACCTGATCCCCTCGATGATGCCCACAATAATTACAATTTGGAAAATTTCCAGAACAAATCATACTCGTGAGTACGTGTACTCGTGTCAAGAATTTATAGACATAATCAGCCTTTAATAAAGAGAAAAAACAGTTGATCTTCTTTCACCAAACAAAAGATAATAAATAGCCCCACTTCTCATAATCAACCTTTGCTAAAAGCTTCAATGATTTAACTGAGTTTTCAAGTTACGATTCAGAGACTGGGCGCATGCAAATACAACTTGCCACTGCAACATCCTAGAGATTATAAGTCCCTTAATCCATACGTTTCATTATCCAGTTTTATCACATAGTTTGTAAAGGATGAAATGACCTTTGTGCCTAGCATAGTAAAATAAAAGAATGGGCATCCTCCGGTCCAGCAAAAGTAGGAAGACGAGAAATTTTCCTACCTTGGACCTTAGCATGGTTGTATAAATAGAAAACAATTATATTGCTTCACATCCCAACTTTTTTGTGAATTATCCTTTCTCCCAGATGCAACTAGTTGAGGGGGAAATTTTAAGAAAGATAGGAACATTTATTATTGGAACCATGGGAATCCAGAGAAACTGAAATTTCAAATTAAAGTAGGCACAGGTGGTAGACTTTGCAAAAGTCATGGAATTCAAAACTTCAAACTTCTTCCTACCACATGATAGGGTGTACTACATTTGTCTCTGCCGTTTTACTAATGTAGGTCGACTTTATATCTAATAGTTGAATGCTGTAAAACATAATTGGTGGTACTCTCGTATATAAGAAGGTTGAGTGCGTATTTTCTAGATTTTGTGTCCAAACATATGATTGAGTAATATAACTAAGTCTTTTTTGCCAACTTAAGCCAAAGCCCTTGGCCTTCCTCATGCTAACCATTTCTTTAATTTTGTATTATCATCAGTAACTTAACAACTCTGACAGATACATCGTTCAACAAAAACATATAGCATAATTGCAAAAAAATTTCATTTTCAAAAAAAATATAAAGTTCGACCAGCCAGTGCAATCTTTGACATTTAAAGAAAGATTAATTTATGTACAACGACATCTAGACAAGACTACAGTTATCAATCAAAGTCAACAGACACCTCCAGAATATCATAGACATTTCCGTATTCCTCTCTCTGAATAAAGGTTATTCTACCGAACCAAGAAAAATATCAGTTGTGGAACCAAATCATCATAATTATATTAACGCTCACCCACTTATTGTGATTTCTGCATCTTAGATTGTTGGGCATGAATCTCAAAGGAGAATTACCTACCATTTCCAATCATATAATTAAGAATTTATCACCATTTTGTCCAAGAATTTTCTTCAAGTTCTTTATTGGAGATTTTTTCACTGCAAAATTTAAGATTTATATTTCAAATTTATTCAAAAATATAAAATACTCTTTTTTGATTGAAGAATATTTCCTCCTCGTTAGAGGGAATTTTACCGTGTACGTAGTTTTCTTTCTTTGTTAGAGTGGGCATAAGCAACCTGTGTTTCATGATATTTTAGTCAAGGATCATAACATGGAACACAAAACGGCAATAAATTCCTAGAAAAGAAACCAACCGAATGAAAATAGAACGACAATATTATATGGCTACTAACAAGCTACTATCCCGGAAGAACCAGTATTTGAATTTGTGCATCTTTGGTCATGCGAAACAGACATCCAGATAAGGAAATTACATGCAAAGGAAATAAAAGTGAATTTTATAAATCCCACTTTTTAAGGAAAGAAAACGCAACCAAAGGTTTCATCTCATTCAGCTACCTTGGACAAATAGTATAAGAGATACAAAAATGACAGAATTAATTCTGATAGGACACTAAGCTCTACAACAAGTTTCAATGGCAAAATAGAACCTAAAATTCAAACATAACATTTTAAGGTTTAATTAGAGCTAATATTTTTGATCATCTCACCTAAATCTACCATGTCAGCCGGATCCAACGATGATGTTGTTAATAGGGATAAATATCAGCTTGACGAAGAATCCCACGAATCCCATCACCACGAACCCAATCGCCGTCCGGACCGCCACTTTCGAGAACTCTGCGGATCCACGATCAACCAGAGAAATCAAAGTAAGAAACGCTCAAATTCAGATCACGAAGCATCAGATCTCGACACGAGATCAAGCGATCAACGTTCGGGACGGATCGGATCCTCACCTTTCCGGTCGGGCTTGTGACAGCGCTTGACGAGGCGGATGCTCTCCTTGGCGAACTCACGGAGGGGATCTACGGCGGAGTCGATGACGTCCATTTCCCGGTGGCGGAGTAGGCAGAAACCCTACCCCTATCAACGCCTGCTCCTGGAACGTGGGAGGATGAAACCAGGAAAGGCGTCGAAACAGGAGAGCTTCTTGCCACATCTCTCCCGAATAAACGGTAATTATAGAACCCCAACGAGTCCTCTTACGCTTCCGCCTTTTTACGTGATTTACCCTTTTTCGGGGTGGACATACGAGCGTATACGTGGAATTTCACATGCGTGATACGTGAGCAACAAATTTCTTTACATCGATTTTTTTTATATTGACTGGGTCAACACCAGTGAAAACTATAAATATTGTAATTTTAATTTATTACGATATTATGATTAATTAACGTGGTCTAATAAATTTTTTTTAGTAACAATCAAGTTTATGATCATTAAGATTCAAGGTAAGTTGTGTTATAATTGGTAAAAAGATTAAGTTTCAAATCAAATTCAAAATTAGATTTAAAATTTAATTTTTAGTAGTTATCGAAAATTAAGAAAAAAGGTTAGGAACATAGATAATAGAGTTAGTTTAATCCTTCTCATAGTTATAAATAATAGTGATTTATAAAAAATTAATCAATTGAAATAATCTACTGTATATTCTCAATCTTTCCTAGTGTGCCATTGATGTCGCTCTCCATCATTGTTTGTGCATTCTTACAGTGGTATCAGAGCTGGTTATTTGCTTACTTTTTCGCAAACACACTATACATGTAAACTTCACTCCTCATCGCATGCGAACTCCACTTGTCGGTCGCACGAGTCTTCCACAATTCATGCACAATGGTCGCACCGCCCTCTCCTTCGCAAACGTGCAACGAATGTAAGCTTTGCTTCTCACTGCATGCTCCCCCTCTACTGGTCACACGCGCACCTCCACCTTCGTGCATGGCACCTGACCTTAGGTATGCACTCCGCTCGACCTCGTCGCCTCCATGCACACTACCTAGCCATCGTGCCATGTGCACCTTTGCCGCACACGCACCTTCACCCTTCCGCTCATGATTCTACTGTTGCTGCTCCTCCCCCTCATGCGCACCTCCTCCCTTCCACGCATGATTATATTGCCACTACCACTCTACCTACTCCTCTCCCTTGCACACACCTTTACCTCTGTGCACAATAATGGACCTCACTCTCCACCGTCAAACCACACACACTACCCGCACCTTTGCCCTTTTGCATGCGATTTCGCTACCGCTCCGCCTGCTCCTCCCTCTCACATACAGTGGTCTACCTAGTTGTCGCATTACACACGAATCTTTGGTCTTCCGCCCTTAAGCGATTTGGTTAGAGATATTCAAAATCTCCTCTCTTGATAATATAATATAATATATTATATTATATTGGGAAAAAAAATCATGCAATTTTTTTTTAAAATTGTTAAATTTGTTAGTCATTATTTGAATTACATGTTTAGAAATTGCATGCTTTAATCAATTGAAAGAAATATTTGAAATTTGGATTTAAATATTTTTGAAAAATTGAAATTAGAAATTTGAATTTAAAAAATTTTGAAAATTTGAAATTTGAAATTTAAATTTAAATAGTTTTGAAATTTACATAATTTTTGAAATTATTTTTCTTTTTAGAAACTAATTAATTGTTTGAAATTGGAAATTGACTTCAATTGTAGATATAAATATGACTTCTAAAATGTTTACAACTAAGTTAGTAAGGATGGATAAATTAAATGAGGTAAATTATAAGATGTGGTACCAAAAAATTAAAAATACGTTAGAATTTGACAACATAGAACACGTTGTAGAAACTAATCCTCCAGAATTATTTGAAAACGCTTCTAAAGCAGAAATTAAAAAGATTGAAAAGGGGAAAATTGAAGATAAAAATGCAAGAAGTCTTATGTTTATGTTTATGGATGATAGTTTGATTAAATGTTTTGAAAATTACACTACTGCTTTTACTTTATGGAATGCTTTAAAAGAGAAATATGATAAAACAACAAGATGAATACTCAATTGCTCATTTAAAAGTATAACTCTTATAAAATGCTAGAGGAACAAAGCATGGTGGAACATGTAAATAAGATGATAGTAATGGCAAGGGACTTGGCTACTGTAGGAACTACTATACTTGAAAAACTATAAGTAGCAACTATATTGAATAGTTTGCCACACATTTATGATATGGTTACCACATCTCTTAGGTATACCCTACTTCAATTATCTAAATTGTCAGCTAGGTTGGGTACTGAACAAAAAATAATGGTTAGCCGAAGGCAACATAAATCCAATTTGGAATGAGCTAATGTCGCATTTCAAAAGCTTAATTTTAATAAAAGCAACAAAAGAAGAAATAGACCAAAAAGAAACAACTTTAAGCCAAATCAAGCATATGGAAAGAAAGCACAAGGATCTTACCATGCCTATGGCCAATTTGGTCATTTTAGGGTACAATGTCTCGACAAGGATAGAAATAAAGGTGAGACCTTAGAATCAAACATGAAGAATAAAAGAACCTTTGTAGAAGTTGTGGAATGTAATAATGTAGTAGTCTTGAGTTCAAACGACTAGTGAGTTGATTTTGATATCATAAGGCACATTACCAAAACCAAAAAGGGATTTGACCCCTTTAAAGAGTTCAATCTTGGGGAATAACACATCTATATGAGTAACAATACTTATTTAAATGTAGAAGGTATTGACACCTATCATTTGGACTTGAGAGATAACATTATGATTCTAAAAGATATCCTCTATGCACCTAGCATGAGGTAGAATTTGATGTATATTGGCACTCTCTTGAAGAATGGTTTGGAAGTTTGATTTTACAATAAACGTGTATGTATATGAAAAGACAAAAAGATCTTTGCTATGAAAATTTTTGTACTGAAACATGATTTATTTAAACTTTCTATTATTGCTAATAAAATAAATGAAGTAGTTTCTGATTATATTGTGTGTTATTTATTAGAGATTGATTTGTGTCATTTAAGATTGATGCATGTTAATAAATTTAGAATATAACAATTAATAAAATCAAACATGTTGCTTGAAATTAAAGACATGGAATTAAATAAGTGTCAACATTGCTTAGTTGAGAAAATGACTAAGAAACCCTTTGGTAAAGGATATAGATCAGATGAATTATTGAGCTTAATTCATTCCAATGTATGTGGTCCTTTAAGTGTTAAAACTCATGATAACAAGGAATATTTTGTGACTTTTATAGATGGTTTTTCTAGATATGCTTATATTTATTTATTAAGTCACAAAAGTTAAGTATTGACTTGTTTTAAGAAATACAAGTTGGAAGTAGAAAAACTTCGAAGAAGTATTAAGGTGTTAAGGTCAAATAGGGGAGGAGAATACAATTCTAAAGAATTTAAGTTATTTTGTGAAATGCATGGAATTAAAAGTCAAACTACAATACTTTATACACCACAACAAAGTGGTATGACGGAAATAAAAAATAGAATGCTTATGAATTCTATTAGATGCATGCTTTCACATTTAGGTCTCTCTAAAGGTTTTTAAAGAGAAGCATTAACCACAATAAATTATGTATTAAATAGAATACCTTCCAAGTTTGTACCTAACACACCTTATGAATTATAGACCAGAACTAAGTTCAACTTACATCATTTAAGAAAATGGGGATTTGTAACTTGTGTACTTATTTTTAGACAATTAAGGGATAAGTTAGACTCAAAGACTCTAAAGTATAGGTTTATAGGCTATTGTGAAATTTCTTTTAGTTATAGGTTCTATAATAAAGAAAAGAGAATTATTGAATATAGGGATGTCACTTTCCTAGAAAATCTGAATGAAAATGAAGAAATATGAAAGGAACATGAAGCAATATTTATGGTAAATGACGACTATTTCATTAATGTCCTAGAAAATAACCCTAGAGTTGAAGGAGAACAAAACATTGAAAATATAGATGAACCTATGGAAATTGCTAATGAAAATGACCATGAACCCATGAAAAGCATGAGAGGAATCCAAAATAAGCCTATAAATAGAATTGAAGAAATTAATAAGAATGGAGAAGATAGATAACCAGATGTACCTATTAGCAACAAAAGGATGAGACATCAACCAGCATGGATGAATGACTACCATTTGTATTCTTGTAAACTTTCTTATTTATTGATAGATATGGAAGAAAATCACATGGAACCCATGACATACAAGGATGTCACTAAATCTCATGAAAAGTATATATGGTTGAATGCCATGAGTGATGAGATTGATTCCATGAAAATGAATCAAGTATGAGAATTGTGTGATTTACCTAAAGGAAGGAAAGCCATAGGGTGCAAATGGATATTCTAGAAGAAGTTAAAGGTTAATAGGTCTATTGATAAATATAAGGTTTGTTTAGTTGCTAAAGGTTATACATAAAAATTGAGAATTGACTTTCATGAGATATATTTTGTAATAGCTAAGTTCACATTTATGAGAATTATATTGGCTATAGTTACACATTTAGATTTAGAATTACAACAAATAGATGTAAAAATTACATTTCTAAATAGAGACTTATAGGAAGAAATTTACATGTTACAACTTGAGGGATTTTAAGTAGAAAGACAAGAAGAAAAAGTGTGTAAATTAAAAAGGTCAATATATGGTTTAAAATAAGCATTTAGACAATAGTATCATAAGTTTCATGATATAGTTGTCAAAATGAGATTTGTTTCAAACATGTTAGATTATTTTGTATATGTAAGGAATAGTGGGAGTAAGTTTATTATATTATCCTTGTATGTGGATGATATTTTACTTGTTAGAAATGATACTGATATGTTAAATGAAATAAAGGAAGAACTTAGTAGAAGATTTGAGATGAAGAACATGAGGGAAGCATCTTATGTTTTTAGAATTCAGATCTTAAGAGATTGGAAATCTAGATTGTTGAGTATAAGTCAGGAAAAATGCTTATGCATGGTGCTAAAAAGGTTTGGAATAGACAAGTATTCCTTAACCCCCACACCTTATGTTTTAGGGAAAAGATTAAGTAATGATCAATGTCCTAAAAAGGGAAAAGAACCTTTAAGAGCACTATATGCCCAAGCGGTTGAAAGTCTAATGTACACTATGTTGTACATAAGATCAGACTTGACATATGTTATAAGCATTGTTAGTAGGTATCAAAGTAATCTTGGAACAAAACATTAGAAAACTATCAAGAGAATATTGAAATATATAAAAGGAATTTTACACCATAAATTAACTTATCAAGTAGATGAGCTTAAAGTACTTGGTTATACAGATGTAGATCTAGGTGGTGACAAAGATGATGGAAAGTCTAGTTCAAGACATGTATTCATCTTTAAAGATGTAGTTGTATTTTAGAGAAGTAAAAAATAAGGATGTGTAGCAAAATACACATAGGAAGTTGAATATGTTGCTTGTAGTACAACTGTGTCATATGCAGTTTGGATCAAGAGATTCATAATTGATTTGAATATCAACTTGTTGAATTGTCCAATGGAAATGTACTATGATAACCAAGTGATAATAAATCTTGTATATAGTGGTGCAAATACAATAAAGGGACAACATATAAGTATATATTATCACTATATTCATGATATTGTAGGAAAGTGAGAAATAAGCTTAAGTTATATACCTATGGAAAATATGATTGTTGATCCTTTGAGAAATGGATACCAATAAAAAAATACATTAAATTTATAAACTTAACGAGATTAAGAAACATTTTTATAGATAATAGAAATGAAAAACATTCTCATGAATAGTGAAAGTGGAAGATTAAAATTGTACTGCCTATATATAGTAAGAGCGGAGTAAAAATAAAATATACGTTATTGGATTGAGTATATAAATGAATATAGTTGGTCTTTGTGACTAAGTGAGATACGTTGGAATTGGTCAAAAAGATCAAATTTCAAATCAAATTTAAAATTAGATTTGAAATTCAATTTCCATTAGTTACTAGAAATTAAGAGAATAGGTTCGAAATGAAGATGGTAGAGGTAGTTTAATCCTTTATATAGTTATAAATAATGATGATTTACAAAAGATTAATCACTTAAAACAATCCATTGTACATTTTCAATCTTTAGTAGTGCGCCATCGACGTCGCTCTCCATCCTCACTTGCACATCCCAACAAGTCGCAGGTAATAAATACTACTCTTAACCAGTAAGCTATTTTAAATGAACATGTAGATTAGAAGGAAACTAATGATGATGAGAAATACTCGGGCCGGGTCGGATTGTTTCTGTAGCAAGATTGACCGATCCAAATAGAGAACTTGTAGTGATATTCTTTTATTTTGCTACCTTAAATGTCAGTATATATTGTCTGTACCGTGGAGATGTCTTTAGTACTCTAAACTCTTATTAACTGTGAATTATTACTAAGATAATCTTAGGTTAGAAAGAGAAGAAATAAGCAACAAAGATTATCAAAAAATTTTAATTTCATGTATGTCTATTGATGTCATTCTCTTGTTACATAAAACCTCTTGTTAACACAAATCCTCCTAACCAATTGCAGATATAATCACACAACGTTAGTTTATTAAAAATTGATTTCTTTGTTGCAAGATGTTTTTTTTGTGAGTGTATTTCATTGACTCAAAATTACATTTACGTAAATTTAAACTTGTGATCTCATAGATGGTAAGATCACTTGCTATCCAGAAACATAAATTTAAATTTTCCTTCTTTACTGTAAGATGTCATTTTCAATTGTCCTTCATGGGATATTAGTAATACTTTTATCTAAATTTTAAATCAAAATTTTATTTCTTCAAAGATATTATAAAGTGAGAAAAGACTAATTGTAGCCCCCTTTTTTTTTTAGAAAACAAGTGTAATGATCGATGACTTCATACGATATATACTCATGTCGCTGGGACATGAATAATCAAAATGAAAATATTTCTGGAACAATTATGAAAATTTTAAAAATAACACGCTTGATATGGACGATGGCAGTGCGATGCCGCATTAGAATAAAAAAAAAATTGGACAACAGTAGCCAAATCAAATAAATTAAAAATTCTTTGAATAATAGAAGTGTAAAAAAACAAAAATGCGGTAAAAGATGATAAATAATAATCCCATATTTAGTGCACAATCACGATGGGAGTTTCGAAAAAAGGCATAAATGAAAATATAAAAAAAGACAGGTGTGCTTATGCAAGAACGCGGAGAAAAATGGAAAAAAGAAGAAGCTGTCCCTGCAACTGTGCTAACTACCGATAACGGAAAGCCAAAGCTATAAATATCGAAAGGGAAAAAAATGGCGCGGATTACCTTCCTTCTTCCGACCTCGTTGGTTTCTAGGGCACCGCAGGAAAGCCGAGGCTTATCCTTGTCGTTGGCCACGGCTATTTCTAGGTTCCTCTCCTGACCGATCGATCTCGGCTTGAGGCCGGCAAGGGCGGACCCTATGGCGTGGCAGGTTGGGGGGAATGCGGCTTCTTTTTTGGGGAAAGAGGAGGAAGGAAAAAAAAAGAAGGGAGGGGAACGCCGGGTGTCGACCTGCTCTCCCTTTTTGGCTAGGTAATGCTCCAGAGATTTTGATACCTTGTGCATTTTCTGTTGGTCCTTCTGTGTACTTGCGATTCTTTGATTGTTGTTTTCGTTCTCTCCTTGAATGGCAGGGAGTTTGTGGACGTCTGCAAAAAATCTCAGAGACGTAGCTTAGGTTTTCGGTTTCGTTGACATAATTGCTCCTGGAACGCTTTGTTGGTTGAATGTGCGATCGAAATCTCTTTAGTAGGAATATGGTGATTTTGTTCACCCTTCTTGAAACGTAGAAGGTCGGAGTAATTGTTAAGGGAAAACATTTACGAAAATGGAAATCCCAGATATTCTACCACCAATTCCGACCATCCCATCAGTGAATGGAACATTGGGTGGGCAATCCCCATCTCCTCCATCTCCTGAAGTTCAAGCTTCGCCCCCTGAGAATACTAAATCTCCTCCGCCTCCCACCACTGCCCAGCCTCCACCTTCAAATCCAACCCCACCGGTACCAAGTCCCAACTTGGAAGAATCACCACCATCTATCTCAGATGAAAACAATAATCCACCAAACAGTCAATCCCCTCCTTTACATCCATCGGATGATGACACACCACCTGCTAGCCCACCTCCATCTAAACAAGTCAGTCCATCTCCCTCCACCGAGTCCAATACTACTCAAGCTTTGTCACCTCCAATATCTTTATCTCCAAATGATAGACAAGACCCTCAGCCCATTTCTCCACCAACTGATCCCTCAGGTCACGAATCACCTCCTCCATTTATTCCTTTGTCACCTCCCCCATCTCCATTAGATTCTTCATCAAATATACCATCTCCTTCAGTACCTGATCCTCCAACTACAACACCACCTTCAGAAACTATGGACTCTCCAGTTGCTGGTACCGGATCCCCCTCTCTTCCCACTCCTACTACACCAGAGTCTTCATCTCCAACAACTGACTCTTCACCTACTTCTGCCACTCCAGAGGGTTCATCCCTTTCCACTCCTCCAAGGGAGGTATCAACTGATAATGCACATTCTACAACACCACCAAGAGAGACTGGCTCAGCATCTAATCCACCAGCCTCCAAAGAATCTCCGGGTTCATCTGGCATACTTGGTGGACATGGTACTGCTGTTGGTGTAGCAGTTATGGGAATTTTGATCATTCTCTTTGCTATCATTTTCTTAGTGTTAAGAAGAAAGAAGAGAAAAAGAACAGAAGATTTGGCAGTGCACTATAAGCCACCAAGTAGTTACTCGGTTAAGTCAGGTAAGTATTTATTCTAGTATTATGAATGCTAAGTTATTGTGTGCATACCTTTCTCACTGCTGCCCATTTTAGATAGATATTACTACAGGCAAGCAAACATTACAAATTCTACACAGTTTGAATCAGGGAGTGGCTTTAATCTATCGTCTTTTCATTCTACTGGAATGCTTGGAAAGCAGGCAGATCATACGTCTCAATCAGTGACTCCTGAGTCAACTGTGCTGGGAAATTCAAAATCATGTTTCACTTTTGATGAGATATCAGAAATAACACAAGGATTTGCACAACAAAATCTTCTCGGTGAGGGTGGTTTTGGATGTGTGTACAAGGGTTGGTTAGCAGATGGTAGAGTAGTGGCAGTTAAACAGCTTAAAGCTGGTAGTGGGCAAGGGCAAAGAGAGTTCAAAGCGGAAGTTGAGATAATAAGCCGTGTTCACCATCGCCATTTGGTCTCTCTGGTTGGTTACTGCATATCTGAACAACATCGGTCACTTGTTTATGAATTTGTTCCAAATAAAACTCTGGAACATCATTTGCATGGTAATTTGATGATTGGGCTTGTGGAATGTTTTTCACATATAATGCAAGCATGTGACTCATGCTTAAATGTTAATGCATGGCTTCTATTCAGGGAAAGGGCTTCCAGTGATGGACTGGCCAAAAAGGGTCAAAATTTCTATTGGTTCTGCTCGTGGTTTAGCATATTTACATGAAGATTGTAAGTATGATTTGTCATCAGTGTTGCTACATTTACAAGTTATGGCTTTCAGTCATGTATTCCTATGTTATTCTTTCTCAGGTCATCCTCGTATCATCCACAGGGATATTAAATCTGCAAATATACTACTGGATGACTCTTTTGAAGCACAGGCATGAACAATTCTCTTATCTCGCTTCTTAATTTCCCCCTCAATTTTATGTATATTGTGTGGAGTACCCAAGTATAACTTTTTAAGTGCAGGTTGCAGATTTTGGACTTGCAAAACTCTCAAATGATATCAATACTCATGTGTCAACTCGAGTAATGGGGACATTTGGGTATGTGATGAGTACCGCTATGCTTTCAGGAAAAAGTATCTGATTTTCTCTAGTAGTCAGTTTGTTTTATTTCATTTTTCTTCTTGATTCTAGGCTCAAATTTCTCATGAAAAACAATTAATCTGACAATATTAACTGTTTCTCTGCAGGTATATGGCACCAGAGTATGCATCGAGTGGGAAGCTAACTGATAAATCTGATGTTTTTTCATTTGGAGTTGTTCTTCTAGAGCTTATTACTGGACGGAAACCTGTTGATCCTTCCCAACCCTTGGGTGAAGAAAGCTTAGTTGAATGGGTATGTTTCTTGGTTGGTGCATTGAAAAAAAACATTTTTAGTGAAACTTGAAAAGATACTTACTGCAACATAAGAGTTTTCTGGGTTATGTTGTTTATAATCAGAGGTTTTCTTAAGATATTCATAGAAGCAATTAGTAATTTAGTAGAACATCCACAAAGGATTGAATGTAGACTAGATGAAATTCGAAATTATCATTATGGTTGGTTTCAAGTGATATATGTAAGATGCTCTTCTGCAATATTTTTCCAACATGATGCCAACCATAGTTCTTTTCCATCAGTCCTTCAAAGAGAAGATATAAAGCAAACCGAATTGTCCTAATCATAATTTATTTATTGCATTGTGAAAGGTCTGCTATCTCTCAGGTTTATTATATTTTACTTAGCATTTCTTGCACTACTTGCTTTTCGATTGTAAAGTTTACTTTTAACAACAAAATCATGTCTAAAAAAGGGGAACGATATCTAAGAGAAATAAGGAAATTGTAGCCAACATGGATGTCAAAAGGTAATAATATCAACAATGTGGGAATCAACATGAGAAAATAGCTAAGTCTACAATAAAAGCACGTTATTACAAAAATAATATCAATGATAAAATATTTGTAATTCTTTGAAATTAAAATATTTATAATTCTCATTCTTCCATTTACTCAACCTATACTAAATATTTAGAATTTTTAGATATATAACATATGCCAACCTAAAAAATCTCTCACCTCCAGCACTTCTTTTTCAAAATAAATTATTCATTTATCATCTTTCCATTTCCTTTACCTTCTACAGACAATAACAAAACAACCTATCTCCTTCAATAACAAATCACTCTTCTCTTCTTGGACTCTCCATTGAGATCCCATCGTTTATCTTCCTCTCAATCGGCCAAATCATATGCATCACTATTCCAATAGAATTTGGATTCTTTAAGATATTGCTAAAAGGGACTGTGGATCAGCTTGGAGGTGATTTTGAAAGTGGATAGAACAAGTTCGGTGATATGGCACTTTAATGACTTAGAAGGGATAGTGTTAGATTTTATTTAGGTTTTCAAAAATCTGAGAGGGAGCTGAGCAGATAGCTTAATAGAGTTGAGACAGGTAGTAGTCATTTTGAACTTTGAGTTGCTTTGAAGTCGGCATTTTTCGGATTCAGCAACAAACTACTTTGATGGCATGGGTGCTAGATAAATTTATGGGTAGGTGATTTAGGTGTAATACAAAGTTGGGCCCATTCACTAATGTCCATTCTTAATAGGGAGATGTGAGTTGCTTGAGGTCCCTTAAGAAGAGAATGAATATTTGGAAATTTTAGATAGTATATGCATGTATATGCCATCCTAGAGGTTCTACACCTGAAGACCTCCACAATATGTTTCATTTTTATACAACATAAATGAGCATTGGCCAAGCTGGCCAAATCCACAATAATCAAATTGAAGATTGAGAAAAAGTAAGATCACACACAACATTCAGATTTTCAAACTTCTATGCGAAAGGGGCATAAAATTCAATCCATGTTCCTAATCTCACAGTTTGCAGAAACAACTGATGGAAATGTCCAATATTTAAGGAACGTGGATTGGTTCGATTTACAGAAATACTACATGTGGAAGTCCTAATGTAAAAATAGTTGTGAAATACTATAACTGTTTTCCAATATAGAACATGTGGCCATATGCATGTGATGTGAGCATGTATATATTCTTTTTAGGAAGGAACATGGATTGGTTCCATTTACTGAAACTCCTGATTTAAAAATAGTTGTGAAATTGAACCCCTGATCACATGTTCTGCTCACAAAAATACTACAACAGTTTTCCAATATAGAACAAGTGATGTGAACGTACACACACATATATATGGAACTTATTACGGAAGAATAATAAGCTGGTGCTTATAATTGTTACCAATTGAAACCTAAACCACTGATGAAAGCAAGGAACCTTGTATGATTAAACCCTTGAGCAACATCATTTTGCAAGCATAGTAAAATTTGCAGATGTAAAAATTTAGATTTGATTTTACTCCACACAATGAGTAACAACTTTATATTTAATCATCCATTATCTTTCTTGCTCTATGATGTACATTAGTATGATATGACAAGTACTTCTAGTTCATATTTTTTTAAAACAAAGGTTAGGGAATGCAGATGGTAATCCATGTTATGTGACAACCTTCATTTTCTACTTTCAATGTAATGACCGTTTTTAAGTGGCTGCATCTTCTAATTTACATAGGCTCGACCTCGTCTGAATCATGCTCTGGAAACTGGAAATTTTGAAGAATTGGTTGATCCATGCCTAGAGAATAATTACGTGAAAAGTGAGATATTCAGAATGATGGAGGCAGCTGCTGCATGTGTTCGGCACTCTGGTACCAAACGACCTCGCATGGTCCAGGTGATAATGTTCTTAACATTAGCAGCTCTTGTTTTCAATGAAACATCATTGCCATGTATAATGGCAGTGCAGTACACATTTTCCAGTATACATTCTCTGTTGTAAATTTATTTGGATTTGAAATGAGTTCCCTAAGATTATCCAATATCTTCTTCAGTATGTCTATGCCACCATTTGTTAATGGCTTCAGTTTTTGGGAGTAGTTTCTGTATGATTCAAGGAGCTCTTCCAAATAATTTGTGGCTTGAACTCCAACTCTTAGAAGCTTCAGCTCTTGAAAATATTGTATCTCAAAGTTCTTTTTCAATAGCGGACAGAAGCCAAATCTTGTCTCTTAGCATTATAGTTACAGTGTTAAAGAAATTGTCATTGTAGCAGTTCCTCCAGAGATCTGCTACAATAGTACATGTTACAGTGTCAAGAGCTCTTTTTAACAAATGCATCCTATGCTAGTTGGCAGTTAAAAATCCTAGAGATGAGGAATGGAAGAGATCTTTTTTTTTATATATCTAGCATTGATTTTGATGATTTTTTGCCTAGATTCAAACTCAAGATCTTTTCCTTCACAATGAAGTGGAAGATTAATGGCCTTATCCTATTATTAAGAGCCTGTGTTTTAATGGTTGAGATTCTATTTTGCCGCAATTATTTCTGATCTCATTTGTTGAAAAAGAACTTGTGCCAACATTGTAGGAGTCAACCACCACAGGCCAACCCTCACACCCAGTTGTCCATGATCGTAAGAGTATCAGCATGTGCCTCGATCCCCGTACCCAGTTGACTAAGTGAAACGCCATTTTATCTATCTGTGATTGTTATTGATTCACGGTATCTCTTATATGTTTTATTATAGTAGAGGAAGGCTTCATTTTAAACTGTTGACAATACACAGGTGCTGAGAGCATTAGACTCTGATGGAGATCTACCAGACTTGTCCAACGGGGTTAAATTTGGCCAGAGCACAGTATTTGATTCTAAACCATACTCTGCTGACATCCAACAATTTCATAGAATGGCATTTGGTAGTGACAGCTGTAGCTCCGATAGAACCTATACTGAGGAATTCAACAACAGCAGCGTAACCCAAAGTGGTGAATATAGCTCCCCAGAGGCTTCCGGCAGGCCACTGAATGGTGGCAGACAAGTTTCAGGAGGTAACAACCCCAGCAGCCATGATTATGCTCCACAGCCCATGAATTGGTGAAGTAGTGATTGTTCTGATGGGACTTACCAATTCAATGGGCGAGGATTCCATTGATTTCCTACCTAGCACATAAAATATCCCCTGGAATTTGTTTGAATGCATGAGTTGGAGATGCCAGGATGCTGTTCTAACAGTGGTAATACATTACAAGTTACAGCTATTGGATTGCCAAGACCGGGGAACATGATCATAACAACCAGCAAAACAATGCACCAGCAACAGGGAGATCCTTGTCAGATTTTTCAGGCCTTTGTTAAAGGTATTAGGTCATTATACGGTCACTTCAAAGCTAGATTTTAATGTATGAGGTTTATACAGTCGATTCAGCCTGAGTAAAGCCTGATAAATTTATATTTAATGATTCTTTGACGAAATGCGAAAGTGAAAACCTCATTGTATTTCAACAGTTTCATCTGACGTTGTATAACTTGTAAAATTTAACGGTTATTGCTTTTAGTCACATTTAATGGTAAAAATCTTTCTTCAGATGAAACTGATACACAATTTCAACATTGAAGATTTCATTTCACAAAGTACAACTTGCCATATTTATCATATTAAGAGAATTCATTTGTTTTGTGGACTGGTGTATTTTGTTGATGCCTTGGATTACTCTTTAATGTGTAAGAAATCGATTTTAGAAAAAATTTTCTCTAATGTCTAAAGGTGAGAATTGAACTTGCAATCTTACCGGCTAAAATCGCATGCTCAACAATCAAGATAAATATTTATTACTCGACGATCAAACTAAATGTTTATTACCAAGTGTGTATATGGTTTTATATAATCAATATTTGCTAGCAACTCAGTTATCACAACCTCAAACTCTAGTCTCTAAATCACGCGTTCGTACATCAAAACTTACACGTATTTGGTAAAGTTTGGATCCACGTCTATAAAATTAAAACTTACACGTATTTGTTCCAAACTAATTAAAATAATTCAATTGATCAAAAATGACAATAATCTTGAAAATTGCAAAAATACTGGAATTATTGAAAAAACATAATTGATACCACATAAATCTCTTATTCTAAAGGCCGCGGAGTACAAAAAATAAGGTAGCTACCATTATTGTTGTGAATAATCACAAGTCTATGATTAGAACTACAACTTTTCTTTGAAATTAGACTAAAAGAACTGACAGAAATACTTATTGAAATTCGAAACTGTGTTCATAGCAAAGCAAAATGCCCCACTTAGAGTTCCTTGATAAAAAAGAGGGAATGAGGTGAAATTTACACTAACAACATCAGTTGCCTGACGGAGAAAAATATCACAAAATTAATCTATACACGTGCAGTATTGCTTATTGGATTTGACATAAGGCAATCATTGTTTCCTTGGAAAACAATAAACGATTATAGGCAACATCAACATCGCAACACCAGTAGTCCCTAATAGTTCTGTGACTTGTGTCAAAATTGGCACACTGCCTGTATAAATCAATTTCAATACGATTGTACTGTACATATCATGAGAGCACCTGAACTGAAGTTATGGAATGGATCTCGTCACAATCGACCGATATCAAATGAGTGATTTCGAATGCAAATAATTTGCAATAAGTCATGGCCATGGTCCTTTATTGTGTGGCACCCGCCCTTCCCCTTTTGAGGAAAGAGTATCTAGCTGCTGTTGTAGCTGTAAGAAAGCCGCAAAATCAAATGCAACCATGAAAACAACACTAAGGTAGTATTTGGATACGCTTTTGAATGTTTGGATTTTGACAAAATCAAGATTTCTCATATAATTCAAGAACTTCAGAATCCGTAGATTGTGATAACTATGTTTGAGTAGGGAAAAAAGGATGTCTAACTTTAGATGGACAACACTCACAGGCACATAAAAGCCAATGCAAAATTTCAGAATCGACAAAAATGTTGATTCTTTGATTCTTAAAAAATAAACTACAAATCATTATACAAAATCGAACCGATTTTCCTCAAAATCAACCATGTCAAAGGTGCTTAGCCACAATTTTAGCCAAAATCGCAAAATCAAATAATCTTATATGCTACAATCCTAACCAAACGTCAAAATGATACCTAAGAACATTTTTTTTCCTTCTCCAATCATCTCTGGCACGTTTTGTACTAATGACTAATTCACTCATTAAATTAACACCTCTATGTAATTTAGGACTGTTAGAGATTATGCACTATCACCCAAAAAAATGACCAAACACTATCATGATTGCATACCTGAGCATTCTGAACTTTCAACCTCTGAACCTCCTCAACAAGATTATTGATACTGATAAGAAGTCTTATTTCAGACCCTTGCCATTAGAATATTACAGTCAAAACATAGAAAAATAGAGACTATACCTTTGTTGGAGTTGAACCGCATAAGATATCAGTTCTTTTTCTCTATTAGATGCTGAAGGATGCTGCACCTAACATGAATGTAAAGGATTTTAGCCATCGGACTTAATAATAAAAGAATGCCTTCATGCTTTCGTAGTCAACCCAAAATATGTGAGATTAAAATTTCATGTTTACATAGTTAACCAACAGGCAACAGAAACTTTATGCAAGAAAGCTATTTCAGTCCCTTTAATGTAATGATGAAATACATAAACATTTCAAATTCGACGCTGTCATATGGTATCATTGTAGTGAATGGTTAACTAGACATACGTCTTACTGTAAGACCATGGAAACATACATATTTAAGATTTAAAAAGACTAACTAAAAATGACGGAAAATGCATTAAGTTGCAGGATTTTTTGCAGAAAGCTGGATATTATAACAAATAGCATCCATCACACTGCCATGATGGAACATGGACAGAAGAGGCTAGCTACCAAAAGCTACAGTGAAGCTGCAGAAGAGGCTAGATTCTATTAGCTTATTTGGATCGAAATGTATTGATCTCACTAGAAAAAGTGTCTGCTTGCCTTAAAAAACTGTAAACTAAAATAATGAACTTCAACCTTTAAAACAGTGTATTTTAGAAGATGCTGTCGAAGCATGTACGAAATTCTTGTCAGAAAATGAAAGAAATCTATTCAAATAGTTTAAAATTAATAGATAAATTGTCTACTGGATCTTATGGAATGATAATCGATGGAATCCCAAAGCTGTACTTCCTGATCATAATAATGATAAAGAAACCTAGATAACAATAAAACTTTTCCAAATAAAAAAGAAAAAGAGATGTACCTGTAGAGGCTCAGCAGTACCCAAATTAACCGATTCAGTTTGACGACCTGTTACATGGGTAGTAAGCTTATTTTATATCAACGAAATATTTTATAAAAGAAAGACCAAAATGTTTGCGTACATACATGATGTATGTTCTAGATATCTAATCAACTTAGATAATTGTTCCTGCGGCCAAAAACATTAAACATTTAGTAGCAAGTATAACATAATTTCAAAGAAGATTCCATTTTTCTTGTGCACAAACCTTTTGTATAGCATTTTGCTGCACAAGAAATTGTAACGATGGAATAACTGAATAAGCATATGTAGTCGCATTATTTGAAGTTCCACTGGGAGGATTGGTTGAACAACTTGGATGACCCTAAAGGACAAACAATGTTGGTGAAAGATTTTGTTTTTACAGTAAATCAGATCATTTGACATACACAAACAGTTAACAATAAGTAAATGACAGTTAAATAGCCCAAACTTAAGCCCAAATGAGAAGCCTATTTGACAAGTTTCATGATTATATCTGGACTAAATAAAAAATAATTAATGCTTTGATGAACTTCAATAAAATAGAAACCTGAAGACTGCCACATCAGTAAAAGGTACTATAGAAAGCACTCATGTTTAACAAAGCACAAGAAACTAAAAGACACTAGCTAATAATAATCTAGCATCAAGAAATTATAATCAATCCTAGCACCGGAAGATTGAGGTGCTCTTAGTTTATTCTTGCTATAAATACAAATCTGGAATCTTATATTGCAAAAAATCACTAGATTCAGTGGTTAGAACAAAATACTCCACAGAAATACCCCATCGTGGGTCATGGGGCAAGTGATATTGCTTTTTTCAATGAATGAAATAATATGTCAAAGCCAAAGGGTGCACATCAAGGCAAAATGCTTAATCCTTGTTAGAGAATAGCTGCCACAAGAAAATAGATGGATACAAGAGGCACAAACCTTGAGCACCATTTTTTCATTTGAAAAAATTGATACGGTCAGCTTACCTTGGAACTAGCATCTTCAGATGTAATCTTAAATCGACCCTTGCGCCGAACAACTCTTCCCTCTAATACTTCCTCAGGAGGATTTACTGTATCACACATTACAATTTGCATCATCTACCATGTCTGAGAAGTTCTGTATGGTTTCTTAAAGGTTTATCTAGAAAGTTTTTAGCAGAATTTCTTCAACAATGAAAATACAACATGATTTTCAAAAGATATAACCTACCAAATGGTTCGTGTTGAGGATCTCTCATTTCATGAGTCGAAGGACCACTATAGTTCCACTCAGACTGACGTCTTGGCTGATCAATAGCCCTAAAACATGTGAATGCATTAATTACTTAGAAAATTCAAACAAAAGAAAAGGTAGACTGATAATTCTACGGCTTCTAAATTAAAGCATGTTTGCTATTGCTGAAGACAGAAGTTGATTTTTTGTGTTGTTTGCCACCATCAAAAATTAATAGAAATATGTGAGGTCGGTAATGGTATGGTAGTTACATTTGTAGATGGTAGCCAATAGCAAAGGAAAGCATGTTTAGCCAATCTCATGATAGAAGCTTATATTTCTGGTAAAGGCAAAGGGATTGGTTAAATATTTTCATAAATGTAATTATTCTAAATTCAAGTGTCTAAAATATTTCTTTAAGCACAACAATTCTTGTGGAATTCACAATGTACACGTAGTACAGTGGTCCACACCAAGCCTAGGCTTGAAGGGTACAATCAACAGACAACTCAGAAAGAAGTAAATAAAAATAAAATACTAGATAACTTTTGAACAAAATCATACCGGCTTGTATCATCAGAAACACTTTTGGCTGACGTATTTACATGTTCTGTTCTGAGTGATCCAATAAAAAATTTAGGTTGTCGAGGAATGACATTGTCCTTCAAAACAGAAACACTTCCTGAACTGCCAGTATCTGAATCTTCTCTCAGTAAAGACTGTTTCTGAGCAGCCACATGAGCTGAATAAGAATTTGTAGCATCATTCCAATCAGGGCTACTTGTACTCGCATCATCCTCCTTGCATACATCAAAATATCCCCTGCACAGGTACGCATGAATGCAAATAATTAAGATATGCATTTGAATCTTCAAAATTTCTGCACCCACTTTCTGAGGAAATGGATGCAATTTATGATCCAAATAATGTTTGATTTTTTGTTTTAAAATATACAACTATTCTGCAGAGCAGGGTTAGAATGTTAATGGTATAATATCACTTTCATGGTAACTGTAGAAGGCCATTAGAGAATATCAATGATGTAATCATCAATATGATTTTTATATCTGAAAAGTTATAACTTCAATTTATTCCTTATTGTTAATCACTTAAAATGTATAAAATGTGTTAAATTTCATATATTTGAATATTGGATAAAAAAGTATTGTCATCAATATTTACAGTCATTTTAAAATATAATATTGCAAGTTTTTCACATCTTTTCTATCTGATTTTATTTGTATTCCTTATACGTTGTATTTCCTTTTTCATAAAATTTATTTGTATTTTTGGCAATATCTATAATTCCATCACCAAGAAATATGATAAAATTTATATATAATTTATGTCCTCACTTCATCAATTTATAATTATTCTGACACTCCCCACCCTCCCAACTTCGCCTCTGATTGGGTGAATGCATAGTTCTTGAGGCATATCTACCCATAATTTTTCAATGTAATGTTTATCCTATTTATTATTTAAATATTAACTTCAAAATACAGAAATTGTCCATGGATGCCTACTTAAGTATAAAGTAGGTGTATTAATAAATAATACTATCTATTTATTTGTTTTTTATTGTATGTCCGCATGTGCATGCCCACACGTATGTTTCTGAAAAAATAAATAAATTGCTTTGGGTGTCTTAGTACATTAATAAACTTGGCTAGATGTATAGATTTGAGTAATTTGGATATTTTTAGGGTTTGGTAATATGTTAAAATGATATCCAACTTAAAACCACTTACATAAGTAAAAATATTTTTCTATATATTACCACAGGCAGTCCTCATTTTCAGCAATGTAGGACTATACTAGCACAAGACAAGCAATAGAGGTATAGATGCCATCCAGTATCCACAATCAGTACAACCTTAACCTCTGAAAAGACAAGTAAAATGCCTTAAAGGAGATGGATTCGCTGTTATAGTATAAAATTGATCAGATGCCATTCTTGTTCAACAATAAAAAATGTGATTGCAGTTAAATCCTTAGGCATAAAATCAAAACAATGGACAATTAAAGGTGACGTTTTACAACAGCATATGGACAAGGTTGAAACAAAAAGAGTGTGAGATATACTTTAGTGCATCAAGGGGTTGACTAGAAAATGAGGAAGCAAAAGAGTCTTCAAAAGTCTCAACTTCATGGAATTCACCCTAAAAATGATTGATCTGTTAGAAGGGCTACTGAAGCAAATCAAACAGCAAAGTAAAAACTAAGAAATATATTCATGAACATAAATAATACCTCTCGTGTGTCCATAGAATTTGGATTATCAGTTAGAGAAGGAACAATATCTGGTGAAGAATTGCCATTATTGAATCCATTAATAGTTGCTCCTAATTCTTCTGTGGTGGAAACACCAACTGTATCATCAAGCTGAAAGCAAATGATGGAAAAATAACTCTTATTCCAATAAAGATCTACAATAATATTTAAGCCAAAATCATAAAGGTTGAGCCTTCTTACAAGAGCAGCTTGTCTTTTTAAATCTTCAACATTGAAATCCCAACCACTAATTCCTTTTATGTACTTTTGCTGCAGTCAAGTCAAGAAAATGTGATAGGAGTGATGATTGTAAATCCCATTAATAAAATGTTTTATCATAGCAACCTGATCTTCAGAGGGTCATAGCTATCAAGGCACCAAGCTGCATAGGCATTAAGCTTGGGCACCTTGGATGCCTAGGTACCATAAGTAAATTTTAAAAAATAACATTTTTTTTTCTACTTATTTTATGCAAACATACAGCAAGATAATATAGAAACAATGATCTTTTAAATATGCAAAAAAAACAGAAAATTTAGCTTATAGCTTGGTGTTTTATGACACCTGAGTTCCCGGGCAAGCCTAACAAGTGTATAGAGGACTTCCAAGAGATTCAATACTAAAAAAATTTAATAATCAATTACCACTTAATCCTCAAAATACATGTCAATACCAGAAATATATAAGTGAATTGTTAATACCAGAAAGGTACCACATCGAGACTGGAACAAGATTAAAATAAAAAATGCAAAGATGCAAATAACAAAAATGCTTAGTTTCTGATTCAATCAAGGACACAACTATATCACATGAAGTGTAAACCGACGAGGCTAGTCTGGCCCATGCCTGGGTTCAACCCAGTCCTGGCCCAGGAGATATCTGGGCTGAATAGACTTGACTTGCTTACATGTAAGGGCCTAAGGTCCAGGCCTATGGCCCAACCCCCTAAACCCATTTCGACTCCCTAGAACCCCCAAACCCATGGCCCTGGTTGTGCCAAGTTATTAAAAAAAAGTAATAAATTACAAAAAGTATTGACATGTAATAAAAATTAAAAATTTATGAATTATGATCATATGGTTTATGTGTAATATCAATAAATCGATGGAAGAGACAAACCAACTGTATGAGACTCTCGCCAATGTGTAGTCTGGAGAGAGCTCAAATGCATGCAATCTTACATCTATAAACGGAGGTTATTTTCTAGGATTCAGACCTCTAACCTCTAAGTAATAATGGAGCAACGGTACTGTTATCCCAAGCTTCAACCTCTAGAAAGGATATTCAATTAATTATTGAATTTTATTTTATTTTAGCTTTTACATTTTCTTTTAGAGTTATTTATAAAAAGCAAATAATCCAGCTATGCCCTTGAAGATTGAAACATCCCAACTTAACATGATCTTTCCAATCGGAAAATTTACATCTCTTTATTGTCACATTGTGAACTAAAAATTCACCAAAATATGACCCATCATAACAGGAAGAACCATGCCTTTGTCCCACTATCTGAAGTCTGGCAACACTAATCCTTTTCTGATTTCTGCTTTTGACACAGCCTATTGAAATAGCAGTTTTGGCAAGAGGTGTGTTTCCTTTCCAGGCAAAATATTTCTGAATGGGTCTTTCGAGTTCAACCATGATTTTTTCCCATAAAGAACTTCCAGATTTTCAATGTTTCGAAATAACAAAGTGCCGTCAATCATTAAAATAGGTGTCATATCCTTGCAAAAAAGCTAGCTTTTAATTCACTACCAACCAATGAGGACTCAGACGGATACACAGGTCAGGTCAATTCCTTTTTGGTTTACATAATTTAACTACTTGTTTCATATTATCTGTGACCATATAGTTTTAAATAATGTATTCATCTATTCCTTGTAAGCAGTAGTTGTAGCCTTGTATATGTTCTCTTACACTTACGGGCTCATTCAATAAATCCCTTGGATATAGGCAATATGCCGAAGCTCTTGTTTATTCCAACATAGCATGTAGCAGGTGTAGTCTAAAGGATGTTCTCTAACTTTCAGTTTCCTTGGTATACTTGTATTGTCATAAAACTCTGGATCTAAAAGCATTTCTCCGTTTCAAACATTACTCTTTATTCTAGAGCTTACATTGTCTTCAATGCTCCCATTACACTTCATTAAATTCAGAACCTAGAAACCTTAAAACAATTTTCTTCACCATACAATAATACGACAAACATTATTTCTAGTCCTAGGCTTGTCCATGGTATACGTGAAGAAGACTATATAAAACAGGACCTGGAGGGTGCAAAAATAAGAATAGAAAAAAGTTACAATTCACATAAATTGGAGACCTAAAAGTTGAAAAGTTTGTGAGCAAGTATGTCCATTTAACATTTAATTACTTTGTTTTATCCCAAAAATTATGGCATTCCTTGGTAGACAAATAGTCCAGCATCATCCCCCCCCCCCCCCCCCCCCCTCCTCCCAAACAGATAGCAGAAGCCTATGTTTTGCAAAGAACATCCTATCTGCTAGTATGACTGATGCCCTCCCAAATATCCAACCTGTGGCTTCACCTTCATTGATAGACCTCCATGGACAACCAGGGGAGTCAGATGGTCCTACATCCTGCCGTCCACAAGAGAAAAGTTCATCTCCATCTTTGTCATAGGAAAAGAAAAGGTGGTTAATAACTTCTTGTGATCCACATAAGAGACAATCAGTTCCTCTTCACCTGCCCAGCTACTTCTGTAAAATTTAGTAAAGAAGTTTCCCATAGAAAAAAAGTCACATAAAGGCATAAACTCTAAATGGGCCTATGCATTTTAAAACAATTTTAAAAGAGGCAAAAGTCTACTCTGCAGAACGTCAGAACAATAATGATAGAACATAGACTGGATGTATTTAGGAACCAGACTGGATAATCCTTGCTATCATTCTCCATTTCATCGATTAAGAATTCATCTATGAACGATATGCACCAAGAGACAAGTTCATGTGTTCCTTGCGTGAGTGAATTTATTGATATTGAACCGATCAATCAACAAAAAGTGGGCCTATAACAAAATTCTTGTTTCTTTCCACCAATAGCATTGATAAAATTGCTGAACTTTCCAACAACAGCATCAACAAAATTGCCAACTTTAGATGCTATTGGTTTCTTATGGACAGTTATATTTGAATAGATGATAGAAGTATACAATTGATATTGCTAATAATAGGATGATGGGATCCATATTGCTGATCCCAAGTAATGGAACTTAGGAATAGGTGATTATTTGTATACCAAAGGTATAGAATCAGGAAACCCTACAAAGAAGCCAGGAAAAAAGTATCCAAGTGCCTAAACATATACTCCAACTTTCAAAAATGGGAATTAGAAAAGTTTCAGATGAAACATGTTAGCATACTTTTCAGGTAAATGGATCTAAGATCCATTTACATATATATGTCTATGTATATATACCTCTTGATCATCAATGAAAATCATAATCTCCCTCATTTCATTCTATTGTTCATTTCTACTTAGTATCAACAACCGAGGTTCAAGTTTTTCATGCCCTCCCTTTCCCTCCTTCTCTTTTCTACATTGAACACTCTCGTGCTCTCACATTCTTCTTTGTAATGTTGTTGCCTCCTCGAGCCAACTAGGTTGTCAAGGTTGACACCTAATGAACAATCAACCTCCCCATATCATCTAGCCTATTCTCGTCGTCACAATGACTTCATCTGCACCTCCAACATCAGATTCTTAGCTCAAGAAATTGACTATCATCAGTGTCAAGCTTAATGGGATCAGTTTGTAGTGGCTCAGATGTGCAAGCATCACCTGTCTAACGATCCTACGAACATGAAAGCCGCCAATTACTCTACCTGATGCACTGTTGTGTGGTGATCTCTTGGATGATCAATACCATGGAGAATCATATAGCCCATAATATTTCTCACATCCAGCCAACAAAGCATGTATGAGAGACTCTCCGTTCCAACTATGGCAACAAACACAACATATCCAATGTTTGTGAGGTCTACAAGCAGTTATTTTCCTACAAGCAAGGTGTTCTACTGTGCACTCATACTACACCCGTTTGCACTCTCTCCTCGACGAGCTCAAGGTCTATTAACTATGTGTCACAAACATTGTTGTCCTCTAACGGTATTGTGAGGAGCTTGTTTTGTAGCCTTATTCTTGGCTGGTTTTCATCTGAACTTGGCATCTCAAATTTGAGGCTAGATTCTTGCTGTCAATACTCTTCCATCCTTGTAGTCCACTTTCAACAAAGTCTTTTGTATCTCCTCTGCAATCCCACTTGCTCCAATAGAAGCTTCCATTCTCGTTGTTACATCTGGTCAATGTTCTGGTCATCTAAGTTCTTCTAATCAGGGCCACAACAACTTGGGAAGTCAATTTGATGGATAGTTGTGCAACCCCTACATGCATTATAGGAGATGGAATCACATGTTTGATTGTTGTTGGAACAACTACGGTCATCCATCTATTCCTCTGTCTCTAACACATGTAGTTTGTGTTGAGTCCTCTTCTGTTGTGCCCAATACCACTCCTCCAAGGCTTGTCCAAGTCTCCTACACAAATTATGACGAGTTGATGATCCTCTGTGCCCAACAAAACAATGAAGCTATTGCTACTCATATTCTCTTGTCTGATAATTCTGCTTTTCATATATCCTCTCTTAATAATTCTTAGATTATAGATTTCAAAACTTCTAACCATGTTTCAGGCAATAGTTCCTTGTTTAACTGACTTACCCAACTTTTACATATCAATTCCATTACCCTAGCCAATGGTGGTAGTTGTTTTATTTCCAATGAAAGCACTACGCCCATTACTTCCAACATGTCATTAGACAAAGTGCTTTATGTTCTCAATTTTCTTGTAAATTTATTATACATTAGTATTATTACCAAACAATTATATTGTTCTAGTACATTCTTTCTTTTCTATTACACCTTTCAAGATCTACAAATAGGGAGGAGAATTGATATAAGCCATGATCAAGGTCATGATGTTTACACTCTCATTGATGTTTCTATTACTCCTTTTTGTTTTGGTATCATCATCTTGGTCATCTATCGCTTCACAAGCTATGGGAGGCTCTTCCTTAGGTGTTAATCAATCAATTTAGTAGTCTGTCTTATATTATGAATAAGTAATTTCATACTACCTATAATAGTCGAGAGTTGTCTTCTACTCCTAAGTTGTTTGATTTAGTTCATTGTGATATTTGAGAACACTCTCGAATCACGTCTATTGAAGGGTTTTGTTACTACGTAGTTTTTATTGATGATTTTTCTCAAGTCTCTTAGTTGTATTTGTTGAAAACTTGTCATAATATCATTGATGTTATCTAAAATTTCCTTAATAAAATTCAAACTCAGTTTACTACTATCCTTAAACTATTTTTCATTGATAATGCTCTTAAATTTACTCAATCTGATGTTGTCTCTCTTTGTGCCAACTATGGTATCATTCATCAAACAACTTATGCACATACATTTCAACAAAACCATATTGTGGAACATAAACATCAACACCTTTTGGACGTTGCCCATACTATTTTGATTGAAATGAATGTTATTGTCATTACTTCTTATTTAATTAATCATATGTCTTCTCCTTTGGGAGGTTCTATTCCTTTGCAATGTCTTTCACTTGACCTCTTCCTCACAAAATTTTTGAGTATATGACCTTTGTTAAAAACCTCTCTCCTAGATTAGATAAGCTTTCTCTTTAGTCTATCAAGTGTGTTGTTATGAATTACTCTCGCATTCAAAAGAAACATCATTGTTATCATTCACCTATTTGTCGATATCTTATCTCAACTGATGTTTTCCAAGAGGAGGTTCCCTTTTCATCTATGGATGAGCCCTCTACCACTCTATGACCTCAATTGTTTACTATTATTCACCATGAGTCGTCATTGGAGCCAGAAGTTCCTCCTCAACCACTCCTACAAGCATAACAACGACATCAACATCATGTGACATTAGTTGCCTCTTTAGCCACACCACCATCCTCCTCCAATGCAAATTGCACCTCCCTTGCCTTGTCCATTGTCCTCTAGAAAGATACTTGTACTTCCACTACTCATTCTATATTTCATTTTACTTCCTATGATTCCCTTTTGTCTACCTATAAACAATTTACCTTTACTATCACCTTTGAATCTATTACTAAAAATTATCAAGAGGCACTTATCCTTCCATCTTGTAAGTATGTTATGGATGTTGAAATGCAAGTTTTATTTGCACAAGGGACCTAGCAGCTCGTTCTATATCCCACTAATACTCTTATTGTAGGGTATCATTAGGTCTTCATCATTAAATACAAACTCGATGGAATGATTAAACAACACAAAACTTGCTCATTTGTTCATAGATTTACTTAAACTCATGGTATTGATTATTCTAAGACTTTTTCTCATGCCGCTCATCTCAATTCTATCTATATTCTTCTTTCCTTAGTCATCAACAACTCTTGACCTTTTTTCAATTGGATGTGTGGAATGTCTTTCTCTATGATGATCTCCAAGAGGAAGTCTTCATGAAATAACCTCAAAGGTATGTTGCTTAAGAGGAGAATCAAGTCTATCATTCATATAAAGCCATTTATGGACTAAAGCAAAGTCCACAAGCATGGTTTATCAAGCTTAACTCAGTAACTTCAAGAAATGTGCAATCGACAATTCTATATTCATCAAGAAGCACTTATCTGGTCATACTATCCTAGTAATGTATGTTGATGATAACTTTTTAACAAGTGATGATGTAGCTAACCTTAATACTACTAAGGCCTTCCTTGGTAAGCATTTTATGATTAAAAACACAGAAAAATCAAGATATTTCTTAAGTATTGAGTTTACCTATGCTAAAGGCAAAATAACATTCTCTCAAAGAAAGTATGCACTTGACCTACTAAAGGAAACAAGACTTCTAAGATGTAAGCCAAAACAAACTCCCAGAGCCCAATCCTCCCTTTTGAGACACCAACTCCAAGTTTTTTAAAGGTGTTAGGAGATATCTCAAGTTAATTAGGAAACTCATCTACCTAACAGTAACTCAACTTGATATCCCCTTTGTCATTAATATACTGAATCAACTTATGAAAAAGCCTAAGATGGTTCACCAGAATGATGCATTACAAGTTCTAGTCTACATTAAACAACATCCAGGAAAAGGATTAATCTACATTAACAATAACCATCCGAATGTTGTTGCCTATTCTAATTCTGCATATGCAAGTGATTGAGTAGATAAAAAATCCTCAAACTATTGCACTTAACTTGGTGGCAACCTTATAACTTAGAGGAGTAAAAAACAAAATATGATTTCTAAGTCAAGAGCAGAAGCATAATATATAGTTGTCACAAACTATCAGCGAATTAGTATGGATACGCACCTTATTAACAAAGATTGAAATTTGTATTCTAACTTCTATGATCATACATTATGACAATCAAGTTACAATATATCTCGTCAGCAATAATACTTTCCATGAAAGGTAAACCATATTGAAGCTAATTGTCATTATACCTAACTCTTGGAAAAAAAGAGACCATTAGTATAACCTATACTCAATTGTCTCAATAGAATATAGATATATTTACCAAAGGTCTTCATGTAGGTTTTTTTAATGATTTTTGTAAGAAGCTGAGATTGTTTAACCTATACTCTCTAGCTTAAGGGGGAGTGTTAGTGAACTTGTCAAGTAAATGGATCTAAGATCCATTTACATATATATGTCTATCTATATATGCCTCTTGATCATCAATGAAAACCCTAATCTCTCTCATTTCATTCTACTATTCATTTCTACTAAACATAGTCGTGACTACTGTTTGGCAACTCTATTTATTAATGATACAAGCCAAGAAAAATATATTAAAATATCGGCATTTGAATTTCTTAATAACGTAATTGTTGATCCAATATCTACATCGGATTTGACAATCATCAATACTGATTACCTCTGATGTTGTGTACAATATCAAAATACAAGTCCATTGCAAGATTACCTCGAAACCACTGATGGCCCTTGAACTATGGATCTTATGTAGGTTGTAATCAAGTGTAATTTTGAAATATGAATCTTATATCATTTTAATTAATATAAAAAAGGAACAAGAAAGCTCACCTGTGATAAATGTTCTTCATACATTTCCTTGTTTTCTCGAAGAATATCAGCCTCTTTAGCCTAGATGTTATAGTAATTGAATCAGATCCAACTAAAACAATTTTTTCTTCTAAAAGTTATCCTTTGGTATGAACCTTGATTTTCCTGAATCGATCACCAAGAGGAGAGAGGTCATCAAGCAAATTCTTAGCGAAATACTCATTTGAACGCCCACGCTTGAAAAAACTGTGCTTCAAAAGCTTTTCTGAGGTGGGGCGTTTCTTAGGATCCTTCACTAAGCATGTAGCCACCAAATCTTTAAAGGACTGCACAAATAAATAAATTTTAATAATAATACTTATAATAATATGTCTTGAAACCTAAATTGAATAAGACCAACCTTCGAGAATTTTTTATCTCTTTCATAATCTAGACCTGGTGGAGCATTTTGTAGAGTCATGAGTAGCACCTGCAAATTTTGCAAAGGAAAAGTTTTGAATACATTACATTGAAGGGCTTCTACAGAAAGTTGTGTGAAGATATCGATAGAGTTTCCCATTGAAGATAGTCTTTGCCAACTATTAATACAATTAGACCGTGGGAGGAATTTTAGTTGTTTCTCCAAAGCAGGCTATTATAGGTCATTAAAAAGGTTGGTAAGACACAAACAGTAACACTAATACACAATAAAAAATGTCCTCTATATGATGGCAGTGTAAACTGTAAGTAGGCACACCACAATTTCAGAATTACAGTCTCTAAAGAAACACAGAGAAGCATGTATCAAGAGGATGTACTAAATTTAATCATTTAGTTTGTATGTATTTTAGATATCCTTTCACAGTAACATTAAGATTGATTTTCTTAGTTAGGAAGTCCATTCAGCGTATTGACAAGAACCAGAAAACCTGAACTCACCTTCATCGGTGGATATTTAGAAAATGGAGCATGACCATGGGCGAGTTCTAAAGCTGTAATTCCAAATGACCAAATATCTGCTCTGTTCACACATGAAGCAGGAAAAGAAATCTATGCTTTATCATGCAGGTTAGTAAGAGAACAACATATAACTACATGAGCTAAAACACTAACTTGAAATCATATCCATGCAACTGCCGCATAACTTCAGGAGCCATCCTGGAATAACAATATAATATAATAATCCAAACATATTCTTAAACCAAAAACAAAAAAATAATTTGAATTCAAATAGAGAATCAATGACCAATAATAATTGCATATCAACTCCAAAAACTAAAGTTTCATGATATACCAGCATGGTGTCCCTACAAATGTATTTCTTAATTGTTGCCTATCCCCTGTATCAAACATGCATGCTGAGACTCCAAAATCAGCTAATTTGACAGCACCTTGCACATCAACTAAGATATTTCCAGCCTGGAAATTTTGGGAGAAAAACGCGGAAAGAAATTTTCATTAATAACTAAAGAGGGAAAAGGCTCTCATTAATGAGATAAGAGAGAATAAAGGGAAAAGGTTTCACTAAAGCAAACAAAAACAAAATACAATATCAACATGTTGATGGATAAAGGCCCCAAACACCTTCAATCAGGCAGCAATATTTTTTTCCTTTTGGCCAACACAAGCAATAACTTTTGCATCAACATTCTCTAGGTTGGTGTAAAAGTTGGGTCCACGTGATCACAGAAAAAGACGATCAATCCTCCAAAAAGAAAGAAGAAAAGACTACCCAACAATTTGTATCTAAAATTGAACCCTTCAGAATTTATTCAATTACCAAATCATCCCCAAGGTTTCAAGTGGAAGCATTAGCCACACCATTCGTTTCCACCATTCAAACTTCCCCTAGCAATCCATTATTCCCTCCCTCCCAAAAATAAGCACCATCTCTATGTGCACATCGATATTTTATCCAGCAACAGCTTGATGGGGAGTAACTGCCCCAACTTTCCTCAATGCAACCAGAAGAATACCAACTAGCTAATTGAAAACTTTGCCTCTAAAAGAAATCAACTCCATCAGCATAAATATGAAGCTCAGGGATAACTTGTCAAAATTTTGAAGGACACAATGATGCCATATAAATTAGAGACATCACCTATGCCCCTAGACAACTCCACACCCTTGTGTGATACCATGATTCACTTGTAAAAGATGCTAATTGCTTAAGAGAAACCACCAAAGGATTTCTATAGCCATTTCCTCTCCATTCTAGAAAGATACTGGAGAAAAACCTCAGTGTTGTAGTGTTTTTCCTCTTTTTCAAAAGCAACTCCCCCATCTTTTAAGTCTAAAGGAACCTGGATTGTAAGAAAAGAAAATTCTTGAAAATCCAAACGGTCTTGTAATTCTGTAACACTTAGACCACTTCTAATTTCCCAAAACCTACACCCCCCACCACCACTTCAAGGTTTCATGTGGAAGCAATAGCCACACCATTCACTTGCACCATTCAAATTTCTCCTATCATACCATCCCTCTCAAAAATAAGCACTGTCTCCATGTGTACATCAATATTTTAAACCACCAACAGGCCCCCTACTCTAAGCTCTTCTACCACCTTCCCCTCATCCCCTTTCCAACCCTTCCTGCTCCCTGCACAATCAAGGGTTGGTTCTCAAATAAAAGGAACGAAGAAGAAGAGAGGGGAAAGTTCTTAGGCATATGGGTGCTACGTGCCTAGTAGAGAGAGAAGGTTGGTTTTAGTGATCGATGGGGAAAAAGAGATTAGAAGAGAAAAAAGGGGGAACGATCAGTGTAGACCAAACTCTTAGCGAAATGTTTAGACAACCAACACCAAACTCTTATAATAGAAGAAATTTTAAAATTTCTGTTTACAGAAACAGGGAAATGTAAATAAAAAAATTGAACAGGATCAGAAGTATAATAGAAGATATAATCATGATACTGGACTGTTTCAGGACATATCTACAAAGCATGCCCATCAATACACTGACTGATACATAGAGGCCATTGTTCAATAGAAATGGGTAAAAAAAATTATCTTGCATTTATCTAAATATGAAACTAATTTACATAAAAGAAGTACAAACACATTAAATATCAATACCTTAACATCTCTGTGAATATGTCCCTGCCTATGAAGATAAGCAATAGCTTTGAGAACCTCTCGTAGAAGGGTTGCAATAACTGGCTCCTCGAAACCTTCAGGGTGAGCAGATTTCATTATATGGAGGCAGGAACCCCCTGCCATGTAAGGCATCACTACCCAGAGAGATTGATCGGTTGTAAATGAGCAAAATGCACGTAATACATTTGGGTGATCAATTAGTAACATTGTTTGTACTTCACGTCGAATTCCATCCTATATAAATTTCACAGAGCCAAAGAACTGTCACTGACAAATAATGCATAATGTGTATCATAAAAAATCAAGATATACAGGAAATTTGTAAATTACTGGGTTCAAAAAAAAAAAATTAAGATACAAACGTCATCTAGGTAAGAATACATGATTGGCAATATCATGATTTCATGTGAAATACAATGAGCTCGTGTGAAGCATAAATAAGCACAAGTAAACAGCAAAGGAAATCAAAATCTGCAATGAGATATTGATTTGGCTGCGTAAAGTCCATGGAATATAATGAAGAGTAAACAGATCCATTTTGCAGACTCATTATTATGGGTGGTTGCTACAAAGGATCCAACAAATGATGTATACTAGAATTATCAATGTAGTTGCTACATAGTTGGTTCTCATCCTTCAGCAACAAAGAGTCTAATAAGAGCATCTATCAAAAAAAGGATCACCTTAAGATGATCGTCTCATGGCTATTGATAAAGAATCAAAATAGACGGTTATTTTTTGACTTGCCACTACACAACCAAAGTTGAATAGTATAGACTAAATGTCTCTGAAATCCAGTGAAACAGACTAAAAAAAACATTTACCATACACATACCACAATCTTATAGTGAAAGAAGGCCAGCTCACCAAATTATTATTGCACTTTTCAAGGTCCAAAACTTTTATAGCAACTATCTCATTAAAAGGGATGCACAGGGCTCTGTACACTGTGGCACTTACACCCTCGCCAACTTCCTCATATAACTTATAGTCCTCTGGATTAACTGGAAATCTCTTCCGGGATGCTTGTTCCATGGTTCTCTCTTATAGAACATAGTTAACTGCATCTGTACACCTGATAGTGAAGCACATATGGTTTCAAGAAACACTGGTGTTGATTCTCAAACGGATGCTAATCTTAATTCATTGGACAAAAGATTTTTCTAAATGCGTACATTTTATGAAAATGCATTTAACGACAGATAAATATGCAGCATACATTATAGAAAAAATATGTACCATTCCTTGACAACCAGAAAACTTCAAAAGATAGACCTGCATATCAGTATAACTGTCAGAGTATGCAGAAGAGCAGTTAAAACAGAACACTCTGTTATATGGGCATGTCAGAGCAGCATTTTTGTAAAATTTATTGTAATAATTCAACCCTCAATGATTTCATAGTTTCCCTTGCAAGAATCTTTGTTATTAAAATCCATAATATTTTTCAGAATTTCATAAGAAATTTTCAATATTACTATTGGGTAAATTAAGGTTGACATGGTGTAGAACATTTGAAGATCCAGGAACAGGTATCCACAGAAAAGGGATAAAGTGAGCTCACGGTGGAATAACTTGATCCATAAAAAACTCTTTCAGCATCATTTGATGATGTTGATTGGTGTTCATGAGTGTGAAAAAATTGCGATATTAGTGTATCTTCAATATTATAGTATCAACTAGATGATGTGCAGCTATGCAAAGAGTTAGAAATGAGGAAAATACAAAAATTAGATGAAAATGCCATAATCTTGAAATGGTCCATGATGAAATGAAGTCATTATTCTCGGATGAAAGAGCCTAAAGACATTTAATTTGATTATATCAAAAGCCAACGATCAGTAGAAAAATGATGATACAGAACAAAGAAAAGTGCATAGGATCCCCGTAATGAAGCATCCTAGATTATTCTTTGGCATTCAGGCTTGGACATGAATGGGGCTATGGATTCCCGAACAACGTAGCCAAGCCAGGCGATTAGGAAAAGCAAGGGAAATTCCAACTAGAAATGAGGACCCTGCATGTGCCATATTGCCTTCGAATGTAACTACCAAACCATTTTTCCCTGGTCGGAGAAAGCTTAAATGTTCTTGCACTAGAGTCCAAGGAACATGGAAAAAAAAGGTTGGCACATGATACTGGTGTCCTATGAGAGGATGCCAATGTAGTATGTTAACAGGAAAAATGTCGTGTTTGACAAGCTGTATTAAGCATACGAACAGAAGGAAAAAAGTATTGCAGGAACAAATCAGAGAGAAAATAAAACATCTTTTTACCTGAGAACATGGAATCTAAAAAGGAAGCAACTCCCTAAATCAAGATCTAAAATGGATTAAAATAGCTACGTTTTACATGTAGATCATTTGATGGTACCAAACACTGATAATAGCTGCAGTGCTTGAAAATAAAGATCGAATAGTAGTGACAAATCAGCCATTCGAACCAGAACACAACATGCTTTCCAAACTACTCTAACTCCTTACCGCCAAAGCACTAGAAGCCAATTGCTTCAAGCTGCTGGTAATTCGATATTGCAATTTTTTATCAACAGGTCACTACAGGTCCCCCCAATAGTTGCAATTTTTACCAGAACCTAATCAGCTACAAAAGTATCTCTCCGTTCCACGTACAAAAAAATTAGATACCACAAAAGGAATCCAGACGGCGGGAATCGAACGCTCCAACCTCGAAACGCTGAAGAACAGCATCAAAAAGACGAAAACTAACCTTTTACTATCACCAGAACAAGTATAAGTCTGTCAGACCCTAGTATTCCCCTCACCGAGCACCAGCCCCCGGTCCTCCGTCTTCCGTACAGCCCTCCGGATCTGCCGAGATCTCCCGACGCCCTCCCACCTGGTTCCCTTCCCCAATGCGACGACACGGCAAAATGGCCACCCCCAGTGGTTCCACCACCGGCAGTGGATTCGATCGAATGCGTTGAAGAGAGAGAACAAGGGAAGAGACCGGAAGGAAGAAGAGGGAGATCGAGTCGATGGCGTACGGGACTCTGGTGTTCCCGTGGGTTCCACTCGGTAAAAGCCTGCGTTTTTAGCACGAGAGGTAGGTGGGCGGCGTCGACGAACCAACCTGCACCGTACGAGTCCGTGCTGGGAGCTCGGGGTGGAATCTTCACCGTTGGTTTCGTGATGGACGGTGGATACGCGATGACAGGGTCAGAATTTGCTGCTGAGAACTAAATCGCAACGGACAGCACGGTAACTGACACAGCTGACAAAAGAGAGAAAGAGAGATTTCGATTAATGATTATTAAAAAGCAAAAGAAAATTACGATTCTGATTTTTTTTTTTTTTTGCCTATTTACTTCTTCTTTTTCCAGCAAGGCGTCTAAATATTATTCAAAAATAAAAAAGGTTGGAAAACGAAAAACCATGAAATTAATAATAACACAATAAATGATAACAATAATAAAAGAGATAACGGGACCCTGGAACGAAACAAATTAACGAGGTGTTTTGCCCATGGTCTGCACACTAAAAGATAATTTAATGATGATAACGAACGGCGGCACAAAAATTGACATTTTAGATTTAAATTTAGATAAAAGTATTAAATTAATGATAGTGAGAGTTCAATTAAAAACCCTAAAAAGATTTACGTAAACACGTAATTAAAAAACACATATTTTAAACCTAGATCAACAACTTGGTGCATACCTATTCAAATGACTAATACCGCTTATAAAGGCAAGGCTCGTAGTGGAGAGGTCAGCAATACAAATGTTATGGAATGTCATTATATTGCATGTTATCGTCCTCCATCTTCTTCAGAATTAAAAATTTATCCAATATCTCGGTCTTTCTCCTTGATCCACCATCGGTGGCATTTGCAGAATTTTGGTCTTGGCTCTCTTGAAAGAGATTAAGAACATTAACGTCATGGTTGTTGAGGTCATCGTCCATGGTACTTTCCCTTTTTCTTTTAAGAATTCAATGAGTGGAGAGTAGAGATTGTGCTGGTAGAGTTGGTAGATTTAATATAAAGAAATTAAGGTTATTTTTTGAAAAAGTTCAACAAAATAATATCTAAAATATAAGAATAAGACCTTAAAAGTAAATAAATGTGGACAAGTTTAAGGACTTGTCCCAAAAAAATAAAAAAACAACGATGGGTCGCCATCCCGGACCCATGTCAATTAGGCCTGGTATCCTAGAAACCTACCCGAACCCGGCCCATATAACCAGGCCAGGCCGTTCACCGAGTTGAGTGTGATGACCACAAAGATTATCTAAACTTCATATATAGGGGGGGGGGCAATCAAAGATGTAATGAGAGACATTACCCATGATAGTGGAAAGTGTGATGAGATGGATACCTATGATAAAAACAATGAAACAACGAGAATGGATTACAAGTGGAATTGGCAATATTTGATATTGTCTTTACCTTAGGAATGACATGCTTCAACACCATCACTATGGGAAAACAATAGATATTTGACTTTCTTATGTTAGATTTTAATCATGATTTGAGGGTGTTTTAAGATGGTAGGTATCAACAGTGATACCAAATAATAATAACAAACGACCATATCACTGTTCTATGATTTGAGTGGTATGTTTATAATTAATAATGTAAGCCCATTTAACTTCAGGATTAGGTACGATTTTGTGTTTAAGTCATGGCACGGTAAGAGTAGAAAGAGGTAAGTCAAACACAATTTATGGCTCATAACTCATTCTTATCGTATCCATTAACGATATGGTTCAACCATGTTAGATCAACAAGTTATATTATTCAGTATGTCAGGTACCAAACTTGGCAAATGATATGTTGTTTTATAGAATGATGTATTAATTTTAGTATACGATGATAAGTCATATAAATTCTATACATCATTTATAGAAAACAATACATCGATTTTACTGCACAATTTTAGATCTTCCATATATCATCTCGCAAAATGATTTACTCATTGTACGGTGATTTTAATACATCATTTTGTAAAATAATATATCAAATTTATAAAATATTTAAGCATGTTACATTCATAAACGATCCTACCGAACCAAACTACGTCACCTCCCATGGAAGTAAGATAACGAGTCAGTTAGAATATTTTAACCTGCTACTTAGTTTTATTTTATTCTATAATTATTTAATTAAAAGACCAGTGAGTTAACAATAAATACTGTATTTTAATATGTCTCGTTATTTAGTATTTATTTTATATGATATACAGAACTTTGAGGAAAAAAATACAGATATCCATACCATAATCATTTAAGAAATAAATATTTTTCTCGAACCTTCGATAAGACATAATACATCCCCGGTAAGTGAACGCGTAAACGGATAGAATTGCACGGTCGGATCTTCCACGTGGCCTCGGACCCCCAACACCTACAAAAGCCATGGACCCCACACGTTGCCTTCACCTCCATCTGTGCACTACCACTCCCTTCTCCTACACCTATATAAACGCCGCAACGCAGGAACGCAAACCACCACTGACGAACCAGGAGAATGGAGGGATATGGAGACGACCGAGATCCTCGGGCCCCTGGTGGCTCTCCTCCGAAGATCCAACCGATGGAGGCAGCCGAGGAGGATCGTGGTGACGATGACGATTTCGAGTTCGCGTTTGTTTGCGACGACCGGGTGGCCGTTAGCACCGCCGACGAGATCTTCTGCAACGGCGTGATCCTCCCCGTCTACCCCTTGTTCGGTCGGAATGTATTTATCCGGCCCAGCTGGTTCGTTAAGAAGGAGGAGGAGGGAGAGGGGAAGGAGGAGGATGTGAGGAAGTCTCTCAGGAACCTGATGGTAGAGGAGAAGAAAGAGAGCGCTGGGGAGATGTTTCCGTCGTGCTCGTCGTCGGAGTCCGACGAGCTGGATGGGTTACCTGAGGATAGCTATTGTCTTTGGAACCCAGGATCGGTGCCGACGTCACCGGACTTGAGGAAGAAGAGCATGTCCACGGGGAGCTCCACGACAAGCTCTTCTCGAAGGTGGAGGTTCCGCGATCTCGTCGCCTGGAGGAGCCGCAGCGGCGGTGAGAAGAGGTTCGCCTTCATCAGGCAGACGCCGCAGCCGGAGACGCCGGCGGCGAAGTCGGATCCGTCGCGGTCGGACGGTACTTTAGGGAATTCGGTAGAATTAGGGGTATCGAGGAGGAATTCGGAGGATCTGCGTGAGCCGAAGAGGAGGCTTACGAGAAGATTGATGGCGCTGTCGGCGCACCGCCGGGTGCATCACCTGAAGGGAGGAGAGAAAGTGGCGGATGGAGGCGACCAGCGGCGGTCGTATCTTCCTCACCGGAATGACCTTGCCGGGCTCACCTGAACGGGACAAGCCGTGGATCCCACCCTTCGTGAGGTGATGTTCAGAATTTGCCTTTTGATAGACATAAATGTGAATAGAAGGTAAAAGTACGCTTTTCCTTCCTTACCTCTCTGTCTTCCCCCTTATGCAATATGTGTTTTTTTTTTTTTTTTTTAAAATCACCTTTTCTGTGTTATACCACGACTTGTGGATGCTTGTAGCTTGAGAAATGAACAGAGTTTTGTCAATCATTACATGATCTGGTTGTGCTTGCTTTCTTTGCTGGTTGGTTGGTGGATATTACTCTATTTGACGAACTCAGCATGTTGTGTATGATCTTTTGCTTCTGTGTTCTTGTTCGGTTCAGTAATTGTTGTATCTCAACGCTTTCCCGACTTGAAGTTGGAGATTCTTATCCATTCGCATTCTAGGAGTTGCACAGAACTATGATAATGAATAAGTAGTTATGTTTTTCTTATTTATAAATCTAGAAAAATATTACGACTGACTATTCAAGTTTAGGGTAGATTGTCCATTCTCACTGTTTTTCTTGCCGAACCATTTTGCAATTCTATATTATTTTCCAATTGGCCATAAATTTCATCTCTAGTTTTGAGTTCTTAGATAATCTGTTACCTTTCGCCTGGCAATGTTTCCTCTTAATTTTTGTTTCCTAGTTAGCCACTTACTGTTCAACATTTCATGAACCAAGTGGTCTTTTTTTCTTTTTCCCTGATCCTATGGATTTGTTCTGTCGCATTTGTTTTCATAATTAATCACTCCGACAGAACAGTGTAAGGCAACTCATCTCATACTGGCATAAAGTTTCTGTGAATTTTATTTTTCATATTTTATGATGATGCAAGAAAGACTACAGGCCTGATCCTTGGTTTTTCTTGAGTTCTGTTCATGGGAAGGTTTGATCTACTTTGCTCCTACATCCTCAGCAGATCAACTACTCTCAATAAAGTATTCATTGCAGTCCATGGATCTTCATAATCAGTGGGCACAACTCTACGTGCAACATGATCTTGATCGGTCTTCCGATTTTACTGCCCATCATAATTGTGTTTCCAATATGCCTTGCGCCTCTGGTTTTTCTGGACGAGGTTATGACACTAGTCCATGATTGCTATACTTATAAAAGGGAATCTTCCTTACCTTTTGTCTGTCAGAGGACGAAAATGAGGGTGAAAATTATATTGGTTGTTGATCATTCTCATGTATGATCACCAAGTTGCAGGTAGAGAAATATAGAATAGAAGAGCTGCATATATTATTAATTGGCAAATTTGGGATTCTTCCTTTGAACCTTCCGATGTCTCACTTGTGTGTAATTGGTTAAGGTTCTGGTACTTGAGTTCATTTATGCAAAGTCTGAATCAAACTAGTAAACACGACTAACCAATATATAAAGATAGGATGAATGCACCGTCCATCAGAAGTTGATTTAATGCAAATGTAAAAGTGTTTATCGGAACCGAACACAGGCTACTTAGTTAATTATTCATGTTAGGAGTCGGAGAATAAACAACTTTGTTGTGCTGTTGCCTGTAAGCATGAAGGAAATCTGGTGTGGTGGACAGCTCCGAGAAGTCAACTTGGGTTTCGGTACTCAATCTGAAATCCGCGTTTGTTTGATTGTTGAAATTTAAGTTTAATTAATAATAAGTAAAAGAATTTATCATTTATTAAGTTTAATCTTATTCTAACTTTTACTAATGCAAGATTTTTTTAACAGATCGAAATTATTCCTCATGTATAACGTTCACTCATATGGCCCAGGATTGGTGGACAAGTGACAGCGGTAGGTAACTGTTCTATTGCAAGTTGGATTTATGGATGAGATTTTAAAGAAGTCTGCAGAGGAGTGGCCCAATCGACAGCTCTCCTCCACCTAAACAGATTGCTTTTCAGAAAAGAAAAAAAAAAATCAAATGAACATGGGAGAAAGATGTGATCGAAAGTGTTATTTTAATTTTTTAATGCTGATATTCTGTCAAGGGTCATTATTTTTGCCCAAAGAAGAGTATCCCTTGCCGTTGATTTGCTCCTACAAAAGCCTCTCTCTTGTTCTTCCTTTGCTTCTGACCTTGCAATCGTTTGCCCAAAAGTAGATGATCAACAAATGGCGCATGTAGAAAATTTCAGCCGAGAGAGTAAGTGGAGATTATTGGGTGTGGCTTCATACTACTTTTTGTAATAATCAACATAAGGTTGTCGTCCATCACTGGGATAAAGTTTTAAGAAGAAAGCCTTCCTCAGTTGCAGTGACCTTTGATAAAACGTCACGTTATCGTCAGCAACTGCTGAGAGTTACAGCTTGAATGTCCATCTCCACCAATCGGTGCTGCTTCCTTCGGCTCGTTCATGGGTTGGAAATTTATTTCTTGCCCACTTTTTATTCCATTTGCTTCTTGCCCAGTTGTGTTTTTTTGGACCACTGATATCAACGACAAACAAATTGATTGCCTTTCTTTTTCGGAAGAGTTTACTTAGCCGACAGGTTGTAGATTGGGATCTCTACCAGAAAGGCCGAAAGAAGAGGAAGGATTGGAATGTGAAGTCCAGTCACCGAACAATGGTGGCGGCATCGGCCTGAAATTTCTGCCTCAAAAATGTTTTTTTTTTTTTTTTCCGAAGATACTTTTGAATTTTTTTTAAAATTTTATTGGTTTTATAACTAGAGTTTTTTTTATTTTTTATCTAGATGTTTAATTTTTTTTAAAAATTGTATAACACTGCTCATTTCATCCAATCACTGCCTTCCACGTGTCGTGCCCTTACCCATCACCAGGATTTTCCCGCCCTAAATAACGCGGCCTCTTCCGGTTCTCTCCCTCCTCCCTCTCTCACTCGCCCACGCACGCACGCTCTCTCTTGCTCTCGCTCTGTTCTCCTCCGATGTCTCTGCTACAGCTCCGGCATTCCTTCTTCCTCAATTCCATCCCTTCCTCCCCCCTCACATGGGGGAACCGAGTCCAGAATGATCGGCAGGCATCCGTTCATTGTAATCGGAGATCCGAGAGGTGGAAGCGTGGGAGGATCCACGCCGTGTTCGATGCCCTTTTTTCCAAAAGGATGAACCTCAACGAGTACATTGTGACGCTTGAGAAGCCCATCGGCATCAGGTTCGGTCTCAACGATACCCTAATCATTTCCACGAAACTTGGGTTGTGCTAGAGTGTTCCATTCTGGATTGTAGTTTTAGCTGCTGTTTTATGGTAAATGCTGTGTCCATACCTTCAGATAATGTCGGTATCTAAATTGAAGGAAACCGTGCTTGAAATCTTTCACATTGACTTTCGGGGTGTTGGAATCTTGTCTAAACACGGTTCAAGATTGGGTCGTCGATTGGTGTACGTTCTAAAATGGTCAGAAAATTAGCATCAGTGAGAATTACGAATTAATTTGTTGATTTCATTTATTTTATAGGGAAATGCAGAGAGTTCAAAACTTATCATGGTGGGTGACATCGAAAAAGGTGAGTGCTTCAGCGGATGGTGGGTTTGTTGAGATCAAAGACCTCGGTGACATGAAGTATGAACTTTTCTATTTTTCATGCCAGCAAAGATTTTTTTTCTAGCTCTTTATTTTGATCAAGATGCTGTAAAGTGCAACGATCTTTTCAAGGAGTATTGATACCCCTGTGTCAATGAGGAATAACCTTGCCACTGAAGGAAATTTTCTTCAACAAACGCAGCAAATGAAGACTATATAATGTAGATGGTTGAAGAAAATAAGTAATAAAAGGTGAACTAATAATTCACAAGCCTTTTGACATTAAAACGATTGTCATGCTGGAAAGACAACAAAAATATTCAATCTTGTTGATGACCACTACATACTTTTACCTAATATGCAGTCAATGTCTTATTATTCCAATCCATGGACATCACAATTCTCCAATCAACACTATATAAAGTGGCAGGCATTTTTTACGTACATTGCATGTAAGAAAATCAATTACCACATGCTTCCTGAATCTCTCTAACTTTCAGTGTATTATCTCCAAGGTACACTTTTTTTTAATTTTACCTCTTCTATTGATTTCTCACTAGCAAAGTGGACTTTGTGTTTATCCTATAAAGTACAAGCCCAAGTTGGTAAAGACCATTTGATCTCATTGTTGTAATCATTGGCGATTACATCTCTGACATAGTAGACCCAAGATATTCCGTGCAATTCATTATATTACTGAGTTTTTTATCTCACAATACCTGATTTTTTTCACATTTATAAGAATTTAGGTTCCTAAATTTTTACAATAGAAATGGTATCTCATATCCTTTTCACATGTTACTTTTTCATTAGTGCCGTTGATAAGTCTTTGGAGCTCTTTTGTACTTCCCAAAACTAACCCTACTCTATTTGTTACCACACAGGAAGCCACTTGATGAGAAATATGGAACCTTCAACTTGAAACTTGAAAGACCCTTTTCTCCCTTCCCTGTCCACCAGTTTTATCTGAAGAGTGATTATCACATATTGTTTAACAAAGGCCGAGAGCCTTTAACTTCATGGAATTATAAAATTTTTTCATCAGATGGGAAGCCATCATCAAATGAAAATCAGCATTTGGCTTTGTCATTTTTTCTCCAAAGTTTCTCAATTCAAAAGGATGGTCACTTCTCTCAAATAACCAAACTGACACCCTTGATGTGGAACTTGGGCGTAAAACAAATTTGCTTTCCATACACATGAAATTGTTGGTATCTTCTCTGAAGGAGAATGTGCAGATTCAGATAATTAAGGCTCCAGGACTCCTGATTGTCTACAGCAATAAAATTTAGTTGTCACTTGAGACGAACTGTCTCTAGTCTCAAATCTCAACTCATCCGAGGAGAAGGCCTGACCTCTTAAATCTTGTCTATCTGTTATTTGCTTCTTCGAGTTTTCTCTTATCAGCGGTTTCACCTTTTGCCATTTCTAGCGAAACATCCATCACTTAAAAGGTTTGAAACGCATGATGCCCTTTAAATGCATTTGTTGTTTGATCATCAGGTAGTCACATGATGCCAATTAATTAAGAGAATACATTCAATATAAGTTATGAAGTTTTTTTTTTAAAGATCTTCTGTGAAGTGGGAACGTGATTTCCAACATCCGGTTATACTTTCTATGTCATGAATTCTCCAAGTTAATCACATTGTAGCAGTATTAATTGTAGCTTTATACGTCAGCAAGATTATGACCAAAAAATTTTCAACAATTGCCATTTGAGAAGTCAGATGGTTTTTGCCATTATTTCTCTGCAGGACCCAACGTTTATTAAAGTAATTAATTGAGAGACCCCTGACAGAAGATGAGCGTTACATATATGCTGGCATTCGCATCTAGACGCGTTGCATTCCCTACTCTGCCCCCGTCAGATTTTTTATTAAAGTAATTAATTGAGTGACCCTTGACAGAAGATGAGCGTTACATATACGCTGGCGTTCGCATCTAGACGCGTTGCATTCTCTACTCTGTCCCATCAGATTTAGTTTGAAGGGAAAATAACATGATTCTGCAGAACTCAATTGGTCTATTTAAGTTTTATGTTTATGTTTGTATAATTATAATTTTAATTTTGTAGAATTTAAATTCTAATATAATTTAAATTCTACAGAATTTGATGAAAATAATTTAAAATCTAAGTATTTGTGCATGTTCAGAAATTTGACAGAAATTAAAATTTAGATGTTTGTGCACGTGACATAATTGAATAGAATTAAACATAATTAATTTTTAATAAAGTTAAGTAATGAATTAAATTAATTAGTGAAAATGTAATTAATTAAGAAATGAATTAATTACATTAATAAATGAACATATTATTAAATTAAATATTTATATATCATTTATCAATTAATTAAGTATATCATTATATAAAATAAATCAAAAATTACAAAAATTGATAACTTTTTAGTTATAATATATGTTTAAAATAATAAAAGGTTAATTATAAATTCTATATTCCTCATAATGTAATAATAAATAACTTTTTTAAAAATATAATTATTATGAATTGAATAAATGAAAGTAAATAATAAATAATTATTGAAATACTTTGATTATAAAAAAATATAATTTTGAACATTATATTAACCATAAATGACTTTTAAGACTTCATTTGTGTTAGCCACAAAAAGTTAGGAAAATTATATAATTTTTGATATTATATAATAAATAAATAAAATAATAATAATAAAATTAATAATTTTATGATTTTAATATTATAAAATTAAATAATAATAATAATAATATAATTAATATTTTATTTTTAATAAAAATATTAAAAATAATTAATTAAATAAAAAATATTAACAATATATACTTTAACAAGCGAGGGTGAACGTAAAGCGATCTTTTGAAAATGAATTTCGATTTTTTAGATTAAGAATTTATTTTCTTAACATTTACACGTAACTGAAATTCAAATTTATTGCATAAATTTAAATAAAAAATTTTAAATTTTAAATTTAGTGCACAGCGCCCCCCCCCCCCCTATATATATATATTCTTCCTTTGGCAAACAAATCTTTGGACACATGCGTAATTAAACAAAGGCGGATCATCTCAATGAAAGATCGATGGAAGTGAACGGCGTACTTGACGTCATGTAAAGCCAAAAAACTGTACCTCAATTGTCCCGGAAGAATCTTTTATTTCAGGAGTAGAAAGATTTTATGTTTGATTTTAGAGGGATGATAAACATTGGTACGCGCGTATCTTCAACAGTAGAAGGAACGAATCTTCCTCATTCCCATATATCTATATGCCAGCTCTACAATGTAAACCATTAGACAGAAGAAAGTAATGCAAGAGTTGCTGTTGTGGTCTGCAAGATTAATTTTACATTTGCCTGTGGATTTATCAATTGTCATCCAACGTACTGTTTTGCAGTGCATGCATGCATGCGTTCATGCGTACTACGTACTTACATCCTACCACCATCGATCTAACTAACTGAACCCTAACACATGCAGCAGCATGAAGTCATGATATAGATCTCGAATGTCCATGCATCTTAAGATAAAATTTTAAGCTAATCAACAAGTTTGACTAGTTGAATTGATCAAGATCATGGACCAATTACCTGCACACTAATGGCCAATGGTTTCTATTCTCGGTGGTTTGACTCACATACATCCCATTGGTTTTTATCGGTACGCGCGCAAATCACCACACGGTGACTTCAAATCGACATGGCTCGTGCGGCCGAATCGGATCCCGTCTCGGGCGGACGTACGATATATATATATATATATATACTTTAATTTTGACCGAAATTATTAGAAGTTGACTGCTAGTTAGGTTAGGTTAGGTTAATTTTGACCGAATCGGATCACATATATACAGGAGTACTGATTCATCGATCTGTTACACTAAGATATATCAATGGCTAAGAGATGTAATTCCAAATTGTGAAAATAATATCGTATCAATGAATAAGAAGATTGAACGTAAATTAGTATATAACAGATTTCTTTACTTATTATTAATTAATTTTAAAATAAAAATTTAGGAAGGTCGTGAACCCAAACACCAGAGGACGAGGATGCATACAAACATCAACTTCGTCAAGCCTTCTGCCTTCGGTGCGTGTGCACTTGTGGGTCCCCCCGCTGGCCAACAGCACGCCCGTCCCTTTCGAAGCACTACTATAAATTCCGAACCCGCGGCCTCCACCGCCAACAACACTTCCAGCTAATCTTCTTCTTCTTCTTCTCCTTCTTCTTCTTCTTCTTCTTCTTCCTCTGGTTTCGTTTCATTGATCGGAAGCAAGGCCCACGAGGTATGTGTCACGATCGCTCTCTGCCTAATCTCCCTCTTCTTCAGTTCTTCTTCTTAATTTTTCATCTGTTTATGCGGTTTCGGCTTTCGACGTTGCTTGGATCGTCTGATTGTCTTCCGTCATAATTAGGATTGTTCCCGTTTCTATGTGTGCGGAGTAGGGGAATCGGCTATGAACGCTAGAATGATCCCTAAATTTTCCTTTAGCCTTTTTTTTGAGAAAATTGGAAGAAAAGGAATAAGTTTCTCTCGCTCTTGTTATTTTGGAATCTGTTTGAGTGAGGTTATGTATATTTGCCTTTTTTCAATGGCAGGTCGGAGCAATGGAGACCGTCGAGAGGCTGAACGCTGGATTCAATCACTTCAAGAAGGAGATCTATGAGTAACTCTCGACTCTTCGAAATGTGAATTCTTTCTATCATCATTGTGATTAGATTTTAGCTCCGGAGGGATTTTTCCTTTTACCTTAATTTCGGTCGATCGGTTCGTATTTAGTTGTGGTCACGATACGCTGGGAAATTTCAAAGGGTAGGAAATGATGGGAGTATTTTCCATAACTCTAGCTTTTTTTGACTTGTTCTGGAATTCTGGGTTATCAAATTCCACGTCAAATGTTGGACTGAATTATTGATCTGGAGAAACAACTAGCCTACCCGTCCACTTGCTGCCCACATGGCCAGGTCCGTGTCATAGAACGACACCTTTTTGGCTCCACCTCCATCATCTGACACTGATTCCTCAAAAGTCACGACTGTGGGGAAGACCACTTTCATTTTCTAGAGTAGCGGTTGGATTTTTCTGCACAAGTCACCGGTTTCTTCTTGTGTTCTTCATTGCAGCAAGAAACCCGAGATTTTCGAGCCTCTCAAACAGACGCAGACCCCAAAGGTAAGGCGATTGCCTGGAATCATGTCCCTCTCTATATACGGAAGACCAGTAAATATCTATCTGTACTTGACTAAATCCTCCCACACCTCAGATTCATTGGCCAATTGCAATTTTTAAATGTTTATTTCGTTTCTCGCTGATGCAAATAGTATCTTTTTATCAAGTTTTCATTACCTGTGTACATGCCTCCACTCACAAAAAAAAAGATAGAATAAAGTTCATCCTTCATGCTTCTTCTTTTTTTTCTCTCCCCTGGTAGAAACGACTTGATTATAACTTCCCAACCAAAAGGCATATACCGTATACCATTCATCATTGTCGCATCGCTGGTGGGTAGCCTAGTTTTGGGTCATTGTTTTCCTGATAGAATAGAATAAATTCGTGGTAATATATATATGATGAACTTCACGAATTATTTAACCAACCGATGAGACCTACCCTTCAATGAAAAAATAATATTGTCTTCTGACGAATTTGTATTCCCATCACATTACATCATTTTGGGATTAATGCTGCTGTAGTACATGGTGTTTGCTTGCTCGGACTCCCGTGTTTGCCCCTCGGTTGTCCTCAACTTCCAACCGGGGGAGGCTTTTGGCGTCCGCAACATCGCCAACATGGTCCCCCCATGCGACCCGGTACATCGTCGCCACCTTCCCTTCCTTTTCCCATTCCGCTGTGGCTAACACAATAATTGCCATTCCTTTTGCAGACGAAATATGCAGGTGTTGGGGCCGCCATTGAATATGCAGTTCTACATCTCAAGGTATGGAAAGAAACAAAGGGAAAAAAACACCATTATGAATTGATCTTCCAGAGGAAGAAGTTTTATATTAAATTCACGTAAAAATATTATCTTTATTAAATAAAAAAAGACTGCCTGCCGGTTGATTTCTTCCATACAACGGCGCATTATTTAATAAAATAACTGTGATATCATTCACTGTTAGATTTTGTAGGACACGGTTTGTTTGTTAATTCCCACTTTCGCGTTCCAGCGCTGAGACAGCGATTCTGAAACCAGGAAGACCCATCGTCAACACCAATGCATGTGACAGCGCTTGCGTGTTTGGTGTACGACGTGCTTTCTTAAGTCTGTGACACACACGGGAAGAGCAAAACACCAGGCACACGTCTACTTAATTATACACACTGTAAATGAAAGATCGTACGTCACGAGATACGACGTAAACGCCAAGTTATTCTTTAGTCATTCCAGGTGTAAACCTGCGGGGGTACCCTCGAAAAAGAAGAAAATGGAAGAAGTCATGCTTAGCAAATTCGGTAGAAATTATTGGGCACCACAACTATTAATGCTGGCATGGTGTTCTGTGCATATATATATATATATATATATATATAATGCTACTTGGTGGGGGATGACCAATAAGTAACCCATGTTGCCACAGGTGGAAGCCATCGTTGTGATGGGGCACAGCCGCTGCGGTGGGATCAAAGGGCTCATGGCGGTTGCGGACGATGGCGTCACCAATACGTAAGATTGTTCTTCTGTCTATGTTGGATTTTGGGTTGGGTTGCTGTCAGCGATGGGCTCCTGTTTTTCATGGATTTATTTCTAATGTGATCTTATATTCCCAATTTTTTGTAGGAATTATTAAAAATCGCTATTGATTTCTAAAGTGATATATTCCTAGTTTTTGAATTGCTATTGATTTCTAAAGATAATATTATTTAATACTTTATTGACGCATCATTAAGATTATATATAATTAGTGTAAATAATAATCTTATAATATATATGTGTGTGTGTAAGAAAAATATAAATAATATATTGTCTCTCACATGTATATTATTTCAAATTTTCTCTTTTTCACTATTGATATTCTTTTCGCATGAAACAAATTAAGATGATCGTTTTCGTCAAGCAATTAGCAAGATGACGTTAATTAGCGGAAGCCAATTAATCATCATGTCCTGCAGTGACTTCATAGAGGACTGGGTCAAGATCTGCATGCCCGCAAGGAAGAAGGTGAAAGAGGAATATGCGGACCTACCCTTCGACGAACAGTGCTTCAAGTGCGAGATGGTAACATATATGCGTGTTGTCTTGCTCGCTACCACGTTTAGGACGACAAGTGATTACGTTGTTCGATTCGTGTTGTGAAATTGGTTGCAGGAGGCCGTGAATCTGTCGCTGAAAAATCTGCAGACTTATCCATTCGTCAAGGAGGGGTTGGAGAAGAAGACCTTGTCCATCGTTGGAGGACACTACGACTTCGTCAGTGGCAAGTTTGAGTCGTGGACGATCTGAACGGCCTCTCCGTGAACGGCCACTATCTTAATCCAGCTGCACTGTTCGGCGCTACGTATCTCTCCGCTGCATTTCTTATCGCCCACCTGTTTTTATCCTTAAATGCTTTTTGGTTACTACATCGATTTTTATATGCCGGATTACCCATCTCTCCTTCGCGGACATAAAAAATGAGAAATAATAATAATATATATTTTATTGTATTTCTTATAATATTAATGACCATTTACGTATTCATCTGATCTCTGCATGGACATGATGTTGGCAACCTCTCGTGCCAGACATCAACAATTTTCCTATCTTTTGATACCTCGCACGCCCTCCAAGGAAATCCGTCTTACCGTAGGAGCACGGGGAAACTACATATGCTTTTAAAGCGAATCAGAGGTCTTCGATTCGATAATTTAAAATAGTTAAATTGACGATGATATTATTATTTATTAAATTCATCAAAAAATCAAATCAATCATTTTAACTAATTTTTGATAAATTATAAATATTTAAGTAAATTACTACGAGTATTAGTTACTTTAAGATACGACGCATAATGAATGTTATCCTCATTTTCATATATTATAATCTAACAAAATATAATAAAACGTTTCACATTTTTTGAAAACTTGAATTAAAACCAAGAAAAAGTATGGTACAGCTTAAGTATTTCTCCAAAAATGAGCAATCACAACCGCCACAAAAACACGTTCGCACCGTCGCGGGACTTGTAAACTTCATGAGCTGTAAATTTAAGGATTTTATTTTTTTATTTCTTTTATGTTTTTTATTTTGATTTTTTAGTTTTAAATTTTAAACTAGACGACTTTAATAATTTTGTTAGAGATATTTTATTTTTTTTAAAAATAAAATAAAATTACAACATTTAAACTGATGGTTCAAATCGACGACACAATCGATTCAACCGTTTTTTTTTTTTTCAGTTCAGGATGGTTAAACCAACCAACTTCTTTTTTTTTCATGCAAAAACTGATTTTCCGACTAATTCTGTTCGGGTCGGCTTTTAAAAACACTGATGGAGAAAGCTATTATCCAAGGAGATCTCCATCGTAAGACAACTAAGCCCTAGGTGACCGTAAATACGAAGATGGACAACTGATCCTAGGATATTACTCTCATACTACAGAAAATATGAAAATGTGATAATAGGCGAGAACAGACGACGGAAGAAAGACGGGAAAAATCATTAAATTATCTTTCCTATGGGACGCAATTCTCTGGGCGACCGATCGTAATTCCCCGAATCCAAATCTGACTGAAACATTGGTCGCTTTCCCCAGTTCCTGAGAACACCCTCTGCCACGTGCTCCTTGCTTTGGGTCAGCATCACGTAATTTGGATCGGCCCTTTCATACCTATACCCAAGGGAACAGAGAGAATAATGAGTTGTATGAACATCGATAAAAGAATCTACAGTGCTGTATTGGTACAAGGATTACCCCCAAGAATTTTTTTCTTTTCAAAAAAAAAAGCATAGCTATCTATCATCAAACGAAAAGAAAAGATGTGAAGCAAGCGATATGCCTATACAGGACAAGGAATAAACGTTTCAAAGTAACATACACCGATGCCTTTCTAAGATGATAAACATCAGTGGTAACGATATTCCTTGCATAGTTTACGGCTGCTTTTCAAGACAGGTAGCCTAATGTCAAAGGATCAAACCTCGGACACCGACATCACTTGTCTCTGATAGTTTAGTAATAAATTCTATTTCTAGCAAATGAACCTCCTTAACTTGTTTAGATAATACATCCCAAGAAAACCTTCATATCTGCATTGGAACAACACCAGCTACACCTTGCATGTAATTAGAAATTCACCCTTGATACTTCTTTCAATGTTGTGCGAGGAACTAGTCAAAGTAGGAAGTACGAATAAACGTAGCCCTGAACATTGCAGGCTATATGAACCATTCCTCGACATTCATAATGACCACCAAGTAAGACTCTACAACTATCTTATAGTGGGAAATTGTGGCACCTTTTTATTTAATAACTTTATTTTTTAAATTAAAATATATTTATATGATTAGTTGATCTATACGTATTAAAGTTTCAATCTCATTTGAGTTATATTCATCAATATTTTTTAAAAAAAATAGATGATTGAAATTTAACAAAAATTAGTGAATTTTAAAATTTTTAGATCAATAGCCAATGAATGTTTGATTGATTTATGCAAAAATTCTATAATGTATTTAAGATTATTTAATAATAAAATCTATAAGATCACTTTTACCTCCTCATATATTTACAAAGAGAAATAAGAGCGGCATTAGGTAAGTTACCTTATGCCACCAATAGAAAAGTTGGCCTCATCTTATGAACATCTGTAGGTAATATCTACCGCTCTTGTTAACAACACTGTATATCTTAGTTCCTATCCTTTGCATCTAGCAAAAATATATATATCTTCCATGTTTTGCCAAATCACCATTTGTTGCTCTATAACCACGTATCAAAAGGGTCACGAAGCATAACAATCCATACAAAGATAAAGCAAATATTCGTAGTGCATCAGTTAAAAAAGATACACTACAGCCTTCTACATTGATCTTGACATGGTGCCAATAATTAGATATCCAGCTAGATTGTTGGAAAAAAAAAAATCAATGATTTATGCAGTTCATGTGATGTGTGACGCATGTGACATGATATCAGAGACACCATTCAAGAAACTAAAGAGATGGTTCTCATACCTGGCTTCTCGAAGATCCTCAAGACGGATTCCAAAGCCAAAGGAAGTAGTGCCTTTGATGTGGTCAGTAATGGCTGCAAGTAAAAATTGTCATGACAGGTAAGAAACAATAACACAATAAAAACAAGAATAGTAGAAGCCCATGAAAGAAATCCTGAAAGTATTGGTAAAGACCGTTCAACATGGAATGACTAAGTACTTCAAGCCAAACAAAATTTATTATAAGCATAACATGCAAGGTGCCTATGCAGATGCCAAAGGAAATAAGGATGCGATTACAATATAATCACTAGAGGAAAAAACTGCAATATGAGACATTCTGTGAAACAATCAAAAAGAATATCCTAACTAGCTCAGGAATCTAACCATTTTTAAACAAGAACACCTGGTAGTAATGTTTGAAATCATCACAGGGAAACTGATGTTCTGTACTAGTATTCCCTCTTTATTGCAGTTGTTTGTTTTCTTGTACTTTGGTACGATGAATGTGTGTATCATGATTAAATGATTTAATGAGTGCTGTGAATATCATCAACATTGCCAAAAATGAAAGACTTTGAATATGAACATTGAAAAAAGAAACCAAATTACCACTGTTTACATTTTATAGAATGAAAAATACATATAAATTCTTTCTTGTGGTGCTACCCAGCGCATTAATAAGGAAACTTGGCCAGTAGTTTCACAGCCTGTCAGCCAGTTACGTAGATGCACTATTGTTGCAGAGAAATCAGAATCATTCCCTATGAAAAGAAAGCCCATAGATATACCACAGTTTTAAATTGGCGCAAGAGTTTCCAACAGTTTCTGTTCAAATTCTACAGAGGAAATGAATTGTGAACATTCAATCATGTTTTTTCTTCCAATCACCGGGTTAAGAGGTCTCCACAATACCGTTCCTATTATAGTATTATGCTGCTGTTGTTATACTACTTTGCAATAATTTAACTAAAATTCAAACCTAACAAAAATGCACCTCGTACTGACTCTAACTCCAAAGCTCTTGTTTTCTCTTGCTGTTGAAACAAAATGATAGCATCAAACATTCTACTTATTCTTTGAAGGGGAGTGCTCAGTTACAGTCTTACCATAGACCATGCTTTCTTTTTAAATGTTACAATGTTTTTTCATATTTTTTTAGAAAAATGTTTGATGAACAGTATCAACCATTTACATATGTTTTAAATTTTTACAACATTATATAGTTACAACCATCCTTTATAAATACAAGGTTGAAACTGTAAAAGCACAGTTGCAGCAATTCTGAACCATGTGTTTTTCAATGTATGGTCCAGATGGTCTGGCCCGTTGCAGCCAGTCAGCTACACTAACCATCCCAACCGTAGTTGAAAATTTCCATTCCATTCTTCGAATATATCATAAATAACAGTTGCATATGTAAAGTTTGACAATTTAAATTTTAAAATATTTTTTTGCAGAAGTTAAAAGTATATTTTACGAATTGATATACATGTAAAAGGGAAAACCCAACGTCCAAGACCCCCACCCATGTAGCATCCAGGACTGATCCACTTATCCAGTCTTACATCCACAAGTGCTGAAGTGGAAAAGTTGTTTCCAATCCACGACCTTCATTTTTTTTAGCAGCAAATCAATAACATTCATTTTACAATAAAAAAAACTTTACAGTTGTAGTACGGTTCACCTTTACAATTAAGGAAAAATATTCTGGGAAAAAATAAATTGATCGGAAAATTAACAAAAAATTGTGTACCATTAATCCGAAGTCTAACAATGGAAATATAATGTGCAACTTGAGAATATGCTAGAATTCACACATTCAATTAGATGTACCTGAGATGCTGAAAGTGAATGATGGTTTCCACCAACACTTAAATGCAAAAACCACAGAAGAGAAAGACGAACCTAGCTTTCCCTGCAAAAGGTGACATGATAACTACTGAATGCTTTACAAAATATATTATATTTCTAGGAATCAAAATTACATATGTATATATACCTTCAGCAGGATATTTTTATTGGCTTGCCACGAGGCAGCTATCTGAAAGGAAGATTTGTCCAAATCATTCAACTTATCTCCATCAAACCTTGAGAGCATCATAGGATAAAACAGATTCCTGTTGATTTAAGAACAAAAGGAAAAGAAACTCTATTTAGTATTGCAGTGTACCTCCTACGCAGCTCAAGACCAAGATCTATATAGTTTGTAATCCCAACAACTTCATTTTGCTCAAATGGGTTCCTTACCTGTTAAGTTGAAAGAAACACATTCTCTATCAGTCTATCGTAAGCTACACATATATTTTGGTTCCATATATAGAAAATATAAGGACATAGAAAACCTAAAGTGGACTTATAATTGTGATTGACTTTTTGGATAAGAGCACAACATTTTGTCAACCATGAGCTACACAGACACGTTCAGAAAACAGCCATGTGTAAAAAATGTAGATAACGTGAAGCTTAAAGTGAATATGCTACCGTCAATCACTGTATAGCATCAACCACTGAAAGTGCCCTTCGGTCAGCTGCATGATTTTTCTTAAATATTTGGACTAGGTAGAGTAACAAATTTTCTAGATTATCAGGTACTTTTTCATGTGCAACGATAAGAAAACAATGTAGAGAAAATGTAAAATGAAAGGTGATAATTTGGGAGATTCCATTCATAAATGGTGATCAATTGGTGACTAAAACCCTAACCCATCAACATTAGGGCACCACTAGTGGTCTGCATGGCCACAAGGGCCTCCCCATTCCTCTTGGTGATGGCCAACCAATAGAACAGCTCCCTCTGATGATGAGAACAAGCTCCCAGGCAGAGACGAGAGAGTTAGTTGTGTGAGGAGAGATCACACAACAAATTATGGAAAGGAGTGTCTGACGTGATGCTTCTGGTGCCTCATCCTGGGTCACTGTGCAAAGTCATGTATGTGGAGGGTCACTAGTATATCGATGCTGTTATGGTGTAGGGTACAAGGTTGCTCCATCTTGTTTGTGCAACAAGGCAATGGAGGTCACCCACTCGGGGTGAAGGGAAACAAAGAGGCAGCTCCACCTTGACAAAGACAACAAACATGGCACAGGGAGACAACAATGTTAAGGCACTAAGAGAACATGGAGAGGAGGTGGGCTGGTGGATGTTTTTGGACCAATGCTTAACCTATGAAGCAGCTAAGCTGAGGAGCTAGAGATCTCTTGGCTGAACTAGAGATGGCAAACATAACAGAGCTATTGGTTGTGAAGAATGTTTGGCAACTAAGTAAAAAATTTCAAGAAGCATTGGGTGGATATGCTCTAAGAAGGCTAGAACAGTTGACACTTCGTGGAATGTTTTTGTTGCCCCAAGCTTGAATTTTTTTTTGACTTTTGGTCAAGGCTTATAGTTTTTGTCTTTTTTGGTCTTACAGGTTTTTTTGTTAGTTCTCTTTGGGTATAGATTTTTGTTGCCCTTGGGTGTATGGATTAATTTTAATTAATGAGTTACATCCTACCCTGTAAAAAAAAGTAAATGCCGATCAATTATAACAAAAGAGAATCATTCATGTTGTTTGATGTTATGCATGCTGTTTGATGTTTCAAGTGATGAGAAACAGGTGGGTTACTTGCAAACAAAACCTTTTGAATTGCAGAAAACATTCATCAAATCAGCCAGGAAACATATACAAGATGAATTTGTTAGCCAATAGCCACTTCATTTGCCATTGAAGTAAAACAACCATACCCTTCTTTGTACGACGACATGTTGATAAAATGATGCAACTAGCTGCAAAACAAGAAGAAATAATTGGTAGTATGAAATACAGCAAAGCATTTTGAAACAACAAAATAGGATATCCAAGCCAGAACGCCATGATGCATTAATGCAACAATAAATGGAATGATGTAAGCTGCAGTTACTTTTATATGACTAAAAGCAGCAAGAGAATGTGGCAGTAATTGATGCATTCAAGAAACGAAATTATATGGTTAGAAAAACAAGGATAAAAATGTCAGCAACTAAAGATAATGCATACTGCACTGAAGCAAAGAAATGCAATCTATAAAAAATATTAAATTAGCACCTGTGAACCCTTGGCAAACTCTAGACAAAAATTAAATGAAGGTCTTAGAGGACTGGTTATGCCTGAGCCATAACCAATTGCATAACTCAAGCTCTTCGATACATCAAATTTGGTTTCATCTACAAGAAAGTGAAGAGCAAAAAATTCTTTAAGATAAAATCAACCAAGTATTGACTTTAACCAGATGATAGCATAATTGCATGAAAATACAACTATGACATGAGAGTTATGAAATATTAGTGATTTTGTTGTATCATTATTTCCAGATATATGTGATAAATAATCTGTGAATGTTGAAGTACATTTGAACGTTAGGGAAAGGAGGAAAAATGATGGAGAAAAGGTTTATCAATATCGAGTATGTAATTTGTTAAGATATTATACCAATGTCAATTCAAATTTAACAAGCTTAAGAATAGAATTCATAAAGCCAATCCCAAGTAGTGGGATTATGGCTCAGATTGTTGCCGTTGTAAGAATAGAATGTATACACTATACAGATGGATCTCTGGCATAGTGATAAAACAAAAGATAAGTTATAATTAAAAAACTTCAAAATGACAGAGGTTAATCTTTATTGAAACAAAAATCCCTGACAATATATATCTTCTACATAGAAGTTTTCCCGATGATAATATTTCCTTCAAGTAGTACTATCACTTGTAAACATCCAATTAAACTTAATTACCAATTTACATGAAAGGATAAAATAAGCAAGAGAAAAAGAATCAGTGTTAATATAAGCAATATTGTTGCATTGCATTGCATTGCGTTTTTCATGTGTGATCATTGTGATCTATTACATTGATACTTTTGTTGGATATGTAAAAGGGTAAAGGGAAACCTTGATACTTTTGTTAGCTATGTAAATGAGTAGATGGACATCCAAATACCAGGATTATCAGAGAAGTTTGCTACTAGTTGTAATCCTCATTAGTCCAAGCTAATATATGCAATATTCTACCCTATCAGAACTAGGCTAGCCTAAAAGGCAAGAACACAAAATAAAAATAAAGAAAACACTAAAACCAACCACTACCACCCATCTTCCTCTCCTTGACTTCAAGGAAACACCTACCATATAAGAAGCTAAATATTTTAAACATTCTCAATCGCAAACCATGTAGAAGATAAAAGTCACAAAAAGTAAATATCATACCAATGTTGGGGGAAATTTTGTTACATAGAAAAGTAGGAAATAAAATGTAGTTTTCAAGTCAAATGCAGAGTCAAAAAATAGATTTATGGCTAGCTCAGATTAGATATAAAATAATATGATTAAAATCCTTGTTGATTGAGCTAGGATTCCTAGTACAAACACCAATGCTAATGCACTGTGATAACCATGTTAAAAGTTACCATATTCATTGCCAATAATCTTGCCTTTCAAGAGCATCCAAAATACATTGAAGTTGATTATCATTATGCCAGAGTTTTGGTGATAAAAGGAAAATAACTACTCCATACACATTTTCTTTTGAAGAGGCTGTAGACATCTTCACCAAAAGTTTAGGAGTTATTGTGTTTGAGTCCTTATGTAATAAGTCAGACATTTTAGATATGTACACCCTAACTTGAGGGAAAGTATTGGTTAAATAGAAGGGTAAATAGATATCCACATCCTAGATCATTAGGGAAGTCTATAATATGTTGTAACTAAGCCAATATATACAATATTTTACCCTAACAACATTCCTATTGTAAAATATCGTCATGTAAATGGGATAAATAGGAAAGGTAACATGACAATCAATCAATAAAAAACAAATAAATAAAAAAGGAAAAGGGGAATACAAGGGTAAATGAAAACTCCAAAAATTCAAAATCATTGCTAGGTTGAGATTTTTTAGACATGTTTGAGAATTGAGAATCTCTGACCAAATCAAATTGTCACCATCTAAGTGGCATCATTTTCCTCTTTGTCGATCTACCCAAAGCTATAGATGGATGTTCCAAGGAGACCACAACAATTACTCTAATCACAAGTCATGATGTATCAATATACAAAGTGAGGAGATTCGCAAATTGTAATGATTTCATGATTTCATCAATGTTGATAACATTCCCTAGCAACAGTCTGGAATGGCAAAAGATTCTACCATTCAAAGATTCTTATCTTCATTCCAGTAAGAAATTAAATGATAATATATCCATGTGACCCAAAGCCATCACTCATTGCATTTACTTTATATGTGATGTATGCCCAGTGCTCTGAATTGAAAATTCATCATGCAACAAGGAAGTGAATCAATGCTTTCACAATTTCCAGTTCTGACCCAAGACTGAACATGTACTCCATGGTTGAACTCTGCCATCTATAGGTGGCCTTTTGTACCAAGGAGTAGAGAAATGTGATACAATGAACACCAATATAACAGAGCAAACGTCTTTTTTTATTTTTTGGGAGGGAGGGGGGTTGGGTAGGGTGGCTAACATCTGAAGAACCATTCTCCTTAACTTAGCGAGTTATCCCTTATATACTATATGGATACATGAAGCTCCATCTTTGTACAAGGGATACTCTTCTCTTCACTTAATATTGAACTTGGTAGGTCATGTTATTTACCAGTGAAGTGCACATGAATATTTTTCTTAACTTGAGAACCAGTATTTTGACTGAGTATATGCAGGGCACCAAAATTTCTATCAGAATTTCAGTGCAGTGCACCTCTGGGTATTGTGACTAGTGCTATGACACTGTCTACAGATAGTACGGTCCTGATGAATTATGTGGTACAACATTCATTCTAAAGTTACACATAAAGTTACAAATTAATTGATTATGCTTTTAAGAGTTTCCATGTTTTTCAACTTATGCAATATGTCACCATAACTGGATCTATTGCACTACCCAACTCTGTCCGGAGAATGAGGAACCACAAAGAAAGGAGCCTTCGGTACATAGACAAGCAACGACCATAGACCTAAGGAAAAAAACAAGTTCAAAATTGAATTTCATTATATTCTTTTGAGACATTGGAAGTTGGGGCACAGCCCCTATGTGCATTTACACTGCAGTACACACAAAAAAGATTATACTGAATATAAGCCACTGAATCATGATAATATTAAGTACACAGATATTAAGATCAATATAGATGAACTTGTAGAAAAGGGACTATTTAATTTTCACTTTACTTGGATGTAGAAGAATTCCTTTTGTGAAATACAGCGATACAATTAGAGGAACTCTAACAATATAAATGGAAGAAGGCATCAGTTGGCAACTACAATCAATTCCAAACATATAGGCAATCTCTCTCTATTGTCTTATCTCACCTCTCTCCAAATTAACAATAGTAACACATCATGCAATCAAATTAGCATCTAACCATTTCTTTCAGAAAAAAAATGCCAACAATAAAGAATTGTGCAGGAAATTTTACTTGAGTTCCTTATCCTGCGAAGTTTTACTGAAAGCTTGTGTGTATTGGGATATTTTTTCTATTGAGCAATGACAAGATTGGTTATGGATCATAAATAGTTGGATAAAGAATAAAAGAACCACAGTTGGAAGATGCAATATATCTTGTTAGGCAGAAAAGGGACAGATGGATCATACCAATTGGTTTATATTGGAGACCCATGCTTAATCTTCCTCTCCTGCCCACTGCCCATGCATTCATTGGATTTGGAAGTCCCCCACTCACTGTAACACACTAAACAATAAGCTGACCCAAATTTTATAGGTTTTTTATTTGGAATGAAGTTCTTTGTTATATTAAATAAATAAATAAAACAGAAAAATCTCTGCTAGCAATCTAGCCTGGCTTTAGCCCAAGTTCACAGGTTACAAACCAAAGTACAAAAGTAAAGATATTTTGTGTAATCAATACAAAGTTCTGAAATTTTTGCAGGGATCTGTCACATACATATCTTCATATTGCACTAGGTACAGTTGTTTTTTGGCCCTACAACATATGCATATATATGGAAAATGAAGCACTTCCTAATTTTTGGTCATTTCATAATTGAAATTGCTCCATATCTTCTATAAAACTATGGCTTGGATTACAAACGCTTATTAATTAAAAAATTGCTTCCAAGATAATTGCAAGTAAAAAGAAAATATCATAAAGATACTCAAATGGCAAGGTATATCTTTTATTTACTATTTTAATTTATATGAATTTCTTATCATAGAACAGTGGGAAGCAAACAACACTTGCAGATGACAGGCATACATGAAAATGGAGAAACGGTGGTTCCAATAGATAAACTCTCCGATCCATATCTTAATCCAATTGTTCCATAATCATTTACATGTAACCTGCATATGCAACAGTCTTACAGATAAATAACACCCTGGATTTTTAATAATAAAACCACAATATTTTTCTAAACCATGAAGCGTGAAATATCATATCTGTTAATATATGGAGACAGTTGGAGTCATAAGGATGAATAGCAATGTTTAACACTCAAAAAAAGGGCATTCAAAAGGCCATGATTGCCAAAACAAATTCACGTCAACTAACAAATAAATCACAATATGCATCAAGCTTCTGAAAATTAGAAGATGGTGAGTATATCCAGAGATTTTTAAAGAAATTCAATATAAGATGACTAACCTATGTTCCATTAGAAGAGGAAATGTACCAAAAGCTCCAAATCCATGTCTAGGATGAAATGCACATGTCTTCAAAAGCAGCATCCTGGAAAATATGTTAATCAATGATAAAAAGAGGAACTGTTGAACTAACATGGAAAAAGTATGGTGCTTATGACAGGTTCTTGGTTCTTACTGTTCTGAGGTTGATACAGAAAGTTCCATAAATGTATGAGGGTAATCCAACTCCCTGAAAAAACCAAAGCATTAGGAATTCACTCCCACTAATCATCCAGAAAGATAGTGATGAATAGAAAGGAAAAACCTTTGCCAACGGAACACTGCATCCCCTTCAATTTTCTTGTCTTGAGATCCAGATACCTAAATAAGTTAAGGGAGTACAGTCCTGTTTGAAAGTGTGTCACAAAGATACCTCATGCTAGAGATCAAATCACCATATGCTTATGTATGTCTATTGACATGTTGAATTTATATTTCTACCTGGCTAATAGGTTAGGATAACCATAACTGCTCATAAAAGAGGTAGGACAACCATACTCATGCTAAAAACAATACAAACCCAGTAAAACTAAAAATAACAAGTAAAGATCTGGTATGTTAGCACTTGACATAAAGAAGAGAAACCCATAATTGTTTAATGGTAAAGGCCAATATACCATTGGGCTATAAGACGACTAAAATAGAAAAAAAAAATGGAAATACACAGGAGGTAGAAAAGAAATATATAAACTAATATTATAGGTTTATTTAAGATTATGGAAGTAATTCTTCTGATTAAAAATGAAACAAGCTTCCAGTTTACCAAAATCGCAATAACAATCTTAGATGTCAACTCAAAAATAAAATGTAATTGATACCATTCTCAAGAAGATGACACCCACTGATAACCAACAAAAGATACAATTCAAATTTTTTGCTTAAAGATTGGGACTTCTACTTGTTTGTTCAGAATCATAATTATTTAGATAATATTGAACCTAGGTGAATACAACTGATAATTCAAATTTGTGAAAAATTGTTGCTAGATTATTTTTGAGCAGTTATTATTGGCAGATATTGGTTATTGACTAAGATAACTAAACTTTCTTAGGTAGATAGCAATAGCCTTAATTATGGTAGCAGTTTTATTTGATATGGTTACAAAAGTCAAAATTGTGTGGTAGATGCAGAATTGCCAAATACTATCACAAGAGTTCAAGATTGAGAAATGTAGCTTATAGGATATGACAAATTCAAGGGAATTATGCATTAATGTTCTGCAGTGAAAATGATTGCCATGGTGGTTCTATCCAGAACTCTTGTAGAATCACATGATTATATGATATGTTGCACCTTCAATGAATCATAGAATTCGATTAATGGACCTTGTAATTATTAAACGAACATCCAGCTGTGATTCAACGTCTTGTGCCAAGCTGATCAGAATAATTATGATTTATAAGCCCATAAAATTCATTTTTTTCCTGGTAGCTTCTTCATGGGGAGTTTTTCACTGCACTTTCACCAAACCAGATGTATTTATTATAACAGAAGAAGATGTTGCCATGTGCTGTATCATCCATTGAATTTGTGTTAGGGCGAAGTTCTGATGGTGCTTGAGAAATGTGGATGAATAATCACTTGGATTTTTACCAGAGATTTTCATAAGTTGTGGTCGGGAGACACCATTGTCATGGTTGAAGACATCCCATCTGAATGATTTTGGTTCATGTCATCTGATGAAACCAGGTTTCTATCAGTTAGTGCTAGTGAGTATAAGTAGGTGGATGCTGTGTCTCAATGGATTCAAGATTCCAAGTTCAGGAGATCAGTTAAGAGTTTGACATGAGTATCATGGGTTTACTACTTAACATTAATTACTTTTCTACTTTTTTGACATTTGATGTTATAAAATTTCAACTCAAAATCAATTAACATTGAGTCAAGAGATTCATCATATATTAATCCCATGTTTACTCCTTACACCACCAAGATGAGACTATTCCAACAATCTCTCTTACTTATAGTTCATTTATGTTTACAAGAGTCCTTTTCATTTTTGATTAAATAAATGTACGTAAATTTACTCTAATATTATGTAAAATTTCAACTCAAAATCAATTGACATTAAATAAAGAAATTCATCATATATTAGTCTCAAGTTTAGTCCTCACGTCATCGAGGTAGGACTATTCCAACAGGTGTATCCAATTTCCTTGAATTACCAGCCTGTTGAGCCTTTATGCAGCTTCCAAAGGATTTTGCATAACCTTTAGTTTCTCTCTGTTTGGTATGACCACTCTTTTTTTTTTTTAAAAGAAGAATAGGGTGATTCCCTTGTAAATTAATTTGCTGCTCTCATTTTAAAGCATAGAGAATTGGATGTGGTTTATAATCAAGATAACTAAAACTAGTTAATTCCATTGCAGCTCAAACAAGCATCAATGTACATAAGAACATGTAATTGTTTGGTAAAACTTGAAACCTCACTAATTAGGATATATAAAAGCATTATTAAGAGATGACAAGTTAGCAACTACATTGGATACAGTTGCAACCAAATCTACATGAGGATCTTCAATTGGCTTTAACATGATTCTAGCAACGAAATCACTAGCACGTTCAAAATAGTCCTGGAAAAGACATTGCAGAGCCATCTTTCCAAATAATATGTCATAAGCTGGGGCAGTCATGCTGCAACTCCAAATATAAATGGTCAAAACGTATTCTTGATATCAACCTATCAATCACTACAAACAAATCCTCATATATTCAATCTATTTGGATGCACTATGTTCAGAATGTATGTTTAATATCAACCTATAATTTATTATGAAAAAACTTCATAATTCACATATGCAATCAATCGGGATGCACTATGTTAAAGTTTAGAAAACAATAACAAATAATCAGTGCCTCAATCCCATAATGTGAGGTCACCACATGGATAATTTTTCTCCACTTATTTCTATCCATAGCTAAATCTTTCAGAAAATTATATAATTTTAAATCTTTTTTGATATTTCTAAGTTCTAACCAACTAATTTTTGGTCTTTGTATACCACTTTTAGTTTTGCCTATATTATTAATTGATTTTCATTTTATTGTAGGTACATCTATATTTTATAGGCCTTGTATGGATATAACAATACCATCTAAGACAATTTTTTCCTTAATTTGTCCTCAATTAGTGCATCTCACACTTTATTCCAAATAAAATCAATTTTGAACTTCTCTTACTGCATTACTACTTATCCACCTTAAGTTCTTAACAATCACATTTCAACTACACTAATTTTGTGCCATAATGTACAGTTGGACGAATAGATGTTTTCTAAATATTTCTTTTACTTTAAGGATATTCTTTTATCACATGATACTCAAGATGTATTTCTCCATTTCATCCTGCTTACTTTAAATTTATAACAACTACTATAATTTCTTCATTGCTACTTATTATAAATCCAAAATATCTAAAATTCTTACTTTTAGGAATTTCCTGGTCACAAAATTTTATGCTTTCTTCATTATTCCTATCATCACTAAAGTTACATTAAATGTATTTAGCCTTTGACCTACTACATCTAACTCTTTAGATTCTAAGGTAACTCTCCATAAAAAGAAGTTTAGAAAGAAATAACAAAATACATCAAACAAAAGCCAACTATAAATAGCTCAACTGGCAAAACACTTCAAACCATGCCAACCTAGGTATACCTAGGCAGCAAGGGACTCTAAGCAAGCTCAACACGTCTGTGACTTGTGGCCAACCATATGTTAATTTTTTTGGAATTTTCCTTTTCCAAATTTGGAAATCTCATTGTATTTTATTCAAGGTGTCAAGCTATGTCCTGAATTATGCGATGATGCATTTTTAAAATTTATTTAGAGATTTCGCATTTTGAACCTCTATAATATCCAGGGCATATTCTACAGCAGGTGTCCGTCGTTTACAATAGCCAAGACACATACAAAATGACTCCTGACAACTTGATATTTGACGAGTTGCAGTTATATAGATTCTAAGGCTCAAGAAAACCTCATGTTTTACTACCCATACACTAAATGTCTCATGGCGGTTACATCCCTATATGCCTTGATTTTCCAATTTCAGTACTTCCGGCTACGCATAATCTCTCCCAACGCAACCAATACCCATGGAATCAACGAACACACCTTTGATGATATACATCAGAACAAGGAATCCTATAATTCTAGCGTAGTTTGCAGAAAAAACAAACGAACGTCCAAACAATTCGTTGCAGTTTTGACCTGGTGCGCTCAGCGAGGGGCGGGTAGTCGAAGATAGGCGGGACGAGAACCACAGGTGGGGGAGGGGGTAACGTATTCCCCATTTCTCCTCCTCCGCACGTCTAGGGATGCGAGGAAACGAGAAGAGCACAACTCCGAACTTCCACCAGACTGTACCAGCTTCTGCAACTTCGGAAACGTACGTCACTGATACGGTTTTATCGGACCATTACCCGTACCGGGTCCACACGAATCTTATTAGATAAACGGGCGGGCTCGTGACGGACTCGAGCTTATATCCAGTTCAATATAATCGGGTCGGGTTGTTAGGCCGACGCCCCATTTACTGTAACCGGATTGTGCTACCATGGTCGGGTTACCATTTCTTTTAATAAAAAGCACGCAAGTCATGTTCATGAAACCATCACAAACAGTTATAAAATGCAATATGCTTAATTAATCATGCAAAAGGAATTGCCGATCTGTGTTTCTTCTGCATTGGAAGGGAAATTAAGGTGGTCATCTTCCTTCCTTGTACTGCTGTTGCCGATGATGGTGCTGTCTGTGGATCATGGTGTACTCCATGCACTGCCTGACGACGGCCAGCACGCTGAAATGGGTCTCGAAGTCCGTCGCCGGCGGGAAAGCCCGAAATCCAGGCACTGCGTCCGTCGTGTAGTTGTCGATGACGTAGACGCAGTCGGTCCTCGCCATGGCCGCCGCTTCCTTCCTCAACTCCTCCACCTGCCCTGCGCTCTTCATCGCCTCCTTGTGGGTTAGAACGACCACCACGCTGAGTCCTGCGGGGACGGCGCGCGACGACGACCAACGCAACGTTAAAATGTGATCGAATATTTGCGTTTCAACCTTGTAAAAGGGTAAAATTAGAAACACGTACCACTTTCAATTTCCACTCCGATTTTGAATGTTCGATAGAATTTTGTTTTAGGTTTGTCTTTTTTATGTAATTTTTCATTTCATTTATTTATTCTATTTCCCGATCTGTCTTGTGATCCTTTGTTATCTATCACGATAAAAAAAAAACTCCTGGTTAATTTTATTTGATAAATAAATAATAGAGCCATATAACATGTCAAAAGTGAAAAGAAAATTATGTTAAACAAGAAAAAAAAAAGGATTATTTCGGATTATCTTCTAAGAATTTCACGGAAAGAAAATATATATATTTTACTTCAATAATAAGTAAAATGTACGCTGAGAAAAGGATATACACAAACACAAGGGTGGAAATATAAAACTTCAAAAAAATAATTTCTTCGAACAACGAGGGTACGTACGATACGCGGAAAATAAGAAACACTGACCGTGCTCACGTACGGCTATGGCTAGCTCCGCCATCTTCTTCAGCGCCATGACCTTCTTCTTCGCATCAACACCTGGGCACTTCACCACCACCACCACACACTCCGCCACCGGCGCGGTGGTCGTCCTCCTCGTCAACACCTCCGCCACCTCCTCCTTCACGTTCCCGGTCGCCAGTGGCGAGAAACCGGGTGTGTCCACCATCTCCACTACCACCACATCCTCCTCTACCTCCATCTCTTCTTCTTCCCTCCCCTCCCAGCACCCCCCAGCCGACACACTCACCACACGATCCGACCTCGTCACCGGCGACCCTGGCGGTGTCCCTGGTGGAGCCGTCTCGGAGCGGAGGACCAGGGGACCTTCCTCGCCGGAGAGGACGCGGCAGGCGGTGTTGATGAAGGCGCTCTTCCCGTGGGAGCGGAAGCCGAGGACGAGGACGATGGGTGGTGGGGAGACGGTGCAGGCGTTGCGGAGGATGTTGCGGTGGAGGTAGTAGAGGGCCTGGGCACGGCGGAGCTTGTCGTGTGAGAGGAGCGCCGCCGCGCCCAAGACGGTGGCGGCGACCAACTTCACCAGCAGAGAGAAGGAAGCCATTTCGTACCCATTTCCTTTATTTTATTTTTTAAATATCGTATGCAAGGGAAAAAAAGGTATGGTCCCCATGGAATTGGATGCTTTGCTTCTTCGTTTGGACAATTTGTGGCTTTTTTCCTTATGTTTTATTGTGTTTTTCTTATAATGGCAGTACTTTAATATTGTTTAAAAATTAAAATTTTATAAAAAACTGGAAGTAATTATAGTTCTTAACTAATTAAAAATTATTTTATGATTCTATAATGCCCACATGGATGTTCTTTCTTAATCAAACAATAATTGGCTAACTTCTTTTTAAGCCATTTTAAAGTAGCACTTTTGTATCATTAGAATGTTGACCATTAATACAAAGTATCATTAAGATGGGACCTATTATTATAATACTAGGCCTATATCCTAGATTGACTTAAAAAGTCAGTTTCTCAACCAAATAGTCAATCTGGTTTAACATAATGTAAAAAATACTATTATCATCTTCTTTAATAATGAAATTTTTTTAAGCTTTAAATATTGACGAATGTAAAATTACCATTATTATAAATAAAAAAGGCAATCTCTTTCTTTTGCTAGTTGCTAGCTAATTGGTGCTCTTCAAATTGGGAACAAAATCATATCACCAATGTTGTTGAAATTGTTGACAAAAATATGGTAATATATGGTTTTCTCGGAAAAACTGCTTTAATTTTTAAGCTAAACTGTAGACAAAATAAAATGTAGTTTAAGACCTCTGGGTTTCAACGAACAACTAATATAATGAAAAGCCAGGTTTTCAGTTTTTATATATAATTAATTATCAGTTTCAAATCAAATAAAATTCAATTATTTGTTTTTGAGTAAAGCTCCCGAAAAAACTTATACATGGTATTTTCTGGAGAAATGTTTCTGTAAAAAATTTCTAGTCCAAAAGGTAGCTGCAGTATTTTAAGAGATGGGTTGTATTTTAATTAGATTTAAATCTAAAACTCTCTCTTTCCTAAACTTTGTAGACGAAAATAATACCAACTATACCATCCAATCTTCAAAACCCTGTTTGTTTTGAGTTTGTGGTTTATTGGTTTGTGTCCCTGACAAAAAAGATACAAAACTACGAAAAAATAAATTTTCCCATATCATATCACCCTAAATTTCAAAGAAAAATCAATCCAAAAAAGGGGTAACCAAAAATCTATACATTAAAAAGACATGACAATCACAAAATTAGAAGAAAAAAAAACAACACAAAATCAATCAAAGTATCACTCCACGTTATTTATATGTCTATATATGAATGTATGTGAGCTGAATCTAATATCATGTTAAAGTATCAATTCAAAATCAATTGACAGTAAGTAAAAAAAATTATCATATATAAAACTCAATTGGATCTCTACTTTTATCAATGTGTAATTTTAACCACGTGGGCAAGAAGATCAGAAAATAATCGATTAAATTTGTTAAAATATTACTTGTAATACCGAACTTGATAGACGTAAAAAATCTATGGTAGTCCGAGACAGAGGCATAAGATCGAACAGCATGTCTTCTCTTTCTCCTTTCCGTTCTCGATTAGGGTTTGAACCTCGGATTCCTGTCCGGTCGACCTCGCTATTGATGCACAGGACGACGCATCATGTACAGCTAGGGGGGTTGAAGCACTTGTACACTGCGGACGCAGGTTGCTTGTAGTCGCCAAGCTTCTCCTCGTCGACGAATCTGACCTCCCCAGGGCTAAAACGCAGCTCTCCATGCCTGCAAAACGAGGTTCTCCCAGTCCGTCAGGTGCCTGGATGCGGTCAGATGAAACACGCAGAGCACAAGAAATCACAATATCACCTCCGAAGGTCCAGTCCCAGCAATCCAGCTTCAAGTATCGATAGGTTGTCGGAATCCGGCGACACGATGACCACGGTGTCGTCGGAATATTGAGTCTCCAATATGGACATGAGCTCTCTCACTCGAACGTATACGTCTGCAACGCTCTCGTTTGGAGTGCCGTCGTCTGTTGTTGGAGGCTTGGTGTTCGGAGAAATGCCATCCGAGGCGTACACCTGAAAAGTAGGCAGCATTTGATAACATGGGGGAAAAACAACACCCTCAGGTCTGTATGACCCATCCCTATACGTTAGATTGCGGACCCCCAATTCGGTTAATTAATTGGTTATTATAAGTGTAAGTAAGGTTTTCTTTTTTACGTACACGTGAAAATCTCCTTTCCTAGTTTAAACGTAAGATTGAAGTTTTTTTAAGATTTTACAAGTATTTTCGTTGTCTTGAAACTAGAAATATGATTGTTTTTAGGTCAAGGAGATGCACAAAGACTTAACTTAAAACATTGTATTTAATTCTGATATCATGTTAAAACGTAGAGACATCTAACTTTAAAATAAATGACACCCCTGAAGATTAGTCAATTAGTCAAAGTTTGATGGCCAAGTTTCATAACCCAAGAGGTAAAAATGAGAAGAGAATGAAACACATCTCAGCAGGAAACTTACGTTTAGGGGTGTCAATGGATTAGGTTGACAGCCCATACGGGCTACAAATCAGGTCAGGTTGGGTTGAAATCTTTTGACAGTCCAGTTCAATTCAAAATTATTTTAAGTTATCTAAACCCAATCTAAAATGTTTTCAGGACAACCTAACCTGACTCAATAGAAGTAAGAAGTTTTTTTTCTTTGACCATCAAATCAGCTTTGGTGCGATCGTTAGATTTTTTTTATTTTTATTTTTTCTTCATCTTAACTAATTAAAGTTTTTTAATTTTTATATTTATTTTTTTGATTTTAAATTAAAATAATAAAAAAATTTACAACATTTTTGATAATCAATTCATCATTAAAATATATTATTTTTTTTATAAATATATAAACATCAAACATAAGTCATCATTCATGTATCATTATTCATCACATTAACATCAATATCAAAACATCATCAACGTACCATTCATAATTCATCATCCATCAATACATTCAAACACAAGTTATAAAGTTAAAATAATTATTTTATTTTTAAATTTAATTTAAATTACATTATTTTTGCAATTACATCTAATATTTTTACATTTAATGTACATACTTATATTTAAACATTTATTACATCAAAATTATATTAATTATAAAATAAGAAATGTACATTTTTGTGTTTTTCTTCAATTTATTACGTCAAAATCTAGAAAATCAACATTATTTCTTATTAAATAGCTATGATTAAAATTATTTCTTACTTGTTACAATAAATCTCTTATTTAATTCTTTCCATATTTTATAACATACATATCAAATGATATTTAAAATCTATTCTATATTTTCAATTATTACATCAAATTCTACATTTAAACAATTTTGTATTATATTTATTAATTTTTTAACAAATTTTACTTTAACATTTATTAATTTTGTATACAACAATTTTTATGTTTATATTTATTAATATATATAAAAGAAGTATCATATTTTATTTTATTTTTTTTAAGATTTCAACCTAACTTGAATTAACCTGACCTAATTGACACCTCTAATTGCGTTAGATGAAAGTGACAGGATAACACAACATTGCCCGCACCGAACTGCTGAGAAACCAACGTCTCTTCCACTGGGATATTGGAACCTCGAAATAAAACTATTCATATTCCATCCTACGAAGGAGATAAAAATAGAGCCTAAGTAGAAGAGAAGCAAATAAAATCATACATCTTTGATGGAATCCAAGCTTCTCCCCTCGTACGCCCCCAAGCCACGAGCATCCAAAAAGCTGTACTCCGGTACTATACGACTGCACTGCCATGAACCCACATCAATTGACACAGCAAAAATGTACCGACACGGAGCAAAGGACACAAAATCTCTACCTCCGGTCGACGCCATTGACAGCGGCAATGGTCTCGGCGGCCTGATACGATCGCTGGGTGATCGACGGCCAAATCCAGCAGCTGCCGGCGCACGCCCCCATATCCTTCAGCGTCAGCGCGGCCGTGACGGCCTGCCGTCTGCCCAACTCCGACAGCCCACTATCCAGCGAGGTCTTGGACACTGGGTTGGTGTTGAGGACTCCCAGCCTCTCGTACTCCGACTCCCCGGACCGGACGAGGAAGTAGCGGTTGGAGAGGCGGGAAGGGGGCATCTGGAAGAGGCGGGCATGGGAGGTGAACGGCCGAACGAGGAGGAGGAGCGGGGAGGAAACCGTGGCAAATAGTAGGCGGCGCCGGTGGATGGAGGATGGGAGGTGGGTGCATGGTGGTGGCGCCGGTGCCGAAGCCGCCATTAATAATAATTATCGGAGACTGATAGAGGATGAGGATGGGTGGCGTTTGGGGTGATCGGAAGCCAGAAAGCAACGGAATGATCGGCTCAATGAATACGGATCTTAAACGGGAACCATTTAAGAGATCTCGGATCTTAAACGGGTTTATATTTGCTAATCCACTTCGGACTCTGGGCTTTACCTGGCTGTGATGTTACATGTCAACACCAATACATTTCTTCACGTTTTCCATTCCCAATAGCATGCAAGGAGCTAATACAAAGTTGTTTATAGCTGATTATTACAATTCACGCCTATTGAAAATACACGTACAAAGAATAATATCACATTTTATAGATTTTCCTCCTTTCCACACCACAAAGAGACTGAAATACTAGTCCTCAAGAAAACTACCAAATGAACAGTTCAAATTTACAAACAATGCTATCTTCATGAAAAATGACGACCACCAGGGTAGTAACATTTTCATCATCTTGCTACAAAGGATTTAACATCGACTTTTAATACCACCCATGAGATCATTTTCTCCAGCATTATCTTCAATCATCCAGATCATTTCAACTACCCAGATTTTCAGATAATCTGAATAATCAGATTATTCAAAAAATGGGGGTAGGCACTACGCTATGCTTTGGCTAAAGAAACTAGATAAGTGCACAACCAACCATGAAAAGTTGTCAACTTTCATTGACATGATTCCTAGTGATATGGCTATACCAAAAATACGCTTTTCCAGCATGGAGATGATATGCTTAATCAGAATAGGTATAGATGGGCAACCACAATAAATCCATGAGTAGGTTTAATTCCCACAAATATGAATATTTTGCTTGCAGTCCTCAGAAACTCAATTCCCACAAATATGAATATTGTTAGAATCAACTTCTAGACCGCGGAGGGTTTTGAACACAGACCATTCAACCAGAGTCGATCGTTCAACGACCTGTTGGTCAAGTCAAGCAAATTGGCGCCTCATTCGATTGCATCAAGGAGTTCACAAGTACAAATGAGAAGAGAGATACCACGGATTTCAGAGAATATCATCCTGACATTGCAACTGGCAAGTTTAGTTCAATGTTTCAGAATGGACAAATATATGGACTACATGGCACACTTTCAACCAGAGAAACATTTATAGATTGTCAGCAAGAAACCAGAGAAAGTGTAACCTCACGGTTGAGCAGAAACTCAAGTTTTCTGTTTCAGGACTTGGAGAAAAACTCCTGTGCCTTGATGTATCTATCTAATACAATATTGAAGAGGGGATGAACCGGCTCCAAGAGATTAGAAAATGGGCCCAGAACTGCATTAGGCAGCGGAAGACCCCCTGTGTCTTTCACCCAGCTGTACTGGCATAAAGACAGACCACTAAGGCAGTAACATGAGTGATAATGGTCTCTATGCGTTCCAGGCTTGTCCCTTAATCCTCCCTCCCATGTCTACATTGTCCAAATAAATTTAAAAGCATGTGTCACAAAACCGTTATGAAAGAAGGTAGGATAAATTGCAGAAATTCCAACAGCGATACGTTTGCAACCTAGTTGCAAATCTGCATATGCACCAAATAATAGACAGTAGAACATCAAACAATAATAATCCGAATCTGAAATCAATCACTTGAATCTCTTTTTTTCATGTATTTTTATTTATAATAAAATCTTTGGCTAATTACATAAATTCAATTTTTTTCTCATAATTCTTAACTAAATAGTTTTAGATCTTCCTTTACATTTTTTTAAAATTTCTTCTGCACTGATTAATTTCCTTCTCCTAAATGGTGTATTTTTTGACCTCCCAAGGATATGACCAAATTACCTAAACCAGTTCTTTCTTATCTTCAATGAAACTCGTATTCTATTTCTAATAAAGTTATTTTTTAGCATATTTCTTATAATATCACCACTCATCGACTTAAACATATAAATCTTAGCAATACTGACATTTTGCATATAATCATACTTTACAATATAATGTTTATGAGCCATAAAGTATAGTAGGACAAATAATAATTTTATAAAATTTTCCTTTTAATTTTAAAGATATGCTCTTATCATATAATACTTCAGAATTATTTCTTCACTTCATACATCCTACTTTAATTCTCTCTAAAACTATTTATTATATATCTTAAATACTTAAAAATCTTACTTTTATAAATCTCATGACCATGTAATTGTATACTTTTATCATTATTCCTATTTTCATCGAATCCACATTCTAAATAGTATGATGTTATGAGCCATAAAGTATAGTTGGACAAATAATAAATTTATAAAATTTTCCTTTTAATTTTAAAGATATGCTTCTATCATATAATACTTTAAAATGATTTCTCCACTTCATACATCCTACTTTAATTCTCTCAATTACTATTTATTATATATCTTAGGTACTTAAAAATCTTACTTTAATAAAACTCATGACCATCTAACTGTATACATTTTGTCATTATTCCTATTTTCATCGAATCCACATTCTAAATATTCAATTTTTGATTCACTCAATTGAACTCTATGGTATCTATCCATAATTCTAATTTAGAAATAATTTCTGCCTTACTTTGGTCAACCAAAATTATATCATTAGCAAAATAGTATACACCAAAGTATTTCTTCTTAAATTTTCTTGATTATTTCATCAATGACTAAAATAAACAAATATGAACTTAAAGAAGACTCTTAGTGTAAAATTGTCTATTGAAAATTCTTCATTTTCTCATCTTATAGTTTTAACACTAGCAACTACTCTTTCATATATGCCCTTTATTATAATAACATATTCTATGCAAACTTCTTTTCTTTTCAAAACCAACCACAATAAGTTTCTAAATACCCTATCATAAGTTTTTTTTCTAAATTAAGGAAAACCATATGGAGGTCCTTTTTAAAAAAAATTATTAATTGTCTAAATAAATGAATAGCTTTTATTATTAACCTATTTGACATAAATCTAAATTAATTTTCTGTAATTTTGGTTACATACCTTAGTCTTTGCTCAATTATTTTTTCTCATAATTTCTTAGTATAACTCATTAATTTAATACCACGATAATTATTACAATTTTGTATGTCTCCATTATTCTTAAATATATGTAATAAAGAGATCTTTCTCCATTCATTTAATATCTTCTGCCTTTAAAATTATATTAAAAACCTTACTTAATGCTTACTTCACTCATGCACCTTCATACTTCAATAAGAATACCATCTAGTCCAATAGTTTTTCCACTTTTCATTTTTTTCAATAGTTTCTTTTACCTCCAAACTAATAATTCTTCTAAAATAACTTTAATTAACATCTTTTATACTACTACATAAATTTTGTATATAAGAAATAAGAGTTTACTATGGTAGATTTATCAGAAAGTCTACTAAACTATCTTTCATGTTATTTTCTTTTACTAAAACTCTACCATTTTCGTCCTTAATACACTTAACCAAGTAATAGACAATACCACTAAATTTTTCAAATTGAAATATATACCTGACAACACAATAGTATATATTGCTGTAATGCAATGCTGTGAAAAAGTGGCCCACATTCACTTGTTTTGTCAAGGAAAGACATCCCGATATCTGAAAACTTGCCTGTGCCAAAGTCGTTTGTGTCATTTATGCTGACAAATACATGGAAATTTACCTACAATCATAAAAAAGAAGGCCTCTAGATTAATATAAGGATGGGAGAGTTAAATGTTGAAGTTACCTTGAGAAGAAAGATAGAGATCTGTATCAGTTTGCCATGAATCACTGCTACCTTCTCCAGTATATAGTGCCTTTGATTGACGATTAATAATTGGCATCATTCTTTGCATCAAGGCAAGCACGCCTCCCTGGCCAAAATTCAAAAAACAGTTTGGCTTTAGATATGTGATATCAGGGAACAGATATAAGGAGATACTTACCTGCCAAAAGGAGTAGCATCCATCAACCAGCTTATTTGTTCTTCCCTGAAATCCACACTCGACTCCCTGACGAAATGCCACCCATTCCTGGTCTCAACAAGATGAAAATATCATTAACAGATTACCTCAAAATTCCGTCAATGCTAGGAATATTGATCCATGCAAAAGAAGAAAATGTCAAATTTAACTAAGATTACGCAAAAAATTTGAGGACAAGTCTTGGTGCAATCCTAACGTTGCTCCATTATAATTTGGAGACCATGAGGTGAAATCCTAAGAACAACCTCTTCATTTATGGAGGCAAAATTGTAAACAATTAGATTCTCTCCAAAACCCACATTGGTGAGTGTCATTTTCAAGCATAAAATTTACAAGGGTCATCAGTTATGAATTCTAGGAAACAACCCATGCATACAATTAGACTCTTCCACATTCAATGGCAAGAGCCTCAAGTACACCAAGGATAAAAGTGATGAGCACTTACAAGTTAGTTTTAATCTAAAAATAAATGTTGAATATTCAAAAACAACAAACATAGACAATGCACAATTGTCAGTCTTAACTTCAATCTCATCAATCCTCCAAGCATATGATAAAGCAAATTGAGAAAAATGTATGATGGTTACAAGCTTTTTAGTAGCAAGGAAGGTATGTTATTATTACCATTATTAAAATAAGAACAATATCAGAGTACAAATGATAAAGAAAGAAAAATGAAGCCTGCCAAGGAAGAAGGGGCATAAATAGATTACCCCAAGTTAGAACCCAAAAGCCCGACACAACCAAAAAACTAGATCAGGAAAGCCCAGCAACAGCAAGTCAAGCACCCATCGTCTCTAGGGTGGGAAAATGAGATCACCCATGAACCCAACCCGTCAACTGGTTTGATAAATGGGCTACCATTGAGGTTAAATGAATTTGGGTCATAAATTAGTTGACCCATTTATTAAATAAGTTGAATTCGAGTTGAGCACTAGTAACCCATTTATGACCTACCAACCTGCATTACATACAAACTCTCTATCACATATATTTATTCAATTTTTTAGTTAACTATTTGATTTTTATAATTTGTGCACATTAAACGGATTACACAGGTTAAACAAGTTAGATAGCTTAGACAGGTAATGTAAGTTATACAGGATAAATAACTTAAAAACATGTTAAATGTCAAACAGATTAATGAATTACATAGGTTGGGTTACACAAGCAACTCATTTAAGTGTATATATGAGTTGAATGGGTCAACTCATTTACAAATGAGTTAAATTTGAGTTAAGATTTTCAACCCATTTGATAAATGAGTCAGGTTCGGTTTGAGGTTAAACACATCACATCGTAAATGGACTGAACTCAAACCCGACCTTTTAACCCATTTGTCATCCTTATTCATCTAAATCCTGCACAATGTCAAAAGCCCATTTCGACCATTTACTACCAAATAAACACCTCCTCTTTCTATTTCTGTCTTGAACTAATCAAACCCTAGAAAATTTTATTGTCCCTCTCAATCTAGTGAGACCAGCACATGGCATGCAATAATAAGCCTCAATTAACTCTTTTCCACCCTTCCAACCCTTTGATCTGCATCTCAAACTCCCAAAACCTCTGTGACTCTACTTACATTCGTTGCTTTGATATCTTGAAAGAGCAAAATATAGTGCCTTGGCATTCCACTATAGAGATCCTACTACATCAAAACTAGATGGCTTCATGGCATATTCTCATATATATTGTAGTTAAGAGAAGCAAACCTTGCAGTATGGTAATCAGGGTATTATTCAAAATGCAAATAAAGGACATTGATTGATTCCCCCTTTGTTGAGCATTACTTCTAGAGATGTACCTAATACTACCTTCTCTATTACCTTTTACCAGGTGATACAAGATCTTTCAAGTTCTAATTCAAACTCTGAAAGAATGTCAATGAATAAAAGAAATTCTACGTTTCATGCTATTGACCATCTCATATATGTTAAATTACCTATTACTCTCACATATGCAAGCTGATCATCAAATTATCATATAAAAGCAATTTTGAAATGCATGTATTAAATGATAAATTATCTGACAGGCATCAGAAGCAACAAGTCCATGGTGAGATAATGACATGAGAAAGCTCATCAGATGATTCACTTCAGTTTCAAAGAAAGGTAAAGATGGTTGTCTTACAACAAGACTATGGAGGTCCAACCTATGAGCCTCGTCAATAAGAATCATCGCTGCCAATCCACAGAAGGTATACCTTTGGGTGCAATAATAATTGTTAAGAAGAATTATATAATAACCGAATAGTTATTGCTGATGATTCCTTTCTTTCCAAATGACAACTAGTTGAAATAGAATTTCGTAGTAGAACTTCACAAGAACCACTAACAGATGGAAACATACCCACCATGAGCTTCGGAACCAGGCTCCCCTGCAATACCACCTTCATATGTTTGGCAGCTGAAAGACATAGAGGGTCACATATCACTTAGCAGATGGCATTTCAACTACTAACACTGAAAGCAATTAGTGAAGTATATTAGTTATTACACTTGCAGCCTCCAAAGTTCCATTATGGATTTACAAAAACCTGGAATCCTCACATAGAGAGGAACCATTGTTCAAGGCCAAACCATGCAAATAAATGTAAGAACAGACTCAACAGAAAAAATACCCACAGATATGCCATTGAGGAGACAAAAACCTGGATTGATGTTATAGTGTAACTATGTAAACCACTAAACTAAAGGTAATTAATGATATTGTGTTTTTAATTATATATAACAATGAAAACATAAAGTTCAGCCAACAGCTCATGAATCTCAATGTAGGTAAATTGTAACTTGACCAACTATTGAGCACTTCTCTAACTGACTTTCTTTAAATTAAATTCCCAATTTCCTAAAGATTATCTAAAAAGTTGGCCAAGCCTTCGGTCCATGAAAGCAACTTCAGATGCTCTTCTTTACAAATCTACAGAAGGGGTGTGACATCTCATTTCCTAAGAAAGTTACCATTGTATTACTTATATTCATATTAAAGAAGCCATACGCCTGACTGAAATAATCCAATCTAGGATACACACTAGCGCCCAGTAAAAGAATGTTTCCAGTAGTTAAGATATTTAAAGTTTATCGTGTATTAATTCCTCAGAAGTAAAGTCTTTCAAGATTCACATCATACCATTTGATAGACCTTGGATAGTAAAAGATGGTAACATGGCCACTTTAAGTATTGCATCAGTAACAACTTGTATTTTAAAACAAGATTCACATCAGTAAAAATTGATAGATCTTGGATGGTAAAAGATAGTGATATAACCACTATTGCAACAGTAACCGCCTGTATTTCAAAACTGCATCTGAATCATAGGAAAATCATAGTACTTTTCTGAGCATTTACATGGAAATTCATAATTTGATGAACATATTATATACCTTGTGATATAATTCCCAACATTATGCACAAGTTCACTATCCAGAATATTCAAACTACTGGCAACCTGCTTGATGAGAGAAACTAACAAGATAATTAAGCAAAGAGCATGATTTAAAAGTTAATGGATAATAAGAAGCCAACAAGTAATATAGGTGGGTTTAAAAATGACAAAGCATCTCAGTAGTAAAATTACAAATACTCGTTTGGCACCAGACCACAACGGAGAGTATCAAAGTTTCTTTTAAATCCAAACCATCGTTTTATTGGTGATTTAAATAGACCCTTAAGAGTCCAGATCGAATAAAAAGTTGTGACAAGGATGCATGCCCAGATATGAAAGGAAGGTTATTGGGTAACTCACAGAAATGGCAGTGTAGCAAGCACGAACATCCATTTCACCATCATCATGCATTCTATATCGCCAAAAGGACAGTGGGATCTCAAAAGAGTGAAATACAAAAAAAATTGATGAAAGAAAAAGCCACTTCACAAGATTATAGCTGATTAACCACATATAACAAAATGAAAGCAATAAGAGTCAGAAATTAGGATGTACGTCATGTGTATTACAATGTCAAGCAACCAAGACACTTGAATGCCACCACAACGTACCATCCCAATCTTTTATCGTACATGTTACAAGATAAAATGACAATTCAACCTCACAGAGTGGTGAATGAATTTGAATGGTTTCAATCTAGATGACTGTGGACAACAAAATAAGCAGATACACATTAAAAAATATGATTTTGTCCAAATCGATGATGTGTAGCATAAGTTGCAAGACTATCACCCAGAAAGCTATTTAGAAATCATTTTGTTTTGTCCAAGTATGATCTTAAGCTGTCAAGCTTTTCAACCAAATAACCTGAGTGGTAAATGATCCTCTAAAACACACTGAGAAAAATCCAGCCACAAAGGCCATCTATGCAGATTTGGAGAAATGAAACATTATACATGATTGAATAATTGATTTTGATCTGATTTCTTACAAGGAATATGACACAGTGTTGACGGTAAAAAATATATGGTAAAAGAAAAAAAAAGGAAATTGATTAAAGGAAATAAGAAAAAAGATAAATAATATAATATAATATAATATAAGAAATAAAATAAAGGGTTTCAAAAGGAGGTGAGCAACAATCGACCAATTTCCTAAAATGGTCAGCCAATTTCATAGCTGCAATTCGCTCGACCCACCAACATTGCCTAGGTATCATCCTATAATTTTGGTGCTCCTATTGCCAAGTCATGCACCATCATCACAAGCTGCCCACTTCCTCACAATCTCCTCTTTCAGAAACTTCACAAGTCATCAATTCCCCCGTGATAACACAATGTTCACTCACCACAATCTCCATTTTGGCACCAGGAGATCACTATAAAAAGGGCAGGAGGTCTATAAGCACAAATTATCATCTCCTGTGCACACACAATTAGCAACCATTTCCTCTTTGGGCAACTGAAGCTCTCAGTTCTTCACACAACCAACAATGATTGTCCTCCTTGATCTACAAAGATCTTCTAACTGGACAGCTAACACATTTATACGATGAGAGATATTCTATCACTCACCGCCGTCCACATTTGCTATGTTGTCTCCTATTAAAAATAAAAGAGGTGGATTTTGACCAAAGGTAGAGGTTGTCATCGCACTCCCTCTTAGAAGGGATCAATCTCAAGATGTCAAATGGGTCAATCCACTATAGGCTAGTCCAACCTGTAATGGGCTAACCCAACTCGACTCAATTTAAAGTCAAGTGAACGTTCATAATATTCGTTTTTATGAACGTTCAAAAATAAATGTTTGAAAAAATGAACATTCATAATTTACAAACATTGGTTTCAATGTTTATTTTTTACGAACATTAAATCCTACCGTTGGATTTAACGATATGATTGTAAGAAAAAAAAGAGAAAAAATGTGATGAAAAAATCTATAAATAAAGAAAAAGGTTAGAGTTTTTTTCACAACTCATATTCATTCAATTTTCTCTCTTTATTTCACAAAACACAAGTTCATCTTTTAAACTTCAACAGTTTAACTCTCAAATTAAATTCTTTACAAAAATAGCATATAACTTTAACGATTTCATCTTCAATAATGTTGTTGAAATGATTTTGAGTAAAAACAACACTCTTAGACTGAAACTATAAAAGGTGAAGCATCAAATTCAACTACTACTACAAAACAAGAAGATTAAATTTATGATCGAAGTTTACAATAAAGATAAAAGACCTAAGAGATGACACTATGGCAAAAAGAGTCTACTGTAACAATTACAATACAAACTTCTCATACAAAGTTTTAGGCAGTGTAAGTTATTTATCTAGACATTTAACTAGTTATTCATCTAAAAATCTTTAAAAAAATAAAATGATTCAAACACAAATTAATTTTAACATTGAAAGTAATATAACACAATGACATTATAATCTTAAGAATGTTGTTTGAGTTTTCTCCAACATTACACTAGAAAAACTTGAATTTGTTACTTCTGTTTTACTTAATTAATTTATCTTTATGCCTATTCTCTCTTTTAGAAGTAAACAAACAATCTTTAATAAAATTTAGATATTAATTTCAATTTGTACTTTAAATGCAAGTGCACAATGTCTATTGTATCAGTATGCAAGTACAGGTCGATCCCACAGGGAATTGCTAACGAACTTGAAAACTGTTTGCTTGTTAAAAATCAAATTTATATATTCAATAAGATCTCCGTTGACTTACAGTTAACTCAACGAACTAACCTCGTGGACTTAAGTTAACTCCACGAGCTTATCTTTTCTTTTTAATACTGCTATTTACAGAGAAATTCGACCAACCATTGGACGATTCCACAGATTGTAAATAATATTAATTAAGCTCTTTAATGTTAGTTAACATTGGATTTATCATTAAGCAATACTAACATTCAAATAATTCAAACAGTAACAATTAAAATCTTTAAGTCTTTTGAACAAACTAATTTCAGTAAACTGTAAAACTAAAATAAACATAAAACAATCACAACACTGACAAAGATAAAAGCAACAAAGAAAAAATAAATAAAGAAATAATAATAATAATAATATATATACAAGGTAAAGAAAGATAAATATTTTTCATAGAGAAGCACTAAAAAAGCTAAAAATAAATGTCAAGTATCAAAGCTTAAAATGAAATTAAATACTTCAGGTATAAAAGATAAATATTTAAAATGAAAATTATAGTATTTTAGTTATAAAATATATATATATACATATTTAGCATAAAGTTAAATTTAGGATATAAAATATAAGTGTAAAAAAATGAAAGCTAAGATATTTTATATCTGAAATATAACTAAACGTTTTAAATTAAAAAGTAAATATATAAAGTACAAAAAATAAAAATAGTTTAGATATAAGAAATTTATATATTTGAGATATAATTGAACATTTTGGGTTTAAAGATAAATACCCGAAGTGAAAGGGTTAAAACATTCCAAATACACGAAATTTATGTATCTAAAATATAATTAAGAATTGTAGACATCTAAGTGAAAGGTAAAATATTCTAGATACGAGAAATTTATATATCTTGAATATAGTTAAGTTTTTAATTATATATATATATAACATAGAAAATATAAAGTGGGAAATTAAAATATCTTAGATATAAAAATTTATACATGTAAGACGTAAGTAAACATTTTAGATTAAAATACGAATGAAATTAGAGTATTTCATATAAAAAAAATACTTCAGATATAAAATATTCACATCTAAAATAAAGTTGAACATTTTAAAGATGGAACATAAATCTTTAAAAAAAAATTTGAATTATGTTAGATGTGAAGCTTACATATCTAAGAATAAAAAAAACAATATAATAAATATTAATAAAAAGGAGGCACGATCCTACCAAATTTCATTCTAGTATGACTGGAGACAAACTTGGTTCTGACTAGAGTGAAAAACGGATGGACCAAGATTCAAAAGAAGATTTTTAAATGTTAAAATATTAAAATACTAAATATACTAAAATAATGAAATGCTAGAGTATTAAAATATTAAGATATTGAAATATTTTGGATATAAGAATATAAGTATCTAAAATAAAGATTAAAGTCTTTTAGATATAAAATATAAATATCCAAAATAAAATTGAAATATTTAAAGTATAGACTAAATATTGGAAGGATTACATATAAAACATTCAAAGTGAAAATTAAAATATCTTAAACAGATAAATTCATATAATGAACCTAAATACTTTCGATACAAAATAGAACTATCTAAAATGAAGTTAAAATAAAGAAGTAATTAAACATCTTAGATGAAATTATAAGATGTAATTAAATAAATTTTTTTTTTAAAAAAATCGATTCGACCAAATTACAAGTTCAATTAGACGAACTTGTTTTTAAAAAAATAATAATAATAAGAAAGATCAGTCCAACCGAATTGCAAGTTCGGTCAAATTGAACCTTTTAAAAGAAAAAAGAGAGAATGGTCCAACCAAATCGTGAGTTCGATCAAACTTAACCTTTTTTTAAAAAAAAAGAGAGAAAAGAAGTTCAATTTGACCAAACTTAGAAAAAGAGAAAGGAAAAAAGTAGAGAAATGAATTAAAATATAAGTCTCTAAAATTAGAGGCATATATATCTAAGACAAAATTAAAGCACCTAAAGTGATGACCAAATATTGGATATTCCATATAAAATATCCAAAATGAAAGTTAAAATGCTTTAAAAATAAACTCATATATCTAAAATGAACCTAAATATTTTAGATATAAATATGATTACCAAAAATGAAATTATAATATTTTATATGAAACACAAATATTTGAAATGGAATTACAATATTTTAAGTATAAGTATAATATTTAGAATAAAGATCAAGCATTTTAGATGTTAAAAAATAATAATACAAATATTTAAAAGGGAATTATGGCATTCAAAATATCAAATATAAAGGCTAAAAGGGTGTTGAATATTTTTTTTTAAATGAAGCCATAAACATAAGGTAAAAAAAAAAAAACGAAGAAGCAATCGCATCAATAAAATTTAATCCATCGATCAAACCAATGGAGTAACTGTTTCTTTAAAAAAAAGACTGGTGGTATTTTCCACAATTATACTAGAAAGTGAAATTCCAATAAATCGATGGATAAAAAATATATACATATAAATACAATATCTGAATCTAAAATGAAAATTATAATATTTTAAATATAAGAACATACATATCAAAAAATGAAATATAAGTATCTAAAAGAAATCAAAATATTTTACACATGTAAAGCAAAAATTACATTGCTTTGGACATAGACATATAAATATCTAAAGTAAACAATATTGATATATCATATAAATATCAAAAGTGGAAATTAAAATGTCTTAGGTATGAAATGTAAATATCTAATATAGATATAAAATATTTTTTAAAAATTTGAACATTTTAGATATAAAATATAAATATCTAAGATGAAATCAAATATAAATATGTAAAATATAAAATGCATTGATATATATATATAAGAAAGATGGATCAACTAAACCAGACTTTGTTCTAGTCTGACTGAAATAAATCTCAATCTAATCGAAACATAGTTCAGTCTAACGAAATCTCAAAACAAAAAATATAAAAAGAAGATAATGTACATATATATAAAAGACATATAAAGCATTTGAAAATGTGAAAAACATGTATCTAGAATACAAAAAATTAAATATTTCAGATATAAAATACAAACATTTGAAATAAAGAAAAAATTAAATAACTTTAAACATCAAATATAAATATCAAAATGAGATCAATATATCCTAGCTATAAGACACAAATATCCAAAACAAATTGCAATGTTTTAGATAAAAATGAAATATCTAAAATATAAATATCCAAATTGGAAAATTAAATGTTTAGGTACAACTCATATCACTCCCAAATATTAAAATACTTATGGACAGGAGTCTAAACTATGTAGAAAATATATATGTTGCCATAAAAAAATATAATGTCAATGTATATAAAAATAATAATAGTAAATTATCAAAACACCCTTATCTATGCCCCAAATGTTAAGATACTCCTAGACACGAGTCTAAAGTATCCAGAAAATATATTTTGACATAAAAACATATATAATGTCAAAGTATAAGAGGAGAATAGAAAAAAATATATTCTCATGTATAGATAAAACTACTAGATTACCCTCACCTATGTTGAAATTATAAATACTCCTAGACAGAAGTATAAACTATCCAAAACATAAAAATACTCTTGGATAAGAGTTTAAACTATCTACATAAGATATTTTGATATAAAATATATATATATAATATCAAAATATTAATGGTATATTAATGACCAAGATAAACTTAATGAAAATATTACATACTCTTCAACAAAAGTCTAAACTATCTGACATCTCTTCATAATGGTACAAGAAGTCAAACGACAGATTCAAGATATTTTCTGTTATTTTTCATTGTTTGCAAGAATTACATTGTACAACATAAATTTATACCTTTGTTTGCAAATGATAATGAAATTTGATTTGTCCAAATATATTTGATATGTTTGATGTGATTGGCATAATGCATATGAAACATTCTTCTTAAAAGAATGTGTAAGGTATAAGATTAGTCGTTAATCTTTGAAAGGTCCCTTGATGCATATATGTAAAATACATACCTCAAGATACACGACAAATAAGATGCATTATTTTGAAAGGAAAAATATAAGAAAAACCCACATTAAACATACAATCTCTTACAAACCCACAATCTAATAAAATCCACCTTTTAACATGACTAATCCAGGAAAACACTCTGCAACATTGGCATGATGATATTTATAGAGATATTCAGGTTAAACGAGCATAACATATTGTTTTGTATTGTAATTTCTCTACCTCTAGGAGCAACACACATTATGAATGGCAAGTAAATGAAAACATAGAACTCAGCTTTAATTCTTTCATTGACATAGTAATGCAAATAAAAAGGGCTACAAATTTTAGTTTCATTTATTGGAAAGAAATTTACATGTTGAGGATAAACACCAAACTTACTATCATGGATGCAAAACAAATGAAATGTCATGGCATGATTGAACTATATGAAATGTAGTTTATGGCATCGTGCATAAACAAATGCTAAGAGTGCACCAAAGAAACAATAAACACATAGTCCATACCTGAAGCATCCCATTGAATCCTTCATTCGCAGCAAAAATTTATATAATTTATCTCTGGAGTATCAAAGAATAACCAAATAAATAACTATGCATTGTCATAGCATATAATTACAAAAGGAAATAACATCAACTCAACAAACAGACAACCTGTTGATTGATGAGAAAGCCTTCTCACTTCCCAAAGTAAGAAGTGTGTTAACTGCAGCATATGTTGTCGCTAGATGAGGCAACTAGTCAGCAAAATTCGGTTGGCATCACAAAGTGGCATGCAAAGCACCAAGAAATAATTAATCATGTGACAACATTTGATCATTCAATACCAAAATAAAAAATGTTGATGCCAGAAAAGAAAATAAAACTTAATCCACGAAATAGTATACCAAAGGAGCATGACAAGAAAAAGCAAGAAGTAATTCCCTTTAGCCGAAAGATGGCAATTAATCTTCATAATTAAAAGACTTGCAGTGTTGATACATGATAGTTGATGTATGAAAGCAGCATTCACAGCAAAAGCACAACACAATATGAGCCACCTCCAAGGCTCCAACAAAGGTAGATTGTCATGATAAAGATTCAAAACATGATATAATAGGAGTAAAAAGGTAGCATGTTGCAGAGATACTGATTCCTAATCCATGTAATGGAAGCTGTCAGCAAAAAAGAAATTTGAATGGATTTTTCTCTATTCTCTTTCAGTCAGGACCATGTTAATGATTTTAATTATTCTTCCCGTTGAAAATTATTCCTTGTTTTTCTATTTAAGCAAAAGAATTTCCATTTTTATATCACCCAGGGTTTTACAAGTTTCTACTCAGCCACAGCATACCTTTTATCCATTTGACAACTAATCTAGCTGTTTGATCAAGAGCTTGCCAGCATCTTAGTGAGTTTGACACAGATTCACAATTGCAACTAATTTTGATTTTTTTTTTGGCAGACATAATGTAGTCTGTCAAATTAAGCTATTGCAGAAATCTCTGTCATTCCAAAAATCTATGATAAATATGTTACATATTAATCAGTCATCGTTTAGAAACTTGAATGGCCTATATGTTAGCTTATGTAACATGATAATGAACGTACCTGCCCAGGTCCACCACCATATCCCCCATTTTTGTCCTGTAATAAGATATGTACCTTCGGGTGATTTAACTTTTATATCCAAATAACACACTCTTCTATGAAAATACAAGTAAAAAGCCATGTAATGAAAAGCCGGAAGTGTTTCATGTCAACCATTTTAGAACGTAATTCATATATGATCGATTGTGAAAGGAAAGAAGCTCATTTAGGTTCGCAAGGAAATAACTAACTTCACTGGTTTTGAGTTAAGAAATTGATTTCCTAAGTCCAAGAAAGTAAAAATGAGTTTCTGGTAATTTGAAAACAATGCATAACTACTAAGTTGGATTAGGATAACTCCCCCGTTTTTATTAACCATGTTACTAACCAAACAAATTTAAAAAATTATCAAAAACGAAATGCAAGTCAAACTGCTTTTATAAAATTATCAATGACCAAACAAATTAAAAACATTGAATAGAAATAATTTTCAGGATAAAATGGCTGGTGCACCCATATCTCAGACAACGGCCACTTTGAATAACGCATGTGCAATACTGATTTCATTAGCACCTAAAAGAGGTAAATCGAATAGCTCCAGACCTGGCAACGGGAGAGGAAGTCAATCACTCTTCCCTCGAGATCAGGATCAAGCACCTCTTCCAGCAATGCCAGCGCGTGCAATATCCAGTAGCACAGCCAAGGACGACTACAATATTGCAGCAACAACAACAGAGGAAAGCAAGATAACTAGATTTAGAGAAAATACACAGAATCGACAACGCAGATAAAGAACAATCACGCCTGTGGCGTACTTCGCGTCGAGCACATGGTAGTTCGGCCCTAGCTGCTGCAGCCCCGCCATCAGAAACTCAACGTGATTCTCCTTCCACAGCTCCAACCTACAAACACCGAGACATAACAAAAAAATCATTAAATAAGAAGAACGTTTTGCTTAATTCTCCTGGATGGAGGGAGGAGGGTGAAGAAACGAGTACACGAGGGATTGCGTGTGAGTGGGAGCGCCACTGAGGACCTGATAGATATCCTCTACCATCTTCTCCACCTCCACCTGTTTCCGCTGCGTGGTGGTCAGCCTCTCCGGAGGAGGAGAAGATGGGGACCTCCCGCCGGCGGACGCCATGATCCCAAGATATCCCAACACCCTTCGCTGCTGTGTCTGCTCTCCCCGGCTCTCCTTTCCCTCGCTTCTATTATTTTATTTGCGGAAAAAAATGTTTTAACGGTGTTTCCTATTTATTTTTTTATTACCGTTTAAAAATCGAATGACACATTTTACTTTATTATTTTTATCACACGATTGTTCTTTGTAAAGTGTTTTACTACACGTCAAAAATCTAACTAACTAACTAACTGTAAAAATCTAACTAACTAACTAACTGTAAAAATCTAACTACACGTCACACGATTTTACTTTAATATCTAACTAACTGTTTCTTTGTAAACTACACGTCAAATATCTAATATATTATTTTAAATGTTTGTGACAAAAAAAAATAGATTCCTATTTTATTTATTCATAACCTGTAAATGTAAAATGTTATTTACATTTACTAAATGTCAGAAAAGAAAAGCAATGAAAAAAGAAAACGATGGAAATATTTTTTGAAATAAAATTTTCCTGCGCATCGAATGAAAAATGATGGAAATTAAAATTGAGTTGTTTATGCATTTGATGTAAAATGATGAAAATTAATATTTGTACATATAATAAAAAATAGTAAAAAATTAATTTTACATACTAAAAATAAAACATGAACTAATTCTGCTAGGTGATATGCTAATTAAGTATACGACAGAAATTTAAAATTGACATATTAAAATAAAAAATATATTAATTATAATATTCATTTCTTTATTCTTTTACAATAGAGATTTTAAAAAAATTTATTTTTTTAAAAATTTTTTTTATTAAAATCCCTCCTTTTTTCCCTCGTTTCTCTTTACATTTCCTTTTTCTTTTTCTTTTATTACTTTCCATTTTTCTTTCATTTTCTTTTTCTTTTTTTTTCATTCTGCCTCTTTCTTCTTTGTCTACCATTGTCTGATTGTTTGACCTCCATATATTTAATCTGAAGTCTTTGTGAGCAATTCACATACGTCTCGCCTACTCTACTTTCATATTTTATCATCTTTTATTTTAAAAGTCATATTTTATGATAAAAATTATATTTTATTGTTATAAATCATAAAAATTATTTTATCGTTGTGAACAAACTTACGAAAGTATAAATAAAAAAAGTTGAAAGAACAGTTACATCTAAATTAAAATAAAATAATACATTCTATTACATATATATATAATGATTTAAAATACATATATATAAAATAAATCTTCATGATCAAGTAAAGAGTTTAGTTTAATCAATTTTTTTTGTTAGATTTTATTGCTTTTTAGATTATATACAAATAACTATATTTTCTATTAATTTTTCGTTACTTTTTATAATTTTATTTTTCATCGTATTTTATAAATTTTCTACACTTTCTTTTTATAATTTTTCGTTATGTAAAAAAATAAAAATAAAACTGAAGTCTCGTGAGCAATTCACACACATCACGCCCACCGCCCTACCTCCATCCGCCATTGCAATCGCTAATTTTCACCAACTTCCAATACACGACGTCGAGATCACTCTACATCTGAAGCTTCCCAACTCTCTTCTCCCTATCGCCACCGACACACATCTCGATCAACTCAATAGCCTTGAACAGAGTTTTGCAGACAGATCAGAGCTGCTCCTTGCATATCAAGTTCTTAGAGAAGAACAGGTAGATGGAGAGAGATCAGAAAAGAAAGAGGGTTGACGGTGAAGTTTTCAAATTTTTTGTTGCCAAAAACACCCCACCCCTGGCAAGCTTCCAATCCACGATAGAATTACATGATTGTAGTTTAATATTCAACCTTTACTTTTAATTGTATTGGAATTATCGATAAAGAAGAGTACATAATTATTTATTCTATCGTTCTCACTCTGCATCGAGACCAGATTCGAATTGATTGCCTCCGGATGATCGAAATAAAAATGGAAAATGTAAAGTTTGGAAAGAGTTTAGATTGATCATTGGAAATGAGACTAATTTCATAAATCACGAGCAGAACCCCGAACCAAAGAATTCTTCTGCATGGAGAGAAACTAGTGATACACAAGTTCGTTCTGGAAATATGTAGAAGCAAGATCATTTAAATATCACTTCATCGTAAAACCACCCAACAGAATAAAATTCTCTTGCACATAAATTCTTTACAGTGACGTGGTAGTTCAGACAAATTTACATCATATTGATTGAATCATTTTGGTTAATTTCCCAAGCCTTTGATTTATGATTGTGGCTTTTCTTCACTCTTTCGGTAATTACCTTCTCTTTTTCGATAATAGATGATCTAACTGGTCATGTAAGCATGGTATGAAGCATCTGCAAAGTCACCATTATAAACAGATTAAAAGAAGAAAAAGTGGAGGAACATGAAATCATGGGATCTGAACTTCAAGACAAACTTGGGTGTTAATGGGATCTGCAACTTAAGTCCACCTACCATGTTGCCTTTCCTTCCACTCTTTTAAGCATGATCATGGCATACCATTGCTTTGCAACAATCCAAAGATTATGTTGTCATCGTAGAGATATACAACTATGAGCTTTGTGATGAACTAACTACTCCAAACCACGCACACCCAGGATAAAATTACACGGAGCTTTTAGAAGTCAAGGTCTGTCGTACTACAATTTTCAAAAACCGGACAAAAGTTGAGCTGTAGAGATGGAGGGGGCAGGATAATCAATGAAGGACAATATTCAAGAAAGACTAGCTAGGGTTTTTAGCATCGTCACCATTATCATCAGACCACGACACCTTTTTCTGTGGTGTATTGAATGTGAAAGTGTGGATGCACATGCTTAACAGTACCACCATACATAATCTTCTTTTGGATACAGATCTTACCTTTGATAAGGACGCCTAAGGGGAAATAAAATCTCTGCCCATCCTAACTTGATTTCTTCAATGTTCCAATGTTTGGTATTGGTTGTCAACAACGCATATGAATCCAATGAGAGATTTCTAAGAAGCAACGTGAATGAGATGTCTAAGAGTCATAGGGGGTGATCCGCTGCAACCACATGGCATACCCATCTGTTCTCGGATCCTGCAGCAGCACAAATTTACTCTACTCCAGGCAATCTGTTGGTCCCGATTCCAATCAAATATCTATGATTAGATTGCCATTGTTAATCCAGAACATCACATGACCTACCCATCATGATATATCCTCAAAGACCTATTGTTTAACTGTTGACGCGTGATTAAGAATGAGACCGAAGCCGCCTCTGAAGATTATTAGCCGCCTCTGATCTAACCAATTGTCCATCTACATTTTTCTCATTTGGGTCTCCTTTTTTTCTTTCTTATAACAGCGATCCTGCGAAATTCTTACCTTTTCCCCAGTTATCGCATGTTGAATACTAGATCAAAAAACGTGCCCAAAACAGAGTAACATTCCTTTTAAAAACTTCTCATTAAAGAAAATTTCTTTTAAAAAAGGTGATTTGAATATCTCCTCCACTCTTATTGCAACTTGTGTCTTAAAAATTGTAAATATAATTTTGTAGATTATGATATTCTTTTTGATATATGGATTTTTCTTTTTAAAAATTCACACAAGGTACTTCAAAATATTTCTTATCTTTATTATTTGATTTCAATATCAAGTACAATTTTGCATTTCTCAGCTTTGTTTGGAATTGCTTCCTTTTCAACTTTTCTTTGTCTATTTAGTGATTTAAAAATCAAGTTATTTTAACATTTTTTGATATTTTCAAAATTATTCGTATTGTCCTATTTTAGTTAATTAATTTCTTCGTAAGCACCAACGTTAAAATCTTAAATGAAACTTAGTCAAATTAAGATCAACATGTCTCAAATCCTTTGATACCATTGTGTAGGAAAATTTGATTAACACAGACTTAGACTCAACACTTCCAAACTTAAATGTTGGATTGATGCAGTTGAAAGAAAGACCAATACTTAATCTGTTCCCTTTGCCTTGGGTTCCTTATTTTCATTTATGACATTATCTAATTTTTTTGTTACAGTACTTTTATTAACCCTATTGTTGATCTTTTGTCGTATTTTGTTATTTTAAAACTCTGTTAGAGTTACTTTCTCAGTAGTGACATAATCTTCATCTAGTTTACATTTACTTTTAAAAGAAAAACAGCATAAAATTACCATCCAGCTTCTTTCCTTACCTTTGTTCCCTTTGCTTTGACAACGTTCACTTTCTACCGCTTGAGACACAAAAGGAACGAAACCCTGCATGGCTGTCTTGTACTTCTTCGGCAAACCACCAACCTTTTTTTTACTTTTGCCATTGGTTATGTTTCTGTTAAGATTTTAATCTATGTTTTCTGTCCACGTATCTTAAAGGTTGAAAGATCAACTACCAACTTATTTTGATATTGTTAGCAATATTACTTAAATTTAAATAATATTTTTTCTCTACAAAATTCATTTTCATACTCAATTACTTCAAGAAGTCTCAAGAAGTCTCGTAATTCTAATGGAAAATATTTGTGGCATAAGGTTTTTGATAAATAATATATAAAAATCTAAAAAGTGTCTAACCTTTATGTATTCTCGTAAACTCTTCCCATGCTATCCATTGGCCCCTCCCGTTCTTCTTTCTTATCCTAAAAGGAAAGAATTCAAATGTTCGGGTCAGAACACCTTCCCTTTCTTACTTCCATGTCAGTTGATTAAAACCCCGTCCCTCAGATTCCACCCTCTATCCACCTCGTTTTTAGTCTCCGATAACCCACCAAAATAATCTCATGGCCGATGTGGGACCTTTTCTGCTGCAGGTGTCTGGGGAAAATAACAACCAATCATACATATGACAACTCAATTTAGATCATCACGCACCTTAATCTAATAATATTTCGTCGGCTTTGTCCGACGACTGCTCTGACTATTAGTCGTCTAAATATTTATTATATATATATATATATATATTTTTTTTTTTTTTTTAAATTAGACTCATGTTCAAGTAACAAGCAGTAATGCGGAAGAATCGCCAAGTGTTTTGAGAAGATAAATGCGATTCAAGCAGAAAATACCTGGAAATGTAATCTAGTGACGATAAAAAGATTTTATACCGTTAACGTGGATTTAAATCCTCAGATTTATACTTACGATTAAAATTCTAACTTTAATAAAATGAGGTGTACAAGTAAAAAATAAGTATTTCCTGAGAATCTCAATGAAAGTAGAATAACAAAAAAGCATGGAAATAGAAATAAGAATGAGAGTGACGACGACAATAATTTCGTCTTTTTCTTGGACAAGGACAAAGTCGATACTTAATGTGTCGATAATAACCTTTTCTCTTATATGTCTATATCTATATATATATATATATATATATATACACTTGAGAGAGAGAGAGAGAAAGCAGGTCCCCACTCCCCGCCTCAACGCGGTCTGGAACAATCGCTGGTGACGTTGGTCGACATATATCCGCGTTCATTTAAAATAAGAGGAGAAAGCAGACAAAAACAACGACGAGAACGCGCCAGTACATTATCTCTTCCTCCTAAGTACGACAACAACCGGTCGTGTTTTTTTTTGAAGTGATTAAATTAAATACACCTTAGACTCGGTTGAGAAAAAAAGAGTTCAACGACAAGATATAATTTCAAAAAGAAGTAAACGCGAAAAAAGAACCTGTTATGTTTCTTAATTCCTTCTCTTGCTTCCTCCAAATCATGACCGACATATCAACCCCACTCTTCTTCTGCGACGATTTGTCCTGTAAATTGCAATAAACCCATGGCTATAGTCCGTTTTATCTTTTCTTTTTTTACTGGTCGGAATTAAGGTTTGAATTTGCCATGGTGGAAGTATTGAAAATTTATCTTACCATTTTATTATAGATGATTGTGTTACTTCTTTTTATCTTCGTCTAATAATTTCTTTGTTAACAGGTTAATTTATATAATCATTTTTATACGTTATCTGTATATTCATAAGATAAATATGTATACTTTTGAAGGTTCTCTAAAGATGCCCCCGATCATTTTGATTTCTTTATCCATCTGTTAATGGTGATATGTGTTTATATTTCAATCTATGAACCTTTTTTTATTTAGCAATAACGATGTCTTTGTCTAGATTCGAAAAAATATTTTCCTTCGCTAAAAGTAAAATAAAAAACCAATCGTGATACACCTGCATCTTTTATGGTGGTGATATTTTAACTGAAGTTCGTGCTTTAGTCCTCGATGTTTGGTAAAGACTCTGTATATTTCACGAAGTAGTCATCATTAATTAATACTATTTTGAGGTATTATTTACATTCAGAAAGAATTTTGTTTAGATAATAGTATACGTGAAAATATTATAAAAACAGGAATTCATGATTGCGTATGTTATCTCATGGAGACACCATGAGTAATCTCATTTGATTTTTCACAAAATTCATAACACCAAAAATATTTATCTCAGATTATGAAAATCATGCTATTTGTAACGTATCTCCTCAATCCCTATTAAAAAATTAGAATTTGACTTTTTTATATTAATGGTATTTTTATTTTACTTAAATTTGATCGCAAGACATTTTTTGCAGATCATTTAAAACAATAAAAGATTAATTACACCGTCCATTATCATTATCATTATCATTACCGGTAAGAAAAGAAAGCTGTTACTTGTCTTGAGCGTGGGAAGAGTTTACTATACAACAACGCGATAATACAATGAATATTTTATTTAAAATAATATAAGAGATTCTATGTTAAAATCCATTCAAAAACTCTACCACTATTGATAAAAAGTTTTATCATCTCTAATTCATCTATTAATTAAATTCCATGTATTGCAGTCGAAAAGATCTTATTTTCAAAAACAAGTGGATAAAATTGCAAAAAAGTCCAACAAAATAAAATTTTTATTTCCCTCTCTCTCTCTCTCTCTCTCTTTTTTTTGCAAATTTTATTTCCGCCTCTTCCATCAGCCTCCTATATACGTACGACCAAAGCTTCCACCTATGTTCTCCATTCCACGCCGAAGTCCCACACCACCGATCCGCCACCGCCACCGCAATGCCCACACTCCACAGGTTCCTCCTTCTCGTCGTCCTCCTCCCCGCCACCATCAACACCACCTTCTCCTCCCCGACGCAGTTCTCGGCAGCCACCCTACGCCCCCCCAGCCCACTCTCTCCCAAGGCCTCGTTAATCCGTTACTGGTCTTCCAAGATTCCCAACAACCGACCCAAGCCCCTCTTCCTCCTCTCCAAGGCCTCCCCTCTCTCCACCGCCGACTTCGTCCTCTACCAGAACCTCGCCGCCCAGAACCTTCTCTCCTCCCACATCCGCGCCTTCTGCTCCGCGGCCCACCTCCTCTGCTTCCCCTCTGCCTCCCCCGTCGTCGACCAGGAACTCTCCAGAACTCCTGACGCTCACTTCTCTCTCTACTCCAATATTAACTTCACCAACTACGGCACCGTCAATGACGGCGGCCTCGACTCCTTCAAAAACTACTCCGACGACAAGAACGTCCCCGTCGACACATTCCGGATGTACAGCCGGCACTCCGACCACCAAGACACCGAATTTTCCTTCTACTCCACGAATGGCAACATCGTAACCGCCAACTTCACTTCCTATGCCAGTGATGCAGACGGCGGCGAAGGGAACTTCGCCGGGTACCACCAGTTAGCCAACGTCCCCGATCTCAAATTCAAAAACTACGACGGATCGGCGAAGGACAGAGACGACTCCTTCAGCAGCTACGCTGACGACACCAATGCCGGTGGGCAGTCATTCTCTGGCTACGGCCGGAACTCGGCCGACGTGCCAACGGGCTTCTCTAGCTACGCGAAGAATTCGAACGTCATGGGATCGACCTTCACCGCGTACGGCGAGAGGGGCGCCAACCCAAACGACACCTTCACAAGCTACGGGTTCAACGGCAACGTACCGGAGAACAACTTCCATAGCTACGCCGACGGCGGGAAAGGGGTGGTTTTGGAGAAGTTCAGTTCTTACAGAGACGATGCCAACGTGGGCAACGACAACTTCAAGTCGTACTTGAAGGGAACCAAGACCGCCAATGCAGACTTCGACAACTACGGCCAATCGGCCAACATCGGCACCGATAACTTCCGCGGTTACGGCGAGAAAGCCGACCAACCCACCGTCGGGTTCACCACGTACGGCATGAACAACACGTTCGAGGAGTACTCGGAGAAGGGGACAAGGACGTTCTCCGACTACCGGAACACGTCGTCAGCGCAGCACGCCAACATCGTGGCGGTGAACGTTGGGGTCTCGACCGGGAGGATGGTGAACCGGTGGGTCGAGCCGGGAAAGTTCTTCAGGGAGAGAGAACTCCGGACCGGGACGGTCGTACGGATGCCGGACATACGAGACAAGATGCCGAACCGGGCTTTCCTTCCCCGGTCCATCGTTGCCAAGCTGCCCTTCTCGACCGCGAGAATGGAAGAACTGAACCGGATCTTCAACACGACGGTCGACACGGCCTTCGCCAAGGAGATGGCGAGCACGGTGGCGGAGTGCGAGCGCGCCCCCAGCCGTGGCGAGACCAAACGGTGCGTCACGTCGGTGGAGGACATGATCGACTTCGTCACGGCAACGCTCGGCAACGACGTGGTGGTCCGGTCCACGGAGTCGACGGCCGGGTGGGGAGAGAACACGACGATGGGGAAGGTTCACGGGATCAACGGCGGCGAGGTGACCAAATCGGTGTCCTGCCACCAGAGCTTGTTCCCCTACATGGTCTACTACTGCCACTCGGTGCCTAAGGTCCGAGCCTACGAGACGGAGATCCTGGCCGTTGATACGAAGAAGGTGATCAACCGTGGTGTCGCCATCTGTCATCTGGACACGTCGGACTGGAGCGCCAGCCACGGTGCCTTCGTGGCGTTGGGTCCGGGCCCGGGCAAGATCGAGGTGTGTCACTGGATCTACGAAGGAGACATGACGTGGGCGGTCGCTGATCGACCCTGATCCGACGGCGGCGACCCTGGAATTTCCATTTTTTCTAGTATTTCCCTGGCGTAATACCTTTTTCTGTTAATCCATACGAGACTTTCTTCCAATAATTCGTGTCACTTGTTTTGTTGAAGTATTTTTAGACTCTACGACTGTCTCTATTTTCTTAAGTTCAAAAAATCAAAATTGGCTTTTCTATTACATTAAAAATGAAAACATCTAAATTATAATTAAGGTGACGTATTCCTACACTAAACGTGTATTATTATTTTAAATCAATTCATTGGAGACTACCATTCCAACCCCTGTTCCCATGGACTTTCACCCTTTACGCAGGGGACCTGATTTCTGAAGTTGGTTGACACACTCTGTTCCGTGATTGATTTATGCTGCACCGATTTTATCTTTTCTGAGCAGATTGGCACGTACCGACTTGATTAAACCAACGAATATATCCTCACGGTGGGAAGCAGAAGGAGCTTTTCACTGTTGAAATTTCAGCAGTATCACTGATTCTTCTTCCAAGGGAGTTTAAAAATAATTACCGCAGGCAGTGTATAGAGATCCTCATCTCGTTTCTGTTCCTCATTGTACATGCTGGTGGAATGCGGCAATGGATCACTTTTTCCTCCACCACTAGCCCTGAACCCATGCAAACACTGAGATTTATCTTCAGAACGAGTTCTTGCCAACTTCAACGTACGGGAATAAATGTACCCTGTTGGTAGCTTCCGGGACAGGTCTGGTTCAGCTGTGCGGTGGAAAGGGCAAGCAGTAACATATGCAGCTGGACCTCCCACGGCTTCGATGACATCTGACAGTAAAATAAGTTGCTCTGACTGGTGGGTTGTGGCTGCAACTTGTCATCAAATGAATGCATCCGAGCTGAATTATTTCCTCCCACAGATGCTGAAACATGTTCAAAGTAATAGATAGTGACATGGGTGGTCCATGCAATAATACTGTGGGTGGCCGCGGTCGGCATTCTCTTCCGCTAACCAAGGGACGATGGGACGCAGACGCGAAGGGAAGGGAAGGGAAGGGAAGGGAAGGGAGATGTTGGAAATCAGAGTAATTGGAAGGAAGCTGGATAAGACTACGTTATCTGAAGTTCAAATTTAACGAGGAAAATTGGTGACTGACCCCGCCACTGGGAGCATGACAAATGAGGGATCGTTCCACAAGGACATTGTCCACGTGGATGTAGATTAATGTTTTTGTCTCCTGTCGGTGCTGATTTTTTTGAAGGCCAAGATGGTTATTATTGAGTATTTCATTGTTGATTTGATGTCGTTCTCGTGATAATATCTTTTTCTCTTTAATTCTCTCTTTCAACGAAGACAGACGTGTAATGCTTTTTATGTTTGATGGAATTTAAAGTTGAATGAAAATTACGAATACCGTCATTTTTAGTTAATAAAGTTCGATCAAGAGACTAATTGTGTTACCACGTGTTGAAACTTCGCCTTTTCAACCCTGCAATTTGCGTGTCTTCTGTGGTCTTGGGAGAGGCATTCACTCCTTCGTTGGGTGAAAAATTACTCGACATTAGAGTAGAGGTCATACTTTTAATCCTAGTTAACTCTCTGAAGGATAAAAAGTAGCTTATTCTTCTTCTTTCGATAACACAAAGACACACTCTCTTGGATGCAACCAAACTCTTGAACCTTCGAAGGATTTTTGACTCAACACCTTGAAACTCTCCAAACTCTCCTCCGAGCACCTCTTGGATGTTGGGAGATTGTTCGTTGATTGTTCTCCCGAGCTACTCTACTTCTCTCGTGGCCCTCTATGTCATCGTTGACTCATCCCAATTGCTAGACTACGAAAGCCAGTCTCTGATTGAGTGATGATGTCCTTAAGGTCACTTCTTAGTTGAGCTTCCAATCACTGCCCCATCGTCACTCTCCCTAAGCTTAGACTCCAATGATTGCATACTCACCGTTAGTCTTATTTGCTTCCCTAAGTGCAGATACTTGGGTGATCTGTTTTCTTATTATGTCAATCATCTTACTATGCTTATGCATAAATGCATTCTATCTTTTTACGTCCTTGATCTAAATCAATGGGAGGAAAGTATAGGTAAGTGCATGCATCATCTTTGCTCCAAAAATACTGCATCAGACATCTACATTAGTTTTGCATTAGTTCACATACAAACTAATTTCTTTAATCTACAACATGATATCTAATAAAGTAGCATAACTTAGATTTTGAAAGGCACACCTGTTTGATTTTCTTATACACGGCCGGACCTGAGAGTGAAGTTGCATACATTGCTGTTTCTCGACATACATACATGCATTTTCAAAGGATTCACATTTTTCATTGGCTTTTACGCATGTGATCACGACCTTTTTCTAGGCTCTTAGTTCTCTTCGTTTATTTGGGCAAAAATGTCATTTCTTATATCTTCTTTTTTGCACAATTAGTCACTTGCATACATGACTCACGCACACACCTAAGAACATTTGAGAAGTCAAAAAATTGGGTGCTTAGAAGTACTTAAACACATTCCTTATGTGCACTCGAAATTCTTATTTGGACTCTCTTATTAGTAAACCTTATAAAGACATTCATTTTGTATGCATCTATACATTGCATTTAGATTTTTCCTAATTTTTTCTTATAGTAGACTAGGTGACACTTCATTTTTGTTTTCCTCTCTTCCTCGTAGAAAGAGACTCCGTGTTATTCTTTCTATACCCTCGACCTCCGATCCTTTTCTAGAGGAGGGCACAAGAGGGAGTGCTACACCATGAATAAAGATTATGATTTACCTGAGAATAAGTCTTCGGTCCAACTCCAATCTGGGCTTGAATCAGGCATTGTCCTAGCACAATTGTTCATTGATCATCGGCTAAAGTTCTAGATGTAAAAACGTGTGTAGCACATTTTTAAATTCTTAAACTAGACAAACACAGACCCACGGTCAAATGAATAATTCATGTTAAAATTCATGCGGAACCACCATCATTGTAAAAGAACAATACCTCATATGCAAATCTGTATCCTCGTGACCGAACTGACATTTATATCAAACATTTCAAAATTATCTAAATACCTCAACTCTCTTTATTTGCTTAAATTAGTTTCGTGAATCGATGCATAATTTGCATTCATCCACTACTTCGGCATATGGACTGCTGCTACATCCATCCACACAAATTTCACAAATGTTCCATCATTACACAAACAGTCAAAAGCCCTGAAATCCACAAACCGTGCGTAAGAATAGCTCAGAAGTGCATTCAGAAATATGCCCAAGATGGTATACGCTTGTAGGGAAATTGACCTGGGAAAAACCATTTTAAATGAGGAAAAATGAAATGAGTTTCATCGCAAGAAAAAGTATGTCCTTTACATATGGTCGACACTCTACATCCACAGTACAATATGCCATTTAAACAAAAAAGTACAATTTCAACCATTGTGTTAGCTGCTTAATTGAAACAAAACGAACAATAGTAGCTACGGCTCCTACTCACTTTTCTGCTTCAGAAACTGCAGATCCTTCATTTGTAATTGTCTAGCTTCCTTGGACAGAGGTTTGGGCTCGGGATAGTTTGTATTTCCACCACCATCAGCTATTTGCTTTGCTTTCACACTTACCATTCTGTCTATCACACTCTGCCCAACCGAGGGAAAAATTGCATTCAGAATAATGCTGAGTAATCTGGCATCTTCTTCTTCCATGGGATCTTTACCAAAACAGCAAACATAAATAGCTTCAAGTGCCTTCTCTGCTCTTATTACCATGGGTATGTCTAGGTTTGTAGCCTTTGATTTAGCTCGTCTCTGGACATCAGAGCCGAAAATGGTAAGGAAAACTATAGATGGTGCAACTAAATTCCGTAACCAAAATAGGAACCATTGATCATAAAGCAGCCACAACTTCATATTACAAAATCACCTTCATATGGATTAACATGAGCTACACAACCTATAGGAACATAACTCACTGAAGATGACAAAGAACATGCGTTAATGATCATTACATTATATTCAGAATCATGTCTTATGCGGGACTGTCACAGCACATTAGGCAGCATCCAGAAAATATAAGCCATTTCACAAGAAAGAGATTATTAAAAAATGTGTTTATGAAATGTGTGTAGGTTCTACAAAGGCAAATACATGAATAATTTCAAAGAATACGAGTAAGGAAAAGCATAGAAGTCAATGGGAACGTATGACAAGCATATTTTTCATCATGTAAGATGCCTCACTTGATGGACAACAGAGAAAACAGGAAAAGTGAGACTATGAGAAAATGGTTTTCAATGTGGAGACCTGAAAAAAGCTTATATATTCATTTGTCATGAAGCCTTGTCAATGGAAAGAAATGGAGATGATAGAAGAAACTAAGATAGAAAGCAAAGTACTTGAATATAACCACAGTTATTTTGACGTGGAAGTGAAGGACAGATCGTAAACCAAGAGTTGAGGTCTCTTTTTGTCTAGAATGCTAGTGTCAAAGTTGATGAAACTACATGGCATAAATGTTGACCAAGATTATTCACCAACAAAATTGTATATGGAGTTGCTTCTTGCAGCAATTTATAATTTTAACAAATAGTAGGTCTAAGGTCTGAAGCAGACATGGTTTATGGTAATCTGCATCTAAGTTGATTTTGGCTCTTTTACCCTCACCTCTTCATGATCTTTTTTATGCATGGAAAGTGCCTATTATTATTATTATTTTACTCAATTCTGTTTCCCGCTAAAACATCATTTTCCGAATGCTTACTTGAAACAACTAGATTTGAATCTTAACATCTTATGTTTTGATATCCATGATCATGAATTAATCAGTATTATAATGATCACAAAATTGTGAGACTAGTGCCCATTCATCAATTCTGTCTTATGGTCCAAGTGGCATGTGTATCAAGGTTGGCAAGATAAGATTTATGTCAGTCGCAATAGGGAATCAGTGGGACAACTTTGCTAATATTTTGAATGAGGACCAATGACCATATGTTTGGTTAGCTATTGGAGCAAACCCCAAAAGTTGTGCTGGGGAGTGATTGGAACAGTCAATTGATGTAAGACAAGCAAGGAAAAAAATAAAAGAGAGGAAAAGGAAAAACTCATCTTAACTCTTTGCAATATTTTTTTAACAATATTTTTTTAAGGATTTGATAGGGAGGAAGGGCATACAACAACTATTTTCCCATTCTTTAAACCCCCCCCCCCCCCCCCTCTCCTTTCTCTCTTTTATCCTTACCTCCCTCTTTCTCTTTTGCCGTCTTTCCTCCCTTATCAAGAGAGAATATATGCAGATACCTTTTAGTACCAAATCAGATGGGTTTGTACTCTCTATCCACTCCACCTAGTTCCATTTAAGATGAGTAAGGGTTTGAAGTTTTTACATTTAATTCTAAATGAATGTGAAATACATGTAGAATTACTGACACGACAAAAACCACTTTTGATAGATGTGCCATATACAGTTGAAAAATCTACAAGTGCAAGTGATTTTTGAAAGTGAATGCACATATCCTTATTATTTGCATCTGTAATTGGATATATTATTTTCTTAAATCTACCCACAACGAACATATGTGCCAATACCTCTCGTGATCCAAATTAACTATATCAAGTATGGAACGATGGAAGTAAATCAAACGTTCAAAAACAAACAAGACCAGCAGATTATTCATGCAGCCAGAATTCAGAACAACAATAGAAGTTCCTTAATGCCAAGGTTGTTTGCTTGCATATTCTAATTAAATTGCATCTGAGGAATGGTAAGAAGCATGAGAAGAATCGAAGAAGCTTCCAATGGTTCTCTTGTCAATGTGTATTTATCTATTTAACAATTTGTCTTATTTATCTAAGCAGACAGTCACATAGTGATGTTGCCACTCAAATCTAAGAAACCTGGTGTAGATGCTTCGTAGTCACCACCTTAGTTTGAACCTTATTGAGGACCATTGACTATTTACTAATAATCCAAAAATGAATATTTTGTTGTCATGCCCTAAGGTAAAAATCATTCATAGACGAATTACACCAAAGTAGCAGGTCATTAGAGAAGAACTACTCTATATTGCAGGTAGTATGATAAGAGTAATACCTCTTTTGCAGCAGTCATCATTGATAGAAAGTTTTGCTCTTCAAATTCAATATCATTGGAAATGCGAAGCCGCGCAACTCCTTCCAGTATCTCCTCTGATTTCAAAAGGCCAGCTCCAATAGCAGCCAGCCAACAGCACAAGAGAACATAAAGCGGATCCCCTGCCTAATAAGAACCCAAAAGGAAATGATAAATATCACAAAACCAGTATGAAATGCTTCAATTAATCATGCATGTCAATGTCTAAACACAAGATTCAACAAACATTAAATATATATCGAATAAAAAACTTTAGATCTACACTAATTTTCGCTGCACCTTTTTCTTGTATCACTCATCCTAATTAGCTCAAAAAAATATACCTAAAGCTCTAGTTTTTAAGCTAATTTCTGAAGAAGAAGAAGAAGGAGCAGATGGTCGTTTTTTCCGCTAGACTATCCGAGAGACCCACCCTTCCATGGCGCTCACGGAACTCGTACAGCGCGGCGGAGTCGGAGATCCCGCACTTATTCCCAACCCTCCTGCGGAACTCCGCGAAGTCGACGATGTCGTCTCCGACCCCTCCTTCATCGCTGAGGATCCTGGCCACGAGCCCTACCACGGGAAGCGACCCGATGAGCTTGGCGGCAATGTCGCCGACCGAATTCGGCTTCCTCTCCATGTACGCCACGACCCCGGGAACCGAGGAGGAGCCCGGCGCCTTCTCCCTGGCACCCCTGGCGCTGGGGGAGGCAAGATCACGGTGGAACCGGATGGGTTTGGGGGGGACGAGGAAGGAGGAGAGTGGGGGTTTGAGCGTTGTGCTCGCCATAACTGAAAGGGCGGTTCCGCTTCTCGTCTGCCGGTGGAACAGTGGTGCCTCTGTTATCTGGTCTGCAACCGGAGAGCATACGTGATATCTTCTTGGTTCCAGGGCCGTAATTTTCTTTTTCACCGAGGAGACATTCGTCCTTTTACTTTTCTTCTCGCTTTTTATATATTTTTCATTTTCGTAGAACGGTATTTTTGAATCTTAAACACAGAAATTTAAATATAAAACATAACTGATAGAAGAGTAATCATCAACTGTTAGAATGAACTTTTAGATTTCATTCATGCTTACTTTTTGTCTTGTAAAAAATTATTTGAATTTAAAATATGGAAATAATATATTATTTATAAAAAGCCAAAGAATTTAACTTTGTCTCATATTAATTTAAATTTCCATAAAAAATGTATGCTCTTTATTATTTAATACACGCCTGAATCAAAATAATGCTTATATTAATACATTTTGTTTAATTCAGTCTATAAAGAATCTTAGGTAGTCTAATGTAAAAAATAAATTTATATTAAAAAATTAAACCCATTTAACCTACCACCCAGATTCTAATCCATTATTTCATATCGAACCAAGAGAAAAAGTAGATCTTAACTTGTTAATTATCCCTTGATGCGTCCTATCCCGTTCTAACTTAAAATACTTACGTCCCACGCGCTGATCAAGCAGGATTTTGGAGACATTCAAAATTGAAAGATATGAAAATCAGGCACGTCATTTAAGTTGATAAGCATGCTTCTTTTTTTAAGGAGTTCTTAGCCTTTTACCTTGGAGAATCACCTTCTATATAGCGATCAAAGGGTGCACGTAATCATGAAGATAATCATTATTTCTTCGCCACTACTGCAAAAATAAATTCGAATCGTTCAATCAGCAGAATACTAAAAAAAAAAAGGAAAAATACAATCGATGGATCTAAAGCTATCAAGGGAGCAAGAGTAGACCTTGTCGCATCCAAGTGAAGCCTTTTGTTTCTTTTTCCTGTTTTTTATTTCTCATTGTCGCAATGCTATTATTTTCTCTCCAACATTGAAGGTACGGAACATAAATTAAGATTCAGTCATTGACTTCAAAATGGTTTGAGTTGCGGAGAATGAACAAAAGAAGGGATGGAACATTCTTGCACGTAACATGTTTAAATGACGTGCAAGCGAAGAAGAAACGATAATGAGATTCCTTGACTTTCATATTATACGTAAATGGCAGTTTAAGAGAGGAAAATACGTCATTAGATGATAAAATATTTAATGTCTAAGAGAAGAAAAGAAAGCACTAAGCTACTTCATACGATAACGAAACGTTTCCAGAATATCATCATTAGTTAGTTATATTTACAAGTTACGATGTTTATTTTCATGAATATTAAGATTAAATTTTAACAGTACATTACAATATTAAGTATGTATGTAAATATGTAATACCTTATTTACACCCAAAAATATTGCTATTCAACTACTACTTTGAAATTATTGCTGGAGCAAACGGTTACGTACCAAATTAAAAAATGGAAGCAAAACAAATTTGCTCGATGACCGTAATAAATATATTTATAATCTCGTAACTCCACATCGTAATCATTTGTAACATTTCACGTAAAATTAAGTTCACGGCCGATAACCGCCACAAATTCCATGTGAGGACTTCGAAACCTTCCCGCCCTCCACATCAGCAACCCACTCTTCCCCACTCCCACTCACCGCCTATAAATACGGTCGAACCGGCGGAGCCCCCGGACCGTTCCCCTCCTCCCAGGCTCTCACGCTCACCTCCCTCCCCCTTCGCAACGCTTCTCAACACTCTGTTGCCGACATCTTCCTCGTCTCCTCCGCTCTTCGGCCTCTCTCGTTCAGGGATATGAAGGAGTGCTGCAACGGATTCGGGAGCTGCGACGGCGGCGGGGGCACGCGGTTTCAGCGAGGGATGTTCCAGTCCGGGAACTCGTACGATAGGCGATACATGAAGCACGTGTACGACAATGTCCACGGAAACATATATCTCGACCAGGTACCATAGGTTTCTCAGTGTCTCCTTCGTTGCGGCGTCTTTTGTTCCATTTGGATGGATAATCTTTGGAATTCCTATTTCTGGTTTCCGTTTCGAGGTGTTTTGGTGTTTCTGGCAGTGAAATGGAATTTGTCGCGGCTTCATAGGTCGTATTTATCCGGTCGAGCTCGGCTTTTTTTACGGGGATTGTTTGTCTATTGCCTTTTGTGTTAGATTTTTATGCGTAGGTTCTGGAATTCCGTTGTCCGTTTCGTGTTCCCGCGCTTTCTTGATTTTCGGAGGTAGAATAGTATTTGTAGTGATATTTGGCATAAAATGATGGAGTTCTTTGTTTTTTCTCAAGATTTGCTTAAGGAGTGCCTCTTATGTACGTTTTGAATGCTTAGATTTTCGAATTCAGGTCCTCAGAGTTGTTTTCAGATATGGAATAGGACCTGTGACACCTGTCACCGTTTCGAAGGTTGTTGGAAGTGTTCCATGGGTTCTGATTGCCCTGAAATGTATATAGTTCGGAAATAGTCATGTTTGAAGTTTTTCTTTCCTCAGGGATTGCTTTTCGTGACTCATTTGGATGCTTCACTTTTGAAATTCTCGTATCTGCTTTTTGAGATGGAATGGCATATGCTGGGGGTTTTTGGATGTGTTTCCGTTATCAGTTCCGTGTCAGCGACTCATTACTTGTATCCCTGCAGCTGGAAATCTGTTGTCGTTTCATTAATAATAATAATAAACTAGAAATTTCTTATGTATTTTGAAAGTTTTGTGATAAACTTTTGCTGTTTTAAATTTTACAATAATATTCGTATGCCTAGAGATGCAAGTTTCCCGTCGCCTTACCTAAATTCTGGATTCCGTTCCTCAAATGGGAATATTCTCCTTGTGATCGTTTGGGCTTGCATATACCGTAGAGCCTAGGGTCTACATTTCAGAGAAAGCCGAAAACACCAGAAATGTTTCCAAACAGCTCTCTATCTGTTAAGGATAAAAACACGAACAGCATGCGGAACAAGGAATGTTCAACTTTCTAAACTTGTTACCGAGAGATGACACAACATTATTTATTGAATTGTTTTTACAAGACTCCATACATTTCACATTCCAGCCAACGGGTAGAAAACATGATTAGCCAATATTTCTAGCAATATCCAAAAGATTCTGGTGGAAGTACCTACCTTCTACATGGAAAACCACCGAGTAAATTATCACTTTTGGAGAAGCAACATGCATTTCACCAATTCCACCTAGGCAGTAAGGATCTGCATATTTTCTTCCAAATATACCCCTACATCTTTCATCTTATCACATATTTTATCTATTGCTATCTACCGAAGTTCACACACCATAAACTATAGACTCTTTGGAAAAGGAACTAATCGTCAAATATTTCTCTCTTTTAGCGCAGTAATTTAATATGATTCATATTCATTTTTCTGTCGACGGATTTTAGAAATCTCCTTTGTCTCGCTGATACCCCATCTCATAGCTTTAGTGCAGTGATCTTTTTTTTCTCAGACTTGTCAGTTGCCACTTGTTCTGTTTTTATCTGCTATGACTATGGTATGGTTATTCCGTTGTCCACAACTTCAGCCTCAATTTTTACTGCCTTTTTAGAAATCACCTTTGTCTTGTTGGTTACCCCATCTCATAGCTTTAGTACGGTGATTCGTGTTTTTTCTCTAACTTGTCAGTTGCCACTTGTTCTGTTTTTATCTGCTATGACTATGTTGTAGTTATTCCATTGTCCACTACTTCAGCCTAATAATTTTTTCTGTCTTTTTGGTTGCAGCTTTCTCTGAAGTTTATTGACACAGAGCAGTTTCAAAGGTCAGTAACGTTTAAGTATTTGGTTGTCAAAATGCTTTATTTTCCTTCTTTTCAATTTATTTCTTCTGATTCTCTCTTATAGACTTTATCATGAATCACAGGTTACGGGATTTGAAGCAATTGGGTGAGTTTTTTTATGACAGTTATTTAAGGAATGTTTTGTGCTACATGATTCTAATACATTTGACACTTGCTAATTATCAAATTTCTTTTACTTTATTAAATATCATTTAGAAAAGGTGTGGACAAACTCAGCAATATTTTCATTGATTCTATTCTAATACACTTTGGTTTGAAATTTTAGTACTTTAATTGGCTGGTATTTCAAAGCGGTGGTTGAACCTTGTCAAATCTGTTATTTGTAATGTTTTTTTTGATGACAGTTGATAACAAAGCAGAAATCCCTTACTCTAAGCTTTCTAAGAGGGCATTCTTTGTAGCATGAATGGCATTTTCTGTGCAAGCCTTGGCAACATAGTTTTTTTTTTTGGCTTTTATGGAGTACTTCGTGAAGGGTTTGTTGTTAACTACCATGATTGCCAATTGATTCTTTACATTCCAGTTGACATTGATTTCTTAAGCTACTGTTCATTCTTAAGTCTCGACTGTCCTCCATGGCTCCATCTGTTTGATTTACTTTATTTGCCACAATATAGTTTTTATGCCAACTTTTTGACCTTTTTCATTTTTATCTGAGATGTCATTTTTTTCTAAATTTGAGAACATTGCTTCATATCTCTTTCTATAGTTTTCTATTCTTGATATTCTATACTTTAGCTATTTTGGGAAAAAAAAAGTAAGAGCTTTCAAGAAAGTGGTCCATTTCAACCTCGAACTTGAATAAAGTCATCATGGTCTATTTTAATGTTTGATAGACTTAGAAGAAAAGTCTTGTCATGTTGCAAGAAAATGTCCTTTCTTTCTGTTAATGCTCAAATTATTCCCATATCATAGCCTGTTCAAAAAAATCCCATATCATACATATGGCCTAAGAAGTGTATTCTTCATTTCAGGTCTTACATACATGGTTTATCCAGGAGCTGTTCATACTCGTTTTGAACATTCTCTTGGAGCATACTGGTTGGCCGGAGAAGCTATTCAACATCTTAAAACCCACCAAGTCTGCATTTCTTGGCTTATTTTTTTTGAGCTAAAATTACAAGTAATATGTTTATCATTACATATTTTTCAGGGTGAAGAGTTGGATATTGATCAGCTCGATATGCAGGCGGTAAAACTTGCAGGTGATTGCTTTTTCTTGGCCTTTATTCCTTCACGGCCTCTCTTTTGGGAAATCTTAAATATTGTAGTCTGATCTTTTGCTTAATCTCAGGTCTACTCCATGATATTGGGCATGGACCATTCAGTCACATGTTTGAGCGCTCTTTTCTTCCTCAAGTAATTGGAGGATGCAAATGGTAATCTCAAATCCTTTTATGCCCCTGGAATGAGGACAATTTTATAGATTTCTATATAACAAAGGTTTGTTACTCATTTTCATCTGTCTATAGTACAAGAACCAAGACTGATGATGATTTTACTACTAAAATTTTGAAGTTTTGTGATAATGTGAAACTGAATTTCTGATGTTATTGTAGTTGCAAAGAGGATTACAGAATAGAATTGCAAAAGAAGATTATAACCTAAAAAACTTGTAATTTTGGTGTCTCATACTAATCCATATAATCACGTCCAGTAAATATATGCTGAAAGGAGTGTATAAGTTTAAAGTCTCAACTAATTTGTAAACTATTTATCACACGAACAAGATTAGGCAATATATATACTGTAATAATGAGACATTTGCTTTGCTATCCATTCATTCTCGTTAATTTTTTTTTTTTCCATGAAAAACTTTTCTGTACCCATTCTGAATCTGTCGATGGATAATTCTTCCTTTCTATTAAAATTTTTTGCATGTATGAAAGTGAATACATCATCTGCCCTTGTCAGCTGGGAAATTAATAAACATATAATTATGAAAATTGCAATTTCTAGTAAACGCTATTGACCTCTAATATCTATCCATACAATTCACTATGTATGAGCTAAACTGAAGTATGATTGCAGTGTGGGAAATCAGAACCAATTCACGTGTTTTGGTTAAAGGGGTGTTGCAGTGTACTACAATGCAGTGCATTTCAGAGAGAAAGCAAATCACGACATTTGTAAAATTAAAATAGGCTAGATAGAATGGAGAAACACATATATGGTTTTATGTAATAAAACAATATTATAATAAAGGAAATCTTATAAGATGCATATTCACTTATTCATGCTTTAGCCCAAGTATTGAGTGGTTAAATAAGAACGTGCAAGAATTATAGCTGAATGTGAATGTTAAGATGATTGAATAGTATTGCTCTAATTCTTTTTGCCACAAACAAGCCCAAAGGGTTTAATTAAAAAAAAAACAGTTGTGTCATTTGGAACTATAATGAAAGCAGATCATCTTTGATTGTTTGATAATGTTCAAAGTAGATCTATAGGTGCATCAGCAAGGACTGGATGGTTGATAAATTTGGGTAACACCGACAAGAATAGAAGAAGACCAAATATTCATAATTTGAGCTAGAGAAAAAGATTTGAAGTTGCATAATCTAATTGATAATATAGTGGTGTATAGGAAATTCAGAATACAATGAAAGAAAAATGTTCATGTTACAGATACCATATAGTGGGATCAAGACGTGGGTTGTATGGTCTAGTGCCACTAGGTTCATTTGCTAGTTGACTGATACTAGTAAGCATATATAACACTTATTTCAAAATAAATAGATAAGTTGCAGCCTACAACTTTCATCCCAATTTCCCCTAGTTGACAGATTAGGTTGTTTTAACCACTAACAAACAGGTAGTATAGTTGTTATTTCCTCAATTTAGAAGACCTACGAAGGAAAAAGTCTTGCATTTAAATCTAGGCAGAAACATTACCAGTACAGAAGAAACAGATCTGGTTGTTTATAGGATCACCACATTTAGCCTATTCTATCACATCTTATACATTTGACATATGCCCTTTGTCATTGTTAAATTCGTTGTTGATATTTGCTCAGGTCTCACGAACAAATGTCTCTGGACATGGTTGATTATCTTGTCGATGAGCACCATATAGACATTGATCATGACACCCTCAGGAAAATAAAAGTAAGAATTACTCTGTTTATCCAATGCCAATGTTTTTAGGCAGAAGACTTGTTAACTCTTTATAGATCATGGCAATCTCTACATGATGTATGATCTATATGTTCTCAGAAGTTCCTTTGGCAGCTTGTGTTCCTTCCATTGGTCTTTTATGTTCTAGGGATACACAACTACCAGCTACAAATAATGCTGATTTGTAAACAAGAAAATACAACTTAAGCTTTTAGTTGGCAATATTTTATGTAATGCAATCAAATTATATCCCTTTTTTAGATTTCGATGTTCATCATCAGTAAAAAACATGATTAGATTACTTAAGTGACTTCATCATTGTGTCTTTATTTGGTTGGTTGGATCATATTTAAAGGAATGAAATTCCTTATAACTAAATGCCAAAGAATTTAGTTACAAGAAATCAAATATTACAATCTAATTCATGAATAGTTTTTTGTTTCTTTTGGATGATCACATCAAACATTTTTATTATACTTCTATTTGCAGTTGATCTTATTTAATAAGATTCCCCCTTGCCCTTAAAAGAAATCTAATTTGTGAATATGATTACATTTCATGTATGATTAGAAAATATGATAAATGTAATGTTTTTGCATCTCCTGTCAGGTAATAAAGTTAAAAGAAACAGACAAATACTAACTAGATAGTTACATCACTGTTTATTGGTGAGAGGACCTGGTGAAATAACTGACGTGGAAACATCGTCCACACATTATAGGCTCTTGGATGTTTCCACATGTTGATGGATTATGATGAATAACTTTGTCACTTAAAAGCACTAATATTTTTTCTTTTTTCCATAGGGAATGATAATCGCTAGTTCAGATATTGCAGCAACAAATGTAAGTAATACCACTTTGTTAATTGCTTGTTATGCCTTTTTTGTTAATTGTTTTCATTTTCATATGAAAAGGCATATTGCTTGACAGGGCACAACTGAGAAGCGTTTCTTGTATGATATTGTTGCTAATGGTCGCAATGGCATTGATGTGGATAAGTATGCATAATTCTGAAGTCATACATATTTATGTTAATAGAGCGATCTTTTACTGACTTATGCTGGCTTGCTTCTTAATGTGCATTGCAGGTTTGATTATATTTCTCGTGATTGCCGAGCTTGTGCCATAGGATGTAATTTTCAATATCAGAGGTACATCTTTATGGTCTGATTTTATTTTGCTTTATTTATTGGAAAGAAATTATGGTGAGATTAGAAGATTCTTACATGGATCTAAGGGACAGATGTGTGATTTGTTTTGTCTTCAGGAAGAAAGACTATTATTTTTGGCTCTTTATTGTGTGCACATTGTGCATACCATTTCTCATCTTTCTGTATGGAAGTACTAAAACTTCATTCTTTCCCATTATCTTTGACATTCTTATGCATTTAGTTTCATTTTATTATTCATTCTGGTTAGTAAAGAAAAAGTAATTGAGAAACCTTAAATTATCTAGTAGGAGTAGAAGTTTGTTTACATGAATGTAGTTTTGTTATCCAACAACCCAATTAAATCAATAAACATGGAGCCTTAATAATCCTTAAACTTTTTCTGAAATGGGTATACCACATAGTGTCTTATCTAGTCAGGATTTGAGAGTTTGGAGAATAGTTGTACTCTGGTTTCTATGCATTCCTTTTTTCCTTTCATTTTTGAGGCTTCCGACTTGCAAAGTATTATTATTTTGTTTTGGAGAATTTTCTCATCTATGATGCTTTTATCTTTTTAGTTCTTTCTTATCTCATTGATATGCTCATGCTTTTTTCTTGAGTGCCATTAGTGATTCTTCTCGAGATGATGTCATAACTGTTGTGTCTACGGATGCACCATAGGCATCTGGAGAAACACAGAGGGAATAAATGCATGTTTAAAGTTCACTCGAGCCAATCACCCAGTTTTCTTGAATTCATACAAACTGCAACTTGAGTTCAGCTATTAATCATCTATCAGTTTCTCCCAATTTTTCTTTTAACAGGCTAATGCAAAGTATGAGGGTAATGGACAATGAGATTTGTTATCCTGCAAAAGAATGTCAGTACTTGATAAAATAACTCATATGTTTCCCTATATAGTTACAAACAAGCTCATGCATTTCTTTTTATAGTGATGATTGTCTTGACTTTGTTGGAATCCAGATCTGACAATTCACAAATTATTCACCACTCGTGCTGACCTTCATAGAACTGTCTACACCCATGCAAAAGTCAAGGTCCAGTCATGAATGAAGTGTTTAGTTTTACCGATTGTCTTGCATTTTTACTATTGAATCAATCTCTTTATTAATAAAAAACAAGAGACTAATTGATAAAAATATACTTATTTAGGCCATGGAGCTTATGCTTGTTGATGCACTCATAAAAGCAAATGAGTATCTTCCTATCTTGAACTCTATCATGGATCCTGCTGAATACTGGAAGGTCTTCCCAATTGCTATGTTCTATACAGTCTGATGGTTGAATTTGATTTTCTGGTTGATGAAACTTTTCTGACTGCTTTTTTCTGGTTCTAGATGGATGACACGATAATGAAGACTATTGAAACATCTACCGAACCTGAGTTAAAAGAATCCCGTGATTTAATCCTTCGTATTCATCGGAGGAAATTGTATCAGGTATTCCTGTATTGTTAGGGATCTTTATTTTGCACCTTCTTTGTTAAATGCTTCTGGGGCACTTGGTTTTCCCTTTTACATTGACTTCCACATGTGAGTGGCATGACATGTGACTAATAAACTTGTTTAAAATATATTATTTAGTGGGAAAGCAAGGCTATAGAACATTCTCTGGCCCTGGAAGAATAAAGGGAAAACTATGCACAAGGTTCCCACTAGTGTAATACTTGAAGAGGGTCTAATTGCAGTGTTATCTCCATAAATGAAGTGATTGCTTTGTTTAGGATTCAAATCTGTGAAACATTAAAGTCACAATGGAACATAATTTCTATTGCTTCAATGATCATCCTCTCCCTAATCTTGGAAGTTGGAAGAATTCTGTGAAAATTATATCCATTCAACACATTTGTTTATGCCATTTTCAATAATTAGGTTTCTTTGTCAAACATACAGTTCCTTTAAGTTTCAAGGAAAATTATCTGGTCATTACAGATACCAGATGTTACAATTTCAAGTACCAAATTGCATTGTTTATTATTATCCTAGATTTCTAGGGTTTTTACTGGAAGAGAGGCAAATGTGTGCTTAAACAGGTACTTCTATGTTTTCTTAAATCTAAAGTTGGTGTGTTAAGAAGAGAAGTTTACAGACTTAGTGAAAGATAGATGTTGAAAAGTTTCTAATGGCAAACCATCTGTCTACATTTTTTACTCTGAGGCTCTACTGAAAAATCTGTGAACAAGTGCTTCACATGAGGTTGTGCGCTCTTAATCCGAGGTTCATGTGACAAAATGGAGGGTCACAGGGCATGGGGGAAGTGGGATTTGGGATAGGCAAGCAAAGGTTGAAAATGATATTATAGCAAATTTTTAGGAAATATAAGCTCTAAGGTCCTCGCCAAGAGGTGTAAAAGAGGCTTGAAATCAGCCATTTTTTGGAACAAGACTAGTGTTCTCTTGTGGTAATACTCATTTACAAACAATATAACTTCGCCTAGTGCAAATGCCTCTGGGTTTTGTTTTATGTATATAGCCATATGCTTCAGTCATTTAAAAATGTTTTATAAGCTGCACTTTCCTCTTCTGTTGCTAAGTTTATGCACACTCCGATTGTACTTTCTTTTCTATGTAAATTCATGTGTGCAATTTGTGGCAGTTCTGTAATCAATATGCTGTTCCAAGGGATAAGCTGGAGCATTTCAAGGAAATCACTGCAAAGGATATTGTCTGCTCTCAGGTTGCTTTACTGTTTACATTCTCTCAGCTTATTATTCTGTGCAAAAAAGGTTAATTGTATCATATGATGAAACTGGCATTTTTGTGTAGAAATCTACGGGGGTTACACTCAAGGAGGAAGACATTATTGTTAGTAATTTGAAAATTGATTTGACACGTGGGGAGAAAAATCCCCTTGAAAGGTACTTAACAAGGATCATTTGAAAATTATTTATTTTGCTGTGCCTTGCTGACATATCACCAATACTAACTAACGCTTTTTATTTTGTGTTCCCATCTCCTACGTACATTCAGCATCCATTTCTTCAAGGTAAAAATCTCTTCTCTCCTGCTTATCTAGCAGAATATGTTACACTTGTACACAACATAATGGATTTGAAATGATTTGTAGCCTCCTCTTTGATTATACGTTTCCAAATAAAATCCAGGCTTCACAGTATACAAACTTTGGAAGAGAAATATCAATCTAATATATTGGAATTAAATTCAGCCAGAATGGAATTGAGTTTGGAATGTAATGGAATGACTGAATCCCATTCCTTTCCCTTTAAATTGATCAAAAAATGCTCTTGGTGGTTCCAACAGTGATATTTTTGTGGAACTCAATTTTTTGATTATCTTAATTTTAAAATTTAAATCTATTTTTATATTAGTTAATCAATAGTATAATCTACAATGTATTGATGTTTTAACTTAATCTAAATTGTATTTATTATTATTTATTCCTTTAAAAATCAATGATCGAAATTTAACAAAAATTGACGAATTTTAAAACTTTTAGTTCAAATACTAATTTTTATTTAATTTAAGTAGAGGTTTTATCATGTGTTTATTGTCATTCAATAATAATATCTATTTGATTACTTTGATCCCTTTATATATTTATGGAGAGAAATGAGGGTAACTAAAAAGGTCACTTAATATGACCACTAAAAAATTTAGTCCCATAAACGATATGAAAGAATGATGAAAATGATTACTTTGATTTCTAATTTTCCCAACTAGCTTTTTGAGGTTGTACTATATAAGAAAGTTGAAAATTTATTCTTAATTTTCTTACATATAAAAGATCAGATATTCTAAACTTTTAGATTTCCCTTCATCGGAAAGGGAAAATAGTATAGGAATTATCTTTATTTAATTAATTATTTTATTATTTAAAATTAATTATAATTAAAGTATATATTGTTAATATTATTTTATTTAATTAAATATTTTAATATTGTTATTATTATTTAATTTTATTTTATAATATTAAAATCATAAATATTATTTTTATTTAATTAATAATATTATTTTATTATATAATATTATGATATTATTTAATATATAATATTAAAATTTCAAGAATTATATAATTTTTCTAATTTTCTGTTGGTGGTACAAACACCTTTAAATTTTACTTTTTGATTTTTTGATTTCTAATTTTTCTAATTTTTTAATTTTTAACTTTTTTGACTTTTATTTTCTAATTTTTCTAACTTTTTAAGTAGTACAGACGGACTTTAAGTTTATGGTGATTGTTAGGTGACAATGAAATATGTTTAGACTTTAATGTATTAGATAGGTCTTAAAACAACTCAACCAACATGATTCAACTTGTCTGAACATAGTTTGACCTGCTCTACTCAACTTGTCTTTGTGTAGCTTGAATTTGCATGATTTGACCTAACCTAACTCTGACTTGACTTAGACCCCGAGGTCCGATTCATGTCCTAACACTATTAGTCACTATTAATGATATGTTTTGCTTCACGTCTTGCCATTTTTGACCACGTCAGATCGTTTGTGTAGGACTATGAGAGCGAGGAGAAATTCACAATCACAGATGATCGTATCAGCCACTTGTTGCCAGCATATAATGAGGATAGAATAGTCAGAGTGTACGCAAAAGAGCCTGAGTTGGTCGGTAGAGCATAAGTTCTAATTTGATTTCTTTGCGTTTCTACGATAAAATTTCCTTATAATTTCTTAGTACAGGTTGATGCAGTATCTGAGGCATTTGAGAACCTGCAGTTAAAAATGTATGGTGTCAGAGCACAAGTGCATGGGACTCCTGATAGGAAGAGACAACGTAGATGATTCGACTTCTGTAGAAATGAGAACCTGATTCGACTTCTGCAGAAATGAGAACCTTCTTATAGCATACAAACGGAAGTTATTTTTGTTCCAGATTTAATATAAAAACAGTTGCTGCAATTATACAAGATACCCCCAATTGGCTGTATATGGATGTATTGTTTTCCCGAGTGTCATGGTAACTATGAAAATGTTGTGCCAATCTGTACTTTCTCATCTTACAAGTGATAAGTCAGTTTGGTTCGAATCATTAAATGATAGATTTACGGCTTTCCCACCAAGGGTTACCGTTTACGATTGATCATTGTTAGTAGATACTTTGAAGATGTCAAAATACAGTGAAGCAAAAGGTGAGCGTCACATTTTTTCTAGTTGCGTTATTGTGTTTACGTTGTATCTACTTTATGCCTTTTTTTTATATATATATTAAAGTTTAGTATTAAGGTTTTAAGTCTAAGTTTTAATGAGTGTTTATGTTGACAGAAAATATCAGAAATGAAAAATTTGAAATTTTTTTTGTTTTTGAAAGACATAAGCTCTGGTCGTAGATCTGTAGAAGCACAGCACGTCGTTTGCTGCCAATTGCAACCTTTGCCCGTACGTGTTGTACCGTATCATTGTATTTTCTATTTCTGTTTGATCGATAGTTCACCTTAAAACTTTCATCCGAAGGAAGCTTTCAAATACAAGATCGTATGAGAAAATATTTTATTATTTTAAAATATAAAATTCTTAAACATTAAATATTTAAAATACATAAAAATATTTAGCTCGGAAAATAGAAAAAAAAAATTGAATGAATGTAGCATAAGGAAAAAGAAATAATTAATTTTTGTATTTCCTTTCTGTTTTAGACTGCTTTCTCCTTTTAGATTTCAAGTATCTTATTTAATCTACCTTATCGTTTATCAAAAAAAATAGGTATAGAATATTTTAATCTTTAAAAAAAATCTCAACTTCATTCATGGCACGCGTTTACTACTTGAGTTCAAAGTGTTTATAGTTAGAAATATTTATCTTATAAGTTAGATATGTAAACTTTAAATCTATTAATTCATTTAAAATAAACAAATATCTCTCATTTAGAAATATTTGTTTTGAATAATAGATTTTATGTTGATTTATCTAAATCGTATATAATATTCTTAATTGTGAATGTTTACAGTTGATCAATCTTTAAAATAGATTATATGTAATCATTATTCAAAAAAAAGTTTTTTTTTTTTTTTAACATATGTGATGAACTTTGAAGAAAATTGAGTATATTTTAAACAAGATAAATAAACTAAGATATTGTAGTTCATGTTGATTTTACACATTTTTTTTCTTTGAGGGTGAGGGGGAGGGGGGTCAAGATCAAAAACAAAATCGAAAAATATTCAAAAGAGATTTTATACGATGCTTTAAAAATAAACAATATATTGTAGTTCAGGTTGATTTTACACAATTTTTTTCTTTTGGTAGTGTCAAAATGAAAACAAATTTGAAAAATGTTTGAAACAGATTTTATACTATACATTAAAATCTCACGATTTTTAAAATAAACAAAAAACTATGAATTTTACAAAAATATAATTCCAGACACAAACACAACTTTCGAAATTCTTTCAACCTATCATGCTTCTTCCATTTCAGATCAAATTATTGAAGCTTTTAAAAGAGAAACGGATGAAACTGAAGTCATAGTGAGATTTAAGTCACCATGACCATCTTTGAGATTCAGTTCTTACCGTTGTATTTTTTTTGCCTTAACTGGACGTTTTGTTCTCTTATTCTTTATTTATGTTTTGAACTCTCTTAATATTTTTACCTCAATTATAACTTCGGAGCTGGTAATGTTTTAACTTTCTTTTTATTATAAACAAATAAAACAATGCAAGCTTTTGTAGAACACGTCGTCGTTCAATTAATAATACATGGTGATTTTCTATATTTGGTTGTTTAAGCATTGGCTTCAACTTCAACATCATAAGTTGTAAATAAAAAAACACGAACGCTTTCGCGTGCATTCTTACGACATGGTTCATAAATTTATCGACCAAATCTTAGATAATTATTATATATATCACAACATTCAAAGAATATACTTATCGATACGACCTCATGCTTCATCTCTTGTTTTCTTTTATTAATCGCATCTTATGTTTGTTTAAGCCTTTTGAGAAAACTATTTCAGAAGAATGTTGCAGTAAAATTTTACGGGAGAGGTATCTTTAAATTATTAAAGAGATGATGAATAATAAAAAGAAAAGTTGACGACAACTTCTTATTTTATGTGGCTTCAATATATTTAACAAGAAAAACAAACGACACGAAGTTCCCATCCACGTCACGGCTCCTTCCACAATCCACGAAGGAGTGTCGATAACCCTCTTATCGTTGGGCAACGACCCATTGATTACGACGAAACGGCTTACTATTATCATTACTTTTAGGATTAAAATAATCTTAATTACGTTTTAATGTTAATCATGTCGTGCTTTAAAACAAATAACGTTAACGTCAATAAATCGAGCGCCATCCGTCGCCTTTTTGTTTTTTTCTTTGCGTGGGTCCATCGACGCGGTCGATCTTAAATTAATTACCAGGAATATTCGATTTCTTTACGCATCGTTCACGTCGATTTTGGATTTGTATTTCAAATTTAATGAGTTAGTTATTAATTGACGTCAACATTTTTTGTTTTCCCTGATGTTGGCGATATTTTTTATTCCATCTCAAGTTAAAATTTGTCTCTTCAGGAATCTTTTATATGTGATAAGAGAAAAGTTATATCTTATTTTTAATGAAATATTTTATTTTAAAATTAATCGATTACACGTAAAATGTTCATCGTTTATTAACCTAGATTTTATTTTTATATTTATCGATGTAAAATATTTTTGTTAATGAATAAAAAAGTTTATCATGTATTAGTCCAAGTCTCAGATTTATAGGTAATTTTTTTTCTAATAATGATATTTCTTTTTTTACGTTCCTTAAGATTCAAATTTTTGAAAAACTGCGAGACGAACTACTTCTACTTGCATGGGTTCGAATGTCCATAAGTAGCATTATTTGTAATTTTTTTTATAAAATTTAAATTTTTATAAAAATTATTTTTTAAAAAACTAAAAAAGTATACCACTGTATAATATAATATAACAGTGAAACTTAATTTCTCGTTATCTTAAATTACAAATTCGAATCTTTAAATCTACGACGTATTATTTTGTGTAATAATTTACGATGTATATGAAAAAAATGTATATATATATATCATGAGGCGAACGAGAGAGATTTCCTGTTCCATCGTGGACGGCGGGAGTAAACATTTGAAGGAGAGAGGAGGTGGGTCGGAGGTGGAGAGCCCACACGGTGCTCACATGGCAGAGCGACGCAGGAGAAGGACAAAGACATGGCAATAAGAACCACACCAGCACCAAAACCCAGCTACAGGAGGAGGAGGAGGAGGAGGAGGAGGAGGAGGGGAAGATGAAGGTGGGTGGTGGGTATGTGAGGGCGGACCAGATCGATCTGAAGAGCTTGGATGAGAAGCTGGAGAGGCATCTCAGCAAGGCGTGGAGCATGGAGAAGAAGAGGGAGGAGGAGGCGAGGGAGAGGAACAGGCCGAGGCAGGAGTGGGAGATCGACCCCTCCAAGCTCGTCGTCAAGGGTGTCATAGCCCGTGGCGCCTTCGGCACCGTCCACCGGGGTGTCTACGATGGCCTCGACGTCGCAGGTGGAGTAAATGTTCCGATGGTTTCCCATTTGCCATCTTCCTCCAGAATCCAAATTTCCTCCTTTTTTTATTATAGCTTGCATCCGATATATATGGTGGTGATAGGTTTCTGTTCGATTTTCTTTTCTTTCATTTCTCTCAAAATCGACGATGCTTGAAGGAATTGTTATGCACATTGCCCTTTTTCTCAAGCATCTGCGTTGTTTCTTGTTCTCATCAGCTTTGGTATTTGACTCCACTCCCTTGACGCTTGAGTCTTGACGAAGATTGCATCTTTTTTTTCTGATGGAGATGAAGTCCGTTGTTGGCAGTTCATATAGAAATCTCAAAACATGCAAATGTGCCCGGTGTCATGATTTTTCTGTATACTTCTGATTGGGCTTTGCCATCCATCTGTGTGAATGCGTTGCTTCCTTTCTTCTCGAGGAAAGGTGGAGACTTGGTTATTTATTCCTGCCAGTAGGGAATCTTATGACGTCAAGGTGTTTGACGTTTTGTCGAGATTCGGTTGTGCTCACATTTTTTGGCTAAGAGCTTCGATATCGATGGTTGATCTTTGGCCATTTGCTGTTTGTCAATCGAATGGCATGGAGATGCTTCTTTTTTGGATTACCTTTCTCTGTTACTTTGAAAGGCCTTAGCTTTGTTTTATCTTCAATGGTAGCCGTGCTCTCTTTGACTTTTTCAAACAGTTATTACTGGTGCTGAGGTGGTAGTCTGTGACTCTTGCAGTTGTTTTCCTCACATTTTCTCAAAGTCCGTTTTTTTGAGACTTGTTTTTAATGGACTTTTTCTTCGATAAACATTCATGAGGTACCGGATTTGGTCACACCTAATAGCGAGGCCAATATGGAGAATAGGATATGATTCCTAGGAATAATGAAAAGGAAAGGAAGGAATAGGATGATGGTCCTGCAATAATGTGTCTCTCGCTGTGGAATGCAAATATGGAGTTTGAGGTCTAGCGGAAGACACAGAATTTATGGGCACATAGTCGAAAAATATTAGAAAAGAAAAGAGAAAAATCTCTCGCTTTTCTATGGACAAACAAGACATTAAGGCTGATATTGTCAAGGCATCACTAAATTGATATTAAATGGTTAGAAGAGAAACGTGTGTAGTATTTGGCAATAATACCTATGGATCTTTCTGAGTCACTTTTTCCATATTTTCTCCGTCAATTTTCTGCTGGCCACTGAAAGAGAAATAATCCAGCTGTTTTGCATGCCCACACATGTTTGACGTATTTCACGTTTAGCCCTTCATGTTTGCTTTGCTTTGTTTTGTCTACCCAATACCTATGTTTTATTTCCTTCTCATGTTCATCTATATATGTCATATTGGTGAATTCATACCCTGTACTGTTGTTTTTTGGTACCTCTATATTTTTTTTCTAACCTCTTCATTTTTTCCCAGTGAAATTGCTTGATTGGGGGGAGGATGGCAGTAAGACAGAAGCTGAAATCAATTCTCTTCGTTCAGCTTTCACCCAGGAGGTTGCTGTTTGGAACAAACTTGATCATCCTAACGTAACTAAGGTGTCAGCTCCTTGGGAACTTTATATCCTCTAAAGTGTTTGATTCGAATCTGAATTATGTGAACCTTAATCAGTTGATGGAATTGTGCATTCATGGTTTGACTTTTACGCATCTGGTTAAGTTATTGATCATGATAATCAACTACTCATCTTGTTCCTTTACAACAACAACAACTACAACAATTTGAATCATAATCTCACTATGTGAGGTCAATCACATATATCATTTTCTTTTAAGTATTTTTATTTATTGTCAAATCTTTAATTAAATTACATAAATTTAAATCTTTTCTTATAATTCTTAACCAAGTAGTTTTATACTTTTATTTTTTTAAATTTCTTTTGCATTAATTAATTCTCCTTTCTTAATTGATGCATTTTTTGACCTCTTAAGAATATGACTAAATTAACTAAGTCAAATTTTTCATATCATATCTTCTATTATTATAAATTCTACTCTATTCTTAATAAAATCATTTTTACCTTATTCCTTATAGTATTTCTATTTATCCATCCAAGTATACACATCTTAGCAACACTAACTTTTTGCATATTACTATGTTTTACAGCTCAACAATTTGAGTCATAAGCTATAATTAGACGTACAGCTATTTTATAGAACTTTCCTTTTAATTTTAATGATATCCTCTTATCACCATAACACTTTAGAAGTATTTTTCACATCATTCATCTTGTTTTAATCCCATCAATAACATCTTCTATAATTTTATCATTGCCACATATTATAGATTTTAAATATCTAAAAGTTTTATTTTTATGAACTTAACTTGGTCCACTACTTTGTGACATTGTTTGAAAATACCGTCTCTCCATGGGTGGAATGGAATGGGTTGGACATCAATGTGAGCTTAACTGGTAGGACTTGTGGTTGTTGGGTGAAGCCCTAGCATTGGTTGCATTGTTGTACATATTGGTGGCCCAATATTAGCTTTAGTGGAATATTTTTTAGGTGAATGAGAGCATTGGAACGGTAAAGATTGATGGCTTAATTGTGCAAAGATTAATTTCTTACAAAATTGCAAAGATTGATGGCTTCTTACATATGCACTTGACTCTAGTTCTTGATCATTTCTCATACACCCTGAGGATTCATATCCTTTTGATTCTGGTTTTCTTGCTTAAGCAAATGAAACAAAATAAGTACTTTACATGAAAGTATGATTCAAGATGTGCCAAATTGGTCAGGGACATTGACGGCTGTGTAGTGAAATTTCCTATTGATTTGATCGTCACAAAAGATATATGCCACAATATAATGTGCATGATACTCTTGTAACACTTGTAAATGGATGATTTTGTGCCTGTATGGAAGACTAATTCCATATGAGATGGCTACTTAAATCATAAACAATTAGATGAGTCTAAAGTCCATTTTAATTTAGTCATTTTTGGTTCACTCTAGGTATATTTCTGCCGAGGTGATGCTTTTTTATATCAATGTTAACCACTCTTTTTATTCAGTTCGTAGGAGCCACAATGGGTACGAAAGAGATAAATGTACAAACAGAAAATGGTCGAGTTGGCATGCCTGTCAATGCTTGCTATGTTGTTGTTGAATATCTTGTTGGTGGAGCACTCAAAGCATTTCTTATTAAAAATCTGAGACAGAAGTTGGCTTTCAAAGTAGTAGTACAAATTGCACTGGATATTGCAAGAGGGTAACAATTGACAGTGCTAAGTTTCTTACATTTCTTTCATGGAAAATAGAAAGAAAACTTGGATTTAATTGATTACCATCTTTGATACTATTATACTGAACGTGGTAGAAGTACTTTGTAGTGGCTGTTACAAACTACACTTTTTTGCAGGTTGAGCTATCTTCACTCCAAAAAAATTGTTCATAGGGATGTCAAAACAGAAAATATGCTTCTTGATAAGTCAAGAACTGTGAAGATTGCTGATTTTGGTGTAGCTCGTGTTGAGGCTCAGAATCCTAATGACATGACTGGAGAGACTGGAACCCCCGGTTACATGGCACCTGAGGCATGGCACCTATAACCATTAAACCATACTAATCCTTTTCTTTATTATTTATTAATACACTTTATCAATTTCAATCTATATTATTTAATTCGTATCTGCATAGATTGGCAGCAACAAAGTGGTGCTTTTTTGGAATGCTTCAAAAGAAAAGATACAACAATGTTGCCTTACTTCCACCATATAGAATTCAAAAGAAAAGTCATGATAGTAAATTATGTCTAGAAAATACACTTCATTTGTGCTGTAGTATCCAACTCTCTTTTCTTTTTTCATAGCCTAAAAATTCAAAATGAATAAATGATAATTTGCTTCATGTGGTGCTGTTAAGCTTTGAAATCTATTTTTATTTTTTACTTTATTTTCACTCAAATATGACTACCATAATATTCTGATATGGAAACATACAGAAACACAGGAAAAAGAAAACAGAACACTAAGTAAGTCATTGAAAAATTTGATTTTTAGTTCTTTGATGGAAATGCTGGTATTTGTCGTTATCTGATAGCGGCAAGATTCTTTTGGATAAGGAATAACACTTCTCCAAACTTCTAATACTTTTGTTTCTGAACCAGCAACACATATCTCTGGGAATGATGGAATCTATTGTTTCTGTTGCTTGGGGATGATGTTGATTCATGCACTTAAGTTCTGTTCAGTTATACTGCGAAAAAACTGCTCAATTATATCAACTGTCTGGTACATGAACAAAGTAACGATCTCAAAATAGGAATAAAGAGAACCAGTTTCATAATTTCTATTGGGACTTGTTCTTGTACATGTAACCTTGAAATAGTGATCTACTTGCGGGTGGCAAGAGCCAATGAAAATGTTGGCTTGTCCTCTCCTACAAGGAAGGCTATTAGGCAAGATCATCTACCGGATACATGAAAAATTTGATTTACAAAACATCATTTAAAAACATTACTTCCATATGAAATGATTCTTATCCATTGTTTTGTTCATATTTATTTCTTTGTGAACTCATTTCACCAATTTGCATCCATATCTCAGGTCCTCAATGGTGATCCTTATAATAGAAAATGTGACGTATATAGCTTTGGCATCTGCTTGTGGGAGATATACTGCTGTGACATGCCATATCCTGACCTAAGCTTTGCAGAGGTCACATCTGCAGTTGTTCGACAGGTAGCATTTTGATTTCTTATGTTTACTAGTTTGAACACAAAATAAGAAGAAAATAAAATATATAAATTATTTAAGGTTAGAGAAAGGAAATCTAGAGATTTGAGTCAAGTAAAATATATTAAGAATGAAGATGATAGAGTTTTAGTAAAAAGAAAATGACATAAATGATGGATAGCATAAGTATTTTAGTAAACTTTTTGATGAATTTATAGTAGAAAACTTTACATACAAACTACGAGTAGCAATATAAATAATACAAATTGTAGTTATTTTGGAAAAGTTAACAATTTGTAGGTAAAAAAGCAGTATAAATAATACAAACTATAGTTATTTTAAAAAAATTAACGGTTTGTAGGTGAAAAAGCTATTAATAAGATGAAAAGTTTGGAAACTATTGGCTTAGGTGGTATTCTTATTGAAGTGTGAATGTGCATGTGTGAAGTAGAAATTAAGTGGTTAACTAAACATTTTAATGTAATTTTAAAGACAAAGAAGATGCCAAATGAATGGACAAAGTCTTTTAGTACCTATATTTAAGAATAAGGGTGACATATAGAATTGTAATAATTATTGAGGTATTAAGTTAATAACTTATATTACAAAATTATGGGAAATGAAGCAAAAATTAAGGTATATAAATAAAATCACAGAAAATCAATTTGAGTTGATATCAAATAGGTCACCAATTGATACTGTTCATAGGGTAAGATTGTATTATATTTGTATATTTACTAATCATCATAAATATGCCACTAGGTTCTAAAAATACTTCATACCACAAAATTTTTCTAATTTCCATATAAAGCCTCATCATTTTCTTAATAGAAGTTGAAAGGCAATGCCTTTTTGTTAAACTTCCATCTTCTTGACCCTAAATAGAAGGCCATATTTTCGTGAGCTACTCTCATACTAGATTGTTATTTCTTATTTCATTTTTATTTTTACTCATGAAATTTTCAGAAGTCTCATTCTGCTAATTGAGTGATTGCGAGGAAAATATGTTAACATGTCCTATTCTGCAAAGCAACAGCAATCATACACTCATGTAAAACCATTAAAGTAGATATGTAGCAAAATCTAAGAAAAGATGTAAATGCATTTTCCTCATGTTCAATATGTTATATGATAATGCCCATTTACGTACATAATTGATATGTGAAATTTCTGAAATATTTTGTACATTTCAATCCTCAATTGTTAAATTTTGTTCCTTGCTACTTTTACACATAGATTAAATTCAAAAGAAAAAGAGAGCACTAATCAAGTAGAACATAATATAATCAGTGACAAAGTAGAATTGCCTAGAGTTGGATCGATCTCTAAAACTAAAGATGAAATTCGTAATTATTATTATCAGAAAAGTTTAATGTTAATAAAAGAAAAAATAAAACTAAACCTTACATGTGATAAATTCTTTTATTTATTGTCAATTAATTTTAAGTTAAAATTTTGACATAATATAAAAATCATTTTACATCTATTCTTAAATAGTTGTAAACATATGAATAAGTCATAAATAAAAAAGAGTGTTAAAAAAATCTTATATTAATAAAAGTATAAAGAAGATGAAATCTTATATATGGCGAATACTTTTATTCATTAGTAATTGATTTTGAGTTATAATATTATATTATTATTCATTACTAATGGATTCCTGAATACAGCCTTTAGTCCTTCAAAACAAATGCGTTTTGGAATCCTGAATTCATGTTGGGTTACATACAATTTTCCCATAATCAACAGTTAGCTCATCTTACGACAATATGTGGTTGTCCATCCATTTAGAATCGATAGCAATTAGTCCTTTGATCCCGTTCTCTTGATTATCTGATCGTTTATCAAACTAAAGATACACTGGCAAATCCTGTGGAAAGTACACTTTGTTTGAATGAAATACAATAGACTCCATATTTTCATTTAATACGTTTGAAATCTGTCGGTACAAAAATTGATCCTTGAGAACATATTACAGCCTATCATGATCATCTTTCAAAAAGAGTTTCAGTACTGCGATGATATTGATCTGTTGAAAAATACATGTGAATTTATTTGGCTGTCTTGTGGCATCGCATGGTAGCAGTGTTTTCATTGTCTAAGCTTACCCTGCAGAATTTGAGGCCTTTGATACCAAGATGTTGTCCAAGCTCCTTGGCAAATGTGATGAAGAAATGCTGGGATGCAAACCCTAACAAGCGGCCTGAGATGGATGAGGTGGTGACAATGTTAGAGGCCATAGACACTTCAAAAGGCGGAGGTATGATTCCTTTGGACCAGCCTCAAGGTTGTCTATGCTTTTGTCGACGCCGTGGTCCATGATGTAGAATGATTTGATGATGATACTGAGCTTGGGAATCGGAATGTATTTATGATAGATTTCCAGCTCATGTATTCGACATATATTATGCCTAGAAATCTCTTACACCTCTGGATTTACTTATCAGAAGATGTAAGGGATTTTTCTTTTTTCATCTTGGACTGCAATGGATCAAGATCAGGTGAACAATAGGATTGTTCTACCATTCGGTTTTTTCCACAATGGCAATGTTTCTGTTTGGGTTTGAATTTAAGTCTTCTTTTGTTGAAGTTGAAGACCAACTGCGTTTGATCTTCAATTAAAAGTTGCATTGTTAAGTTGTGTGCTTCATCAAATATGTGGAAAATTGTAAATGCTGTAAATCATGAGCTGTCATATGAGTTAAGTGGATATTTGTATCCAGATTGCCACCCACTAAATTATATGTGCTGTTTTTTGCTTTCCTGATTAAATGGGGGACATATGAAAGACTGAACTAACTGTAATAACTTAATCTCACCATGGTGTTCCAAGGGCTTTTTTTTAAAAAAAAGGTAAAATTTTCTTTTGCGAAAGATGATGAACACCATAGGAATTTTCTTACAAAATATGAATTCTCTGTTCGATGTTTCATTCAATCCATCCATCTCAGTTTGGTTATTTACATGAAGATGGATATTGAAGATCAAGCATTTCCAAAATACATTTGAAGCATACGATATAATCTTTTATTTTCATCGATTCATTATTCCATTCTGCTATTTTTGATGGTGCAGTTTTCCAGTGTTTCTCTGAACAATCAAAAAGCTTGAAGGCAGGTGGTGATAGTTTTTATTCTATTCTTAATCGTCTCATCCCCACAAGAACAAGAGAATCCTTTCGTGTTGTTTCTGAAGCAAACCTTTCCTGATTTGAATTTTGTTTAGAAGTCTCAAGATTTAAGAAGATAAACTACAGCATGGTAATGATACCATGTGCGAATATATGATCATGACAAAGTGATCAACACATCTACTTCAAAGTGGAATTCTTCTAAACATCATATGATACCGCAGTGGTGTTCTTTTGACGTTGCATTTGCATCTCAACCCTTTTCTGGTCTTTCCTCGGAGTGGTTTTATGGTAACAGGCGTATAATACCAACTGCGCCAGTCCAAGCAACGCTCCCAGTCCATTTGGAATCTACATCTCAAAAATCATCATCAACCAATCTCAAATTAAAATTACGCACGCTCACACGTGTGTCCAACTCACAGATGCATGTATATATACATGTGTGAGAGAGAGACATATATTTATATATATGCATGATCTTACGAGAACGAAGACATCGAAGCGGAGGAGGGAGTAGGCGGTCCAGCAGACGCCGTTGACGAAGCACACCACGGAAATGGCGAAAGGCATGTACTCGACGCTCTTGGTCGTCACCACCGTTTTCTGAAGCGAAAATTAATCATATATCATCGCCAATTATTAATCATAAAGTTCAGGGAGCCAGCTGATCGACCGAGCGTATAGTGTTGTGTATACGTAGCCATGCATGCATGATTACTTAATTACGTAGGTACGTACGTACGTACGTACCATGACGGTGAGCGGCGAGGCGTACATGCACGTACCGAAGACCACCGCCAGGATGCCGACCACATACGTTCTGGTCCGGAGAACGTGGACTTTTCCGATCACGATTCCGACCATGACGACCATGAATGCCGCCTCCGCCGCAAGTACCAAGGTGATCTTCTTCTGCAGGTACGTACGTGTTATTAATTAGTTGACCTTTTAGTTAATTTGCACGCATGCATGCGTGCGTGCGTGCGTGCGTGTATATATATATATATATATATACATATGTATATACGTACCCTGTTATCGTACTCGGAGAAGAAGAAGAAGAGGGAGAGGTAGACGACTTCCATGGCGAAACCCATGGCGTTGATGGTGTACACGAGCGTGTTGTTCTCGCTTACCAGCGGCAAGCCGTAGAAGACCCATATGGCGCAGTTCATCAGCGTTGCAAGGTACGGCATAGGTGAGAACTCCTCCACGTCCTTCTTCTTCCATATCGTTCCAAATGTTGGACTGAGAGATAAATAATTAAGTGTATACATACATATATATATATATATATGTGTGTGTGTGTGTATAGGTTTTGGATAGATGAAAATTTTGATCGGGGTCAGGTTTGAGAGGAAAGATTTGCTTACAGCGGCGAGAGGAAGAGTCCGAAGGAGATGAAGTTGCCTGCGATTATAGTTCACGCCAACAGGAAAAACGCATAAGACCAGTGCTTTATAAGTATTATTAATCTGGAAAAATATTGTATCCGTAAAATATTCTTATTCAAAAGTTGACAGTTTCATAAAACACGTACGTGTGGTGAAATTAATGATAATTATTGGATACCTCCACGGTTAATTAATGCAGTAAAGCTCTACAGGTCTAAATTTGTCGAGAAAACTAAAGGATGATTAGGATGTACAGACACCAAACTTTCCTTGACAAACACGTGTGCTGAAATGATAATTATCATTCAAGTGGATATCTCACAAATTAAACCCGTGCAAATCAAATACAAAGAGAAAAGAAGAAGAAGAAGAAGAAGAAGAAGAAGAAGAAGAAGAAGAAGAAGAAGAAGCACAGATGCTTGATCAACTAATTAAATAAATCAATCATCGTGGAAGAGGCTTTTACTCAAACCGACACATGACCATCGTATATATATTGTTTTTAGGGGTGTGACAAGATCAAGAAAAATAAATAAATAAATAAATTTACACCCAAGACAACAACGACGGAAGAGAAGACTGCTGCCACTGGACTATTACTAATTCTTTTTCTTGATCTTTTACTACTTGTTCATTCTTCTTCTTCTGCTGCTGCTACTACTACTGCTGCTTTTGTTTCTTCTTCTTGGATCTTATTACGTACTACTACTACTACTACCTCTATTACTCCTCCTCCTCCTCCCCCTTCTTCTTCTTCTTCTTCTTCTTCTTCTTCTTCTGTACTGTAACTACTAGTAATAATTCATGATCTTGCTTACCAACGATACCAACGATCTTCCGGATGAGGAGAGCGTCCACCATCTTTCTGGGTTAATCGGACCGCCGGCGTAGAAGCGAGATGAGAATTGAAACTCCGAGCTTGAGAGGACACTATTTATAGCAGAAAATGAAGGTTGGTTGGTAGAAGCCAATTAAACATGCAACATCAACACAATCCCCTCCTCAATTTTAATCTCTCAAACAATCCTTCCCCTCCCTTAATTAATTTTACGAAGACAACGTTAGTTTTTTATTTGAATCATGAGTTTATTATATATTCTAACGAATTAATAAAAAAAATCTCTCAAGTTACAGTATCCATATTATGTACGTAATAATGATTATCGAAAAATACTATATATTATTATAAAGATAATGATTTTACTCGAATTTAACCGATTAAATCGTTACGCCGAGTTAATTATCAGCATGCATTAATCTAACGTATAGATTCAATGCATGGCAGCCGGGTGGTCGACTTTGACCAGCTTATTACTACATGCTAATTTTGCCCATCATTCTTTCAAAACGTACATATATATATATATATTTGTATATATAATTAATTATGTGAATCATCGCCACACACTGTTTAGAATTTTAATTAGAATGCCGACGTTAGAACTGACATGCTTGTTTGTATATTTAAAAAATGATAGAAAGTAATAAAAAAAATAATTATAAAAAGTTAAAAAAAATTGTTAGAAAATTATAATGTTTAAAAAGTAAAAAAAATAATAATTAAAATATAAATAAATAACATAAAAATATTTGTAAACATCTTAAACTTACATTCTTCACATTATATATTACAACATTAAATTTATAATATATAAATTTAACATATTGTAAAAAATTATCATTATTATTTTTTCATTTTGTTAATATTTTAATTTAATAAATACCATTTTTTTTAAAAAATTTAACATATTGTAAAAAATTATATTAATTTATTATATATATATATATATATGGATGTATATATAATTAATTATGTGAATCATCGCCACACATTGTGTAGGGTTGCGGGCAAAAAGTTGTTTTTTATAAAGCTTTCTAGACGCTTTGAAATAATTTTTTTCTCAATATTTAATCATATTAATATTAAGAGAAGATGTGACAATTTAAAGAAATATTTTAAAAAAAAATTATGTGATTGACTTTGCCTAATAGAATTATAATATCACGTTTCTTAAAAGAAAATACAATCATTATAATATTAAAGAGAAAAAATTATATTTAAAAATAAAAAGACATCATCTAAAGAATTATATTATAAGATTAAATATCTATTAAAAAAGATTTAACTTGTTAAGACAGGGGTAAATCACCACAGCAGATCTAAAACATAATACGAAGCATCGCAGTGAAAATCGACATCGTAAACTTCTCAAGCATTCATATGGTGCATTAAATCAATTATGATTTTTACAAAATCATCAAGGTGATTCTTAAACCACCAATTACATCACAGAAGCCATCAAATCACAAAATCCACAAGGTCACATTTCAAAAGGTGATACAACAACTTGATGGTAAAACAAGCAGCCAGCACATCCTAAAACAATAAATCACAGATGTGAACTAAAACTTAGTAAGTTAATCATCACCATAAATCTAAAAATAATATAAATGCAATTATAGTCTTATTAATATTAGTAAGTTAATCACAGTTATTGTTTTTTCCGAACATATTAATGATGTTAATAGTTTCATTTAGTATTTGATCAGGTAACTTTGTATTATAATCATATTAACATTATAATATAGAAAACAGTTTCATATTTTTTAACTAATTTATATTAATATTATTATTAATTTAAATGTATTACCATATAACACTACAAGTGCATGATATTTGAATGCTTCAAATCCCAAAAGACTACAAACCTTTGAAGAGATTCCAACAACATTCATTCTGGTTTGATTCTTAGTGTGTGAATTAGGATTAATCAAGTATTAATCTATCAAAAATGGTTCAAACCATATCAAATTCACCAAAAGAGGTTGATCAAACATCCAAGCTCGGCTAATTGTGTTTGTTTGACAACTTTATAATATCAAACATGCTTGCATCGAGTCAATTTGTTCAGAGTTTTTTATTATTATTTATCGATGAGGTTTGTTGACAAAATAAAATAAAATACGCATTAACAAGAGTTTATTATTATTATTTTTAAATTATTGAATAAGTATATTTTCCTTATCATATTATCAAATTTAAAGAGAAAAAAAAATCTACCTTAAGAAAAGGTTAATTTACAAACACGAATTTTAATTAGAATGCTGACATTAAGACTGACAAAGTTTATGAAGTCTAACGTAAATGAGATTAAATATTTGTTTGTATATTTAAAAAATTGTAGTGTTTAAAAAGTAAAAAAAATTATAATTAAAATATAAATAAATAACATAAAATATTAAATATTCGTAAACATCTCAAATTTACAGAAAATTTTAAAATACTTACATTCTTCAAATTATATATTACAACGTTAAATTGATAATATATAAATTTAACATATTGTAAAAATTTATTATTATTTTTTAACGTATTAATTTAATAAATTATATTTTCTTTTATTTTTTTCTTATTTTACATTATTTTCAAATATACTAACTTGAAAAAGAAAACGTCTTTACGTAATACTTTTCATCACTTATCATTTTTTCTCTCTTTTGTTTTCCTGAATTTCTTTCTTCCTCACAAACTCCCATGATATACGTACGAAGAATATAACATGCTGATATTGATTTAGAATGTACGAAGATGAAGTTGAGGAACAGAGATTTAATTTGATCTTGACATAAGCCGTATTTTTTTTAAGGTAAGAGCTTAAGTTAACGACAGAAGCGACGTAAGGCGAAAAAATAAAGTAGTTGTTCGTACATTACAATATTAAAAAGGGAAAATAGAATTTACAAAGCTGAATAGAACTTATTATCAGGTACTTAAGTTATAAAATGAATATTTTATCATTGGAAGGTCGCAAGTTCGAATCTTAAAGCCTAGGGGATTATCATAAAAAAAAAAAGGAAGCTGAGAACAAGGAAAAAAGAAAAATTTATCTAATTTCTAACTTTTATAATTGAGGTACAACAGAAAGTGTATTGGTGATGATGAAAGGTATGACCGCTGGCAAGCAGAACTGCAGGTGGCTGACGTGGAGGAAGAAAACGCGTCTATTTGGACAGACGCACTCGCACCTCACCATCAGCGCCATCGCTGCCGCCGCCGCCGCCGCCGCCGCCGTCAGCGTCACTCACCACCAAGAGGAGCAGCGAAGGAGAGTAGGAGCAATTAAGCAGCAGCGGAGAGCAAAGCACAGCAGAAGGTGGGGGTGTGCGTGCGTACGTGCGTGCGTGTGGATTTCTATTGTCTCGCTACCCAACTACCCTCGACTGCTCCTCGCTGCTTATACTACCGCACATTGGCAGAGTCTTCATCTTGTGGAGGCGGATCCGGCGTCGAATGGGAATGGGGATGGATATATGGTGAGGATTTTCGGGAAAAAGTTTGGATTTTGGAGGTATCCCGGTCATCATTGTCGGATTTCATTTGCTTTATGGGGTTGGGCGTTGATCTGTGATTTGTCGGAAAAAGTTTGGATTGTGTCACTTCCTTGATCTATGATTTGTCGTGTACATTTGACAGTTGTTTTCGGTGAAGCTTTTTTGCGTTCTTCGAGAGGTTTAGGTAGCAGAGCAGGATCTGGTTTCCGTGTTTTCTGTTGGAGAAGATGCTTAAGTATTGAGCATCTCAGTTTTCGCACTTCCATTTTGTTAACTTGGGGTTCTTGAATTTATTGGTTCTCAGGTCCACCACACTACTTGGGCTAGTTTACCGGAGATTAAAGATTCTAGGGTTTTGATCGGGTGATGTTTCTCGAAGACGGAGTTTTGGGGCATAAATTGTGTTTCCACCGTGTTATCCCTATTCGGAGAATTTCGCAATGTGTAGTTTCAGATGCATTCTCTAAAACAGAGTACATAATTTCCTAAGGAAACGAGATTCATATCACAGGGCCATTGATTGATTCATGCGTTGGTATTTAGCTAGATTGGGAGGAGGGACTCTGAATCAGGCAAAAGATGGCAGCATCGTCAACTCCCGCAGTGATCCCACCATCATCGTCTGCAACTCCTTCGCCACCAACACCTGCAACCCCACCACTTTCTACCACCAACCCACCTTCCTCCACTGCAGTGGTCCCTCCTGTACCTTCCCCTCCAATTGTCAGCCCTCCTCCAGCTTCACCTCCTGCTGTTTCTCTTCCTCCTCCTGTCGCCCCAAGTCTTCTGCCCACAACACCGCCTCCCACTGTACCACCTCCAACACCCTCCATTGTGTCTCCACCTCTGCCTCCAGACTCATCGCCCCCTCCACTAATTTTGCAACCTCCACAATCATCACCCTCGCCCCCCACAGTACCTCCTCCACAACCATCACCATCTCCTCCAACTGGAACTAGACCTCTAAGTGCTCCACCTCCAACACCAGTAAATTCACCTCCAACGCCAGTAAATTCACCTCCACCGCCAGTAAATTCACCTCCACCTACAACATTGATTCCTACTGCACCCTCCATTGTACCTCCACCTCCATACTTGTCACCCACTCCACCAAATTTCCAAAGCCCACAGTCATCACCATCTCCTCCCATGGTGCCTCCTCAGCAACCATCGCCATCTCCTCCAATTCAACTGACACCACCAAATGCTCCACCTCCAACACTGGTAAATTCACGCCAATCTCCTTCAGATACGCCATCAGTACAACCTTCATCACCAATGGTGAAATCTCCTCCTCCATCAGATGCTAAAACATCTTCAATCTCACCACCACCACCTGACATATTGCCTGTCTCACCACATACACCAACTACACCGGCCAGTCCTGACAATTCATTGGATACCTCAAATTTTAGTATGACGGGAAGTAGTGGCAACAGTCGAGGGGGTATTAAAGTAGGCACAATTGTGGGAATAGGTGTCGGAATTGCTGCCATTGTGGTTCTTGCAGCCCTAGTGATCTTTTTCATGAAGAGAAGGAAGAGTAAGGGGGGGTATGATGGCCACCATATGATGCCATCATCCATTGGACCAACAAAGCCTGACATATTACAAATTTCAGGTACTTTTTGTTTCCTTCACCACCATCTCATAATCTTCTTTTTTTCTTGATTGCAACATTCTAATGCATGGACTTCTTTTGGAAATCACACCTCACCAGTAGCCTAAAACAAATGATATGAATGTGATTTTTGGTTTACACTTTACAAGTATTGCTGTCATAATATGTTTTATATTTCTAACATGGATTTATTAAATCTTTGGGATAGTTTTATTAATATATTAACAGATCTATCTCCCCTTATCAGAGCCAGCATCTCCATCAGCTCCTCTAGTGAAAATGTCCTTGAGTAGTCATGAGTTTCCATACTCTCCCCAAGAACCAGGTTTAGGCAATTCATGGTTTACCTATGAAGAACTCTCAGCAATTACAAATGGATTCTCTCCACAAAATGTTTTGGGTGAAGGTGGTTTTGGTTGTGTATACAAAGGATGCTTAGCAGATGGTAGGGATGTGGCTGTGAAACAACTTAAAGTTGGTGGTGGCCAGGGGGAGCGAGAGTTCCAGGCTGAAGTTGAGATTATCAGTCGTGTGCACCATCGCCATTTGGTTTCACTTGTTGGTTACTGCATGTCAGAGAATCAGAGATTGCTTGTCTATGATTATGTGCCCAACAATACTCTCCATTACCATCTTCATGGTCTGTTATCATCTTACGCCATACTCTTTGAAACAATCAAGCTGCCAGCATTACTTACTTTCATAAAATTAATTTAACCTTTTTCTAAATTTTCAGACAAGCCAGTTATGACGTGGACAATTAGGGTTAGAGTTGCAGCTGGAGCAGCACGTGGAATTGCATACTTGCACGAAGATTGTATTCCCACTCTACTTTTCATTGTCTGTACAAAATATTCAATCTTGGTGGTTATAGTTGTCTGTTCATGTCTTCTCATACATAAATTTTCCAGGTCATCCTCGGATTATTCATAGAGACATAAAATCCTCAAATATTTTGTTAGATAACAATTTCAATGCCCAGGTAATGTTGGTACAATGGATCTATTATTTTTCTTGTCTTGCTTATTGTTATTGGCATTATCTAATGTTTCTAAGCTTGAATTGTTTCCATGCATTAGGTCTCTGATTTTGGTCTTGCAAAGTTAACCATGGATTCTCAAACGCACGTAACAACTCGTGTTATGGGAACCTTTGGGTAAGCAAGAGACTAGATAATCACTTTGTGAGTTCTATGCTTTCATGCATCATTTATTTTGATATGATGTTAAATAGGTGAGTGGTAATATTATAAAGGATAAGCTAAAAAACAATTTTATTAGGAATAAAGTGGGAGTTGCATCAATTGAACATAAGATGAGAAAATCAGCTTAAGTGATTTGGTTAAGGAGACCAAAAAATGCATCAATTAGGAGAGAAAAATTAATTAATGCAAAAGAAACTAAAAGAAATAGAGGAAAGTTTAGAACTATTAGTTTAGGAATTGTGAGAAATGTTTTAAATCGATGTAACTTAACCTCACAAAGTTGGATTATAACTTGGATTGTTGTTGTTGTATTTATTTTATATAATGTAACCCTCTTGGATATGAACCTAAAGATAATTTTTTGGGATGTAACCCTCTTAGTGACATGTAATGTTGGACCTTGGGTGCAATGAAAAGAAAACAAGAGGGAATCATTACACACTTTGAATGTAACATTTTAAAGCCAGGGTCTCTACATCAACTCTTGGATGTAGATGAAAATAGGCAAGAGTTCTTACATCTTAATGGATGGGTGTGGGTAAAGAAGTTAGTTCAAAACACCAAAATTAGGCTAACAACTAAGAGTATAGGAATTTTGATTGGTAAGAGTTTGGAATTAATTGATATAATGACAAGAAAGAAAATTAATATATTATACTTGTAAGAAATTATATGAGTGGGAGGAAAATCTAGGTTAATTAAGGATGGTAGTTTCAAATTATAATATACAGAAAAACATAAGTCTAACAATGAAGTTGGAGTGATAGTTGATAAAAGTTTAAGAGATGCAGTTGAGGTAATAAGGATAGAAAATAGAATTATAGTAATTAAACTTGTGATAAAAAAAGAGATGATTAATATAATTAGTGCATATGCTTCACAAATAGGTTGAGGATAAACTATCAAACAGAAATTTTAGGAAGATTTGGATAGTTTAGTTTATAACTTAATAGTGAAAAGTTCTTTATTGAAGGGGATCTAAATGGTCATATAATAGAGCAAAATATATGATATGAAAGAAACTATAGAAGATTTAATGTTGGTAAATGGACCTGAAAAGAAAATTTCAATTTAGACTTTAATGTAGTTTGCGACCTTTTAATAGTTAACACTTGTTTTAAAAAAAGAAAGACACATTTAAAAGTGATTCAAATACTAGTCAACTGGGTTTTTTACTTACCAGAAAAATAAATCAAAGAATGTGTAAAGATTGTAACGCTATTTCAGAAGAAAACTTAACCACATAGTATAGGTTGTTAGTATTAGATGTTAATATCAAAATTAGGAAAAGAAATACTAAAGTACATTAAAATTCAAGAATTAGTTGATGAAATCTAAAAAGTAAAAAGAATATAATATTTAGAGATAAATTATTAAAAGAAAAATATAGGAACTTGATGGAGTGCTAAATAAATTTTGGAACGAAATTACTGCTTGAATTAAAAAGATTGCTAAGGAAATTTTGGGAGTCTTGTGGGGTAGCTCTAAAATAAAAGAAAGTTGGCAATGAAATGAAGATGTATAAAAGATAATAAAAGAAAAGAAAGAATGTTATAAGACTTATCATAAATGAAGAAAATTTGGAGAAGTATAAGTTAGCAAAAAGGAATGTTAATAAAATTATTAGCAAAGTTAAAAATCACGCTTATAAAGAATTATATTATTAATTATATGATAATTTGAACACAAAAAAGAGAAAATAAAATATATAAATTGACTTAAGACTAGAAAAAAAATATAGAAATTTAAGTCAAGTGTATTAAAGATGAGGATGGTAAAGTTATAGTAAAAGAAAATGAAAAAAAAGATAAATGGTTTAGGTATTTTAATAAACTTTTTGATAAATCTATCATTGAAAACTTTTACATGCAAAACTTAGATAGCAGTGTAAGGGATATAGACTATAGTTATTTTAAAAGGATTAGTAGTTTGGATGTAAAAGAAGTTGTTGAGAAAATAAAATTTGGGAAAACTATCGAACCAAAGGGTATTCCTATTGAATTGTGGAAATGTATAGGTGAAGTAAAAATTAAATGGTTAATTAAGCTTTTTAATTTAGTTATAAAGACAAAGAAGATGTTTAATGAATAGAAAATAGTTTTTAATACTTATATTTAAGTATAAGGGAGACATAGAAAATTATATTAATTATCATAGTAGTAAATTAACAAGTTATACCATGAAATTATGGGGAATGGTAATTAAACAAAGACTAAGGTGTGTAAGTAAAATGATAGAAACTTAATTTAAGTTTATGTTAGGTAGGTCAATAATGGAATCTATTTATTTACTTAGACAACTAATAGAAAATTTTAAAATTAAGAAAAAGGACTTTCATTGGTTTAGAAAAATTTATGATAGAGTACATAGAAACCTTTTGTGGTGGGCTTTATAAAAAAAGGAGTATCTACAGGATATTTTGATATTATGAAGGACATGTATTAAAAAGTAGTTACTAGTGTTAAAATTATAAAAAGAGAAATCAAGAAATTTCCAATAAACATAAGTTTATATCAAATATCCTTAAGTTTATATCTATTTGTTTTATTTATAGTTGAAATAACTGAGGAAATTTAGCAAGAAATACCTTGACATATGTTATTTATTGATGACATTATTTTAGTTGATGAAAGTAATGTAGAAATTAGTTCTTAATGAGAATTATAGACAGGTACATTTGAGATCAAAACATCTAGATTGAGTAGGTCAAAAACTAAATATATGAAATGTAAGTTTAATGAAAATAGGAATAATACTGAAGGTATACACTTAGATGGTCATGAGATATATAATAGTAAGATTTTTAAATACTTAAATCTAAAATAAGTAGCAATGGTAAAATTATAAAGGATGTTATTCATAAAATTAAAATAGGATGGATGAAGTGAGAAATGCTTTTAAAGTGTTATTTGATAAGAGAATGTCCTTAAAATTAAAAGGAAAATTCTATAAAGTAGCTATTCTTTTAGTTATACTTTGTGATTCATAATGTTGGGTTGTAAAACATGATCATGTGTAAAAAGTTAATGTCATTGAGATGTATATACTTAAATGAATGGATGATGATATTATGAGGAATAAGCTAAAAAAGGTTTTTATTGAGAATAGAGTAGGAGTTGCATTAATTGAAAATAAGATAAAAGAAAATTAACTTGGTTTGGTCATATCCTTAGGAGTTTAAAAAATACATCAATTACAAGAGGACCATTAATTAGTGCAGAAGAAATTAAAAAAAATAGAGGATGACCTAAAATTACTTGGTTAAGAATTCTGAGAAAAAATTTAATTGTATATAATTTAATGGAAAATTTGACTATAGATATAAAGACATGAAAGAGAAAGATTTATGTGGTATTGTTGTTTTTTCATTTGTTTAATATGACGTACTTCTTTGCATGGTTGTCCAGGTATATGGCTCCTGAATATGCTTCAAGTGGCTTATTGACTGACAGATCAGATGTCTTTTCTTTTGGAGTTGTTCTTTTAGAGCTTGTTACTGGCCGCAAGCCTGTTGATGCATCCCAGCCTGTTGGAGATGAAGGCCTTGTTGACTGGGTAAAAATCCAGATTTCATAGCATGCCCTCAGTTCACATTTTCATTATAGAGAAAATTTTGCCTTATTTTTTGTAGAGCAAGTGTTGAACTTTGCTGAAGGTGTTAGAAAAGTTCATGCTGTTTTCTCCCCTACGTAAAAAAAATCTGGAGACATGCTTACTTTAGTCTTTACCTTGAAATTCTTTGGTTCAGACGTACTCAGGAAGTGCACTTTTGTATGCATGGTAATCCATTGCTAACTTACCTATTCAAGAAAAATCAAAGCACTTCTTGTTGTGGACTGGCAACACTGATTTTTGCTTTACCAATTATATACTCATAAATTCGATATAAAAAAGATTCTGTTATGCAGGGCATTCATGTTTATATTTAAAATTGAACCAATTGCAATGCTAGTTATGCACCTACAATGATACATAACTTCTTGTAATGGACTGCTCGGGTAAGCTAAATAAAAAGTTTGAAGTTAGTTTTCGTTCTTGATGAGACCTAAATTTAGTATGACAATTAGCAGAGTGGAAAGTGCACATAACAAAGGGAAGTTTTCTTGTTTTAGTCTTGCTTCTTTGTAAACTACAAGAGTCAAATGCGTTAGAAAATAAGATAAGTTTAGTGAGGTCTATGATTAGCATTATCTATGGTCAATTCATGCTGCGTGACCAATCTTCAAAAATAATTAAGCAGTGCGATGTAGATGTTTCTATTTCATTTCTTCATAAATGCTTCCCATCCTTTTCGTACATTTCCCTGCCAATGCTCCAACAGAAATAATTTTTTCGTTAACCCCTTTTGTAATTTCTAATAACATCTCAATATTCAAACTGCAAGGTTTGCTCACCTCTTTTCTTTGCAATATTAAAACTGTGCTTGGTTTTCTTCCAAATTTCGAATAAAATAAATGTATATAACTTCTGAATGGACTAGCTCAAATGATTTCTTGTTTCAGGCCCGGCCACTTATGTCTTGTGCACTTGAAACTGGAGATCTTAATGGCTTGCCTGATCCAAAGCTTGCTGGTAACTATAATGAAAATGAAATGCTTCGGATGATTGAAACTGCAGCAGTCTGTGTCCGTCATTCAGCTTCAATGAGGCCACGAATGGGTCAGGTAGGTGCTTATCGATGGAAGTTAGAATCATTTGGTACAAAATGAAGAGCGTTTTCTTTAACTTTTATAATATTTTACTGATGTCTCAGGTGATGCGGGTTCTGGATGATTTATCTGAAAATAAGCTGGACCTGCAAAATGGCATCAGACCGGGGCAAAGTGAGCTCTTCAATTCAGGTGCCAACTCTGCAGATATTAGACTTTTCCAAAGGATGGCATTTGGTGGACCGGATTACAGTACTGACTTTAGCCATGCCACCTGGAGCAGTCAGCAAGATTTGTAAAGTGTAGACTTATCATCTTTGCTCCATATGTGATGCTTTTGTGTAAGTGATTCCTTATTTAGGTGCCATTTTTAAGGGCCTTTTCTGATTCTTTTGGAAGAATGAAATAAAAAATGTTTCTCCCATTAGTTTCGGTTCCCTTCTTTCTTGTTAGTTGCAGGTAAATCCTAATTTTGTGGGAGAATTTTTGCTAACCCGACCACAGTGTTGTATTATATTGTCAGTTTGCTTAAACCTAGTGATGAAATGTTACCAAAAATAAGATGATTCCTTTGTGTGTGAGGATTCTATCTATCAATTTAATATGTGCTTATCATGCTTGATTTGCCTGGACTTTTTATACTCCAGTTTTTTTGGTCTTGTAGTAGTGTCCTTACTTCCTGCGAACACGTTCAAACTGACGAAAGGAAAAAGCTCTGTTACGAGCATTATTTCTTTTTTCTTTGTGATGTATGGATCAGTAATATGGCCTTGTTATTACGGTGGCTTGTCTTAGTTTGAGGCCTGGGTTACTTAAACCAGGTCATAATTTGATTAATGCAGCAAAAATTCCATGAGCATGCAATCAAAATCTCATCTTCAAGTTTGTTTCAACCAGGTTAATTTCTGCAATGTCTTAAATGGCTTTTTTTTCAAAGAATGAAATCTTATTGAAATTGTCTGTATCTGGTTCATACTGAATGAACCACATTACATCTTAGATCTAATGAAATAGAATGAGTTTGGACGGTAGTCTGTAAATATGTAATTATCTTGAATATACCAATCATTTCTTTATTTTCTGATTACCTGCAGGGAAAGAAAGAAACATCCATCCTTTCTACACAAATCTCTATTGTAGTTGCTTAGGTACATACATCTATTCCAATTCAAACATCTACTCCTTGTTGTCCATCATTGCTGATCTTCTTGGCATAACATTCTTGGATGCCTTTAGTTTAGATATAAACTTGACAATCAACCTCACATCCCTAATTTTGTCAACAATCTAGTGCATGTGCATCGAAAAAAGCAGAATGATGGCCTGCCATTTTCAAATTGATCCTAGAGCCATATGCTTGTGGAGTAAAGGACATGGATGGGTTTAGGGTGTGCATCAACCACAAGTCATACTAGCCGTTCTATTAAATCAATTATAATAGTTTAATTAGTTAAGGATAATGATATTTGTAGTTTTCACTAAGATTTGAATTTTGGTAAACGTAAAAACTATTATTATCAAAAACTATTGATCACCATAGTCCCGGTACAAATTCTACTTGTCTTTTCATTCTATTTTCAATAATGAAAGTGTCAAAAACCAAGTCAAGAGAACATCTCGATCATGTTACATAAGAAACTGATGGAAAACAAATCTCTTTTTCGTGATTATGACATAAGAAAGTTCTTAATCTATTTCTTCTGTTCGTATTCTCTAGAAACAGTTCATTAGATTATTCTAGTTTTCTGTATTCTCCGTTTATGTTGGGTGGACGAGTGGTAATATTTTAAGCAATAAATTAAACAACGAAAAATAGAAATAAATGAAGCAAAAGGAATTTATATTATCAATTTTATTAACATAGTAATTGTTATGCAAATGAAATTAACATTAAGCACATAATATACCTGTTCATCAACAGTCGCCCATCTGCTTTCATATTAAATGGTGCTGACGTACATCTGATTGCGACCGATGCTTTTTTTTTTTTGATGCCATTTTATGGTTGGTTGCGATGCAGGGACTGAGGGACTTCCTGTTCACCCACTGTTTCCCAAGGTGAACGTTTGACTGTCTCCTGCAAAATTTTAAGAATAAATTCGGTTCCTTCGTTTAAGCAGAAAAAAAAAAACCATTATGGAAAGGAAAAAAGAAGAAGATTAAATGGTTGGGTTTAGGTATACAAAATATTCTTGAATTTAGTTTATGAAAAATGGTACATACCATGTAATATCCCTTCTTTGTTTATCATGCTTCATCATAAGTCAGCCTTGTGTCTACATTCTATGATAAATTGTACATGGATTCCAGGTTTTAAATAAGCTTATCTGATGCTTCTTGAGGGCATTGGCAGAAAGCAAGGGATTACTTTTATTCAGAGTTCAAAGCATTTGTTGCTTCCTGCTCATCAATAATCTTGGTGTGATCTCCAATTTTTGAGATTTACTAATCCTGGATGTGACATAGAGGGGGCAAGATGTACAAAACAATATCCTGAAGTCCTAGTCATGATTTTAATATAAAGATGGAAATGGGTATGACTTGAAAGAAATCTCCAAGCATTTGCAATGAAATAAAGCTTGCAATGCAAGCAATTCTGAACATCATGAAATTGTAATCCAGCTCTACTCCTGGGAAATGCTCTCTGTCCTTGATCTCTCCATCATCGCCTTCACCTGCTCGTTGTCGCCTTTGCCCTTCTGCTGATGGAAGAGTGCAGCATGCTTTCTGCAGATTGCATAGTCATATGCAGCTGTTGCCCTTGCCTCATCATCCAATTCATGGCCTTTCTCTTGCTGAGGTTGCCCTTCAGGTTGGCAAAGAAGGCGAAGAAGATTATACTGAAGAAGATTCTTAGGAAACTGAAGAGAATTGTGGGAGAAAGGAAGCAGGACATGAGAGTGGATGGTTCAGAAGACCAGACCTGTGGAGGTTCTCTGGGTTCAGATCACCAGTGCCCAAATGAGGTGGTTCAGAAGTTGATGGCAAAGTTGTATCAGAATGGTGAGCTTGGGTTTGGCACCTTTGGAAGGAGAAGTGGGGGACATGATCTGATGCATCTGCCTGATTGTGATGGTGAATTTGTTAGATTAAAAAGAGGAAGTTGTGACCACAATCATAATCTGGATTTTCTTGACTATGCAATGAGTTGTCAACCTGGTGTATAAGCTTTTCCTTCCTCTTCTGGTGATCAATAAAATAGTTGATTTTCTATTCTATACAAAAAAAAAAATCTTAACAGTGCCATAGGAATATATTCAATAATTAACAGTGCCATAGGCAAATTTAACACTTATTTACATCCTAAATTCTTCATATTCATCTCGACTACTTTTCATCAAAATCTTCTTTCTGCCATGTATCCCTCTGTTGATAATGTCCCTCTTTCTATTTCAACATGTGTGGTTGTTGCTATTTTTAATTATATTATGTATCGTTATTTATATGAATGAGGTGGTGAAATCTTGTATTCACCAAAGGTGACCAGAATCGATCACCGCTGATGACGTCCTTCCATTTCTGTACTCGCTGGTCCACCGAAGTCTCGCCCATACAACAACGACGAGAAGGGGTTTTGTTCTCCTTTCCTTGAGATGGCGGCGGAGGACGAGCAGCAGAGGCTGAAGAAGATCGCCGCGGCGGCGTACGACTACGATCGGGACTCGAGGTGGGCGGATTACTGGTCCAACGTCCTCGTCCCGCCACACATGGCCTCGCGATCCGACGTTGTCGACCACTACAAGCGCAAGTTCTACCAGCGCTACATTGTAAGTAATAAATCTCATTAATAGCTGACGAATTTCGGAGGTAACTTTGGATTTAGCGAATTTGGTGATCTATGACATTAAAGTAACGAAAATATACTGTCTTTTGGGCCGTAAAGAGGGAGTTATTCTGCTTCTTGATGCTCTTCCGTTGGTTCCAGTTTTCTTAAGGGTTTCTGATTCCGCTTGCGTTTTTTTTCATTTTTTTCGTTGGCTTCCTGTATTGGGCATCGTTCGAAATGATGTTTGGGCGGCTTGTGGACGGAAATGCATTGGATTCAAAGAAAATGTCGTGGCTTTATCCTTGTGTTTGCGTATCATCTCAAAAATGGACATGGATAACATATGCATGTGGTTTAGTCCACCCGTAGAAGCCCCCTCCCTCCCGTGTTGTTTGTTGCGTTTTTTGGCATCTTGTTTTCGCTCTATTTTTTGCTACTTTTTGGAATGATTGCATTAAGAACGATTTTGAAATACCAGCAACAAAAGCTCCATATGCCTTGTCTTTGATTTCTATGTAATGTGTGAATCGCAGAAGAGTTTAAAATTTTAAGTAAATAATAAAAAGAAACGAGATAGGTGGACTTGAAGGTTCATCTCAAAGTGATGTCGAGATCGCTGAAATTGTTACCGATAATGTGGTTTTCCCAGACCTGCATCCATGTTTTTTTCTCTTTTAAACTCATGGACTTGCTGTAGGTTGGCCTCATATCTTGGACATATCGCATATGTGTATATCTTCAGCATAAAAACATATGGATATATGAATCTGACGTGGTTTCAATGTAAAATTTTCTGCAACATATGATGTAATAATATTTTGCTCATTTAATGATGTCAAGCACATTAAAGTTACGTTTTTCAAGCCAAGGGCATGCATTGGCTATTTGAGCCAATTCCTAGTATATAAAAAATGGATAAAGATTGCTAATAATAAAGACTGAAAAAAATGGTTGGCCTTGAGTCATTGTTATTTCCTGTAATGAGGATCTTAGTCTCTTTTATTAAGAGTTGGAAGTTGGTTTTTCTGTCAGAAAACGTTCCTTCTTTTTAGTTTTTTCTAGTAGAAGAAATACCATAGCGTTTTAGTTCAATGTTTTTATTTTATTTAGGTTTACATGTTAGTGATTTAGACGATTTTTATAAAAATAAAAAAGATAATGTAAGTGACATGAAACTTATGTTCATACAATCTAAACATGAATGGTCATAAGAAACGAGAATCAATGGAATTTAAAAATTTTCTGTATATATTTTTCAAATCCAATTTTTGTATTTTTCTTTCTTCTCTCTCTCTCTTTACGTATCATTATTTTTTCAGGATCCTGATCTTGTTGTTGAGAGTATGTCTTCAACAAGCTCCTCTCAATCTTCAAGAGCTTCAGCTAGAGCTGAACCATCAACTGCATCAACCGCATCTGGACAGATGAGATCTCGCAGTTCAGGTATGATAAACTACTATTTCATTGTTCATACTATGTGGAATAAACTACTATTTCATGTTATGTAGTTCATCATGTAAATGTATTAATCTACCTAACATGGCAGGTTCAACAGCTGAAACAAGGACCACATCAGCAAGTGGAAATACAAATCCTGTTCAGCTTAATCATCAAACAATTTAATTTTTTATCAATGCATGGGTATGATAGTTACTTGTTTTCTTTCAGTCTGATTGTGATATACTCTTTCCTGGTAATCCCAAAGAGCCCAGAACAAGGAAACAAGAGGCAGAACGTACACTGGCTTATAATTGAATCATTGAACATCATTTTCTTCCTCAAATTTCAAATGTCTTGTCAGCCAGAATGCAAAATCCTGTCTGGCTTGCATTCATCTTGCTTGAGGTTCACTTCGTTGGTACTTTGGTGTTGCCACAACTCTTTTAATCCTGGCTTAGACAAGACAAAATGTATCACAAGAAATGCAACCTGCTAGAAAATTATTCTATCAGGTTAAGGGGGATGGGGTTGCCCCTTATTTTGAATGAGCAATTGATTCTCTGTTTGGCGGTTCTATAGTGAATCTTCAGTTGTACAACATTCAAGAGTCAAGACTATCTACTTACTGAGATCCTTATGTTTTCACATCACCTTTTAGCATATATGTGTTGTTTGATGGCATGTCACTGCATAATATCCTGACCACTTTCCAGTCAATGCGATTAGTTGGCTTAGAGTAATGTACCATATTGACAGGGACTTTACAAGGATATGCATAAAAATTATTCTATTTATGCAGTTGCAAATAACATTCACATTTTAAGTGAAATCATTCAACTGGATGAAGTTGTGCTCTGCATGATGCTACCATGATGTTTGTTTTGCAGGTATTAATTGTGGCCTTTCTTGGAATCCTTCCAATTGTTCCTAGAAATCTTGCAAACAAGGCTTGTCGGTTATCTTTGCTTGGGACAGCATTTTCCTCTCTGTACTCTCTTTACATTCTTTACGGGGTAATGTTACTTGACATTACTGTCTTAAACTGATTAGTGAATTTTTTTAAAGGTAAAGTTTCTTTTTTATTATTTCAGAAACCCAGGTCATGGAATCTGCATGCTATTCAAGTATGGTTTCAACCTGTTATTGCAACCAAGGATTTCATCAGCTTTGTATACAGCCTTGTGTTTGCCCCCTTCCAAGTGAGCTTCAAGTGTTAGTGCGTCTCCCTTTAACATTGGCATTGTCCTTTTGCAAAAGAAAATTTGCACAACTTATGCTTCAACTTCCTCATCCTGAAAATTGTGCTGATTTTTGCCGCAGTTGCCATGCTGCCTTTGCTTTGCCGGGCCATTGTACATGATACCAAGTTCCTAAAGCGAAATTTCAGCCGTTCTCCTTTGTACAGGTAGGAAGATTTGTTTTTTTTTTTAGTTGGCTGAAATGAACCACATTATCTAAAGCTTACACTAGAGCGAATGACTACAATGTTTTTTTTTTTCCACTGAAAGATTCATGTTTGTATTCAAATAAATTTAGAGGGTTGAAAGCTATTTTAATCTTTCCATCTATTCTGGAGTACGTAAATTTTATGTTAAATAAAAGGAGAACTAAATGTTGATATTCATGTGTAATCAACAAAGAAGCATGGACCCTTTTAGATAATTGCTGCACCCATATTGGAGACCTGTCTGACATGGATACAGCTTGGATATGGTGGGATGTGTTAAACATGCCACGTGGTGTGTTTAGGGCAATCTTGGAAAAGAAAAATTTTGGACTCAAGATTTGTTAGGGGCACTTCTGGATACTTTTAGGACACATTTTTTAGTGTTTTTTGGGGCTTTTCGTTCAAGGAAAACTTATGAATCTGGATTCTAAGACACCCATTTAGAAAACCCTAAACCAATAACTCTTTGCAGCTGCTACTACCTTAAACCTATATTTTGTCTATCTTTATAATTTTAAGAATTAATGTATGTGTAAAGAGAAGAAAATCCCGTTTGGATTTTCTAGGTGTATATCCAAGCAATTGATTTTCATTCTGGGCGGGTGGGTTTCCAAGCCTGAAAAAATAGCCTTTAGCTGGTAAAGTCATGATGATAGTGTTTGGTGGTTAGCTGATGAGCTTTATGTAATGGCGAAGTTTTAAATTTTCTTGGTCAAGTTTGTGAAAGGTTCTTCCGAGTCTCTGAGATTATACAATTGTAGTCGGGAGTTGCCTACCAAATGACCAACATCACCCTTTATGATTTTTCAAAGAAATAAACTAGAAGTAAACATCACCCTTTATATCCTTTTGTTGTTGTTTGAATTTTTTAATTTTGCTAATAAATTTCGAAAGTTAACTGCTTAACAGGAGATACTTTGAGGAAATATGTGTATGGGTAGAAGCCAATGCAACAACTCTAAGCATCTTGAGTTCCAATGCAGAAGTTGCACTGGGCTTCCTTTTAATCTTGTCAATGTTCTCGTAAGCTGTTCGTTATCTCATTGTTCTGAATCATTACTGGATTTTGTACAAAACTTCTGCATCTTACTGTGCATGGACTTTTGTGATACAGGTGGCAGCGCAACGTAATACAAACTTTCATTTACTGGCATGTATGTCAAAGAGACACCCATTTTTCTTATATTGGTTTATACAGTTTGTTGCACTCTGTTCACTTCAAATAATGTTAATCATCCTAAAATTTAGAAGTAACGATATTCCATTTAGGAGATATCATTAATCATTTCAAGACCAATAGTTTACCTAAACTGCCATACAAGTTACACTGATCAGTCGATAACAACGTAAGAATGTAATTCTACTCTCAAGACTGGAGCAGTATATTTCAGCATCTAAACGGGTGAAAACTGCTTACTTGTAACTGTTATTCTTGTTACAATCCGTAGCAGCTGATGCATATATATAGTAGTTGTAATAAATGCTCCATTCGACTGAAGTGATCGAAAGGGTTTTATTATTATTATTATATGTTTTTGCATTTATTCCCATCAGTGGTCTTAATTAAGGTGATCATACAAGTTAATTGGTAACACCTGTTCTCTGTTTGCATTTCTTGTTTGATGGCAGCTTTTGAAGCTCATGTATCATGCTCCTGCAACTGCTGGTTATCATCAAAGCGTTTGGGCAAGGATTGGTCGTACTGTGGTTCCCTATATCCAACGTTATGTGCCATTCTTGAACACTCCTTTGCTGGCTATCCAGAAGTGGTGGTTCCGCTAGTGTAGTTGCTGAAAATAGGAGATTATTGCACCTTTAGACTCTCACAGAGACATTCAGGTGTGCATGTGCGAAAGCGGATTCTTCTCAACCTTCCAAGAAACATGAGAAACTTTGTACGGAATCTTGGCTTGCGTCAGCCATATTTAGGCTTTTACCGTCCATCTTGCTAATAATGGAAGAAGTGACCCTGATGGAATGCATTTCCATGGAACCAGTTTAGATAAAGTTATCTAGCGTTTTTTCGGTTGGAACTGCCTCTGATTTCTATTTCATCTCATCACTTATTTGTTATTCCAGTTTATTATGCTTACAATATTCTAGATCAGCAATCCATACGCTAATGTTGTTTTTTTATATTGTTAGCATTTTTATTTAGATTCGAATTAGAGACGGTAATATTTTTGTTCTTCATATCGTTAGTATTTTTATCCCATAGACCTTATATGATATATATTTAACAAACGACACTCATCTGTTGTAATTGTAATCTTTACCGTTATATGTAAATTGTAAAATTAGTATGTACGACATCTTCAATCGTGAAATCTTATTATTCCGTCAACATGGGTGGATTACCTTGTGTTGCAGAAGTTTTCAATCTACAGCAATGCACAAGCTACGAAAGAATGGAAAAATCTGTGGGAGTTGTCTGAAACAGGGCAAAAGGTTATTGCGTGCCGTAACCATGCGTAACTTGAGCATAAATAAACGATGATGAATTAAACGAATGCTCAATTACCAAAAAATTCTAACGAATGCTTCGCAGACTGGTAGTCGACGCCATATTCTTGAGTTATGTTAGAAATTGTTATGGTACTTATCGACTACTTATAGGTTGACCTTTTTCGGAAAAAATAAAAAGTTTAATTTTTGATTAATCTTTTTAGTTCAAATTAAAATATTTTTAGACAAACATAAAAAAATGAGGTAGCATACGAAGGATTAAATCTTTATGACAATTTTTTTTTTTTTTAAAAAAAAATCATCCGCGAATTCGAGTACTCCTCTAGCCCTCTTTGTTGTTTACTCCCCAAGAAACCTGTTCAGCTTCCATTTCCTCGTGCCGTCTGTCGACCTTGCTGCGCCAGAACCCTCGTTCGAAGTGGGAGAGAGATCGAGGAAGAGGTCTGAAATTCAAGATGGAGAGGCTTCAGAGAATACTCTCCGGCGCACATCCTCCATCGGATGCCCCGCTCCTGGACTCGTCGGAGCAGGTCTACATCTCCTCACTCGCCCTCCTCAAGATGCTCAAACACGGTTCGTAATCCCCACCCCTTACCGGCCATCGGAATGCTGTGTTGGTCTTTGTGTCAAAGATTGTTTTTTTTTATATACTTCTACTCGACGTATCGATGGAGAAGAGTGTTCTTTGTTTAGAGAAACGAATTGTTTAAATCATAAATCATGTTTTTCTATTCTTTCCGCGGCACTTTCAAGCCTCAATCCTTGACATGATTCCATTTTTGCTGCAGCCGTTTCCGTTTTTTATCTCTCTTCTTCTTCTAACTTTGGGATTTCGAATTCGTTGCAATGGATCTGATAATATTTGTTGATAACAGCGGTCTAGTGTCCTTTATCTTCATTCATGAGCCCGATTGTCTTTTGTTTCGCATGTTTTTAGTTATCTATTGTTTGTTTCTGTTTGATTGTGATGATAAAATAGGAAGGGCCGGTGTGCCCATGGAAGTCATGGGTCTCATGCTTGGTGAATTCGTCGACGAATACACAGTCCGTGTTGTGGATGTCTTTGCCATGCCCCAAAGTGGCACTGGTGTGAGTGTTGAGGCTGTCGACCATGTTTTCCAGACTAACATGCTTGATATGCTGAAGCAGACTGGCAGGTTTGATCTTGATCCTTCTGAAAACATATTCACATGTGATTAAGTAAATGTCTTGTTACAATTTATTTGTCATGGTTTTTATCTTTGCTTACCACTGGTAAGTGCTTTTATGTAATAGCATAATAACAGATTCATGTTGTGACCCACATTGTGCAAGTTTGATGAACTAAACTTCTATAAAGGGTGTATTTTTTTACTTGTGTTGATGGGTCGTACAATGCCTTGCACCTCTTTTGCTTCCTAATTCACCAATCCTATAGTTTCATGCTTTATTTCAATGTTGCTTGAATGGATATTTATCATAACATCAAGAACGGCTTGCAACTTCTCTGTTTGAATGTTGTAGGTTTTCATTGTCACGAACTTTGCTTGCTTTAAAACTTTAATTTTTCAACCATGTCTCTTTTGAAGTGGGTAAGCTATTCACCTATTTTGACGTTTAATGGCTCATAAGAAGGTTTGGTCTTGTAATGGGGTGGGCATAGCATGACATGGAATCATGAAGCAAGTGGAGAGTCCAAAATATAACTAAAATGACAAATCAAGTGTACGAGGTTCCAACAAATGTGAGATGTGTGGGGGGGGGGGGGGCCCCCTCCAATCATACACAGTAGCATAACTTTACCTCCATAAATGGAAAATTTGTTTGTTTCCTAAAATTTGAACTCATGACTTCCAATTATAACAGAGCAACACTATCATTGTGTTAAGGCTTGTACTCTAGAACTTGAAACATAACCATTCAAAAACACCTAAAAGTTTGACCATTTCTTGTTGGTTAAAAAGGACATGTTATGTTTCAAGATATCACCTGAATTTGCATTTAAATGGTCAAATATGACCATATGCAGTTACCAAAGCAAGTTCTCTTCTCGCCTCAAGCTTCTAGGCCAGGCCAAGCAAGAGGGTTTCCTTGATACATCTTTGAGTGGTTGGATTCAATTTGGCAATCACCTTAGGTTTCCTTGACTTGCCTTGGTTGACTTGCCACCTTAATTGCCTTGGTATTGTAATGTGATATTTATGATTTTCCATTTTTTGGTCTTTTGATGGTCACCTAATTCATATGTGATACTTTTATGCTTTATGCTTTTTTATTTTGATTCCTTAACCTTACTTTCTTATTTATGTTGTAGAGCTATGAATGTTTAAATGGATGAGTGGTAATACCGTAAATGAAAAGTTAAAAAAATGATTTTATTAGGAATATGGTAGAAGTTACACTAGTGAAAATAAGATAAGAGAAAATTGGTTTAAGTAGTTTGGTCATATCTTTAGGAAGCCTAAGGGTGTACCAATTAGAAAAGAAGATTAATTAGTGTAAAGGAAACTAAAAGCAGTAGAGGAAGACTTAAAACTATTTGGTTAGGAATTGTGAGAAGAGATTTAAATATATGTAATTTAATTGAAGATTTATTTATAGATAGAAATATATGGAAGAAAAAGATTCACGTAGCCAACTCCACTTAATGGGATTATAACACTAGCTTTTGTTGTTGTTGTTGTATCACATCAAGCATCACTTTTATTCCTATTTTCCTCCATTTGATTGAGATATTTTAATTTTTTAAATATTTATATTTAAATATGTTGTTTATTTAACGTGGTACCCAACTTGTGTCATATCCTAAATTTAGAAAATTATCAAACCCCCAACTTCACATTGTGTCGCATCTAAATCCCCAAATTGTATTGGTGTTTCCTAGTGTATGTTATGATGAGAAGAAGACGTCCATGTAGTAGGTATGTTGAAATCAATATTGTATATTTTATGCTTTATGGTTTTTAACTTTTTATAGCATTTGATTGCATTATTATCTAGTTGAATGAAACAATCATTATGGTTATGTTATACATCTATTTCTAATTTATAATTTATAGCCTTACTTCTATTGGGCTATTGTCTTGACCATCTCTTTGCACGTTTATAAGGGTGTCTCCTTGAGATCATCTTCTACATTAATACCATGTTCTTTTCTCTCTTCTATGCAAATATAAACAGAAACAAATCAAATGATTTCTCACTTCAGTTATTCATGGAGCAGTATTCTGATATTCATTTACTTTTTGTGATGACGCTGGTTTCTTCTATATATTATGCCTGGAGATATGTGGCCTGTGGTAATAAATAATCTTTCTCACTATGTAATGTTGATGGCTTTTATATGCAGACCTGAGATGGTGGTTGGATGGTATCATTCGCATCCAGGATTTGGCTGTTGGCTTTCTGGTGTTGACATAAATACGCAGCAGGTTCATCCTTGTTCTATTATTCTAGGGATTTCCTGCCTCCTGTTTTACTGTTTTTAGGTTTTCCTGTTTTTTAGGGATGCATAGCACTTTCTATCTTGCTAATGTCTTATTTGTTTTGTCATGTGCTTTGCTAGCAAATCATGCCAGAATGGTGGTTGAATCGCATGTGTTAATTAACAAATTTTTTTCCGTCCAATTTAAATTACTGAACAATCTTTACCATGAAAGGTCCAGAAGTTGGGCCGATGTTTTTGATGGAAATAATTAGTCTACTGCTTCTTTTGCTGAGTAGATCATTCTGGCTGACTGGTCAATCATTTTGTCTTTGCTTATTTGGACTTTTGTTCTTGTTAGATTTCGTTTATCTTTCTGTTGGGACCTACGCTTTGTTTAATTTTGGACTATTGATCTCTTTTTGATCTGTAGAACTTCAAATTTGTTTGTCTTTGGCTGTGGCTTCATAGCCCGGAGCTTCCTATTTAATATTAGCTTTGATTTTGTGAAATGAAAAAATATTGAACAATCTTTATGAAGCACATAGTCTACACTTGTTGACCAAAGTTATTGAAGCACTTGCTGTTCCATGTTAATATTATTTGTTGATTATACATTATCTCATGTTTTACCTATTCTGGCTGTTCTGGCAGAGCTTTGAAGCTCTGAATCAAAGGGCTGTTGCGGTGGTGGTTGATCCTATCCAAAGTGTTAAAGGGAAGGTGGTAATTGATGCCTTCCGCTTGATCAACCCACAGACCATGATGCTTGGCCAAGAACCACGACAGACAACATCCAATCTTGGATATTTAAATAAACCATCCATTCAGGTATACACTACTTTCTTACTAATAATCGTTTATACGTTGGTTTAGGCTCTGTTCTGTTTCTATTAACCATATGTTAACTACTACCAGGCACTTATCCATGGGTTGAACCGACACTATTACTCAATAGGCATCAATTACAGGAAGAATGAACTTGAAGAGAAGATGCTACTTAATCTGCACAAGAAGAAATGGACCGATGGCTTGACCCTGTGCAGATTTGATGACCATTCCAGGAAAAATGAGCAGGTCGTTCAGGTATTGAAGTCATCTTAACCTTTATCTGCATCATGCGGCAACTCAACTGTTTATGAGAAAAAAGAGAGGAAAAATGCTGTTTGCGAGCTTGTGCCTTTTTCTCACAACTCCAAAGTATTCATGTTGATGTTTCTTGTGGTGGCTTGTGATGAACAGGAGATGCTCGACCTGGCCGTCAAATACAACAAAGCAGTACAAGAGGAGGATGAGCTACCACCAGAAAAACTGGCAATAGCCAACGTGGGGAAACAAGACGCCAAGAAGCACCTGGAAGAGCACGTCTCCAACTTGATGTCAACCAACATAATTCAAACCCTAGGAACCATGCTAGACACTGTTGTTTTCTAAGGCTTGCATGTTGTTTTGCTTTCCTCGAAAGAAAATTCAGCTTCTATTCTGTTTCAAGAACCTAGAGATTCCACATCTGCGCTTGATTACATTTGATTGTGTTGGAAAGGAAATTGTATTAAGTGATAAAAGGACATCTTTGGAACACCAGAATGGGAATCGTCATTTATGACGATCCCTAGGCTTTTTCTTGATGAAAGTGACGCCCAAACTTTGTGAAAGCATCATCATGTAACTATGGTGTTATATGTGATTCGGAGGTTCAGCTTGAAGGACGGTAGGCGATGTGAAAGCATCATCATGTAACTATGGTTTTTTTAATTTCTGGAGTGTTTTTAATTTTCGATTTTATTTGCTTTGCTAGAGTTTTCAAGGTTCGAATTGTTCAGACTTCCCTGATATAGTAGTGATTCTAATTTTAGATTTTCCTTCCCGTGTTTTCCCTGTGCCTACCACCACGGTTGAAATTACTCATTGAAATTATTAAATATCAATATATTCTTGGTGGTGAGACTAAAATATAATTTATATTTTTAAAATTTAAAATAATTATTTTTATTTCCAATGGCACTATCATCTTCATTTATATTTTTTTCTTAAAAAAACTAAAAATTAATCAATTCATTCATGTAACAAATTTCAATATTAATGAGAGATATATTGATTTTTATATATACGTGAAAAAATTTAGTAGCAAAAATTAAACAAAAAATGTGTTAAACTTCAATACTTTTAAATGAACGACAGATATTCATTTAATTTAAGTAAAAAAAATTACAATATATCTATAATTATTTAATAATAAAATCTATACAATTAATTTTGCCCTTTGGCGTAGTCTCAAGGAAAACCATCATGGTTTATAAAAAACAGAAAAAAAGAGAGGAAGTTGTAAACGCTAAGTTTCAGAATTAATTTAAAAATAAGACTATACAGGTGACCACAGTTGTTAAAAAAGTTGTTACGGTTTAAATACATTAATCAACCTTTAACGATAGAGATTACATTAGAATAAAAAGTTTATTGATTCTATTTTAAATAGCACCGAACAATTTTTTTTGAAAAAACATTATTGTATATTTTATATTTATTTTCTCTCGTAACTGTAATATCATAATTAAGATTAATTTTCAATTCTACCCTACCTTTTGTCAAAAAGATCACTCAGCTCTTTGAAAAATAGATTATTGGGAACGACGACCCCGAAACTTACATCTAAACCGCCGTTGCTGGTATCAGACGGCCATAATCCGCAGCCTTCCTTCGTTGCCACACTCTCGTCCTTCCCCTCCGCCTTCCTCCTTCTCCTCCTCCTCCTCCTCAACCTCTTCCTCCTCCTCAGCCTCTTCCTCCTCCTCCTCCTCCTCCTCCTCCTCCTCCTCCTCCTCCTACTGCTGCTGCTGTCAAGTATGAATATATAATCTCCCCCATTTCAATTGACGCTCGCTGGCTCTCGGCTGTCATTTCCGTCGTCCCGCGAGGAAGGAGAGAAACAAGGGGGGAGACGAAAAGAGAGAAGCGAGCCGATTTTTCTCTGGATATCCGCCCGTGCGGCGCCGTGCGAATCTTCTCAGATCTCCCGAGTAGCAGCTGATCGGGGAGGTTTTGGTTTCGGTCTTTGTTAGAGGACTCTGGATTGTGCGGTACGGATGAGGAGATGAAGAGGTCGAGGGACGACGTGTATCCTGCCGCCGGCGGTTCGCCGGTGAGGCGGGCCGTGTCTTCTAGAGGAGATCCGTGAGTTCCTGGATTCTTTGCTTCCTTTCTTGGTTTTCGTTTCGTGTGCGTTTGTGTGTGTGGTGGGTGATGTGGAGAGGCTGACGAGGGGAGGAAAGGTGACTTGTCGGAGGGGGCTTGGAGGGGCTAAGAGGTGGGTGGTACGAGGGGTCCAAAGTGCTGGAGTTGGCTAGCGGGAAGAGGCTAACGAGGTGGTGGTGGCGTAGATCGAATTTTTAGGTTGATAATTAATTCAAACAGGGACGTAAACGACTATGTTCTCCCGGTAGCCACCGAACGATTGAATTTTTGTGTAGTGTATATTGTGCCTTTTCGGTTTTCGTTGTGTTCTTACATGCGTTCTTGGGATATAGGGTCTTAACGGAAAACCCTTATTATCGTGGGAAAACTGTGTTATTTATTTCGTTTTCCCATACCATACATGAGAGGTTGGAATAGTACTGTGGCTTCCGCGCTACTTGTGAAATTTGAGGTTATATTTTGGATCTGCTGATATTTTTATTTATTTACTTTTCGTTGTGTTTGGGGTTTAACGAAGGTATGGGCAACCTAATACGACAACCGCAACTACTGTCAGTGGTAATCAGAAGCTTACAACAAATGACGCCCTTACATATCTGAAGGAAGTGAAAGAGATATTTCAGGACAATAAAGAAAAGTATGATGAATTTTTAGAGGTCATGAAGGATTTCAAGGCCCAGAGGTCTGCTTAATTCCTTTATCTGCATAATTTCATAAGTTCGTCCGTTGTTCCTGTTTAAATGTAAAAGAAATCTGATATATCTGCTCAAATGCAGGATCGATACCACAGGGGTTATTGAGAGAGTCAAAGACCTGTTTAGAGGCCATCGGGAACTGATTTTGGGCTTCAATACCTTTTTACCCAAAGGGTATGAAATAACTCTTCCGGTGCCTGTGGAGGAGAAGAAGCCTGTTGAATTTGAGGAAGCCATCAACTTTGTAAACAAAATAAAAGTACGTAAACATCTAGCAGAAAAGGGAACACTTACATAATTTACTCTTAACATTCGATCAAAGCAATTAACTCATGGGTTTTATTCTCTCCATAGACTCGTTTCCAAAATGATGACCGAGTGTACAAATCATTTTTAGACATTCTAAACATGTACAGGAAAGAGAGCAAAACAATTCACGAAGTATACCATGAGGTAAGATAACAATTACCTCTTCCCATATACGTGATTATTCTTACACTTATCTCATATATGTGAACTGTATAAAAAATCAACCTGCAGGTGTCAGTGCTTTTCCAAAATCATCAGGATTTGCTTGAAGAGTTCACTCACTTCTTGCCTGAGACTTCTGCAGTTGCTCCACAATTCCATTCCTTATCTGGGAGATCACTTGGACATCGGGATGACAGAAACCCATCCAAACCCAGCGTGAGGCATGGACCTCTTGAAAAGGTGGTTTTCAAATTTTAAGGAATATTACTTGCATTTTTATTTCATCATTGAATCATATGACTATTACCTATATGTTTATTCCTGCTAGTATGTTACCTATATCTTTCATTTGATATTTAATAATATGTGAACCAACTGTTGCCATTGTATTATGTTGCCAGAGAGAAAGAGCCTATGCTTCTCATGCAGATCGTGACATCAGTGTTGATCGCCCTGACCTGGATGAGAAGCACAAAAAACGAGGTGACAAGGAAAAAGATAGGAAGGAAGATAGAAGAGATCGTGATGATAAAGAATTAGACCATGATAGCAGAGAAGACAACACAAAGCATGTGTGGAAAGTGCCTCATAGAGTTGATGACTCCAGTGTGGAACAGTCACTCCATGTTGGCGATGGTGCTGAAAACTTTGGAATTTATTCCATCTCAGCATCTTCCTACGATGATAAAAATACTTTAAAAAGTGAGGCATTGACTTTGAAGATTTAAGGATTTCTTATTTGCACACTTTTATTTAAATATATCTTTGCTACTGATCTGATTTTTGGTTCTGTATTGTCTGACTGCTCTTTAGCCTGAGTGTTCTACCTAAAGTAATTTTATTTCAAAGTAGATTTGTATTTGAAATTAAATAAAAATAATAAATGATCTTCCTACTTGTATTGGTTTTAACTTTTCAAGACTTTTGGTTGGGCTAGGACCATATGTAATTTGTTGCTTTGGAATTGATTGACAAAGTCACAAAGGCATTACAGTCCAACATGGAGTCCTTGTTGAGAATGCTTCTTTATTTTCTTTGCTAATGTTTTGTTTCTTTTTGAACTTATTGAGGCATTTATGCTTTGTTTTTATTTGAATCGTTGTCAGAATACAGTTCTTGGCTTTGATGAAAAGGCTTGGGGTCATTCTTAAGTGACCTTTGGAGATTGGTGTCACCTTTTTTATGTTGTGTTGCTTGCTTCTTGTATGCATTATCATGCTTTGTTAGTCAGGTGGTCCAAGTCCACTATTACTCTTATAGTGACCTTAACATAGGTCGAATATGCCAAGCTTCTATAGCCTTGAAAGCTGTAGGTCCTAGCCATGTTATCACATGCTATGGTGTTTACTTCAGGTAGTGATGCCTTTTTGGCCTTCAGGGATGATTCCTGGATAGTAGAATCTAATACATCCTCCCATATGTTAGATGCACAAGATCTGCTTACTCATATCCAATGCAACTTCAATTTTTATTACAAATTGATGAACTTGCTTTGTTTCTGGAGCTATCTAGGCCTTTTCCCAAATTACCCTTGGTCAAGTTCTTTATGTACCTAATTTTCTTATCAATCTATTGTCTATTAGTGTCATCATTGAATATTGTTCATGTTGCATAACCCTTTTTCCCTTTTATTATGTTTTTCAAGACTAACAAATAAGAAGGCGGATTGATTTGTGTTGTAAGCCATAATCAGGCATCTGCCTCTTGGTTTAGGATGTAATACCTCATTGATGTACATGCTTGGCATCTACCTCTAAGCCTTTCATTATCGATTGGGGCATCTTTCTTACAAGAGGCTACAACAATCATTATCATGATTTTGTATTTCTAGTTTTGATTGAAGCTATACCAAATGAGTAAGCATCACTGTACTACCTTCTATTGGGTATGTCTTGTGTTGAGTCAAGAGTTCATTTGAGTTAGTACATTAAGATGTTTGGAGTCTTGCTAGAGTTTCATTCATATTTGATCATAGATATTATATTATTTTCATTGATGATTATGCTTGTGTGTGTTGAATCTATTTATTGAAAGATAGAACCTATGCTTTAGACATTATAAAGGTTTTCTTTAAAGAAATAAAAACTCTCTTTTTTGTTCCAAATTTTTTTCAAAAATTGATAATTCTTTGGAATTTACTCAATATGTTGTTCAATTTTATTGTAAGTCTTCAAGGTTTGTTCGTCAAACCACTTGTGTCCACATTTCCCCACTAAATGAAGTTGCCAAATGAAAGCATTGACACCTTCTTGATGTTGTATGTACTCTCACTATGTAAATGAGGGTTCTACAATATTTGTAGTCTAATGCAATTTTGATTACATCCCACTTAATAAGCAAAATGCCCTCTATCCCATTAATGGGAGAAATTCACCTGCAAAGATTTTGTCGTAAGTTTAAACTATTTTCTCTTTCTCCCTAAGTTTTTGGAAGTGTTATTTTTGTTCAAGATTTAACACTTGATTTAAATAAGTTCACTCAAGGTCAATGAAGTGTGTATTTGTTGGATACTCTTATACATAGAGGGCATCAATATTATTGTCTACGTACTAGATGGTACATTATATTTGTAGATGCTAACTTTTTTTAAGTTACACTCTTATTTTAAGTATGATGACAGTCAAGTTGATAGTGTTTTTTTGTCTATTTCTGTTGAGTTGCCAAGGCCAAATGTAAGTCTCAATGAGCATAAGACAAGAAGGTTAATGTCCATTGAAGTATACATTATTGTTGGGGGATGCAACCAACTCTACCTATACCTTAAATGTCCTCCACAGATGCTAGTCCAATAGAATCACCAAAATCTTTCAAGCTTCTCATAACCCCAAGAAACAGTAAACAATCCTACACTATACACCCTATTTCAATTTTTGTTTCCCACAATCTCTTAAACCCATATTTTTAGGAGTTTGCTCTTTCTATTTTATATAAGTCTATTCCCAAGAGCTAGAATCGATACAAATTCTACATTAGAAGGTAACTATGGATGAAGAGATGTTAGCATTTACCTTATGTAGAATGTGAGATTTGGTTCCTTGGCATGTAGACTCTATCATAGTCACCTACCAATGGGTATACAATGTGAAGTACACATATATATATACAATGTCACGCCTTCCTATGTGGTGACTTACAAGAATGGGTGTTGATGGAACAACCTACAAGGCATGTTTCTTAGGTAGAGAACAAGGTTTGTTATCTAAAGAAAGAAATTTATGGTTTGAAAAGTGCACAAACTTGCTTTGAAAAATTCAGTAGAATTGTTGAGCAGAGAGGATTTCAAAGATGTATTGTTGATTACCCAATTTTCCAAAAGAGATCCAAAGCTGATAGTGTTATAATGGCAGTTTATGTTGATCTTTTGTAACAAGAAATGACTCAATTGGTTATGCTACTTTTTGGGCATAGAAGTTGTGTATTCCAAACGACAGATGCCACTTTCTCAAAGAGAGTATGCTTTGGATTTATTCCAACGAATTGAGCTATTGGGATGTAAACCCAAGAGCACATCAAATAGAACCCTCCTTTTTGGGATGAAACTTCTAATTCATTGGAGGGTCTAGATAGATATAGGAAGCTGATTGGTAAATTGATTTATCTGATAGCCACTTGATTGGATATTGCCCATGTAGTTGTCCTTCTCTTACAATACATTCATGAATCTAGAGTTGTCCATTGTGAAGAAGTCATTCAGGTATTAGCCTATATTAAAGGTGCCCTTGGGAAAGGACTAATCTACACAAAAAATGACCATTTAGAGGTCAAAGCATTTTCTAACTTGGGTTATGTTGGAGATTGTGGAGACTGAAAATTCACCTCCAGTTATTACCATATGTTGGGGGTAACTTAGTGACATAGTGAAGTAAAAAGTAGAATGTGGTTTCCACGTGTAGCATAAAAGTAGAGTATAAATCCATGGCTTAAATTGTGTGAGTTACATCTTTTTTGGCAGAGCTTAGCTTCACTGTTAAGACCCCTATGATGATGCACTATGGCATTCAAGCAACAATATTCATTACTAGCAATCCCATTATTCATGAGACAACGAAGCATATTGAAGTATACTATCATTATGCTCAAAATATGGTGATGAATGGAATCATTTCCACACTGTACACTTTGGCTTCAAATTATAAGTAGATATTTTTACCAAAGATTTGAGTATTGGGGTCTTTGAACATTTATATGCCAAGTTGGGCGTGATTGACATTTATGCTCTAATTTGTGGAAGGTTGTTAGAGTATATTAATGTATTAGGATTAAGTATTGTGTGTGAGTTTAATCCGACAGTGCTGAAGTTATATTTGTCTTTTTTATGTAGACTCTATATATAGAGATTCTTTATATATTTGTCTTCTTTATTTAAGTTATATTTGTCTTCTTTATAATCCCTAAACCCTAATGATTTATTTCTCTCCCACCTATTTCTTGTATTCTTGCAAGGATATTTTGGAGTCTAGGCGAGTGGACAAGAGAATATTGGATATGGTTGTCTTGCGAAGCATTAGATAGACTTTCATTGGGATAGCTTTCTTGAAATCATATGCTTACTAGTTTAAAAGTTTTTTGTGTGATACTTTCTAGTGTTATGACTCTTACTGCATTGTTTTACCTTTATATTATTCTGATGGCATAGATTTTTTTTATTAAAATGGATATATTTTGGTGCAGGTGTATATACCCAAGAATTCAGTTTTTGCGAGAAAGTCAAAGAGAAGTTGCATGCTGATACTTACCAGGAATTTTTAAAATGTCTCCATATTTATAGCAAGGAGATAATTAGCAGAACAGAACTAAAAAATTTGGTACAATTATCTTAATTTACCTTACTGAATTCAAAAGGCTAGCTTCTGATTATTAGCTTTCTTGTATATGTTCTCTTATTAGTAGGTAATTTGGTATCAGACATTGCAAAATTTTAGGCTTTTCAGTGTCCATGATTATTTCCACACTGATGTCAAAATAGCATACCATTCTTGCTAGATGACAGTTGCTATGCATGTTACCAAGTCTGGGTTCCTTTAGAAATGAAACCATTTATAACAAATTTAGAAAAATGAGATTCTGGAACTGCATGCATTGAACTTCCATACCTAGGGAAATGTAACGTTAAATTTCATAGGCATGTTAAGCTTTGGTAAGTGATAGATGGCCTTTTGTCTGTTGCTGTAATGCTACAGAAAAATGAAAAACGAACCACTTGGTTAGATTTTCACATCCATGTGTTGGCGTCATGTCAGGAAACTGAAAACAAGATACGCGTTGACCAAAATTTTATGACATGGTCATTTCATTCCATACTTATTTTATAGTGTGGTGGCATTCTGCCATCTAACTAGAGTTTCATTATTTTATAGTGTGATGCTGAACCTCCCCATCCTTTAAAAAATGGTTTATTGTTACTATTTTTTTAGGTAAGTGACATCCTCGGTAAATATCCTGATCTCATGGATGGATTCAACGATTTCCTAGCACATTGTGAAAATATAGGTAAGCATTAGCCATCCTGTTATTGGAGTGTGCACGTTTTTTTATTGATTTTTATGTTAGTTTTTTGAATTCTTTACAAGTGATGTCTGTTTTTGCAGATGGATTTCTTGCTGGTGTTTTCAATAAAAGTAAGTTGACATGATATTTTTTCTTTTGATGAGCTAGATGGTTGTTGTTTTGATCATGATCTATTCCCTACTGTCAATGGCATGGAACAAAGTATTGAAATTGTAGCTGTTTTGTAGAAATTATTCTACCTGTACTTCATTGCTGATTTGAAATATTGGGTTAAGAACATCTGCCCAGGTCTATAAAGGTAGAAGATAGAGATAAAGAAAGGGAGCGGGATAGAGATGATAAGGAGAAGGAAAGGGACCATGACAGAGAGAGGGAGAAAGAAAGGATAGAAAAATCTGCCCCTTTTGTTCCTAAAGATGCAGGGCAAAAGGCTTCATCATTGAACAAAGAGAAATACAATAAACCCATATCAGAGCTTGATTTGTCGAACTGTCAACGCTGCACGCCTAGTTATCGTCTCTTACCAAAGAATGTAAATGCTTTAAACTATGGCACAAACCATTTCCCTTTTGGTTGAATTTTTTGGTTGGTCTTCCATTAACTAGCCTATTTTGCTATTAACAGTATCCTGTACCTCAATCCAGCCATAGAACAGATACAGGTGCTACAGTACTAAATGATTTTTGGGTGTCAGTGACATCTGGGAGTGAAGACTACTCTTTTAAGCACATGCGTAAAAATCAGTACGAAGAAAGCCTTTTTAGGTGTGAGGATGACAGGTACTTTTTTGTTCCATTGATTATTCTCTATGTTTCTGAATGTTTCTTACAAATAAAAAATATGAATTAGCTGTCTCATAATCTTTAACTAGAGTGGTAATACGGGTTAACCAGTTAGATTTGGGTCCACCCTATTTATAGTCCGGCCATTTATGTGCAACCCGAACTGAACCTGTTTAATAAATCGGTTAGTTGATCCAACCCAATCCATTTAACTTGTTTACGAAGTTAAATGTGTAAGCCAATCTATTTAACCTGTCTAATCTATTGCATACTATAAACAAACATATAACAAACTTAAAAAATGAATAATAAATGTAATATTATCTGATATATTATATAATAATATTATTAAACATATAAAATCTTTATATATGGTTGGCAGATCATAAGCAGATTGCATATGTTGAACCTGAATTCAATTCATTTAATAATCTCAACTCTGTCTATAAAACTGATTGACAGGTTGAATTTGGGAGATCACTGCCCATTTTGCCACCTTTATCTGTAACTGTCCCTTTTCTTCTTCTTGTTTTCGTCTCTTCCCTGTCATCACTGCAATCTTGCTCATCCTTCCCATCTTCTTCCTCCCTTATTTCTTCCCCCTTGGCAATAGACAGATACTTTGTGTTCATTTAGATTACTAGTTGTTCAATATAGATCACATAGGACTGCTCAAAAGAAATATAGATCACGTCAACCCATAGGAAACAATTATATATGATCTTTTGGGGAACCATCATTTGGTACTTGTTGATAACTTATTGGTGCCTTTCGTATATATATGGTATACTCCTGTGAGATCATTTAATCTTCATTTTCTGACTATGGTTGTTGATGAACCCTGTCTTATTTGTGTTCTTGTGTTTTTCTTACAAACAGGTTTGAGTTAGATATGCTGCTAGAGTCAGTCAATGCAACAACTAAGCGAGTTGAAGAACTCTTGGAGAAGATGCAGGATAACACAATAAAACCAGAAAGTCCAATTCATGTGGAGGACCACTTCACTGGTTTGTAATCTTGAAGATGAAGTATCAACTATATATTTAAATTATCATTTGTCCACTAATACTGGCATTCATTTATGATCCTTCAGCGCTAAACTTGAGATGTATTGAACGCTTGTATGGTGATCATGGGCTTGATGTGATAGATGTACTTCGGAAGAATGCATGTCTTGCATTACCTGTAATCTTAACCCGCTTGAAGCAAAAGCAAGAGGAGTGGTCCAGGTGTCGTTCTGATTTTAACAAGGTTTGGGCTGAAATCTATTCAAAGAATTACCACAAATCACTTGATCACAGGAGCTTCTATTTTAAGCAACAAGACATGAAGAGTTTGGGCACAAAAGGTATTGATTTTTGTATTTTTTTCATCCTAAGCTGGCTTATGCTATTGATGTACTTGCTTTTCTTTTCTGCATTTTATATTTCTTGACTTTGTATTCTAAGTTGATATTATCTGTGCTCTAGTTATTAATTTTTTCAATGAAAATGTTGTTTATAACATGTTGGTAGTGGGACTCTTATCCATCCTGTGTCCTCTTACACATTCCATCCCATGAGAAGCCTCGATAGTAGATAACTGGATGCAAGTGTCAGTAGCTTTCTTTGCCTTATATTTGGTAGGGTTGATCCATCCAGTTGTCTTCCTCCATTCAGTACGTTCTTGGTGTTGAAGAACAAAGTTTCATTTCTCTGGAGTTGAATCATAATTTTTCTTTTAATGAAAAGTATGCAAGTATACTGAACTTAATGAAGTTGTTGTTTCTAATGCTATTGTATCACTTTGAAAAATCTTCTAAAACAATTATTTGTGTTGTTTATTTTGTTCCTTAAATCCATCCCACTTGTATACTTTTTTCCTAAACATTTAGCCTCACTTCACACTTTATAACCTTGGCAGCTTTATTGGCTGAGATAAAAGAAATAAATGAAAAGAAGCGGAAAGAAGATGGTGCACTTCTTGCCATTGCTGCTGGAAATCGGCGACCACCTATAGTTCCAAATATGGAATTTGAATTTACAGATCCAGATATACACGATGATTTGTATCAGATAATCAAATATTCATGTGGGGAGCTCTGCTCATCATCAGACCAAGTGGACAAGGTTATGAAGATTTGGACTACATTCTTGGAGCCTCTCTTAGGTGTCCCTTCTCGACCTCACGGTGCAGAGGACACAGAAGATGCTGTAAAGACAAAGAATCATGTTGTCAAGAGCAATGCTACAACTGTCTCTGAAAGTGATGGTAGCCCTGTTGCTGATTGTATCGGTACCAGTGTGAAGCAACTAAATCCTGTAGGCAATGGTGATGAGGGAATTCCAAGTGAAGAAGGAATTTCCTGCAGAGTAAGGCTGGCAAATGGTGATACCACAGACAAAGAAGATGGTTTTCATGATGTTGAACGATCCACCCGTCGAAACGATAGTATCTGTAGCACTCCACCACGTGGAAAAGTTCACAACAGTGTCTGTGCAGCCACTGATGCTTCAGGAGTTAATGTTCAAACTGTCATGGGGGAGCGTTTGATGGATGGTGGTTCAGTATGGGCTGAACCAAACCATGGTATGAGAACATTTGAAAATAAATCAGAACCATTTTATTGCTAGGAAGACTGTCACAATTGAGTTTATTTTAAACTTGTTCCTAATCTAAGTGTTTTTTGTTTGAACTTAAAGGAGTTTGTCCCGTACCCCTGAAATCTACTCTGACTGGCTCCGAAAGTATGGCTGAACCTAGACACCATAATGAAGTTCTGTCTTCATCAGAGGTAGGGCATGTGTTTTTTTGTTTACAATTTAAGCTTTTTATTTTGATACAAAACAACAATTCGAATTATAATCCTACTATGTGGAGCTAGCCACATAAACCTTTTTTTTTTAATATTTCTATCCATTGCCAAGTCTTGGATTAAATTACATAAATTTAAATATTTTTTTATAATTAAAATATTTAGATGAGTGATAACGCCCAACCAAGTAGTTTTAGACCTATATTTACTTCTTTTAATTTCTTGTACACTAATTAAATCTCATCTCCTAACTAATGCATTTTTTGGTCTATTAAGTATATGATCAAATTATTTTAGCTAATTTTATCTTATCGTACCTTTAATAAGTGCAACTCTTAGCCTATTTCTAATAAAATCATTTTTAAGTTTATCCTTGATAGTATTATCACTCATCTATCTAAGCATAGGAAACTCTGTGATGTTAACTTTTTTACATATTGAACTTCACAATTCAGCATTCTGAGCCATAAAATATGGCTAAGCGAAAGGCAGTTTATAGACTTTTCCTTTTAATTTTAAGAGCATCCTCCTATCACATAATACTCCATAAACATTTTTTCTCTTCATCCATTGTACTTTAATCCTATAAGTAACATATTCTAAAATTTCACTATTACTAGTTATTATAGATGTTAAGTATTTAGAAGACTTTTATGAATCACATAGTCATCTAAGTATATACCTTCATTGTTATTACTATTTTCATTGAACCTACATTTCATATTCAGTTTTTGACTTAATCTAAATTCTTTGGACTCTAAAATGTCTCTCCATAATTCTAATTTATAATTAATTCCTGATTTTCATCAATTAAAACAATGTTATCAGCATATAACAAACACCATGATATTTCTCCTTGAATTTTCTTAATTATTTCATCCATAATTAAGGCGAGCAAATATAGACTTAGGAAAGACCATCGGTTTAGACTTATGTCCATAAGAAATTCCTTTATTTCTCTTTCTACAGTTTTAATACTACTAACTATTTTCATACATGTTTTTTATAATATCAGCATATCTTATTGGTACTTTTCTTTTTAAAATCCATCACAATAGGTTTCAAGGTACTCTATCATATGTTTTTTCTTAATCAATAAATATCATATGGAAGTCTTCTTTCTTCTCTAAAATTTTCCATTAGTTGTCTAAGTAAATGAATAGTTTCCATAAGCTTTTTCCTTTGATTATGGATAAAATTAAATGGTCCACATTCATAGTATGGAATGTATTTTTCCTTGTAGTTTGGTTTGTATTATAATGGTTGCTGATTATCTTGATTGCAAGGATAAGAATCACATGGTTGATTGAATGATTGATATTGACATTGTATTCAAAAACATATGTACATGATTCCACTTTACTGATTAAACAAGATTTTAACATGATTGTAATATTGAATCATATGTGTCCTCTTATAGTATATTTTGATCTTCTCTTAAGGATCTCTTCCTAACCAAACTCAGCATCCATACTCCATAATAGATTTAACAATTCATAAAAAAAGTTCTCTTTAATTATTCACATGATCCATGCATATGCCTTTTGGATTCTTGTAGTCTCTAAAGAAGATGTTCAAACTTGTAGTATGCAACATGCTAACCTTTCCTGTTTCTGCAATTTTTGATATTGCAATTTTTAAATTAAGTCACTAGTCTGATACTATGTAATGTACAGCCAATTCTCTAATGAAATAATTCTCGGAGTTTCTGGAATTGTTTCTTATTCCACAAGGCAGGGCAAGTCTTCAGTGGGAAAAAATGGAAGGGATCCAAAATAGCATGATGTTTCTTTTTAGGCTAAGGGAAGATTGATAACCCAATTGTATATTTATGTTGGGGCAAATAATTTCTCCGTCTGAGATTCAGCCATATTGGAATAGTTTTTTGTAATTACAGACTGCATTCAATGTTCATTGACCGAATAGTTTACAGCAGGATAATACATTTGGTCCTTCACTCTATTAAGAGGGGTGAGGTCTTGGGTTAAATTCAGGCAAAAATACTACTATCACCAGGAAACAAAATTAATTCTGTGTTAAACTTTTGCATCCCACTTGACTATGCCTGTGATCTTCTATTAAGGGTATGATTCAATCTGAAAAAGCTTCCATTCTAGTGAACTGAAAGGAACGTGGAATGTTTTTTTCTTGGAATGCAGCTTATGTGGATAGTGATGTTCATGAATCTTTTAACCAGATCAATAAAATGGATGCAATTTCACTAGGAGCCCCTCTTCCCTTTCTTCTATTTTAGTCCTTTTTCTCCATCTAGTACCTACTATTTTTCCAAAAAAGTGGTAGCATTTCTCCTACCATTCGCATGATTTTTTTCTTTATTACATTTTTCTTTTTTTCTGACTGATTACAGAATTTTCTTGGTCTCTCATTTAACGTCTTTCTACATTTTTCTTACTCTTTTAGGCTATTTAATTTTGCAGCCTTCTTGTTTTCTCCCTGAAAATTGAATCAGGTTAACATTGACGTTCAGCCAAAAACTTAAGTATCTTAAATCTCCATCATCTAGCACCTAAAAAAGTGATTAACATAAAACACATCACTGTAGACATTTCTACATATATAGAAAGGGTTCCTTGTTAGATTGTATGTTAACGTACATGTTTAACATAAAACACAACACTATAGACATTTGTACATATATAGAAGTGTTTCCTTGTTAGATTGTGTATTGATGTAATCTTTTATTGCTTGTAGATTCTTTTATTTATATGGTTCATCTATAGAATATTTTTGTTTGATGTTTTTATACCTTAGTGTCTGCAACCTCTTTGTCATAATTCATCAAAAAAAAACATGTTTGTGTCTCAGGGTGTTGGAAATGTAAGGCCACTGGTATCTGCTAATGGAGGAAACATGAGTGAGAACACAAAAAATCACAGGTGTTCTGACACTGGCAGCCGCAATGTCTTTAAAGTTGAAAGAGAAGAGGGTGAATTGTCACCTAACGGGGACTTTGAAGAGGATAACTTTATGGGTTTTGAGGAATCTGCTAGGGATTCTGCAGTGCCCAAGGTGAAGGACAGCTCTGCTAGCAGGCCTTACCAGGTTAAGCCAGGGGAGGTCCAGATACATAATGGTGAGGTTGCTGCTGAAAATGATGCTGATGCTGATGATGAGGGTGATGAAAGTGCTCAAAGATCAACAGAGGATAGTGAAAATGCATCTGAAGCTGGTGAAGATGTTTCAGGTAGTGAATCTGGTGATGGTGAGGAATGCTCACGTGAAGATAATGAAGAAGAAGATGCAGACCATGATGATCATGATAATAAGGCCGAAAGTGAAGGTGAAGCTGAAGGAATGGCTGATGCCATTGATGCTGAGGGTGAAGGGACATCAATGCCCTTTTCGGAACGTTTTTTGCATACAGTTAAACCTCTAGCAAAGCATGTCCCCTTGGTTTTGCATGACAAGGAAGATAGAAATTCACGTATTTTCTATGGAAATGATTCGTTTTATGTGCTTTTTAGACTTCATCAGGTAGAGAAATGAATTCATGGAAGACAATAATGCTCTACTTCTCATCTTCTAAGTGTATTCCTAATTTTTAGGAGCATAACTTTTTGTAGATTTTGTACGAGAGAATTCAGTCGGCTAAGACAAATTCAGTATCTGCTGAACGAAAATGGAAGACGGTCAAGAACACAAGCTCTCCACATCTCTATGACAAGTATGTTACTCTGACTTGAATTCATGTTATGGGTAACATAATTAGAAGTAACTCTTATGCCAGACTTGTTTGTCTTCATGTTTTCTCACAGGTTCACATCTTCTCTGTATAATTTATTAGATGGTTCTGGTGACAATACAAAATTTGAGGATGAGTGTCGTGCTATCATTGGAACTCAATCTTATGTACTCTTCACACTTGATAAATTGATTTACAAAGTCGTCAAGCAGGTAAATAGTTTCACCATTTAGTGTTTCATGAAAGTGAAAGCTTCTAGACAAGTGGCCTTATTTTTCAATACAATATTCAGCTCCAAGTAGTTGCATCAGATGACACGGGAAATAAGCTGCTTCAACTTTATGCATACGAAAAATCTAGAAGACCTGGGAGATTTATGGATCTTGTTTATCATGAGAATGTGCGTGTTCTCCTCCATGACGAGAGCATATATCGATTTGAATCTGTAAGTTTTCAACTTGTCTTCATAAATCAATTACAAGTTTGTGCACCTAAATGACACCTCATAAGAAACATGTATTTTCATTGTGATGTTTGCTACTTTTTTACTTTGCAGTGGTCATCACCAACTCGTTTATCAATTCAGCTGATGGATAGTGGACATGAGAAATCTGATGTGACTGCAGTCTCTATGGACCCAAATTTTGCTGTGTATCTGAATAATGAGTTTTTGGCTGCCACCAATGTGAAAGTCTCTCATGACATTTTCCTTAGAAGGTATAAAAACATTTTGACACTTGCGTAGAAATTCCTGGCACATGTGAAGATTTTACAGTATCTCCAATCGATGTAATCATTGTTTTGTCTTGTAGAGTTGTTAAGCGCAAGTTTGGAAATAGTGATGAATATTCGGCAACATGCAAGGCCATGGAAGGCGTTGAACTCATGAATGGCTTGGAGTGCAAAATATCTTGCAGTTCCTCTAAGGTATCTATTAAATTCACGTAGATGTATATCTAGTGTATTTAAATATAATTGTAGTCATATTTTAAGAGTTTTCCATATATTACAGGTATCATATGTCCTAGACACCGAAGATGTTTTTCATCGGAAGAAGAGGAGGAAATATATACCTGCCTCGCATATTGTTGGTGGAAGGATACAAATGTTCCATCAGTTACAAGAAAGACGTGTAGAATCCGCTTGAGGTGATTCTGAGTTCACTTATTTTACAGTATCTTCTCATGTGGTGCCTAATTTCTTAATCATTCTGTCTGTACTACGTAGACCACCCACCAGGTGAAAGCTGTAGTGGTATATTAATTGAAGAATATCTGCACTTGATGTGCCTTTTATTTAGCTGTAGTATCAAATCCATTAAATTTTACTGCGTTCTGCAGTTTACGTGTAGCTCTTTGAGGTTCCATCTCTTTTAACATTCCCAGCTCATTTCCCATACAGAGATGCTGACCTAGTTGATCGGAATCAGGAACTTGGCTATCGTATCTGCAAAGCAGGGCAAGATATCCACAGGATGGAAATCGGATCACGGTTCCGATGCTTTTAGTCTTTGTAATAACACCTCGGAAAGTGATTTATGAATATACGTAGATCTTGTTCCATTCGTACCAGACAGAGGCTGTGTGTATATATATGTAAAACCTCCTGTTCATCTAATTCAGATGCTATTGTTTTTGCTGTAGTTCTTTATCGTTATTGGTTTTTTCCGATGATTCAACGATGATGTATCATAATTCTTGATTCTCTGTCTGTAGTGTAGTGATTCAAGGCGAAGAAAAACAGTCCAATACCTGAACAATGGAATGTATATTGGTCTCGCAATTTAATCTCAATTACACCCGGATCAGTCTATTGGGCATTCAACATGAATGTGGTTCACTTCACATTCACCGGCGAGAAATACTGAGAGTTTGTTCTTTCTGTACTCGCCACAAAACACGTTGATGATCTTTTATAGAGCCGTTTGCTTCTTATTTCGTTTCTCCTAGATCAGGTTCTGGTGCTTTTAGGGGGGGGGGGCGCAAAAGGGATCATGTTGTAGTTGAGTTGTTGCAGGTATTCTTGGATGAAAAGGGGGTGGAGGAAACAATGTTACCAGACGAGTTCATATACATATGTATATAACGTGCGTTTGGCACGTGTACCGTGTCCTGATTCTCATTTGCCAAATGCAACATAGGCTGTGATGTGGAGTGTCCTCGGCTGTGTTAAGATTCTCATCTTGCCACGTTAAAGCTTATGTTGCGTTTGGCATTCTAGAATATATGCATATATATATAACAGTATTCTCAACTCAAATATATAATAACTATTTTTTTATAATGAAGTAAATGATTAATTGTGTTATCTCAATGACGGTTATAAATATATAGGGAAATTTCTAATTAAACTAACAAGTACCATTCCGAATACAACGATCTCATATTTTAATATACTTTCCGAATTTGGAAATTAATAACGCGATACCTCTCACGCCCCCATCGTGGTTCGAAACCTGCGTACGTATAATATCTAGTAGATTAACGAATGTCATAATTAAGTTTGCTATTGAAAACAATGGGGCCACATAACCGCGGGCCGCTGCGGAAACATTTTAGTTTATTCGAAAACACTTGAAAATTGCATAAATATTTTTAAAAAGATTAAAAAAATTCTGAAAGAAATCAAGTTACGTGTGATCTGTGACGTGATTATTGGCTGTCTGTTAAGAATCGTCTTGTCAGGTCCATCTCTTAAATGACTAAAGAGAACACGACCATGTCCGTTCCAGGTGGAAGCACACGCCTGGGGTCCCACCCACAACCGCATCTGGCCTTTTCTTCTCCCTGTCCTCTCCGTTCTCCTACGCCAGATTCTCCGTCCGTCTCCTTCGAATCACCCCTCGCCAGCCTCGTAATGCCGCCGACGGAGGTCCCTTTGGCCACCGCCACGTCCACCCCCACCCTTTCCTCTCCCGACGAAGAGGAAGCATCTGTCGAGATGCCTTTCATCCGGCGAGTCGCCTCCGCGGACGTCGGGGGCTCCCACCACCACCGGCGGAGGCGTCTAGTTAGCGACTGCTTCCTTTCCTCCATATCAGCCCCTGGAAACGGACGATCTTCCTCCCCGATCATCTCCCGGCGCCCGTCCTTTCGTCGCGAAGTGGAGCACGCCGCTGCTGAGACGTACCTCGTCACGCGGCTTGCCTTCATCCTTCTCCGCTACTTGGGGTATCTCTTCGAATTCCTATTCTTCTTCCTTATTCCCTTCTCCTTCTCCTTTTGGCTGTTCCATTCGTGTACGCTTGGTGTTCTGGCCGAACACGCTTCCGTCTCATTTCGTCTTTCGTGTTGCATGTTCGTCTCTCCTTGTCTGATTCATTGCTTTGTGTGTTTAAATTTTGGAACCGTGGATCGTGGATTTTAGTCACTAATTTTGAATGTGCTTTCGTTTTCCTCTCCATCTGGCTAAAACTTTTCAGTGGACGTATATAATTCTATGTTGCCATTTTCGCATTTTGTTGATTATTTAGTACATATTTCCTCTTGGTGGTGAAAAGATACGCCCATCTCTGTTTTTTTCGCTTGACTGAAGTTTAAATGTTACGTATGTTTTTGTTATCGCATTGAAACACGTTCATCTTTTCTGTCTGTAAAAGAACTTCTATCGATCAATTCGATCTTCTTGTGGATGACATGTTCGAAGGTTTCTCTTTTGTACTCCTTTCAGTTTTCATCCTCTTTTTAATAATGGTAACAATAATTGTTCGATGGTTTGTGATGCAACGGATAACTAAGAGCGAAGACCACCAATTTCATGATCTAGACCCTTAGAACATGAAAACACTTGCTTCTGAAATCAAATAGAAAATTATGGAAAAGCTTGAAGTAAGAAACTAAAGTAACAACCTGGAGCTTATTCAAATTAGTCTTTTTCTGTAGCTTTAAGGTCATTGGAAAATGACTTTCTAGTGCTTTCCCATCAATGGACAAGCGTTTTGGTGTGTGCTCTCTTTGGGAGGTGGATCTGCCAAAAACATGGAAACTAGCATATTTATTGTTATGAAGCTTTCAAATCCAACCATTATTGTGTAATAATATTATGATTCATCTGTCCAGATATTGTGTAATAATATTATGATTCATCTGTCCAGAGTAGGCTACAGGTGGGTAACAAGGTTCCTTGCTCTTGCTTGCTATGCAGCATTACTTATGCCAGGTTTTCTACAAGGTGTGTTTATTTCTTCAATGAGCTGATGCATTCTTTTCTATGACTAAATATGCCTTTTTCATGTCCATGCATTGTTTTTTAAAATCAAAGTCATGAAGACTTTTATTTTTATGCATGTATTTTATCTTCTTTGTTATATTCACATACCAAATATTTCTTTTAAGCATCATAAAATATATATTTCTTTTGCAGTTGGATATTATTATTTCTTCTCTAGTCAAGTCAGAAGAAGTATAATTTATGGTGAACAACCAAGAAACAGGTAGTGTGTCTGTACTTCTCTGCTTAGTAGTTTCTTATGTTGGCTGAGGGTTGCAAGTAACGTCCTTGTAGCATCCCAACCATCTTAAAAGAAGATATCGAAACAAATATAAAATATTGACTCCTACCCCCGACACATTTTTTATTTCTTTGTAAAAATTTTTCTGGTTGGATAAATTTATCTTTTGCAGCATTTTGAAGATGTGAATGCTTAGATAAATGAGTGTACTATTACAAGGGATATCCTAAAAAATGATTTTAGTAGGAATAAAATAGGAGTTGCATTAATTGAAGATAAGATAAGAAAAAATCAGCTTAGGTAGTTTGGTTATATTCTTAAGAAGTCAAAGGATGCACTAGTTAAAAAAGGAAAATTAATTAGTGTAGAAGAAACTAAAAGGAGAGAAAGGCTTAAAACTTGGTTAGTAATTGTGAAAAAAGATTTAAATTTATGTTATTTTACTAAACATTTGACCATAAATAGAAATATATGAGAGAAAGGATTCGTGTAGTTGACTTCACATAGTGGGATTACAACATGAGTTGTTATTGTTTGATAACCTTATCTTTTATAAAGTCAGGCCTTATCCTTCTCAAAAAAAATGCAGGTTGGATTTGTATTTACCCACAAATATGGATGGCCCAAAACCAGTGGTGGCATTTATAACAGGTGGAGCATGGATTATAGGGTGAGCACACAACTCTGCCTGTTCATTGTTGGAATGATTCTTTGTGCAATGATAAATTTTACAAAATCTCAAGTTAGTATAGGAGCATAATGCCATGTGTGTTTGTTTGAGATTTTATTTTGAATTATCTTTGGAATTTATGCAGTTCCTTGTTAGGTATATACTCTAGAAACTGTGGTTTGATTCCAAATTACTTGATTTGAATTTTGTAGTTTATTGTGAAAATAGGGTAGAAGTGTACAATTTGAGCCATGTTTACCCATGGGTGGTTGGCAATAAAAAAATTTGGCCTAACCATGATTTTCCCCCTGGCATATAAAATACTTTTGTTTAAAAATTCCTTCCATGGGTCAAATAGTTGTAATATTCAAATAATGCTTGAGTATGTTTTTACCTCCTAACATGAAATGGTTTTATATGCAGATACAAGGCATGGGGCTCTCTACTTGGGAAGCAGTTGGCAGAAAGGGATGTCATTGTTGCTTGCATTGATTATAGGCAAGTTTTTGTGGGAACCTCATGCGTTGCTGAGAACTTTCATCGCTTTTGTATTGATATGTATTCTGGAAGTCTAATTTATTAGTCCTTAAAGCAGGAACTTTCCTCAGGGAACCATCAGTGATATGATTAAGGATGCTTCTCAAGGGATCTCGTTTGTTTGCAATAACATTGCAAACTATGGAGGTGATCCCAGCAGGTAATTGACATTTGGGCTCACATACCTTTTGATACCAAACTGTTTTCTCACTTATCTGGTCATTTAAATGAATCCAAAGTTTCTATGCATCATGGGTCATTGTTGATTTGTAGAGTCTATGTAATGGGTCAATCTGCTGGTGCACATATTGCTGCTTGTGCTCTCTTGGATCAGGCAATAAAAGAAAGTGGAGAAGAGGAAGATATTGCATGGAGCATTTCACAGATAAAAGCCTTTTTTGGTATATCTGGAGGGTAAATATTTTCATTGTTGTTGAGAATCCTATTATTCTTCTGTAAACTGCTCTGTCCCTTGAGTTCCAACAGAAATATTAGAGTTGGATAACCAAACAGGCTATTGGCCTTTATTTTTACACAGTGTATAAGACCTGTATTCTGAGGGTGCGGTCTATATATCACTGCATACTAAAAAAGCTTCGGTTGAGTTCATAAGAGTATCCCATACCTCCTGGTAGTAGGTACTGACCTTACCAATTCAAAAAATTTCCAATATAAAAAACTTTTATGCAAGGCCTCTGCCTGCAAATCTGTTCCAATGTAATTGTGGTTCTTTTTCTCAGAACAGAAAACAACTAGGTATCTTCTGCTCCATGCCTTTATTTTTACACAGTGTATAAGACCTGTATTCTGAGGGTGCGGTCTATATATCACTGCATACCAAAAAAGCTTCTGTTGAGTTTATAAGAGTATCCCACGCATACCTCCTGGTAGTAGGTACTGACCTTACCAATTCAAAAATTTTCCAATATAAAAACTTTTATGCAAGGCCTCTACCTGCAAATCCATTCCAATGTGATTGTGGTTCTTTTTCTCAGAACAAAAAACTAGGTATCTTCTGCTCCATGTCACATGTGAACAAGTTTTTCATTACCTGTCTTAATATTGTATCATTCCCTCAAGGGCTTCAACTATTGCATGTCTTCTATAATTTTCTCCTATGAACTTATTCTCTATCTTATTTGAACAGATATAATATTTTGAAGTTGGTGGACCACTTCCATAAACGTGGATTGTACCGTTCCATATTCCTTAGGTAGGTATGTTTGTTATTTTCTTCTGCCTTACCACTGTCAATTTTTTAAGTCAATGCTTCTCCAACTCTTTGACATTGCTTCTGTTAAAGGATTTATCCTCATTGTTGCTTTCAAATTCATTTCAGCCTCATGGAAGGGGAAGAGTCCCTGCAGAAATTCTCTCCAGAAGTTATGTTGCAGCACCCATGCATCAAGCTTGCAGTGCCCATCATGCCTGACATGATACTTTTTCATGGAACTGGAGATTATTCCATACCATCAAATGCCAGGTTTGATGTAGTTTACAATTAACTATAATTCTTTTTCTCCTGTTTGATCTTGAAGGTTAGCTACAGATAAAAAATTACAAAGGTGTATCATCAGTAAACAATTATATTATTTTGTGGCCTACTAATCATTGCCTTGTAGTATCAAGTCTTAAATAAGAAGCTATTGACGACTATTCATTTTATTTCTTATTTTGTTTTGCAATTATTCTAAGTCCATTCCGAGCATCTACTATAGGTTTTGCTTGTCCTGTTAGAACTAACATGTTTAGTTTTACTAAGTCAAAAAGAACTCATGTTGAATAGAATCTAGCATTTTGTGATCAATCATTAGCAGTACTTGGGAATGTAAATAAATATCAACATTTGACTTGGAAGTTGATTCATTTGAATATTACTTGTTTTAGTTGTCTAGATATTATATGTTATGGGACTTCTTAGTCATCCCAGGTGATCCAATGGCAGAGTATACTGTGTATTTGCATGCATTAAAGATGCGCCTAGCTAGGTCTTATTTCTAGGAATGATATACATCTTCAAGTTTAGGTCTACTTAGACTGCTGAGCAAGAGATAAAGTAGATAGGAAGTCGGCATCTAAGTATTACCAATACAAAAGTAGAGTATTATTCCATGACAAACAATATATCTGACAACGTATCTTATGTCTTTATTGTTTGAGCATGATTTTTCTGTAGAGTACTCTATTTCTATGCATTGTAATAATTATGCCATGATTTTGATTGTTAAAAAATCATATCTTCCAATCTTCCATGAGCACACTAAATATAATGACATTGAGCACTATGTCTGATATGGTGACATGAAGGATTATTGATACCTTATGTACACAAAACAGTTGGCATACATCTCTATAAGTTAAATGTTTGGGTGTTAGGCATCTTCACTATAAGTATAAACGTTAGGGTGTTTGAATCTTCTTGTAACTAGTTGATCATGATGGATACATATTTCCAAACTTGAGAATTGTTAGAGATATTGTTGTATTTTTGGAGATTTATTAGATCTATGTTTGTTATTTGGGTTATTAGATATCTAGAAATTAGACTGTTTTTTAGATCCGTGTTTGTTTTGTTATATGGGTTATTAGATATCCATATGTGAGAATATCTTTATGACATATCTGTATGTATGTAATTCCTCTTATTTATGGATGATTGGTTCTTCTCTCAAATCTCTACAGAGAGAAAAGAGATGCAAAAGGAAAGAATGGAAATTTTATACATCTCTTCCTTCAAAAAAAAATTAATTCTTCACCCGCCCAGCAAACTTACAATGCCCAGACAGGATAGATTTCCCTTCAAAATAATGAAGTTAATAAAGAACGAAGGCATGGAAATATACTCCACGTGAACCATGGGAAGCTTTACTCAGAAAATTACAAGATGCTACTTATACATTTCTTTTCTTATGAACATAGCAGCAGAAAGAAATTATCCCATAAGATATGCTATCTATGTGATTCATTTAGTTTGTCATGCTCAATTCTAAAGTTGTTAATGTCAATATTTGAAAATTTAAGAAAAAATCGTAGTTATTTTCTCATTGGGTTATTTTTGCATTTTATTTGTCTATCGAATGTTGACTTTCATACTCTATATTTTTGAAGTCCTAATCATGGTTTATGATGTCATTTAGATTGACATGCTCAATTCTAATGGTTTTAATGTCAACATTTGAAAATTTAAGAAAAAATGGTAGTTATTTGCCCATTTGGTCATTTTTGCATTTTATTTTCTCTATGAAATGTTGACTTCCATGGTCTATATCTTGAAGTCCTAATCATGGTTTAATTGTTGATATTCTTTGCAATGGTTAACCTAGTTTCTCTATTCAGTACAACTTTTGCTGATGCTCTTCGAAAAATTGGGTCTACTGTACACTTAATTTTGTACAAGGACAAGACACACACAGATTTGTTCCTTCAGGTACAGAACTAGTGGCCATATCATATCTTTTATCTTCCTGGACTGGGAATTTTTCCATAGTTCATTTAATTTTTGCATAGTTTGATTACTTGATTATGCTTTTATAAGAAATATTGTCGCCTGTTTTCACATTATATCCAAATAAGAGGTATTGACCTTTTGTTTATTGATACTATTTTTTGTGTAATACCATCATAGTAGAAAAAAACAAATCCAATGCAAAAGACTCCCACTAGCGTGGGGTCTAAGTGAGTTTGATTTATGCAGCTCACCCTGGTAAATGGAAAAGTTGTTTCTTAAGATTCAAACTTGTGATCTTTAGGGTCTCATTAGGAGTATTATTATAGTGTCTAGAAATGATGCCATGAAATAGAAAATTGAATTAGGTCTCATGTAAAATTTGTTCTTTTTCACATATAAAACTAGTGATTCAATAAAAGATAAATTAATTGTTTGCTATATTTAATTTAACTACATATATTAAAAGGAGATTGTTATATTGATGTATATATTAAAAGGAGATTGTTGTACACCTGTCATTAATTTCTAAGGTCCAACCTGTTCCTTATGGTTTAATTCTTGCGACCCATCAAAAAAAGTAGAAAAATATGCTGCTATTAATCTTCCCTCAAGTTTCAGCATCATCATGTCCTTAAAAGAAGGTTTGCATTTGTTTATGTCAAATTTGTATGTCTGCACATTTTTATGTTTTTGAAGGTGTTAAATGGAGAAGCAGAAAAATAATGCCTTAAAAAGTTTCATTGAAGATGCTTGGCAATGTGAAAATATATGATATGCAAATAAAAGAAGTTTCCTTGTCACAATCTCGTATAAGAGTTTCTGATTTTTTTTTGACTGAAAACATGACTATAGTTGCTTCTCCACTTCCATCAAAAGCAAAGATATAAGCACTTGTCTTCCTCGGTGAGTTTTATGGTAGTCACATGGAATTGGACATAGATGTCCCTAGTGAGTAACAACCATGCATTCTCATTTTCAAAAAAATTAACCATTCATTATTTTGGAAGATCAGTCTTTAAGTATATGGAACCTCAAGTTTTTTGGTCTCCATGAAACAATTATATTTGAATTCTTAAAGTTCTTGTATTCTGTTCTCAAAGTTTTCTTTGTTCTTGTGTTCTGCATCTGAGTCAGGACACTGAGCAAGTAATGTATGTCCATTCACAGTTTAGATTATTAATTCAAATTTTATTTTTCTGTTGCTTTGTTGTCACTTCTATTTGGTTGCCACAGGATCCTCTTAGAGGTGGAAAAGATAAGCTTCTCCAAGATATCCTAGCTATCATTCACGCTGATGATGCTGCTGCACTAATTAAAGATGCCAATGCATTACCAGGACAACGCCTTGTTCCTGAATTGATGCTAAAGTTGGCTCGCAAAATAAGCCCATTTTGATTGACTGCCAACATGGTGTAAGAACAAATTTGAATTATTTAGATTTTTCTAATGCAATTTTCTGTTCTAGATGATGCAATTTCACTTTCTTCTGTAAAAAATTATTTGATCTCTTCAAATAAATTTATTTGATTAATTTTTCTTTAATTTGTTCGACTGCCAACAGGTTTGAAGGGCGTTATAGATATAGATCATAAAATTGATAGGCCGCTTATATTTCCCAGTGAAGCATAGAAAACTATTGACCCGTGGTACTGTCCTATTTTTTCCATGATGGTGCAAGCATTCCCGCCATGAGGCAAGATCTTAACAGGGCCATATTACTCTAGTTTCTTCAATGATATCTGTGCAGTTTAAAGGAAAAAGGGAGTTATATTCTTATTTTATAGCGTGTTTCAGTTTGATTTTAATATTCTGGTTTAGGCTTGATTGTACAATAGGCAACTAAGTATGCTGAGTGATTGTAACTAGAGATATCTGGGTCCAAAAAGTTGTAATTTATGATCAGGACATTTCCGTTCCGTGGTTTAGATCCCAGCAGATGTTTTTCTTCGGGTCCCGTTTTGCATGATTAGAATAACAAGTTTTTTTTTTTTTTTAAAAAGAAACCTATGTAAACATGCTACCGGTGTACACAGAACCACTGGTTTCATTCTTTCGTTCTCTTCGAATTTTTTTTCACCCTTTTATCAGGTGAATGAAAGTCGCTGTGGAAATTGATTGATATTGGAGGTTTGATAAAAAGAAAGGACAAGGGAATCCTTGAGAGGCAGATCGTCTGGTTCTTACCCACATTATGCTTTCCTCTCCTGCAGTTGGAGCCGTATCTGTTCTACGCAAAGCAATGCACTCACATTTCAAGTGCAACATGAAAGAAGATGTTCTGGAATTTGCATTTTGTTCTATCTTTTCTCCCTTCGTTTGAATCTGCCCTACCCTTACGTATGACATAATCGCCCTGTTTGCGGCGAATCGTCACATGCTAGCCCCACTTTCGTTGCCATCCACCTTGCTTGGTGCCAACGTCGTGTGAACCTTCCCTGTTGCTTTCTTCTCTGCAGGAGTCAGATCTGTGCACGTCACGATATTCCCCATCCACTAGATGACAGGTTTTATTTTCACCTTAAGGTAAATGAATGGTTTGGATCCGTTTCTCTTTGCGTGTGCCGTCGGAGAAAACTTTTTGGGGGAGGAAGGAACCATCCAAACCCTGTGAACCGTAGCCACTGCTCAATGGCCAGCCATCACTTCGAAATCGAGCAAGATCCAGTAGTCTCACGTGCTAAATGTGGTGAGCGTACTACTGGTTAAGGCCCCCAAGTCATGGAATTAGGCCGATTTGGACGTGCGGACTTAAATGAACATCCCACAGTCGCCTGGTTTTGAGCACATCTTCTTGTTGGATTTTTCTTGCGTTAGGGGAATCGTGTATTCTTGTGGACGCAAAGGAAAAAAAAAAAAGAAGAAAAAAAAGAAGAGGGCATGGAATTCCCCTCAAGCTTTTTGAGAAAAGTAAACGCACAGATTGGAATATACTCTTGTGGGTCCGAGATATACAAGCTAGCGGTTGAACACCACCACCACTCTTCTCTTGTGATTACGAAAAATAATTTCTCATCTTATTTACGATTGCTAGATTCGATTTTACAACCTCTGTGTTAAAGATTTCTCATCTACTTGATGGTTAAAGATTTGCTTTTTAAATTTATAACCATGTTTGTTTTAACTTTAAAATGTAATAATTCTAGTTAAGAGTATCATTATAGCGGTGACTAACTTCTGACATCTTTAACAATTAACTTTAACAAAGTTTTCTCAAATAACTCGTAACTCCTAAATTTTGAACGATGTATAGGCTTATGTCCCAAGTTCGTTGCAGATAACTAAAATTTGTTTTGTTAAATGATCATCCCCTCGACTCGTACTTTGGTTGACAAATTTAGGTTGCTTTTATTGTTATACATTGCAGATTCCGGTGTTAGGTCATTAAATCGGTAAAGATTCTTTGACCATCTATATACTTCAAAAGCATCATTGATTTAATAACACTTATGAGCAATTTTGAAATGAAATAGAACTACCAACCAAATGATCACCAAACTACATAAATCAAATGCACAAATTTAAAATATCTAACAATGAAAGTACCACTAAACTACATGAATTTAACAACATACCACGTAGATACCAAAACAGTCAAAAGAAGAAATACATTATAAGTTTTGAAATATTTCCAACTGCATAAATCATATAAAGTTTACACACCATCATTTCATAAAAACTTGAAAATCATTACGGAGTGTTAAAGTTCATGACCTCTTAGTCGTTTGGTAACTCAACTACCGTTGGGCTTCGGCCCTTGTAAAAAGAAATGTCAGAACCAATAATTTCTTGAATCTTGACGGAGGTCAATTCACATACTTGATCCTACGACCTCTTCTCACTTGTCCAAGCAGTGAATTTAACCTCCATTAAAGGTGGTCAATCTTTGCTTTGAGCAGCCTATTGTCCAGGCACACACAGCTTCCAGTTTCAACGATCAACTTTGCCACTCTCATCCTTTTCTCACAATGTTATTACTTTCCCAAGAATCTAATGAATGGTTCCGTCCAAAGATAGAGATGGAATCAGAACAATGGCTTTTTCCTCATTTTGTCTGTGAGGCTGGTTTGTCCTTCACCACTATACTTCAAGACATCTTAATCTTCCTTTCTGTTTTTTTTTTTTTTTTGTTGGATGTTGAGTCTTTGGGTATGATTGTTCACTCTAATTCTTACCAAGCATTTATCTCCGAGGCCTGTACAGGAGGTGAGTTTGTACCCATTGCTCATTTAATGCAACAGCGTGTAACTTTTTACTTTATCATCTGTGGATTCATCTTCTAACTCGTGGGTTTACTCGTTTATCCCCCTCCCCAGTGATGTCTGTCCTTTAACCTTTTAAATTTAAAAGGTAAAAAAAGTACAGGCGAGCCTATGCTTCCCCCCCCCCCCCCCCCCTCCTTGAATGGTCTTTTCCACCTTCTTCTGGATTTTTCATCGTACTTCAAACTTACGTTAGAGTTCGGTCACGTTATAATTTAATTATATCGTGAATTATCATTGGTAAGACACGTCGGGTACTTTAATTATATGGCATGTCTCTCAATAGAATGATATGATAAAAACAAAAGTATCATCATCAAAGCAACGTTGTTACACTTCAGGTACTTTGAAATTCTAATAAACTGTTGATTTTAATATATATTATTTCAACCATCTGTATGTCAAAAATCACGTCGTATTGCTATGACTTAATAACGCGGCGGTTTTATCGATTCAATCTAATTTATTGTTATTTTCGTCAACGTGTTTGTTTCTTGGATTTATTCAAAACTTGAACTTGATATTGCATTGATATCTTAACATCCTTAACTTGATAAAACAACCAGGGAGGTCATTATATATAAAAACTACGGGGACCTACACGAAAAAACTCGATCAAAATAGACATTTTTACCGAAAACGTGGGAAATCCGGAAAAGTGAAAAAAGAAAAAGAAAAAACTTTCACGACCACCTACGCTGCACAGGGCAAGGGAAGGACACCGAATCCTGACCGTCGATCTACTCCGAACCAATTATATTAAAGGGGGGGGGGGGGGAAAAAAAAAAGATTATTAGTTACCGTACGTTACCTCCCCATCCCAAATCCAACGGTGAGGATGGTTTTATCCGATCTCGTGTCGGAAATTCGCGATTCTCCATACACAAAGGTTTGACAGGAGTTGACAGAAAAGACCGTCTCCTCTCTCTTTCTTCCTCACAGACTCCCCCAGTGCTACATCATTCCGAGGGTTTCGGGAATCTCCTGCTTCCAGTGGCCGGAACTCGTCCGCAGGGTTTCTGCTCAGCTCAGGTACGCTTGGTTCCACTTGCATTTGGTTCGATTCGCGGAGGTTCGTGGTTTCCGGTGTTGGAGTTGTTGTCGTGCGGGTTGAGCTGGTTTTTCTCCGAGGGTTTCCGGTCGAATCGTGGTGATTGGGGGTGGGGATTCAGGGTGTTTGCGCAGGTGTTGTTCGATTTGGTTCCTTAGGGTGCTTCTGGCGTGGAAGGTTCTGTTTATTGAGTGTTTCCTTTTTGCTTTGTCTCTGTGAGTGTCAGGTTGCGCTGTGGAGGGCATATGTTGTGACGTGGAAGAGTCGGTTGGGGGGCGAAAGCGATGGAAGGGGACGAGCGTCATCGGGTGATACTGGTGTCCATTGTGTGTGGGACGCTTTTCTCAGTCCTCAGCTCGCTTTGCTTTGCCCTGCTGTGGGCTGTCAATTGGCGGTCTTGGAGGTTTTACAGGTACATTTGTGAGTCTGGATGCCCTACAAGCTTCAATATTTGGGGTGCACTTAAGATCGCTGTTTTTGTGCAGTTGGATCTTTGCCAGGAAATGGCCGGAATATGTGCATGGGACACCTTTATGTATAATATGCATTTTTCTCTCTCTCCTGTCATGGGTTGTGGTTCTTTCTCCGGTTGTCATATTGATCGTCTGGGGAAGTTATCTTATCGCTATTTTGGAGCACAATATATTTGGGTTGGCTGTGATAATGGCTGGCACGGCTTTTTTGTTGGCATTTTATTCGATAATGCTATGGTGGAGGACACAGTGGCAAAGCTCAAGTATGTACATATTTTTCTCCTTGAAAATTGTCTTATCATCTGTCATATTAAAATACGATGTCGCGCAACGACTGTAAGGGAACGTAATCGTAAGAGTTGCAAAGTTTTTCAGTTTCGTGGGATGTGTAGAGTGAATAATTTAATGATTTATGCCAACTGTTAACGGATCATTTGTCTGTTTTCTGTTGTAGTGCATACCAGCTGTTGACGTAGTGGAACTTTAGTTTCTATTTTCCTTCTAGTTAGCGCTTTATAAATTAATCTAATTCCTCCTGTCGGAAAAAGTTTCAAACATCTGTAATGTTTTATTTGCTTCAGTTAGGGAACGCTTCATATGCTATGCTTGATCCCCCATCTCAGATCAACTGCATATATTTTAAATTAAAGCATTCTTCATTTTATATCAAATAGTAAAAAAAATATGTAAGTGTTATAGTCCTGTATTGTTCCAGTTTTTTCATTTTTCTTGAGTCAAAAGTTTGTTATACTGACAATCTAAAAATACCTTTTTTGGCGTACAGGAGCTGTTGCTGTTCTTCTTCTGTTAGCAGTGTCACTCCTATGTGGATATGAACTCTGTGCAGTGTATGTCACTGCAGGTTCCAGTGCTTCAGACCGTTTTTCACCATCTGGCTTCTTCTTTGGTGTTTCAGCTATTGCTCTAGCCATAAATATGCTTTTCATTTGCAGGATGGTTTTCAATGGTACATATTCCATTCTTTTGTGGTGTAACTTGAAAAATGAATTTACATTTTAGAACTTATAATTGACAATGCCGAGAATACCTAGTTTTCCTTCTAAGAGAATGAATTCATATATATATTTATATGTAACAAAGAGAATATATAGACATATAATGACCTTAATAATTTTACCAGGAACTGGATTAAATGTCGATGAATATGTTCGAAGGTCATACAAGTTTGCAAATTCTGATTGTGTTGAAGTGGGTCCAATTTCTTCTTTGTCTGATCCACCAGATCCCAGTGAATTATATCTTCAGAAATCAAACAGGCAAGTCTCTTCTTTATACTTATTCATGAAATTCTACTTGTCATGCTGATGCACTCATTTTTGTTTACCATATGTATTGTTTTATTGCATCCAATACCCTAAATTACCTACTTTGTAATAATTTCTAAAGTCAAATCTTCACTTTTATTTGGTGAAACATGATACAGGCCTTCTCATCTTGGTCTTCTTTATTTTGGGTCTCTGGTTGTTCTCATCGTCTATTCAATAGTATATGGTTTGACTGCCAATGAACATAAATGGTTGGGGGCAATCACTTCAGCTACTATTATTGTTTTGGGTATGTTTTCTTAACATTCCTCTGCTTGTATTGATGATGCATTTGCATTTTTAAGCGTGACATGATATTGATGGTCCTCATATTTTTGCTGCTAGATTGGAATATTGGGACATGCTTGTTTGGTTTTGAGCTCCTTAAGAGCCGTGTTGCAGCCTTATACGTTGCTGGAGCATCTCGAGTTTTTCTTATCTGCTTTGGAATACATTACTGGTAATCTGATATTTTTCCTCATGTATTCTCTTAAAAACTTATTTAACTTAGAATTGCAATCAAATCTTAACGCATGCTGTTTTGTTGCCTGAGACATCTAAGTGTGGTGAGGTGTGCACCCATCAATTGGGCACCTCTCGAGGCAGTGGGGTTTAATTAGGTATTTAGGTCAGTTCCTTTGTTGTCTCAAATATCACTTGGATTGCCTGTTGCACCTAAGTAATTTTATCAAGTTAAATAATAGTAGAAGAGAAATACTTCATAGTTTCAGTCATCCTCCTGTTCCTTCCCTCTCTAATTTTCTCTTCTTTTCTGTCCATCATCTTCTTCCTTTAGTGACGTTGCTTCTCTTTTGTTGACTCCAATAATCATTCCTTCTCTAGTGTCTTCTTCTATTGAAGCTTCTCAACATGTTTGGTTCTCCCTCATGTCTCCTTTTCCAACAATCCTCCCTGCTTCTCCTCCATTGAAGCACTCCATTGAACTTCTCGTTTTTACCATCCAAGTCCTACCATCTTACAACAGTAACACATGAGTCTATTTTTTCAGGTTATTTTGTTATTTGCATACATTTGCATTACTTAAAATTGTCAAGTCAGTTGTATGCTAAATACATTATTCAATTATTTTTAAAAATTGTTGCCTTACTTCACTTGGGTGACCACGTTGCTTGTTTTAGGCTGTCACTTTGCCTCTTCAGCATTTATGGAAGCTGCCATCACTAGATCAGCTTTTTCCTTGATAATTATGGTTTTAATGAGAAGTCATTTTTTTGAAATTCAGGTACTTGGGACATTGCATAAGTTATGCAGTTGTGGCATCTATTCTTTTAGGTGCAGCCGTTCATCAACGCCTAGCTGTTGCAAATCCCTTGGCAGAAAGAAGAGATGCATTAAAGAGTACAGTGATTCGACTGAGAGAAGGGTTTAGAAGGAAAGGTCAAAATAGCTCATCTGGTTCATCTGAAGGTTGTGGTTCAAGCATGAAACGTAGTAGTGGTAGTGTTGAAACTGGCCAACATGGGCAGCATGCTGAAGCATTTTGTAGGAGTAATTCACATTGTCTAGGTGATGCCAATAGCTTGAATAATGTGCTTCTTCTTGGCCGTGCTAATAGTTGCCGTGATGGTGTGAATAGTGATAAGAGTATAGATAGTGGACGACCAAGTTCAGCCATACGTAGCAGTTCATGCCATTCAGCTGCTCAAGAAGTTGAAATGGGCTATACTTTTCTTGAAAAACATTTTGAACATTGCAACTCATCCATGGTTTGTTCCAGCAGTGACTTGGAATATCATGGTGGTGAGTCAAGCATGTCTGGCATGGTGAATCAGCAAATGCTAGATCCCAGTATAGCTTTAGTTTTACAGGAAAGTTTAAATGATCCAAAGCTGGCAATGATACTAAGAAGGAAAGCTAGACAAGGAAATCATGAATTGGCCAATCTTCTGCAAGATAAAGGTTTGGATCCCAATTTTGCTGTCATGTTGAAGGAAAAAGGCCTGGATCCTACTATTCTTGCTCTGCTGCAGAGAGGCAGTCTAGATGCAGATAGGGATCACAATGATCCTGTCGATGTTGCAGTTGCTGATTCTGATAGATTGGATGTCACTGTCCCCAATCAAATATCATTTTCAGAAGAATTAAGACAACAGGGATTTGAAAAGTGGATTGACTTGTCCAAACTTATTTTACATTATATAGCTGGTACTCCAGAGCGTGCTTGGACCTTTTTCAGTTTGATTTTCATCAGTGAAACTGTTGTTGTTGCTGTATATCGGCCGAAGTCAGTAAGATTCATAAATGTCACCCATGAACAGGTGTGGTTGCTGCAATAGTATCCATAATGTCTTGGTTCACATGAATTATGATGACACATTATATTTATGTAGCTATGTCTTTGATACATTTGATTTGTTGCAGTTTGAGTTTGGCTTTTCTATGCTGCTATTATCTCCTGTTGTCTGCTCAATTTTAGCCTTTTTGTGGTCACTTCATGCAGAGGAAATGGCAATGACTTCTAAACCTCGCAAGGTATGTCAGTACTTGTGAACATTAAGAGTGTAATTGTTTGGATGCCAATAAATTATTTTTTATTCAATAATGCATTGTTATATGTTTCTTTTTGTCGAACTTCACTTGAGGAGGAAATTGTGCCCTTTTGACTCCTGTCTCTTGGTATAGCCCAAGACTGATAAAGGTTTTTTTCCTAGAAAATCATATAAAGTGGCAACCATTTCCTTCAGAGTAAGAGCTTGGATCAAGTTCAAGAAAATATCCTGTCTGTCATGGGGCATTGTCTGTAGGATAGATTAGAAATTTGTCAATCCATATGCAGAAATTTCTCACAAGACACCTATTTTTCTTAAATGGTGAGCGAGATGGTTTGATTACATTTTTAAAATGTTGGTTTTGTTTTTTGTTTTTCCTCTTTATTTGATTCCTACCTTCACTCTCACATATGGTCGTGAGGCGATAATAAAGATTTTTCTGTGAAGTGGTTGCGGTGTGGTCATGGTTCTGATCCCACTAGGTGTGGTACATGGGTGACTTTCCTTAAAGACATTCAGATGGTAGAAGGTTTAGTTTTTTTGGCTTGGTAGATGCTTCATGGAGGCATCTGGATGGAGTTACCCTTTAAAAGCTGGGTTCCTGACCTGCTTACTGGGTGTGGTACTTGCAATGTGTCAAACTTCAACATGTGTGGACAAAATTTTGCTGACACATCAGAAATGAAAATGGTTGAAATGATCGCTTGAATATTGTCAGATGCAAAACTTTGGGGCATATTTGTAAAATTTTGGTGTTTCATTTCATGTCAGAAACTATGTAAATTTCTCACAGTCAGTGAGTGTGTCAATCAAAGTTTTATAATCTTCGGCCAATGTTTTCACTGATAGCAGAAGTACTACTGTTTCTGCTTTCTCTCCTTCCCTTTGTTTTTCTTCATTCTTCCACTAAAGGAAGTTGCATGTAAGCCTTCTTCAGCCATTGGAAAATGAGTGCAACCACTGGAAAGCCTTCACTTGTCACTGTTACAGGTCTACAGCAGGATCTCCATCGTTTCTAGGTACATTTACCTGTCAAAACTTCTACAAATGATGTTTTTGTGAAGATTTCAGGATTAAATGCATAGACCTAAGGCTTTGCTAATTTTTTTTACTGATTTTCTGTAATTTTTTTTCTGACTATTAAAAACATGTTCTTTAGCATTTTAAAGTGTTTTTATTGTATTCTACGACTTTAAATAGGTAGTAAAATGTGTTTTTAATTTCATAAATGCCTAGAAAATTATTCTGATTGTTCTTTGATGTGTATTTTTATTATTTTAGCTTATCTTAGAATTTCACATTGAAATTCATATTTTTTAGATCTTTTTGCAGGGACTTCGATGATTTTACCAAACTTCGATCAAAATTTCCACTGAAGTCTCACTGTTTTCCTTTTTCTGTCTGACTGAAGTCCACATGAAAGCGAAGTTGGATTCCTTGGGTACATGGGTGGCTTGCTTTAAAGCCATTCAGAATGCTAGTTGAAGGTTCCTTTTTTTTGTTTGGTGGATGCTTCATGAAGGCATCTGGATGGAGTTGTACTTTAAAATTAGGGTTCTGGCTAAGTAAGTTGATGTACTTTCTGTGAGGGGGGAGGGAGTATATCTTTTCTCATGCAAGGAAATGTCATGATTCGTGAGTCTCTCTGATGAACTTTGACTGTCATCGTGTCTTTTCTGTTGAAGAGCTTTGGGAACTAAACTGGGAGAATTAGGTGGTACAAAAGATCGTTTAGAATATGTTATTGTATGCCATTTGGTGGTCCTAATATAGAACGAAATAGAAGAATTTCATAAAGGATTGGAAAAGCTAGGTGATGGTTTAGAGTTAGTCATCAAGTGTTTCTCTTCATCACCAGTTTCCCAGGATGTTACTGATTAAAATGTCATTGTGTATTGATTTGTTGTTTGGCTCTTAAATTTTGTTGTTTTTCTTCTATTATTGTTTTCTCTTTGTTTTTCTTTATAGTTTTTGGCTTTTTTCTGGGTTACTGATTTAATGTGGTGGAAGTCCTTATCCCTTACTGACTTACTTACTGGCTTTTACCTCTGCCATTGTCTTTTCATGATTTCTCTTTTTTTCCTAATCAGTGTTTTGGCTTCCACTAGTAATATGCTATTTTTACTGTTCAAAAAAATTCTTCCCAAGAGAAACCCAAAAAGCATATGAAGTGAAAATGTAGTTTCTGAACATAAGTATGTAGGGAACAATTATTGACTTCATACATATTAGTTGGAAAAATTGAGATCTCAGAAATGCTTCAGGGGTTTGAAGTGACATTTACAACAATAAATAGAATAACATCATGGTAAAATTAATATTTGGGTGAGAAAGTAAGTGAGATTGTTTGATGCGTCTGAAATAAAAGAGTAGTATCTCTTGGTCTTAGGAGCTTCTGGCTTGCATGGGTCACTGGAGGGATTGGAAAACACTTGAAACCTTGTGATAGAATTTCTTTCCTCATTTGAAGGAATATGCAATGCAGAATATGCAGTGTAACCATACTGGGACGCTGGCTTGGGTAACTTTACATCCAGTTCATTACTTAACAAGGGTTGTGGAGGCAATAGTGGCAAGAAAAATGGCAAGCTTTGCAATCACATGCAACAATTCTGAGCGGTCATCTTTATGCTAGTAGTTCTATTTTGTTTTAAATGTAATCAAGCTGAACCATGTCTAACATGTTCTAAGTGGTGATGTGTATTCATTTTTCACAATTTGTACCATCCTCATATATTTAATGTTGTTACAAAACAATTAAGCATTACTACCACATTTTACAATTAGGAGTGATACACTGATAGGTTGGGTGCCAAAAATAAACATCTCTTCATTTGATGGTGTCTTGGTCTTGTGTGACTTCTGTGTTTGGTCCAGCCCCTTCATGCTGATAGGATGTTGGTCTTGCTTATTTCTTGTAATGCTTTGTCTCTGTTTTAAAAAATCACATTTTCATTTCTTATAGAATATGTTTGTATTTCTTAGTTTGCTTTGAGCTCAATTTATTGCTTATCTGGATTTTTTTATCTTCAGTATGGTTTCATTGCGTGGCTGCTGAGTACTTGTGTGGGTCTGCTTCTGTCCTTCTTAAGGTAAATCTCATTTGTTTTGCACTGAAATTTGGTATTTATTCTCAAGCATGATATTCTTCCAAGAATGAATATCCATATGCAATACTGGTTCAATGGCTAGAGGATAAACTCTCTTTTTTTTCCAGTATTCTATATTCATATTTTGCTCTGTAGGTTTTCTGGTCTTATGCAATGACATTTACGGTAGGTGTGGTCCAAATGAGCTTATTTTTTATGTAGTGTAGACAATGCTCTGTGATTTGTTTGTGCTGGTCCATGCATTGCTACCTCTTGTGGAACTAAAAAGCTTCCACAAACATTATTTACAGTTTTTGGTGTCCTCCAGTGCATCAATGTATTAACTTCAACAATCATGCCAATTATGATATGATTTACTTACCTTGTTCTTCTATGATATTTATTTGTGCTCATAGTGGTTTATGGATATTGTATCTATTTATTTGTACATATCACACTGGATGCTCTGAACTTATATATGTTGAAATCTTGTTTTGTGCTTGCAGTAAATCCTCCATCCTACTTGGTCTTGCTTTGACCCTCCCACTCATTGTGGCTTGCCTTTCTGTTGCTATCCCCTTATGGGTGCATAAAGGTTACAGATTCTGGGTTCCACATGAAGATTTTCCTACGTATATTAACAACCATGAAATTCATGGAAAAAAGCAGGTCGAATATTTTTCTGTTAACTTCTCATTTTCAGCTTTCCTTTTTCACAGTTATGTTTGTTTTCATTGTTAGATATTTGATATTATATAATTCTTGAAATTTGATAGAAGATGAAGTGGTATTTGTATTTTTGTAGTCGTCAACTATCTGGTTTTATATATATAGTTATCGAAAAGTAGCAGTATTTTAGTTTTTCCAATGACTTTCAATATTGGTATTATGTGGTGTTTCATCCTGATGAAAGAAGGAAATGTGTCAAATGCTGATGGAAACATGGAACAGCTGCAAAATGGTCCGAAAATCAGGAATTTTTATCTGAAACTTCATTATATGATTAAGATAGATATGATACACTTGTAAAGCAATTTTGTTCTTAATTTCTAGGTATTTAGCATAACTAAAATACCACATATAGTCAACAGAGTACCATTCCTCAGTGCTCCCATGATTTTTTTTTTATTTTTAGTTGTGGAAAATATACATCAGAAACGGAAAAAAATTCCATTTTATTGGCTTTTTTTTCTAAATTTTTGTTTTACAAAAATATCATCACTGCAGTAGTATTGTGGAACAGTGCATGGTGATTTAATTATGCAAATTTAATTAGAGATCTATGAAATCACTATAAAATATTTGAAGCCGGGAGAAATAGAAAAAAATTATCTTCAATTATTGTGTTTCACTTATGAAATAGAAGTAAATATAAGTGCAACATCAAATCAAAATCTTGAAATTATGAGAATGGTAAGTGTTGGACAATAAAAATTTTTGCTTTAGTAGTGATGTGGTTGAATCTGGGCCTTATGACAACATTGTACTCTGTTTTCTCATTACCAATTGATTTTGAGATGAATTTTAACATGGTATTAGAGCTTGATTCGTGCATGTTGCTCATAAGATACTTGTTGGTTAAAAGAAAGTGCTAGAAGTATAAGGGAGTGTTGGACAATAAAAATCCCACATTGATAGTGATGTGATTGAATCTGAGTTTTTAACATTGTGCTTCGTTCACTCACCGTCAATTGGTTTTAAGATGAACTTTAACAGTAAGAAACACTATTTTTTAAGAGTAGTTAATATTTTAGATGCATAGATCTAACCTAAGGAAGCAAGATATAAAGGGGAAGAAGAAGAGAAACCTTAAAACGAAGAGAAGATGGGATTATTTTGTATATCATTGGAGGAGAGCACACTACTAGAGTGAAGATCAATTGTTTCCATTCATCTCTATTTGGCCATCCCCTCTAAGATTTGGTCATGTCTTAGAAGAGATGAGTTGGATGCAAGCTACAATTAAAGTGAGAAGACTAGTAGAAGCAATAGAAGAGAATGAAAATGAAAAAAAAAATGTATTGGTTGACAAATTGAAATGAATCGACATAACATTGATGCTTCCATTTGTTTTCAATAAATTACAAAATATGGTTAAATATGATTCACCCAACCTTGATTTCCAATATGGATTGGTGAAATTTGTTTGATCCATTTGGATGTTGCACACTTTTTTTACAATGTTTAGAAAAGATCCATGGCCATGGGTTCACTTGTAAGGATTGTAGAATTTGGATGAAATCGACATGGGTAGGGTAAGGATGAAATTTATGCGGTTAGAAATAATGAAAAAGGAACATAATGCAATGGAAAATATATTAATGGATAGACATAAGTTACAAGAGAATTCAAGTTGATCCCTTATGGTATTAAAACATTGATTGTCATTCTTATGTTGTATGTTGTTTGTTAGGTAGCTATCCAAAATGTTTTTTGTTTTATGTAAATCCAAGTTTTGTGATTAAAGTTTAGTTTTGTCTATTATACATCATGTTTCTTTTGTTCAAATTTTAAAATTCACTATGATCATATTTTATTGCATCTTGTCATGTCTATTTGGCATAATTTAGTTTGATATCTTGGGGTTGTTATCCTTCAAATTGTGTAAATTATTGTTTTACTTATTTAAACAAAGGATTTTATGCTTGATGAATGGAGAAAGTTTTTTATTACCTATATTTAAGAATAAGGGAGACATAGAATTGTAATAATTATCTTGGTATTTGGTTAATGAGTCATTCTATGAAATTATGGAAAAAGGGTAATTGAGCAAAGACCTTGGCATGTAAATAAAATCTCGGAAAATGAATTTGGGTTTATATTGGATTGGTCAACAATGGGAACTATTCATTTACTTGGACAACTAATTGACAATTTTAGAGTTAAGATAAAGGACGCCTACATTGTTTTCATTAATTTTAAAAAAAGTTATGATAGATTATGTAATAACCTATTGTTATGAGTTTTAGAAAGAAAAGTATGTATAGGATATATAGATATTATAAAAGATACGGATAAAAGAGCAATTACTAGTGTTAAAATTATAAGTGGAGAAATTAGGGAATTTCCGATAGGCATAGGTTTACATCAAGGGTCCTCTGTTAGTTCATATTTGTTTGTCTTGGTTATGGATGAAATGATCAAGGAAATTCAAGGAGAAATATCACAATATATGTTATTTGTTAATGACATAGTTTTAGTTGGTGAAAGTGAGTTAGAAATTATTCCTAAATTAGAATTATGGAGAGATACTTTAAATTCCAATGGATTTAAATTGAACGGGTCAAAATTTGAATACATGGAATGCAGGTTCAATGAAAATATGAATAATAATGAAGGTATACACTTAGATGGTCATGACATTCATAAAAATAAGATTTTTAAATACTTAGGATCTATGATAAGTAGCAGTGGTTAAATTATAGAAGATGTTATTCACAAGATTAAAGTAGAATTGATGAAGTGGAGAAATGCTTTTGGAGTGTTATGTGATAGAAGGAAAATTTTATAAAACTGCTAGCTATAGTTTATGGCTCAAAATGCTAGGTTATAAAGCATTACCATATGCAAAAAGTTAGTGTTGCTTAGGTGGTTTGCTAAAAATAATTTTATTAAGAGTAGAGTAGGAGTTGCATCAATTGAAGATAAGAGAATCAGCTTAGGTGGATTGGTCATATCCTTAAGAGGCTAAAGAATGTACCAATCAGGAGAGAAGAATTATTTAGTTTAGAAGGAATTAGAAGTAGTGGAAAGTCTAAAACTATTTAGTTAGGAATTACAATAAAAGATTTAATTTTATATAATTTAACTGAGTATTTGACCTTAGTCAGAAGTACATGAAGAAAATGATCTATGTGGTCGACTTTATGTAGAGATTATGGCTTGGATTGTTGTTGTTGGGTAAAGAATTTTAATAAACAATCCATGTTAATTTGTTTAATTAGTAGACTACATTAGAAAATTTTGAAATCTAGGTTTGTGCTGGCATTGAATATTTTAATTCTAAGCATCTTGAGACATCTATCATATTTTTAATAGATGATAATTCGTTAATTTGTTTCTCATTTGGAAAAATAAGTTTTGTAGTTCTTTACACATCTATGTGATTATACTAGAGCATTTTCACGTTCATGGGTTTTTACTTGTTACTACAATGTAGTTTAAATTGAGCTTTCATAACATCCATGTAGTTAACTTTCAAGATCACCTCCTTATTTTGTTATATTTCTATTCCAGGGCATTGTTCTAGCTATAAGCGTAGCTATATTTATAGGATCAGTAGTATCTCTCGGCTTAATTGTCTCAGCTGAGCCTTTGGACGATCTTGGTTACAAGGGCTGGAATGAAGATCAGAAAAGTTTCAATTCTCCATATGCATCATCCACATACATTGGCTGGGTTATGGCTTCAGTAATTGCTTTGTTGGTTACTGGGACATTACCAGTTGTTTCTTGGTTTGCAACATATCGGTTTTCTCTTTCCTCTGCTCTTTGTGTTGGGATTTTTGCCAGTAAGTTGTAAAGCTTTCCTTTTTTTATTATTGTGGTTGTATCTTGACGTATCAAGCTATTTACATTCCACTTTCCTCTACAGCCATTCTTGTGACATTTTGTGGTGCATCATATGTTGGGGTAGTGAATGCACGGGAAGACAGGGATCCTTTGAATACAGATTTTCTTGCGGCATTACTGCCCTTGGTTTGCGTTCCAGCAATAATATCACTTTTTGTTGGCCTCTACAAATGGTAAAAGAAGTTTTTTTGTAATATTTTAGCATCATGCAATTTGAATTTTTTTTTATTCTTGGGAACTATGCTTCTGTTTTTTGCTTGCAGGAAAGATGATGATTGGAAGCTTTCTCAAGGAGTTTATGTTTTTGTTGGAATTGGGTTTCTCCTATTGATTGGTGCAATATCTGCCGTTATAGTTATAATCAGGCCATGGACGGTGTGTAAAACTGGTTCACAACTTCACATTGTTTACACCAACATTCGTTTGATCCGTTATTGGAAATTTTAACTTTTATCCGTCACCACTTTGTTATGCCATTTTTGTTGGTCAATTGATGTCCTTGTTTTCTTTTGACAGGTGGGGGTTGCATTCCTTTTAATTGTGCTTATCATTGTTCTTGCTGTTGGCGTGATCCATTTCTGGGTGTCAAATAATTTCTACTTAACGAGGAGGCAGATGCTGTCTGTTTCCTTGCTTTCTTTTTTTCTAGCTTTGGCTGCTTTCCTGGTTGGAGTATGCGAAGGTTCTAATTTTTTCTACTAGGATAGCTTCTAATTGTTGCTACTTACTGTATTTAAAGCAGAAGTTTTGTCACATTGGTTGTTGCCTGATGGTTTGTTTGTGTTTATATAGGAGAACCTTTCATTGGTGCATCCGTTGGGTATTTCTCATTTCTATTCCTTCTGGCTGGGCGTGCCATGACAGTATGCCATTCTTCTCTTTCTAAAAGTCCTACCAACTTTTATTATGTATTCCCTTTTTTAAGTTTTCTTTTCTTTTTTTCTTCAGGTGCTTCTTTCGCCTCCTATTGTTATTTATTCTCCCAGAGTATTACCTGTGTATGTTTATGATGCTCATGCTGATTCTGCAAAGAACGTTAGGTTTGTTCTGGTTCATTTTTCTTTCTTTTTTGTGAATCCTTCCTTATTAGTTTTGCATCTAATGTTACTGAATTGTTCAACAGTTATGCATTTCTTATTTTATTTGGTATTGCCTTGGCCACTGAGGGATGGGGTGTCATTGCTAGCATGAAAATATTTCCTCCCTTTGTGGGGACATCTGTATCAGCAATTACTCTTGTTGTGGCATTTGGTTTTGCAGTCTCACGTCCGTGCATGACTCTCAAGGTCGGAAACTTTTGTACTTATTTGTTTTATTGATTGTTGAAGTTTGTATCGTAATTTTATCCTTAACTGTTTTGCACTTCAGATGAATTTCTGCATATACTTGTATTTATCCATATTGCTAAAAGCATTGCATCCAATGATTTATCACAATGGACTAGGGAAAACATTCTGAACTATGGCATTTGGATGACTGGGGAATAAGAAGCATCTGTTTCCATGGGTTAACTTTTTGATCTTTAAGCTGTAACACAATGGGACTGCTAACGACACTACTGAAAAAATGTTGTGGAATAAGTAGTTGTTTTCGTGGGCTAACACAATGGAACTGCTACTGACACTTGAAACAAAAATGTTGTGGAATAAGATGAGGCTGTTGTTGTGGGTTAGCTTTTTTATGTTTAAGCTGTAACACACAATGGGATTGTTAATTGTATTACTGGAAAATGTTGTTCCTATGGCTTTGACATTTTATACTGCAAAAGTCCCTTACCAAGACATTTCTTTGTTCTTCTAGTACATCATTTTCCTTAATGGTATTTCCATATGCAGATGCTGGACGACGCTTTCCATTTTCTCAGTAAAGATACTGTTGTCCAGGCAATAGCTCGATCTGCTACGAAGGTGAGATTTCTTCTGACGTAGTCCCTGTAACTCTAATTTTGATAATAAGTGGCGACTTAAGAAGAGAAACTTTTGGAGCCTGGGTAAGAAAAGGACAAGCCTTATCAATTGGCATGTTCAAAGATGGCCAAATAATGATTAAAGCTGAGGGAACTGCATGGCCTCTTAATTAACTAATAGTTTGTTGTAAGTGTTATCCACATCATATTGTGTTTGTTCTCTTCCCCCACCTTTTCAATGCAACCCCTCATACTGTAGGTTAGTGTGGACCATACAGCTTGATTCGTTTCCCATTCATGATATTATATAGTTGCGGAAGAGCTAATGGCTGATGGTTGTATTATAAAATGAGGATTTATAGAAAACCTTTCTGACAAGTCAAATCAGTGTTGTCAAAATAGATCCCCAGGAAAACATTTTAGAATGGTTTGTATTGTGTAAGATGCTTGCTCACATTTTTCTTCATGTTTGTATACTGAAATTCTGAAGCTATCTTAGTTTTTATAATTTCGTATCAATTTTTTCAAAATCAGACCGGACATCAAACCAATTTTGTCCGGTCTTGGTCCAAAATGACTGGTCCAAGTGGATGATGTGATAATTACATCACATAATTAAAAATCCTAATAATCCAAAAATATTAAAAAATCCAGAAAAATATAGGAAAATAACAAATTTTTTTCACTATATACATTATAATTGTACCAATGGTTAATGAGAAGTATCGCGTACATGTCATAAAATATGTAATTACAGTTTTCTGGCTACATTTTAGTTGCTAATAAATTCAAATGACTTGCATGATTGCATCATATAGAATAATCCTATCAAGTCTATACTCTAGTAGTTCAAAAACCACAAAAGTTAGAAAAAAAAGATTGGGTTAGTCAGATCCAGGTTACCCATCATGAGAGAACCAGTCCAACCACCAGTTTTCATGGTCTGATCAGCTGGGTAACTGGTATAAAGGGAGTTGGCTTGGATTGGTTAGGCTACCTGTTCATGGTCCAACGAGCCAGTTTTTAAAACACTGTATTTCATAGCTTGAAATGCAAGCCTGGCACACTGAACCAGAGGCCTAGTGACTTATCTGTCTAGTCTGGTGGTATATTCCTTGGTCTTGGTGAAGTGATTGGATGATCATCCTCTGATGCCATTAGCTGGTATCAGAAGTTGCCTATTGTTTGAAACAGACCATGGGATTTGTTTTATGGTTATTTAATTTTTTCCAAGCATTTTGTATTGGAGATTCACATTCTTAATCATTAATGTATATTTATATATGCACAGATATTTCAGTTACAGAGATGAAATATCTTATTCAAAATTGTTTGTTTTGTGACAATTCAGACAAGAAATGCCATATCAGGAACAACATTTTCAGCACCTCAAAGATCTGCTAGTTCTGCCGCTCTTTTAGTTGGTGATCCTACTATTATGCGTGATAGGGCTGGGAATTTTGTTCTTCCTCGGGATGATGTTATGAAATTGCGGGATCGGCTGAAAAATGAAGAAATTGCTGCTGGTTTATTCCTCAGAAAAATTAAAAGGGGTTTGTCCTGTCATCATGAATCTTCAGTTGATGTAGGATACCACAGGAAAATGTGTGCACATGCTAGAATTCTAGCATTAGAAGAGGCAATTGATACAGAATGGGTATGTATGTGGGATAAATTTGGTGGATATTTGCTCCTTTTACTTGGATTGACTGCAAAAGCTGAACAAGTACAGGTGAGTGCCATACAAATGTCACATGATTTTGTTTGTCTTGATTTTCTTATGGATGCCAATCTATTGGTGCAGGATGAAGTTCGTTTACGACTTTTCCTAGACAGTATTGGGTTTTCTGATTTAAGTGCAAAGGAAATAAAGAAGTGGATGCCTGAAGATCGAAGGCAGTTTGAAATAATTCAAGAGAGGTATTTGACATATCTTGTCTGAGCACCTTGGTTTTTTGTTGATCAGCAAGTTATTTTATAGGTTTCATTGTTTGTGATCTTTGTTCCTGTAGTTATATAAGGGAAAAAGAAATGGAAGAGGAACTTTTGATGCAGAGACGTGAGGAGGAAGGGAAGGGAAAGGAAAGAAGAAAAGCCCTTCTGGAGAAAGAAGAGCGTAAATGGAAAGAGATAGAAGGTTCCCTACTATCCTCCATACCAAATGTTGGAAATCGTGAGGCTGCTGCTGTGGCAGCTGCTGTTCGTGCTGTGGGTGGTGATTCTGTTTTAGATGACTCATTTGCTCGTGAACGAGTTACTGCCATTGCTCATCGCATTCGTGCAGCACAGTTGGCTCATCGAGCACAGCAGGTTTTCTTTGAACCATTTGAATTTTCTCTGGCATCTTCACATATAGATCTTGCATTTGACAAAAAAAGGATAAGTTTGGACTTTGCAGTTCTGCTAAGACCTTCCAGTTTAAAATGTGCAAGTGGTCATTTGCTTTCTAGTATATCCTGAAATGCAGAATTTTGAAGTACAATAATTGAGAAATATGCCATTTCTTGTATGTGAGTGCTTATTGGAAATTATTTCAAAATTTTCTCAACAAAGGCAACCTTTGAGAAGTTATCATACTTTTTTACATTGCATATCCAAGATTAAAAAAAATTAAGATTTTTATTTAGCCCGTTTCTATTGACATTTCTATTGATATCTGATATTCTTCCTAAGTTTCTGGACCAAATTTAACATGTAACTACCGTGTAGAACCATGGCCAGAAGTTAAAATAATTTGAAATATAAATTTTTTATTTGGCACCAAAATATTTTGCCACTTGATATTGGGAAAGCTTGTGTCTTAGATTGCTATTTGATCTGATATATCAAACACTGAAATTGTTCAGAATTCCTGCTGTATCTTCTCCACTTCACATCCATAAACAGACTGCCTTTAAATGTACATATGTGTATATGCTAAGATTCCTGCTTGCATTTTGTTGCATTGCAGTTTTTCTTTGTATCTTATATTCTTGATAATGTTGTTTTTAGCTTCTCATTTTTGACATGCAGATCTTCAACCAGTTGTCTTTTTCCTTTATATTGGTTTTTACCTGTACTGTATTTTGCATCAGTTTGTCACACTTTCTAATTTAATGTTGGTGGTTTAATCATTGACAGTGTGGTGTTCCTGGTGCAATGTGCATTCTAGACGATGAACCCAGAAATTCTGGAAAACATTGTGGCCTAATGGATCCAAGTGTTTGTCAAAGTTCAAACATAACATTTTCCGTATCCGTCATAATCCAGCCAGAGTCTGGCCCCGTTTGTCTCTTGGGAACTGAATTTGAGAAGAAGGTATGCTTAGAGATCCTTGTGGCAGGTGCAGAGCAAGGCCTTGAAGCTGGTCAAGTTGGTATACGAATGGTTGTGAAAGGAGAGAGGCTTACTACTGTTGCCAAAGAGTGGAGCGTCGGGGCTAATTGTATTGCAGATGGAAGGTTTGCACTTCATGACTTGTGTCTATATATTGTAATACTTTCATCACAAAATTTATATGATCCTTTTTCTTTTCAATCATTATTAATTGCTATTCACTTAAATAGTATTTTCTTTAAATTAATTTGTGGAACCACGCATAGAAAATGCTATATTTTTGTAGTATTTGATTCTGTTATCTATGTAACAATAATTATGCAGATGGCATATTGTCACCATGACCATAGATGCTGAGATTGGAGAGGCAACCTGCTATTTAGATGGGGAGTTTGATGGATACCAGAGTGGGTTGCCACTACATACACAACATGGAATATGGGAGCATGGAACGGATGTGTGGATTGGCACTAGGCCACCAACTGATTTGGATGCCTTTGGCAGGTCCGACAGTGAAGGTATTGATTCCAAGATGCAAGTAATGGATGCATTCCTTTGGGGAAGGTGTCTGACTGATGATGAGGTTTCTTCTTTTCATACTGCCATGAGCCCTATGGAATATGATTTGGCTGATTATCTGGATTATGGTTGGCAATTTGGTGATTCTCCTCCGAGGGTATGTGTAATTCTGTTACCAATTTCATATTCTTTTCTGTTTCTGAGTAGAATAGGCGGTTGTTACTAGCTTTGTCAAAATCATTGTTGTAAGACATTGTGCATGTTTAGGATGTCTTTTATTCCATCTACTAGCATAGCTTTGTGCTTCCGGAGGTTACATATTGGAATGTTGTATCTTAGTGTTAGCATACATAGAAATTAAGTTTCAATACATTATTAAATAAATGATATGATTTTTTGTCCTATTTTACTGCCCAATAAAATGACTTTATTTTTTGCAGTTTCTGATATTAATTTCTTAGGTTCATTATCTGAAAAGTTCTGTGGATTTTGATTCATTTTCCACAAATCAAATATCTTCTTACAGAATCTTATGTCAATATTCTGGGACTGGAAGTAACATTAATTTATAATTCCAGACGGATTTTCTTTTGTATGTCAAGCCATTTTTCTGTTGTTTCCAATTCCATATTGTTTCTCTTGCTTTTTTTTACAATAATGATTATTTTCTGCTTCTGAAATATTTGTTATAGTGAGACCCATTTGTTTTTTACCCCATAAACTCTTCTCATGGGTTTTTATGTTTTGGTAATTTTCTGAATATCTTTCCTATGTAATTCTGGTTGTCTTTTTTATATTCCTTATTGTTCAACAAGTACATTAGCATGTGCTTCCATTATGTCTATAATCTTAACTTTCAAATTGCAGATAAATAACTGTTATTATCTCTGAAAGAGTGTCCATGTTATTTTGTGCCAAGCCTACAGTGCCTTTATTCATGTATCTGAGATGTTTCAATTTATTCACGATGAATAGAAACAATAGGATTGTAACAATTTACGTCTTATCATTAGCAAAAGTCGAATGATACTTATATCACCTGTAAATTGGATAAATAAGACTGGATTTAATTTCCTTTTGCTTCACATAGGCTCCTAAAGTTTATAATAACTAATAACCCGATGAGCTTGCTTCTTATATATTCTAATTGCATGTTAAAATTCTGCCATTGAATAAGACTCATGAAAAAACTTGATTCTATGCATGCTGGAGTTCGAATGCCAGGTTGTTATCTTTGAAAGGCTTGAGCATGAGACGATGAGATATATGATCAATTTTTAAATTCTTTGTATATTTTTAGCCATGCGGTAATATAGTCTGCCTCTCGTTGGGCCTTCTGCAGGTAAATGACCTGGAGTGTGACGAGGCAGATGTAGAGCTATATGACAGAGAAGATGTAGAATGGGATGGTCAATATTCAAGTGGCAGGAAGAGAAGATCAGACCGTGAAGGGGTGGCAATCGACATGGATTCATACTCAAGAAAATTTAGAAAACCAATGATGGAGACAGAGGAGGAAATTAATCAAAGATTGCTTTCTGTTGAAACTGCTGTCAAGGAAGCTCTCTGTGCAAGAGGAGAAACACATTTTACTGACCAAGAATTTCCTCCAAATAACCGGTCTTTGTTTATTGACTCAGAAGACCCCTCTCCAAAACTCCAGGTACAGTTTCATTAACCATTATTGCCTTGTTGGACCTTTGAATGTTGGTTTTTTCTGCGTACCTAATGTTTCTATGATATCACAGATTGTTTCTGAATGGAAGCGTCCTGTTGATATACTCAAAGTAAACAGTAGGGAGTCTCGGCCATGCTTATACTTTGGACCTCTGAATTCTTCTGATGTTTGCCAGGTATCTGTGTCCTACTTTTGCCAAGTTTTAGGCATGTTATCATGAATTCATGATAACAATCATATCTTGTTTTATTTCTGCAATTTTTCTTACGTGCTTTCTTTTCAGGGTCATTTAGGTGATTGCTGGTTCTTAAGTGCAGTTGCTGTTCTTACAGAGGCTTCTCGAATATCTAAAATTATAATCACACCAGAATACAATGAGGAGGGTATCTACACTGTTCGTTTCTGCATTCAGGTAACAACCTAAATTTAAGGTCTGAGTTGTGGTTGAATTTACCTTCTAAATCTATTTACCTTCTGGTATCATTGTAGCATTAATTTGGTTCCCTTTTTATCTAATGAAAAATCTCATAGGTGATATTGTATTTGGACAACACAACCTTATCTAGGATTCATGGCAGCAGTACCCAGATATTTACTTTTTCACCTAGTATCACAATTTATTAGTATAATTGCAAGCCAAGAAATATTTTTGGTGATCTGTTATGCTGGCATGATCTAAATTTATTTGTCACATTGTCAGCCAGTATAGCTACTCTACTTTACCGGCAACTCATAATTACATCATGGGCTATTATGGTATATAGTGTTAATTGGCAGAAGATTGTCAGATTATTCGTATGAAAATAATTTTTTGACGAGATTTGGAACAAATTCATATAATTCTTGGGCCAGTTTGGGTTAAGAGGACGTATGAAAGATCAAATATTCTAGGGTTAGAAGTAATGAATAAGGACTTGGATGTCTAATTTAATAAACAACCTTAAATGGTGAGAATGGAGAGGAAAGATTCTTTCCACATGAGAACAAAGCAATATTATTGCGTTGATTGTAGTTGCTGTTGACAATTTATGTTTTGAATGACACTTGGAGAGCATGTCAAAAGTGTGACATAAATGAGGATGGGAAAAAGTAAAACTTTTGTTTGTCATGTGGTCTTGTAGGGCGAGTGGGTTCCTGTAGTTATTGATGATTGGATCCCTTGTGAATCACCTGGAAAGCCTGCCTTTGCTACAAGTAAAAAGGGTAATGAACTTTGGGTCTCAATTTTAGAAAAGGCTTATGCCAAGCTGCATGGTTCTTATGAAGCATTAGAAGGTGGCCTTGTACAAGATGCTCTCGTAGACCTCACTGGTGGTGCTGGGGAGGAGATCGATATGAGGACTGCCCAAGCACAAATTGATCTCGCAAGTGGAAGGTTGTGGTCTCAGTTATTGCGTTTTAAACAGGAAGGTTTCTTACTTGGTTGTGGGAGCCCTTCTGGCTCTGATGTGCACATTTCATCCAGTGGAATTGTTCAGGGTCATGCATATTCATTGCTTCAGGTACATAAGTAGCTTATTATTCACATTCTTTCTAAATAATTTATGTTTTGAAATTCAAAATAATGTTTTTTAAATAAACCAGGTAAAAGAGGTAGATGGCCACAAGCTTGTGCAGATTCGAAACCCATGGGCTAATGAAGTTGAGTGGAAAGGTCCTTGGTCTGACTCATCACCGGAGTGGACCGATCGGATGAAGCACAAACTTAAGCATGTGCCCCAGGTACATTCTTTTCTGGTGCTCCTTTTTGGAACTTTAGTCTCTTGATATGCTTTGGTGCTTTACACCTTTCTTCAGATTCTCTACTCAAGCAATTCTAATTCTCCTATTTGAACTTTTAACATTGCTCATCTGTAGTCAAAGGATGGGATATTCTGGATGTCGTGGCAAGATTTTCAGATCCACTTCCGTTCAATATATGTTTGCCGGGTCTATCCACCAGAAATGCGTTATTCTATTCATGGGCAATGGTGTGGTTACAGTGCTGGTGGCTGTCAAGATTATGATTCATGGCATCAAAATCCTCAGTTCAGGCTGCGGGCAACTGGTGCAGATGTGTCAAGCCCAATCCATGTGTTTATTACATTAACTCAGGTGGATTACTTATCTGTAATTTTATTCTTTTGGTCTCATTGAAGTGTATATTTACTTGCCACTGTTCTGTTAGGGCGTCAATTTCTCAAGGAAGGTGGTTGGTTTTAGGAATTACCAGTCCAGTCATGATACTTCAATGTTCTACATTGGAATGCGAATTCTGAAGACCCATGGCCGTCGTGCAGCATACAATATTTACTTGCATGAATCTGTTGGTGGAACGGACTACGTAAATTCAAGGGAGATATCTTGTGAATTGGTATTAGATCCTTATCCTAAAGGTTACACAATTGTACCCACAACTATCCAACCTGGAGAAGAGGCACCTTTTGTCATATCGGTTTTCACTAAGGCAGCAATAAGCCTGGAAGCAATATAGCTACAGAGGTTAGTGTATTGATTCTATGGCTGCCTCATCTACCGAGAAATGAAACCAGGCCGTGACTGCATGTGAGCAGGTCGATGCTACGCAAGTGAGCAGAATCTGCACATCTGCGGTACGTGCCTCATTTGTTTACAACTCTATTGATGTTATATATTTTCTCTTTTTGTATTTGTTTTCTTTCTTTAAATTTGGTTCAGCCATTCAAGTGACCGATGGGTGACTTTCTTCCATAGAAAGAATAGGCTACCTGCTTTTAGAATTTAGACTAGCGATCTCTTCTATCTTATCATGATACCATTCACTGGATTTTTTGGAATTGATATATGTACTTGGCTTTTTTACACGTACTAAACCGATGACTGTTTTTTCTGGCTTTCACTTTTCAGAGGTTCCCAATGTTTTTTTTTTTTGTCGTTTGTCCTACCGATATCAAAAACTAAAAAAACTCACTGTAATGTTGTGCTTCTGCTCGGTTGCAAGAGTTAGAAAAATTTATTTATATACTCATCTATCTGACGCCAAAGACCTGGGGACCATGATAATTGCACTCTGAATGGTTTTCTTCATGCCCGCGAGTTTTCTTGTTTTCGTTTGAACAGTATGTTTTAATTTTCAAGAGAATCGAGGATGCTCTCTTGCAATCATTTTATCGCGCTTGCAATCATTTAGATGCATTCCTTTATTTAATAAAAATGATGTAATTTCTCAAATGACAACAGGTTCCTTGGGGCGTTTTTTCCCTCCATGAAAGACGTTATACTCCTTGTGTGTTCTACAATGAAGTCCGACCAACTGCATATACAAACGCATCACACCAACGCCACTTTTTCATGCATGCAATACAAAAGAGCAAAGTAGCAGAGTTTGTTCTAGCTTTGCTCTAGCTGCCGGCCGGTTCTTGTTCAAGGGCCCTGTAAATATATGTGGTGACTGGGACAATGAAAACCGCCCGCCGCTACTCCGACTATAGTTCTTACTTGTAAAGTTTTGTAAATGAAAATGTCAAAGGTGCAAAGAAAAAAGTACAAAAGGGTTGTTGATGTTAATAAGGGTGTGTTATTACTTGTAGCTGGAACCATTATTTGTGTTCTAGCTTAATTTTTGTAATGCATGTCGACTAACCATTATTGTTAATATAATTGGTTATTTGATGCTGGCCTTTTCTTTTAATGCCGTGATGTCCCTTGACTTTGGTTCGGTTGTTGAATTCGCATTTTTAGACTTCACCAAACAACAACCCTCTACAATTTCAAGCAGAGAAAAAGAATAACATACTGCCGGATTAGCTCTTTTATTTTACAAAAAGTGAAGGAACCCACCTTACATGACTTTTTAATCTTGCCCTCAGTAGTGGAGAAATGTGACTTTTGAACTTTTAATAACTTTTTCTTTTGATATTTGATAACATTTTTTCATACAATTTTACCAACAAAGTAGGAAACAAACGTAGTCTCAACTTCCAACAGGCTTAAATTTGATATTCTTTTCCCTCAAATCTTGAACAACTAGATTAAACAAACAAACCCTGCTTCTCTCTATTTTTCTAGTCTTCACTCTCTATATCTCCTCCTCTCTACTCTCTTTCTGACTCTCAAGATAAAAATACCATCCTCATAATTAAATAGGACTATTTGAAGAGAAATCCAAACATGATTAAAAAATACATGCACATCCATTTTTGTATGGATAGATGGTGCAAAAATAAGTATTTGTAGGTATCTATAGGAATTTTTCTGTAGACATATAATATATTCAAATAAAAAATAATTATGTAGGTAATTAATCTATAGTATAATCCACTATAGATTAAAATTTAATTTTTTTTGAAGTAAGATTAAGTTTTAAAATTAATTTAATTTATATTATTAAAATTTTTAAATTTTAAAAATGATGGTTTAATTGATCAATTTTGTAACTTTGTAAGAACTCTGATTCTTTTGTAAAATATACTTATGGGATTTGTTTATGTTATATTAAAAAGTATAGAAATTAAGAAATAAAAATTTAGGAAATATAGAAATCAGAAAGTCAAAATATAGAAGAAATAAAAACTAAAAAAATAAAATTTAAAGTTGTCTTTGCCACTATCGAAAGGTTAGAAAAATTATGTAACTTAAGGTCTTGGTAAATAACCTAAACTTTAATATATATTATCAGCTTTATAATAAATCATGAACTATTAATAATTAAATTGATTATAATATGATAATAATCATATAAATAATAACATATAATAAATAATAAATATGATATAGATATCAACATAATTACGATAAATTGAAATATAATAATAATAAATAAATATTAGTGTATATATTTATAATTATAATTATAACGTATATAAATAATGATAGTTATAATATTATATGATACAAATATTTATAATTTGTATAAAGTGATATTATAAATTATATATATTTCAATAATTATAATATATATCAATACGTATAATTAATAATTATGATTTATACTAAAAATGTAATTATAATTATTGAAATATATAAAAATTATAATATTGATATATATTATATTACTATTTATATTGCTTTATACAAATTATAAATATTTATATCATTCAATATTTAAATACTATAATAATATTTATTATATATCGATATATACATTATATTAACATATATGAAGGAATTTTTAATATTTCTCAACTTTTAGTGATAGAAAGTTAGAAATTATTTTTCTTTTAAATTTTCAACTTTCCCAAACGGTGGAAATACGGAGACCCCCCCGGTGTTTTCTGCAATTCGTATCGAAAGAGGGTGGAGCCGAGGAAGACGCGTCGACCCAACCGGAACCTTCCTTCCCGTCGCCGCCTTCACCTCCTCGCAACCTTGCCTCCACCACAAGTCTACGAACTTCACCTCGCTGGTAGCTTCTGCCTCTGTCCTCCGCCTCCACGCATCTTCCTCCTCCCGGTGACCACCCTTCCGGCTCTCGGTAGCTCTGATCCCCTATCCGCAGCCTCCGCGATCTTTCTCGGATCTGTATCCCTACGGTAATAGTGGAACTCCGCTTGCCGTGCTCCCACATCCCCGTCCAGAGACTTCCATCTCCTCATTGAGGGGTCTTCAACCGACTCCCAGGATGCTGATGTTATCTATCGACATCCCCTCTCCCTCTACGCCGTCGCTGCTAGGTAACTCAGCTTGCGCCCTACTTCCGCTTCAAGCTCGTATCTGACATGCATCATTCTCCATCTCGGACATTTTCTATTCATTATTGGTGCGAATGGAAAGTACTACGTGTACCTTCTTACTAAGTTGGTTTTCTTAACTATTGATTCTGGATTAACCAATCGCAATTGCTCAATTGGCCAGGGGCAGCGGTACTTGTAGCTCCCTGGTGAATGCAAAACCACTACAATTATCAAAAAAAAACTATTGATTCTGAATTTGTTCTTCTCATCCTCAGTCTAGATCTTTTTGGCACTGATGATTGTGGGTTATTCTCCTAAATCCTCTCCAATTTTTTTTTGGATGTAACAAAGGGAAACGGGATTATACTGTATAATATATAGGACTGTGATTAGAAAATTTTTTGTATTCTGAATCAAGATCCTAGAGAATGAATTTTTTGGAGATTTATGTAAGTTAATATTACATCTGTGAGGTTTTTGTTTAATGAATTTAGGAATGCATAAAAATGAAAGGTAATAGATTTTATGTTGGAAAATAATAGAAAATTGACTAGTGAAATAAAAAACGTTCATAAAAACAATACTATAAAAATATTCTTTAAATAAGTTAGATGTTCTCAAATGAAAACTTGAGATGACAGTTAAATAATAAACAAGAATTCTTTGAAGGAATGACAATAGATATGCTTATATACCAGTCCTTCATATAGACCAATGCCTCAACATATTTGGTAGACAATCTTGTTCTTTTTTTAGTTAAGGCCCTACCACCTACAGAAAAGCCAGCCTTCGAAACCACAATAGACATTGCAAGCCTACGTGAGTTGTTGGTAGAGTAAAACCAAAAACAGAGAGGTAAACATGGATTTCCAGGCAAGGAAACCCAAGAACAATGAAAAATAAAACAAGGAATCAAAGATAAAGGCATGCAAAAAAACTACGTTGAAAAATAAAAAGGGAGTCAATGATAAAGGCACCCAAAAAACAAGTGTTGGATAGCTCTAAAGGTAACAAGATTATGCTGCCAAGCCAACATATTTGCATCAGAAGTAGTCTCATCTGCTCTCCAGTTTCTTGTCCAGTCTGTCACTCTAAACCACTGTACAAGAAAATCAGATATCATCTGTCATTGCACCATGGAGTATTCTATTGTTTCATTCTAGCCATCTTCTGCATAGGGAATAGATAGTCAAAATTTTCATCGATCCTTTTCTAGCTCATACTGTTGCTTCCAGTAGGTCCAAAAGGTGTCTATGTCATAGGCATGCTGTGTATCAAGGCCCATCAATGACTCCCACCATCTATTGATAGATGGGCATCCAAAAAAGAGGTGCCAAAGTGTTTCCTCCTAAGCATAGCAAAATTGGCATATGCTAGCAAGGTCAAAGCCCCTTTTCTTTAACTTATCTATTGTGGTAGGATATGGTTATACAGTGAAACATTTTGTACCCAAAACAAACGTACTACCAACTCTGACCAAGCCACAACTACCAAGTGAAAAATTGAACTTTGGCAGAAATCCAGCTAATACCTAGGAGCCATCAAGATCTCAATGTAACACTACCATAGGTCATTATGTGGTTGAGTGATTGCATCAAGAAGATTCCATTTCTGCTCCATTTCCTAAGTTGTGAATAGAGATCTATAGATAAAAGAGGTGAACCATGACAATGGATAAGAGACAAGAGTCTAGCATAATTAGTAAATTTAGTATCAGATTCCTCCTGAAATGGATGTCTCACATTATCCTTTAAATGTTATTTTTGGTAAAAGACCAACATATTTTTTTTAAATATACTTTACAACCAAAGATGGTAGCAGCAATAGGCCGCTCAAAAAAAAGCTGGAAATGGCAATAGTTGACAACAGTGGTAGTGGTGGCTTGCACATTTGGGATAGTGACTGATGATGGTATTGATGTTGATGGTGGTTAGCACAACTCCTTGGTTCACCTTGATTGTTTGTATTGACAAGATTATTATTAGAATCCGTCTTATATGACAAGACATTATCTATTTAGCATGATGGATAAAACATCTTCATATTGATTTTCTACATCCAATTTTACGGTATTATTTAGTGGTGTACATCTGTGTATCAATTTTCCTTTTTCCAAAAATTATCCATTGAATTATTACTACTAGAAGCTAGTTATCTCTTTTTCCTTTTGATGTTTGCTGTTTTTTTCTTTATCCAGGTGCTCAAGTATTAGCTGATAATCTCTTTTCTGATTTACTAGTTTGGTAGATCTTTTTTTCTCTTCTGGGTGTATATCCTATTTCCTTTTAATGAGATTCATCCTTTTCACTTTCAAAAAAAGCTATTGGCTGACAATCTTAGAATGTATACTTCAATTAGCTAATGCAAATTTTTATCATAGTAACCATAGTCAAATGATCATTCTGCTGATAGTGATAGGCTTTCAATTTTTTGCAGGTGTGGATGTCTGATAACATCAATCATATTGTGTGAACATATTGACATTACCTTTCTCATGGCATCAGATGACTTTATTCAAATTAGTTTGGAAAATTCAAGTGACAACGCTACTAAGGATTTGTCACCTAAACTGGTTGAAAATGATACTCGAGCTAATGACTTGGTTAATATGGATGGTGAAAGGGGACTCAGTGATCATGTTGGAGTTGGAAATAATGATGACATGCCAGTTGGAGAACTTGACATTTGTAGTGCTGTGCAAAAACCAATATTGCAAGAGAGTGACAATATGGTTGACATTGATAAGGTGGTAGAGAATACAAGTGTGGTTGAGACATTATGCAAAATGGATGATGGTTGTTCAAATGTATTAAGTGCCTGTTCATTTGAAAACCATCAAACTGATGAAAACCATATCCTTTTTTTTTTCTTTTTATTCCGTTGCTAATTTTCAAGACTATGTTTCCATGGACCAAATTTTCAAATTTCTTGATTCTCAGTTTTAACTTTTAAAATTTATGTATTCTAAAATTTTCTTAATTGAGAATTTATGCGACTAAACCCTTTTTCTTTCATCTTTTCCGTAACTGTCCTTTGTGTTAGCACTAAAAAGGGCTACAATGAAACCAATTGATAAACAACCATCTGTGCATGTGGTTTACAGTTCGTTAACAAGGTTGGCTCTGGTACCATCCTTCATTTCTCGTAGATGTCCAATTAATATTTTCCTCTTGCATTCTTTCTTATTGTTGCATCTCATTTTCTTATCCTCAAGAGAAAGCCAACGAAAGCTTAAGGACCTTCTGCAGCAATGGTCAGAATGGCAGGCTCGACATCAACAATCTAGCAAGGTATTTTTTTTTTTGAACAACCATTCTAGAAAGGTAAGCTGTAATTAAAATTACAAGAAATTGTTAATTTTTAATTCAAGTTTGCCTCATAGATATAGGAAAATTGGAACAACCCTTCATTTCATGTGTTAGTATGTTCATTTCAAAATGTGATACAGGAACATGTTGGGTCAACAAGGGCATGGAAGTTGATCACGTGCCATTGACCTGAGGGAAGTTCATGTTCCATCGATCAAAGGGGAGATTGTGTGCCATTGATGCACAACTTGGTAAGGTCACGGAATCAAAAGGGCTTAGCTGTAATGGCCGGCCTTTCATGACTCTCTAACTTTTGATCTCTCTCTTTGAGAACGTTAATGTGGCTCTCTCTCTTTGAGAACGTTAATGTGGCTCTCTCTCTTTCAGTATCTCTCCAATTCTCTTCTCCCCCTTGTATCTCTCTCTTTTGGTCTCTCTCTGTTTCTCTATTTCTCCTATACCACACAGTCATAGCTACAGGCCCAAGAAGCAACAACTCTCCAACATTCTTCATCAGCTTGATGTGCACCCATCACAACATGTGTCACTCTCTCTGGTCTCCATTTGCACTGCACATCACCATGGTGTTTGAAAAGAGACTTAGGAGCCGATGATACTGTCGAGAATGGCATGTTTGTGCTAGAAACTCCTATTACAGAAGATGTGGTAATGGGTGCTGATGCAGAGGATTGTAGCAAGAGAAAAAACACATCTCTTCTACAAGGACATTAAGTGAGGTAGAAATCATTGGTGTTGCTGATGGAAAAAATATTGGTGGTGCAAAAAAAAGAAAATGTAAACATTGCAAGTCCACATACTCCAGCACATATACCCAGATTCACGTGCACTTTTTTCTAGAATTCAAATCCACGAAATCCTGCTCATAATGAAACAAGCTTAATGTCTGTTAAAACTTGCCCTAGATACAACTTACTCCATCAGTGATTCAAGCAATCACTGCTGCAGAGAATGAAGCAAAAACTTACAAGCTATTGAATTGGAACCAATACATGTCCCAGATGCATCATTTGCCCCAGATACAGATGCACATGCAGAGAAACAGAATTCTTTAGAACATTTATTTTGTAATATTTATTTAATTTGTCCTATTACCTGTGAGGCTTAGATGATTGCCATTGGGAGTCAGACCTTTTGTAACAAGTAACCATCATGTGAATTATTGTTGATCTCTATTTGTGTTCCATTTGGTTTTATGTTTCCCCATCCAAATCTTAGTGACTCTCTCCATTTCTCTCTGAAACTGTGATATAGACAATGCATTGAATTATTTTCTTATAACAGATTTTTTTATGGATGTCATGTTGGTAATTTTGTTGGTTTGTGCTTTGTAGTGTATTCATTCCCTTCGCAATGACTTGATGACTGCATGTTTTTCTTGGGTGATTTTTCTTTTTCAGGATTCCTCAAATGAAACTTTTGAATGTGGTGAAGAGACATACTTTCCAGCTCTTCATGTTGGACAGGAGAATTCTTCCACTGTGGTCTGTTTCTTCTCCATGCTTTTTTCACCCTTGTACCTGATAATGAAGAGGATTTATGTGCTGGATGTATCTTAAGACTGCTGTTTTAACTGATAATTAAAAGATTTCTGTTTCACATCCTTGTTTCTCAGCATGACAGTGTTGCAGTAAAGAAACGTACAAATGAAAGTCAATAATATGTTAGGATTGGTTTAATTTTATTCATATCAATTTTTGAGCTCGAATGTAGATTCATTGTGCTGGAAGGCATTGTAATTTAAATCACTGTTATGGTGTTGTGGCATTGTCTGGCTTTACCAATTGAATTGAACCTATTTTTTCCCTAACAAGATGGAGTAGCTTATCAACTTTGATTGTGTTATATTTGCCAAACTTCAAACCTCTGTGCTTGCATCTCATTGACGAGAAGAGTACAACCAAAAAAAAATCTGATCAAGAAGATCAGAAGCAAAGCCACAAAGACCCAATCTCAAGGGAAAGAAGATCATTCACAAAACAACTACAAAATAGCAGACCATTTGTTGAATCTCCCTACTGTTTGATAAAAACTGATCTTCCTCAGTTATGTGCCCATTGTTGAACACCACGTCATTCCTCCACAGCCAGATTGATCAACATATAATGTGTACCCAAAGCAGCAATTTCTGCTTCTCAATTTCACACCCCCCCCCCTCCTCCCCACTTAAGATCCACTTGACACAAGTCATGAATTCCTCCACTAACTAAAATGTTTTCCATCCTGCAAAGTGAGGCAAAACCTTTTCGAAATCCTTCAACTGGTTTTACAATTGAAAGAGAGATGCCTGCAGTCCTGCTCCTTACACAAGCTGCAAATTAAGTTAACCTCTGCAGCCCATTTATTCCTGTAAACTTTAGTCACTAATTTCGTATGCATGAGAGGCCACACAAAAAGTTTGATTTTAGAGGAGCCCTGGCTTCCCAAACAAGTTTGAAAGGTGACCATCCAGGTGGCAACTCTTCACTGAGTAAACCCCAGACTTTTCAGCACTCCAAACTGTCCTTTCTGATTGTGCTCTAGGTGCCCTCACTTAAGAATGGGTATTCAAGAGAGCAAGTGTCTCGTCCATCTCCTCCTTGAGGTTCCTTCTAAGCTGCAGGTTCCAGGACCAACCCTTTCTATTAAAATGCCCCACTTTAGCAACTGAAGCCTGCCTGGATTGTGCCAACTGATATAGCTTAGGAAATCTAGGAGCCAAACTATTTTCCACACACCAATGGTTCCTCCAAAACCTGATTTGGCAGCCATCACCCAAATTAAAGGATATTCATTGGATTTTCCACACACCCCTGAAAGTAGCCTTTCAATGGATGAAACAGACTTCCAAAAAAAGGAGGAATTCAGATTAGCCGCTTCTCTAAATCATATCTGTTGTTCAGCCCTTTTGTCCATACATCTATGCTGCACATTTGAAGTTGCCAAAGCCACTTGCAAAGGAGAGACTTATTAAACCAATCCAGATTGCTAACATTCGGTCCTCCATGATGTTTAGGCTTACATATAATGTCCCAGCTGATTAAAAGGATACTCCCACTGTCCTTGGAGTTGCCTTTACAAAGCCAGCTCCAAGATTTCTTTTCCAAGAGATCAGACACTCCCTTCAGTAGTTGAAAAGTTGACATATAGAAGACCAGGATACTTTCTAACACACTCTTCAACAACATCAACCTTCCTCCAAAATTGATGTATCAATCCTTCCATCCCTTAAACTTCTTGAATCACCAATCCACCCTTTTAGGCTTCTTGGTCGACAAAGGAAGCCCTAGATAAGAGAGTGACGTCATTTCAACCTTACATTGCATTATATTTATGGCCTCTCTGGTCAGATTGCAGTCAACATTTGTCCATCACTGAACTCTTATAAAAGTTAATCTTCAAACCCAAGAGCATTTTGGACAACCAAAGGAGGAACCTCGGATTGTGCAACTGATCTACTGAAGTGTCACAAAAGAAGATCATGTCATTGGCATATTGAAGCAATGAGACCTGAATCTGGTCCCTTCCTATTCTCCACCCCTAACACCAACCTGATACACAAGTGCTATCACACATAAAAGCTAGTGCGTTAACCCCCAAGTTAAAAAGAAGTGATGATAATGGGTCTCCTCACACATAAAAGCTAGTGTTTTAACCCCTAAGTTAAAAAGAAATGATGGTGGGTGTCCTTGCCAAACACCCTACTTAAAGTTGAAGAAGCAACTTGAAGGATAATTAATAGGGATGAAACCTTTAGCTGAAGAAAGGATGTTCCTGATCCACCTGATCCATTTTGTTGGGAAACCATAAAATTGAAGCAAATGCAAGATAAAGCTCCAATCCAAGTCGTCAAAGGCCTTTCTGAAGTCCTTTGGAGATATAATTCATGTAGTGATTCCATAAAGGTTCAAATTAAAAAATGCACATTTTGTCACTATCTTTGATCTCATCTTTGCCTATCAATAGCTTCTGAGTGACACCAATTACAATGTATATTTGCTGTATGACACTTTCCAAATAAAATGTTTTTCCTTTTTCTCTATTTAGTCCTGATCCAGATGGTTCAGGCTTGGTTTATTTCTACAAGTACTTGAAGAATTACTGAGAAAATTGTTGCACTGTTTCAAGTTTTGCAAATTTCTGTTTTTTGAAGGCTTTTTGGGTGGAAAGCCAAGGAAGAAGGAAGGAAGATTCTGGATATACTCCCATAGATGGTGATTCTGTTCCTCTTTATGATCGTGGATTCTTGCTGGGGTCAAATATGTTAGATGGTTCAAATGACTCTGAAAGGTACATCTCCTTTTAATTCTGAAGCTAACAAATCTGAACAGTTCAGTAAGAGAAATATCATGGTAACAAATCTGTACACTTTCAGTGATTGTCGGTGAACATTAAAAAAATAAAAAAAAGTCATAGTTAGCTGGCTTTTATTAGCTCAGTAAGGTATGTTTGGCAAATGGGAGGATTTTTGTCTGATGCCAAAAAAATCCAATAAGCCCACTTTGATGTGTTTTTTCTTTCCTTCAATTTTTGAATTTATTTATTATTCCACAAATCCTGATGTCTACTTTTAAACCAGTACTTGAAAAAATAATTCATGAGTAAATAATCCACAAACAAACATGCCATCAGACTGTTATTGGAAAAATGATCCAAAAGAGGCTGCATTCTCTGGCGCCATTATGTCCCCCAACACATTTCTCTTTTTAAATTTTTTAGGTATATTATTATATTAATAATGTATACTTTTAATTCTATTATTTTCTAAATAATATTGAAATACATAAATAATCTTAGAATAATATCATATTACAAATTGAAATTATACTAATATATATGATTGTATATTCCAATAATTATGTATATGCTATTAGTATTCCATTAATAAATATATATTTCATTAAATAGATCTGATAGAAGATTCACTCAATTACAACAAGGTGAGATGAGCATCCAAGGTGTGACCATATCATGCCTTGCTACCTAGGCACCACCATGGAAGTCAACCTCAACACATGTTGACGAGATTTTGACACATGTCAGTTTCCATGGATGCCAACACAATATCTACTGTGTTTTGGGAGTGGCAAGATTTTAGTTGACATGTCAGTGATATTTGGGTACCAAACATTGTGTCAATGGAAGTTTTTTTTTTTACTGCAGAAACTCATGTCAGTTGACATGAGTCTTTTTCTGCAGAAATCCAGAAACATTTTGCCACCTCTTCTTTCTTTCTATGTCGTGTTTTCTTCTTTTTTTATTTTTGTTCTTTTACAAGCCTGCAGCTATTGTCTCATTGTAATTGGCTGCTACCTTGTTGACACCCATTGGTGCCGCTTGGAGTTGCTACTGCTGCTGGTTACACTTTTGTCTGTTTTCTAAGCCTCCATCTTCTTCCATTTACATAAATCTTAGGTAATTTTTTCTAATTTTTGTTAGATTGTTCTATTTTGAAGTTTTTCTTGTAGATCTTTATTTACCTTTAGAGCTACTTTTGTTAGTAAACTTTATTATTAGACCTATCCATATTTTCATTAGATATTACTCTGAAAGCATGTATTTCTTGTTATATCTTCCTTGATATCATTCATCCACCTTAAGAACATGTATTTCTCTTTATGTCTACCTTGAAAACATCTATGTCTACGTTTGATATAAATATTGTGTTTCAAGTTTTTTCTGCAATTTCAGAGGAATACTGTTATATCATAAATGTGTAAAAATTAAATTTAATTATTTTTATTGATTACGTTAGTTTGTCTTAAGATTTCATGCTGAATTTATAGATTTAAGCTTTTATTGTGAACTTCCATGATTTGACTGAAGTTGAATTCCATGGAACCAAGCATCCTAGGCACCTGCCTTGATAAGTATGGTTTCTATGGCATCTTTGATCTCTATTTTGCCTGCTTATTGCCATTTTTCCCTTCCAAGAAGATTGAAAAGAGAGAAATCTGGTATCTCCTATTTTCTTCTGTGACAACTTACATGGAACAAGGGAAATTTATATTGACGGGTACCAGAAACTCTCTATCCTCCAGGATCTATGGTATCTTGCATACAGGCCCAAAATTTTTATCTTATTTGACTTATGGTTCCTCATGTGTCTGTTTGTCAAATTGTAGTTCTCTGACTCAATGAACCGACAAATGGATGTATTGATTTTGCTACCATTTGTAATTCCTAGACTTCTTTTCTCATAAAATTTTCATGAGAAACTAATTGCAATTGCAGGTTAGAGCGCCTTGAAGCTTCTCGCTGTTTCAATTGTGGTTCTTATAGCCATTCATTGAAGGAATGTACAAGGCCTCGTGATAATGCTGCCATCAGCAATGCTCGCAAACAGCACAGTGCAAAGAAAAATATGGCTGCTAGTGGTCGTGGCCAAACTCGTTATTATCAAAATTCTCCTGGGAAATTTGATGATTTAAAAGCAGGTTTCCTTGGGCATGAAACAAGAGAATGTTTGGGTATTGGGGTAAATCTACCTTTTGATTTGTGACAAATGATTTATCTTAATTGTTTGGTTTCTATCCTGTCAAGCATTGTCATTGAACACTAGGACCCGCCACTAATGTTAGACTAAAAATCCAATTTTTAGATATGCCTCTATCTGTAGTAGATTCATTATGTGGTTTATTGGTGATATGTTCACGATTTTCATATGCACTCAGAATGTCACTTATTTTTTAACTTATTCATATTACTTAGTAAAATATGGTAAACACTTATATTTAAGCATAAATATTGAGATAGACTCATTTTCATGAAAGGGAATTTCGAAACTATTTTCTTTTTTTTTTACATAAATGGGACTATGTAGTGAAATCCAGATTACTGCTAACTTTGTGTTATACACTATATGGACCTCTTTGATTCGCATAGCGTTAGAATGTAGTTATTATATTATGGTTGTGTTATAGACTTAAAGTCAAACTAAAATAATTATGAATATTGATATTTTATTTCCTAATCTGTTTATGTTTCTTACAATTACCACTGTGGTGCTACAATTCCTGCTTGTACCATATCCTTTCTGTTTCATATGTTAGAAAGTTCATATTAATTTCTTTTGTTTATTCTTTTCCAATTTTTGATATTGTTAGAATAATGTTTACAAATGATTTGAAGTGCTGTGGTTGGAAATCATTTACTCAAATGGATGTTTTAAGAGGACTTGGATGTTAGATCAGAGAATCTCTCTAGAGCAGTATTGTAATTGTATTCTAATTTTCGGTACCATAACTTGCATAAGGTGATTTTGAATTTGCTTGCTTTTATTTTTATCCACTCCCCACACAGGATGCTATCCTTCATTTCTAATTTCTAGTTCTATCATTGCCATCTCAATTGATTTAATTGCCACAGCTTCACACTAAGATCACTTTGGCATCTTTTAAAATTTACCTTTCATTCACACAGGAGTTTGATCCACCACCCTGGCTACACCGCATGCGTGAGATTGGATATCCACCAGGATATTTGGGTAAAGTGTAGTTTTACTTGTCAATGCTTAGCAAGTGCAGCCCATATACTCGTTTTGCATGTTATGTTTCTGCCATAAACTTTTTTATATTTTTAACTTGATGTTGCTCTCAAAACATTTCATTAGATGTGTGTGTTGAAACTTCAAAACATTAAAATACTGAAAAAATAATCTTAGAGCAGTGATGAATGGTAAGGTAAATGCTGAACAATGTCAATCATAAATCTAAGGCAGCAAATATTTTCCAGTTAATAATTGCTTATTGATTGAAGTGTATGCCTTGTAAGCCTTTTATAATACAGTCTTTACAACAGCTTGTGGCGCATTCATACCACAAGTCACAGTGATCTTCTGCAAGATCATGTGCAGACTATGTTACGTTGACAATTGAATTATTTCTGTAACTTTGGAAAATTCAACTTGATGGGAATGTACGAATGATATGATTGCATTAACGATCTAAGATAGCAAGATTAGAAAATCAACTTGATGGAGTGACAACATAACTTATCAAGGTGGACTAGGAAAACTGGAAAATGAACCTAAACCAATCTAATGACTCTTAAACCTGGTGATGGTAAGACATGTTAGATGCAACCAGAGGTGGATAAGAGTTAGGCATGTGTGAGGAAGTCATTAGGCATCCTTATGTGCTTGATGAGATTGACATTTCTAGTTGAGTAGATGACTGATGAAATACACATGAAATTAGGTGTCTGAGCATTTGCGGTATAATTCTACGATGCAAATGAACATGGAATCCCTTGAGTCAACTTGGAGTGATGAGTGTACAAGTTGAGTAGGCCTGCTATGCATATGATACACAAACTACCATACATGCTTGGTTTTGTGATGCCTTGCTGTGTATGGCACTTATTTCATGATGGCAACAGGACCATACACCATCATCCCAAGTGTTGCAAATAATGTGATATCAAAAGGATAATGATGTGAACGCATGAATTTAGAGACGACTGATGTGCACACAAATAACAGCATATAACATCCATCGTAAATAAGTGAATGGACACTTGTAATTTATATAATATGATAAGATGCATGCATGCATGGACACTTGTAAGTGAATGCATTAGGTGAAGTAAATGAAGATGAAGGTCAAGTGAACATAGTCAGGAAGTGGTGAGTAAAAGAACGTAGAAAGGATGAAACAAATAAGAGGTGATGGTCTCATGTAGTGAACCACGTGAAAGGCATCAACATCAAAATGACTTGAGATGTATTGTTTCTAGAAGTGAACATGAAACATGGCTGTCAACAGAAGTAAACTGAGATTATTAATGAAGGAAAGTGAGTGAAATAGATTGTCTCGATGGGGGAGAGACTTTGGTTTCAACCACCGTGAGACCGTCACATCTTTGCCTTTCTAGTTTTTTTTAATGAGCAATCCATACTTTTTTTGATAATGACAATCCATACTCTGATCTCCATTCACTTGCATTCCACATGGTTTGGAGTTGATGCCGTTGGTTTTGGGCATAGAATTTAAAACTCATTGCATCCCAACCCGGAGGCCCTGACACCTTCACATATGTTACTTGATCTTGTCATGGTCACCATGAACTCAGTTTCATGCATTTTGCTTGGTAACATATGGTCAGGTAAGTTTGATAGACATGTATCAAGGGTTTGTAAAAAGGTCATGTAATTGGAAAATTGTAGGCTTGCCTCAGAGCTTGCATGCTCATCTACTTGTAGTTAACCCATGTGTTTCAATGTTTTTCCTCATCTCAGAATTGTACCTCAATAACTTACACATCCATCTCATGCACATTTAATTATTCATTGAATCAACTAAGAGGTTGATCTCATTGGACATGCAAGGTTCCCTACCATCTTTTTAGCGAGTACATGGAGCACTTACCTATATCTGATCACATTGATTATGTTGCTGCGTGTGCGTTTTTATTACGATAGTTTATGTTGTGGCTGTCAAGCTATGTATTCTCCAGATTCTTCATTGATTTTTAAACCTCACTTATCTTGAATCCTCCATGTGATTACTTGCGTGTTCACCTCAACTTGATAGGGGCTTATAGTTTAATTGGTTGCAACATACCTCTCATAATGGTGATATTTTAGGTTCAAACCCTACTAATAAGTCTATGACCCTTACGATACAGTCAAGTCCTGCCACCCTGCAGATCTCAATGGTTGCAGCTTCCTATTGTACATTAGGTTTCTTTTCATGCAAGAGAAAATAATCAGTGCCAAAGGCCGATGAATGGTTTGAGCACCAACCTGTCAAATAAGGAATACTTAAGTAATAATTCACTCTTTGCTATGGATTTTGTTATGCCCTGCAAATCGCCAACGACTATTAGTTGATGCAGGTTGATTGCTTGCTTCAGTTTTGTATTTCTTATCAGTATTCATGTTTCAACAACTGTTTACCTTGTGAATTTGATTTACATTCTATTGGCAAGACCTTCGATTCTCTTGTTGGCGAGTGTATTGACAATTCTAGGAAATGTTTGAAAGCTTGATATAAACTTAATAGTTAGGTGTTGATGATTTTTTATGCATTTCATGATTTATTGTAATTTATCCTTTTAGATTATCATTCCGATAATTTGATGATTAGGCCTTTTTTATTCAACCCTTCCCACTTTCTTGACAACATGTAGATGATGTAACGGAGGACCAGCCTTCTGGAATTACAATATTTGCAGATGAGGAGACCAAGGAAGTTGAGGAAGGGGAACTTCCTGAAGAAGGTGAGGCAGTCCACCCTGAGAAAAAGATGACTGTGGATTTCCCTGGGATAAATGCACCAATTCCAGCGAACGCAGACCAAAGGCAATGGATATCTTCACCCTCTTCAACTCCAGACTCACGGAGGAGTAGATCTCATCATGGTTCGGGACGATATGAACCAAGCAATGGATATCATCATGATAATAGAAGGTCAAGGGACTACAGAGAGGGAGCATCTGCTTCTGAGAACGATCGAGTTTATCCTCGACATGGTTTGAGGTACAGCCCTTATGATCGCCATCCACCACCACCTGTAAGCCCAAATTTGGAGAGGTCTTTTTCAGAGAGAGGGTGGAGGGGAATTTTGTCTCATGAAGCATCATATAATGCTTACGGTCATGGAAGTCCACAATACTCGCCAAGCATTCACAGGCCATCGCCATTACAACATGGTTCAACGGCTAGTTTCGAGCGTTGGGTGCCTGAGGGCCCATATCTACCTAGTCCAGATGCATCCCCATATGGAAGAGATAGGTGGGACCGTGACCGAGATTGGTCTAATCATCGTCATCCTCCTAGATGGTGACAGACAGTTGACTGCAAAATCGATTGCCATTTGCATTCAATCTTTCTACCACTGAAAAGGAAGAGATCTCTTGACAGGAAACAAGAAACAGATTAATCTCCATCTGTTGTACACTAATTTCCTTTGGTTATATGTCTAACTTATGTTGAGTCGCTTCTTCCAATGGTCAAGTCTGTGGATGGTACACCGAATTATTTGTTCGCAACCACAGGCCGTTATTTTCACATGAACACTTGACTTCCAGGCTCGGTTGGTGGGGGTGGTCATCCCCATTCTCTTACTCCATGGAATGTCAGAAACAACACCACCTATATATATATATATACTTTTTAGGTTGGACTTCTTTGTGGGGCTTTAGATTAGTCTTTTTAATGATACTTCAATTTTTTCTGATAGATACATGAAAACAATCATACAGATTTTATTATCAGATGATTATTAAGTACTAAGTTAATTTTTTTTATTTAAATCAAATAAATAGTCGTCTTGTTGATCTGAAGATCTTAAAATTCTGTGCACTTTTATGTTAAACGGTAACCGTTGATCTTTGAATAGAAAATCCTGATGAATATGGTTTAAGATTTTAACCCACCGTATATGATTACATAGATTAATTAATCATGTGATTTTTTTTTTTTAAATCTTTTAAATAAAATGTTGCATTTCCAAATGATCTCACCAGATTGCCATATGTAAAAAAAAAGTCTCGATGGGTCGCACGCATTGTTTGTTCTGTGGTGATGCGAACCAGCGCCCGGTTCATCATCGATGACTGACTGCGTTTGTTGTTAGGTCACCCCCCGACGTAGCGTTGCCCGGATGACGGTGGATGGGTAAGAAAATCCTGGCGCCGGAGATCTGCTCCCAACCATATATGTGACTGAGAGGTCTCTTCTCTTCTCTTCTCTTCTCTTCTCTTTTCCTTTATTATTTAGTCATGGATCTGCTCCTAACCATGTATGACTGAGGTGTGGGCCATCTTCTTCCGCTGAAGATATTATTTGTGAGGTTGGTATCAACGGCTAAATTAACTATGCAAGGAAAAGGAAAAGGCAAAACCTTGACCTCTCCGGTATAAAATGTAAGGATAATTATGACGATATTCGTATCAAATGCTCTCTTTCTTCTTCTTTGTCGTGAAATGAACCGAGCCTGGGACCCTCAAGTCACATGAGAAAATTTAAAGCGCGCTTCAAAGTGAATTCTAACTCTTCTTTCTCACCTAGAAAAGTAATGTGCTATAATATGTTCTGTATCAAGTTTTGTTTTATTTTATTTTATGGTAAACTTCAAAGAAAAAAACACAAGAGCAGCAAATTCATAGATTCAGGAAAAGGGAACACTGTCGTCATCGAGAAATCTTCAAGCACTGAAAACATAAGGTAGAGATAGATGGGTAGTGTTTGATTTATCACAAAACTTGTTTAATTACAGGATTGGAAAAAGTCTTTAAGCATAAATAGAGACATTACAGAATTGAAACATGCAATATGCAGCCAGCACTTTTTCATGAAATTTCGTCTGAAACTAAATTTCAAAGACAAGTAGTTGTAGTTGTAGTTGTTTCAGACCAGGCACCACCACAGGGATGGGAACAAAATATGGTTAAGTTTGGTTAGGGATGGTATTACCAACCATTGCAGCCGGCTATTTTTCAAAGATTCAAATCTTGAAAATACAAAGTTATTGTGATGGTATTATTCTTATGTTAAAAAGATCTTACAAAAATAACATCATGAACTGAAATTCAAGTGAGAGCACAAGTCAAATAAACACCAAAAAGAAGGAAAAAGAGAAAGAAAAGAGGCACCACACCAGACGCATGCATAGGTAGCTAGCTAACTATTGGCATGGACAGACCGAAACCCAGAAGCAGAGAGAGCAACTCCACAGGTATTTTATTTCTCTCTTCCCGTTGCCGTTTTCTTCGTTGGCAAAATCTGAAACTCTTCCTGTTGCAGGCCCGAACCCTGGTCAAGCTTTCTTTTCTTTTTGTTTATCATCCTTCTCTCCCATCCATGGCCCCAGCCGTGGTCCCTCGGCACACATGCTCACGGCGGCCTGAATAGGTCAGTTACCGGTGCAGTGTTGGTTCCCTTTCTCTGGTGAGGCGCTTAACGCTTTCCCTCTGAGATTAGTAGGTGGTGTCTGGTCACCATCCCACGCACCAACAAAATACCCTACTCTCGGTTGATCATGGCTTGGGTTCCATGGATTCTCCCCCTCCTCGGATCCTCCAACCCTCCTCTTCAGTTTTCCATACCCAACAGACCCCACCATTGACAGTAGTAGAGACAAGAACCCCAAAAGGACAGGACCCATATCCCTCCCTCACTCTCCCAAGCAGAGGCAATAGAGCCTGACAAAAAGGACTAGAAGCCATGGAATAAATCGACGGACCCTTCACCCTCTCCTCTCCTCCCACATCCATCTCCCCCAACGCAGTCTTCCTTCTTCGCTTCCATTTGCCTACTCGCCAAGAACCCACTTCCGGATCTCCCAAATCCATTTGCCTCCCCCAACCAGAAGACCCAAGAGCGCCCTTGTTCTCCACCTTCTTCACTCCCATTTTCTTCCCTTTCGCCGGCAGAAACCCACGTCCCACGCAAATCGTCTCAGATGAAGACCATCATGGCCAGAAGCTCCCACGACTCATCCTTCTCCTTCTCGAGGAGGCATTTCAAGTGGGTGCTGAAGAAGAAGGAAGGAGGGGAGAACAGAGCCGGTGAGGAGGGAGAGGACGAGGAGGAGGAGACCACTGCTTTCAACAACGGAACAGAGGACTCTGTGGGACAGAGAAAGAGAGGTCCGGCGGCGAGGCTACTGAGTTCCGCGTTTCTGGCGGCCGTGGCCGCGAGAATGAGGAGTGGCAAGGCAGCTGGAGGCTTGGGGTCGAGGGTGACGGGGACCTTGTTTGGTCACCGACGTGGGCACGTTCATTTCGCCTTCCAGGTTGACCCCAAGTCGCCGCCGGTGGTTCTGATCGAGCTGGCGACGCCCACAAGTGGGCTTGTGAGAGAGATGGCTTCTGGGCTTGTCAGGATTGCTCTGGAGTGTGAGAGAAAGGGGAAGGTAAATATACAAATACCAGCGTCGATATTTGTTACAATACTACTAATGCTGTTGTCTGGCATCATTTGGGTTTCCCTGCAGAAGGCAGTCAATGGCGGCGGCCCTTCGCCGAAGCTACTGGAGGAGCCGCTCTGGCGGACGTACTGCAACGGAAAGAAATGCGGCTACGCCATCCGTCGAGAGTGCGGTCCGGCGGACTTGGACGTGCTACGGGCCGTCGAGCCGGTGTCGATGGGCGCTGGAGTGCTTCCGGTCGCCAAGAGTGACAACACAGGTGTGAATGGCGCGGCCTCGGCCGACTCGGAGATCATGTACATGAGGGCCAAATTCGAGAGGGTGGTCGGCTCCAGAGACTCGGAAGCTTTCTACATGATGAATCCCGATGGCAATGGTGGCCCTGAGCTCAGCATCTACCTGCTCAGAGTCTGATTTGCTTCTCTTTGTTGATGATGATAATGAACGTGTAGATGAATTTTCTCCAGGATGTTGCGTGTGCTCTTCTGCTTACTGGATTGTGTGTGTCTACTTCAAGTTGGGTGGGCATGAATCTAGTTATCTTCTGGTTTGACGGTGGTGATGATTAATCATCCTTGGTTTTCTCTTGTCTTCTGTTTATTACAGTGGTTTCTCTGGCAGAGCTTGTTGCTACTGCTCTGAGGATTTGGGTTGATGGGGGGAAGGATGCTTCTCTTCTCTTCTTCGGCTCTTCCTTCAAAATCCAAACCCCCTCTTTTTCTTTCGTTCGTCGATCTGATGCTCCGGTGATACTGAAAAAATTCAACATGCGCTGGAAAGTGGGAGGGAGGAAAAGGAAGAAAGTAGCTGTTGGTGGTCATCCCACCATCCCCGAGGCAAGGTAAAGCTGTAATAACTACGCTTCCTTTCTTCTAAATATGATATTAGAAGAAGAGAAGATGATCAGTATCAAAAAAGAAGAAGAAGAGAAGATGATAATGACAAGAAAAAATCATTATTGTTGTTGACTAATGGATTTCGCCACTTTTGTTCTTTAGGGTTTGAACCATAGGAGTGATTAAAGTACCTCTCTTTCTTTTTAATTAAGTTGATTAATCGCTACAGGAGAATAGGCTGATCTGCAGTGGCCTGCTTAAATAATGCAAAATGCTCTTGCCGATAATAATGATAAATAATGCAGTCTCTCTTCCAAATCTTTACAGCTAAATACATCTGTGATTTGGATCTCTATAGGCCGAAACACCTACTATTATGAAAAAAACGCTCGATCAACTTCTAGTGTTTTTGTCTTGCTTTCTACTAAGCAAGAGAGATGGTTAATACTTTGCTCTTGTGGTAAACTAAGCACAGTTTGTGAGCACTTTTCTCTTTTCTTTTGGTCTTATGTTATTACTAATGTTCCTCTAAATACCATATGTCTACGACAGATGCAGGCTTTCCCAGTTGAGGGCCATAAATGGCTGGTAAGTCATTGAGCAATAAAGATATGGTTTCTAGAAGCTTAGATAAAATTTAAAAAGAGGATTAGCATTAGGTAGTCAGCTTCGCAGTTTTAAAGTTACTTGGTTCACATCTAAATTGACTATTAAGTTTGGAGAGTTTGTTTGATTGGATATAATCGTTGATTGTTCTCCTTTAATTATTATCAATGTTCAAATTATCTAAACCCTTTCAATTATTGTTTAACCACTTGCGTTCAAATGTTCAATCCAAACAAACTAGGGTAAGTTGAAATGTTTGAGAATAATGAGCGGTCATTCTCCATTTTATTTCTGAAAAATCATACTGTTTCTATGACTCTTCATGCATAACGTCGAAACTAATACCAAAAGCTTCCCAAATAATAGAAGTAATATCACGCAAACGTAATCGAAAAAAATATTTAATGGGGATATATCATCATCAATCAGAATTACAGGATCAGACAAAAATATAAACAGCGAATTTCCTACCAGTGTACCACAATGAAAAGTTACGAAAACCCATCGTTTCAATCTCATCTGATGAGATTCTATTTTGACAATATTCTGTCTTGTAAGGTTAATCATTTAAAGATTTTAACTTTAAGTGGACTGGAGGTTTTCAAATATATTTGTAGAAGAAAGACCACACAGTCCATCGTCGCTAAATATAGGGTAACAAGATGTAACTGTAAACAAACCTTTGTTGATCAGGTTTCAACCAAATTTGTATATGTCATTACTTAAATTAATACTAGACACGATATTTTTGGAGTTTTTAATGATACTCGTCATGTTTAATTTGAGAGCATATCGTTTCTCTCCTCATTCAAGTGTCAATGTAATTGTGAGAAAAAGATGCACTTAATGGTAAGAGTAGATAAGAGATTATGCGACTCTTGCAGGAAGACTTGTTTGAGTTTTAGTCTACGGAGCAAGAACAACCAACCGTTGTCTTGTAAGATAGTTGTTAGAATAATGGAAATTTTTATTTATTGTAATTAAGTATAGGTGTGGACAATAACATTTTAATGATCTATTTGATATTCTTCATTTACTCTCCTAGAAAATGTGGACAGATAAAAAGCACTTGTCTTTTCAACATTAAGTTTGCTATTTAAGTTAAATAATATTGTCTTCAACCACGTCTCTTCGAAAATATTCGTGAAATTAGAAAAAATTCGCACGTATAAAGAAAAAAAAAAAAACATTGCGTTTATATATACCGTGAGAAGGAAGCAAGTTGGAAAAAAAAAAAAAAAGTTTATTTTTTCGTAATACGTTTATTAAATTTTAAATGTCAATAGAAATCATAAGTATCGTTATTTTTAATAAAAAACATCATCACCTAACTCATCACAAGTATTCTTTTCCTAATGTAAGATTTTATCACGATCGAGTAGATGAATACTCACATCTCCTTGTTGAACAAATTAGAGGTGGTTTTTACTCATCCCTGAATACAAAATTTAACAGCAAAAACGAAGACCACCCATTAGGTACCATGTCAAAAGACCTTAAGTAATTATTTTTTTTGTCTCTGATCGTAGTTTATTATTTGATCTTTCAATCGATCTTTTTCTACCTTAGAAGGAAATTTTAAATTCCAATCACAATGAGAAAACCAACTAACTAATCTAATAAGTCTTCTAGTTTTTACTTACGAATTCGCTGCTACAAATAGGCATGCATGTCTAACCAGGCCTTGACACCTTAGACCACATAAGGCTGGACCCACATAGAAATTTCCCTTCGCAAGGACCAAGGCGCTCTGAGAGAGCTTTTGTTCAGAGTATCTTCTACCCATCAATCAAAGTGTCAATTCCTGTATAGGAGACAGTGCTCTGCAGTGTCGCAGGCCTCCTGGATTACAGGCTTGATGTGATCTCCTATTAGTTTTTTCTTTTGTCTAATAAGCAAAAGGCATCCACACTGCTAGATTATGATTTAATCATGAAACTAAGTTTTTTATTGCAGTGTGTGCTGCTGCAGACAATCGCCTACCCTCTCTTTTTTTTCCCCTCTTCTCCGGACATCGCCCAACATCGTCAGCGGCTAGAGGAGAGCGATTAGACCCTGGATACGTAGGCATGAGACCATCAAGAAGCCTTTTCATCTCATGGTTTTGTTTTATTATTATTATTAATTTTTACATCAATTTACCTATTGATCTTACTCTTTCTAAAATTTATGTAATTTAATCATCAAAAGTAAAGAATTCCTGGTCTACCTTAAGCTTTCATTTCTTCAAGGCAGGCTAAAAAATCGATCGTCATTTATTGTTGGTTAGAATTTATCTGCAACGCCAACAGTGAGCAACTCCGTATGCTTGTTCACTTCTCACTTTGAGAAAAGATCAAGATCTCAACCTAAACAAAAACATCACCGATATCAGGAAAACAAGTGTGGTTGATGTACAATTACATTACAAACATTCAACTATCAAAGCATTCGTAAATCATCCACATTTCCTCTAAATGAATACAAACTTGTTACACGTTATGCTCAGAGGATGATATCCCGTTATTAAGGTTCCAAAATGCGAGTAATTTACATCCCTTAAGTTATCAAGAGTTCTATATTTTTAATCTCTAAAAATAATAAAAACCATTAACTCATGCTATAGGAGGAAATCCAAAGGAAAAATTGTCAAGTGAAAAATTTTAAGCCTGTAGATGTAAGACAATTACGTTGCAAACATTTAAGGAGATGTACACATGATATTACATCAAAGACTCGTGCAGATAAGTCGGTCTCTTCTCGATTTGGGCAACCAGCATAATTGAGACTAGAATGCAAGCAATACATACGAAGAAGATTTTGAAGAGGCAAAACACTGAAGGTGAAGGGAACGTCTAGAACCTGCACCACTAGACTGCCCCACATATTTCGACGTATTGTTATAATTGATTCCTAGCTTCATGAAATCTCTATTGTAGAACATTCACCTAACAGTGGTTCTACAGTTGGGTCTATCTTTAAAATTATTGTCTTTACCATTACGCCAATTCGCCAAAAAAGAGGAGCTCAAAGAAGTAAATGTTATCATTGAACTCATCGAATCATGAAAATTAATCTTGCAAATGACATGAAACTGATTTACCTCGCCTGCCTGCAGAACTACCAAGATTCGCGTATATGCCCCCGGAATCGTTAAAAACAAAAAAGTAAAATGAGGGAACAAAAGGGGCATGGCAAAAATACAGGGGTCTCCGACGGAGTCGAGCTGACAGAATCCAACCAGCTTCTCCGTATTACCAGAAATAGCCGACGCCTCTCGCATCAGAATCAGCTTTGTCATCATCTCCTTTGCCAAGGAATATGAGGCGACCTGTGGATGTATTCTACAAGGTTAGCAGCATGACAACTTGGGCCAAACAATTCATTTCAAGTCTGAATGATGAATCTTGGTTGACTTCCAGAGACTCTGGGAGATCACACTAGAACGAGGACGGTAACTTAACACCGTGGAAAGTCATATGCCGCTCGAGTACATATGGACCAATGAAAACTTTTTGATGCAAGAACTGCACGAGTTTTCATCAACTTTAGCAGGCGTACTACTAAACTGCTACCATTTAAAACTAGAAACTTAAAGCACAAAACAAAGAGGTACAGCATCGAGTGGTAAAGAGAGAATGGAAAACCTCAACCCTCACCTACTAAGAGAAACCCTGCACTTGAAAAGATGGCATCTAACTAACAGGCAACACGATCCCAAAAAGACCGACCTACATAGACCAAATTTTTACCACCCAGGGCATCACAATTCAGCTCTTTATTAGTAATCCCAACGTTAATTACTTTAGGAAATTCATCATCCCATTAGACATCCTTACTTTGCAACCCTATCTTACTCTTTCGGTAGAAGAATGTGATTGAGATCTCATAAATCTATACTCAATAAAATTTCCAAATTTCTAACACATGGCTCCATGCAAAATAACACCACGGTGGGCACATCCTTTGTATCGACAAAAATACCCAATTCAAGCATTTGTTGTGGTACATTGAATGGGGTATTGAACTTATAGATCTTAATCCTCTCTTCAGCAGAACATAGCTGGAGTAGAATTAATTAATTCAGAAACAGAAAGGACTGAAATTTTAGGATTTTTTTGATAATGATTTTTTTGAAGACTTATAAGATTAGTTGGTTGGTTGGATCTTGCCCTCATATGATTCGAATAATGATCTCTACATCTGATAATTACATCCATCCAGTTTGATCAAGACTAAGTCAGCAATATTATCAATCACAAAGGAGGAAGCTGAGCCAGGAGCTGCAGACCACTGTCTCCTTTGTGATTCGAATCACTGTCTCCTATACTGGCTCAGCTTCCTCCTTTGTGATTGATAATATTGCTGACTTAGTCTTGATCAAACTGGATGGATGTAATTATCAGATGTAGAGATCATTATTCGAATCATATGAGGGCAAGATCCAATGTCACATGTGGATGGAACTTCTGGATGCGTAGCTAGATTGGAATATCATCGCTGGTACATCCTAACCAGCTTCTCCTGTCTTGGATCAATGCAACCTTACCTATGTCAACTCCACCACATACTATTGGTGTCAAAGTGGCCAAAGAAGCCTGGGAAAAGGTGCAGCTTGGCAACCTTACCTCTGCACATATCGTGTCTTTGTGCAAACACATTCATAGTGTTCAAAATGGATCTCAACGAATCAGTAATTATCTCCAACATAATTCTAGAAGACAATGAAAAAAGACCTTTGAATAGGGCAGGTTGTCTTACCCTTCTCTGCTTATTCTATATAATTCTTCCTCTTCTCTGCTTAAATTCTCTATTTTATGTAATGCATATAATTGTGTATGTTAAATTATGAAAAGCCGAAGCCATCCAAGGCCATCGTCATGTCACTTTGATGCCTTGATAAGCACGAAAAAGGCAATAAAAAATCACCCTACCACCAAGTTGTACACCCATTCCAATCCTTTCGGCAAAGACTTCCCTTGGCAATAGTATATTTTTAGCAAAATCCTTAGTCATGGTGTTACCTAATAACCTACAATATTTGTATTGAACCACATTTTCCTTCTTAAGAATGTAACCTAATAATCATTAGTCAGTACAAGGGATTCCTCTAGAATGTGGATGATTATAAATGCTATCTAGTCTCATGTTATCATGAACCCAAGAAGTATCAATGCACATGTAGCATTGATTTTCACCATGCTGTTTGCTAGATTAGTTCATGCACAAAGACAAGCCTAAGAGCCTCACATTGCAGCCCCCTCTTTGTTAGCAACAGAAATAGAATGAGAACGATTTATATCTCATCCAACACAAAAAATTCCCTGTATTGACTTCAAAATGTTATCTTATGATGAAAGCAAATATTCTTTCTATTACAACAATTGATAATTCTTCAGTTCGGTATTTTACCTTGAGCCATCACAATGGTAGGCATTTCATATGCAACATTTTTAAAAAAAATAATGGCTGAGTCATATCGATTAATAAGGTTCCTCCACATGTAAATAGGAGCTAAAGAAGATCACTCAAAGATAGAAGATACAGACAAGAAATCAAGGAGGCATGATAGTTGATCCTCAAGAGAGCTTTATTGAGGTTATGCCTAGGAGTTGTAAAGGGCAAGCTAACAAAAAGCTAAACGAAGAGTATGCAATTAATTTGCTGGCAGATCTAGTTGACAAGGATTGGGTGCATATTCAAAAAAGAAAGGTTCAGGGAAGATGCATTGGTTTTGCAAGCTTGGGGTCTTCGTCAATCTTGGGTGAGAACTTTTGTACAAATTTAGTTTACTTGTCTTTCTCTTTTTTCCTATATCTTTCTTTTTCTGTTTATATCCACTGATTTTATCTAATCTTTTGTAGTGCAGTGATGACTGATTCAGCAAGTGTAGTATGAATTATGAAAATTAAAAGTGAAAATTGAGAAGTGCATACCATCTCGACGAATAGCAATTTCCCGTATACGCTTAACAATACCAGAAATTGGATCAGTAAATATTTTTGTCTCAAGATTCCCTTCCAAATATAGGATACTTCTGCAAATCGAAACAAAGGTAAAAGTAAAGATATGAGACTAAAAATAACACAAAATAAGATTGAACATAGATCAAATGACAAGCAGGGAAACAACAAAAAAGAGACAATAAACACGTAAAGAGAGTCAGATCTTACACAAAAAAGCCTTTCTCAAAAAAAAGAAAAAACCATGCTAAAGGCAACAAAAATTCCAATACATGTTGCAAGGACAATTCATAAATATTGAAACATTGATAATGAAACTAATCTAATATATGGTTTAGATAGTTAAATTGGAATTCAATAAGTTTGCAAGGACATTGCATCCTAAACAGATGTGTTGGATCAAAACTACTTAAAATGAAAGGTGAATTAAGGAGTTTATCTTTTTCAAAACTTTTTCTTTTAATAAATACAATTGATTATAACGTTAAATACTTTAAAAAACCATGAAAACAAAACACACAATATTTTATAATGATTTCCTTAAATCAAATACGTCCACTTTTTGAACTCTACTCAATATTCCATTATACACCTGGAGTTTTTGGTTCACTCTACAATCTAGTATTACACCTTGCTTTCCTTAACTCGATACTAACAATAGCCTATTATAAACACCACGAGCTTACAGAACACTATCTCTATTGAATTTACCTAAACATTACAAATCAATGAGACATAGTACTCATTGTTTTCATATAAACACTACGAAGGCACTAACTGTCAATATTTAAATACCATGAACTAATGAAATCTCCTTTTTGTTAAGTTTGCCCTCCACTAACAACCTCAATAGAATAAGTTTTGAAGAACCATTGTAAGTACAGGAAAAAACATAGAAAATTAAAAATATACACACAAAAACTTGTTTTCCTCAAAACAACTGAAGCTTAATCAAGTTGAAAAGTCTTCACTGGATCTCCTATAAACATCAAGCTCTCCAAGGATTGATCTTAGCAAAACTTTTGATCAAATGCTCTTGTGTGATTGCTTCAGTAGTGTTTTTCTGATATATATCTGGTGTTGTGTTATTCGCCTCAATAATATCACGTATTTATAAACATATATCAATGTATACGGTTAACCACACATTCAACCACAATCTCCAATTGTTTAGCAACGATTGTAGAAAACATGAGTTGATTGTCACACTTCCATGATCTTCAAAAGACTGTTTCATTTGAATTTAAATTGCACGTTCATTTTACTCGTAATGGCTTTTGACTTAATCAATATTTAACTCTCACAATTTTTCTCATTAAATTATTTCTGCAATAAAATATAAAACAAAATTTCCTGCAAAACTAACTTCCATAAAATTTGTTAGATAATCTGAAACAATAATTCATAAAGTTATAACAATAAATATATCATTATATTCGTGAAGTTTATTCAAACATAACAAACTTACTCTGTTACCTTTGAATTTATTGTCTTTTTATTATAACAGCATCTATGTATATGTCTTTTTATTATAACAATGAACTAACTTTGTTAAATTTACATAAAAATTACGAGCACATGTTTATGTACATAAAGGATAAACACAGCAAACTAACTTCATTGAATTTACATAAACACAAGTACACGTCTAAGTGCAAAGATAAACATAATAGACCAACTTTGTTGAGTTTACATAAACATTGCGAACACCTTATAAAATTTACATGTCTAAATATAATGAACTAATAATGTTGGATTTATACAAACATCACAAATTCCTCATGAAGGTTACATTCATAAACACAACAAACTAACTTTGTTGAATTTACATAAACCTCACGAACCATCGTGAAGTTCACATAACACTTAAACACAACGAATTAACTCTGTTAAATTTACATAAATATCACAAACATTCGTAAAATTTACATAAACATTACAAACTTATTCCATTGAATTTGCATTTGTGAAAATTTAACATGTAGTTCTATTGTAAGACTTCTTCAGCTGTAGTTTCAAGACATATACAAATAAATCAACATCATCAAAACAAAAATACAATCTGTAACAAGATGCATTTAAGAGAAAAGTGTTGAATTGTCCCTTCACAATGATCCTAAAATTCAACATTTTTGACTATCTTAAGAATATTCAAAGGATGTTTTCTTTTAATGGATGTCAACTTATTTGAAACAATGAAGACCAACACATTATACCTGTGTTCAGTGTCCTCGGGAAGAAAAAAAAAGGATAAAACAAACACCTTGAATCTACAAAACAATTGAAGGTGTTCCAATACGTCTTTAAACATGATAAAATTTGCCCAACAGTCATAATGACCGATTTTTGTTTGTACAAGATGTTTCCAAACTAGTGATAAGGTGATCCAAAGAAGACTCTGTAGATACACTTATAAAGAAGGGAGAATTCATAAATCGAGTTCAACATAAAGGGCTGGAGAAAAATTGAAAATCATGTGGTTAAAATACCAAAAAAATATATGAAATGATAAGCTAAGATGGATAGGCAACGATAACAATGACAACAGTGCTCAAGGAAAGAGGCTATGTTGAAACCACAACCTCCAATATGCCTACGTGATCAAAGGTACTGGGTAATAGAGTGGAGATCTGTTCCCACCTCTTTATGGATACCCCTTCCAGTGATGGAGTGCTCTTTTTTGACATGCCTAGAAGAAATGTATGGATTGTCTAAAGAAATGAGCAAGCATGATGTTGTAAGGTTTTAGTCAGGCTGAAGCAAAATGCCAGATTTAGAAATGTAAATCATTTTCCTTGAACGCGGTAATGATGACTTCTAGCCAAGTGCCATGCTCCAGCTGATTTTATTTGCTTGTAAACCCTAGATTATAAATTAAATAGTCAAAAAAAGAAGAAGGCCGAGTCTGTGTCTATTCCTTGTAGAGAATAAAACAGCAAGATTAATTTCTTGATTCACGATTTGCATTCGTGGTTTAACGTCTTGATGGAGAAACCACGATTGCATGAAACTAATTCAACAGAGTTTTAGAGTATCTTTATCGATATATAGTCCAAGATTATGCAGTATACCAGAAAATCGATAAAACGAACGAACGAACTAAACGTCAACGGCACATTTTCGAAATCCCAGTAAAACACAAAGTCTCTCACCCAGGCTTCACATGCTTCTTCGCGAGTACCCCAAGCCTCTCCGGGTAAACCGAAACCCGGTGCCACTGCACGGAACACCGATTCGCGTACTCCTTGGGGTCTTCGTCGTCCAACGGCCTACGGTTGTTCCTGATCCCTCCTGTCCCCAGCGAGAACAGCGTCACCACCCTCCCACTCCTGAGCTTCTTCTGCAACGGTTGCTGCCCTACTTTCCCCAACAGAAACGCCTTCCAGCAACAGAAAAAAACATGAAAATTTATGAACAACCATCTCGATTCTTAGATGCGAGTTCGGCTAACCTTGAACACGCCTTGGTCGATGCCGTCCTCGAGAGGCCTTTCGAAGTTGAGCCGCCGATTTTGCCGCTGCTGCTGCATTTTATCGGAGTTCGACTCGGTGTCGGGGTCGGGGTCCTGTGCCGGTTCGGATTCCGATTCTGAGGAGGAGGTGGCAGAGGTGCAGTACAAGCGGGAAAGAGGGAAGAACGAGGGAGAGCGGTAAGGAAGGAGGTGAAGGGACAGAGCTCGGGAGAGGAAGGGCATGGAACGAGAACAAGAGGAAGTCGACGCCATCGAGATCGGGATGGAAACAGTAGTGTGCTCTGCTTAAACCACCCCAAAACCCTTGTCGTAGCGGGGAATCGTACGTGTGTGGGCGGACTTTTCCTTTTTCACCTTTTTTTTTTTTCACTGCGTTTTTAGAATTCCTGTTTATTATTAACTATTTATATTGAATATTATTTGTAGGAAAATGTTTGAAATAAATAAAATTGTTTTTTTATTATTTCTGAGCTGTGTGCGAATTTAAAACTCATATGATTGGTAATTATTTTTAATATTCGAACGCAATCAACCAATTATGTCCAAAAAAATGTTATTTTAAATGCGTTCAGTCCATACCCTCTCGTTCGTTTATCGTTGTCAGCTATAAATATTTTAATAAATGTACGGTACACTTGTTCAAATCTAATCTATCCTTACTTCAAAAACTTAAATATTCTACCCATACTTTTCAGGTTAAGCTGGTTGACAGAGCCAAATGTGTCACTGTTCATGATCTTTGGAGATATTTATTAAAACTAATGATAAAACATTTAATATATAAATAAAACAATGGATATAAATTATATTGGATATCAAGATCTTCATATTTGAATATTGACGACAAATATAATATCTATCCATATCTCTAATTATTCTTGGATATAAATTCAAATATTTAATTAAAATCCATCATTCTTTTTTTACTAAAATTGACCAAATTTCAAGTATCAGATATCTAAAATGGTGCGTCATGTTAATTAATGGTGATAATTTAATTCATAGGAAACTATTCCTGGAGACGCCCTTGGAAAACTTTCATAATGGTGTGCTTGTTATTTCATAATTGTTTTTATTTAATAAAATATAATTACATAATTAATTAATCTACGGTATAATCCATATGTATTAAAATTTTAACTTAAGATATGTTATATTTGTTAATATTTTTTTAAATCTATGATTGAATTTTAATCAAAATTGATTACATTTAGATTAAGAATCAATATTTATCTAATTCAAATGAAACTTTTGCCATGTATTTTATAATCATCTAATTTTAAAATTCATAACTTACTTTTTTGTATTTTGAGAAGAACACAAAGGTATTTCTAACAATTTTATAGAAGATATTTTAAGAAAGTTGATTTCTTTAATTAATCAAAGTTAATGATATCGATAATTTTCACAATGTCAGCGTAGAACACTTAAATCTTTTTGCAACAAATATAAGTGTTCTAGTGATGAATGGAGTGGACACACCTATTTTACCTATTGTTTGTAGATATTAAAAATGAGAACAATGTGTGCATGGTTTTATGTAAAATTTATCAATCTTTTGCTCAAAATACATTTTCATCTTAAATGAAACAAAAACATTTACCAATATTGTAATTGATTCACCTAAATATCACATTGATTTATGAAGAATACAATTCTTTTTCCCCTAATTCCTTTACACACTACGTATTTTAATATTTTGTCTTGAACATTTTTTTTCTAATGGAAACTAAGATCTATTCCGATATTATAATTTTCACTCACAAAATCTTCTAATATTGTTGATAATGAAGTCTACAAAAGTAGGAAAGTATTATTTATTGTTGTCGTTATCATTGATGAAGGAGAATCTAATATTGCTTCTTTCATCAAGAAAGTGTTATCGATCTGTGTAAATTAAAAATGTAGCACTACTAATTGTCGTAGGTGAAATGTTAGAACGAGAGTAGATCAAAAAATTGATATCATTACAAAGAATTTTATTTTATTTTTTGTCTACAGACTACGTACTTTTCACTTCAATTATTGTTGTGCATTGCACTTAATATCACTGTTATAGTGACAATTTTAAAAAAAGTGGAAGCTTCGTTTTCTGTAAATAAATATAGTTTTAATCATTAGCTCTGCAACTCTTACATTGGATCTATAGAACAAAGAAACACAAATGATATAGTTTTAGGTGAGGTCTATATACAAATTAATGCATGTTTGAATTTATTAAAATCTCTTTATATGAAAATAATAATAATAATTTTTAAATATACAAATAATATTTATATAATAATAATAATAATAATATATTATATCAGATATTATTCTTTTAATTTCTTCAAATTTTAATTTATACGTAAATATCTAAATTTTAAATTCTATCATTTTTTATATAAAATATCTTTATTATTATTTTTTTTTACTATTTATATTTTCCATAAATTTCAAACTTATTTCTGACTTGTTTTTCATGCTTATTTCCACGCACAGTGGACCTCGTACCCTCACGGCTCACTCGCATATTCCCGTACCCCGGACCCTGCCCTATAAATACCTACTCGACAAGTTCTCTCTATCGTCTTCCCTGCCTGTCCATCTTTCTTTACCCTTACATCGCTAGGGCATGACGGCAGCAACAGCGGACGCGGCCAGATCCGCCACTTCGGCGGACTCCTACGTCGGGAGTCTGATTAGCCTTACCTCCAAGTGCGAAATCCGCTACGAGGGGGTCCTCTACAACATCAACACCGAGGAATCCAGCATCGGCCTTAGGAATGGTATACAGAAATGCTCTCGTTTTCTTCTCTTTTATGCGGTTCTGGTTTGGAGGGTATTGGGGAGGATTTAGGTTGATTGTGGTGCTGGGGGGTGAAATTTTCATGGTTGTATTTTTAGGAGCAGGGTGAGTGGGACTTCGTTTCGATTTCAGTTACGAAGTGGCTTTCTTCTTGGAAACGAATCGAAGGGTGATATTTTTGCTCTGTGTGTGTGTTGGAGGGGGTCCTTGTTTGGTTTTACGGAGATCTTATACTTGCATCTGCTTCCCGTTGTAGCACTCTTCATGATGCGATTGCCTTTCAACAAAGCGCATTAGCATTGAGCTATCCCACTGAGGTTTACCATTGTATTTAATTTTGTAGTTGACTACACCGTTGATTAGTTAATAGATATTTATTTTCATATAATATATGTAGTTATCTTTTTTTGCATTAGGTTGTTTGCTCCAGTTGGGGAAATTTGCAATTTTGTAGGTGATTTGATTCAATTAGATTTTAGGTCACTACTCAATTTATGTTGGTCACCTCGTTGCCCATTTGCATGTGATGCATTTCATTATATTTTTTAATATTTTGATACTTTCTTCATCTATTTATATTTGTAACTCCAATTTTTTTTCTTCCCTTCTTATCTACCTCTGTAACCTCTTCATCGACTTTTCTTGTTGTTTATCTTTTGGTTGTCTTTTTCTTATCCTTTCTTTTTTTCCATCTCACATATACAATTATTTTTGTCGAATGACACAAGTTCATGCTTTTTATTTTCCAGAAAGTTTTTCTTTTTATTTATATTCATATTTTTATCCACATACAAAAAGAATCAACATATACTACTGTGATCCTCTTCATGTAAACGAACACTTTAAATGTTTGATACAATTTATTATGGCTAGAAGATGGTATCCATATAAAAATATGTGAGCATTTCTGTTATGCTTATTTATACTTTTTATGTAATTTCATATTTGATCGCATTATCAAACTAGTTGAATAGATGAATTTTATTATCATATTATATATGCACTTATCTTTCTTTTGTTGTCTGCACATTGTTATCCTGCGTCAGTCAGACTACTTCCTTCTCATCTCTTAACTCTTGCTTCTCGCCTTAGCCATTTTTTAGGGTTGTGGTTTGAAATCACCTTTTCCATTGACAACTTTGTAAAGTCTATGATATGAATCCAATTACTGGTTAGAATTTGCATGTTTAGGATACTTATATTTGCAAAAAAGGTCATTGGGGTTGAGTCCATTTTTGGGATTTCTTAAAAAAAGAGAGGTGTTGCAAGAACTAGTGTTTCGATTGAGCTACCAAATTCATTCATTTTGCTGGAGAAGTTCCTTCAAGAAGGACAACATCCTGGATTTTCACTAGTGTAAGGAGCATACATCATTCAGTGCCATGCTAGTGTAAGGGGTATGCATTTTATTTGGTTTTGTTTCTATTATCATATCAACATGAAGCTTGTCTCTTCTTAAATCTTACACATGTTGCTAATCTGGCAGTAAGATCATTTGGAACTGAAGGACGAAAGAAGGATGGGCCACAAATTCCTCCAAGTGATAAAGTTTATGAGTACATACTCTTCCGTGGAAGTGACATTAAGGTACAAGAGAAGAAATGGTGAATAGTTGTGCTTTATATTTCAGAATACTGGAGCAATTGTCGTTTCTCAAATATCTTTCATGCATAGAATTATTATTTTGGTGACTTTCACATATTTTATCACACAAAGGAGATTTTTTAATGATTTTTGTATGGATAAATACCATGAATACCATAAAAAAAAGGTAAGTACCATGAATGCAAATGGAATCTCTTATGTCTTTCATCTATTGGGATTTTTTGTTACAGGGAATTTGACTTTTGTGAACTTCCCTTTTTTAAGATTCATGCTATTCTCATTCCATTTGTTGAGTCCTTAATTTTCCATTTCTAGGTATTTTTCAATTTTACAGTGTTTAAGTAAAACCATGGGTTGGCTTTCCACATCCCTTTGTTCAGAACTGACCATTTTTGAAAATTGCCCAATTGTCATTGGATGTTTGACTATTTGATGCCCTCTTTACAGCTTTGTTTTTGACCTTTTAGTTATTTACGATTGGGGCATGAATATTTGAGACAGTCACTGGTGGCATTACAATAATCTCACATACATGTCATGTTGCCATCGTTGTGAACTTGACATTAATGGTATCTGTACACATGAACTTCCTGTTTTGATGCATTGTGCCATTTTGTTTTACTAATCATGGAGCAGGACCTTCATGCAAATAATGTTATGTGTTATCCATGTTTTCTTATCCTAGCTACACTGTACTTAATAAGATAATGATCCATTTATCTGCACTATGACATCTTTTCAAAGAACTTGCACAATTGGAAGAAACTGTTGCGATGTTCACATCTTTCCACTTCTAGTAAGTTCTCACTTAAATAAATTTTAATCCATTTTCTCACAAGTGAACTTGATAATAATATAAATTATCAACTTGAAGATAAAATATTCACTAACCTTTTTTCTAATTTTTGTTGCTAAGGAACCCATCTTCTCCTTTTTTATTTACCAGTGAAAGAAATAACTCAGCTAATTCTTCTAATGAGTGTTTTATCTATAATTGCCTCACAATATTAATTGCGTCTTTTTATGCATATTTTTCAGGATTTACAAGTCAAATCCTCACCACCTGCCCAGCCTGCAGCACAGTCACATATACACAATGATCCTGCCATAATCCAGGTAAAACAAGTTGTTCATGTATGTAGGAACAAAGATACTAGGCTCCATCCTATTTTGTTTGCCTATTTAGTTCTTTGTATTCATTTCTGTTGCAGTCACATTATCCTCGCTCTGCATCCACATCTGTGAGTGTAACATCTCCAGGAGCTGGAACTGTTCCTGATATCAATTCTCATACAGGTCAAGTTGGAGTGCCCAGGGCACCATTTCATGGCGGCTTGCCTTTGTATCAGCCCAGTGGGAGTTTAGGTCCATGGGATTCTTCTACTCCGACTGCCAACAGCTCTGGAGTGGGCATGCCAATGTACTGGCAAGGCTTTTATCCACCTGGTGGACTTGCTTCTGGTGGACCACCTCACTTACAGCAGTCACCCTTGTTACGCCCTCCACCTGGTCTGTCGATGCCTCATCCTATGCAGCAGCCCTTGCAATATGCTGGACTTAATGCATCATTGCCATCTGCACCCCAAAGCATGCCTATGCCGAATGCATCAGTGGCTACAGCATCCCTAAGTTTGCAAGGTTCCAATGCAACAGTGCCACTTGGATCCTCTTTGCCTGAACTTTCTTCTTCTCTGCTACCATCCATTAGCGGTGCTCTAAGTTTATCCTCAACTACATTGTCATCAACAGTGGCCCCTACCCTGGTGACTACCCTTGCTTCTGAAATGCCATCAGCTGCACTTCAAAATAAACCACTTGTTACCTCCCATCCTGTGACAACCCTTCCTACTAGCCTGCCATTTGTCTCAACTACGGAAACCAAGACTGAATCCATTTCAGTAACAGTATCTAGCAGGCCTAGGACCATTTCTGGGCCAAGTTTGTCCTACCAAACTATTACACAGCCTGGAACTTCTGCTATTGGTATGCCCAGTTCAAGCCAAGGGGAGATGTCAATGCCTTCTTTAGTAACTCCTGGTCAGCTACTGCAAGCTGGACCTTCAACTATTTCTTCAACTCAATTATTACAAACAGTCTCCAAAGAAGCTGATGTTAAAGTTGGGTCATCAGAACCACCAAAACCATCTGCAATTGAAGCTAATGAACCTATTTTACCATTGCCCATGCCATTGGATCAAAAGGTATGGTTATTTTTGTATGAAATTAAGTTGTTAAGGTTGACTGTTCAATTCTTTTCTTTTTTTTGCGTCTTTATTACTTGTCACTATCTGAGACGTTAATTTTCTTATGCAACTGATTTGTTCATTTATATACCTACTTGAATTTTTAGAGTAAGGTGATGGTAATGAACACCCAACAAATGTAACTTTATGGAGCATGCTAACGTAACTATGATATTTTGATAAATTTAAGTGAGAATCTCAACCTTTTGGGTCATGAGTGGATTCCTTTTTTCTAGCACTAGAATGCTTAGCATGAAATTTTGAAGCTCCTAATGCTTTATGGACTTGCACCCAGGTTAGTCCATCTTCCATACAAACCAAACTCATTTGCACCACCTGGTTTGCCTGTCATCCATTCGCTACTATAATTGAGTTCTTCAACACAAATGGGGTCAAAATCATCATTATTATTATTTAACTTTTTTAGTTGGAACATTTCGTAAAGACACTTATTGTACTTGATGTAAACAAGCTTGTCGAATTGCTCTTGTTCCAACTGACCTCTTATTTTTGAATGGATCTATCCACAAATAAGAATGTTAGATGGTCTAGTAGTTGTATCATTACATGTGAGATTTTAAATTTACTATTTCTTACAAAGTCAATCTACTCCAATTTCTCTTAAAATTGTAGGCTGTAAAACAAAGTCCCAAAATACATATAGCAAGTCACTAAGTAAGTTGGTGTAAGCACTCCATAAGAATCTCACCAATTTAATAAGTTAAAAAAAAACAAAAACAAAATTTTTATTTGTTAAAATAATAAAAAAATCAATAAAAGTTAAAAACTTAAAAACTATCAAATCTCTCTTTTTCCGGTCAGTTGGATTAGACACCATCTTCTCTGGACGTTGTTTGAATGACGCCTCATAAATATCTGCAAGTGGTGAATCTTTGTCCCTTTCTGAATAATAAATCATGGGATTCAGAAATACATCAGCACCAAGGTATGATATCATATTGCAAAACCCGTCAGTTGTCTACAATCTCTAAAATGGGCCATAACTGGTTTCTTGCCATTGTCAATAAGTCTTAACAATACTACCAAAGACCAAGAAGCTCGTAGGCAATCTTCCAAAATGTTCCAAAATCATCACACGAGTTTTAACTAGAGTCCTTACCCAACTTGATTCGTTCCACAAGTCAGAGACAAACAATTGTTTAAGAATGCGTGACACCATATCTAATTAGTTCCTTTCCATTAGATTTTTCCAAAAATGCATGTGGAGACCAGCATGGAGATAAATGAAGTTACTTTCCTTGCCATGGCTATGACTTTTTTGAATTTGGGTAACTTGACAATATCCAACATAAGATCTAGACAATTTTGAGCACATGGGGTCCAGAAAATCTTTTTAGAATTCCACATCGGCATCTTCCCTTCAAGAACATAGATTTTTTGAAGGCAAGGTAAGGACAAAATAGAAATAAAAAATTAAAATTAACCAAGAATATGGTCATAAGAATAGAACAAACGAAGAAAATAGAAAATTAAAATTAACTAACACGCAAGAACATAGTTGGCTGCATTATCTGTATAGGCCTGCACCATATTTTTCCCCATCAACATTCTGCATAGCATTATCAATCAAATGTAATGAATAACCAGTCATCTTCTCGTGTGCTGAAGTATCTAGGAAGTACAAAAGAGGTGCCTTGTGGACAGTTGACTAGGAAATTGTCTAGATTCCTTTGTTGTGGATCTGTCCATCCATCTGTGATCAACATAATTTCATATTTCTTCTAATGGAGTTCGTACTCACTCTTAATAGCCATCACATCAGGGGGGCTTTCCTCTATAGATGTTTCCTAACTTGAGTAAATGGAAGGTGTCTTGTAGTCCCTCCCATAATGTCTCATGGCTTTCACAAAGTACTTCAACATCAAGGTTATTTACCAAGTTGAATGGTAACGCATATTCATATAAGACATCCACAAGAAACTCATCGACTAGTTCTTTTCTTTCTTCTTGAAATGGTCCCCAATTACCTTTTTCCTAAATAACAAAGGAAAACTTAGTGCATGAGGTTCATACCAATGTAAGGTCTATGGAATATCCAATTTTATGCAGCTTCATTTCCATAAATGGAAATGTTATTTCCTAGGATTTCTACCAATGACTTCTAGGTTATTGCAGTGCAACTTTATTGTTTGGATACTAGGACCAAGGTTTGTGGACTAACCTTGAATGCACCTAGGAAATGTCATGACCAGGTTTACCTGGTCAGGTTCTCCTGGGGGTGTTTCATGTGGCCATTTTTTTTCTGCCATGCATTGTTTTTGGTGATTTTTTATCCATTTGAAAGATTCATATTCTCACGTGCTATCATTTTGTCTAGCCAAATGGTGCTTCTTCACACAATTATCACAATAATAGAGGACATGGAAGAGGACGGGGAAATGGGGTAAGCGTCCTTCCTTTTTAATTAGAAGAATACCATGTCATGTGCAAATATACAAGTTTAACTAGGTTCATCAGTAATAAAAAATGTGCAAATCATGCTGTTTGGCTTTGCCTCTACTGTAAATTCGGATGGTTGTGTTGCTGTAGTCTGTGTTAATTGTGATTTCAAAATTGTTTGTCTTTCACACCTTTTTTTTTGAATTTTGGACATTTCTTTGTTGTACTTAATTCTTGCATTCGGTTTAACTTTCTCATTAGAAGTATCATACATCATTATACTTGCACACTTCTCTGTCTCCCCTTCAAAATTTTTTTAAAAAAAATGTTGGAAGCACGTCAACAATAATTTCATTTGCCATCTTATTGAATGTTCATTCTGTGATAATTGCAAGTTTGTAAAGCAAGAAATTGTGTTAAGCAAGTCATTTCCATGGAAAAAATATCATGATTTAATCTTCTTGAAAGTTATACTTGATTAAATTGCCTACAAGTTTTTATTTCTGTGGTACAATAATTTTCTTGTTTTACATGAAATAATAATTCTACTGTATTTGATATTAATATCACGTCTTGATTAGCATAAGTTTACTTCCATCATGGTCTCAGCAAAATAGGAATCTCATATTATCCATACTGTGGTACTAACTATGTTGGCTTTTTGTAGATATTTGATAAATAGTTTTGTAAGGGAGATGTTCTGGATTACTGTTGCGGATAAGGATAATGTGAAATAGCTTCTTTAGAAAATTTCCAATGATCCCTATCCCATTGCCTTCCATGTCAATTGAGATAGTTCTGCTGTGATATATAACCTAATTAGCATGAGGATTTGTTGTTGATGGAGAATGGGAGGTTATTTTGTTTTTTGCACTAAACAGGGTTTGGCCAAAATTCCACTATATAGTATGTTGACGATATCTTATTAAACAGAACTTCCATCATTTCCTTTTCCACCATTTCCATGGGTAAAACCCCCACTTAATGTTCTTAGATGCCTCGGTAGGAAAAACTAGTCTAATGTGCCTTTTAGGGTTCTTTGGTATTGTGATAGGGCTAAACATCAATTTCCATGAATCTACAGTAGTTGATGTATTTGGTGAACCCCAGTTATTTGATTAGGTGGCTGAATGGTTTGAGTGCTCTATCTTCAATTTCCTTTTTTTGTAACTTGGGTCTCCCCCTTGGTTTTATTGCACCGAAAAATAGGTATTAGAATTTGATGATGACCATTTTGAGTGAAGATTGTTGGGTTGGCAAGCTTCCTTTTTGCTTTTGGGTGGCAAGATGTTTCTGTTGTCTGTTTTTTTTTTCAAATATGCTGATTTACTATGTTTTCAGGATCCCTTAGAGTTTGCAGCAGACTAGATAGTGTCACGAGGTAGTTCCTATGGACTGGAGGCAAGAGAGGCACTTATAAGTGTTGTGCATTGGTAGCTTGGTCAAAAGTCCAACATCCCATAAAAAGGGGGCCTTGGATCGTAGGATATGTGTAATTTTAATCTGACACTACTTGAAAGTGGTAATGATGTTTCTTTGGCAGAAGGTTGTTGTTGTGAAGTGGTATGGGAGATGCTTACGTTTTGGATCTTTTGATCTAGTCAGGGAGGTCAGAGTGTTATGGAGGGATATTCTTGAGTCAATTGTGATGTTCAAAGGAGGATGCAAGTTAATGTAGGGGATGGAAAGTGGGTTATTTTGGGAAGGAGGGGTGGTTAGATCACTGTCCATTGCAGGTATCCTTCCTCAGCTTATTCTGAATCACTGCTGCATCCTTTTGTTAGTTAGGGATATGCTTTTCTGTTAGGATGTTAGGGATGTTGAGTTTATCGATTATTCTCAATTTCCCTCTCCATTATACTTTGCAAGTACTAAGTGGGATGTTGAGTTTATGGATTATTCTTATTTACTCTATTATACATTGTAGGATGCTCCTTTTTGTCAAGATGTTAGGGATGTTGAGTTTATCAATTATTCTCACTTGCCCTCTCCATCATACTTTATAGGTCCTACTTAGGATGTTGAATTTATGAATTATTCTTATTTGCTCTCTTTATCTTACTTTGTAGGTCGTAAGCTCCTTGGATCATTTCCTAATTCCTTTGGTGTTGGAATCGAAGGGGAGATTCTTGCTTGCATCCTATATAGTATTTTATCTATTTTGGTGAAATTCATGCAACTTTTGCATGTCATATTGTTATGTGTGGAACTCCCTTGTCCCAAAGGTGTAATTCTTTGGATAGTTGATGAATGAAGTGGTGTTGTTTGAGGTGGCATTGTAACGGAGAGATTAGCACCTAGCTAGCAAGTAGTACTTCTGTCATTTAAGGGTAGAGTCGCTTTGGCTTCTATTCTTTGATTGGCCAAAGATGTTAGATGTTCTGGTTGATGTTGTTGCTTGGGGGGATGGCTGACTTTTGGGAGATCTGGAGGTTGGGCTCATCAATCGTGGGAAGAAGATATGATTTATTCTTCCTTTGGCTAGTTGGTTGCTCAGGTGGCTTGAGAGGAATAGGAGGATCTTTCAAGTGGTTGTGATATTATTTGATAGTTGGTAGGTTTAGGTGCTAGTATGGTGGATGTAAGATCCTTTAGTATATAATGTAGGGCGGCAAGCTAGATCAAGTCCCCATGCAACGTAAAAGGGGCCAACTACTTGGACTATTGGCCAACCTACATAATAAACAGTCCATTGTGGCATAAATATTGCTAAATGGCTCCTTTGAGTCGTACTGGTTGAACATTAGGTGCCTAGCTTGGTCAAATTGATTGTAATGGTTAATCAAGTGGAATTTGTTTTCTCATAGCAATTTTCATTTTTTAGAAGGAATATTTTGAGGAGCATGACCAAGTTAAGTATACTTAGGGTCTGTTTGTGCACTTGGAATTTGAATTCTAACGGAATTTGAATTTTACAGAATTTGATGGAAAGAATTCAAAATCTGGGTGTTTGTGCACATGACAGAATTAGAGAGAATTGAATAAAATTGATTTTTAATAAAATTAAGTAATGAATTAAAGTAATTAGTGAAAATGTAATTAATTTATTAATGAATTATTTACATTAATAAATGAACATATTAAATTAAATATTTATATATCATTTATCAATTAATTAAATATATCATTATATAAAATAAATCAAAAATTACAGAAATTGATAACTTTTTAGTTATATTACATATTTAAAACAACAAAAGGTTAATTATAAATTCTATATTCTTCGTAATGATTAAAAAAAGGTAAATCACTAGATTCACAATATACACCTATCTATAGATGAGTATACTTTAACAAGATAAATCACTAGCTTGCTAAAAATGTAGTCTTTATGAGTCTAGAATTGAGTCTACACCAAGAATGTACATAAATTTGTGAAGAAAGACCAAGATTGATGTTAGAAAGATATATGCAAACATCTAACTCATCTTTGTATTGTGTCATTTTGCTTATACTAGATATTAATGGCTTTCAATCATGTGAACAGTAGCATTAGAATGTACCTTCCACCAGCGAGGGTGCGGATGAGTGTCTCGCGCAAGGGTGCGGGCGAGCACGAGGGTGAGGTGGAGTAGGAGGGCAAATGGAAGGTTTGTACCTTCCATCGACAAGCGCAAGGGCAAGCATCGACCGTGAGGGTGTCTGTGAGCGTGACGGTGCAAGCAAGCGCGAGGGCGTGGGCGAGTGTCAAGGGTGTAGGCGAGCGTGAGGGTGTGGGTGAGTGTGAGGGCGAGAGCACGGTACGGGCGAGGGCACAAGGGGTGAGGTCGAGCAGGAGGGCGAGGTCGAGCAATCTGTCGGAAAATGAATTTCCAACCTTTACACATGATTAGAATTCAAATTCCAAACGGCACAAACGCCTCATAACTTAGAATTTGACGGAAAAAATTTTCAATTTCATCAAATTCTGAATGCAGAAACTCCCCCTTAGTGTCCATTGGAGCACGATGACCCATCAACATGGATAACCTTCTATATTGTATACTACTAGGATCCAATGTGGGTGCCAATTAGTTGTCTATGCACCTTGTTGGAACTTGCATGCCATACACCTCAGCTTCATGTGGTTGATCTTGATTCATTGGTTGCAACCATCCTTACCATTGTCAAGTATAAATTTCCTAAACCTGATTTACCTCCATACACTCATCTAACTTAAGCATTAGAGGGAATGAAGTTGACTCCATGAAGGTAGTCATATACGTTGTTTTGTAGGTTGAGTGCTTGACTGTTCCTATGAGTTCAACTAACCTACGATCAGATGAGCTAGTCTGACTTAACAGGAGGAAGGTTAGTGTAGGCCTCTGATGAGGCTATTCATGTGGCGTTACTAGTTTTCATGCATTAGATTAAGTCTTTTGCCCTGTTTGTGGTGGGTTGAGCTTTCCTTTTTCAGTCTTTGTTTTGCTTTTCTTGGCCTTGTCTGTGTGTTGGTGTCTATGTTTGGTGGGGTTTTTTATTTTGTTGTCTTTTGGCTTATCTTCTTAACATGCTGTTTGGTTTTCTACCTTTTAATTAATGTATTTCTTGCCTTACTTTGATATCGTTAGTGTTATCCAATCTATGTGAGCACTTTCTTTCACTCTTTAAAGATTATGGTTGGTGTGGTCAAGAGAATTGAGGGCACCCCAACATTGTTCCTATGAAATGGAGGTTGTAGGGCAAATCCATTAGGCTTGTACATAGTGCCCTAGGAAAAGAGTGCAAACCAAAGTGTGAAGGGGGTCTCGACCTACGTATATTTGCTTTGTAAACCTTTGCTTTGTTGGACAAATGGATATGACATCTCAACTCCATAAAAAAAGGGTTGGAGTGTTTATGGATGGACATTATTAAGAAAAGTAGTACAGGACAAACATAAGGAGGTAATAATATAAATGTGTATTTTTAAGGAATATATATAATTATATATTTCAATAATTATGTATATTTCAGTAGCATTCTATTTAAAAATTATAATTAGTTTTATTTGCAAGGAAAGGCCTTAAAATTATATTTAATTAAATGGATCCAGATAATTAAAAGAGGCTGAAATGTGCCTTCAAGGTATGGCTAAAGTGTACCTGAGCACTGAAGCATCTTCCTTGATGACCATAAGAGAATCCAACCAGATCAACCTTATCATGACTTGTTTCACTCAAGTGTTAAAAGTATGATTTATTTAAATTTACAAAAATGACCGCAAACTTTCCTTTTAAATTTTCTTATACAACTACCATAAATGGCACAGATCTTATTCCAAATCAGTCTTGAGTCTCCTTCAAAAACAAAGTGCGTACTTTCTAAAAATTGAAAAAGGAAAAAAAGAAATTTCCTTAAAAAATGGATGCAATGGGTCATTAGGTGCTCCTTAAAAATAGGAAACAATAATTATTCAAAGAAGGATGATTATTAAAAAAATGACACCCAAGTGTTCTAGGTGTCTTGGCCAATGCTTAGGCACTTATGCCTTGAGAAGGATGATTAAAGTTGAACCCTTATTTTTTGTTTGGGTCCTCTTTTGAACATACAATTTCTCATCCACGGTAGCTTTGAATATATTCTTATTCTCCGACTCTAGAAAGTACATGTGATAAATCTCTTTCAAAATTACAAGACTTCTATTCTGAAATTCTTAAGAAAAATAGATGTTGCCTATTTATTACAGTACTCGCATCCAGTAACCAAGTTCACAGAAGATTTTGATTTCTCGGCCATGAATGAGAGGTTTAAAAAGGATGAAGTGTGGGGCCATCTTGGTAAAAAGGTGCAGTCAAGGGAAAGAGAAAAGGAAGCCCATGAGAATTATGATCATGGGCATGGTGAACAAGAAGAGGATGTAGACGTGGGATCGTCGAAAATAGGAACAAAGGTAAGTGTCTCTTTTTAATCAATGTATAAGCATATGCTTTTTTATTTGTTTAAAATTTTACTTTTGTAAAGTACTGACAACTACCATTCTGCCTAAGCCTGTTTATGTCAAAGATGATTTCTTTGATACTCTCTCCTGCAATGCACTTGATCGTGGAACTAGAAATGGTAGACCTAAATATTCTGAGCAATTGAAACTAGATACCGAGGTAAATTTTGGGTAGTTATCATGTGCTTTGTTGTAAATAGTTGTATTGTGATTTACTCTTAATTTTTCCTCTTGTACAGACGTTTGGTGATTTCCCAAGACATCGTGCGAATTGGGGAGGACGGGGCTTCCGTGGTGGTCGATCAAGGGCTTCCTACCACGGCAGAGGCTACGGTTATGCAAGTCGTGGACGAGGTCGGGGTGGTCCTCCAAATCGTGATATCTAGGGAGGCCATTTTAGTTTTAAGTAACGCGGTCCTGTTTTGGGTGAAATAGATGGATGGATAGAAAATGGGATGGTGAAGCTTCTTGTTTATATGTTTCCAGAACGAGCTGATGCCCCACGGGGCATTCTGAATAAGCAACCATCCACATGGTATCTGTTCAACCGCAACAAATACTTTTTCACTTGTGATGAAAGGTTGGATGGACATGTTGCTAGGTTTATATGTTGACTTTCTCGTGCGTACGAGTTTCCCTTGATATCGATATGTTAGTCTAGTTCTGGTATTTTGCTATCATGTTCAGCTTAGCGTTGTAGGTTGTAGCCTTGCTTAATGCCCCATATATTTGGATGCCACGGTCTGGTATTTGCTAGGTTTATATTTGGATTGACCTTATCCGAGAATCTGCTTGAAACTTGTACTACGACCAGATTGAGGCTGCGTTCGTGAATCATATCTTACTTATCTATTTCATCGGCGAAAGTACATTCGTATTTTTGGGTTTTCAAGCTGTAATTAAGAACGGGGGATCAGATTAGCTTCACATTCGAAGCTGATGGACAGCGGTAGCTTCACTAAAGAGAATCCAACCTGTTGCCACTTTAGCCATTCTATTGGCAAAATGCGGCTGCAGGTTCCATGAATTTCAATGTGTATAAGTATCAAATTGAAGGACGTCTTCAATTTTAACATATATATGTAACATGCTTGGATCTTCTTCCAAGAATTTCACAGTTTGTCTTGCACAGCCCTCACTCTTTGTTTGCACTCACGCTGCCCAATCAATCTGTGCAGAACATTTTAGAAGATAAATGTTGTTTTACAAGTTAAAGAATCAATCTACAATTAATTCACCTGAAGGTCAATTTTTACGATACGATAATTATGATTCTAGAAAAATCATTTCATTGATACGATAGATTTTGAGTAGAATAAAAAATATCTTAAATAATGGTCAATATTTTATTTTCTAAAAAATCTTATAATGGAAAAAATTTGATTTTATGGATTTTGCAAAATTCTCCTTTTTCACACAAAAAATTTCAAAAATATTTTATTTGATAACTTACACAATTTTCAAGTAAAAACGTGGAACGATAATTTTGTAAAAATCATACGTTTCCTAAAACCTTGAAAAAAGCAACCGTTGTGTTAAAAAACATGTTGGTTATCTGTGATGACAATTGATGGAGTAATTTAAAGATGCAAAGAATTTTTATCAACGCGAATTTGAATCTTTATATTTACGCTTGTACTTACTTTAGCGTAAAAAAAGTAGGCCGATAATGTCCCAAACGAGGACAAGCCCCTGTGGCTGTTTGCTTCAGCAACCCGGCCACCAGCAGCAGCAGCAGTAGACGAGTAGATCTAATGGGTTTAATGTAGGGAGGATAAAGGATCCAGAGGCCAGAGTGTAGAAGGAAAGGGCGGGAGAGAGGCATGGGCTCCTCTCTGATGTTGACGGTGAGGTTGGCAGAGCTGGCGGTGGCAACGCTGGTCATGACCTGGGGCATCAAATTCCGGTCAAGCTTCGTCCACCACTCCGACTCCACCTCTTCTTCTTCACCGTACACTTTACAGCTCGACCATCTCTACTCGGTACCCCGAAATTCCCTCATCTCCTCGCCAACCCACCTGCATTTCCTCCAAAAATATGCTGCCAAGTTTAACGACGCCTGTGGGTGTGCAGGTTCTTCACCCGGTGCTCATGGTCATCGGATTCATCGTCCTCACCGGCGAAGGTAGTGGGCCACGGCGGATGGGGAGTTGGGTTGTTCCCGGCTTTCGTGATCTTGGTCTTGATGTCGATGGTTTTTGGCAGCGATCATGGCACACCGGTGGCTGGCTGGCTGGTCCAGGGGGACGAGGAAGTCGATGCACCTTTCGCTGCAGGCGACCGCGCTGGGTTTCGGAGTGATGGGGATTTGGGCGAAGTTTAGAGGCGAGTGGGGTGTGGCCGCGAACTTCTACAGCCTCCACTCTTGGATGGGTCTCCTCTGCCTGGCTCTCTTCTTTGGTCAGGTCTTCTTCTTCTGGTTCCTTCTCTTCATTAGCCGATTTCTCAAAATTAATGCTCTTCTCCCTTTTCTATCTTCTATCTTCTTCATGTTTGCCAGTGGGTTGTGGGATTCACGAGCTTCTTCCCCAGAGGGGAGGGCAGGAGAACAAGAGAGACGATACTACCGTGGCACGTCTTCGTCGGCCTCTACACCTACGCTCTGGCGTTGGCCACGGCGGAATCCGGCCTCCTCGAGAAGCTCACGTTCTTGAAGGAGAAGGGCCGGATCCCCACCCGGTCCATCGAAGCGTCGCTGGTGAACGGGCTGGGCCTCGGCCTCGCCCTTCTCGGCGGTCTCGTCGTCTCCGCCGTCCTCTCTCCGAAGCCCTACACCAGTAAGCTAAAGATGACCGCCGTCACTACCAACGGCGATGGCAATGGAAAGGTTGTCGAGGAGGCCGTCCTCCACCTCCCCCATCGGCAACAGAGCGAGAGCGTCTTCGATCTGGAGGACGGCCATGGCAAGTGGAGGTAACGATGATCGACAAAATTCTGGCTTCATGTCGTCGTCGTCGTCGTCCTGTGAATTATGCGAAGTAGAGAATGGAGAGATCGATCGACCGAAATAAGGAAAAAAGCGTCTAATCGGTGATACCGATTCGAGATGGGAAATTATCTAGATTAATACGTTCGTGTGAAATAATTAAGCACAATCAAAGGTAAGATTTTTTTGCATATATCCAAAAGGAAGATCGATCAATTTTTGTCGTTATGTTATGTTTTGTTTTGTTTGTGATTTTTATTTTTTTAGGTTGTGTTACGTGGCAGATCTGGAAAGAAATAAAATAAAAGTAGTAAAAAGAGAGAGAGAGAGAGAGAGAGAGACGTTCTATCTTCCAGATGGGTAACTTGTTAATTTTCATGTACTTCTAATGGTTCTTTACAAAATGGACCCAATTTATCTGAGAAAAATGACTTCTTCTTTTTTATCCTTGTTGATTTTATTTGGAAGTTATAGATTATTATAATATACACTGTAAAGAGGGAAATGAGAATTTAACACGTAATATAAAATCACTCGATACATTTCACATTTTAGAACAAATCATTTCGTAAAGGATTTTTTTTTTTTACTTACATGAAGCAAAAAATAATTTGAGAATTACTTGTGCGTCGTCTAAAAAATTCATATTTACTTGTAGGTCATTAAAATGTATGGTTCTTACTAAGATATCTTTGCGGTTAATTACGGGTAACCGTGGGGACATCAAAGTAAAATGACATATATTTCTTGTAACGATATGCAAGTAAATATGAATTTTGAATGGCGTACAGATATTGAAATACGTTACATTAAATCCATCCGATTTTTTGAAAAATCTACGAGAGGTGCTTTTTCATATTATTATTATGAATAGAATTCAAAAACTGTAAAATTTAAATAGTATTAATTAATTTTAAGATGAATTTTTGACATTTTTCTTATGAATAGAATTCAGAAAATGTAAAAATATTACTGTTTTTTCATTTTTCTTATTATTAATTAATTTTAAGATGAATTTTTGCCATAATATTAAGGTAGATTGGCGTACATCACTTGTAAGATACTTGCAAGTAAAAAGAGAATATTAGAATGAAATATTCTATATTAAAAAAATAATATAATAAAGCCTAACCTTATAATGTGATATACCATTATCTCACTGTCAATTACCAGTAAATAAAAACAATCAATAAGAAACTAAAAGAGATAGAAAAGAATTACTTTTCACTTTCATTCTTGATTTCATTCACTTACCTTGTGGGAACAATAAAACTAGATTTCTAGTTGCTTCCAGCATCAACTTTATTGAAGCTTCTTCAAAAATTTATAGCTTATTGATCTTAGATTAAATGAACATTACTAAAGAAGAATTTGATTAATATTCTTTTAAAAAAGTGAAATGAATTACATTAGTTATTCTGATGTATAATCTGCAAAATATTAAAATGTCCAATATAGTTTGAGATATTTTGATTACAAAATTTAAAATTATAAATAAATGATTGATGGTTATCCATTTGAAATGAAAATTGAGTCCGGTAGATATAACCGGTTGATGACTTGATTTGCAGATTACTTCGAATTTGTCCCGTACTTCGGTAGTTGTTCCTCGCCCTGCCCTCGCCTCCATTGGTGGTCCTCCATGGCGGCCCCGGCGGTCCGGCTCCCCATCCTTCTCCTCCTCGTCCGCCTCATGGCCGCCTCCGCCGCCGTGCTGATGGTCCTCTGGATCGTACGCTTCCGGGGCGGAATGGCTCTCTACTCCGACGACAAGGCCCTTATCTTCAACGTAACCGTCTTCTTCCCTTTCTCTCCGCTCGTGCTTTGCTTGTGCTTCCATTGTTTCTTTTGGTTGACTGAATCGGATGGATTGTTTGCAGGTTCACCCCGTACTGATGTTGATTGGATACTTGCTTTTGAGTGGAGAAGGTAAGTTTTCTGCTTCTTGTCCTGGCTTTTTCTATTTTGTCGTCTGTACCATGATGAAGTTAATTGGAGGCGTAATGTAGATGGATTCGATTCGTATATCTAAGCCGAGAAGCTGGCACGGCGAATCAATTCCACGCTCATTATTCACTTGGTTTTGGTACAGTGCTTGGGATCGAGTGACGGTTTCTTCCCATGAAAAAGCCTACGCAGGATTAACCATTTTATTTATTGCCGTTCAATGCTTGGTTATCCTTTTAGAAATTCCAAGGTAATTAGGCAATGCATGGTATGAGGAGCTGGGGGATCTCAACATGATTGATTTACCGAGAACCGCCAATGGTTTACACATGTAGTCTTTTCTCACTGTATTAGTACATAAAAGGAAACTGGCCTGGGTATAAAACTTAGCAAGATCAACCATTTTCACAAAAAAAAAAGCTTGATTTTCCCAGAGTACTTCTATGGAGAAATGGATGAATCAAAGTTTGTTTGAAAAGTAACTGGACGAATCAGGGTAGTCTTCTGATTGCTGATGATATTTACATAGATCTTATAGTTCAGCTGCAGTATTGAAAATTAACGTAGGAGTATTGAAACCATCAAATTAAAAGGGTGCAAGCACTGAAATATCATTATAGCTTCAAAAAATCAAAATGACAAGTCATCAAAGTGTTAACAGCTAAGTGACTGTTTTTGGGAGTGTAATTGACTACATTATTATCCAGGCTACCACCAACCTAATATGGTGAGACCACAGCTTATGACCCTCTCTACTTCCAAAATTGCATTTCAAAGATTAGTGAAAGTAACACGAACATCTTCAAACAGGTTAATCTTAACTTATCACCAAGATTGTGAGTATTATAAACTGAAGTTTGGAGACAATCTTTGGTGTATCGTCCCTGTCAACACATGCTGAGTTAATCGATTGATGGTTAAAGGACTACATCTCCACATGCTGAGTTATTTTAAGAAGCATACACAAATTTCCCATCACATGGACTCCAATAATTTTCCTATTCTATGGTCATAATCTATAAAAGGGTTATAGATATACTTGTAATGATTCTTGTGGTTGTAGCTGACTTTGCATGGTAATATTAAGGGATCGTTTAATCAGAAGATGAAAACCATCAAGACTATTGAAACAATTTTTAGTAGCAAACTATCACCCAAGCTAAATCTCATCTCTATGTCAATATCTAGATGGTCTGGTCATTGATCCTGTGAAACATTTCTTCCTCCATTTGGGTCCTTTACTGATCTCCCATCTCTAGGTTGCATTCTTTCTCATGTTACCTTTTAGGTAATTTTTTTATTGCTATTCCACTTTACCTTTTCTGTTACCTTTGTATGGATACTGATCATTTTTTGATCCTATTTTCTGACTACCATTGCTTATTACATTTTTTGTGAAGATGATATCATGAAGAAGTCTTACTGTCATTCAATTAGCTCGGAAGAAAAATTGATATTAAACAAAGAGAATAATTTGGCACACTCAGTTCTCAAATAGAGGTAGTTTTGAAATCAGAAAAGGTTTTGTGCTTCTATGCTGTTAATGCATGATATTAGGAGCCACTCAAACAAAAAGTTAATGCATAATATATAGAAGGCAAAAGAGTGGGAGGAGTGATACAAATGGCAAGCTAATATAAGAATGAAGCAAATCTAGATAAGACATGGAATAATGTAGAGAACAGAGAAGTACACTATGAAACCATTGTGACAGGAAAATGAGGATCTATGCAGACATGAGAAGTATCGTTACTGATGGCACAGGTAGGGTGAGTTTCTGTGTTAGCAAGTGGAAATAACGCAGAAGCCATGTAGTTCAGGTTGTGGCATCATAGTAACAAGTGAAAAGAAGTTCAATGCAATGGAGCATGAAAATTATGGTCCAATTGATATTCATAAACTGCTTAGCAACACTTGGACAAGTGGGTAATGTTTGGGTCAACCCAAAAAATTTGGGTGGTCTGTAGTACTTCAATTCCTATGTTTAATTTATTATTGCTAGGCCTTTTGTTACCATCGAAGGGCCAGAAGTATGAGTAAGATATTCATCGTCACGTTTGTTCTTTGTTTTTTTTCTTTTTCCTGTAGAATATTTCTTTTAGTCATTCTTTTTTCTCTTATTTGAGAAATGGATTTCTTTGTTTGGATGCAGCCATGTTAGCCTACAAGACATTATCAGGGACCAAGTACTTCAAAAAGTCAGTGCATCTTGCTATTCAGTTCTTTTCTCTCTTCTTTGGTTTAGTTGGCTTGTGGGCTGTTATAAAATTTCACAATGAGAAAGGAGTTGATAAGTTCTATAGTTTACACTCCTGGTTGGGTCTAGCTTGCCTCTTCTTATTTGCTCTTCAGGTTTTCACTTTGTCCCTTCCCTTTAGTTTACTCTGTTGTCATTCATATTCCTCAGTATGACCTTTATGCGTATGGTGTTATTTACTCAATTCCCTAATGTCATGCAGTGGGGCATCGGATTCACAACTTTCTGGTATCCTGGTGGGTCAACAAGCAGCAGAGTTTCATTGCTTCCATGGCATGTTTTTTTCGGGATCTACGTGTATGTCCTATCTGTTGCCACTGCCACTGCTGGATTATTAGAGAAAGCTACCTTTCTTCAAAGCAGCGGCATTATATCACGTTATTCAACAGAAGCGATGATAATTAATTCATTAGGCATTTTGCTTGTATTTCTGGCTGGTTTTGTTGTTCTTGCTCTCGTTTCACCTTCCTCTAAGATTGATGGTCACCGAAATGGCATTGATTAGGCCAGTGTACACTCATTTTGTCACCGTATATGTCCGCAGTACTTGCTTATCTTTTTCCTTTGCCGGTATTATTGAATTTTGATTTATTATTCAATTACAACAACTTTCTGGTCCTATTTATGGAATGTTGAATGCTGGTTATGTATGTGTTTTACATTCTATGTTTTATCTGTAAAATGTATTTGTCTACCTGCCCTCTCGCGATGTCTTAGCTCAGAAAGCCAAACAAACAGATTATTATTTTTATTACAACACCAACAATTATGAGCCATCAAACCTCTAAAATATCAAGGTGGTAGGTTGTCCCATCGAATCCTCTTGCACAGAAAATGAAGCACTATGTCATTTTTGTAAAAACGATGCATTTTTTGGGTGTTCAAGTTCAATTTGTATAAATCTATAATGAAATTCTCGTGCTGATCCTTTTGAAACTCTCGGTTTCTGCAACATAATTACATTTACTTACCAGTCAAACTAGAGTTGGAGAACGCTTGATTGTATCTATTGCTAATTAAACATTTCAAGGTATTCTTTGTTGTATTGTTAAACATCTACCACTTCAAATTGGACCACAGAGATTGTGCAAATGTAAAATGCAATTTTTTTGTCGAGTAAAGTAAAACTAATCTGCGATGAAACGATTACTGTCGGATTTCAAAGAGAAAGGGCACTCTATGAGGTGGAAAGAGCAGAGTGAGTCATGGTTAAAGCTTATTTGAGAATGCCAATAAAAAAGAAGAAGAAGGTAATTTCAAGGCTAAGTTTCATTGCAGATTAGTTAAACGTATGGTCAGCAAGTATGATGTTCTAATGATGATCTTGCACATTTGTCTTGTGTATCACACAGATGGATTTCAAAGACCATGTATTAACCTGGGATACAGGTGTAATTTTGGGAGTACTTGACTGCTACACAACTTGCATAGTACACCTACAAAGCATACTATGGTCCAATTAATGGCATATTATCATTTAGTAGTACTTATTATGCTTTATGAATGCTAAATTTTACTTAAAGCTCAAGTCAATTTTTTAATCACATTGATGATTCGTGTATATTATAATTTTCATTTAACGATCAAGTCAAATTTTCAATCACATTGCTGATGTGTTATACAAGAAATTGTCAACTTTTCTTTTTATCCAAACTTTAATAATTGACACATTATCATTAAATTACTGTTGTCATAGTATAAGAATGTATTACTATTTTTCTGGCCAATACTATGTAAGATGATACATAAATTGTGTAATGACTTATGATCATGTAATTTGTTTAAAAGTTGTAGTAAATGCTGGTGTTTAGTGTTATACTTACAGGATTATGTATGTTAGTGTATAAATGTATCCTCTTCTCTAATAGCCTAATATATCTATATAAGGGACTCATTTACTTATTAACAGTCACAACCCACTAAATATATCACTCGACACTAACTCCAACTGTAGTATGTTAAATTCACGGGTCTCGCTTGAATAGATGCAAAGAATTTCTAATGCTATGATTTTATCAAAAACTTTTTTTCTGAAGAAGGGTGACCTTATTTATCCTATGTGAAGTTTTGTTTCGGCAACATCATGTGTCTGGTCATTTGTTATCATTACTCTTTGCTCATCTTTGTGCTCATAGGTCATTTATTTGAAATTTTCTTCTTTGATTTATAGCACGTACTGGAATACTACTTAATATTTATCATTTTGTGGCAAGGCTTGTTTGTTCTAATTTATAATTAAGAATTTCTTATTTCTGTTTAAGGTTCTTTACACATGTTTATCTTTGAGGAAGGGGAAAGAATAATCATTGACCAAGGTCGTCACAAGTGAACAGATGTGGTTTCCCACCGTTTCAAGTTGACTGATCTATCCAACCGTGAAAATCATCAAACAAAGGAGGTATTGCTTGAGTTAATGGTTATTCAAATCCACCATCCCTTTGAATTCATTAAAAACAAGACAATATTATATCGTGCAAAACAAAGACTTCTTTTAGTGGAACATATCTCATTCCAAGGTAAAAATAAGGTTGTGTTATTGTGACCTAAAGGTTATGACTTTGAATCTTCTTCTTTTATTAAAATAAAAATGCATATAATTACTCTTTGTAGACCTCACATTGGTGGAAGTCTTGCATTCTATGTTTGTCCCTTTTTTCTCTTTCTATAGTGAATATTTAGTTGAAAGTTAGAATCCAACTAGATGCCAACAATCAGAACTTTTTAGAAGCTTATTTTCATTCATCCTAGATCATCTTGATGTAGATGCAGTGCGGTTCCGAACAAGCATTTCTTAAAAAGGGAAGAAAATGACTTTTAATTTTTGAGCTTCTAATAATCCATGGAAGCTGTTCTGTGTTCCCTAGTTACTGCTTAGCTCAGTCATATTCTGAAGTGGATGTGTTAAATTTATTTTGATGTTAATATGCAAGAAAGTTATTGAGAATGTGCAGGTCATGAAAAAGAGACAATAAAAAATAATATATACCTGTATCGCGTGTTCACGATGCATTAATGTCAAAAACATGTAGTGCCATCTGCTGCTGGCCTGTCGATTCAAGATCATATCCTTTATTACAGAGCTCCACTTAGTCCTTTTGTTTTCAGTTTTAAGATGATATATGTTCTTGAATAATCACTTATTGAATAAAAAGTTTTAAATGGAACCTTTGTTATGATTGATATGAGGACCAGAAAAGAAGCGGCACTTCCATGCTTGTAAATGAGCATGGGCTCAGCTTTTCGTTCCTTTACTATATGCATATATTTGAAAATTAATAAGAGTATGTTATCATCCTTGTGGGAACATGCAACCATACAACATTCACCACTCCAGGATCCTTTGTGTTCATTTTTCTCTTGTATTTCATTTTCTCTTTCGGTAGAAGATCACTGTCCCAGGTGGGCATGAGTTCACTGAACGCAACGGATCTGCTGCATTTCCTCAACTAGCAATGGACCAATGCGGTACTGAAAACAATTTGATTCTTCACATCATTTTACTTGCAGCCTTCTTGTTAATTTCATGAATTACAGGGTACTTTATTTCGCTTGTGGGGAAGGGTATTCACTATTCAGCCCGGTCTTTGTAGTTGCTGTAATGATCTGTCCACTATCAGTCCAATTGAATGAATCAATGAGGCACTATCGGTTTAATAGAAAGAATGCAATACTTTTAGCACGTGTGGAACATAATGATGAGGTGCATTCTTCATGATAGATCACTGTTCCAGATGGGCATGAGTTGACAGATGCACTTTTAAGTGCATTGCACGTTCATTGTGTGTGATGGGAATAGAAATCTGTATCTTGTAAAAATCTCTGAAACGCCACCAAGAATGATTCTCGTACTAGAGTTTGATACCTAGCCTTTCGATTATGGACTAACTTGCTTTTCTTTTCGATCAATCAGATTACAACAATATTTGTAGCTTTCTTCAAAATTTAAATCTTAAAAAATATAAAAATACCATCGTTATCAAGAAAACTTGTTTTCCTTTCCCATTTATCTTTCTTACCTATTAATTGTTGTTCAACATATTTATTCGTAATTTGAGAATTATGTTAGCATGCATTGAATTCTAATCTTCTACGTAACCCAGAATGGTTCATTTAGTAAGTTGAGATTGTTGAAGAATCTTTTTCCTGAATATGATTACATGATTGGTTAATTTGTGAGACAATCTTATGTGTTAAAGTTTGATTTTCTTCTTGGTTATATGAGTCGTTTGCTTGTAATCTGGTACGTAAGTGCTGAAACTTAATCATTTCCTCCCTCATATTTATACATATAAGAGAGAGTGCATTTCCAGGAAATGAATGCACTTGTTGGACCATGGCATCTCTTTGGATTGTAGCTGGTTAATTAAGACTACTCCTTTTTTTTCTTTTCTTTTTTATATTGATATGTTTTTGCTTAAATTTGAGTTTAGGACTTTTTTTACCTAAAGTTTTTATCTCTTGACTTTCCATTTTTTAAACTTTTTAGACTTTTCATCATGCATAAATAGACCTCTAATGAAAGAGGGCCAACGTCACTATTCTCAATAGATTTGTTTAAGACTAGTCGTTGTTATGGGCAAGTAAGCCCAAGTCCAGGTTTTACAAAGCTCTTCGAACCAAATTGGGAGCAATGATAATATTCCTTACTAAGTAGTCGTGGCCCAGATCAGCTTCTTTTTCTTTCAGTTCTAATTTTTTTTCCATTGAATTCTGCAACTTTGACTGATTTAGAGGATATGCTTTCGTTCCCTTCCGTTTCATGATGGTTTAACATAAGACATGATTTTATTAAGGTTTTCGTATGGTTTGTGAAACTCACGTTAACAGAAAGAACTCCAGGTCATCACTGCAAATGGTTATTCCACACAAATCAAGTTCGGTCTTGCTCGGCTCCTTTTCTCGTTGGCCACTTTGGATATGATTGATTGTGAACTGCAGCCAGTTGATCATCCAAAAATAAAATAGCGGAACTTGATGTGGTTGGTACAATTCTTTTAAATAGTGATAGATTTTGCATTCATATATTGATGTGGCCATTATAATTAATTCGTAGTGTAGTTGATCTGTGGTTGACATAACTGCATCAATTTTTTTATGGACTTTCACATTCTGTGTCTCGTGTTGGGATGCAAGGGAGGTTGACAGGTCCGAACATTTCGTGGTTTGTCTCTTGTGTATTAATAGAATACAGTATCAAGAATGAACATGAAGGGCAGGGCAGACCCATTAGCGCAGGTCTTGTTTGACAACCAAAAAACATAATAGCTACTAGTGTGTGTGCACATGTATTTGGTAGAGCCATTAATACCATAAACTTAAGTGCATGGCACGTCTAGCTACAGCCTAGTTTTTTACCCTTTCGTTCTTGGAAATATTGTTGCACGCACAGGTAATGGTTCCAATTGATTGATGACATGAATACGAAAGCAAGACGAAGTTATCACAAGTGTTGAGCTTACTTAATTTATCTTCCTAACCTCATCATGGCATTTGACCTTGTAATGTATTTTTTTTGATACATAATAGTAGTTTTCGAGTTTATCAATATTTAAATTTTGATGAGAACTATGAACAGTAATGGTCTGACTAATTAAGTTATTTTAGTTGATTGACTTTGTAATCTTAGAAGAAGGTCACCTTGATCATGTATTCAGCCGAAAACATTACAGTTTTTGAAAAGACATGCTATCATGTAATCGACTAATTGCTTACCACTTTAATATTTTACTGCAACACATTAGAAGAGTATAGAATTAGCTGTAGATATCCAGAAGTGGAAGGAGCTCCTACTGTTCTATGCTCAACGCAATCAGACAAGTATATATATGGCGTTTCACATTTTACTTTTTCTATCTTCGACCGTGCATGTAGACTTTGCAGTGTAATCAAGATCAGAGAGACTCGTCACCGATTATAGGAAGCACATGAGAGAAGATGCTCGCATGGCCACAAATTCGATTACGCCATATGTTGTTTTGAACCGCACAGTAGTTGGTGATAACTTTTTTAATTAAATCATTGTTTACTGCTCACAGACATGCTCTCACTGGTGAATAAGATTAAGGTACTTAACCTTAAATTACCAATTATAGAACAACATAATAGTCTTTTGCTCTACTGTGAATGAATAGATCTTCGATTTTAATAGTGTATGGCTTTAATTTGACAATTGCATTTGGTGAAGCAGTTTCGTTTTGTCTGCCTTCTCCTTGCCATGATCACTTCTGCCAATAGAAATAAGAAAGGAAAACATGCACGACACCGTCCCAGCTGGTTACAATGAATGAATGGTAGAAAATTAAATCCCAAGCACTCATACACTTCATTATTCCTACAATTAATGAAGGCTTCCACTTGGTATTTGACACCTTGAATTCCTAACCACGAATTTGTCTTCTCATATAATTTTCATATATTAAGCGTTGTAGAGTTTAGGATTAAATGTTTAAGGTCAACTAAGGTTGTTTGATATTTCAAGGTCCAAAAATTCCTTCTAGGTCCACAATTCAAAAACCTGCATTTCTATGAAAAAAGTTTGATGGAACAAATCTGAATCCAAAAGTAGGGTGTACGTGAATGTATATGTATATATGTATGTATTGTAAGTACATATACATCTAGGTATATATATATATATATATATATCTGTGTAAATACATATAAGTATGAGTGTAGATATGTATATGTATCCATGTACGCATGCAATTTGTCTCAAGGAAGGAAGCAGAAAGCTCAAGCAAGCTCTAGCCTAGTCCAATAGTGCAAGTTTTCACACATGTAATCGTCAATGTTTTAGTGAAGCTATCATGAATATATTTCTTGGTTCTCTTCGGTAATATGGTTAAAGAGAACATTCTCCTTTAGGAAATGAGACTTGAAGGAGTGTCAGTTTGTCTCAAAGGCACAACTTATCTTCAATTATTCCCCGCTAGAAAAAGCTTGTAAATTTGAAATTAATTACCATGATATTTAGCACTTAACAATTAAGTGATAGAGTGGGTTTAAACATGTTCATATCGTCCTAATTAAGCCTAACTTAAGACTTGGTGATAAGTATGTTCAATATTAATTTTATGTATCATAATATATCTACTCATTTAAGTGTTGAGACTACTTTCCCTATCTACCATTGTTGAATATAAATACCTAGAGTGAATCCTCATTTTCTCATAATAATATTTTGAGGACAACCAGGCCAAATGTATCTACCATTGTTGAATACAAATAATATAGTAAATGAGGCTTTCTTAGAGGAATTAATCCTCTTTTTCTCAGAAGAATATCACACGTAGCCACCATGTAGATCTAAGGTGGGCACCGACTATATAAGCACCTTGTTAGTTAGGGCTTGTGGCTGATCCATCAGAATTTGTCAATCGCCAACTATCCCCATCTATCAATCATTGTTAAATATAAATAACATTGTAAATGTGGGTTTGGAGATGGATTCTACGCTCTAAACTTCATTTATTTCCTATATAAAAATATATATATATGCTCAGTTAACCCAGCATATGCTACTCTAACATGTTATTTTGTGGGTCGAGCATCTAACTATATATTCTGGCACACTCTTAATTTATTGGTGCGTTCAAATAACTCACCATCGATCCAGACTCAATAATTAAGAGGAATTAAGATCAATGATATAAGTAGGCGTTTTGTAACAACAATATTATACGTGAGAATGATAAAGCAAGCGGATTAAAAAGTCTTCGGTATTAAATCATTGCTCCTTGATTAGTTGGCGGGAGCTTTATATAACCCAGATGTTGGTAATTTGGGGTTTAGGGTTTTAATTAAGAGCGCAAGCTAGTTAATGTCTCGCCGGTATAGATCAATGCGCATACACGCCGTGGAGTTGATCCTTTTTTTGGGTCGTGGAGTGCAAGGCACGTTGTTGGGTGTACATACATACGTTGAAAAGAAGGAAAATATATGTGGTTTCACCATTAAAGTATCCATTCTCGGAATGCATTAATCAATTAAATGATTGTATAGAAAGTATTTATCAGTCCAATATTAACGAACGATACGCTTAAAGTTCGTTAATTAGTCGTATTGCCTTAATTAGTTCCAATATTAATAAATGATATACGCTTTGGATAAGAATAGTACCGACATCGACCTGTGCTAGTAGTTTACGCAGGTGCTCATAAAGACTAAAAACAACATCATCAACTTTGATAATAATAAAAAGACATTACTAATAATATTAAAAAGGGAAAAAAGAAAACTCTCCGTTGATTAATTTGGCACTCCCTCATCAATTAATTACAACTAATATTATGGTTTTGCACGTGCGAAGATTTGTGTTTCATCCTTGCATGTACTTGCACGAATTATTATGAGTTAAATATGTAATCCTGACCCGTCAATGAAGTGCCTCCACATGTGCAATCATCAATCCATTGTGCATCCGTCAATTCCACATGCGCTTTTGTTCCGTGTTTATCAAAATTTTGAAGTTAAAAAAATCATTATTATTTTTGGTCAATTAATTTATTAAACTATTACAGCTGATTTACATCTTTAAAGTTGTGTGTGTGTGTGTGTGTGTGTGTGTGTGTGTGTATAAATAGCAAGGAAAGGGGAGGATCGAGGTAAGAATAATTAAAAGGAGGGTACAAGACGGTTGTGGAATAGTAATCTATTCCACTGATTAATTAGTAGTTTAATTTTGGAATAGCTTGATTGGGTCTGGCTTTTTTACGCATGCTAAATATTACCCAAGTGTCCAAGTGATGGCTGGCACGACCGTTTAAAATTCGTATCTGAGTACCATGAAAATAAAAAACTTCCTTTCTTTATACCACTGCTAATGTTTTTACTTGGGTTTCTTTTCCTACAATCAGAGATTCCATTGAAGCATATATTTAACAGAAGCCTGCATTCTTCCGTAATCATGACTTGCTAAATTAATATATTAAATTTAATTTTAATATGTAATATCAGATATACAAGAAAAACAGTAAGACGTCCGGAAACACTTTTATGTGATTCATAAGGAAGAAAAATGATATATTGAAAGTAAATACCAACAATCATAACAAAAATTCCGTAAGTATTTGCATTCGCATTGTTCTTATTTAACAATCAGCCTTTTTCGATAGACTAAGGATTTAACCTCCAATAAGAGCAAGTGAACTAGTTAATTATTGTTGTTGCTGCAGATTTAGCCCTTTGTCACAACAATACAATAAACAGCAGATTGGAAGAGAAGAAGTGATTACATTTGGATGTTACCATCTTCAAAAGAATTACCATTATCATGAGCTTTAATTGCAGCTTACCAAGAAATACCCAGTTATATATAAGGTAGAATTTTTTTGAAAACATCAACTTATGTTTATACATTAAATTAAAATAAGACCTTATAATATCTTTTCTACCGTTCACAGGTTTTTTTTTTTTTTTTATTTATAATAATGGAGTTAACAGTTAACCTCCATTGGTATGTGGGATATAGATGCCAGACTTCTGCTCAGTGTCATCTGATTATTTTATCTTCTTTTGAAAAACCCAATCAACTCAAGAAGCTGCTGATCAAGCTGAATGGATTCATATATATAACCACATAATTAATCATCTTCAACTGGTTTGAAGAAATAATCCCAGTTGCAGTTAAGTATTCATGGGCTAAACATAAAGTACGTGGGTGTGCATAAAGCTAGTAGCTAACTAGTACACTTGTGCTTGTCCTTTTTAGGGTTTATAAACTAAAAGAACATTGACTTCTATATGAACCATGTGCTTCCCATGCAAGATTTCCTAGTTATATTACTGTTTATTAGGTACATTTTTCGACATAGAATTTGAAATTTTTTTCTTAGACACTATTATAATTTAAAAGGAATATATACAAGCTCTTCCCATCTTTTGTAGAATATCCAACTAAAAATCACCAACTTTTATCTTATTTCACCATAAAGATATTTAGAATTCTTTAAAGGAATTTGTGAAGCAAATTTCCAACAACAGACTTGCATAATGATTTACTTGACATTTCATAATGCTCGTTTCAATCAAGTACTTAGTTTAATTAAGATATATGGAAACAAATAAAATACATACTGTCATGGCACACTATTGTTAAGTCTGGAGATTTTCTTAGGGGAAATTGCTTGTATTGAATTTGGTAATATTTCTTTTCTCAGAGAGCAAATAGATGGAGAATGGCACAATTAGCCTTCTTTTATCGATATAAACCTACCCTCTAGAACAAAACAAGGAAAGACCACCTTATCTACATTTGATTCTCCCATGGATGGGTAGACCATGTACTTTGAAAGATGTACAGGGTTAAATTCTGATGGAAGTTACGAATACCATTATTCTTAATCAATTGAGATATTTCAATTTAAATAAAAATAAAATCAATATAAAAAATTGGAAGGGCGTCACTCAATCAATGCAATTAAATAAATCATTAATGGCAATCAATGTTCACATTTTAGTAATGGATCTTGTGTTGGGGTTTGTAAACTTCGGGAACATGCTCCACAGATGTGCCCCATGGTTAAGCATATGGTTGTTATTCATGTTGCCCTTGAATATTCTCTTAAAAATTTATTAGGCTTTTGTTTATTTTCATTTCGTTTGATTTTTTTTTTTACCCACGAGACAAGGAAGTTTCTTCCAATCTCCCCTCTATCAAGCATGTTTCATTTTCAAACGTACATGCTTCAAAAGTCATGCTTCAATTTATCCCTTCAAATAAATTACAGTAATTCAATTAGCTAGAAGTGGTGATACTGATGGTTTCCTTTAAAATTTAATACAATACCATTATCGAGAAAAGGTTTAATTCCTTCAATGGTTGAAACAAATACAATATATATATCTTTTGATAATGATAATTTCTACATTCTTTGAGATTTTGAATATTAGTATAAGGTACAAATACCATTCTTCTCAACCAATTAAACTATTACATTTAGTGAAGCAAATGTGGCATTACATGAGCCATGATTTTGGCAGGAATACAGATTGATTGTTCTCATATTATCTTAATTTGCCACGTACCAGGACCCCTTTTTATTTGATAAAATGGGAAATCTGAATTAATTATTGCCCCTCACGAGATGGAATTAATGAAGAAGATGGATATGAAATAAATCTACCTTAATTTAAGTGAACTGCCAGACTCCACCACTCATGAGGCTGCAACAAATTATCTCTTTCCTGCAGAACAAAACTAAGGGACTCTTGTCCACTATTTTAGGGAAACCCAAGAGGAAGGAAGGAGGAATTGACATGCTCATAATGGTTGGTTGGTTGCTTGCTTGCTTTCCCAAGGCACAGAAGAGAGCTAGTGGAGGAGGACACGCACCCGATCCCATGCCCAAGCTCTAAATGCTTACAGCAGAGAAGAACAGCTCTTTTGCTTCTTGATTGTACACTTTGGGGAATCATAGTTTTTATTTTTTTTGTTTGTAATAACACTCTTGATGTAAACCTTAAGTACCACTACTTTTTAGTTAATTAAACTATTTTAATCTACCCTAGTCTTTTGAGACGCTAACATCTTGATTAGCACCCTCAAGTGAGATCAAGAACAACCCAAAAATGGTTTTAAGGAAGGAGTTTTGTTGTGATCCCAATGTTGGATTCCAATAACACAGGTCTAGGGAAAGGGAAGAGTGCAGACATGCCCAAAAAAATCTTTGGGTCTGTTTGTTTGCATTTTTTTGGATTGATTTTTCTTTTCAAATTTAATGACATGATTAGAAAAATACGTTTCTTTGATAGATTTAAAGAGAAAGAAGACAAACTCATGTGAGTGAATTTTTTTAATTTTTTGTCAGCATGGGTTTCCATTGATACGAAAAGAACCAAAGAACTAAACAAGCATGCTCTTTGATTTGATTATGGTGCTAAGACACTAAACATTCGATAAAACCACAAATCCAAAGTATTAAGACTAACATTTTGAAGAATGTTCGGGAACAGGTCTTGTTTTCCATATTCCAAATTGTATTATTTCTCCTTTTTTTTTTATATATATCGGTAATGTTTTTAAATGGATTGGAAACTATGACTTCCCTTTTGTGTATATTTTGAGAATGCCGAGACGAAGCACACATCCAGATATGAGTTAGAAGAAATAAAATCTGTCATGATCATGTGAAAGATTCATTATATATTAAGCTAAATATTGTGTCATTATATATTAAGCACATATCGTACCTATAAATGTCTATGTATGGATATGCATGAATTGGTTTGATATCATGTAAAAAATTTCATCTTAAGAGTAATTAATAATAAATGAAAAAATCATTATATATATGTTAACCTAGTTCGATCTCTACTGACGTGAGACTATTTCAATACATCCCGTACTTGAATTTTTGTCAGAGTTAAAGCATGAAAAATGGGTCAGAATCGAATTGATGGAACATTGCCATGCAAGTAGCTAGGTAGAGTTTTTAAGGCAAGCTCCTCTTTGATTATTATTGTCTAACACTAGTACAAACTAGAGGTCCATTTGGATACTTAACAGATCAGTTCAGATTTCCTTGTAGCAACTACTTCAACAGAACAAAACGTTACCAGGAACAGGAACTAAAGCAAAGAGATGATGAAAAATCTACATTAATTAAGTTTCCATATATTTGTGTTCCATGCCTAGCAGTGCAGTGCCTCTCCCCTCCTCACTCCTCAGCATTGCTCTTCACTTTGAGCTAGGATTTCTTTGAGATGATATGATGGCATCAATGGCTTCCTTCACTTGGGAAATATTTGGGGCTTTTCCACCTTGAGATGGCCAGAACTCATCTGTTGCTAAAACCTGCATACATAAATAAAAAACATTCGTAATTATTTGATTTCACTTGAGTGAAGTACTATTCCGCTAAACTAATGATGTATAAACCCACTAAAGAAGAAGAATGAAGACATTGGTTTAATTTGATCTTCACCTTCACTTGCAACTGGAGAAACTTGACATAGCTGATGGCCTTCTCTAGCATGGTCACCAAATCAACCTAAATGATATATAACAGTTGATGCATTATCAGAAATGGGAAATAATTGAGGTTATTGACGTGTTTAATCATTTCATCAGATTGGAAGCTCACTTTTGTTCCATTGGGAACAAGATCTTGCAGGATCTTGAGCCTCTCACTTATCCTCTCCCTCCGGTTCTGAATGTAGTGGATATGTACATAATGGTAAAGATAAATCCATTAATAGAAACCTTTTGCAATGAATTGGCTATGAAATTAATTAGGGTCATGATCAGTTTGATTCTAGGATTAAAAGAGTCCACTGTATAATTAAGAATGAACACATATATGCTATCTATTGAAGACGAGAACCAGACAATTTCCCAGATGAAGGCAAAGGTAAGTAAGTTTATTAATTTTCTCTCCGTACCAGTCTTTAGATTTAGATCCATCTATGTATGTATGTATGGTTGCATACCTTTGCTGCAATACTTTGAGGGTCTTTGGTTGGCATGGTTTTGTTCTTGACCTTCTTGTTGCTGCATTGCTTCTTAGAAGGCTGCACATCTCCACCCTACAACAACGACAAAATCACAACTTAATATATTCGATATTCTTCATCAATCCGGAAGGAAAAATCTATAGCAATTAACATCTCAGATCTCTTCTCCCTAGAAGAATTGGAGAAATGGAAATAAATAATTACCGTGTGAGGACATTTACGAACTGACCCCTCCAGCAACTTGCTCTCTTGAAGCCCATCTCCGGTCTCCTTCTCCGAGTAGACCCAACTGAACCGCTCGTCTCCAGGCCGGTCGCCATCCTTCCTTGCACCACGGGTGGATCCGGCCGCGCTCGATGGGCAATTCCGATCGCCGGCGAGAAGTGGATCCGTGACGTTCTTCAAGCTGTTGAGATGGCTCAATTGGCCGCCGTTGGAGTCGAGAGCGTCGACGAACAAGCCATATTCCTCCATGAGATGATGGCCCTGGTCAAAGCTGAGCATTGAAGAGCCGAGAATGGAGTTGCTACTGGTCTTGAAGTTGAGGATGGAGTGGTGAGAGTCCACCACTGATGACGGAGAATTGAAGAACAAACATCCTCCTCCTCCTCCTCCTCCTCCTCCTCCGCCTCCGCTGCTTGAGCTGCTTGGGTCGGAGATTGCCGGAAGGTGGTTCGCCGGGTAACTCATAAGCGACTCGATTTGCTCACCAGCCAACTTGTTGTGGTCCATGAGGCCGAACAACCCTTGAGAAGAAGAATCCTGCAATGGCTGAGATGATGGCCCCCCGCCATGTAGATTCTCATAGTAGGAGTTCACCTGTGACACTCTCCCTCCTGCAAGTGCCATGGTTGCCAAAGAAGAAGTACAGACCAGCCCTAGTGCTCTTCTAGGGTTTCTGTCTAGTTAGGTTGTGAGCGCTCTCAGAACAAGGACTTGGGTCCTTGTTGTAGTAAGATGGATACTGATCATGAAGAAGTGTATTCCAAAGGAGGGTGATGTATGTATTTATAGATGAGCAGGCGGCTAATTACGAGATGAACTTCACAAAAAGAGTACTCTCTCTCTCTACATATATATATATATATATATATATATATATATAAGCAAGCTGTAAACAATCTTTTATATGGTAATTTTTCTTACCCATCCTGTTTGCAGTTGATTCTTCCGCTGAAGCCTCAAGCCGGTAATCATGCCAGAACCTGATTCACATTATCTCTCTCTCTACACACATACTTAGCACTGGGAGGGTGTTGCTAGCTACTGATGGAACAGAAAGATGAAACATGGGGTTGTAATTAGTGTAGGGGTTGGAGTAAATTTCACTACATTAACATCCGCGGTAGGGTGAGACCATAATATATGCATGCCTTTGATTTATATCTATCTCAAGGAAGAATGACTAAGAGTAGGGTAAGCAAAACTTGATGCATCTACTGCTGCAAATTCTACATATACACATTTAAATTTAATAATTAATCATTTATGATTAAAGATATAAAAAAGAAGAACAGAATAGAGAAAAAGTGTGTGTGTGTGTGTTTACATATATATATACAGAGTGAGAGAAGGTCAATCTAGTGCAACTAATTAGGGCTGTTATATATACGAGTATTTATGTATATACGTGTATATGTATGAGCAAAGGGACACGGAAATAAAGAGGTGAGGGATGAAGCAGCAGAATGTTCGGCGATTCTGTCGCGAGTCTCCTCCACGTCAGCTGATTCCTGTTTACAGCAGTAATGCTGGACCGTCGATTCCTCCCGACATGAATTCGTGCTATATTTTCGTGTCCAGTTACACGGAGACGAGTACTACTTCTTCTACCCATATGACGTATGTTTGTGTGCGTGTATATACGTGTATATATCTAATCAAATCAGGGAAGAGATTCATTAAAATTGTTTGTACTGTACTGTTCATCGACAGATGATGTGTAATTTTGTTCCCGTTCAAACCTAAGACATTATTCCTTCAATAGACGTTACAATTAAAGTGAGAAGAAATCAACTACATGTGTTATTAGCCGTTCAATCCGGCATGTATTTACTGGGTTTGCACCATACGTCATCTAAATTCAACAGATAATCATTTAAAATTAAGAATATAAATTTCAAGGAGAACTGTCAAATAGAGAGAGAGAGAGAGAGAGAGATCGAAAGTAAAGAATAATATGAGAGAGAGAAAAAGATAATAAAGAACATATGAAAAAGGAAAACATATGTGACAAATATGTTATTTATATCCACGAAACATTTTATGCGTATTGCGTTTGTGTATACTTAACTTGGAAGAAAGTCATGGATCGTGTCAACACATATATGCTCCAAGAATTCCACATAAACTCGTCTACATTAATTTAACCTATAATTATTTCATATTACACGTAGAAAGGAGAGGAAAACATAAGAGAGAGAGAGAGAGTAAAAAGAAAAAGATAATAAAAAAGTGCGAAAAAGGAAAACGTATGTGAAAAATATATTATTTATATGAAATATTTTATACGTATTGTGCTTGTATAAACTTAGCTTGGAAGAAAGCCATGGATCGTGTCAGCATTTGCCCCAAGAATTCTACGCATACTATTTTACATTAATTTAACGTATAATTATTTCATATTACATGTAGATAGGAGAAGAATACATGAGAGAAGGAAAACATAACAAGAATATGCTATTTTCATTATTGAATATTTCTTATGCATTTGAGTTTGTACGGAACCCCCCCTCCCCACTGATCAGGAGCCATGGCTTTTGTATATGAAAATAACCATCGATATTGCATTTGTTTCCGTATTGATGATTTCCATCACGCATTTTTTGAAAGCCACGCATTCTCATTATACAAATTTATCGATTCATTTATGCACGTTCTAGGATCTAGCTGGGATGAAGAGAAGGAAGACATATACTCCTTACTGGCGAAAAGAACGTAATGGCTTTAACTTGAACGTTTTGAGATGCATCAATCCGATGGTATGTCGTCTTGTGATTGCCTTCGTCAATGATAGAAATCCTTCATTTGCCATGAACAAACAAAGTTCCCAGCCCATCTTAATTGTCCTCAACCAGGAGGGAGTCCTCTGCATATTGTATGTTCCATTCCCCTAACACATGTTGGACAACAGATGTAGTCGCCTGAACAATTTGAGTCAAGCTCTGTGAGTTATGAGGAGGCTGCACAAGCTCATCTAATTCAATCTGGCCATGAATGATGCAGCAGTATCCTCCATATGATGCTCATCTGTTTTATGAAGCTATAATAATCCTTGTCGAGATGTGTAGATTCCACAAAGATAAGCCATGCGTTCGGAATGCTCCGAAACATATTCTGTTCCATGTTTCTTCACCATATCACGGGTGTAGGAGATCAACAACGCCATGAGCTTGGGCTTCTGCTGCTGACATAAAAACATCCCTTTCCATGTTTCTTCACCATATTACGGGTATATAGGAATGCCCTTCATCTATAATACCAACGTGTCAGCAAGGCCACGAAGGTAATAATCCCATCAGGCTTAATTTTGTTCTTCCGTTCCCATGCCCATGCCTTGCAAACATTTAATGCGCTTGGTTTCCATTGACGAATAGAAAACCCGGCATGCCCTCTCAATATTCCGACATAGATGGATATGTGCAGTGAACAAAACAATTCGGATGTAGAAGTCTTTTCCTAACCAATAGTTTGGTTGACCAACAGTGGCTATAAGTGCCATGATTTGAAACTTAATAAATGCAAAAACTATCATCATCATCCAAAAAAAAAAAAAAAGTATCTTTCAAAGGCAGTGATCATAGTATAGCCCAGCTGACCAGGTTTTTATACTGCATCTCAAGAAATACACTCCTCGCCATGCCCATGCCCCAAGAATACTCTTTGATTACGCCATAGCATCTACATGTCCACATTCAGCGTTCATGTCATCCGCCCTTAAAGAATGTTGCGAGAAAGGAGTCCTAAGAAACAACATTTGGCTGAGACATATCCTTAAACGGCTTCTGCGCGTCCAACTACCGGCCGTCCACATTCAGCATGCACGTTAATAGAAACAAAAGTCACCAAGTTCCCGTCAAATCCACAACATACGAGATACGACATCAGAAAGCGTTAGAGAACCATGGCTTAAGACGAAACATAAGCCTCCAGTATCACAAAAGCCCACCGCATTAGCACAGAAACTGCAACGTCTTCGGTCAAGCTTCGACGAATCGCAAATGCTACGAATGAGGGCGTTGAACATGAAAGCATCAGCCATCATCGAAGAGAATGAATGAGAACAACCGGTAGGCGTCATCCAAGAGATCGGCAACGGAGAGGAGGACCTATCGCGACGGACTCATCGTTGCACAGGGTGAACTTGGCACTTGGCAGCGATAATAATTACGAATCCCGGAATCGAAGGAACCGGAAAGAATAGGCTGGAGCAATGTCTATTGTCCCACATCGACTGAAGGGAAAATCCGGCTCTATCAGTTTACTATAAAATGAGCTTAACGAAATTTCCCTAACCTACGTAGCCGTGTGATGAGCACAGAGCGAACTATTCTTTCGCCTTTTACTAAAGAATACCGTGTGCTCGTCACTTAAAAACGGCATATACTAATTTTTGAGGGGGTTAGATTAGCCCTAATAATTCTTAAAAGAAAATTTCCTATAAATTTTTTATGGAAAATGTAGTCTTGCTTCATGTTCCACTATTATATCGCTTAGCGTTGTTAAAAGTGAAGGCATACTGTGGAAGTAAAAATTGACCACCAACTCAAAACTTGCATGTTGTTTCATTCCAGTAAAGATTACGTGTTCCACGTTTCATTATTATAATTGAGGGACGACCAAAAGAGAGATGAATTATGTTACCTAATGTTAGATTATTGATAATATATTCTTTTTCAAGATTTGGACCTATGACTTGCCTTCCTCAAGGGTTCTCACGACATGAAGAGGAACTTAAACCATTCGCTATTTGTTCAGCTATGTTCAAAATGCACTTCCATGGATGAAACTGTTATATTATAAAGACATCGAAAATGAAGATAAATGTCCATGGTGCGATTTTGAAAATGGATCGATGCATGCCCTAGCAGAATGCAAGGTATGCTAGAAAGTTTAGAAATTATCGGAACTAGGAGTCAGGCAAATTGAAGACCATAATTTTTATGGTTCCCTAAAAGGAAAAAAATGATAAAAAAGGAAATGATTGTTCCAACGAGAAAATATAACAGAGGTGCATCGACAATGCTTTAAATTGCCAGCTACTTCTGCCAATATATTTTAGAATTTCATTTATCCAAGTCACTACAATTCAGAGTTTAAAAAAAAAGCACACAAACTAGACTTCAATAAAAAAAAACAGAACCGAACACTAAAATAACATCATTTTTTGAATGTAGACGATAGATCTTGACGACATTTCAAGCATGAAACTGCAAGAATGGAACGTTAAAAGACTGATCAATGTTTACAATCCAATGCGAAAATACAAAGATAAAAACCAATATAGAATCAAAGTTGAATCAGTTTGGCTTTTGGAGGCGTTCATGGTGATTTGTATTATGTTGGGGGCATGGAAACATGGCCACATCGTGTTTGATTGTCCAGATCATGTTTCTTCTTTACGTGAAACCATAATGACACATGAACATTTCCTTAACACTAATTGAATTTTGAAAGCTGTGTAATATCATACTAAATGTGATATGATACAGACAGGAAAATAAAGCAGTGACAAATATTATGTGACTCGTTCACAGAGCCAGGCAAATAAATGGCCCAAAAAGACAACTAAAATCTAAAGAGTAGGGGTGGGGGGGGGGGGGGGGGGGGGGGGGGTGTGGTGAGGAGGTGTTGAGATTATTGCATACGACCTACTAGCATTCAAGAATTAGGACATGATGCAACGAGAAACAAAAACCACTATATGACCAACCAACATTTTCTTCAACAATTTGAGAATAGAGACCAGAAATTTTAGGGCGCCTGAATATGACGGCGTGACTAACAATAAAATGGCCACACCAATTGAGTATACAATATATAATTTCAACGACTCTATGACATCATTTTTTGTTGATTAGAAAATATAAGAATGTGCTTGTTATGATCAATGAAATTGAACTTATGCAAGTTTGAATGCTAAACTAGAATGATTGCCTGCGTCAGTTCAAAAATGCCATTTCTTATTTTTTATTTAAAAAATGTAAACATCATAAATACACATAAGATTTTCATTTTTAAAATATAAAATTAATTAGTAAAAGATAATTACAAAAAAATTCTTTACTGAAACTTTTGAGTCATGTCTTTGACAAGAAATAAAAATGCACTTGAATATGCCTAGTCATCAAGCTCGACAAGGGTGGCCTGACATTAAAAGCATTCAAGGCCCATCTGGGAGTAATTGTACGCAGGGGGCTGAGCTTCTACCAAAATTTCATTTTTAACAAATTTTACCTTACCTGGAGTCTAGTTATTTTTCAGAAGCAGCAGGTTGTAAGTTGTAACCTGTTTGAAATAACATCAATACTATTATACCTTTCGAAGATAGATATTAACTAAAATCAACCACAAAAACACACCCAAACAGACCCTCAGTCCTAATTCACTACAAGTTAGACGGGCACCAGACCAACTCTATTTGGAAGCACCAAGAAGAGCCACGTTTCCACGATTTTCTTACCCCCTAGCCCTAACATCACACACGTCCTCCACTAATTCAGGCAGGGCTGACACTAAGCCAGTATCATTTCATGTTGAAGTCAATTAATTTATATTAATTAAAAATCAAAAAAATTGAACATCATTATCTACTTACTCAAACTGAAATATATTGATAATATTATAACTACAAGCATTTCATTCGACAATAAATGGTGATTGATACTAAATAAAAAAAGCAATAACATGATATTGAAAGTAAGAAAATACCAACTACTCTACTATTCCAATCTTCTCTTCGTCTTGGCTTTCAGTTTTCATTTAGTGGAAGACGAAACTAAGTATTTTAAAACAAAATCAAAGATGCCACCTTCACCATTATAATTTGAGTGAAAATCTATCCTTGATATTGACGAACGTCATCACAATGCACTTGCTTCAATAACTAATGATTAAGATATGATATGAACAATAACGTTCTTCCAGAGCCAATTGAAATAGATTAATTGACTAAGAATGACAGTACTTCTAGTTTTTACTGAAATTTGAATCCTAAAAGATATAAAAATTACCGTAATAAAAAAAAAGTTCTTTCAGGTGACACAAGTCAATACGTCTCCACAAAGCTAAAGATTGGAGATCTGCTTCCATATTTCGAATTTCCTCCAGCAAATAACCTCAGCATTGGCTGTAATACATGTATGATTCAACAATAGGCAAGGAACATGTGTCAGTCTCCAGTTGTCTCAACATGATATGCAACAGATGAATAACTAATAGAAGGAAAGAAAAACAGTGATATGTGATGGATGCGATATAATAGTACAGAAATAAAAGACATTAACAGAAAAAATCCAACACATTCTACATCACTTTCTATCACCGTTCATCAAAACCATTGTGCTAAAAGATTCACCATGTAACCTGGGCTGCTGGGCATGAGAGGATCATACCCTTTATCTTAGTTATGGATAAAATGACTAAAAAATTCAAGGAGAAATACCTTAATGTATGTTATTTGTCGATGACAGTTTTAATTGACGAAAATAAAGTAAAAATTAATTTTAAATTAGAATTACAGAGAGATGCTTTAGAGTGAATAGGCCAAAAACTGAATATATAGAAAGTATGTTTAAAAAAAAAGAATGATAATGAAGGCATACAATTAAATAGTCATGAAATTTATAAGTAAGACTTTTAAATACTTAATCTACAATAAATAGCAATAGAAAAATTATAGAAGACGTTATTCATAGGATCAAAGCAGGATGAATGAAATAAAGAAACACTTCTGAAGTGCTATATAATAGTAAGATACTTTTAAAAATAAAAAATAAATTCTATAAAACTACTATTCGTTCAGCTATAATTTATGGTTTTGAATATTAAGCTATAAAGGTTTGTTTTCCTAGATAGTATGTTTTCTAACTAAAAAAGATCAAGTTGAGATTGCAATTGAATGATACCTAAGCCTTCCTTCATTTGGGATAAATTCCAAATTTCCAACAGAAAATGCAGAAATAGCAAGTATGCTTGTATCTGACAGAACTTTTGAAATGAATTGGATACAAATTTAGGTGACGAATGACATTCCCGTTAGCTAATCAACAGCAGCAAATGCAAACATCCAAAGAGAACCGTATACACAACAGAGAAAACGAAATCAGTGTACGTACCAGGCCGCAGTTTACAATCTAATAAATCTTCAAGCGCATTCTGAAGATTGGACCTGCTTTCTCAATTCTTCATCTGCTTTCTTCAAAAATTGATCCCAACCACTTCCCTCCCCAGTATCAAGATAATCAAATGGAACAGCTGTCTTCAATCCAGGCCTAACTCCACGCTGGTTTTCCACGATCCTAAACTCCACTCTCTCCTCCCCGCTTGTCCTTCCAAACTCCTCGCTCTCCAACTCCCTCCACTCGAACAACAAGGGCAACGTGTAAGCTCCCCACGGATTAAAATCCAACAGCTTCACCTTCCCGCTCCCCGTCACATACACATCAAAGGTGTAATCCTCCATCTCAAACCTCGGAAGAACTATCTCCCTAAAGAATCCCTCTATCATCGTGCAAATACCGCGTCTCTTCTCCATAAGAACGGGATAGAACGTCGTAACCTCTCGCTGTGACACACCGACAAGGCGTTGCCGTCTAACAAAGCACCGAAACTCCATCTCTGGACGGAGATCCCCGTACCACTTGCGCAAGGCAAGGTAGAACTCAGGACGCGACAGGGGGGAACGGTCGGAGCAGGATTCGAGCGCATGGCAGAGATCATGGGTGATTGCATCGGACGACTTCAAGAGGAGAGCGATCTCCGCGAAGGTTGTGCATTTGAGCGACCTGGCGACGCCCATGGACGCGGCGTCCTTGGGTGAACTCCAGTTGAGCTTCGGGAACACCGCACCTCCAAGAGCATCGATCGAGCTCCGGACGTGGGTTTCGAGGTCGGGGAAGGAAGGGGCGACGACGTCTTCGTCCGAGTCGGAATCGGATGGGAAGAGAGAGACATCGTCGGGATCGGAGGGTGCGATGGCGGTAGTGCGCGGCAGAGGATCCACGCCAGAGGAGGACGGGAGGAAGAAAGGGCCGTGGTCATCGAGGAGGTAGTCGACGAAGGGAGGAGGCAGACGGTGAATTAGGGTTTTGACGGTATAGGATTTGAAGGTCGGGTACCAAACATGGATTTGGCACTTCAACAGCTCTTCTTCTCTCATCCCTGTCCTCTCCTCGCTTCAACGAAGGTGGAGAGTGAGTGGTTTTTTTTTACCTCAAGGGAGAGTCGACGGTATCGTATAAACTTTTTAAACATTTTAATTTTATTTATTTATTACATTCAAAAATATTAAAATTTTCATTAAAAAAGTTTATAATTATCGAAAACAAGTTATTTCTCTGTGCAGGACTGACTCGGTCCATGGAGGTGAATAAGCAAAGATATTGCCGTCTTCATCTTGCATTTTGGAGAGTCATTCATAATCTTTGTGCATTTGACTACACATTATTTATATATCATTTTTCTTAATTAAATCTAATAATTAGTTGATAAAGATAACGGTATTTGTAATTCTATGTTATCAATGAAACTAATTTTCTCGTCGAAAAACCATGGTTCCAATTTGGATTTGCTGATTCTTACTCAAAACTATTCAATTTTGCTATTCCCAAGAAAAGGGATCATTCTCTCCCTGCGTTAGTTACAACTACACTTCTACTTCTGTCATCCTCTTATCTATCACAACCACCGTAGATCATTGACCCATCTCTTCGTTTATTTATCACCTTTTCTCACATTGTAGCGTCACCTTCCTTATAGGCCGAATAAACGTAAATAAATGTTCAAACCATGGAAATATCTGAAATTTACCGTAGTTCACATCTCCTCCCTTGTCTTGCATGGTTCCTAACCGGGAATACACACACGAGCCACGAAATTAAAAAATAAACCATGATTAATCACCAAGAACACGGCAAACAAAAAAAGGAGAGAGAAATCACAAACCACGATTAATCACCAACCTAATATTAGTCAACCGTCATAATTAAAAGCCATGAAAGATTGAAGGCACACGTCACTGATTCCAACATGTACACGTACCCTACGACTCTCGTCATCGAAAACGCTTCCGTCTAACAAGCTGGTTGCCGGTGGCGGAGCGTGCTCGGCCTGGCAAAGGGCAATCCTCCGGCGCCGCCCCCACCTCTGGCGTTGGCTCCGGCAGGACCAGCGGCGTTGCTTGCGGTGACGCGCTCGCACCGGGGGCACATGGTGAGGGACGACGCCGGCATCGGCTCTCGCGTGTGGGGGGATATCACCGTCGGCGGGGCTACACGCAGGGCCCTCAGCTCCTCCACCTCCCTCTGCAGCCTCCGGTTCTCCTCGGTCAGCGATCCGAAGCATCTCTTCAGGTACTCGCACTCCATCTCCGTCTGCTTCAGCTTCGTCCTGTGGTTATAACGATCGCAACACAAATCAACATCGCCCGACCACTGTTACCACTTCCACTACTGGACACCTCGACTACAGTACTGCGATAGAACTTTATTCATATAATCTATTTATTTATTGTTTTGATCAACTGTATCTCAAGATTATGATAAACTTACGCCTTACTTATTCTGAAATCTCAATCAAACGTAACCCACACGCAACCAAACCAGAACTCCGGTTAGTCCGATACTGGAAAAACTTAATTTTGTAACGATAATTCGATCCCGACACATCACGAGGTGGGCAGTTTTTGATGTTCATGAGGTTAAGAGAGAGAGAGAAAGAGAGGATGACAACCAGAAGACGGAGTAATTGAACGCTAGCTGTCGCGAAGCAGACCCGATGTGAAACCGAAAAGACAGAAACCAAACCGAAGCCAGAGGAAGAAACGGTCAACGTCACACGTCTTGTAGAGATCACAGGTCAGGCTTCCTCTACACTCCTATCAGATCATCGCCCGTCCATCGCAGAGAAAGACATGAGGGCACGGTCGAGTGCATCGGAGAATGAAGACGACAATGGTTGGTGGGATCAGGAAGGTCCGTGATGATGATACGGTGATCATCATCTGTGGGCAACAGTAAGTGTACTGACCTGGCCCTGCGGTTCTGGAACCAGACCTCCACTTGGCGCGGCCTCAGGTTCAACCTCGTCGCCAGGGCCTCCTTCCGCTTCTGCGCCACCGGGAAACAGGGCAATAACCATATCATCTATATGAGGACTTTTAATTTAATGACGAGGAGTTTCCTGATTAACGGAACCACCGGAGGGAAGGGTTTCTTACGGGATTCAGAGTCTGGTTTTGCCCGAAACTCTCCTCCAGCAACCTGGACTGTTCCTTGGAGAGTCGAAGTTTCTTGGGTCTCGCTGCTCCCGTTCCATCCTCCTCGTCGTCCATAACACCCATGGGGTACTCCTCCTCGTACCCACACGCTGGCTGGTTCATGTCCAGGTCCCTCGTGTTGTATCCACTTCCACCTCCGCCTCTTGCTTACCATTAGCAACAACAAAATGTAAAAAAAGCAACAAGGGAAAAGGGGGTGGTAGAAGAAGTCTGATGATCACCACAACATCTTCCTGGCAAACGGGAGGAGGATGGAGAAAATCGAAACCAGGAAACTCACCATACCCAGAAGAGGAGCTGAGGCCAGGAACAGCCATAGTGAGCTCCAGACAAGAAAGATGATGGTCCGTCCTCATGTCCTCCATGACTACAGCACGAGCCAAGGAAGACGGAGAAGAAGATGCAGTGGTGGTGGACAGAGAGGAAGGCGGTGGAAAGGAAATCTGGGTTACCAATAATATATGACGATACGGCCAACAACAACGAGGAAAAAAAAAAGGGAAAAGGGTGAAATAAAAATAATAAATGGGTTCTCGGCTTTGATTGGAAAGGTCAGACGGGACCGTGTTTGCCGTTGGATGGACGCCACGTGTACGGACGCATGGGGTCATCGTGCGGGAGAAAAGCCGGCAGGTGCCCTGTAAGACGTTCGTGCCCGGCCTTGTCGGGTGCAAGTCGGCCACGAAATGATTGGCATGGGCGGTGGCATCGTCTCGTAATTATCTGAAACTCCATGACTAATTCCCTCCTCCATGGCCATTAAACGGCAAGGGAACGTGATTTCCATTTGACCGTACGATGTTGCAATGCGTGGCGTATCTTGACCGTACTTTTTTTTAATTTATGGTAACGACGCGGTCTTGACTTACCGCAGAGTTTTTCTTCTTACAAACAAACCAACTATGAAAATCCGTAATTTGGATTTTATTTATTTGCAATCCAGATACATAAAGGACCTTATTATAATTATAAATAAAAAAAGAATAAATCAGAAGCAAATGAATAAAGTTAGACAGTAAAATCTAAACTCAAAAAAATATTTCTACTGGTTATTGATCTGGAGTTCTCTCTGACGATGCCATCCTCCATCCATTCCAACACCACCGGTCATCGTCGTTGCACTTGACATCGAACCTCCGGGTAGTTTCCGTTCTACGGTCGTACCGGCAGCCATGGAAATTTCTCCGCCCGCGGCATCGAATGGAACGCCGCCGGTCAATCCTACTCCCGGATGTCCAACGGAAGCAGTACACAGTATGGCCAAGTGTAACATAAACAATTGTGATTGTGATTGTGATTCAAATTACAATTTGATAGTTTTTTTTAGTACCATGTAGATAATTGTATTCGTTTTTTTTTTATTATAGAAGTTTTTTTTTTTTGCTTTAGATTTGAATATAATATGAAAAAAGGACAACTAATTGGTCGATATCTGTAGTCTTCTTCAACATCGTTTACAGAATATTAACATTAGCATCAAACAGATTGTATGGTACTTTCGCGCGGTTCCACGTCAGATTTCCGTACAATTTTTCTTCTCCTCCTTCAAGCGAGAACTTAGTCACTAGATTTGTGGTTATAAAACAGTATCATAAAGCTAAGCATGCTCACTCTCATTGGTCATTGTTAAATGAAGTAAATCGATGGTCGGCATGTCTATTAAAAAGTAATTTTGTTTTTCTTTTATTTAAACGATTGTCATCTACAAACGACAATAATCAAAGTCAGTCATATTGAATCATTTTATTTCACATATTTTTATCTACGGTTAAAGAAATATTTGTTGCAGAAAGATCAACAACAACCAAGATATTATTCTCTCCCCAAGGCTTTCCAAGAACCTGGTGGCCCATTTACGACTTCTAACCGCATTGGACTCCATTGTTCCTCAGGGCCCAGTCCATTTTACTTCCGGCCCATCTTCAACGGTCGAGTTCATCTGTATTCTGCAGCCTTTCCACGAGATTTGCCTGTTGTTTCACTTCAAAATAAATTGATAATCATCACGTATAACATATAATTTAATTTTCATCGCTGTAAAACTTTTTTAACACCAATCTTCATCTATAATTTATTTATGTACCTATAAGTATCGACAGTAAATGTGCAATTCAGTATAATATTGAAATTTTAATTTAAAATCAATTGATAACAAGTAAAAAGATTTATCATATATAAAACTTAATTTGTAATTCTATTTTCAGCGAGACTTTTCTAACACTACTACATATCCAAACATGATTTTAAATTCTCTCTCCTTCGTTCTCGTATTCTCTCGTGAGAATTTATTTCCTCTTTTAACTCCGAATGCTGACCACTGAAAGAATTACTTGGTTTCTCCCCGACAGGGCAGTTAATTGGGCGGTGGTGAGAACTTGTACATGTAATTTTTGTCCACCGGTAAGTAGAGTTACCACGTTACCAATCCTTCGGCCGATTATTTCACAATGAATGGTTGGGATGTCATATCGTAACAGAAAATGGAAATTTTTACAGACGCGTCCTTGGAAAATAATTGTGTAACTTGTTACTCCATTCACGTAACATTTTTACCCCCCAAAAAAGGGCTGTCACGAAAGATTTTATTTTGTAAAATTTCATTACTTTCAATTTCAACTCTAATTACCGTGCAAAGGTAGAGTTAAATAAGAAATAACCAAATGCATAAATAAGTTTCCAATGGTAACCGAAGTGTGGTTATTACTTCGATTACAGTTCACATTATTTATTTTTGGAGCAGAATTAAAATTATCTAGAAACATCTCTCAGCTGAAGTTGTCCGCTCACAAATGAAGTTACTTTTTTATTATTTTAATTTTCAAATTTTTATTTAAATCATTACTTTTTAGATAAAAATAATAATAATATTGAATGAAATCAAAGCTTTGAAACATAATAAATTATGTTATAGATTAACTATTCTATGCAATTAGATTTTAATTTAGAAATTAAGAATAATTAATTGTAAACTATTCTTAGTGGTACCATGAGAAACAGTAATTGAACTTTACTTTTTTTAGTTGTTTTTGACCAAGGTAAAATATTATATTAAACTTATGATAAAAAATATACGCAATTGAAGATAATAAAATTTTAGAAAGATATTTCTGATATTATAGGTACCAAACTCTACCTTCAAAGTTATTTTAACAATTAAAAATCTAAGTTTTATAGCGAGAGAATTAAAAGTCATTTCTACTAGACTTCAACAAAGAACAACTTTATAAATTTAGAGTAAAGTGAGAAATTACAAACAACTATAAGTTATAACAAGAGATTGAGATATTATCATGTAACAATAAGTATTAAGTTGTAACTTTATTTATGTATTTTTATAATTACAACTAATGACGTAAATACATGTAAAAATATCTCTTAGAAGCTAGGGGAAAAGGTTTAGCATCAAAATCTCTATTTTTAACTTGTACTTTTTTATTATTTTTTTGATATCGATAACATTTAATGCAAATTGTTTTGAGACGTAACGTTGATACTTCAATTTCTGAGGGGCTTCGTAATCAAGGCATCTATTTTAATAGGTTAAAAAAAACATTGAAAGCTCTCCTGCAAGTTGCGTGCTGTATTGGTGTGAGTTCTGATCACTTGCGTCGATGTTATCACCACAACTTGCCAAGCGCAGTACACGTTGCACTTAAGATTTTTTATTTTTTAGTTATTTCTCTGCAAATTTAAAACTAAATAGATTTGAACTTGCATTTATAAATCTACAAAAAAAAAATTCATCATCATTCAAACATACATTGTGCTTAAGTTAGCAATTTAAAAAAAAAAAAAAAAACTGTGGTGGTGGTGATATTTTAAAGTTATGATCTTAAAAAATTAAAATTATTATCATTATCAAGAAAAATCAACAAAAATAAAATAATTTTTTCTTTTAAGTGTCCTGTAAAATCAGAATTATCCCCAAAAAAACCCATTTATGGTAATCAATTAAGAATGGCCCTCGTCCAGATGGTGGTGGGACCGTATTTGCCGTTGGATGAACGCCACGTGTATGGACACATGGACAACATTTCGAGTTCCAGCGATTGACGAAATAGTCTTAAAAAAAAAAGGAGAAAAAATTAAGGGAAAACCACGTGAAAACAAAGAAATATAATATAACAAAATTATAATCGAGTACACCGATAAATGAATAAATGATGTGGAAGAAAAACGTAAAAGAGAACGGCAGGTCATCCATTGCATTCACAAAAATGGTTAAAAAATATTTATCATAAATTCAAATTTCTTAGAAATTCGAAATCTATCAATATTGAAATTCGAAATCTATCAATATTTTACGAAGACAAACCACGACACTGATCGAGAAAAGATTTTTAAAAACCCACGTAGGTCGGTGGACTCCATTGAAAATGACGCAGAGTGCGAGGAAAAGAAACGCAAATATGGAAAAGAAGACACGCGGAAGGGGGTGAAGAGCATGACGTTGACAGGGACAAGTCACGTGAGATTCCCTCCCAGACGACAAGATCCGTTAAATTCCTGACCTCGCCTGCGGCCACTGCCCACCGGCGGCTTAGCTCTCGCACCGTTTCTGCTCGCCTCGAAGCATCATCGTCGAGCACGACCCGGCCCGGAGCGGACCCCGCCGTCCAGTCCCTATTAAAGAACACAACCGGTGCCCCCCCCCCCCCCCACCACCCGTCCGCCAGAAGACCAAACGAAATCTCTTCTTCTTCTTCTTCTTTTTCTTCTTCTTCCTCCCACACTTCCATCCACACCTCCTGCCCCCGCTGGAAGTGATGGTATTTAGTATTCCTCCTCTCTCTCGCTGCGTTCTCGAGCTCGCTTGGTGCAGGTCGGGAACCGAACAACTCCCCCCATCCGGCCCTTCCTCCAGAGGCGCGGTCGGGCGCAAGGTTCCGTTCCTCACTTGCATCAATTGAATTCGAGATGTTCGGTGGCGGCGATCTTGATCTCAATCTCGATTTCCTCCCGTCAAACACCCCGTCCTTGAACTTATTCGGTATTGGATCTATTGCATCGCCTGCTCGCTAATAGCTTTGGGGCTAATTTCCAGCAGTTTTTTTTATATACATTCTTTCTAAATTTCTGTTTGCTGGTTTTGCTTATTGTAGATTGTTTTCTTTCTTGTCTTTGTTGCCGTTTTTCCACTTAATGCTTGCACACGGTGGATTTGAACTGCTTGGCTTTTGTAGCTTCTTTCCCTTTTCTGTTGTACTGTCTGTAATAGGGGGACCGTCGTACTTGTACGTGTTGAAAATTAAATATGTTCTGACGTGCTTAGATGGGTGGTAGTTGAGGGATCCGGGAAACTAGTACTTGCACTTGAGGTTTTTGGGACGTCGTTGTTATTATACTGTAAATTTGATTTCTAGGGGATTGTAAATTGGATCATGTTGATTTTGTTATTCCAGCTGTTATTGTATGCGTCTATGTAGGTGGAAATTTTTTTTTTTTGATAATGCTAATATTATCACATGGATTTGAACCTAAAGCCTCTTTCTATATTTTCAATGGAGAGAAAACCACTTGCGTTAGTTATATTTGGAAGGATACAGATCGTTGGAAAATGATTGTAGTTCTTGTATTGTCTTGGCTAATTTTCTCCTTAGCAAATATAAAGTGGGAGAACATGATGTCATAGCGTTTTGTTTATGGATATCTCAGCTTGAAGAAGAGTTTCTGTATAGGGATAGACTAGTTATATTTGTTTGAGTAGGTATGGAACGAGCTTGAAGAAGATTCCTACAGAAGTCAGAAAGGTTTGACCTGTTTAGAAATGGACTGACTTGAAACCTGATCCTTTTGCTCTTAGTGTGCGTGCACATGTTTCCAGTTCTATGGGAAAGGATGTCCAAAATCATGTGATTGATAGATCAATCATGTATGAGTAGATCATAATTTCTCACGCTTTGGGATATTCCTAACTAAAGAGAAGAGAATCCAAGTTTTCACTGAGTGCTTTCCTATTTCACATTGGCTTTTTTATCTGTTTTTGCATCACAAATTAGTGATCCGTTCAATGACAAGTTTATCCTTGGCATGTAAAAAAGGGGAAAAAGTGAAATATCCAGCTGCAAAGGATTCAACCACAGTTGAACTGTCCTAGGAAATAACAACCCAAAAAAACACGGTGAAAATTATTGTGGAGATCTTTGGATAAGCTCTCCATTTTAAACATCTTAACATTGGCTCAAATTTTGTAGAAAAAAGTGAGAAATTCCATTTTTTGTGAATATTCAAAAGAAAGGTTTACATCTTTTTGGTAGTGATCCCTAGAAAAACAGTGCTCTTGATAAACATCATAAGGAAAATAGCTTATTGTCTTAGCTAAACAATATAAGCTGAAAACGTGGTAATCTTGCAGTCTTACACTGTCCTTTCTCTGGTGGTTTTTGTGATACAGATTTTTCTTAAGTAGCTTGTTTCTTTACAACCTTATTCTCATTAGGTGTCTGTTTATCAGTTTTTGTTTTTACCCTTTTGCATGTTTTTATTTTAAACATGACTGAGGTACAATATGCATAAATTTTCAAGAGATCAACTTCAAAAAACCGGCAATCTGCCCGTGTGTTCCTTCAGTTTTTCCCGTCTTTCCTTTGGGCATCAGAGAATTGCATTTCAAGGTAGTAGTTTATATACAATTATTTCTAACTTTATGTATTTCCTAGTACCATTTCTCCAATTTGTTGGTAAGAGAGGATTATCAATTTTTGTAGATAGTTGAAGAAGAAATTGACATATTCTTTTGACAGAACATAAAAGGAAGTACTCCACATAAACAAATTGCAAGAGAAACAGATCCTGGTGCAAGTTAAGAAATAGAATTTCATGAAACACGCTTTTATTTCTTGTTTTCCATGGCAATGCTTGTGGTGAAGATGGAAAGACAAAGCTCCAGTAAGTGCATTTCTTTCTTTACCACCCATTACTTAACGGATAATTGATACCTTTTCTGTCCATGTTTTTACATCCAACATAACTAACGTATGCTACGAATAACGTTTTAAGTTTTTTCGTTATCATGGATCCCCTGCGTTTACAATTTACAGTGGGCATGTAATTTTGGTGTTTTCAGTGGTGGCAGAGTTTTTAGTCGGTGATGTTGCCTGCGAGAGTAGCAGCAACACATGGAGGCCGATTGAAAAGTCTGCAGCCGAAGTGAGTTGTTGGATCGTGGGAAGGAGAGATGTTGGAATAGATGTGGAAGCACATGAAGGGAATTTTGGATGTGCATGGGACTTGAACAACTGCATTGGATCTGCTGCAGGTACCTCTTATGGTGGCAACAGCAAACCCTACTACGATTGGGACTGCCGCTGGAAACTCAAATGGCATCACCAAGAGAAACTCATTGCAGATGTGGATTCCTCATCTCATCTTTTAGTTGTCAAAAAAGAAAGAAACAACTAATCATTCCTTTTAGTATCTTTTAGTTTACAGTTATCTTTTACCCATGTATTGTTTTATGGTTTAAATTTTATAACCTTTTGAAACTTTGGCACTCGTTGTGGTAATATAGTGAGTAATTTTATCTAATCTAATACATCTCATTACAAGAGAGAGAGAGAGAGAGAGAGAGAAATTCATTGCTGGAATGCCGATGCTGAGGAGGAAGTGACAAGATGAAGTGATCCTTCCAGCGGTAAGTATTTTTAAGTTACCCTATCAACAAGTTTTCAGCTGCCATCTTCTGAAATTTCAACCTTTTCGTTTGCTTTGTATTTTTGCTGTACTTGTTTGGTCCGTCTTCTTGACAATGGTTCTCACGGTCAAGATGTTCTTTCTTTATCCAAACAAATGATTTACAAACAGATATCATGAAGCAAGTTTAATTCACCACACAATCATTGACTGTCTGCAATATCAGCAACAAAACGTCATTTTCTCATTAAATTTTTGATTTAAGAAAGCATTTGAAAGATTTTAATATTGTTTAAGGGAGACTTAAATCTTCCCCAAAGAACGATCGGTCCATCAGTTTATTATAGAATTCCCTTTTCTTTTCTTTTCTTTTTCTTCAAGCGGTATCAGTTCATTATAGAAATATAACTAAATAAGTCATTGCAATCTAGAGGAAAGACCCATAGTTTAAGGATCTTGGTTTACAAAAAGGCTGCAAGCTCGCATCTTGGAACTACCAGCACTTGCAAGGGTGTTTCCGTCTGGGCAAATTCACGTCACCTTTGTGGGATATCGAACGCATGCAAATTAAATAAACCACCAAAAATTCTTGTGAAACGAGTGATGGGCAGAGAAGCGAAGTGAGTTCCAATTAGTAGTATAAAAAGTTTCGCATCGATGTATATAAAGATGAAACTTTAGTTAAATATACAACGAATCTTTTTATTTATTATCAGTTGATTTTGAAATGAGTTATTTTACATGATATTAGAACAAATTCATATGTATTTACTCATGAAATACTTGTAGGTTTAATAAGATAAACTATAAGTCAGAAAAAGTATAAGAAGTCTTACATCAAAGAACTTATAGATAAAATCTGATCTAATTTATAATTAATTAGTTTTGAGATTTATCATTACACAAGGATTAAAAAAAAAAAGCGTTACCTATTACTGCGGTAAGTGAAGGTGGATATTCTCCTTACCCAGTTTGGAGAGGCCGGTCCTCAGCTTAGACAAGGTGGAGGAATGGACGTTGATGCCCCTCTCGGTCATATGCTTTGCATGCTTGCAAGCCTCAGGTAGCATATCCATGTCCCCCAACTTAAGCACCAGTAGGTTCCCGTTCTCCTCCAAAGGATGCATTCCGTTCCTCACCATGCACTTCCACACGCTCACCATCATCTCAACATCCCCGGAATCCAGGAACAGCCTGAACGCGGCCCTACAATTCTCCTGCGAGGGAACGCACTCGTTCTTCAACATCTCGGTGAACATGATCGCCACGTCCCTGGGTTTCCGATGCTTGAGTAGGAAGTTCAGCAGCAAGTTGTAAGTCTTGGCGTCCGGGAACAATCCATACATGACCATCTCGTCAAGGAACTTGTAGACCGCATCAATCTGACCACGGTAGCAAAGCAGCACAAACATGTCGTTGTACAGAGGTAGATCAGGACGGTTGCCGTTCTTCCAAGCCATCATGTCCCAAATGGCGATTGCTCCTTGGGCATCCCTGTACTTGAGGTGCTCTTCGATGGCGATTCGGAAGAATTTCATACCAGGTAAGCACCCCTTGTCCCTGATCACCGCGAGGTGTTTCACCGCCTCGCCGATGCCACCAGGGCCGCGGGCGACGGTGGTCAGGAAAGAGTCGTAGGCCGGTACGTTCCATCGTTGCCAACCGACGACACCGACCATTTCAGCGAACGTCTCGATCGCATTCCTCGCGTCACCCTCGTTCTCCCATCCCTCCAGAAGTATCGCATACGAATCGGCATCGGGATGGATCGTCTTCCTCGCCCGACCAAGAAAATCGCACGCGATCTTAGTCTTCCTCTGCCGGCAAACCGCAGAAAGCAGAGAATTCAGCGCCGCCACGTCGCAGGGCACGCCGTACCGATCCATGACCTCGAAAGACATGAAGATGTCGTCGAAGAGGTCGGCGGTGGCGTAGGAGCTGAAGATCGATGCGAACGTCGCGAGGGAGACCATCTCCTGACTGCGCATCGCCTTGACCGCGTCCCACATGGCGTCGAAGAGGAGATTCTTTCCGAGGAGATCGACGACGAGGTTCCACCCGTAGGGAGAATGCTGGTCGTGGAACTTGCTCCCGGCCCAACGGAAGAACCTGGTGGCGGTGGCGGGGAAAGCGTACGAGAGCTTCAGCACCTCCTCGACGACGTCGGCTGTGACATGGACGCCAGATTCGTCAAGGGCGGACTCCACAGACTCGGCGGGGGACTTGGCGAGGATTTCGCAGGGGCGGCGGATTTGTGGGGGCAGGTGAGGGACGTCGAGGTACGAGGGGAAGGTAGGATTCAGGCGATTGGGGGCGTGAGTGGGGGAGGAGATGTTGGGGCGCTTGTGGCGTGATGGATCCGGCGAGGAGTCGCCACGATGGCGAATGCGGTAGGAGTGAGACATGGCGGTGGCGGCGAGGGCGGCGGTCGTGGCAGAAGGCAGGGCTTTGGGTGAGACTAGTGGAACTGTAGAACCGGCCGCCGGAAATTAGGGTAATCGATGTGTAAAATGTTCCAGGTTTTTTTTTTTCATTAGTATTTTTTACGGTGAAATCAATAGTTAAAATTGAACACAAATAAGTCAATCTTGGAAAATTTACAAGTAGATCAAAATTATAATCATCCGAAATTTTATTTGTAGAATAAGTTGAATTGGTAACTTAAAATGAAAAATACTAAACAATTCAATATAAATGAAAAATTGAAAAATCTGAAAGTCTGGATTAATGCGGTGATTCACGAGAATAACACGTGATTTTGTTAAGAGCAAAGATATTCAATAGCTTGCGGCCGAATGTACTAACAAAAAACATATGTTATCACCTATAATTATAAATAAATTTGAATTTAAAAATATTTTTAATATTTAGATTACAATGTACATGTGGAAGAGTAAATTCCATATTAGTACCATATTTAAGATCGATTCTGATATCATAAACATAATTTTAAAAGCGACCATTTTAATATCCTAACCTTTCGTCGTTATTCAAATTGTTGCTTCCCGTAGAGTCCTATTGTTCTTAAAATAAATTTAAGAAATATTATGAGTTGATTTTTTAAATGAAATTATCTACAACCTTAATGAATTGGCTTCTAATGTGAATCGCAACTCCAACAATATTCTGAAGAAATTTGTTACTAAATTTATTCAATCTGCAACTTCCGGTTGTCGATCATGACAAGAGGAAGAAGATATGACAAGAATTTCAATTTAAATGTAATAAAGTTAGAGACGAATTATAATTTAAAATATTAATGTGATTCATCTTAATGTTCAAATATCAATTCTCATCTTCCCTTAGTAATATGGATAGAGGAAGGTTAAGAAAAAAGATTGATCATCTGGCAGATCTGTTTTTCTTTCTTCAGGCAATTTAAGTTTTTTTTATAATGATAATGCTTTTAAATCCTTCAAGATTAGAATTTTGTAAAAAAAAGTATGCCCTGAACAACTTGGATATTAGACAATAAGAAACTCTTGCAACCAAATGAAACGGCTTCTGATCTTTCTCCTTTTGACTTCTCAATCCAAACTTTGCCCAACATAAGTGAGAAAGATACAGTACCCTGGCCATGAACATCAAAGCTCACGGGTTTAAGGACAAATGCATGACATCCCAGATGCCTCGAATATACTCTGCCGCATTGATATTCACTAGGAAATATCTTCATCACTGAAAGTAGACAAATTTTCTTGATGATTTCAGGCGTGAAGCAATGAAGTGGATCGTCATCACCGTTTAGCCGCTACCATCGTCAACTTGTCCTTGTGATAGGAGATGTGCCATGTATTGCTGGAAAAAGGACAGGTTACAGTGTGTCGAATTCTGAGTTGCAGCATAAAGGGAAATTTCAACACTAGAAAGTGCACGCGCGCTACACACACACTTCTGTTTATAAGCATATTGAAAAATAAAATGAAATCTCAATTAATTCTGAAAAAATGACAGTGATAAGCATGATTCATACCAAAGAAAAATTAATATAAATTGAAGGAAATGCATACACTGGCCAGTTAACTACAACCTATGATGACACACTAGCCAAATAATGGAAGAAATGAGCCAAACAATGGTAAGCAGATAAATCTCATCCAACGAGAATATAGCAACCATCCTTTTCAAAAAGGATACCTCTGTCTCGAAACAAATGCTGTAAGTGTCAATGTTACTCTTCCAACATTCATGTAACATCTTCTTTGTCTTTAAAATTATATTAAAATTTTTTAAATAACCACTAATGTCTACCTCATCCATACACTTCCACACTTAATAGGAATACCATTTGATCCAATGGTGTTTACACATTTCATTTTCTTAATAATTTCTTTTATCTCCAAGCTTCTAATTATTCTAAAATAACTATAGTTTTTATCATTTATTTTGCTAGTCAAATTTTGTATGCAAGAGTTTTCTATAATAGATTCATAAAAAAATTTACTAAAATACCTACATAATCTATCTTTTATTTCATTATCTTTTACTAGGACTCTACCATCCTCATCTTTAATACACTTGACTTAAATCTCTAGATTTTGAAGACAAACTGTAGTTATTATTTAGTATGGACTTGTTAATGTTGAAATTATTATCATTAGTAATTTTGAGGATAATTATAAGTTTATTGTAGTCAGATTGTTATTGTTAATTTTAATATATCAAATCCTTAATGGATTAATGCAATCATAAATATAGTTAAAAAGTATCTTGAAAGATACGTGAAAACTAAATTTTTACTATTCATATTAATACCTAAGCATTCAGGTATCCAACTTATCTTTGCTCACTGCCATGGTGCCAAGGCACCATGATAACTAGAAGCTTTAGTGATTTAAGTTTCCTATCTCATTAACTATGGTTGTATACTTGCAGTTTTGTCTGCTAAGGCGTGTTCTGCTTTGTTGGTTAGGGCCATTATTGTTTGACGAAAAATTATATAAGCTGCTGAGACCATCATAGTTTTGATAGGGCAAGCACAAGGATAAACATATGCTAAGATCAACCATAACGATATGAATAATGCTTTAATATTAAAAATCATGTCCTACTGACAAAGTGAAATTGAACTATTCTACAGTGTTTCAATCACAAACATTATAATTAAGATAATTTAGGAAATGGTTAGAAGAAAAAACTCACTGCATGGTAAGCATATGGTGTTTTGCCCTGGCGATCGAAGTGCTTTGCCATTATCATGAACTCTATGGGCCCCCAATCTTCGATCTCAAAGCAATTCCCTAACGCAGCCTTATACAACTGGAAAAAGAAGAGAAAGAAAAGATCAATCAATTTCCTTACAACTAAACAAATAAAACCAGCGAGCAAAGACATATAAATCTACCAAAAATAAAAAAAATATGCCAAAAAGAGAAACAACATTGAAAAAACATTGTGAGAATTCCAATAAACCAAGCTTTCAACATAAAGAAAAATATATTCATAAAAAAGTAAGAAACTCTATTTAATAAGGGAAAAAATCGGTACCTTGCCAGTGTCAGTAAGAAGCTCAGTCCCAATGGGGTAAGCAGCATAGTACTGATCCGCCCGAGAATATCCAGCCCTAGTCCTGAACGACAATCAATGAAATCAAAAGAAAGAGGAATGAACAACTCTGTATGTCACAGCGCTCGTCCTACAACGGATGCAGAGAAGATAGTGGGGCGAGGATGGGGAGGCGGAGAAGTTTGACACACGTGTTGCTCGTGTAGGCATAGGTGAGGATGGCAGTGAAGCAATAGAAACCGGCATAACCCGCAATTCTCCGGAGCTTCTGGATCTTAAGGATATCCTTCCACTTCTCGTAGAGGTCCATCTGCGGCGGTGGAGGCAATGGGTTGAGAAGAACACCACAAACTACAGCTAACCCGTGGACCTTGCAATTTTGTTGCCACCGAAATGAAGTTTTTCTACTTACAAGCGTATACTGCCGATTTTCAAGGTTAGCACTAGTCAAACGGACACACTGCCATGATTGAAAATCCCAGATCCGGCTCCCGTCGTGGCACACGAGAACGCGAGAAGAGGGAACAAGGTCGAAGAGCGGAGTCGCTGCGTGGAAAGACAAAGGCAAGCGATCCTCGTCGATTTCCCCTTTTCTCTGCCTTGCGATGGAGAACGAAGTGGCGGATGATCGCACCGGTGAGGGTAGACCGATGGGACGATAGCCGGAGGAGGGGGTGAAGGGGAATCGTGCACCCGCGCAGGCGATCCAGAGAAAAGAGCGGTGGGAGAGAGAATGGTAACGTTGCGTCGGTACCTAATCGTAAGCGCCACCGTAAAGGTGCAAATATTTTTATACCTAGTACGGTATATTTACCGTAAGTACTCATCTGAATTATTAATCCTTGTTTATTTGCACAATCAATTTCTGTTTATATGGTTAAAATCATACAATTTTTGCTTATACTTGCATAACCACTATTTACATGGTCTTTGCTCTTATAACTCTTCCTCGTATAAATGTGAACTACACAATCTTTATTGTTCTTGCTTAAATACTATTGCAATCCACGGTGGAAGGTGTAGAGTTTAATTCTTTTTACTTTCCTTGAAGAACAAAAACAGAATATTTGAGGAGCGATTTTATCAATTCTCTTCCACGACACAAGTACAGGTGTCCACTCTTGTATAAATTGATCGCGGACAGCTGCGAGACGATCGCACTCGTTCGGGAACAAAATGTGGCGGCAAAACCACTTCCTGGTGAGAGCTTGTCTACCTCGGCGTATACCCCCGATCCTTGCCCTATCTGACGTTTCTCCAATCTCTTCTCCAGGTGGACGGAGATTCTGACCAGAGCATCTCAGGTAACATCCATTCACGCCGATTCCGTTCACTCATTTCGTCGAACCTTTTCTTCCTGTTTCGGCCATGAAAGCTGTCGTCGTCTGACTTTAGACGATGGATACGATGAGAAGGATGAATTCAAAAGGGTCACCGTTGACAGCAGCTGTACCGGGAAGCTCCAGTCTCTCTTGTCTGCCGCGAGGAAGAAGGAAAAGGAGAAGGTATGAGCTGCATTTTGATGTGATGTTTAATATTTCACTTGGATTTTAGCTGCGTATTGAATTCTTCTTGTTTTCTTTCCGAAATTCGACAGGTTCAGAAGGCGAAGAATGTCCGTGAAGGTGACCTGAGAATGGGAAATTTTCTAGACGAGGGACATGAATTAATCCAGTGTAGTTCGAGAAACAAACATTACGTTGTAGCTATGGAGGAATCGATTTCAGATGAGGTATCGTACTGTGTTGGTTGGGGCCAACTCAGTTTAGATTCATACTTCTCACGAAAATTCAAATTGTGATGTCCACATCTTTTTACTAATTTCAAAAAAAATCAAACCGTGGGGGAAAAAAGAAATGTTTCGCCTTTCAGGTTCTTTTAGCCATACCTGAATTCCATTTCTGAATTTCAGATTTTTTGCTAGAAATAATATTTATCTCAATTTTTTTGTTTGAGAAGAATGATGCTGCTCCCTCAAATAGCTTTTCCACTTCTGAAGTGACAAGTTCCCATAACCATCTTCATAGTTCTAAGTCTGGAAGATGGTATGCAATTGTTGAAGAAGCTAACAATTTACTGCACGAGGATCCTAGGAGTGCTCCAGCTTTTGCTAACAGATCTGACATTAAAAGACGACGGAGAGGTACTTCTGTAAAGTTTCTTGACTTATAAATTCATTGATTGCCTTTGTTATTGCGCCCTATGTGTCATTCTAGATATTAGCTTAATTTTCCGGTAGAAGGAAAAAAAGTTATTTGCTAGAAATATACGAACATTCTTTCTAAAATTGTCACTTTCCTCTGAATGGGATTTTGTTTCAGAATATTCTAAAATATGATGTCTCTTTCTCTTTCTTTGAAGAAGAAATTGTCCTTTTAAACATTGATATCTTTAGATTAAGGGCATACTTAGATAAGGGGTGGAGAGTAAAAAATGAAAATAAAAAAGAAGTAATTACTATACCTTTGTATTCATGTTCATATTATCATACTGTTTTAGATGTTCAGCCCCTTTTTGTTTGTAGGAATAACACTAGGATGATGTCAGAATATGCATTATAAAGCTGTTTTGTTGGATAAAAAGTAGAATAATAGCAAAATAGTTATTGTTATTCTGTTCGTCTTATTTAATTCCAGAGGGAGGGTAGAATACAATTATTTTGAAAAGTTATTCATCATACCCTATACCAACTACTATAAATTTATACTTATTCCTATCTTTAACCTAATTAGAACAACTTTCAACGTACACTTATTCACCTTTAAAATTTTGGAATATCTAAATTGCATAGAAATTCAGAATATGCTTTCTACTTATTCCTATTTTTCTGATTCTGCATTCAAAGAGGGACTCGGTTGTCTGCTTGGCTATCAACCTAACACTGAACCCCACTCTCCATTATTGGGTCTTAGGATTGGTTGTGCAGAGTCAAATGCTACTGCATTGGAGCCACTAGTGGTTGACTGATCGCACAAGTGATCTATTCTCACTCCATAGGTACCAAAGGAAGAAATTATTTAGGTTTGAAATCTAACATCATCATCAACCATAAAAAAAGGCAAAATCAGTGCATGATACTCCAGTCAATGTGGGTCTGTGATGGATGCAATTGTATGTAAATAGAGAGACTGCTTTTTAGGATTTGATTCCAAGGCCTCCATGTCACAACATAGCAGTTCTTCCTTGTGCCAAGCATCATCATCAACCATATCAAAAAAGCTTCACATCAGTGGAGATATCAAATACAGCCTGATGGTCTGTGATTTAATGCTTGTTGCTGTATAATGAAAGAATTATTCATCCAAAATGCACCATCTCTCCAGAATCCATATCATAATTGCTCCAAAAATTTCGATAAAGGAACAAGAAATTAATGTAGTTATTGGATTCACCATGACAAAAGCTCTAGCACTGGCAAATGGCAGTTTATTCCTGAATGGATCAGCATGTGCCATGAGCAATCCATTCGGTTTCAATCTTGAAATATCAAAGTTAATTATTGAGTTGCCATTGTGAAGAGACCACATCCTCCCAATTGTACAAGGAAATGTCTAGGCCCACTTTTGCACTTGATGGCAATGGAAATCTTTTCAATGTACATTTCACAAAGAGCTGGCCATCATCTTCATCTTCCTGTTGAAATGATCTAGTGTGATAGCTTTTTTTAATACAAGCACTCGAACTCAACTCTCAACCTTTTTTTAATACATGTGATATATTAAACAAGTCATATGATGTACACAATAAACCATATGGTTAGAGGTGGCCATTTACATTGTCATATGCTATATATGGTAAACAAAAAATCTATTGCAAGGAGAATCAATATTTCCCTCTGTAATCATCTGTAAGTTGACATTTAACATGATATAACGAAATCTGAGATTCTTTGTTGTATGTCATTGAACGGCCAATAAAGTCACAAGAATGGTCTGCATGACAGTCGTAGTGCTATTGTTCAAAGAAAAAGTAAGTTTTGGTGCCTAATCTTATTGTATCTTTTGATTTACAAAATAGTTGGTACAGGTTATCCAGCATCGTATGTAATGATTTATTATAGCTTTTTTCCTGCACCTACTATTGACTATGCTTTCTTCTCAGTTGGCAAAAGCAAAGAGAAGCCAAAGTTTTCTATTAATTCCCAAATGCAAAGCAAAGAAAATTTGTCCCTTAGGATGGATGAAGTTGTAGAGTTAGATGCAGATTCTGAAGAAACCAAAGAACAAAATTTTCAGCACAGAAATATAAATCATTCAATGACTGAGCTTTTGGATGTATTTAGTAGGAGAGATGCTGCTACTAGAACTACTGCAAATTTAGTGTCTCCTAATAAGAATGCTGGGCAGTCCATTTTTACACATCTTGAGAAGTTGGTGGAAAGGGATGGTGGACTGCAACAAGCTCCTAAAATGGTTGGTAGATTTCATTTTCTACTAAAAGTGAATTTTCCTTGAATCAGGGTCTAATACCTTCTCATCCATGTTCCATGACAAGAAAAAGAATGATAAGAAAGCTGAAACTACTCGACAGAGGACATCATCTTACTTGGGAAACAGAGCTCTTGTTGACGAAAAGAGCATTGAGTATGAAGACAATAAAATTTCAAGTGACGATGAGGTTCTGCTCTTATCTGTTTGTTTATGCTGCAGTTATATCTGGTTACCGTAACTATAAGTAGTTGGCTCTCATCTTCAGGACCAAGGTACTGATCAAAACAAGCTAGACATTGTGACTGGACTCACCGGAGAAACTAAAGGAAAGGCTATGGTTGATCTCTTTCAGGAAGCTTTTAGCACTGTTGCATTAGATTCTGGATGGCCTCCTTTCAGACAATCAGGGTAGTTATATAACTCAAAATCCTTGCACCATTCAACTTGAACATTCCAATCCTGTTGGTTATTATCTTCCAGCTTGACATTATCCAGATTAGGATACCATGGAAGGTTGCAGAAAATAATTCAGATAGAGAAGGATAACCATGTTGATTTTTTAAAGCAGCTCCAGAGAGGAGAAATTCCACATGGTAACAATTTGTGATATTCTCTTATGCTGCATGACACGCACACACAACTGTATGTCAATTGGTGCTGATTTTTTTTTCAGACGAATCAAGATGCATTGATGTGCAGATTCTGTCAAGGTTATTGGATGCAAAATTAACTGTTTGTCACTGCACACTTGCCAGAAAATTTGAGGTTTGAAGAAATGGTTGTCAAGCGAGTCTTGTTTCTTTCTTTGCTGTACATTTTCCTTTCACAGATTTGTCATAGTAAGGAGTTCTAGGCCTTGTATAATGAATTATTTAAATTATGATATAATGTGCTCAGGTTTTCATGGTACAATATTGCAATCTGAGGAGTCTTAACATCTTCTGTTTTGCCTCAATGATGTAAATTTCTTACAAGTTTCTCCTTATGAAGTTTATATGAGGTTGTATTTTTTTTAGGGTCTAGATTTCCTAGTGATGACTCCGGTATTCATTGGTGGCACAACATATACGAGAAAGATGGTGATGGACAGGGCACGAGGTAGGAGATGGTTGTGAGATACATGGAAAGGGAGAGGGGGGTGGGGGGGGGGGGTGTAGTATTTTTGGGGAGGGCATCAGGGTTTTTTTTGGTTTGGGAGGGGGTTTAGTGGTTTAGGATTTTTTTTCTTTTAAAATTTTAAATCTTATATTATGTTAGGTTGACTAATAATCATCCTTAGGTGGTGACGCCAGCTAAATTGCCTGGTGTCACCACTAGGTGCATTTTTCTTTTTTATAAAATTACTAGAATGACAAATGGAATGATATGGTGATTAAGTAGTTGTACTTCAATGGTTCACTTTCCCTTAGATATCTCACAATGGATGAGCGTTTTTGTCTTTTTTTTTTGGAAAACAAGCATTTGATTCTAAGATAATGTGTGATTGGAGAAAAAAGAAAGAACATGAGCAATAGTATTTGCCTTCTATAGAAATTAACGGATCAATAAATCTTAAATTCAGGATGTGTCGAAGTCATTAGGCAGTGATGTCTAGATCTTTTAAGCAGGAAGTGGCATTTTTTACTCATAAACCTTGTTTCTAAGGATATCCTGCATAGTTTTGCTGCTTGCTTTGGTTGAAAGTGAATTAATCTCTATGGCTGGAACATTCATTCTGTCAATATTTTATCTGTGCAAAACTGCAAAGAACGGCTACTTTGGTAGCCTACTGGTAATAAACAACTTAAATCAGACAGAAAGCAGCTGTGACAAGTTGAATTAAATATTCTACTGTAGAGGTCTTTTCCGCTCTACTTATAGATACTCTGAAAAAGAGCAAACATTGCTACAGAATCATCTCCATTGTTTCTATTCTTATGGTTTATGGATCTGCAGAATGTTCTCTATTGCTTCAATTTTTGGATTAATTGTATCACCAATAATAAATTACAGTTTAATTGTCAATTCTTCCTTGACAAAGACTAATAATGGTTTTCAATCAACTTCACTGAGTCGAGCATGCTGAGATGCAATAACATATAACTCGCTGATAGGTTTGCCTTTTTTATGATAACCGATTAATCACAAAGAAATCTTCTCTATATAATGCAGGGACTCTATGGGAGAAAAACAGATGATAGAAGCAGCTTTAAGGAAGATAAGACCTTTATCTTTCAGTCAAAAATATGTGACAATGTGGAACTTGAGGTTGGGAACATGATTCGTGTTTACCCACCATGGTACGGACATCCCTCATCCAACCACATACGGAAAACTATAGATAACTTCTGAGCTACTAACTTGCAGCTTCATAAGTCGATAGTGGTTGAGTTCAGTTCCTTTCCATTTCTGGACCCACTGTGTTTGATTCTTTTTCTTTCATTTCTGCACCTTATAAAATCATATTGACAGGAAGGAAGTTCCAGTTACTAAAGATGAAGTAGTGATCTTGTGCACGTACTTCTCCCAGGTTGTGTCATGACTGCCCGAACAGGTAGGCCCTCAACAACACTTCTGTAGCTTGCACCATCAGTATAGTTTTGTATGTGAAGCTTATACGGCAAATCAGATCCAGATGGGATTAGTGGATACGCCCACACATGCATAGTGAAAGATGGAAAAATACAAAAACTACAGAATTCTCGAATTTTTTTTTCAGATATATATTGATTATTGACTAACAGAATATACTTTTTAGGTAAAAAATTGTACAACCCTGTTAGAAGTGAGGGATCCAACCTCAAAGGAACAGTTCATAACTACTAATAGATTATCTAATCGGGAGGACGGGAACTTCCAAAAGATTGAAAAATACCGTTATCTAAGGTTAGATATGTGATATTTGTGATTTTGGTGTGAAACAATGTCAATGATTTGAATTGTACAACCATATTAACTAGATTACATATGGTTCAAATTATAGGACGTTCGTATCATACCTTTTAAGGCGTTCTTAGTCAAGGTGCCTATTAAAATATTTAAATTTTTATTTTTTAAATATATATTTTTACTTATTCGATAATAATTATGTATGGTTTTAACATTCAAATACATAAATAATTTTTAGATAACACCAAAATTATAAGTTGTAATAATACTAATATATATAATTATATGAAGATAAGAGAAAATTAATTTAGGTGATTTTGGTCATATCTTTGGGAGATCAAGAAATACATCAATTAAGAGAGGAAAATTAATTATTATAAAAAAGTAAAAGTAGAGGTAGACTTAAAATTACTTGGCTAGGAATTATAATAAAAGATTTAAATTTATGTAATGTAGATAAAGATTTAGTGATAAATAGAAATATTTTGAAGAAAAAAATCATGTGATTGACCTCATGTGGTAGGATTATGGTTGGATTTTTATTGTTGTATATATGATTGTATATTTCAATAATTGTGTATATTTTAATAGTATTTCATCAAAAATTATATTTGATTTTTTTTTTCAATGAAAAGTATTGAAAACCATTAAAATATATATTTAATCGATTGGCTTTGACAAAATATCTGGTCAATTAAAGAGGTGTGGTCAATTTACACCTTGGTGCTTAGGCACTCACCTTTAAAAACTTAGTTCATGTTATGCATAATAACCGAGGTTATGCATTTTATGGTATTATAGGTTATCACATTTGGTTGAGATTGTATATATCCAATTATAAAAATAAAAAGTATAATATACAGCACAGTCTCATAATCCGAAAAAAAGTGGATCATGAGGCTACGAAATTTACAACTGAAGTCACTACACATAATCTACTCAATTTTTATTATAATTTGTCATGTTAAAGTCGTTTGTTTCAGATTATTATCACATCAATATAATCTTATAATCTATGTGTCGTGAATCTGAAGCAAATGTAGCCAAGTTCCTTGACACATTTAGTTTTCTAATTCCTTATCTGTATTCATTTTTACGAGTGGTGGTTGTCTTTGTATATGGGTTTCTCGACTGTAACGACTAAATAAGGTCCTAACGCTAAAGCATGTGTACAGAATTGTCGTGGAATCTAACACGATGTGGCACCAAGGATGATGCAGTTGATCTACTCTATCAAGAAAAAAAAAAAGATATCTGGATTTGAACCTAAGTAAAGGCATTAATATTATAGAAAAATTAATTTGATGTGACTGTGTTTAACTATTTTCTCTTTCCCGTCATCTCTTCCTGCCGGGCTAAAAATTATGTGAAACCACATGCAATTTTTCCCCAACTTGGGGGAAAAAAGATTTCGATAACAACTTTTAATTTTTTATTATTTAATTGGGGTGGACGTTAAGTGAATGGTATACATGTAACGTTGGATCGGGTCGAATATTACCGATCCATTTGATGTCATTTAACGACTTGTAACTATCATTCTATTTCTCTGGCGTAGCGTTGGTCAGAGACGTGGCTTCGTAATTTTGGAAAGTTTACGGTTGGTATACTTTCCATATATTGGTTGTTATATATGTTTAAACTTTTTTGTTCTATTTTTTTGTAACATCAATCAATTGATTTTATTTAATATTTTCCATAGTTGTGTAATTTCAATCAATTGAGCAGTGACAAGTGATAAACCCGCGCGATGGCCTGGAAAAATCTAAAGAACGAAATAAATGAATAAATAAAATGCCTATATAAAACATGATTAAGTGTAGTAAAATCTCTTTATAATAAATAGAAATTGAAATTAATTTCGATGAAACTCCACAGTATTTCCATTCCTTGTATGCTGTCTTTGATATTTTTCAAATAATGATGTTCCTATAACATTTAATGGTATATTCTAAACCAACATTAAGGTTAACTTTTTTGAAGCTCAAAAGGTTGGTAAGGAATACTTTCCGATGACAAGATAACATTAGGAATGCATCATGCATAAAAAAAAAACTCTGCCCAAAAACCGAATCTCTCTTGAATGCATACGTGACGCCTCAAAATTTGCCACAGGAGAGGCCATCTCGCATTCTTCACTAAGTAGGACAAACAAAACTACAAATGGGGAACAAGCTAAAAAGATGTTTCCTAAGACGAGAAAAATAAATAGCTCGCACCACAAGTGATAAATCTCACTTATTATGCCTACATGCGGTAGGGTTGAAATGGGGGATGGACGGGCGTATTGTAAATTAGCCACAACCGTTTGGAACGTTTTTAGATCCAGAGTTGTTCCCGGCAGTATTCTCGCACAATAACGGGGACACTTGTGGGGGGAACCTGCACCAGAAACACGAAACAGACGTCCACGTGAGCATTTACTCAAGAATATTATGGTGAAGCTACTCCAATATTATGACGGTATGTGTTTAAAGAAAACAGGACACAGAATTTGGTAGACATGGGGCATGTGTTGGTGAAACAGTGATGCAAAAAATATACATCACCATCAGTTTTATCCCAACCACTTGCACGTATCATACTTAGTTTAGCTAGTGTTGTCAACTTACCATTCCGTAATCGGTGATTATCGTTGACACGTAATCAGAAGGGGTAGCATCATAACTGTCACAACAATCCAGAAAATAAATTGCAGCTATAAGTTTAAACCCATCTTCAAAAAAAAAATAAAAACAAATTATCTACTAAAAGACGTAATCACAGCTCAAGCAACATACGTTAGATTTAAAAGTTGCAAATTCTCATTGTCAGACCAACCATCCAGGTAATTTACGTCTTTTCGTCCAGCAACTTTTGATATGACATGTGGATCACCTACAAAGCAACATAATTGTCAATAGTCGTGAACCAGAAAGAAAATCATTGATTTTTTGGAAAATAGCACAACAATCAACAACGTTGAATATACCCACCGAGTTCATTAGAACATATAGAATCAAGTTGCACTCTGCTATGAAACTTGTATGCTTCACAGCAGACAAGAACAGGGACGCGAAATGCATGAGCAACCATAGCTACAGATGCAGTACCAACTCTAGAATAAACAGTCCCATTAGATAACACCGAAGCAGCTCCAAGAAAAACCCGTGTGACTTCATGCATGATGTATGAAATAGCATTTATATGTGTGTATGTACAACTGAGTCCTTTTGCTAGCAGCCTGCGAAGTAATAACTGGCCTTCAAGCTTTGGGCGTGAATCAACTATAACCACACGGAACCGCTTCCCAAGTTCATAAGCAGTTAATAAGATCATTTCAACAACACAAGACGTTCCATATGTAAGTAAAACATCACCATCACTGATCTTGGTCACAGCATTTTCAACTATCGCTTTGTCTGCAATCACTATTTTCTCATGAATAAAGTGATCGATATCTGACTGAAGGTTCAATTTTGCATCTGCCTCTGCAAGCGACATTGGTAATTTGGCTATCCTATTCTTCAAGAATCTGATTGCATTTCCCATGCTGATGGAAAGTGGCCTACATTCAATCAGAAATGACACATAACTACCAATTTTGGCCGTGAGATCTCGAACAATAGTTTTCTCTGGAGGAGTAGAATAATCTCTTATAGCTTCCCGGAATGCCAGTAGCATTGCAATACAGCGAGCATTGCCACCTGTAATTTCCCCTGACAAATACTGAAGCCCAATCTGTCCAGATATTATGCAAGAAAACAGAAGAATAAAGCACTGGATTATGATAAGTACAAATGTAATTATAAAGTAGAAGATAACTATATATGGGAGTTGATCAGCTGCAATTAACAGCAGCTGACCTTGTGAGTGTTTTGTATGGTCATCCCCCACCGCATGCAGCTGAACATTAAATTAGGCACATTCACAATGGACTCATAAAAATTTAACCATTTAAGATTAAGGGTAGAAAAGACAAGTAAAACACAGGAGAGAATTGAAAAGGGGAAGAAAATGGAAGAGAGCAAAAGAAAGAAAAGGACAAGGAAAAATGGTAAAAAAGAAAAGAAAAATATGTTTTTTATGCAAAATATTCCATTACATCACCTATAAAAAGCTTGTTTCTAGAGCCAAGGTTCACCTCCTTCAAAATTTCTTTATATTGTAGAATTTCCTTTATTAGAATTTAGTTGAGTGAGTCATAATTGTTTTTATATTCACATTTTTCTAAGTGGGGTAGGTAATATTTAGGAGAACATTGGAAAGGTACCCCAATATAAAGATAAGCTGGGCCCATGGCACATGGCAAGTCCATTGAAATAATCATAATCATATTCAAAGAAATTAACTGAATGGCTTTACAAACTAAAGCTTGACTAAATTATAGGCTAACATACACACTATGTCAGAAATCTACTAAATGCAAAACAAAAATTAAACTGAAGATAAATACAATAATCTGTGATATCTCCTTATTCCCTCGATTTTCAGGACTAAACTCAGGATTATGCTTGAAGAATAATTTCCCAGTGCATCATGAAGTTCAACATAAATAAACATGTTACAACAATAATCAATGCCTTAATTTCATTAAGTAGGACAGCTGCATGAATCTTTTCTTATGTTTGATTTTATCCATCAAAATATGGGAAACTTACCTTATAAACAGCTGGATGAATACAACCAAGTTGAAAAAACTTTGATTCAAGGTCTGGAAGTTGAGTCCCATGCACGTACTGGGGTAAGTGTCTAAATAATTCAACTATGTTTCTAGCTTCACGCTGATTAACAACTGCACGCTTTTTAGCCTTTTCAACTCTATGCTTGTCATCAAATTGCAATCGTGGTTGAGGAACCTGGGAGACATCTTTCTTTCTGTCCTTTTCTGGAAGGCGATCAGGGTCTTTTTTCTCAGATGCCACACTATTAGCTGTAGCTGGATGGACATTCTTTTGAGAAGGTTTTCCATCCTTAGTCTGTTTCACACTGGAAGGCATAGTTCCTGCAGAAACAATTTCACATTTGATTCCCTTTAGTCTCAAAAAGGGAGATGTGCATGTAATAAAAAAGTGATAAAGCAACACATCATGAAACAAATTTGTTAGATTATATTTTAACACACATCATACCGAAAGCATCCCAATAATCTAGTTAAGGCTCAAAATTCTGGACAGTTGGCATGCCCTCAAGTGACAAAGCAGTGGTCAAGGAAGAAGAATTCTGCAGGTTATTCCTCCCTGTGTAATTGCTGCCAACTATAGCTATGGTTGTGTTGCTTATGCCACTAATGTCCTGTACTAGAAGAACTTTGCCGCAAAAATAATACATTCCTCTCACTGGCTAGTGCATGGAATTCTCACAATAGTACATCAGCATTAATTTTTCCAGGTTTTTAGTAAAGAGATAGGGTAAATCATATTAAAAATAAGTTCCATACAGAAACAACCTGACAAGGAAGATCAGGAAAAAAATTAAAAAAATCCATCCTACAAAAAGTGATATATGCAAAACCCCTCCATCAACAAAGAAACATTGAAATACAAGAGACTACATCCTCTTGCAAAGTTTAAAAATTCTGTGTTGGCCTGCCTGAAAATCATACCATTTCTTGCCAACAAGAGGTCTCAAAATGGAAGAAAAGGATTAGGAGAGGGAAATTAATTAGTGCATAAGAAACTAAAAGAATTAGAAGAAGATTTAAAATTACTTAATTAGAAATTTTGAAAACATATTTAAATTTATGTAATTTAACTATATATAGAAATAAATGAATGAAAATGATTCACGTGGCCAACCCCAATAGTGGGATTATGGTTTGGATTGTTGTTGTTGTAAGAGGTCTCAACGTACTCTGTGAACCATCAGGGGAATTAGCCTCCTCATTCCCTTTTACCTAGGCAGATTATCTCTAATTGAATCTCCTTTTCTAACTGGATTATATTCCAGGGATGTGATTTTAGAGCTCACCTACCCTATGTAAATCATCAGTGGGAACTTTGCTCTGTCATCTAGCCTTTTCTGAGCTGGAAATTTGGTTGATAAAGTCCTCGAGGGATAACAAATCAAACTACTCCTGACTCATCTGGCCCAACAAACCATGCCAAACTGATCTGTAAAGGTTACACTTAAAGCATAGGTGATTGACATCTTCAGTTTCCTCTCCAAAAAACCAATAAAGAACATCTCCATTCTCTGCCCACTTGATCCTATATTCTTTAGTCATCAACCTTTTATGTGCCAATTTCCACATGAAAGCTCCAACTTTGAGGAAGGATCTGCATTTCCATACCATTATATAGTTCAGCCATACATCAACCTCAATATTCTCGTCTAAGTGTCTAAAACAGGATTTCACAGTAAAACTACCTAACTACTGGGGAACCATTCTAGCAGATCATCATTTACAGGTGAAGCTTTGACTCTCACCAACAATCCAACAGGTCTGTCACTGCCAGTTGACTGATCTCTTCATCCTTCAGATCCCTTCGAAATCTTAAAGACCACGTCCATCCACCATGCCCTAGTACCCATACCCTACTGGCTTTTCTTCCTGATCAAAGGCAATAAGGAGCAGGTCCAATAAAGTGACTCCACCTGAATATGCAGTTTCATTTATGTGCCGTACATTTAGATAGCATGGACACCATTCAAAAGCTGAAACATGTTGTGCATCATATGCAACTTATCCTATCTAACTCGGTTGCTCACTATCCTTCCGTAAACCTAGAAACCCATAAGTAGTCAAGCGAAGGGCCATTTAAACTGGAGGAAGAAGACATAAAGCACATGGAAAAAGAACGAGGAAAAAATCACACACCTGCACCCTTTGCCAAAGCCTTGGCAGCACGTTGCGCATCTTGCTTGGCACGTCGCTCAGCTTTAGTTGTCTTTTCTTTTAGTTTTGAACCCCCAGACATTTTAGTTTGCACGTCTGCCGATAATCCTTTGCCTTTCTCTGTGTAATTCATGATTCATGAACATTATTCTCAAGTAATAAGATCATTGTAAGCTCACAAGAGGTTATGATAAAATGTCTATAGAGCCGTATCATCGAACAAGAGTTGTGATATGATTCAGATAGTTTCCCATTTATCCTCCTAAACACTTTTTTTTTGGAAAGAAACGTCCTAGACATTGTAAGCAAGCTAAAACATGAAAGAATTGAATTTGAAGAGATAACCTGACACTCCCGGTGGCATCATTTCCCCACTGCTCACAGGAAAAGAGGACGCGACCTTACTCGCGCCACCCTTACTGATGCACGTCGACACTGACATATCCTCCCCGACCTCCGACCCATCGACCCTGCTCGACGGAGACACCGTCGTCGGGGACGTCTTCAGCAGCGACTCGGACGGATTATAGCTCCCCACCGGGATCACCAACCCAGAACCGTCCCTCAGCGGCGACATCTGGCCAGGCACGGGCATGGGAACGGACGCTTGGCGTGGGAGTGGGATCATGACGGGTGAGAGGGAGTTACTCGCAGGGGGTGCCCGATCAGCTACGGTCGGAGACGTTACCGGGGGCCCAGAGACGGAATCCGAGGGGACGGATTGGGAACCGTGAGGAGCGTGGTCTCCGGGCGCGAAGAAGCCGACCATGCGGACCTTGGGGTCGGTCACCGTGCGGGATGCGCGGCGGGGATCCATGATTTGGGGGAAGATACAGCTAAGACCCGGATGATCTTCTAGGGTCTTGGGATCAGTCAGCCATGGGCGGAAGGCAGAGTCTAGGGTTCTGCTTCGTGGTCAGAGGCTTCCTTCTTCGAGAGATCTGGTGTGGTACGTGGAAAGAGGCAATGATGGAAGATGAGATGGTGATAATATAGCGGATTTAAATGGGATGACGGCATTCAGCCTTTCCAGCGTTTTCTCCGTTTCTGATCAGTTGTGAAGAAATCGGGTGGGAGAGAAGAAAAAATTGATTTTTACCATATCAGGTCAAATTTTTTTTATAATCTTCCCAATTAGAAGGAAGGTCTGTTATTACAATTTTTACGAGAATTTTACTTTTTTAAAAAAAAACCCTCGGTCTGTCTATACGAGAAATTTACTTAAACGTCTGTAATTATTCTAATTATAACAGTTCAGAGCAGTGGTATTTTTTTTTTAGTAAATTAGAAGATAAACTGGGAACATGTTTATGTCAAGTCTCAAAAAGGAATATGGAGAGAGAATAGGTTAAAAAAAAAATGTAAATCATTTATGTGAATATTCTACATGTATTCTAATTGTGTGCGTCGCTCTATATTCTATAAAAAAATAGTGTATTCTATTTATTTTTTCGATATTGTTTGTTAACTTTGAATTCACTAGAATTTAAATTTTAGTGGAAATCACAAATACCACTATTTTACTCAATAGAACTGTTAGGATTAGTTGTCTTGAATACACACTTATAAATAATAATAGATAAGATGTTTTCCTGCAAGGGAAAGAAGGGTCCTTGTTCAGCATGTTAGAATCAAACCAAAGTCAGTGAAATAAATTTCATCTTCCGTTCTCGTCATTCCGTCTTTGTATGATTGCATGTAAAAAAATTGAGTCATATAAGTTCTTGGACGATGTCCCCTTCTATTTCAATTGTTGTCGTAAATTGACAAATACGCACGTCCAATTCATCTCTTTTCCCCTCCCCTTCCTTTAGTAATAGTACAGATGTTGTCATTATATTAATCCGCTACCTTAGAGCCTAGTCGTTTACTTCACAAGTTACTTTTATAATTGAAATAGTCTGATATTAGAAGCGAAGAAAAAAATATTTACATATACATATATACCTATAGTAAGAGACTTTTTTAATCTATACATAATGAATGGATTATAATAAGTTAATTATGAAATAATTGATGTCCGCCTGTTAAGCGCCGGAGCGGGAGGCACGGACCGACGTCTATATTTGGCAAACCCAAGAAGAAACCGACGGTCGAGGCGAACAAGCACGACCACCCTCCACCACGCGTTTCTGGCCATCTATATAATAAACACGATACGAAAGAGATGAGACCACAGGAAAGCTCCTCTTCTCCTCCGTCGCCGGTGTACAAGATCTCATTCCCTTCCGTCCCAGACATTCTGAAAGCGAGAAGAATCGAAGGTGGTGGTCCGGCAAGAGAAGAGCCAGCATGGCCCCCGCTCGTGTCGTAAATTTGACGGTCGGCCTCTTGGTCTGCCTGATCGTGGTGGCACTGGTGGCCGAGAAGGCCGTGGCGACTTCGCCGCCACTGCCACCGCAGCCGAGCCTGGTGGTGCCACTTAACTCGGACGAAGTGACCAAGAATCCTATCGAGCCCACGGAGGCCGGCGAGATCGACCCGTCCTTCGGCCAGCAGTTCGGGCAGGAGCTCATCGTTCTTGGGCACTGATTAGCACTAAGTAGCACAGTCTCTCTCTCTCTCTCTTTTGATATTTTCATATCATATGATCCCTTTAAAATGGCGTGCAACGTTGAATAATTTCTTCTTGTATTTTATTTTGGTTCCCTCTGGTCGACCTGATTTCATTCGTTGTTACCCGTAATTTACCAAGTATGTATTGTTGTATTATGTTGATCTGTTGCCCTTTCTTTTATTATCTCAACGCAAAACATTTAATTCTATACGAGAAGATTTTCAAAGAAAATCCCGTGATGTTCTGTTGCGGAAAGTTTGTTCTGTTGAAATTTTGTTTTAACATAAAATGATTCATTTTACTTATTAATAATTAATTTTAAACTAAAAATATTTAATATGATATCATAGCCATTTCACACACATCTATCTATAAGATATTCATAAACTTAAGATAAATCAAAAGTAAACGAGAATATCGAAAATGTAAGAGCAAAATTTAGTTTAATATATAATTAATGTTTTCATTCATTATTATTAATTGATTTTGAAATAAAATATTTAACATTTGATGTTCAATCCTTTGGAAGATCAGTTTTTTATTGAATTCCCGTACGAAAGTGATACCAATTACTGGATTTCCGTATGTTTTACGTTTTTCTAATGCTGATCAATGGCCATGCCTCTTAATTTCACTCGATGGCAAGGTTAATTTTAAAGAAAGAAGAGGATGATACAATTCCACAGCAGTGGTGGGTACACATGAACAGGTCTGTGGTGCGATTGAGCTTAGTTTTGAGTTTTGACTGGAAAATTCTAGGAAACCAGAATGGAAAATGAGAACAAATCTAAGTATGAATCAATTTCTCTAAAGGGATAAAATGTTTCGTGTTAATCTAGATGCTTAATCATTTTGCGTAGAACTTAACTTCAACTGAAAACTTCTTGGATATTTCTCTCATAGTAGTGTTTTTTCTTGAATTTAAACTTCGCATCCCTCGGATAAGAGTACAAGATCAACTACACTACTTGGAACTGAGAATCAAGCCCCTCAATTGCGATGAATTATAACCCAAATGATATATTCAAAAACTAATTTTGTAGACAATTTTTTCCAAAAATACTATTTCAAACAGTCTTCCTTCTAGAGATTTTTTATTAAAAGCAATGAAGCAAATTTTCCTGTAATTGAAAGCTAAAAAATATAAACATGAATTTTAGTCAATGTTGTTTTTATTAAAAACTGCAATTACAAATAACGTTTGTTATATTCAAGTGGGGTGGCAAATCCAGGGCTGTTACTTGCAGCAGATTCGCGTACTTATCTGCGGAAAGTTGAGGTCCATTTCTATCAGTTCCTCAAGCTACGTTACAAAATCATAAAATAGCGATTTAAGATTTTAAGTCAGACGTCAATAAAAAGCGACATACAGAAAATTCGAATGCAAACTATGGCAGCCGTCAGCAGATACAATACCAAGTACCAGTTGTTCACGGAAAAAAATAAAAGATGAACAACAACCAACTAGTGTCTCAAAAAATAAGCAATTAGATTCCTGTAATAGTGTAGGAAGTTCCCCCACAACCATCTAATTGAAGCTGGGACAAACTGGACCCTTTGAAAGACCAAGGCGAACTTCCATTCCGTGATGCATGTCAGCGGGCATAAAATCCTCTGAATCTTTGGGATCTGCAACGTGAGGAACAGAGAAAGTATTCAAGATATCAATAATCAGGAAAATGTTCATATGTAAAAAGTAGAACAAACTCGAACAGCTGATCCAAAAATTCAATAACAGAAAAACTAAATCGATCACATTGCAATCTGCAAGACTCCATTGATAATTGAACCCCTTGAGTGGGAAAAAACAGAATGTTTCCAACAAACATAAAGATCACCATGGCTATATTGAAGTTCCCAAAAGCAACGTATGGAGAAATTGTTGAGTAGATAACGTTGGTGGTTTGTAAGCGTGTGTGAAGAGGGGTGGCAGAAAGGTGTGCAAACTTGTTATTTGTATTGTGACTATTGCCTAAAAGATAAATGTTTGCGTAATATTTTATAAAGAAAAACCTAACATTCAGGGCATATTACATAAACTCACTCAGTTAGCAAACGGACGATCATTTTCACATTTTAAATCATCACCTTAGAAGCAATCCAACACGACAGTTTGAAAAAGTTAAAATGGAACCAGAAGTTACCATTAAGATAATCTTCAAATCCAAAGTCATCCAAGCTACCAGTCAGAGCATCCAAACCAAGCATGGAGGATGGAACCGCTCCAGGGGGTCTTTGGAATCTACAATAGAAAAACATCAGTTACCCCTAACAAAAGATCACATCTGCAGATGATCTTATACGCATTCAAGATATACGTGAAAAAAGTTTACTTAATTTACACATGCATCTTTCAACATTTAGGCTTACATAAGACAGGAATAAGCACCAGCAACAAAAGGCATCTCTCCCACACGAAACAAAGTTAAAGTCAGTCGGCCGATCAATTCAACATTGTTTTAAGCGCCAAGGACCTTCACATACCACATGAAGGGAAAAGGTTCTTCTAAAGACAAATAATAAATAATCTATAGTTGAAGATTGATTTTTGAGAGGAAAACAATCTATACTAGAAGATTGATACAACAAGCTATTCAGCACTCTTGCACTTTCCATTTCATAAGGAATGCTCTAAAATGACAACATTTGAACAGCCATTTTTCCATTTTTTACAACAGTGACAATGGAGTTTCCTTTAAAGTTTTCTGATGCACATTAAGTTAGCGATTATATACAAAGCATATATTTCCTCACAGGATATTCCACAGTATTTTGTCTCGAGAAACTGTAATTTAAATAATATATGTGATCAAATTGAAAATTCATAATGAGATTTAGTGTTAGACCAGCATAAATCAAATTGACTATTTCCTTTTGCGTATGTTGAGGGGGGAGAGTGAAGATTGCATATGTAATGTGTTGAGCACTAATTATTCAAGAGATTGCAGATGCAATTCTAATACAAAATTCCAAACCTTGACAATATCTGCCTGTCCAGATCCATCTTCGCAGTAAACGCCGTCCCATACGTGTTCCCAAGCACTACTCTCTTCATCTTCTCCTGCTCCGTCTTCTTCTACTCAACAAAACGAGTAAAGGAGGGAAAGAAAAACCAAAAGAAATCCAAAATTCTTAGAATCACAGACTTATAAGAAAACTTCCAGCAGGAATAAACAGCTCGGAATCGAAGGTGAGAAGGGGATAGTACCGATTCGCGGAGGAGTTGAAGCGGGTGGTCCCCGACGATTTCGCTCTTGACGCCGTGCAAGCCGAACCGGAGTACGTCTTTCTGGATCGCGGCGGGGTCGTCTTCAATCGTCGTTTTCTTCATCGACGCCATTGCCGCCGCTCTTGCCTTCCTCTCTCTCTCTCTCTTCCCCCTTGCCGGAGTTGGGGATCTTCTTTCCTTCTTCCCTTCCAAGCTGGTATTCGGGCCGGTGCTGCTTACGCGGGTTTTCGGGTATATGGTGAATGACTCTTCCGTGCTTATCCGCTTTAATGTAAGATTTTTTTTTTTTACGGGTTTACGGGGATTTTTTTTAATGTTCAATTTAAATATGTTAATTTAAAATCCGTTAACAATAAAAATTATACTCTATTAACGATAAATATTATATTTAAAATCTCGGCAGTTTTTCCTTTTTTGATAAGAGCCTGGTGCATCCATCGAGTGGGGTTCTTGGGCCAATCTTATCAATACTTAGGTGACTTTTGGTAACAATTTTTTTTTTGCATTTTTCGTTTAGAAATGCTGAAAACTTAGAAAGTTGAGCATAAACAGCATCAAAAAGGTCAGCTTACGAGAAAGCGTTGGCATCTCCTCTCGCTCATTTGTATTTATTCTTATAAAAAACAAACTTAATATTATATTTTCTACCTCTTTATAAGTATTTGTCTTTTGTTAATATCAAGAGGAAGTCATATTTACACTTTTTAAAAAATTTAATAAGTAAATTTTTCTTTTTATATTAACACGATAATTGTTACGTTCTTAGTTAGAATGTGATAGATATTATCTCTACCATAATTGATTAATTAACATGTAGCAAAAGAGAGTGACAATTAAAAAGTAGATAGAAAATTTGTTCAAAAAGAACGGCGTCTTTGAAGTCCACAAAGGCCTCCGACGAAGAATCTCCCATCTCCATCATATATTCTTCTTCCGTTTCCACAGCCCAGCTCTAATCATTGGAGTCCTGCTCTTCTTGAATTTTTAATTTTTAAAAACATATACAATTTTTTTTTTTTTATTTACATTTGTTTCAATAAGGATGGTGCAGACTTTTACAATTGTTGCTTGATTGATTTTGTCAGTTCATTTTTTCCGCATAGAACATTTATAGAGGAGTTCATGAATAATATTGCCGAAAGTACTTGCAATTAATTAAAAATATCATAGGCTATTCATTTTATAATTTTGTATACATTACTTTAAAATCTATCAAATTGCATATTGTATATGAAATAAATGATTGCAAAAGAAAGATACTCATTTGATTTAAATATAATTTTTCTTATTGATAACTATTAAATTATATTAAAGTAATGAGATAAACGTCAACAATATTTTTAACTATAATTGTCTATAATTACATTTATCCAAAATGATCTGACCGGAGATTGTCATCCATCTTTAAATTCCGCACGTCCATCGAAAGAAAATCGTACTGCTCATCTCATCTTTAATATTTCTCCACCAATCAATCAAAATTCTCAAGAATTATGCAATCGAAAACGTTAGGTGAATGGGCATCCGATTCTTCGCTAAAAGCACAGAAAGTCTTCGCGGAAAAGATTATCGATGGGAAGAAAAAGGCCATTGACATGCGTACCCTTTCACGCTATACTACAGGCATTCGGATTCTCCTCACTAAACATGGTGGTGAACTGATTGTTCCCAGTGGCAAGCCTGTAAATACCCTCACGAACTGGAGTTGGATAGTGCAGGTACTCGCCGGTGCCGCCGCCGTCGTAGTGCTCTCTCCCCGGCAACGGGGATGGCATGTATCGGAGGAACGTGGAACCACCACCACCACCACCAACAACAACAACGGGTTCGCCCGGACCAACCTTTTCCTCCGGGTGCTGGTTCTGGTCGTGCGCCCGGAGCATGGACTTGCCAGCTGCCTTATGGCCCTCCGGCAACGCGAACCTCACGCGTGTGGCTTTTGGCTCTTGATCATCACGGCGTCCCGAGTCCATCACCGACATCGTCGCGTGGCTGGACGGGGTGAAAACCGTGTCTTGTGGATGCATGACTACGGCATGGCCGTCGTTGCTGTAGATGACGGACTTTATGGTTGGCTCCAGCCCGTGGTGTGACGTGATGGGGGTCGTCGTCGCCGGCGCCATGCCGTCGTACTGGTGTTGTGAGCTTATCCTTTTCTTCTTCTTCTTCTTCCTCCCTTTTTTCAATCCTTCCGCTCCTTCAATTAATTTTGTCACATGCATGTGTACAAATCAATGTTGAATGGATTAAGATTTTAAGATCACGTTGTTTTGTCTACTACATACTATATATTTGAGATTCTGAAGAAGAAGAAGAAGAAGAAGAAGAAGAAGAAGAAACCTCCTCCCATCCTTTCACATGCCATGGATATCATCCTGCCAAAAGGAGCACAGCCCATCGCCCTTTCTCTCTTGGATCGAACAAAAAAAATATGGAGAGACTTCCGTTGGCAAATAAATGGCACTGCAATGAACAAGGGTTCTCTCTATACAAGGTATAAATATGTGGTACGCAGCACACATGAGCACGCTTTTAAAGGAAGGGGAAAGGAATCTATTGTAACATTTTATATACATATACAAGCAATCAAATATATTATAGATAGGTTGCCTTTGTTTTATATATATATATATAGAGACCAAGTTTGTTAGCAACTCTCTATTCATATATGTATAAGTTCAACATTAGTTGCATATATAACTACCACAAAGTAGGGGATTTATGGAAAATAAAGTTCTTTTATTTTCATGGCATTTGTGTGTATTTTAGAATTTAAAATCAACGTATCATTTCATGTATCAAATTATATACAAAAATCAATGTAAGATTTATAAAAATGGTATATCGATTTCTATATGAATACTAGAAGTTTTTAACATATCATTTACAGAAGCTATATACTAAAACTGACCTGGAACGTGTATAATTCTTCTCGTAACTACTTTCGTTTAACACTTACAATATCAACTTATAACATAATGTTTTCAAATCTTCTGTCGACACATCGTTTTCGTCAAAATTTCTATTTTTTTTAAAATTTTCACTTTCATCGTACAACTTTCAATCAAACAAATCCGTGGTAAGAAAAGAAGTCGTGCCGAATTCTAAAGTTCGAACAGGATGGAAAGAAAGTTTGAACACTTCTAATTATTTTTATACGACACAAAAAGTAATTACTTTTCAAACTTTTCTAATTCGCAAATGCTAAAAAAAAGAGTCAAGAATCACTTTATATGCCACTTTTTTGATACGCATGGTCGCAATTTACAAACTTCGATCATTCATACTAAAAATGATAAGCGTGCATGACATGGTCTCTTCTGTGTATGATGGTACGCCAATCTGCTTAACACTTAACATCCGATATCCTTTTTGTGCCTTTTTCTATTCCATCGTTTTTTGTTTTTTTTATTATTCATGCTTCGTAATTAATGTAGTTTTAATGCCAAATTCTTTATTGCTTCGCTTGACCTCATGTTGACTACAGTTGAATCGTCGCTTTCTTTACCAGAAATCAGCAGGAACCAACCAAAACCAATCCCAACGTCACATCGTCCTTTTTCAATTGTAATCTTCTAAGGCCCGGTTTGATTTACCCACAACGCATGCAGCTAAGTTCCACAAAATTATATACCATATATAAGAATGGCATAAAGGCTTCCAACCGATGATAGAAAGAGAGAGAGAGAGAGAGAGAGAGAGACGGAAAAAGGTCCTCTTTAAAGGACGGCCATTGGTGTTCAAGGGATTCCGCGTTCTTGGTGCGCACACAAAGAAAGAAATCGCAATGTGTTTGATTATTATTATTATTATTATTATTTATTATTAAATCAAGCAGGTAAATGAATCTAACCAAATACTCGATCTTGTTATGTAGCCACATGCAACTAATAAAAAGGTACAAGTGTACAACCCAATAAATAGATGAGATGCGTGATGGTTCCAAAAGAAAAGGCAACAATAGGTAAAAATAAAGTAGTAAACAAATAACCAATTAAGTAAAGAAGTAGATTAATCCCCCCCCTCCCCCCCCGCTTCTTCACCGTAAGCTTGCCACTTGCAACATAGGAAGTAGCGTGTCGGTCTCAAATGATAATGAGTTTTTTAATAGTATCAGCATCTGTCTCAAGGGAAAAATACTTTAACTAAAAAGGGCAGTATTAAAAATAATATAATAGAATATTGAGATGATATTGTAATCAATTTCTTCAAAAAGAATATTGTTTCTGTTTAACACAATAGTTCAGAAGGAGGCTAAGACAGGAAAATGTCAAACCAAGTGGTAAACAAACAAACTAAGAAAGAAGGACATTAATTCACCTTGCCCCCCCCCACTCAAAAGTTGGGACCATTTCATCCCCTTCAAGATTAACTTCATTGGACCATCTTCTAGGGGTTGCTTGAAGTAAAGAGTTGGGCCCATTCCGGCGGTAAGGTTATTACTTGCATCACGAGAAGTAACATGTCAGATTAAGATAATCACGGCAGACCCTTCTTCGCGCAAGTCACACTCAAGGCTGAAACAAGCCCACTCCTGCAAGGCATCCATCTACCGGCTGGTATGGTGGTGGGTGAGGCGTCCCTATCCACCCTCCTTCACCCCTCCTTTCCTTCTTCCTTCTACTTCACCTAAAAGAGCATATATATATATATATATATATCATATTTATAATGCAGGCAACAGCAGTCCTCTTTGGTTGTTCCTGCTGTGTTGTGGCAAAGTCATGGTTAACCACACTGTTCATGAACAATACATGTTGACTCGATCTGGGGCGCCTCCAAGGAGAGCTCCAGAATTCTGCGTTGATGGACTCCTCTTTTCTACTCAACAGTCTAAATAAATAAGTGTCAATGACGAGTATAAAATTCCACGACATCCCATTGCCATTAATTTCACCCTTTTTATGTCCCATCTTGCAGATTCCAGCTAGGTCTGGGTGATGAACTTGAGAGGATAATTTTTACTAGAATCATTTGATGCCACTACCACCATTTTTGAAACAAATTTGTGCAGAAGAGAACAGATCGATGAAGAATTAATCTGTGGCAAGCTGTGACCACAAACTAGAATTACCAAGGTTTTGTGGAATTGTTTTTAATATATATGATGATGACGACTAGTGCAGCACCATTACTGACAAAGGACAGGTAAGGAAAATGAGAGGTTTCTAATCCACGTGGATGATGTGTTCCACTCGCATTCTTCTCCATATATAATCACCTCCTCCACCTTCCTCACTTGCAAATTATTACCATCTTCTTGTTCCATGCAACCCAACGTAAAATAATCCCACAACCCCCTTCTTTGATTCTTCCTCGGGAAGGAAAGGGAAGAGCACATCCATGGACATGAAACGCCAACTTCTATTGCCCATCCTCCTCCTCTCGTCCCTGTTGCCACCGTCCGGCCAACAGCCGTCGGAGGAGAAATGCGGGTCCTGCTCCACCCCGTCTCCGCCGCCGCCGTGTCCACCGCCGCCGTCCCTGCCACCGCCGCCGCCCTACATCCCGCCGATCACGGATTGCCCCCCACCGCCTTCTCCGTGGCTCCCGGAGCCCACGCCAAATCCGCCGCCCCGTCGTCCTCCCTGCAGGCCGTGCGACAAACCCACCGAGCCTGGTTATGGTCCCTGCGGGCCGTGCGACATAACCACCGCGCCTCCCGGAACGCTGTACCCGGTCGACCCGAGCTTCTACCCCAAGGGCGCCGCAGCAGCTCACCGGAGTTCCATGTTGTGGGTGGTGTCTCTAGCTGTGCTGGTGGTGGGTTTCTTCTCCATCATGTACGGATGCGATGTTTGATGCCCTCCTCCTTTTGGTTGCTTGTTTCATTTCCTAATTTCTCTTCAGTTTTAAGATAATAACCAAATTTCTTCAAGTATTCCTGCAATTGGGTTCGAATGAAACCCATATCTTCTCCACCTAAATCTATATAGTGGTGGTTCATCCTAATCAATCCAGCCTTGATTTTCTGGTTTTCCATTTCCAAAGTAGGAATTAATCGATCATCGTTCTCCATAGCGCTCTCTGATGGATCGATGGGCACATGTAATCTGGTTCTCCCCATAATTAATTCCCAACTTCTTCAAGATTTAGATCGAGCTAGCTTGTACCGTACGGTGGTTGGCATTTTGATGAAATTGATAATGGTGAAGAACGAGTAAACGGCGAAAGCTGTCCACATGGTGGAACAGCTCTTAACTAGAAAATACTATTGGAAGGAAATTTTATATCACACTTCTTTTTCCATAACTTGATCATGCGGATCATCCACTATATTCCAGTGGACGGTGGAGCTGAGCTTCTGCAAAAGAAAGGCGTATCACTCCATAACTGGAAAAATCAATATATATGTATAGACTTAGGTTTAATATTTTCTTAAATAATGTAAGTCTATCTTCAATATTCATTTTATTTATATGTGTATTTACAGATTTAAGTTTAAATAGTAGAGTGCATAAGTTGGGATTATTTCCAACACCATCGATGGATGCTACCGGAGAATCTGGTGAAAATCTTAGCTTTGTTCCATAATTTGCTAGCTAGCTTCTTTTCCTAAGAAGGTGTTTTCACCGACCGAGATTTGAATTTTATCAACAAGCATATATATATATATATACTCAGAAGCAAATATTTAGAGTTGGGTTGCTCTAATCCATTCTGATAGAGATGAGTTTAATCAAGACAATTGATTAATCAAGTAGCCACGCGTGTCTCTTTCAATTTCTTTCGGTGCGTGGAAAGAAAACGCAACCCGTCAAAGGCCAGGTCTCTGTGGTACCATCGACGACAAATGTGGATGCGACTTCCTGCCTACCCTTGGGAGAGCTGTGGGCTGTGGCCGAGTTCGTTCCCGCACGCCAGAGAAGAGAACGAATCGTGACGCATCGTCTCACCTTCTTCGTTGGACCATTTATTAATTGGCCCATCCTTTTCTTATGGTTTCTTTTCTTTTTCGATAGCGCCAGTCTTTCCCGTTATTCCAAGAGATCGACAGTGGGAGAAAGAGAAGAGAGTTATCGACGAACAAAGAATGTGTTAAAAGGAAGGAGATAGAGATAACGACTTCACATCAGAAATATATGATTGTACCCAAGAGCACGAGAAAAAGATGATAATATTTTATATGGTATTAGCTCATGTACTCTTTATATATATATATATATATGTGTGTGTGTGTGTGTGAAAAAGCTTACACCAATGAATGTAAAAATAAAACTTACACTAATATCTAACGAACTCCTTTATTTATTATTAATCAATTAATTAATTAACAGTACGTCTTGTAAAAAAACAAAAAGGGTACGACAAAATGCGTAAGATTTACGTGAAAGAAGGTTCATGTGAACATGTGGAGGTCGCGTGCAATCCAGCTTCATGTGCAACCCTCAATTTTCCATAGGATGGCCGAGGTGAAAGAAAGAGAGGAACCAAACTGGGGCTTTTGTCGTGCATGTTATAAATAAAAGCTTTGGAAGAAGAAAATCCCTGTGACAGAAAAGATACCTAGGCAAAAGCAACGCTAATTTTATTTTGGGTTGAAAAAGGAAGCAGATCGAATGAACAAGTAAGGAGTCAAAAGAGGATTTAAGAACAAGTACCAGGCAGGAACAATAAAAATGTACTATTCAACGTAAGGCACATGGCTCGTGCCCAGTTTTTCAACGCATGCGGAAGATTCTGTGCAAGCAAAGTGGATTTCCCCGCGATCGAAACCGTCGCCTTTCTCGAAATCCTTACCGACCTTTTTAATTTCGAAAATTTTTTAAATTACTTATATGTCTTGGAAACTTGGCCACAGCCGTTATTAACCTTTTTTTTTAAAAAAAAAAAACGTGGAGAATAATATATCGTAGTTTTTTCAGATAATTTTACATTCGTAGCTAAGTTTGTTTGAGTAAGTTGACGTCAATTATGGATTTGAAAGCTAATTTAAAATCAATTGATAGATATAACATCAGCCTGGATTATAGACTTTTCCTTGGTAAGTCCCTTCACGTGATTTTTTATATTTTATGGTATGATCTATTTTTTTCTAGACCTGTACATCTTTGGTGTCATAAATAATAGCAATATTGTATTGCTACCGGACCATATTCAAGTTGTCATGTAAAGATATTTTTAAAAAAATAGTAATTACAATTCATTAAACGAGGAGTAATAATTATATTTATTACTTTTAATAATTATTAAAAAATACATCATTTATTAAAAAAATTTACATAAGGTAAATAAAAATTATATTACATAATTTACATTTACAATTAAAAAGTTACATTTAATTTTGAAATGACTCGCATCAAATATTCTGACAAAATCATTTATTCGATAATCATATTGTTCTTGTACACACACACACACGATATCAAGTGAACTCCTTTAATCTAAATGTTATTTTTCAAAAAAATATTTTCACTAATGTTAAATATTTATTTAAAAAAACGTAGAACGCTTTTCTATATTTGAATTTAAACACTGACTCATTTCACATGAAATCTAAATAATCAAGTTACGAAATGGATCTTAATGTTTTCAATTGCCACCCAAGATCCATGGATTCACAAAATTTGAATTTCAATATATATAAAATATAAAACAGAAAAATGTTCTTGATGGTGTCACCAAGAATTATTTTTCTAGTGTATCTATTTTTTAACTTTTAAATTTTCAAATTAAAATAAATTTTATATAATTCTTCAATCTATAATATAACCGATCGTGCATTAAAGTTTTAACTCAATTTTAATATATATATATATATATATATATATATATTGTAATTTTTATTTTAAAAAAATTATTACATTTCAATAAATTTTGATCAATTTTAAAAACTTTAAATCAAGTACCAATATAAAATCATATAATTCAATCAACTCGACCATTTAAAATTAGTTGGCACCATTTTTTTGAAAATAGTTGATGTTAATTTTTAAGCACGTACAGAACGACGAAAGATCAACTAAATTATTAGTTAGTGATTAAAATTAATTGGCATCTTCTTAATTTCCCCCCACAATGGATGTGTTCATCACGTCCGTAGTTGGATAGATCAATAAATAGACATTATTTTTTACGGAAAGCAAAGAAAACAAAGATGTTGATGCTCGTGGGCCGGTAAGGCCGTAGCCCATCTGTGCCATCCGGGCTACAATCGGACTCTACCGACACGGTCTGAATCCACGAGATAACAACCTGATCCGATCCGATCCGCCCAATCATATCGGGTGGATGAACGACAAGGTCAAACCGTATCAAATCGGACTGATACTGTTAGATCCATTGACATATCCACTTGCTTATAATTATTCTTCGGTCTCTAGTTTAAGTGTTAACAACTTCCTTAATTACATCTATTATATAATCAATTTGTAGTAAACCAATAAGAGACTACTTCACGCAGTCTTCAGTCTCTGCAAGTTCAAACGGGTGATGCGCCCCCCACACACCTCTCAGTTATTTGGGTACCTTCCTGGGGAAGCTACAAGGAAGGCTCAGGTTTGGGATAGCTGGCTGGCAAGCAAAAAAGTTTTTTTATCTCATGCTGATTAAATCTGTTCTGTGTTCTCTTTCCTCACATTTTTTCTCCTCGAGGAAGGATTACAACTTACTTGGGCATTTGGGTTCGATGATGGAAGGATTATATGTATATAAGTGTATGGGTACCTCCATTCCTGGATATTCTAACCCTAACACTCATATATATATATGCTGCGCGGAAATGCTTCTTACCTCCTGTATTGAATTAATGTTGCGCCTGTATGATGACGGCTCAACAGCTGATCATCTAACATTGAGATGTTTATAGTGGCAGAGAGAGCTCAATGTATGAAATGAAAATTAGTAACTGATTTGTAATTAATCTGCAACCCGATTTAATAAGGTTGTAGCCTAAAACCATGAAGGCTGTAACAAATGAAGCATAAGCAAAGCAAAAGGTGATGACTGCTCTTACGGCTCAGGTAGTACTTAAACAAAATCTAATGTTTGAGGAGTTAGGGTTTAGACTTCAGACGTACGTCCCCTCAGCCAAAACCATATCCACTGATCGGGTGGATTGTAAAAAGTATGGGCTAATAAGTGAATCATCAATGCGGGTTAAGATTTGCCATTACAACATGATTCATATATGAAATGATATGTGATGTTATGCCATTGAACATGTGTAATTAGGCAGCGCTAAGAAGTTTATATTTATGATAAAAGAGATGAAGATTATCACCGATGAGCCCAACCAAGAATAAAAACTCACAAAGAACAGCCAAGGATTCATCATCATTTTTCAAAGTCATCAAGTTATGGTGGCAGAGAAGGTCATGGGTAGCCAAATAATTAAAACGATCCCTCCATTCGTTCCCATCAAGAATATTATTATGTTATGCTGCTTTTATATCCAAGATGCATGTAGAAAAGAAGTTGTGATGTGCCATACCCATGCTACAATGGCAAATATGTTGGAAGGTCCTTATTCATGAATTAATATACTCACTCACTTAAAGAACCAACTCATGATCGATCGAGTTGCCTCCCAACTATCACACACGAGATCCAACTTCCACTTGAACAGCTTCTTCTCAATTCTTTTCAGAGAACACAAAGATAAATTAAGAAGCAGGTCCAAGACTTGCTTAACCTAGAGATGATACGTACAACCAAGCAACTTCCTCGGATGGATGACCCTTTAGCTCAATTGAAGCTGGTCCTTTATCATGGTCTAAAAATTTCACATCAAGAATTAAATCATTTCAAGTAAAATTTATCGTTATAAAAAGAACTAGAAAATTAATTAATTGTGTTGTATTTTTTGATCGGTACGTATATGAGAGAATGATCGTTGTCAACCCAGATCGTTTAATACAACGTCCCCGTGGTCATCCTTCTCATGCAAAAGGATCTACTTCGGCCCATACATAAAAAAGAAGAAGTAATTAATTACCCGGCCCATGAATGATAACGGTATATAACTCTTTTTTTTTTTTTTTTTTTATATTGTCCATATAATAGTGTATTTTCCCAATTACACGTTAGTCGATGTATGACGATCAAATGATATTTATAAATGTTATTTAATTTTGATTTTTTAATAATAATTAGTTGTATTTTTTAAATTTAAATCTGTAATTTCATCCTTCGTGATTGGGAAGACGGTTTGACGAACTTAATAAAGACTATCATTAATATATATATACCTCACGGACTTCATTCTTTATGCACATGTCCGAACTTTTAATAAATCTTTCATTCTTGTTAATAACCTTAACACGAGTAACATTAATAATAATAATTTACACACCTTTAAAAGTTGGAAAATAAAATAAAAAATTTCTCTTTCTCCTATTGCTGTCAAACACTACTCTCAATTTTCTGTTCTTTTTTTTTAAAAAAATAAATAAATAAATCATAATTATAATACCACTCTTAAAATAACATATTTTTTAAAAGAATCCTTGCAAATACACTCTTAATTAGGTATTAAGATTTTTTTACTCATAAAAATACATACGAACGCAAAACATATTATGTCATGCACAAAGCAGGAGGTGCATGGATTTACCTGACGTCCCACCACCTCTGCTGCTACCACGCCCTTAACGTACGGCACGCTCTCTCTCTCATCCTTATCCAAATTCTCTACTTTCTCTCTCTAGCACTTCCGTGTCCTTGCATGTTCCTCTGCAAAACGGACACCGCATCCTTCCGGTTTACCGTCAGATCATTATCCAACGGCTCGGATTTTCCAAATTCCATGTGGAGAAAACGGATATTTTCTCCGCCGCCTGCGTAAAAGCACCTTTCTTTTTTTTACCGCGGCCAAAAAAAAAAAAAAACCCTCCGCATAAATTCGACATTCCATCGTTACCAAATTAAGAAAGAGATAAATTAGACCTTCCATTACCGCCCTCTCTCGGCTACGTCTCCGCCTCTTCTTCTTCTTCTTCGGTTCTTCTCGTGGTGGTGGTGGGGGAAATTCGATAACAAACGGCGGGAGTCTGGAGATCTCATCACCTTCGACATTTGAGCATGGGTGGAGGAGGGGGGCGTGGGCGTTGCCACCACCTCAAGGAAGATTTCCGGAGGAGGATGGTGGCGCTGCTGGGATTTGAGCGGAGTGGTGCGGAGTGTGGTGGTGGTGAGGTTGTGTTCAAGTACGAGAAGAATAAGAAGAAGAGGAATGGCGATAGGGTGGATTTGAGAGGTGGAGATGGAACAGGGGATGTTGTGGTGAGTGGAGGAGGAGGACGTCTTCGTGGAGATAAGATTTGTGCCGATTGCATGACTTCGAAAACACCGCTCTGGAGGAATGGACCTCATGGTCCCAAGGTTTTTTTCTCTGCTCTGTCCTGCTTTCCAGCTCTCATCATGGGTGTTTGGAATTCTGGTTGTTGATGGTAGATTGAATTGTTCAGTTTTCTCAAGTGCGTTTTTCAGGTAGTCTTTGCCATATCGATGTTGTCAATAGCTTTGGCTCCAACCCACCTCCCTCATCAGTTTTCTCATCCTTCGTCATCTTTCTTTGGTTACTCCGTCATGATCTCAGAAACCATTTGTATCGATCATTGAGTGATACATACACCGGCGTCCTTCTTATTGCTTTTGTTTTTGGTGGGCTCTCTTTTCAGACACTGTGCAACGCTTGTGGTATAAGGTACAGGAAGCTGAGGAGGAAAGTTGGCAACTGCCAATCCAACAGTGAGAGCAGCAGTGATGTTGGCCGCAGCGGCAGACCCATCAGCTTGGGAATCTCTCTTTCGGAGTCGGAGTTGCTGAAGCAGAAGCAGAGGAGGAAGCAGGAGGGCCTGTGGTTGTTGCTGCAGCAGAGCAGGAAGTTCGTGCCAACTTGTGGGAAGGAGGAGGCCGAGGCCGCGGTCCTTCTCATGGCTCTCTCCGCTGGACTTTTTGTCCATGTCTAATGCCAACAACGCCTTCTCCACCCACTGATCTCTCTGGTCTTTTAGAGACCATAGCGATGATCATGTTGACCCAAAATGGAAAAGTAGGATTAGGATACGAAGAGAAAAACAGAGCCATTGTGATGAGATGTGATACAGAGAAACAGAGAACCAGAGAACCAGAGAACCAGCTCACTTTTTGTTTTTAACACCAGACATATTTTCAGATGTTATTATCTTAACAATTTTCTGGTTGGTTAGAATCCACCAATCTGTCTTCAATTTTCTTGGAATCGACAACCAAATAACCATATTCGATCCACCTTATCTTGGGACGTTGATTAAGCATCGGAATCCACCACTGAAAGATGAGATGACGGAGGCGTAGATAAAAGCCTGAAGTGAATCCTTTTCTTGATTTTGTTTTCGTCTTTTGGTTGACTTTTGATGTTCTTTAGAATTCCCCTTTTTTGCATGGATGTTTTATGGGTTCTTTCCTTTTTTTGTTGCTATTTTTTAGGTCTTTACGTTTATTTCAACTTTAGAAAAGAGTAACATTAAGTTAAAATAGTATTGTAATTATATTTTAAGAGAATAATTTTAATAGAAAAGAATGTTTAAGATATTTGTTTGATAGAACGATATTATTTGCACATTTACAAATTTACATGTTTGGTTAGTTGTGTTGTTGTTTATGATGTCATTTTATTATCGTAGATGATTTTTCCTTTCCCATACATATGGATTGAATATGTTGTGTTTATTTTTATAATTTCAACTTTAAATTAATTTACTTCATGTAAATCATTTTTTAAAAAATTTAATTTTTAAACCTTGTTAAATTAGACAAGATCATAGTATTTCGCATTTTATACTATAGTAAAAATTTTAAATAGTATAATTTTGTCTATTTAAGAAATGAGTTAATTCTTCTTAATATATCATGAGAAAAATTTATTAGTAAAATCTGATAACAATGTAGAAAAATATTATATTGTAGATGAAAGGGCTGTTTATGCATGAAGAAAATTTGGAAAACGAAAAAATAAGAAGGTAATTTCATCGTGAGTGGTTAGCTGCATCTAAATTGTAATTAAGAGTTGCTCTAAATGACTTTAACTTCGTTTTAAAAATGAATTACGTGAACAATAATCGAAGTAACAGTTGTACTTCAACTATTGTTGGAGTACTTGTGATTTCACAGCCAACAATGTTTGTTTAATCTAATTTTTATTTCTAGCTTGCAAAAAATGTGATGTGATAATAATACTCATGTGTTTTATCATAGAAGAACCGGTGTTTTAGTCTATCATGCATCTCTTTACCCTTTTTCTCCATAGTTTAAGTTTGAATTTGTGATCAAAGAAATAATAAAAGATTTTTTAACTAATTTGACATACAAATTCACGCATGTATAGAATCTTTCTGTGTTGATCGAGCAAAGTTCGGTTCAAATTTTATTATTGTAAGTTTAGGAGGTGAAATCATAGTGTAAATTTGAAATAAACAAATGTAACACGATGAATAATTTCATAGATCTCAAAGATTTCAAACGGCGTAAATTTAAATCTCATAATGGACATAAAGGCAGGTTTACCAAATTTACGGAATCTTCCTAACGTCAGACAATGCGTGAATTCAGATTTTCTAAATCACAAACAAAATTATCATCTAACAACAGTTGTCAAAAATGTTACGATTTTCTTCTCCTGGATTATTCAAATGAATTATTTGCGATCTTGGCTATCTAAATCTCAATCAAGCGAAGCTTAAGAGAAATCATCTCGTACGTGTTACTCGTAATCATTAAAACAACGGGTTTGGGCCAACATTTTTAATCTTAGAGTGGTTCTATGAATCTTCGGCCTCCATCTCGCTCCTTTGTAGTTGTCGAATGTATCTATCTCCCTGTTATTTTCCATAATTGAGATTGTTATCTCTTGGTTTATATGGACTTTGTCTTCGCTGTATTTCTCTTGAGGATCTTGTTATCATTTAATTAAATGCTTTTTTTTTAATATATATATATATATATATGTAAAGCAATTTGATAACTGCCGAGACAGAGCAGCGGCAGCAAATTAGGGACTGGAAGGGAAGATTCACAGCCACGTACGCATGGCCTGGAAAGGAGGAAAAGTTGCCTCCTCCGTGTTTCCGGCCAGTCCGCCTCATCCTTATACTTCGCTACGGCGGAGGAGACTCGAGTGAGTTCATTAATTTCCAGCAACGGCAATGAAGAGCCAAAATTAAAACCACCGCTTGTTTCGACTGGAGATAGAGATGCCTATGAGATACGGTTTGATGATTTTTTTTAATTATATTAGGCTGTTATTCGATGGAATTAAGTTTGGAGAGACGGTTTGATTTAAATGTATGAATTAATACGATATAATTTCAGTATGTCAATTATACAATTAGTATATCAAATTGGCGATAAGAACAGATTACGAGCCATTAAATATGTCTAAACTATCAACAGCTTATCTTTTTCCGCATGACACAATACAACATCAGTAACGCTAAAAACAATTCAAATGGTGTGGAGCCGACGTGTCATGCCCATTCACGTCTCTGCTTTGGACGACACACGCGGACGCACGCACGCACGCACATGCACACCGGCGTCCGTCGTCAATAATATAAATAATCCTCAGATTCTGCTACGAAGGGGGTACGAGATTCCATGTTTTGCCTTCCTGGCGCATTCCGATACATTTCACGATTCATCGAAAACAACAAAAGCGAAAATTCAATGATCGCGAGCATCACGTTAAAAATCTGATCTCGTGGCGCAGCGCTCAACGAAAGCTCGGTTCATACTTTTTCCATGTTTCGTCACGAATTAATAATTAGCGTGGTATTGGTAACAGAAAAATTAATAATTCTCCCCGTCTGTGTGGCCTTTTTCTTGTAATATTCGTTAACCTCGTAATACTACAACCACAATAATTTAAATCATAATTATATTATAAAATTAGATACGTTAAAATTTTCCCTTTAAAACATTTTAATCCCATCAAATCTTCAATAAAATTACGTAATTTTATTATTTTTTCCCACAATTTCTAATCAAATAATTTTAAACATACCTCTATTTCTTTTAATTTTTATATTAATTAGTCCTCCTTTTCTGACTAATATATTCCTTAACCTCCTAAAGAACCAACCAAATCATCTAAACTAATTCTCTTATTTTCAATTAAAGTAATTTTTACGTTATTTTTAATAAAATTAATTTTCACCTTTTCCCTTACAATTTAACACTCATTCGTCTAAACATATGCATATAAACAATATTAACTTTTCATGTATGGTCATGTTTTCCAATCTAACATTTTAAACAATAAAATATAATTAAATGAATAACTTATAAGCTCATGATCGAAAGACAAAACAATTGCAGATTGACGTCAAACATGAAAAGCAACACGAACAGTCATGATTCCCCCTCCAATGCCTTCTATCACCTTGTCATTTTCTTTGTAGCCTGATCTTGCCTTTCTTTTTTACCACTTCTGTCTTTAGGCTTTGCAGTGCTGGGGAACTTTCATGTCAAAGCTTTCTTCCATTTAATCGGGTCCTTCAACCGCCACTTCCATTACTGTAGCGGAACAATGCTGGGTGGATCTCAGATTCTCAATGGAGATCAGACTTGAACGTAATTTATGAATTTTCGGAGTTGAAAGAATGGAAGGATATGATAGCAGGTCATCTTGCACAAGTCTTTTTTGAAAAATCTTGCCCCGCAAGTTTGCTCCCAGCATTCACGCGACTGGTATGCTGAGGTAAGGATTTTGCAGGAGCAGCAACGTCCTGGAAAAGGAAAAACTAGCATGAGAACAATACCACAAATGGCAGTGTTACACTGTTACATGCATAGATACTTACCAAGGACGCTAAACTCTCGTAGAAATTTTTGCAGTTGTATTTAATTGAAAAATGGAAGAAAAAACCAACCGATGTGTAAAAAACATCACCTTAGGACGGTGATTTTAAAGAATGGAAGAAAAAAGACCAAAAAATCACACAGCATTTCCTCTTAATTAAAAAAAGAAAAGGTTTTACTAAATCACTAACAAATCTGGAATATCCTTAATAACGGAAATGTAAAAAGAAATAACATAAGAAAAAAAAAAAATGGAAACCGAGGAATACCACTGTTGATTATCCTCACAAAGTCACATTATTCAAAATTATTCTCATTTTATAATATTGCTTGGCCGTGATAGTGTAAAGGAAAAGTAATGATATTATTAAAGGAAAAGTGGAAAACAGTGTGTTCTCAAAGACAGAAAACGAAATTAAGAGCAATGATATTTCTTGGAATAAGTAATTATGGCTTCACTGAACGGTTGTTTCTTTTAGATGCTTTCTGGAGTAAAAAACAAAAAAAAATGAACTGCAGCACACCAGATGTAGGCATTCATAAAATAGTCTTTCAACTACTGTGGTTGTACGCTTCTCATCTCACTTAAGTTGTGTGCAGATTTGTTTCGCCTTGCCATCGATCATTGTTCCCAGGCTGCAAGGGCTTAGTCTTCTGGCTAGACTAAGGTAGCTCAGTGTAACCGATACAGAAACTAAATATGCTGCATAGTATCAATGCATTTCTACCAGCACTACAACAACGTCAAATATCAAGTTACCTTTTTCACACCGTAGACCCTCTGACCAGAATTACGATAAAAAGAAGGCAAAGGCGTTGCTTTGAAATTGAGGCTCCTACGGAACTGTTTCATTGCGGCTTCTATCTCTTCCTGAAACATTGATGTAGCGAAACTTGATTGTTACCAAATATAAAATTGGAAGCTTAGCCTGAGCCAAGATTGATGTGATGCCAAATTGGAAATATTTTCCACCAGCTGTTATTAGCTTAACAAATTTGGTATTTGTCAAATTCATTACGGTCCAAGTACTTTAAACATGGGAATTTTAAAATCTTAATGGGAAGCGAACAAAGACATTCTCCACCCCATATGCGCTGGAATTTAACACAAATTGGACATTATGTAGCGTCAAATTACTTTGGTGATAGTGTGACGTGCTTGTACTGCGTACAAACAATGGTGAAACACACTTTGTAGTTCAGTCCCGGAATGCCGTACAAGATTATGAACTATGGGATGCCAGGCCCAAATAATAGCAAGGACAGAACATAATCTAGGCCAAAAAATACTTAGTTTGGAACTGTAGTTGCAATACCTTTGTCTTAGCCTTAATCTCATTCTTCTTTGCCTCTTTGGCATGTAATTTTTCCTCCATTTTCATGTAGAACTAAAACAATCAAATAAAATCAAGAAGTTCGAGGAACATATTTTAGTATTCACTAAATGTGAAGGAGAAAAAGATTACAAAGATACTTGCCTCTCTCCTTTTCTCAGTTTTTTCATCAAATTGGAATCTGAAGCCCGGACCAGCTGCTTTTACTTTTGCTTTGGAAGAAGTACTCACCTGTTTAGGCCTGAATAACTGGAAGATTTAGTAATAAAAAGAAAACAAAAAAGAAGAAGATGTTTCAGGAGGTAATACAATACCGAATCACAGATTGGCTTGTAGCACTATCTCCCTTTGCAGATGTGGAATGATTTATGGCACCCTTTTTGTATTTCAGACCCTTCTCACCATCCACTATACTGCAACGAGTAGTTGAGAGTTCATGTATGCACCACTACCATTCTACAAGGAAGAGGCCAGTATACAGTCAAAATTGGGATGATACCTTCTACTTTCTCCTTTTCCTTTAGTCTTAATATTTCCAAAGACCTAAAAGACAATGTAAATATCAGAAGCATGTTGATCAAGACAAACCATTCAAATTTTGGATCAGATTGTGAATACCACAATGCCAAAAATACAGTAATGAAGTATAGCTACACTAAAAAAAACTACCATTATCAAAAAAAAGTATGGCTACACTATGCAAACAGGTGGAGCACCGTGTGCCAGTTTCATACTTTCAATAAAAAATTTTGACGAACGAAAAAGTGGTCCTTTTGCAATAAGATTTGTAAATAATTTTTCACCTGATTTATCTCACTCTTTGTGGTCTTCTTGATCGAATTCATAGTCTGTGATGGTATAGACCTTGAATGCATTTGTTTCTCTGACTTTGCCATCAGAGAACCATCCTTTTTAACTTTCTTGAGAGTTCTTGCAGATCCCTGTGTGGACGGAAGACGATTCTTCTCGGTTGAAGGCTTTTGTGGCGTCCTAATAGAAACTGACTCTAATCCCATAGTCAATTTGGTTGCTTTCTGTTTTCCAGTTGCCTTTCCCAACCCCTACAGAGACAAATAAGAACACAGCAAATGTTTAACTCTTTACTGTAACAATTGAAAAAAACAAATACTATAAAATGACAAAATGGCAAAGAAGGAATAAAGTGCAAAAAAGAAAGATAGTTATTCTCCTTTTATCCTGTAAATATCAGTGTATCATTTAAAGTGAATACAACACCTCATAATTACTAAAATAACAGGTAAAAAGAAAACTAAAAACCCAGCTTGAATTTAATAATTGTATAATCTAACCTTCTTAAAAGATTTCTGTGGTTTCTGTGAGAGAGCTGAATGACCTGTCTCAAAAATTGCACTTGTAGAGGACACTTTTGCTTCAGATAAATCATCTGAAATTTCAACTTTTTCACTAATTTCCATTTCTTCTTTAATTTGTGATACTTCCTTGACCAAAGACAAATTAGATGTCACTTCAATTTTAACATTGTCAGCAGGCTGGACATCTTGATGATTAGTTTTCAGTGTGATCTCCTTTATGGCTGTTTGTGCAACTAGAGTCTGAGGAACCGAAGATACTTCTTCACATTCACCATCTATCGTATCATGCTCAAGTTCACCTGATGTAACTGGTGTTTCATCATACCAAGAAAATTCAACACCATCATTTGCAGGGTTCTGGAATTCTTCAAAGTGCATATGGTCGTTACTATAATCTTTGTTTTCATTCACGTAGTTGACATCTTCATTGGTGCAGGCATTTTTTTGGCTTTCATTTTCACTTTGGCTTAGAGAAGAATTCTGATGAAGCAAACCCTTCTTCTTAAAATGGGCTTCAAAATAAGCCTTCTTTTCAGTAACTGAACCAGGGGTTGAGTATCTCTCAACCTCTTCTAGATACCTGTTATGCGAGAAGGACGACCTTTTTTCCCAGGATAAGGATTCTCTCTCAAACCTTCCAAACGATATAGAACCAGAGGATAGACATTCAGCCTGTCAATTTTCCATGTAATCAGATTAGATTGAAATTATACAAAACCAATGGCTCCTGCTTCTCAAAAAGGACTTCCAAATAAAATAAAATTATGAAATCAGCCTCTACACCTAGCAAATCTATAGATAATCAGATTATATTAATATTCCTACACAAAATTAATGCCCAACATGGCTTCTTTTTTCCCAAATAACATCATAAAGCACAACTCACCTTACCAGAAGTTCCGATTCCCAAAGTTCAGTAAATAGAAGAAATACCCGGAACAATACCTTTAATTATGGTGAAATTCACTTATAGATAATATAATAGTATAATAGAATGAAATGGTATTTACATGCAGTAAGACCATGTAGAGAAAATTCGTAAAAATCAAAGAATCCAACATAAAAAAGGAAAAAATACCACACTAGAACAAAGTGGGTAAAAAGCAAGGGGAGACAAGATCCATTCATATATGCTAAAATGCATTTTCTAATGGTGGATACGATGTGCCCAATGATTTAAGCATTCTAGTTCAGGTGGTCCAACCATTGTTCAGGAATGAATTAGTTCGACTAGTTATTCAGCTGTCAAACCAGTGATTCAACGGCATAAAATCAGTAGCATAGCTCAAAGACAAACCTGAAAAGCACCGTGATCGTGGATTTCACCAGCCATTGATGACCACTGTAACCATTAAAAAATACACGGAACCTGGGAACACTAAAAATTAGACATACAGTCCAGTAAGATCTACATGAATTGGCCAGTGATCTAGAGAAATCATATAGAAAGAACCATCTGATTCCATTAATAATAACAGATATAAACGAAAACTACATTATCGTAGTCTACAACCATACTCTAGCACCCCCCTCCCAACCATCCACTCACCCGGCGGTGCAGTATAGCAAAGAAACTCTGTTCTGAAACACTGCATTCTCATGACACAAGCGGAACGAGTCCACATCTCCGTGGCAATCCAAACACAGCGACGAAGAAAGAGAAACAACCGAAACATAACAAAAGCGACAAGAGACTACACAAACCACGGTAAAAAAGAAAAGCAACCGGCTCATTCCAGAAGAATCACCTCAAACTCTAGCAACTCCCTCCAGGCAGACATCGGAGAGCAGATTCCAACAATTTCGCCACCGGTCACCTTGACCGGAACCAGAAGCCTCGTCACCTGACCTCCACCTACTGCAATCCGCTCCACTTCCAAGGCCGATCCGGTTCGCTCCAGACTCTCTCAGTTGTGAGAGGAAGAGAGAGAAGCAAACACTACCAGAAAAGAGAGAGAGAGAGAGCGCGCGGGGAAGAGGAGGAAGGGAAGATTTCCGTTTCCGTTCTGTAGTGGTTTTTGGCTTTTGTACCGCCAAGTTAACGGCGCAGATGGCGGGAGTTTCGACGACGTTATACGTAACGGCGACGGCGCGGTGGATGCCACCTCGTTTTAATTTTAAATTTGTTTTAAATCTATAATTAATTATCATAGATATCATAAAATTTTCCTATTATTATTATTATTACGTTGGAACTTTTCTTCTGTACTTGTGTGGGTACAAAATTAGACCGGATCTTGAAAATGGCAACGTCATCGAAAATAATTAATAAAAAAAAGTTATCAAAAAGAATTTATGCGGAAAAGCGGCGTCCACCGGAGAAGTGACGGCATCAGGTGTTCGGTATCGGAGTCCAGGAGTGGCCCATGGGCCGGTCCATGCGTTTTTCCGGATTGCATCCATCAAACGACGAGCATGATCCTTTTTTGGTTCACGTGCAGAGGGGTTGGATCTGTGAGTCGAGGGAACCGTCATGTGAACAAGTGGTAAGCATAAGAAGTGCATGCCAAGGCAGGAACAAGGATCGTCACGTGCCTTTCACGGTCACCCATTGCTGCTGATGATGATACGTAGATTAACTCCGGAGTTTCTAGATCCGATCAAAGTTTAAAGACTTGGGTCCATCGGATCATTTTCCTGGTGAATGATACGGATGGGGACGTCACAAGAGGTCGAACATTTGCACCCCCCCAAAAAAAAACCCGGCGGTGACTGGGACACCATACCTTTTTTTTTTAATAAGATAGTTAAATTAAAAAAAAGAAAATAAATATGGATTATGTAATGACAATCAACGTGAAAGTTAAAAATATAGACTTCAAACCATAAAAGATAACAACCAACAACAATAAAAGAGACAAGATCTAAGAAAAGGTAGAAAGAGACGAGATTAATTGTTTCCTTCCCTTTTCATAGCATCACTTCGACGTCTAAATGCTAAAATCTTCGGAGGGTGAAAAATTGACCGTAACATTAATTAATATTTTTGACGTTAGTAAGATTGTTAACTACAAGAGACGTTCTTAATTTAATTTTACCTCTTTAACAAGTTTCACAACCAAACTTACAGCTACATTTTCTAACCAAAAATAGGCTAAGGAAACCATGTTGTTATTGAATATTAAGATAATAAATATTGCGATTACAAATTTCTTATTTCTTTCAAACCAACAGGTAAAAATAAAAGTCATTAAAAAGGTACGTCAAACCAAAAGATCACCGAAAAAGGCATAACAAAAGCCGACTTAAGAAAATTATCATCAAGAAAGAAGCTGCTATGTCGAATGATAGAGGATCAAAACTCATTTGCCAGATGGTAGTCTACAAAAAGATGATTAATAGAGGCCAGACTAATTTCACATAAAGAATAAGTTGTAGATCCTTTCTAATATTTTTTGGTAAGATTTTCTTTGGTGAGAAGCTTATCTTGAATGTAAAATCAAGAAATAATTTTAAGCTTAAAAGGAAATTAAGTTTTCCAAATTTATTTATAAAATTCAAAACAAAAAAGTTACCATTTGCCATGGGGTTCCAAAAAATCTTATCCGAGTTAGAAGAGAAATTGATGTCATTAATGAAAGATGGCAGTCTAAGAGTAGAAGAATCTCTTATATTAGAATTAAGAAGATTTTCGCTTTATTATTAACATAGTATTTGTGAAATTTGATCATTTAGAGTAAATCAGAAAATTTTGATTTTAAAGTTTTAAAATCATTTCAGTTATTACGCTAAAACAGGAGTGTTGGCACGTTCTGATTTATTTAAGAAAATGTCAACGTCAATGCCAATCCCAATCCCAATTTTTTTGAAGTAAATATTATTAATAAAATCGAGAGATTATTATTTACGAGGACACCATACGCTGTCGTGGGCATGGCAAGCAGAAGGCGTTTTCATTCACGTGGGAGAGGCGAGCGAAGAGAGACTTGCCAGCGTGGATCGTGGGCATCCTCTTCTTTTTTTACTTTTGGATTGAGCGGCGGGACCACGGGAGGAAGATCATCGTGCGTCTCCTTCCTTTCAGACCACTGTTTCGAGACGTGTCGCCGGTGATGGGTCGAATCCTACCCGATTTCTTTATCCAAACGAAAGAGATTTTTTTTATAAAAAAAAAACACAAAGAAGAAAAATCTGGCAGACCATGGAAGATCTGCTTTTGCGCCAAGAGAGAGAGAGAGAGAGAGAGAGGCATTTTTTACCCGCCCACGGGAACGAGTCACCCATCCTGCGCGCGTGACGGACGAGGGACCACCGCAGCGTGCATGTGGAAGGAAGGCTGGGAGCGAAAGAGGTGCATTGGAAAACAACGAAGTTACGAAAATCGTGCAGTAGTGGTTGTCTAACGGTAGAAAAATAGAAGTCAAAATTTTTTTTAAAAAAGGTGATTTAATTGCAATTATTTGCCGTCGATGGTTATAGTATAAAATATTGTGAATGTTAATAATTACACTTTTATTTTGGACAAAATGAATGGCTACTGACAAAATTGAATTATTTTGAACTTAAAATGTTTCCTTTCTTTGATATTTATAAAATGAAAAGATAAAAGGTGAACTGTCTTGTGGCTGATGTTTTAAAATTCGAAGCATTGGATTTTAGGTCTAACCGAAGAGATGATTCCTTGCTTGCTGCCTCGTCCTCAACTGCGAAATTCCGTAGGAAGTCGGTGTGTCAAGGTAAGCAAGTATTTAGAGGTTAAATTGTTGGGAGGACATGCGAGAGATGCATCTAAGGATCAAATGGTGAGAGGGCAAGTGAGGATTGCATTCCAAGCGAAGGATAAGTTCCAAGATAATGGAAAAGAATCGATGAAAAACTTTCATATCAAATAAAACGGAGAATACTGGATTTGCTTGTATACATTCGTCGCAATTTTCCTTTCTCGTTCGAAAGCAACCCTCCGTAATGGAAATTGGTGGTAAACCTCTTGCGTTAGAAAAAAAAAGGGAGCGGGTGCACCGGAGAAAGGGGGCATCCAAGGTCACATACCGGACATTTTCCTACATGTTGAATGGCTTATATACCGTATGCTCTCATCTGGCAATCTTAAGCATCTCCCCTGCAACTCTTAAACTAAAATCTGCATTTTGTATGACTAGACGGTAATCTTTGATAGCCAGGCGGTTGTTGCAATTCACAAGAAAATGGGCCTTGCTGTGCCCTTCGTTAAGAATATAAGATCGTTTTTTTGATATATAATGATAATTTACCAAGATAATAAAAACCTCGGAAAAATAATTTTACAGAATGATACAAAAATAATACAGCAGGATACATATTCTACGTTGATATTCCTGAAATCCAAATGAGATGGCATATCATTTACAAATGCTATAATTAGGCCAACTCATAGAAACTAAGGCCGAACGTATATAAATTGATCAATACCTGAAGCAATATATTTTTAATCTTCGATGGCGAGCTTGAGAGGGATTGAAGAAGTAACCATCAGCCCCACACTTCAATCTTTTATTCGAGGATCCAGAGGGAAAAGAATGTGTTTGCCGAACTCAGTAATCCAACGTTTTAATAATCTTTCGGCGCCATGTAGCAGTCTCAGGATCAAATTTCAGCTCCCATGTGGGCCAATAGTGAAGGTCCTGTTTCAGTGTTAGCACACGTGGCTTCCCATTCAAATGCACGGTTCGAACACGTACAAATTCCCCATGCTCCAGACCCTACGCAAAAAACCGCAAAATTGTTTTTAAAAAAAATGCTACCGATCCAATAAAAAGAAACAAGTGGAGCTGACAAACGGTGAAAGAATGAGATAATTTAGGTGGCACCAACTACAGTAACAAAGATGTGTAAGAATGAGATAAAACATATATAGTTTAATTTCGGCCAACCTGTAAAAAGACCACTAGAAAATTTACAGGGTGGCGGTTGCAATATTAAATACAGGACTGAACAATACTAATCCTCCTCCCAATCTTTTTCCACCAAGATCGGTAAGAAAGAGAGAAGCCTCAAAAGAAATATTGGTTAATTATCTGATCAGTCGAAGAATTTTTCTTTAAATAGATAGGATAAATAATAAGAATTATACATGACAAATACATGCATTTACAACATTGTAAAAAGATGGATATGAAGCACCTGAACCCTCTAACCTATCTGATCTCTATATGTTCTGTTGCATTTTTTGATGATTATTTATTTGTTTTGTTGTATTGCAAGCAAAGTTTCTTACACGCCACTTCACAGGCTCATATATAAATTGGAGTGATGGTTTTCATGTTAATATTTATCATACAGAATAAATGTACCTAAGGTACATATATAGGTTAGTACCAATATCACTTCCTCCATATGGCTCAACTAAATCCCTACCCCAATTATGATGCTTGGGCCCCAACTGCCATACCCCTTGAGAAAGATTCACTGCCCCAAAGCTTACATGTATGAAATAACAAACTTGCTTTTCACTTCAACATGATGTATGGAATAATCAGCAGCTCAACATGCCGCCCCAATGCTACACGTAACAAACAGAAATGATTTTTATAATTAATTTTAAATCTTGAATTTTTTTTTCAAATACAAACAATAAGACCAAAATATTTTAAAAGATACATTTTTATATAAATTGAAAAAAGTTGATTTCTCAAACCATACCTTGACGACATCTAAAAAAGTATCCACGTTAGGAGTAAGCTTTCCGTTCACTTCTACTATCCATTGGAGGGCATAAAGGCCATATCTATGGACTGGGCTCCCATGACACCACCTGGAATTAATTTGAGAAAAAAAGTTAGATCAAAAAAATATTGAACAAGTAATATTGTCAAAATAAACCTTTTAAAATAAAATGTTTAATCAAAGTTACAAATTACTGGTAATAAAAAAAAATCAGACTCAAAGGAAGAAATAATAAGAATGTCAACCAGTAACAAAGAGTTTGTAGCTGAGATGCCAGAATACTACTAAAAAAGAAGTATTTGATCTAAAAAAGAAGATCTTTATTTCAAAGATAATTTACATATCAAAATTCCAATTGCACCATGTGTATATGTAATGAACAATGACAAAAAGAGTATCATGGGCATGGAGTCCATAGAACATTTCTTGAAAACGTTGGCCATAAGACACTCAAAAAGGTAATTTCTATGGAAGGAAAAAAAATGATCCCCTTTGAAGTCCATCACTATTGTAAAAATATTTTCCAATTGTGAGGTAGGAGGGATTTGACTTAAAATGTGCACTCGAACGCTAGAATTTTGATATCACGGGAAAAAAAGATAGAAAGGTCATAAAACTTCCAAAAGGGTTCTTTGATAAGGAAGGAAAAAAGAATCAATGTACTTTGACTTCCAACTGAGATAAGCTAGAAAGGTTATAAAACTTTCAAAAAGGTTCTTTGATATGGAAGGAAGAAGGAATCAATATCCTTTGAATTTTCGTATTTCATCTATGGTACCAGTAAAAATATTAAGTGTAGTTTTAGGCAATTGTAAGGTACAAAGCATTTGGAAAAAAAGGGTACTCAACCATGGAAATTTTTATATCACAAGTAAGCCAAACCTTGCCACATATACACCATGTCCTTCTTCAGGAAGAAAACCAAGAGCACGCACTGCAGGGTGTGGATCCTGGATTATACATCCACACCAATTAACCAAGCGTGTTGTGCCATTGCCATCTCTAACATCAGTGCCCACAACAAGATTGGTTTCTTTACCCTGAAAAAAATACACATCAATTAAAAAAATCTACATAAGCCATTCAATAAGCACATTGCATAAGAGCCCAGTTATCTCCATGACTAACATTCTTTTAAGAGAAGCAAGTTTGATTCACCTGCCGAAAAATGGTCAGATGAAGTCCACCTTTATCACATTTTTCCAGTTCCTGGCACACATTTTCTACGTCACGAAAGCAGGTGATAGGAACTTTATTTACTGCCAGAAGCATGTCACCTTGCTCCAGGTGCTGCTCAGCTTTAGATCCTGCCAGACAACCTTTCACACGTAAGACCTGTCGTCGAACTGGATCTTTCTTAGCAAGAGCCTGTAAAAACCCATACAATAAACAATTTAAGGTGTTGTGTAGCATTAAAGTGCAAAGTACAAAGCATGTAAACTATTATGTAGCATTAACCACTGAATATTTAGGGAAACAAGTTGATACATTAACTTCAACCAACAATTCCCATCACTAAGTCAAAATATAGTAAAAAAAATCCCATAAAAAACCTAACCTGCACCCAGTCATTGCTCAACCCAAAACTCCGGGCCTTCGAAAGCAAAGTTGGATACAGCTCTGCCTCTAAAATTCGAACAAGAGGCATAGGCCTCTTTATACCATTTATAAGCAATGCTGGACCAGTGGTGCCATGGATAATCTTGTCAAGAACTTGGCTGATTGAATAGATTGGCATGCCCCTAACAAACTGATGGTCTTCCAGTGAACTACAACCATATTTCAACTGCAAATTAAGAGGATTGGTCAGAAAATTCCAATAACTCCAAATTTCTAATTAAGTCCAATTTACAAGAATGTGACCCAAACCTGTGTGGAAAAGCTTGCCCATAGTGCCTGGACTCTTCCATGTCCATCTGTCAGTACACCCGAAAAGGTACTTCCAAAATCTTTAAAAAAACTCCAGAGATAGGTAAGCCAAAATAAGAAAAATATGCGTGGATCATATCTACCAGTAAAGAAGAAAAAAGACTACCTGTATCAAGCTCAATGACTTCCATATTGATCGCCCTGTATCTTGGGCAATCTGCTGAACCAATATTTAAAGAAGCACACGGATTGGTGACAGTAGATTTTCTTGATGTTGCCTGCAAACTCCTACTCAGTCCTACAAGATAAACAGAATCTCCTCTGCGCAAAGGAGGTTCTGTGGGAAAAAACTATGAGGGACATCCTTAAATGCCTCAGAGATGTAAAAGAAATCCCATGTTGGAAATCATAAAATAGGAATCTCATCAAAATTCAACACCAAAGACTTGGTTAGAGGGTGTATTGGGATTTTGTTGGATTTGCAAGAAACATAAAATATATACACATTAAGTTTATTATTTTAATGGGAGGTAATCTAATCTACAAGAAAGTTAAGAGAATGCATAAATAAAACTTCACAGAACTCTCTGAACCAAATCAGTTCATAGTAAACTGTGCCCTCCTTAAAATCCCATAAAAAACCTAATATTACTATCTCCTTTCTTTAGTAGAAAATTATAAAGCATATTTAGATGTAATATTGGAATGAAAATCTCTTGCTTGTCTGCACAGACGAAAAATCCTTTCATCTTCTTTCTACTTCCTATGTTTCCCCTACCAAGTGTATTTTGGCGAATGACATCATGCATGATTTTTTTGGAATAGCAGTGCTGCATTATTTTTAGAATAAAAAAAGGTTTACTTTGCAAAAAATTCCTCTAAATTGTGGAGAAAACATGGAATGATAGTTGATGCATGTATCAGAACTCACTACCATGCTACATATGATTTATTTCTATAAGAGACATCATATGTTAGGTTGGTTACATGTTAGAGATGTATATATGTTATTGGATATCTATTTACTGCAATCTCAATTAGCCTTATAAATATGTTTCCCTCATAACATTGTAAACAGCCTTAAGGTTTAAACCCACAAAACCAAAGCACAATAAAGGGAGAGAGGACAGCAGCCACCTCTGAACCTCCCACTGCCACCCCTACTTGATCTGGCACCCTCTTCCAACCTCTCAACCATTGGATCCTGTTAGAAGAGGAGAAAAATGAAATTATGATTGATAGAACATTAGGGAGTACTAAATCCTAGGATAAATGGATATCCAAATACCTGTTTAACACTTTTTCTTAAGTTGGAGCATTTATGCTTAATATGCCCAACTTATTACATCGTGATTCAAATACATTAGTCGTAATCCCTTATTGAAAAATCAGCATTCTCCCCAAAGAAAGGTCTATAAAGAGCAGACACCTTTTCATCATCAGATCCCTAAGGCAGTGATAAACAACTTCAATATATTTTGCTCTCTCATAGAATGATGGATTGTGAGTAATAAAGATGATAGTTTGATCTTCATAGTACATGAGCACAGGAACATGTACATGGAATATAAGCTTGGTGAGTAAATGCCTTAGCCATGTTATCTCACAAGTTGTCTGTTGTAAATCTGTATTTAAGTTCAACACCAGATCTGAATATATCATTTTCTTTCTCCTTTGTCTACTGCATAGTTAGAATCGGAAAATACTCAAACATTCAGGTGTCTATTCTTCTTAGTGCAGTCCTTTCATGGATTCCCCTTGATGAATGCATAACTCCATTCCAGTGAACTATTTTGAGTACATTGACTTAAGTAAATTGTGACAAACATGTTCATTCCCTTGAACTTGACAAACTCGTTTCTCAATCCATAAAATGTCTTTCTTGGATACTTTTGGACTCAAAAAGAGTATAAACGCTACTATCCCTCTTCCATAAAATATTTTTTTTTGCTGATGTCACATTTGATGAGTCCACTACATTTTTTAAGTCAGAGTCTAGTCTTCTACCACTCCTTTTTTCCAGCATTGTAGACACTAACACAACCCGTACAGATGTTCCACCTAAGTCACTGTCTAATGTTGTGCATGAGACTCATCCTTTGTAGGTATAGTCAATGTGGCCATGAAGGAACACCATCACTCTAATCCAAGTTGAATCTAAGTCTAACTCTAGAGATATAAACACCAATAAGCTCCATTTAGGCTTGTGCATTGATTCAAGAATATCCAGCTATGGGATTTCTTACTAACTCGTCATCACATTAATATCATGAATATGCAGTATAAAAATATTATACACATAAGTCATGGCAGAATGATATCCTCTTGAGAGAAGCTTAGATACAATAAGAGACTCGTACATAATACTATGCATAAGACCAGCAACAAGGGCAGCAACGAGATTTCAAACCAACCAAATACTTGGTATGGAGGTATAATAAGGTTAATATTATTTTTTCTGAATATTTATAGCATGTTCTTTGGTAGTATAATGTGTTTTTATTGTACTCTAACACTTTAAATTGGTAGTATAATGTGTATTTAATTTTATTTAACATTGTTAGTTCAAACTTGAGTATTTTTTTAAAAAACACGGAAATAATTTGACATAAATAATATATTCAATAATTATTATTAAAAATGACAACCTCATTTATAAATGTTAGATCAAATATCATTACCAAACGTCCCCTTATGATTAACCATATAAATATGAAACCTCATTAGTAAGAGAACTCTTTTTTCTCTCAACAATTTCAAATTTTGATTTTACATCATTTTGAGTGTCTTTTGGTTTTAAGAATATCTTATATTCCCTTTATTTCAGTCCTATAGAACATATGCAATCCTTTACATATGAATATATCAGTGCAAATATTCTTTTACAGTTTAGCATTTTATATAAAGTTTATCATCCACTTTTCAATTTCCTAAATCATGAAGAAGCAAACTGACCAGGTAGAAGCTGAGCTGCATGAACTTTAGATGCAGCCACTACTCCAAGAGCAGAAGGATCATAAGCAACCAATGCATAATTGTGGACAGGGTGAAGGAATACAACCTAAGGAGCAATAACAAAACATTAATGTTACTCACTATACAAAATCAGACATGAAATATACAGTAGTTATCAACCTCCCCAGGGATTTCGATTGGAAATGCAGCAAATGAGAGCATAACATCAGAAACAGATACAGCAACAGTATTCCTATCAACAGCAGCTAAGCCCATTGTTTCCGAGTGATAAATAATAACTCCAGTTCCAAAAAAATGTTGTGAATGAACGCCATCAAGCATACACGATGGTGGTACATGAACCTGTAAGTCGTAGAAATAAAATTCCGGTCATGACAGTAGGGTAGACAAGAGGGAATCAGCAACAAACAATGATGAAAATTATACATAAAGAAGCAAGCTTTTGGATTTTCACATTCAGTAAGAGGTAAACTCCAATCACATCAATCATATGCAATTAACACTACAATATTTTCACGTTTGGCAACAGGTAAAACTCAAGACCCATGAAAAGTTTGATACTAGAAAGTTCAGACTCAGAAAAAAATGATATTAGCAATTGCAAAATTAAAGTATTTCTATGTAATTAAAAAATAACAGAATTGTGAAGAAAAATAAGTAAATTCTAACTTATACATGAAACTTGAATATCAGAAAAAACAAGCAACAGTAAATAATATTGTTCCTCAACAGTAAATCATATATTCTCCTCCAACAGCAATGACTGGAAAACGAAACTGACAGCCACAAAATAAAATCGCAATTTGTGAAATATCATCTTCCAAGAGAAGAGCTATAGCATAAAATAAAGTTCGCAACCTCAAACATAACAAGAGTTGGCTCTATGACTTGTTCAGCAACTGATGCATTTGTTGCTATTTCTTGTTCATTTGTTGTCTCATTACCCCCTAGGCTTGATAAGCCCTCACTGGCATTTTCTTCACCATTGAGTGCTAAACCCCCTTCAAAGCATGTCTCCTCAACTCGTTTCCGTTTTTTCTCATTATTAGATTCTGCTTCATAATTTGATTCCTCTGTAAAGGTTTCATCATCACTGTGCAACCTAACAGCATGATCTGTCCCATCCTTGTAAATGCACTGAAATGTACACTGCGATAGACCACCTTCTTCAGCTGCTAAAGCTGCAGGACATGTTATATGCTTACTATCACCATGGGCACTTGAAACAAGAAGTGAATCAGGAGCCAAAGCAGGTCTTGCAACCCAAAGACCAGTGCTATCATTGCGAGTATATATTTGAGGAGGGGCATACCATTCATGCCTATCAAGTGTTACCAGAACAGACTGCAAATACAGGAAATAGAAAATTTCAATAAGAAGATACAATGGTGGAAATGAAACAATAAATAAATAAATAAAGTGATCCACAGTAGAAATTATAAAAGAGAAAAATAGCCACAAGAATTAAACAATTCTTGACTTGATCCATTTTTCTTGCATGATACAGCTTCAAGGGCTACAAATTATTGGTAAAATTAAAACATCACACCTGGATTAGCTAAGAAGGAAGCCACAGAAGCCCTTCTATACCAAAATACAGGTAACACATAAAGAATTGTCTTGATTATATAATATCTAGGCCAAAACGATTTAACTTCTTTTTTGTTGTCTGGAAATAATTCAAGTTGGACTTTTGCAAGGCTGAAAGGTTGAGACACGGGAGCTGTTGTTTTCTGGTTTGTCAGAAGCTCAACAAGAAAAGTGATAACTCAAACACCACAATACCATATCTGAGTTATCAAAACCTGATTCTGATGTCGTTGCTATGTAGAATAATATCTATAGAGTAGAGATGGAATAGAAAGGAGAACAAAAAAGGCAGAACATCAGTTGTCCCATCTTTGTCAAATCATACCTTTCCTGCTTCACCCATTGAAGAGTTATTTTTACAAATTATTGGAATTTCTTGCATTTGCAAGAAATCCAACACAAAAAAGAGCAGGCCAAGATGTCTTCGGTTGGAAAAAATCAAAAGTTGAAATAAAACTAATCTTCCATGGCATCTACAAACCCCTAAAAGTTAACGAAAAATCTAGAGAATGTCAACTCATCGTCAAAACATAATTTAGTCCATAATATTAATAACTAAATACTCAGCATTCAGGATTGAATCATTTAGGAAGATACAAACTTTTACCGTCTCTAATCCAGTTCTAGCATGAGATACAGAGTTGTAGAATTTGACACTCATAACAACTCAGTTAAGATTTATTATGACAGTTAGAGTATTGAAGCAGGCATGCACTCTCGAGAAAAAATACAAACTCAAGTTCTACAAGCAAAATGCTATTCCAAATTTCCATAAACCATGAAAAACAGAAAATAAAAAAGTTTTTATATTCATAGGATGCAACCAGTTGCCTGCCGTAGCCTTAGCATATACTTATAATGGCATGTGTACGAAAAAATTGATGTGAAGGGATTTTCGGCGCACATTTCCACGTTGGATGATGTGTCTAATTTATTCATGAAACATGTCTTTTTGTTGTGGATATAATGCAACTTATATATTAAGAGATTAGGCAGTTGACCTATATCTTATTGTACTGAAAATTTTATCTCCAGCAATTGAAAAAGGAACCTTAAATGACGAAATGATCATCAAATTGAAACCAAGGTGCATCCAACAAGTGAAGGTTCATATTCATTTGGACTTATTCTTGAAAACTAGAAGCATTTATAAGCAAAATGAGACCTTACCTTATTTCGATGGCGATCCACATAGCTTATGTATTCCAAGGGCACCCTAGCACCTTTGGAAAGCTTACCAAGAACAGATATTAGACCATCCAGATGAGAGATCTCTTCTCCAGCAAACTTTTTTATTATTGCATGGTGAGGAACTCCTGCTCTTGAAAGCATGTACCTGCAATTCATGATCAAAATGGGCAATGGCCACTTGCATTAACCTAAAATGGCAGCTGATAGAAATAGCAGATATGCTAATATTATGAAGATATTATAATTAACCACAAGTCAATCTCAAAATTTTTGGCAAGAAAACAGTGACTCTTTGTAAATATTATATATATATATATCTTTTGGGTGGTAATAAGAAAATGGTATTAAAATCATAAAAGCTACATGGGGAAGAGGGGCCGCCAACAGGGAACCCATGCAATGAAAGAAAAGAGGTTCCAAAAATGGAACTACGATAAAGAAAATCAACAATGAACTATCACAAAGAGATAAGCTTAAGTCAGCTAAGAACAATTGAGTCACTACTGGAGGCCCTCTTGGTCCTGTCAATTCTAACAGCTGCAAGAAGATCCCCTTCTAACACTATTTGAATGCATTGTTTGACCATTGAAAATCCTCCTATATGGAAACATTATAAAAATTTTATACAGATACATCATGTTAAGAAGGAAAAAAACAAAAAAGAAAAATCCAGTGCATGAGGTTCCTATGAAACCTGATGGTAACTTGTAACCGAACCTTACCTCAGCAAGTGGAAAACTGTTTATTATTAAAGAGATAATGCATGAGATTCCCACCAATGTAATCCTGTGCAGGATACAATTTTACAGTCTTACCTCCACAGTAGAAGAAACTATTTCCTAAGTTTAAGAGCAACCTTAACATTGTACCAAAGTCCACACCCTCATTAGAGAAGAGTTATTGACAGAAAAATTTAGGTACAGATACAAAAATAAAATAAAAGACATATATTTAGATGATGATATCTAACTCTTCTAGAAGAAATTCAAATAGTAGGTCCAAATCATGGAAAAAATAATTGCAAAGATCAACACCTGAGTAATACATTTATAACAAAAAAAGTGAAATATAAATTACAATATATAAAAAAGTAACCACAATTCTTGGGTGACACTTTTGAATTATTGCAAGGGGCAGATCAGTACAAGTGCTTAACTAGGAAGTTCATTTACCTTATGGTGACTTGTCCAGATATTTTGTACACTGTTGGTATTCTCAACTAACTTATGCATGAACCTAGACAAATTCATTGACAGGGTGCTCTTCATGTACTAGCCTATATCAAGAGCACAGCTGGCAAAAAATTAATTTACAATGACCATAGACAACTACAAGTTATATTCCAATACTAGCTATGCTAGTGACAAAAGTAACAAGAAGTCCATTTCTGGATATTGCACTAATGTTAGAGGGAATCTAATAACATGGAGAAGTAAAAAAAAATCAAGTGCTAAAGTAGAATATCATGCTATGCGCAAACTAGATGTAAAATGATGTGGTTACACTCAAAGTCGAGGTTTCAAGTTGATCTTTCAATGAAAATGCATTGTGATAACCAATCAATTATCTTTATTGCAAGAAATCCTACATTTCATGAGCAAATCAAGCATGTTAAAGTTGATTGTCATTACATCAGGGATTTGGTCTTGAAGAAATATGTTAGCACTCCTTACACTAAATCATCAAAGCAACTTGCAAATGTATTCACTAAGGGTTTTTCTATTGGAGTTACTAAAAATTTGTGTAACAAACTGGACATCTTAGATATATTTGTTCCAACATGAGTGTTAAGAATTGTTATTATGTTTATGTCAATAGTGTTATTCGGGTTATTGGATCATTAGTTGGATCAAATTAAGACCTTACCATTTATACGTAACAATCTCTTCTAATGAATAATAAATTTTGCTTTTCTTCTCCTTACAACACTGTCAAATATCAAAATCACAACGGAATGCTGTTTTATCAAACTTTGTATTTTCAGTTTGGAAGAAATCCCACATTTTTATGAGCCACTGCCATCACAAAGAAACACTGTTCAACAATAGCATATATTTTAGCACACTACAAGCAGTCAACTTTTCATGGAAGTAACACAATATACCACGAAAGAAGAAAAAAAGATATTGGCGGACAAGCAATTTTGCTTACCCTGGCTCAGCAACATAAACAAGGCCACACTTGAATCGAAAATTTCGAGCCTGCAAAATTACAGAAAAGAAAAACAATGAAAAATGCAAATTTAAAAAAACTAATTGCACACAAACACATATTACCATCCTAAAAACCATAATGATGGTATGACTACCACTAAAAAGAGATTTCAAGATATCCAATATCTGAAAATCTGCTCCAAATCCTCATATTTTATCCAAAAAGATCCAAAGAAGAGAATCCAAATTCAAAGAAAACACAGATTGATTTTGGTTGTTGATACATCCAATCACAAATTATATGAACAGAAAATATTGCAAAATATTCACATTTGTATTGAATGTGCAAGTAATTGATTTATATTTTATTTGTCATATTTTCTAAAGTTTTACATGTAACATACGTTTAAATAATATAAATCAATTCACAATACCCTAATAAATATACATTTAATCGTAGATGCATTTGTTTTGGGGAGCAATTTAACTCTTAATGTTGAGGGCTGTTAAGTGCTGCAGTAGCATATTACTACAGTGTCAGCTCTTGCATTAGTGGCAAGAACTCAGGAGCTGCCTCCGCCAGCTCCATATTTCCTTCCTTGGCTACATTGCAAGGAGCTCCAATAACACCCAAGAATTGAACTTGGCGATGGAATTGGTAACAGAGTTGTGGGGTCCACTGTAGAAGAGCTACAGAAGCTTTAAGCTGGTGAAAACAAAGACACCCTATATTTCAATTATTATTTTGGATCATACATATTAAGGCATCAAAGAATTAAGATTGGCCATTCTACTTGTTTGTTCACCAAGTTCAAACTTCAAAGTCCCCCTTTTATAACTCCCATTTTTCATAAAAATTAAGAGAAGGCATGATCTCTTCAATTATACCATAAAAGCATACGTAACAGTATACCACTTAAAAAAAGAATATATAACAATAAAGTCAAATAAATTGAACATCATAGCATCAACTACAAACATAAAATCTGAATAAATTAAAAACACTAAGTCTTAACCATTAAAATACATGGATTGCTACAAGATCGCATGGGATTCAATTATTGAAAAATAAGACTTAAGTGTTTACTACCCATTAGCAACGACTAAATTAATAATATAAACAAGGGCCCGTTTCCTTGGTGGTTGCTAAACTGCCAAACAATAATTTATCAATTTATCATGGAATTCTTTACCAAAGTACTTCAAGATTTCATAGTTAACAACCCATGCATATAAACCAATATACACATCACACAAATGAATTTGAGGGAGTGAGTTTTCAGTGGAAGTTATAGTTACATAAAAAATAAATAAATTTATTAAATATAGTTTTTTCATTTAGAAAAAAAATCTCCACTTACAACATAGATTATTCAAAAAAAACAAAAACTATCCAAATAAACTGGCCCTAATTTTTTGGTAATCAACAGTAAAATATAAGTACTCCAAGTCAACTATTGCCAGGTAATAAATTTGCAGCACAAGAAGCATGTCATATCAAATCAAAGCTTCCCAATATTGATTCATTGTTTTTTTGTTATGGAGACATTGTTATGCAAAACAACACACACAACCAAAGTGACAAACTAGTGGGAGCAAAAAGTATTATCTACCTGCTGATATGAAAGCGGGTGAATAACTGCACCACTAACTTCTAAGAAGTAATTTGGAGTTATTGAATGCAGATCTTGAACCTGAACGGGATCCTCAACAATCAGAACATAATATGAGCAAATGCCAAAATCAACTGAAGGCAATTAGCAGCAGCTGTGAAATAATGAGTACTACTATTAAAAGATTGACCAATTTGTCCTTTTGTATTAACAGGTTATATACACTATCTGAAGAATTTAGACGGCCAAATGCCCCAAGAGCAAACATTTGTCTCATTTTGCAAACCGTCAAGTTGATATATGAAAACCTCTCACTATAATAAAGCAAAAGAAGCCTTACCATTAATGTTACAATCATGGAAGTTCCACCCCTTTCAATCATTAAAGATATTTCTGCACCAACATTGTCATCAAGAAGCGTTTCCAATTTAAGAAACTGTGTAAGCACCTGCACCAAACACCAACAGTTAAGACAAAATACCATTTTCTTAAAAAAACTATAAGTAACAGAAGGAACAAACTGACAGTAGTAACCATTAAATGATTTCAACTGTAGATCACACTTGAAAGATGTTCTTTGCTTGTCAACTTAAATTAAACACTTACATGTATTCTTTGCACATGTTTTTCTTAAGCACACTTATTATGATGAACACCTGTTGGGAATGCAGGTCCAGGAGCCCAACCATCTGGATCTACATTTGTTTATATTGCATTCTTTAATATGATAATGTATTTTCATGTTTTTTACTTTTCTTTATGCTATTGACATTTTTTTATATTATTTCCAATTGTTTGGTCACTTCAATCTTCATTTTTTTTTTGTCAATTTTTTGGTAAGGATTTTAAAGAACCTTTGATTGTCTATGATGCCCTAATACTAGAGCGTGCCTATCATACCCATATTGTATTGATACCTTACACAAGTCACCCTTCAACATTATACTTTACCATATTGGTTATGGCTTGAGCCATCATTGCATTTTTTGTGATCTTATCAATATTTTGTTAGCTATGATTTGCAATTGAATCTAATTAGTAATTTGTAATGAATCACAAATGGGTTTTGCTATTGTTAGATATACCATTATGGGTAAACAGATGTCTATTTATGGGGATGTCGAATTACTCATATATTCTTATATACACATGTCCATGTGTAATGAAAAATGATTTTCGATCCTTTCCCTAACATGGTACTAAAGCATCACATAAACCCCTAAATGCCGTCTACTTCTATTTCCCCCTCTACCACTCCGTCACTGCACTTCTTCTCATAATCCTCCAAGTTTTCCCCTCCCACCTTTGTCTTTTTCCCACTTGTTTTTCCTCTTTCATACCCCAAGCCGACAGCCCCCATTCTTACAGGCTGACAGTTCCACTCTTTTCTCCTCTTCTCTTTGTGGTCAGCCATAACATGGGCTGCTGTCTGACATTGCTCTTTTGTGCATGTGGCTTTCTGTGCTCCACATGTTGTTTGTACCTCTAGATTGGGTGTGCTCAAGACAGTTGTCTACTATGCTAATGTACATCAAATCCTTCCAACGTTTACGCCATCATGTGTGTGTGTTGGCATCTTCCCACTTGTTCAGTGTTGTGGGTGTGCAATATTCATACGATGGGTGTGCATGCTCACCAAGGAGTGTTCTTTTGGTGCCACAGACAGTGCCAATTGCAGATTTTTGTGTGTGCTCACTGAGCTGTTGTGAAATCAGACTATCCAATTGTGCTGTTGTGCGGTTATTTTGGACTTGGTTTGTAAACTCAGATTATTATCCATGGCTACACATGATATTTTAATCAAAAATTTTCCCGGTATCTCCAAAAAGTTAAAATAAGAAAATTACATCTTATGACCACAAAGTTTTCAGACAATTGTTATCACCCACCACAAGCTCTAACACCTCACCAATGATCCTTTGGATTTAAAGGATCCCACTTATGCTGACTGGTCCACCAATAATGTTGCAATTATTTCCTGGATGCTTTTTATCATGAAGCCCATTGTTGCACATGGAGTTACCATGATGCACTCAGCTAAAAAAAATTGACACTTTAAAAGATTTATGGTTTTCAAAAAAATATTTCAAAGAACAAATTTTTACCCTTAAGTAGAGAGACAAAATTTGTCAGGAACATTATAGTATACTGCATGGTTTGATTGATGAGCTCAATATTTATCAACCTCTCACTGCTGATATATCCAAAATGCACCAATACCAAGAGGTATTGGCTATCATAGCTTATTTGTCAGGCTTGAATCCTGAAATTTCTTCCTAGATTCATGGTCAAATTATTGGTGCAAAAAAGTACCCAATCTTGAGGAGACCTTTGCCAGAGACTTGAGGATTTCGACAGGAACTACTCCACCTCTTACTGATCATTCCAGTATGGTTGCCTCATCCTCATCTGGTCATTGACGATGAAGGGGAGGTCAGGGGAATCCTTAGAATACTCGTGGTCAGCATTATGGTAGACTTGGCCATCGTTCAAAAAGATGCTAAAATAATTTTGGAAAACCACAGTAAACAAATGTCACCACCAGGTCCTTGTCATCAACTATTGCTACTACTAGCCCCACCACCACTAGAACTATCACCATATTATATGCTGATTATGAGAGATATCTTCAACTACAGGCAACAAATTCCACTGTCATGACTACTTGGGGCTCTACCTCCCCACTCCAAGTACTAGTACCAATGTTGGAGTATTAAACTTCCTCATTTTGATCACCTCCCCCTCTCAAATATATCTATTGTTGTTATTGCCAAAGGCCATCTAAGACTGGTGTCTAGGCAAGGGGTAGTCCAAGTCCCTTCCTAGATTAACCTAAACAATGTCTTATATTTAGCTGATCTTCCTGTCAAATTACTATCCATTAATGTTATTACCACCCAATTAAAGTGTTATGTGGCCTTCTTTCACTTTCATTTGTATTTTTCAGAGTCAAAAATTCAATACATGGTAAATATACAACAATTAGGTTATGTTTTTAACATATAAGCATCAGAAATTTACTATATATAAGCGTACATGAATATATTTTCATCATTGTGCAACTAGCAACTCTCATGAATGAATCAAAATGTAATACATGATCAATATACAACAATTAGGTCCAACTGAAGATGTTCAACACAGGGCATCATCAACTTCTCTCAATAAAGTTTGTATTAATCCCATCAAGACATATTTTCTCTTTGTATTCTACTATCTCCTCGCAAAGGTTTTACAAAGACCCACTTTTGAAAAGAATGAAACTTGATTATTTCCTTTCCAACATGTGTATTTAATACTTAATGTGGAATACAAGAGCAGATTGAATAATTGCTTAACATAAAATACAAGTGCATTATTGAGTGATACGTTTGCAGTCCCGTAGCTTGTCCACAATGAAACAAAGTGTAAAAAACAACCACTGAACAAAACAATAAGAATTTAAGATGGTCAATGCAAGCAGCTATACTTCTCCATTGGCACGGACTAGAACATCTCCTGGTTCCAAGTGCTTGTGCACAGGACCACCGGGTACCTATAAATTTAACATTTTTTGAAAAAGATGAATATAAAAAGAGCACACAAAACAAAATACAACATGCACCAAGGCATGCAACAACATACCACTGAATCAACTACAAGCATTCCAGTCTCAGAAGCAGGAGAAGCTTCTCTTACCATCTGGCAAACCAATAAACAATATCAAAAAATAGGACACTAAATTTGAGAATGCAACTTGGTTGCAGAACAAGTCTACAGGGATTGCGACTATAAAATGCTTATCAATAATGAAGGATTGGATTCTTGTGGTTTCAGAGGAACTGGAAACGAGGAATCAGAGCTTCAAGAATTCAGTGGTTTTACCTGTTCAGTTTCACATTTGAGTCCCAAACGACGTATTTCATCAAATCCTTTGTGAATAAAAGTGGCCTATATAGCAATCAAAGAGCAAAATGAAAAATAAATGACCATGCAAAATTCATAACATAAGAAAAAAGACAACATTTTTTGAAAAAGGACATAAATTAATTATAATTACAACTACAAAAAGAACTATATAGGGAAATTTTAAAAAATGTATAGAATATTATTGAAAGCAACAAAACACCTACATGAAGTGCTATATGTAGCAATTTGATCGATCGTAGCTGAATTTAGACATTTGTTTTTATAAAAATGGTGCTTGATATGTAAATTATCCCTAAAAGATTGAAGGTTACATAGGATTTAAACATAAGAAATGTGTAGCTGTTACAATGTTGAATATGTTGCAAAATTTTATGGTGCCTGTAATTTTTAGGTTTTATATGACACTTTTAGTTTTGCCAAACCATTTGCAAGATGATTTTCCCTTATCATCAATTGATGCAATGTACCACGTTTTCACACTACATCTTCAAAGAAATTTTCCTTCAATTCAAAACAAGTCTTCAAATAAAAGGAATTTAGTTTCATTGCACGAGCAATCAAAAGCAACTAAGTTGCAAAAATCTTATACAAGTGTCAATTCAAAGAAATTGAAAGTGCAGCAGCAAGATCCATCAAAAATAGTTCATTATTTGTCTACCATGAGATAAAAAAGAAACAAAATAATATAATGGAGCGGCAAACCTGAAGAGTACCACGAGGGATTGTCACTACTTCCCATGTGTTGGCAAGTGAATTCCAAGCCTTCTGTATCGAGTTGAATGCCCTAACAACCTGCCAATGGTAAAATATGATGATCCATTGATCCTAAGCAATAGATGAGCTAAAGGCTAGAATCAAATATTATAACATTCTAAAAATGAGATTGTTAAATAGGTTTCCTTTGCACATTTTTTGGAACTTCCCAACTGGGAAAGAGTAGCTAAAAGTTAGAGATAAGTATAATGGGATGGAAATGATGATCATAAAGGAATAAATTTTCCAAGAAGGAACAAGGGTATGAATTGAAAAATGCTTTTGAAGATCTGCATCAATCAGTATCAAAAACAATATCATTCACTATATTTCTGCTTGTTTGATTGTAACTGACTGACAAGATTTTTAAAAATTTAAATGATCTTTGTTTCAGTCAGATTATTCAGTAGTGAAGGGGAATTTACTAAAATCAAGAAAATAAAATAAGGAGAACTACAAAAGCCACAGTCATTTTTTTGGAAAAGAGTAAGGATAATTCTTATTAGATAAGAAAGCCTAGAGGTACGAGTGATTAAACAAGGATAATTAAGGGGATCCAAGAGGAAGCCCACAAAACAAAATAAAAGAAAATAATTAGAGTTAAACAAAACAAAATTAAAAGCCAACAAGTCTATTCCCTGTGTTTCAGGATCTGCATTGAGAAGAATCGTAGCTGTATGGAGGGACTGGTGAATACAACAAAAATGTATGCTTGACATGGTACTAGAGAAGGGAGTGGAAAAGAATAGAAGTTTGTTTTTGGATTTGGTCGTTCACCAATGAAAAGTGCAATCCTTCTGAGCTATCAGATAACGCCATGCACAATGATTTCTATTGGTTTTCATGAGATCTGGAAATATCTTTTTTTGAGGAGAGCTGAAAATTCTTAATTGAAGAATTAAATAATGATACAAAACTAAATCAAATACAGAATATAGTGCCTTTAAAAAAAGAAACTGTAGCAACTGATTGATAAGGTCCCCCAAAAGTGATACCAAAGAGCATCATCAAACCACCACAAACTCACGTAAAAGAAATTAAGACAAGCTCCTTAAAAGACCACTGCCCCTTCTCTAATTTCAGAGATGATCCATCCCCATGTCAATAGCTTCACAAGGTAAAATGCAAAAAACCATATGGGATTGACTACTGGAACAGCATTGAAAGAAGGGTTGATTGATTATTGGGGTCATTGTCACCAATGAGCAGCACTGAAGGTGAATAACGGGGACTAGATCATACAAGTTACAACATGGTACTATTTTCTGTTTAAATATAATAGTGTCAATACTTAAGATTACCACTATTAAAAACAGCTAAAGTTGATAAATTCACTGTTACATAATCTGTAAACATCCACGACATGATGAGAAACTAATGGATAGATATGCATACCAAGACACAAGAAATATGCAATTAATCTAACCCGTTCTAGTGGAAGGAAGAAGGCTGAAGCACTAGAAGATTTGCTTCCAGCATTTAAAGCAACAGCTCTTCCTTGGCTATCAATAACTGGTGAACCACTTGAACCACCCTTTGTACCAGATGCAGCCTGAAAAAATGTAACATATACTAGAATAAGATGGTTTGGTAGAGGTTGTTCATGACATCTTGAGACAGAAGATGTTGTACCTGCATGTAGAATGTATTGAAGTCATTATACCCATCCCTATATGCCAAATATGAAAATGCACAGTATTAGACGCATTCTATACATGAATGCTGACTGCATCAGAACTTCATATCATATTACAGGACTTTCTGAACCAACATGTTAAATGAAAATATATAATGTGTACTTTTAAGTGGTAAAAAAGGAACCAAAACAAGGTACTCCAATCAAATAAACATCAAAGATTTCATGCATGCAAAAACTAAAAGGTGAAACAAGCTAGTAGGTACTCCAAACACATTTGTAGATATGTTTTGGTGGACTTTTCTAGAATAACAGCTAGGGGTGCATTTGGAAACCTTAACTCTCAACTTTTTTAACCATTGAGGGGTCGAAGTTGTCTTCATCCTTACCAAACAATATTTTTTGTCAGATGCAGCCCTCAAGCATTGGTCGCACCTGCAAAAGAAAATAAACGCTCAGAGAGCGTTGTCCCAAGTAGACACTCGAAGGGAGTTTGTGCAAAAATTCCTTTTTACCCAAAATATTTCCCTCCCTTTTCTTCTACATCTCAAGTACAAAACCCTTGTTGCACATGAGGTCCTTCCTTTTCTTCCACGTCTCCAACACAAAACCCTTGTCCCCAAATTGTTGCTTGCAAGGATCATCATCACTAAAGAGAGGATCACCATTGCTAGAATACCGACATGAGTAGGTATGAGTAAATATGACCTAAACCTATTTTTTGTGCACGCATCTTCTGTAGGAGGAAGCCACAGATGAAGACACTACATTGAGACTCCTTTGCCAACTCTTGAGATTGCTCATTTCTATGTAAAGGGTATTTAGAGTCAAAATTCCATTATATTGACTTAGTTAAGGATTGCAACCTATTACGTGCCAAATTTGTTGGAGGTTGCCATTTGGAATGGACAAGTTGGTTTATTAATAGCGTGAAGCTGACTTATTTATAATGTTTAGGATGGACTACATACAAGCTGAATCTAGTCTTGGGACCCAATGGATTGTTGTGAAAGTTTGAAACAATGAGTGTTGGTTCAAAATTACTCTTTAGCTACACCTATCTATATTCTATGATTCTAACTTCTTATTTTTGCTAGTAATTAATCAATTTGGTTGTTTAACTATTTCTTCCATATTTACAATGTTGATTAATTGATTAAATTTCATTTGAATGAATTGTCTATTTCACTTCAAGTATACGTTAATTATATGTTATTATTTGATATGTTACCTTCATAGATACTTGTGCTTATTGTGGTCGAAATAAATAATGTGTGACCTTGGATGAGCACTTGCTCCCTGTTTCATACTTTTCATGTGAAAATGAAATAGACAGTCAACTAGTGCATATACACAGGAGTCAAGAGTCGCATATCATTGATTTTGGGGGCGTTGAAATCAAATTGTACATTGTAATTTGGTTTGGTAATGTTATGTATAGAATAGAAAATAACCAATTAAATTAAAAATCACATTGACCAATTAAATTATATGAATGGGATCGTGAGTTGTTTTAATAAAGTTATTAAGCCCATATTAAATCATCAATGCTACACTTCAATAAAGAAACCTATAATGTCAACTCAAGTTATGGATCAAAAATGGTAAGGTAAAGTTTTTCAATTTTCAAATTGGTAATATTATTCTTTCATTATCTTGATAGAAGAATTTTTTAGTATATTTTTAAAGCCTTATCTTCCAACTTGTATGCAAATTTAACTAGGTTTATACCTCCAACTTCATTTTGCTCATCTATGATTTTAAACGCAAGCCTACACTTGCATGGTTAGGCATGATGGAAGGGAGTTGAGCATATAAATCTAATAGAAGATACAACATTAGTTTGAAAACAATAGATAGAAATTTAGCTAGTGCAATTATAGTGTATAAATAATCAGCTACTTACTGCTTAAAAAATCAGTTCCGTGAACACCAACAAAATAAATATGTGAAAGAAAAACAATGAAATTAAATTAAATTAAATTAATTAATCACAATGGAATAACTAAAAGTTCAATATTCATTAGGCACTAACTTTTTGTAGTGAGGAGCATCCCTGTCCAGACGAGCAAGTGTACCTGCCAAAATTGAAACCTGCAATCACAGGCTCATGTAAATTAGTTAAAGATTGAAAACATAAGTGATGGATCACCCAACATCATCAAGGCAGATATTTTAAAAAGAGGCATCCAGAGTATAAAACTAGTAACATGTGAGCTGAGCTAAAAAACTGTTTGAAGATGGTAAAGAATGCAGCAAGAGGACTAGGCTGGAAGCCAAGGCTACCACATCTGGTTGAACATAACTATCCACAACACAAACCCACACCCACTTCGTAGAACACCTTCCTCCCAATCATTCCAATCCAAAGCTCAATCATGGAAAAGTCTAATTCTTTACAACCAATGCCACCACATGGCTAAGGGAAGAAACATCCGGACTATCTTCCAAAGGCCTCAAGACTCCATTACGCAACATCTACCATGCAAAGAATTGAACCTTTGATGGAGCTCTTCTATTCAGAAAGTGTTTATGGCACCCAAAGCATATGCCCCAACAATAATAATGTGGAATAGGACTTACAAACAACCAGCCATCCCTACTTCATTTCCACACCTGCAAATCAGCTTTTTTTTGAAATGGTACCTATGAATCGACCTTAGCAGAAATAGGCAAAGAACCATGGCAATTAAGTGAAAGGTACCTAGCAAAATCTAAAATTTCCATATCAGGGACATCTCAAGTATACTTTTTTTGTGTGTTTCCCAGCCATTAGTATTTGATTACCCATTCCATCTTTCAAAGCCTTCCAACTCCTCTAATAAACTTCATCAATAATACTGCAAGCATGTGAATCACAACACTTACTATGGGTCCCCCCAAACAAGATCAAAAGTAACACAGTCCAATGCTAGATTTATGGGATCAGAAAAGCATGGGGCATCAACAATTATTGGAGCTAGAAACCCCCTCTACTCCATGAATGATACATGGTGATGGTCACAACCAACCAGAAGCTTCAATCTGTTAGATTGCAACACTTAGCAAGGTGACTACAACAGTATTGGCCATGTGATTACTCTCCCATTCCAAAGAAACCTATTGACCTCTTAGGTTATGAAAAAAATTGTCCTCTGTTATTCTCCGCCAAAATGAAAGGAATCCTGGCAACAGGTTCCTAAATTGCAAACTGATACCTGGAATCACATATTCTACAATCCCAATTGACTCCATTTATTAATAGGGTATATTTGTGAATCAAGTTGTCAATTTAAGAACTTATTTTGGTTTAATAGGACCACTTTAGATTTCACACTATTAAAGCTCAAATGTGCAATAGGAACACTTTGTTGCATTATGGGGAAGGATTTCTTGAACTCATTGCAAGCTGTTCATAAAAGGGGACAAGACAAGAAGCAGCAATAAATAATTTGAGAAGATAGAACCAAAATTCAATTTGATGATTAATTCATGAAAAACAGCCTTTTAAATTAGCAAGTGTAATTGGTAAATAATTTGGATGTGAATTAGAGTTAGATTGCATTCATTTTAAATAGTTATTGAAAAATGAAAAATGAAAATAGATTGCAACATTAATTGGATTTTATTTACTATGTTGCATTCCATTCAAAGGCACCTATAGCCTTGGAACATTCAGTTAATCATGAATTAGTTTTCCATTCAGTTACTCATTAATTCAGGTATCTCCTTGTCTCTTGTTCTTCTTTTTCATAGCCTCTGTTCCTTATTGTACTTGTTCTATGTCAAGGAGAACAGCTATCAATCCCATAACTTCTTGCAGAAGTGATGCGACATGCAGTAATGACTCAAAAACATGGTCTATTACTTTTTTCATGTTTTCAAAATTGGCTCTAAAGCTGGAAATAACAGTTCCCATATCAAAGGTCTCCATTGTAAAACATGTTAGATACCTACACATGATTTTTATATATTTTTCTCTTTTTTCTAATTACTGCCGTATCCCCCCCCCAGTGTATTCCCCCTTTATATGTTTTATTACTTTTCCATATCACCACTCAAAAAATATGTTTTTAAGTTCCAACCATCAAACCGCTGGAGTGGTACCTGATTCCTGTATTTGCAATAGAATACAAATATTGACAAGCATAAGAAAAAGAAGCCTATCGAGAAAAACAGTAAAAAATAGAGAATTAAATAGTAACTGAATGCAGTTCATGCTATTACCATAGATGACAGCAATGACCAAAGGGAGCCATAGATAGATGTACCTTTTCACCACTATCATTCCCAACTACTCGGATCTCAAGTCCAACACATGCAGTTTCAGGGGCAAGAGGAATTTCTTCATAGCTCAGAAACTTAATTGCACCAGGATCATAACGAAAGAAACCAAAATCATGAACCTATATGTTTTTAACCATGAAAGCAACTATAAGCATAGATTCTGTGGTTTTTTACAATAAGTTGCATTTTATTCATGAAAGAGACATCAATACCATCATAACATAATGTAGTAAAAAAAAATTTGAAACTTGGTACATAGACGAACTTGCCAAATAAACACCAAAGGATCTCAAGTTTCAAACCTGCATCTGACAGGTCTCAAACTCACAATCAAATGTATGGACTCTCATGCACCCCATCATGTAACATATTTCAGTAACCATATGATTGACAAAGTCTTAAATCTTTTTGAGGGAACTTGTAATCTATCAAGGTATCAAAAAGAACCACAACTGTACCTGGCATCTTTATGTTGACTACCAAATATGTTTATTTCATTAAAAAAAAAATTCCTCTGGTAAGGCAAAATTCTATATCACAGTTGGTATTTCAACATGGTACTTACCAGCTTCAATATTGATGCTTTTTTGCAACCCTATTATTCTAATCTAATTGAAAATTGTTACCAGTTAAATTCTCGTAATTTATAATGTCCAGGAAGTTTTAAATTGTTTTTCTCTTTAAAAATAGTTGAAAAGTATTGACTAGCTGATAATTTCTATTGTTTTGTGTTGTTGACAGTGACAATTTATATATAAATTTTCAGGATCTGAAAGCAGTTGAATAGCTATTTCCTAATTTATTATGGTACATCTCTTATGATTTGTAATAACCAAGGGAAAATTTTAGATAAGCCAGCTCTTGCCCCTACATATGATGTTATCAAGGCATGCAGATATGCGGGAGAAAACTGTTGCAATCGTCTGCACAGCAGAAGAGCAACTAATATGCCAAATACCTCTGAAATCAACATCTATTATTTCTATTTGTTACGGAGTTCAAATACCAACACAAAAAAACCAAAATTTCACTCAGTCCCAAGAAAATCGCTACTTACGGGGTCCCGGTAAATTGGGTACACCGGAATTTCCTCTCTGTTTACAAACATTGCCTCTGCAACCACCGGACCTACTCAATACACACAGCATGATCAGTAAAAACTTGTAGAACTCAAAAATACTCCGTCGTTGCACTTCAACAAGGAGAAAAAAACAGAGAGTGATGGACAGAGGAACAGAAGGAGGGAGGGAGAACACCCACCGGGCTTGACTACATGCCGATTGGTAAGAATAATTCCCCTTATCTTATCAATAACGAACCCGGTCGCATAGCTGGCGCCGGCCGACTCCGTATCAAAAGCTCTCGCGGTAGTGGTTCTCAGCACAACGACTGCCGGGACGACCTTTGCGAGCGCCCTTCTCCAGTCCTCCGCCGTTGCCGACCCTTCCCGAAATGGAGGAGGCTCGATTTCCGTGATGAGATCGACCTTAACGGAGGCCTCCTCTGTCGCCTTACCGTTGGGACTCTTCGGCTCCGACGAGTCCCCCATCGAGAGCAAAAGGGGAGGTATATCCAGGGAATGATTTCTAGGGTTTAGGCATTTAGGATGGAACTCGAGATGAGAAAGGACTCGTAGTGGAAGAGGGTGGTTGAGAGTGATGAAGAGGCGGAGGTTGTCCTGCGTTTGTTTATGGAAGAAGCATATCAGAAACGGTACGCGTCCTTTGTTGTATCCACGGGCAGCTCCCTCCCGGGTCTCGGTTGTCTTTTCTCGGTAGTACTGTCGTCACCGTCACAATGTTGCACCTTCAAACCGTTCGAAAAAAAACCGGTACATCTTATGCACCGTGGAAGGATACCGAAACGAAATTTCAATGTTTATGTGCTTAATCGTTTACCTCACGAATATTAATTCGAAATTTAAAAGCATGGTTAAGAACATCAAATCGAAATTTAAAAATATGACTAACCGTGCATATTCTTAGTGAAATTTTTTTACCGTAGCTTGATGTGTAGAGTTGGTTAAGTAAATTCAATTAAAGTGGGGCGTTTAGGTTGTAAAAAATTTTGGTACTTCTTTGAGATCAACTGTCAAGGATGTTAATAACTCGCATCCAGTTAACTAGAAAATAGAAATGAACTTAAAAGATAACGAAATATTTTTCCATTGTTATATTTTATATTTTTTAAAACTATGTTGATTTTGCAATGTTATCTTTTTAGTTATGTTTTCAAAACTACTATTTATCTCTTAATATTATCTACCACTTTACAAAAAAAAAAATGCTATCATTTTCTTTAAATTGTCGAACAGAATTTCTTTTTCTTTTTTTCAATTTGATCTGAGAATGTCATCGTGAAAATTTAAAATTTAATAGAAAATATCAAATTACGTGATTTTGATGGACCGAAAAAAGGCGTTGGTCAACTCGGTAATACTTGGCTGATTGGTACTTTTTTAATTGTAAACGAGGAATACTATTCTTATTGTTGAGATTTCTATTTTCGTATTTTCTGTCATTAAATTATTTTTTCAGAATTTTTGCAGACATTCGTTTTAACTAATTTTTCTAAAAACTCTATAAATTAACATTGTTCACTTAAAAGGAGCATGATTTTTTGTCTAATTTAACGTTTACACATTGTTTCAACTAATTTCATATTTTAGAGAAAAGATAAAAATAGACTTCTCTGATCTAAACACCGTAACAAAGTATAATCAAATTTATTTATGAATTTTTGACAAATTTACCAATCATTTTCATTGACAGTTAATTTTAAGAATGATTTAATTTCCTCCAACTACAAAAGGCAATACTTCACATTTCTCTCGTTGAAGATTTATCTTATGATTAATTATTGTTCTTCTATTAGTTAGATCGTATATTTACATTCTTACACTTGCGATTTGAAGGACTTTCTAAAAATAAAAAATACGTACACCTTGAAAAAAAAAACGTTTATCCCTGGCAACATGAAGCACGTATTCTATCGTCACAATACTTGTTTTTCGTGGACAAAATATTTCATGTTTCTCGCTTATGTATAAAGAAAGAGGATATTGAAGTGATTTCGTGGTAATAAAGAAAATGTTTTAAAAAATAATTGTGAGCTTACATCTTTCTAATCCAATTGTAATTATTTATATCTATCCGTAATTATCTTATCTCTCCTCTATGGTTTTACGCACGGTTTGTACAGGCAAGATTGCATGTGATTCCTGATTTTTTTTTTCTTAATTTAAATGTGGAATTTAATCAAAAAAATAGGACACTTCCGTGACAAGTCTTCCTTCGTCTAAAGTCAAAACTGTTTGATGGCAACCCGTCGAAAAAGTTTTCAAAGTAACAATTAAATAGATAAAGATCTCAACTATCAAACAAAACTGAGATATCAAAAGTAATATAAGTAATCTCCACGTAAAAGTTAACAAGACAATGGAACAAAAGACGTCCAGCAAAGTCTAAGGTCGAATGACAGGAACTAATCAACTTTCTCTGCCATCTTTTACTAACAAGGTCAGCCCAACAAGTTGAATTTCCTTAGTCGAGGAGTTGAATTATGGCTAGAGAGATGAGAGAGGCTTAGGTCGAATTTTGAGTGGCAATGTGAGTATCCTAAGCAGTTTAAATAGCATTTAGCTTTTCAGTATCGTTTCTTGTAAAGAAATCATCTGACAAAAAAAAAAGGTTAAAGAGATAATAAAATTAAATATTTATGTGATATTTAAAGAAGTAAATCTAAAAGTGAGATTATTCCCATAAATTTAAAAAACCCAAAGAGCAGTCATCACTAAAGTAAATCATAAGGAAAAATTTAAAGAAAAAGAAATGGGAGAAGAAAAGGTAAATAAGTCAGAAATAAAATAATCATTAAAAAGGCATATGAGAGTTTTGAAAAAAAAAATTCTAAAATTGATATTACAATAAATACATTAAAGATACTCAATCATCCTCTTTTAAGGAAATTTGCTTTTACGAGGATTTTAAGAATTTATTTGTGTACTTGAAATTTAATCTGATAAAATTAAAATTTTATAGAATTTGACATAAATAAAATTTAAAATTTAAGTATTCGTATATATTTAAAAATTTAAAAGAAATTAAAAATTAAATGTTTGTATACACGATAGAAATAAAATTTATATTTATTTATGATAATAATATAATATAATTAATTTATTAATTAAGTAGTTAATTGATAAATTAAATAATTAATAGTTGCAAACAAAGTCTAACAACGTTAAAAAGTCTGCTCTTTCTGTTAGTGATGTTTGAAATGCCCCAAGCTATCAACACCCTCAGTCTAACTTCGAACGATCCTCTGGAACACCTCCCTCACCAGGTGTTCCAAGGGGTCCAATCCATCATTCATGGCGGCCAACTCCTCCACCTCTACCCTAATCTCCAATTCCTACTCCTCCACAAATGGGAACTGGGTGGAATCGATAAACTTGATGAGATGCCGAGAACACTTTTCGATTTGTTGGATCTCCTCGAGCAACCCATTTGAATTCTTCTGATCCCTCTTATTCGATTCCTCCATGATTCGCTTGCGCAATGACATAATGGGCACTGCCCCAGATGAATCCCCTTGGTATCGAGAAGTGTGTGTGAAGGCCCCTATCTTGGCAAGGTATTGCAGGGATGAGTGCCCACACCATAAACAAAAGCACCAAATTCATCGTGAAGATAGGCATGGCGAGCCCATTCGTGGCAATTATATCATTATTCCTCAGCATCCAATGGCTTGCAGCTATTTTGCAGTAGACCAATTCCTTGACACACTCCATGACAGTGACCCAAAGTGCATGGCGATGGTGGCAGGAGACCTATGATTGTCCCGAACGACTTGTTACGGTGCGCAATGACCAAGTTGGAAGAGGTGGCATACTTCTTATTAAGCATCGCGATGGTCAATTCGATCAATGCCTTCTTGGCCCTCTGAAACTAGCCTTCCTTAAGAGTCCTCTGCTTAGGGCCCAAGGCAAGGAGGACGATCTCGAGCTGCTTTCCCCAATACCTGACCTGATCAATTCCATCACATATGGCATTGCAAACGTCAAGGCCTTGACACTTCTCTTGAATTTTTGGGTACCATTGTAAAGTTGATCACCTGCCAAGAGTGAAAGGGAGAAGAGAACCCGTCAATACTCATTGAACCCACTGTGTAACACCTCTTCCTCTTCCTCCTCGAGCTTGCACAGATGGTCGTCGGCTCCACCAACCTACATAAGGGGAATGAAGGCCAGCGCGAAACTTGTGCACCATCAGACATGACGCGACCCACCACCGGCTCACGCGAGTAATCCTCCACTAGATGCGACTTTCGTCGAAACTTATGGATGGAAAGAAAAAAGTCATTCACAAAGAGGTTCACGTGAAGTTGGTCGATAGAAATGATTTACAGATGTATTTGAGTTGGCAGAGCATTTCTATCGACTTATAAAAAGATAGAATTTTAATTATTTCAGGAATGAAAATTTTAAATGTACAAACATTTCAAACCTCAAAATTAGACGAAATTATTTTCATTTTCTTCTCGTTCTAAATGCATAAACCTTTGCTATCGTGCAAGTAAAATCAGGTGAAAATTTAATAAAACTTTTGGTTACGTACCATGAGGTCAAAATCGCTGTACTCGCCTCAGTAATCTTCCCTGATGGTGGCCATTTTCCACCGTCGGATGGTATCAACAGTTGTACAACTCTCGTAAAGATCACCTCCACACGGAACCGCCGCATTTCTTGCGCTTCTGCACCTCTGCCTCTTCATCCCCTCACCTCTCCACAACTCTGCTCTGCTGCCTCCTCCTGCTTCTGGATCCTCCACACCACCCTCTCAACGAACTCGAGCGTACCCCACTTTTGGCTGACCCGGACCCAAGCATGTCCTCCCTATTGTTCCCTGTTCCCGCCTCCCCTGACTTGGAGATCAGTGCCAGAGACTGCTGCCATGGCCGGTGGTGGGCTCCAGCGGTTGGTATTGGGTTGGGAATGAGGATGCTCAAGTGCGTCCCAACTGTGGTGGAGGTGTTTGTATTCGGAGAAGTTGGTGCCGTGGTGGTGGTATTGTGGAGGCAGGGGAGTGGTGAGTGATGGGGTGGGGAGGTGAGGGAGCCATGAGTCGTGCTCCGTGAAGGTGATGTGGAAGATGCTGGGCGTACGCGGTGGTGGGAAGAGGGGGTGCTGTTCCAAGGGAAAGGAAAGGGAGATGGAGGAGATGCTGTGGTGATCCGTCGTTCGTTTATCGGGCGCGACGGAGATGAGGACGAAGGGAGGGTTCGTAAGGAGCGTAAATCGTGACCGTTGGATGCAAGATTAAAAGATAAAAAGAACTATTCGATGATACCCACCGGAGACAATAGCTGGTGCCACTAGCAGTAATTTTTAGTGTTAATAATGAAGCTTCATGATGTAAGTTCAAAATCCATCTTACGTAAATCTTTTAAAAATCCAAATCCTCGTATGTAGCGTGTCATCTTTTTAAATTAATACATTTAAATCTACGTGTGTATATACTTCCTCCGTAAATCGAACTAGATAACTAACCATGGTCCTTTTTGCGTGGTTCGACATCCAATCTACACCCACCGTCATGTGCGTTTCCATGCAAGAACATGCAAACGGGAGACCAGCAAGTGATGCATCAACAACAGCGCCGAGTAGGTTAAGGGTTCCTTTCTATATCCTCCGGCAAATCAAATGTCAATCAATCCAAAAGTGTTGGATTCGTTGGTACAATTAATAATCCGCCAGACGGATGAATTAATTTCGCTCGAAGAAACGTCCTCGGGACACCAAACGGACTTCTGTCTCTCTACTCCTCAGGTTGGTCGCTGTTTAATTTGCAAAGGAAGCAACGGGTAAAGAGCTGGTATGGCTACTGCTAGCGGCAGCTTTGCTCGTTCCTGCTGGATCTTCCGGTCACAGCGCACTTTGTGACTTCCACCGAAACGGAGAGATGATGCAACACCCGTCGGATCAGAGATCTGGACGGCTACGGTTCGCCAACTCCATCAAGAGGAGCACTCGACATGGTTGTTACGCCACGTCAGCACAAAGACGTGCCGGGAAGTAACGGTTCCGTTAGAATAATGGCCAGATTCCATGACGCCGTCGAGTGGTGCCTCCTTCGCGCCAAGCAAAACAAATCGAACTGGTGGACTGCCTCACCCCCTTTCTCACTCCTACTCTTCCCCTCCAGTCTCACGCTCTACAAATACGTCATCAACACCATTTCTTGATCGCCCTCTTCGTCCACTCCATCCCTTGGGAGCAACGTTCAGGCGAGTTTCCACTTCGTGAAGAATCCAATGGTAATCTGTGGCGTCGATTCTGCTAGATTTGCGTGTAATATCTTTGATTTTGCAATCATCAAATGCTTCTCTCCCCCGTCCGCTAGAGATTCCATTTAGTTGTAGTATCAATCGTTTTGTCGCTTTTTCGTTCACTGTGATAGTGTGATACTTGCATTCTACTTGTTCTCATCTTATTTTCCTATGCGATTGATTGACTCTGTTTTTTCCCTTTCGTACCGTGCGGACATCGGAGTGTTTTGCTCTACTATTTCAGTACTCGAAATTGGCAGATAAGCTCAATGGTTTTCGATCGTTCGAGTAGATGCTACTCGATAGCTTTAGATCTAAAGGAAATGATACTAACTTAATTTATGTTCCGAGTAGCTGATGTTCGATTCTCTAGTTTTTTTTAGGTTTTATATTGTGGAGCATCGATGTTTTGAACTCCAATCTCAGTAATCGAAATTTGCAGAAGATCTCAATCATCTTCGATCGTTCCAGTATTTGATGCTTAATTGCTTCAGATCTGACGGAAATGATACCTTAATTATGTTTCGAATTGTTCTTACTAGCCTCCTTTGTTTTTTCTCAATTCGCGTGCAACCTTTATTTCGATGTTGAGATGAAGATCGTCGCAGATTTTTCTGACGTGATTTCCTTCTTTCTCTGTGTTTTTTGTTCATCATTGGAGTAAAGAAACTATAAATTCCTGGATCCAAATTTGACCTATTTTTCTTGAACCAGAACATCGAAATGCAGCAGCAGAAGTATCAGCTGGAGCAGAACTCCACCAATGGTAGCGGCAACGGTGTCATAGCCACCGCTACCTCACCACCAGCATTCACATCTCCAGACCGACGGCTCCCATACCTCCCCGATGACTCTACTTTCCTCAACCTCTGCTCCGCCTTTTCACCGATCTCCTCTACCCCAATTCAGACAACTATACCCAGCTCCGCATCACTCCCCCAGCTGCCATCCTCCCTCTCTAACGGGAGCATGACCATATCCTCCACAGACCGCTGCCTTCATCTCGCTCGCCTCACGCTCCAATACCGGGAAATGGAGGACCGCTACGAGTTCTGCCTTTCCCACCTCCGCGAGACCATGGAGGAGGTCGAGTCCCTCCGCCACGAGATATCCCGCCTCCGCAAGGCCAACACCGACCTCACCAAGCAACTCAACCCTAACGTCGGGAAGCAGCAAATGTCCAACGCCCTCACACTCCCCACTCCACTCTCAGTCATCAATGACCTCCGCCGCCTCAACTTCGAGGATTCGAGCGTCAATACCAGCCCCACCAGCGTCCTCTCAAATAATCGGATCCAACAGGCCCAGCGGATCTCTTTCCCCAAGAGCATTTCCGTCCGCCCCAATGAATTTGTCAAGGTGAATTCAACCGCCATTGGGCGGCGCATCACCAGCCCTCCTCTTTTCGGATCTGTGAGTGGTTTTCCTCTCCTCTCCTCTCCATGATTGCATCTGTTATTTGACGTCACTAAGAGGTATTGCTGGTCTTCATCGATCAATGCAGCAAAGAATGTACGAGCCAGGGAAGGCAAAGGCAGGGGAGCAGGAGCAAGGTATGGAGCCGATGGAATTCGAAGTATACGGACAGGGGATGTTCAAAACAGAGCTCTGCAACAAGTGGGAGGAAACAGGGGCATGCCCTTACGGAGACCACTGCCAGTTTGCCCACGGTATTGCTGAGCTGCGCCCGGTGATCCGCCACCCTCGTTACAAGACCGAAGTCTGCCGCATGGTTCTTGCCGGAGAAGCTTGTCCTTATGGCCATCGTTGTCACTTCCGCCACGGTATTACTCCTAACGATCGTGGGTTCCCGGGCCCTCCTGGGTTCTTGCCCTAGCAACCATCCTTCTCGTCGCGGCACTTGCATAGGTGACATGCACTTATGGAGAGAATATACATATACAGGTTTATCGGGTATAATTTGCATTCGTGACTATATATTCAATACTCATCGGGAATATTATGATGGTAAAATGGTTAAAAATAAGCCAGATAATACGAGCAAACATACAAATATAAGGTCGTGACAAAAATAGGCCGAGAATTAAGGCGCACGCGCTTGTTAGGATGGAGTAAGTATCAATTAATTTGACGTTGTTCTCTCGGAATTGTCGTTATTTGTTTGTCAACTTGAGACGAATTATGGATGGGACAAACGCAGTGAGGTATTGGTGAACAGTGATGCGTCACTCACCCCTAGCAGGATATTCTTGTTGTTAAACTTCAAATCTTTTTATAAATAAACTTCGATTTGTTTAGCATTCGATTGTAAAATTGTTGCATTTCCGTCTTGCTGATATCTGATTTGCGTTGTTGCAGCGATGTCTCTTTCCGTTAGTTTAGAGGGTGATGATGTATGTTGTTGCTGATGTTTTCCTTTCTTTCTTTTTTATATAAAAAGGCAAATTTTCATTAAGTGACAGTACTATTTAAGTTTAGAGGGTGATGGTGTATCATGCTGGTTTCTGATTTTTTTTCCATTCTATTTAAGCATTCGATAAAAACTGTCGATCTTGTGATAGGTTGAATTATCCAAAAGGCCCGAACTCATTCACTCTTGGCAGTAATTTTTCACACCCAATATTTATCTACCAAACAACAACAATTATAGAATTATCAAAAGTTGGCGTATCGCGTTGGGACTCGTGGTTAGAACTTTTCAATCAACGTGAGATGCAAGATACCGTGGTTTGCAGATTCATAGAGTCTTCCAGAAGCATGCAAATCCTACCGTAGCGCTATTTCATAATTAATGCACTGGTTGAGATGACTTTGCTTTAGCCTGTTTTTTCATTATTTTTCTTGTTGATTGACGTCAGAGTTAATTTTGATGTGCTTGATCTAGAGCAACCTGAGAACATCCGTGCAAACTACCATGATTAACTATTTTCCGATAATTTTATGTAACGTGGAAGCAAGAGAATGTGGTTTGATATGAGTAAATGATCAGAAGGTCACATTCGAATATTAATTCATGTAAGTGTACGGTATATGAAAATGGCATATGCTCTAAGCATTAATACACATCGATATTTTTTGTGGAGTAAAGCATTACATTGTACAAAAATAATAATACAAGAGTGAGTTTAAAGAGAATCGTTACAATATGATGCTTAACAATGAATTAAAAATTAAATTGGGCTGAAAAATTTTTGCTTTGATTTTAACTTTTTTTTTTTGGTATGAATTCATTCATTGTATTCTCTACAAATAGAGATTTTATGTTATTGCGGTGAAATTAATTTACTCCCGGCCTATTTTCCTTTGATTATAACATCAGCTCTTCTTATGTCCGTGCGTGGAAATTAATGATCAACTGCAGGATTGCAAGGCTGCAACAGCAATAAGGTATAATCAACAAATATAGGATCAGTACAGAGTTGAAGCATAAGATGTACCTGCTTGAAAGTGCACTATCGTTGCATTGAACAATTCCTTTTTATAAGAATTATAATAATTCAATTAATAAAAAAAATGATAGAGTAAAAAGTTACTGTCATTATTAAAGTAAAGGTGGGAGAATTAGGAGAAGAGATCTCGATGGAAATAGTATCATTATCAGAAAAAAACAAAAAGCAAGTCCTTTCCATTACCTATAAAATTTAAATCTCAGATAACAGTTCAGTGCAGATCGGCAGGACCGGCAAAAGGAATCATAAACAATCCACCTGCCTGTTCTTCGGTCAATCTCCGTCCACAGCTCATACTGTAGCCGCTAGCGCTCATTCAAGATTTACATAAAGAAAAGAATAAATAAGAGCCCAAGAACAGAATATGCCCTGTTCAATAATTAATAGCATTGAATGCAGTTCCAGTGCAGAAGCCATAGCAATGCAAGACGATATCGCACAACACCATTACACCAGGAGCAGAAGAAAAAATGGAACAAGCGTTTCAAATAAAAGTGCAATATTACACCACCAAGGAGATTTCTTCACAAGAGAAGTACATGATCTAAGTGGTGCATTCTTAGTAGAGCATCCTTCCTTACAACACCGGCAACCCCTTCATCATGAATGCATCCCTTACATCCCCATGTTCTTACAAAACACAACAGCCAAGAAATGGAGCAAGAAGAGAAAAACAAACACGACCAACAACAACAATAAGAAAAGCCAACCCAACTCAATACGGTGAAACAAAAGAAACCATGCAAGGAGGTAGGAAAATAACAGAGAAAAATGATAGCTAGTGATCGGACCGTGAACCCTCAATTCCCCTGGAATGCAGTGTCACTCTCCTTTGTCTGAGGTAATCAAGAGCACAGGAGAGGGCAGCTACAAACCATCACCTCATTTCCCCCCCCTCTTCTACTGCTTCCTGCTAGATACTGACCATGTTAATGGCTGACCTGTGTTTGCTGAGAAGTCTTCCTTCCACCGCAGGCTCCGTGTCCACCACTTGAAATCACCAAACCTTGCCATGGAAAGGTGGCCTGACCTTGATAGGATGATCTGTGAATGTCGAAGAGAGAGGGAGGGAGAGAGTTTGTTGAGTGAGGGAGAGAATGTGTCGAGTGTGGGTGAATTTGAGAGTGGAGATAAGAGTACTGGAGTTGTAGGATGGTGGGATTGTTGGAAGTCTAAACTCTGAAAAGTCCAGGGCAAATGGCAATCGTTTCGTCTCTTTTTATACGGCAATTGAAAGATGTCCAACTACCAAATTTTGTTTGATAGTTGTTGAAGTATTCTCATATTAAAGATTAAAAGTGAACTTATTATGTTGATTATTAATTGATTTTGAATTAAAATTTCACATAATATCAAATAAATTTATATATATTTGCTTCTAGACGATTATAGGTATATAAATAAGCTACAAATAAGAGAAAATATTAGAAATAATCTCACATTATTTAAATAAAAATAAAAATTAGACTTATATACGATCAATCTCTTTACTTACTATTAATTAATTTTGATTAGAGAAAATCAACATATATAAACTTAAGTCATATGAGATTATTTCCAATAATAATCGAATTTGATATGCACCTTAGGCCATTTAGAGAGGGAGAGAGAGAATATATTACATCCAAATTTCGATGAATAAACCGCTGACAGATGGTCATATTTGTTGACCTTCCCGAAAATAATCGATCGTCATGTCTCTTTGTTGGACTACTTCCTTGCTATCTAATTCAATAATCACATATGGTGCCATATATTCTCTCCGTATGATTAGTCGAACGGCTTTTCCAATTGCTGGAGCATCATGGAGGTTTTGTGTATTCTGAAAATGTTAGAAAATCTTAAGAAAATAAACTTTAGAAAAAGATTTTTCAAGGTTAAAAGGCATTTGTGCTAGATGAAAATCTTAGAAAAAGATTTCTTAATATTTATAAAAATATTTTTTAACTTTTCTTATATCTCTCTCTATATAACTTTAGGAAATTTTGAGAAATCATCATCGCTCGTTGCTCGCCACTTAGACTTGTTGTTTGGACTTGCATACTCACCACTCATCGCTCATGCTCATCACTCTGCTTGCTACTCACCGCTCCTTATTCGTTGCTCATTGCTCACTGCTTAGGTGAATGTTGCTGGAGAAGATGAATAGTTGACTGTGAAAAAAAAACTTTTGATAAAAGAAATAAAAGTTACTTAAGAAATAATGAAATAAAATAAAACTTTTAAGAGAAAGGAGGAAAAATAGAAAAGAATGAAAAATGGATGAAGATAAACATTTTTGAGATAGAAGTATATGAATGATATAATTATTCATGATAAAAATTAAATATTTTAGATAAAAATTTTATACCTTGTTAATTGATTAATATAATATAATTAATTAATTATTTTAATTCATTAATTAAAAACTTAATCAATAAATTAATTATAAATAATTATACTACATTATTATCCTTTTGATATATTTTATTTTCTTCATCATTGCAAGCATAAGAAATTAGTTATATGTATCTTTGCATACTTGCATTGTATATTTGTGATGAAAATATTATTCATAACAAAATAATTGTGTATTATATATTATATTATATTACTTAAAATATAATTAATATATATTATATTATTTAAAATATTAATTTCAAGTTATACTATTGTTTACTATTTAAAAAATATTAAAAATTTTATTTCTCATCATTTATTATTATGCACAAACACGTTAAAATTTTTTATCATTTTATTTTTTATTCTACACAAATATATCAAAATTTTATATCATTTTCTCGATATACACATATACTTAAACTTTTATATCATCTTTTATCATTTTTCAACAATTTTCGTCATTTTCTTTTTTAACGACACAAACACCTCCATTATTTATAAGACCGATCGTCGGACGCATGACGAGGCGTTTGTAGGGTTAACTTGTTGTTGGTGATGTGATGAACTGAACAATCAATCAAATAGTTATTAACGTGACATTTTAATTTTTTTATTATCTTGCTGTGAGAGATCGATGACCCAAAAGTCGGACTTTTAATTTTTCTTTTTTTGAACTTTTTTGACTTTTGAAATCCACGAAGAAGCCCCGATAAGCAGAAGACACCAGGCGGACTCACTCGTACATGTCGAAGAGTTGTGGCAGGTCAGCCCAGTAGGCGATCTACTTGGGCAATTGACCTTTCATTGTTAGAACTTAGAGTCCAGATTGACCTTATATATATATATAGAGAGAGAGAGAGAGAGTGAGAGAGAGTTGCATTATTTGTTGTGGTTATAATAAATATACAAATCTGAAATCTCTTGGCATTGCTTATCCACCGTGTACCCACCCACAGCCTAGCCCAATACTTCATTCTCAGGGATTGAACTAGTTTGCTTTACTTTTGTGACGACCGAGGAACAAGCATTTCATTGTATCGACCATTTTGACTGCTTTCTTTACGAAGACATCCCTTTACCTCGTGCATGCCATGATATTTTTTATTTGAATCAAGCAAGCAAAAGAGAACGAAGGAAAATATCAGAAAACACAAAACAAACGAAAATTAATAGATTTCTAACCATTGAAGCGGCAACGAATGGGCGTCTGATCACAAATCTATAACGTACCATGCAAAACAACGTCGAATTGAAAAATAAAATTATTGCTCTCACTAACGTCGCATACAAGAAGAATAGAGATCATGTATGATGTAGAGGGTAGCCCAACAAACACACTTAAGGGAGGGGTGTTGAACATAAATATAGATATGTATATATCTGAGATCATGATTTCTTGCATTTGCTTCATGGACCGAAGAAGAAGGTGGAGGGTGGCTTCTCTAGCGATGGCTGACCGGGGTTGACCCTGTAGAGCTTTCTGCCCTCACCTTCGGTCGCGTTTCTTTCGTCATGACTAGCCTTGCCCTCTCCTGCATGCGCGTGAAGCAAAAACACAGTTTAGAGACCCAATTCCTTAATTATGAAGTCTTACGAACCTCATTAATTTCTTGTTGCTCCCGAACAATGCATACACACACACACACACACACCAATGAAAAGAACCCATCAAATGCAAACGCATTTAACGTACGATAAATAGAGTAAAAGGCTATAAAGTGCAGATTTACTGATCGAAGGATGTGGAGACGATTAGAGCCAAGACGAAATAATGCAAGAAATAACATGGGATTAATCGCGTGTGTGAAATGACATGCTCTCTTTCCTAAATGACTACTAATGAATGATCAACGCAGATGTGTGGGGAATAACTTGGAATCGGGAGTTCATTGCGGAAGTCTACTACGATCCTCGACTCAGAGAAGGTGAAGATGTGAGACAGCAGAACAAGTGAGAGGACAAGCATCGTCGCCTTCTTCGCCATCGTGAGGTCTACTGGAATGGAGAATCAAAGAATGTCGATGCGTTTCGCATTACGAAAACACACACACGCATATATATCGTTTATTTTTCACAGCTCCTCCTTAATTGTCGATGCTCTATTTACTTTAATGGGAAAGAAGGTAGAAGGGAAGGAAGGAAGGACAAAGGTGGTCGCGTTTGCCGATCAATGTCCCCCACCATTTCAGGAACGTTTTGAGTCCTCGCCATTCGTTCTCTTTGCTGCTTTGAAAACGTCTCTTACCCATGTACGTGTACATGAAATGGCCACCGTTCGCTTTTCAGGAATTTTTAATGAAGGGATCTTTCTTTCTCATTCCTTGTACGGGAAAAATAATAGCGAATTCATCTGCGCTTGCCTTCACGGGCCGTGGAATCAGTGGGCTTGGCAGGATGTGGATCAATCCTTAGGCCCAACACAAAGAAATATTCTCAGATCAATTGAGTTCAAGCCCACACCAGCCCACTAATGTTGGACATCTAATAAAATATAGGCTAGGCCCACCCGATTTGTCTTAAATGGGCTTGGAAGAGGTGGATCAATCCTTAGGTCCAACACAAAGAAATGTTCTCAGATCAATTGAGTTCAAGCCCACACCAGCCCACTAATGTTGGACATCTAATAAAATATAGGCTAGGCCCACCCGATTTGTCTTAAATGGGCTTGGCATGATGTGGATCAATCCTTAGGCCCAACACAAAGAAATGTTCTCAGATCAACTGAGCTCAAGCCCACACCAGCCCACTATCGTTGGATGGGCCGAGATCGACTTCGAATATATATATACACATACACAAATATGACATTGAGCTGGGCCCAACCAAGAGAGCATAGTTAAACCGAGCCGTTGATGTGTAGAGTCCGATTTCCTAAGGGTGCTGGGCTGCCCTCCTTCCTCATCGGGCAGTGCTACCCATTAAGGCCCAAGTGCCGACATACATGGCGCAAAACGGGCTCGCTTATTATTATTATTATTATTTTAAACTGTTGTATTATAATGGTTAAAAAAAGGTTAATAGAAAATGCGGAAGAAAAAGTTACTACCAGCGGGGGTGGGCATTACCACAAGCACGTCACATGGGCTGTGGGTGGGGGACAAGTCCACATAACTCGGGACAGAAGCCCTTTTTGGATGGGCCCCAGCCCGACGATGAAGTCTTCAGCGGAGCCCACCTGGGCGGACCCCGGCTCGAACTAGTGGGCTGGAAAATGCCGACCGACAAGACAATCCACACATCTCATTTCCCGTCCCGGCCCGCCATGACCGTGGGAGGTGAAGGACGAAGCCCTGGCCCTTTCATGACCTACCCATAACGTGGTGTGTCTCCTTTACTACCTTTTTATTTTATTTTTTTTTAAAAAGTATAATAATAGCGTTTTCTTTTCAAATAAAATAAAATTATAATTAACGCTATTGTGCACGGTTAATTAACTCCTTCTATAGCAGCTACCCGAGGCGTGGAAGGAAGCTTGACCAAGAAGATATTGTTGATGTCACATTTAATTAACTGCGCGCATTTAACTATCTGAAGTTTGTTACAATAACAATATAATATGATTTATTTTTTTTATAATTCTTAATTTGAATTCAAATGAAAATATTACCATAGTTAATACGATCGTATCATATTCTATCTTAAGAAAAAGGTTAATTTATTAAACAAACACAAAAGCTCTACTGGTCCATTCCATGCTTTATATATATGGCCGTGCATGCATGCATCATTGGTACCATGCATGAAGTGACCAATTATTAGTTCCAATGCATCAGGATTTCTCCATGCATGTATTGGTAATCCGCATCTTTAGTTTTTTTCCTTGCATTGCTAATAATTGGAAGAAAAAGAAAGAAAGAAAGAAACACTGTGATTTAAACTTTGATGAAAAGCATGCAGCATGCAATGACATGAGTGCCATCAATTTAAAATTAGGGTGTTCACGTCTTGTTATCAATTACCAATAACACACACACACACATATATATTCTTACAAGTCCCGAACTAAAAGAATCGTGCCATGCCAGCAGTGTAGAACATAATTGGTCTTTTCTTCTTGCAAAGTGTTCGAGGAACAAAGGTGGTAAATTCCAATCCTATCGATAAAAAAACAGTGCCCAATCATCTTTCTTACTTGCATTATTGGCATCATGCATGAAGTGACCAATTATTAGTTCCAATGCACCAAGAGTTCTCCAATGCATGTATTGGTATTTCGACATCTTAATTTTTTTCCTTGCAATTACTGGCTGGTAATTGGAAATCAAAATCAGACCATACAAGATCGAGATGGATTACTGACTACATTGCAATTGCCGATTCATCAGATCGATGGTTAATCAATTTGATATTGTAATTAATTTTTAATTATGTATGCATATATCAAGCGTACAAAAAATGTAAACACATCATAACTTATAAAAATTCTAAAATAATTTTCCAATTTTACAATGACTTTATTTCAATATCCTATCATCTTGTAATATTAAATACTCGATTCGCAAAGAAAACAAAAACGTAATTGAAGGTGACAGTGTAAGTAAGTTATGTCTGCGTGAAAATGTAAAATAAATATGATACAACAATCATAATAAAAAATAATATATTAGGACGCTCATAATTTCATTTGATCATGAGATGTGAATTGAGTCTTCGTTTTTTTAATCTACTTGAGTATAATCTCGTATCTAGATCGATGAGATATATTTATGTTAGATGTAAACGGTATCAAGACAACTAATTCATAGTTAAAAAAAAAAAAAATTACAAACATGTACAGAAAGCACAAATGAATTTCTTATAAAATTTAAATAAACTGGTACTCTTCAAGTGTCTCGTGAGATTTAAAATTTAAAGTTTTTAAAGATTAAAATTTAGAATATAATATCCTGCTTGCTGTATTGTATTCCTCAGCGGGTGTGTCAAGTGCAGAGGAGATGTCTGGCAGGAATGGGCTGCTGTTGGCGAACGTGTACGCCAACAGCGGCACGTGGCGTTTGAATCGACTAGTCTGTACTTGGGTGCAAGTGTTTTCATGAGGTCGTCTTCCAGTCTCCTACCCCACCGTTGGCTTCTCGTCTTTCAAAGAAGGGTATCTTAAGATAATATATTAAATTTAATTCTAACAAACAGAATTCTTTTTGAAAAAACTTAACGAAAGATTATTAAAGATCGGTGCACGTAACGTAAGGTATCAAAGATTACGCAAACTTTGAGATTCATTTAACGCAACAAAATAAATTATCACGGAAAATGGTTATTTTTTCTCTCCCGTCGATTATATTAACTTACTTAAATCGCGGTATCTGAAAGTTGACTCGTGCAAGTGGTTAATCGATATATAAATGAATCGTTTGACGAGGATGATTTGAAGAAATTTAATAAAGTTTCGCACGTTTAAATTGACCGACAGGCATGCCTCCTGCGTCCCACACTATTCGAGTTGAGTTTGGGTACTTAATTCCGCTGGTGGGAATGTCTACCGGTGGGCGCGCAGCTGTTTCCGCTCAATCCATCATTCCGTGACTCGGTGGGCGGATTCATCCGACGTCATCGTTTACGTGGGACAGAAACTTCAAATATTATTTAAAAAGTAATATTATTTTTATTAAATAAAAATAACATTTAGTTCAAGAGCACTACTTATATTTAACTCTTGCTTTTCTATTAACATTTTATTAGTACTTTCATTTCCTAACCTTTTTTTTACTGACTTTTTATGTGAATAGATCCTTGTTCATTCAAATTCTTTTTGCATGTTAAATGCACTCAGACATTAACATATTTCTTTAGCCACGAAATTACGCTCGATTGAAATTTAGAAAAAAACACTTATGTCTCCGTAAGAGAGCACAAAATAAAACTGAAAATCAAGACAACATTAGAGTTTCAAAGAGAATTTGTGCAATTCAACTAACATAAATGAAATCTTGGTTTCACCACCGACGAGCACGAGCTAGACAAAGGTCGGCCGAGCACAATGGACAGAGACGGTAGTTTAAGGTTCCGATGGTGAGATTCTTTCAAGTGATTAAATTATTTGATCGATTAATCTTCTTAGACTGTCTCTATTTATAGTCATAAGAAAGATCAACTACTTTCATCATCTTTACCTTCAACTTCTTTTTAAATTTCCAGTACCCATCAAAATTTTGATTTATTTTAGGTAAAGGAGATACAAAGTGGAAGGAAGGTTCAAAAAAGATACTTAATTTAGAGTTGATGTTACTGTGGTACGTATCAAGTAAGAAAAAGAAAAAAGAAAAAAAAGGTGACAAGAACATAATGAACAAAAGTTAGTTAATTATTTTTTCCAATTCTATACTCATCACTTCATCTCTTGGAGTCGCCAGTATTAACATCAAAATTAGCACCAATCGTGTTTTAGCCTCTTAAATAAGTAAGTTAGAAGCAATTTGATCATGTTTTTCCCAACTGAAGTAGACGCCTTTAAGAACGTCAGAGCTTCTGCCAAATTTCTTACCCAAGAAGCATCGAGATTAAGAACATTACCAGATATTAATATGATATTACGTACCAATGATTCTACCAGAGACGAGGTTATTACGATTGATCCGTAAAGATGATAAAAGAGCAATAATCAACGTGCACCATAAATTAAGTCTAGAAGAAAGGGAATGCTTTTAACTTGATAGAAGAGGAAAACTTAAAATGTAGAAAATGATGATATATATCATGGTTGCTGATAAGAATAAAAGATCAAATGCAGATTAAGAACAACACAATCGACAAATCAGAAGATGATGGTGTTTTTAGGAGCCAGATTACAACAGCACCAAGTGGTATTATGGTATTAATCACGCGTTTTAAGATTTTCTTTTGTAAGAATTTTATCGTTTAAAATGATCCAAAGGTTAAAATTTTAGCTTCAAGGAAACTTTATTTTTTCAGATTTGTTTATGAAAATCAAAATCTAACCCTTCCATGAACAAGACTTAAGTACAGGATTTATCAAAAAAAATACAATTTTTTAGAAAGCATCCACACAACAACATTGTTTGGATCGTTAGAAAGATCAACCGAACTGAAGATATTAGAATAATTGAAGGCGGTGGTATGGTAAAAGAGCGAAGGTGGTAAAAGGCCACGAGAGATTTTACACGTAAATATGACTTTAGTAAATAGAAATATCAAGACAATTATTAAGCTGCAAAAATAATTCAGGAAATTCATATTTAAACACAAAAGTTAGTTATAATCAAATCACGCATTAATTATACCATAATAGATGTGACGTACGATATAATTGGTATTCGTTCCCTTCTTCCGTAAAGTATATATTAATAATTAGAAGAAAAAAAACTACAGATATCCAAAGAAGAAGTACCGTAAGAGAAATCGGAGTACGGCGCCGGGAAAGGAAGAAGGGCAGTGGTCGCCCCCGCGTTGGACGGGTGCATGTCGATCGTACGGCTAGGGTTTAGGCCGGGGAAGGCGACGCGGGACCGGAGACATCGACACGTAATGCGCTTCGATGACTTCGAAGCCACCGACGGCGGTGGCTTCATCAACGTCAATCACTCAGTCAAGCGACTCACGTAGTGGCATCCATTATACATTACTGCACTCCAACACCCCCTCTCTTATTATTAATTTATTTTTTTTTATAAAAGGTAAGTACGTAAAATAGCTACGTCACCTCAAAACCACAACTTTACCAAAAAAAAAAAAAAAAAAACCACAAAACCACAACTGAAAGAATTTATTTTTTTTTAAAAAAGACGAAACCCCCGGGGAGGATAAAAAAGAATCTAATTTTTTTTTTTAAAAAAAAAAACCTCGAAGCCCGTCGATCTTATTTCGAGCCGGTGAACGATGTCTTTAAAGAAATCGACGGTATTTTCCATTACGTTAATCTCTGACAATATTTTTCTATTAAAAAATTTAATTTTCGGTGAATGCAAAATTTATCTAGTCATTAATATTGCTTTTTATGTTGATGCTTATTTTTGCATTCGCAAAGATTGAGATCTTGAAATGTAGTTGGTCTTGTTGATTAAATTATTGCGACCAAGTCGTCAGTAATGTTTTTACTTGCATGGAGTGGATCCGTATGTGTGATATTTTTGATAACGTAGTTTTCTTCTTTTCCGTTCAATGGTATTTAGATCTTAATAGAAACTATAAATATTATCGCGTTCGACTAACCAAGTTGTTGGATTTGATCGTTCGTATGTACAATTTGGCAACTCGCCACGAAAGTTTATGAAAAAAATTAAGTGTAATAATGTAGCTAATACTTGTAATTTTCTTCTAGATTCACATCTTAGAAATCATAAGAAAACTCTGTCATTATAGAAGAAAGAATTGTTACAATAGCTAACAATTCTTTTTGTATAATAAAGTTCTCTATATTTTACACCTGAGATGAGATCTAGTTGATAACATACATGTTAATTAGATTAAACATAATTGTTATTAACATAAATAAGTTGTAGATCGTAAGGCATGTTTAAGCTCTCTCTCTCTCTTTAATATAATAACATGATTTGACACACAATTTTAACTTGGTAAGACGTCAATCGAGATAGACCGTTATGACTTACTTAATTAACATCTTTAATTGATAATGAACACAAAATAGTTTTAAATTATGACTTATTTTGCTCTAGTTTGTGAGGATTTATACGTGGCTTTATTAAAAAAAGAAGAAGAAATGCAGAGGCACAAATTCTTCAAGAAAAGAAAAAGAAAAAAATTTCAAACGATTTATCATTGGGTAGCAGCATAATATCGAGAAATCTTCCGCTCGTGATATGGTCAAGAAGCCAATTGGAATTGTCAAACGTAGTTCAAAGTCTTAAAATAAGATCAGTAATCTTGAAATGACGAACCAGAATTCTTGGAATCAGCGGCACGTCGATCTTAATTTCTCGTGGATATAGAACGATGAAGCTCTCTCTCTCTCTCTCTCTCTGGTCTCACTTAAAATATTGGCACAGCTTTCTCACCTCCATTCTTCCAATTTGCTTCACGAAAGCGCTTCTCCCAAGAAGATTGAAAAGATTACACGAACTCGTACACCAACCACTGTGTCGAGTTATTATAATCGCGAATTCGAATCCCAATGGATTCGAAGAAAAAGAAGAAGAGAGAGAGAGAGAATGAGGAGATTCGAATCTCGCTTTAACAAAATAACAACTTTTACTGATTTATGACGTAGAAGGGCGTTGAGGAAAATCGTTGAAAGATTATGGGTGTTTTCGGGATTTTACTTGATACCGGACTTCAGCTTGTCTTGCAGCAGGCCGGTATTCCGAAACATAAAAGCTTCCTGTTCCAATAATGGAGAAATAGTTAGAAAGATAAGAATTAAATAAAATAATTCCATCCACCAAGCAATATTTATAGTATCATTCAGGATTCTAACCCTAATAAACGTAAAAAATACTATAAAAAAAAAAACAATAAAGATGGGTAACACGTATATTTAAATTAACATCATCATCATCATCATCGTCATCGTCATATCATGATATCATCGTCTTCTTATCTTCTTAGTGGGTAGATCAGATATGATCTTCTTCATCTCCATCTTAGCAGGTAGGTCGCTAGGATTGTGTGTGATATCCGCCTGCCTCGACTCCCTCCTTCCTTCCCTATAAATACAGGCCTTGTGGTGTTCCCCCTCTTTTCATCCATCACCTGTGAAGAAGCCCGAGACGTCTCTCATACACCATCGATCCCCTCCTCCTCTTTCCCCTTCTTCCGATCACTTGTGTTATTTATGCATTCTCGATGTTCCATGACCTGCAGCCTTCTTTCTTGTGCTTATTAAGCTTTCTTCTTCTCTGCTGCATGCTTCGTGTGGGTGGTCTTCCTTGTCCTTCCTCCGGGCGGGCTCGGAAGTTTTTACGTGTTTGGAAGAGGAGGCGAGGCCTGCGCATGGTGATGCTGCTGTTGACAGAAGATAGAGAGCACAGATGAAGAGGTGCTTTTGGGAGAGACCTGCACCTCTCTCCTTTGTGCTCTCTATGCTTCTGTCATCATCACCTTCAGCCCCTTTCTAATCCCAACAATTTCCCTCCCCCCTGCTCGGTCTCAGAGTTTTGCCCTTGATTTGATGACATCTTTGGATATATACATATATAGATCGGTGCTGGTGGTGTTATTATCGTTCCAAATCGAAGGTTCATGCTAATACTTGGTTTTTTTTTTTTTTTTCAAAGTTAAGATTTTCCACAGCTTCAAATCTTGATTTTTTTTTCCCCACGGATTTAAAACTCGCAATCAAAGAGATAGTAAGAGAGACCCCCTAGTCATCAACCTTGTGCATGTTACTCCAATACTTAAGAGTTGTGATTGTTCTTGGCTAATATCAATTGCTTACTCTTGCTCGTAATGAGTTGTTGATAATGATAGCATAAACATGTTTAAATTAAATCTTCGTGAAAGCTGGAAGAAGTGGCATCTGGCCTTGAAGACAAGGCGCATGCCATGGTTTCTATAAATCATTCTCTGGTTGCTTCTTTTTCGTTTTTCCTTCATGATTAGAAGAGAACTCTAGAAGTAATCTTCCACAACATGACATGCACAGAATATAAACTATTTAATAAATACTTCAGTTACCGCAGACAGTTTATATATATTTGAAAAAAAATAGAGATCCCTTGTGTAGATAAATTAAATAATACGCTCGATCGATTTAAGATCGATGACTGTTGGAATTAGAAAAATATGCTAAGTACTGATTAAATTAATTTCATTCACAGTAGATATCTTAAGTATTTTCATTTTGGTGGTCTTTAAATTAAAGGCCAGGGTATGAAAGATGTTTTACTTCAACTTTTAGAAATTGTTAGCGTAAAAAAACTTTTCGTACGCCTGTGTCAAATACTGATCATTAGATTTGCTTTATTGGAAACAGGAGATCAAGTTTTGCCCGGAAGCATGGAGTTGGCATATTAAGCTCAGATTATTCAGTTCCATCACTGGTGCTTGCTTGTTTACATCATGAACATGATCTGTGTAAAAAAAATTTATCTATCATGTTCATATATAGATTACATAAGCTTTACTAAATTACCAATCACTTCGGTATTTAATTAAACTTTTCTTTTGTGACACTGGGCAATAAATTACATTATCAAAGACCTGGATTTATGTCATCTTTAATCTGATACTGGAATGTATTGAAAGGAGTCTTGAGTGTTATAAAATGAAAGGTTAGGTACTAAAGCGGTTCATTTTGAAGTTCAAGACGGTTAAATGTTAACATGGTAAAGTTCATGATATCAACACGCTAATCACTATAAAAAATAGAAACAAACGATTCAAAGTTATCATCTTCCTTCTCATGATATATACAGGAAGAGATTCCTACTTTCCCCCAAATATAACCATCATTATCAATGATGATGATAACGACGACGACGACAATAATAATAATAATAATAATAATAATAATAACAATATAGTTGCATGCATGCAACCACAATAGATTTGTCGATTGATCAAAGTTGGGGTTACTCTTATTTTATTTCAGATTTTGAACTTTTTTGAAATTATTTAAAAACTAGATTTTTTTTAATAACAGTTAGTTACAATTTTTATATATCATCGGCGGAGTACAAATCTCAGCAAAGAATGCGTACGCTGCTACTAGTATGCAACGGAAAATGCAAGTTTGGGCTGACGCCGCGGCGGCCGTCTCCGGTTGCATAGAAGCCAAACCTCACCGGACAGACGACGGCGACGGCGATCCGAGGAATCCGAGCAGTAGGACGTACTGGAACGGTAAAACCAGTCACCCAGTTACGCCACAAGAGCTCATGACAGATTTAAGTGAGAAAGAAAGAATCTGTACCGTGTACCAGGACGGCGACAAGTCTTTTCATGGCCCGTTGTCGCAGAAGACTCGCATGATCTCCAGATTATTTTATAAGAGAAAAGGCCAGCTCAGCTTCTTACGAAAAGCATACGAACAAAGAGAGCTTTGGTCTTTTCGTTTTCCAGTTAAGATTCGGTCTTTCTAAATGTGTGTCGGGCTGGTCTTCCCGTTCATAGAGTATCATCGTTAACGAAATATATGCGTGGCGCTTTTCTATTAAGGAATCGCGTGCAGGTTTTAATTACTTAATCGCAGATGAATTAATCTTCACCGTACAAAATTTTCAATTTCTGATAAAAAGATTTATCATCATGTAAATTCAAATTTTATTTTTATTTTAATATTTTTCCCTACCAGTGATATGTATCTTATGCTCCAGATCCTGGTAAAGCAAACGTTACGTCAGCTTCCGCTCTCTATTTAAAAACATCTCTCTCTTCTTTACACTTCTCGTATTTATTATATCATCTTCTGTCTCCTATTCTGTTCGCTACCAAGAAAAAGAAATGGATGAAGACGATGGTAGGTTGAAACGCTCCAAATTATTTAACGTTGAGCTAGAAATCAGTTTGGCACGAGAATTCAGAACAAATTATAATAAATCCCTGTGTTTTCACTACAAACAAAGGGGGACTTTCATAAAATTAATAAGAAATACTATCAACGGCATCTCATTCCGACAGCTCAAGCCAAGGCAGTATGTGTTTTTCAAGAAGATTGCTCTCACTCTTCATGTTAACTTTTGTGTCATATAATAGATTTTTTTATTATAAATATATCAGCTTGTATAAAGATTTATGATTCGATTACTATATATTTAAGAGAAAAAGTAAAGTGATATAATATATCTAACTTCTACGTGAAATTGCTATAATGTAATTGCATGATACGACTAATTGAGAGATTTTCTAATCAAATGCGGAGATTCAACGGAAGGCAATTGCCGACGTGCCCGTCTTTCCACCCACCCCGCATCTTTTTGGTCGTAATGATATGATATTTTATCATTTTTATAATGATCACACTATTATATATTATGTCTTCCATTTAAAAAAATATTCCGAACGCCAAGCCCCGATTTATCCTTCTTTTCGTCTTTCTGTTCTCGTCACAGATCGATCGAGTGTGCGGAAAAACCAGAAGTCGCCAAGGAAATGTTTTACGCGAAAATCCGATTCTTAAAACATTTTATATGAAAATATGAATCCGAAAATAAAAATTTAAAAATCTAAATTTGAGCACAACCGTTTAACATCGAAAGCATTCCTGATTTCGGGTAATCGGATTTTTCCATGCCGTGAACAAAGCGCAGCCTACATTTTGACCGTAAAAGAATATTAGGATTAATAAGATGCATGTTCGAATGCTTGTGGTTTGAGTTGTCAATATTTCTACCATCAATTGATTAAGGATGGACAGATGACACTCTCTTAGGATTGGGGGTGTATCCATTAATCATGTATTTAGTGCAAGTATATGCTCCAAAGTTCACGGAGTTATGTACGTACGGGGAAAGTGCAGATACACGTTCTTTTCTGTTCCGTGTCTTTTCTACACATTTTCTTACTTCTACACATCAATTTTTCCCCTTTGTTCAAGACACCTTTCCGCTTTGTATCAGGAATAAAACAAGTCGGTAGGATGACCATTTATCTACTACACTCGCATCGATGGCGTTTTGTCTGTGCGCAGACGTGCTTTTATAATGATAATATTTTTTATTGGATGATAATATTTTTTATTAGATGATAATATTTTTTATTGGATGATAATATATTTTATTAGATTTAAATTCAAAAGCTTCTTCTCCTCCACCGTACCACTGCAAACATAATCTCCAAGATACCCGATCATAACACCAATGGTACAAACCAAATCAAGATGTTCGCTAATGATGGATGATTGGATTATCTTCGTCACAGCGGAATCAATCTATAGTGACGCTATGTTTCACAGATCTGGTGCCTACGTTTACTACAACAGTAAATGACAATACATTGCAGTTCTTTCCTAATTACAAAAAGATTTACGTCAACCGGCAATAAGATAGAACAGGTTGAGTACGTCAGTTCTCTCTACTGTAATTTTTTATAACTAAGAGCAATTTGTTTTAATAAATAATAATAACTTCTACGTAGATTTAAAAGCTACAATTAATGACCTCTTTACCGTACATCCTAAAACAAATTGGTTTAACCATGAAAGAGCTTGTATCTTTCAACTCTTCTTAGCAGTGGCTATTTAACAAGCACAGTATAAGTCTTTCACTTCTGATCTTAGATTTGAATTCAAATAAAAATACTATTATTATCAAAAAAACCAATTACCAATTAATGCAAGAAAGCTTCCCTTCTCATGTAAAATTTACCAGGTACAAAAGCTTAAGTTTAAATCCAAGCAAAAATACTATTAATATAATAAAAAAAAGGGTTTTAGATACAAACTTAAATGAAAGCGGTGACAATGTCGGAAAATGGTATTTTGAAAAAGGTGACAAAAATGGTACTTACTTTTATCGTAGATGCCGCTAGCAACGATGCCCGGCGAACAGCTGAAGAAATTGTTACGTGAATTATAATCACAAGTATATGTATATGATAAAAGTTGGTAGGCCATAACGTCGGTAAGGACATACATACGCTCTTAAATGCTTTATAAGAATGGTTTCATTTGTTTCTTGCGGTCTTGCCGTGTGTCTGCAACTGTTTCAAAATCAAACAGAAATTGCAAAAAAAATAAAAGCATAAGAATATAAATAAAATATCATTGACAACGTTATGTCTGGAAAAAAAATGAAGTACTTACAGATTAACTGGCATTATCTACTGTAATAACTCAATTATTCAGAAGCAGTAGTAATCTAACTTGCACCAAAGTTCAAATCTTAGCAAATGCAAACCACCATCATTATAAAAAAACTCACATTATCTACGTTATAAAGCATAAGTATCCTCAAGATGGCACCATACAGCATCTTTTCCCGGCAATCACCGTAAATATAATCCCTTTGAATCATGTTACATAAGTATTGTCTACTGGTTTTAGCTGCAGTAGTCACAAGAATCAGGATTGTTATTGCTTGATGGAAACAAGGAAAATAAAAAATAAGCCCAACCAACAGAACACTTCGGTCATCTCCACATGCTTTCCCCAACTGTCAGGCTATCGGTGCAGCACATTTTTACGCAAGAACTTATGGTCGACAAAGGATTTCTGAATAACGTTCTTCGACACTTCTATACAAGTGAATCAGATCGTTCCTAGGTCCACGTAGTCTTCTCATCTGATCTCACATAGATAAACCAGCAATTCAACGTCATCATCCTCTTTCTTTCTGAACCGGACAAGTTTAAACCTGCGTAAAGCCAACGATATGCTGTTCTTAACAAGTGAACAACATAACATCCATAAGAATAACGGGATAATAGACATGCTGTATGCGGCTTGATATTTTCTATAAAATGTTGGCCGGCAATGTTAGGTCCACCCAGACCTCAATGGCATCGTTCCTTACGACATATAAATGGCCCTTAAATATTTTCAGATATTTGCTGATAGAAAAATAAATATAACGTGAACAATAGGCAAATACGCCATTTTGTTGATCAACATTGTCGAGAATGCTTTCAGAAAAAGATGTTACAAAGTTTAATCTCACAAGCTCAACAACGCAATTTGACGGAAGAGGACATCATATGCTACCAATATGTAATTCTTGCATCTACACATTTTTTACGTCTTCAAATGAAATGTTGGCATGTGGAAAAAGAAATTTGGATGAGCACCACATTTTTGGCATCAAAGGGCGATCCTATAAATATACAACACCCATGTAAGATTGGAATGCTTTAGACCATGGATTTTCCCTATCTTCTAAGAAACGCCTGCAGACAAAGCAAACAATGGATGTCAGGTCGCATATGTATCACAAAAATGCAGACAAACAACATTATATAATAAGTCTTGTATGTATTCTAGATACCAGTTTTGTAGCAGCAACAGATTGACGTTGCCTTTCCTTCTTCTCACGTTGGCACTCCCCACACCAACTTGAAAAATCCTTCTGATACTTCTTCATCTCTCTGAAAACTGAACTGTGTTTTGGCAAAACAGTGGATCAGTGTACAAATTACTAATCATAAGCATGTTTTAGGTAGCCAGCACTTTTCCGGCACTCATTACTGCTAATCATAAGCAGTAAGATTTTTCTAACATAAAATTTTCCAAATGCTTTAGGTGATCGCAAGCGTGGACATAAATAAGCATGTATCCTTACTAGAAGCTGGTAAAAATTTGCAGTAATATTATCAAATTTCCATTCTTAGAGAATAAAATGATAATCAAGCTCAGAGCTAGCCTAGCAATCTCTTTTACAACATTTACCAATACGTCCATTAGCACATGGTTAACAAAAATATGAAACACTTACTTCAGAGAAACATAACCATCTTAATTCCCACCGAAAAAAGAAAGTGAGAATAAGCTCTGGACGATGTCCCATTTGATATTTCAAGCTTATTTAATTGATTAAACATTTTTCAAGGAAGAAATAAAGATTGAAGGTAAAAAAAAAAACACAGGAAGCAGCTTCTGATGGTAGGACCAAGGATTCAAATGTCAAGATTCATCAGTCTACAATACCACTTGAATGTTGAATCAAAATAAGTGAAGGACACTGCTAGAGGAAGCCCCTCAGTACATTCGATGAAAGGCAAGAGTTTACCACCGTCAGGTTATGAATAAGTGCGTTCAGATAGATAACCATCAAAAGGAACTGCAATGTGATAAAAAACTGAAATGATATATGAAAATTTAACACCGAATGCCAAAACAGAACAGCACAAGAATTAGGAGCATTAACTAGTGAAGAAAGTTATGCAGAATAAGGCATGCAAACTCGTAAAAATCCATTTGTTAATGCTGATTGCTCATAATAAAAATCTAGTCAGTATCGGTATCAAAAAGACACCACCCAACCAGGCGGATGAAATTTTGTGGGAAGACCCGGTTTAGTTCAGGGGTCTCACCAAATCCACATTTTGTGAAAAGCATATTTGTCAAAAACAACATTATTTTCCAAACAAATCCACATCTTGGAGACGTACAGATTATTAAAGTCTATTGGTAAATGACAACTTATGCATAACTTTTGCATGATTATGTTTAAATCCACATTTTATCATAAATGTTTTTAATGGACCTAGAAGTTCAATTGCTCTTCTTTCCCTTAACTATTCGTATCTCACCAGAACAGTTAAAAACTGATGATATGTAAAATTATGAAAAATCATTGCTCAGAAAAGAAAAATTAATTAACCAAAATAAAATGGAAAAAAATAAAAGTACAAAGCACGTGATCATCATCATTTGTTTTGGAAAATGACTTTTCATTATCACAAGTTTATAGTGCATTTACAAGAGTTTTGATTGGAAAAATGTAACTACCAAGGCACTGAAAAGTATGTCTGGATCACTGAATTTCAGGTTCAAACACACAAAAAAACGTGGAAGGATCTCATTCATGATTTGGGACATCAACAGTGTAAAATTTCTATCTTAAAAATGGCATTCAACAAAGATTAACTTTCACAAATAATTATAGAAGTAATCACCAGGAACGTGAGAAAAAAAGATATACCTTCTACACCACATGAGCAAATTTATTCTATGTCCAGATGTTGTGGCATGTGCCCCATGACGGTGGCGGCCACGATGGAGTAAAGCTTGTCCAGGAACATGAGAGTAATCAAACGCTTCCTGCAATTACAGACGTTTAACTTTCATATCTATGCCAAAAGAACAATAGAACATTAACAAAATTGTATGAACAAATGCAGGATTGGAAAGCACAAATATGGATTTCTATATAAAAATTGCAAAACTCCAGTCATTGACAATATATACATTTCACAAGTTCAACAAAAGGTACTACTAACTCTAAGAAGTGTGAAGATTTTATGTAAACAACCAATAATTATAAAAAAAAAGCCTACCAACATGATAAGGTGGTAAAATCATCTTTCAAAGAGGACCAAGAAGAGAAAATCTGAAAGGTAAAGAACAACAAAAACAGAGCAATTCAAATACTTGTGAACAGATAAAACCAGTAAACCATAGCTACAACTGAATCAATGTCACTTCCGGCAAAAGAACATATCAACCACCTTCTTCATCCACACATCTTACCATGAAAAGTTCTGCAACTATAGCATAGCCAAGTTCACTTTCTCCCTTCTAATCTCTGGGATCACAAGTCCAAGAAATCTTCATTTTAGTGTTTTGACATCATGTCTATTTATCCTTGTAGTATACTATTTAAAGCTACAGTATCAATATAGCCATGATCTAGGAGGCATACTGATCCGTTGACAGCTTTGAAGACCATGCAAGTTTGAACTTGATGTTGAAGTTTAGATTGATGCATTGAACGAAATAAGATTGTATAGAGAACAGATGAGTGGTTTTGCGACACATGTAGTCATCCAAGGCCATATCAGTTTTGCCACAAGATGTTCCTATAAAATTATATTCCATCATACGAAATGCACTTTTTCTATTAATTTAATATGGGTTTTTACGTTGCAGCTGAATGGTAGCACATTTATGGAATAGATGCACCAACTCTGGGAAGGATTACATTGAAAGTTTTGTATCAAATTGCCTCAACTTCGAGGTCTAAACAAAATTGGAGCACCTTTAATCTCATTCATACCAGAAGGAGCAACAGAATGAATGACCTGGTATTTACGCACTTCAATATGAAACTCCAAATGAAGCACATTGCAAAGAGAGTGGATAGAGAAAAGTTAAATCCAACTAATGTTGTATTTCATATAGAAATTCAAGTAGTGGCAATCCAGCAATAGAATGGGTTAAAGGAAACGGGAAGCCAATTTTGGATGAAGCTGGAGGTAGGCTAAGCGAAATAATTTCTAAGGTAATACATGTCAATGTAGAAGAATACATTAGCTTATCTGAGCATTCCTATGAGAAAACTTCAGGATTAGATGGCAAAAGTAAATATGACACTACTTTCCTATCAGATGACAATGATGATGGTAGTGGTAATGGGGGTGGTAATGGTGGACGAATTGCATACAGGGAACCATCTGAAAAAGAAGATCAAGAGCAACACAAGTTGATTAGTCCTTTCATAAGAAGCAAATTTTATGCATGCTACATAAGTTGATGATCATGTAGGTAGAGTACCAACTTGACATCAACCATTGCTATATAAGAAAAGGCAAAAGAAATACACAGACAGGTGCAGAAAAGCTAGCATGTGACTTTTTATTAGTATAATTGCCTAGAAATTAAATCTAATTGAATTTAAATATTTATTATAATTTTTTTATCTTATCTTGAAGATTAAGTTGATATTTGAGGTTTTTCAGTCAAAATTCAACATTTCTACGACTTTGCAATGTCTCCACAGAAATTTCCACTAATACATGATGTGTCACTTTTTCTGTAGAATCGATACTTGATAGCTTGGGTAATTCTTACAAGAAAATCATTTTACACAAAAAATGCATATAAACAATATACATATCAAAAAATGATACAACTGTGTTATAAAATTTTCTATGGGAGAGACCACAAAAATTGCTTGGGAACTAATTCAAATGATGTTTAACAAATATAAATAATATTATCTACATTTCCTTGTGAAATAACTCAAACGATATTTGACAATTATAGCTAATATTATTTACAGCCATCAAAAGCTATTTACCCAAGCTAAGGCACAGGCATACCTCAGTTTGAGATACAGAGTTTACGTGCTTCTCACACCGAACACCTCGGAAAAACAAGTCCCCACCAGAAAATCGCTTTCCCAAGCAGACATTCAACGTAACTTCTGAGTCATCCACATGGAAACCTGTAAATGGGACACAGATATTTTAAGTGGAGTACTTTTTTCTTCCAGATTTGAAGAAATAAAGAACCAACAGCTGAGTACTTTGTAAGACAAAAAACAACATTCAAACCTAAGCAAAAATATTACTATTATCAACACCAAAAAATGAGAGATGCTTAGCAGAAGAAAACGATATAATACTGTATACTCCAGACAAGAAAGGACACACAAACCAGTGACAGTTAAAAGAATAATTCTAAGTAGATTAGAATATGCCAGATAGGATATTAAACTAATGCATGACAAGAAAATAAGTGCACGAGGCTTTACAAACCAGGACAACTGGACAAGACATGCAGTTTTCTGCTTCTATCTAATTCTATTAGATAATTTCATTAATGTGCCAATGATGCAACGAAATTAATATTTCAAGAGATTCAAATTTGTGGTGCTCAATTTAATCAAACAGACGGTGTAGTCATATGCCAATGATGGGAAATATACTACCAGAAACATTAAGTGAAAAACAAGATGAAGAATGGGTATCCTAGAAGTAGAATTTATGGTACCAACCACCAATATCCTAATCATGGTTGTTAAGGTCGGCACCTGGAGGCCTACCTGTTTCCTAGGCAATGCCCAAAGGTTCCCAGACCCCTTTTGGGCTTAACTGGGTCTTTGATGGATCCCTAACACTATTGAAATTGTTTTTTAGAGTTTCCTAACCCTAAACCACCAGAAATTCATAAAATGTACATAGAAATATTATCAGGAGAAATATTAATAAATGTGTGCCAGCACACACAGGCATAAGTATACCACTAGCCAAACCAACTGCAGTTTTAGCCACAAAATTTGCAAATCTTAGTCCAGCCACGGACCTACAAATCACATCATTGAAGGCTGATAGCTCTGACTCTTGGAGGCAAATGAGCACTAGTTTGGCTATTTGCATTGGCACACCATTGATTTGACCAATTTCCAATTTCCAATTTCAAACATCCCTAATCTAAGCCCCTAACATTCCTAAAAAGGATCTCAATTGAAAATAGATATATAAGCTCCTATGCATCCCACCACATCTATGGTGATTCCCTCCCCTGCTACCTTGCATATGTGGACTAAATGTTGACGCCCAATCTTCTAACCAAGTACATAACACACTCATCAAACTATACGGTGTCCTTTGGCTTCTCTAAGCAACTTGGATGTGTAAGGCTCTTTCCCTAACCAAACACACCACAATTACCCTCCTCCATACCCAAACTCTCTAGACCACTTTCAATCAAACTCATTGTAACCCTCCGATCTCCCCCCTTACCTACTAAGAAACTGTAGCATAACCCTCTAGTTATAGAGCACATGACCAAAGTTCTCCAGAAGGTTCCTAATGCCAAAAGGACAAAGCCATTTCAATTTGTGCCAATCAATAGATGGCATTGGCCACTCATTGCCTAGTCCTACCATGCCCATTAAAGGCTTATAGAGGTCTCCCCTCTCCAAAGAGGGCATCTGGTTGTCAGCATCTTCCCACCATTGTGATGACACCATCCTTGCCTCCCAACTTATTGGAAACCTTTGCTCTATCACAAGAACTGTTAGAACCCACCTACAAGATCCTACCCCTAACGTTAGGTGGAGAGGGATTAACCTAATCATATACCAGATCTTACATTAACATGGAATCCTAGTAAGTTAAGGGGGATCCCCTTTTGAGTTCTAGGTGCACCACATATCATGCAAGCCTACCCTACAAACAAACTTGAACACTTCAAGTGAAGCTTTCACAAAAATTGAGTATAACCTTGTTGATTGTCACATGCATTCAAAACTTCTTAATTGTTGCCCCTATGAAGCTCCATGTCAACTTGAGCCCCCCCACAAGTTCAAAAGAAGAGACATTACAACCCAATTCAAACTATCTTTGAGCTTTTTGTCTGAACAAAACCCTTGAGTTCGAAGCATGTCATAATCTACCTTTAGATGTCTTCCCTTGCCATCAAGAGACCTTGACTACATCCTCATTTTATTTATTATAGGCCTAGATAATCTTTTATTTTTAAAGATCTCATGTCCATCATATTTAGTTATGTTATATGTTCATAGTATCTTGTTGCAAAATTTATACACCATGTGTTTATTTTTATGAAAAGAGAACAAACCTATCCATTACATGGTTCAATCTAGTTTAAATCCATTGGACTCCATAATAACCCTCCATAATTTTAACTTAAGATAAATTCCAGCTTTACCACCCTCATTTACGACTATACCATCTATGCCTTTAGTCAGAAAATCCATTACTAAGGGAAAAAAAAATAAAGATACAAAGTTGATTATTAAATATAAACTTATGTTTATAGGTAATTATCTCAATAATTATAGTTTAACTGTTAGTTGTCATTTTATGGTATATATCTTGTTGAAAAATATTAACACCTTCAGTCACTTTCCATAACATCCATAGCAATAAGAGTATGGTCACCTCTTATTTATAGAGAAAAGAACTTCCGACAAAATACTTAGTACTCTCAAAACCTTTACCCCACGCACACACAACAAATCCATAGGCAATCAAGTGAAATCCAATCCATGAAATACTTTGATCTATGGACGGTTGTGGTAAAGGTTATAAATTTATAATTCTGGAGGTATTACCGTCAGAAAAAAATTGGAGTCAATAAAAAATCTATATACCATCGGTATCTCATCTTTTCATTTAATTGCTAAAGTAGATAGGTGACCCATTCTACTGATTTTCATGACAAACTTAAATTGATTCCTATAATTATGGTTTCATGTATTAGTCTTTTTTCAATAATACTTCCCTAAAGCATCATTATTTCCTCATTAATTTTAAACATCATCCTTCTTTCTTACAAATAGAAAGCAAAATGATCTTTAGAAATTAAACAAAAAATAGTCAAGCAAACAACCCATACATTCCCAAACATTAATAACTCCATCAAATTCAATAATTTCCATGGTCTCATTTTTATCATCCTTTTAATATTGATTGTTATATGAACATTCTAAAATAACTATATCGTTAATTAACTAGTATTACAAAAATTTATTACATTTGAATTATTTGTTATAGTACTTTGACTTAAAGTTTAGTAGAATATCTACTCCACTATCATTAATATTATTATGTTCTAGTCTCTACATAAGAATCTTCGATCCTCATCTTTATTCATACATTTCATGGTGCCATGGTGGATTTCAAAGCAAATACACAATAATAAAATTATTAAATTTTAATTTATTATATATCATCTAGTTATAACTAGATTTACAATTATCTACCAAATCAATATTGATATCAACAATAATAATCTGAGCTATAATCTCACTATGTGGGGTTGGCTACATAAATCCTTTTCTTCCACGTATTTCAATATCAATCTCAACAATAACAATAAATCAATAATAAATAATAATAACAAAGTTGATAATAACATAATAATAATAAGTAAAATATTTAGTAATGAAGAAAGAGTAAATAATACTCATAAATTGACACAATTTGATGACCAAAAAATAAGAATTGGAAAAATCAACTCAATTTGTCAAGGCACCATGACATCAAATGGTGCCTTGTGCCATAAAAAGTATGTCTTTACTCTTTAGTGGCCTTCACATGGTTTAAAACCTTAATTCTTCACTTTCTTACCTTTGCAAGTTATAAGCATCATTTGTGGTTGTTTTCTATTTAGTTTAAGTTATTAGAATATAAACCACGACAAGTTTGAAGATTAGAATTAATTTCTATTTCCTAACTTCCTTTAAGTTAATATATAAAGGAAAGGCTTGGTGCAGTGGTAAGGTTACTTCTCTGTAACCTCAATGCCACAAGTTCAAGCAGCCTATTAATTTACAAAGATAAAGTATGCATACATCTAGAACATACCCAAAACCTACATTGGTAAGAGTCTTGTTCACTAACTTTACCCTTTTCTAATGACTCATCAACAAAATAACAAAATAGGTTTACTTTTTATAAAAAGATATGCATTTAACCAGAACATTAGTTTTAACAAACAAAACTATGTTCATGCTCAAAAACTAGAGCAAGTTGTTTACACTTCAAAATCCAATTGAGAAAAGGAGACAGAAAAGAAAACAACTTTTCAAAGGTAAAATTAAACAACAATAGGCCAATAAGCAATAGTAGAACAAGCCAATGATTACCCACCCAATTCAAGGTCTTTGTCTTCTCCATATTCAACAATAAAACCATGATGTGAATCCAAAGATGATCCACCAACTTCATGAAAGAAAACTGCATAGACAAATGGAGATTCCTGAGCAAATTAAACAAAAACTATAATTAAGAGTGTACCACATGGAATAATTGGATTTTCTTAATTGAGACAAATAAGAATTAAGAAAGCAACATCAGAATCACCTCGGGAAATTGGGCATATAAATTCTGCCATAAATTTGTCAAGCATGGATTCCAAACCAATGTCATCAAGAACAATGCCATATTTGTTCATTGTGTTTGGGCGCATGACCTTGAATTTTACAGAATCAATCCACTTCTCAAAATTTTCCACCTATAAATGCCAGAACATAGCCAGATTTATTCACATTTCAAGGAAAGAACATTATGACATTAAGAAAAGAATGCTTCATTCACTATACAAAAAAGTACAGAAAATGGAATTTCATAACTGTACCTCAGACAACATCATTTCACAGAAATTTGGCTGAAGCATGGAAAACGTATACAACCCAGGTGATGGTTCTGATATTATTCCTCTAAAGCTTTCTTCGTTGTTATCATTAATTGCTCTTATGAACTCTGGCACAAAGAAAGAAGACGGGTGCATGCCATATAGTTCCTTGTGCAGAGGCTGCAAGGAGAAGAAAGTTATGTTAGTACATTTTCTGACAATTGAACAGTAAACAATCTTGGGATCATTTAAGACCAAGATTATGCACATTAAAATAAAATAAAAATTAGCAAAAATATAATTTAGAATTTGTATGGTATTTAAAATGGGGATTTATTGGGAGGCAATGATGAGGCAAGCAATTAAGTACAGCTTCTAAATTTAAATGGGAGGTCCAGCACTCAGCAAAGAGAAGTTATCAAGGAAGATACATATCAATGCACCTGGATAATACCTCTCCTTTCACTTCTCATCACTACTTACTATGTCAATATTATTTGAGCTACTACTTGTTCCAACAAACAAAATATTTTTTAAGCAACAACAAGACAAATATCATTAAAAGCAGGGAAAATATACATCATGTCTGGGGTTTTAATAGTGATTTATTACTAAGTATAGCTATTGCTTTGTATAGCTAATTTATTTATTCAGAAAATACATGAAGTTTTATCTATGAATATATATAGTATTGTGACATCAATAATAATTTTTTCATAGAGTTTGGGTACTCAATTGATTAGCTTACTTCTATTATGTTAATATTGATGATTACCACTGGAATCATGATTCTTATTTTCAGAGACAATCATATGTCCCACAATCAGGGTTATTTGAGATTGGTTGCTTATATGAGTTTATAAATGTTTTCTATCTAAAATTTAAACAATCTTAGAATCATTTTCATACGACAGTTCAAGTTCATTAAAAATAAAATTAAAAAATTAAAATCAATCTCATGTCTGGGGTTTTAATAGTGTTTTATTACTAAGTATAGCTATTGTTTTGTATAGCTAATTTATTTATTCAGCAAATACATGAAGTTTTATCTATGAATATATATAGTATTGTGACATCAATAATAATTTTTCCATAGAGTTTGGGTACTCAATTGACCAGCTTACTTCTATTATGTTAATATTGATGATTACCACTGGAATCATGATTCTTATTTTCAGAGACAATCATATGTCCCACAATCAGGGTTATTTGAGATTGATTGCTTATATGAGTTTATAAATGTTTTCTATCTAAAATTTAAACAATCTTAGAATCATTTTCATACGACAGTTCAAGTTCATTAAAAATAAAATTAAAATCAAAGGAGCATAAAAAATGAAATTAAACAACTAAGCATAACTTCTCAATTACTCGAAGAAGCTCAAGCAATGGGTGCAGAAAAGGTATAATGTAGTCATGTAAGCCAAGCAAAAGAAATGTGAAATGTGCCTCTTAAAAATGTCTTACAAGACATCAACATGACTTATCACAAATAGAAACCTTTATCATATCAATACAAACCTTAAATTCATTAAATTCATACAACAAAAGGATTGTTGCATAAGTGCATGTTTTTTCTAAGTGATAAAAAAGTATTACTAAAAGTAACGAAGAATAAAAAAACTAGAGTTGCATCCATCAACGAAATGAGTGGAGGAAAAGCTTGCCACACATTGAAAAGAGGCATTTGATAATAATTATATTTACTGTACATTGAATATAAAAAGATTGCCAATTACCATAGTATTCATAACAATGGTAAATTCCAAAATTTTGAGTGAAATGACAAACCTCGTAGGCTGACATAATCTTATTCCTATATTCTTTGTGTCTCTGAACCTGAGTAATAGTCATGCACTGATAGGTGTCAACATCCATTTAGTAGGAAATCAAAAAAAAACTGAACAGATATGAAATATTACATATAACTATATCCATATCCATCTAATAACAAACACGCATCATGATGCTGGTTTTTTTCTTTCAAAATTATCCTAACTTACCCATGTCATCTTCCCTATCCTAAATCTGTTTGAGAAAAGTAATAAAAAATAAGGTCAAGTTTCAGAACCTTTTTACAAAATCATGCCTAACTGAGCAACATATTGCCATCCCAGTACTACTATCACTGAACCATCATGTATTTGTTGTGCATAGTACAGTAAAGTCATTCATTATTTTAGAATAGTTTTTTAAACCACATTTATGATATCAATTTTAATAACATTGTAAAAAGAGTTTTTCATTCCATAGCAAAAAAAAAACAAGTCAAGGAACTTCCCTTCTTTGGAATCTTTTATAAATATGGATCGTATTTTGGAATTTATTAACGTTCACTTAAACAAAATAGTTGTGCTTGAACATAAGTATCATTAAATTGATTTGTAAACTATCATTTGAATGATTTAATTAATGTTATTATTTCTAAATCTAAATCATATCTTAGTGAACTTTCTTCCTTGGTGCTTTAGTTTCTAATAAGAGGCTTACTTGCATTGTTATGCTTTACAACACAAAGCATTGGATTATTAATATAGACGAGCAAAAAAACTTTAAGGATTAAAAAACAAATCAATTCATCTAAGATAGAATGGGAAGGACAATAAAATGTGAGAAAATATCTAAGATAGTTTACCCATGTATAAAAAACATTAAGGAAATGAGAATTGATAATTTTGAATTAAACATAAAGCGCAACTCCTACATTTTAATGTGGGACTATTCCAACAGTAAAAATCAAGCATTCATTAATGTTCCATCCATGGGAATGTAAGGAGGAGTACCCTTTATATAGTGGATTACTACTTTGGGAAGGAATTTATTAAATGAGCATAACTAAACGTTATTACATGCATATCTGACAGTTCCAGCGGAGAAATTTGCCCCTTAAACTTAATTGAGAACAGTACAATTAACTTGTCCACGGAAGTGCTCAGATATGGAGACTGAAATTGTGTTACGGATTCACCATCCCAGAAATTTTTTCTTGCGTCTCCTAAAACTGTCAAAAACAAGGCAAACAAACAGATCCCATTGATCATATCGATAGCAATATCCCTCAGCTTTCTAACCAAACAAATCCAGTTAGCAATACTATAGAATGGTACAATTCACGAATCCCCCGTCTCTAATGATGATCAAACTAGAAAAACATTTTTCTTTGTAGCAAACTCTTCCGAGAATGAATAGCAGAAAAACATCATTCCACGATCCTGATAGCATAACCTCTGCTTCACAAACAATGCACGACTGCACGAACCAAAACAGTTAGGACGGACCCGTCCACCCGACCAAACTCACGCAGTGAAAAATGAAAATTTTCAATAAATATTTTACCAGTCCACTGTTCATGAGACAAAATCCCCAGACTCAAAAGTCACACATCCACGTTCTCCACGATTCCGAATTCAAAAGATCCAGATGGAGTGGGAACCAGAGTCAGCGAACTCACCCTGTTGCGCTCACCGTCAGGAAGGTATCTGGCGAGGACCTCTTTCATGAACTGAACCTTGACATCCCTCGAGACCTCCAACATGCTCGGTGGAAGGTGCCTCTCCAACGAGCTGAATATACAAGGATCGTACTCTGTCCGCACGTCGTCGTAGCACTCCGGCTTGTGCTCCTTGTTCGGGTTCAGCCTGAGCCTCCGATCACCGTAGGTCGGCGGCGGCGGCGGCGGCCGCGATGCAGACGCCACCCCCCCGTTGCCATTCCCCGACGGGGGGCCCTCCTCCCTCCTCTCCACTGCGCCATCGCACGACATGTCGGCGAGTCTTCGGACGTGAATGAGGAATGGTCACGGGAGCATTGAAGGAATTAGGGTTTGGGTGGAGGGGGAGGAGGTCGAGTAAGAAGAGGTGGAGGTGAAGGTGACGGTAGTTTGAGTCGTGTGAGTGGGGTTTACGTAGTGAGAACGATGGCGGATGAATCGGATTTGGGAAATAGTCCTGGCAAAGGTAGAAATTACGTGAGTGCCACGACATCACGGGATTTTATGATTTTTGCACGGAAAATCAGGGAAATTAGAAAACGGACGAAAGTTAGAAAAAATGATTTATTTATGTAGGATTAAATAAAATTAAATCATAATTTTTATTTTTAATATTAAATATTAATAAAATACTAACAATATATTAATAAAATCATAAATTAATTTTACGTGCATAAATGACCGATATTGAATTTCATTTTTATTTATTAAAATTTATAAATATTAATATTATTAAATTTTAATTTAATATAAAAAAAATTTACTCATTCCTTTAAAGGTGGAGAGGAGAGAAAAAAAGTTAAGTGAGATAAAAAGAAAAAACAGAACGACAAATACATGTAAAGAAGAGATGAGACAAAAGAGGATGAAAAATAATAATAATTGGGAATGAGAAATCACTAAAAAACTTAAGGTATGAACGTAGATATAAAAGGCAAATATACGTACAAGAGGAAAATGGCTAAAAAAATTCTATAGTTCCATAAAATTGGAAAGCAAGAAAACAGAGAATGTGGATTCACTTAATAAATTTTATAAGATTGTAATTTGTATGAATATGAAACGTGAAGATGCATAGATACATATTGATACATACCATCAAGGCAAAGTGAAAGAAGAGAGGATTTAGAAAGAATCATGTATTGTACTTCACTTCGTATGGATTTGTAATGTGGGGGGGAAAAGAATTTATTAGACATAAACAAATAATAGAATCGAATCATATTCTGTATTCTATGAGTATAAATAAATGACATGTATAACAATTGACGTAGGAAAATTTAGAAAATAATATAAACAAGTCTAGAACAATAAATTATAAATGTAAAATAGGCAGGTTTATAAACATAACATAAGTAGAGTTAGATTATGAAAGAAGGAAAAGTCAACACTATGAATAATAGGTCGAGGGTAAAAATGTAGAAATACAAAAGTATAACATTGGAAATCAGATGGTTTGAAACAATGTGACTTTTACATGTGATGCGAAGATGTTAGAAGGTTATATACCACGTGCAAAAAGTGAAAGTTAATATTAGATTATGAAAGCAATATAAATAAATTTGTGATAGTACCTAATAAAGGTAATAGGAGTAAAGTTGTAAAAATAACACAAATGAAATGAAAGAAAAAGTTTAAGGGCATATATGATATTATAATATTCTATGAATTATATAATATAACATCATATAATAGGGTGAGAAGGTTGAAAAAAGTAAAAGTACGCAAGGATGGAAAGGAAGGAAGGACATAACATGACAATATAATATAATACATGCAATGCAATGTAATATTTTAGACGAAGATATTTGAGGAATGTAAAAAGCTCGAAACACTCCATAGGATGGGGGTTAGACATAGAAGTCAGATATTACTGATTCAATTTTAGATATCCACTTAAAAGGTGTCCAACTGTTAGATGGTTTAATTACCAGTAATATACAAGAGAGTGAAACCAACAAAAATAACCTGGGACATCAACTATCACAGAACCTAGTTTTTGTTGAATAGATAATAAAAGTCAAGATGAAGTCCTAACCATTTCATTCTCAGATAAGACAGCCGTTCACAAAACAGAGTCCTTCACATTCACAAAATAAACAGAAGGGCCATGAGATACTGACAACATTGATGCCCGCGGTGAGAAAAAATCTAACATCATCACAGGCTTTTCCGGGAAGGCGTTAAAAACAACAAAACCCACTTAACTCTCTAAATCCAACCACTCAATAATAAACAAAGTACCTTTATCTGACTGTGACGATGTCATCAATCTTCAGAATCATTCGAACACACTCTGCTGCAAGTGTGACTGCACTGGTGCTGACAAGAAACGGCTGGACCACATTCTCCTCCAATATATCTGTAATTTGCCCTTTCCTGACATTGATGCCCGTATTAATCTCCCCACTCGCATGACGGTTCCTCAGCTCTGTTACGATGGCTATTGGATTCAATCCTGCATTTTCTGCCAATGTATAGGGAATGACCTCAAATGCTTCAGCAAATTCCTTTATGCAATAGCTCTCCATTCCTTGTAATTCCTTTGACCAAGCACCAAGCTTCATTGACAACTCAATTTCCGGCGCACCGCCACCCGCAATCAGAAATCTCTTGTTGACCAAACACCTGATCATCATTGAAAGTAAGAAGCTTCCCATACTAAAATTCATTGCTTGGAGTGTACCCTTCAAGGGCCGTTATGGATCAAGATCATGTTTAGACCATGCTATGGTGAAACAAACCTTCTATCAGGTGATAGACTAAAAGAAACCCATTTCATTCTATCCAACAAAGCATGAAACTCTTGATGACATGGTATCAAAGCAAGCAAACAGAACTTGACCATGACATGCAATTTACAGGAAGATCAGTATTGCTGTGGTGACAACAACTGTTCTTTTATCATGTGTTTTCCACTATATTTTTCCTCCATACGAGGAATTCAGAATATTGGGTACCCTTTTATATAAAAGGGACGATAATTGTTGAATGGCTACGAAAAATGGGCAACAAATTGAACCGGATACTCGCAGAAAAGAGACAGAGAAGTACCATGCAAATGATTACAAATGCTATAGATTGCAAACCCTTACGAATAATTACTGTACTAAACCTTTTCGAGCCATGCCAATATTTCAATGAACGTAAGATTTCATCCATCCTACTTCAAATATTGGAAGAAATTTGTGGAAATTTACCATTAAAAATAGCCAAAGAAACTCACAAAAACTCAAATATCCATGGATACAAAACATTTGCACTTGATGTTTTTCTAATCTCTATTTCCAGGCACTCTACATTTTGGTCCATGAGAGTATCAAAAGGGCAAGTCAGAGAAAAAACCATCACATGAAATACCCATTCAGTGAGCTTGAAAAAAAGAAAAGAAATACTCACTCAGCAATTGAATTGTCATTGATTGCTCTTTTGGATATCAATCCATGTTTACGAATACCATACGGAGAAGAAAGGGGAGTTGTACATACAGGCAGAACTGAAAGGTATATGAAGGGAACATGAAGATAAATGATACAAGCAGAACTGCAAGGTATATGAAGGGAACATGAAGATCGATCATTTCTCGTGTTTTCAAATGGATCACACCTTTCATTCTGTCCCATATTTTGGAGGGTAAGAGTTCTTTTTTAGTTGAAGAACCACCACAGAGACCATTAATTAAAATGAAAGCCTCTACACTGAGTTTCAAAGACATTGCCCTTTTAATTGGAAAGGAAGACAATATTTTATCAATCAACACAAATTTAAATTTCAAGAATAAAAACAAACAACGAACTCTTATTAGAATTTCAATTCCAAGGATTTTAGCTTTAAGTGAAATTACAATCCCAACAAACCAAACAGGTCCTATGAAAAAATATCAACTAGTTAAGAAATAACAACAATTCTGAGTAAATTATATGGAAATTGTAAAATAAATAAGTAATCAATATTTACAGTGCAAAGGAAGGCTATCCCAGAGGGACACACACCTGACAACACAAAGTGCATCATGTAGACTCCTTTCTGCCTCATCAATGACCAACTGGTTCGAACCCCTTACAAGTACATTTGTCGTCCTTCCCATATCCCGAATTCCAGTGATTTTCACGATCTTCCCATCTCCGATGGACACCTCCTCCACACGTTCCGCATAACCAAGCTTCTCCTCTCTAAAATGCTCAATGTTTGATATAGGCAGGCAGTTCAGAGTCTTGGTAATAAATTCAATGTCATCCCTCTCAACATCCTTGATCACCAAAATTTTTGCCTTGGCGAGATAATGCAATGAAAGATCAGTAACAGCATCTCTCAGAATGCTCTTCTGAATCAACAGAACATTGCACCCAGTGGCTCGGATCTTTTTGATCATACCAAGTATGTAATTCCTCTCCTCCTTCAGAATCCGATCCATCTGGGTATAGTCTGAAACAACGATACTCTGTTCAATGTCAGTCTTGGGTGGTGAGATCTGAAACTGGATCACCGCAATCTTTGCATTTTCAACTCTAGTTGGTCCACCAGCGGAACGACTTGCCTTCTTATCAAACACGAGGCCTTTAACGAGCTCGGTGTCATCCACGGTCCCCCCAAGTTTCTTGACAATCTTAATATCCCGGAGATCAACGAGGTCAGGGTGGTTAGGATCAACGACGGATAGCAGTGCATCCACCGCAAGGGGCGCAAGAAGCGACGAGTACTGGCTTACGACCTTCGAGTTCAGAGACGTCGCAGCGGACTTGACGAGCGTGTCCCGATCCGAGATCTCGAGAGGAACAGACATGTTTTGTAATATCTCAACGGCGCGTATGGAGAGCTTGTGGAGCGCTTCGGATATGGCAGTGGGGTGCACACCTGATGTAAGCAAAGAGAGGGAGCAGCGGAGAAGCGCACCGGCGAGAACAACAACAGTCGTAGTGCCGTCCCCTGCGGCGGCGTCCTGGGAACGGGAGAGATCGACGAGCATCTTGGCGGCGGGCTGCAGGACCTCCATCTTGTTGAGGATCGTGGCGCCGTCGTTGGTGATGATGACCTCGCCATTAGCGGAGGATATCATCTTGTCCATCCCCTTCGGACCGAGGCTGGTGCGGACGGCATCGGCCACGCCCCGGGCCGCCAGGATGTTGGCATGGCGCACGTCGTCCCGGCGCTTGGTGTCGACATAGCTCTCGGTCTTGGAGGGTCGGGACGTCGCCGTCGATGGTGGGGTGGCTGTTATGGCCATCTATCGAGGATCGGAAAACCCTAGCCTTGGGGAGAAGAGTCCGGAGAACCGAGAGTGGAGGAGAGTTAAGGACAATAAACCTTAAAGTACTAATGGACAATACCGTATTCCTATCAAGTGTCAAAATTTTATAATTTCAATATTCTAATGAAAATTTAATTGTCACTGTTCAACCTTGAAACTTTTGTTTTTAGTATTAAGTTACATATCTAATTTCTTGATTTCTTCTTTATTCAAAAAACATATAAAAATAAATTAAACATAAAAAAGTAGCAAAATATGGTTATATTTGAGATAAACTCGCCCAAGTCTTTCTTAACTTTCACTATTTTTTTATGCATAACATTAAATTTGACTATCTAGTTTTGATTTGATTGGTTTCAATTTTCTAATATGCTTTAATGATTTTCTTTAATAGAGGATTTGTACATCTAGAATCTAATAGAAAGGAAAAAAATTTCTATGAGATTTCATGCCCCCTTGTTTGTACATCAACGGACTATGTCTTTTTACAAAGGTTGGGAAAAAATTTCCCTAACCTAAGAGGTCTGAATCTTCTAAAATATGACCAATCATGTGTCCCACTCATGCATCTTACTCATTATTGTAGTTTAATTAGCTCTACAAATACTCCTCTATCAAATCTAACTTTTAAATCCTTTGGAACAACTTGCACGTCTCCAGAAATTAGCTAAAGTAGCTCACTTGTCTTCCTTCTCACATTTCTATCAACTCATACTTATTTGCTTCCGTCTATGCTTTGGCTTGTACGTCTCCCTTTCACTTGTACAACTATTTTCTAATCAACTTGAATTGGAATCTCATGAAATTCCACTTACATGTTTACTTCCATCTCCCGATACAATATCATGTGTGTTCGCTCCTATTTATCATTGTAATATCGCTCATCTATTTATTGCCACATCATCCTCCAAAATATTCATCGCCTGTCATATGTTGTTTCATTCTAATGATTGCATCTATGTTTTGACTGCATGACCTCACCCTTACCATATTTAGTTATCAAGAGGTGGCTACCAAATTCTAATAAACGTTATTGGATAAGATGAATAGTAATTATAAAAAGGAAAAATTTCTAATAGAAGAAATAAAAATTATTTGTGAAAAATAATAAAAAGAAATAAAACTTTTAAGAGAAATAAGGAAAAATGAGAAAGAATGAAAAATAAACAAAGAAATGTAAAAAAGGGAAAACATATACAAGACACAAGTACATGAATGATTTAATTATTTAAGATAAAAGTTAAACATTTTAGATATGACTTATTTGAACTTTTAATTAATTGCTTCCGAAGGTGTAAATTTGTCCTAAAAAATGTTTTTTTATTTTTTGTAAAAAATAAAGGTCGCCACATGGACGTCGTCGAGAATGTGTGAAATAATCCAGACCGTCGACGTCTCCACGGTTCCCCGCTCATCGTGTCCTCCTTTTCTCCCTGTGTCGACAGGAGCGACGAGCACAAAAAGCCTCTAACGAACCTAGCACGATCGAAGGTGACGACACTGACGTGGCGCGGATCTAATCAACCGAAAGGAAAAATAACTTTCAATCCTCACCATCCAGAAGAATTTCCCCTCTCATTGGTATCGATTTCTCGCGCCAGAAAGGTGGAAGACACGGGCGCGAGCGAAAAACCTAAAACTCCCACCACAGGTGAGACCAGTCGCCACTCACCGCCACTCTCCTCTGCCCACGGCCAGACCTCTATCCTCCTCCGGTCGTCCTCCTCCTCCAGACCTCTACTCTCCATTTTTCGAGCTGAATTCTCGGCCGAATAGTTCATCTATTGATCCTGAAATGCTCCACCTTTTCCACTTGGAAGGAAGAGGAAGAGGAGAGGGCCGCGGCTCTATCTTGTACATGTAGGACTCCCAACATGCCATACTCCTCCCTCTTGCGGGGGTGCTTCAAACACTGCCTCCCTCGCAAGACCATGAGACTTAGCCCTCAACAAAAGCTACCAGTGCCACTCGTCCGCCATAACAACCGGAGGTCTACCGTCTTCGTCTTCCCCGCCGCAGCCATGAAGGGAAACAATCCAGTGAGCAGCGGTGGTGCCGTAACGGTGGGGGTGTACGTGCCGCCTATTCCTAGGTTAAGGTCGGTCATTGCGTCGGCAAGCGGGACGTTGACTGCGCCAAGGACGACTGGTTACGAGGAGTGGAAGGAGGGACAGGGGGTTCTGGTGAACCGTGGTGGGGATTCTTGGAGGATGGAGCAGAGGTCAGGGTTCGCCAGGTTTGCGTATCAGGATTACTCTGAGGACGAGTCGGATCGGGATACTGACATGTTAACATCCGGAAAGGTCAGTTTTTTTTTTTCCTGATACTTAGGAGAGACTAGTTTTCTGTGCATTTCAATTAGTTGAAATTTTTTTGGTTTAACTACGCTATTTGCACATTGGGAGAGATTGATTGAAGCTTGATTACATGCCACTTCACGATTTTGATATGAATTGATAGAATACCATTAAAAATCATTACAGAGATGATCGACTTTGGGTGTGGGATTCTCCTATGGTATGGCAATTTTGGCATGACTACGTAGATACATCATTGACACTGGATGTCCAGCCAAGCCATTGGTTAATTGCGATCTAGACATTGCCTGATAAGTTTTCATTTCCAAGAAGAAATTCTTCTTACCTGAAGGCCCCATTGTGCTTAGGTTGGCAGTCATCTAACCTTGGCTAATCAACCTTGCCTAGTGTCATTTATTCCTCTCTTAGAGAACAACTTGAACCACCTGTTTGATTTCAAGCCAGTCTGAACTGGTAGACTAAAACAAGGCGAGCCACACTAGTTTGACCAGACAGGATAGACTACCTTTTGATGGTTCACACTTTGGGAGTCAAGCCATTCCTTTCGTAGTATAGAGTGATCCACCAGACCAGTCTGAGCTAGACCCATTGGGTTGCCCAGCTAGAGGAAAATAAATATTGAATATGATAAAATTTGGTGTCAAAGGCTCTAGAAGATTTAACGACAGGTGATAGTGGAAAAGGTAGCAGTGTTTGTTGTTTATATATATTTTACATAACCAATTAGATTTGTCTATGAAATTCAGGTAATCCTTAAGCAAATTGAGGAAGGAAAAGTGTTTTACTTTCTGGATTCCACCTCATATTATTAATCTCACTTCATATAGAAGAGAAACTTACTAAAAGGAATGGAGAAGACCAACTCTAAATCAGACATCTTCTGGGAAGGATGCCATTCCACCCCTTTCCTTCATGAATATGGAATAATACCATGTAGTTATGAGAGTGATCATTTCAGTGCATGCATTAACCTGCATCATTTCTGAAAGTTCCGTCTTTCACTATTTTTTGTTGAAATCCATGTTTTCCTGGTTCCAACTAGTTTTCAAACATAATGTTTTTAGAGTTCATCCACCATTGACAATGTTGATGAATGGAAGTGGAAATTAAGTATGTTTCTACGCAATGGAAATGAGCAAGAGGTGGTGTCAAGGGAGAGAAAGGATAGACGTGATTATGAACAACTTGCAGCAATGGCTAGCAGGATGGGATTGTACAGGTATTATTTCTGCCTATAATGATACTAATACCTTTCATTCAATGTCTTTCTTTCTGTTTCCGACAATTGTTTCCTCATCAGTCGTCAATATGCAAAAGTTGTTGCTTTTAGTAAGGTGCCACTGCCAAATTACAGACCTGATTTAGATGATAAAAGGCCACAGAGAGAGGTATTCCTGAGTTCCCTTAATTCAATGATTTCTTCATTAGCTACATTGACATTTATCAACAGCTACCAAGCCAGTAACAATTGCTGGTCATATATTGCAAGTTGTCTTTGTTTGGCTTTTTATTTCAAATAGAAGTCTATTCTTCATCATCTTATTCTTCATATCGAACTCCATATTTGGATCAATGCCTTTTGTCATTTTTAGGTTTCTATCCCTCCTGTATTAAAGAGAGAAGTGGATTCCTTGCTTGAGCAATATATTGCTCGCAAGCAAATTGATGGAGACATGCTTCCTAGAACTGGTCTTTCAAGATCGAGCAGTATTGATAGTTTTGCCACAGAGGATGGATTCACTGAGAAGGAACCCCAGACATCTCCAAATGCAGTAATGGAGAGGATTCTTAAGAGAAGGAGTATGCTACTGCTCAATCAGCAACGATCCTGGCAGGTTCTTTTCCACATGAACGCATTTTTTGTTTTGGTGTTTCATACATTGTCTGTTTTTTCCTTCTTGTGTAGTCTACTTGTTTTCTCTTTTCTTGTAAGTAATTGTACTGATTGTAAAACATTCTTTTTTGTGAAGTGGGCTGTTTTCATTATCATCTAACATGCTCATCATTTACATTGTTATTGCAATGCACTTTAGTAGGTGTCATGCTTTGCTTAAACTAACTTCTTTTTTTGTACCATTGAACAATGTATGGTTGTAATTATCAAGTTATACTTAATATGCAAGTATTTATCTCAAACATATCATTAGTCATTCTTAATGTCATCATAAAATTCATTATTTGTTGATTTTCTCTATTATCTTGCCTCAAACCTGCCACAATTCATCATTTTTTCCCTCTTTAATTACATATGTATTAAGGACTGATTAGCCTTGAAGGAACTAAAGTGTGCAAATGACCCTTTAACAATTTGTTTATGGGTCTGTTAAAAACAATTTTTGTATGGGTGGAAGTGGTGGGATTTTAATGATGTAGAGTAGCATTAACAATCTAATGTAATCCTTCTTATTCCTAAACATCAAAATAAATGTTTTCATAAGCAGTCCAATTCAAAAATCAGTTCACCCGATTGACTAGGTGGCATCATAATTATGTCTTAAGAAATTGCTCAAAAATTGGGAAAAATAAAAATACGGAAAAATCTGAAAAATACAGAAGGTACTGGAATATTGTTCTGACCATGTCCACAATTATCATACCAAAAGTTAGGAAGGATGAATGATTGGGAGTTAGGGTTTAGAAATTAAAATGAATGAACTGATTTGTTAATCAGTTTGTGGTTCAACTGGTATCCATCAATTTGAGCTGATAGCATTGCATTCCACTGATTAAATTGCAAAAAAAGGTTCAATAGCATGTTATCACTTATTAACTGGTTAGCTTTTTGGTTGACCATCCATATGGGTTGACTGAATTTTCCAACCTGGTTTTAAGACACTGATCAAATATATTGTAATTGTACAACCGTCCCCATTAAGGTTCTTGCTGGAATTGATGATGCATTATTTGGTCAAGTGCTAATATATCTTGTATTTTAAAGGATGGTTAATATTTTTTAATTGTCAATATTGTTACGGAGTGGAATTTATTGAATTTGTGGAAGAACTTGATACTTTCCACCTCTGAGCAACATTTGATCCCAACAATCCTAATCATAATCTTGTTACGTGGGGCTAGTCATATGAACCTTCTTTTATGTATTTCTATTTATGATCAAATCTTTGGTTAAATTACATAAATTTGATATTTTCTCATGATTTCTAACCTAGTAGTTTTAAACCTTCTTTTGCTTTTTTTATTTCTTTTACACTAATTAATTTTCTTCTCCTAATTGGTGTATTCTTTGGTCTCTTGAGAACATAACAAAATTACCTAAGTTAATTTTTTCTTATCTTATGTTTAATTGGTGTAACTTCTTCTGTATTCCTAATAAAAGTGTTATTTAGCTTATCCCTTATAGTATTACCACTCATTTATTTAAATACACGTATGCCAGCAATATTAAGTTTTTGCATATGGCTATGTTTTGCGGTTTAACATTCTGAGCTATAAAGTATGACTAGGTGAATAACAGTTTTATATAATTTGTCTTTTAGATTTGAGGCTATCCTCCTATTACTTTAGCACTTTTAGAAGCGTTTCTTCATTTAATCTGTCCTACTTTAATCCTATGAATAACATCTTTTACAATTTTATTGCTGCTATTTATTATAGATCCTAAGTATTTGAAAGTTTTACTTTGGTTGATCTCATAATCATCTAAATATATACCTTTATTCTAAATATTTTAGACTCTAAAATATTTCTCCATAATTTTAATTTAGAACTAATTCGTGACTTGCTTTCATCAACTAAAAACATTTGATCCTACTCCAAACTAAAAATGTTCTAGATTGCAATTTCCAAGGGAAGATGTACTCATAGGATGGGCAAACCTACCATTTAATTTTTTTGAAAAAAAATTCGTATTTTAATTTATGTATAGTATAAAAGTAGAATTGTCCCATTCTTTACGTCAAAATAAAGTGGCTACGCACAATCTCCAATTATTGCAATGTTAATTGCACAAGAAAGATTATCTTTTGAGAAAGAAGAGACTGCATTGTTGACACCACGTACTGCTCCATGCTTTCATAAAACATTTTTGGCTCTCAAAGGTAAATTTTCAATCTATATTAATGTTGGTTTCCTGTACATTGCATATCTGCATTGTTCATGGAGCTGGTCGTTGGTTGCTTACTTGCTTAATCATATTCTTTTTTATGTTAATTTTGTGGTTTCATGTTTTTCTTGAAATGATATTTCTCTTCTTATTTTGAGATTTTCATCTTTTACAGGAATCACCTGAAGGGCAAAAAATGCAAGAATTCCGCAGGAGTCTTCCAGCATACAAGGAAAGAGAGGCACTGTTAGCGGCCATAGCCCAAAATCAGGTTTCAACTATATGTTGTTATTTTTATTTGCTGTTAGTATCAGAAATTGATAGTTCAAAACACAAAATATTGTATTATTATTTATTAGGATGTATTTGGCTTTTCTTTATTCTGCAGGTCGTTGTCATTTCAGGTGAGACAGGCTGTGGCAAGACTACCCAAATTCCTCAGTATATTTTAGAGTCTGAGATAGATGCTGGTCATGGAGCAGCATGCAGTATTGTCTGCACACAGCCTAGACGGATATCTGCCATGTCAGTCTCTGAAAGAGTGGCTGCAGAAAGAGGAGAGGATTTGGGAGAGACTGTAAGCTGTGATGATCTCCTATTGTCTCTTGCCATATTACATACACTACATTGTGACAGATGTACATATGTTTTGCTTTTGCATGATGCATTTACATATATTGCAGGTTGGTTATAAAGTTCGACTTGAGGGAGTCAAGGGTAGAGATACTCGTCTTCTGTTTTGTACAACTGGAGTTCTTCTTAGGAGATTACTTGTTGACAGAAACCTTAAGGGTGTAACTCATGTTGTTGTTGATGAGATACATGAACGTGGCATGAATGAAGGTATGAGTGCTTTGTAAACTATACAGAGACATTCTAAACTGAAAGCTCATTTCTTGTTCTTAATTTTCAGATTTTCTGCTAATTATTCTAAAAGAGCTTCTTCCCCAAAGACCAGAGCTTCGGTTAATTTTAATGAGTGCAACACTGAATGCTGAGCTTTTCTCATCCTACTTTGGTGGAGCTCCCATGATGCACATACCGGTAAGTTTCACTTCCAACATGTGATTCTGTAATTTGTACATGTAGGAAAGCATCTAGTTTTGGAGACATGATGACAGGAAGTAGTTTTTAGAGTTACAGCTGAAATTTGTTGCTTGTCTGTTTAATTATGATGGAACATCTTTAATTGCATTGTAAATGTTTGCAAAAGAAAGTTTTCCAACTATTCTTCGATTATCTTCAATTATGCCATATTTTTTAAGTTTTTGTCTGTCTGATTTTCACTGTGATCATTGTCAGGGTTTCACATATCCGGTTCGCACACATTTTTTGGAGTCTGTGTTGGAGATGACAGGCCACAGATTGACACCTTATAATCAAATAGATGATTATGGACAAGAGAAGGCATGGAAAATGCAGAAACAGGCACTTCGGAAAAGGAAGAGTCAAATTGCTTCTGTTGTCGAGGTTTGTAAATTTTTATCCTGTTGTGCTTCTTTGTTTTAATGCTTTACAAGCACGTTTTTTTATATCATTCTTATTTGGTTTATAATCCTTTGTTTCATGAATCTTCAATTTCTTTCTTGAGTTCAGGATGCATTAGATGCTGCTGATTTTAGAGAGCATAGCTTGAGAACTCGTGAATCACTAGCTTGTTGGAATCCTGACTCAATAGGTTTTAACCTCATAGAAAGTGTGCTGGTGCATATATGTAAGAGTGAGAGACCTGGTGCAGTTTTGGTATTTATGACAGGTTGGGATGACATTAATTGTCTCAAAGATCAACTTCAAGCAAATTCTCTTCTTGGAGATCCGAGGAAAGTCCTACTACTTGCATGCCATGGCTCCATGCCCAGTTCAGAGCAGGTACAGTTTTTGTAGTGGTTAGTGAACATAGATAGTTAGGTATCTAATTTTGCTAATGATATTTGTTGACACAATTTGACATTGCTGTTACCTGTGTATACAACTAACTTTTATCTGTAAAGTTTTCAATGTAATGCTCAATATTTTTTGCTCATATTTTTCTTTGATATTGTTTGTCAATCAGTTTGAACTCTATTTTCTATGCTATTTGTTCTACTTTTAATTTGAATGCCCTTTCTGTAACTATGTTGATGAAATTGGTGATAAAATAATAATCTCTGGCTCTGCTCCGTAATATTGCTGTTTGTGCTAACTATTGTCTTTTTAATATGCAGAAATTAATATTTGATAAGCCAGAAGATGGAGTGAGGAAGATAGTTCTTGCAACAAACATGGCTGAGACAAGCATCACGATTAATGATATTGTCTATGTTGTTGATTGTGGCAAGGCAAAAGAGACATCATATGATGCTCTGAATAATACACCTTGTTTACTTCCCTCATGGATCTCAAAGGCTTCTGCTCGACAGGTAAGAAAATCTCTGTTGCATCTTGTTTTCTGATTGCAACTGACCTGATTACTTCACTGATCTAATCATTCCTGCCATACAAATGGTGGTTTAATATTAGGAAATACATTATTTTAATGGAAAAGAACCATCAATACGACCATTTAAATCAATCTGTTTAATGTTTTAATGCTGTTCAAAAGGTCATTTATCCATTTTTCCAACATTGCCAATTAGATTTTTTCTTGCACTAGGATATCCAAGTTAATAGGTGGTGATGCAGCTGTCAATGGCTGTGGAGTTTCCTTTGTGTTGGCTATGGAAATTGGTCTGTATTTGGAGGACTCCTGATGTTGTGTTGCACACCTCGAGATGTCGTTTCCTACTTTACATTGTCTGATTGTGACACCTTCTGCTAGTAACAGGAAGTGTTTTATTAGTGTTGGGGGCTTCTGTAGGATCTTCGATTCCATAGGGACATCTGTGATATAGAACCGACTGAGTCTGTTTCATTACTCGTCTTGCTTTCTGATGTTAAATTTGATTGCTCACCTGCTACTTCTGACTCCCAGTTTTGACTTTGAAGCTCAGATCAATCTTTCTCTCTCGTGCTCTTTATCCTCTCTTTTGGAGGCTGTTAGATTCTTGCCATAGATGGATTCGGTATACTATACATCATGGGGTTTTGACTGAGGTGGGCCATCACCATCATGGTTTCTCTATTGGAAGCTGGTCTCATGCTTTTCAGAGAGGACATCTGGTCAAGCCCTGCTGTTTACTATATGTGATGCTGTGTCTTCTGGGTTTTGCCTCTCACTGTCCTTTGTTACCCTGGTCTGAATGCTTTTTTGAGGGACTTGGTTCTTGATTTGGATCTTGGACTTCATTTGTTTGAAAAACATTTCACTTCCCACAGTAAACTCCATCCACTTAGAGTAGATTCTTTTGCTAAAAGAACACTCCCAGGTGGAGTTTTGAGTAGAAATGTTACTTCCACCATTCACGGAGGAATAAATTGGAGAGTGCGTGGCCTCCTACACCCATTGGGAGTGGGGTGGTATTTCTACATGGAAAGACCATTTTATCTGGTCAGTGATGCAAAAGATATCCTTTGAGGAATTTTTTGTACAAGGGTAAAAACGTAAAATCATTCTTAGGAATTGTCATCCAAACATTATTCCACACTACCACCACTCTCCAATGACAAAATTAATGCAATAACTCCAGTATATCATTCCTTAAAGATCACAAATTCTCCAAACACACACAACCTTGGTGTTCACTTAAGTGGTGAAGGTCAATGCTATTTGGTGGTCTCGTTGGTCAGAGTGGAATAGATGTATCTTCCAGGCTGAGTTATCCACTTTGGCTACTATTTGGGATCACGTTATTTCCTCTTCTCTTGGGTGTGCCCCTCATCTCTCATCTGATGAGGAATCTGATCTTTGTACCTACACTGGCTCGAGCTTCTATTCCTATTTATTTTGTTATGCCACCTGAACCTCTGTTTCTTTTCCATGTTTTCACTTGATAAGCCTTTTATTGTTTCTTAATATTAACAAACCTCTTTCCTTTACTCAAAAAAGGTTAAGCCCATTGTGTGAGGCTTCATCACTATGGAGTATAACCATCTAGGGTCCAATTGTACATAACCTTATGTTCATAGATGGAGAGATTTTTTCGTAAATCTCACTGCTTTAACCATAAAAATTTAAAAAATGTGATGAAAATATTGAAATTTTGGGACTTAAATGATCCGTGGCTGGTTTTAGAGTACGGATCAAACATGTAGGCTCATTTTTCTTAAACATTGATCTAATTATTAATCTAAATATCTTTTAATATTACATTTTCTATGCAAATTAATAATGGAAAATACATTCAGTATATGATGCAAACTTTTTTCGTTTTTATTAACTGAGGTATATCAATGTGGTTATAATTCCTGATTCACCATCTTTTCTGCAGAGAAGAGGTAGGGCTGGTCGTGTTCAGCCAGGAGAGTGTTATCATCTGTATCCAAGATGTGTTTATGATGCTTTTGCAGAATATCAGTTGCCAGAACTTTTGAGAACTCCATTACAATCACTTTGTTTGCAGATCAAAAGTCTTCGACTAGGAAGCATATCCGAGTTTTTAGCTAGAGCTTTACAGTCACCTGAGCTATTGTCAGTATGTAACCAACTATGCCAGTCTTTCTTTCCCTTGTTTATCTTTTCTAGCTTAAGTAAAAAATTAAGCAACAATCTGTGTTCCTCCACTCCAATTTTCTCTCCACTTTTAACTTCATTGGAAATAATAATGTAGTTTAAAAATGTTGTTCTTTTATGATGGTGTTGCTTTTGCCTGGGCAGGTTCAAAATGCTGTGGAATATTTAAAAGTAATTGGGGCGTTGGACGAGAAGGAAGATTTGACTGTTTTAGGTAATGCATTTCATATTTTACACCAGTAATATGTTTTAACTTCTTAAATTCTCTGATCAAGTACCAATTTTATGGTTCATCTTTTTACCTGCCAGGTCGACTTTTAGCCACGCTTCCTGTTGAACCCAAGCTGGGAAAAATGCTAATATTTGGGGCCATATTCAAGTGCCTTGATCCAATCCTGACAGTTGTAGCTGGCCTTAGTGTCAGGGATCCATTTCTAATGCCATTTGATAAGAAAGATGTAAGATCTCCATCTTCATTAACCTGACGTTTATTTGTAAGTGTTCCATTTTATTAGTTTGATTCTCACTCATTCACAGTTATTGGTATGGAAGTTAGAGAGGCTCACCTTGTTAAACTTTTTGGTCGGTATTCTACAAACAGGGAAACCCATATCAAGTTCATCAATAAATATATTTTCTAGCTTATCTGTGATCGCATCGTTTGGTTTTTAGGCTGCAAACAGAGTGCAACCAAGGTCTTTTTTCCGGAAAATTATGTTTGAGCCCTGGTAGACTAAAAAACCAATAATCTCCTTCATTTAGCTTTCTATGCTTATCAGTAGTTCATTATTTAATCTTGGGAATTAGAATAGTTTTTGACTTTAAGTAACAGGTGTAATACTAATTATTGCTATGGCTCTGTAAATGGATGGATATATTTACAATATTTTGGAAGATGGGTAATGGGGTACGTATGGAAACCCTCTACTGCCAAAAATTAGGCTTAGTTTTGGACTTCAGTGTTTTTACAATTATGTATATAAGCATATTTTCTCTTGTGTATGGGATTTAAACTCTTTACTCTATTACAACTCACAAAGGAGTTTGTACAAGTTGACCGGGTGGTGCTTATATTACTCATCCTCTTTTGATGTTACTTTTGCCTTGTCGAAATTTTAGTCAATCATATAGTTCATATTACTGATTCCCCTGTGTTTGTGATCATCTTCCTATGCAGCTTGCGGAATCAGCTAAATCTCAATTCTCTTGCCGAGATTACAGTGACCATCTTGCACTTGTTCGTGCATATGAGAGGTGGAAAGAGGCTGAGAGAGAGCAATCAGGATATGAGTTCTGTTGGAGGAATTTTCTATCAGCACAGACACTCAAGGCTATTGATTCACTTCGGAAGCAATTTGTCTTCTTGCTCAAAGATGTTGGCCTTGTTGATGACTTTGCTGTGTGCAATAAATGGAGTGGGGATCTGAGTCTTATCCGTGCAGTAATTTGTTCTGGCTTATATCCTGGTGTTTGCTCTGTTGTCGTAAGTTCATTTCTGTGTATTTTTCCATGCTTATTACCCGCATTATATTTGTGTTTCTCCATACTTTCTATGACAGTTATGGGAATCATACTTTCATTCTTTTGGTTGTTTCTACACTTTGGAATAATTTCCTTCTCACAGTATGTGTGCAAATATCTGCTTCTTCATAGAAAAATGTGCCAATTAACCTTCAGAAGAAAAATCCATAGGACCAATCAGTCTGAAAACAGACCTACTTGCATGGATTTTTTAGCTGTTTTCTTTTCTAATCAAGGATTGACGTTGTGAGCTAATTTGACAGAACAAGGAGAAATCTATATCTATGAAGACAATGGAGGATGGTCAGGTTATGCTTTATTCTGTAAGTGTTCTTGCCTTTCTTGTCAAGATGGCTTGTCATTGTTAGGTTTTCCATGCCTTAAAGACAGCATTTCTCCAATTGTGTCCCATTGTTTCACAATATTTTGAGGTAATATGTTGCTTTGTTGTTTTATAGAACTCTGTAAATGGTCGAGAGGCAAAGATTCCTTATCCATGGTTGGTTTTCAATGAGAAAGTTAAGGTCAACACAGTGTTCATTCGAGATTCAACTGCAGTGTCTGACCCAGTTCTGCTGCTATTTGGTGGGGATATTACGAGAGGCGGGCTTGTGAGTATTGCACTCTCCATTGACTAAATAATAATTCCTATCTTTTATTAGAAATCAAAGAGTATAGTTAGAAGGTTGAAATGAAAATGACTTTTTTTTTACTTTCCGCCCCTTTGACTTGTCTGATTTCATCAGGATGGGCACTTGAAAATGTTGGGTGGTTATCTAGAATTCTTCATGAAACCTGACTTAGCGGAAATGTATCTGGCCCTGAAAAGAGAGATTCAAGAACTTATATTACACAAAGTAAGTATAATCTCAAATCTCCATTTTAGTAGTCTCCGAAAGGGTTCAAATTTTCAAGGATAAATTTATACTCTAATTTCTATCTTTGGTTTCAACAAAAAGTTCAAAAAATGGTGATAAAGTTGAACCTTATTATCTTTCAAATTCTGTCTTTTATCGACTTGTAAATTTTGTTGTATAAATATTTCTAGCTATTTATGTTGGATGTATGACGGTTAGTAGTTGAATTACAATTATTGTTTTGTAACCTTAGAATCTTAATCCAAACTCATATATTAGGATTGAAGCATTGATTGTTGTTGTAATCTTAGTTTCTGAAATTTTGTGTTCTATCGTAACCTGTCTTGTCTCTCACTCAACAGATAATGAATCCTAAAGCAGACATGGAGGCTAGTGAGGAACTCTTGTCAATTGTGCAGCTGCTTATAACTGATGATCCATGCAGTGGAAGGTTTGTTTTCGGTCGTCAAGCAACAGTTCCCACAAAGTCAAAGCTGTTGCTCCCGAAAGGCTCTGGTGGCGGCGGCGGAGACAATCCTAAGAGCCAGCTCCAAACTCTTCTGGCTCGAGCAGGACACGATAACCCATCCTACACAACAAGGGCAGTGAAAAATAATCACTTCAAATCGACAGTAGAGTTCAATGGGATGCAGTTTGTTGGAATGCCGTGCAGCAACAAGAAGCTTGCAGAGAAAGATGCAGCTAGAGAGGCATTGGTATGGCTAAATGCCGGGGCCCCTTCCGGCTCTCGGCAAATCGACCGGCTGTCCATGATGCTCAAACGGAGCAAAGTGAAGCATCATAGACAGGCATAGCTGCAAGTTCGTGTGGTAAGAAGTGAAACATTTGCCTCGACGATCATGTATATTGCCGCCGCAGTCTAACAAACCCTTGATGAGTAATGCCATCCCAGCTACTCGGTACTCGGAGGCAGATGGAGATCGGGAGTGCACAAGAGTCAAATTGGAATCATATGGCTTTCCATCCATTCTAGCCTTTTGTATATCCATTCATTGGTCGTTTTTAGGGGGGCTGTAGGCAACTAACCAAGACAAATTCCCTTGTTCCTTTACAGAGATCTAAAAATTTATATATAAAATTTTGAAGAAGAAATCACTGTCTAACTTCCTGACACGTGAGTTTACTAAATAAGAATTTAGTTGTAGCAGCTATTTTTACGGATCAACTTCATGTCTCTGTTTTCTGCTGGTGGTAGTGGTACTTCCATCCTGAAACTGCTTTCAGATGGGCTTGATCAATTTTTTACGGTGAAAAGATTATTACTGCCAAACAGAGATTTTGGTTGAAATTAAACAAGCCCCTTGGTCTGGTGTGGAACATTTCAGCCATAAATATGATTGTAAACTTTCTTGTTGATTGGTGGACAAGAATGATCTCGGTGTGTGTATTAATTATACATACATTAAGCTGCGTTCCCTGACCATGGGTTAAAACACAAGAGAATAAGTTTCTCAGTTTTCACCTTATAGCATGAAAAACTTATGAGAGCAGATTTCTCGTTTGAAAAAGAAACTTGGATTATTAGAAAAAGGAGTTTGATGATGCTGAAGCAGGGAAGCAAGTTGCTAGGCGTTAAATTGATCCATTTTTTGAGATCGGAATCTTCACGAAAAAGCAAACTGCTTTGAATTCCACTACCAAACCTTATATTGTCTGTTTCTTATTTAATAATTTTTTATGGTAATAATTTTCACCTTCGATTTAGTAAGATTTAAGTCTTACGTATTGTCATTAATTTAAAAGTTACTTTTCACTGAGAATGGGATATCTTTTCATCTAAAACAGCGAAATTATTTCATTTCCTTTTTAAAATTAATTCAACGTTACCATAGACATTTACACTTAAAAATATGGTAAAAATTATTCATCTTATAATTAAAATACATTAACTTAAATTCTATCTACAGAAAAATTTTAAAATTAATCTTTAAAGATATTTTTTATTTTAAATATAATATTTAAATCGTAAAATGATATTTTTATTATTTTCTTGTTTTAAAGTTATAACAATATAATGTTTAGAGCACGAGTTCTGGGCGGATATATCCACTGCCGGCTCGTTCTCAGCGGGGGGGTAAGCTCTTCTCCCCGCTTGTGCGGTTTCTAGGGTTTGCATTTCGTCTGCTCAATCTTCTTCGCTTTCCATACCGCGTTCGTACATGTCCTCGATCTCCAGCTGGCGGTCAGACAGGGTCCTCAAGTGACTCGTGCGAAGAGGCCTGGGTGTTCCTACAAAGAGGAGAGAAGGCTTGGCGCTTTTGACGTCTAACACCCATATCTGTTCCTGATTCGAAGGATACGGAGAGGGAATGGAACTTGTATTTGGTTTTCCGCTGCGCTAGGGGAGGAGTTTGAATCTTGTCTGTTGGAAGCATGTTCCTGATACCATTGTAGCAAAAGAAAAAGAAGAAAAGAAATTAATATTATCTTTTTTTTTTCTTGATGAGTAGAAGCTAATTTTTTTCTTCCCTCCTCTCGTCTCGTTTCTCTTTGTTGTAATCGTATTCTTGGTGGAATCCCCAACACATGTTGGTTAGGGATTTCTTACAGTTTCAAGTGCTAGTGGAAGCCAAATTATCCTCTCTTTTTTCTTGCATTATATAAATTTAATATTGTCAATAAAAGAAAGAGAGAGAGAAGACTTCTTTTTTGTAAAGAAAAAGTATTATTGAGCCACGCTCAATGATGACCAATGGGTTTAACAAAGGAAGCACCAGGAAGTACCTTGGTGTTACAGAACCAATATCCTTGGGTGGTCCATCGGAATTCGACGCTGTGAAGTCCCAGGAGCTTGAAAAGGTTGTGTTTATTCCATGCATCAGTCATTGTCCGCATTGTGCTGGTGTTGTTTGATGTACATGTGAATGTTCAAGTGTTTTCTGGTTTTTATCAGTATCTTGTGGATGCGGGATTGTATGAAGGTCAGCAAGAAGCTGTATGTAGAGAAGAGGTGCTGGGCAGGCTTGATCAAGTGGGTACTTGGGTTTGATCTGATGTTAGTTGGTGTTTTGCGAATAGTTTCTCTGCATCGAATCATTTTTTGTGCTTGTAATTGAGCAGATAGTCAAAGTCTGGGTAAAAAAGATTAGCAGGGACAAGGGTTTCAATGACCAGTTGGTACAGGAAGCTAATGCAAAGATATTTACCTTTGGTTCCTATCGACTAGGGGTATGTATTATCATGATTTATTCTCTGCTATGATCTTTTGTCAGCCTTAACACGACAAGCTTCACAACCCTGGTCATTCCTCCTATCATGTGGAGCATTTCTGAAACGCTTCTTACATTTTACAGGTTTTTCTGTTAAATGACTATCCAGCTTGCATCATTTTTCTAGATGCATTTTGACATGCATACTATGCCTAATTTTAATGTATAAAGGACCGAATGACTAGAGAAGTGCTGGCAGCTTTTGATTTGTTTTCAAATTAAATATACATTTTCACACTTATTTAGGGTAGATTTAAGCTAGTATTGTTGCCTATAAATTTGTGGATCTTAGCAAAGCATTATGGGCCTTTTTGACCTTGAACCAATTATTTTTTTGCCTTTATAATCATGCTTTTAGGTACATGGACCTGGTGCTGATATAGATACATTATGTGTTGGACCTCGACATGCTACGAGGGCGGTGAGATTTCTATGACATTTTTGGTACCTGTTATTCTATGAATTATGCAATTAGTTCCATAACATTGCCACACCCGTAAATTTAAATGCAGGAAGACTTTTTTATTGAGCTTCACAAGATGTTGGAGCAGATGCCTGAAGTAACAGAATTGCACCCAGTACCTGATGCTCATGTTCCTGTTATGAAGTTTAAATTTTCTGGGGTTTCTATAGATCTGCTCTATGCAAAGTTATCTCTTTGGGTCATCCCCGAAGTGAGTACAATTGACAGTTCGAGATTATGGGATTATGTACTGTTGTCTATATATATATTGACTATATATGTACATTTCTATTTGTTATGTATATATCATCTTAGATGCTTGATTGAACAATAGAGATCGTTTTTTAATGGAGAGAGAACCTTGCATACATATTATCAGATGGAATTCTATGAAAGGGAGTCTGTGAAACAAAGGTTTTAAAAATATGGATGTTCATTGAATTGTGTGCAAGATTTGTAGCAATTTCAAGTTGAGCTATTGTTAAACGTTATTTGGAAGGTTTAACTTCCTTTACTTTAGTAAATATTTCTTGATGCAATTTTGATGATCAGTGGACTGCAATTCTAGTTTGATTTTAGTGTGAAAAGTAACTTACATCAATAAAAAAATCTAGGTGGATTTTGCTGTGATGTATTTACAAAAACTACCTTTATTGCAGTGCCTATATCTTTCTTTCTTTTTCTTATATTGACTCCTTATATTAACTATTTATCTGTTAAACTTTGACCTCAATATTCTCCATTTTAGGACCTTGACATCTCACAAGATTCTATCCTTCAAAATGCTGACGAGCAAACAGTCCGCAGTCTTAATGGATGTAGAGTAACTGATCGAATTCTGCGATTGGTTCCAAATATACAGGCAATTATTGGTTCTTGTACAAAGAAAAAACCTTTGGGAAACTTTTACTTATTTATTGGTTCCTGAGTCCTGCATTTGTTTTCTTGGATGCAGAGCTTCAGAACAACACTAAGATGCATGAGACTTTGGGCCAAACGTCGGGGAGTCTACTCAAATGTATGAAAATAGTAATTGGACTTTTTGTTGCATGATGAGTCAAAGTCAAGACAAGCACATTTGATTTATTCATCGTTCTCAGGTTTCTGGATTTCTTGGTGGTATTAACTGGGCATTGCTTGTTGCTCGTATCTGTCAATTATACCCCAATGCACTGCCCAGCATGTTGGTCTCTCGCTTCTTCCGAGTGTACACCCAATGGCGCTGGCCCAATCCTGTGATGCTGTGTGAGATTGAAGAAGGTACACTTGGACTTGCTGTGTGGGATCCAAGAAGAAATTATCGTGACAGACAACACCTTATGCCTATAATAACACCTGCCTACCCTTGTATGAATTCAAGCTACAATGTATCCAAAAGTACTTTACGTGTTATGACTGAAGAATTTCAAAGGGGAAATGATATCTGTGAGGTATGTGAATTCTAATGTCACTAAGAGGCTGCACCTTTTGTTTGTAAATATGCTGAAAAAGCTAATTACCAATATTTGTATTATCCAATGTGGAAATTGTTTTCTTCATTTCGAGGAATCTGTTGATAATTGCCAAATATTTAAAGCTTTATAAATGGTAAAGACTCAGGTCTGGGTTGAATCATATGACACAAGATCTCTTCCACCACCTGAAGTTGGAAAATGGAAATGTTCCAACTTGCAAGTTCCTTCATTTCTGTGGCCTTTGACATGTTTACATTATCAGTGTCCATTTTGATGTAGTTTCTTAAAGGTGACTGTGCTGCTAATTCTGTCAGACATTTTCAATTATCTCTTTTGCAAGGTAATACCGGAGTAGAATTGTATCATGATGGTTGATATTTTCAGGCTTTGGAGGCAAACAAGGCAGACTGGGAAGTTCTTTTTGAGCCATATCCTTTCTTTGATGCTTATAAGAATTACCTGGAGATTGACATTTCTGCAGAGAATGAAGTTGATTTAAGACAGTGGAAGGGCTGGGTTGAGTCTCGGCTTCGCACCCTCACATTAATGGTTGCATTATTAGTTGGCATTACCTTTTTTTGCATTTTTTTTGTATTTAGCCGATCCAATAACTCCGTTGTTCTACAGATTGAAAGGAGCACTTATGGGATGCTTCAATGTCATCCCTATCCAGGTGATTTCACTGATAAATCCAAACTATTCCACTGTTGCTATTTCATGGGCCTTCGTAGAAAAGAAGGTGCTCAAGTGCAGGAAGGGTCGTCATTTGATATCAGAAATACTGTAGAAGAATTCAAAGTTTCAGTAGGTAGTTATACACTGTGGAAAGCTGGGATGCAAATCCAGGTGTCCCATATAAAACGCAGGAACGTTCCTTCTTTTGTCTTTCCTGGTGGAATCCGTCCCTCCCGTCCACCAAAAAGCGAAAATAGAATTTCCAAAAAGATTAAAGTCTCAAGCATGGCACAATCCAGCAAGACAACTGCAGTAGTTGGTCATAAAGATGCCAATATCGTGGATGAAGCAACTGTGGGAAAGCATTTAGCAGTAATCCATTCAGTTAATGGAGAAGTTGGTGGTTTTGGAAGTAGTTGGCAGCCTGGTACAACCGAAGGATTTTTTGATAAATCATGTGAAAGTGCAGTTGGACGTATCAGTATCAGCTTGAATGAAGAAGTGGCGGGTGAATCAAATGAGATTAAAGGAGAGGAAGACACTCTTAAAAATTCCAAGGCTGGGAATGTTTGCTCTGAAAATGCAGGACCTGCACTTAAATTATTGAAGGAAGATGTCTCTGAAGTTGCATCTGGAGAACGTGCCGTTAACATGGATGTAAAAGTTGTGGTGGAAGAATCTAAAAAGAGAAAATCAGGGGCATATGCGGTTGAAAACTCTGTGGGTTCTGAAAATGAGCAGCGTGAGGATAAACTATTGATGTGTACCCCCAAAGCAACCTCTAATAGATCAGATGCAAACTCAGGGACATCCTCTAGACTATTGAATTCTATAGCCTCATGCAAGCTAGAGCTCGGCAGCAATGAGATCACAGAGCAGGTCACTGACATAGGTGGGGGCACAAAACCCTCTGATGCAAATGTGGCTTTTGGGCTCTTGCGTCCAACTAGTGCTCATGGTGATGGATTGAAGGAAGATGTCTCTGAAGTTGCTTCTGGAGAACGTGCAATTAACATGGATGTAAAAGTTGTGGTGGAAGAACCTAAAAAGAGAAAATCTGGGGGATATGCTGTTGAAAATTCTGTGGGTTCTGAAAATGAGCAGCGTGCGGATAAACCATTGAAGTGTAGTCCCACAGTAACCTCTAATAGATCAGATGTAAACTCAGGGACATCCTCTATACCATTGAATTCTATGGCCTCATGCAAGCTAGAGCTTGGCAGCAATGAGATCACAGAGCAGGTCACTGCCATAGGAGGGGGCACAAAACCCTCTGATGCAAATGTGGCTTTTGGGCTCTTGCGTTCAACTAGTGCTCATGGTGATGGATTGAAGGAAGATGTCTCTGAAGTTGCTTCTGGAGAACGTGCAATTAACATGGATGTAAAAGTTGTGGTGGAAGAACCTAAAAAGAGAAAATCTGGGGGATATGCTGTTGAAAACTGTGTGGATTCTGAAAATGAGCAGCGTGCGGATAAACTATTGAAGTGTACCCCTACAGTAACCTCTAATAGATCAGATGCAAACTCAGGGACATCCTCTAGACCATTGAATTCTATGGCCCCATGCAAGCTAGAGCTTGGCAGCAATGAGATCACAGAGCAGGTCACTGACATAGGTGGGGGCACAAAACCCTCTGATGCAAATGTGGCTTTTGGGCCCTTGCGTCCAACTAGTGCTCATGGTGATGGATTGGAAGAGCTTGAGGTACTGATTTTCACTGATTTGTATCTTCTCGTCCCAAATTTTTTCAACTTGGTGCTGCTTGTTTGCATTCCATATTATATGTACATGAAAATTGATACAATTGTCTTCTAACTGCTCATGAATAACACTGAAACAAGTTCTAAGAATCCTAACATTGTGTTACAGTATAGAAATTTGATCCATCTTACATTTTCTAACTTTGATCTGTTTCACTTTTGAGCAAAAGCCTGCTGAGCTATGTGCTCCTACCATAGCCCCGGCCACAAAGTCCACCGTCCAGAGAAGGCCTCTTATTAGGTCATTGTTTATTTATGAAGCTTAGTGCAATTCAATGATATGGTTTCTCCAATATGTGGTGATCACCTTGCGGTCTGCTTTTATCTTTTGCAGACTTAATCTCACCACTGTACCGAAAGCTACCACAGATGGAAGCTCATGATGAACTCGGGGATATTCTAACACCGACGATGAGTTCGGATACTATTGGAAGAGATCACTTGAACACTTATCCTGTTGTCTGTCACTTCTGTACAATCATCATATTGAGCCCTGAAATACTCTTCTATGTCTCTCTTTCGCTAAAAATATGTACTCTTTTATATGTATCATTATTGGAACCAGGTTGAACAATAACCTCATCTGTATGATAATAATCAAGTTCAAGGGTTTTGGTCTTAAAGGTTTGAGAATAGGAATAGTTTTGCTGCTTGTGTCTCACTTTCGGTTTATCTGCCATCAAATGTTAGTGCTTTTAAGCAAGCTCTAAACATTCTTTTATTTGATAATTTTTCTTACCCATCATATTTGCAGTTGATTCTTCTTCAGCTGAAGCCTCAAACGGGTAATCATGCTAGAACCCGAATCACGTTCTCTCGTTCTCTCTCTCTCTCTGCCCAACGTCAACCCTAAATAAGTCAAGAAGCCTGGTATAATGAATGAGTAGAAAATGGGGAAGAAAGCTTACCAACCATGGCCAATCATCGATGGCGGCTAATCTAGGATTTGTTAATTATGGTGGTAATTGGGATGCTCATGTTCATCATCAAGGCTTTTAAATGTGCTGATTAATTGAAATAATTTAATTGATTCGAGATAATGATACTTGGAGTACCTTTCAAGCTCGAATATTTAAGAATGAAAAAATTTTATCATTATGAAAAATACACTTATAAGAGAGTTAGGTATGACTTGCTGGTTGGTAATCTATTTATGAAAATTAATAAAAATTGACAAAAATAGATATATTTTCTGCCCATAACGTACCATCTTGTAGATCAATTAATTCTATCCATGACTTAACTTTCCAATCTACTTTTTTTGATAATAGTAGAAGTTTTTTACATTCACCATAATTCAAATTTTAATGAAAGCTACGTACAAGTACTATTGTTTCTAGTCAATTAAATAATTACTTTTCCATAGACAAGTTTAGTAGAGAATGATTCCTTATTCTTAAAAAAACTCAATCATTCTGATTCTTGATTTGGTAATAATAATATTTCTTGAATTTAAATTTAAGACTTCTTTTCTTATAATATTCTTCGGTTTTATGTTTTCAACATTCATATCGTATATCATTATTTGTTCTTTCTCGTTGCTACAAGAACGCAATATTTTTTCCTTCGTGGTTAATGTCATCATTTTATACGTTAAAGGAATGAAGATTTTGAGGAGCTTTAACTTGTTTTTCTTTCTAGATTTGCAAAACAATAATTGACATTTTGGTTGCAATTTATTGCCAACGATAACTGCATATTCAAAGATCAATAATTGATCGATCATCTCAACTTTGTGTTGCAGTACTGTGTGCACATGTACGTTGAAAGAAACACACAAGTCCCGATGAGAGCGAAAAGAGAATTCTATTTCTACGATCTCTACATTAGTGCATGCAAGATGAGCAGAGACACTACTGGAAACACCAACAACAAAGCGAAAGCTAAAGCCATGTTGATTATGCTTGGTGAGCAATACATGTTGGAGATCTGTAAACCCTAAGGGCTGAACATTATTATGAAGTACAAACCTGCTTATCATGTGGAGCGGTGAATTCACCATTGACATGCTTGTCTTCCTCTGACATATATGCTATATTTGTATCTGAAAACCCAGATCAAGGTCTACTTTCTGATAAAGTAAAACCCTCCCATATCTGATCCATTTACCAATCCTACGTGAGAGATGGATTGAGGTGGACCAGTAGATATATGTTCGTCCATTTGGGGAACCGGCAAATGGGATGAGGCTGAAGCAGCATAGAAGAACCACCCACCTCAGAAACCATATCTTGCAGGTGTGGTGCATGGATGAATCAGATTTTAAGGTTCATTTTTGCCACTCCCCCCCCCAGTAAGTCTCTTCTGTACATAATCTTTTTTTTCTTCTACTCAAAAGAAATCATTGGATGCATGGGTTCACCATCTCCTCCTTCTACCATCTTCACCTTGTTGTGTGCTGATATCAATCCATGCACTTGATATGCCCTATTTTTTCAAAAACAAATAAGACCATGCATGGCTCCCCTATTGTTCAGTGTTCTGCGGTTTTCCGGTTCTTCTGTGCAACGCAAGTGGTGGCCTCTTGTTTCCATCAAGTCCTTCATTTTGTTGGCGAGCATTAACTGCTCTCTCTGAATAATTTTGGGGGGGAGGGGGAGAGGGGGGGCTCTGGTAGATAAGATCTGTGTGGTTGGATTGGATGGAACCGAGATAAACAGTTGTGATGACCAGGGAGTTTCTGATTACCCATTTATGCCAGCTGTGCATGTGTTGATTAACTTGGAAGAACGGCTGCTTGTGTATTTTCTTTTAAATGTTTGATTTTATTAACTTAATGAAGGCTTATTATATATTTTCAAAAAAGTGCATGTTCTGAATCTTGAATCCTTATTCTAATATTACGAAGGAAACATTTTTATAACATTTACGTGATCATGCCCCTCCAATAAAAAAATTTAATTTTTTTCAAAAATAAAAGATTTTAGTTTTCGAAAGAAAAAAAAGGTAATAAAAATAAAAGATGACAGACACAAGTTAAAACTTAAAAGGTAAGGAAAAAGGGGTTAAAAAGATAAAAAGTAAAATCCTCTGAAAAACCCCAATGGCAACGTCGTAAATATAAAGTCTCTGTTCTGCTATACTTCTGGGCTTCTCTTTCTCACCTCCTTTAATTTTTTTTGTCTTCTCTCGCCTTCTAACCCTAAATGTCCGACACGACAGCCGTTGCTGACCGACGAAAGCCAGCGAGCAGAGCCAAAGATGTCTCCCCTGGCTTCCCATTCCTTCACTTTTAGCATCCAATTTTAAGAGACGGGGGAGGACAAAAGGGAGCAATCCCAATCACTGATTCAACTCTAAGCTGCGTCGCGGTAACTAACTCCATTCGGTGAGTTCGTGCTCTTCCTCCTTCACCCTCAAGCTCCAAACAACTTTTCATTTTTGCGTTGGTTTCTTTAGCGAAGATGGTGGTTGGGCTGGGTTGGGTTGGGGGGCATCCCGTAGTTGTATTCCTTTGTATGATTTTTTTTTGTTGTTGCTTCTTAAGTGTTCTCACCTGTGGAGATGACAAGAAGTGTGAGAGAGACTTTTTGAGTTTATTTTTTGTCATATTTCAGCCCGTAAGCTTCTCTCATCCTTTTTTTTTTTCCTTTTTTACATTGTAAGTGGGTGACCTACGGTTGCGCGTCTGGTGGTGTTTCGAGACATTGGGCTTTCTTATTCGCTCTGTTTCCTGAATTCTTCCATTCATTTTTGCTCATTTGTAGTTGTTATTTTCTGGGATTTTGAAGATAGAGATAAAGGGTTGAATTTTTCTATCCTTCGAATGCTCTGACGCTGTGTTGCTCTGTAACAGTCCTTGCGAACTTGTAGGAAGAAGGGTAACAGCTCAATTTAATGTCTTTTCGTCTTTATACTTGGAGGTTCTACTTTTTCATGTTTTATCGAACCTTTTGTTTGACATGGTGGTCATGAGGCTGCTGAATTTCGCTTGTGGATTTCTCTTTTCCTTCCTTGTGTGCAACTTTAGTCATATCTCTTTCCGGTGGGTCTATTGGAAATATATGAGATTTTTCTATTCTTGAGAGCGCCGCCTGGGCATTGTTGTGGTTATTGTGACCTACTAGTATTTGGAACAGATTAATCTTTTCGTTTTTTGAATCTCCTTTTGATCATCATTTTTCCTGTTGCAAAGTAATTATGAATTTCAAGCTTAATCATTCCTTTCTTTTTCTGGGTTTAAAATCAATCATAACATTCTATGGTTTCTCTCTGATGCAAATGGTTTAACAAGTTTTCTGTTTACGTAGACAACCTTGTCAACTTTTATTTGAATGATTAAACTGCATCCATAAAAAATTCAAAGCATTTTCTCATTTATTTCATTCTAATTTTTCTTGTTTTTCATGCTAGGCTCCGTCTGCTTCACTTTCTCGTTTGGAATTGCTTATTGAATAAGTGCTCTGAGAACAACTTACATAATAAGATTATTGAATAAGCCGTAGGGTGAACTGTTAAGTTTTTGTTTTTTCTTTTTATGATAAATGCTTATTTTGGTCATGTTTGGAAACACTTATTCAATTGGCTTTCATTTTAAAATAAGATGGTGTAAAGTGTTCCAAATGCTGCCTCTTATTTTCACTTACCACTTTTTTTCAATAAGTTATTCAATAAGCACTTATTTATTTTAACGTCCAAGTGTTGATACTTGACGTCTTTATGTTTTTGAAAAGTTATCCAATTCTAATCTCATAGTTATTGCAGTTAGTGATGATGAGCCAGCAAAATTTAGATGAACAGTTTGTTTTTTCAGTTGATGAGACAATGCACTCAAATAGTGGCCATATTGCAGACCTTGATGATCCAAATTTTGATGAGAAGATTATCCTTGAAGGTGTTGATTCATACTGGGAGGATCTTAATACTTGCCTAATTGTATCAAGGATGGTCAATGATGCTGTCATCAAGGGCATGGTCAATGCAGTGGCACATGAGGCTGCTGATAAGATTACCTCAAAAGATATGCAGCTAGCTGAGTTGAGTGATAGGCTACATCGTTATGAGTTGGATGCTGCTAGCTGTAACAATCTTGCTACACCATCCATGCTAGAAAAGCTAAGAGCATCAAAACCTGAGCTGCAACCAAGCTTTAAAGATTTTCACCTGGAACAGAACCACATGGAACGCTTGAGTTGTTTAAAAAATGTGGCAGAGGAGCAGCTTCGGAAACTTAAAAGTGGGATTGAATATATCAAAGGCTCTGTATGCACACCAACAATGAGTTTGTTCTCAAGCAATGTGAATGCGAATTTTTGCACTCAAAAAAAGATACCAGATAACCTTGCCATGATGGAAGAAGGTCTTGATGGTTTGATGGAAACAGTGGGCTCTATTTATCAGGAGATTGGCCAAGCTTTTTGCCTGTTAAGTAACTCATTTTCTGAGCAGCGATGGAGATGGGATTTCCAAAAGGAAGTTTCTAATGTTATTGTTCAACATCATATAAAGGGTCTATTAGAAGGGTTTGATAGGGCTATGTTTAGGGAGAGAAATATTTATTTTAGTCAAAACAACTGCTCAAAAATATTTGATAAACTTTCAAGCTTGCAGGATGAACTAGATGCCATTAACAAGTCCCTGGTTAACTCTGAAACAGCACATATTTCTTATGGAAGCCATGAAAATATTGAGGAATGGAATGGTATTGATAGAAATTGTCGCAAGGTTTTGGGAAATCATACATCATTTTCTTCTCATACCCACGAAAATGGTGTTGGCACAATTGAGAAAGCTGAAGTTACTGAATCACCTTTGCTGGCACACTTGAAAAGAGATGAATTGATTGGCTACTTTAAATCTGAAATATCAAAAATTAAAAGGAATCATGAGTTAGATCTCCATCAGAAGACAGAAGAATTGTTCAGGGTCAAGCGTGAACTTCTTAAAGAGAAGGCTCCAGTATCTTTTAGAAAAGATAAAGATTTAGAACTTCTGAGGAAAAGGATTTCAGATATTGTTGTTAAATTTGATGATATTCTGCAGGAAAATGAGAAATTTACTATTGTGCGAGATGATTATTACAAACTCTATGATTTTCATGACCGTTATGATAATCTGATTCGTGAAAATCAATGTTTAAGAGATTTGCTTTCAGATAAAAAAAGAGAGATCAAATCTCTTGCCACACAGTTATCTGATGCAGCAAGTCAAATGGCAAATCATTCTTCCATAGAGGCAAAGTTACTTCAGAAGATACAAAGGCTTCGAGGAAACATTGAAGACATGAAAATAGAAGCTGATCTTAGAGATGAGATAATTAACATTGTTCTGAGGGAAGCGATTGTTGAAATCAAATCATACTTAAAAATTTTGGATATGGAAGTTAAATTTGACCATGAGATTTATTCCATCGTATTACATGGTTTTATGAAGGAGATTAGGTCCTCAACAGATGTCATTGTTGGAAATTATGATGAGGAAAGGAAGTTCCTTCAATCAAGTATCATGCAAAAGCATGAATATCTAGCTTTAGAAGTTGAAAAGTCAGAGAAACTGAAGCATGATGTAGAATCACTATCACAACTGCTAAAGGGGAAGGAAAAGTCTGAACAGCAGGCAGTTTCCAATTATCTTCTGCAAAAGAAGCAGCTTGAAGTAGTTCACAAAGTGCTTCATACGTTAAAAAATAAGACACGTGAACAAGAGCTAACAATAGATTCATTGAACGGTAGATTGCAGGAGGCTAATGATGAAGCCCAACTTTATAAGAAAGAAGCTTTGAAATTAGAAAAAATACTTGAGGAAGTTTCAAGAAACATGGTGGAGGCAGATATACAAAATAAGATACTCCATGAAAGTATTAAACAGAAACAAATCAGATTTGGTGCATTTGCGTTAGAGAAAAGACAACAGGAAGAATTGTTGAAGTCCGTTGCCTTTTCAGTTCTGAATTTATCAGAAGCTTTTGAGAATTTTGGAAATAAATTTGCAGAAAACATCGATAGAAATACTTCAAGGTGTGTATATTTTTATTTAAGATTCATCTTTGGAGCATTATGTTTTTTGTATTTGTTGTATCTAAGTAGCTTCTATGCTTTGGTTGTCAATGCTAATTATTATTTTTATTTTTAACCATTTTGTTGTATACTAATAGATAGATTGTTACTCTAATCTGGATGATGGCTAGCATGATTACGGGCCTATGGCCCTGATTACTGAATTTATAATCCATGGGCCATTTTGGGGAAAAGTGATCCACCATGCGTAGTGGACTTAGGTAGTAGGATGGTATGTGGATTGTGGTACATATGTAATGAAAAACTTTGAGCAATGTTCAATAGGTTGGCTGCTTGGTGCATATGTAATGTTAGCAAGTTGGAGGTGGTCTTTCATGGTTACCTTATGTGATCACGGGAGTGTCTAGTTCAGTTATGCATGAATGTATAGATCAGGTTATGGAAGCAGTGCATTTGTTGCTTCATCTCATATTAATGTGTTAGCCACCATTAACCTGTGTGTGAGCAATTAAACCTCGGTCTATTTATCTGCTTTTAATTCCATGATGCTTTGAAGTTGAATTGGGATCAAAATTTTCATTCTGCTGATATTCTTATTATTTGGTGATAACCTATTTTTTTATTGTTAAATGTTGAGCTAACACACTTTTTTGGGCATGATAATGTCAGTGTGCAAAACTGATTGTATTTTGTGTTTTAAGTGGTACTTTTTTGTTTTTGAAAAATTAACATTAGTTTTTCTCAGGCTAGAAAAATTGAACCACCAACGAACTTCAATGTCACGAGAAGCTGTCTGTATTCGCAAAGAAGCATTACATTATAAGTGTGCTCTTGAAACAAAGTCTTGCAACCTTCAAAAAGCTGAGATAGAGGTATATATCTAGTAGAAGTACACAACAATAACAAATTGAGCCAATCCCACTGTGCAGGGTCAGCCACATGTATAAATGTTTTACTAGTTTTGACTGGAACTTGCGTTTGAATTTCAGGTTGATCTCTTGGGTGATGAGGTCGATGCACTCCTAAGTGTTCTTGTGAAAGTTTACATTGCACTTGACCACTACTCTCCAGTTTTGCAGCACTACCCTGGAGTATGTATGCTAAACCTCCTTTTCCAATGTTTCTTTATAGTTAGTGCTTGAGGAAGGTGATTTAATTTGTGAGGTGACATGGATTTCTTTAAATAAACTTTTGACATTAAGTTGTTTAAATGAATAAAACTTATTTGTGAAAGTGGTCATTCTTTTATCACCTATTCATTGTAAACAAGCTATATGAGCTTGAGCAGACAAATGCAGGCAACATATGGATAGTGAGAACGAGTGGACCACAATTAATTAGTGTAATATGATTTTAAGAATAGGTTTGTGGTAGGAACCATTCTACGTGCTATATGGGACAGTGTGCCTCAGGTGATATATAAGGATCTAGGTATTTAAATTGACTCGTCTGATTAAAGTTGATAACCCTTGCACAATATTCTGATATCTCCTGCTGAAAGTTTCCTGTATGTTTGGGTTTAATATTATTGCTGATGATTTTTTGCTTGGATTCTTAACTATATTAGAGTTGAGGTTTCAGTTCTACTTCGGACATAATGCATGTTGCTAGATTCTTCCTTTCTGGATTATCCATGATTGGGTACTTTGAAAACCGTGCTCTGTAGAGTGTAGTGTAGTAGCGTCTTAATTTTCTCACAAGTTCCCATAATACGTTGACAACATCTTCCATAGGTCATGGAGGTCTTGAAGTTGGTGCAAAGAGAAATAGAAGGAGCTGCTAAACCGTTGTAAGTCATTTTCTTCTGCAATTTTGTACGATTTTTTATCATTGTTTTTTTCTTCAAATTCAATCAATATTTGTTTTCCATGGAAGTCAGGATTCAATTTTGCCAATTCACATTACCTAAAAGTTACTAGTTTGTAGAATTGTAGCTGTGCGTGCAGACATCATTTTGCTCTTTTTCATATCCAATTTATATATGTATGGTAATTAATATGTTCATGCTAAACTTATGTGAGTTGCCTTACATATAATTTTAATTTGTTGCCAGATGGTGTACATTGTCTGGCAGGTCACTTAATAAGACTACTTGTTTCTGATTGTCAGACCATTGTAGCTGTTTAAGCTGCTGTCCACTGGTGTATATTTGATGGGCCGATTTGTAGGCAGGAGGAACCGAACAAGTATGCAGTTGTCCAAAAACGGGTCCTTTTGAATGCCCTACGTACATGATGTTGATATCGGGTAGTTATTTCTTTCTTTTGCTGAATCTATACGGTTATATTTATGTTGGAGTCAAATGATCATCTGGGATTTCGTCAGGAAAGCTTATGCTGATTGCCACAGAATTTCTCACCAACCCAATCTACTGTATATGGTTGTATCAAATTTTGACATTTTGTATATATGGTCCATTACGGCCTTCTTAGTATTTATGGTTACCTTCCTGTTTATGGTGGTGTACATGAAAAAGCCTGAGCATGAAACCTTTTTGTAAGTCCTGCTGGGTTTCAAAATCTGTTCCTGCAGGGTTAAATTTGAAGCGACACTGCGAAATAGTTGTTTTTGTGTTACACGTTGAATGCAAATTTTTTTTTTTTTCAGATGTCTTTTAGACACTGTGCTTTATTCTAGCAATTTTTTTACAGCATTGATTTTTGTTAATTTGAGAATCATTGATCGTTGTAAGACTTAATTAACTAAATGGAGTGTTGCATTCAACTCAAATCAATGTGGTTCCATACTCTACTGGGATTGAGATTCTTGTTTCAACTACTTAATGTGGATCTAAAATTTTATTCTGTTGGTAACTTTTGATGGTAACATTCGTAATTTTACATTCTTCAGAAACATATTTAGGCCATATTTGTCATAATATTTAATTGGATCTTCATTAGCTTATGGTGCTTGGTAATTAAATACACATTAATAATCAGATTGTGTAGATAGTCAATTTTATCATCTAATGCTACGCTCTGTTAGTTGAATGGTATTATTGAATCTAGATTCTTATAAGCAAGTTTCAAATATTGTGACTATAAAAATGCATAGATGTATCTAAATTGTTTTATTTCATATTTAGAGTTACAGTTGATTAAAAGGAGCACATGGTTGCATCTTTGAAGCAATTCTAAATGTGATTGTTATTTTGAGCAGATGGTTTCATCAACACCCTTCTAGCTTTTATGCAAACGTATGCTACAAGTGTGCAAGCTTATGTAAATTTCATGGCAGATATAAGGATGTTGATTGGAGCACTTAGTGATTTCGTGATTTCTGAGAGAAGCTAGAAGGGCTTTCTTTAATCATTCGATTTCTAAAATTTATTGGATTATTAGATTATCCATTTACACTTGAATATTGAATGATTGCTTGTTTAGGTTTGATGCTGGATTCAATTAGCACCTAGCAAGTGCACAAACATAAAAATAAATTGTGTGATGTCTCTTCAAAGTCGCAGTTGGCAAAAGAAATTAGGTTTCCTGGAATAGGAGCTGCAAAGCATGAAGAAAGCAGTTTTGATAAAAAACTTCCACCACCGCATATTTGTGACTTTTAGGGGCTGGTAAGGATTATTTCAACCAATGTATAGACATATGTTTGTCTTTTTCAATAATCATTACTAAATATGTTATTTACATGTTAGTATAAAACATTGGATAAGAAAATTAAGTTCTGCAACTTTTTAAAAAACATACATTAGATTAAAATAATCGTTATTAAACAAACTCCTAAAGATAACATAATTGGTCATTCTCTTGCTTATGTGAGATGAGATTCTAGGGTACACTAAAACAGAATTATTATAAAAATTGGACCCTTGTGTGTTATGCAATTTTTTTAATAATGATATTTTTTTTTGTATTTTTAAGATTTAAATCTTGAAAAAATACTAATATTTCTGTGTTGCTAATTACAGTTCCTAATTAAAGTCTAATCGCTTGAATTGTGATTATAGTTTGATCATACCAAATTACCTGTATGTTTCCATGTTTCTTCAGTATGCTAGAATAATTTGTGAGTATTGTTATTTGCATCTGAACCAACCAAATCTTGAACCGCATGACCACTCCAATATATTCTCTACGAGTTGATTCCAATGACATCTCAGATCAGGACAGAAAGTTGACATATTGATAATTAACATCCTCATTCTATTTCAATTTACATGAAGCTGGAAATTGGAACCATATGGTAAATGTGGGTACAAGTCATGCTTGTGAACAAACGTATATGGCATCCACATTATCTGTCATTCTTGATAGTAAGTAAACTCCATTACATTTAAGTTGCAGATACACGGGTAAGACCATTACTTCTACCCAGAAAGAGCACTGGTGTTGTAGACAAGGAGTGCACCACCAAGAAGGAGCGCCCCTAGGGTGACTGCCCAGATCAGAAGTCCAGTTGTTCCTGCACAGTTGCATCAACCGACATCATTCAGCTAAATCTAAACCTAAAATCTTGAACTGGATTTCTAAGTTGATGTTGGGTAACTGATACACATGTGTATATATAATATACCTCCAGCATAGGCATCACCACTTTTAGACCACTCATTTGGTGAGTAGATGGGGCTGTGAAGATTCAATAAACCAAGAGATCAGATTCAACAATAAAGTTTGTTTGCTTCTTCTTCTTTGCTTAATGCTAGCTGGATTTTGATATCATACCTGTATCCATCGACGTTGGCCCCGTATTTGTTAGTAAATTGGTAGACACCCTTACCCTGCAAGTGTAGATTTAGCAGATAATCAACAACCGTCAACAGGAGCAAGCGACAAATCTAAGTTGCCTGGCTGGCTGTCAAAATAACATCTGCTGCATGTGGTTGTTGTTTTTGAAGTAAGGGATTTGAAGGATTTACCTTGGCCTTCCTCCCTGATGCATCCAGACCACTAGGCAGGCTCATTCCTCCTCCCGTTCCTGTGGAACTCAAAAAAATTCAGTAAAACGAAAAAAAGAGAGGTTCTTTAAGGGAAAGAGAATAGCTGGTTCTCGACTTGATATAAAAATCTCCAAGTAATCACTATGATTCCATGTCTCTTCCAAATTTTATGCACAAACAATACGAAATCTCTTTCCCTATTCTATGCAAAACCAAAGAAAATAACCAGTGTAATGGAGGAAACAGCTTCAGTCTATTAACATGCTATCATCAAGTACAGGGTTCTTTGTTAGATTTCCATCTAAACCTGCGTTGGTCTCAGGAATCCATACTTCACCATGAACTCAAAATCAAGCATCCGCTCTTCCTTTTTTGAGCTAAACTAACAACCTTCACGAATTGATTTCATGTTCCATAGCAATCACAAGACCGAACCCTAATGCCAACAAAAGGGAGATGGGCTATATATACATATATATGCTTACCATAGGGTGTGTCGGTCTTGATCTTCTTGGAGGCGCTAACCTTGAAGGAAGAAGAAGGCCTTGCAAGAGAAGGGAGGCCTCTGCCGGCGGAGGAAGGCCTAAGGGCCAATGGAGACATCATGGTGGCCGACGCCATCTCCCTTCTACCTGATCTCCTCTGGGTCGCTTCTGTGTTCTCTCCTCCTCTTCCACAGGTGCTGCTGATAAGGGGGCCGAGCCGCCAGGAGAAGATTAGATGTCTTACACGTGGCGGATTTCCATTGGCTATGCGTGATATGGTCTTGCATACCCTTATCTTTCTACTCGATCTCTCTTCTTTTGTGTATGGTTTGTATTTGGTCAATGGACAGACAGAATACTCCCCTGGATTCAGAGGATTGCCGATGAACACAAAAAGCTAATGCACCAGTTTGGATTAACATGTTAGATCGTAATATTTTATATTTAAGTAATGCCATTTGTACAATCTGAAATAAAAGCTTACAATGATGTCATAGATTCTGTGGATAATCGGTGAGATTTTAAACAGTGACCATGTTAGAAAAGTTTGCATCAATCATGATAAAGATAAGATTCGGTTTAATATACGATAAATAATACCTTCAATTTTTTAATCTGATTTTTACGATAACTTTATGAGTCCTATCTGTGTAGAAAAGGGAAATGTCGAAATTGAATTTTGGTATTTTTTAAGTGTTTGTGTATTTGACAAATTCAGAAATTTAATTTCAGAAATATCTGGTTATAAAAAGCTTTTTTGTCTTCATTTTTTCGACCTTAACTCTTAGAAAATGATGGTAAATCATTTTTTTAATCTTGCTATAGAAAAAAAAAATTTTAAAAATGGTAAAATTATATTTAAATGCAATGTAATTTTTATTAAAATTTAACCTAATATACATTAAAGCGTAACCTTGTTTTTATTAAAATATAATCTAAATCTATCTAATTGATATTTTATATATGATATTTATTTAAATTTTTATCTAGGTATTTTTATATGTTTATAACTTGTTTTATAATCTGATTTTTACTTCGATATTTATTAAAGGTAAAATGCAATCCTATAAATTCGGACCGGGTTCAATATTCGGGCTTCCGGATCCGCTCAGAATCATCCGGAATCAGATTACGCCAGAATCTGACGTTTCTTCTCTACTCACCTTGAGAAGGAAGATGGTAGTTGCTGAGAAAGGGAGGGAAAGATGGCAGTTGCGGCGGCCGCAGCGTACTTCCAACCACGGCTGGCCTTTCACCGGCGGTGGCTGGATGCAATGGGCCAACGTTGTCATTGCTTGCAGAGTACTACGAGCAAAGGTTGGTCTTTGTTTCCTTCCCTCCCAAAACCTCGTGGAGTCCGCTTCTCCGCCGTGTCAGGAGGTGGTGGAGGAGAACGGCAGCAGGAGCAACTGAATGGGGTCGATTCTGCCATCGAAGAAGGGCCTGGTGTGTGATAATTTCTAAGAAGAAAATATCCGCTATGAATTGGCTTTTTTTTTATATAGATCAACTGCTTTAATAACTAGAAAACATAAAAAGATGTGGTTTTCAGGTCTTTCTTTTCGTTTCTGATGTGGGCTTTACTTGTTTTGTTTATTCACTTGATGGTTATTATAATTACAATCCTTTGGTGGAAGGAATTCAGCATGAATCTGAATAGAAACGAGAATTTAGCCTGGTTTTGGCTAGAGTTGGTTCTCTCCAAAAAAGTGCAACACGCACAAAATTATTAAGCAGAATTCCGTGTTGAACTCTGGGGCTATAGAAAAATTCAAATAAGGCTTCTGATTACTGGATCGATACAAGCAAATCCTCTCCCTTGGCAGGTTTTTCTGCAAGCAATTACCGACATTCTAATTCGTTGGGAATTTCAAATGTTCGTGTGATGTTTTCATCATATAATTGATGAATTGCTCTTCAACATGCAACCAAAAGATCTTGTCAGAGCGAGCATTACCAAGTTAGAAAAGGTGGAGTAACATCATAATGGGATTGGATAGGATAAAATGGTTCTAGAAGTATAATTTATTCATGGATGGCTGTTAAGAGCTACTTACCTTCACAATGGGAAATGGGAATTTGTTTCATTTTGTTTAAGTAAATGTTGCAATATATGTTCTCTTAAACAATATTCCTAGAAGTTTTGTTTTCAAAAAAAGGAAATTATGTTGATTTTCAAAGTTCATGTCAGTCCATATTGCTTTTGCTTTCGAGCAAAAGATGCAAGAATGAGCTAGAACCTGAAAGTAATGTAGGGAAGTGATATTTGAAGTTATCAACTATTTCTCCCAATTTGTTTTTCCTTGAAAGTAGGAAAATCTCTATGGACAAACAAAATATAAGAAATGCTTTCCCTATTGACGAGCTATTGTCACTAGTTGTGGCAAATATGTCACAGCCACAGGAACAGACATCAGACATTGTCGATGAAAGAAGCACAATCTATAACCTCCTTTATCCTAGTAAAGATCTTCTTCCAGATGATAAAGCGATGAGTTTATCTGAAATTTTAGAGGAACTGCGCCAAAGAGTACTGGTTTCAGCCTTGGGAGTGGGAGCAGCAATATTAGGGTGCTTTGTTTTTTCTAAGGAAATAATTATGCTCTTAGAGGCTCCCATTTCTGCTCAAGGTGTTCGATTCCTGCAACTCTCTCCTGGGGAGTTCTTCTTTACAACTCTAAAGGTAAAATAAAATCTGTTCATAATTTCATAACTTTTCTAAATCTTGAATTATTTTGATTCAAATTCAATTTCAGCCCTTTATCATTCAATATGTGTTTTTTGGCTACTTCCTCCTGAGACTACCTTTATAATATTTTGATGCATAGATGGAAGTAGTATGATTGTACCAAATTTATTGTCTCCACATAGGAAAGAGTAGATCTTAATGGATCTCAAGTACAACTTCAATGCATTACCTCTTTAATACCAAAGTTTTGGATTCATCCGTTAACTGTGAAGAACTTGACTCATAATGTTCTTTAAGCATACTTGATCTACCTACTATGCCAGAATATGTATGTTTTTACTCCATCATAAACCTATAGACTACTAGCTTCATTGAATTAGTGCAGTTGATAATAATCAATTTATCCATGAACGTGGACAATTTAAGTACTTGATGTACTAAAAGGATTCTGATATCTCTGCATGTTCGCTGAAATTCAAAGCAAGGACACTATTACTAACTAGTGTAAATTTTGTTGTCATATAGATAGCTGGATACAGTGGAATGCTCATTGGAAGTCCTGTTATCCTTTACGAGATCATAGCATTTGCATTGCCTGGGTTAACAAGATATGAGAGAATGTTCTTGGCTCCTATTGTATTGGGCTCATCTGTCCTATTCTATGTTGGCATCGCCTTCTCTTATGCTATCCTCACCCCAGCAGCCTTGAAATTTTTCGTTGATTATGCTGAAGGGTCTGTGGAATCATATTGGTCTATTGATCAGTACTTCGATTTTGTGCTGGTCCTTATGTTCAGCACTGGCTTATCCTTTCAGGTAAAACTCTTCCCCATTTGAAAAAAAAAAATTCTTTTTGTACTTCGAATCTAAAACCAGTTATTTTGAACTTCGAACATTTCATGAAATGCATTACTATGAACACGTTTCTGGATACACTTTGTATTGTAAACCAACTTAAGTACATTGTTTGTGAAATTTTGAGCTTCGGTTCTTTGTTTGTTTCAGGTTCCAGTTATACAGCTTCTGCTGGGGCAAATTGGTCTTGTGACTGGAGATAAGATGCTATCTATTTGGCGATATGTTGTGGTTGGTGCTGTGGTGGCCGCTGCAGTACTTACACCATCGACTGATCCCCTTACACAGGTGCTATTGGCAGGACCATTAATGGGTCTCTACTTGGGTGGTGCAGGGTTGGTAAAGCTCATTGGCAGATAGCTTGTTTGTTTCTAATAACAAAATAGACGGCTTGTTTCTTGTATTGCTGATTCTACTTAGCCTGCATCCGGTATTCTAAAAAATGGTAAAAAAAACACTGTTAAATGTATTTCAACACAATCCATTTTTTCTGAAATAGTCAATAAATGATTATTAAATAGAAAGACTCATGTTTACCGGTTATTTAACATTTTTTTATTAAGTCTGTGTATTTCGTTGTTTGTAACATTTCCTGCATCAGTGTTGTTGCTTCCATAAATACTCAACAGAAAGGCAAAAGCCACTCTGCTGACGGCTGACGACTCTCGTGTAAATTATCTTGGTGAGGATTATTGTTACTTGAAGTGGTGAGCAATTTCTTTTAATTTTTTTAATGTAGCAAAGGTGCAATGTACATATACAAGACTCTTACCCCTTCCTCATCATGGTGTCCAGTCCCACTACCCACCTGACTTCACCTCTTCTCCGGCAATCCCACCTCCTCCATCTTAATCATCGAATACATGCCTTTTTTTTTTATAATGATAGTGTTTTTGCTTGAATTTAAACCAATCATTCTGTCATTGACTACATGTTATCCAATTCCCTAGAAGATGATTGATATAAAAGATTCTTGTTAAGATCATTCAGCTTGAAATGCTTCTAAGATGACTAAAACGCAAGTTCCTCACTTCTGTTCTAAACGAAATGAAGATCATGTTGAAAATTTGAAGAAACAACATGTACTTTTTGTTTGTTTGTTTGCAGATAAACTAAACGCTGCAGCGTTAGCCAAGCATACTTTTCAATGCTAACAGTATTCAAAAAACAAAAAACATGTTTTGTTTTTCTTAAAAATCATTGAGGTGATAAATATAATCATAATGACTAGATCTAGTCGAAGCCTAATCAAACACAAAGCTCTGAATATTTTCAGCTTCATATACTGAAGTCCTAAATTATCTTCGGTCTATACATGTACAGATCAAAATGAAAATTGGAATGCCTATTGACCTAGTTGAACCAGAAGAGGCATTCTGAGTTCAAAAGAGAGCGCATGCTTCAATCAGGATTCCAGCATTTATGCTATCTTAAACAGGAAATTCAAGCAACAGTCACCCCATATTTGTGAGGTAAGATTTATAACAGGACACTCGTAGAAGTGAATGTCTGAATCAGAACGTTATCATTTATTATCCAAAAATCGGAATTGATTCCTTACGATTCTTTCACCAATATCATATGCAGTACTCGATGATGAATATGAAAGAACCAATTTCTTTAATAACGTCACTACCAAACTACCTGCTGAAATAACTTTATACCCTAAAATCAGCAAGTACTACAATTAATAATAGTTATATGCTGTTCCACTTGCAGCATTCTTATTCGGTAGTTCATCGCACAAGTCCCTTGAAAGGTAAGAAAAAGATTTATGATGGCCCAGCAAAAATTGTAGAATGCTGAAGTGCCACAGTCATTTTAACTGCTTCATTATTTCAACAGATCCTGTGTTAATCTTTCTCCAAATATCCGCTCCCTTGCCAAGTGTGCCTGCAAATCAAACTTTTAGAAAATGATCTCCTTCAACCGTCAATACATGAATCGTTTCAGGGTTCATCAATTTCTGAACGAGAAAAGAAAGATACTTGATTGAGCCTCCTATTTTGTTGTGTTTGATGATGAAAATAGACAGGAAAAATCAAGGTTTTATTTATTTATTTCAAATTCAGAATTTTATCTTAGCGGGAGATCACAATAAACCACCATAATGACCTAGAAACTGATCCATCTCAATTTCTAGAGCTGTTAAACATGCTATAAATGTTACTTTAACACATTTGAACACTGAGATAGAGTTGACGAGAAAGATATGACGCCCAAGTTCTCTTGCAGTTCCCAGAAATGGTGCGGCTAATATGCAAAACAAGTTTGATCTGAATAAACAGATTATTGGTGGGTAACTTGGTTGATGATTGAAAACATTTATAAGGTAACTTAATGTTTCTTTTTCAGCTTGGGAAACCTTTATATCCGAACACAAAATACATAATGAAAACCTCAAATAGAAATACATTCTTTTTTGCTGCAATGTCACGAACAATAATGAAGGCTGAAAGCATACCTGACTTTGCCAGTTTGTGAAGAGTGTGATGAGAGCAAGAAGTAAGGTTTGGACTGTGGCTCCACTCAATATTCCAATCCAGAGCCCTTCTCCTCTTAGGTTTGTCCAAAATCCCAAGGCAGCTGCAATTGGAATTCCAAATAGATAGAATGCACCAAGGTTCACGAAGGCACCCAAATGCTGCCATCCACATCCTCGAGAGATCCCTGAATCAGTGGTAAGACGTCAGAATGGCTTGGTTAGAATATGATATATGGTTCAATGGTTGAGAGGAGGTGATGACCATTCACTAACCTGAGAGGACTCCTTGCAGGCCGTCCACGACAACCGAGATTGAAATCAGTGGTGCAATTTTCCTGACATAAGCTATGACCTCTTCTTCATTGCTGAAGGCATATCCAAATATATTGCGGACGAAAAATATGGTCACGCTGACGACCGCAGCCTCTGTCGTCGCTATGAACATGGCGACTCTTACAGCTCTACGAGCTCGATGTGGATTTCCACCCCCTAATTCGTTTGAAACTCTTGTGCTGTATTGTATAAGATTTCAAAAGTTCAATTTCATCGTATATCATTTGAATTTCAAAATGGATGGTTAGAATACGAAACCAGGTGTACCTTACTGCCGCACCAAGACCGTAAGGGATAGCATAGAGAGTTGAAATGGTAGTGAGACTGTCCAAGAAGAGCATATAAATAAATACAAGTATATAACAATTCAAAACACAAAGATGGCAACACTGTACCATATCGAAAGTACAGAGGTTTCAAGCTCTGGATTGGGCAACAGCCCTGAAAGCAGGACCAGCAACTCAAATGACCACCATTCAAGACTGAAAGAGTAAGAAGATTCAATCCAAAATGCTGAAAAACTAACAGAAATGAAGTGGAAGCAAAAGCAACTACTGTGTGTTTACCATGTCATCACTGCAGATGGAAGTGCGAGACGAAATAACTCACAGTGTCCTCGGAAAATCTCTTTCGAGAGAGGGGCACGCGTCATCTTGCATGAATTTGAGTATCTCACATAAAGCCCAAGTATGGTAACATTAAAGCAAAAGGTTATACTGATTGCCATAGAAGCTCCTGTAATGCCCTTCCCAGCCTTGAAAACTAGAATCCAACATAGAGGAATGTGAAGGCCAAGAGTGAGCACTGCCGACAAGAGCATGGGGAGAATCAAACTCTGAGATTGAAGGAATTTCATCAGTGGCTGGAGGAATGCGTATGCAAATAATGCGGGGATCAGCCCCACAGTGTACTTCCCTGCCTCGTGAGATATCGCGGGTTCCTGACCAATCAGAGTGAGAAACCGCTCTAGATTAAGCCACAAGGCAGTGATGGGAATGCAGACCAACACAAGGAAGAAGATGGCTCTGTACATGTGGATCCCAAGTTTCTGATACTGCTCTGCTCCGTAAGCTTGTCCACATAATGTCTCCAATGCGCTTGCCAGTCCCAACTGTTGGTTTACTCCACAAAAATCATATGTCATGGTTTTGTGAATGCTAATGTTTTAACAACGAGAAATTACTATTTTGACTGATTATGAAATAATGTGTATTGTAAGGGAATAACTTTTGTATTTGAATTCAAACGAAAGCACTAACATTATCAAAAAAAAAAAATTCCTGCTTTGCTTGAATTCATTTTGCTACTGGGAATGGAACACAAATCCACAATGCACGTACATCTCTAGATACCAACAACTACCGTGGACCCGATCCAACTGTCACACCAAGCGGCCTGCCAGTGCCGGTCAGAGCCAGCCGAACCGGGTTCACCACGAGCGAACAGGATCCGCCCCGTGCCGGGTGACACGAAAGGTCGGAACGGATCGTTCGACGAGATGTCAAAGAAGCTTTCGAAGACGAGGATGGTGAAGGAGGTTGGCTTACGATGACGCTGAAACCGGTGACGCTGGAGAGCGAAGTGGAGATAGAGCTTCCGGCGAGCGCGAGCTCGCTGATGTGGCCGACCATCATCGTTGATATCACCGGCACCATGTACTGCGAGAGCGTGACGGCCACCATCGGTCCCGCCAGGTAGCCGACCCTCTTCCCCTCCTCCCACATCTCCGCCGCCCATCCACCGCCACTCCCCCCCTTCTTCAATAACCCCTCCTCCATCTCTCCCTCCCCCACCCTCCTCTCTCCTTCCACACCCACACACACACACACACACTCTCTCTCTCTCTCTCTATATATATATATAAAGAGAAAGAAAGAGCGAGAGAGGAGATAACAACACACGTCTTATCTATTCGGTGAACGCTTGGATTCGTGTGGAAAGCAAAGTCTTATTTGGGTTCTGATCAACCATGGAAACGATGGTTTGAATCAGAAGCTTGGAGACTAGCATGAAATAAACATTTTTTAAATCAGAAGGTAAGCAAACGGGAGAAACGGACGACACCGTTTTCGGAGTTTACGGTGAGGTCATTAATCGTTGTTGATCGACGGTGATGGAACGGAAGACGAAGAAAAGCGTGGGGAGGAGATGTTGACTTTTTGTCTTTTACGTAACGAGTTTGAATTTGTGTTACCTAAAAAGTTAAAAAGTTAAAAAATTAAAAAATTAAAAAAGTAATAATCAAAAAGTCAAAAATGTAAGAATTTGAAAGTGACATAAATTATATAATTTTTAAATTTTTAATATTATATATATAATAATATTTTATATAATATAATAATAATATTTTAATTAAATAAAATAATATTTGTGATTTTAATATTATAAAATAAAAACAATAAAATTAACGATAATTAATTAAGTTTAGAGTTTAGTATTTTTGTAATGAATTTTTTTCCGTTAGGATCGGAATTTAAATTTTCATTGAAGTTACAAATAATGTAATAATTTTTATCCATTAAATTATTGCGGTTAGATGAATGAATTTTGTTGATAACTCGTGACGAGTTTTTTTAAGTTCATTAAGATTCAAATTTTAACCGAATTTATGGATATTACTATTTCACGTTAATTGCATTATTTCAATTAATTTGCTCTGATGTGTGGTGGTGGTCTTGTAAGAAGCAATGCTGCATCAAGTTCTTTAGATATGTAAATTAAATGTAGTGAGAGAGGAGGAGAGAAAAGTCTCCCTCGTTTTCAGCTGTTTGATTGTTGAGGCAAGGAACGTGGTGGTTTCGTTGCCATGCAAGTAACGCGTGGAAATTAGTTTTTATTTATTTATTTATTTATTTATGTGTTTAGTGTCGGTTTCATAGTTACAAATATTATACATTTTCATTCTATATTTTGAATATATTAATTTAATATTTATCGGTATAAATTAATTTAAAAAGTTTTCTCCTGTCACCACAGTTTAAAATGAAACAGATCCAACAATGTACTATCCAATATCAAATGCCATTAAGATCAGGACGATTATTAATCGATTCACTATGATTTTATCAGAAAAAAAGAAAAGTTGTTTTGATGGCCGACCGACCCTACCGGCCTGTAAATGCGGTATTTATGGCAACACCTTTCATTTTTTTTTTACCACCTGAATAATTACTTTTTTACCTGTTAGAATTTTTTTTTTTGGTTTATTCCACTGACTCTAATTTGCAGTCATAGAATGTGACCAACAATCTTGTAAATAATGAAAAGATTATTCATCACCTTAGATATACAAGATTGATACCTACCTTTTTTAGCTACTAAGTTAAAAAAATAAAGACTAGCTTAACCATTTACTTGTAAATGATGCATACTTTTTTATTTGTTAAATTTGCAAAATAAAGAGTAGTAGTTACTATATGTTCACCTTATTTATGAGCTTAATTGATCCTTAATCTAAAGGTAAAAATTTATCATTTATTTTTAGTTAAACAAATATAACTCAAATTAAGTTACAACTTTAATAATATAATTGTAACACATCACTTTTTAAGTTTCTCGTCGGCAACACTAGCATACGCCGTGTCATTGGAATCGGTGTCATGTCACCCAGGCGTGTGCTGCTGATTCAGACTGAAGACTACGTGCCAACCAAGTCTTCTTTGTCTATTATCCTTGTCACATCAGTTACGTTGGCATATCGTCAGGTCTGATTTAACCATGTACATCACGTTATATCGATTTTGATCTTACGGTAGATGTACGAGATCGTGTCTTAGATCGACGATTTAGATTAAATCACCCTAACTCTAATCCAACAACTAGATAAATTACCTGTATCCTAATTATTCTAAACCGTCGAATCAAACCAGCTCACCCAAGAATCAATCCAATGGCCACCGATTGATCTCCTCCCTGATCATTCCCAACTGTTGGATTGGTGAACAACCATTATCACAAGATCACCGATCTCATCCCTGATCGAATGGTCTAGATCACGTTATGTAGGTTTTGATACTATGACGGATGTACGAGATTGTGTCTTGGATCGATAGTAGTCTGAATTAAATCACCCTAGGTCCGATCTAACAGCCCAATAAATCATCGAATCAAGCCAACTCACCCTAGAATCAATCCCTGATCATGCCCAGCGTTGGATTAACGAATAGCCGTCATTGCGAGATCACTGGGTTGAAGGATCGGTGCTGCTCTTCCCAAACACAATCAACATTTTCACTTTTAATTTTAAAATCTTTTGGCGGAGGTCATTTAAGAAGGTTCAAGGTAGATCGTCAAATAAATATTTATTAAAAAGAAAACATTCAAATAAAAATTTTAGAAAAAATATATATATATCTGTCTATCATTGTGACATTATTGTACGGTTGATTAATCGTTCATTTATTGTCATTTTCTTTTCTTATTTATTATCTTACTTCGTCACGATGCTTTTAGTAACTTTTTAATAGATATGTCGAACAGGTTGGACCACTGCGGGTCGGTACGACTTGATCCATTTAATACAAGTTCGGCCGAACCTGACACGATTCTGCATGTTGAGTTGGACCATTAATTTTTCATTGGACATTATAATAGACGTTATATAAAATATATAAATAATATATATAATTAAAAAATGTAATAATATATATATAACTAAAATATATATTATTGTAACTTTAATATATATATTTTTGAATAAATGTTATAATATATATATATAACTAAAAAAATATAATTAGATACTTGGATTAAAAAATAAATGTGAAAAAAAAAATTAAAAATAATAAATGTTTGAATGGATACTTAAAAAATATTAATTAATGTATATGTATTTTAGTATACTTAAAATTATAATCGAAATTATAATTTAAATTTTAGTTTTTTTATAAAATTAAAAAATAAAAATTTCCGACCAGGCCTACAGCATAAATATAAAAATTGCGAGTCGGCAGGCCAGGTCTAAAAATCAAAAATATAAAAATTGCGAGTCGGCTTGATCCGACCTGCAGTCCGCATGGGCCTACAGCCCGACCCCATATGTCTACTTTTTAACCGTCCCTAATTCATGTAATCTGCTCTTTGGGCTGGGCCCAGGCCGTAAACACAGATAGCCCATATCCGCCTCTTTCCTCCCTATCCTTTGATTAAAACCCTAATGGGCCTGAACGGCTAAACCCCATGTTAGCTGCTGTTCGAAACCACTCGGCGTCGACATGATCAAGAGGAGATTTTACCAGCAGGACTACGGCGACGTCTCCAGTTCCTCTTCTGACGAGGAGGAACGAGAGGAAGTAGAACAACAACTAGAAGAAGAGAAAGAAGAAGAAGATGATGAGGAAGACGAAGAAGACAGCGATGAAGACGAGGGCGCAACCGTAACAAGTAGTAGTTTCCCTCCTTTTTTTTCGATCTTCTTTACAGGTCTTCGTAAATCATGGGGGATTTCGTGGTGCCTTTTTCCTTTTCAAGCTCTGATGGTTGTCTGTTGATATATTGCTTTGGATTTCGGTGATGGGGGGAGGGGGCTCATTTGGAAATTTTCTTCGTTGATTGTTGTTATAAATGTCGTACTTTTTTCTTATTCTAATTTTTTGGTTACTGATTGTGCTAATTGCTTGAACCATTTTGTTTTCAAGCCAGGGGACATGAGATTGAAGGCAGTTCCCCTGACGATATTACCGCGGAATCTTCAGGTTTTCCCATTTTGCCTCGTTGTCCATTATAACTTTCATGTTGTGTGGATTAGTTGTCTTCAATTTCAGCGAACCTTATGCCGCAAAAGCTCACATACAAGGAAAAAACTAAAATTTTTCGTCATATATTGAGAAAGAGAAGATTGGCACCCCATCCATCTCTTGCAATTATCAAGTTGATGATGGTCTTTTCATATTTCGTCTGATACAGATGAAGATGACGCTGGAATTGGGAAGCGAGGTCCTAAAGATAAAATTCCGTCCATAAAGGATGAGGCCAACAGGGAAAAAGAATCCCGCCCAGAAGAATCTGAGGAACCACCATGTGGTCCAGATAAATCTCTGGAGGAAGATAATTGTATCTTGCAAATCAAATCAGTTTTTAAGTGTAGACTTTGCCCTAGAGTTTTATGTTTATCCGAGACATTCTTGATGGAGCATCTCAAATCAAAGGCAAGTCTTTTGATGCGTTATTGCACATTTGTCAAATCCTTTTCTCTATCAAATGTAAGGTAACAACCAGAATTGCCATTCACTATTAGGAAATATTTTAGTATTTGTGGATCTGTAGAGAACTAGAACCAGTAATTTTCCATCCGAGAAAACACTTGGTACTCATGGGGGGTAGGTATACACATACTCTTCTTTACTGTAAAAGATAATACTTTGCATGCTCAAGTGTCTTTTTTGTCGATGTTTTCATCTTTATAAGGATGCAAATAAATCACTTCTATATTAATTTGTGTTAAAGAGAAATTGGTTAATTTTCATTCAGAATCTTGGAGCGTTGGTCCTTTAGTTCCCCATCTCATTTCAGTAATATCGCTCCCTTGGTATTAGCTACCCAATTATCTATATGAAAGCATCAAACTCACCTTGGTAGAGTTCTTGAAAGATCTGTTCCAAAGCATTGTTCCATAGTTGTGTCTCAAACTCAGTCACTAAATATTTTTTCCAAATGATTTCAAATATTAAAGAGTTTCTGAATTTCGCAAGTTTCATTGTTTACACCTAATTTTCTTTTAACATTCAAGATAGCTTATCTCTTAATTTTGTAGAACTAACTTGCCCGGCCCATTGAAATCTATCCTCTTGTCTCCTGGTCGTCCTGACAATTCTATCTTGATATATAAAATTTCCAAGCATCTTTTTTTTCAATATCTACAGCTTTTTAAAATGGTAGATAGGGAAAGTTTCCCCACTAATACCAACAATTAAATGTGTCTTGAATTTCAAACTTGGATCTGAAGTTGCAACCACATCCTCTAAAATGTAACGGAATAATTTACAGTTAGATTGGTTGGAATTAAATGTTAGAAACAATAATACTTTACATATATACATCTTTAATATAGTCTTCTTGCTTGTCGGTCTTTATCGCACCTGATTTAAAAGTATGCTAATAGATGTTTATACTGGTTGCATTTTAAAGTGAACTTTTTGACTTTATGTAATACTGGTTCCAGTATCATGTGTGGTCATGATTTGCAAGGTTATGTGTACCTGTCTTTATCTTTATTACTAACATGTCTTTCAAGTTCAACAGAATAAAGAACTGTGTATTATTTACCTAGTTGCCCTGTTTTCTTTTATATCGTAAAGATTAATTAGTGAAGCCTTAAGTGTTTTCTAAAAAACTTTTACAGAAGCATGCTCGTTCAAAGAAATTACTAAAAGAAGGGAAATTGAAGCTAACCCTAAACAGTGATGGTGAATTAGAGGAGGAACAAGAAACCCATGCCGAGAGGCATGCTCGAATGGTAACTCTTGCACAGGTATATGATCTTTGATTTGGTTTGTTATTTGATGTCAAATACCACAAAAGCTACTTTCTATATTATCATCCAACGGGTTTGTTGGTTTTTGATCCTGTACTTCAGAAACCAAGTACTCCTAAGAAGAGTAAAGGTCGGAAGAGACAGGCGTGGAGTAGGAAAAGGGTAAAGATTTTGTAACAAGCACCTTGAGACAACCTAAACAAATACAATTTCTGGCGTAGCAAAATTTTGATGAATTTGTTTTGTCTTGCATGAGTCAGAAAGGTCAGAAAGTAGAACGTGAAGCCAAAAGGAAGAAGATTGAGCAATCAAAGAGTGAGCAACCAAAGAGCAAGCAGCCCAAGTTGGAGCAACCGAAGACCAAGCAGCCTAAAGAAAGTTCTGGAAAGAATAATGGGTATTAGAGATGATATTTCTTATCAGATGTTTTTTTGGCAATTGGGGCTGTCACGTATGCCTACAAAAATATCAAATGTTTAGATAAGGAATTATTTTATTTTTCTAGAACGTATCTGTATGAAACTTTTTCTGGAGATCTTTACCTGTCTTAGTATGGAAATACCAACACTGTATGTTCTTTAAGATTAAATGATTATAGATCAACAGAAAATAAATAAGTACATGGAGCGTTTACAGCAAGGCAATAGATTTTTTAGGGTCCTTGTAATCCACATTTGCTGCTATAATGTTTATTACACTTTACAGGGACGGAAGCATTAGACTAGCCTTGTATGATTTCATTCATTCCATACACGGCAAGACAAACACAGAGGGTTATTTTGTTTTGCATTTGCCCGTTTAATCTTACAAGCTAATGTAAATCTTATAACGCTAGATGACGGCACTTTGATGGCAACCTCAACGTGAGAGCTCAGATAGTGGTGTGGTGGAAACTAGGCCACACGTCGACACCGGCACCAGAATGCAGTACCACCGCTTCTACCCCTGGCGACGGCAATTTCCTCGTCCACATAGAACCATATGAAGAACGGATCTTTATTGCTGGGTTCCCTGTCGTCCGCCTTGCCCAGATTTATCTGCAAGGGACCAAATGGACCAACCTTTATTCTGATGCTCTCGAACACAAAGGCCAGCATTTTTCCCTTCCATGAAAATCTTCCCTCAAAAGTAACGCATCCAAGTGGTCCTAGATACACCCCGTTCTCGATCCTTTTCGCCTGTATGATAAGAAGAAATTATCTTTGAAACCTCTCGAAACAAAACCGTCACATCCTTACTCTGTCCTTCAACTATCGTATCAACTATGTATAAGCATGTTCACCTACAATACCATAATGCAGTTGATCTTTCGTTCTATTTTGAGAAAGGAAAACCTTGGATTCGAATCCAAAAAGAAACATTATCATTATAAAAAAAAGCCCACAAAAACCAAAAGAAAGAGACGATACTCTTCATACAAGGTAGTTTTACTCTGTAGCAGAAAACAATTTGATGCGCCATGCTTTGCTGATAAAGAATAACAGTGTCATCTAACTACACACTTTCTACCATTCCTTAGTGAAAACCTTTGCTTGAGAGATAGTGCATTCACTATCTTTAACCGCTTGAAAACTTGTCAGGAGAAATGTGAAGTCATCTGATGATAATAACAATTGATTATAAAGTGTACCTTTATTTTGTTAATAACAATTGATTATAAAATGTTCCTTCATTTTGTTTAACCGTTCCCTGGCTACGTTTTCTCTAACATGTTTTCTAAATAAAATGAGATGCAATGGAAAGGATGTTAAAAATAGAATCAAAGGATAAAGTCTATCAATGCTCATGAAATTATCTATATTATCCTTTGATTCTATTTTTAATATCCTTTCACTTTATAGAATTAAAGGATAATATAGAATCAAAGGTAAAATAGTCCTTTTTCACTTTATAAGACTTTTGGGGAAAGAAAATCTTAAGTTTAAATTCAGGAAAAAATATTATCAATATAAAAAAGGACATGAAAAATATAAAGAACAAAAAAACGTACTCTACAGGACTACGGAGCTACATGACTCACCTACGTAATAGACAGACAGGTGGGCTAGATGAGGGGAGCCCAAGCGGATTAGAATTTTGTGCAGTTAGAGGAAATGGGAAGGTAAAGGTGGAAAACCTATGCACATATTCTCAAAGGCATCTTTTGATAACAAGAAACATCAACATACCATTGGTATGGTAGTACACATACTGACGTATACCGCCTGTCATTTGTTGAAACAAGCACACAAGTGATATGTTTCCTAATTCATCACCTAAAGAAAACTGATTCTAGTTCCGATTTAAGCAAAGAAAACGAGGTACTGAAAACTAAACATAAACTTCATGAGCATTGTCATAAAAAATTCCTGTAATGTTTCGTGTGAATGTATCAAGCAATTTTATCCCTGATTTTTTTAGTATTATTCCCTTACTTTGCAGGTATGATCTCAGCTTGAACACGTGTAGGCTTCATATGGTATGTCACTATGTTGCTAATATTAATTATTAAGCTATTGGAATTAACATTAACAAATGTCATTGAAATTTTATCGACATGTGTCAGTTTTTCAACTTTTGACACGAAATTGAAACCAATACTGACGCTAATTTTGTTCACACAGTAATTTTCTTTTCCATATTTTCGTCAACATAAGATTGACAAGTTCAAATTTTACTGACAAGCATCAATTTTTCAACTAACCAAAGTCCAACATGAAATCAAAGTTGAATTCCTTAATACTAAAACATCTAATCTTACCATCACCAGAAATAGTAAAATCAACCACAAGGGCAAGCAGAAAATTGTTGGTTGTAATAAAAAATAATTATATAATAAAAAAATCTTAGTTTTACAGCTACTAGATATAATAGCCAAACCCAGATCCAAGTATTAATACGAGGTACCAACCAAATTCAATCCAAATTTCAAAACCAACAAAAAAATACTCTCTTTTTGATAATGGTAGTACTTTTGCCTATATTGAAATCTAGGTTTCATTTCCTCAAAATAGACTGCAAGATGAATTATGATATCTGCTAGTTTAAAATAAGTGTCTCTCTCGATCAGCAAGAAATATGCCCAACTTAATGGTTTTACCCTACCTTATATGATCAACTATTTATGATAATCTTCGATTCTCTATCACAAGAAAAAAGAAAATGTCCTTACCATTTTCATAACCTCTTCTACCTAATAATATATAGAATGAGATAATTAATGGGAATTAAAAAACATATAATCATGGAAGCAACTCCAGCTTACGGCAGCGTCGAATCTCTGGACGGCAGTGATCGGGAAATAGCTTCCCTTCTCCAGACCAGTATCCTATCAGACCAATTGAAAAAACGATCAGTCTCAGGGGGAAACGACGGACTTTCTCTAACAGGAAATCATTCAAACGGTACCTGGGCAGTGAAGATGAGCATCCAGGTCCTCCCAGGCGACTCGGTCCCACCGAGCGTTTCCAAAAAGGAAGAAGGGTCGATATCGCTCTTGGCCTTCTCGATGGTGGCGAGCGCCGAGAGGACCTCCTCCGCCGGAACTCGCCTCGTCTTGGCTGCTTTCTTCAGCACTTCTATGTGCTCCTTCACGTCCTAAAACGAAGGGAAAACCCAGTTGGCAGCTACATACGCATCAGCAAGAAGACGAAGACGGAAATAGAGGACGACGAGTAGGAAGAGAGTGTTTGCACCGACGGTGGAGGTGATCTGCCGCTGGACGTTAGAGGAGGCAGAGGAGGAGAAGAAGTGGCGACGGAAAAGGAGAGGGAGGTGGCTTCTGCCACTGGTGGTCCGAAGTAGTGGCGACGGAGGAGAAGTGGATATGGTGGAAGAATACGTGTTGGCGATCGCCATGTTTTCGACTTGGGCCGTGAACTTCTGAAGTCACGGACAAATAAATAATAAAGGACCCAAACGAAATGGGTTGATTTAAATCATTATTACTAAAAATCACATCACTATCAACAGTTTTCAAAGTGAGTGAAATAATTATAAATATGTGTTATTTGTTACACTAGGAAAAGAATAATTCACTTAATTTTCTATTTCTCGATTACCAAAGAAATACTTCAACGTCCTTTACTTATGTTTTAAATATATACATAGACGTTGGAAATAGACGAACATATGTTAGAAACTTTCGACTGAATGTCAATACAATCCACAAATCTCCTCAAGTCCTGTGTTGATGTGATCGATATATTAATTCCGTTACTTTCTTGTTCTAATTTCAGAACAACCTTTTATATAAAAAAACCAAACGCAATATTTGAAATTCTAAGGCATGCAAACCACCAGAAGGTGGATACCACGTTACCAAAAGTTTCATCGTACAGAAAGGAGTGTTTGATGTGTTTACTTGCACTTGACTACGCAAGAACTAGATGATGTCCCTTTTATGCTTTGATAAATGCTGAATATCTTACCACTTGATGGAAAAAATTAAAAATGTAACGAAAGATTCAACACCTGGAGGTAAATAGCCGGCTCAAGTAGGATCGCCCCTTGCAACAATAAACACCAAGACAGAAGAACTCCCTCCTTTCTAGTTTTAAGACAATTTACAGTATTCTTCATAGTTTCACTAAAATTCCAATTTATCAGTACAGCGGAATCATCTTTATTCAATGCTGAAAATGTAAATTTTAGGGGGGCAGTGATTCAAAATAATAAACATACCGAAAAACGGTTAATCAATAAGTTCCACTAAAGTTCCTTGCTACTGGTCAACCTCAAATGAACAGTTTCAGTAAGATGAATTGATGAAATATGCTAATGTCAAGGTCAAAAAAAACCATCGTTCCGATGGTAAAAGATTTCCTGATAGCTTATATTACCTGCAGATAGGAAATAGAAGATCAACAATACAATATAGAAATATGTGAATATTCAATTCGCACCAGTAACATCTGAAAAATAAATCAGCATAGACTCATGAAATTTATCAAATTGTTTCATTATTAGAATAACGCAGCATGTCTATGAGGATAAAACTTTTCTAATTTCATGAAATCACTATAAGTAGTCTCTTCCGATGGTCGCAGGTCGCATGTCAAAAAATGAAGAAAAAAATAAATCCCGTACATGCAGTTACCTGTGTCGTCTATTCTACTTTCATTCAAATGATACGTGACTTACATGGTGACGTCAACATGTCAAATTTCACAGACATGGTAATTTTTAACACGACATGATAATGAAATATTTACACAACATAATTACCCAACAAATTTTTATGAATAATTTTTAAAGATTATACCATGAATGAGTTTATTTTTATTTTGACATGATGTGACACAATTATCACTGATTAAACTCATCCATACATGTTACGTAAAACTACATGAATCATTTTTTTCTCCATTTATTTCTATCCATAACTAAATCTTCCACTAAATTATCTAATTTTAAATCTTTTTTAATTTCACTTACATTATTAGTTAATTCTCTTTTCCTCTTAGGTGTATTTGTAAGCCTTATATGGATACGACTAAACCATCTAAAACAATTATCTTATTTTATCCATCCTCAATTGATGTGACACCTACTTCATTCTAAATGAAATCATTTTTAACTTAACTTTTATTGTATTGTCATTCATCCATCTATTCATACTATATCTATACACATATTTAACAGCCTGACATTCTATGCCATAAAAAGAACTAAGAAAACAGATGTTCTACAGAATTTTTCTTTTAATTTTAAGAATATCCTTTTATCACATAAAACTTTAAATGTATTTCTCCACATCATCTAACTTGTTTGAATTCTGTGAAAAACATCGATAATTTCTACATTGTTACTTACCATAGATCCAAAATATTTAAAATCCATACTTTTGTAAATTTCCTATCAAATGTTATGCTTAAATGATCATTCTTATCATTACTTACACCTTAAGATTGCAAGGTATCTCTTCATAATGCTAATTTAGAATGAATTCCTATCAGGTTTTCATCATCTAAAGCTGTGTAGATACTATGTATCCGTCACAACTTTTCAAAAGGTGCATTTTTCAAACCAAGTTTCCAATCGCACACAACAGTTGCAACTTTTTTAAAACCACAGCTTTTACATTTCGGAAAAACTAATGGGACTCAACTTATACAAAAACTGTGGAAATATTATCATATGTTTTCAAGATTGTCTTTATAATTCATTTGTATTTACACAAAAATCACCAAAAAAGCTGCAAACACTACTGAGTTTCAATAAGTTAGCTTCTCTAAAAAAGTTGTAAGCTCAATCATAATTCCAAACACAGCCTAAAACTATGCCATTAGCAAATAACATACATCAAAGTTCTTCTTCTTAAATTTTCTTAGTTATTTCAACCATAATTAAGATAAACAAGGATTCAAAAGAAAATCCTTAGTGTAAACCTACATTAATTGAAAATTCTTTTGTTGCCCCTAGTTTTAACAATAATTACTAGTTTATTATATATATCTCTAATAATATCAACATAGATTACAAGTACTTTTCTTCTAAAAATCCACACAACAATGTGTTAGATACTCTATCATGAACTTTTTAAATCAACGGATAAAATATGGAGGTCTTTTTCTTAACTTTACATTTTGTCAATTAGTTGTTTAAGTAAATAGCTTCATTATTGTTCCACAATAAATCCAAATGGATTTTGTATGATAATATAACATGTCTAACTTTTTGTTCAATTATTATATTTCAAAGCATATATCACGACAATTATTACAATTTTATATTAAAGTACTCTTTCTCTGTTCTTTTGGTATCTTTATAGTTTTTAAAATTACATTAAAAAGTTTAGTCAACTGCTAAATCCCTATATTAACCATGCATTTCCAAACCTCAATATCAATATCATCCAATCCAATAGTTAAAAGTTCTAAATCTTCAACCTTAAAAGTACTAAATCTTCTAAAATAATTATAATTTTTATTATTAGTGTGGCTATTCAATATTTACATATAAGAATTTTCTATAATAGTTTCGTTAAAATTTTTATCAAATTACCTACATCATCTATTTTTATTTTCATTATACTAAGACTGTTATTCATCCATAATACATCTCGGTTCTCCTTTCTCTTGCCTTAACCAATTTTCTCCTTATTTTGCATTATAAACTATCATACAACTCATTGTAAGCTTGATTTTTAACTTCAACTATTTTCTTGGACTTCCATTATGCTAAATTATAATTCTCAAAATTCCCATCATTTTTACATTTTTAATAGATTTTATAACAAGATGATGGATTTAATAATGCATGAAAACTAACCTCAGCTGATAATCATTCTTTTCAAGAAATCAACATGCTCTGGAAAGTACTCCAACATTTCATCCTTAGTTACCCATACAAAATCTTTACAATTATCGACTTGGAACTTGTTACTGCCAATCACATGTGATTTGAAAAAGAACCTCTACAGGCAAGTAGAAAAAAGCATGTTAGTGACCTCTGTAGATGAACAAATTCCTGGCAAAGAAAATGAGGCTGTGAAACATGAATTTTAAAATAAACACTCAAGAACACAAGAAAGGATTCCATGTTATTGATAAGAAGAGCAGCTTTCAACAGCACCCATTCCCTAATGGAAGTTACGAACTTATGATCACCTCATAACATGTTTTAAAGTGTACATGCTGATTATAAAGAAATCAGTTCACAGGATAACATTGCATAAAAGATAGAATTTCCATGCCTACATGTAGAAGACTTCAATCACTATTTTGTGACAAATGAATCCATGTAATTAAGAGAAATAAATCTGAATAACCCAAATTCTGATATTTTAAATAGAAAAGGATCTCATCAAGAGAACGAACAGAAAAAAAAATTACAGGCTTTTTGCAAGAGATGAAATGTGATTTTATCCATGAACAATGATGAAGAAACATGAAATACAGACAAATACTAGAATAAGATTTTAGGCAAACGCATGGGAAAAATAGCACCAATTGTTATATTTTGATTCAAGTACCTTAAATGCTTGAGTGTGGGACATAGCATCATTTTGGTGAATACTCATATGCGCAATTGGAGCATTGGCAACAAAATGGGCACGAGAAGTATCTCCAATTACAGATTTCAGTGCCAGCTCTGCACACTGAATGTAAGAACATTATCATATAAAGGGATAATGACAAGGTATGAATCAGCTACACTTCAAATTAAGATTCAAAAATGAGGCAGTAGGTTCATCAATGAAAACTAATGATAATAAAAAACTAGTGGGATATGCTGATGATCTCAATATTAGAATCATACCTTGCGCAATGTCCTTTCTGATTCATGTATTTTTTCTGGGAAATGCCAGACAGGCTTCTTAGAGGGAATTCCAGGAGGAAACCCATATAGAAGAAGATAAAGCCTTTTATCAAGAGCTCTTAACAGAGACCTTCAAGAGGGAAAATGAACAAATACAAATTGCTCACTTTTCAAGTGTCTCAAGACAATATAGTATAGCATAAAAGAGGCTTGCTTCTCATGATTTGTATAAACTTTGGGTCAATTTCTAATTTGTGATTTGCATGTATGCTTGGAAATTTGTGTGAAAGTGCCAGATATTTAATTGATTTTCTACTGCAGATGATAAACACAAACATTTTCCTCAACATTATAGGTAATTAGATTATTAAGAAACCATAGGTTTACTTGGTGTATCACCTATGTCTCATAGATGCTTTCACAAATGTATTTTCTTTTCTTTCTTGAAATTTATGTTGGGAAAATCCTGAATAGATAATTAGATTTTTATTGATTATTGTGGTAAAGAAAGGACTAGGCTAATAAATAAATTTCTTTATGATTTTTCATCTAATTTTGTAACAAACATGCATCATAAATAGGTTGTTTTTGATAGATACATGCTAATAAGAACATTGTTCGAGCTAATAATACTAACAAACATCAATAAATGAAGGGTTGTATTGTTATCTTCTATAATGCATTTATGCTAATATTTTTTTCCATATTTACTACGAAATTCGAATTTATAAGATAAAAAATTTACAAGTAGGTGTCTTTGAATGTGATAAAACTTATTCATATGTGTATATTTATTTGTGCATCGACAAGAACCATTATTTTTTATGATATATATAATTATGTAACATGCATGCTTTTTGTAATTAAACTATTATTTTACAATACGTTCAAAGCAAATTAAGACTTAGAGGTGTGTATGTAGAAATAGGACATGTTTTAAAGGGGATACGAGAAAATATGATGTTCAAATCCACATTGTGTATGCAATAGAAATGAAAAATGTATGTAAAAAATTATAATAATGTGCACTGGCTAATGCAATATGACACTTGAGTGAATATCTAGAAAGATGTTTCTTGTTTCTATTTTTTTCTTCTTTAAACTAACACTTAGTAATTTCACCTGATATGCATGACATTTTTTTTAAATCAAATGAAATTAAGAAAGATCATGTATCCCACCCAATTCACCAAATGAAGCATGGAAAGCAAGGTAATAAAATAATATGATGGAATAAATGTATGCTTTATTTTCTCGTAGGTATTTGTGATTATGAAAGAGATAATATTAGTTTTTTCCCGAGAAAGATTGATTGAAGTATCTCCTCCCATTGATAAATAATGAAATGAAATAAATGGCTCAAAGAACACATATTACAAATTAATTTAAAAGAAATCAGGAAAGTTACCTTCTATTGTTATCATTATCTGCATTTCCAGTCCAGGGAACTCGTTTGTATTCAAGTTCATAATCACCCTTGGACCTGGTCAGATATCAGCAGGAAATGCATGCTATATCATGGAGATCCAGTAAAGAAAAAATGAAAAGGGTGATTAAGCTTGCAAGAATATGCTCTATACATAAAAGCTATCACAGTGCGGCTTTTTCTGTAATTTCAAGGCATTTCAAAGGAGATGCACAACTGCAGGTAGATGCAAAAAGACTGCACTTTCTGTCGACACAGCCCTGGTTGCTGTTTTCTAATGGGAATCCATGCAATATAGATTAAGAAAAATTTCACATTGCAATGTTATCTGCTTCCCTTTTCGGTCTAGGACTTTTCATATACTAGCGAAATACTAGGTGCTTTACTTGATGTATACCTGTAATGAATCATTCATCGTCATCGGCATTTCACCACTAAGACCAAAATTATTCCCGCAATAGTCACCAAAGAACTGCTGTTCTTTCTGAATTTGATCGTATAACATGACAACTAAGGTGCATTGAGAAGTAAGAACTGCTTATGAAACCATAACTTTTGGTACACCTCTTTTCAGGAAACCTACTCCAAACAATTTTTTTTCATCGGCATCTTTTGAATACGCAGGAAGCAGTTCTTTTTGTAGTTTTCAACTAAAAGGTATTTGAAGAAAAACATGTAAAATAACAAAAATACCTACGTTGAAGTTCAGAAGAAAAAAAAATTTCAGACAAAAAACTGTAATGAGAACGGTTAGAAATATCATACATCGAATCTAGCTTCTCGGAAGCAAGATCTGGCTGCTTTCTCTGGTCCATCTTCTTCGGAACATTCATCTTACCCCACCGAAACCTAGCATTCAACGATCAACGTTGCTCGCTTACCGTGACAATGGAGTGAGGAGAAGACGCCAAGTGTGCTGAAATCTAATGAGTGAGAGAATTGAAAGTCGAGGAACTCACGAGAACTGCTGGAAAGCGTAGAATGTGGGATGGACCCTCGGGACAACTATCGGCAGCCTCTCGAACAGCACGGACGCCACAATCTTGTCGGAACTGGTTTCCGTCGACGACGAAGTGCACAATCGCCGGGAATGGCGCATGGATCGGTGGAGGAGAGGACCCAATCTCTGCATTTTGCCGTCCTCTTCTTCCACGAACCACCAACTTGCCAGGAGAAGAAGTGTGGCTGATTGGGGATTTTTACAGCGGTTTTTTGCCGACCGCTTGGTTTTTTGCTCGTGAACGGTTCGCATCGACCTGAACCGGTAGCAACCGCTTGGTAAATGAAATCAAGTTCTGATTTATTTTTAAGGTATATATACTTATCCGAACTTTGAAAATGTACCTGCTGCGTAAACATTCTGTCTCGTTGAATTTTTCTCCTTTGATCTGTCTCATTTCATTCATCTCATTAACAAAATCCTCGTCTGTTCATCTTGACATGCCTCTCTTCTACTATTTAAGCAGTTTTTCCATTATATATCTGTCATCTGGGTTACGCATACATCTGTTTTTTCGTCTTCCAGTCACCAAATATCTCATCATTTGATTTTTAGGTCAAAGATAATCAACCTTCAAATGCTCATCCAACGAAACTGTGTCTAAAGAAACCAGATTTTGTGTCTTGCTCATCGTAAAAATGGAGTTTAATCTGCGTCCTTTGTTGACAATTAGTTCGATAATTATTTCTTGTTAGGCATATTTCTTTCAATTTAATTTGAGTGAGAACATTGATAACAATCCTCTACTTGTTGGGCACTTGTGTCTTGTAATTTTCTTTTCAAGATCTAGATACACATCTGCTTGGGCATTTTAATCAAAGAGGCCTATGTTCAGTGCTCTTTCTTTCATTGATTTTGAAGTTTTTTCCATATAAAGAAGTACAAACATCGGCAAAAATTATTCAACCGTACAATACCATTTTTAAACATTCTAATGTCTTCATCGAACATTTTCACTATTAAAAAAAATCATTAATTTGGAACATTTTACAATTTCAACATCAATTCTTAAAAAAGTGCGCTCTAACAAGAAAATCAGAATATTAAAAATGAATGTGAATATCAAAATAAAATCCTTTGCAAATGTCATGGGCATTGAGAAGAGATTAAATATCAATCAATTTTATATTAATTTTGTAATGACAATTAAAATAAAGTCAAAATAAGTCAATACATAATAAATTACACATTAGATTAGTTAGTTTTGCAATGAAATTTAAAATAATGGTATTATAATAATAAATTGCCAAAGAAATTCTTAGATTGCGTTTATATACGTTGTTAAAGAAGACAAATTTTACAAAATCGTAAATTTATGTAGATTTTAAGTTGATAAAGATTCGAAGATTTTGGGTTACCGTATAAAATGTTTCTTAATTATGTCTCAATTTTGAAATTTGATTTTGCGTTGTAAGAAAAAAAATACAAAATCTTAAAAATTAATAAAATCAAAATTTTCTTCTTGATTTTAGTTTTTTGAAAAAAAATGCAAAGTATTATAGAAATTCGATTTAATTTCATCTAAAATCTATCTTTTCATACCCATTTTCAACAAAAATTAATGTTTAAAATCTTAGCGAAATATAAGCTTAATGGCGTTTTGAAGATGGCTTTCTATTTTTTTTTTTATCCATAGCGACATTTTAAATATTGTAAAATTAATCATACTCTAAACGATTTTACTATAATAATCTAATTACGAATTTATTTTCTGTAGGGTTTCACTCTCCCCCAACTCGCGCCACCATCCTCCTTGGCAACGGCCATGGCTGCGGCTCCGCACTTCCTCTCCCCGGAGTCCCTTGCGGCCTCGGGCCGCGACGGTGCCAAGCTCAGCCTCCCGTCCCTGCAGTCTAAGATGAAGTGCGACCCTGAAGGGTACGAGACGGAGCTTCTTCTCCTTCGCCGCCACTTCGAGTCCTCCCTCTACCTCTTCCAGCATCAGTCCGCGCTCAACCCTTCGTCAGATTCTAGCGTCGCTAAGGAGTTGGGGGACATGGCTATGTTCCTTGCCCATGTCACTCCGTTCTACACCGAAAAGCTTGCTGACTTCCCAAGGAAGCTCGAGGAGCTGTTGAGTAATGACAGTAGGTCGCTGCCTGGATCGCTGAGAGTTCATTTGGCCCAGGCAATGATTCTTCTCGTGAATCGGAAGGTCTGTGCTTTCCTCTTTCTTTTTTATTGCCTAAAAAATATCATTGCAAGTTGCTGCCTTTGACCTTTTTCCTGATCTTTGTTTTTCGTACTCTTCCGATACCTCGTAATAATTGAGGAAATTGTTTGAGAATGTTGGCTTGTTTAACTTTGCCTTGCAAAGGTTATGTTCTATATAGAATTTAGGTAGAATAAATCGTGAATCGTGATCGTGCAGTTGTTCACTTGTTTGTTAGCTACATTCGAAGTATCTTTTCTTCGCATTTCATCCATGGGCATGCAATCGCTGAATCATTTGTTAGTTGATTCAATATTTATATTTTTATCTAACTTATACGGTAAGAGTTTGCAAGTTCTTTTCGTTTTGCTAAGCGTTATTTATATGGCAGTATGCTAGACAAAGATAGCAACACCTGAGATATTCATTCTACATGGATTTCATCTTCATTTGCAGATTGTTAACATAGAAGAAACACTTGAGTTATTTATGGAGCTTCAAGTCCTCGATGACAGAACTTTGAGAAAATTATGCTTTTCACATATTATTCATAGCATACGACGTATGAACCAAAAGCACAGGGATGAAGGAAAAAATCGGAAACTTCAGAATATTCTTTTCTCCATGTTACAGGTTTATAATGCTTATTTTTGTAGATTTTCATAATACATGTCATTTGTAAGTTATTTTCAATGGTGTATATTTTATTTTATTTGCCTTTTAAAGCCTTAAATACATAGAATGATAATAACTAGCGATGTTGAAATTATAGAAGATGCTATTCATAGGATCAAAGTAGGATGGATGAAGTGGAGAAATGCTTTGGAGTGTTGTTTCATAGGAGGATATTCTTAAAATTAAAAATTCTATAAAAATGTCGTTTGTTCATCTATACTTTATGACTCAAAATATTGAGTTATAAAGCATGAGCATATACAAGAAAGTGTTGTTGAGATGTGTATACCTAGATGGATAAGTGGCAATACTATAAGGGATAAATTTAAAAAAATGATTTTATTAGGAATTGAATGGGAGTTGCACCTATTGAAGATAAGATAAGAGAAAATTGACTTCAGTGGTTTGGTTGTACACTAAAGAGATCAAGGAATGCACTAGTTAGAAGAGGTGAATTAGTTAGTGCAGAAGAAAATAAAACAAGTATAAGTAAGCTTAAAACTACTTAGTTAGGAATTGTAAGAAAAGATTTAAATATATGTAATTTAATTGAAGTCTTGACAATAAATAGAAATATTTGGAAGAAAAAGATTCATGTAGCTAACCTCACATGGTGGGATTATGGCTTGGCTTGTTGTTGTTGCAACTTTTTAAAGTCTTATGTTCCTAGAATTGTTAAACAATTGTCAAAATATGCTACAAAAAAATGATGCTTTATCACTTTGATTCCATGGTGCATTGTACGTCAATTGATAGATCTATTATCAAATTCTTCTCTTTTTGTTACACTAGAACATGTGAACCTGTAGGAAGAGGATGAATCAAGGGCAAAAAGGGCACTTGTTGTTCTTTGTGATCTTCATCGTCGAAAGGTCTGGTTTGATGATAGGACAGCAAATGCAATCTGTACTGCATGCTTTCACCCCTCCTCTAGGTACGTTCTTCTGATTCTAGTAATTGGAGATCAGGTGTTGATAATGATTATCTAAGATTTATAATTTTACACATGCTGCTTTATCTTACTTGGGTTTCTTGTAGGATTATGATTTCTGTACTCTCATTTCTCCTTGGATACAATGGGATTGAGGAACAGGATTATGACGAACATTCTAGCAGTGAAGATGACACTACCACCCAAAAACCTCAGATTTTTCTCAATAGAATGGATATTTACAAGGTACTTTTATTTCTTAAATACTCTGTTTCCCCTTTGGTCTGTCTTTTCATGCTTTTATAGTTTTATTAATTATATAAGTATTTTTCTTTATAGTATAAGATAAATATTTCATTTATTGTCCAGATTATGCCTCTATCTTCTTAGGTGGTTTCCATAAATAATCCAGTATATATTATTTGCATATGTTAGGGTTTTTTTGTTCTCGTACATAATTTTCCTTTCATGTCTCTAAATTGATATAGTCCCAATTTTTATTCATTACTTCATATGCAGACACAAATTGGTTACTTTTCTTTTTTACCTATTTATGCTAGGATCCGTGTAAATACTGCAAGTGACAATCTAGAAATTTAATTTGGTTTTAAATTCATGTGAATCGACTTGTGTGCAGATATGCAATTTTTTCTCATTGTTCTTGCAAGTGTTTTCTGTGACAATTGTTAACAACATAAAAGAATCTATATTTTCTTTCGTTATTTTCTTGATATTGCTATTGATCTCAATTTCCTTTTTCTGATTTCCCGTAGGCCCAAAAGAAAGGCACTTCAACTAGCAAGAAAAAGAAAAAGGCGAAGCTCCAACGTGTTCTTCGTAACATGAAAAGGCAGCAGCGCATTTCATCTGAAATTAGAAGCTCTGGCTCTTATACTCCTCTCACACATTTGAAAGATGCACAGGTTGTGTTTTGGTGCAACAATCCGATAAATATTAGTTCTCATGATTCTTGAATACTGCAAGTCATTCATCTTACTTTGAGGTGTCAAATCATTTGTTTATTTTCATGCAGGGGTTTGCAGAGAAGTTATTTTCTCGTCTGCAAAAGAGTGACAGGGAAAGATTTGAGGTGGTTATGGTTATTATTTTATGTTGTGAAGGTTATTCTTATATGTTACACTTCTTTGGAAATTTGAATGTCAAATTTTCTGACACAATAAGTAATCACCGAAAGGTTGTCATAGATCTATCTATTGTAGTGCTGCATTGTATTTAAAATGTATATCATTTACATTCTAGGCCTTTGTGCGGTACATATATGGTAAAATAAAACAGTTTTGATTTTCATCCCCTTAACACTGATTCTTGTACATTTTGTATATTGTCCTTAATTCTCTGAATTCTTTTTCTTGCAATTTTCAGGTTAAGATGATGATGCTTAAAGTTATTGCTCAAACCATTGGTTTGCATCGTCTATTAGTGCTAAACTTTTATCCTTTCCTTCAAAAATATGTTCAGGTACTTCAGGACCTAGTTTGTGAATTCATAGTATCTATTTTATTAGTTTGAGAGCGAGTGAATTTTGTTTGTCTTTTGCAGCCTCATCAGCGTGATGTTACAAGCTTGTTAGCTGCTACAGCTGAGGCTTGCCATGACATGGTCAAACTGTTCATTATCCTCTGATGCCTTTATGCATTTGTTGTTTTGTGCTGCTATGTTGGCTGCTGGGTTCTTTTCTTTGTATGCTTGAATTGTATAAACTGCCTAACAATATATTGCTGTTGAACCATTGTTTAGGTTCCACCTGATGCTGTTGAACCAATGTTTAAACAGATTGTTAATCAATTTGTACATGATCATTCACGTACAGAGGTTTGAAATAGCATTTTAGTACCCAGTTGTTTTTTATGAGTTCTAACATCTGGATTCCTGTGTCTGTGTTTTTTTTTTGTCATTTGGCAACTAACTTTTTTTTTCCCTTAAAGGCAATTGCTGTTGGATTGAATGTCGTAAGAGAGATTTGTCTACGCATGCCTTTGGTATGTCTCTTATCTATTATTCACTCACATTTGTAAGACACAAGATATATATGATATCGTGCTTTATTTATTTCATTTGCTTCAATGTTGCTTGAAAACTTAACCTTTAGTGGAGGTTTGTGTACTTGGAATATGACGGAATTGAAAATTTTTTTTTTTGTCAAATTTTGAGATTAGTTATTTGTGCATTTTGAAATTTAAATTTCCAAAGTTGAAAAAAAGGTTGGAATTCTTTTTTCAAAAGATTGTTTTACGTTTACCCTTGCTTGTTGAATTATATATTATTAATATTTTTTTATTTAATTAATTATTTTAATATTATTTTTATTAAAAATAAAATATTAATTATTTTATTATTATTAATATTATTTAATTTATATAATATTAAAATCATAAAATATTATTTAATTTAATTATTATTATTTTATTTATTATATTATATTATTTAATATATAATATCAAATTTTCAAAAATTATATAATTTTCCTAACTTTCTGTGGCTAACACAAACGAAATCTTAAAAGTCATTTATAGCTAATAGAATGTTCAGAATTATATTTTTTTATATTTATTATTTACTTTCATTTATTCACTTCATAATAATTATATTTTTAAAAAAGTTATTTATTATTACATTACGAGGAATATAGAATTTATAATTAGCCTTTTGTTGTTTTAAACATGTATTATAACTAAAAAGTTTTCAATTTTGTAATTTTTGATTTATTTTATATAATGATATACTTAATTAATTGATAAATGATATATAAACATTTAATTTAATAATATGTTCATTTATTAATGCAAGTAATTCATTTCTTGATTAATTACATTTTCACTAATTACTTTAATTCATTAATTAACTTTATTAAAAATCAATTTTATTCAATTTCCTTCAATTTTGTCATGTGCACAAACACCTAAATTTCAATTTCTGTCAAATTCTTAAACATGCACAAACACATAGATTTTGAAATTTTTTCATCAAATTCTGTAGAATTCAAATACTGTGGAATTTAAATTTTAAGTGCACAAATAGGCCCTTAGAATCCAGGGCGTCCAATTCAGTTCAAACTTTGAGTGTTTGTATTTTAACAATTATTTGGTCATCATTGTTAGATATTATCTAATTATCTAACATGTAATTTTGACTAACTTGATCAAATGTCAAAGTTGCTTCAAAATGAGATAAATTTCATCTTAACGTGTAAATCTTTAGAATCCAGGCATCCAATCTAGCATAAATTTTAAACTATTATATTTTTTGAGCAGAAATTTAAATTATTATATTTTTAACAATTGTTTTTGAAACCTAATTTGAACCCATTGTTGCTAGATAATATCAAATTACCTGGCATGCAATTCTTTTGGACTTGAGAAATCTCTTGAATGCTTGCTTTCTTCCATTTGTTCATCAAGTTTGCAATTCTTCTCAAACTAATTTTTCATTTCCATTTTCAAAATTATTCGATTTATGAATGTGCTAAGGCATGAAATTCTTGCATACTGTTTGAGCTGCCTCCCATACCTGGTAACATTCTTAATGAATGAATTGGCCATGTCTACAACACAACTTATCAGAATCCAAGTGTCTCATCTTGTGCAAAGAATTGGTTTGCATTATGCTTTTCATGATGCATGTGGTTACTGGTTACCATATTTCTACTCTACCTCGTACCATCATATATTGGTAAGCCTCATAAGATGAACTTGTCTGGTAACTTACAGCTTATGACTGATGATTTGCTTCAAGACCTTGTTCTCTACAAGAAGTCACATGAAAAAGCTGTTTCTACAGCTGCTCGTTCCCTGATAACCTTATTTAGAGAGGTTTGTCCTTCTGCATCATTTTTGTATTTTTTTCATGTATTTTACTATTGCTGAAAATGATGTTGGTCCATTTGCAGATATGTCCATCATTACTTCTTAAGAAAGATCGTGGACGACCTAGTAATCCAAAAGCAAAGCCAAAAGCATTTGGAGAAGTGAGCATTGTTGAAAATGTTCCTGGTATTGAGTTGCTTGAAAATGTTGAATCTGCTTCGGATGGTGATGATGATGATGATGAGGATGATAGTCATGATTCTGATATCAATGATAATTCATGTGCTACTGCTAGAGAAAATACTCAAGATATATCAGAAGCAAATAGTGGTATGGAAGTTGAATGTAAAAACTTAACAGAAGAAGAAGAAGAAGAAGAAGATGATGATGATGATAATGACAACAATGATGACAGTGATGACAATAACAACCAGGAAGAAGAGGAACTGCAAGATTTTGATGGATGTAGTGATGATCTTGACAGTGATGATGGTGGTGGTCATGGCATTGATGTTGATGATGATGAAAATGATGCTAATAGTGATATAGATGATGATGTTGCGAACAAGGATGATAATAAAGGAGAGGAAAAGAAGTGCAAAGCACGCAAGCGGAAACTTTTGGATTATGGTGGACAATTGGATTCTGCAAACACTAGCCTTCGGGCTCTAAAAAGGCTAGCAGGATCAAAATTACCCCCAGCTTCTGAGGACACATCGGATGGCTTCCTTTCCAATGAGCATTTTAAACTAATCAAAGAGCTAAGAGTATGTTCATTTCTTTATGTTGCATTCTAACATTGATGAGCTTGGGCACATGTGATACCATTGGTGCACCTTTAAGCTATATGATATAATACAACCACACAATATTGATTTTTGAGTACCAGTTAAGGAAATTTTTAAGAAACTTTCCATATCATGTTGTATTTTATATTAATAAAGCTTACAAGTCAAATGAAAGTAATACTACGATGTTCTGTATAGATTCATATCACAAGTCCATGTAGTAATTGCTGATATATAATGTTCTAAAGTCAAACTTCAATATGATGCTTTTCTTATTGATACTAACCTTTCTTGTTGATTTCATGGAATACATTATCTTGAAGCTTATATGGTGGTCTTTCTCAAGCTCCAGTGTTACACTGTCACTTATTTTATTTATTTTCCCCTTAGGTAAAAAGGGAACTTAAGGCTGCATTGTCTCAGCAAGGTATTCGTAGAAAGAGTTCTGACACCAGAACAGCGGCTTTCAAAGTTCCATCCTCTGAGGAGTTAACTAAAAAACGTGTTGACCCTGCTAAACTTGAGGTGAGCTTCTATTTCTTTCTGTGATGGTATATACAATAATACAAAATCTGGAATAATCTAAGCTTTTTGCTTCTGTAGTTGAGTACATAAAATCGAGCATTTCCATCTCAAGACTAGTTCTTGTAGAGTAGCTATAGTCTGTGGGTAGATTTTCCACCTGCTATGTGATATTTCATGACTTTTGTCAAATAAAATATGCATCTTGATAGAAAATATCAGGCTTATTCTTCTGAAGAACTATAATGATTTTACATGTAATTTTCCTGGTTTACCATATTGCGGCATCTTCCAACCGTGCACCATTTTTGTATTAAAGGCTAACATAAAAATAAAGCTCAGCAAGGAGCAGAGGTTAGCAATAGTTAAAGCAGGAAGGGAAGACAGAGGGAAGTATCTTGCACGGGCGGCAGTAAAACAAAAAAAGGTACAATATATAATTACCCTTCTTCTTTTTTTCAAAATCTTTATGATCATATTTTAAATTTGGTGTGAATATAATTACTCATTAGTTGATTAAACATTAAACACTTTGGTTATTGCAGTTATGGTAGTGCTAGCCTGTGAATCAAAATCTTGTTTTATGATTTATTGCCTAATGCTGTGCATGAAATTGGTGAATGTCCTTGTCCTTTAAGATGTGTTTTTCACTGATGTTTACTAATTCACAATATATTATCATTCGAAACATAAGGACTATCTAGTAGTGATATAGATAGGTAGCTTTATGTTTCTGGTGGTTGACTGGTTGCAGCAAATTAGTTTATTATTGAAAATTGGATGTGTTCCTCGATTAATAAGGTGCTTTGAATTTTTGATACATCCGCATCTTATTTTTTTGGCTTGTTGAAACCTACTGATGTTACGGTCAATCCTCGGGAAGCTGTCATCAATTGATTATTCCTCCCGAGTTTTCTGTTTTTAGCAAATTTGAAGCTTATACTCACTGAATTAACCGTTCATACCGATTTTTTAAAAATCCAAGTGAAAAAATTTCAATTTTTTCCGAAGCTTATACCACGCCTTCTACTCACCGAACCAACCATTCATTCTGATTTTTTTTTTAAAAGAAGCCTCCAAGTGAATTTTTTTTCAAATTTAAATCATATTTCTTGTCTTTCTTGGAGAACAGACAGGTGGATTAAGCAACAGACAGAAAGAGCACAAGAAGGCAATGCCTTTCGCTGCCAAAAAGGCCAAGGTAGCAAAATCCCGTCAACAAAAGAGGAAACAAAGCATGAGAGGTGGCAAGCAGTTCAGAGGGAAGAAAGCTTGGAAGAAGTGAACACATGCAAACAATGACATGCCGAGAACTTGTGTCATTACCCAATTTTGTTTATTTATTCTTTGATAAACACCGGCTTGAATCTATTTTCCTGCTCAACCATGTGTAGATTAAATTTTGCAAGAAAGAAAAAGTTATGTAATTCTGTTTGCTGTCTTTTGGCATTGTTCTTTGAGAGAGATCATTGCAGGGTAGAACTAACAAGGTCAAATTATGGAGGATATTATTTATAAAATTAAAGTAAGATAAGGAAATACAGAAATGGTTTTAAAATATTATGTAATTAAGGGTATTCTTAAAATTAAAAATAAAATTTTATAAAATTGTTATTTACTCAATTATATTTTATGATTCAAAATGCTAAGATGTAAAACAAGATTATGCGCAAAATGTTAATATCAGTAAGATGTATGACTGGGTAATAATATTATAACTAAGCTTAAAAATGATTTTGTCAAGAGCAAAAGGAGGGTTGTATCTATCGAAGATAAAAGAAAATCAATTGATGTGATTTAGTTACGTTCTTATAACGCCAAAGTATATCTCAATTAAAAGAAAATAATTAGTCAGTGCAGAAAAAATTAAAAGAAGTATAGGAAAGTCTAAAATTACTTATTAAGAATTGTAGAAAAATATTTAAATTTATGTAATTTAATCAATGATATAATCATAAATAAAAATATATAAAAAAAGATTTATATGACCATAAGATCATGACTTGAATTATTATTAGAATAAGCATTCCTTACTTCCGTGACGTATCATTGGGATAAAATAAATCTCAGCCTATTTCCCCACTTACTTTGGTACGTCAAACACTGCCTAAAGGCCTCTTTGATCGCTAAAGCTAATAAGTATTATTATTTTTATAATTTTTAATATTTTTTTCCAAACATAGTTTGGTTTTTTTTAATTAATAATATAATTTGACCATATTAAATCCTAAACCTATTAAATTACAGAATCTTTAATTTGAATACAAGATTTTTTTTCTAACAAAATTATATAATGTATGTTTAAAATAGAATGATAATTTTTAAATCAAACAATTAGGAATATTATCCTCTGACTAGTTGAAATTTTGCAATCGATTCATGGTAATTTTCGTTAATTAACTGTCTGGTATTTGGTGGCTTTTGATTTTCTTCGGGTACGGGCCGAAAAGCAAACTCGTCCTCGGAATCCTCTATTTCCCCTCGGCGCTGGTCTCTCCGCCCTCAGTCTCTCTCTGTTGTGAGGTCTCTTTTGCTTTCCGGGCTTTCCAGCTATGGCGGGAATGCGATGGCCACCGGAGGATCCCGATCCGATCCACTCTCGGAATACACCTATAGGCTCCGCTGATGTGGTCTCCGACGACGATCGCTCCGTCGCGGCTGATTCCTGGTCGATCAAGAGCGAGTATGGGAGCACCCTCGACGACGAGCAGCGCCACGTCGACGCCTCCGAGATGCTCTCCGCCTGCGTTATCCCGGCCCCGTTCGTTTACAAGTCCGTTCTCCATCCAACACTCCTACTAGAAATATAGAAAAAAATGAAAATCCATCTTACCTTTGTTGTTCTCCGCCTCTTCTAACTTTTGTGTTAATCTGGTATTGGATCAAAGTTTTTTTGTTTAATTGTGGGAGAACGATTCGACTTTCTTGGCAGCGTGTTCCATGGACAGCAGTTGGAACATGAATTTTGGAGCGCATCTGTATTTCAAGTGTTTTTGTGTTCCTTTTTGAATTTTTGAATGATGTAATTTTAGATGATTGTCCTAGAACAATAGACGATAACAATAAGAAACATTTTTTTCCTGAAAATTTCTTGCAGTTCTGACAAGGAGTCGACAGATGCCAGTGACATGGAAGCGTCTAACTTGGGCTTACAGAACTATTGGGATGATACATATGCGGAAGATCTTGCGAATTTTCATGAACATGGACATGCTGGTGAAATTTGGTGAGTAATCTTCTCCGAACGTGTTATCATGGTGAACATTTTTCTTTCCTTGATTTTGGTTGGCAATTGACAGGATTCACAAATTGATCTTTGGAAATTTGACAAGACAACATTGTAGGTGATAAAGACCAAAGATGTCCTTAGTTATAAAAAAAAATGTACTGGGAAGTGCAGGGCAATCTTAGGGAGATTCAGCTTGAATTTGCGGTTATGCAACATACAATGAAATCTAATTTTCATTGAAATTTCAGTTTTTGCTTTTGTTAAAGAAACTGTATCTCAGTAGTTCTGACTTTCCTTTGCACAGGTTTGGGGCTGAAGTCATGGATACTGTTATCACCTGGACTAAGGACTTGTGCATCAACTTTGACGGTAGTATGGCTGCTGGCACAAGTGATAAATTTGATTCCAGCTGTGACACCCGTAAAGACTTGTCTAGGTGGAGCGTACTTGATGTTGGGACTGGTAACGGTCTGCTCCTGCAAGAACTGAAAAAACAAGGGTATTGCTGCATCTCCATTGTGTAGAACTGCATTTTCCTAAATATGGCATAAACTACTGTTGAAATATAAGAAATGGGTGGAAATTGTATTTCATTCATAAGCAAACAAGGCCTCTATATATAGAGGCTACATAGAAGAGATAAACATCACTCTAGTAATGTGGGACTAAACCCACTTACAACAAAAAACCTTAATACATTATTTTCTCTAACAACTGTTAATTTATCTCCATATGATTTGGAGAGTCTAGCTAACTTATCATTCTCTTTTTATTTTTTGATAATAGTGTTGGTTTTTCCATTTTCTGGAATTCTTCTCTTTTCACGTAATCTTTCAAGCATTAACAACTGAAGTTTTTATGATGTATCTTTGCATTTCCTTTGATGTGGGTTTCTAATTAATTGTATATCTTTGCTGTCCAGCCTGTCCTATTATGAAAGAACAAAACTTCTCTATTAATCTCCTGTTTTGATCGAGTACATAGAAACTCCGGATTCAGAAAATTTTGCAAATATATCCAATCTGGATTTTTGAATTTCAGGAGAGCAATGTTTTGAGCTTTGTTGTTAGAGAAAATCTGTCTAACATTAAAGTATCTCTAAAAATATCACAGAATATTCATCTGATAGTTTAATTAAAATATTTATGTTAGAATATTAAGATACTATTGTGTTGTGCATGAGCTTAGTTCTACATTACTAGTGTTATGATAATCATGCCTTTGTAGTCTCTACATATAGATGTATTGTTTTTGCTAATGGTAATCTACTTCCACCCATTTTTATGTCTTCAAATGGCATTGGAGCACAGGTTTGAGAGTTTAAGAGTGTGAGATATGTAGGCAAGGAGAAGGAAATTCTCAATTGTTGGTCACCTTCCTCCCGACCCTGACATTGGGTGCCTAAAGCAGAGGCTGCAGAAGATAGAGCCATTCGGCAAATTTATCCATCATTGCAGTCGTTACTTATGTCATCAAGCAGTTGAAGGAGGTGGTGTTAGTGCCCTTGAAGGACAAGGTCAATGGGGATGTCATCTTAGATCTTGCCAACAACGTTACTGAGATAGAAAATCAGAGAAGCAGTAACCATAGGAGGTGGTGATTGATAATCCTGATGATGGTGAGGTCCTTGTTGTCATTCCACATGATAGATTTAAAGCCCTAATCCATAAGGGATCTTGGGGTGATGTCGTTCACTAAGGTCCTGCCAACTGAAGGAGTGCTTCAGTGATGTAGTTGTGGATTGTCCTTTCATGTCATCAAAGCTCCCATTTGATTTCAGGAATAGGGATAGTGGGGTAGTTGTGAGTTCTGTTGATGAGAGAATGAGAAAAAAGGAGAAAGAAAGGCAATAAGAGAGAGAAAAAAGAGGAGGAAAGAAAACAGAAAGGTAAAAAAGTGGTGGTAGTATTAAAAAAGGTAAAAAGCACAAAAATTATCCTGAGGGTAAATCACATCTACCTACTTTTTACTTCCTAAGGATAAGCCATATTTGTTTTATCTGTTTTACTGCTTTAGATTGTATTATCCTATAGTTAATCTACTACTATTCAAGATATAGTTCTTCTTAGGATTATTTCAAATTATTCCCTTTGTTGTTCCTACTGCTACAGTAATTAGTTTTTATATTTCTTTATATATCAGTTTTTTTAGCTATGTTTAAGTTTTCATTAAGTTTGTTGTAAGTTAGATGCTCCAACTTAAGGGAGGATGTTAGAACGTTAAGATATTATGTGTGTGTTGTATGTAGGTTTAATCTCACATTGTTAGTGTTGTGATGATCATGTTTTTGTAATTTTTATATATAAAGGCATTATCTTTGCCAATGATAACCTCCTTCCACCTATTTCTTGTGTCTTTACAATCCACTTGGGAAATTTTTTTATAGAACACTAATATATTATTATTTTTTACATATTATAACATTTTTTAATTGACTGCATAATTTTTTTCATGTAAAGGGCAAGATAATTAGCTCTAACATAGAAAGCATCTCCACCTCTATTTTATGGTTTTTAGTACTTCTATACCTATTTGATAATTGATAATTGCCATCAATTCAATAATGTGAATTTCGTATTCTATAATCTGCTTTAAGATAGCAATTGTATTCAACAAATTTAGTTTTCTCTTTATCTAATAGAACAATTATTGCCATATTTTTCCATTGATGCATATGTTCTCATTCTAGTGTGGTATGCTTGATATGATTCATCTCTTATTCATTCATATAGAAACAACCACAAAAATGAAATTTACACCATTACCAAGACACTTTTGACTCCTATAATAACAACCTGTCATAATCCCACTATGTAGAGTTGGTCACACATATCCTTTTTTCTATATATTTTTATTGGTTGTCAAATCTTTAGTTAAATTATATAAATTTAATTTTTTCTTTACAATTTTTGACCAAGTAGTTTTTTAAGTCTTTTTTTGTTTCTTTTAGTTTCTTCTACACTAATTAATTTTCTTCTTTTAACTAGTATACCGAAGACACTTTTGACTGTTAGGATTAATAACATAATTCAGATTTCTGGAAATATGTGCTGACGAACTAAATTTTCAGGTTCACTGATTTGACAGGAATCGATTATAGTGAAGCAGGAATCAACCTAGCAAGAAACATTGCAGCTCGTGATGGATATACTGACATTAACTTCATGGTATGTCATCATTTTTTTCCCTCTAACATTGTGGGAATTCATTTCTAGTATTGTCATGCTTGGTGATGGGCATTTTTTCTGTCTTTTTTTGAATAGCATGATACCATTATACTTGGAACATCAGAAGACACAAATCTCATGCTCTCACAGAGAATCTGATTATTCCTGCATGGATTGTGGATATAAATTATGTTTGTAGGAATACACTGCTGCTGATTTTGTACTGATACGAGTGGACTGATTTGCTATAGTTAAAATTACACTTGTTTGAATGTATCTACATGATTTTAACCATTCCTGTTGTTATGCTGTTATAGTAGGTATGATATTAAACGTCAGCTTTTTTAAAAGAAAATTATGTTCTCTGGTGTCTGTAGTAATGATACGGCAGCCAAGTGACAATTGTAGAATTCCAATTTTCAGTTTCACAATGTCCATTGAATCTTAATATTGATCTTGAATCTGTTGCATTTGTTGTAGGTTGATGATATTCTTGATTCTAAATTGGTGAAACAGTATGATCTTGTTATGGACAAGGGAACTTTAGATGCCATTGGACTGCATCCAGAGGGTCCAGTGAGAAGGTAATGGTTTTTTGTCATTTACAATGTGCATAGCATTACAGTATACGGGTAAAATACTGACTACAGACAGGTCCCGCTAAGCTCTTTTGGTCAGAAGAAGAAATGGTTGGAGTACCATAGACTTGCCAATTCATTGAAACTCTTCCTATTAAGTTGGAATGACTGGAGTCATAAAACAGTGAAACCAACATAATAATTTTCATTCTGTTCAAAGATAGGCTATTACTACCAGAATGGCTACATATATCTAGTATTACCTTTTTCTTGACATGCCATGCATTTCTCCGGTATATGTCTCAATTTGGAAACAATGAAAACGGAAATGAATAAATCTATTAGGTTTTCTTTGACTTTGAAATTGACTCACTGAATATATTGAAAAAAATAGATGATTTTTATGTGGTTGACTCAACATAAAATATTGTAATGTAGCAAGTTTTTTGCATTTGCGGATTAATTACTTAAAAATATGGGTTAGATTATTATGTCATAGTATTATATAGAAGGCAATTTAAGTTTTCTTCTTCACTGTCATGCCAATTTGCTCCAGGATTCGTGGTCCCATATATGTTAGGAAACTGATGTTTTTCTGCTGGCTTGCAAAATTCTCTAGGATGCTGCTTTGATATTTTCTTGCATAATTAACTTCAGGTTGATGTATTGGGAATCTATTTCGAAGTTAATTGCTTCCGGTGGCATACTGGTTAGTCAAAGCCTTTTACTCATACTTTTCCTCAGATCGGTTATACCTTCTCCTTGACGATAAGTTATTGATAGCAGGAATTCCAAAACTCTTGAAATATGAGGTCACTGATTATTGTCAATGTTCTCTATTCATTTACTGTCACTATTTTCAGGTGGTTACATCATGTAACAACACAAAGGATGAGTTGGTGCAAGAAGTAGTAAACTTCAACCAGAAAAAGACTTGCGCTCAGGACCCTGACCAAGAAATCAACATTCCTCCTACTTTTCAGTACCTCGATCACATTCGGACATACCCAACAATAATGTTTGGAGGGGTAGAGGGTTCACGAGTTGCAACTGTTGCTTTTCTCCGGTGCTGAAAATTTTATCCACCTCATTTGTTGCTTTTCTTCTGGTTAGTTGCTATGATTTGGTTTTCCATGTTTAACCTCCAAATCTGCTTTGTGAAGGTATGGGCCTCTTTGTTTGATGGAATGTGAGGGAATTTCTTGTTTGTTTATCTTCCCCATGGAAAATTTCACGTATTCCCATGTGAAGCTCGTAGTAGTAGGGGTGTAAATAAGATAGGTTTCTGCTTGCTACTTGTTCCAAATCATCTCGTTTAAGATAAATAACAATTGAAATTTTCATTCTTTTAGTTGTATTCACAAAGATACAGATACGGGTTTTTTTAAATTCTCGTAGCTATCGATCTGTTCATCCATTGAATTAAGGAATAATTTTGTACTTTTCTATATTAGGAGGATATTTCAGTAAATGATGAACAATATATTAAATTTGGATTGAATTAATCATGATTTATGGGTAAAATTTTTTATTTTAATGTGTATTCTTAATGTAAAGGTAAGTTTAAAATTACTTGGTTAGAAATTATTAAAAAATTAAATTCATCTAATTTAACTAAATATTTGATTATAGATAGAAATACTTGAAATGGTCGACCCCACGGAGTGGGATTATGTCTTGGTTGCTGTATGTGTTTTTAATGTAATTTTAAATGTGATTTTAGATTTTATTGAAATTTTATATTTTTTATGAACGCATAAGCTATGTGGCTTTGGTTTGGTTCAAATAATAGGGAATTTAGATTATGCATATTTAATGAGATAATTAAAATTGATTTGATTTTAAAGTATTGAAGATGTCTTGAATATTTGATTATAAAAATTAAAACTCGATAATCTTATAATTGAAGAAAAAATGGATTAGGAGATTGATGTTCACAATTAAAAATTAGGGGAATGCACCCAATTAAAAATATTGTGGGTACAAATTCTATTTACATTTATCAACTTAAAGTATATTAACAATGAAAATTATATCTAAAATAAATAGATGTTTTTTCTTTATAAATATTGATATAATCTTTATTATTGATGGGTTTTAAGTTATTGTAAAAAAAGTATCTACGGCATTTTTAGTTTAGTATCTATAGCAACATTGAACTCTTGGAAACTATTATGTATAATTTACTTGATTTTCATCATAAATTGTTGTGTTAAAGTTTTTTATTTTATTACCGTTAAATCATTGTAAATTTATAATTTAAACATGATTTGAAACAAATCAATCTTATATCTAACAGCTTGGACCACAGTTACAGAGGGACCTATGGTGGTAAGCTTTTTGTTTCATTGCTGGTGTGAAAACCTCTGACCGATATTTATACTTCATATGCTTAATTATTCATTAACCTTATCTATTGGGCATTACATCTATGACTAAAGATAAGGCTTTAGAAAATAGTTTTTTTTTTTTTTTTTTTTTTTTTCTTCTGATAATCGATTTGAATTCGTTTCGCTAGCTATTAAACTTGAAGTATTAAGAGTTGAATTTTGCCTATTCACATCCGTAAAGGTAACGACATTCATTATCTTATGAGGACCATGAGAAAGTAATGCTCGTTTTCAATTCCATAAAAAACATGATAAATATTGGAAATTTTTATGGTGCAAGAAATATATAGTATTAAATAATAATAATGAAAGAACTTGGGAATTCATATAAAATTAAAAGTTATTCCGATATCATCATCGTACGATGCGAAACAAATTTCAACATATTCACATGACCACTTCATCCCCTCCTTCAAGAGAGAAATCTTCCGAAGCATTTTTATGTACAGATGCCAGAAATCTTCCAATTGATTTCAGACATACTTATTAGCCTCTGCCTTGGTAGTGTTGTCTTCGTCTTCTTCTTCTTCTTCTTCTACCGCCACTATCACTACTGGATATGTATTGAATGTGGTCGAGTCTGCAACTGCGGTGAGAAACGCGTCTCATCTTCATCACTTGAGGATACTTCTGCAACGGGAAGCTCTCGAGTCTCACCAAGAACATAACATTGCAAAGGAAAAGTTAGGATCTGGCAACGAACACGAAGAACAATGCCTGTCTACAAGTGTACAACAACATTGTTTAAGAAGAATTCAAGCATATTATCGATTACCTGTTGCCGACGTCTATGATGGTGGAAGACAGACAAAGCACGAGCCATCACGTAGACGGGAACGAGAACCCCAGCAATTCTCAACAGCATAATCTGATTGATGGGTACGAAGGAAGAAAGAAGCAGAGATCAGACGTGAATGATATACATACATATCACACAACCACTAAAGGAGGCTTTGCCAAGAAACTTACAGAAAAAGCTGCGAAGGAGTACCGCTCCTCTCCTCCTATCAAGATTGGGAGGGTGTGGCGTAACGCCAAGAGAACCACAAACTGCAGAAGGGAATGAAAGGAAACACACCACCACATGCTTAAGGAAGCGAGGTAGAATCGAATTGCAATTGCGAGGTGAACGAGAACTAAAGAAAGCAAGCTCACAATGACAGCAACCAAACGGCAATACAGCACACTTCTTGCAGTTGAATCCTCATAATCCTCATCATATCTAGACTCGGCGAAAACCCGAGGATTGCGGAGGTTGTTGACCTCTCTCGAAATTTCCCAGTTCCCCCTGGCATAAGAGGAAAGGCATCAGAAGGAAAATTCGTACCCATATTCACGAAATTGATGAGAAAAAGTTCTAAGTAGACGTGGGAATTTAAATCTTGGTCCGAGAGAAAAAAAAAATTCTAGCTAGAGTTGGGCGCCATGAACTGAGGGTACCGGAAGTTCATTGGCATTCCACTGTAGTGAAGCAACTGAGGGGGTGTAGTGTACCCTGGCTTGAACTCCTGGTGTTTTGGTGACAACAACACAGATGAGAAAGAAATGTGTCATCATCTACCAAAGTTGCAAGGCAGATAAATTTTTCAAGCGTGGTCTAGTACTTGCATTAACAAAAAATAGTGGAAACCACCTGAAGGCAGATCTCACAAATGGTGTCACCCTTCTCGTTGCACCATCTTTGAACACATTTCCTGTGAGCGTACTGCAACAGTGGATCATGCCAAGCCAACACAATAATCAAATGTAAATGTCTTGAGAAATGGAAGAGCAAGGAGAGAATACGGATTCAACCAGAACAAATCAATCTAAGGTTATGTTTGAAACTGCAGGAAATGCAACTTGTGTGTTTAAAAACTTTTAAGGTTACATTTGGAATTACCGTCCTAACAAGTCTTTTATAGAAAGGTGGTTTTATAAACCAGGTGGGGTGGGTACAAAGCCAATATAAGCTTATTTATAACCCTGCCAGTATTAAACCCATGAAATAATAGAGTTGCAGATAAAGAAGTTAAAATTACTGTAATTGTTCATCTTATGGTTAAAATACGTTTTAACTTAAAATTCATAAACAATGAAGATTACGTCTAAAACAAATATTTACAATAGAAAAAAAGTATTTGTTTATTTCAAATATAAGCTTTATTATTACCAACTGTAAAATGAATACTTAAAAAACATTCCTAACCATGAATGTTTATAATAACATTGAACTCTTAAAACTACAGGTAAATGGGTAGGTAATATCTGTCGAGTTTTAGGTAACCTACAAATAAACAGATGATGAGATAACAACATTCCCACCCATACATATATGAAAAGCCATGAAAAACTAGAAAAAATATATATATTTTTTCCAATAAGTCAGTCAACTTTAAAGAAGAAGCTATGATTCCAACTCCAATTCTTCAAACTCACCTAGTGTTTTTCAAAAAGCTAATAGCATAATCCTGTGCTTTCAAAATCTCAATCACAATTTGCAAAATTATTTTTTGAAAATACAAACAGTTTTGGTTTTCAATTTAAGATACTTTTTTGGAAAAAATTAAGATTTCAATTGTAATTTCCAGATGTAGTAGCATGGGAGGAAACAAAAGCAGTTGGAAACGAAAATAACATTTAAAATTGATGATCCACTTCCGTTACCTTGAGGCTACCACAACATGAACAAGGAGATTCCATGCTGCAGTCTTCATCTTCATCATGGCAGATTCTACACTGAACCAGCTTCCTAGCTGAGGTCCCATCAATGCACTTGCTTTGAACAGGCGTGACCTCTGTCAAGATTTGCTGCGACGGATCTATTATTGCTTTCTCCACCTGGTAAGAGTGGTTCCTACTCTCGATTACAGCCTCCAACGTCGATTCTGTGAGTAGTCTGTCCACCAAGAGCACGAAGTGGTCTCCCATGCTTCCAAAATCGAATGGAAGTTGTAGCCCTCAGAAACCCAAGCTGAAAACAGTCAATATGGCAGAACCTGAAAACCATGAGAAAAACCCAAATGGCATGAAGAGAAGAAGAAGAAGAAGAACGAAAGAACCCCAAAAAAAATACAAAAACAGTGAAAACAAAGATACCATGGAGAACCAAAAATCCACGCGTGAAGAAAGAAACGAGGAAACATGAATGACATAGAAAGAGCAAAGGTAATCGACCCATGACTTCAAAAGCAGAGAGAGGTCGAACAGCATAAATCACCCAAGAATGGAAGCAACTTTGAAAATGGTGTTTCAGCTTCATATCACCACCAAACAAACAACCACCAACACCCACACCCAAAAGAGGAGGAGAGAAAAAGCTGTACCAAGTTGGAAAAGGCGACAGCTTTTATGTGCGCAAAAGTTGCTCCTCCTCCTCCTCCTCCTCCTCCTCCTCCTCCTCCTCCTCCCTCCTCCGCGGATATGGAAACAGAACGTGGATGGTGTACACCATGGAAAAAAGGTAAAGTCGGTTCAGGAATATGAGAGAGGTGGAGACTTAAAGCGAAGGAATTGGATATCTTGAGGAGACGAAAGAGGGGGTTATTGAATATTTGATTAGAGGAAGAAGGAGAGGGAAGGTTTTCCGGGGGAGGAAGAGGAGAAGAGAAGGGAAGGGAAGGAGCTCAGGAAGAAAGCAAGAGATGGAGTGTAAACTGGGGTATTTATTTGCAGAATCCAAACCAATACCAACAAAATACAAAGAACCTCACTCAAGCTTTCTTCCGTTTCAAAAAAAAGAAAAGGAAACAGAGACACAGATCAAAACCCAACAACATGGAGGACCAAATCAATTACCCTTGCAAGATTTTACAGTTCTTTTCATCTCCCAACGGCAGCGCAGTAAGAGCAGCAGATTTTAATAGTGTTCAATGGTTGAGAATTGATTGGGGTGTGGGAGAGAGGTGGGTGTTGATTGCTGTGAGTAACCGCCACTGCACGTTGACCACGTTCTCTTCTCCTTCCAATTCCAAAAGGCGGAGGTGAAGGCCGTCGTCGGTCGTGCACGCCGTGGGCGTTTTCCGAGCATATGGGAATCATAAGCTCCAAGGCGAACAACGTTACATTCTCTTCTTAATTCAAATTATCGCAGATTCGGATTTTCGGATTCTTAATCTTCCGTTTGACCGACTATCCGAGAGGTAAACATACTTTTCACCGTTCTTAAATCCGTAACGTACTTTTCAAGAAAAAAAAAAAAAAAAGTCCATTACATCCTGCAAATGACGGGTTTTAAAACCGAAATGAAAAATAATAATAATTAATCTTCTTAGAATCTATTCGAAATTAAAATTTAGATATTTATATATTTAGTAAAGTGTCGAAACTTAAATTAATTATTTTTAATTTATAATATTAGTAATGTGTAAAAATAATAATAAATGTCAATTAACCTTATATATGATGATCATTATATAAGATTCTATCTCGGAAAATGAATTTTGGACATATTTTCATCTGGTACACCCACGGAAGTCCAGAATCCTAAGAAAATGAATTACATGCGTAGGTACTTCAGTTTTTAGAATTTAAATTTCATTAGATTCCTTTTGAGTCAATTCTAAGTATATAAATACTCAATAAATATTGTTAAAGGAGAATATTAAAGTCTCTTCTCTTTTTCAATCTTCCTACTTTTTTAAATATTATGAAATTATTCTTTTATTTGATGTAGCTGCTTGTTCTTAATTTGTAAAATAAAACAAATATCGGCCTTTGATTTCATAAAGAAATGTTACTTTTTGGGAAAAACTTGTATCGTATTTTTTTAATAATAGTGTGTATTTATGAACGTAAAATTATTTTTAAAATCGACTTATAATACAGTCGGTGATATATATATATCTTTTGATGAGATCTTTATTCAAATTGCAGGAAAAATACTACCGTCATCAAAAATATATGAGTTTTGAATGTTTTTCAAATGGATTTGGATGGTTAGAATGGTTGTCCTTATTGTCATTATTTTTGTACGTATCTGTGAAAGTCTCATAAATTTTTGCAAATATTAAAATCCTTAAATCTTGACCATTAATTGAGGTAGATGGACGATTTGACTTATACGTAAATACAAATATAAATATTTGCAACTAAGATAAGTTATTTATTTGTGAAAGGGAACGGGTTACATGGAATTTTTTACATAGAGCTAAACAGGTATTTATAAACAAATGAATATATATTGTTAGCTTGATTATTTTTTTAAAAACAGTAATAAAAATGAGATATGTCGTTACCTCTGGTAATAAACAAGATTATGTGTATTACGTACTTTAAATTATTTACATGAAGGATGGGACTTCTAGTTCTAATCTATGATTTTCATTTAATCTAGAACCCTGCCATAAAATTAAAAATATATATATCAAAATTTAGATAGCAGTAGAATCCGATCAATGCAATTTCCATACATTTGGATGCCGAATTTCATTGGAATTATTATTAGAAAATAAATTTGAAGGGTAGATCTTACGTTATCTTTTCTTTTCCTTTTTTCTACCTACCGCGATGGCGATTTTTAGTAGCTGTGATATTTTTCTGTTTCTTATTTTGAAAACGAGTAATGTTATTGAATTTCGAATTCACGTCACTTTTTACCCAAAGCAATTGTGAAATGAGAAGAGACGTGATTAATTGATTTCTCAGTCCATACATGTTTATTTATGGTCGGTTGAAGAAACTTCGTCTGCTAGAAAGATATCGTTTATAATTAGTTGCTTAAAAGCTACCCTCCGAAGGAAGTCAACGAGAACAATGACAGATGATGAAGTTATAATCTTAAGAGGCCTTAAAGAAAGAAAATAAAATTTTAAGTTTAAATTTAAACAGAGAAAGATGTCATAGTTAATGTCAAACAAGTGTGAGCTAAGAAATAGTTGATTGGTGACCCGTGGGAGAAATGTGGACCTCATTCATTTGAATTCCTGAGTGGTTGGTTCGGTTGGCAACCCACCCAATCAAAATGATTTGTTTTTGTTTGTTCCTGACCTCCTTTCTCCCTTGGCGTGATGTTTTCTGATTAGGTTTTTAATTGGACTCACATCAATGGGGTAGATCTTGGAAGGAAGCTTGGTTCAACAACCTGCAATGGCATCTCTTTTCCTATTCTCACAGGGGGGCGGCATTTGTGGTGATCTCCTTGAATTCTCACATCTTTTGTTTTCTTCTGGGGTGTGTGTGGAAATCAAAGACATGAAAGTTGGGAGGGAGGATGCTGATAGCCCACCAAAATGTTGTGTTTGTTGGAACAGTTTAGGAGTGGATGGTGAGATCATCTGTTAGACTCCCAATCTTTTCTACCTCTGTTCCTTTCTTTCTTCTTAATAAAAACATGGAAGAGACACTGAATCTAGAGCTTTTGCACCTGAAAGAAAGCTTTCAGTGGTGGAGATTAGGAGAGAAAGGGAAGAAAGAAAGAAAAAAAAACAAGGATGATAAGTTATCATATTTCTGCAAAACAGGTAAGTATCTCAGTGAGAAGCATCGACTCTTGGTGAGCTGAAGGATCAGAACAACAGAAGATTATAAGGTGGGGGGTGATGACTTGTGCTGCAAGTGTCCATCATGAGGTGTCCCTCTCCACAAGGTCCTCCTCATGAGGTACCGTCAACAAAGGAATTTACTGGTGCATGTTAAAAAAGATCGCTCTGTTCATCATCATATTAAATAGGAGCCAATGACCATGCACATCAGTCCTTGTCCAAACAAGCGATGTTGTTCAGTTTGATTAACGATTAACAGAACAGAGTTGCAGAAGAGGACGGGCTTAACTAACTTTCAGCTACTTTCATTCAGAGTAAGATCGATGGCAATGGAAGATTCCTAAAGGCCGTTGAACGACTTACAAGATTTCAATGTGATTTTGTGGTGATCCACAACTAGACGCGTTCCAACACACATCCGCATGTCTGTCTGCAAATGCGATTGATTTGAAATGGTCATGCCCATAGGAGGCCAACGTTGAACATCAAAGGCATGATTTTGGCCGGAATCTTGGCTGTATCGGAGATTTCTGGCATTGGTTGGTGGAATTGTGTGTGCTTTGAAAGCTTTGCAAGGCCGTTTGTTGGCCTTGTGGCCAACACCATCATCAACCTGATATCTGTCTTCACAAATGCAAGCTTTTTAGGTTCTTAGGTGATCGGCACTGCCTGGGTTTCACCATCTACCTCGACTGATACTAATCATGATGGTTGCAGACACCACTTAGTATCTGTTACAGAAACCTATCTTGTAGAAGCAACATCAAATATATGTATATATTTCAATTAAGATAATCAAGCAAGCATGGCTTCTTCATATATGAGAAGATGAAAGACTACAACTGGTAAAGATATTTTCAAAGAAAAATAGCAAAAACTCAGAAGCCACGTTTGTTTGATTATCTTAATTGAAATATATACATATATTGGTAACAAGATGGAAATCTATACCACCAAGCACCAAAAAAATATGGAAATCTCGATTATTCTGTATTCAATCAAGGTTCATGAGAACATTTCATTTCATCATATGCTTGGTGATTACATTCTTGGTATATAAATGGCTGGTTCACCCCTATATGCTTCTAAACACAAATGGTGAATGAAATTCACCCCCAGCTGCTTACATACTTTGTGTTTTGGAATGATTCCGCTGTGTGTTGCATGGGGATGTACCGTTTAAGAAGACTCGCATCTGATCTTTATTTCCATCACTGGCAATATTAACATTGGTCAGTGGCACAAACACCTCCCCCCTTTTGGGGTGGTTTGCATGAAGAATCCACAGGATGAGGCACAACATGATTCCGGCAGAGATTATGCCCAGCCCAACAGTCACAACAGTGAGGTTGAGATCCAAACCAGGGCAGTAGTGAGATGTTATTGTGTTGAACGTGTCACGGACGAAACTGCAGTTGCGAAGGCTGAGCAACAAAGGTGTGTAGTGGTCAAGGGCGTAAGTGGCATTCACTGCTGACACCAGCTCCCGGTGTATGTCAGGGGTAACTCTTCCTGGGCCAGCACACAAACCTGAGGTAGATGTCATGCAAGTGTAGTTCAGCCACACCTGAAATCATGGCACATCAAAGAATGAAACATCAGCAAATATGCAGACCATCAATACACGTAGTTTCTGGATTTCAGAATGTCGTTAGCATGTTAAATATTTGACCGGCGATGCAGAGATTCAACGCAGCATAAGAACGTAGAATGACGCCACATCGCAAGAGAAACAGTAAGCAGAAACATACCGAAGAAGCATTAGCAAGAGACACTCCCTGTCCCTGGAGTTCGCATTCTCGATCACTTGACAGGGAATCGGGTGGGTGACAAAGAGGTGGCATCAGAGGTCCAGATTGATTATAGAAATAGGAAGTGCTCTGCAGTTGAGTGCCGTTTGCATTGGCAACGGTGTTTATAGCTGTATTGACGACATTTACAAGTTGACGAACGACTTCTCTGCTTTCGAAAAATGTCTGGTTGGAGGTCTTCTCATCGACACAAGGAAGTATGTTGCTAAGGGCTGTCTCGGCATGAGGATTGTCCACCCATTCAACCATTGCCATACAGGTATCTGAAACAGCACTGATCACCATGAAAGTGGTGATTATGGATTTTGACTACAAAGACAATAATTTATAGATAAAGAATGGTAGTAAACAATGCACATAAATAAGGCTAGAAGGTATAGAAGAAGATCTCAAATGGCCTTACAAACAAATACAGAGCGATTCACGATCCAAATCCCAAGTACTGGGTTAAATGCATGGCTCCCAATTTCTTAAAAGGAAAACAATGAAAGATAGATATCCATGTTTTATCCATTACACCTTTAGAAGCCATTAAATTTGTGACTATGTTGATTAATATGGCTTTTATCTCTTTGTGTGTACACTTAATCACTGGTAGGGTGTTTGATGTCACCTACATGGAGTTGAACAAACAATTTGATAAAATGTGTGACTGCAAAATCTTAGTTTGGGCCTTGGGGGTAGATCCTTCTACAAAATAACACATACATTCATCGCAGTTTTATGCATTTGCCTCAAATTTATCCATATTTTTATATAGATTATCATACAAAGAACCATGTTTATGGAACTAAGGATGCAAGACAGGGGTGTGAAGATAGACCCCTTTATTTCAAGAAAAGATTGGATGATTTCCGTTACCAGATAAGGATCACCAATGAGAAGTCTGAATGACAAAGATAGGCTTAAGCTGCTGATGAACATAAAAAAAGAAGATATTGACTTACTTGTTGAGGACGATAAAAATACCACAGATAACAAAAGTGCATGCCACGAGAAGCCAGCCACTGAGAACAAACCTAGAAGGAATCAAGAGGTATTCTATCAAAAAAATATTCACAAGTTATCTAGTCAGATGTGATCACAAGAAGCAGAAACTGAGAGATTAAACCTATAAGGAAAGAAGAGAGAGCATATCAAAGAACAGACACAGTTACTTGGATAGGCTAGCATTATTATACAAAATATTCACATACATGTAAATTGCATGTTGGCGTCCAAGGATCAAAAGCACTGCAGGACATCAGAAAGTGACAATAGAAAGTCAATAAAAGTTCAAAGCAAGAATGAGGTTGATTTGGCTCAAGAGTACTCATACATAATCCAAGCATGGTTAGGAAAAGCATTATTGCCACTACCACAATTAAAGCACATCTCCTGAAAAAGAATTCAGAATTCCATACATCAGCATATTGTAATCAATGAAACAATTCAATGTGTCAGATCAAATTCAAAGTACAGGCAGGTGTGCAAGATCATACACTTCACCAAGTACTTTCTTTGTTTTAGAAGAATTCTCCCTAGTCTTATCTGACAAAGTACTTGCTGCACCATCCAATTGTGCATTCAACTTGTTGATTTTTTCCTGAACGTCTACTGGGAGGATGACCTCTTCCACATTTATGGCCTTGGCAAGTGACAGATATTCTGTAACATTTCTAAGGATCTGAACAGTAAATTCCGATTGATTAACAACAAACTTTATGGTATTCAAAACTTCTTCATGGACCCCATCCTGTCCAATGGAGAGAAGAATGCATCCAGTTCTGGAGAAAAAACAAAGGAAAGGAAGCATGAAGCTTAATTTTATGTGCCATAACAAGCACCTCCATGAAAAACCATAGCATATTATGCTCTAATTTAACATGAAGATCTTCTGCCTGTACCTTCAGTTTTGAGCATCGTAAAAAATGAGGGAAGGTGATTCAAAGATTTCATTACAAATATTGATAGACTAATCCACAAGAAATCATATTGCTTTTCAAAGAATCTGATTTCAGCTTGCAATGTATCATGGTAAATATTTTTTGTACACAAACTTTGCATGGAATAAACAATCTACAAGAAATCCTGTATTTTCCCAATATAGAGCTGAAGTTGGTATAACCTCACTGAGTTGCATGACTATGGATTGAGAATAATGAGCAAGATTCATAAGCTGTGCATGAAAAGACAAGCAGCAACAACATTACAGATGCTTAAATGTTTGGACGATTACCCTGCAATGCATGTGAATATAAGTAGCAACACGAGAAAAAACTCGTTTGACCAAGGTGAGCCTTTGTTGTTGATATTGATGCCACATTTTAGGTATCGTTGTAGAATCAATGCCAACCCATAGGAAACAAACCACAGAAATGCAAGAACAAATCCAGGTGTACCTGTGTAACCAACAGACTATAAAGATATAAATAATCATTTGAAAGTAAATATAAATATGATAGAAGTAACAGATCATTCAGAAAAAGAAGAAGAAGCAATGCAGTGGCTACAAGTGTCATAAATTAAACAAAAAACATACTATCTTTTTACCAAAGAACGATGGCAAAATTATTAAACAGTCAAATTATGCATTCTTGTGAAGATCCAACATGCACTTTATATGAATCATTTGATTGGATTAATGCATCAATCAGAGTATTCATGGAATCACTCCACATAACTCTCTGAATCATAAAGCAAAACAAAGCAGTGTGCAGGTGTTGATGAAGAAGGATGGAAACTTCTTGAAATGAAGCACCTTCAACACAGGTAAGGGTCAATATATGGATGATACGTACTTTTAGATGTACAGCTACTTACTGTTTATGTGACAAACAACGTTAATATAAAACTTGGTAAAGGCTAAATTAGATTGATGAATGCAGATGTTAGATTTAATAACTCTATCGCACACACGCACATGTATGCATGTGTTTGTGTACCTATATATATATATGCGTGTGTGTGTGTGTGTGTGTAGATACATATATATACATGTATGTGTGTGCATAGGGTCATTTATAAAATGATATTGTCATGTTGCCTGTAGGCTCTCTGCAGACGAACCTGATCCCTATTATACGGAAGTGAAATTGTAACATCAATAATTTACCAAAGAAAACAAATTATATTTGCAAATTTCATGATTGAACCCGAAAATCAGTTTTATTCTACTATAAAAATAATCCAAAATCAAGGACCGTGCCAATTCAAACTCCTGTAACAAGACAATCAATGATCTGCTCGTGATCAGGAAAACATATTTCAGAAAAGAAACGCATGATATCAATCAAGAGAGAAGTGGACTTACAGCCCAGTAGTGTTTGTTGGTGATATTCCACCCACCAACATAAGGTCTGAACTTCTGCAGGACATCCGGCCTTCTCGTCCTCTTCTCCGCCAAAACCAGTGGAAACCTCGTCGCTGTTGATGGTGAACTGGACCCAAGGTTCACCGGATCAAACTTCAAAATCCCAGTTGCCAGTGGAGCCAAGCTTTGTTCATCTGCACGGAACCAGCGGTACTAAAACAAGTGACAGACCAAACAAGCAAAAATCTGAACTTTTCCAGGTTACCAACAAACAGTAGTAACGGAACTTGAGCAAGGAAAAGAAAAGCCCATCTTTGTCAATAAACCAGGCTAATAACAGTGACTGGGTCGATCGAGAATTCGATAATCAAGAACACGACAGACCTATTGGAAAGGATTCATTGCTCCCCAAAGATTGGGAAGCAGATGGTAAGTGCACAAGTAGGAGACAGAGGAGAACATCCCGGACCATTACTTGGGCAAGCACAGGAAGGAGGAGATGGATCAAAGCAAGGAAGAAGGAGGCAGGACGGAAATGGACCGCCACGCCAGATATCCCCACCTCCACCCTTCTGCATGAGGTGTAGGGAGATGGGAGGTGGGAGAAGGCAGAGAAAACGAAGGAAAAGAAAGTTGAAAAGGAAAGATCGCATTTTTTACGAGCAGACGCACAGCGTCGGAAGCGTGTAACTGTAAAATGACCGGAAACGCGGGGGAGGAACCGGCGTTCTGCCTCATTTGCCCCCGGTGATAACGGTAATTTACGCAAGGAAGCCACTGCCTCTCTTTTTATTTTTCAATAAAAAATATCGTATTTTTCGATAAAATCTTTGTGTTAAAATTTCATTGTCATTATTAAGTGTTTTCTCTGCTGCTAGTATTATTGACTTGTATGATATTAAATTTTAAATAAATGTAAGAACATCACTATTCTTGGTAGATTGAGTTATTACATATGGTGACCAAATATTTAGAAAGCAATAAGTTGCACATCTCTTATTCAAATACAAAGTTTGGCAACATTATACATAGAATCCAAACAATTAATTATTTTTTATTTATATTTCAAAAACAAAATAAATTTTAAATTATTTTTATTATTTTTTAAAATTATTCTTATAGATTTAACACAAATTTGAGCAATATTTCATAATTAGTTTTTCCAGAATTTCATAATAAAAAAAATATTGATTGCAATCGTTGTCGATTTTACGCGATTCTCTTTCTGATTACAAAATCCAATTTAAAAATCAAGGTAAAATTTTAAAAAATAAATTAATTTTATAGAATGGTATAAATTCTTACACTTTTTTATCTTAAAATCTATGTAAATTTATAGACGGTCAACTAAGTCAAATCCAATTATGTGGAAACTCACCTAATACAATTAAATCACACTATTGGCTAACTTGACAGAATTTTGTTAGTAACCATTTAATAAAATCGAACCGTGCTAACACATTCTACAACCAGCATGCAAAATGATGCGACGTAAGCGTATTTTTCTACAACTGATATCTTACATTATATAATCAGCGTATCAAACTTATAAATTAAAATGATATAGCAATTTGATTATAAAATCTTATTATTATTTTTTTTTAATATATACGATTGTGATTAAATAAAATGAACACGATCTAGTTGCGTAACTTTGCCTAAACCTACCTATGTGTGGTAGGCCGTAGGCCGCCCATCACCGGCCCGATTTGACGGAGTGGCACGTGAGCCGTGGACTTGGAAGTGCTACCGGAATCCACGGAAGAAACCACGGAATAAAAGAAAATAAAATAATTAATGGAACGATCAAGGGACGAGGCCCAGTAATCTTTTTTAATAATATTGTATTTTTATCTTAATTTATTCGTGACGAACCAAATCCTCAAGCATGGCATGTGATCGTTGATAGTTATTTCATCGATCGTTGGGCCGTGCCGCATCTACGCCCCAAATTAAAGTATCGCCGACGCGTGAAGGGGCCGGGGGGGGGGGGGGGGGTAGATACATAAAGAGAATAAAGTGAAGAAGGTTGGTTTGGTTGTAACGTAAATTAATTACGTTATACCGAAATTAATGTCGGCCGAAGGGAACTTTATCGTCACATTCATCTTTCAAACTTATATGCTCTCCCCCACATAAAGTAAAATAAAATAGTGAGCGTAATAATCACTTCCGAATATCCAGTGTCACAGTGAGATACGTGTAAACCGAAGTCTGCCGGCCGGACGCGAAATTCGGACCGTGCCGTGTGAATTTGTGCGCATATTTAATGCGTGGCATGGCCGTGTGAATCTGCCGATTTCAATATATAGGAAGATAATGCAGGCAGTGCCTTCCTTTTTCAAAAGAAAAGTTCCGAAGATTCCAAAACAGAGTCGTTAAATCCCGAATAGATCTTCTTTCGACAGGCTTGCAGCCACTTAGAGCGCCGCAGTTCATTTTACATCGGCTATTCCGCTATTTGTATATGGTGGTATACAACGAAATTTTCGAAAATTCGATCTCGGTTTTGGAACCTATTTAGTACGAAGTTATCTAAGGGTCCGTTTGTGTATATTTTCTGACGAAAAATAAAACAACAGTAGATACAGAAAATGGTGTGAAATGAAAAGAAGAAAAAATAACATGAAATTATACAAAATAAAATAATGTTCGTGTACAGTAAAAAATGAAATAAAATGATAGAAAAACTTGAGCTATTTGTGCGTACTAGAAAATGATATGAAATGATAATAAATTTTTTTAAATAGTTTAAATTTATCTTTATAAATTATTTTAAATATATATTATTAATATTTCTAAATTTTTAATGTATTGACTTCAAATAACTATACAAAATGTACGTATAAAATAACTTTTTCATCAAAAGTAAAATTCATTAAAACTACATTGAATATATTTTTTTACATATTATCCCTCTCTTACATGGAATACATAATTCTTTCACACATTACATCAGATACTAATTTATTTTGTTTCATGTTCAAATTAACAGAACAATGTACATTATCTTCTTCAACATTGTTAACAAATTCTTCATTTAATACAACATTTTCTTCCCGCAATTCATCTGCTAGATCTTGTAATAAGTTTTCTCGATCTGCTCTTCTAATGAAATTATGGACAAGAAAACATGCTAAAACAATTTTAACTTATGTTTCAAATGTATATGGCATGTAACCTCGTAAAATTGTAAATCGATGCTTAATCACTCCAAATGTACATTTTATAACATTTCTCAATTGAGAATGTCTATAATTGAAATTCTCTACTACGTTACTTGGAGCTCGATTTTGATCATATTCTGATAAATGATATCGTACACCTCGAAATGGAGAAATAAATTTCGGACGATTTAGGAATCCTGCATCTACCAAATAATATTTACCTACACAATATACATAACATTTAGCACTTTCAATATTATGATTTATATAAACAAATAATTTGAATGACTCCTCATCAGGGCCCAGAAGGGCTCCTCCTCCAGCACGAAAGGGTCGACAACTCCTTCGCCTCTCCTTCTCGAAAGGGTACCAAACTTCTCAAACCCAAAATATGATCCCACCAATTTCGACCACATTGTCCAAGAAACCCAAAATCACGGTAATCAATATCAGTTCACCTAAGTGAAGAAAGAGCACCAACCAGCCAATGCCAACCGTCAAGCCCCACTACCTTCTTCACCACACCTTGCAGCCTGACCAGCACCGACTTCATCCTGTTGTTCCCTGTCGATAGAGTGCGTGGCGGTAGAGCGTTCGGCGAGGTCAAGGCGACAAACAGGCAATAGAGCGTATGACGATCCTTTCCCCTTTGTCGATTTGTCGAGCTCGAGGGAGGGAGGGCTCTCGACAGGAGGGATTCGTAAATCGAACTCGACGAAAATGTTTTTCGTCAAATTTCAGATAGGTAGAGCGACGAAATGAGTTTGTTGTAAGTTTTTATATGAAGGTAATAAGGGAAAATGTTTTCCCCTTGTTTCCTTTGTGCACAAACAATAGAAATTCCAGTAAATGATTTCCTTTCTTTCATTTTCTATAGTTTCTGCATGCACAAACACCACCTAAATCTAAAATTTAACGAACCTTAATCTAATTTTGAAATTTATATCTGAAAAAAAGTATGGAACGAATTTAGATATACATCATATCCACCAATTAAAATTTGATACGAAATTCTTTACTTATGTGATACATCATATTCGAAACTCTGATAGAATTTATATTTCTTATTTCATTTATAAATTTACCACATAACATAATCGTATTTCAATTCAAATCGATCCTTTTACAGATAAAATATAACATATCAATGTAAAATAGTCATATTGAACGTTAGATTTTCCAATTCAAATATTCACATAGAAATTCCTAAAATTCAGATATTAGCCATATTTTGATTTTCCTACTCAGATATTGTCCTAATTTAGTTGAATCCATCAAATGCAACTTCAAATATCTAAATAATTAACCCATTATTAATAAGACATTCATACGTCACATGGTTACAGACTCAGGTAGGTTAATTCTGTTCAAATCCGCTCTACACTTACACCCTGCACAGAACCAGCCAATGATCCTCACAAAAAACCATTATTATGTTCCTAATGCATGATAAATAAAAATTTTGCAGAAGCCAAGAGTGCCGCTAATTATGCAAAAGCGCATCACAAATATAAGACCAATCCATCTTGCTTTCATAAACGAGGCTTCTCCGACGATGACCTTTCACACAATGCTTCAGCACATTAATAAAATAAGCATACCATATGTCTACATTACGATATATCAGATTATTTCCGCCGAAATGTACGCAAATACGGGCAGGTCCATACCAATACAAGTTTACCAATAACTGCTAGCATGCATTGTTCGGCGTTTAAGCCATATCAATACCATTACATAGTCAGCAAAAGCTGCAAATATTGTTTAACACCATTATCAGGTACTACATTCATCTGTTGTTTTCCAGCGTGTATTCAGTAAATGCCAACAGATCTGCATGCCAAACAGACCCAAGCATGGTCAGTACTGCAGAAACGCGGAGATTAACCAACATAGAATTCAACAGAAAGACCACAAGTAATTTAAAATAATATATTCTGGACGAAAACTTCACAATTAGTACAATTAACATAGTTACCAAAGCACTCCATACAAGGGGCGTCAGTATCTTTTAAATGTTGCAAAATATACAAACACAAAATTCCATATTTGAATAGCCATCTACAATTTGATAGTATACTCGATGAAAATTTTATCTACTTGGACAAAAGATTATACTGCCATATGTGGTAGTCATACCGCATATATTGATTCCCGATTGCATGAAAAGTGGACACATAAAAACAGTTATCTGATTTTTATCAGAACATGTTAAATTCAACCGGGATAAGAAACCAACAGGAGAAACATATGCCACAAGAAAAAACAATTTCCTAGAATAAGAATCATAATATTGAAGTATGTCAAATCCACAAAGTTTCAACATGGTACTTCAATATAAATAGAAGTGTGTGACTTTTATACTAGATGGAACTCCTTGGAATCCACCAAATTGAGAGCAATATGTTCTGACGCACAAAAAAAAATTGATTTCTCAGAATAAGAATCAAAACATTGAAGGATTTTGAATCTAGAAAGATTCAATACGATACTTGAATATATAGAGGACTTGATACACGAAACACAACTTGTTGAGAGGGTGAGGAGAAACCAAAAAAGAGAATCATATGCCCAAACACACAAAAAAACCAATAATTTCCTAGAATAAGAATCAAAATGTTGAAGGATGTCAGATCCACAAGTTTCAATATGGTAACTTCCAAGGTAATAAGTACCCAATTTTATGATTGGAGAAAACAACGAGAATAGGTAATAAGACAATAACCTACGCCGTATTCAAAACTAATTTGCTTAAGCATCGAATACAAAAGACCGAAACTTTCTACCAAAAAACCCTAAACACATCCACAATTTTCGAGAAAGAGCGTAAAGCAAAAGGGGGCAAGACCGACCTGAGAGATACGAAAGCTGCAGCGACCGTCGTGCCGATCAATTGTAGTACAGCTCCAGACCCATGCCGTCGTGGACTTCGTAGTCCTTGAGTGTGATGTGGTCCTTGTAGATGGTGTACCACTTTTGGATGCGGATCTTGTCCGCCCTAGTCCCCGTCTGCGCGGCCACCAATTTCTTCAGGTCTCCGATGGTGTCGTCCTCGTTGCACTTCACCCGCACCTTCTTCCCCAGCCTGTCGTTCAGCACCACCTCGATCATCTTCGCTTCCGACGAGGGCGAGGGATCCCGAAAAACCCTAGAGCAATCGCCTTCGATGCCACCGGTTTGGAAAAAGGAGGGAATTTATAACTAATAACGGGCGGAATTTATAGATCCATCCCCATACATAAATTTATAGAGGTTGTTTTTAATAACTTTTTCTATAATATTATATAGATTTTATTTTCTCGTTATAAATACAAAGTAAATTTTTACTTAAATTAAATAAGTATTGATTTCTGATATAAATGTACTTTTGCTAAATTTTAAATGAAAAATAATATATTACAGATAAACTAAATATATAATTATATTTAAATATAAAACATAAACATTTAAAATACAACAGGTTTGTTTGGTGCCTTTAGTTAACTTTTCTCGGAGTAAATTTATATATCATTTGAATACATAGAAACGTAAAAATAATCAGATGGATTAAGTTATTAGATTATAATAAATACATGATAAAACTATCATTTCAACTAGGTAAGTACTCCATCTAAATATTTAGAATTCACTAGGTCTCGTTATATTTTGGACATTAATTTGTAATTAAATTATCTAAATGAATATAACTTTCATCAAGTTTAAATTTTAATACATAATAGATAATAACCTAGATTATTAAATATATAACTCAATTTAAGATTTAAAGAAGTAATAACAAAATAATTCAACATAGACGAAAATTCTGCTATTATGAAAAATTTGAGCCCAATTTTCCTTGAAAGGATGACCAATTCTGCCCAACAACCAAAAAAGTAATTAATAAAAAAAATCAAGAAAAAAATTATAATTCACCCTTATTTATCATGACATGACGGTCACCCCACCCTGCCCGGCGACGATCGCCGACGTAGCAAGGCCGAGGAAGATCCCGTGCTCGGCGACGCCGGTGATACTCAGGAGCTCGTCGCTGATCACATTCAAATCCGCGTGAATGCCGTCTTGGAAGAACAAGTCCACCACGTAATTAGGGTTGTCAGACTCAGCCTGGCCTCGCATTCGCACCCGGGGTGATGGTGTAACACCGCCTTGATCTTCCCGAGAGTGTGCTGCCGCCCGAACTGTATCACCTCCACCGGTACGGCTAGACGGCTGCTCCCGATCCGCTGGACGAGCTTCGTCTCGTCGACGATTACGACGAACCTCTTGCTGGAGCCTTCGATCATGTTCTCCCGGAGAAACGACCCCCCTCGTCCTTTACGAGGTTGAGGAGAGGGTCCACCACGTCGGTGCTGTCTATTGCGACGTCGACCACGGGATGGGCCGCGAGCGAAGTGAGGGGGATACCGAGAGAGACCGTTGGTGAGCTTCCCTTGTCGGAGTAGATCCCCGATTCACTCCAGAGCGTGGTGGGCGGAGGAGCCGGTGCCGAGGCCGAGGATCATGTTGGACTCGACCAACTCAACGGCCTTGCGGATGGCGATGCCCTTCAGGTCGTCCTTGGACAGGGCGGCGGCCGGCGGTGGCGGAGGAGGGGAGGGCAGGAGTCCCGTGGGGTTGGAGGGGTAGAGAAGTTGTGCAAGATGGGCTGCCACGGGCACCAGAGCTTGGGATCAGAAAGCTCTCATTTTTTAAAATTATTTAAATAAAAAAAGAGAGTCATCCACTGAACCGGGTCGGATTAATTGCGACCCGACCAAACGCCCACGTCCACAAGATGCGCTCCATGCATAGAGGGTGTGAAAGCTTCCGTCCCTCGTCAGCGTCGTTTGGTCATGGAAACCATGCTCGTTCCCCTTCCCCCACCTCCCAAGCCCCGCCTTCACACCACACGCCATCACCACCTCCTCGCCGCTGCAACCACCGTCGCTCACCTGAAGCAACTCCACAACCACCTCCTCAAATCCACCGCCACCGTCACCCTCCACCCCACCTTCTTCTCCAAGCTCCTGTCCCTCCCCTTAACCACCCCTTCCTCTCTCCACTACGCCCTCGTGGTCTTCCTCCACGTCCAGACCCCCTCCACTTCCCTCTGCAACCGCCTCCTCAGGTGCCTCTCCCGCTCTTACGACCCACGATTGGCTCTCGAGGCGTACCGACACATGAGGCTCGAGGGTCTCGCTTTCGACCGGTTCAGCTTCCCGCCGTTGCTCAGGGCCTCGGCAAGATGTCGCGGTGAGGAGGGAAGGGAAATACATGGGGTTTTGGAGAAGGGTGGGTTCGGGTCGGACCCTTTTGTGCAGACGGGGTTGGTGCGTTGTTACGCTGCGAGGGGGAGTGCTGACGACGCGAGGAAAATGTTCGATCATATGATCCAGAGGGATGTTGTCGCTTGGGGTGTCATGTTGGACGGGTAAGACGTGCAAACCTCGTGCTTTTGAATCGAAGATGTGTATTTCTTTCGTGTGGAGTGTTCATAACTTTAATCGGCAGTTATTGTCAGAGTGGTCGATACGAAGATGTCATAATGCTGTTCGATGAAATGCGAGAAGCATCTGATGCGTGTCCTGACCAAGTGGTGTTGGTATCCGTTCTCTCAGCATGCGCACGAGTTGGGAATTTGAATGCTGGCAGTGAAGTTCATTCTTACATAAGTGCCAATTCTATTGAGGTTGATGATCACTTGCAGGCTGCACTCATTAACATGTACGCTAGTTGTGGTTCCATGGATTTGGCACAGAAACTGTATGATGAGATGAGCAGACCCAAGAATTTGGTGGCGTCCACAGCGTTGGTTTTTGGATATGCCAAGACTGGGAAAATTGATGTTGCTCGGGTTATATTTGATGAGATGCCTGAAAAGGACTTGGTTTCATGGAGTGCAATGATCTCCGGCTGTGCCGAGTGTGAGCGGCACAATGAGGCTCTCGTTCTGTTTAACGAGATGCTGACAGCAGGTGTCAAACCAGATCGCATTGTGACGCTCAGCGTGATTTCTTCCTGCGGTCACCTTGGTGCGCTAGATCATGCCAAGTGGCTTGACATTTTTGTTGGCAGGAACGGATTTAGAGAACATGTTTCTGTGGGAAATGCTCTTATTGATATGTATTCAAAGTGTGGGAGATTGGAGATGGCATGGAGAGTTTTTGATAGGATGCGTGAGAAGAATGTTATCTCCTGGACAAGCATGATCACTGGGCTCGCAATGCATGGGGCTGGTGGTGCTGCACTAAGGCTGTTTGACAGTATGAAGGCCGACGGTATCGTTCCAAACGAAGTGACATTCATCAGTTTACTTTATGGCTGTGCTCATTCTGGATTGATTGAAGATGGGCGAAGAATTTTTGAAAGCATGGTACATGAGCACAATATACCGCCTAAACTTGAGCACTATGGTTGCATGGTTGACATTCTCGGCCGAGGCAAGTTACTCCATGAAGCGCTCAAGCTTATCGACACAATGCCCATGCGCCCAAATGTCATTGTCTGGGGATCTTTGCTGGGAGCTGCCAGGGTCCACGGTGACGTCGAGACTGGGGAAATAGCTGCAAGGAAACTTCTAGAAATAGATCCTTGCCATGATGGGGCACATGTGCTTCTATCAAATATCTATGCCAAGGCAAATAGGTGGGGGGATGTGGGTGAATTAAGGAGAAGGATGAAAAACAAAGGGTTGCTGAAGGAAAGAGGATGCAGCTGGATTGAACAGGGTGGCCTGGTACATGAATTTGCTGTGGGAGATAAAACCCATCCAAGATCTTCTGAGATCTATGCAAAGTTGGGTGAGGTAGTCAAGAAACTCAAAATGGCAGGCTACACTCCAAACACCACAAGTGTTTTGGTCGACTTGGAGGAGGAGGAGGAAAAGGTAGAAGTAATTCTGTCACACAGTGAGAAGCTTGCACTGTCCTTTGGATTGATCAACTCAGTGGAGGGATCCCGAATCCACATAGCTAAAAATCTCAGAGTATGCGACGATTGTCACTCCTTCATGAAGCTGTCATCACTTGTTTACAGTGTAGAGATTGTTCTGAGGGACAGGACACGGTTCCACCATTTTAAAGATGGGATTTGCTCCTGCAAGGACTTCTGGTGAATTCCAACAATGTAATTTTTTTTGTTGAATCATGAAGCTGGATTCCAGGAATGCAGAAGAAGGCACTCAGACCGGTAAAAGCACGAAGTAATCAAAGAAAATAACAGGTGTGCAATAGGCTTGGTAAAATTCCAGTCTAAGGCAGGATTATGAATATCATTGTACTACTAATTATTGTTATTCGTTTACGTCAAATCAAGTATGATAATTTAATTAATATGAAAAAAATACTCATATTGTTCCTGGTAAGATCTAAATATAAAGATTATTATCATTATAAAAAAACAATTGTTTCAGTCATGATTTATTTACCAGATGGTTTTTAACTGATCCCTTTCTGGGTCTGCAGTTATTACACCGCATGAAGAGATTAGGCCCAACATCTGATTCAATAAATTCTGATCAATTTCCGTATGGTTGATGCTGACAAATCAAGTTATCAGCAATATGATCCACACATCATTAACGGTGAGTATCAGCTATTGTTGCTGAGGGACAGACGCGTGTATGCGCATGCACACGGCAGAAGGAATCATCACTCACCTTCGTGACCATTTATTTTTGGTAACGGTGGTGAAAATCATAAATATTATTATTTCTAATCCTGCATTTGTGCTCGCATCTTTCAAGGTAACAAGCAGTGAGGGGAATCTGCACCGTCCCATTCATGACGAACGATAAATACGACATTAGATGCCTCGCTCTGTTCTGACCGTTACCATGGGGCCTACGTGTTCGGTGTCGGCATGGCTTAAAGTAAATTTGTGGTCGCCTCCGATCTGCCTGGGAACACCATCTGGATTTTTCAGAACATTAAAATCTGGTATGCCCACCGGTTGTTTGCTCTCAACCCTCAAAAAAAGAGGAAATTGTCACTATATATTGGTGTTTACGATAGATTTAACTCTTACTACTTTTTATTATATGATTTGATAACAGCGCAAGATTATATTATACTCAAGTTTTATACCTTCTTTAAGGATGGAATAACGAAGGATGTCGAGAGAGGTTAAAGGGTTGTTTTAAGATTCAATTCAGGTTAAATGATTTATTACTTTTTGTAACTTAAAAGCTCTACGTAAATGAATCTGCCATTAAAAACTTCTGCTCAATTGAAAAGATCCCATCCTTCCAACGAAAAGCATCTCGCTTAAGATGGTTCACTACTCAACCCACTTGCTACCACCGTTACTCTTCCACTTGGTCGTTTTTAATCGATAAAAGTATTTCTTATAAATGTTTTTTACGTTCCATCGAGAATGTAACAGATATCACCATTCGATATTTTATGATATTCGGTTAATTAATAAAAAAATTATTATTATTATAGAAAAATAAAATTATACGTATATATGGTCAAAAATATTTTAGAAGTTCATTTCTATACCTTAGATGTATTAACTTAAAATCTATTGGTACTAATGTTTTCTTTATAAAAATTGAGAAAATCCGTTAAAATAAATAAATACATTTTCGATCTAAAAATATTAAATTATTATTATTATTATTATCAGAAATTGACGTTGATGTGCCGTGAAAAAGGAAAAATTAATGTTAATGTGATGCGACAGCGACGTCGACGTGACGGCGGTCGGATCGAGGCGGTAAAGAAATGTCTACATCGCCTTTATCGGTCAACAAACAACTTTGTCAGCAAGGGCGCACTGGAAAATTTTTTTTTTCTATGAGGATTCAATTTTTTTTGTAAATTAATAGAAGATCGTTATTAATAATTCCTAGATATGTAAACAGTTGAAAAAAGTTCAAAAAAAAAAGAGTCTATATAACGTAGCAAAGCTCTACATTCCAAAAAAAGAAGTAAAGCTCTTTAAAAAAAAAAGAGCCATCAAAAAAATAAAAATAAGAAAAAAAAGTAGTTTTCGCAATCTTAGGTAACGATGCCAACTCAACTGTGCATGATGACCGTGATGTGGTTGTCGCTTTTTCTGTCATTTTTTTAGTACTTGCACATTTTTTTATCTTGCAAAAAAAAAATGCAAAGTTTTACTCTCGATAATTTTTTTAAACATTGGTTTTTTTATATTTATTGTATTTTTTCGAATTTAGGTGTAAGGTTTTTTCTATCAATATCGTGATAACAAGGAAAAAAAAAACTTCATTATTCAATTTAGGAAGATATCGAATTTCTCGTATCGGCCGTTCGTTGCATCGTAGAGATTACTTTAATTCAAAAATAAATACCGGTAACCGTCAGTGTCATGGACTTTTCTATATATTAAGAAATTAACTACAAAATAAAAATATAACAAATACGTCCAGTTACATTGAATATTACGTAAAGACTTATTTAACTAATATTTAATCTATATATGTGTGCACTTAGATGTGAAGGTAAAAAAAAAATCCAAAAAATAGTAACAACAATTAAGATTTACAGCTTATTTTTTAAAGTGACACGTAAACTTTTTTTATTTGAAAAAAAATGGAATCGAAGGGTTTTGTCTTGCTAGTGTTGTCATTGTACGAAATAAACGATTAAAACGCCTAAGTTATCAGAATCATATCAATTTTCATTTCACGGTAAGTTAATTATTATTTTTGGCAATAAAAGAGTTGATTGATTATCTTAAAAGCTGTAAAAATAAAATTCTGTAATTTAAAAATAAAAAAAATTAAAGTACCGACAAGAGAAAATACCTAAATGTGAAGATTATTCCTATTATCGATAAAAAATTAAAGTACCGATAAGAGAAAATACCTAAATCTTAAGTTTATATTTGTAATTAAATTTTTTATCCTGTTATAACCTGAAGGCCACTGGTGAACATGTGATTAAGGTCAGACGAGTCGCATTCAACTCGCCTCCCAAGGCATAAGGCAAAGGAGAAAACAACCCACCCCCACCACCATGTTTTGATGTTTCCTCCTCCCCCTCCTCCTCCTTCGCCTCTTATTATATATTGAACGCTTGCACCTCCATCTCCACCATCTTCTTCAGCTCCCCTTCCCAGCCCTACCCTAAGATTCTCTTCCTCCTTACATGGTCTTGCTCGTCTGAAGGAATGGGCTGTTGTGTTACTGCCAAGTATATATTTCTTTGCTAGGGTTTTGGGGGTGGAGCTCCTTCACTTCCAAAGGTGGGTCTCGGTTGGGCTGGTTCAGCTGCTGGTTTATGGATTCCACTGCCCTATCCCATGGTCTTCTTCCTCGTTCCTTTGCACTTGATGATGCATGTTGTTGTTGGGATAGGCCTGTGGCTTGCATAAACCAGGAGCTGTAGTTGCTCTGCGAGGTCCTCGTTTGGATTGAAGGGAGCTCTACACCATCTTCCCGCTCTTTTTACCTTTACAAAGTTCTTTTTCTGATGCCCATAGTGTTTAAGCTTTATCCCGCAACTTACTATTATACATCTCTGACTTGAGAACGATCTCTCTATCTAATTTATTACTGTTGCCACTGTAAATGAAAGCATCTGCCTAAGACGAAATTCTAGTTCTTGTTTCAAACATACTCTCTAATTTCAACACAAGCACGCAGATCTACATGTAAGCTTTATTATTCTTTTACTTTTACAGTATGCATGTTTCTCCACCGTTCCATCAATCTCCTGTGTGTATATCATCTGAAAATCACAAACTGCGACCTTGGTTATTAGATTTCCTCTTGCAGTTTACTGTCGGCTTTAAGCTCAAGGGTCGATGATGGATAATGGATTTTTCCGTGGGTACTTGGGATTTTTCTTGTGAAGGGAATAATCAGAAAAAGCTGGTTTTTTCTGCCGGTCTGAATTTCTGAGTACTTGCCTTTTCCTGAAATTTTAGGTGATTTATTAACAAACCAAGAAAAGCTAGATCTGTGCTTGTTTTTGTTCAGTCACTGAAATTTTCTTTTCCATACAGCTATTTACCTTGTCAGGAATCTTAAATTGCTTTTCTGTAGTTTCCCAAGTTCAGCAGGTAAACACAACAATAGTAGAAGCTGTTGAGTAGTCAGATCGGTCGATTGCTTGAGATTTTTATATTTTCCACAGGTTTTCCAATTGCAGGATGTGATGTCTTCCATTTCACCATTTCTATGGGAAGAACTCTTGGAAACCCTAATCTACAGCACCCGTCTGGGGTTCCGTGCATGCCTTACATTTATTAGGGCACTGTGTACTTATTGCGTGCGATCTTGGGGAAGGATAATTTTTAAAATTGTGATTCTATATGGATTTCGAGATAATGGAATATTTTAGCAAATTATATTTGAATCTTATCTTCTGGATTTTACAGTTTCGAGAAGGGAATTAAGTAGTAATGTTTAAAATCTTCTCAAAATCTGTGAAGTTTTCAAAGATGATTTTGGAAAGGATACGATATTGATCTCAAATGCTACTTTTTTATTTAGATTCTTTCCATAAGTCTTGCAGAAAAAAGATAACTGGAAAATAAATTCTCATCTAAATATGTAAATGGTGTTCTTATATTTTCAGAATGATAATTTAAATCTTAGAAGTGAATGATTAACATAAATTGAGCTTGCATTATATGAAATTATAAATCCAAATTTCTTGAATTTGTATTTTTTTGTTAATATCATTCATTAATGTGTAGATGATATTATAATAAGTATAGTTTTAATGTCTAATAAATTACGCCTCTCGTTCTCTTGGTTGGTTTTTAACGTGTAAGGTATTATCTTCAAATTTTTATTAATAAAATGTAAGGTGTGATAAAGTTATAAATACAATTTTTCCCAGCATTTCAAGATTTTTGTAAGTTATTCTAGAACAACAAATCTTAATCGTCCGTTATTAATCGCGCGATAGGGATGATTAAACAGATCTAAAACAATATGCTTTTTGAATCCACCGCGTTCTAATTGTTAATTATTTTTGTTTTCGATCGTGATGAGTTTATTTCGTCTGATACAGTCGGCCTCCTAGCGTCGCCGTTCGTGTTGAAGGATCGCGCGGTCGTCGTCCAGCTTCAGATAAACAGACGGTGTGGATGAAGTCTGCTTCGTTTCTTCTCGAAGGCAGCGTTTATCGTTATATATAATATGGTTGTAGCCTACGTCGGAAATTTTATAGATATGATCTTCGCTTCTGTCAGAAAATCAAGCAAATATTGCGAGGAATGCGTCATTGTAATTTTGTAATTAATGTCTCAAATCAATTTTATAATATAATGATCAATTCTATAATCAGTATTCTATTTAGAATCTCGATTTTTTCATAATCAAATCCCATAAAATCTATGCCCTATTGATGACATACCACGGTCGCCAACATGAGCGTTTTTCCTAAACAACGATGTATCTAAAATATGGCCCGAAGAAAATTTTAAAGAAATGTGAAAATTTTCAGATAAGATGAAAAGTCAAAAAAAAATTTCTTTTTTTATTTTTTAAACACGCAAAAGTCTAAAAATGGTTAAAAAAGTCCAGCATGTTATGAAAATTTTACACGATATTCCTCACAGTTTTTCTTTAGGCCGATTTCTATGGATTTTTTAAAGATAAATTGAATTTAAATTAAAGCACAGAAATTGTGATTATAAAAAAGCTACGATCGTTGGACACATTTGAATACGAAAAGCAATGCTTTACGCAAGAGTTGAGTGGATTAAAAATTGAAGTTATCACACCTTTTAATCAAACTGCTCACTTAAAGTTATTTTTCTTAAGTGACATTAAAATAATTTATCGGTACGGCTCCAAAAATTTGAAATGGTATCTGCAACAAAGTAGAATTGGTGAGATCAATAAAAGAAAAACCATGCAAAATAATAATAATAATAATAATAATTTTCTAGGTGATTTTTATCCAAATTTTAATTTTTTTAGATCCTACTAAAAGTATTTTATATATGAAATAATTTTCAGTTTAATGTCTAAAATATGATAAACGTATTACAAGAGAATACTTTTCATAATGTACGGTTCAATTGAATCATGATTAACTATAATTCATAGTTTCTTCATATTGTACAAGTCAATAATACGATTTGATTATACAAGTTGTTTAAAAATTTATTTTATTTATATAAATGGTACAATCTTATAAATTGATATATTATTTTTGCAAATAGTGCACTGAATTTAATATAAAGTATTAAATTTTACAGGTTTAGTATATTAATTCTACAATTGGATAAATCGAAATTTATGTAGACAGATTCTATAAATATTTTTTATATAAATGATATACTTACTTTTTAAAAAAAATCATACTGTACCAACTTGTGTGTTCAAAAACCAGGCGATACTCTAATATTTCACCAAATGGTAGCCTGAAAAATCATGTCTTCGCCCTTGTCCGGCCCAATTGTCATGTTTGTATGTCCATTTAGAAGTATCAACCAGACTGGGCCCATGCAAACAATAACGGAGACTATTAATGGAGCCCGTTTAAGCTTAGAGTGTTCCGGTCCAGGCCGACCTGGATTGGCCCGATTTACACCAAGCCTAACCCTAATCGCCAGTATAAAATCCTCGTCTACTATTTTCCCACCTTGCCAGAATCGCAGCCGCAAAACCCTATACTCCGATCTTCCTCCCCATCGTCCTCCTCGAGCTCCCAGCAATGGCGGAGACCATCGTCCTGAAGGGAGAGTTATTGGGCCACACCGATATGGTTACGGCAATTGCTGCCCCTATCGACAACTCCGATATGATTGTGTCGTCCTCCCGCGACAAGTCCATCCTCCTGTGGCACCTTACCAAGGATTCCGCCCGGTCCGTGGACGCTGGTTTCAATTCCTATGGCGTCCCCCGTCGCCGCCTTACCGGCCACTCCCATTTTGTCCAGGATGTCGTCCTCTCCTCCGACGGTCAGTTCGCCCTGTCAGGGTCGTGGGACGGCGAGCTCCGCCTTTGGGACCTCAACTCAGGTGTTTCCACCCGCCGGTTTGTTGGACACACGAAGGACGTTCTATCCGTCGCCTTCTCGATCGACAACCGCCAGATCGTTTCTGCCTCGCGAGACCGCACTATCAAACTCTGGAACACTCTTGGAGAGTGCAAGTACACAATCCAGGATGCTGATAGCCACACCAATTGGGTCAGCTGCGTTCGCTTCAGCCCTAACACCCTCGTTCCTACCATCGTCTCTGGATCGTGGGATCGAACCGTGAAGGTGTGGAATCTTACTAATTGTAAGATCAGGTGCACTCTTACTGGGCACGGTGGATACGTTAACACCGTGGCTGTTAGCCCCGATGGTTCTCTTTGTGCCAGTGGTGGAAAAGATGGGATTACCATGCTATGGGATCTTTCTGAAGGCAAGAGATTGTATTCGCTGGATGCTGGGAGTATCATCCACTCTCTATGCTTTAGCCCCAACAGGTACTGGCTTTGCGCTGCAACGCAGGATAGCATTAAGATCTGGGACCTCGAGAGCAAATCTATTGTGCAGGATCTTAAGCCTGATCCCAAACCTGGCATGACTCAGGTATTACCTTTTTACTTGATTGTTCTCGAAAGCTATGCCTAAGAATTGGAACCAACTGCTTACAGGCATTTATAACATTATCATCGACTGATAATTTTTGTTAAAAGCATCAGGTATCCTGGAAAAGCTGTGGTCTTTCATGACTGCTTTGTGTTTTACACTTGTCTTGACTAGTAAATCGTCTGTGATTGACGACATTGTTTGTTGGTCCCTGGAAGTAGTTGATAGGTTGATTGAACTGTAACCATAGGGTGGACTGAGGTTTTGATGGTTTAGCTTCTCACAGGACTTTCTGACCAGCTCGCAAATTGTTGCTGATTTCTCTTTTTTACATTCAGTTTGATTTTATTATTATATGGTTGAATTCGTTTTTACGTGGAGCCTATAATCTATTACCATTTTTTCGTCTCTGGATGCTGCATTTTGGTTTAGAGTCCGGAAGTCTTTTTTTTTCGTTTTCTGTGTGGAGTGCTATTTACTGTTATTCGTAAGCATGGAATTCCACTACTTTTTTTAATGTTCTCGAACTGTCTTCTGTGGTTGCTTGCCTGGATATATATATGTTTTATTCATGTGTTGATGCTGCCTGTTTTCTTCTGTAGATGCTGTACTGCACAAGCTTAACCTGGAGCGCTGATGGAAGCACTCTGTTCACTGGGTACACCGATGGTGTTATCAGGGTGTGGGGTATCAACCGTGCATATTAATTAGGTGGTTGTTTTGCAATCATGGTTCTCCAAATTAGTAAAGAAGACCAAGTTTTGTGCCTTAAGTTTACTTTGAAAACGTTTGTGGATGTCATTTTATGCTAGTTATTTTAGCACTCTCATTTAATCATCATGGAAGGAGCGTTTTCTTTGTTACCATTATCGGCCATGCCGTGTTTCTCACTCAAGACACTTGCGTTTGAAATTTTGATGTTAGACCTTTCAATTATGTATTCTTCCTTTTACTTTATTATTTGGACTTTTTCTAGGTTTTATGCATGATTCTAGATTTAGTTTTCAGAGAGGGTTAATCCAGATTTCATGGACGAGGCACGCTTCAACTACCAGTCGCGTGCTGGTTATAGAGCCTGTTTGGATTGTTATCACTTCAAGGGTTAATCAAATTTTTATTTTGTGCGTGTTACTATTTTCATTTGTCACTTTGTTTATACATTTTTTTGATATCGGTAATTAGTATGATTTCCCTCGTAGTCTTGTAGACGTGTATGAGGAGAGAACTGTCCTGTGTTCTTCGTCTGTTTGTTTTTTCTTGATGACACCCAATGTTGAAAGGTATTGTTCTTTACAATTTATTCCAACGCACTTGGCATCCACAAGAAGCTACCATTTTGTGAATTGCATTACCACCGATTCGCCATCCTTGCCTCTCCCCTTTTTAGTGTTAGATCTACCTGTCTGGTCCGTTTGTTTCTTTTAGCCTTTCAGTGTTTGATCTCTTTTTCAGACTTCCACCCTGCCCCCCCAATCTATATGCCTTTTCCTCCCCTTGTTGGCTGGCGTCCGTGATGTTGATGAATGATTATGTTGTTTAATGTGTTATATAGTACTTCATGTTGGTGGTAGCTGGCCGTGCAGTGCTTGTTTTCATGCTCGGCTGTGGTCGACGGGTGAATAAGGATCAGCTCTGATCCACGTCTCTGCTGTGTTCATTCTTTTTGAACATGGTTGTTCCTGCTTCTCTCCTTTGATGCATTCATTTCATCATCCTCATCCCCTACTTCCCCCACTACTCCAGACTGGAGAGCGATAACACTGGTGTAAGGGACGCAATTAAACCACCTGAGTGGCAAAACTAATCCTGTCTGTTTCTCCCCTGAAGTGAGCAATGGTGGTTGTTCTAACTTGTTCGCTATCACCAACATTGTTATCCAACCAGGTGACTCCGGATATGAGCTAGGGCATATATGATTGGAATCGTTGATTTACCTTTTATTGCCAAAAAGAATCGGTAAAATCTGAGATTTGCGTGGCAAGTAGTTTGCGTGGTTAAGCTGGATGTCCATTTGATGATTGAAGTTGGGCATTCCAATTGTGAATGGAGAAGGAAGAGAAGGGTGGATGAATCATCCATGACTATGTAAATAAGAGTTGAGAATAGGAAAAGGGCGAGTGGTTTAATCTTTAGTTGGAAGGGAGTTGAATATGTTTATATAATAATGTATTTACAGTTAAACGTTTACAACAAACCATTTTAATCACCTAATATGTTGAACAACACATGATAAGTAAGATATAGGGTGTTGTCGTTCCTCATCGAAAACGTGTTGCATTTTCATGGGGTGGGAGATGAGGTGATGTGGCAATCGGAAACCTGTGATTTCTCCAAAATCAACCTTCAAATCCACCCATTTGACGTAACATGGTAATGATATAATTATAACACATACACGATACGGTCGATATTTAATTCAATAACTGTCATGACCATATGAAGACTATGCCACTTAAAATGAATTGATTTTGAGATCAATTTCGAAGTCGCTCTCTACCTAAGTCCTTGTTATCATTATCCGATACAAATATTAAGAGAGATGAGATCAACTTTTTGCACACGGAGCAACCCTCCTCTTCATCTTTGGAGTTTCAAAATATAACCAAGAGGTCAATAACCGAATACGCACTTTCATCTTCTTTCCAACCAATGCACTAGAAATAAACCCTCACAACATCACTATCAATTCTACAGTCCAAAGGGCAGATCAAGTTATGTGCGTTGCCCGACCGACCCCTTGCATTAACATGTAGCATTCCATTTCACGGAAAGGTACTGCCATGATTTTCCCCTTGCTCCTGGATTGCTCTACCTACACAGGAGTGGGTTCCTTTGGCTGTTCTGTGCCTTTGTCGTTCTCATTACCACCACTCAATTCATCCTGCAAGAGATTCAGTTCTGATGGCAATTTTTTCTTGGCTTTCTTACTGCCTTCAATCTTCCAGAGATCCCAAACACGGGTTTTTGGTGGAGCAACTGCATCTACAATAGGAGCAACCAAGCCAGGCTTCCCATCATCTATGACAGCATCTACCAAACCATATTCTTTTGCCTCCCATGGATTCATGAAATTATCACGATCTGTGTCCACTTCGATCTAAAAGCAGCCAAGAATAACAATAATGATGACAATACATTCCCACAGTATTTTCAGTGAGTGATGAAGGTATGAATTTGGATGAATACCTTACTCTCTGGCTTCCCAGTGATTCTTGACATTATTTTGTTCATCTTCACTTTATGGTACATCATTTCCCTAATCTGTAATCCCATATCTGTTGTCTGTTTTACAAAAAAAGAACGAAATTGAGTTTAGTAGTCGAATAAGTTAAAATGATGACATGATGATAACCTAGAAGCATTACTGCATCACATTCATTGAATTAATCTAATAGCACTATACAGTCTCGTTACAAGAAGAGAGACAACTAAGCAAAGGGCGGTACGACTCCATTTATAAAAATAAAACTATATGAGGTCAGACATTTTTGAACTCCACACGGGCGGGAACCATGTCTGCTGGGCTCCTTTTTTTAAGTTACAAGAAGAGATAGACTACTCTAAAATGAATGCATGCGATTCTATCATGAGGATGCCAATCCTAGCACATTTGGAGTTCAGTCTCAAACTCATGTCAATGCAGATTTGCAGGTATCGTAAACATCTTATTACGCTAATCAATGCTGTACATACATTACTTCACACATTTCACCTTTTAAAAGACATAGATGACTAAGAAATATGATTAGTTACTTTCAAAGATGTAAAAATATAATTAATTCTTACTTTTCCTCCAGCGGTTCCCAGTGGTTGATGGATCATCACTCTAGCATTTGGCATGCAGAACCTTTTCCCTTTTGTTCCAGAAGCAAGTAAAAAGGCACCCATTGAAGCTGCAAGACCCAGACAAACAGTAGATACATCTGCCTTGCACAACTTCATAGCATCATATATTCCCATTCCTACACAAGACCAGCTATCATTAAACAAAATCAGGCAATCATAATAACAAATACGGACATTAAAGATAGTATTAACAGATTCTATGAGGATTCAAACAGGAAATAACCAAAAGAATGAATGTGTACGCTAAAAGTTTTCACCAAAAAAGTTTAGTAAAGCGACATGTTATGAGACACAAATATTATAAAATAGAAACATACGATTTTCCTTATATCATTTATAAAAGCCTACGTGGCTATACAATTTAAATTTAAATTTAATTAATTTTGTTTATGACGAAGAAAGTAGCAGGTTCAATGAAAATTTTAAAAATATCAACCGAAAGCTTTCATAACCACTGAGATGACAGATGAAAAATATGCTGAAACTTATTTGAAAGCAAAATGCAGCAGACTTTACCTGAATATAAAAAAGAATTGCAAATTGTTAGGTCACAGAAAACAATTGTATATGTAGTTGCTAGAGTGAAAAAAGTCATATTGGAAGGTATCATATTGTTCTATTATCAGCATTCCTTACTTCTAGCCAACTTGTATTAATCTCAGAACTCAGAAATCCACCAATGGTATTAGATTGATAGATAAATTTTCAGGAAACTGAATTTATCAACTTCATTTTTTTGAAAAGGAAAAGGGTGAGTCTCATTAACAAAAGAAGATTCATCCAGAGAACCGCATCAAGAAAATAAGGGAAAATAAGGCAAAAAAGAAAAAAAAAAAGATTACAACCTCAATAAATGAATACATCAACCCATTGAGCATCATCTTGGCTAGAAAGACATTTTTTCAGATCAGTTCTATTCCTGTTTAGTTTCAGATATGCCCCCCCCCCCCCCCCCCTCTGGTCCTAATGATGAAGGAGACAAGAGCATCCCAACAACACGAGTTTCACTGATAAGCATATGCAGCAATAGTGTCCAAGCTTGCTTAGATGTCTGACAACTAAAAAAATAAGTGCGGGATGTCTTCCTCCAGACTACAGCAAAGGGGGCAGTGGATGTCTGTAGTTCCAAAAATTCTGTTTCTGCGTGTATTTCTACAATGGAGAAGCATTCACATGAATGCTTCACTTTCAATGGGGATTTTGATTTCCAAACCACTGTGAAGAACTTCCATCTGACTTGATGGAGAAGAGGGTTTTGTTTAAAAATCTAGTTATAGCAATTTTGCACGGTAAATGAGTTGGGGCTATCAAAAATCCAAATTGAACGGTCATTAATTCCTGCCTTGGGCGTCACCTTAGATAACAATCCTGAAGCTCTAACACTTGCTCAATCTCCCTATCCTTGAGATTGTGACGTAGAATGAAGTTCCATGTCTGGTTCCCAATCTGCAAAATACCCATTATGACCAACCTTACACCATGGATGCATAGGCAGGGTGAGTAAATATTCATAAGATCGTGCTATGATGTCCTGATGAAATTGGTCCAGCCAGAACATAGTATGAAAGCCATTTCCCACTGCAATGAGAACGTATGGTTGCGTAAGTTGCCATAACTTGACTGAATTCCAGAAGGAATTCTACTTGTTGGATAACTCAATGTTCCAAATTGCATTAGCTCTTCCATATTTATGGTTAATAATTGATACTCAAAGGGCATCCTCGTCAGTTTTCCACCTCCACAATCATTTGCATAGGAGAGCTTTATTAAACAAATCCAGTGGACCTGCAAGCATCCCTCTAGTTTAGAAGATGAATGCCTTGCCACTCCTCATTTCTGTGCCAAAGCCACTTCTGGAAAATATTCTTGAGAGATAGGATGACCCCTTTAGGCAAATCAAATGTAGACATGTAAAATGCCAGAATGGTGCTAAGGGCACACTTCAACAGGATATTTCTCGGCAGAAGCAGTCAGCCTTCTTCGTTTTCCCCCCCCCCCCTCAGAGATAGAGCCAGTCCATTGGGAAGCTGGCAGCCTGGCACTTCAACACAGCAGCTATGGAGTTGACCTCCAGTGCATCCCATATTAATGTCTTAACACTCAGCTCTTTTGTGGATTAGCAAGTGCCAAGACTGACCAAACAAGTTTAGGATAAAACAAAGATTATGAAGTTGTTCCCTGGATCCCCCACAGGAAAAAAGATTATCATCAGTGTGCTACAACATCAAAATCTTGGACCTCTGTACCCCAGTCTCCCATCTTTCTAACCACCCTTCATCCACTGCTCGTTGGCAAATGAAGATAAGGGGGCATTGGCAAGCTGGTAGCCTTCATCCATAGCTTGCTGGCACATAAAGGTAGGTTTTCCCAGAGATAGAGTCAGTCCAAGGTACTCCATTGATAAACAAGTAACCTTGCACTTCAACACAACAGCTAAGGAGCTGACCTCCTACATCCCATATTAATTTCGACCACCAAGCTCTTCTGTAGATTAGCTTTAAGTCCTGAGACCAAACCAAAGAAGTCCAAGGTAAAACCAAGATTATGAAGTTGTTCCCAGGAATCCCTGCAGAAAAGAAGAGTATCAATACCATACTGCAATGCTAAAATCTTGACCATCTATACCCCAATCTCCCATCCTTCCAATCACCCTTAATCTATAGCTTGTTGATACACGAAGGTAAGGGCATTAACTGCAATGTTGGATAAGAGCAGAGAAAAGGATCACCTTGGTGAACTCTCCCAAAATGCATAAAGGCTCCTTGGTGCTCCATTAAGAAGGAGACCAAAGTATTCTTGATCCATTCTTACCATTTAGAAGGGAAACCATACAACTGAAGAGTTTTCAGCAGGAAGCCCCAGTCTAGGTTGTCAAACACCTTCTTAAAATCAATTTTGCACAGAGTTTATTTTTTCTAGCTATCTTATTGGTCACTGATCATTTCTTGCGCTGCAACAAATCCATCCATAGTCACCAGACCGTGCCTCTCAACCATTTACTTTGGAATATGAAAACCCCTTCTTGAAACCCCCATTGGCATCCACCAACAAAAGACTGTAATCAGAACAGCCTTGGCAAGTCCTCTGACCACCACATTCAGATGAGCTACTCCCAGCTGCTATCAATTAGCATTCTTTCCAAACATGACATGATCACTCTTCCTTGCATATTGGACCAAGTTACATCTTTCTTGTCGATAGGTCGTGTGACTGCAACCCCACAATCCAAGAAGAGAAAATAATCACGTCTCTAATGGACAGCCAGCCAGTTGATTTCTCTTAGGGATCCTTAATCCCATTGAAGTCACACAGAATGATCCAAGGGAGATTCCATCTTTAACTAATATCAAAAAACTCTTGCAAACAAAGAGCCTTATCTACCACAGTGAAAAGTTTATCAATTGACAAACAAACCCAAATCCAACCATCAAATACATTTTGAAACACCACAGTGCAAGAAATATGACCCATGACCCACCTCCCTAAGTTTATTCATTGAGTTGGCACTATTCCAGGCCATGAATATTCCCCCAGAAGCACCATTCAACTCCTGCAATGAAAATGAATCAAGATTCATCTCCCCAGTCTCTTTAAGGCCTCCCTGTTGATAGAAGTCAACTCAGGCTCTTGGATGCAAACCACAGAAATGCCTTGTTCTTGACTAGAACCCATATGTATGCTGACTTTAGATTGTGATTGCACCCATTAATGTTCCATAGAATCTTCATTGGAAAACTATTCTTCTCATGCTACAATATCCTGCTCACCCTGCTTAAGGTCTGCTGAAGTGTATCTAAGGTTCTTGATCTGTCCCTTCAACATCACAGTTTCAGCTCATGACACCTTACCTGAGGATCCTAGTGTGAATTATAGGGCAGGCAAGGTTTCACCCTCTCCTCCCCATCTGAGAGATGCTTCATTGCTACTCCATCCATACAATTCAAATACACTCAGAAGAATTCCCCCAATGTCATGGGGCAAGAGAGTAGAGGGACAGAGAGTGAAGGATCAAAGCCCTCAGAAGACCTTCCCCGCCCAATTGCGATTGACAGATGTAAAGAGAGAGTCTTTGGACCATCAAATTGTGGACGTCTGAAACTAGCATCCCTTCCAACAGAAAACCTTCCTGTTGGCTAACAAATCTCATCTGGTTTGCTGGGCTTCATTGTATTTGTAGATCATGCTCAAGTTGACACTCCTTACATGGGATGAAAACCATGTTTAGTACAACCTCCTCGTATGGTTTGGGAGCCACATTAAGAGCACCCTCCTTACACAGGCTGTGGTGAGAACCATGTTAAAAGCGACCTCCTCTCATAGGTTGGCAACCATATTACCAGGTTCATGCACAAGCTAGGCTGCCCCATTATCTTGCAAATGTAAGTTCTCTAAGTAAAGATTAGATTCTTGCCCATTTACCTAGCCTAGCATTTAGCCAACCTCTAAGAAGCTTCCAAAGATAGGGATTTGAAAAGGCATCATCAGTTTGGATTTTGTTAGGTATGACATCTTTTATCAGAATCCATATTTGCTTCCTCTTCTTGACAGTAAAATCTTCCTTTGTTTCATTCAAAAAATTTCTATTAAGGAAAGATTTTTAGTGATAGAAAGAGACGAAAATGAAAGTAATAGAAAGTTAATATAGAATATAGAGTATTTGTGAGCAATAGAAAGTAAATGAAAGTTTGATAAATTTTCTGCTCTAACTTTCTTAGGAAATTTTTTTCTTTGTACCTCTTTTTCAACCCTAAAAGGTGCAAAAGAGTTGAAAAGTAACAACTCATCCTTACCATATGTTAAACAAAAGTTTTCTTTTAATTTCTTTATGAATCATATTTTATCATCTTTTACCATAAAAATCATATTTTATCATCTTTTACCATAAAAATCATATTTTATCATCTTTTACCATAAATATCATATTTTATGATCTTTTATCATAAAAATCATATGTTATCATCTTTTATTGTAAAAATCATATATTATTATCATAAATCATATTTTATCATCTTTTATCTTAAAAATCATATATTATCAACATAAATCATAAAAGTCATATTTTAGCATCATAAATCATAACAATCATATTTTATCATAAAAATCATATTTTATCATCTTCTATCTTAAAAATCATATTTCATTACCTTTTATTATAAATTTATATTTTATCTATAAACTTATCATGAGCATTGAATAGTTGTATTTTATTAAATTCAAATCCTATTACTTACTATTTTTTTTGTTACATTTCTTATTATGTACAAATACTTATATTTCTACAGACTTTCTGTAACTTTTTTTTCATCAATTTCTATAACTTTCTGAATCTTTCTTTCTGTTTCTTTCCGTTACTTTTTGAATACATAAACAAGCCTTAAAAGGAGAAATTTCTACCTCTATGTTCTTTCTTTTTTCATATACCATCTTGCTGACATTGATGCCCTTATCAATTTCTGACAAGGTGGAACATTGTCATGAGTTCATCTTAGTGAGTTCTCTTCTCCAACTCCTTTTACAATCGAACCCCACATCCATTGCTGATTCCCAAAAAATGTAGCACTTGGCATGAACAGTCTGGCCCAAAAGGGTTCAGCTCCAACACAGAGCTTACCCTCTTACTTCTGAGATGGGCTTGACCTTGACAATGTTTGGTTCAACTTGCTCTCCATGGCAGTGTCCCTATGAACTTCATGAAGAAGGCCAAAGGGCACAACCATCAAATGAAAAGTATTAGCACCACAAAGATCCACCAGGATAACCAACTGCAGTGATCTCTCTGTGCTAGCCAAACTGCAATCCCTTGATGGCTCTCCGTCCACAAGCATTCTTGATTTTCAAATAAGACATACACTCCCTTAGCAGTTCCTCTCTCCAGCTTGAGTTCATGATGGTTTTAACCCTCATCGTAGAACTTAAATATATGTTAATGACAAAAAATACTGACCAACAAATCATGCCGACGTCAAACAGAAAACACTTAACTAAAAAATGAATTGCATGTCAATAATATGTACAACAATAAAACATGTCGATCTATGATTTCTATTCGAAAACAAGAATAACAAAAATATGGCAATTCATCAAAAACAAAGCCAAAATGAGCACGAGAACATGGCATACCGGCAGTTACAGATCCACCGGGCGAATTTATAAAGAGCTTGATGTCTTTTTCCTGGTCCTCTGCATCTAGAAATAGGAGTTGACTGATTACAAGATCAGCAGTCATATTGTCCACCTACTCGTAACAAATCGCCAAATTAATGAACATCGTCATGATATAAATTAGAAAGCAAACCATAACAGCACAAAACGCACAATTTATTTCCTCCATTGATTAGCAAGACGAAAAGGCCAGGTACCAATCAAAAAAGAAGGAAAATTTTTCCCCTCTTATAGATAGAAAAATGCAAGCAAACAAGCAAACCTGCCAGCCGAGGAACACAATCCTCTGCCTAAGAAGCATGTTAGTGGTATCAAGCTCGTCCATTTTCGGCATCCAAGCCCCCGCCACCGAACCAACAGAGAGATCCCATCCCTCTGACAGGGTCCTCCTGCAACTCTCCTTATTCAACGCCGCCGCTTTCACGGAAATGGGTCTTCTCCCAAACGTGGCGTAGGTGGGAGAGAAGGATGAGGTAGGCGGGCTTGGGGTGGGGCGGTCACAGCGGTGCAGGTGGCCGGAGGAAGGGAAGGCGGTAGTATAGGAGAGAACTGCTTCCATTGCTTCAGGGCACCCTCGCGCGCGCGGAGCTCCTCCTTGCCCGCCGCTCGGCCTGCTCCAAGTAGTCGAGATAAGATCGTCTATTTTGGACCTACTTAGAAATATATTCTTGATCGTGGCGCTTCTTTGCAAATGCCCATTTACTACTTTTCTTCTAATAAGTATGCTTTATTTAATAAAATAATGTGGAGTTTCATGGTGCATTGTGTAATAAAATTTATTTTCTTTTTACAAATTTTAAGATAAAAATTTAGAGATGCAGAAAAAGTATGCTTCTTTAAGTACAAAATCTCAAGTAAAGGATGTTATTTTTTAAATCATGGTAGACATTTATTTAATATATCGGAAGATATGAGGAGAATAATTTATTTTTACAAATTATGCTTTGTTTATTTCAATTTATGGGATAAAAATTATGAAAATCAGGTAGATTATTTTGAAATAAATTAAATTGAAATGACTGATTATGCACATAATTGACCGAATTATCTATTGTACTTTTAAATGTAAAGTTCGATAATAACTGACTCATTATTATGAAATTTATGACAAATTATTGAATCTTTTAACATGGATAACATGCGGATGCAAATTTTATAAATTACAAACAAATTAGCGATAATTCTAGTAAATTTTAAGATTTTCGTTTTTTCAATCATCTTAATTATCCATAAATTTCATCATTTTAATAAAACTAAGCATTTGAATTAGTAATTAGATATTAATATTGGTGGATGCCATCCATAAAGGTCTAGTATTGAATACCTGTGAAAATTGAAAAATATTAGAGAGACAAATGATCAGAGATTAACACCTTTATAGTATAATCCAATATTATTAAAATTTTAACTTAATAGAAATTAGAGAATTTGTAATTCTTCTAATAAAAAAATAGTTATTTAATGAAATTAAAATTTTACCATATAGTTATAATCATCCAATAACAAATTCAATGTAATTACTTCTAAAAATTCTCCGTACCTATAAAAAAAAATCGGTAAGTGTTTGCTGGAAATCTATTTGAATATATTAAATATTTTTTACTTACATACTAATAAAAAAATTGGAAATTATTTACATATCATTTAACAATTTATATTCACTTACATATGATTGAAAATTCATGAATGTTAATAGAATATATTTACGATTAAGTTTTGTCGAAAAGAAATATAACGTTCGTTAAATGTAATTAATTATCATTTTTTTATAACATTCAAGTGAAAAATCGATATATCAAGAAAAGAAATCAACGTTTACTTCTACATTTATTTATTTTTAGGGGTTTCATCGTAAAATCTTTGTCGACGTCATCGTCTCTTCCCTCGCCCTCCGCGTCTGCGATCGATTCGTTAGCGGTGGTCTACCAGGAACGACCATGGACACTGCCAATGGCCAACCGCCGCCTCCCGGAGTCGACTATCCTCCTCCCAACACCATCGGTCTAGATGCAAACTCCAACGCCGCTCTGTTCCCCGCCTATCAATCGACAACACCTTTTCAACCGGCACCTTACACGAGCCACCAGAAATCGAGTGGAGGAAGCTACGAAACGGTTGCATCATCAGAGTCAAATGTTTCTGCAGGAATTTCAGTCGATTCCTCCGTTCATGATGTGGTTTTGCGCGAACAAGTACGATCTTCTATGAGAGTTTGTTTGTTTTTTTATGGTTTTCTACGTTGTTCTTTTCTAATATGCTAAAATGGTCCTGGTTTTACGATGTGAGTAGGAAATTGCTATGCAACAAGTCATACGCAGCCAAAGGTTGGGCCTTTTCTCTCCCCATATATTGGGTTGAATTTGTGTTGTGTTGTCATCAGAGTGCTTGATTTTCTTTGGCTATAGACAAGTGAAGAGCACAGATGAGGATTCAGAGAGTAAAAGAGACATTCTGTCCGAACGTCATGATCCTTCTGCTTTGAAGGTTTCTTATTTTTCCTTTGTGGGGTTTTTATTTGCTGTTATCTGGTGAAGCATATTTTCTTTACGATGCTTCTCCTTTTGATAAAAGAACCTCGCGGCTTTATTTTTGTCCTGTTATTATTATTTTTTGTATTGTAGGATGTGCTGTTGAAGATGACCACCAACCATCGAGCTGAAATTGCCTCCAAACGCGGTGTGCCAAGTTATCTGGATAATGGTTGGTTCTTGTTCATTTCCTTTTTCCTTTCAAGTTTGAAAATGAATTTCACTTCTTTGTCTTATTAAATGACCGACTGTCATTTGTAACAACACACATTTTCCGTTGAAAGTATTAATATGAATTAGTGATTTTCTCATTCTCATTCACTAGAGATGTGATCCTTTCATTTTATTCGAATTCAAGTCCCGTGCCAGGTTGAGTTAGTGCTTTGGTCTTACAAAGGAAAAAAATATTGTGCCTGGATTCGATTATCAATGAGTTAAACAGATTTTCCTTTTGGCTACTAGTGTGTGAATGGAACTTTCCATTCTAGATCACTCTTTTAAAAGAAACAGTTATTGTTTCTTGGTAGGCCCGTGCTGCAGTCTCTACTAGTTCTCTTTGTGATTTTTCTTTTAGCATGCATGTTTTGTTTACAAGGGCAAGTATTAGTGCAAAAATAAAGTTGCTCCATTGTGACCTAGAAAGTTATGGATTTGAATACTAGGAAATAGATTTGTTATTAAGGTTAAGGTTGCATATAATTGAACCTCCCTTTGATCTTACATTGATAGGAGCCTCATGTACTAGGTTTTCTCCTTTGTACTTTTTTTGATTTTTTGTGCACTTCCAGGGAATGTAGAAATAGGAAATGGCTACGGAGTTCCTGGTGGAGGTGCTTACCCTAGTACAAGGCCCTCCGGTATACTCTGCTTTGAGGTCTATCACCTTCATTAATTTTTGTTTGATATTTTGCTCATTGGTCATTAAGAACCTTTTTTGCCTTGCTCAGGAACTTCGAAAGAGGGTAATGAGGGGTTGAGCACTGTGAATCCTGAAATAGGAAATGAGTCAGAGCCAAAAGGTCCCAAGAAAGAGTTGCCTGACTATCTGAAACAGAGGCTTAAAGCCAGAGGGATTCTAAAAGATGACAACAAAAATGATGGCATGCCATCTGAAAATGTATTACAATTTCCTTTGTATTTATATAATATTTCTCTTGCAAATTGTGCTGTCCACAACCATCCCAAGGCTTTCTGCTGGGATAATATTTTATATAATATTCTCTTACAAATTGTGGTGTCCACAACCATCACAAGTAGATGTTTTAGGGCTTGCTGTCAGGATTATTTTTTTACATATCACTCCCATTTCATATATCTCACTTTATTTTTATTTTGAGTTTCAGAATGTGGTGTCCAAACCAGATTATAACACAAATTCATCCAAGCTGCCTCCTGGCTGGGTCAGTTTTACATTCCCATTGTTGCATTTTCTGTTTGTTTTTTTGAAGTGAATAGATGCAGTTTATTGGATATTTGAAATTTAAAAAGAGTATTCTATGCTTTCTCTGGCTCAAGAACTTAGCATTATTCTAGCATAAGAAAACATTATTTTGTCTTACTTGCTTTAGATTTTATTTGTTGCATCTTGTTGTTATGTCAACTTAAAAAATAAAAGATTTAATATTATACTTTATAAAAGTTGGAAAATAATTTCTGACAGTTTCCTCCACCTTATAAATACCTAAGATGCATCTCATTCAACATCTTGCTCTCCCTATCTTCATGTTACCTGCAGCTTCTATCAGGAGGCTGACAAGTGATCATATGCTACTATATACACCAAAATTCCCATCTGTCTTCACCCACTTATGCCCTTCATTTTCATGCTTCCTGTGCATGTTTAATGAGTGAGGTGAACAAGTGAAGCTCTAACTTAGAGAATTATATTTCCACTTCCTTCAGTGGTCATTTAGTCTCTTCTTGAATGATCTTTAGGCTCTTTCAATTTTCATGTGAAAGGCACTGAGGGTAAGGTTGGCGCATTCGAACAATACATAGAGTACAAGAAACTTGTACTTAGATTTAGATATCTTCCTGCAATGATGCTTCTGTCATCCTTATTTTTTACTAAAATGCCTTCAAAAAACAAGACAAAGTTGCACATATCCTCCCACTTGGTACTTATTGTCTGACCTCCAACTCATCAAGGAGGTGAAGGAGCTTGAGGCCTGACTCAAGAGTCGACTGTGCTGTAAGTATACAAGATAAAGAAAGAACCGTTGCAAGGGTATCATTCCTGCAGGAGGAAATTGCAGCTGCTTTCTTTATCTTATTTGACACAAGTTGCATCTATGGCCCTTTTCCACCACCAACCGTGTCATGCCATCTTCAACCACGTCATTGCCTCTTATTCCCTTTTTTCAACCTTTCTCATTGGGCCCTATTAAGAGCATTCCCTGAGAAACCAAATTAGGGGTTTCACTGCACAGCCTTCATTGGTTTCTTGTCCCTTTCATGTCTGCTGCAAGCTAAACTTATTATATCAAGACCCAATGAAAAAAATCATGAAAAATGAACAACTATTGCCATTACTCATTCATGCAGGGATATGGTCTATCTGGCTTATTTGTAGTGAGGCAATTTTTCAAGGGCATAAATCCAATGTTAAAATAATTGTTGAACAGCAGAAATTCCTTTTGATTACTTGGGCACGGGTGCCACTTATGTAGTTGCATTTTATTTTCCTTATTGCTATGTTTCATATTATCTTGTAACCTCCTAACCCTTTCTACATCTCTTGGGTGATACTACTTATGTCAATTAGAATTGTCCTGCTTTTTTCAACATGAAAAAGGAACAACTTCATATCACTGGACACCAAAATTGAAGCATGCAAAAGAAACTCAAATTGGATAAGGGAATCAGAAGATAAACAAGCAAAATCTAATTGGAGCATGCAATGCAAGAGAGAGGAAATACTGGATTTCACTAAAAACACAAACTGATATTGGAGTGTGTCAGTTATTCTTGCTTTCTGTTGTTTTACTTTTCCAAATGGTTAAAGACACAAAGTGGCAAAAAAATTCTTACCACTCATCTACTTCCAAATTCAAGAAAAGTGAAAAAAACAAACAAAAATGAAGAAGAGGAATACATAAAAGCAAGAATCAGATACCAAAACCATAGAGACATCATTTTTTCTTAACCAAAACAAGGTAGAAAATGAAAGCAGAAGCAAAAAAATTGAAACCATCCCCTGAAACAAACTGCATCCAACCACCCTCTCGTGAACTATTCCCATTCCCAGCAGTAACCATCACCAATGCCTGCCTCAACTGAAATCCCTTGCTGCTGTTTCTGCTGCTGCATATGATGCTAGACTCTCGCTTGCTGCTACACATGCCTGCCAGATCCTCTTTGTTGTCAACATTGCACTCTGGAGGTTGTAGAAGTGGACCATGATTAGTACCTTGTAGAATAACCTTGATGCATCCACATTCCATGTCTCTCACCACCCTGTAGCCCTCATGGTTCAACCTCATCAGCAATCACTCTTAAAATTCATCAATCCGAGGAATGCAAAGGTAAATAATGTGTGCAAAGTCCAGTGTAGTGCCTACTCAGCCTTGCCAATCATGTGTAAGCATGATAATTATGCTAGTGTGTGTAAAAATAGCAATTGTTTTCTGTACAGTAATTATGTATCTGTATAACAATTATGTATATGTTCAATGTCCTTTGAGGAGTTGTAGCATATACCATTCTCTTATGCTGGATATCCTCAAAGGGTCATCATTATAATAGTAAACCCAATAAATCACAAGTTTAATACAATTGACATTGTTGTTTTACCAAAATATTTAAAATAAAACATCAATTTCTTGGAATTCCTTTCCTCCAATGAGAGGAGAGAATCAATTGTGTTATTTACCGTAAAGAGAGTATAAGTCTATTTATAGGGTTTGGATACATGAGTGATACCTACTTACCCTAATACAATAATAACCTCATTAAGATGTCTAATAATAACCTTTAACATTTGCCTTATGCTGGAGTATATATATCAATCATGCCAAGTTGGTTATATAGAGTCTCAAAAACACTTGCACCTAAGATTTTGGTGAAATCTTCAAAAACTGACTATACAATGTGGAGATGTTTCCATAGATCACCATGTCTCGAATATAATAGTACTCTACTTTAGTATGTTTCATTCTCTTATGAAAAGGTGAAATTGTTAGCAATGATTGTAGTTGTTTGGTTGTTGTAGTGCATCTTGTCTCAACGATAAAGCCAAGCTCCATTAGGAAAGATACAATCTACATCATCTTATAAGCAGTTTGAGCTATAGATTTATATTCTATCTTGACATTAGATCTAGACACTATATTCTGCTTTTTGTTTCACTATGTCACCAAGTTGTTCACAACATATGCGTAATAATCAGAAGTAGTGTTCTGGTCTCTCTGATTGTTTGCATACCCCGAGTTAGAAAAACCTTGATCTTCAGGTGATTGTTCTTTTTATAGACAACCCTTTGTTAAGGAAACCCTTGATATATGCTAGCACTCAAACAAATTCTTCCTAATAAACTGCTCTGGCAAGTTGCTGTGTAGGTGGTGGACAGTAGCTTTGGGTGGTGGGATGGTTGGCTGTTGGTGGTGGTGTGCTTTAGGGTTTCTAATGTGGCTCTAATATTATGTAAGAGGAGAATCAATTGTGTTGTTCACTATTAAGAGAGTATAAGTCTATATATAGGATTTGGATACATAGTGGATACCCAATTACCCTATTACAATAATATCCTCATCAAGGCATGATAATAACACCTCCAAACGTCAATGACAGAGTCAAAAGAAAGAGAGAAAGGAATGGGTCATTTTTATATTTGTAGGAATGCTTGCACAACACCAATGTGATGATGGAGATAAATGTAAATGCCTATGCCATAAAAAAGAAAAAATATTTAAATATGTTTTGATTAGGTACAGTTCACGTTTTGATTGAATTTTCTTCAAGGCAAAATGCCTGTGCCTAGCACAACTATATTTGCTATTATATTATAAACTAATCAACATGTTTACCCTACCAACAAATGTTTTAGATTATACTTAATATTCATAAAAGATGAAGAATATTTGAAATCAATAAAATAAGTATTTTTAATCATTATTCTTTATTAACTTTGATGGGGTAAAATTCAAATCTTAATTTCATTATAACTTTAAATCCTAATGTCAAATCCCAGCTTAAATCCTGAAATAAAAATTATATCATTCAATGCAGAGGGACAATCTTGATTTCCTATGGACAAATCACTGGATTATATTTTGAATAATGATATGATTTGAGTTTATTCTTTGATTTCTTTTAATCTTTTTTAGTTTTTGTTTGGACATACGGTGGTTAGTGTATTAACATGTACAAAAAACAGGTTGGATTTGGGCTTTAGATTTACAAAATGCTAAAGAAATGTTGGGTTCTACTTCGGTCTACATGGTTGGGTATTAAATGGATTCATAACTACAATTATGAACACATATTACTAACCCTACTTGAAGGTTATGGTACCAGATTGTTAAATAATTTTCCATTGGAGGACTGTTGAATTTCAGGGTCAACTTTTATTGATAAGATAATGGCTTCTTATGTTATTGATTATATTGTCTCCATGAATACCCTTACGCACGTGCTTTGTATTTTGTTCTTCTCAATTAGATCATGTCATTGAAGTTCCTGTTAGCATTGTATGGAGTATGGACACATGATTCCTCTTGTTTCTGTAATTTCTATTACCAAAATAAGTTTGGAGTGTTTGCTGGTATTTAATATATCATGCTCTTCCTCTTGATGATAGTTTAATATTCTAATATTTCCAGGCTGAAGCAAAAGATCCAGTTAGTGGTTCCACATATTTTTATAATGAGAAAACTGGTGTCTCCCAATGGGAGCATCCTGCTGAGAATGGTCGTGTCTCTCATCCTCCAGTACCCTTGCAATTGCCCAAAGGTTGGGAAGAGGCGGTTGATGCTTCAACAGGTACATTTCTGGGGACAAAGGAAAGATGGCTATAAAATTTCTTCAACTTTTTAAGTATGAAAAAATATTATAGTTTATGGTCCTCTCCTCAACAGTTAAATAGCTTATTTCCTGTAGAAATGTTGCAATAGACATGATTGAAATGTAGCTGACTTAATACTTACGTACTGGTCCAGATATCATTTTTTTGAAACATTTTTCCAGTTGTAGCAAAGTGGTATCATTTGTATAGCTTGTGATTCTTATGCTTATTTATTGTGGGAAATAATTCAAATGCAAATTCACATATTCTAATTTAATAAAGTGCCAATACCATGTTTCTATTCGTTTTTTCACAACTTTAATCCAGAATACATCTTTGACATTTTTGTTTGCCTTCATCATAGGTCAAACCTACTATTATAATAAAGGTAAAAACATCTCGCAATGGGACAGACCAACTGCAATAATGGGAGTTTTATCAGAACAGCCTCACCCTACCAGAAATAGCAACATGGAACCTACCTTCATGAAAAGGTGTTTGGGATGTGGTGGATGGGGAAGGGGCCTTGTCCAAGCTTGGGGTTATTGCAATCACTGTACACGGTATGTTCACTAGAAGTGCCTCCATCTTTTGGTTATTGCAATCACTGTACATAGTATGCTCAATAGAAGTGCTCCCCATCTTATTAATTTGTAATGTGAAGTTTTTTTATTGAACTAGCAAATTGTCTGTGATATGCTTGGGTGATTTGTTTTGATAGTTAACTTTTATAATAAGTAGAATGCGTGGGCAATACTAAATGACGTAGGATGATTATAGTTAAAAAATAATTACATAAAAATAAAATTTAAATAGTATTATTAAAATAAAATATACTTATTAAAATACTTGAAGAAACAATCATATTATCTACCAATATTATTTTTTAATTGTTACACACGTGCATTGAGGCAACTTTCTGTTAATCTGATACTCTAAAGTGAGTAATTCTTCTTCATACAACATATGTAGAAAATTGATTTCTCTATTAATCAAACCGAACCATTCAAAAATCAGTTGTTTTTGGTTCAATTCTTGGTTCTCAACCTGAACAAGATAAAAGTTTGATTTAAATTCAAATATACAAGATAAACAAAAAAATGATTTGTGCCATACATTAACATGCTAAATTAATATAGAAAATTTTAAATAAATAAATAACTAAATTTGAATTTATAAATTGTTAGGAAACTACAAGTCAGATGTTAAATGAATCAGGCAAATAAAATAATATTATACAACTAAAGCAGCAACAGCAATCGTGGTTATTTTGGCTTTTTTTTATTGCAGATTAGAAATATGGTATAACATACATCAATATTCATTTTATCATAGATTAGATATTTATTTAAAACTATAAGACTTCTTATATTGCTAAAAAAAATTTACAAAATTGTCAAATTTTGTATAATGATGACACTTTCTTGCAATAGTTACAATTGAAAATTTTATCTGTACAAAGTTTCTCTTTTGAATGGGATAATTTAATTTTATTTTCCCTTTTATTAATGATAGGCTTCACAATCTCCCTTACCAACAATATTCTTCATCCGATAGAAAGAATCAGCAAGCTCTAACTAAAGCTCTACCTGAAAACTCTTTACCTAAAGCAATATCCAAGAATAGGTATGTTAATTTTCAGATAATTTATGCTAGTTGAATGTTTTTTGTTTTGTGAAATTTACATGTTTCATTGTGTTTTATGAGCAATAGTGCTGAGGATTTTTTTGTTTTGCTTGGAGTTATTTAAGTTATTGCTGCAACATACTCAGATCAAGTTCAAAGCCTCCATCTGGTAGAGGCAAAGGTGGCAGCAGGAAACGTTCTTACACTGATGAAGATGAGTTGGACCCAATGGACCCCAGTTCCTATTCAGATGCTCCTCGCGGAGGATGGTAGGCCATCGACATTTCTTTAATTAAAGGAACAAATTACTTTATCTTGGCTTACTTGTAGATGCAACCATGTTTGTGTATGGGCTTGCAGATTGCAAAAAACATTTGAATGCTTTCCAAGATTTTGTATGTTATTCTGCATGAGTACTAATAATATTCTTTGCATAAATTTACATGATAAGCAACAGCAATCCTAGGTTTTGCATGGGACAATTCATTTCAAATTTTGCAATTTGTTTTTTGGCAACCAAAACATTTTACAAAAGCGAAACTGTGCATAGAATCTGTCCAAAATCATAAGTTGACCTTGGCATATCTCGAGAATCTGCATGAAATAAATTATGCTGTCTTTGTTGTTATGGTGGCTTTTTATTACCTTTAAAATGGGTGCTGATTGCTAGTCAATACTTTTAAATATTTTGTGATTTTATTTATCCCTGTTACCATTAGATTCCTTTAATTAATGTATTTATTAAGCGGTTGCATGAATATGTAACCTTTTTTTTTCTAAAGCGCTAGCTTTGATGTTGGCATGGGGATTGAATTGTGGTGGGGATTTTGGAACCACAGAGCCCTGACTAATTCAGAATAATTGAGTCAGCTCACAACGACTTTCTTTCTGTTTTATGAATCATCAGCAAAAGGGGAAGACTCACTTGTTAATTACTTGAAATCTTTCTGTCAATTCCATCCATGAGCATCACCCTACCCATTAGAAACACAACTTTATCATTGATCTTTGGAAAACAAAAAAAATTCAGAAATCCATGATTTCCTCTTGTAGAGTTGCTTGAAAGAGTTGTTTCTGTATGTTCTGAATCAGACGAAAGTACATTCAGATTCAGTTGTAATTTTTTTAGGCTAAAAAATCTTTTCTGTCTGACTCCTTGTGGTAACTAGGTTGCAGTGTAGGAATCACTTTTTATTGATAGAAGGCTGTGTCTGTTAAGTTGTAATCACGTCAGTTTTATGTTGATCTCTGACTGGCAATTGAATGATGCTTCCGTATATTACAGGGTTGTTGGACTTAAAGGTGTACAACCACGTGCAGCAGATACCACAGCAACGGTACATGTTCCTGACATCACTAGAATAATAAACATGTTCTTATGGATGATGGCATGTCATGTTGAAGTGGAACAAAAATGCTAACGTAGTAACATCTAATATTCTTGCAGAACTGTAGAAAATAAATTGTCCATGAAATCATTTAACTCTGTCAAATAATGACTTGGTTGCAACAATTATCCAAAATCTTCCAGAAAAAAACTGTGAATCTGAAATAAAGCATGATACCTCTAGCGAGGTTGAGAACTAAACGTGATTGACAATCTGTAGATCAGGATATCAGAATCATGGTTGATGCCTTGGGTTGGGATGCCTGGACGAGGAAACAATAACCTTGTACGATAAGGAAAATCAAGAAAAATGAAGTTAGGGAGTATAGGACTTCGAAGATGAGTATCTAAAACTCATGTTTATAGAAGCAAGATGCTTAGGCAAGGAAGAAGTTAACTTGATGCTGTGGTGGCTGGCCTACTAAATCATGATCTCTTACTTGTTCTTGGTTAATTAGCAACTGATCTGCATATATCAGTTGAACAATTTTTTCCGCTTTTGTGTGACCTTTTACTTTTAATATTTGTATTTCAGGGACCACTCTTTCAGCAACGTCCATACCCATCACCAGGTGCTGTTCTTCGAAAGAATGCTGAAATTGCATCACAAGGAAAGCAGGGGTCTCATATGGCTCCAATTTCAAAAAGAGGGGATGGCAGTGATGGACTTGGGGATGCTGACTGAGCCCCATTGCCAGTATTTCATGAAACCAGACGTTTTATCTACCCATGCATGTCCCAGGGAAGTCCTTCGAACAAGATTGTGCAAGTGATGCCTCATCATGCCAAGTCCTTGCTGTGCAGGCACACATGCATCGTGTTCATGGCACTGGTCATAGTTCAGAAAAATTTGCAAGCAAGGGGGGTTCCATGTTCCAACGAGAAGACACTGAAATGAGTTTGCATGGTTGGTGTACTGAAAGAGTTGTTCAGGTCGTAAAAGTAAATGATTCTGAATGGCGGGAAGTTAGATTTTTTTCCATGCCTTGGATGGTCAAACACCGTCTTATGTCTTCTTTTCAATGTAAAGCTTATGGTATCTGCCCTTTTTCATGATAAGAATTTTCCAGGACGATTGATGACTGCGAGAGAAACAGAGTTAAGAACATGAAGATTGAAATGAAATTTTGTGCAAGCTCAGGCGCATGTTGAGCTGTTTTAAACTGTGGTATTACTGGACTATGTACAAAAACGGAATAGTGATCTTCTTGACCGGTTGTGTGTACACACACACACACGAGAAAAACGTATTTATAGATGTTTACAGTAATTTTATTGTACGTGTCAAATTTTTTATTGTATTTGTTGAACATGCCTGTCTCGTGCCTTGAATTACATTGTTGAATTGTCGATGCTTTCGCTTTGCGCTTCAAACTATCCCTCTTTTGAATTGCACAACTTCACCCTCTCACCTTCCAGTCTGAAGTTTGTTGATGTTAACCTTTGATTTAGGGTAATCTTAACTTTTGATTAGAGTTGAGATTTAATCTCAACCTTATATTATGTGCACTCATGGTAAAATTATTATGAATACACAGTGATATTTTCTTATATATAGATATATAGATAAACTGTACTATACTGATGTAGAAGTAGGTGAGGGAGAGATTTCACCAAAGAAGTCTAATAAACAAGGCCTTGGCTGTGGCTGTATTTCTATGGAAAACATTTCCAATTAACGTAGAAATTTTTTAAGTAAAATCCTTTTGTGTATTTAAATATCTAATTTTAAGAACGATACAATTGTTTTACCCTTTAATATATTTATAAAAAATGTAAATGGTCTTTTACAACAATTAATAAAAAGGACCTGATATGAAAAGTGCGTACATACAACAATAATAATTTTAGTCATAATTCTATAGGTCGATTATATGAATTTTTTTATTAATTATTTCAATATCAAGAGTAATGATTAAATTAATAAAAAATAGTATTTATAATTTCTATTGAATTTTAAATTATTACGACTGTAAAAAACAACGAGCTGACCTCTTTTATTAGCATTATTATCCATTGATACGGCGGACCCTCAAATCGGACGGTCTAAATCGAAAAGAACGGCATTTACCGCACCACAACCACAAGATCATTTTTTCGGGTCTACACAAAAGCTCCCGCGCCCAAACGTCGGCGATACGATTTCGCGGGCGATGTCGGATTTTTGACGTTTTCTTCTGTCGATCTTCCCGATCCATCTCGCTTCGCAGAAAAGTAGAAGATCAAGAGGGCGGGAAACTGGTGGGGAATGGGAATCAAGGACCTCCTCAAGTTCATGAAACCATACGTCACTCCGATACACATCGAGAAATACTCGGGGAAGCGGGTGATTCTCTTACCCACATTTTGTTATCTGTCGATTCATGATCAACTTTCACATCTCGTTTCGTCCAGAGATTCGTTATTTTGCTTAATATTTCGGTCGCAGGTCGGAGTCGATGCCTACTCATGGCTTCACAAGGGGGGTGAGATTTTACAACCCCTTTTAGTCTATATTTGCTTCTTCTTCTAGTTTAAAATATATAAGATTTTTTAACGATCTTTGATAAAGTACTAGCTACTTATTTGGGGTATTGGAGTGGAATGTGGATGAGATTCTCTTTTCTTGGTGTGGAAAGACTTAATTTTTTTCTGTCTTTTTATTACTCTTTGAGGCAGCTTATTCTTGTAGCATGGAGCTGGTCCTCAATCCCGGTAGTCAGAAGGCTAGGCGATATCTCAATTATTTCATGCACCACGTTAATCTTCTCCGCCATTATGGGATCACACCATTTGTCGTATTCGATGGCCGTGACATCCCATGCAAGTCTGCCACTCTGAGTGAACGTGAAAGGTGGTGGCCTAATCCTTCTTGCTTTCTGATATTAGTTTAATGTTGTGTGAGTGCGGAAGAGTTGGAGTTCCCGTGAGATTTTTGTGTACATTCGCTTCTATATACGTAGAGCGGTGCGAGGGTAATAAATACTTTATGTATGTGGAACATGAGAAATTAGTATTGGTTTAGGAGCATTCTTCCATATGCATTAGCAGGTGTCCTATTCCCCTTGGAGCACGATTTAATATTAGACTCATCAGTTGGTACTGCTATATGCAATAATTGTGCATGAACCACAAATTTACCATTTTTGTGCAATTGCTATTTATTAATGCAGAGGAAGGGAAGCAAACCTTGCTTTGGCAAAAGAATACCTTGATCAGGGAAATATTGATGCTGCTGCTGACTCATTTCAAGTACTCTCATGCTCTTTTATGTTTCTTAAAAAATTCTTAATATAATGCTGCATTTCAAATTCACATTTAAAATTTTTAAAACTTACAAAGAGATAATAAGTGGAGTATCAATGATCTTTGATTGTTGGAACTTGGAAGGATGTAGTGTATTTTGATTATTAATGGTTAATGTTTTTATGTTTGATATTTGAAGTGCAGTGATAAATGAAATATTAAATTTATTTTTCATCATTTGTTTGTGATATGAAATGCATTCTTTTTGTCTTAACTTTTCAGAAAGCAGTTCGCATTACACCATCTATGGCACATCAACTGATTGAGGTCAGTTTTTCCTGATGCTTATACGTTAAAAATGATGTCAATCAAGTTTAAACTCGTATAAAGTGATAATTCATGGTTTAGGCAAAATGTTCCTCTAGGCACCTACTTTTTAGTATTTTATTTTTAAAATAAAAATAATTACATAGATAGTTAAACTACATCATAATCTACTGTTGTTAAGATTTGAACTTAATCTGAGTTTTATACTTTAAGATTTTTGAATTTTAAAATCAATGGTTGAAATTAAGCCGATTTTGACCAATTTTAGTGCCTTTAGATTAATTATCAATATTTGTTTAAATTAAATAAAAGTTTCACCATGCATTTATAGTCATCCCATGATAATATCTATATGCTCGCTTTTACCCACATGTATTTATGAGAGAAAAATATGACACCTATAGGAAACTTAGTTATTAGAGCTTATAGGAATATCAAACTATTTTTGTTATTATAAGCTTTCAAAAATGATGTTCTGCATTGTTCTCATGAATTCTCTTGCATTTCCAATTTCCATTAAAAGATTTGAAAATTTAATAGGTCTTTTGATCTCCTACGTCTCATTTTGGTTTGTGTTCAAGTATTTTTCGTGTAAACTTGTAACATGTTGCTTTGTCCATAATTTCTGTTCCATTCTTATACCAATTTTCCACGAACCATATCAGATCCTGAAGTTGGAGAACATTGACTTTGTAGTAGCTCCATACGAAGCTGATTCACAATTGGCTTACATGTCAACCCTTGAGCATGATCAAGGAGGAATATCAGCAGTAATAACAGAGGATAGTGACCTTATGGCATATGGATGTCAAGCAGTAAGAATGTAGTTCACCATGCATGAAGTAGAGATGAGCTATCCACTAACCTCATTATTCTCTTAGGTAATTTTTAAAATGGACCGGTATGGGAAAGCTGAAGAAATTCTCATGGATAATGTCCTCAATTCCATGTCTGGTGAACTTTCCTTCAAACATTTTGATATGGAGATGTTCACAGGTGATTAGAACCAAGTCAAGCAACAACATTGTTTCTAGAAATTTTGCTTTTGCTCTGTATATTTTCCTTGAATGTATAGGTAAAACTCAAATTTACTTTCAAGTAAAAATGATTCATTTCTTAATATTTTCTGCAATCTATGTTTTCATTTGCTTCATCGTAAGCTTTTCTTTTGATTTTCTTAAATTGATGTTATGCTCTAAGCTTTTTTATAAATCTTTGACTAGGTATGTGTGTGTTGGCTGGTTGTGATTTTCTTCCTTCAGTTCCTGGAATTGGAATTAAACGAGCTTATTCCTTTGTTTCGAAATATAGAAATATTGATTGGGTGAGTCACCATCTGTATCCATTGTTAGTGAAATTGGTTTTATAGCTTCAATTTATTGCCCATTCCTTATATTGTCCAGTTATTACATTGTATATCTGGTGCTCAATTTATGTATTTTCTAAGATTTATACTTAATATATTTGTATTTGCAGGCTTTATCTGTCTTAAAGCTCCAAAAAGGGAAATACATGCCAAAAGATTATGTGGTGTCATTTAAAAAAGTTGTAGCAATATTTAAACATGCTCAAATGTAAGAATCTAACCCTACATTTTCTGTATTAGAAATTTTTTTTTGTATTAATATATTATTTTATGTTTGTGACATATATCTTTCATGCAATAGATATGACACTGTTGAGAAACTTCTTAGACCAATGCGACCTTTATCAGAGGATGTTCTTCAATTACTAGATTGGGATCTAGATATCTTGGGACCGTATCCTTTGTCATATTTTTTTGGTAATTGTAGTGTTTTTGCTTGGGTGCCATCCTTTGTCATATTTGTACTCCACTTCCAAGGTGAAATGTAACAAAATGAAGAAAACCAGACCGAACACTGCACGTTTGTACCTTTTTTATTTGTCTTCTTTTCTTTTATAGACAGAAATTTCCTTAACATGAGAGGAGACTTGGGTTTGAACCCAAGTAGAAAATTATCATTATCAAACGATAGAGATTTTCTTAACTGCAGACAAACGTCAGAGAGCTTCCAAATTCAATAGCAAGATCCATTGCTGAGGGTCACTTGAATCCCATTACAATGGAATCTTTTGAGCATTTACCCAAAGCTGATGATACGTTGGATGCCTCTGTACAAATGACGAATCTTACATCCACAAAGGAGGGTTACTTCACAATCTTTTCCGCTAGAGAGATGGCCAAAGAAAATATCAGAGGCAAGTTTTTCTTGCTGATTGCTGCATGGAGATTTTCCTTTACATATTATTTTATATGCTTGTATATTGTACATCTACCGCATCCAAGCAACCTGAAGCATACATAGATACATGCATAGCCTTGAAATTGTTCTGATCATACTACACGAAGTCAAACATGCATATGTGCTTTAAGTTTTCTAGTGTAGCTTTATATTTTTTATTGTTTTCTTTTGTTGAGCAGGTGCTGAGCAGCCAGATCTGGGCAATGTAAATTACTCCAAGGAAGTTCTTGCATTGAAAAAATTAATTTTACCTGTGAGATCCTGTCCTGAAGAAGAAATAATGGTAGAAAGAAGAAATTTTCCAGATAACAATCCATTCAAGAAAAGAAAAACAAAAGCTGGTGAAGCAACAAGTGGAAAAATAGTAGAACAAGTCTCTGAGGTGGTAAACTTTGAAAACAGCGTATCTAATGATGCGCCAGAGTCACAGGAGAGTATTGACTCCAAGTTTGTCATGATACCTGGAATTAAAAAAGTTAAGAATGAGAAAAATGCAACAAACAATAAAGGTAAAACTATAGCAAACAAGAAAAATGCTATCACCAATTTCTTTATGCCCTTGACATCATAATTTTCTTATTTATCATTTTGGCCATTTTTGGTTAATTTTTCATGAACTCAATGTATTACTGTTAATTCATAGATAATTATTTCCTACTTTTGGTTGTGAATCCTATTTCCATGCAGCTTCTATATGCTCAGATCATTTCCATGATTAAGCTTATTTTTTCATCCGGCACTCTGATCTTGAACTAATAGGTAACCTTTGTACTTGCTATAATTTCTTGTAAGAAGTATGATCCAAAAATTCTCTTCTGTAATTAATGCGATGTGTACGAAGTCCAGATCTAAATTGCAGGCTGGACAAGAATGAATGCCAACATGTGATTGTAGTTTCCATTCAAGGGTACTTGGGGAAAGGGAAATCATCTTTTCAAGGATTTAAAGCATATTCTGCCTTAATTTCTATTGACTAAACCTTTTATGTCATTCCGTCTTCTAGATTTATTATTTTCCATCTGAATGTTGGAAAACAGGTGACGCCTATTTGTATGGGTTACAGGGGAGGAGATTATCCGGATCAACTGATTGTCTATCATGTGATGTGTATTAGTTAGTCAGAAGTCCTACGTGAGCTAGTTTTGAATATTAAGCTCTAAATGCTTGTTTCTTTTTTGACGATCTAAATCACCATAACCTCTATGTTAAATGAAATGACAAATAATGAATGAAATGATAGTTTTTGGAATTTGTCATGAGGTAGTCTTTGGAGAAGTTATTGGATGCTTTTGTTAAAATTTATTTTGAATACATCATTTAGGATATTTTATATGTTCAAATAATTTTTAGAAATAGTTTTTTACCAAAAATCTATCTTATAACTTAAATCCCAAATGGACCCTAAGACCGAGAAGTCTGTAGTTCCATCTTGAAAATGCATGGCCTTTTCCTTGAAGACTGGTTCCTCGTGATTATATGATGTTGTTCAGCAGTCACCTGTCTCACAATGCCTGCCCATGACATACAAGCCCAGCTGTTCTGGGCCTCTTCCCGTCTCACTTGAGTTGAAATGGGCATACTTTATCACCTCTTGGAGGTCCAGGCTTTTGCACACTCACTGGGCAGGTACGCGGCGGTAAAAGAAGAAAGCTATTCCAGGTGAAAACCTGCCCTGCTTTTTCTCCATATTTGGGTTCTTTGATTTCAAGAATTGGAAAGTGAATGGCTCTTGTGTAGTCATGGACCAATCTATACCTGCGTTTTTCTCCCAGTTAAATGGTTTGATATTTCAAGCAGAGTGTGGTACGAGATTGGTTTGTCCTTTAAAAAATCCGTTTGCCAGAGTTCCTGTTATTCCAGAAAATTCTTCAACATAAGTGGAAAATATTTTATTTTAAAATCAATTAATAATGAGTAGAGTTCATTATGTATTATTTCAGGTTTTATCTTATATTCTTTGATACGAAATTTTTTATACTCTTCTTTATTTGTAATTTATCTTTAGTTTATAAATATCTTAAGAGTAGATGTGCGTGAATTTACTTTGATATTATGTAAAATATTCTATTTTAAAATCATTTAGTAATGATTGAAAAAATTTATCATGTATTAGTCTAATTATTATATTTACATTCTTCGATATAGTACTTTTTACAGTAAGAAAGCATTTTCACTGATGATATATCTCTAAAATGCTTATAGCACATTGTCTACCATCTACTCAAATCCGTTATCCTGAGAAACATTCTTCTTCTTCCTTTGATTTTCTTTTGTCTAACGGTGGTTACTCCTAAAATGTGCTTGGAAAGATAGGAATCTGCCCATCGGCTTATTTTCTTTTGAATAATGAGGAGTTAATTTTCTTAGTGGTTATCATGAGGTGGTAAAAGCGAACGTATGTATTTTATTGGTAGAAAATTATAAATGCATAATAAATCTGTTATATACAAAAATAAGGGGAGCATAATCAGATCATCTATACTATACTCTCAAGAGACAGAGAGAGTATAAGCAAGGACGTTAAATGCATTAAGTAGAGGATTTACATGATGGTCACAGATAGATTGTTCATTTGAAAGAAGATATATTCTAGGCAGAAGATCATGACATTTACCAAGGCCATGCATATTTCTAGCAAACTGACATGCTCAATGGATTGGCTTCCGACATGAACAAGTTGATTACATATCTCACAAAGGATTTCTTTTGATAGATTACAACAACGACGACCGACACATGAATGAAGCTGAAATCAATTGTTTTAATGGATCTTCTTTGGACGGAGCGTCTCCTCGAACCAGTACGCTGAAGTCTTTTTATGTCGGGTGAGGTTCTCGTAATTGACGTAGACTAGTCCAAACCTTGAGGTATAACCTAATCTCCATTCGAAGTTGTCAAGCAAAGACCATGCAAAGTAGCTCACCACGTTAGCCCCATTATCGATCGCCTTCTTTAGTTCTGTAAGGTAGCTCTTGTAGAAATTCACTCTTGTGATGTCATGCAATCCCGCAGGGAGGGTGGCGTTACCAGGATCATCCATTCCTGTCAGAAATCTTGATGGATCAAGAAGTAGCACATTTGGAAGATATGTTTCAATTGGCAATTCAACTACAATCTGATTCAACTGGCATAAGAGATTACTATGGATACCAGCCAATCAACACTGGCTTTTGCTAATCCTACCAGAAATTGGATTCCTATTGTGCATATTCTATGTGTATCAATCAATCTAACAAGTGAGTTTTGGGTCACACAAAGAGGAGGATCTAAATAATTAATTGCTTGAGCCAAAGAAAAGGTTAGGGTTGGATCTGGATTTGGTGGTTGGAAAGAGTGGTGGCTAGGTTTTTCCTCCTTTCTATCTAATAAATCTTTCACACCTTTTGGATTCTAAAAATCTAAGATTTGGTGTTTATGTCAAAACACAAGAATAGGTGAAAGCTGATTTTTTCTTATTAACAAACATAAGATCTATATATATGAAAGCTATATAGTGAGGATAAATTTAACTTAAATAATATATAGAACTAAATCTACAGACAACACACATGACATCTTAATACTCAGAAACATGGATATAATTACCATTTTCAGAAAGAATCATAGTTGGGTTCCCATAATTATTCTTCACATATGTGACGGCTTTGTTTATACCCCATGGCACAATATAAAGCCAAAAAGAGTTCGCCTGTGAAGTTTGCAAAAAAGAAATGTCACAATCTAAACGAGGAAAGTTAATTGTGAGCAAAGAAAAACTGTAAAAACTAATAAGATTTCGGCATCTCTTCGTACTCTTGGCCCAATAGGCACACCATCACGTGCATCTGTTGGTTTTGAAAGAAAACAGGAGTCAATCGCTGAGATTCAATAAGGTGAGGTTCAAGATCCAACATCTTGCTAAGAAAGAAATGAAACATTACAAGCGAATCCAACATTCCAGTCCATCTGATAGCCAGTGAAATTTTGCTTGGGCTGATGTGGGTCGTACGCATAGTAAGATGTGTATTGGTTGATGCCCACATAATCTACAGAGCCTTTCACCATGGTAATTTCTTCTTGTGTGAACTTAGGAAGTCTTTCTCCAACAATTTGCTTCATCGATTCTGGATATTCCCCGTATATGATGGGATGAAGAAACCTACCAATGATGTCTTCCAAATCATCATCCAAAAAGCATCAACGATTGGAGAAAATGACAAGCTTTTCTTACCATCCTAGATGAAAGTCCCTTGCTCTTTGCGCAGCTGCTTCGTCTTCTTTTGAAAATTTCAGTGGTTCATACCACACAAAATCCAGTAGAATACCAATCTTTCCTTGCTGTGTAGCCTGCTTGAAGCATAATTTACATCTTAGAGCCATGAAACGTTGTTGAATTTACAAGTTCAAGATGAGCAATGGACGATATCAGACCACCCCGTTGATCTAAAACAAACTGGCACGAAATATGATTGTTCCTTCCAGTGAATGAAAATTGATGAATCCTTGATTGCATGATGTAACAGAGAGATATAAAAAGAAGAATAAAGAGAAGCCCAAAACGCTGTACAACTTGGTTAATTACCTGATACTTTTCACGGTATATTTTTACTGCTGCAGCATGAGATAGCAATAGATTATGCGCAACTATGTAAGGCTCTGTTGCAGAATTCCCAGCTGTGCAGTTCCCAATGGGTTTAGAACATCTTGAAGGTGCAAAGATGCCATTGTCATATCCAAGGGCAGCAACCACCCTTGGCTCGTTAAAGGTCATCCAATTTTTCACTCTGTCACCAAATGTCTGGAAACAGAAGTCTGCATAATCAGCAAAATCCTTTCTGCATGATTAGAACAATTGCAAGTCAATAGGTTCAACAGAGAAGCAACTCTTTTAAGATTGTGTTTGGTAATAATTATTTGATCCATTGTCTAAAAAATGCTATAATTCTTTTCACAAAGTTGAATCAAATGCATTTTTCATACATCAACTTATTTTCATTAGTTGGTTTAAAACACTTAACGTATTATATTTTGAACCAAAAACACTGGAGGAAAAGACTATGTTCTACTCCTTTTTTTTAAAACGCTAGCTTATTTTTACATCTCTTAGATCTAAACGATTGCTACCAAACAAACTTTGAGAGCTGCAGTTTCTTTTTTTAAAGACCAGCTTATTTCATAAACTAGATTTAAATAATTGTTGGAAAGAGTTCATTGTAAAATAGTTTTGTGATCGAATGAAAATGTTCTGTAAATGAAGACAATTTACATGACTTGTCGGCTTAGCAAGCCATTGTATTTCTTCTCCAGTGCTTCTGGAAGATCATAATGGTAAAGATTTGCATAAGGTGTGATGCCTAGATCAACACAAAACTTTATGTTAGAATTCCATCTTGAGCAAAACAAACATCAGATTTGAAGGTTCTGTTCTGTTTATGAAGCAAACCTTTTTGCATCATGTAATCTATCAACCTGTTGTAGTACGCCACTCCTTTCTTGTTCACCTTCCCCCTTCCGTCTAACATTGCAAATGTGAATTGTTCTAGTTAGAACAACGCTTTCCTTACAAAACCACTGATTGTGGTCTGATAAATGAAACTAATCTCTTACCAGGAAAAATGCGACTCCATGAGATGGAGAAGCGATATGCATCAAAATTGAGCTCCTTCATGATGTCCACATCTTCCTGCAACGAAACAGAGCATGAAGAAAATCTGGAAATATTCTTTGTAATCTATTGTCTTGAACTGGGTCGTTCTTGTTTCTCACTTTATATTTGTGATACTCATCGACCGACACGTCTGCCGTAGCATTCTTCGCAATGTTACCTGTACACGACGAACACAGATCTGATGCTTGCTCTGTTTTTAGCTCAACCAACAAGAGCAGGAAAACAAAGGAGAGTCTTTCTCATTTTTCTTACCGGGAATTCTGACGAACACGTCCCAGATGCTCGGCCCCCGCCCATCTTGGAGCGTCATCCCCTCCACCTGATACGCCGACGTGGCCGTCCCGAACTCGAACCCTCTCGGGAACACGTCCCTGCTCAGCCCACCAGTGTCGACCCTGACCTCAGACTCCGGCAATGTAGCAGCTACATTGCCCCCCGCCGCCACCACCACCACCACCACCACCACCACCACCACCACCACCGTCAGAATGGTAGGAAGAAGACCCATCGCTTCTTCTCCTGGCGAGACCGCGTGCTTGGTCCGTGGGATTTGTAGGACATGGGAGAGGGAGAGGGAGAGGGAGGGGTGACGCCATGACGGGGGCTTTTGTCCGTCCGGATCTTGCCATTTTCTAACCGTATGTGGCGGTGGGCCACCGCGACTGCCGAAATGACGGAACTGCCCTCCCCCAGACTCGTAAGACGTCGTTGTCGTAGAAGGGTAGTATCGGCATTCTAGGCTATACGTGCAGTATTCTATCGTGTCGTGAGTGACGTCTCTCCTTTGTCTGCACTGATGATGTGGTCCGCCAGTCACTGCCGATAATCATATTTAAATTTTTTTAATATAATCATTTTTAATATCGTAAAATGATATATTAAAATTAAATTTAATGTATCTTTTAAGTAAAAAAATTATAAATGTTTATAAGAAAATTGGATTTTTTTTTAAATTTCTGAAGTAGCACACCGATTTTGAATCGTGATTCGAATTTCTAATCTAAAATATTAAAAGACTTTTTAACAATCTCGATATATGATTTTATATGATAAACATGTTATCGTTAAGAATATGTTTGATAATTAATTCTCAATAAAAATATCGATATCGTTATTTCTGATCACTTGGACTATTTTAGCTGGTTCGTAAATTTGAAGTAGAAAATTTTTACTTCTAATAGGATTTCCAAAGTAGAATATATTATTTTTTAAAAATATAAGAAACAGAGAGTAATATTTTAGTACTCTTCTTTGTTCTTGTACATTTTGAAGCAATCTATGCAAGAGGAGCATTGTAGTGGTTGATTTAGAATTTTGGCCATTCGGGATTTAAAATAAGTAATAAAAATATTAAAAATTAGAGGTCAAAGAAAAAGGTTAAATATTAACCAAACTATGTGTGATTTTACTATTTTGCTCATTTAAATTGAACAAGTGTTGATCTTTCATCTGGAGGTCTTAAAATTCATTATTTTTTGGGTTAAATTTTAACTATCGATTTTGAAATCTAAAAAATCTAAATAAATATTGATTATAATAAGTTAAAAATTTAATACATATTGAATTGTGATATAGATTAAATAATTATATAAATAAAATTTATTTTTAAAATAAAAATAATTTAAAAAATGCCACCAGGAAAATTCCCTGATGGAGACTATTTGCTCAATGCCATCTCGTTATTGTCGGTCAACTATGATTGAAATGTCACAAACTCACTGAAAGGCGCAAGGGACACTCGTGCGCCGTTGGATCCGGATCCATCGACGTCGGATCAAACCCGGAACCAATTAACGTTAGTACCGGGTATACTCAACTGGTTCCCGACCCTGTGCTATCCAAACTCCAAAGTTCAGCTCCTTCGTAAGAGGAAGAGGAAGAAGCGGCAAAATCAGGCAGATCTCTGATTCAATCCGATCCAATCGTTCCAGGAAATCCTGTTCTCTCGAGGTAGGAGTTTCTCTCCCGATCTAAAGTTAGTGGAAACGCATGATTTTCCCGCTCTAGCTTTTTGCAAAAATCATACGTTCAGTTTCATTCTCGTTTATCGTAGTGGTTCTTCCTTTTCCATTGCAATTTCCTTCTTCTATTTGTACAAGTTTCATTCTGTTCTTAAGGTGGAATCCGAGGCCATGGTGAAGGATACTGAATACTATGATATTTTGGGTGTAAGCTGTGATGCATCTCCTGCCGAGATAAAGAAGGCGTACTATCTCCAGGTTGTACTCACTCTGTTTCCGAGATGTATATGAATTTCTTTCAAAGCAAACTCTTGATTCTGTTACAAAAACGAAATTAATTACTGAAATCAAATACAGCTTTATGGTGTTTTTTGATTGTTTAACGATTTATTGTGATTTGTCGTCATTGGTGATTTTTCGTCCTTGGCTTCTTGCTGAATGTCATTGTGGAAGTTATTACTTGTAACTTACTAGTATATGATTTGGAAGTTCTAATCAGGTCATTGTTATTTGTATGACTATTGGGATAGGGTAATTTTGATGATGTATTGTGAAATGCTGAATCATTAACGTTCCCTTTGATTTATCGAAGATGTCCGGTCTCTTCTGCATTTATTTTTTTTTGAAATGGCACAAAAGTTTGATCTGCTATCTAAAGGCATAGTTTATATTAGGAAATTAGTTTTACAATAAAGCTTTCTGGAAAGATGCTGTAAAAATACAGATTTTCACAATATATTCCAAAACTAAATGCTGACAATCATATGGCACCACATGTATGTGGACTCATGGCTACATAAAAACTGTATAAATTATGATTAGTTAAAACCAATCATGGTACTTCAAATGCCATGGCTAGATAAAAACCGCAACACAAAGTTTATAAAAAACTGTATAAAGTTAATATCTGTAATTCTGAATTTACAGACTTTGGATTTCATGTTTTTTTTACTAGTCATGATGATTGAATCACTATGCTTAACCCTTTTTCATAAGATTTTGGTTGTGTGCATCATATGATGTCATGCATCTCGTAGGGCTGTAATTTTTGAATTAAACTAGAAGGTTGGAATTCTGAAATATTTTGGGAAACTCAAAAGTTAAAATAATTTCTTTTATATTAGACATCATTAAGAAAGGCAAATAATGATTATACCATAATTTTTATGTGAATCACCAAGAACATGCAGGGATGTTGAGTACTTTGGCAAGTCCTCTTATCGTACAATTTGTTGTTGTGTAGGATATTCTACACTTTTGTCATTAGATTGTCACTAAATTTTTATAGGAGGTTATGGAATGAGAGAAATTTGCATGCTTATGGTTTGAAATAGTAGGGCCACTCATACGGATGGTTAAGGTTGGAATAGGTATTAAATGACTTGACCCAACCATTATTGAAATAGCCAAATTCATTTTGTCAACCAATCTGATAATTAAATAGTTAACCATTAACCGACCCAATAAAAGGTTTTTCAGTTAACAGTTAATAGTATAATCATTCATAGTGAAGTTAATTGATCAATAATTAAAAAGTACATAAATCCTATGGCCAATCTGGCATTTTTCTTTATCATTTTCATTTGTTCCTTATAACATTCAAACATAGATTTGTAATATTATTATCAAAGCAATGCATAAAAAATAATAATAAAATATTTTATATTTTTATGTGGATTGATTAATAGGGCTAGGTTGATTGATCAAGACATGAATCAAACAATTTCATTAACTGATCTGATATATTAGCAGTTAACTATTAAGTGATTTGATTAATAGTTGGGTTGGCCATTATCTGAACGGATTTGGGCTGGATAACAATTACAGCCCTACTAAATTGAAGTAAAAGGAATGATTGTCAAGATTCATATTAGCCAAAAAAAAAAACATTTAGCTAAGCTATTCATTATTGATAAATATTTTTAGCTAAATATTATTGAGGATAAAATCTTCATCAAGCCCAACATCAATTGGTATCTAATGTATTGGGCTTTTCCTTTTTATTATTTTGGATAGCATGAGAAAAAAAATCATCGTAGATTTGTTGCTCATGTTCCTATAAAGTTTATAGATGTAGTTTTAAAGTAAAGAAAATTAATAAATTTATTTAAAATAAAAAAGTTAAAGGAAGATAATAAATCATTTGATTAAAAATAGTGTAAAAACTAAACAATTATGTGCAAATTAGGGTAAAAATGTATTATGCATTACTAAAGTAAAGTGTTACAATATATATCCATTACAATAATTGGATCCAAGTATATAGATCTTCTTTTACCCATATAACCCTAACATAATCTCTCACACTTTCCCTTAAGCTAAAAGATATATATTTATTATTCCAAGCTTGTTATAGAGATTATCAAAGACACTATAATTCAATCCCTTTGTAAGAATATCAGTAAATTCCTCGGTTGATGGCATATAAGGAGTTGAAATGATTCCCTTCACTATTAAGTCACAAATATAGTGACAATTAATTTTAATGTATTTAGTACGTTCATGGATAATTTTATTCTATACAATATATATAATTTCTTGATTATCACAATGTATAGATATTGACTCTTAAACTTTCACCCTTAGCTCATTCAAGAATGAGTCACATCATTTCACAAGCTATTTTTACTATAGATTGATATTCAACCTCTACACTAGACTTGAAGATAACATTTTGCTTTTTGCCTCACTAAGTGACAATGTTTCCTTTAACATAAGTGTAGTAACTAGAAGTGGACTTTCTATCTACTTTGTTATCTATGTATCCAAAGTTTGAGAATACTTCAATCCTCAAATGTCCATGTGCCTTGTACACCAAGTTCTTCTTTGATGTGCCTTTTTGATAGGCAAGTACTCATTGGGCATCGATCCAATGAACTTCTTGAGGCTCATACATAAACTAGCTTAGCAACACAATAATATATACTATATTGGGTATGGTAATAGTGAGATAGATCAATTTCTTGACCAATCTTTTGTATTGTTCAAGATTTCCTCGATTTTCAAATGATTTGTCTTAAAATGGAGTGTTTTGCTTAACAAGAGTAGTCTTAGGTTTGCATTTGAGATAGGCAACCTCATTCAACAAGTTTAGAGCATATTTACATTGAGACAATACTATCTTACTACCTACATATGTAAACTTAATGCCTAGAAAGTATCTTGGTTTGTCTATATCCATTGTAATAAAATGTGCTTGAATATACACCTTTGTCTCTATAATACCAGTGAAGTCACTTCTTGTGAGTAGAGTATCATCTACATAATTTGCCAAAAAGATACACCTACCTATCATTTTCTTCATGAATATTGAACGAATACACTGTTGAAAACCTTTATAAAGTACCATTTGATTGAACTTTTCAAATCATGCTCTTGAGCTTTGCTTCAACCTATAAATTACCTTCTTCAACCTACATGCCTTAGCCTCCCTTTGAACAACATACTTAAGAGATTGTTTTATATAAACTTCTTTAGAGAGGTCACCATACAAGAAGACATTTTTATCATTGAGTTGATAAAGCAACCACTGCTGTTGATTGTAATAGAGAAGAACACACAAATGGAGTTATGCTGAGCAATAGGAGAAAATGTTTTAACATAGAATATTTCATAAGTTTACGTAAAGCCATGAGCAACCAAACAAGCCTTTTATTGATTAATTGAACTATTAGGCTTATACTTAATTGTGTAAATCCACTTGTAGTTGACCATGTTAGTTTTAGTAAGATAAGACATCATTTTTCATGTGCCACGTGAATGTAAAACATCTACTTCATTTATAACCATTTTCCAACATGGTAACTACAATATCTTCTAATAAGTCTTGAGAATAGACTTACAAGAAATAACCAAGGAAAAATTATGATAGAAAGGTGTAAGGTAATCATAAGAAATAAATTGAGATATGAGATATTGTATATAGTTATAAGTACTTTTTCGTAAGACAATAGGTAAATCATTAGTAGATGAAGTAGGTGAAAGATCTATAGTTAGGGAAACAATAGGATCAAGTGGTAAAGTTGGAGCAGAATGTTCTCATTGTTGATACACCTATAAGGGAAGTACAGTAATGGTTGTCTCATTAGCAAGTTCCCTATTGCTATGAGTATCATGAGTAGGTATGTCCTTGCTTTGAAGATCATCACTAGGAACAACAATGGGGGTATAATCATTACTAATAGTAATAAGGACAGGAAAGGGAAGGCCCTTAAAAATCTCAAAGAAGTAAAAAAAATAGAACTAAGACTCAGAAAAGGTAACATTAGCTGAGACATAATATCTTTTAATCAAAGGATAGTAATACTGATATCCCTTTTGCATTGTAAAGTACCTCACAAAAACACATTTTAAGGATTGAGTAGACAACTTCTCTAACCTAGGAAAAATGTCTTGCATAAATACTACACAACTAAAGACATGTGACGTCAAAGAAAATAGTTCCTAATTGGGACAAAGCTAACAAAGAGGAATTTCTCCCCTAAGAGGGGTAAAGGGCATATGATTTACAATGTAAACAGTGGTAAGAACAATATTAGACTAAAAATATTTAGGTACCTTAATCTAAATAAGGTACACATTATATCTAGAATGTCTATGCTTGCATTCAGTTATTCCATTCTATCGAGATGTATAAGGGTAAATAGTTTGATGAATAATTCAAAGAGAAGCATAGAAAACTTTGATTAGCAAATTTCAATGCATATCAGTACATAAACATTTAGGTGTAACAAAAAATTGATTTTTTATTTTTGTAACGAAATTTTGAACAATAGTTAAAATATTTTGACTATCTTTTAACAAGTGGATCTATGAAACTCTAGAATAATCATCAACAAAAACAACATAGTAACAATAACCAACAACATCACTTGAACCTTAGATATTATAATGAACTAAGTTAAAAATATGCTTACTAGATACAAGATACAATCAACGAAAGGTAAAATGAGTATATTTTCCTAATTGACAAGAATCACACTTAAAATGTGAAAGGGAAATCCATGAAAGAACTTGTTGAAGCTTTTTCAAGGACAGATGACTAAGCTTGAGGTGTTATAACATGGATGAGTTTGTAGTTGATAGCGAAGCCACCAGTCCATTTGATGGAGTATCACAAGACAAAATGTATATCCCATCAACTTACTTATAGCCTAAACCAATTCTTCTCTCTATTAATAGATCCTAAAAGATACAAAAAAAGGAAAAAAAGTTAATAAAAAAGCTAAATATTACTAGCATTAATCGAGAAAAGATTTATAGAAAGTTCGAGAATATAGAAGGTGTGATTTAAGCAAATCTTGGAGGTGGCATGAATGGTGTCCCTTTCAGAAACCTAGCAAGATTGGTCATCAGTAATGGTAACACCACATAAGTTAGATAAGTGATACAAATGATGGAAAAAGTTGTGGCTACCTATCATATGTTGTGAAGCTTCTGAATCTATAATCTAAAAACTATCTTCTTGAGCCACCATGACTATCCTCATACCTAAAGTAGATACTACGATCACCATGGTAGAAGAATTTGCAACTATATAAATCGCTTATAATTAAGTTACGAGATGATATCTCCTGTTGAGGGACCTGAAGCTAAAGTAGTAGGTGGAGTGTTGGTAGAATTGTCAAGAACCTTTCACTCAATCACAACATAAGCCCAAATTGATTTGCCAAACTTTTTTTAACACCGCTCTAATCTATGATTTATCTTTTCGTGGTAAGGACACAATACTCTTTGTCTACCATTAGTCTTGCCCCTTTTCTGACTAGAATGACATGATTGGACTTGACAAACCATTGTCATAGGCTTGAGTAAAGGACTCATCCTAGAAATATGTAGGACCTAAGAGAAAGCCATAGTTAGGTCTGAGGTAGTATCACCACCAAATATCTATCCTTGCACCTAAGATGACAACTTCAAGGGAAGTCCAACAAAAAAAGCAATCACTTGTAGATTATTTTGATATTGTTTCAGCCTTACAATATTGGTAGTGGCAAGTTGATGAATCTCCAACTCTTTGAATAGAGTCTGCATAGCTCTAAAGTATTCTTGTACCAACTATCCTGTCATACATAGAAAAAAAATCTGCTTATAAATCTCATATATGTAAACAATGTTGTTCTTATAAGCATACATTTGCCATAAGATGTTTCAAATAGTCTTCGCAGGGTAAAACATCATCACCCTTTGTGTTATTCTACTTTCATGCTATTTTCCAACCAAGTAACAACTACAATATCATCAGAAAATCAATCATCATAAAAGACATCTTTGACATCTAACGGTGGTTAAGTCAAGTGGCAAAGTTTCTGTTGTGTTGCAACAAAGGTGAGAAAACTTTATGACATCATTAAGTAATTTGCGTCATTCAACTTTTCTATTGTACCACTGAGTTGATGGATTGCAAACTCCTTGTATATCATTCTTCATTCTTCATTCAACATTGTCCAACCATCCAAGTAAGGCTTTCCAATGCACCAAAAAAACAAGTTTCAACTACAAGTACTTGTCTGCACCACGATCAACTCCATGCACACTGTCCAAGCAACATGCAAACAGTTAGCACATCTTCCTCCTCACAATCAAACAATTGAAACAAGGTTGTTGGCACCACCACGACTTACTACATAGACAACTGGACGGAGTTCAGTAGTTGTCCTCTACAAACTCCATATGATGTATTGGTTTCAACAACCGTGCATCTACATGTGACAACCTATAAGGACTGTAGGGGAAAGGGAAAGATGAGTTGGCAACTCTACATGCAACTGACTCATAGATAACGCAAACCTGCAAGCATTATGATTGGTTGTTACAACCTTAAGTTTGATGTGCTGAAGAAGAGATGGAGAAGAGGAATCAAAGCTCACATCTCACCCACGTGAAACATCCAAGTGAGTGGCACTCATCGACATTGTAGAAGATAGTCGAGAGCGAGGTCAACGATGAGGCCATTGGTAATTTCGGTGATTAAGGAAAGATGATGGTGTTTAGGGTTAGGTTGCTTTGATACCATGTGCAATTTAGGGTAAAAATGTATTATGCATTACTCAAGTGAAGTGTTACAATATATACCCATTACAATAATTGAATCCAGGTATACAAATCCTCTTTTATCCATTCACCCACATAACTCTAACATAATCTTTCACAAGTTATAAAATTACAAAATCTAATAGAAAATTTTGTTGTTGATAGCAATAAATGGAGAGTAGATATTTATGTTGTTGACCTCATATAGTGAGATTATGGCATTGGCAATTGTTGTTGTCATACTATTGATTTTTAAATTATCAAAGATGAATAAGTTTGAATTCGTGGATAACACATATATTCAAAAGGAAGATAGTTAATATAGTTTCAAAAAAGTCGAGAGAGTTTTTTTAGAGATAAGCATCCCTCATAGTGTGGACTTAGATCAAATGCATTAAGGACATTATTGGTTATTACTAGTTTATATGCAATATAACAACTAACTATTGTTTGATTGTCCCATGTTTATGAGGCTTTACAATCTCTCATAGAGTATGAGTGTGATTTTCCATTTCTCAAGCTATGTCACATTCTTCCCTTCTAAATCTTCTCATAAGATAATATTTTTCTGCACTCTCACATTGTTACATAGAATTTATTAAAATTTTATCGGCATGTGTTTGTGTTTAATTCTATGGTAACTGTGTGGAAGAGACATAAAATGCTACCTCATTTTAGAAAAGGATAATGACAAAATTTATATAGACTTTGTTTTATTCAAGCAAAATGGAAGAAGGTTATTGACACTGAAAAATTCTAACAATGTTCATTGACACTATTTGAATGACATTTCAATTTTTTTTACTTCTTGAAATAATATAACGTCCAATACTATGCTAAGTAATATATCCACAAAAATTTGTAATTTGTTAATCTTTCCTGTAGAACAAATAATACTTTTATCTTTTCTTTAAGAGTTATTCCTTTCATAGGCAAGGCGTGTGCATCCAGACAAAAATCATGGAGATCCTGAAGCTGCTCAGAATTTCCAGGTACAGTAGGATGTTTTATTCTCAATGATTTGTCCTCATCTTTTTTAGCAATACTTTCATTTTCTATATGCTGATTTTGATTTTTAGTCCATTCATTGAAATTTAAGCAATAAATATTTTATGGTTAATGCCATTTTGGCATTTTTTAATCATTGACAATTGCAAAAGCTTCAAGCCAACTGCATAATGTGAGTTTGGGTTACCGCATCAACTAAAAAATTGCCTATGCAAAATGTCACACAATGTTCATTCACATAGTGATGATACATAGCTATGATACGTTTATATAGTGATGGTAGATACAAACTTATGGTTTAAGAAAGCTTGTGTTTTGGAGTTTCTTTTTGGATACAATATTTCTTTCACCTCCTTCATTATTTTGCGAGTCTTACTGCCTCTCAAATAATCTGACCTGGTAAAAAATTGATCTTATCTGAAATTTTCTCAACCAAGGCTCTTGGAGAGGCTTATCAGATCCTAAGTGATCCAGGAAAGCGGGAATCATATGACAAAAATGGAAAGACTGGCATTCCCCAGTAAGTCTCAATACATTTAGTTCTTAAATAAGATTTTATAGTCTTTATGACACATGCTTTTTGATGGGGAGTGCTTTACAATATGATCTTAACATATTTATGTCCAATTTAATCGAATTAGGTTCACACCTGAAAAATTACATTCTATCCTCATTCCAATAAATTCTAAAATTCTGGTGTTGCTAGTTGGTAGACTTGGACTTGATATAATTTTGAATGCACAATCCTGTGTATTTGTTGTCTATGTTGTAAAACAGCTTTTTTGTTTAGAAACGTGTTACGTCAGAACCAAACTTGTCCTTAACAATAATAAAATGTAAGTATCATGGTTGAATCTAAAATATATGATTAGCAAACAAGAGGAATTTATTGCATCAGTTGACAGCAAGATGCCTAGGCATCATTTAAAAAAATATAAAATTTATTTTCAGTGTTTTAGTCTTTATGTTATATATAATAAATGCAATTTATCCATAGATGTATGTATTCTTAACTCAAGTAACCCTGCATAACATTGACACGTGAAAAAAAGAGAGAATATAATGTTGGCATTAACTATAGACAAATGATAACATCTAAATATATTTAAAATATATCTTTTAAATATTAATATTTAAAAATACATGGATCCTTGTCAGATTTTGAATTTTGATATCAGATCCAACAAAGATCCAACTATAACAAAATAAGGTGAGGCATGTAAAGACCCGGCCAAAAATCATGGATCACCCATGCTTCTTGATAAGCATAATGAGTAATAACAACAATATGGGTAACAGCAGTGGTGGTAGTGAATTGGGGATAGTAGTGATGACGATGGCCAGCAGCAGTGGTGGTGGTATCTAGTAGTGGATGATAATGATAATGGTGGCAAGTAGTGGTGATTGGATGATGGTGACACTGGTTTGTGGTGGAGTTACGGTCATAGTGGTAGATCGTGGCAACATTAGTCCAATGGGTAATGATAGACAATTAATTCTGTTCTAGTTTTTATTTATGTACTAAATAAAATTACTTATATTTTCCATTTTGTTCTACTGCTATTCCATTCAATGGCTTTCCCGTTTCAGTTTGTTCTCATTCATACATACCAAACACAGCATAGATGCTTGCTTCTGTACAAGATATCTTTCTCTAATAAAATCTAAAATTTACAAAATGAGGCAAAAATACATGAAAGAAATGTCATGCAAGATTAGGGAGATGAATTCTAATCCAATACATCAATTGTTAGCATTCCAATTTCCAATCAGTAATAGAACATCAAGCAGAAAATATGTTCCTATAAAGTATCCCAAAGAAGTTGTGTTACTTGTGTATGAGGGACTGAACTTAAATCTAAAGATGAAAATCTTGTACTTTTGAAAAGGGGAACAAACTAACGAAGTAGCAGCAAATTGTGTCCATGGACTGACTTCGCACTATTTCCATGTAACTATGTAGTTATGGAATAATAAGTATCTCCTTTAAATTGTTCTTTTATTATATACCATGAGACATGTCTTTGCTATGTGATGAATCATCTTTCTAATTCTCTTTAACAAATTTTTGTATATATGTTTCTTAATATGAGGATGGATATTTGATTTAGAGATTCCATGATGGACCCTGGTGTGGTTTTTGGAATGCTTTTTGGGAGTGAATATTTTGAAGATTATATTGGAGAACTGTTGTTGGCATCTATGGCATCTGTTGAGAATGAAGAACCATCACAGGATTTACAAATTCGACAACAAAGAGTAAAAGAGAAAATAAAGGTACCATACATTCATCATTTCATTTTATGATTATTTTACAAATTATGGGTACTCTTGCTTTGTTTATTATGGGCTGTTTCTTAAATAAGATCTTTTGGTTCTTAATTTTATACCATGGAGAGATTTTAATAAGTTGGAGAAATTTTATGCCCACTTTGTTCCTCACTAATGCATATACTGTTAACTACCTTATCATTTATTTCCCACTCGACTTACTCTACTAGGTTATGAAGATGTTCGTAAGATTTGTGAGAATTATTATTGAGATACTTTTGGTGGGTGTAATTTTAACTAAACTAAGAAATATATTTAGGACCTGAATGTTGCTTCTGGTGTATATTATTTCCCTGTTCAATCCAATCCAATAAATGAATAATCTTAGTTGGAATTTAGTCTCTTTGCTAAATATGTCATGCTTCTCTTGTTTAATTTATATGTTTGATGCTTTACTTCTCTTATCGGCTACACTTTTGGATGTCTAGGAATTACAAGAAGAGAGGGAAAGAAAGCTAACGCAAAAGTTGAAAGATCGTCTTCAACCATTTGTAGAGGATAAAAAGGAGGAATTTATATCGTCGGCAAATTCTGAAGCTCAGCGTCTATCTGATATTTGTAAGGAATTTGTCATTGAGAGTGTTATTATTATGGTAGCACTTGTTTATCTTTTGGTTGACTTAAAAAGAATTTTCATATTATTTCAAATTTGAATGTACAGTTTCAGAATTAGGTGAAATTCTTTATGGATAGTTGCATAATTACATGTCCATTTGGTTAGCAAAGGTCATAAATGGCATTGAAATTTTGAAGTGGTAAACTAAGTTCCTAGATCTTAAAAGTTTGGATGTTATGTTTTTTTTTAGAACAGAACTTTGAGGATCCTCACTTTTATAGAAACCAAATTGTTGCATTTGGCAGGTTTTTGAACTGGAATAGTTTGTTCCTGATCCACAGAATGAACAACACCAAGCATCTTCCACTTTTTCTTCCTTTTTATGGCATTATATATATTTTTTTAATTGTGTAATATGTCTTCTCCTTTTTGAAGTTTCCATTCATTTGTATTCACTATTCATGTTATGTGCTATTAGGCAAGTTTCTCTGAAGAATTATTTGCCACTGATTGCAATTTTGTTCTTTGATCTGGTATGGTTGCTTATAGACAAATATTAGGGATGATAAATACAAATAGGTCATGTGGTTTTTTGAAGTCTCATAGTTTGGAGTTTAATGATGGCTGGTAGATAATAGCATAGTTCTTTTTTGAACAAATTTTTTTTACCCCTATACTGCAAGCTGATGTGGGTGTTTGTTCATGATTGATGGAAGCCATCTTCCCTGAGTACATTTTATAAGAGCTTGTTAATTTGTTGTTTGTGTGGAAGCTGTTTTAACGTCTGGGAATTTTTGAATAAGAAAATGTTCCCTTTTCTTTAAAGACTGACCTTTTTGAGATTAAGAAGATTCATTTTAATATATATTTTCTGATTACTTAAATAGTCATTTTCACTCTCACACAATGTACCATGTTTTGCTCATATGTGCTTGTATTTCAGCTTTTGGAGAGGCTATGCTACATACAATTGGTTATATTTATGCACGGCAAGCTGCAAAAGAACTAGGAAGGAATGTAAAATTCATGGGTGTTCCATTTGTGGCAGAATGGGTTCGGGGAAAAGGCCATCGTATCAAATCACAAGTAACTGCTGCTTCAGGTCCTTTTTTTCATGAATACTGATTATTAGTTTTATGGGTTAATAGGTTATTGGATATCTATTTAATCCAAACCCTAATTACCCTATATATATATCTCATGTAATCCTGTAATGGTGATAAATAGTCTTTTTCTTCCCTATTTCATGGTACTAGAGCACGTAACAGAAACCTAGGGCTTTCAAACCCTAGCCACTACCTTTCGCCAGGTGCACCACTGCCTTCCACCTAATTTCCGTCTCTCCCTTCCTCTCTTCATTGTTGGCTAGCTGAACCCCTCACCCTTAGTTCCGCTACACCCATCAGCATTGCCAAGCCCTCTCCTTCCATTCTCTCCATGCTGGCATTATCATCAGTCTCATTTCTCACCTCCATCACGACAGGGAGGCTTATCCAGCCCTCCATTTTTTCCATCCCTTCCAGCCCTTGTAATCCTAGGAAACAAGAGCAGGAAGGGCTCCAAGGCTGTCGGAAGCCTTCTCTGAAGCATGTGACCTGACCTGCAGCCCCCACAGTGGCTGTTCCCTCTTCTGTAGTCACCTTTGGGAGTGTCTGCTCTTCTTCCTGCCATTGGCCACCCTGGCTGGTGGTCTCTTGAGCTGTGCAGCCCATGAATAGGCCTATGTAACATCAGGACAATTTTTTCTAAGGGTGGATTCCATTTGTCCACCTGTCTTTCTACCTCTGGGAGGCTCACATCAACCTAGATGGTCATATTCTTCTATGGATCAGCAATTGTTTATCATTAGCAACCCAAATCAGACCTTTTTCCGATAGGAAATCATGGCCGGAACTGAATCCATGGTCAAGAATTTTGGTGTAACCTCAAAAAAATTGAATGGGATGAATTACTTATTGTAGATTAAAAGCTTTCTGACCCTTATCGCATCACAAATCTCAGTCAGCCACCATCAAATATCAAGGATAGCTCTTATATGATGAATTGTACATCGATGATGTTGTGGTTATTTATTGGTTAGGTAACAATTTGTAATCAAATGTTGTATGCAGTGCTATGATGCTCTTGTGAGATTAAGGTTAATCCATTGGAAAGAAGATAATTCATTGAGGCAAAAATTACATAGTTATATCCTTGTTTGGATATATTGATCCATAAATGGATCCAATATGATAACTTGATATAGAGTACTATTACAACACTCTCCTTCAAGTTGGACGATATATATTAGTAAGTCTCAACTTGTTACAAAGATAATAAAAAAATTTATGACTAAAGAGCTTTTGTGAGGATATTAGCTAGTTCTTCAGAAGATGATGTGTAAGGTATAGTGATCGCATCTTTAATCACCAGATCATAGATGTAATGGCAATCAATTTTAATATGTTTGGTGCATTCATGAAAAGATTCACTTTTGACAATATGAATGATTGCCTAATTATCATTGTACAAGGACATGGATTCTTGAACTTTTACCTCAAATTCTAGGAGTAGAGATTTCAGCCATACTAATTCACAACTAGTTTCTCTCATAGATCTGTACTCTGCTTAGACATTGAAATAGAAGACAACATTTTGTTTCTTACTTTGCCATGTGATAAAATTCCCCTTAAAGTAGGTAAGGTATCTTGATGTAGACTTTCTATCACCTCTATCTCTTGCAAAGCTAGAGTCAGAGTAAACTTCAACTTTGAGATGTTGATTTGCACAATATAAAAGGTACAACCTAGGTGTGTCCTTAACATAGGCAAGGACTCTCTGTGCCCCTATATGATGAACTTGTCAAGGCTTGTACATGAATTGACTCAACAATTCCACGAGATAAACAATATTTGACCTTGTAACTGTCAAATATATAAGTTTCCCAACTAGATGTTTGTATGCCTTTAGAATGTCTAGTTCTTTTGAAGAGGTTTCCCAAAATTGAGGGTTTTGTTTAATAGGAGTATTTTTCGGTTTACAACTCAAGAATCTAGTTTCCATAAGAAGATCTAACGTATATTTACGTTGGGATAACACCAATTTGTCTTTTGAATAAGCAAACTCAATTCTTACAAAGTAATCGAATCTTCTTAGATCCTTGATTTGAAAGGTTTTGGCAAAGTGTTCATTGGTTCTGACCATATCTTCAAAGTCACTACCTATGAGAAGATTGTCATCCACATATATTGTTAAAATAACATATCCATGAGTTGTCTATTGTATGGAAATGGAGTGATCGGTAGAGCAATGCCTGCATCCTCCATTAAACATAACCTAACTAAGTTTGTTAAACCAAGCCTTGGGATCTTACTTTATGTCATAAATGACCTTCTTTAGTCAACATACTTGGCACTCTCCCTCAATTTGATAGTCAGGTGTGTTTCATATACACTTCCTTAAATAGATCACCATTAAGGAAGACATTCTTTATGTCTAGTTGATGTAATGGTCATTATTTGTTTACTACCAAAGAGAGTAGTACACGAATGGAATTGAGACGAACAACAGGAGAGAATGTTTTGTCAAAATCAATCCTATTCTTGCGTAAACTCTTTAGCAATAGGGCGGGCTTTGTATTTCTTAACTATACCATCTAGTTTATGTTTGATGGTGAAAACTCATTTACAAGACACTAGATTGGCTTCAATAGGACAATGTACTAACACTCACATGCTACAAGATCTCAAGGCATCCATCTCATCATTCATAGCTTTCTTCCAATATGGTTGCTCTAATCTATAGCTTGATTGTCACAATACATGGGAATAGGAATAGGAGTAGGAATAGTAGCTCCCAACTCCATTAGCAAATTTAGAATCCACACAATCTCCTAGCTGACATTAGGTTGACATTATGCATCCCCTTGTATTCTGATTTTACACTAGAGGTAGACACAACATTTTGCTTCTTGTTGTGCTAGGTGATAAGATTTCCATTGAGATCGGTACAAAATCCTAATGTAGACTTTCTATCAATTCTATCACTTGCATAACTAGCATTAGAGTATGCAACCAAATTCAGATAATGATGATTTGAATAGATCAATCTCTTGCCATGACATTGCTTTATATAGGTTATAACCTATAAGGTACCATGTCAACGAACAAGTCTGGGTTCTTTCATAAATTGACTCAATAATCTCAAAGCAAATACTATATTATGATATGTAACAGTGATATAAATAAGTTTGCTGATAAGGTGGTGATATTTTCCAACATCCTCAAAAGACTCTTTTTTTTTGTCCTAAAAAGGAGGATTTGGGTCTATAGGGGTCTTCGTTGGCTTGCACCCAAACATACGTGTCTCATTAAGGAGATCTATAGTATATTTCCTCTAGGATAGGGAAATTTTCCTTAGAGCATAGGCAAACTTAATGCTAAGGAAGAATCTTGGTTTGCCCATGTCTTAAAGCACAAACTCCTTGTATAGAAAGGTTTTGGTATCAATCATGTCATATGCATCATCCCTAGCCAACAAAATATCATCCACATACATAGCCATAATAGTGATGTCAAAATATCATCATCGAATAAAAATAGAGTTATCAACAACACATTTCATGAACCCATGTGCCAACATGACGGAGCTAAGTTTGGCAAACCAAGCTCAAGAACTTTGTTTCAACTTATAGATAGCTTTCCGTAGACGACATACCTTGTTCTTCCCTTAAGCAACATATTTTAGAAGTTTCTCAATAAGAACTTTTTCATTAAGGTTACCATAAAGGAAGACATTTTTTACATCAAATTGTGAAAGAAACCAAAATTTGAAGATAGTTGGGGCAAGTATAATACAAATAGAGTTAAAGTGGGCCATTAGTGAGAAGGTATCATGATAGTCATCCCCTTGAATCTATGTAAACCTACGAGCAACAAGTTGAGCCTTGTGTTGCTCAATAGTGTCATCCTGCTTGTATTTGTTGGTGAAAATCCAACGACAGTTAACCATAGGAGTATATGGAGGATGAGTGACAAAGTCTCAAGTTCCTTAATCCAGTAATGTTTGCATTTTCAACATCTATAGTACACTTCTAAGCAGGAAGAGTTAGTGTTTTCTCAAAATTCTTGAGTGTAGACTTAGAAGCAATGTTGAGGGCAAATTGTTTGTCGGTAGGAGATAGATAATTGTAAGGGATAAAGTTGGAAATAGGATGGATAGTGTAAGATCATTTACCTTTTTAGAGCACAATAGGTAAATCAAGGGTAGTGTGATCTATAAGAGGAGATAGAGATGTAGTAGTAGCCATTGTGGGAATAATAGGTGTGTGATGTCATCACCAATGATATACTTGCAAAGGGGGAGGCTATGGAGGAGCCTTAGACGAAGTTTGCTATGAAGTTGCTTCTAATGATGGCAAGGGCCTAGGATAGGAAGAAACATCCATGAGCAAAGAAGCTACGAAGGGGTAGGTAAGAAGGATGAATGACAAGAGGTAGGTGGAGAAAAATAAGGAACATCCTCTTAGAAGATGACATCAACAAACACCAAAAAATGATGAGAGGGAAGATGAAAACAATGATAACCCTTTTAAGATTGAGGATACTCAACAAAAACACACTTAATGGACCTAAAAGACAATTTATCAAGATTGGGAGATAGGTTTTTCACAAAGGTAGTACAATTAAATACCTTAAGTGGTAAGGAAAACAACTCCTTATTAGGAGAAAGACATTGTAAGGGAATGACACTACCAAAAGGAGAATAGGGCATGCAATTTATCAAATAAGTGGTAATAGAGATAGCATAGACCACAAATAAGTAGGGACATGCATCTCAATTAACAATGTGTAAGCAACATTTAAAATATGGCAATGCTTACATTCCATAACACCATTTTGTTGAGACGTGTACACAAGTGGTTTGATGTAGAGTGTCACGATCAATGCAAAAGGAGACAATAGAGGATGGAGTAAACTTAAGGGCATTATCAATGTAAAATACTTTAGGAACAATACTAAATTGAGTTTGTATTTCATTAAAGAATTGTTTGACAACATTAAGGATTGATTGACAATCTTTCAATAGATACAATCATGAAGCATGAGAGAAATCATCGACAAATATAATATAGTAATGATAATCAGATAAAAACGTGACTCAAGAGAATCTCTAAACATCATAATGAACAATATCAAATAACTTGAGAGTTGATGTTAACTCACAACTATTGAAGGTAGCATAAAAATGCTTACCCAAAATACAAGACCGACGACTAAAAGAATGGACAGTGATTCATGTTAAAGTTACTTGTAGCTTACAATGTAACAAATGCTCAAGATGATGATGCCAAATGAGAGATGAATCATTAGAAGTAACAACTACAATAAGTCCTCGAGGTATATCTTCTTTAACAAGTATATAGACACCTTGTCTCTATTCACGGTCCAAATCAATCTTTCTCCCTGTCTACAAATTCTGAAAAGTATAATGAAAGAGGAAGAATGTTACATAACAATAAAGCTTCTTGGTAACCTTACTAATTGATAGCAAATTTACGGGAAAATCAAGAATATAAAGGACACAATCAAAGGTGATATCTAAATTAATAGTAGTAGTGTCCTCACCTACAATGAAGCAACTACGACTATTAGCTAAGGCCATAGGATTAAGATTGGATAATTGGGTTAGGCAGGTAAATAAACTTTGGTTGTCAATAATGTGGTTAGATGTGTCTGAGTCAATAATTCAAGTAGAATTTTGAGAGGATATATGTAATGCATGGTTACCTAAAGAGAGTGCATGAGCTACCATGGTATCATTGGTTGTTGCACCCATAGTATCATCAATTCGCATAATCAACCTATGACATCTGAATCATACTTGAAGTAGTGGGAGGAGCAGCAACCAAGGGATTTGCACAAACAACATTGGCAAAGGATGGTAAGGTAGGTGAATGCCTAAATTTGTCTCAACATTTTTTTAAATGATGATTGATGCACCCATAATGGGCACAGGGGGCTCTATAATTGTTCTATCCACCTCTAGAGTGATTTCCAAGCTTACTTCGGCCGTGATTGGAGGAATTTCCTTGTTGTCTAGCCATAACAGCAAGAGTGGCAAAAGGTGAAACAGATGTATGAGTAGTGAGATGAAGAATCCAACTAAAGGTAGACTGTAAAGAAGGAATAGTATCAGTGACAAGAATCTGTCCTTAGATTTGAGAGGCCAAATCTGGATGCAAACCAGCAATAAACAGAGCCATAGAGAGCTCCTAGCGATAATGGTGTAAGGTGGCAAGGTTTGCCATGCAAGGTTGGTAGTCCTCCAACTCTTGTAATAGGGCACATAATTTAGATTAGTAGGCTTGAAGGGTGGAATCACCTTGACGATGATGAAATGGTTGCTCATATACCTTAAATACCTTGGAAATATTATTGTCATGTCCATAAATGATGCGCAGAATGTCCCACATACACTTGGTAGGGTAAATCCGAGTTATACTAGGAATAATATGCTCATCCACGCTATTTAGCATCTAGGTGATGACTGTGTGATCTACAACATACCAGACAGGATAGTCAATGATGTCTTCAATAGGAGGGGGGTTAAAGATGCAAAACATCTTGAATGCAAGCGACCATGTGTGATAATTGTTCCCTATAAGCTTCACACCTGTAATAGTCAAGCAACTAAGCAAGGGAGATTCAGGATGGCCATTGGAACTAGAAGTATAAGTCCTAACAGGGTTCCTAGGAACACCGGACGAGGCACCAAACAAGGAGGAACTAGCCATTGCAGTTCATGGATGGGTTAAGAGAAGCGGAAGGGCATGGGCTTTTACTAGGAGCCACCTACCTTCGTAGTTCATGGATGGGTTAGGAGTGGAGGAAGGGCATGGGCTTTTATTAGGAGCCACCTACCTAGTCATCCAGATGTGGGGATGACATCACTAACAAGGAGAGAAGCCAACACACACAATAAGACGAGCTAGCAACACCGATGGTGAGAGAGGTTAGAATAGAGAAGGGAGGGTTGGCGAGGTGGGAGACAAGGATTGAGTGCTTTGTTACCAAGTAGAAGTTTAGGTTTTGTTTCTGAAAATGTTTATCATATCCATTGACACACAAAGTATAAATACAAAGGTCCATTTAGCCAAATACATTTTTCTTCTACTTAACATCTTTATTAGGTATTCTTGGACTCAACGTGGATATGGGTGTTTTGTTCCATCCACTAAAAAAATTTGATTTTTGTTGAAGTTATCTTCTTTGGGAGCAAGTCTGATGACTCATGCATTACAAGCATATTTGTGCCATTTGTTCTTGAAAATGTTTCTATCACTGAGAACCAAGTAGTTGATTCCATTCAAATTGTTAATCCAGTGGTTGTGTAGGAAGAGGCTCCTTGCCTCTTACAAGTATACTCTCATTGCAATAAAGGTCTTCAGCTACAACCACACAACCTGCCAATACCACTTCCATGGTTATACATCCCCACAAAATGATCCATCACAAAGTGATATTGATCTACACATTATGATGAGGAAAGGTAACAAATCTACCATTGCCTATCCCATATCATACTTTGCCTCCTATAGAAAACGTTACCTCTTGTTTTGCATCTTTGTCATATATCCTCTGTGTTAATCTCTAGGAACTACTAAAAGGTACTTTAAATTCCTCACTAGAAGGTTGTTATGGATGAGGAGATGTAGACCTTATTATCTCATATCATGTGGGATCTAATCTCTTGCTTTGAAGAAACTAATATAGTTACCTATAGGTGGGAATTTATGGTCAAGTATAAGCCTAATGGGATAGTGGACATATATAATACATGACTAGTTGCATAAGGTTTTACGTAAGAATATGATGTTAACCATGCATAGACCTCACTGGTGGCTCGGTTGAATTCTATACAAGTATTGTTTTCTCTTGCCATAAATCAATCTTGGGAACTTTGCAACTAGAAGTGAAAATGTCTTTTTATGTAGTGATTTATTAGAATAGATGTTTATGAAGTAACCTCATAACGTTCATGTTTGCTTGTGGAAAACTATCTATGGAGTCAAATAGAGTCTATGTGCGTGGTTTGAGAAATTCGACAATATTGTTGCAACTAATAATTTAAAGCAGTGCATTGCAGATCATTCAATATTTTACAGGATGACTAACAAGGGTTGTGTGGTACTTGCAATATACATGGATAATATTCTACTCACTAATGATGATATTGTAAGTATCCAACAAACAAAGGATTACTTTCAAAGTGGTGTTATCTTAAAGAAAGTATGCACTAGATTTTCTAGAAGATATCAGTCTACTTGGGTGCAAACCTAAGTCTACCTCAATAGACTAGAGCTTGAAATTTTTGGGACAAGTTGTCACTTGTGTTTGAAGATATTGGCAGGTATAGAAGATTCATTAAAAAACTAATATATTTGACAATTACACATTCAGACATTGCCTATACTGTTGGAGTACTTAGTTTATGCTTGAGTTAATGATAGTACATTGGAAAGGGACCTTACAAATTCTAGCTTATAATAAAAGGGCTTCTGGTTGAGGCTTGTTGTATAAAAGATATAGTTATGCACACATAGAGGCCTCTCCAAATTCTGATTATGTAGGTGACAGAGGAGACCAAAAATCTATCTTAAAATATTGCACATATGTTGGAGGCAATCCAATCACTTAGAGAAGCAAGAAACAAATCTCAAGATACTACACAAATATTGTATAAAGATCTATTATAGAGGCAAAATATCAGGTTATGACACAAATTGCATATATGATGACGTGGCTGTGCTCCCACTTGTTGAGCTTTGGTTTTCTATTAGTGAACTTATGCCCATGCATTGTCATAGTAAAACTACCATATTGCAAATAATTCACCATTGCATGAGAAAGCCAAACATATAGAGGTGGATTGCCATTATGTTCAAGACATTATCTTTACTCCACACACTTAATTGTCTAATCAACTTGCAAATATTTTCACCAAGGGATTGAGTGTTGGGTCATATGATTATATTTGTAATAAGTTGGGCATACTAGATATATGTGTTTCAACTTGAAGGGAGAGTATTAGATTATTAGTTATATGGGTTATTGGATATACCTCATGTAATCCCATAATAGTGATAGATAGTCTTTTTCTTCCCTATGCCTTTCTTTTTTTTCGTTGGATAAAAGGATATCATTTATCCATTTCTTCCATGGGTAAATATAGAAGAGTATACCACCCTTTTATGTAAAGTTAAATAGTGCTTTATAGTTGTATGTGATGTACCATAGCAACCTTAATGCAATGATAATGGTTCTTTTTTGTGACTGAGATATTATGCATCTGATACATGGATACAATATCTCTACCTGAGGGACGAGATTGCATACAATGAATTTGTGGTGTCACATCTGTTGGGTTTGCCTTTCTATTTTTTATGTCAACAGTTAATAGGATTACCACTTAAAGAGGTAATAGATTGGATTACATTAATGATATGTTTTCTTGTTTTGGAGAATGCTGTTTTACATCAGTCTATAAATTATTCAGTCGATTGTGTTGAATTTGTGATGAGTTATTCAGGTCCTTTTTTCCTCATCTCTGTGTGTGCGCTGTGTTAGTATGTCTTACTTGCTTTGTAGTTTGTATAGATATAGAGTGATCATGCTCTGTTGTGTGGGACAAAGGATTGACTTTTTGTGTATTATCATAGGTGCCATTTCATTAATTCAGATTAGGCAAGAAATGAAAAAGTTAGAGCAAAGTGAAAATAATGAAGAGAACCTGTTGAAGCTTGCTGCAGAACAAAAGGATGCAATGGTTAACTCTCTATGGAAACTGAATGTGTTTGATATTGAATCAACACTTTCACATGTGTGCAGATCGGTGAGTAGCTTTTTATGTTAATAATTTGGTTTGAGAGGATAAAATATACTGTCAAGTTGTATTCAGTTAATGTTCGTCCTCTAGGATCACTGTGCTCTCTTTTCCAGTTGGATCTTCTTCAGACTAGACAATTTAATTGTTAGATGTACAATTTCTTAACAAGTTGAATCCTTTGGGTGCAAAGGATTTTTTCAGACTTTGGTTTGACTAAAGAAGAAAAAAATGTTTAGTGGAAATATCAATGGAAGTTGGTAAGAACATGAAAATCCATAAAAATGTCAAAAAATACAATTTTTAGCATGAAATGTCAGAATAAGCTAAAGTAATCAATAATATGAATCTAACAGTAATTAAAGTTAATATTTAGACATTCATGATATAAAAACGCTGCACACTTAGAAACTAATGCATTTCTAAAAAAATTTTGAAAATTAATTTGAAATCAGTAAAAAAGTTACGATAGATCTACAAATTTTATGTCAGAAGAAAGATGGAAGAAAACAGAAATGGGGGAAAGATGTGAAAAACAAAGGATTCTTGAAAGAAACATGGTGTCTTCAACATTTTCAACTTGTCAGTCAGCATGGAGCCTAACAATATAAAACAGTATTATTTTAACTGACATGAAGTTCCAAGATGAAATCATCTTTAAGGCGCCAAGGCAATACCTAGGCTGATCCTAGGTGCCCAATACAATATTATTTTAAAATTTTTAAAGTAGATATTATGTATATTTATACATATGTGATAATAATTATGCATATTTTTAATTCTATTATTTCCTAACTAACATTCAAATACATAAATGGTCTTAAGAAAACATCAAAATATGTAGTGTAATAATACTAATATATATTTCAATAATATGTATGATTATATATTTCTATAATTTTGTATAATTGTATCTTTCGGTAATATTTCAACAAAAAAGTTATATTTAAGTTTTTTGCAAGGAAAAACACTTAAAATATATATATCTGATTAAATGGATCAGAACAAAGATCCACTTTATTAAGATAATGCAAGGTGAACAGCCACGACTCAATCTATTCAATCTTTGGTAACTAGTGTAGGTGTCCACTTAAAAAAAAATGATTTCACTAAGATTGGCACAAAAATTATTAAACCGAAATATATGCAAGTGTTGTTTTGGTTAAATGGAAAACCAACACATGTTGAAGTTAAGCTTGAGGGAACCATCTGTAACATTGACTTCAACCTTCACGTACACCATTCCATTGATCGTGAGTTTTGCTGTGGTGGCATGGTCATATATTTTTTTAATTCAATGGGCCATAGCCCAGTGGTTGCAGAGTAGCCGCACACCGTATATCTCTCTTTATTACTGCCAAGATTGGCATTCATTTCCTGACTCCTTAGTTTTGTTGTTTCAAATTTACTATTTCATATGTTGTAATAGTTGTTTTATACTTTTGAAATCTTGCATTATACTTAGATGCTAACAATATTTTTTTTTTTTGATGGTGGCATTTTAGGTTCTTAAAGATGAAACTGTCACTAGTGATGTCTTGATTTTACGAGCTGAAGGGCTGAGGAAGTTAGGAACAATATTTCAGGTAATGATTATCATATTAGTTGCTGTAACCAAGGGATCGAACTTCAGTTTTTGTAGTTTGGTCTGACAGAAAAAAGAAATGTATCATACTTTGGTGGAAATTTCAGTAGAAGCTTGGTAAAATCCTGCTAGTCCCCAAAAAAGGTCTAAAAATACGAATTTTAATGTAAAATTTTAAGACAAACTAAAATAATAAAAAATACACGTTAAGAAATAATCAAAATAATTTTCTAGGCATTTGTGAAATTAAAAACACATTATACTACCTATTTAAGGTCTTAGAATACAATAAAAGCACATTATACAACCAAGGAAAATGTTTTTAACACTTAGAAAAAAATTAGCAAATCCTTGGATCTATGCATTTAATCTTGAAATGTACACAAAGACATCATTTGTAAAAGTTTTAACAAGTAAACAAACCTAAAACAAAGATTCTATTGTAAAGTTTTTAACAATGACGAGTGAAGGCTTTTTGGTGACTACATTCACTTTCTGATGGTTGCAATCACTTTTCAATGATTGGAAAAGACTTGGATGCAACTTCCTTTCTTGGAAGAATGAAGAAAACAGCAGCATTGGCAGCAATTCTATTGCCGTAAACATCGGCCAAAATTCATAAAACTTCGACCGACACACTCGTTGACAATGGAAAAGTTAAATACTTACCATCGACACAAAATAAAATATCAAAATTTTACTGATATACCTTTGAAGTTCAGCATCTGAAGATATTCAAGTGAATATCGTTTCAACCATTCTATTTTTTGACATGTGTAGACGAAGTTTGACACATTTGCTGTAACATGTGTTTGATTTTGCAGACATATTTCTTATAATTATAGTTTTTGATGATTTATGAAATATTTTAATTATTCGATTAATCAGTAAAAATCTACACAAATGATTTAACACTCTCTTTCCCCCTCTCAATTCTCTCATTGTTGATGATGCTCATTGGTGCAAACTCTTGAAGAAACATTTTTCTGTATCTTATATCTCGTTTACAATGAATGGTTTCTTCATTTTCGAAGATCACTAAACATACTGGTTGGAATGGTTCAAGAAATTATTAAGAGGTTAATACAAACTACTTAACACTTAAGAGATGACACGACGTGAAGTTACAGAAGATTGGAGTTGTATACACTTGCTTATACGACAGCATTATGAAGCCAACACGTAAAGTGATCCTGCAATCTGATCGTGATTTAAAAGCGATACTTAGTCATTACTATCTTTAGAAAATAACCCCATCTTAAATAGTTTTAATGTGCATGTATTGGGGAAATAGAAGAAATGCTGAAAGAAAATTACAAGAAATATGTTTTATGTACTTAATATTTTTGGTTTTCAATGCATCCATATGATTTCACCTTTTTTATCGAAGATGTATAGATTATCTTTTTAAGTTTCTGTCAATCCTCAGGGTGCCAAAGGTAAATTTAGGAGGGCACAGAGCTTGCGAGTCGAATCTGATGAGAAGGGAGATGCCAAATTGTCCAGCTCGGCATCAGACACTGGCAAGCGTGAAACAAGCAAATAGAACATGAAAGCTATGCACTATTAATACTGAGACAGTGAGCTCTTTATTTTCTTCTGTGTTTCCTTGTAGTATCTTAGTGATGGTCTCTGGCTTTGTTTTTGTTTTTTCTTGCTTTTATCTAAGTATCGGGCAAAATTTCGCATCATAGATAAAAACTTATGTGCTGCAGTTAAACATGGATGTAGTAGTATATTCTTAAATGAAAATGGAATGTTGGAGAAAAATACTTGCAGGTCTATTTGGTAATTACAATTATTTGGATTCATCATATAATTAAGAGGTGTTTGATAATAATTATTTGATCAAATGTATGAAATACACTAATGTTTTTCAATAATCATTGTCAAATATTGGTTATATGCCATTTTTATACGCACATCTAGATATTATTCTTTTTTGAACTAAAATTGCTAAATGAAAAAAGGTTGAGTTCTACAGTATTTTTGAAAAACATTAGCTTATTTTGTTTGATAGTGGTAATGATTTTAGTGTTCACTAGAATCCAAATTTTAATAAGATTTACGAGTACTTTGCCTTTGGTTAATTGGGTTATTGCACTTGGATTTAAAATACTAGCTTATTTTTGTATGTTGAATTCAAATAGTCACTATCAAATGGACTCTTAATTTTTTGTTTGTTTAATGTTTTAAATTTAAATTGCAGCATTTTTATGGTTGGGGTATAGTTTAGTAATGAAGCATGCCAAATTTAGTTTTTTTTTAACAGGAGAATTTCTACTTCCACAAGTGAAGAGTTTTGAACCTGAAACCTCGTGGGAATGATCTCCCCATGAGTATCTAATTGGACCATCCTACTTGGTTATTTCTTAAGTTTTGAAAGTCACATTAAAAATTCTTGTTCTCGATTTTTATTAACGATTATTTGTTTTAATAATGGTGGCTTTTTTTTGCATATTCTAAAATTTGAATCTTGAAAAGGATGATGAATATTGTTTGATCAATTAAGTTATTAGCGTTGATTATTAACGACTATTTAGTAAGCCACATGTAAAATGACTTTTTTGTCTCTGAGTTTATCAACGAAAAATTTTTGAAAGATCAAAATGTTTGCTACTGGCCTTGCTCTCTGCTGCCTAATTTAAATACTATTGTATTATCCTAAATGCATTAGAAATTGATTTCCCTAGAATAATTGGTTCTTAAAAAATAAGGTGGAAAAGATTTTTTTTGATATTGATAATGTCTTTATTTAGATTTAAATTTAAGAATTTCTTCCCTCAACAGTCATATAAAATATGAGCATGTCAATTACACTACCAACTGTTAATTAAGGTGGAAAGCTTATACCGTGATGATTTGCTCAGGTATTTCTTGTACTAAAACTTTTGAAGACAAACTGAGCAGACTTTAGTACACTAATAAATAGAAATTTCCCTGCAAACTGAAAAAATTCATGTAGATATGATAGAAAAAGAAAAAGAAAAAGAAGAAGAAGAGGAGAGAACAGAAGACATGGTTTGGTAGGTCTTTTTCTATTGGAGGAACATTGTCCTTACAATGAAAAAGGCAACAATGTAGCAATAGGTGATAAATTTTGAATGACGGTAGTAGTCCATTCTCATTGCCAATCAAAGTTTTTTATTTATTACTGCAGTATTGCCAATTAAGTTATTGTAATTGATTGATTATCATTCAAAGTTAAACGAAGTTCTTGCGGAAGGAAAAATAAGAATGTAAAGTTTTAGATTTCAATCTGAACAAAACACTATCAAATGGAAAAGGCGAAAGGCACAAAATCGTAGAACTAAATTATTGGTATCTTTTTTAATGGGATTGTTGTAAGATTTCAAAAAAGGGATCATGGGCACCACAGGAAAATTCTCAAGCTTTGTAGCACACCTTCAAATTCTAAATATTATCTAGTTTTCACAATTTGAATACTTGTTAATGAGATGCATGTAAAATTTCTACCATGTGACAAACATACTAATTTCAAATAAACTGAATTAGGAAATTAATTTACACATTGCAAAAAAGAAAAGAAAAAAGAATTGAACTTTTAATTGAAAAAAAAGCAAGAATTGAAAATAAACTGAATTAGCAACCTAAAACTCCAAAGTCATCTTCCACTATCTTTGTCCTAAGCAGGTTTGTGTTTTCCAAGTCATATCGGTAATACGTTTCTTTGAAAGCAATGGTGGTTTCAAATAATTTGCATTTCATAAACATGCGAGTTCTTATTGCTTTCTCTCTTTTTTCTGCCTTCTGTGTTTATAAATAACTTACAATGCGAACTTGTTTTAATACTATTTGAAAGTTTAACTTAAGATTAATCGATAATCAATGATAGATCTTGCGTCATATAAGTCTTGTCTATTGATGTGATATTTTGTCTGAACATGTTAATTTAACTTATGTAAAGATTTTACAATGAAATAAAAATAATTTATTTGAAAAGAACGTACTGTCAAAAATAAAATCACTACCTATAAAATACCAACAATATCAAAAAGAAAGGCATAGGAGTTTAGGAAGTTCTTATAATGGCAACAAATCATGTTCTTCTCCGCTCCCATGCTGATCAAATGAAAAAGACAAATGAATCATCAGCAGATGACAAGGCAACCGTACCAACATCTGATTGTTTTCCAAACGGCCATGGTTACCATCATTTATTATTGCATGAGCTCTAAGATCTCTTGCCTTATAAAGCTTGCATCCGAAGGAGCCACCACCCAACAAATAAACCCCAAATATAATACTCTCTTCCACTTTTCTTATGGAAATGAATGATCATTTTAGTACAGCTTCGTCTCTTTATATATTCTCCACTACCTCCTTTCAACCCTTCACCCTCGTCCTTGGTGGAAGTTATGATGGACGGCACTAGACATCCACTAAGCTGTTTCATGCTTCTCCTACTTTAGCCTTTTGCCTTTCTACACATACATTTACTGATTTTTCATGTTGGTTACTAACTACTATCATTTCATTCACCTCAATCCTATATAAATAAATAGATAGATAGATAGATAGATAGATAGATAGATATAAAGAGAGAGAGAGAGAGAATTAAATTATATGATAATACATGATTAATTAATAAAATAACATGTTATGCTTATCAAAGACATTGACATCCAACAGCTGCCCAATAGACATGACTATGGGAATTTGGAATTGGTTTGCTTAATTATTGGCTGATCAATGCACAGCGTTGCTTGTGGTGTTGGGATGCATTTGCTTAAGGATGGATGATATAGAATATTGCTGAATTTCCATGCCATGTGATCTCACCATAATCTTGACCAATGCCATGGCGCATCTAGTAGATGAATCCGTCATATTGCTTCTTGCCTTTTGATAATGCTAATGTTTTTATTATAAGATCTCATTTTTCACAATAGAGTAAATATACAATCGTACTATTTTGTTATTGGTATATGTTATAAGAGCCCCCCTTTTTTATGGTAGATGTTCAGAATGATATATATTGAATTCAATTTCAATAAATATACCATTTTATGACGTTAGACGTGTAGACGTACGGTGATACGAGATACATCGGCACAATTTATGGGAGGGGTAAAATGATATTTTAAAAATAAATTTGATATACCATTTCTAAACAACTATGTATTCACAATTTTCTTATATTATAAATGCCAAGAGTATTGAAAGCCAATAAGTCATCAATAATTAATTCGTGCAAGTTTGCCTTGTCACAGCACAACTTTCTCATTGCTCTAAACTAATAATAGATAACACGGTTAGTCTTCTCTCACTTCGTAATTTATAAGATGCTTAAGAAAAGAAAGTCCTACACAATAACGTAACATTATAGAAAAGGACAAAACCCACTGATTCACAGAACCCTAGCGTGGTCCACCATTGACTTTTGTTAGCTCCCTTGTGTCCCAATTCTTCTCTTTTATAATTAATCCTACGAATTTGAACGGTGAAACCTAATTAATTTGTACTCTCCATGCAAGGTTCAGTCTCCCGTACATAGAAAACCCTAGATTTAAACAAGTGGCAGATATCAAGATTAATTATCTCAGCACCAGAAGCATGGAAAGGGAGGCATGCAGATTAATGCCATGTCCTACCAAGCAACAACACATTTATATAAATATAAAGACGAGGAGACGGTGACCTTCCCACCATTGTAAGTTTCCATCCTCACATCTAAAAAAATTGCTTGTCTGTGTGTTCCGATCCCATGCGTCAACACCATTTTGTTATGCTAACACACCAATGAGGCTGCAGCTAAAAAAAAAATATGCGCGTCTGACTGGGATTCCAAGCGCATTAGTTAATTCGGTTTGCTGTACAACACAATTCAACAAGGAATTAAGCACCAGTGCTTCCTCTCTCCAGAAGAAAGGTTGGTAAGGGGTGGAACTTCGGAGGAGGAGGGCTGGGTCTGCTGCATGATGGGTTGTTCTTTGCGTTTCAAGAAGGAGCTGGTTCTTCTCTTGTTTCTCGTTGCCTTCACGGCCTCCATGGGTTTGGATTCTTCTGCAGGTGTGTTTATCATTATCATGAGAGTTTCATCTTTCACATCTCTTCTGGTTCCGAAGAATTAATTCTCTGGGTTGTAGTGCAGGAGCTAGGACCTCTACCTGATACCAAATCTTCTTCTTCTGCTTCTTGATTTTCGAAGGGCATAGATGTCTGATAGTAATTAACGATCTCATTTATTCAGATGTTACGTTTGTTCATAACAATCATGCTTCAGTTTTCACGAATCAGTCGGTATTTGCAAGTTACAGCATATGATTCACATATTTTACCTGTGTATTGAAATTGGTCCGGCATGAGGAAAAAGATCAGACGTTCTTTTTCTTTTGTATGTTTTTGTTTCAGTAGTTCTTCCAAGAATCAATATTTATTGTCCCTTCTAAGTCATGAATTTCATGTAGCATTCATTCTAATGAAGTGAATTAATTGCACATATCCCGCCATCGATCGTTTTTATGAGAAATTTTACCATCTTTTGCCTCGTGCACACACAGGATTATGATTTTATCCCATTGCATAATTACAAAGTTGGCAAGTACACTCATATATGGCTCCATTGGCTTCTCTTATAATAAGTTCACGTTTCTGTTGGTCTCTCCCTGGGACCTGCACTTACGTTAATTCCCTGTAGGTTCATCAAGAAAACTGACGAAAGAAGAAGAACCAGTGCTGTTTGAGAGGGTAAGAAATTAGCAAGCTGAGTGCAATTATAACTTCTTCTTCTTTGCTTTTTACTATTGCTTATACAATTTTTTTTGACGATGGTACGCAGTGTATTTGTGTAAGTTTAAATCCTTCTTTTTCTACGCATTTGAGTGGAAGACCAACTTTTGCTTTACAATGAACGTTTATGTCTATATAATAGTCGCTAGATTGTGAAGATCTTGCCATGACCAAAGGCAAGACAAACCTACCTGTACTCCACTTCCAATGGAAACAAAATCATTGCTGAACAGTAACAAGAAACCCTATCTCCTGAGCTTCTCATGCAGTATCCCACCTTTTGTAATCAAATCTGCTCAAAACCTTTTGTGAAAGAAAAAGATATCTACTTCCTGCAGGGTCTGTCTAATTCCAATTAAGCTTTAATTGAAGACAGCTTTCTTTTGATTACTAGATGATGATAAACCATTAGCAGGGGGGGACGACATAGACATCTCAGATCCTAGAAAATAAATGTCGATCTTCTGAATCAAATGCAATAGATTAACACATCAAATTAAAAGAAAATTTTTTTACGATCCTTGTTTATTTCGACCTTCTTCTGAATGAAACAGCGCCCATTAATGCTTGGCAGGAAACAAGGAAGCTCTCTCACAAAGAAAGGGCCATATCTGTCTTTCATCCGAGAATTCTCAAGGTCAAAACCAATGACTATGGAAGCTATGACCCAGCCCCAGCCCTTGAGAAGCCTCCTTTCAAGTTCATACCCAACTGAGGAATATGCTGCACCATCCACTGCGTAGATTGAGAAACATGATGTACTATAAATATTTATGTATCACGTACTGCTTAAATATGTATGTAAGAAGTGTTGTATGCGTTAGCTAAAGAAAAGAGGACACATATGTATAGAATAGGTTGTAGCGCATGCATGTGTGATATATGTATGAAGTATACCAAGGAAAAGGTGTGAATTAACTATATATCGTGCTGAAATATATGAATGTAGAACGGGCTGGTTATAAGATATGATTGTATTTTATATTTGTGATATGATTATATCCATTCATGCAAAAAGGAGAGTTAAATTGTATCACGTACTGTTCATTTTATTCAAAGCAAGTTATGAATGGAACTTTTTGTAATGTAATTACATCTTTTTATACTACTTAGACAATGATGTGTTACATCATCAACAGAGTTGGCATTCTTTCGTCTCCTAATAACTATGAAGAGAAAAAGAAATAAGTTCGAATCTATACAAAAAAATATTGCTAATATCAAAAGAAGACAGCCTTGTGTTACAAGGATGACAGATATTATCATTTGTTGAGCAAACTTCCACTTCGATTAAAAAAAGATAGAATTTTAATTTATACGATGATAAACACTTCAATCGTTACAAATTAGCTTTAAATTAAATTTTAACATATATCAAAGCAAGTTCACGGTTTAGGATTTTTTTTCACGATGTAGAAACTTACAAACATATCAACGAAATGCAAATAAGGGGACGTGTTGAGTAAAGTCCTATGTCAGTTTTTTTTTTTTTTAAAAAAAAAGATTTTTCCCAAAAACTGGAAAAAATCTCTTCTGCAACAACACTCATAATTCTGCAACGGTACAAATTTCAACTAAACCTAAATGGGCTTAAAAGGATAAAGAGATAAACGTGCCAGCCCAATATCTTTCGGGCCTAATTATCTTTCAACCGAACATACCAAGAGGTGGGTAATGTTATAGCCTCTAAATGGATTCTTGTAGCGGATCCAGACAATCGTCCGTCCGATGCATATCGGATGGTCTGCAATATTTCATCATCTTCAAAAAGGACACCGTTGTAGCGGATCCGTTCACTGCCGATTAAATGCAAGACCTCGCGCTTTCTTCTGCTCCTCCGGCTACCACCGGATTCCCCCATTTTCGCAGACGCAAGCGTCGCCAGATTGCTCGGAGCTACGCCATTGTTGCCTCCACCCGATCATCGAGTGACGCGGATGGAAAGAGGAACAGCATGTTTGTGTTCGGTATGGGGTTCGTCGGCCGATACGTTGCGCATAGGCTGACGAGGGAAGGCGGCTGGTACGAGTTTTTACGTTCGTTTTTCCCCTTTTCTGATCGGTCGATGTGAGGTGACGTGGTTATCGAACACAAGGTTGATATGGAAATCGTGTGTTGTAAGAGTGAGAGCGTTCTTTTTTTGTTTTGATTTGATCTGTTTTATTTAATGGAATGTAAATGAATTTGAGAAGTTTATAGCACTTATTGACGCGTGAATTCTCTAATTATTAGTTTCTTATCGTACTTTGCGTGTTTAGGTTGAAGCTGGATATTATGTCATGATGCTGATTTTGTTGGATCACATTCGTGAAAAGGATTTCCAATTTTTTGAGATATTTGATAGTGCCATTTCTATTTCAGGGAAGTAACTGGAACTTGTACGAAGCCAGCTAAGAAGAAACAGCTGGAGGATATGGGATTTCATGCCGTACTTTTTCGGGCAAATGAAAGTAGGTCAGCTCTTCTTTCTGCACGCATTTTTTGGCTCTTATGAATCTTTGAAGGGGTATTATTGAAATCTCGACGCTTCTCAATTTCAGTGGTATATAAAATTTGTTTACCAAAATTATAGCTTTATGGTTAAGTAGGCTCTTATCTGCCTGTTGCTTGTTTATGCGGATCTGACTTCAGGTTGCTCATATTGAATAGCATATTAACAAGTAATAACTTATAATGTGGTAAGATTTACTATCGTTTTCCTAGGTACATGTTTCGTACACAGTCTGGAGTGAGGACCACCAAAAATTTCATACAGGCCTGGTCCTGATATGCATCTGTCGATCAATGATATCTAGAATCACAATTTAACTATCATACAAAACTTTAAGAAATACGTTTCCATATTTCCTTTGTTTTATTTTTTTTTCAATTGAATATCTGATTCGTCTTTGTCTTCATTTTATCCCTGAATAATGCTTATTTTGTCGATGCAGCCCATCTCGTTTCTTCCCTTATTAACAGAAGGATGATTCTTGCAATTAACTTTTTCATCTCTTGAGAGTCATAAATTTTAGGTTGCATGTGCCATTTCTAGCCATGTGTTAGAATATTGGACAGATAAATGGCACAAGTGCAACCACACTTAGTTATCCTAGGAGAGGAACTCTTCTAGAGGCTGAGCCTTGGCACAATGGCAATGTTACTCCATTATGCCCTGAAGGTTATGGGTTTGAATTCTAAGAAGTAGTCTCTCTATTTATAATAGTAAGGTTGTGTACAGTTGACTCTACCCATACCCTAAATAAGTAGGAGCCTCGTGCAATGGGTTTGCTCTTTTATTCAGAGAAATTTTTTTGTTTTTGTAACATTTCAAAGCTAGTCGCAACTCATTCTCAGTGATTTCTCTATATAACATTCTTAACAGATAAATTAGTTGTCTAGTTAAGAAGTATTTTATCAAGTTACAGTTGAGTCACAAAACCAGTCAAATATTTTTATTATTTGTGATTCATATTCGAGCATCTCTTTTGATTTTATGTAGCAGTTCATAAATGCAGACTAGAAAACTTGAGTGCTTTGCAGCATGCAACTCATCTTCTTGTCTCTATCCCTCCTCTTCCAGAGATTGGTGATCCTGTATGTACCAAGAAACTATATTACTCTCTGGCTTTCTTGATGATTGCTCATTTTTATATGCATTTTTCATTGAATATATTGTCACGTGCAGTTTCAAAGATGTTGCATTCGTAATGTATGACATGTACATTGTCATGTAGCCAACCCCACATAGTGAGTTTATGACACAAGTTGTCTTATTTTGTTGATGGCATATTCTTCAGCTTCTCTCTTCAGTTGAAGATCTGCAAAATGCACTAGGTGGTGGATGTCTCAAGTGGTTGTGCTACTTGTCAACAACTAGTAAGTATCTGGTGATGAAAACTTATTACTACATTCAACTACTTTTGCACTCTGTATGACAGCATTCTGCTAGTACATGTTTCTTTTAGTTTACTATTTATTTGAATTGTGATGTTTTCATTACAAGGTGACTTTAGAATCTTTTCTTTCATCTGCTTAGTGAATGATCATTGTAGTATATAAGGCAGATACAAACACTTGCTGTAAAAGAACTAAAGTTTGAACCGCTGAAATGTCAAGTACAAAAAGAAGCTGGGAATTTGCCATATTTCAAAAATCATTATTCCTAAACCTCTGTCGTCTTCTGAAGAAAGTTTCTAATTCTCTTCTGCATCTCATGATCCTTGTCTATTCTTATATTTTACACTTATGTGTCCTTCCTTGTCTAGGAACTGAATTCCAAAACCACTGCTTTGATTTTCAGGTGTTTATGGAGATTGTGGTGGTGCTTTAGTCACTGAGGAGTTTGTACCTTATTATGCATTATAACATTCAATTTCTTATGAACTTGATTTCCCGTTCCATGATGTTACACCTTTTCTAGTGCAGTTATCCAGCAAATCCATTGACCAATTCAGCCAAAGCAAGGGTAATAGCTGAGCAAGATTGGTTAAATTTAGGACATCATCTGGGGATATCTGTGTATGTGTTTCGTCTTGGAGGTATATATGGCCCAGGAAGAAGGTTAACCTCCAAACATCTACTTTAGAATAAGTCTCAAATAAGTTGTGAATTTCTACATGTAAAAATGCTTAAAATTCAGCAGACACATTAGCATTTTGTTACCTGATATACTTGGTTTGTGGCTTACATGTATAACATCAATGCAAGCTTATGTTTTTTCAGTTTAATAAAAGTTATATGACAACAATAACAATAATCAATGTCTTCGTACTACTGTGGAATTGGTCGTGTAATTTTTTTCCTTTATCAATAAAAATTTTGTATTGTTAGATTTTTTTTCAAGAGCAGTGGAGTAAACCTCGTTTTCATCCAAATACATAGGTTGTTGAACATGGTAAAAACAAAAGAAACAAAAAATTAAACAAAGAAAATCTGAGCAGATTCCAAATAAAGTGCTTGATATGCTGCTGGAAAAATATTCTATTCTAAAGCAACCAAATGGACTAATATATGGTATGAAACATCAATAGAACTCTTTATTTTGGAGGTGAAATCTTCCTTAGACTAATATTTGGTAGAAAAATATTCAGTACATGCTATCTGTTTTTTTTATTTTGGAAGTTTGGGCATCACTTACATAAATTAATTGTGATTTTTTTTCTCTAATAAAGATATATTTTCATTCAGTGCCATAGATACCATAATCAAATCTAAATCCCCATCAGCCTACCAGAGGGTGAGGGAGACAAGACGTTTTACATCTCGTGTTCACGTTGCTGACATATATGAAGCCATTAAAGCTAGTTTCGGCGTGCCAACGCATGGGTATGTTTCTTCAGCCTTCACACCAAAAATACTTCGTTGTAGGTTGTGTCCACAGTACCTGCATGTTTACCCTACCTTGTGGTGGGTAGCATGACTTCTTAATTTCCACCTCAGATACATCTAAAGACATGTATGGTGGGATTTATAAATGTAAATAAACGAAATGTAACTACCATTAGGTACTAGCATACTTTTGAGAGTTTCGTGAGTACCATCAAACTGATTTACTCAGTGTTCAGTCTACTGCACCGCTGGACATTGTAAGTCATAAGTTTGTAACCTATTAAAGATGAGATGACCACAATAATGCTAAAAATTAAAAATAGGATCCATCTTCAGGAAACGGGCGGAGCACCGAACATGCAGTGCTCGGTAATCAGCCTAGTACACATGGCGTGGAAAATATACTCTCATAATAGGGAATCATAGCTAAAACATTCTAATTAGTTGTTTTATATGATACTTAGATCGATTTTTCCCTAATATTCTCTTAAATCGGTTTTGCCCATCTTTCTTCTTAATGGATATATACATTTGTAACTAAGCTGTACTTTATATCATCATTTCAGAAGGATATACAACATTGTGGATGACAATCCAGCACCAAGGGCGAAGGTTTTTGCATACGCTCGGGGCTTGATCGAGCAGAGATGGCCAAAATGTCATATACAAAGAGAGTCATATCAGAATGTGGATTCCCAGCGTCCCATAGACGAGGATGAGCGAAAGGGTGAGAAACGAGTATCAAATGCCCGTCTGAAAGATGAACTCGGTGTTAGGCTCGTTTATCCAGATTATAGGTCTGGGCTCCGTAGCATCTTGGACTTATACGGGGATAAACAACTTGATTAGAATAAATCATTAAATTAGTTGGGTGTACATAGGAATATAAAATGTCTGGTGAAGGAAGCATCTTTTCTTTTTTTTGATCCAGCGTTTTCAAACTACGCTGGTTTATAAAAAAGAAACGCTACCCCACCAGATAAAAAATGCCCAAGTTATTATCAAACGTCGATGCATTTTCTAGCACGTTTGGAGCTAAATGTTGCATATTTGAATAAACGTTTACAAAACATGCCTATTGGTTGCGAGGATGGTTGAGGGTGATTGTTGGGGATTTGTTCAACATTACTCCCTTTGCTGCAAGGCATGTATTTGAGTAGTGGAATGGTAGCGGAATGGTAGCGGACCAGATTACATGGTTTTGCTTGCAATATTTTCCAGTAGTTCAGAAGGGAAGAAGATTCTAGAGGGTGGCTGGTCTCATTCGAACCCATCGTCTTGGACTCTGGAAAGTCAGGCAGAGAACTTGATTTTCATCTTGTTTTAGAAAGTGGAAACAAAATCTTGTAGATTTAAATTCTTGTAAAAAATTAATTTGTCTACGCAATCTAGATCAACTTAACTATTGTATCTAATCAATAAAAAATAAAGACAAAACATCACATTTATCAAGAAAATATGTGCCTTTGGGATGGATCATACACGTCACAATGTCGACTTTCAGGCCACGTTACCAGCTCCATTACCGGGTGCACGACCGGTCTGACTCTGAACCTTTTTCACTAAATTAAACAAGTTGCCTAGCTTATTATTCGAGATGAGATGAGAAGATGGACGACCTCATCTTATCTTCTAGATGACACACGTAAACCCAACAGGGCCGTTGATATTGTCAAAAATAAAATGCAGCCGCATGCGAAACAATACATTAGTCATTTGGTACGATTAGGAAAAAAAAACACACACCCACACAAGAACCAATAATGAGAGTGCATGCATATATATATATATATATATGTATGTATGTATATCGTAAAATGAACAAGTACAATATTTTTGGTTACGAGAACTTCGGTCATATTTCCTCAGTCCGTCTTGTAATTTTTTTAGATTCTATTAAGTATTTTTACTTACGAATACTTAAACAGTCATATTTTCTCGTTTTCTCAGATTCCATCGTTGCAAGCCACAATCTTTACAGAAGGAAGATAACCTTGTTTTAATACCTGTAGATAATCCGTGAGTGACGTCGTGCTGTTGCCCTCGCGCTTATTCAAGTATCTTTCGTCATCCGATGGATCTCCTCTCTGCATTTTCTAAGTGACTGACTTCTCCGGTAGACCATTCAAATTGAAGCATAATTAGATTTCCTGATGGTTCTGCTCTCCTGTGGGATTGATGGTTGTCGGACTTCACACTTTTCGTCCTTCTTTCCACCACTTGCGCTTTGCTTTTAAGAAGATTGTCGTATATACTCTCTTGTGATTTTTCAAGGGTTTTCTTATATTTGAATTGCAATTAATTTGATGAAAATTGCTCAGATGTTCAGAAAAGCTAAAACCGAGTAATATAATTAGTTAATCTATGATATATTCATTGAGATCCACATCTGTTAAAGAATATGTGTTGAACCATATATAAAGAAATATTTTTGCAGGTCCAGATCCAAAGTGCCGAAACTATAGTTGCTAGAATATGTTAATTTTTCAAGATCCGTTGAAATGATCATCATTTTTTTTTTTAAGACAAACATTAAAATAAAATGAAAATTGTAAGTGGCTACGCTTACACTTAAAAATGAATAATTAAGATCAACTGTTCATACATCATCATTTTTATTTTTTTTTACTTGCCATTAATAAATACCTAAGTGTACCCGTAAAGACACGTAGGCGTCTAAAATATATATGTTAATTTGTAAATATTTCGGAGGTCATGGTGCAATAAATATGGTTGTGTCGATTCACGGAATGGCCTGCAAATTTTTCTACATGTTCGGTGTGAAACGGATTCGGAGCCGGACCCACCGAATTACTGAAACCGCGTCGAGAAAACGACCACTTCGGTTCTTCCAGCCTTCGGTCACAAACGCGTTTGAAAAAAGAATTTTGAGCGCAAGGCAGGAAGGAAGCAAGAAGTTTCCTCTGGTCGTCCACTCCTATTGCCTTCTTCTACTCTTTTCCTTCCCTTTCCGAGACAGCATACTTGTTCCCTGGCTCTGCCATATATTCAACGAGCGAGGGAAGCCGTTTTCGTCTTCTGGGTCGAGTAGGGTTTAGCGGAATTCCCTTCTCCAGCTTTAATCCCAGTGATTCGCGTCATTGGTGCTTGAACCGAAACCGAAAGGTAGAGTTGCACGGTTGTTTTTTGGGGTATTTAGAGTTTTTTTTTTTGTCTGAGCTCTGGTCTTTGTTTGGAGTAATTTTCGCTGTATGCTAGTGGATTAGAAGTGAGTGGGATGGAAAGACTCGATTTTCGCTGTATGTTAGTGGATTAGAAGTGAGTGGGATGGGAAGACTCGATCTTTTTCATGGATTTCGTTTTAATTGTGTGGGTTATTCATGTTAAAGTTTGGTTGGGTTGGGTTTATTTTTGTTCCTGGCGGAAAGGTTGAATGGTAGGTGATCAGGAGGTGGAAGATCTCTCTCGTATATGTTGATGACTCTTTGCTACCCTTCTTTGTTTCCTGCAGCTTTCGCTGTTTCTGAACTGGGATGGAGACTTCTTTAGATACGAGTTCTCTGCCCCCTGGATTTGGGTTTCATCCAACCGATGTAGAGCTTATATCTCACTATCTGAAGAGGAAAATCATGGGCTACAAGACTGAACTGGATGTGATACCGGTGGTGGACATTTACAAGCACGAGCCGTGGGACTTGCCAGGTACCACTCTACATTCTCCCCTTTTTTCTCTTCTTGAATTAAATCCTCGTTCTCGTCACCAATCGTTCTATGTTCTCTTGTGGATCATATGTTATTTACATCGTATTAGAAGAAAGAAAAAAGATAGGCTTGTCTTGATCCATTCCCAGTTGTTTTGCTCTTAAAATTTGATGTTTTGTTCTTCCCGATTATTTACCTGCAGCCAAAACCAAGGTTTCCTCAAGAGACTGCAAATGGCATTTCTTCAACACGAGAGACAGGAAATACCCAACTGGCTCTCGCACGAATAGGGCCACCGAGGCCGGATACTGGAAATCAACCGGCAAGGACCGGGTGATCCGCTCTCGCAATCGTGTCATAGGAACGAAGAAGACACTGGTGTTCCACGAAGGAAGGCCTCCCCGTGGAAAACGCACCGACTGGATCATGCACGAGTACTTCCTCGACGAGAACGAGTGCAAAGCGACGGCCGCCGGCGTCAAGGTGTTTGATTAAATTCTCTGATCCCGAAACAGCGAAACCGTAAATTATTTTCCTTACACATCAAAGCTCTTGCACCGAAAATGTTTACAAGCGTGGTTTGTTCGTCTTTTGTCCTTGTCACAGGAACTTTTCGTCCTATGTCGTGTCACCAAGAGGGATGGTATGGGAAATGGAGACGAAGAAGAGCATGCCCAGATGGAGGACGCGACTTCCTCGCGCCCGAAGAATTTCCCAATTTCACCTCAAGATACGGCCGACCTTAACGAGCACGGCGTGGTGGAGAACCCTGGGCCAGAAGATCCCAATATGGAGGCGTGGGTCGCTGAACTGTTCGACCCAAACTTTTGTGTCGTTCCTGCCGCCACCGGTTGCAAGATTGAAGTGGAGGAGGTGTGTCTTCTTTTTGTTTCTGTGGTTTTCTCCCTGCATTCATGGATGGCACAAACACATCCAATGTGTGCAATTAATTAAGAGAAAAACTAGATAGAGAAATAAGAGTGCATACAGGAATGAATTCATGTGTAGGAGTTTGAATTTAATTTAAAAAGCAAATCGAATCAAAATGAAGAAATAAATTAAGGATAAAAAATGAACATTACATTTGCATTTCTGAACAATCGTGCTTCCAACAATCGAGGTCATTCCTACCTTTTTGTTCTCAGACGCAAGTTGCATACATAGATCTATGTTGTTTTCAACCCTTTGCATAAGATTGTCACGATACACTTCCAAAATCGAACTCACCTCTTTGTTTTAATCTGCAATTTTACAGACGGACCCTGGTTATTTTGCTCCTCCAACTTATCAGCCATTGCCCTTGAATGTTGGGCCCAACTCATGTCATGTCGAAAATTATGAACAAAGCTTTCTTAGAGAGTTGAACTACTGGTCAGATCTTCAGGAGATGGGCACTGATGCAAACTGGGGTCATGTGGATGACGACGTTGCCAACTACTACACCCCTCGTTCGAATTTCGCTGGTGACAACGAAATCGGAAGTGCGGAATGCATGAATAACGACAAGTCGACGAGTGAAACCGGGATTATCATCAGACGACGAGAAGATGTCGGAGGTTCTGATAGCATTGCTGCCGCTCCGGGTTCAAGAATCAAGCTCCAAGTCCACAAGATGGAGACCAAGAGCCCGGTAGCCACGAACCACACGGTGATGCTCGAGAGCAACCATCATCACATGGAGGTGACCGAGCAGCCACCGGAGGCAGCGGTGATTTCCAACGGCCAAGGAGGTGTCGGAGTGAAGAGAGAGTGTGTGCTCGAACACCCACCAGCAGCCGAAGAAGTTCGCGGGCATGGTCGCACATGTACGAGCAACCCACCAGGTGGATGTAGGTCGTACAGGCGGTTCAGGTCCGGCATAAAGGGCATGGTCCAGCGGGCGTTCAACGAAGCTCACGTGCTGACGAGGAGGTGTTCGCCGATCGGCGTGAACTGCTTGTTTCTAGGGACTTGCCTGACCGGCTACGTTCTGGACGACGCTTGACGGCAGCTGCCGCCTTTTGTGTTACGTACTTGAGGAATTCTTTGCTGGTAGCGAGGGAGATGTTTTCTGTTGTTGTTGCTTCCTTGTACATAACGTTGGTTGGTTTCGTGATTACCCTTTTTCTTTATTCATGCATAGAGAGGACAGGTTAGGTGTTTTTATTAGAAATGCTTTTTTGTTTGTGTTCCGTGTTATATATTGATTGTATAGGCTATGACATTCATACTCACATTAAATTTGCATGTTGGTCTCTTTTTACTTTCACTATTCATGCTTCACTTTTAACTCCTCACCTATCGCAAACGATGCAATCCTTGCTTAAACATCCCATCCTATTCGTCTTTCTCTCGCGACGGTTGAGTGAGTGGATGATCAGCTTCCTTATCCTGCTGTTGGCAGTAAAAATACTCTATTTACCGTATCGTGCTGCAATCATCCACTTTCATTTACTTTAAGGAGCTGACACCAGGACTCAAATAACCATAGACGTTAGGAAAATCGCCACAATAAGTTTCAACATCGGTTCTAATACCATTAGTTTAAAGCTACAGTTTTCGACTTCACACACCACTGCATCCACTTCATCTGCAAATTAAGTAAAAGGCAAAAGAGTGAGGGTCGGGAATGAGAGAATAGCCTTTCTGGTTCAAATTGGGATCTCCATTTACAATTGTGCTTAACGAGAGCTTCGCCACCATCAGTTAAAATCAAAATTGACTGAATAAGACCAAACCATGATACCTTTCACACATAATGAGCTGAAATAATAGCACAAGTAGTTGGATATAGTCGAATAGGAAGGATTAATGCCTTTCGGTCCTACATACCATTCAATATTTTAAAAAAATCTTCTGATACAAGACAAACTAAAAAGATAAGAGAAACGGTTCAGCTAAATTTCTGATTCAAGACCACAATTGCTCATTCTTTTCTGTTACTCAAAATTTCAAATAACTAAATTTATATTGTCGCATAAATAATAGCCTCCAAGAGAATGTGTCAAGTGCATTAAACTTGGGATTAACACATGGTTAATGATGAATTGACGTCATCCTCAATTCATCAATGTTCAATTCAAACAAGCTTGACCATTGATTATGATATATATGGTTGTCGTAATAACTTTTTATCCTTTTCAATAAAAAAGAAATTAATCAATGAGTATCATACCAACCATGCAAGATACGTTCGAAACCCTAACGCATCACCATGACAACCATAATTATCCTCATGATAACAATTACAAGTTGCAGGAATCTGAATTACCTAATTTGCATTTCCTTCACGTTTACCTTTCAATAAAAGACAGCGACATTCCTTGCAGGACAGAGCAAGAACAAGGCAACATTTCTTGAGCTGACTTAAGACTTTCAGTTAAATTCTTTATTTGAGATGCCAACATAAAAATTTCGCCGGCGTGATTTTTGGTGCTCCACTCCTCCAGCCTGCATGTGCCAGACCATTAAATTACTAGATAAAAAATTATTTAAAATGTTTGAGCAAAATGTCCCATGTGAAAAGTAAGAAATAGAACTTCAGGTGAAATGCATACGAACAATTTCTTTGAGAGGTATGCAGATCACAAATCAAACTCCATGGAGGTTTCTCTGTGAAGTTGATCCTAAATCCAAAAAACTGAAATGGATTTACATATGGGTGGGGCACTCAATGGTAAAAACTCAACAGACCAAAATGGACACTATTGAGAGAGAGGAATATGAGATTAATCTCATTAAATAGGAGTGTCCTATATAGAGAGATTAAATGGATATAAATCTATATGGTGATCTATTTGTACATAGATGAAAGAAGAGAGATTGATATTACTCAAGGATATTAAACCCATATAAATAGCAATTACAGGATGAGATAAGGTATACAACTTCCAATATGAGATTATTACCCTTTATTAAAACATAATAATGACTCTATTTAACTCTAACACATTCTCAAAATAAAGAATCTAAGATGCACAACTTAAAATAAATTGAAATATAACTAAAATAGAAAAGTAAAATAACTGAAATATAAGTAGAAAGTTACACCAGGCACTAGGCAGACAGTGGCAACAAATACTGTTGTAACAATAGCGCAAACAATAGACAAGCAACAACAATGCAAGCACGATCCATGAACAGTGGATAAGAAATTATGAATATCTGCAAACTTTAAGGCTTTGCTTTTCTTTCGTCTTCCTTTGTTTTTTCAAATAACTGGACTTTTTATCATCTACCATTCTTCATTCTTTTTTCTCTCTCTCATTTTTGATAAAAACTCATTCTCCTTCATTTCTCTTAATTCTGCCTCTCCAACTCCATTATGAAGCACACACACTAAACAAAACCAACTGCATTGCCCAATCGACAAATCGACACTACATCAACAAGCAACGTTATACAACATTGAGCACAACTTACACCATTAATAATATTCATAAATAAATCATTAATAATAATGTTGAGAACCTGCACTGCTACGTTAACAGGGTAACATTACCTAATGTAGAGTAAAAAAAAGAATGGTGAACCTTTGAAAAAAAAGAATGGGAAGATTATTATTAATGATTAAGGTTATCTCCTATACATGGGAGTACAGGAGACTGGATATAGATCCATTAATGGATCTATCAATCCTTATTATGTCTGGATTATCTGTGAAATTTATCTATAATAAATACAATAAACCTATAAGTGTTTCAATAAAGAATGGAGAATTATTAATAGAGGTTCAAAGAGGCCAATAATTACAAGAATGAAATTAATAAAAAATAATATTATATGATCTAATGAAGAAACAGTGATGGGTAGGAATTAGGAAAAAGCATTCTTGTTGTCAACATCACTACAGTGATACATAATGGAACTAAGGGATTGATTATTGTTATTTTTGTTGCAATGCATATAAGCAAATCTAAGAAATGCTTAACCAAAAAAGACGAGAACACAAAAAAGATGAAAAGGATTCTTAACTCATAATTTGGACTTACATGTTTTCTTTGTAAGAAATTAACTCCTAATTCTTAGAATCAAATTATATATGAATTTTCTATTTTGTATAACTATTAAAAACAAAAATCTAAATTTAAGACCATCATTGTCATTTTCCCAATTTAATTTACAATAACTATTAAGAACACTTTGATCCCAATAAAAGAGTCCTTTGAATATTCTTATTCCTTGGTAGTCAAATCCAATTATCTTGCAGAATTATTGGATAACCACTACATCAAGTGCGTCATATAAGGTGAATCAAACATGGCCAGGTGCAATGTAAAAAAGAAAGGATGGCACCATCATAGCGAGGGGGAATAATCTACAACAATGAATTGTTGAATTGAAAGAATATGGGCATGAAAATAGACAAAAAACATACAAGACACAAAGGTGGTGTCACACATGTTGCATTGCTTAAATATGGAGCTTGCCCTTCTAGAACCAGTTACAAAGGCTTCATGTATCAAATACCTTTCTCTGACCCAAAGAGTAAGATAAGTTTGCAGTGTAAAAAGGAGATCCCTAGTGATGAAATGAAGAAAAATAGGAAGAACATGCATATGAAAACCCAAACCAGGCAAAGTTGTGATCATTTTTTCAAGAAAATTAAATGCTAGAAATCATGCTTATCTATAGTGATGATGTCTATTTTAGAATGTATTTTAGATAATGAACGGTAAACCACTCATATTTGATTCTTAAAGATCATATGATAAATACATGACAAGACAGATCACCTCATTTTGCATTCTGATTCCATATTACAATCAGAAAATAGAACTTTAGAAAATGGTTGCAGATTGGTACTGAAAGCTGATTTCACTGCCTCATTCTCAAAGCAGTAGCCAGTCAAGCACCACACCTTTGAGTTTATAATGACTAATTTTAGCATGGCTGACTTGGTACTCACATCTCTCACAATTGTTCGGAAAGAAAGTTCGTCAGCAGCACTTTCCAGCAGAAGATTCACAAACACTTTTTGCAATGTATGTTTCCTGAGAAGTCACGGAAATTTTTTAGTTTTTAAACATACACAAGTAGCATTTTAATGTCCACATGAACTTAACACATTTTACATTTTCCTAGGGTCGGTCATTATCTTGTCATGCAATATATATTTTTCTGACCTGAAAATGTCACGACTGTCACTTGTAGGCACGCTACTGGAAATATAACACTTGAATAATCGAATCCCTCCATCCACAGGAGTATTTGTATCATAGAAGGAAGGGTATGTCCCAATAAGAGAAGAGCACCGCCAGCAACAAAATTCGACCCACTGCACATCATCTGACATATTTGAGTTTCTACTTATGAAACCACTTCCTAGAGATCCATTATGCGATGAAATTTGACTTTTCCGGCAGGTGGAGTTCCCCATTGACTGAGACCTTGAATATGCATCCACACAACTGTGTTTGATATCCAAAGAACCATTTACTTGGCCACTGCAACAATGACAAGATTCAACAGAGACCAATTCAGTTGGTGGAAAACCAGGACAATATAATTCTGAGTCAAGTGCTGAATTAATATTGGCAATATTTCTTTCTTCATTAAGTTTAGGATGATGAACATCTGCACGGTCCATTGACAAGAAAGCCGTCCATGTTGAACTAGAACTGGGGGACATACATGACACTGGATTTTGACGTTCCTGTTTTTTATCTTTGGTGTCTGTTCTCTGTCCTACCCCTTTTTGGTGAAGAAAACCTGGGGAAATATGGTCCTGCACTTTATCCTTTTCATTGATATTTTCAAATTGAGGAGAAGAAACCACAATCCCACTTGGTGAGACTATAGCATTATGGTTGCCATGATCTTCAAGATATGTGCTTACAATTTTACAACCACCAAAATCATTAACAATATGATTATCTGTGTAATCAAATTTATCACTTTCCCTGGGATCTTCATTGTTATCCTCTGAGACTATAAAACCATCCAAGTCATCCTTGAAAATAGTAAGTGAAGCTGGATCTACTAGGCAAGTACCTTCCGTGCAAGCATACAAAGTAATGTATTCTGACACCAGCTTCTCACTAATGCTGCCAAAGGAACAGCAACATGCACCAAACCAGTTATCAGCAACTTCTTTCCAATCAACTGAGGGGAGTTCCACGAAGTTTCTGAAAAAGGTGATTCAAATCTAAAAACTTGAGTAGCAAAAACACAAGGTAGCGAAAATTAGGTATTTAAATTTCAAAAACAATCACTAAATTAAGACAAGGCATAGAATTTAGGGAAAGAGAATTTCTTTTATCAGTTATTTTGAGAGGGAGTTCAAATTAATTTGAATTAAGTGCAGGCTAAGCATTAGGAATTACATCACATGGCCCCTGAAGATGAAAATGTGGAAAGAAAAATAATTGAATGTTTGAATATAGTTGGTAGTAGGTACCTAGAATAAAACAGGATATGCTTATTTCTCTGTCCCCAAAGAAACAAATTGCAAGATAATTGTACATTTTGCAACTTTTACTTAAATTGCAAACAATGATTTTCAAATTGCAAATGGTAATTACAATTGCAAAGCCCATGCAGGATGCAAATGCTTACTTTTATAATCAATGATACATGGATGCGAAGCTATTATCTGAATAAAAGTGACTGTAGAAAAATTAACAAAACTACATTTAGCGGAGAGAAACATCAGTGATAGAGAGCACTCAAGAAGGTGCATGTCTATGAATGACAAACTGTTATCTAAATGAAAGTCACCATAGAAAACTCAAGAAACTCTACTTAGTGGGAGAAATCAAGCTCTCTGACTCTTTTTTCTGACCAGAAAATCATGATCTGATAGTTCACGACAAGGCAAACTACCTGGGTGCAACCAATCCACACCTTGGCACTTAAGCGGTGCTTAGGCACCCATCTAAAAATTTCTGGATATAGCAACCAAAGTCTACAACAACAAACAAGAAGCCATGTCATAATCCCAGGAAGGTGGGATCAGCCACAAAAATCTTTTTTTTTCAAATATTTCTATCCATACTCAAATATTGAATTAAATTACATGAATTTAAATTTTTTCACACAATTCCTAATCAAGTAGTTTTAGGCTTTCTTCTACTTCTTTTAGTTTCTTCTGCATTAATTAATTTTTCTCTTCTAATGGTGCATCTTTTGGTCTCCTAAAAATATAACCAAATCACCTAAGCTGATTTTTTTAATCTTTTTTTCAATTGGTGCAACTCCTACTCTATTCCTAATAAAATCATCTTTTAACTTATCTAAATGATTTGGTTATTAAAGTGAGAATCAACTGTTCATGGCACCATCAAGGAATTTACTCAATGGGACTTTTGTCCAATAATTTTAATTAGGTGCCTATGGAAATCCATGAAAGCTAAAACCATAATTTACGTGGAGAATAAGATGTGCCAAAAAAATATAAACCAACTACTACCTGAGACACTTTCTTGTCAACTTCGTGGAACAAGTCTTGCAATAAAAATGTACATCTTCAATTTGCAAAGATTTCAAATCTAGGCCAAATGAACAACGGTAAGAAAAGCATAGGAAACAAACATTCTTGAAAAATTATATTGTAAAGAATATATGAATAGAAAGGAAGAATAATTAGTGGTTGTATTAACTACGACTGCATTTTGTTCAAATTATAGGACATCCAAGTTACATAATCAAGATTTTATGCATATTACAAGGTAGTCATCATTACTAAGATTTTGATGTACTGCTTACATCCATGAAGAGTCATATTTAGGTGAGATAATATTGAAGTAGATTAGGAAAAAAAACCCAAAATCATATGCACAATCTCATAATAGGTAAAATTCCCAATCAGGGAGATTGTAAACGTTATCACATAGGGTCACTATTTAAAATCTCACAAATTATTCACGAAATGTCACATCACAAATGTTTGTTTCAGAATGTGTAAATCAAATCAATTGTGCAGATTACACATGCCACAATCTGATCCCAATGGTGCCTACGTTCAAACAAACCTACAAGCTAAATTAAGTCATGCTACAATCTAATTGGTTGTAGGTTTGTCTGAATAACAAGTCATGACATAACATAAAGAAAGAGTAGGAAATACATGCTAAGTCATGTCTTCTTACTTAGAATGAGTGGAAAAAACATGATGAGACATCTTCTTACCAAGAAATAGTAAATGCATAATAAACAATGACTTCATGGAAAATTTACAAGCCCTAAACTCACTTCAGCCAGAAGTAGTTTATTTGAGAATAGTCAAACTGCTCTGTAATATTTATGAACAATTGGCATTAAGACAGTATTTACTTCTAGGTGTTCTTACAGGAAAAAAAGTCAGCTACATGAAAACCTAGTTTGAGGATATATGATTGAACATCACTTTCAGGCAAAAAGCATCAAACTTCTGCTAATCCACAGTCACGCTCTCTCCTAAACAGAACAACAAGTTCACGAACACCATTAAAAGTGTGGACTACATGACATATCACCCATTCTCATGGCTTACTTGATACCATTTGAAGAAAATAAGTGCTGGAATTGCTATTTTTTTAACTTTCATCTTCTTTTTCCTACTGATATGCAGATCATTGGCATGATACTTCTTTTAGTTCGGTTCTATTATCATGTGAAGTGAAGATTACATTAAAGTTTCCCCTACACTAAAACCCATTTACATTTTCTCATGAGTGTGGACCACTGACACACCAAACATGTTCGGATTACATAGTATGGAAGCCACTGATCTACTTCAGTTCCCAGAAGAATCCAATTTTAGATTTTTTTCGAAAAAATGATGTCACCACTACGGGCTCAAGAGCAGCAGATTTAGGTTTCTTCTCTTTGCTGCTCTCCATTTGCTGGCTATCCGCAGATTGCTTCTTATCCAATTACAACACTTAATTTCTTTACAAGTCTACGGCATAAGGGGTGGATGAAACTATTAGTTCGTCCGAAAAAAGAAATTTCAAATCATTCCTAAACAAGTTCAAACGAATTTCAAAAAAAAAAAAACTAAGATGATGTCGCAGCTAACCAGAATCCAAAGAGAGGGGCATCGACGGATCCTCTAAGTCCATTTCGTCGTCTCTACAGGACCTCAATGCATTGCGGAAATCAGAAATAATTGAATGATCAACGGGGAGGACCAGAACCAACTTGACCTCAACATGGTCCTCCCTGGCAACCACCCCAACACCAGAACCAACATCAACCAATACGCTGGGCACGGGCACCGTAACCGATACCTCCTCCCCCCCGCCCCCACCCTCGCTCCAACTGACGACGAGTTGGTGCCGATTGGGCAGGAAGGTGGCGGCGACGTTCGCGCAATGGACTGAGGGATTGACCTCGGCGTGGAAGAGGAACAGCCGGAGGACCGGCACGTGCGCCAGTGCCTCCCAGGTGTACCTCCATTTTCTAGGGTTTCGGGCTGGAGAGGAAGAGGGCATCGAAGGCTTCGTCGTTGCTTTCCTTCCCGCGCAGACGAGGACGACGACGAATGCTATGAAACGGTGTAGACACGTTTAAGTGGGAAAATCTTAAACCTATACGAGCTGCGGGCCGGGTTCGGTCAGTCCGAAAAAATGTTTGGGTCAGGCTTGGGTCGATCCGTGGGCAGCCTACGGACCAAATATTTTCGAGGAGCCAGGTGTTTGTGTATTAAAAAATGATAAAAAAAAAAATAATATATTATTTTTAAAAATGATAGAAATAAAAATTATAGAAAGTAACGAAAAGTAAAAAATTAAAATGTTTGTGTATAAAATTAAAAAAATGAAATTTAAAATATGTGTTTATGTATAAAATAAAAATGACAAGAAATTAAAAAATATAAAATATAATAATTTATTTATAAAATACAAATATTAAAATTAATATAATTAAATATTTTTTATATTTATCTATAATATAGAGAATAAAAAAATTTATTATAGATAATATAAAATAAAGTCATTTATGATAATTATTACAACATAAAATATATTTTACATATCTTTATTATTCCACGTATCTCTCTCGTAATATCAATTCTAGTTTATTAAATATATAAATAATTTTTATATTAAAATTACATGTTATCAATATATTATATAATAATTTATATTTTCTTTTTTTTTCTTTTTTATCAATTTCAAAGATCAAAAGATTGAAAAATAAAAGAAAATTTCTATCATTTTCATTTACAACATTTTTCATTATTTTCAAGGTACACAAACACTTCAATCGTTCGATCAAATGTTTAATGTTTAAATTTTTTAATGATAAAAGTAACTAATATGATAATAATTAATTTAATATTAATAATAGTTTAATAAACTTTCAGAAATATTTTCCGAATGTTTAAAAAAAAATTAATTTTAATTTATTTATCAATCAGAAATAATAAATATAATAATTGCTGATTTAATATTAATAGTAATTTATTAATATAATAATAATGAATATAATATATTAATGTAATGATATAATATATTTATTTACTGATCAAAACTACAAGCTGTGGCCAACCTGTAGGCTGAAATTTAGAAATTTCTCGGCCCAACTCAACCTGATTTTTTGGATTAGGTCAGATCAGACCAATATGTTACAGATTAGGTTGGAATGACATGTCTAAACAGTGATAATTGGATGTAATAAGATCATGACCTAGATCCCAATTATTTGGGCTGGGCTTTCAGATGGTTTAGGGGCCCTAAAAAGGAAGGACCTTCAACAATACCCATTTGTGGCAGTTCCACACTTCCATGTGTATCACAATTTCCACTGATCTATTATTGATAGGAGAATTACGATGGATAACCCTCCTTTTTCTGATAATTGTAAGTAAGTAAGTAAGTAAGTAAGTTGTTTTTGTTTAGCGTTGTGAGAGTGACGATCTTGTTTGGATGCATCAAAGTTTTTTGTCTAGCCTTTTTATTTTCGAAAAATGTGAAACAAACTTTTTTATGTCTGTCAATTTATGTCGGGTCTTATTCTCAGGGGAATTTTATCGTTAAGTATTTTCAAAAGGGGCACCGGCATGCACCGAGAATAATCAAAAGTAAGGTCGAAAAAGAAACGATGGCATATTCGAGGGATAATCCAACTCCACGATAAAAAATCACTGCCAGCTGAACAATTCCATTTTCCAGAAGGAGGTAGAGTCTATTATTCTTCATCAATGCAAGCCATGCCACCAAATCCCAACCTCCTCTTCTTTACGGATCACAGGACAAATTCTCCAAACAGACGCGGTTGAGAATTAAACTGTCTTGTGCATCTGCACTGGTACAGAGCACCCATTCCGGAAGTAGATCGTGAAGATCTTGGATTTGCCCATGCCAACCGGGCACCTGAAATCAGAGAGGATAAAGGAAATCTCACAACCACCGAGCATTGATGTGATAATACTCGGGTATCAGGAATGATAGAGCCTACAGTGCGGTATCAGCAAAACTACTGTAGAATGGAGTTCCACACCTTTCAAAAGGAATCCAATCCATGTTGTCATCTGCCCTTTATGTGGTTTTTCTGACATTGCTAATGTCTTCTTTATTTGAATCAAGATTTCTTTCTTTGCGGATCTTACCAGATAAAGAAAAATCTAACTGCATTATTTGTCAGATTTACCTTTCATCTGTGAATCGATTCCCAAACGGGCCACCCTAATAGGGTGGATTCTGAAGCACCCGATCCATCTCTGTGAGCTTCAGTTCAGGTCTAATCAGGGAGAACCAAACGTGACTTGTTCCATTTTGCTAAAAAAGAAAACAAAGAAGAGCAATCTTTGTCCTGGATTGGCACCTCGTGCTTGCGTAAATGACATCTTCTTTTCCTGAACTAATTCAATTCCCCAACCATACACTCCACCCACCAGAGCACCAAGGCCAAATCAACTGGTCTGTAATGGGAATGTGACAAGACCATTGTCTCTCCTCCTTTGGTAGTGAACCAGCCTTAGTGGTGTTGAGGCCCCCCCCCCCTTGGTCTAATCACTTGCATCATATATGCGGTGGACAGATAATCTTCTTTATAAAACCAATAATAATAATATTGCTGTCGCTCTTCGTTTCTTTCATCGATACGGCAATTTTAAAAAATTGACGGCCAAAAGAAACGATAGGACGTCAATGGAATCTGAGCTTTGCGATTGCAGGAACGTTAACTTAAAATGAATTAATCATTGGTAAAAGACAATTATCATGTATAAAACACAATCGCAAGTAAATGACTACTTTCAACCTTCTCTTTTATCTGGGTTTTATCTATTTATATAATCATCATCATCATCGTGAAAAAATATATATCAGCAGCAGACAGACATGGATGAGCACATGCCTGCATCGTACTCGTTGATTATAAGATAGCACTGACGCCTTTTCTTGCATGCTGTCGGCAGATGATCTCATCTTCCCAGTGGTCCTCGTGGTGGAAGGATTATATAATCTCATAAACATCAACCGTTCATCCATTTCTCTTCTCCACCTGCCGCTTATCCGTGGTGGAGTGAGAACTGACTTTGAGGCCATAAAATCTTTCCTTCTTCGCTCTTGTGAAAGCAATAAAGCACAATCCCACAGCTTTTTCTGTGAACTCTTAGGATTCATAACATGTATCCCACGGTTTCACCGAAAGCCAGTCCAAGCCACTGGATCAGAGCAAACTTACAATTATGGAATTTTTTTTTTTATCGATGTAAGATCATTTTTATATTATGTCATTTATATAATACTTATGAGTATCTTGTGTTTATTAAATCGTGAATTTACTTAAATATCATGTAAATTCTATTTGAAGATCACGTGAACAAAAAAATTTATCATTTTATTGTAAGCTTTCAGATTCTTCTTTCATGTACTACTATTTTAAAAATTATCCTTTACATTGATAATTTTAAAAAGTCACATTAAGATTTCATACAATTCGTCAACGATACAAGTTTTTCTACTGCAAGATTATGTAGTTGAATGGTAGAGAAAACTTCCTCTAAAACTATAAACGTGAGTTCGAATTTATTTGAATCCTGAAACACGTAGAGAAGTCACCAAGCAAAACACAGATTTCTTTGGATAATTGCAGTATCTTTTTAATTCAGACCGGAATTCAGAGTAGATGATCCATCTTACTGTTTCATTACTGGTTAGTTGGTTGGTTGGTTGGTTGGTTGGTTGGTTGGTTGGTTTGTTCCAAAATAATGAACCCCGTCTCCAATAATTGATGGTGAATCCATGGGTACCCAATTCAGGTATCGGCTGGCACCTAAATCTGTGCAATCGACCAGAATTGTGGTACTCGATTATACAGCTGTAAAACTGAAAGCTCACGCTAAATTGATCGCCCGAATGGAACAACCACGCATTCTTCTATTTTTGCACCGTGAAAATACAATCCAGACAAGCTACGGCAATCATGGTAGCTAAATCATCTGCAGGAATATAATATTTATGTGCAAAGTAATTAAAATGTCTTGGTCATTAATTATGAGCAATAACACTTGTGATTCACATCAGAATTCAAAGACCGACACACTTACAGTCCATGCTTACATGTTTTCTTTGAGGCAAAGGCAGTTGCAGCGGAGCATGCATGGGTGGTCCAAAACAGGTGGAGATCGAACAAAGGGGGGGCAAATGTCATCGATCTCTGACTGAAATGGTACTTTTTTTTTCAAATAATGGCTACAGGAAATTTATTTAAAAACCTAAACTTACCGATTTATCAACCTGTGAATGATCTACGGTAAGCATTTTATTTAGATTGCGTTTGAAAATATTTATTGGATAAGCATTTTGTTTTAAAATAAATCAGCATAAAAATATTCCGAAATGCTGCCCTTTAGCACCTGCATTGGTACAGTAGAAAGTGAATAAAAGGGCTTCTTTCCAGAAGCTTGCAGTATTCAATTACGCCTCTGTAATTATTCATCTAATGTTTAAAAAATTACCATAAAAATTATAGATTTACGTCATCCATTGAGGGGGAGCAAGAAGGAGAAAGAGGTATCATGATCCATTCATCACCCAGGCTTCTTGCAATAGACAGAGCTCATAAATTTATGGAGAGAAAAAAACGATAAGCCAGATTACAATGTTTTCTGCTTCCAAAGTTCGAACTCTACTTCCGATGATACCACTCGAACCCTGAACCTTTGTTTATTACATCAGCATTATGAGCAATATTATTATTATTATGGGCGCTAGACCTCTACTGGTACTAAAAATATATGCTCCTCAGATGGCACAGCCATAAAGGCGAAAAGGACCGCAACACCACCGCCCTGCATGGACAGAGGTCGGTGGGTGGGCATGGCATGGATGGTGGTGCCGAACCCCAACAACATCAATCTATCGTCTTTCAGTAGAAGATTATGTCTGCAGAAGCCATGATGGGTTGGTTGACAGAGGTCAGATTCCATGGGCTGAGGTGGGTGTCCACAGGCTGTGGGGGTTGGCAGACATAGTCATTGGTAGCGGCACCGCTGGCACTGTTCATGTAGTTGAGGATTTCTGTGAGTGACTGGAGCCTGGTGTTGAGCTCCATCATTTGGGTTCTGAGCACGGAATTGTCGGCCTCCACGGCAAGGTACTGCTGGGTGGTGATCTTGTAGGTGGTGAGGATCTGGTGGTTCTCCCTCCGGAGCTGAGCCACCTGGTTCATGAGATCCTCCAGGTGCTTCTGCTTGCGCATCCGGGACCGTCTCGCCGATTCCCGGTTGGAGATCATTCTTTTCCTTTTCCTTTGTTCCATCGCCAGCTGCAAGTCTTCCCCTGACGCGGAGTTTGGTGGCATGGAGGAGGACCCAGAAGAAGTGCCACTACCAGGAGAAGACATGGTACCGTAGATATTTTTACACTAATACCTCGGAAATCTAGCAGATGACAAGGTGCTTTATGGAGGGAAACACCACCGGCGGCCGGCGGCGGAGCTTGGAGTTGGAGACCTTAAGATTCGGTGAAGCAGGAGGATGGAAAGGCAGGAGACAAAACAAACTAAACCCAAAAAAGCTACTGGGAGGTAAGAACGATATCCCGGTAGCTCTGCTTCTCAGTTGTCAAAACAATTCCAGTGAGAACACATAAAACCAGTACAGGAACACCACCGAGAAAGATTGAACGAGATGGTTCCCGAGATTGAATGTGGAAATTATCATAGATAGCAAAGAAGCGGAAAGAATGACTTCACCAATGCTTGCAGACATCAATCGGGACCCCAGAAAGACGAGACCTTTGGACACATAAAGCCTAAAACTTGCGCGAAGATGGCACCTTTCCACTTGGATTGTACAGGAAAACTCAAATTAAGCAGGTGGGTTTATCATCAAAATACACGATCCTCTTGTGGAAAATTAACATCCAACCCACAAAGGAAACTCGAGCATGCGTTCTTAAACCCCCACCAGAGCACACGGCAACAGCGGCACCACCGGCAACAGAATCCCGGGAAGGGAAGACGAAGGAGAGAAGGGCAGAATTCCTTGTGGGAAGATCGAACACAAGGGCACTGGAGGAGAGAAGAGAGAAGACGAAGGAAACCAGGGACTACTCCTGGAGAAGAGCGGGAGAGGGGGAAGAGGTAGTTGGGAAATGGGCCGAAATTTATAGAGTACATAAAGCAGCCTACAACCCTAAATGAAGATTCTCTTCGTTCCACGAGCAAATTGAATATGGTGTTCGATCGTTTTCTAAAACGAAAAGAAAAGAGAAACAAGTTTATTATGGTTTTAACAAGTTATAATCTTACTATTTCAGTTGGTCATAAGAATTTTGTTTCCTTTAAAAGATTCATGTTTGCAGGGAATTGATAGATTTTTATAGGTAATTGTCTAAGTTAACCTTTCTTCTTTTCGTGAACCTTCGCAGGCAGGTATCAATGGTAAGGAAAACATTGGACGCAAAGGGAGAGCATTGGAATCTTCTTGGGAAAGATCCCAAGGGACTGGTTTGGAAATTTGCCGTTTCATTTTCATAATGTTTTCGCAGTATAACAATTATTCATCGAGGCTGGTGGACGACAATAAAGTCAACAGTTATTATAATAAATAAATATTCACATGCACCGGGAATGCAAACAATATCCTGGTTTAAGCTGATGTATAAGCTATTTCAGATTTAAACAATAGAGAGAAATAATAATAATAATAATAAATAAACATCAAAATCCTAGTTTTATGAAATTCATGCAAAACCTAACTTCTAGAAATCGATTCCTGAATCTGGTTAGTACTTCCAAAAGGATGCTGAGGGGAGTGGAGAAGGGATGTGTTTTCCTCCTCCCCCGCATCCATCCAAAGTCCAGCTGGTGGGCAGAATCCGGACCCACCAGGTCCTTTTCCATCTCTCTCTCTCTCTCTCTCTAGTTTTTTTTTTGTTGTTTGTTCAATTAAATGGTAATATGTTAAGATCAACTTCCATCCGTGAAAAAATTTCCATGCTTTCGTGTCTTTTCTAGAATACTCTTTTCGGAAGGTGAACGAAGTTATTTTTGTTTTAGGTCATCAAACCTCTTTTATCTTTCACAACTTTCTCACTAACATCAACTTCCGGTTAGGTCATCCTCAACTTGATGACATATTAACTGGTGGTTAAATAAGGTTGAAGTTAACTAACGTTCTATGTAATTGGTCCTTCTTTCTACTTATCTCGTAAACTCCTGTTGCGTCGTTTTATCTACGTGTTCTTCTCTTTTTTATTTGCCCCTTCGCACTTCCCCTCTGTAGATGTGTTGTAGGTTTTCTTAAGCTGAGATTTTGTACTTTTTTTCTCGATCCAATCCATCTTCTCATTTTGAAAAAAAAAAAAAAAAAAATCTTATCCTAGAAAATCACCGAAGATATCAAATGTCTTTTTTTTTTTTCCATGATGCGACATAAAGTTTTGTACAACTACGAACGCGGCCGAAGTGGCACAAGTCATCCGGTATTTTAACTGATTATTCTCACGTGCCTACGGTAAACGTGTAAATGTATTGATTGAAGATTTCTTAAGAATTATTATCCATACAAGTTTAGATTCTCGTACTTATATATAGTTAAATTTCTTAACTTAATATTAAATCATAATAATAATGTGTACCACGGTGACGGAAAAAAAAAAAAAAAAACCCTATTACCGCCGTAGCATCGCAATTTCAAAGAGAAATATTTTCACTTGCTACGGTTGAAAAGAAAAGAAAAACCTCTTAAATAGAGTTAGATTGTAGATATTTATTTATAATATAAGATACATGATTTAATAAAATTATTAAACTTTAAAATTAATCATATGACGCAGCCACCTCGGCCTCCCCCGAATCCGTTTCGGTGGGGACGTGACGTGGGGATCCTGCGGATTCGTGGGGCGGCGGAATCGGACGGTTCAAATCCAATGTTCGGGTTTCCGTTGGTCTTCTGACTTTCTCCGACGCCCCTATATTTTTTAAGAATTATTATATATGTGTGTGTGTGTGGGTTAATATCAGACGCGTTTGCCGCGGTCGTGCGCACCACGTGCAGCTGCAGTGGAAGAGCACTCGAAACTTTTCTCTTTCTCTCCCGTCGTAAAAATTTGATTTCACGTTATAAACCACGAGTTGAATTTTATCGAGATTAAAATTTAAAATATCCACGTAGTGTAGTGGAATCTTTTCCGCGAACGCCAAATCCGTGCAACAACGTAATATATTTTTTAACCTGGACATTCGTGATATTTTCACTTTCCGTTTAAAATGATATACAAAACTTAATTTTAATATATTATTTATACAATCCATTAGTAAAGTAAGTGTGTTATGCATTGTACGATTTATAACGTTAATAAATAAGAATAAAGGTAAGTAATGTAATTCATAATAACCAAATCATGTAATTTACGACACACACAATGTCCATAAATAAGTTGTGCAAATGAAAGTTACAGCAAAAACTATATAAATAAGAGCAGAAATTCTAGGCATAATCAACGGCATTTATGCAAATGTTCTGTGCAATATCGATGCTGACAACGTTTCTTTTGTTATAAAGGCTTATGGCGACATGCGTTCACTTTTTTTTTAACCATTAATTCACCAATTGAAACTTAATTACTTAATGACCAAGTGGAAGGTGGCAATGAAGATGGCGTTGTGCTTGCGCATGACCTTTTGTTTTCTTTCCAGGATAAGTACCAAGTAGATGTCACACCCTGCTTTCGAACGAGAGGTCCGGTTCACCGAATGAAACCGTGACGCAAACCATCTACCAGATATATATATATATAATTAAATTCAAGTAGTAATTTTACTTGTTATCAAAATAATTCATCTATGTAGTTAGATATAAATATTTGCAAACATATTAATAAGTCACGGATAAAAGAAAATTGATGATATTTAGATGCAATGTATGGTCGAAAATCTTATGATTTTACTTACCTGAATATCAATCAACGTAGAATCTGGAATTTGAAAAGTCTAAAATTGTAGCATGATGTGTTGGTATATCACATCGTGGTAGGTCATTTTCATTTTCTTTGTTTATTTATTTTCGTTTACAAAGTCCGTTGGAAAATACTGTTGCATGTTCGGATTTATACAAATTAGCTTCCATGATTCAAAACCCACCGTAATAAATAAATAAATCAATACGTAACTCGCTAAAATGAAAGATTCCGTGCACGTATTCCCATTTCCCACGTATACGTCAAGACGAGAGCCGGTTCAGAATTTAGAGAAACTTGATGTTACCCTTGTGATAACCTATGAAATATTTCTGCATTGAAAATAAGAACACAACTTGTACACTTTATATTATATAAATGTAATGGTCCTAATGGACCACTTCATTCAAAATCAACCTCGGTGTCTTACATTTCTTGTCCTTTTGTACACTTCATATTATTATATAAATATAAGGGACCACTTCGTTCAAAATAAGTTCCATGTCTTGCATTTATACGCCAGTGGTTTTTTGTTTCCTGGGCAGACATGTCTCGTTTTTTTTTTTTTTTTCAATCATATTATTTTTTCTCTATAAATTGTATATTTAATGTTACAAAAAAACATATTTAAATTAAATTCGTAACAAAGGAATTCGGTTCGTTATTTCAAAAACGTTATCTATGGTATGAAAAGTTTCACATCTAAAAAGATAAGAATAGAAATTAAGACGACGTATGATGAACTTTTTTTACTTATTATTAATTAATTTTAAAATAAAAAATATATATTTTATATGATGCCAAAGTCAAGTTCATGTCCGTTTTCTCTGACACTTGTAAACTTAATTAAGATAAGATACAGGACTGTGACAAGTTTCGCATTAAGTATTTAAAGACAGTGTTTAAATTAAAATATGATAAAATACTTTACTTATTATCAATTGACTTTAAAATAAAATATTTCAAACTCCTATCGTGATTTAATATATTACCGCAAAGTATATGATAAGAGAATATAATATAGCGCACATTAGTAATATAATTAAAACGAACTCTCTCATGCAACATAGTAGCTGACATGATATGTAAAATAATTTCGCCGTGGTTGTCTGTTCTATAGCTTTGCCTTGTGGCCAAGAAGCGAACGATGGAAACATCGATGAATGACGACAAGGTGGGTTAATTGTACATTATAATTTAATCAATCACTAAAAAACACTTGTACAATGTAAATTAAAGAAGGTTAATTGCAAATGTGACTGTGAGATTGTAATATTGATGTCATACGTAGAAAACGACTTATTTCACTTGTAACTAATTAGTTTTTAATTTGATATTTATATTTCAACGCGATTTTAGAATAAAAATGATGTTAACAAACTCAAATATCTGTTTAATAAAAAATAGTCTTACAATTTAGAAAAGATCACAAGCGAAGAGAGGAAGAGCGTTGGAATAATTAGTTTTAAATGAAAAAATTAAGAATAAGATAGAAACTGATATAACAAAGAATCTTTTCACTTACATTAACGTAAAAAAAAAAAAAAAAAAAATAGAGTCCTTACTTTAAACATTCATAATTAAAAATAATATAAATACTCGGTACATCAACTTTAAGTTAAATTTTTAAACCAAAAGTAATGGCACTTGTTTCATTTTAAAAACAATCGGTAACGATTCAAGAACTTCACCATATATTAATTTAAACTCTATCGTTACATTAATTAACATACTAACGAGATTCTCCGCATTCTCCTTTACTCATAACTGATTTTAAATTTACAAATACATTATAAGTAGAATATTTTATTTTAAAATTAATCGATAATAAATGAAAAAAATAACGTATATTAATTTAGACACTATCCTTACGTTTGTAACTAACTTTTTACAGATAATATTAGACTTAACGAATACACACACACATATATAAAAGGCTGTTATGAAAAATAGATACACAACCTAAGTGCAAAAAGCATTCTCTTTGCACTTGGACGTGTTCGAAACCAGTGGATACATGTTAATATATATATATATATATATAAAGTAGGCTGTAAAGCAATAATTATATATATATATATTTATTTACATCAAAATCTGTGCATGCAATAATTGTACTTTTCACACGTCGTGTCAAGTTGATGTACATATGTTTTTTTCAAAAGGTAGAATCGAGAATAGATTAGATCGAAACCACTCTGGGGCGTGAAACCACGGCAAAAAGTGGTCACGGCGTAAAAGCAAAACAAGAGTTCAAAGAAAGATAAAACAATTAAACGTTGACAGCAGCCGGATTATCACGTTTCCAATTGTTCGGCTTTACATCTGCAAGAAGGTTTTTTAGTTAAAAAATGACAATACCAAAGATAATATTGGAACTTATGTTTATAAAATATAGACTAATATAGATAGGAATTCTTCTATCATCTGTAATCGCGTTATTTCGAGTTAAATGTTTAGATATTTTTTTATTTATCATAGTAGTACCAGAAAAAATCTCATGCACACATCTCTACCCAATAAAAAAATTGTAAGATTAAAAACAAAAAAAAAGAAAAAAGACGAAATATTGCCTCTCATACATGCTATTAGTCTTAAAATTTATCTATTTTTGTAAAATTTCAAAATAAAAACGGGTGTAATTTAAATTAAATCGAAATTTTTGTAGATAATAAATACGTCATACAAAGAGAATGTATTTTAAATTAATTTAAGGATTAATAGATGTATCTTAAATTTAAAAATAAAATAATTTAAGAGCCACCAGGAAAACAGGAGGGGGGGGGTCTTGGTGGCATCACCAAGTATATTTTAATCTTATTCCACAGAATACGAGGGGGTTTAACATGCATGCGTGCCACCGAATTGGAGTATCTCGGAAGAAGAAGAAGGAGGAGGAGGAGGAGGAGGAGGAGGAGGATTGCCAGGAAGAGAAGAAAGAAGACAGATGGAGAGCGTTCGGCATGGAAAATTGCCGATCGAAAGATAGAAGGTCGGTGTCACGGAAAAGCCTGATTGTATGATCCATGCATGTGTTCGCACAGTACGGTGTACTTCCCCTCTTGTTCCTGTTCCTCCACTCACGCATCGTGACGCCTTTGTTGCCTTCCCCAAAGGAATTGAAAGGTGTGTGTGTGTGTGTTTGTGGGAGATGAAGGAATTGCAGACCAGAGTAGACCACCACTACTGTCGTCGTCACCACCACCACCAGCCATCGCAAAAACCTCTCCTTTGAATGTGCGCCCCAACACCCTTTGTTCATGTGATTCATCCTCACTTTTTCTCCGCCATCACAAAATCTCTCTCCCTTCCCTCCCCCTCCCACAACTAATTCCATTCACCTTTTCTTCATGTGGGAGGTGTGTTCGCTTCTTTACTGTTTCAGCACCGTTCTAATCTAAAGGTTTTTTGTTTTTTTTGTGCAAGGTCTGCTGTTCTAACGTAAGGTTTGAGTTTGTGTTTAGTTCCATGCACAAGTAATTTTGGCAGACAAAAGTTACTTCTGGCTCTCTAACTTACGTACAAAGTTTTGCCTTTTCAACTCCAAATCACAGCATACGATAACAATAACATGAATATCACTCTTCTCCCTCTCGGAGCGGGAAAATGAGAAGAGTGCTTTTCACACAAACGCACCCTTAATCAATTAATCGAGAGTGAATGACGAATATTCAGTACAGAACTTTACATCAACACGTACATCTCTTCATTTACATCGACTTTGATCGCCTTGTTCCGGACAACCACCTCACTCGATTGGCCATACAAAAGAAATCGGAGATCTTGCCCAACGCCATATATGAACCACATGCACGCCACAAAGCATGCACGTGCCTGAGGAGTGGAATGTTTTGATCTTGCTTTGCTTCTCCAAAGCTTGCTTGTCTCTTAAGCAACAGTTAAATGGGTTGGAGTTGCGTGGAATCCTCCCGTGAATTGTGGTCCTTCTAATTAATTTCCTCTGACGTTGTCTCTCAACTCAACGTACCCCTCATCCCATGCAGTGGTGGTTCCTCGATCACATGATATTTTGGGAGAAAGAATATTCTTGAAGATCAAGGGTTCGTTTCATCTGGATTTTGGGTATCACGCATGGAATTCTGATTTGACAGATTTTATAAAAAAAAATCAAACAATTGTGTACGTACAACAACGCTGTGGAAGAGTTTTCGATCACAATTGAAAGTTTTGTCCATTGTATATATGTATGTATATATATATATATGAAACAAATTAATTATGAGTTTTGTCTACTTGCGTGTAATATCATAAAATATAATCTTCACTTTTCTCATGAATTGAAAGCCAAAAGGGAAGGAAGGTTTCAAATTGAAATTAGGTAAAAATACTACTGATATATTAAAAAAATATTAAACTACCAAAATAGGTATAACCACTAATTAATTATTATATATGACAAATATACATGATTTTCTAGAATTCTTTCTTCTTCTTTTTGTTTTGGCTATGATGAGTGGAAAATGCATGCCCACCTCTTTGCATCGAACTAAAACACCAATCTCATTCTTGAAAAGGAATGACAAATCGATGGTTGCACAAGTAATGCCTCCAATATGGAGAGAGGGTCGTGCCCACAAGGTTAGCAATGTAATCAAGTGTGGACAGCTTGCATGCTTTTTCCTTTCCAAGAGTTTAAGGTGATGGAGCAATTTGATGTCTGTAAGTTATTGGGTACAAGGAGAAAGAAAACATTTTCTTGGTGAATTGTGATTCATCGGTTAGAAAATAAATAAAGCATACTGGTTAGAACATGCTTTGGTTTCCACCAATATTACCAAGTACCTATTTGTTTACGTCCTTAATAAAGGAGCGCCCTTTATTATTCTTACTTGTTAAGTAAATAATTAAAAAACTGGACAAATACTTGCCACTAATAAGTTATATAGATACTAGTTTTTGTTTTATTTTATAATGACAGTGATTTTTACATTTATCGGAATGAATTGGCACGTCGGTTATTGGAATGGAATGGGTTCTCTCTATTCTTATCTAATAATTGGAAGAAGTTGAAGTGAATAAATTGGTCATACCTAATCCACTTATAATCTTAGCAATACATCTACTTATAATATATCTATCTATCTATCTATCTATCTATCTATCTATCTATCTATCTATCTATCTATCTATCTATCTATCTATCTATCTATCTATATCATGACCCGTTTTCACACATCCTTGTAATATATAGATCTGCACATATATATTCTCCAGCATTTCTTTAATGATGGGTACCTAAACCAATCTCCCATGTCTTCCTCTCCTTTCTTTACCCACCACCATCGGTTCCCCACCTTATCGCCTGCAACAGCAGAACTATCTTTCTACATTCTTTACCTTTATCATGGTTTCCATGACCATATACATTTACATATATCCTTCCTTTTCCCTCTCTCACCCCACCACCACCACCATCACCACCACCATCATACTGCCGTGCCACTGATCAGAGAGCACTGCAACATTCTTTAATTTCCTCGAGAGAAAAAAGTACCAAAGAAGGGAAGAAGGAACCTTCACATGTGCTGCAATATATATATAGAATCGAAGGGAAAAAGGTAATGAGAAGCTTTAAAACCACAAGTCATGTACTACTGATCGTGTCTATTAATCATGTTGTATTTTGTTTGCCGTGTCTAAGTTAGGTAGATGATTATACACAATACCATTAATACACAACACCCAGGTCCCATTATAATGATCGAGAAGTGCCGTCCCATTGAACCATGAACATAAACATATTGGCCGTTAAAACTGCACCCACAAAGGAACTTCTCTTCTACCATAAGAAAAAAGAACAAGTATGGTGCGCTACAACCTGCGATATATGGATCTTCTTCTTTCACCTTTATTTCATTCCCAAGTTTTATTAGTAAATAATGCCAACCTTTCTTGATCTCTTCCTAGCTTTCAAGGGCGTTTCTGAAAAGAAATTAAGCCACCGGGCCACTCGTTTGGGATCGAACCATCTCATGAAGTACAGCGTAACTGCAGTGTGGCGAAGCAAAAAGAAAAAAAGAGAGAAAAAACTCAATTCTGTGGATGTAAAAGAGACGATTACCGAATATATTAATACAATTTTATCTGTTGATTTTTAAACCAGAGAACAGACAAAGTAAAACAAATTTTAAAAAGAGAAGAACTAGCAAGGTTGGCGTAGGAAGGAAAGTAGAAGACGCAATCACGCGACGTCTGCTTTATATATATATATCTAGAACGTTAAGCTTTTCAAACCAAATAAATAGAGAGAGAGAGAGAGAGAGAGAGAGAGAGAGAGAGAGACAAGAAGAATTGGGTCGTGAGGTTATGATTCTGATTATTATTGTAGTTATTTTTATTTGAAATAAGTGTTAATTAGTTGTTATGTGAGATCAATAAATAATATGAATGATTTATTCAGTATTGTTTAGAGTAGAGTTACAGAGATCGATGGATGATGAATCTCCATTTGAAATATGGGCATCTGATTTAAGAACAATTAATCATCAACGGAAGAGGGCCTACTTTATGTTAACTCCTGCTTTATTTTATTTTAAACTGAACCATATAAAGCTATTAATTCTGATACCCTCCCTTAATCGCATTCTTCTCAAGATTCTGAAAATGCTTTCTATCCAGTAGAAAGGAAACGTCCTCCACTAGGATTTTTGCCTTTTGGTTTTACTACCGTAATGAAATATAAATATCCAATTCAAATTTAATTATTGTCTTCTGCACCGTTGTATTTTAATTTGATCTATGCGAGAGTATTTCAACATTGTCTCTCTTGTAACATTGTTTACCAGTATTTTTCTTGTTAGACAAGTGTATATGAATTTATTAAGCTATTGTTATTTTTGTTATCATATCAAAATACAAGCATTCAAAACTCGAATCCAACAATTAACCTGAATGTATAATACAACCTTGTATACTCAATTGGTGAGTAATCTCCTCATCATTTGTATGGTTATATGTAGGCTTAAACTTATACAAAGGTAAGTTCAAATCAACGGCATACACAAAAAAATAATAATGAATCCATTGAGGCATGCGAATTCAAAAACATGAGTCATATAAGAAAAGGAAAGATCAAGATTTCAAACGATTCCTTTGATTTTTGCTTGTGTTGGAGGTTGACCATCTCTACTTAAGTACTCAGACTGGGAAAGTTCAGTGAAATAAGACACGTGATGGAAGATCACGAACAAGAAAATTCCAAATTGAACAGCGCTTTGACTGGAACCACTCAACCACAGTGCAAATAAAATATTTTCCTGATAATTATAATAACAATATTATTTATTATCATCTCTGAAGCAGGTACGAGTGTCAATTGGCAGAGTGAAAAATTTGGATTCGGCTTGCCTTCTTCTTGCTTTGACGGAAATTAAGTTGGTGCGCGTGCCATCAGCATATATAACAAGTTCAAAGACGTAAAAAATAGCAAAAAAGAAAAAGAAAAATACAACTTCAACTACGCCATTAGAGAAAAGGAAACATATTGTGGTATAGGGTTCGTGTCCGTGTTCATGTAGAAATGAAGACCGGGAAAGCAAAGTGGACTGGGCCTAACCAAGGCCCCGGTCCAAGAACATTACAATGAACAATGGAAAACGTGGATCCACCCTTCCTCAGTTTTATTGTCCTTTTTTTTTTTTAATTCGTCAAGATTTAGAGTATCATTGTTTTTTTAAGTCTATTGTAGTTATTTTTGCTTTGCTTCAATGTTATTGAGTGAGATTGGTGCCAAAGGGAAACCCTTGGGGTTGGAAAAGTTATAACACGAGAACACTAATGTTAATTTCGGCTTATACAAGATTGAGGTTATTTATCTCATTTTTTAAAGTATGTTATGTCTTAATGTCATTTTTTTTTTGGAGATAATGAAACCAAACCATCTATTTAAGTCACAGATCAGTCCATCTTAGCCAATTAAGTCCGAAAAAATCACTCGACTCATTTAGGTCATGAAATGTTATTGACAAGGTTTACTTTAGTTGTAACTTAGATAACTTCATTCAGGTCAAAAATCACACCATCTACACCACAAACATGTTACTAATGTGTTTTGTGTACAAATTAACAACCTCATCATTCCTAGTCATAAATTTCCTTGTACGTTATAAAAGCTCTGTGAATCTCACCACTATGTGACAGAATCTTAGCAAAAGAGTATTTTTTTCATCTACCTTCCAGAACAAATCACAGATAATATTTGCCCTGTCACAAATCACCTTATCAGCATCATAAAATTGGAGTGACATTTTAGCCTAAAATTCTAACTTATTTTTTTACAAATTCAAAAAAATATCTCAAGAATAGTAAACATATGTACGTAATTTCTCTTGTCAACGGCCACTTATAATCCATGATTTTTTATTTTTTTTTTAAAATTTTTTTCTCTCCTGCACTTGTCCTTCCTTAGTTGCTCATGACCAATAAAATTTTAAATTTTCAGAAATTTATTGTGTATTTTAGTCCAAATTTTTGTTTACAAGTAGAACTTATCACTAGATTTTGAATGAAAGTGTTTCAAAAAATAATTAATTGCAAGGCCTTTTTGTTCCACTTTAACCTCAGATTCAAAGGATGGTGGTAACATATTCGGAGATTATCTACATGGTTCTAGCTAATTTCCTTTAATTTTCTTCTGTTAATTTTTTTTTCTTTCCAAATTTCTGTAATTTAATATATTCTCATTGTATTCAGAATTCCTTAATTTTTAGATTTATTCTCCCTTTTTATTTCTATTACACTTGAAAGTGGTTCGTTGAAAAAAAAAAAAAAATCTGCTACGAAATTTCTGTTGTAAAATCCTTATAATGTCAAGAAAATCATCCAGGATTTACATGCAAATTATATTAAATATAACATTTGCTCTAGGTTTGGAATTTTATTTTTTGTTCCAGAGCTTTTTTTTTTTTATATTAATTTTCCATCACAATGCCACACAAGTAACAAGGACATCAGGTTTTTTTAAAAAAATTTCAAAACGTTTTCATATTTATTTTCAACTATTAGTTACTACTACAGTTAACGACATTTTTGTAAAATACAAAATAACCATTATAGGGTAATATGGATGATACATATCAGAATTGCAACGGGAGACGAGACTTCGGTAAATTCCGAGTAAATGGATGGATAAGATTGTATAATTTCGTGCCTTTTCTCGATATTAAAATTCTAAAACGTAAAAATTGATTAAGAATGGCGAACCTGATAAATTCTCTTAAATTTAAATCAAAAGAAACATATAAATTGACCATGCTAAAAAAATACGAAATCGAAAAATACTCGTAACACAAGTATTTTAACGAACGAAATTAATCTAATTAAATCAAACCAACGGTATTCAATCAACATAAAAATTTCCAAAGAAAATAAGTCAGATTCAAAATCCATGAGCGTCCACCTTTACAAAAAATTACGTAGCCTGCATTAATAACGAAGTAGATTTAAGTCTAAATGAAAAAAAGAGAGGGTTTGATAATCAAAATAAAAAACACATCTACGAGAAAAAGAAGAAGCTTCGAGCACATCAAAAAAATTAGAGCAAGGTAGCTAAAATCTACTTTTGCCTTTGTCGTCTACTTCGCCAACCCATGTCTTTGTTTAAGAATTAATTTCAATCAAAGTTTCGCCACATTCTTTATTAAATGCAAAAAAAAAGGACAGTAACGTATTGATCTTATTACGGTTCTATCAAGTTAAACTTAAAATATTATAAAATATCAAAAAGATATTCTCAAAATTACAGCTAAAAAAGTAACCCTTATTTTTCTGGAACAAGTTAGACCAATAAGTTCATGTCCCTTTCTAAAGTAATGGTTTCGTTTTTCTTTTTGTAATTTTCTGGAATAAGTAATGGTTAATATAAAAATTAAGTAATGTTTAATGTCCAGAAAAAAAAGTAATGGCTTCATGTCTCCTTCGTTGCAGGTCTACGTGCAAGGCAGTAAATCCATGTCACCGTGAGGGCGGTAAGAACCAGAGAGAATCTAATCGTACGTCACCAAATCTACTGCACACGTTCCGATCTCTCCTCTCCTTTATTCCCATCCTTCTCCACTTCTCCATTATTGTAATCAGAAACCCGCAATTGCATCGATCTTTGATCCACCTCTCCCTCACTTTCAAGGAAATAGAAAAGAATCACAAGCGCAAACACACATCTGGGTCTTGATCTTTTGGTTGATCACCAGAAACGACGGCAATGGTGGAGGAGGAGGAGAAGACGACCCAGAAGCCCACCAGCATGGAGGTACCGGATTGCCACTACCCAAACGAACCAGTTCTGGTCAAGCCCAAGACGACCGCCCCAAGGTGCAGCCTTTACCTCTCCAACGTCGACGACCAGAAGTTCCTGAGGTTCTCCATCAAGTATCTATACGTTTACAGTAGGAGGGTTGGGGTGGAGTTGCTGAAATGCGCGCTGTCGAGGGCGCTGGCGGAGTACCACCCATTGGCGGGGAGGTTGAGGAGCTGCGGCGAGGACGTGGAGAAGCTGGAGGTGGACTGTAATGGGGAGGGGGCCGTGTTTGCCGAAGGGCATGTGGAGATGACGGCGGTGGAGTTTATGGAGGGGGTGCCAAGACCTAACAGGTCTTGGAGGAAGCTGCTATATAAGGTGGAGGCCCAGAGCTTCGTCGATGTTCCACCGCTTGTTGTTCAGGTGAGAGCTTTACTTGTTGACGTTCGACTTATCTATCTATGAACTCATCGACTTTAACAGTTTAATTGGTAGGAGCGCTAATACCCCAATCTTTCTAATATTGCTAAGTACTGTAAATACAAAAAGACTTAGATTTCTGAGTTAGGGTTTGCTCTGCATTCTCTAGTTGAGTTCTTCAAATGCTTCATTAGTCCTTTTTCTCTGGCAATGAAGCTCATCATGCGTGCTGGAGGGAGAGTGGTGTCATGTGCAGTGCTTACAGCTGCGTTTGCCCTGCATTCTTCGTTTTCCACTCTTTTTCCATGAAGAGCTTGTTTCTTCCTCTTCTAATTCACCCCGTGTATGTCTTTCTTCTTGGTTTGCTTTCTTTGGCAGTTGATTTCTTAGTTTGGTTTTTCATCTCCTTCACTGTTTTCCACATTCTCTTCCGAAGATTTCCATGTTCCTTTCGTCTTGGCGTTGCTACTCTATTATCTGCACCCATCAATGGAAACAAGAAAAAATCTATGGCCTGGTCTCATACGAATTTGTTCTGAATTCTCCCTTGGATCGAGATATAGATATCTTAGGAAGGTTAATGGAAAATATTTCGCAAACCTCAGTTGGTTCCTTCGGTTCCACCTCTTTCTTCACATAAGAAAATCTTTTTCTTTTTCTTTTTCTTTTTCTTTTTTGGGTTACCAAAGCTTTCAACCCTGCTCCTTTTTACCTGTTGGTTTTTGTTTTCCTGTGAGATCCAAAGTACTACAACTTCTCTTCTTCTCCTGTTATTCCTCGTATTTCGGTGGGATTGGCTCTCTTCCGTCTGCTTCATACCACTGTGTTTTCCCGTTCAAAGTTTACCGACAACCTCTAATTCTCATTGAACAATGCAATTGTTCCCTCCCACGCTCCAGATATTTCTCTCAAAATCGAATAGATGTGAAAGAATATGGGAGAGATACTAAAGAGATTGGGTTTTGATCTCCCGTGATTTATTCTCTCTTCATCTCTTGGTATTGAGCTGTGAGTCCTGTGAGGTCAGGTATCCTGATCTGAGCTGAGTCCACCCACCAAGTTGAAATGTTAATGGTGTGCCATTGTTTCGTTGCAGAATTTGTAACAGTGGTACGGGAACAGTGGAATGCCACTTGATGAGTCTGCTAAATTCCTTTCCCATGTTCTTCTACATATGTCTTCACCTGACAGTTTTGTATCCTTTCTGGGTTCTCGTCTTTTGCGCCCTTCTTTCCATCACATTCGCAAAATTTCTGGGTTCTTGAATCATTCTTTCTATTTATTACTGTACATTGGAGAACACATAACTTAATAATATTAGACAGAATTCAAATTAGGGGCATTGAATCAAATGCTGAATAGGTGACACACCTGAGCTGCGGCGGAATGATACTATGCACGGCAATCAACCACAGCCTCTGCGATGGTGTCGGCACGGCCCAGTTCCTCCACGCCTGGGCCCATTTCGCCGTCACGCCCGACGTCGATCTTCCGGTCGGCGCCTTTCATGGTCGCGAAGTGCTCAAACCTCGGCCCCCTCCGACGGCCCGCGAGTCGCACCCGTTGTTCCATCCGTCGAACCCCGGTAGCTTGGATTTTGACCTGGTCCAGTGCCTCCACTCCCAGGCTCTGGTGCCGGTGTTCGTCAGCTTCACCGCCGCCGACGTGCTTCGTCTCAAGCAGAGGTGTGTCCCCTCCCTGAAATGTACCTCGTTCGAGGCTCTAGCTTCGCATGTGTGGCGTGTTTGGACCAGGTATGAAGTATAAAAAACCAATGCCGTCTCTGCTAAGTCGAAAAATGTTTGCTTTATCGAGACCCACAAATATTAATCGGAAGTTTTGAACGTCACTACTTTTCAGGTCCCTCGCTCTACACGCCCACCTCAAGGTGAAGCTCCTCTTCTCGGTTAACGTTCGCTCCCGTCTTTGCCCTCAACTTCCGACGGGCTTCTACGGCAACGGGTTCGTGCTTGGTTGTGCAGAGTCTAAGGTGGAAGATCTTCTCAGCTCCAATCTCCGGCACGCCGTGGAACAGGTGCAAGACGCCAAGAAACGCGTGGACGACGAGTACGTGAGGTCCATGGTGGACGCGCTGGAGGTGAAAAGATCCGCACGGCCGGACCTCTCGACCAGCCTCGTCATCTCTCAGTGGTCGAAGCTGGGGCTGGAGGACCTGGACTTCGGTGCAGGGAAGCCTTTGCATGTGGGTCCTCTTGCCAGCGAGATATACTGCATCTTCTTGCCGGTGGTGGGTGACGTGAACGCGTTCACGGTGCTGATGTCGGTGCCGGAGAGAGTGGCCGGAGAGGTGGAGCATGGCCTCAAGGAGGCGGTCGTCGTCGACCACTGAACGGTGGTCTATGGTCTATATCTCCGGCAGTCTGCTAATTGTTGGTTAATAATATGTTTGATTTTTTTGATAATGACACTGTTTATTTATGTGTGGGTTCAAATATAAGATTTTCCGTAGATCCTTGTCATCTGTTAGTTAATGGCTAATAATGTGTTGGGCTGCTTGATCTTTTACTAATCGAAAAAAGGTCAAATTTTTTAATGATGATGATAAGCAAGCTTTTCGTGTTACTTTACTTCTTTCTCGCGAGTAGATAAGAAGATAATAATGATATATAGATTTTATTATTAGATGATTATAAATATATGGTGAATTTTTTGTATGGAGGTATTTGTATATGTTTGAGAATTTAAAAAAGAGAGTAAAAAATTACTTACTTCTCTCACCACCCTTTCAGTCTTCGAATGAATTTTTTTTTGTTTGTGTACGTACTTCAAAAAATTTGAAAATAAGTAACTTTCATATCACGTCAACTGAAATATTAGCTTAGATAAGATATTCTTAAATATTTAAAACATGTTTACAATATTCTTAAGATGATATTAACTTAAATAATTTTAATATAATAACAGCATAATTTAGAAAATATGAAAGTAATTCCAAAATTCGAACTCTTCGAAAGACATCGGAGCAATAATGCTTGTAATAAAGTAAGATATAGCTGTAATTTTGTCTTCGCAGAACGAAACATATAAATTTAGGTTTGTTGGTGGCGGCGGACGACGCGTCACACACATCGCCCGCCCTCTTCCGTGGATTCCGCGGGGTTCCATGTCTCTCTTGATCAAGCTTAACAAAGGGGACTGGATCTCAGATTTCTTGCAGTAGCGACGTCGACTCAGAGCCTTGGCACTCGTCTGCGATTCGTGCTTCGTTCTCTTGTTCTCATCCCGAGGTGCGTGTCTTTTGCTTTGTGTGATGTTTTCTGTTCTTTGATGTTTCCGTTAGTCGAGATTTTGTTTGTTCGTGGTTGCAATATGGAGTAGGTTGGGTAGAAGGAAATATCGAGTGTTTGGTGACGGTCCGACGAATTACGACGGATGCATCTACACACAGGGATTTCTTTTTAGGTGCGGAGTGCATTAGATAGTCGTGTTTACTTTTCTTGCGTGTTTATTGGTGGCTGGACGGATGAAATCAATGGAAACTCGAAATGTAAGATATGTGGTGTCTGGAGAAGATCGTGTGATGGATTGCTTCAATTTCTCCTAAAGCGGAACTAAGAATTAAAAATATGCCAATGCACAGAGGATGCACTTTTTTATGTCCTTTTGTTGTTAGATTGTACTTGAATCACGCTTCATACCAATGCGATTCATTCAATGTAGCGGATGGAGACACGGAGAAGCCTGCAGTAAATTTCAGTCTATTTTAACTATAACTGACTGTGCAAAGCAAATGGAAAGGAGACTAGAAAAAAGAGAGTGAATAACTAGAGTAGCATAATTCCTGTGTCCAGATTTGGGTTAGTGATTCACTTGAAGTTAGTTGTACGAAATATTATGAGAAGGTTTCTTATAAGCTTCATTTTCTATGAAAATTATAATCATCGTCATAAATTATTTGATCAAGATTATTATTTCTTATTAATTTATTATATAAAGGATTTTTCTTTCAAAATGTTGATTAAAAGTTTTTTGTAATAAAGACAAAAGCGAGTTTATTGTTAATATCTAATAAATAAGACAGTTTTTACCAGATATATTATATAGATTAGATTACTCATTAGAAAACGGATGACTTTTGTATTCATTTTTATTAGATAAATATCAATTTGGCTCTTTTCCCAACTTATTTTTTAAGATTGTTTTTGCTTTTCAGAGCATGCACTGTTGCACAACAATACGTGGATCACTAAAGGATCATGAGAAATGGTTAAATTTGTGATTTATCCAAGCTATAAATGCTTACCTAAGCGTATAGCCCTTAGCACCCAACATAGTAAGATGAGGCTTGGTATTTGGGTTGCATTGCTTAGACGTGTAGTAGATGATGCTTGCCTAATGCTTGGAATGCAACCATTTGCCAGATGCCCCATTCAATTGAGGTAGTTCATTAGGGGAAATCCAAAGTAACACTAGGGTTATCCCTTTGAACATATTGTGCGACTATGTCCTTGATCCCCACTGGTGGACTTTAGAAGTGGATCATTGTCCATGAAGGCATGCAAGAACATTGTCATGGGTTATTTAAATCAAATCACTGATCAATAATGAAGGTATGTATCTTGCTTCTCTGAATTTATTTTTTATTGGCCTAGGATGACCATTATTTGACTTTAAGTTAATCAAATTATGTTATATTTTAGTCTAAACTAGCATACACTACTCTTCCCATTTGAGTGATAAGTACAACATTTTCCTATAACCATGTGTTGAGTTTTGTAATGGGCATGATTAGGGATGAAATGGTAGAATTATAGATAGTAATAATGCTACCATCATCATATAATTCAACTTTTATAGTTAGTTCTTTGATTATTAATCGATTAATAATTTATTTATCATTATAGTTAGTAAAACAATAAAATATATGAGGTGCTCCTTCAGTGACCTTTTAAAACAGGAGTTCAAGATGTGAAAGTTAGAAACAGCAACTTTACATGGTGAAATAAATTGCATAAAAATGTACCCCTCTACCCAACAGTGATGGTGGGGTTTTGCATTTAATTTGCTTTTAAATGTATTGAAAAGAACCTTAATATATTGATGACTTACAACAATATTGTGATTCACAATAAGGACAACAATCAAAAACCAATACCGTATTTTGCTACATAGGGATGACAATATGAATCCCTTATCTCCACTTATGTCTACACACATAGACACACACACACATCATTATATTCTATGTTATGTAATTTGTCTTATTCATGATTTCTGTTAAAGACATCCAACCATATACTTATTAAGGTTCCAAGACACCTAGCTAGGTGATTCCTAGGCTAAAATTCTTATTTTGAATGATTTTATTGTGTATATTTATTTATTATTAAATAAAATTTATGCTTGGATATATAATTTATTAACTCTGCTAATCCTAATTGTCATCAAAATGTTCAAAAATAACAAGGCAATAATAATATACAGTAAGATAACATCACAACATTAAATATAGACACAAATTAGCATCTAAATATATTAAAAATATTAAATTTTTGTCTTTATAAATCTTAACACTTAAAGCCAAAAGTACATAGATCCTTGATTGAATTGTTACGGGGCCAATAGATATTAGGTCATAACAAAATAAGGTGAGGCATGTAATCTCCCAATCAAATGTTATGCATGGGCATTGTCGAGGCATTCTCTGTACTATCGTCATTTTAAATGTGTACATTCAATCCAAAGTCAATCAAATGGAGAGGTTATTCAATCTATAAGCTCAAAATTTCCTCAGTTGTATCAATATGGGACTACTCTAATTGTGTCGAATCACACAACATATAAAAAAAAATGTTTTGAATAACATTTTCTTTCAAGGGCATTGCTTCTAGTTATTATTAATGGTATAACCACTCATGTTTTTAACCATGTAAATATATTGTGGTGTAATTTGTTATATAATTGTACAGAGAATGATATCATTTCATTTTTCTCCTATTTCCTAGAAGGTCTGTAAATTATTTCGTCAAATCTGAAATTTAATTCGCTTTTGTCTTTTCAATCTTATCTAAAAGTTTATCTGGCAATGGTAGACTGAATGTTTTACATCTACAATGCTACAAGGCCTTTTCTTATTGTTCCAAAGTTCCAATTTCCTAGCAATATCTTCACTAGCTTGCAATTTTCATGTCTTCTGGTTCTGAGACATGTATATGCTCTTTTCTACTAAAAGTTTGAATTGTAATAAAATTTGCATGTTATGAACACTCAGGCAGGATATATTTTTGAAAAAGGGTTAGTAGAAAGTGCAGGCATTAATTGGCTCAGCTCAAATGATCCAGGTGGATCAGACCATTAGAGATAGGCTAAAAAGAAAGTTTAGCCTTTGACTTGGTTCCTAGTCTACCAGATATTGTACACCAACATCAACTACGGCAATACATTGATGTTTTTACTGTGTTGATATATTAGATATTCAATTACATATATTTTACTTTTATTTATTTAGCATAAAAAATCAAGCAATGCTTACCTCCTAATCAAGATGATTAGACTTAAAAACAATAGATGTTATCTTCTGTTGGAAAATCTTTTGATGGTGATGTATGCGATAAATATAGAACTAGAGTACTGGATAGTTGTTATGTGATTAATCATTTGCACATTCAATATTTCTCTGGTATTTTCAAGTCCCTTTTGTAACAGTGTCGAGTAATTACGCCAATTTCAGTTTTTTATGTCATGCCTTTGGTCTTCCACTTGCTTTCTGTCCTCTTTTAAGAAAATTGATTCTGTTTAGAAGCATAAGGTGCACATATGAACTAATTTGTAACTGCTCTCTTGGCTTCCAGATTTGCAGAAATATGTCAATGGCAGGGCAATTTTCAGATGGCTTTCTACAGCAAAGTTCAGTTAATGATGTTTCCCATAAAGTTATGTATAGCTCTTCATTTTTGTATGTGGGGCATAGCTCTAAGTGGCACTTCAGTAGGAAAGAACTTGAGATTAATTCTCCATCGAGAAAGGATGGAATTGATGGGATGAAAGAGGAAGAACTTCGAGCACAGTATTGCTCCTTCATTCAGAAATTGGGAATGGAACTAAAGATGTATGTATGCTTGTTTTTGGTTCCTTTTTTCACTCTTCCATGTCCGAGAATGATTTCCATGTGCTTAAGATTGACATGAATAACCTATCACAAGAAAAATATGTTTGTTGGAATAAAATATATGAAACAAGTTAGACATATTTTGAGATGACACCAAATTCAAATGTTATAATACCAAAAAAAAATATTATGGTACCAAACACAAGTGTTTTAAAATTAAACATGTGTTTTATATATGAAACAACTCAAACATATTTTGAGATGATATCAAACACAGGTATTATGATGCCAAACACAAATATTATGAGACTAAACCCAATTGTGTTGAAATTATAGATGTGTTGTATATTATATTATACTATAAATGTTAAACGAAAAATTTATATTAATCTTATAACAATATATTGTTGTTTGGGAACAAAACAAGAGGAGGGTTTTTGTTGTCAAAACTCACTTCGCTTTTTGATTGTACCAATGTGAAGTCTTGGGGAAAATCATCCTGTTTCCTCCAGGGTAACTTTTATCAGTTGTGTGACAACCCTTCTACTCAGCACTGTTGGATAGCAAAGGTCGAGTTTCATTCCTGCTTGATGAGTGGATCTTGCTGTTGCAGTCAAGCTACACACTACTGTTGCACTCGAGAGTAAATCTTTGTTCAGCCCAAGGAAACGTTTGCATACCTCCATTACCTTTTGGAGGTAGAAGCTTTGGCTCTTGCCCTTCCATGGTGAATAAAAAACATGGATCCTATTGCAAATAACATGGACATTTTGTATTGTATTGAGCCACCCTAGGGGTGTGAGATTACTCTAAGGAACTGGGCAACATAGCCTCAATAGCCTTGTAACTTCGAGAGAAAGGCTCTCTTCACAAGTGGGATTACAGTGACTAGAGCTGTTGGTTTCATTCATGTCGTGGTTAGGGGAAGAAAGGGGAATGGGAATCTTGAGATGTGGTGGTGAACTAGTTTTAATAATTTAGATTATATTAATATTAGCATTAAGACATTAATAAGGTAGAAATGATTAGATTATTTATACTATTAATATTATATTGATATTAATATAACATTAATTTTATCACAATTGTTGATGTAGTGAGAAAAATATAATATAATATTAAAATCTTGTATTTATTTTATAATAATATACTAGTGTTATTTTTATACAAATATTAAATTAATATATTATAATGTATTATATTCTTAACATTAACAATGTAGAAATATTTGATTTATGTATAATTTAATATTATATTAATATTATAATAATCTTGGTAATACTTTTAAATTATATTGATATATTTCATTATATTAACATTAATGGCGTAGAAGTAATTAATATAAATAAAATATCAAAATAAATAAGTGTATCAACCTCTTAATTAGAGGTTTTGGTGAATTTTGTGAAATTCCAATGAGTGGGTAGAGAAAGTAAGGGAATTAGGCTTACACCTGGTTGGGAACGTGTTTTATTTTTAGATATGTGCCCAGATACCCTCAATTTGGATGATGAAATGGAACTCATTTTTCCTTTCTTTCCTTTCCCCTAATTTACACCTTGGAAAACAATGCTAGTTGGAAATTTGAACAACACTAAAGTACCTTTCAATAGAATAAGAGGAAGAGAGCACATTTTGGTTGTATTAGAGGTGGGCAACAGTGATTGTCATGTTGGGGATGAATATCATTGGAGTAGGAGGTGGACAAGAGGGATCACCAAAGAAGAATATGACAGGAGTTGGTTTTTGTTAGATAAGGTACGTGCCAGGTTGATGAGAGAGGGGGAAGATGAGAGAGATCATGTTGATGGTGGTCAAGGGGGAGGAATGCCAGAGGAGAATCATGTCATCAAACATTATCTGTTATTAACTAATGGAAGAGGAGGACTAGGGACAAATGTCAAGTAAAAATGAAAAAATGAGGGTGGGGAGGATTAGGAGAGGGAAGAAGGTGATAAGTTTTAATCCTTATATCAAGTAGTTTGTTGGACTTTTCTACTCACATCTTTTTTTGAATGGTGCAATGTTTCAGCCAAGCAGATAGGTTGATCATGCCATTTGCAAGGCATATCTTAGTCAACTTCATGATAGAAATCTAATGGCTATTACCTCGACATCTTTTGTGGCTTTCAGATAGACAGGGACTTTCTAGACCTTCCCATCACACTTATTTCCACCTTGATAGCTTGAGGCCAGAAGTCAACACATATTCATAACTTTGACTCTGTTGTATGCTTTGTATAAGTTTTATTATATATCCTTCATGCAAAGAAACATACACATTTTTTGCCAGCATTTTGCATAGATCCATGTGATGCTGAATTCAAATAATATTGATCAATAAAGAGTTATATATTGCAGGCCACAGCTGACAATATCGACAGCAATTGTGTTTTGCCACTGGTTTTACCTTCGACAATCTCATTCAAAGAATAGCTGGGAGGTAGTTGTCTCTCATTTTGCTATTTAATATTTTTTGTCTATTTACATCCCATTAGGTTTTACCACTCTGAAGTAATTGATTTTTAATGTAGCGCTCCTTTGCTGTCTTCAGCATTAAAATCCCACGTACTATTTATTGAACTATGATTGATATCTTTCTTCTTTTAAGAGCAGCCTGCTGCTTAGATTGTCTAGTGATAGTATGCATAGGTACAAAACTACAGATACCTAAAAGGATGAAAACTAAAGCTGCATCCTTTGAGGTGGCTTAGACCTGCCAACTTTGTGGAACCTTAATAGAAAAATGTTTTGAACAAAAGAAATAAAATGTTCCTCCTAAAAAGGAAATGTGAAGGCATGGTATGTGTCGGTAGCCATGCCTTATCAAAGAGTACATACAAAGAACAATGCAAAAGATATGAATTACCATATTGCTACATCTCAATACATCACATAAAAAATGTCCAGTAGATTTGATATGGCTTCCTGGTATGGCTTGTTTTTTCCTGAACGCCAGGATTTATGTCTTTACTCATCACAATCTTCTAAGTTTATGTTTCTTTTGCACTTAAAATGCAAAGTTTTGCTAGGTTTCTGGTTTTCAAATTTTTATTGCATTTGTTTTGATTGGTGCCTAATGAAAACACCAAACAAGGACTGCAACTGTCTATGCTAAACCCCAGTAACTGCAACTGTCTATTCTAGAATTCAAAAGGCACGCATATATTTTGCCAAAAGTTTTCATTATTTACTTTTTCTTGTTACTAGCTGGACTTATAGCATGGTCCTTGATTATGTGTCATATAACTTCTATTAGAAAATGTTTGCCAAATAGAGGATGATGATTTTGCTTATCTATGTATGCTATTCCACACCAATTTGATTCCAATTGGTGCATGTTTAAGGACAAGTGATCATGGCGTATAATTAATAAATCAATAGGAAGTTTCCGCTAATTCCACTACGAAGCATAGCATGGACGAATGAACATCTATAATTTGATTGGTATTTGTTTGGCTATAGTTATCTTGTTACAACAACTGCTTGACTTCAAAATTCAAATTGCGTAGAGTTTCTTTTATTGTTCTACATGATTTTAGAAAAGATCGACAGCTCTTGATTTACTTTGCATATGTTATCCATTTGGTTCTTGCTATTTGTGTCTGAATGTAGTCATATGTTTTTTTTTTCTTTGCAGACTGTTGCAACTGCTTGTGTGTTTCTTGCTTCAAAAGTTGAGGAAACACCATGCTTGTTGGACAAGGTGGTAAATTTGGCATATAAAATGATACACGGAGAGAGTTCCTTTGCTGCTCAAAAAGTACATTTGAGAGTATGACTACGAATGACACTATATAATGGTTTTCTTGATTGTTTCCATGGTACATAATGGTTTTTGTACAGGAAGTTTTTGCCAAGCAAAAGGAACTAATCTTGATGGGGGAAAGGCTTCTGCTAGCAACAATTGGGTTTGATTTCAATATTCAACATCCTTACAAGCCACTTGTAGTAGCTTTAAAGAAGTTGAAGTTGCAAAATGTTTTGACAAAAACTGCCTGGAATTTTGTCAATGACTGGTACGATAGCACATCTATTATTTGCTACTGTTATTTTGTTGTGTCATTCTTAGTTATGTTGATTTTACTGCATCTTATACGTATCAAACTTGAGTTGAATTTTTCACTGTGTTATTCAGGCTAAGGAGCTCCTTGTGCTTGCAATACAAACCTCCTTACATTGCAGCAGGATCCTTGTACCTTGCTGCTAAACTTAACAGTGTGGAGCTACCTTCTCAAAAGGGGTCTGCATGGTGGCAGGAGTTTGATGTTGTGCCTACGCAGTTACAAGGTTGAATATTTGTTATTGTATTTCCGTATTTGTTGAGGTTACCTGGTTCTATTCCTTTTGCAAGCTTGCTATCATGAATTCCCTTGATCATGTTCGCAGAGGTAATCCAACACATGATTCAGCAAATTGGTTTCAAAACAGTAAGTAAACCCCAGGGTGAGACGTCGCTGGTTAATAGAACCAGCAGTACACCATTTGCTTGTGAACAAGGAAAGACAACTGACACACAATTATCGGCTAAAGAATCCAGCAGTCCAGATTCAGTTTTATCCCTGGCAAGTTTGGAAAGCACAAGTCCCAAGATCAAACGCCCATCTGAGGGTGGACCCAAGTTGGCTGATTTGAATAGTTGCAATGGATCAGGTATGGCATGTAGCACTAAGAAGGTGGAATCGCGATGCCAGCATATGGATATCGCTCGCGACATGGTTGATGACTGTGAAGGCTTAAGTGGTAGAGAGGGGAATGTGGACGCTAAAACTGGAAGAACCGCCAGCAATGAGGTTGTCCCCACGTCAGTGGGCTTGGATCTGTTGGACAGAGAGAGAATTAGAGCTAAGCTGAAGAGGAGGAGGAGATGGGAAAGAGAAAACGAGAAAGTGACTGTGAGCGATGTCTCGATGGAAGATTCTTTGGTTAGTGAGATAGAATCTGGGATAGAGGTAGGAGCACCTGATCATAAAGTAGCAAAGCTCGAAAGTTAGAAAAGATTACACATTGTGGTGCCGGAAAATTATCTAATGTTCCATTTTTTTTTATATGTTCAGAAGATTTTTTTGACAAATATATTGCTCATATGTTCCATTTTCGCTATCATTTGTAACGTCTGTTCTTCAATAATAAGCGATTATTGTTCAGTGTTAGTTTTGCAATACAAAAAGTTTTATAAAAATTTCAAGGGTTAAATTTTTATAATTTCTTCTGCAGTATATATACATGTCAAGTAGAAGCTGCAAATTTTGTGATTCTTATTGATTATCAAAGCCGTGTGTTATTTTCTGATATCGGCCGTGTTTACTAAAAGTCTCATGTGTAGAAGAGACTTTCGACGTAAATTTATTAGAAGTTCAAAGATTTGGAGATAAAGTATGGAAGAATATCTATTTAGAATTGTACGATAAGTGTATGGTACCATTGTGAAGTCGTGGACTGGTGCATTACTAAAATCATTCATTGCAGTGTGAACAGTGCTTCGTTGAAATCTCTACCATTGTTAACGTAAATTTTTTTTTCTGCGAAGTACCAAGTACGACGGTTTAAATGAAAAACAAAAAACAAAAACACTGTTGCAATCATATATCCCATCCGTAAGTTTATTCACTTGCACTGAGCCAATCATCAGATAGAAGGACATTCATCATTCTGAGACGGTGCTTTTCTGATTAGATTGCAACTGCGAAAGAAATGCCTCCGATGATTACGTGCCTTGTTACTTTGTTAAACATTGGTTCTGCCGGTAATCATCATCTATCTGACAATGCATCGCAACAGAAATATCAAAACAACGTTGCGCACAAAATAATTTCATTCGGTATGAATAACTGTGATTTCTTCTAATATTTAAATTTTTTAAAAAAATACAAAAAAAAAAGAAGAAGGAAAAGGGCGTGCCTATAACTTTTACAAAGATGCAATGAATACCACTAATCTTAGGATGAAAAGGATGCAACCGATATTTCTTTTTGTGTAGCTCAAGAATTTCTTATTGTAAAATTAGATTGTGTACTCGGGTGGTGATCTAAAGTTTAAACTTTACGGAAATCAAAGATTCGAAACGCGTAGAGAATATTTTAACATTGAAAAAAAGAAAATCTAAATGTAACTATGCAATGAATAATACCACTAATTTTAGGACGAAGAAGATGCAACAAACATCTGTTTCTGTGCAGTTCGCGAATTTTTAAAAGTAACGATATTCATAACTTTTATTAAATTTTAATTTTTATTAATGTAAAAATCACCGTTATCGGAAAAAAAAAAAAAAAAAAAAAAAATCACAACCTAAAACTGACAGTCTGAAGATGTGCCAAAAAGGAATTAAAAAAACGAAAAAGCATCGGACTGGATGTACGCTTTTGACGACGAAATATTGAAATGGCAAATGTAAATTAAAAAAAAAAGAAAAAAAGCCGCTGGTCACGTCCATCGCAAAGATACCGGCGTCCCAGCCATATATAATTAAAAAAGACGTACCTTTTTTTTTGCCCTTTCAAACCTGCGATCATTCAAGCTGGTGCGTCGGGAAAGAGTAAAGATCACTGCATGCATGAAGCAGAAGCCATGGAAAAACCCAATTGTACTCTACTCCACACATCTCTCCATACATACACTCGTTAAATTTTTAAAATTCGAACTCATTCGCTTCATCGGTTCAAAGGTTCTTTGTTTTGGTACGTACATAGGCCACAGAAGCAAACAAGCTGCTATTTTTTCATGCCATGCCATGCCATCCTAATTCCTTTTTTTGTTTTGTAACGATTTGGTTAGATTAAGGAGATATAAAATGCAGTTACGTAAATACAAACGTAGAAGAGTATAGACAATAAAAGTTTAAGATCTGCAAGAAGACCATACAAGAGGAAGAAGAACTAGTATGACAGAAACAGGTCCAATGTCGCACTTCCTTATCAACTTTGAAATACTTTGATGTCATGTCATCATATTTTAAAAAATACTTCGAAATATCACTCAAGAGTAGAAGTAGCAGAAGTAGTAAAGCAACGCCAGAAGTAGTAGTAATCAAAGTAATAGTGATAGTTGCAGTAGCAGTTGCTGTTATTATTATTATTTTTTTTCATTATGGTTAGATCGCCTTTTTTTATTATCTTTTTCATAAAATTCAAATTTTATATAATTCCATAATCAATGTTGTTATATATACTTTAAGTATTTTTGATTGCATTAACCGAAAAAGTTTTTATCTTCTAAAATTTTATTATTATATTAAATCATTAAAAACTTAAAATCATATTTGTAATATCCTTGTTACTAATTGATAAGCAAGCATAAGAAGCGTAAAAAAAGGGCATTATGGTTATGATTTTAAGTTATTAAGAATATCTAAGATAATGTTATAATTCAAAGGGCTGGGTCTATAAGTTTTTCCTAATTTCTTTGAAGATACCCAACAAAAAACCTTTACTTTATTTCGTTTTTTTCCATTGTAATGTGGATCAATATTTAGAAACATAGGATCTCATAAAGAGTACAAGACACTATCAACACATGGTACCCATCAATGACCATTTTTTTTTGGTTTTCTTCACAAAATATCTTCTAAAATAAAAGGAAATTAAAATTTATATTAAAAATTTAATATCTAATCACTTGCTAAATTAGGATTGGTTTTTCCGAAAACATTTTAAATTTATTTTTTTTTGCAAAAATGTCTCAGGAACAGTGCCAAACATTTATATAATTGTTTGAAATTTTTTAAAACATTTTCATATCTGTTAAAACATTTCTTTATGACTTCAAGGTTAAAAATGAAAAAAAAAAATTTCAGATTTGAACTGGTTGTTCCTTCTTTCGTCAATAAAACCGGCCTACAAAGGAATTAAAAAAAAAAAAAAATTGAATTGCAAAAATACCACTAATATTTATTGGAAAATTTGCATGGGAGAAGGTGCGTTGAGTTGTATTGAACTGTAAATTGTGTATGTAGTTTCTATCAAACATTGATACCAGTGAACGCGGAAAATATATATCATGGGATTGAAGACATAGAGATTAAATGATGGCATATATAACAGATAGAATGCAATCATCATACCATATAAAAACAAAAGCACAAGTGGATGGAGTGATGGCATCCCCGTTAGTTTCATATCTTCAGAAAGTCTCTTCTTTCTTTTCTCTGGTGAAGGAAAAGAACGAGAGAATATATATATATTGCTAGGTTTTTGGTTTTCACTACTGTTCTCTCTTTCTTCTGCTGCTTCTGCTTTAAGCATGGGTTCATCAGGGTTGAGACATAAAAGGTGAGAGGAAAGTGAGTGGAAGGAAAGTTGATCTATGGATAAAAGGAGGAGGGTATCATCATGGGCATCGCCTGTGTTGTTCCACTGATGAGTGGGGTTGAGATGCCAATGACCCACTAGTCTTTTTCAGGGTTTTCTTCACTTTCCTCCTCTCCCTCTCCTTCCTTTATTTTCTTTTCAGTATCATCTTTGCACTGCCCAGCTACAACTTTAAAACTGAGAACTCATGATGCAGCATTCCAATCTTGATAACCAGCTTAGTGGTTCTTCTTCTTTTGCAACTCCACCTTCCCAATCTCTTGGTGGAAGCCACCAATGGAACTCCATAGGCCTCATACTGTAAGTTTATCAACTCCTTCTTTTGTTTTTCTTAATTTTCTCCCATCTCTTACTTCAGGTGTGTGGTTTAGGGTTTGAGATTAATTTTACAGGATTCGGACTTGTTTTTCTCTCCTCATATATATGCCCTTTAGATCAGTCGACTAAGAACCATATATATTTCTATGAAATCTGATGGAGTTGGTTCAGAAAGAAATTGAAACCATCCAGTTTTTCATCGTTAATTGCTGCAGAGAACATCGAAAACGCCATTTCTTTATGTTCATCCGGGTTTTGAAAATTTCCTACCTAATGATTAAAACAGGCCGTATTAATTAATCATCACACACACACACACACACACACACACACACACACACACACGATCTAAAATAAATTTCATTCCGTGCTGTGATTTTCCTTTTCTTGCAGGAACACTGATCAGTTCAGTCTTGATGCCACAGAAGTCCTACCGACCACCCAAACTCCCAACTCCTCCATGGTCCAGGACTTGGGTCTGCAATGGCCTTACAGCACAGAAGACTACACACACCATTCGCCTCACCAGGTGAACTTCCTGGAGAATAATATCAAAGAAGAACCACCGGGTTCGTTGATCAATTTCATCAGTCGAGGCAAGGAACCTTCAGATTCATCACACCAGTACCAGCCTCTTCCCTGCCTTGACAACTTGATCAAGCAAGAACCTCTTCTGAACAACCAATATTCCCCAGCTGGTTTTCACACTACGGCGTCGTACGGTGGTTTCCTTCCGACGACCACCGGCGCCGGCACGCCGTCGTTCACCTCTCTATTGTCCAACGGTGGTGGTTTCCATGGTGTCAACTTCTTGTCTCCTGTTGGCAGTAATCTTTCCTTGTCTAGAGAGATTGGAGGCTTTGGGACTCATGAGCCACTGCAAAGCCAACGTGATCAGGTTTGTTTGTGTTTGTTATTAATTTCTTCGTCAATCTGATATATGTTCAATAATTTCCCTTCATTATCTTAATTACATGAGGTAAATAGAGTGGTACCAGCAGTGGCCAGTGGATCTTTAGAAATATGGTTATCACGAAAGGAAAGGAGTTGATTTAATTATAGAACAACAACGTTTTTTTATTTATAATGGTAGTATTTTTGCAACTTAGATCTCATCTCTCGCAACTAATAAAGTATGTGACTAATTGTACCATTCTTACGTTGAAATTCTGTAATAATGATTGTTAAATTGATAATAAAGGAGAAAAGTGAAAAAAAAAGACTATAGAGAAGAATTGAACGAATTTGAAATCATGCAACTTTTATTAAATTTGTGAAATTATGACTTAAAACTAATTAACGTTACGTGAAGAGACTATTGAGGTTTACAGATTTATCATATATAATATATTAGTTCAAATTTAGTTTTCACACTGTCAATGCAAGATTATTCTTATATGTATTCCTTTTTACTCGTAACTTAATTATTTTATACTTATAAGTGTCTTTTTTTAGGTCGGATGAATATACGTGAATTTATTTTAATCTCATACAAAATTATAACTCAAAATCAATTGATAGTAAGTGAAAAAATTCATCATATATTAGTCTAGATTTAATCTTTATACTACCAATATAAGATTATTTTAAAAAATTTCCACATATATATTTCTTGATAGAAGGAAAAATAGAGAACATTTGGAATAGGTAATTAACGCACGAGAAAGAGATCCTTTTGTCAACGAAATTTACCTTGATTTTCTTATATAATCATCTATATTATTTTGAAAAGTAACCATCTTATGAATTAATACCTTTGAGAAAGCCCCAATCCAGAAGTTAGAAAATAATTCGTTTATTTATTTTCGAATGTAAGATTACATACAACTAGACTCTAGGCTCTAGCTCCCCTTGGAACTCATAGTAATTAATGAGAAACTTGTGCGTTTTTAATTAATCATGTGCAATTAATCTATCTCGCGCCAACCTTTTTGATTTTTAAGTTGATCCGTATATATGATATACAATATACATATATATATATAGGATACTAATTATTATCGTTATATATACTTTTTATTCGTTTTTTCTCCAAAAGAGGTCTTCTCTGGTACGTGGAACAAAGAGAAGCAGCAGCACTGCCTCCTCCAGCACCGTTGGATCAGCATCACCACCACCACCACCACCACCACCACCACCGTCGATGGCCAAGAAGCCTCGGACCGAGTCACGTTCTCCCATCTCCCCATTCAAGGTCGGCAATCTTATTTATGGCATCTATAATATATATGTGTATATCCGTTTTATCACCAAAAGCACACTAGATATTCATATGGCTCAAGTAGTTAAATTTAATAAGTTAAAAGAAATTAATTTTAAGTTTCCATATTTCTAACACTTGATGGCCTAATATATATATATATATATAGGTGAGGAAGGAGAAGCTGGGAGATAGGATTGCAGCCCTTCAGCAGTTGGTGGCACCATTCGGCAAGGTACGTGAGCAATTCCGCCAACTTTGCATGGATATATATATATATATATATATATATATATGATAATACCACGCTAGCCACCACTACAATTGTTGGTTGGCTTTTCGCTACAGTTAAACTATACTGCTACTTCAACTAATGCATGCGTATCTCGGTCTTATATATGCCGCTCATTACGTTATCTAATTCTCATGTACGCGCGTTTAGAAATACGTAGGGCTAATATCCACATGCATGCATGTACATGTTTATTTAGGTTGGAATAATATGTACCAACAACGGATGGCACGCCTCTGGAATATATTTTCCTTACCTTGCAAGATTTTTAAGAAAGCAAATTTTAAATTGGAGTTCAGGCAAAAATTCATATTGTCAATTGGAATATATCATTTTTAATCCGCACGTATGTAATCGCTGGTATGTATATATTAAGTAAGTTAAAGTGGTGATCGATCGATCGATCGATCGGTAGTAGCTAGAATCAATGGTACTGATCTTATAAAGCTGATTGATCTCCACAGACTGATACGGCATCAGTGCTGATGGAGGCCATTGGATACATCAAATTTCTACAGGAGCAAGTGCAGGCAAACCACAACCAACCTCCATCATTCCCACCTCCTCACAATTCTTAAGATTTTATTTATAAATCCTTGTGAAAATCTACAACCCTTACGTTTAATTTCCTCCTGCAGAAGTTGAGCGTACCTTACATGAAGTCCTCAAGTGGCAACAGGCAAGGCACTTCTCATGGGGTACGTAGTAATTAATCCCTCGATCGCCTTCCTCACAGTGCAAGCACCCCTTCTGGTTTAATTTTTTCCAAGAAAGATTAATATCTGTGATTAATGTGTCAAAACATCAATCTTAAACTTTGCACCTCTTCTTTTCTCACAAACCAAAACAAACAAAAAACCAGGTCGCTGGTGGAGAGAAAGATGAAGAATCAAGACAAGGTTTGAGAAGCAGAGGACTTTGCCTCGTTCCCTTGGCGTGCACATCATATGTGACCAGCGAGGATTTAGGCATCTGGCCTTCCCAAAATCCCAGGGGAGGCTTTTAACCAAACCAAGTATTAATTTGTAGTATAGTTTGGTATAAATTATTGTTTCAAAGTACTGCCATTAATCAGCTTTGCTGTAACCCTAAATCTATAAAGAACCGATTCTATTTTCCCATATAAATTTGTACATATCTTTCCGTATCATATCATAAACTAGACATATATATGTTTCACAGTTGTGTTGTTTATATATATATATGTGTGTGTGTATGTATGAGTCCAACCTTGCGCAATATGCTGATTTGAATTCTGATTGGTGTGCACAACTTATTTTTCTAAATGAAATAGATGATTTCAAGGAAACAAGAATTTCGGGACCCATTCTCTTTATTGGCTGGTCTTCTTGCATTCATTGCAAGGGAAGGAATTTTTTTTTATTAATTAGTTGCTAGAATGTTCTTTATACGAATAAAAATATATTTTAATTTATAAATATTAGAATAATTAAATTATAATAAAAATTCTATTTAATAAAATTTTATAAGAATGTAATCATATGTCTTAATTAAATTTGAATTCCATGTATCCAATTAAGTATATAATACAAAATGAAAACCAAAAATAGTTATGGATGTGCAAAGCTTCGTGAGATTAATGAGAATTAAGACCAAGATAACTATACATAATTTTATAATTATAATTTTGTACTCACCTTTTAACTATATATAATTTTATAAATTACATAGCTGGCGTAACTTTTTAGCGTATTCACCTTAAAAAAAAAAAAAAAAAAATTTAGCGTATTCTAATTCTAGAATATTCGTAAGCATATCATATTATTTCGTTGACAAAGACCAACCTGTAGAGACACGTAGACACCACGCTGCCGGCCCAATGACGCGGTTGTATCCAATGGCCACCCGCCACGTCATTTGTCGCGACAGAATGCCCTTTTGCCTGGGACGGGCAGCAAAACTTTTCTTCCAGCATAGCCCATGCTTCCAAACCATAAGTAATGATCTAACAAGGTTAGTATCGTAATTTCGTACGAGCACAGGAGTGCGCTACCATTAAGTCTCGGGGACTCGGCACCGACGTGGACTTTCCGGTATTTTGTCCCTGCGAAACAGAATAATCTCTCACTTTCAGGACTTCTTGGCCGTTGGATCCCAAGGACGAAACGTGGATCTCTGAAATGAAGGTGGACGTGCGGGTGACTGGAGCGGAGTAGTCGAAGGGGGGGTATAAAATGGACTTGCATTTTCTCTTCCCATCCCTACCCAGTCGCCAACGCCGGTGGTGTGAACAGTGTTCTCCGATGGCGAGAAGATATCCGATCTCGCTCTTCGTCCTCGTGCTCGTGGTTTTGGCGTCGTTCGTTTCAGCCGAGGTCTTCTTCGAGGAGAAGTTCGAAGGTGAGAATGCATGGATCTGAGATCGTGTCAGGGCTTTTTTGGTGTTTACTTCATGTAGTCTGTGGAAGTGCCGGTTGATCTGTTGAATCATATTGTGAATGGGGAGAGATCTGTGATTTATAGAAGAATGCTATGGATCTTGGTTTGAGATCGTTTGTTTTTCTCGTGCAAATCGAGTGTGTTTTACGGATCTGATTTCAGATTTTTTCTGACAATATTTTTTTGTCTTTGTTAGATAAAATTCGTAGTGATTGTTGTTGTTTAGTGCCCTTCGATCTAGGTTTTATCATTTTATTTCCACACTCGTTTCATCTGCTTTTGCATTAACATACCGCAGCTGATGCTGTAAAAAAAATCTTGTTTTCGGTTTTTTTACATTATGCTAGAGTAGTTGATCGTGAAAATATATTTTGGACTGAAACGTTCTGGATGGTACCTATGATGCGTACTCACTTTTCAGAATACAGAAGAATTTCTTTGTCAGTGGAATGCTGAGTGCTGAATTCAACTTTTTTTATTTATTAGCTTACACATTTCAAGTCATTGACTTCTAAAAGGTATACAGCATAGCGACTTTCAAACGTGAACTTGCACATCTGGAAGGAACTGCTGTCCCTTTGAAGGGATATTGTGATTAGTGTGTCTTTATATCAACCAAAATTTATAACTGTAGAAAGCATTTATTTATGATAAACGATTCATTATCTTGTAGCCATTATCTGAGAGTAACAAATTGATTATCTTTGATGTCAGTGTCTCTGTAAGTTCAAGACTTTTAAAGCACCATGAATAAATGTTAGTGTTTTTCTGAATTTCCTTTTTCAAGCACCTCTCTCATCGTTGAATCTTTCAGATGGATGGGAAGCGAGATGGGTGAAGTCTGATTGGAAGAAAGATGAAAGCATGTCTGGGGATTGGATTCACACCAGTGGAAAATGGAGTGGTGATCCTAACGACAAAGGTAAATATTTGACTCTTGCTTTTTTTTAAAAATTTGCTGCTTTTTACATGTTGACCTTATCGCATCTTGTTGTTTTGCGATTAGAATTTCAATGTTATATATGATCCATCTGCATACATTTCTAGATAAGTGATAGTGTACTTTATGCATATTTTTCCCATCTTGTGGTTCATAACATCCTTTTCAAAGTTGATTGCATTGTTTCAAGATTCAACTGACTAGATGCAAATCTTGTCTACATTTACAGGAATCCAGACAAACCCAGACTACAGATTTTTTGCTATTTCATCTCAATTCCCTGAGTTCTCTAACAAAGACAAAACACTGGTTATTCAATTTTCTGTTAAGCATGAACAGAAGCTTGACTGTGGTGGAGGATACATCAAGCTTCTTAGTGGTGATACAGACCAGAAAAAGTTTGGAGGTGAAACACCTTACAGGTTAATAAATGCATCATGAAGTCTTTACCCTTGTGAAAAGTGTTTTAATTATGTTTTTCAGTTAAGTATAAATGTAGTAAACCATTGCAAGTTCTCAGGTAAATCTCTTGGCGTAATGGGGTAGTATTACTGTTATGTTTTTCCAGTAAAAATTCTAACATCATCATTTTGTGTTATGCAGCATTATGTTTGGCCCAGATATCTGTGGTTACAGCACAAAGAAAGTGCATGCAATTCTTACCCGTGATGGGAAGAATCAGTTGATTAAGAAGGATGTTCCCTGTGAAACTGATCAGCTAACCCATGTTTACACATTTATTATCCGTCCTGATTCAACCTACAGCATTTTGATTGATAATGTTGAGAAACAGACTGGTAGTCTATATTCTGACTGGGATTTACTCCCTCCAAAGAAAATTAAAGACCCCGATGCTAAGAAGGTAAATTTCCACTTTCTTAACACTCCTTTGTGAGACATACGTATGTTTTGCACTTACATCTTATTTGTCTCGTACCGGATATTGCAGCCAGAAGATTGGGATGATGTTGAATACATTCCAGACCCTGAAGATAAAAAGCCTGAGGTACTTTCCCATTAGTTTTTTTACATTACCTTTTTTATTGAGTATTTTCTATAAACCTTGTATAAAAATGGCAAGATAAAAGCTATTACAGGCTTTCCTTTTATTTTTGCCTCAATTTGGGCTGTTTAAGCTCTCAAAACCAACAGTTAAAAGAGAGCAAAACCTCTGGCGTAACAACAATGATTGTTGTATTATCACCTGACTATTTTTTTTAAGTTTCAATTATTCATCTTCTCCATTTTGAAGATGCTTAATTATTTATTGTTCTAGTGGCCTAAACAATCTTGAATGATACTCCTGTTTTCTTTTCTTGCTTACTTGGTTAATTTTTCTAATTTAACATCAACAGGGCTATGATGACATACCAAAGGAGATAACTGATCCTGATGCTAAGAAGGTAGGCATTATCATGTGCCTGTAATTTTTGTTTATATTTTATAAAATATTTTAGTCTGTATTGATGTTATGTGGACTTTTGGAATTTGCAGCCTGAGGACTGGGATGATGAGGAAGATGGTGAGTGGACTGCCCCAACCATTCCTAACCCAGAATACAAAGGCCCATGGAAGCAAAAGGTTAGTGACTTGATTTTGCTTTATCTTGTTTCGTCCTTGATAGAAGCCCAATGATATCCAGGATTAATAATAATCTACATTGACAGAAAATTAAGAATCCAAATTACAAGGGTAAATGGAAGGCTCCCATGATTGACAACCCAGGTATACTTTCGTTAGTTTAATGGAAATTACTGTTTCCATATCAACTCATTTTTCTAATTATCATGTTCTTTTTACTTATTGATAATGAGTTTCTTTTCACAGACTTCAAAGATGATCCGGACCTTTATGTGTTCTCCAACTTGAAATATGTTGCAATTGAGTTATGGCAGGTATAACTTCCAGTTACATGCGTTTTAATTCAATCACATTTATGTTCATCCACCACCACCACCACTACCGCTACTATTTTAATTCATGGTACCCCAAACTAATCAACAATCAGTTTTCTTCAGGTTAAATCTGGCACCCTATTTGACAATATTCTTATCGCCGATGATGCTGAATATGCTCTTAAGTTTGCCGAGGAAACATGGGGAAAGAACAAAGATGTATGTTCAGTTGCTTCCTTTGTCTTTTGCCATAAGCCGTATGGATTTCTGATTCTTTTTCCGTTCTATTTGCAGGCTGAGAAGGCTGCGTTTGATGCAGAGGAGAAAAAGAAAGAAGAGGTGATTATTTCTAAGTTTCTCCTTATTACATGCTCTTTTCAAATTGGCTATTTCTTGGTTCCCTTACCTTCTATACTTTTTTACTATTTAATAGGAGGAAGATAAAAAGCTCAGCTCTGAAGAGGAATCAGATGTAAGCATCTGTTGGTTTTATCCTAATTTGATGTTCTGTGCTATAAACAATCAGCTCTAGTCATATTATTTATGATTTTACGCTGATTTACTGTTCCTTTTTTCTTTCAATGAAGGATGATGATGATGATGGAGCCGAAGCTGGTGGTTCCGGGGATGAAGAGGAGGAAGCAGAGAAACCAAAACATGTACATCCCTAAATTTCTTTGAAATACGGGCTCTTGCTTGCGTGCTGTCTGACTCTTCTTCCTTGGTTTTTCAGGACGAATTGTAAGAGAGTGTGGCTTCCTGACGCTTCAATTTTGGGATATCTGCACTGATTTATGGATGTCGTTTTCACATTAGAGGACGTAGAGACATGTTTTATTTTGATTCGGAGGTCATATCAGATGCTTGTTCTTTCTGCTTGTCCATGCCTTCTTATAAGATCTTCCTACGCGATGACTGTAACTTCTTAAAAAGATATGGATTGATTTGGCGTGTTGAGTCCCATATCTGGAGTAGTTGTTGTCTACTGACGATTCTATGTTACTGATCTTCTCTTGGAACTTCTGTGAGCGAGGACATTTATCTAAACTGGCTTCTATGCAAGCATTGCTTTTGATTCATGATAGGTGACGGTAGTCCCTACACTTGGGTGTCGTGCATTTTCGCCTCGTGGATTTATTTGGATCGGCTGCTGATGTGGGCAAATGATTAGGCCCAGACACGGTTTATGGTGAATTCGGGCCTAATCTATGCAAAGCAGTATACCGTCGGTTTATTTTATAAGACATGCTAAGGTTAAAATATACCTAGATTTTTTGTTTGAATCTGAGCTTGGTCTACTTTCTGGTTAGAGGGAACTTGCTATATGGGAGGCTTGAGTTAGAATATCAAATATGAGCCTGGACATTACTTATTTTGTTGTGGAGTTATTATTCAATTAGATAACTAGAAGAGATTTAGAATAAAAAACGTTTTAACTATTTATGTAATTTAAACGATAAATTGAGTACAATGGGTAGAACGAAACTTTTAACTGTATCCGATACTTTTTATCCATTTAATAAACAGAGGAACGCAATGGATAAATCGGTGAAATTGATAAGCATGGCCATATCGAGTGGAAAGCCTTTCACGCCTGTTCAACATATACTCCGATTCGATCAAAAAACAAACTCTCTGATTTATCTGCTCCATTCAATTCCTTCTACTACGCCTTGTGGTTATTATGTACCGTAAGTGCAAAATATGATAATTTCTTGCGCTTTACGACCAAACATTCAGTTGGTCTTCCTCTTGTCCGAGTTATTCGACCCACATCACTCATTTCTCTACCAGCTGGGTAGAAGATTTTGTATGTCAAATAAAGGAAAACCTTGAGGCTTACGTTTAAATGATCAAAATCCTTCATATTCTGGCAAGAACTTAGTAAAAGCCCAATCCATCTTCGTCGGACACTAAATAATATATAAGCAAAAGTAAATGGCATGATTCATTTCCACTCTGCTTTCGAATAAAGGAGCTTTAGAATAAACTCATGCATAAAATGTCTATATGCTACCTACCCATTGTTGTCTTGCCCGCTGTGCAATGTCATTTGACAAGTTGAATCGAAGAAATCACATGGGACAAAATCATTCATTTTACATTGTAACTATTTTTTATAATAAATTAAATTTTTATGATGATATTTTACAATAAGAATTGAGAGCATGTAACTTAATTTCGGAAAATTGAACATTTTCCATTATTCCTTCCCAAGCATAAGTTTTAAGCCCCATAAATGACATAAATCTCCATGTATACACGGAGATCCAATAATAAAAATCATTTACTAACAAGAAGAATTCCCAGTGATTTTTGGAAATCTGCAATGAATTAATAAATAATCAATTGTAAGAAAATCACTGAGATAATTGCCAGAAACAATGTCGCAATAGCGAGGATATTATTTGCAAACTGATCTGAAAAATGTTTCACATGATACAAAAAGGAGTACCACGATAAAAATAATCGCTTGTCTTTCCAAGCTCGCTAGAGTACCCTTACCAGAAAGGGCGTCAGTACTTTTATAACAAAGAAGGTTTCTTATGATGTACCATTATTTTCTCCGAAGATCAATTAAGAAATTTAGCCAGCGAGTGCAGAAGCTCCAGATATAATCTCGGTAAGTTCGGTGGTAATCGAAGCTTGACGAGTCCTTGAAAATGGGCAAGAAAAAAGTTAGAAAGCCAATATAAGCGCTCCATCTGATTCATCTCAATGTGCATAAAAGTAACTGCATACCTGTTGTATGTCAGAGTGAGGCGATCAAGCATTTCACCAGCATTTCTACTGGAGCTGTCCATGGCGGAGACTCTTGCTCCTAGCTCACTGCAAGAATTTTCTAGAGCTGCATTGAACAGGACCTGCATGTGAAACAGAAAGCCTAAGAAGGAGAGAAACACAGAAGATAAACCAACTACCAGAAGAATAAATCAATGAACAAGTTTTTTTCATGTTATAATAAACAGCTCCAACTAAAATATTAATATACACATCTCCATCCCAAATTCATGTCAATTAGTACTGATTCTCTTCAACATTCAGCTAGGGATATCAAATCCCTAAGCTTCATTCACATAGAATTCCCTAAACTTCATTAATTTATTCCCTTTCATAATCGGCAAATTTAAGCAATTCATTAAGCTTAATTTATGTCCAAATTTTTGTCATATATGATTTTGCTACTTTTGCAAGCAATAATAAGTTCAGCAAGATTAAGCCTCCTTGATGTCTTCCCTGTTATTCAAATATCGCAAACATATTGATGGCAGATATTAAACACTAAAAGTTCCATCTATATCAAGTTTGTTAACTCCATCAATGTATTCTATCTCAACATTAACGTGCAATTGTGACTTGCATGGTTTTAACTCCTTTTACAAGCAAACATAATTTTGCCAGATAGACGTAAGCATGTTGTATTCCTTAAGCTTCATTTATGCTGTTTCATCTTATATAACTTTGGCTCCTTTTGCAAGCAATTATAAGTTCGGCTAGATTAAGACTCCTAGTGTTTGCTATTTTCCAACAATGATTAACAGATTAATATAAGTACATTGTGGCATGGCAAGTCTTTCGTTTTGAAACACTTTACAAAAACATCTTATGTAGTGTAACAAATCAGTAGATGTGGTGCGTATTGTTTATAAGTGCTTCATGATAGTTGAGATTCCTTGGCAAATAAACTTCAACGTAAAAGTATTTCTTGCAAGAAAGTTGCTTTTCAGTATTTTGAATTGAACTGCGACAAGATTTTCAGAGAAACAGGACATACACATGAAAATTGGAACTCTGCCAAATTCTGAAGGATCTCTCCTTTTGTTTCACCACCTTCTATCTCATAGGAGTCCAAATCTCCAAGCTTTCCACCAGATTCAGATTCCTTTTCCACAACCTAACAAAATTCAAAAAGTTTAATGGAATGGTTTTAATCAATGTTTTTAGAACTGGACTGGACACTGAACCATTTTTTGACTGGTCCAGTTCCAAAAATGGAACAACCAGTCCGACGAGTTGGATTGGATGATATCATAACTAAATTATTTTAAAATAAAAACGTAAAAATAGGAAAAATCAGGAAAATATAGAAAAGTAATAAAAATTACAGAGCATTATGGAAATTTTTTCTAACTGCATTCACTATTATGATGCAAAACAACATTCTTGAATAAAACATAAAGAAAAATAGTAGAAAAAAATAAAAGAATGAGTTTCATAATGAACCAGTTGAACCAGCGAGTCACAACAGTATGACCATCTGATCAAGCCAAACCCACTGGTCGATCTGTGAAGATGATCCAACTCTGGGCTGATGAACTCAACAGGCCATCCAGAAGACCACAGTTGATCCAATTTGATCGGCCGGTCCTGATTTTAGAAAACAAGAATGACGGGCAAAACAAAGAAGAATCTAACCTCTGGAGATAATACAGTGATCACTGTTGGCAGAAATTGCACAACCGAATGGAATTTATTATAAACTATCTTCAGTGCATCAAACTCAATATTTTTCAAAATGTCATCTGCAAGAACAGAAACCTGAAGGGAAGTGGAAAGGAAGGATTCATAAGAATAGGAATTAAAAAAAAAGCTGCATTCATTGCCTACAGTAATGAATATACAGCATATGGAATGTAAGATAAACGCAAAGCAAGACCATGGTGGGGCTCGTACAATCAGAAGAGCAAAACAAGGGCTTAGTTGTAAGTCTTCAAGTGATATCATCAGGAAAAATCAATGATAATATATACCGTAAATATCATTGAGTAGAAGTAGTGGTCTACCAAATCTACAAACCTAACATCTACTCTGGTCAATATAAAAAATACAAAGTCTCGCATTTCCATTCTCTTTGAGATAAATATCATTACATATGTAAAATGAAGTAAAACATGGCACTTGTAGTTAGTTATAGGTTACCTAATACATTGGCCATGGAGTGTGAAATTATTACCAAAAAGAATGATACCAATAGATAACAGACTGGTAATTTTGTAATTTTGTTTTTTTGAACGGAGCAAATTGTCATGATTTCTTATAACCAGATAAGTTTGGGCCAAAATGTGCCCTTCATGTTTTTTTGGAAAGGTTGATTGTATGTGATCAACTACTGGTGTAATATTATTACTGATGTGTGAACAATATATTCTATTGTGACTTGCTAATATTAATGTATAATGTGTCTCGATTGCAGCAAATATTACAACAATAATCCGAGCCATAATTTCACTATGTGGGGTCAACCACATAATCCTTTTCTTTCAAGTATTTTTATCTATTGTCAAATATTTGGTAAATTACATAAATTTAAATCTTTTCTTACAATTCCTAAACAAGTAATTTTAGGTTCACCTCTACTTTTTTTAATTTCTTCTACACTAGTTAATTCTCATCTTCAAACTAATGCATTCGTCGGTCTCCTAAGGATATGACCAAATCATTTAAGCTAATTTTCTCTTATATCTTCAATAGGTGCAACTCCTACTCTCTTCCAAATAAAATCATTTTTTAGCTTATTCCTTAGAATATTATCACTCATCCACCTAAGCATGTGCAACTCAGCAACACTGACCTTTTGCAATAAATATTCACAAATTAAAATAAATTATTTGTAAAGGTGTATTATTATTATTTAATTTAGCTTGTCCTACATTTTCATGTCAAAATTCATATTTTTTGGGCATTTTTTGTAGACTTTAATGATTTTCATAAACTCCATCAACATTTCCTTTGAAATCCAACACGTGTCTTTTTTCCATTGAAGTCCAACATAAGATTGATGTTGAAAACCTCGGTATCAAATACATTATTTTGTTTAACGATAGGTGACTTAAATTAAGCAACAATATTGAAAAAACAACAGTATTTAAATGCCATCTCAAATACATAAAAATAACAATAATCAATCAATGCCTTCTTCTCACTATGTGTGATCAGACTGAGATACATAAAAATAGCCAGTATAATTATAATATCAAAACGAAGATACAATTTTTATACTAGAATTAACCTTTCTATTGGGCCTAAAATCTCTATTCCTGCTGATATGACTACAAGGATTATAACACCTGATTGGTCAATTTTTACGTGTCTTCAAAAGGTATAAACATTTTACTTCAAAAAATCCAGTAAAAGGCTAAAATTCCAAGATGTCAACCTGTGTATAATTTAGTGGATTCTTCTGCAATTCTGTTATGCACAGCAGGATATCTTTCTTTGAATCACGAATCAACTGGACTTTTCCCTTTTCACCCAGTATAACATATTTTGCTTCTTTATCTGGGCCTGGTTAAAACAACATATGGTACACTGAGATTTGTGAAAAAGAAGCCTTTAACCATTTCCTGAAGAGAAAACTTATTTCCTGTTTGTACCTGAAGACAACTTGCGCAAAGCCTTGCTAACTTTGACTGATGTAGTATTAATCCCACCACAAAGACCTTTATCAGATGTGATCGATATTATAACATTCTTTTTCACATCAATACCTAAGTGAACAATCGAGAAATAAGGTCACTGTGTTAAGAAGTGAAGAATATGTACATGATCAAAACTACTATGAAATTTTTACAGATTAATAATTTTCACTAATGAATACATATGAATCACCAGTCTAGATAAGCATAATATAGAGTTGAGCCCACTGAATAAATACATATCTGATATTTTAAAGACTATTAAGAAGATTTCAATTTCTTTTATATATTGAGTGGACCTATATCATACAAGCTTTTTCTGAATATTCGTCCTGTGAGAAATATGTTTAGGTTAATGAATATCAAATATCACTCAAGAATGGAAATTTCAGATGTCACTAGTTTATTGGCAACAACTTGAGTGTTCCCTCCACGATCAGTAAGTAGCTTTACTTCAAGTGTTAAAATTGTGTTTCACATTCCTAAAATATAAATAGGAGTTACAATGTTATAATAATCTAATAATATTGTACTTTAACATGCTCATAAGGACAAATAAAGTATCTTGAATTCATTTATATTTCATTAAGGCATAATTAAAGTGAATAATAATTATGATACATGGAGTACTTCAGAAACACCATTGTTTTTCTTTGTTGATTTAGTTGAATAAAATGAACCTCAAGATTGCAAACAATTTGGGAATTTAACGTAAATGAATAGCCATATAATACAATATACCCACTAGGAACATCTCCAAGAAGTGCTGGAAAAGGCTGCCACAATCCACGTGAATCTTCTGTACGAGATTGAACACCTCTTAGTTTTGAGGCTGCGACCATTTTCATTGCCTTCGTGATCTTCTGGATATTCTTGACACTCTTCATACGATTTCTAACTGTATAAGAAGAAAATATCTTCAGTAGTTCTTCATCCCATAAATAAAGAGATCTCAACCAAGGAAAAGCAAGCAGAAAACTGGAACTATACCTATCTGTGTGGAAATTGAGCGTGTTCCTTCAGGATGAAACTCCCTGAAATGTCAAATCACACATGCTAAATCATGTATCTAACAAGGCATAACAGGACCAGAAGTGATGCAACATATGAGGGAAATTCAAGTGATTGCATCATATACAAAAACTATTTAGTATGAACACAAAAATATTTGTAACAACAAAGATCAGATATTCAAACAGGAAATAACAATATATATATATATATATATATATATATTGTGCACGATATCCAAAGAAAATGTACACAACAGCTCAAAATGTGCCCAACTGTTGCTCGTAAACTATGAACTGGACATATTGTCGTCCTCAAAAATGATGGGAATTTGGCACAGCAAAGCTAGTTCTTGAAATCAAACACATAAATGTGAAATCTCAAACAGTTATTTAAAAGTAAAAAAGATGTGGATGATATATTGATTATGCAAATCGCGATTACAAAATCGTAACCCTATTTTCCCGCCAACAGAGCCTCACTGGCTCCCTTTCAGAAATTCACCTTGTAACGTCAAGCCTATTGATAGGTAAATCATCAAGCACCTAATAAAGAGCTCCAATAAGAAAAGACCCTGTCTTGATAAGATCAACCCACTACCAACATATATATACGTGCGTGCTCCATGTTCGCATTAACCCCAATAGAATGGCAAAAGACCAAAAAATCGGAATGCATCCGGAGAACTTCCAGCATTACTCTTTAACATTCAATCAAAACCAGAACCAAACAACACAGCGAAAGGAAAAAGATGCAATTTTTGGGGGACAGAGAGAATGGGGAGGGGCATACCCAGAGGGAAGGGCGGATCGAACGGCAATGGAGGGATTGGGTGAAGCCTGCTTCAGGAGAAACCGCCTCCCCTCCCTCCTCATCACCGCCATCGCCATTTCTCAGTGATCAGTGGTTGTTCAAAACCCTAGAATTTGCGCTTGCAGCTCTCGTTTCTGCTCGACGCTCGGCGAAGAAGCCAAATGAGGGAAAGCCAGTGGTGCGCCGAAGCCGGAGGCAGGACAATGGATGAGATCCGCTTGGGCTTTTTGCGTTTATTCTATCGTCTTGTCGCGTATTTACCTGAGCTCTTAGGCAGTATGCCCTTGTAATTGTAAACAATATTATGGGTATATGGTAATCTTTCATGTTCAAGTAATTACATGCACAGATTTTGCAAATTTTTCCATGATGTTTGTTGTCAATTTTGATTATTCCTTTCCTCCAAAATTTATTTTATCATCAAATTCCATTTAATATGTATGAATTGTAACAAAATTGTATTAAAAGGTAGATTCTGAAAAGAGGCATCCCATTTGCACTTTTTAAAAAACGAACGAACCATTGTTTGCTTACATTTCTAAATCTACTCCACACGAGTTATTTTTCCCACTTAAAACTACTTTCTCAAAATATTTAGGTCGATGAAAATTATTATCGAACCACCAACCCTTGGTTGTTCAATACAAGTATTATACCACACAGATTTTTTGACAATAACAATATTGCTAATGTCCTGCTACACAGTCGGTCTTGATTGACTTTTTTATTTCTGAAGGACATGGATTAGCTACGAGACGGTTAAGGAATGAGATCTTCCCTCGTGCCATATCAAGAATTTGTCATAGAAAGGCACCATGTGCCCCCCCTGACGCCCTTTATTGGAAAGGGATCCAAACCAGCAAATGAGGAGGCCTAAGCTGCCAGACAGCTAGATCAACCAAAGTGTGATGTTTCTCGAATCAAAATTGTGACGTACAACCTCAGACAGCAAAATGTTCGGGGTAAGCGACCGATCATTTTGTCAACGATATTTACCGGGCAAGCTTTTTCCCATCTCAAACAAAATGTTCGTAAAAATTATACAAGTCTCCTTCGGAAATAGATACTAATAATAAAAGTTAAACGCCAAGTTAGAACGACAGGTCTCAACCAGTTGCAGCTTGCGAGTGCTGATCCATGCTCAGGTCTTACTCCCTGCTTTTTTCTTCCTCTCTTTCAGAAGTTCCACGTTTGCCTTCTTACGATTTTTGCTAATCTGGTATCATGGATGGAAAAAAGTTTCAGCCATCAAATCATTGAGAATTTAATTACAAAAAAATATTGAGAATTTAAAAGAGAGAAAGCATAAGTTAAGCTCTACAAAGGTACATAAGTTTATTATCTAAGCAATCGCAGCATGTAGAAGGACAAGATGTCGAAAATGATTTCCCATATGAGTAACACAGCCCTAACAAATCTTAATGTGGGAGCTTCTAATTAGAAAACAGACTAGAAAACGAGGAAAGCAGAAATTGTTCTGAAATTATTGACTATTCTGAATGTGGAAACTTCCAATTGCATTAGGATTTTTAATTTCCAACAACCGCCATGAAATCTGCATACATGCAAAAGCAGACTGCAAGGTGGGAGACACTACTATATGCAAGTAAACAAGTAATGTACCAAATCATTTATTTGGTGAACTCAAACAGGGCCACAATCGAACTTGTAAGTGAAATCTCTGTAGGTTACATTATCTCGCCATCTAAATTACTGATCCATCTCAACACTCTCTTTCCCAAGACTAACAATATCCCTAATTGAAATATTGAACTACCATCACTGGCTATACGGAAGTGACGGGTACTAACTTGAGGAAATCATAATCTTAAAATCAACGGATTAACATTTTAAAATCTTGAAACCAACAGCAGGATAACACAGTTAACCATCTTTCAATTATGAAGAATGAGGTCCCAGGTTCAAACCTAGGTGCACAATCAATATGAAAAAAACACTTTAAATAATTGCAAACGTGGATAACAGTGACTTTTGACAGGCAGAGAAAAGTGATCTTCTTATTTTCCTTTTTTACATCAACAAAATTGTTTAGCATCTCTTTTTCATTAGAAATAGTTTTTCACGGTAACAAAGGTAAGAGCTTCCACAACTAAAATCATTTGTTGAAAGATGTACACATTTTATTATGTTGCTAATTCAAATAAGATACAGATGCTACTAGATAAGATGTAATGAGCTTTACACCTGTAAGCCCTACCAGTTAGATGCAAGTACCCAACATAAGTTTGATGACAAAACCTTACAAGATCATATTGTTTATCATATGAATATATTGAAATTTTCATTTACATTATTTATAATATAATGCAATCAAAAATAGAAAGTACACTCAGAAGGTACCTGTATTGCATCATAAATCCTCCTCTTCTTTCTTGACATGATAACCTTGGACAGATTCTGAGAATCTTCTACAACCTGTTCCATATCAATGATTGTATCCTCGGTCCCTGTCATTTCAACAGGTTTTTCAGTTGCCTTGTCTGACAATGAAGAATATGTAATCCCCTGAGCTTCCATGTTTAGTTCATCAAGATATTGCTTCTCGAGCATCATCAACTGCAACATCAAGAACGACAAGCTACTTTTAAGAGAAGAAAAGATCGTTCACCCATAAATATTAACAAGAATTGCTATAGAAACCATGCCTTCCGCTTCTTTTCAGCAGCCTCCTGAGCTTCAGCCCGATCAATGACTCCATCAGCAAAAATATTTGCTGTAGATTCCATTTCTTCATTTTCCATGCCAGGCATTGGCAATATATGCTTTCTTGCAGCAGCTTGCAGTCGCTTGATAGTTTCCGCATAGTCAGGAACATAGCCTTCGGCCTCATTGTCAACAAATGGTGACAAATGTGGTGGAGGAACCCTGTAATTAATCAAATGGAGTTATTAACTAAAACAAAAACAAGAGATTACACAAAGGCAAAAAAAAACTTTAACATAACTAAAAAATTATAAATGAAAAGTACAGTACCATGACATGTGAATACAAGTGCATAAAGAAAATCTCATTACACGAAGATTTCATCAGAAGATGAGACTGAAGACCTATAAAATTGTACAGGGGAATAATTACATAACATTCAGTTGACACGTAAAGAATGCAAATAGATACTTGATTATCTATAGATATCCACAATTGTACCTGATTTTGTGATGGAGACAGATATCCGTAACCATTTTTGAACATTTATGGATATGGATGGAATTTACAAAAGTTGGATGGAATTGATGGTTATGGGTAAGGATATCATTTTTTAATTTTATGGATACAGAATTTAAGTCTTGAAATTATAAGGACAGTCTGACAGATATGGAAGTATTTATTTTCATGGATAAGGAATCCATATATTTAATGCATAAACATATTATGTTTGACATATAAGTTATATAACATATTATCAATGCTATTCAGGCAAATGCCTAGGCACCCAGTCATGAGACTTGGTTATGACTTAAGAGACTTGCCTCACCCTATCTTAATTAAGTGGATCTTCTATCAGACCTTTTAATTAAATATATGTTTTTAAGAACTTTTAAGATTTTCCTTTACAATATATATATGAAATATATAACCACATATATTATTGAAATATAAATATTGATGTTATCTTAGAATTATTTATGTATTCAATATTATTTAGGAAACAATAAAGCTAAAAAAATACATAATTACAATTGGATATTTATAAATGTATAATATATGCATTAAAAAATTTTAAAATGGACAAGGTGCACAAGGGTTCCACAATGTAAGGTCTAGGAAGGTTCTAATAGTATACAACCTTGCTTTGATAAATCGAGAGGTTTCCTTAGACCTGTAAATGGACATTTGAAATTCCAATCCAATTCAAAACCAAATTTGTTTAACAAGAAAATATCTGAAATTGATGTCCACCAAACTGAATTCAGCTACCAAATTTAATATCTGACAAGATTTGAACCGAATTTGGATACCTTTGGTATCCGAGTAAAATCCAGTTTGCAACCATTTATAGATAATTTATAGGTAAAAAAACTTAAAACATAGTTGAATTCTGATATTCAGACTTGGATTATTTGGATAACCAAATTTTCAAATTCAAATTTTTAACAGATTCAAATATTGTCTGATTTCAAATAAATCCAACAGATACGAATTCGGATATGCAGATAACCATCTAAATATTAATCAGATAAATTCGGATGATCCAGATACTAATTGAATACAAGTTGGATATTACCATATTTGATTTGAATTCAATCTATTTACAGGCTTGGGCTTCCTAATATTTGAACCCATGAACCTTAACCAATCAATAACTCCATTAAATCTTGACTCTCCCAATCATTCTGCACTCATTAGTCATCACTCCAATACAATGTCGATCTCCTTGATTCTAAGACTATCCATGTCCATATCCTCTAGCATTTAATGCATATTTCTATCAGATCCATACCATAATTGTATCTTACATAAAATCGTACCTGTAGTTGCAAAGGTGGATGCCTAAGCACCCAGGCATTCTGGCTCCAGGGTATTACCACACACAAACATGTTCTTTGTTTAACTATATCCTATGTCAAACTCAGTATTGGGCAACAAGGTCAAACTATTTTTTGGGGCACTTTGAGAGTATCTTCATTACACATCCATCTAGCATAATTTGAACTTCTTGCATTGTTATTGAGTATTGATTTTAAAGTTAATTTCCCATTTGACACTTGATGTACAGGTTCTCGACAAAAGCCTGCACCTTACTGCATCCCAACAGTCATACTGACCATGCCCTAAGAATCTTAGGCACTGTGTGATGGACCACCATCTACATGATACCTGACTTTTGCCCTTCAACCCTCTCCTTTCCTGTGGACCACTTCCATCTTACCACTCTCCGGTCACCTTCCATCTCTGTGTGAAATCAGTTTGTTAACTACTATAAGAATTTGTGAACTTTGAGATGTTTACTTGGTTCAAAATTTTGAGGACATGCTACAAACTTCTAAATCAACATACAAAATATCTGCTCAAAAAAAAGTAACACAATATAATTACGAAATTATAACAATGGTGCAAAGAACACCTATTGTAATAGAAAATATAAGGCCTAGATACCTTCCAACCATATAAGCCTCTGTTGGCAATAAGATACGAGCATTAATACAATCATATACCCACTGTGGTTGCACGTATTCCCTTGAAAGGAAGATATGACCCTGAACCGGCCTATCAATAATCTGTAGGAGACAATATGTTTATCCGTTAATTTTTAGCAATATAATAGAAAAGCATTAAGCACTGAATTCCAAACTTTGCACAATAATCTGCTCAAAAAGTTGCACAAAATTAAAGTGGCACCTTTCTCTTTTGGCAATAAAGGAATTTTCTTATACTGAATTTCATATCATTGCCATGAAAGGAAAAGAGAAAGAATGGTAGACAAAAACAACGAAGTGAAGGTGAGAATGTGCATAGACAAACGGAACTGAATCTCATTTTACATAAGAATAACATAAAGGTAAGAATGCAAATAGAGGGAATGGGGAACACAGATGAATGTCATTTTATTCCCCTCTTCTTAATTATTCTATTTCTGCCTGGCTGCATGAGAGAGAGGGGACAGACTATGGTGTAGCGACATCTGCACTGCATTCAGAGGTATTTCTGATGAAAGCATATCTCTTGGCATTTTTTCTACAAGACAAAAGATCCTAGTACGAATTTCAGAAAAAATCTTGCTATTGCCCCCATACTCTTCTAACATTTTAATGTTCAATATTGTCTTTAGATTAATGGAGAGCAAAATCTCAGATTCCTTAATTCTAACATGGATTTAAATGACATAGAATGGTATGCTTTTCATGATCACACTTGCACTTTATAAGTTATTGAACTTAACAATTCAACTACACTTGCACTTTATATGTTATTGAGCTTAACAATTCAATGAAACTTAAAAAACTTCTTTATGCATAAAATACATAAAAGGAAAATGGAGCTGCAACATACCTGATGTGTAATTTTCTCATCAGCTTCCTTTAGTGGAGCAGAAGGCCCCTCCCAAGATACAACACCACCAAAGGCTAGAATAATGAATTGCAATGATTCTTTTGGCACCTGAATTACATCAAAGTGTCCATTAAGAATATCACTCACCACTTTACTGAAACTAAACTATTTCTGAATATTTAAATAAAAACTAAGTAAAAAATGGTGCACCTCACGACTTAGGAAAAAAATCAGATTTTTGAATAGAGATTTGCACTCTTTTGTTTCCTTGTCTTCGTTATCCTCAGCAGAAGAGTCTCCAATAAGATGCATCAATGTGCCTGGTTCACTGGAAGGAAGCTCTTTGAATTTGTCAGCTTTTTTATCATTGCCACCATCATCCACTTGCTCATCACCATGAGTGATGGCTTTTGCACTTGAACGAGAATCAATAAATCGGGAAATTGCATACAGCTCTATATCAAAAGAATATCAAGCATTACTTTTCAAATGATATTAATTTTTATTCGCCAAAATTTTTTGGAATAGGTTCTTCAATAGAAGAGATGCAATTAATTCAGAAATATATTGTCAACCTCTGATAGACATGGAAATCATGGATGACAGCATAGAAAGCTTACCAGCAGCAAAGGCTTCCAGTTGAGGGTCAAGAATTGGTGGATATTTGACATTTATAGAATGGTAAAGCTTGCAATTCACAAAGGACAGAAGTGTCTGTAAATCAAGTGTATTGTAAGAAATGATGGAAAATGGCAGAATCTATGGTTGCAGAAGAACTACTAAGTACCACGATTGTTAATGTCAAAGATAGCAAGTTTAAAATGAAACCTAGTGAGTCAATTATAAGCAAAATAATACATCTAATGTTAAAAGGTATGAGTAACAATAGAAGGGGAAACAGAGATGTCGCTAAACAGAACAAGTTCAAGAAATACAAATCCCTGGAAGTAGCTATAAGCATCAACCATAACCAAAAGGGAGGAAGCTAACTTTCATACTGCTGTTGCATTTGCTTGATGGAGTATAACATAGAGAGAAAATTGGCTAATGATAAAAGGATGTATGTGAGATTGTCTAAAGTTTAAAGTTCACTTCATCAAGCCACTTAGGGTTAAACAATGGTTTCCAGAAATGTGCACATAAAAAACTAAAATAAAAAAGGAAAGTATGGAACTTTGTTATAGATGTTTTTGTTAAAATCATTCAATCATTTGAAAATTGGCTTAGAAATTGCTATTTTAGACTTCGGTTTTTTTGTATGCCTTTTGAACCAAAGATGTTCATGGATAGATATTATCCCAAATTCATAAAAGTAATATGCCCAAACACTGCAACCAACAGAAGAAAAGGGAACTGACTTGTAATTATACCTCATTGAATTCAAGAAAGGTGAGCATGACATTGAAATCAACATCATCAGTCAATACTTGCTGCAGGGCATGAGGTGTCAACCATGTAATTTTTTGTCCCTCAACTTCCGCCTGCAAAACAAATGTAAGAGAAGAAAGACTAAAAAAGGAAATGAAAAGTGTTTCCCTAGACAGCCTATGTACCTGATAATATATGCCCTTCACAGAAATAAAGGACTTTCGGAGGTTATGAGTTCGAGAAATATAGGCCTGCCATTCATGACTCAACCTGATAAAAAGTAGTGATAATGAGAAAAAAAAGGTTACACTTTATGATATTTGACAGAAGCACTGAAATTAGAGATATCATAGTCAACCAATAGGAAAACTGGCAGTACTAAGGTAAAACTCACTAAGCAGACTAACCGTTGGCAGTTGTGAATCCGCTTAACATCAATCTTTTCATTCTCAACAGCAGGTATTGCTGCAAAAAGGTGAATCATTGTGAGACAATCATCAAGGTCCCTTAGTGCATCGACGAACTTGGGATACCTAGGACAGAATGGAATTGAATATCAGATATCAGAATAAGTTGGCATGCATTGTTAATTGAATAGTGGAAGATAAGTGTGACACAGCCTCAAACAGAAAACCTTTCTTTGATAAGACGATCAAGTGTGTAAGTTGGCCTGCGACTCTGTAAACAATCTGCACGATACTTGTTCTTTTTTGCCACAGCCTTTCTTATTTTTTTGTCATATGCCCGTACATCTCTGAAGTTGGTTTCAATGTTTGATAAAAAAAACAAATAGCATCAAATTATATAAACCAAAAAAATAACTTCGCCATTTTTCTTGGAAAATCTCAATGTTATTAGATTTGGCAAATTTCTAGAATCACTGATCAATATAACACTCTGAGTGATAAGTATTTAAAACAAAGGAAATAAGTTTGAATAGGTAATGTGAAAGTTGCTATGTAAGTGGATTGAAAAATAAACAACACGATTGTCTGCTCCATTAAGAGGATGGAATTAGAAAACTAGTTTAGAAGGACAATATTCTGAATAAAATACTATGTAAACTGATTGCATGTTAAATACAGAAGGCTGGACCCTTGAAATGCAAGTAATAACCCTTGGCTGCAGTATCAGAAGTGATGAGTTATTTCCAACCTATTTAAGAATTCAAGATTTTTTTAAATAATCCTCTGTCATCATTAAGCTTGGAAAATGGAGGAGTATCCCAGCGTACCTGAACTTCGCGAGCAATGGTTCATGTAAAAGGAATTGAATATCCTTCATATAGTAATAAGTTTTGTGGTTCCCTTCGTACTTCTTCTTTGGCTCTCTCGGAAATATCCCTTTCAAGATACATAATCTCCTGCAGACGCCCACGGTAAAAAATAACTTAATAAACAGTTTCAAAGCAATTCGACACGGCAAAGAAAAAGCTCGCAGATTTGAATAATTCATTCATCTTATTTCGTGCCAAGTCACTGCAAATGATTTTTTACCCACTTAATTTGAGAAACGTAATCAATAAAAACAAAAGGCCACATATTTGAAGATAAAAAGATCCTTTGAATAATACCTGAAGGTAGAAAGATTGACCTGGAGGTAGTTGATCGCCTTAGCCCTGGTAATATACTTTGCGGAATTCCCTTGCTTTTTCTTGCCCTACATGAAGCAGCAAGGATTGATTGAAGCATAGGGGGAGAGAAGAAGCATGAGAGAGAGAGAGAGAGAGAGAGAGTAAGAGGCCTACCGGAGGCCGGTATTGCTTCGGCATCGTGGCGCAGTGGTGATCCCGAAGCCGCTGCCCACCGACGATCTGCAATGAAGGTATGAAGCGCCGGTGGGAGCGCGATGTGCGACTGCGGCACTCGAGGCGAAGGGTTCTGGGGCCGGCGCTCCGCGAGGGTTCTACCGTTTTATACCCGAAAGATCAGGTCTAGTTTCTTTTTAGCATGATAAAAACAGGTCTAGCTTATAATCACTTCTAGTTAATTTTAACTACTGTGTAAAATTTTAAAAAAAAAAATTACAAAATCAAGATCTTCTGTTTCAAACCTTATATGTTTCTATAGATTTCAAGCTCGTAAATAAAGAAAAGGTGAAGATTTTTTCTTTGATACACGATCTTGTGTGTAAAAAAGAATAAAAAAACAAAACAAGAGAAATGGTCCATTAAACGCCCTTGATCTGTACAAATAGTTATTTATTATTTATTGCAGTTCAATTTTCGCAGTGTGGCCCAATAGATGGATAAGAATTCTACCATATGCATAGGAAGGAGATGGAAAGATAAAATGTTGGTCCCATCAAAAAATACACAAGTACAAACAGAGTAAGATCCGTGGATGCAATGTAAAATGCCTTGAAAAATGATGCACTTTTTTATACAATGTAAACCACTCTGACCAAGATGTTTCAAAAAAGCTGGCGTTTTTTAAGTTTATCCTTTGTCTAACCTTAAAATTTCAACCAAATATTTATTATTTTTTATCCTCAACCTAACTCAAATATCTTCTCTCTTTATAACTCAAAAACTTAAAAATTATATATATGTGTATAATTTTTTTAAAGTATTATTATATCTATTAAGTATCATAAATATTATCTTAAAAATTTATTTTTAATTTTTTAAGTATTATAAACTTTCTCGAGGTAGGAGGCTACAAGCACGTTCGTCATCAAAAGCAGGTTAAGTGGTTCGTCTGCTACAAAACCATGCTTGGACCATGGTAGACATGCCACGGCAAGCTAGATGGCTGGCTCCGTTGGCCCGTCAATTAATCAATCTCCGATGATGCATCGATTTCTCCGGTATTTGAACTCGGAGCTGACACTTCCACAGACCAAACAGCTACACTTGGCCATCATAGCCTCCGGCGTCTCCCGGCAACCTTACCCAGCACTCAGGCTCCTGAGATCCTACGCCCTGAACAAGGACATCACCACCGCCCGCCGCCTGTTCGACGAAATCCCACACAGAAACGTCTACCTGTGGAACTCCATGATAAGAGCCTACGCCAGGGGACGTGATATGGGAAATGCCTTGGGCCTCTTCTCCCTGATGCGGAGTTCAGGTGTAGAGCCTGATGGGCATACGTTTGCATGCGTTCTACGTGCATGTGCCGAGGAACTGGACCGTGCGGGAACAAAGACGGTGCATGGCAGCATGATCTTGTCAGGGTTGCAGTCGGATCCTGTTGGTAGTAGTGCTGCCGTTAGCGCTTATTCAAAGTTGGGTCTTGTTGATGCTGCTGCCGTTGTGTTTAACCAGATACCCGATCCAGACTTGGTTCTTTACAATTCCATGATATCATGCTATGGGCATGATGGACTTTGGCACAAAGGTCTTGAGATGCTACGTAGGATACAGGTTTCTGGTAAAAGCCCTGATGGGTACTCTTTTGTAGGTGTGATGTCATGCTTCAAGGACCCTGGTTTACTCCCCATTTGCAAAGGTATCCATGGGTTCTGCCTGAAATGTGGATTCGACTCCAGTGATCATGTGAGAAGTGCGCTGTTGAGCATGTATTCCAGGTGCCATGGTCTGGATTCGGCGTTTCAGCTTTTCAGTGGCTTCTCTCGGCCTGATCTGGTAACATGGTCTGCTATGATGTCTGCACTTTCACAAGGAGGGAGATGTGAAGATGCACTGGCCTTCTTCAGTGAGATGCATGCTTTGGGTGAGAGGCCAGATGCAGTCTTGGTTGCTACCCTATTGTCAGCTTGTGCTTCACTTGCTGCAGTTGAACCGGGTACAATGATTCACTCTCATGCCTTCCAGATTGGGCTCGATGCAGATGTTGCAGTCGCCTGTTCTCTAATAGATATGTATACCAAATGTGGGTTCGGGCAATTGGGGCTTAAGGTTTTTGAGTTCATGCCTCGAAGAACACTGACTGCGTACAACATTGTGATACTGGGGCTAGGATCTCATGGATTGACTGAAAGAGCGATCCAGTTCTTCAACGATATGTTCTCAGAGCATCTCAAACCCGACCAGGCTACTTTTTCTGCTCTCCTCTGTGCTTGTTGCCACTCAGGACTTGTAAATGAAGCTTGGGAATTCTTCTGGAGAATGCAGGATGAGTTCGGAATCAAAGCACAAACAGAACATTACGTTTACATGGTCAGGCTTCTTGCGATGGTTGGAGAGCTGCAGGAAGCCTACAATCTCGTAAGAAACATGCCAATCGTGCCAGATTCTGGTGTGTGGGGTGCACTGCTGTGGGGCTGCAATATTCATGGCAATCTGGAGTTGGGCAAATATGTGGCCAATCAGCTGCTCCTGATGGAGACAGAGAAACCTGCATATAGAGTTATGCTTTCGAACATATATGCTGCCGAGGACAAATGGGAAGACGTTGAAAGTTTGAGAGAAGGAATAACACAAGAAGGTGCAAAGAAGTTACCTGGTTATAGTTGGATATGTGAATGATAACAACTGTCACAGAAACTCAGAGTTTTACATGTAGTAAATTCTTTATGAGCAATGGCAAAATATTATTGAAATCAAGAAAAGATGAGAGGTTCACCCTACACAAGCCCCACACAGCCAAGAATCGAGGAGGCCTCCAAGAAATGAAGCCTCAGAAACACAATAACAAGAATGAAGGGAAGTGAAAATAAAACCACTACCGAAATGCTAGTGATATCAGGCCAGAACCAAACACTGCCATGTCATTCTAGGGTCCATTGCAGCGACAATTTTTTGAAAATTCCACCAACAGAACATTTCACATAAATTCATTTCACGCATAAACGAATAGACATTTGCAGATAAAAATACGTAGGCGCTGCTGATCCAATTCTAAGATGTCAAAATAAATGATGGAAGGAGAACTACAAATATTCTGAAGTATGTAATAACAGTTGAGACAACAGTTTTTTGGATTTTCCACTTGAATGTTCTCAGAATGTTATCAAATAAGTTGCATGCCACTGAAACTTAACAAGTAAAATTCTTGCATAAAACTGAAATTTCCGAGTAGATGCAAATGAAGTTGAATGGCATGAAATTAGTTTGATAAAATCCTAAGGCATACAAATAAAAGCCCTAATTTGTTTACCGAGATGTTGTCATTCGTTTGAAAGAGAGAACTAAGTATGGCTATCAGAAATTAACTTAGCAGCCAGCACAGAACACATCCTTGACATGCATTATATGAAAAAAGGAAAGGAATGCAGATATGAAACTAGACAAGCCTAAATTGCCACCTCCACCATATAATCCTTGCTCTAAATCACATTGTTTGATTCAAAAGTTTTCAAAGGAAATGTACATTCATGTTATGCTACAGAAGGAAAAAAGGTAAAATAAATAAAGAGAAGTCAAAATCTCTTATTTATACATTTCCTTGCTGACAACAGAAAACCCTTTTTTTTCACAGGGAAAGAAATTTAAGAGAAGTCAATCTCTGTTCTATACATTTCCTTGCTGACAATGGAGAAAACCATTTTATTTTCTTCATGGGAATGAGATCACTTCACTTTGTGAGAATTTATTATGTAATTTAGAAGCCCTTTTAGAGCTTTACCACTATCAATAGCTTCTCTAGCCCTATCCAGTGCCACTTTTATATCCTCTGCACCTTCGCAACCTAACAAGTGGTCCACCATTCCAGCATTCAAAACAATTCGATCATATGCCGGCCCTTTCTCACCCCCAAGTGCGGCCAAACCCAATTCAATGTTTCTCACAATCTAAATCATAGAAAACAAAAAAGTGCTGTAAAATTCAATTTATAACAACACAAAATATAAAGCATAAATTTTAATTGAAGGCCAAATTAATATATTGTACTAGGAAAGAGGCAGGAACAAGTCAACCAAAGTTTATAATAAGATGGGGTTTAAGTAGTGAACAAAAGGAATGTTAGGTTTTGTTTGGTCAAAGCATCACTTCATTAAATTAAATCAGATATTTTACTTTGGTTCTGCTGTTCAGGCTTGCCCACTGTGGAAAGTGATATTACCTTTATTGATTATGTACAAAAGGAGTATACAAACTGAAATAGTATAGATCATGTATAAGAATCAAGTGATTATTGTGAAATTTTAACTTAAAATCAATTGAACTTAAGTGGAGAGATTTATTGTATGTTGGTCTAGGTTCAATCTCCACATTATCAATGACCATTCAGCATTCCCCTTCACTTATGATTTATTTTATATCTACAAGTGTCTTTTTTAAAAGATTATGTGGATATATTAGTCCAAGTTCAGTTTTCATACTATTAATGTGGAACTATTCCAACATTCATATCTTTTTTTGTGGCTAAATGGTGAAGCAACAAGGTTTATTGATGATACACCTTTTGAAAAAAAGATGTTTTGGTCAGTCGTCCTTCTCATTATAGTCCTAGAATCCAATGCATTTCATCTCCATACATCCTACATTTTCACCCCTTTGTAGTCCTTGAGAAGTTAAGTCCTTTATCCCCAATCACGACCACTAAAAAATTGGACTAGGAAAAAACAAAGAGGCAAAAATACTGGGTAAAGTGAATTGCCCAAGTTCGGATCCTGCATCGCAAACATCATTTTTCTCCCTCCTGAGTTATACGAACTTCTGTAGTGACCATTGCTCTACTGAGCTTCGGCATTGGAATAGGAGTGATAGCAAGTGAAAAACAACGTGAGTGGATACAACCATGCAAGAGAAAAAACAATGGACCTTTTCTTTTGACAGATTATGCACAAGAAAAATAATTCACCTAAACACGTGCCAATCTATGGATTGATCTCAATGTCAATAGATAACACCATACTTAAATGAATAGGAGCATATGACTAATGATTCGATGAGGCACACCCTAGAATATTGGACTGCACTGGAAAACTATCATGCCTGTAATTGTGAATTACAATAGCAGAAAGGTTTTGCAAAATATATTAAATTGAGGGCTTAAGGGCAATTTTCTCGTCATATTGTGCTTTATTAGATAGCATAGAAACGTATTTATATGATGCTCCCAATCTTTCCCACGTGTAGATAACGAGAGGTGTGGTGTTTTCACATGCTCATCTTGACAAGATAATAAAACAGGAATACCAAATGAACACATTCAATTCATATCTTGAAACAGTTCAGATTGTACTGAATAAATCTGCACATGAAGTCATATGATCAAGGAGATAAGGCCATACTGATCTATCAGTTCTTGGGGTATCGGTGGGCTCAAACCCATACTCTCTTGCATCAACTTCAAGATTGAAGCTCTCCCTTAAGATTCCTGGTAAAATAGAAAAATATTAACATTCTCAATATTCTTGAACAAACTAAAGTGCAGAATAGAAAAGAAATTCTGTTCTTAAGGTAAGATGATCCACACTGTAGGTCATAATAATTTGATTTGATAATATTGATCCACAAAGAGACTGCAGTTACATGCAAATACCAATGCAGTCAAGACTAAAGAGTATCATGGTGCATACCATGCAACGGATGTACCTTGAAAGTGGAAATCTTCTTTTAAGTGCAAAATTAGTCGATGTGACTACTATAAGAAAATTTTCTTTATGCCATTATCATATTGATTCCTTGAAAAGGGTAAACAGTTATGTTTCTTTCTATAAGCCACCCATTCAATTTCAAATAGTTGACTATTTGTCAAAGGGCAAGTACAGGCTCACACATTTGTGTGTGTGTGTGTGTGTGGTGGGGGTGGGGGGTGAAGGGGAACTTGATATCTAGTGCCACATGAACACCTATAGAAGTAATACATGCTTTTATTTATCTGAGTAGACTACCAAAAAAGAAAATTCCCTTGGTGGATTAGTAATAAGTGGACATGCTGATCATACCATCAAATTCAGAATATACTGGATTGCTTGGTATTCGGAATCCTGAACAAAAGTTAACTGGGAGGCCTTTTGAAGCATTTGAAGATCTTACTTTTGTTGTCATGGACAGGGCACCTTCTTCACCCTGCATCCATTGCTTGTTATGTTTCTCTTTCTCTTTCTCATGTATGATTTTCTATATCAGAAAAAACAAAACTTGTATTTGCAAGCATCATCTAACAACTAAATGATCCATTGAAGGAAATGTCATACCATCTTGAATTGTCTATAGTAGCAAATGTAAGAAGAAATAAGTTAATTCAAAAAGAAAAACATAAAAATTTGTCAAGGTTAAAAGCCAAATGGCTTATGCCATTTCCAATTGGGGATGGCAATTTAAGCAGAGTAACAAAGAGGTTTCTAGGATTTGCACGTGAAATACATCTCTAATTATTTATATTTATGATGACAATCTAGTGGCACCAATCTAGCATTCTTAAGTATACATTGATAAGATGTGGATGAGGCATTTTCCTTCCCTGAATGCACTCAATAAGGTGGGCATCTTGAAAAAGTAGCCTAACAGTAGAATAAGCTCTGTATGATCTTCTTAATGTGGAGAACATGACAGGAGAATGAAAGTAGTTATATCAATAGCAAGTTCATATTTGAAAAGTCCACCACAAAGTGCAACCAAATTTGTCTATTCATGCATGATACTAGAAATGTGTATTAACACTAAGGTGCTATAGTTCACTAAATCCTCCAGTAAGAGCATGATACAGCATTATTATATCTTATATGCTTTTCGTTTCAAATATATCAAAAGAAACAACAGAGACAAGATAGTTAAGCAATATGAAGTCAGTTGTTTTGTTTGGGGAGGAGAAAACTAACCTTCACAACCAAACCAGAATGGACACTTCTTCTTCTCATAAGCATCAACAGCGAATCTTCATAGCCACCATGGTAGAAACCAGCAACAATAGCCTCCTTCCCTCTGGTCTGAAGATAGAGAGAAACAGAGAACAATAAATGCTCGATTAGCATGAAGAATTCTCTCTCTCATATGAACTGAAGACTATTGAATATCTAAATATGAATCACATGTTACTATATTTAGCCAAGTGTCCTCTATTGGTTGAAATCTCGTATAAAGATCACAACAATCTAGTACAAGAATATGGTGCCAAAGTTGGAGAAAATAGGAAAGATTTTTCCATAGTTTTTATCAGGTACTATTAATCTACAACTTTGCACAAAGAATCATTCCTGTAAAATGCAAGAGAAGAAATATAGCTTTCTTGTGTCTCTTGATGCATGGATGCCTTGTTACCAAATGTTATAGAGCTAAATGGGCAGGGAATGCAGATTTCATGTTTGTGGCGTGTGGATGTCAAGGAACAGGACATTCATCACATCTTCTCCTGGGAGACTAGTAGAAAGGTCTGGAACAACCCTGCATGGTGGCCTCCACAGGTCTAGAGCAAATTGGCTACAATGTGCCTGCAAAGTAGCTAAAGGAAAACTCCTTAAGCTAAATACAGATTTCTGCTGCCTACACATGCAGTACGCTGGAGCATTAGGCTCTATCAGAATGAAGTTCTTACAAAATTCTAAAGGGTCGTGGGAGGCTACTCTGTAAAATACTTTGGGCTTCTTTATGTCTTAGGTTTTGGTCTACAATTTGGGGTAGATTTGTAGTTTTATTCTCCTTCAATTGATCCTCTGGAATAATCTTTTGAAATCCCAGTTATTCTTATATAATAAAATGGGAACGTTTGGGATTGTGTTTTCTTTTCAAGAATTTTTCAAAATGTGTTTCCAAGTGCACCTGATGATTGCAGCTCTTTTTGGAAATGCAGCTTCTACGTTTCATTTCAAATTCAGTGTTTTTAAAAACTTGATGGGAATCAATCTATGAAAAAAATGTGAAAATATTATCCTGAGTTTTCAAGACTGTTCTTATAATTTTTTTTTGTACTAACACAAAATCACCAAAAAAATGGAAAAGTACTGCTTTCCAATAATCTAGCCTTTCTGAAAAAACCGTAAGCACAAATGCAGTTTCAAACAGTAGCTTAGTCTTTTCAAAAAAGGAAATGGTTGATATTTCCAATCAGATAAATCCAAAAGAAACTCTGGATCAGAACAAGGTCTCTATTTGTTCAGAAATATTGTAGAAAAACCATAAAGATCATTTAGTATGAAGTTGACTACCAACCCTTACAAACTGCTGCACCTTCTCTGTGGTTGCTACAGGCGGACGTTTTTTTATATGCTCTCTCAGACCAACAAGAGAGAATCTGCAAAACAAGGAATTGAAGGTGACCATATGTTCTACCAGGGTACCTGGGTGGAGAAACAGATATTTCACCACTCAAAATTTGCAGGCTTAAGTCTTCAAGCCCATGGGTATCTCTCCCAAAAAAAAAGTGGCCATATGCAAATGTCTATTTGCATTCAGCACCATTATAAACAGAGAGGATAACACAAGATAAAATTATTGCTGTCAAGTACTAATATTAGTGCAAAATATAATACACCGAGCCACTGAGCTCTCTCGGTAAATATGCAGCAGGAATCCCAGATTTTCGAGAATTAGATAAGTTTTCTCTATTGCTTGCTACGGACGTGATCTTAGGTGTTTCTATTACTTCTAATGATTTGTTATTTGAAAAATCTCATAAAAGTGAGCAAATCAAACAAAGATTCATGAGTAAAATTTTGCAGTTCAATTACTGCATTGGTAAAATGCAATTGAACACAATTTAAGAAAAGATTAAGCCATGGAAAAAAAGAATTTTTGATGATCCATATCAATTTGAAACCTAGGAATTTGCATTTAAATCCAAACACACCTACAACGTTAGATATTACAATAACAACCCATGTCATAATCTATGTGAAGTTGACCATATGAATTCTTTTTTTCTGTGTATTTTTATATGCAGTTAAATTACATAAATTTAATTTTTTTTATAATTTCTAACTAAGTAGTTTTAGACCTTCCTCTACTTTTTTAATTTTTTTATATTAATTAATTCTCCTCTCTTAATCAGTGCATCCTTTAAGGATATAATCAAACCATCTAAGTCAATTTTCTAATATCTTATCTTTAACTAGTATAAAGCTAAGAGGTTAATACAAAAAAATAAAAAGTTCATCATAAGGAAAGCAACAGATTATGGATTAGAACTGAGAAAAGTGAAATGGCTAATACATTCAATTGATGATCATTAAAAGAAAATTAAGAATATGTTGGTCAGTACTCACAAAGACGGACTTGTTTCACGTTGACTTAGATAAGCAAAGCCAATGCCATCATCCTGAGAATACATGGTGACACATATGTAAGCAGAATAATAATGAACACAAACTGCAGACCAGATGATGTGAATGAAACAGCACCTCAAGAAGCATTTTGGCCTGCGGTGGAGACAGTTGTGTATTTGCACCCATGAACTTTAGCATTTGTTCATCAGTAATACCACCCTGAAAACCTTAACCACCAATCACTTTAAAGAGGGAAACCCAGTGAAAAGTAGCTAAAAATAATAAATAAAATGTACAAGTGGTTAACTTTGACAATTTCTCGTGCATTACAATTTACAAATTAAACAACAATGTATTATATTTTATAAGGGATTCTACCAATCACACTGCATTCCCTAGTCATTGTATGAAGTTGTATTTTAAATGACTATAGATAAGATATATTTGGGTGCTGATGCAACCAAATCAAAAGACAGAACTAAAGCCGACTACAGGCAGAATTGTGATCAGCACTTCACAGATGCCACATATATATTTGATTCCTTAAAAAAGTGCATATGTTTGCAACTCACCTTGGGAGGCATCCACTCCACTCCATGTAGGAGGCAAGATTGCCCATAAGAAGCCCTAACAGCTGCAACAAACAATGTGCTTCTAAAAAAACGAGTATTTCCATCATATGGTTCACCGTAGTGAGTTAAGGACCTCACATCAGCCAAAGGGGCAGATCCTGGTAAACCAAAGAAATCTCTGTTACTATTTCCTAAATGCACCAAGAAAGAAACACTAAAGGTTATGAAACGTCTAATTCCTAACCACTCATAAAGCAAGCAAAAACTCACCTAGCTCGTCATCAAATGCAAGACAGTAGGCTTTAAGTTCACGATCAGTTTCTCTATTCATACGTTGCCCGATAAGAAATGCAGCAAGTAGTGATTCCCTCACTTTCTGGGATGTGTCATGTGCTAAGTTCAAGGGAAGAACATCACGCATAACCCCCTGAACCTCCTCATAGCCTAAATGCCCACCTGCCAATACTTCCCTCAGTGCACCAACCAACCTCATCTCTGCACTGCCTTGGCCAATAAACTGAGGTCCAACTGAGCTTGCTGCTCCCATGATAGTTCCCTCAGGGTCTGCTATAAATAGTACCTCAGGTGGAAGAACCTGAATTAGCTGTGGCCAGAAGGCACGCACTGCATTTGTTTCTCCTTCACTCCACTGTGTTGTTTCTGGAAAAGAGTTTGCACGGATTACCATTGCAGCAAAAAAGGCACCAAGTTGAGCCTTAGAGACCTCTTCTCCTTTTTTGAGTTCTCCCCTGGCTTAACACCAAAACAAACAAAAATTATAAAGGCAAGTATATAGAATTCCCCAAAAACATAACTATAGAAGCCTGATCGTTAAACTTTTGAAAACTAGGAGTGCTAGAATTCACAATTTCTATTTGAAGTGATAACAAAATGATGAGTAAAAATAGCAAATTTATCAACAAAAAAAAAATGATAGCCTTACTATTTAACATGAATGTCTAAAGTCTAATTATGGTGTCAACAGCTGGATTTGTAAAATAAATAAAAACTAAACAGCAAAATCAATGCATGGGTTTCCAACGATATGTGATCTAGGAGGGTCAATTCGAATGCAATGTTACCTCCATAGGTCAAGAGCTGGTTTTTAAGAATTCAAACCCATGATCTTCAAATCACAGCGAAGCATCCTCATCGATGCATTAAGGGAACCCTATAGATAAATAAAATATGGACTTCAAAAACTCATCAAATCTCAAAAAGATGGAGTTTCATGGCTTAATGTTCTACACGAATCTAGCCAACCCACATAGAACCTTCGGCTTAAAAAAATGAAATCATGTTTGTCTTTTTGATGACAAGACTCAAAAACAAGGCCTTGCTTGTACCAAGAGGTCAACCAAGAAGTAAATTCATACATTAAGAGTATTGAAACAAAGAAGAGATAAAGTGATTTTTTTTATTAACAAAGCGTAAGAGTTCTGTATATAGAAACTACTTAAAAAAGCAGGTACAAGGTAAGCAATGTGGAACTAAATCTATGATAAACTCTAATTGAGCTGAGATTGAACATTCTAAGGATTTTATCATATTCAAACAAAGCAGTAAATATGAGCCAGCCTATGGTAAATAAAATTAAACAAAGGGACTTCGCAAAGTAAAAAAGCATAAACAGAATCTACTCTAAACAGAGTGGGCCTTGCTTCACTCCCATCACCTGATCTAAGAATCGTATCGAACACCCTGAACGCCTGCTCCTCCCCGAGAGGCCTGGTCTGCGTTGGACCAGTGCAAACCCTAGCCTGCGCCTCCAGGACAATCCGATTGGGCGCCTTGATCCCAGCCGGCCTGTACGATGAGGATAGCGCTGGGTTCCTGCTCACTGACGGAGACTCCATCAACTCCTCCGCAGTCATAGGCAAGTCTAAGTCCGCCCCTGCCGACGCGAGGATCAGACAGTTCCGGTTGATCGGTGACGGAAATTTCACGCGCCAGGGGAGGCGGAGAGGGAACGGACGGTTGGAGACGACCATGGGGCAGACAGGAGGAACGGCGCGAGTGGGGCAGAGGAGGAACGGCTTCATCACGGCGGCAGTGGTAATGGTCGATGGTTTCAGAGGCGTGGGAGGAAGGTGGAGCTGACACCAGCGACCGCGACGCGCGAGATGAACACTTGTGTTTTTAAAGTAGTCCGATGATATGGTTTTCGTTGTTTACTGTTTTTTTATTAAATAAAAAATTAAATTACAAATACAAATTTAAAGACTGTATCAATAATATAATAAAAATAATAATTACACTGATTTTTTGTGTCAGTCTTGCCAGTCGGTCATTTTTAACTACTTGACGATGAAGAAAATTTTTGGAAATATTTTTTATGAAAATAGTTTTTATATCTATTAGAATTTAAATTTTAATGAGATTTATCATAATCATTGTTCATAACATTTTAATTAAATTTATTTTTTTTTAAATATGTATTGATTAAATATTTAAAATAAAAGGCAAAACACTTAATAATATATTTTATCTTTTATTACATTTAAGAATAAAAATTTATTTAACAAATATTTTTAAATGTGACCTTTTCGATTTGTAGGCACCTTTTTAAATATCTTATTTTCTAAAAATAAAAAATATATATATAGATGGTTAATCTATACTATAATATACGATTCATTAAGATTTAAACTTAATTCGAGTTTTATTTATTAATATTTTTTATTTTCAATTTTAATTATTGAAGTTGAATAAAAATTGATCGATTTTAATACTTTTGTATAAATTAATATCTGCTTAAATTATATAAAAACCTGAACTACAAGTTCCTACGGTAACATCAACTATATTAGTAATTGTTTGCTAAGATTGGGTTAGTAATACAAATTTGTGTTGCTTCACTGTCGTCCACTGGCTTAAGATTTGCATATATAATTGCGTCGTCGGATCACTCAATTACAATCTTTATAATTACATGACTGGTTTGTTTATGCAATCTGGCGATCAAGAATCTTCTGAGGAAGTCTGAATAATTAAAACTGCAACCGAAATGTCTAAATTGACACCACCACGATAATAGGAGTTGCTTCTTCAATTGAAAGATGCGCAAGATTGGATCGATTTACGATCTAACGAAAGCTCAAAGATTTACCTTTGGATGAGGGAAGTCTTTCTATAAAGTCTATATTGATATTATACCAACTGGCATTAGTAGAAGTTGGAAGATATCGTGGGAGACCTATTAGATGTCAATTATGATATTTGAAGGTTTGTGTGACCAAGAAATAGAGGAAAATGAAACAAATGAAAAAAGTTTTTTTGTCATTTTTTATGTCGATAGGAACGAGAGGAGATAATTTTTTTTGTTGTTTCTTTTTATATTAAAAATATATACTTTCTGTCATTTCCTATCTCATTTATTAAAAAAAAATGAAAAATAATATAGACTTATAATATAATAAATAATATATAATTATCATTATAATAATAAATAAATATATTATAATTATAATACATTAAAATAATAACATTGATATGATATCAAGAAGTATAATTATAATAGATTAAAATAAAAAATAATGTTGAAAATTGATACTAGATTATAATACATTAAAATATAATAACATTAATGTTATAAGAATAAATAATACATTAACATATTCAACAACTTAATAATATGTTAAATAAGTAACATTAATTCCAAACACAACTTAATAATATTAAATAATACACTAACATATTATTTTTGAAAAAATTTAGATTATAATGAAAAATATTGTTTACGTTAATTACAAATATATTATTTCACATGTTACATCTATATTTAATGAAATATTAATATATACTATAATATTACTTTCCAAATATAATATTTTTTTTTAAATTTATTATTAAATTTTTAATTTCCTATCATTTTTATCAAATTAGTAGTAATTTTTGTCAAATTTTAATTTTAATTTATTATTTAAAATTTATTAAATAATACATTTTCTGTTATTTTCTATAATTACACAAACATCTTAATTTTTTTCTTTCCGCTCATTTCATTTAGTGTACAAATAATTTTATATTTTTTATTATATTTTATCATTTTTATTTTCTATTATTTTATTTTTTGACAGAAAATATGCCCAGACGGATCCTTTATGTCATCTTTAATGCGCTGACAAGCATCATATGTGTTGTTTCAGATCCTTATTTCGTCCTTTTCAACACACGTTGGCCCCAATGTTTTGCCATAACCTCCATGCCAACGAGGAGAGGCATCCTGAAGAATATCTTGCTGCAGAGAGACAACTTGATTCCAAAATTACCCTAGTCTGTCCTTGTAGAAAAATAAATTGTCAACAAATAAGTGGCATTTAATAGTTCCCATTCTGTCGTTTCTTCTCAAACTCCTGGAAGTGGGATGCTTTGAGAATAGACCTCTTTCACAAGCCACAATGAAACCCACTAGCGTGATAACCTGCAGTTTCGGCGTTTCCTCTTGCCCAGAAAGCCCATTAGCGTGATGACCTTGTTGTGAAATCCAGGTCGGCTTGTAATCTACTCGAAAGTCCAACCCAAGTAGCTTAAAGAGGCCATCTCTCCCGGGCGGGGGTGTTCCGTTCTGCTGATCTGTAAGTAGTATTTCAGACTATTTTGAACAAATCTAACGATAAATTGTCTGCCAATAAGGTATGTTCTCCGTTTCCCAGTTGCTTGCAAGATGACCTTTAAAAATGTTGGTTATGGCCATTGAATTGCCACTGAAATCTTCTCTGGATCTACCGATAACATGCATGCCCCCCCCCCCCCAAGTAAGCAAGTTATTTTCAACTCGGACTAAGAAGAAAATCTAAACTCTTTCGATTGCATCAGGAGAGTGTGTTAATAATGCAAGTTTAGTAGAACCACCTCAGCCGAACTCCTCCAAACCAGACGAACTACCTCACCCAACTTCTGGAATCAATTCCAAACCAAAAGAACACATCAATTAATTAAGCAAGCAACACACGGAACACGAATGGTATGGTAGCCGATTATTTGCTGTGAAAACACACCGACATGCTGCTTATTATTATTATTGTAATTATTAGAAATATATATATATATATTTAAATATATATATATATATTATTGTAAATACTTGTAATATTTTTTACTACGATATACTATAGATCGTATGATTTACAGTATCTACGTATATTGAAGCAAAATACAATTTATAATATTTGTGGAAACAGAAATCAATCAGATAATTTACGACATTTAAGTAAATAAAAGTAACAAATGAATTATGCGAAAGATTAAGAACAGAAGTTTTACACGAACGTTACTCTCCAATCAACGACAGCGATTTCATCTTTTTTTAATATCAAAAATCACCTTCTTCTTTTTTGTTATTAATATCACGGCTACATGTCGAAATTTAACCAAATTCTTTTCTATCGATTGAATTCTGTCAGATACTAACCCCTAAAAGAAAGGCAAGTAGGTGATCGGAGGGAAAGAGAAGATCCCTCGGGCCACGTGAATACCTTACGTGCGCACCTAAGCAGACCTCCGCTACCTTATACGCCGCATTAATGGCTGCCTCCTCCAGCGACCATATGTCATGCGTACGATCCTTGACCCGGGGGGCGACGGAAGAGAAGTCTGCGGGCGAAGGAGAACGACGGACGAGGCATCTCGCGGAGGAACGAACGCGCACGTGCGTACGTCCATGCACTGAACCCACCGCACGCACGTGACGTGAGAATCGTTTTGCTCACTCACTCACGTGAGCGTCTCAGGGAACGAAACTGCACGTGACGTAAAAAAAAACTATTTATTTTTAAAAAAATTTGATATTTAAATTTTAAATCATGATTCTGATTTCTGATCTACTTAGTTACTTAGAATTAGTTAAGAAATTATCGTTAATTACTGTAAATAATAATCATCATCAACTTTAATAATTAATTACAGTAATTTAGCTAATTAACGATATCACGCTAAAGTGACTGATAGGAAACCTTTTTTATGTCAATTTTTCAAAAGTAAAAAAAAAACTAAAGTGAGGGAATTTTTTTTTTCCCAACGCGTATATAATTAATCGCGATAAAAAAATTTATTGCCAATTATTTATAATTCTTAATTTTCCCCGAACCTCTATTACTGATGAGTCCTAAAATAAATTTTTTTATCACGTCTTTAAAAAAAAATTAAAGAAAATAAACCATGTTTTAGAAAAACATAAGAAGAAAATACACTCTCTCTAATATTATAATATTATTACCACTTAAAAGAACTATAATAATAAAAAATAAAGAATATTGTTAAATCTAAAGTTTCACAAGTTAATAATCACAACGAAAAATCAATAAAACATTATAATCTAACCCTAATTAAAAATACACAAAATGGGACAAAAAAATTACAAATTTTCACAATGTTTTGTTACAAAAATGTCATCACAACCAATCAGAAAGTATAATTAACACAACCTATCTTGCTCATGTCTATCTTGGGAGTCTATCAAGTTGTCTAAAAAAATAATAATAATAGCAACGTATATGATATAAAACATAATAAGTCGATTTACTATGAGTTTAAAAATAATAAACAACATATCATACATGCAATAGGAATATTATACGGTCAAATCAATGCAACATGATAATGTATGCAAATTTGTTATAATATACAAGAATAATGCAACAATTGAATAGACCACAAATTTCAATCTATTTCATACATTCTATTATTTAGCTATAATTATATATAACATATTGCAATAGGATTTAATTGTCATATATGACATTGTAATCAAAAACTAAGATAGTTTAAATATCAAAAATTAGGCTAAATATATCTTTTATCTCGATTACGTGGAAAATAACGTAATATCGTACCTTTGCAACTAGATTTTATAGTTAAAATGTTCATTTATCATTAATTTATATCAATTTTCACATTTGATCAAAAGTTATAAATAACAAAATACATGGTTTATAATAAATATCCTTTATTCTTAACAAACCACATACAAAATAAATAATTCTTCTATATTCAAAGTCAAATATCCTTACAACGCACAATAAATCTGAATTTCTTATAAATACGGTAACATCAATACTTTTGCAGATCCTTTGAAAAATGCAAAAATCACAAGTACTTGTATAAAACTTATGATCATGCGGCAATCAATATAATCAGGTAATGAACACTAACATACAAGTGATTAAGATTATAAAAATACATAAATCATTATAATCAGGTACATTTTGCTTTGGGTGGTGGTCAAAAAATTTAACCGTGATGAGATGCAACGCAATGGTTGCAGGCACGAGAGAAAGGACAAAAAAGAAGTCATCTGTTGTATAAAAAGGGTTGAAGAAGTCTTCTTGTTGCTGAAAATATTATCATGCTCGTAAAGAAATTAAAGGCGACACACCACTTTCCATGATTTTTTTTTTTAATTTTTTTTTTTAAAATATTTGGTGGATATGGGTGGCCACAGGGAACGAATCACCTCTCCCGAGGGGGGGTGTCACGGTCACATTTTTCCTTCAATTCTGATCGAGAATTTGGGCAGATGAGCAGTCTTTTTCCGTCAAAGCAACAGGAGGGTGTTCAAATCATGATAGATAGACATTACCATGATTGATTTTATTGTTACCTTACAAAAACCTTCGACAAAGAAGTCATCGTAAGTTTAAATCCACACGTAATCATCGCCAGCGTAAAAAGAAGAAGAAACGGTAAAATAATATGAGATTGCCAAACAGTGGTGGAGGAATATGATAATTGATTAACAGATTCGTGCTCTAATAAAAACCCATTTGTCTGTCCAAATGAGATTATTAAAGTCAAAACCCCGTGGTCAATGGAAATTATATTGATTAGCGTGAGATGACGAAAACGTTCCTTACGTTTGAATGTTTCTCGATCATATTGTTCGGTTGAATTAATTATTGTGGAACCAGAAGGAAAGAGATGGAGTTGTGTCGACGACAGAGAGGAACGATGAGAAACAAAATCAAACCTATCACCGTGGATTTATTCTACGCAGTAAACTCAAAAGGTATCAAAATGATCGCTGGTCGTGCCGTCCTCACCACAACACCTTACTTACTTTAAAGAACTGCATGGTTCTCTTCCTGGCCGACTTCTTCTTTATTTCCACGATGAAAGTCCAAAGAAGGGAAAAAAAAATTGCATACAATTTAAAGCAAATCATTTATTTGTTTAATATATCACAACTAAAGCTACATCAAAGAGAGAGAGAGAGAGAGAATCACATTCAATAATAAAATAAACAACACTGTAGACAAAATCAACGTACCTATAGAATTTTTTTTTAAATTTCATATTTTAGAAAAAAATTAAAATACCACAATAGTTTAAAAATAAAATTATCACCATAAAATATCATATCAACATGTATATTAACGTAAAAATGTCTTTTTACGGATGTCCATTATTAAAGGCTAACCATTTATTACTTAAAAGGCCCAGCCAGCGTCGGCGATGGGCGTGACTCGATGTTCATTTACGAATGGAAAGTTTTCTTTTTTACCCTTTTCGTGCCTGTTAAATTACGTCTCCCCTTTCCTCTCCCCTTTTTTTTTTTTTTTCTTTAACCGCCACATTACTTCTCCCTCCCCCCCCTCTTCTTTCAACCAAAATCTCCTCTTCTTCAATCTCCAGTCTTCCTTTGCCTCCGCCTCTCATCTCCGTTCCTGCTATTCTCTCCTCCTTGTGAAGACCCATTTCCACTTGCAGTAGAGCAGAGAGGCTGTTGAGACGAGCATGTGACGTCCCTCATCCTAGTGTGTGGCCCCTTCTTTATCATTATCATTATCATATCATATCCCCCTGTCAATGCGACACAACACCACCCATCCTTCTCCAGTACAAACTACGACGCAAGAAGCCACAGGAAATTAAACAAAAATACCAACAAATAGAAAAATAACAGGAACTTATAAACAAAATTGAGAGCTGCCATGCATCATGTGAGCCGACAGTGGCATCAATGGTAGTGAAACTGATATTCATGGACAGTCAGTCAGTCACTTGTAGAGAGTATAACGCGCACAGGTAAATGTATATGCAAGATTGTAGATTTGAATTCAAACTAAATTACTACTACGTACGATAGACATTTCAAGGCATCCGAGGCACTAGGAAGATAAACCTACTGCCTCTCTTTCTTCTGCAGTGACGACATGACGATGAGTTGCTCCACCTGTGACGTCGAGGGACATGGGCTACGGTTTTAAGAACGAATGACAGGTTTCGTGGGTAAGTTTGTCATTTTACATATAATTTTTTTTTGCTGGTAAAGTGTCGTTTTACATATTAACCAGGTAAATGCCAATTTTGGCTTTTAAAAATCATATCTACAAATAAATATTGGAAAATTTATGGCACCCTTCTACGTACAAGATATGCCCAGCACACCTACCGATCTTTGCATTCACCTCGTCGATGAATGAATAAAGAAACCAACAAATCCATTCCGAGAAGCTTCCGTCACCATCGTCTCACCTTCAACCCACCCATTCGGGGACCACCGGTGAGAATAATTAAATAATTATTTTTTATGATAATAATGATATTAAATAATTAACCAGTTGTTTTTATTACAGATTTATGAAATTTCTTACACGGAAAATGTGGGACCCACTGATTCCACCCGACCCAACGGCTAGAGACCAGAAATTTACCCTCCCACCCGCTGCCGGCAGGTATGGAAGAAAAAGCTCGTGTAGTTCGTTATATTTACGATATCACCACTACGTTGTAATAAAACAGGCGAGCTGATTCACCTGTGTCATTTCTTTCCTCCTCTTTCCTCTGCTTCTTCCTTTCTCTTCCTCCTCCTCCCGTCGGAAACGTCGAGGTCTACGGGCTTCGTGTCCGACCCTTCACCCCCACCCCTTTTTCCTTCCATCGCTCCCTCCGTGCGGCGGTGTTTCTATTTATTTGGTGGGCGCGGCGAGTCGAGGTTTGAAAGGTGGGATCTTTGCGATATTGGGGGTTTGTTGGTGAATGCGGGTGGCCTTGGAGTGGAGGTGTTCCGGAACTCGAAGGATTGGGTGGGATTTGAGGTAGCGAGGGCGAGGAGCAAGTTGTAAAGGAGAGCGCTCTGGTTTTTCGCGAAGGGGAAGATGCAGACGGAGCAAAAGAAAAAGGTTGGGGCTTCCGGGATCTTTGTTCTCGTGGTGCTTTTATTATTATTATGAGGTTAAAGATTGCGTTTCGTTTCCGGCGCTGCTCTGAGAAGGAAGGACAGATGGATCTGAGTTTTTGGATTCGAGTATTGTGGTTTGGTCTCTCTATTATTCATTTTGAGTCGATAAATTTTATGAATTCCCCATGATTGCAATGCTCTTCTGTTCAAGTCCTTAGGAATTCTTTCTCGTTCATCTTCTTTGGCTCTGTGGGTTGCAGACCGAATGGTCAATTAGGGTTATTATCTTCATGTAGGCTTTGTGAAGTTTTTCTGGTGTCGTTGAACTCTTCGTTTCGGGTCCAAATTATTTCTCTTGTTTGATCATGTAGAAATTCAATAATGGTGACCTGAAATTTTCCCCTTCCTTCGTTTTTCTGTTTCGGATACTCCTTTTTATCTGATCTCGTATTTTTAACGGTTTTGTCAATGTGCGACTCAGTCCAACTAATTCTCCGACATGACACGATACACTATCTTGGACCTTGTTTTTTCATCATCCCTTACAAACATATAATGTATTTTCATCTCTTTGTGGGTTTATAATGACTAATATATATATCCGAGTCGGCTTTCTGGGTTCTGCTTACCATGTTCCGGTTCCTTCTTGTTTGTCCGATTGTTAGAATGGAGGTACATTTTTGTTAACTTCTATTTACGTAAGAAAATTGTCATCGAACACCCTTTTCTCAGCATCTAATGAACTCCCATCTTAGTTCATTATAAATCGCTTAATGTTGGAAACAGTGTTGCCTCACACAATGAGGTGTTCGTCTGCCGACTAACCATTTATGGTCATTTAGTTCAGAAACTTATTTTTTTTATTTGCAGTACATGACCGATGCCGACTTTTTCACCGAGTATGGAGATGCAAACAGATATAAAATTCTAGAAGTTATTGGAAAAGGAAGTTATGGAGTGGTTTGCTCTGCTGTTGACACACATACTGGGGAAAAGGTGGCAATAAAGAAGATACATGATATATTTGAACACATGTCTGATGCAGCACGGATCCTTCGTGAGATCAAGCTTCTCCGTCTTCTGAGGCATCCAGACATCGTTGATATAAAACACATCATGCTGCCCCCATCAAGGAGGGATTTTAAAGATATTTATGTTGTTTTTGAGCTCATGGAGTCAGATCTTCACCAAGTCATCAAAGCTAATGATGATTTGACAAGAGAACACTATCAATTTTTTCTTTATCAGCTGCTCCGTGCATTAAAATATATTCATACTGGTATTGCTTTCATTATTCCTTGACAATGTGGATGTCTTGCTTGTTATTTTTTCCTGATTGTTACTACTGGTTTTGACTATATTACTCAATGCAACTTTTGTTATGTATGTGCCTTAAATTCATACACAAACCAACCAACGCACAAACTTCTTCTCTTGTTAGCATCTCAGTTTTTCTGTATTAGGTGATGTTTTACATGTTGTCTTTTTCTTCAACCTATGCTTGCATGTGACATCTTTAAATAACTCAACAAATGCTATTGATTGCTTCATCCAAAGTTGCATACAATCATACCTTCCCTAGGTTCTATATTGGTGACAGCCTTGCACACTAGACACTAGCTTTGTCCTTTTTTATATGATACCTTTGTTATAATAGCACATGAACTTTAAGCTTTAGTTGTAAACAATGTTACTGGGATTTTTACCTACCTCTATTTATTGCTAAATGGCCATTAGCGGCTTAATACATTAGCGTTTCAGTTTTTTGAATGAGTCATCTCTTTTGTTTAATCTACTTTAGTTCTTCAATGTTTCTGCAATTTATATAGGTTTCCTGCTTTATCCTGTCTTTATAGCATGAGAAACCTACGCCAGTGATATATGGAAGAAATTACCGAGACTTTTGTCTATCTACATTTCATCCTTGTATCACTTTTCAAGGAAATTCCTCAGTCTGGAAGTTTGCATCACTTTGCTAGATGATCTGCTCTTTACCTTTTCATTATTCCCTGTGGATTCTTTTGTGACCATCTACATGGATCTTCCTTTCAAATGCTATTTAATCACTGATCTTATGATATTTAGAAATTTTGATGCAGCTAATGTTTATCATAGAGATTTGAAGCCCAAAAATATACTTGCAAATGCAAATTGCAAGCTAAAGATCTGTGATTTTGGATTAGCTAGGGTTGCATTCGGTGACACTCCATCAACAATATTTTGGACGGTATGCAAATTAAGATGTCCTGTTTTATTTTATTTTTAATATATAGTTTTACACCATATCTGACCTTATTGTTCATTCACAAATGCAAATGAGCTCATTCTTTTCATTAGAGAGTTTGACAACCTATGTCCCTTTACTGTAGTGCAGTCTGTAGGCCCCAACATGGGGATCTTCATATCATTCATTTTGAATGAATGTATGCCAATTTATTGAGTGTGCACGCTGAATGATATTCTATGTTTTTAAAGTTTACTTTTCTTTACAGGACTATGTTGCGACCAGGTGGTACAGAGCCCCCGAATTGTGTGGATCGTTTTTCTCTAAGGTTATTATATCAATTATTGTTTGTTTTCTCATATTTAAACTACCCATTGCAACTCAGGCTTAATATTTGTTATCTGTAAATGCCAATGTCTATAATATGTCAACTCCATTCAATCTTTCCTTTTAATGGAAATTTTCGTTAAAACATTCCTTTTTAGAAAATTAATTAGATTTGATGACATAAAGATTTCAACATTATTTATAGCTGTCTTGGATCTTTTGAATGTATATCATTTGCATATGCATGAATTTCTGTCTGAAGAATGCTATTTTTTTTGTTCCTGTACTGACTGAATTCTACTTGGTCATCATTTACAGTTTCATGTCTTGGATAATTGTTTTCTTTGACTAGAACCGTAGCATCATTATTCGGATGACTTCCTCGAGGTTTAGGGCATTTCATTTAGATTGCTGCCGGAAGTGTACTTACATACAAGCATTCCTCTTAGATCATTTGTGCTCAATTCCGTCCATTAATATATGCACAAGAGGAATGAAATCTTGGTCTTTAATGAGTTTTAAATGGTGTATTTGGTGAATCTGGCAGTATACTCCTGCGATTGATATTTGGAGCATAGGATGTATATTTGCGGAGGTTTTAACTGGAAAGCCACTATTTCCTGGTAAGAATGTTGTGCATCAGCTGGATCTCATGACGGACATTCTTGGAACACCATCACTTGATACAATTTCTCGGGTATAAAATATTAGTTTCATGTTATTTAATTTCTCAATGTAAATGTGAAAATTGTGTCTAAATAAACTTTCATTACTTTGTTTAAGGTTCGCAATGAGAAAGCAAGGAGATACCTGAGCAGCATGCGGAAGAAATCACCTATTCCCTTTGCTCATAAATTTCCAAATGCAGACCCACTGGCATTGAAATTGTTGGAAAGGCTCTTAGCATTTGATCCAAAGGACAGACCAACTGCTGAGGAGGTATTATTAAACTTAGCTAAAAACACATTTGTTTCACGTTGTAATGCTGTTACACAGGTATAACTACATATAGGTCATCACAAAATGAACCAGATGCTAGCTTGAAGATGTGGCTGCTATTATCGTTTATCCTTTATTAAAATTGCATCGACCTCCTTAGGAACTGATTTCTTGTTTTATGGTAATCTGCACCCTTGTTCTATCAAAATCTGGATATCATATGTTTGGAGATTAAAATAAAATTTGATTGTCTTTCAAAAAAACGATTTAACACATCAGGGTCCTATATTGAAAATTATAATAGAGTAATTTTCTTGAAAAAACATTAATTTGGTTTGCATGCTAGGATGTTTATAATGAGTTGTAATAAGCAAACTGTTGTGTCATTAGCTGCTTGTAGTTCATTATTGTGAAAGATTTGCAGGTTATTTTTAAAATTATAATATCAGTTTGCATTCCATATGAAATGTATCAATTTCTTTGGAGTTTATTTTTATAATATCTATTATTATCTCTGATGGTAATGGGACTATTTATTGAACATCACTCAACTAAAAGCTGTGCCTTTTATGATTTATTTTTTTGATACTGTTGGATCAATATTATTTACATGGCCACTTATGCATATTGTGTTTCTGTTAAAGAATATTCTGAGTTTCTCAGTGATTTTTGCTAATTTTTTGACTTATTAGGCTTTGGCAGATCCTTATTTCAAAGGATTGGCTAGAGTGGAGAGAGAACCATCTTGTCAGCCAATCACAAAGTTAGAGTTTGAATTTGAACGACGGAGGGTAACAAAAGAGGACCTAAGGGAACTCATCTTCCGTGAGATACTGGAATACCACCCACAATTGCTCAAAGACTATACGAGTGGAACTGAAAGGACCACATTCTTGTACCCTAGGTTTAAAACCTCAATCTAGTTTCTTGAAGAAAAATGCTATTATCACAAAAATGCTATTATCACTTGATATTTTGGGTTAAGTCTTTAATTTGTGCCTTGCATCTGCAGTGCTGTTGATCAATTCAGAAAGCAATTTGCTCATCTAGAGGAAAATGGTGGTAAAAGTGGTCCAGCGTCACCATCAGACAGGAAGCACGTTTCGCTTCCAAGGTGACTTCAATTATCATGCATCTTTTTAATGCAAAAATGGGTTTTAAGCAGATATAGGCTCGCAGAAATATTTGTTGCTATTTCTTCCCTTTTTGTTTAAGAGATATAATGGATGCATTCTTGACTGCGTGCAGATCAACCTTAGTTCATTCGACTGCCATCCCCACAAAGGAGGCTGATTATGCACCTCAAAGAGTCAGACTTGTAGATGAGGCATGTAAGATCCCTAGACAGATGGAGGGAGTATCCAGTTACGCTAGAACTTCACAGACACAACAAAGGGTTCCAATAGGTGGTATGTTTTACTAGTAGTTGTTTTTGCTTTATTTTGACTTGGGATGAAATTTCTGTTGTACCATTTGACAAATGATGATCTTGAATGCAGCAAGGCCTGGTAAAGTTGTCGGTCCAGTCCTACCGTACGAGAACGGAAGCATCAAAGATGCTTACGATCCGCGAAGGTTGATCAGGAATCCCATCATGCGATCCCAATCTTCTCTGCCGCCCATGTACACAAATTCGTCCATTCATAAAAACCCGGTGAAATCTGAAACCTCCGCCGACAGGGAGAGAGCTTCCACGGCAGAGCCGGTGCAGCAGTTTTCTCGCCCCCCTTATCCTCCTAAGATGCAGCAACAAGATGTGAACGTCGACATTAGGACCTCCCCCTACTATCTTCCCAGAACTAGTACCAGGACTGATGTTCCTAAAGATCGTCTGCTGATGAGCACGAACATGTTGCAAGCAAAGCCCCCGTTCGGCGGAGGTATACCTGTTGCTGCTGCTGCCGGTGCTCAGATGAATTCCGCTGCCATGTCAACGATGTATTAGAACCATGAGTCCATACATCACTGAACCGATGGCAGCAGTGTACTGCTCCTTCGGGGTGGAAAGATGGCACGCGGATGGACACAGGGTTGAGGTGCAACCGAAAGATGTAGAGACAGACACCAGCAGAAATATAGAGTACGTATGTAACGGCATTTGGGAGGTGATAATCGACCCTTGTGGGTCACTTACGGATGTAAATTAGTAACACAAAAAAAATGGAGGGGATCTTTTTTTCGTTGTAATTTTTTTAAAATACAATTGTTTTACTTCCTTTAACCAGTAAGCTTAAGAATTCCGATTTATTCCTACTCTTTTAGAAAAGTAGAGATTCAATAACTGGAAAGTGAGAAAGGTGTGGCACGTGCAGAATCTGTCATGGGACCTTCCATTCTCTTTGCACAGATTAGGGCGACACTCTAAATAAAATATTTTAAAGCCATCCAATGAAATATTCGATTTTGTCTGCGTGACAAAACGGCATTGACTCTAAATACATAATTACATCATACTGAGGTCATCTTCCGAAATTAGCATTGTCACACTAACAGACGTATAAACATCTCAATCTCAGATTTCAACCACGCCTTTTAATCTCGCATGAATAAAAAGATGTGGCATAAAAGTTGATCATCACAGAGACAGAATAAAATTGCATGACCGCGCACAAATATGAGAACAATTGGAAATAACAATACCAAAAATATTCAGCATGACAAAAAGTTTAAATTTTCCGGACTTAAGGTAACAACTACCTGAACTTGGATGTAAGCAGATAAAAGCTACAAACAATGGAAACCAAAACAATGACAGGACTGAGTGAAGTGATCATTCGTCCTCTTGGCTGCGTAGCCTGGCAAGCTTGTTAGTGACAACAACGTCAAGCTGAGCTGCTCGCTCTACGATTTCCTTCCTCTTTCTTGTGGAGACGTCGTGAGCAATTTCAGCACAGTATGTCCTGACAAATTTCATAACATTACAGACTCACTTGTAAAAACAACAAACACCTAAGAAATTTACCTGTTATGCATCATCAGAAGCTCAAGTTCTTTCACATTGTGCACGACAAACTTCCTGAAACGGTTCGGGAGAAAGTGGCGGGTTTTCTTGTTGGATCCGTAGCCAATGTTGGGCATTAAAGTACATCCCTTGAACTTTCTTCTCACACGAGAATCAATACCCTTGGGCCTACGCCAGTTCGTCTGCGAATGGAATTATAAACCAACCATGAATCTACAGTATTTCTGTAGAAAAATTTTCAAAAAACTAACTAAAAATAAATAAAGGGGAAAAGAAAGGGTCTCCGTTTAAACCAAAATGTTATAAAAACAAGGATCAGATTCAATTATTCATGACTACGAACAACATTAGCAGAGATGGCAGAAGTTTACCAACAAGAACAATTACGAACATTAGCAGAGAAGCTGAGAAACAGCCAAACAAGATAAGACATTTGTAGGGGAAAACAGAAGATGTCAGAAATATCTTTATCGCTCCAACAAGCAAAGCCTACTTGATGAATTAAGCATGAAAGGAGGATAGTAATATCAACTACCAACACACTACCGTCCAAACTCTACCAAGCACGTCTAATAAACAGGCCACCAAGACGCGTAAGCTGAAAAATTAATGGGAAGCTAGCCCAATGCTACTGCAACTGCCCTAAACAAAGAAAAGACAAACACGCATGATGCTAAAGAAGAAACATTAGAAGATTGAGAAAAAATAAAGTGAGTAGGAAGAAATACCAACGAATTACGAACAATGAGCAGTTATCAGATTGTGGATAGAAATAGATCAGAAAAATTTGGAAATAAAGAATAACAAGATGAAAAGACGAGCCCCACTCCGTCAGAGGAAAGAGTAAGATTGGAAAAAATCCAAAATCCTAACCGAAGCATGAATTAACGGAAAGAGGTGAAACAGATTCTTGACGAGTATGGCGGAGGCAAGGGAAGCCATTGATAGAATTCATAGATTCCTTACGGTGGACAATGATCGCACAAGCACCTCTCAATGTAAGCAAAAAGTATGCAAAAGAAATTGAAAACATCTGGAGGCTGTCCTACGAGACCAGACATAATAACACCAACATTCCACAAACTAACAAAAACAAAAATAATACCAAAACAAAATCATTCGATCTATCTATGCAAAACAATCACCTGGCGTCAGATGAAACCGCGCAAAAAGAATCCAACATCGTTGCACAAGAAACAACTGCGTCGAAAGTATTATCCAAGGAGGGGAAAACCCATAAGACGGAGTAAGAAGAAGGAGAGGAAGATTTGTGATACCTTGACGCAGACAAAGCGATCGCTTTGGGGCCTCTTGAACTTCTTGAACCGCTTCTTTTCGATCTTCCCCTTCAACAAAGGTACCGCCATTGCCAAGAGCTAGGGGTTAAACGATGCAGCCGGGAGAAAGGAGGAGACGGCCTCTGGGGTCTAGGGTTTCAAGGTGGCGGCTCCGAGAGGATTATTTATACCTCGGGAAAAATTATTGATAGGTCCTCCTCTTCTGTGTGATTTACCTTTCTATCGCGATAAGCGGAGATATGGCCGAATGCAAAAATAGTGTTTTCTTTTTGCATAGGTAAATACACGAAAGTATAGAAGTTTTTTTTATTTATTTCACGCAACTTTAAGATATCTTATTAGAATATATACTGTTGTAAAATATTTATTTATAAGCATACCCTCACAAACTGATGTATTAAGGTTATTTATTATAATACCAGATCAAACTCAAATGTTATCACTTAAAACTCCCAAGTAAAATGATTAAATTATTACCTCTTCTTTCTTCCTTTTCTTCTTCCCGTAAATTTAACGGTGTTCTCGATTTTATTTTAATTTGAAATGAGATTTTGTGTCGTAAGAGAACTGCGTAAAACTAGAAAATCGATTAGAATCGAAATTTTTCTTGACTTTATGATTTTGTAAAAAATGAATTACGAAGTATTGCACAAATTGGTCTGATTTTAGTTAGCATTTATATTTTTCTGCACTTATTAGGTTGATAAAAATTGATGTCTAAAATCTTACCCAAACATAGCCTAATTATGGTTAGCCTTAATAAATCATTAATTTTTTATATAAGAACCCTCATCATCAAAAAATCTATTTCAGCATTGTAGAGAAAAGTCCGCCTTACCCCATTAGCACTCACTCGTTCTTTACGAAGGCTTAATTTGATTTAGATTATAACACGTTGAAATTACACATAATAGTTTTAAGTTACGAATTTTATGGTAATGCAGAGCATTGCGTAAATCGAAACCATAATCTATTGTGTCAAGATTATTTCTATCGAGAAAACGAGATTGTAAATACAAATAATTAAAAATATTATAGTATACATCTTATGATGTAAATAAATCACTTTCAATCAACGATAGAGATTGCTTTAAAATGATTGATCGCAAGAACGGTCCATTTCCACGAAGAAAATTGAATCCATGTCAACCTCATGTGATGAATATGCTATTACTAAAAGGAGACTAAGTGGTTTACATTATTACAGTGGCCTACAAAATCCACAATTAGAACAATTCATTAATCATAATCACAACCCTCTCTCCCGTGTCTTAGCCTGTTTCTCAACAACAACAATATGCTTACATATCATATCACTGTCATCTACACTCATGTAAGAACGCTGCAAAATCCATCAGAGATTCAGAATCGACAAGACAGTTCACCACACATTGTTCTATGCTCCATCCATACACAGGGAACAAGATAGTTTTAAGTTAATAATACGCCGGGTTCTCATGTTCTATGTTTAAAAATGAGACATGTAAACAGAATCATCATTCATTGCCAAATAACAGAATACAGCCTCTGCAATCAATTTGAACCAAACCGAACACTGTCGGTTGTGAAATATTCTTTAAATCGATCTCCTATTAATGTTTAGATATTCAGAGTAAACCATGAACCATTGCTGAACTCTAAAAAAAGACTAAATTACAAAAGGCACCTGATGAAAACAATCAAAACCCTTTGATGTTAGTATTCAAGGGCATTGACAATGGTGAAGTTACAGCAAGGAGAGCAAATCACTTTCTATGATGTCAATAAAAATAGAAATTCAGCTAAAAATTTGATGAATAAAGGAAATAGGCGGAAAACACATGCTTTATTTTTGCTATAATTGTCATGTACACACTCGTATAAGACAACATAATGCCTTTAGGAAAAGGGATTAGCTCAGGGGCAATATATACAATGGCCAATTTCTTTGCAAGAAAATTGATAGAAGAATCGGGCAATAATGATAGAAAAGCTATCTTAAGTGCTAAAAGAAATCTCACGGGCTTATTCTATTGTTACCTATCAATTCAGAGAAGAGGAAAAGAGTAGAATCATACTCGAGTATGTAGAGAGTGAAAGGGAGGGAGAAACTCTACTGCTCTTTATTGCCGAATCTCTTAGCAACAATTGGTCGCACATCCTCAACATCAACTAGGGTCTCCAGGAAAGGTAGTAATGAGATTAGTGCATTGTCAGATGGGTCATCAAACCAACTCTTAATAGGTATCCCATTGTTCACTTGTAACCTGAAAACCTAAAACCACATGAAAATGGAGAATTGTCAGTAGAATCCTTCAAACAGAATCATTATGCTCCACCCACGTCAGAAGACTCAACCAAATGGTAGGCATGAACATTAAAAAAAAAAAAAAAAAATTTTAATTCTGAACCCAAAACTAAGGTGTATTTATTCTAGAAGGCATTGCCCAACATTAATGGATCTTATTGATAATATAAGGTACGTGTACATAGTGGCACCGGGAAACTATTATTATTGCATATACTGAAACAAAATAATAATCACATAAGAATTTGGGATTGAAGAATAATACTTTGTATTTTTCACAAGTATCAGGTGCAAAAATATGGATAAGGCATATGCAGCATGATCAAACTATCAGCATAATCAGTGTTTCATAACAACTTGACACCTTTTTTTTTTTTTGAGAAGTGAAAAGGGTGATCCTCATTTGATAATTTTAAGTCAGCAGAGAGTTATCAATCATTTATAAAAAAATCATATATGTAATGTAAAACTTGAATACTACATACAAAAGGAAAATACCTGAGGAGTATTGTCAATTATCACAACTTTTGCTAGGTCAATTCCCAAGACAGTTAGGTCCTTTGTATAGCTCCCCTCAGAAAATATACATGATTCCCGATAAACACGACCAGAAATGAATTTTTTATTTGGATCAAGTCTATCCAGCAGTTTCTCAGCATAAATGCTTTGACTAGCAGTGAAAATGACTATTTCAAACATCTGAGCTACTCTCTCCAAGAATGCATGGAGATGTGGTCTCTGTCTTACATAAACAGTATGCTCCTTCATGTTGAAAAATACAAGAAAACTGAAGTCCGCATCATCACAATAATCCAAGGTAGAATGAACGAGAGTTTCTGCAGAGATAAAATAAAATGAATCGTTTGTTGTACCACAGAAATAAAAGCATTTCTCTGACAAAGGAACCAGGTGCATTTCTCTGACAGCAAAGAGTAACTAGGTAGCAAATGGACATCCATATAGAATGGTAAGATACATTGCATCCTGAAACATCCAAACCATTATGAAGTACCTATAGGCTATAGCATGGTATGTACAATGCACACCAATTGCAAAACTTTTGTTTGCCCCCAGAACTCTATTGCTTCAATTTTTTGATTTTTTTCCATATGGAAAATTTAGATGAAAAGAAGAACCACTTGTTAATCACATTACATCGCATGTAAGCATTTTAATCAATGTTGAATTATATCAAAAAATTCATCCTCTTTAATACGAAATGGGATTTTTTGTGGTATATGTTCCAAAGTCTATATTAATTACTTTACAAGAAGGCAACAGTAAGTTTCTGTAAGTTATGAAGCATGCAAGCTAACAAAATAACAACAATATGCATATTTTTTGTTTGCCCTCTTACCATCCAAGTCAAGAACCAACGTTACACGTTTCTTTTCTTTTTCCTTCTGCAACTTACGAGGACAAATTGATGAGACCATCTCTGCTTCAGGTATCTTCATAAATAAGTGAGGATCAAAACATTCTGCTTCTTCAACATCATTAGAATAGAGGCTAATTTCACTTTGTTGTTCAGGTGATTTCAGCTGCTGAATGGCAAAATACAAGTACGAATCATCCATATTCATTATAAAATCATCATTGTGACCATCATGAATATTGGTCTCTATTTTTTTATCAGCAAAAGGAATCATCATACATCTCTCTTCCATGTCAAATGCCAACTCTGAATTTATATGATCATAGTCAGGAGAAGAACTACTAATTAGGTCGGAAAATCCCATGCTATCATTGAACGAGAAAGCAGGAACTGTCAAATCAGGAATAATGTAATCTGAGACACTGCAGAATTGATACTCGGAGGGACTACAACTACCATCATCACTATCATCGGTGATCAAATGTGGTAAATCAGTGTGCTCATCATCGACAACTGCAAAAGAAGAAAATGCAATATAAGATGGATTGCTACTTTCATTTCTACTTAATTTACTTTATCTATCTTGTGGAGTAGTGTAGCAGAGTCTAAAGCAGTTGCCACTGCAGTTAACAAAAGGACAATATAGAAAATATCTTAATAACATGAACAGCTTATTTTGCAAAGTGTTTGATGCAACCAAGATAAAGAGTTTGGATATAGGAAAAAGGAAAAAGTACGTCAACCTATTTGCATGCTCGTATGATCAAAACTAGAGCTTCCAAATAAGATTGGCACTGTACCTTCACTCCTTTCACATGTAATCTCTGCCTCAACTTCACCATCCTCAAAATTGGGTGAGAAAATTGTTTCGAGAATAGATGGACAAGTTGCTTGATGAGGCACCTGCACGTCCAAAAACTGCAATAAGTGCCAGGACTGTAAATGAGAGTGTACTGAGTTAAAATACACAATGGCAAACAGAATGATTGTCAAACCTCATAGATTAGAAAAAACCACTGTTTTAAGAAATGAAAAAATAGCTGCTTAAATTCCATTTAAAAATTTTTAGCCACAAACCATTATTTATTTTTGGAGAAATGGGTAAAATAGTTTGAGAAAAATGAAAATTTTTTCCAATTAAAAAACCATTTTTTGTTGTAAAATGGGTAAAAAGAGAACCATAAAATCCTCCTCTTCCCAACTTCACTGTCCCCTTCTTTCTAGAAAAGGGAGAGAAGCACCTATCAAGCATTATTAGAAGTAATGAAGATGAACAAAGAAAGGGGAAGGAGGCATCGGTACAGTGTGGATCTCCCATTAATAGTACAACATGTCTTCCTTCCCCTTTCATTGAATTGGAAGAGGAAGGTGTGAAGCCTTCAACTGTGGATCAATCCCCCACTCTAAACAATAGAGAGTTAACTCTTTCATAAATTATTTATCTTTGCTTAACAAGAAGCCAAAAGGAAGGAAAGAGGTTCATGTTTCTCTTCCAAAGTTAACCATCTTTGCTCAAGTGCGACTTGCAGATGACCATCCAGTGGCTTCATTCCTTTTGACTATTGCATAAACACAGGGCCTTGAGAATGAAACTACTTCTATGGAAATTAACAATGCCATACTCTAGAAAGTCAAGTTTACACACTTTACCAACTACCCAAACTCTAACAAAAAAAAGGGTAGGGTGCTTAGAACATTCTTTAGATATTATTTTAGATTGTAAGTAGACTTCTTCTTGTTGACATGATTTTATCAAGTAGGTATTTGACTTTTGTTACATGCCTCAATTTAGTTATGTTACTTCAATATGTATCTATATTTTTTACTTTAATGGTATGCTTGAGTAACAATCATACATATACAGAATATGTTTGTTTAAATTATATCATATGAATGAATTATAGTTGTTTTAAATCCAACTAGTTTGATAATTGTGGTGGTTGCATTCACGCAGGTAGATTTATATTTATTTAGGTTTGATTTATGCCATTTTTCAAAAAAACATTTTAAGTTTCAATCAATGTATTATTTTATAACATGTTGGAAATTTCAAGTGTAAAATTACCATCTTGTCATTGGATGTATTGTCCGATGACAGGAAATCTGAAATCTGATCACCTGCTCCAGCAAAGGAATCTCGGTGCTCAACAGATTCACTGAATCTGTCAAGCTCATTCAAAATATCAATATCTGAAGAAGCTGCATAAAGTAAGAATAGTGGTCAAATGTGGAGAATATGTTGATGAAAATGAGTAACTCATATTATATTGGAATATTTTCTGTATTTGTTTACCCAGGATAGCCTGTTGAATTGTTTTTTCTTGAGAATTTGAGCCTTTAGATATTATAGTTGAGCTGTGACAAACATGGAGATTAGGCCCTTCTTTCGAAGAACCCATGTTTGTTTTAGACTTCATCTTTAATGCTGGCATATGGACTATGATTGTGAGGGGAGTCAAGAACCTTCTTAAGATGTATCAACTGCAAAAAATAAAAAATTTATTTGAAGTCTTAACTCATTCAATCTGAAGGTAATCCACTGATCATGGTCAAAAGGTGTATATCTTACTAAAATCAAGACAATTATGCACAATCAGAATTAGCTGAGCTAAACACATTCTGATTTGACATGATTAATACAAGTCTTTCAGCGACAACACTTTTTATTCTTGCATGCAATATTGTTTCCTTATGGTATCTTATCAGTTTCTACATTTGCAAACAGATTGTAATGACCATACATGCATAATATTGCAAGTCAAACAGGATGAATATGCAGTTTAGCTAATAAAGTAAAGGAACCTAAGGTAAATAAGAACCCATATGCATTACTGAAACTTTTGATGTCATGCCAAGATAAATGAACTAATTATAGAGAAAGGTGACCCTGGAGCTAGTTCAAGGATGATTGGCAAAACAAGCTTCCATAAGAAACATGGAGTCCAGATCCTATCTAAATAATGACCATATTTATGGTGAATCTATAGAAGAATCTAGTATAACTCAAACCATCTCTTCAAAAAGAGGGCCGGAACCTTAATATTTCGTCCTTTAAATCTAAGAACAGAGTAGGGAAGAATGTGATATGATCTGATTATTCAGATCCACACAGGTAGCTAACTGCTTCCAGTATGCCGCAAGTTCAAAGACCAAATTTTAATGCTAAAACACCTACAATTCTTAACCGCTGAAATAAAAGCATGTGATATGATCAACGAAACAACAAAACCGCCGGTGGGTAACTTAATCCACAGAAGCACAAACAAACTGGAAAAGATCCTAACTTATATACATCAAAGGGCATAGCTAGCAAAACCCAGGTAAACAGAACATCGATTCACAAAAATCCCGAGTCAACCCCTGAAACCAAAAATCAAGTCCCACTAGCACGACCGTTCCCCATAGTAAGATCATCCCAGCTCCCACCTTTGCATCCTTCACGAACTACAAAATCACCCAACTAGCCTCAATTCCAGACCACAAAACAAATCCCAGCAACCTACATCCAACATCCCAAACCCTAAAAACCAGTCCAACACCCTCAAACCCCCCTACCCCTCCCCCCCCCCCCCCCCCCCTCAAAAAAAAAAACCCAACACCACCACCCTGCACATCCAACTCCAAACTCCAGCGCTAAGAAGCAACCACACCCAATCCCGCTCCCACAGCCGGTCAACCAAACAAACAACTGCAATTCAGCAGAACTCCAAAGCAAACGAAAACCATAAAACAAAGGGACCGACTCAAAGACCACAACTTCGACCTGAACGTCAGGAACAGAAGCCAAACAAAAGCACCGCGGAGCGCCAAACTTACCTGTTCGTTAGCTTCCAGCTCTCCCTCGATCCTCCCCACTTCATCCACTGGGTTTTGTGGTGGTAGTGGTGGTTTTTGGAGGAAGGACGGGATCGAAGATCCTTCCTTCCGCTTCGGACCCCAAATGAAGTTTGCGTTGTCGTGTGTATTTCGGATTCCAGTGTCTCCCCGGCCGTTGATCCACAAACAGATGGTGGAGATCTCTGAAAAAGAGAAAAAAAAAAAAAAAAGACTCAAAGGATTCCGTGCTGAGCCTATTGAACGCTGACACGTGGGAAAATGTCACTTTCATTCGGTAAGCAGAACGAGCGGAGGTTGAGTCGGATGACAATGTGGCAGTAATATTTTTTTCCCTTTTTCATTTTCGAAGGAACCGTTCTATGATTTTAATAAAGTTTGGGTTTTTTTCCGATGGCGAAAACTAAAAGGAAAAAACCTTTTTTTATTTTTCTTTGACTTTTTTTCACAATGAAACGAGTTATTTAATACGGCGTGTGATTTTGACTGAAATAAAATTTAAATTAATAGACCCACAAAAACTTCTTCGACAAAGTTAAAATTTTCAAATCTTTACCTTAATATATGATCTTGTGTGTGGATGAATTAAATCTAACCAAAACATATGCATATTTATTTAGCAATGTTGCTACAAAATGGAAGTGGATGCTTATGTGCTCAACTAAAGTCAAAGTGGAATCTAAGAACCTGTTGTAAATGAAAGGTATTTAAATTTCAGTTATTTTACAACTGTTCAAGAGCTAAAAATACTTACTGTCTGTTGAGAGAAAATTGATCTTTGTACTTAATTTTTTTTTAAAATAACAATCTTCAACTTATTCTTTAATCAATCACAATCTTTTTTTTCACAATGATTGAACAGTAGTTTGAGGTGATTTTAAATTTAAGTTATTTTTTCTAAAACCTATGAATAAGAAATATCAACCATGTTAGTGTTGAGGGTTGAAACAATGACAATCTTATTTGTAGACTAGAACCATTCAATGATATTTTTTGTTTTTATTTAAAATAATATAAAATTTGAACCATTTTAATATGCATTTTTTAAAATTTTCTCTTGTGGATTTTGTAGAACCACAGAATGATAGAAGACATAATGAAATAACAAAAAGGTTTTCCTGAAGTTGTCTTTGGATAGCTTTTTTAAATATATCTCTAATTTTTTTAAAAAATTAGATATAATTATATACTTGGTAATTTTTTAAATTATAATTTAATTTGAATCATATTGATTAAGATTTATCAGTGAAAATTTATTAAGATTTCAACTTGGAAGAATAATCCCACAGTGTTACTGTTCTCCATTCCCAAACTCTTCTCTGCCATCTTCCAAAGATGAAGGTTTTGTACAGATCGCCGTTCTCCGTCACACCCACCCACCACGACCATTCCGCCGCCAAACGCAAGTGCCATCTCTCCTTCGCTAAACCCACCATCCACGCTTCCCTTTCCGTCCCCGGTGAGAAGCCCATGGTCGTGGTCGGCTCGGCCAACGCCGACATCTACCTTGAAATCCCTCGCCTACCCAAGGTAGGCGAGACCATCTCGGCTACCACCGGTCAGACTCTCGCGGGGGGCAAGGGCGCCAACCAGGCCTGCTGTGGGGGGAGGCTGGCTTACCCAACTTGCTTCCTCGGGCAAGTGGGGATGGATGCGCACGGAAAGTTGATCGAGGAGGCGTTGCAGGAAGGCAATGTGTGGGTTGGGATGGTCAGGAAGGTGGCTGGGGTTCCGACCGGCCACGCGGTGGTGATGCTGCAGGAGGGTGGGCAGAATTCAATTGTGATTGTCGGTGGGGCGAATATGTGTTGTTGGCCGGAGAGGCTGGAAGAGGAGGAGAGAGAGTTGGTGAAGAAGGCTGGGGTTGTGTTGTTGCAGAGGGAGATTCCTGATTGGGTTAACATCCAGGTCGCCGAGGTAATTGGCCGATCGGATATGTGATAAAGCTTTGTTTCTTTTTTCCGTTGATATCTGATGCTTTAAATGATTGCTGTTTTGGGCCGTTATTCTTTTGGCATTATGTTTTTTGTTCCAGACGTTGATCTTTCGCTGGTTTTAGTTGTATGTTTGCTGCATTGTGATGGTTACTGATACTTGAAAAACCTGCTAATCTGTTTTGTTTAATGCTGTTCTTTGATTTGCTGCATTAGGTTACTATCTGTACTCGAATAAGTTTGATATTTGTTTTTGTTTCGGGAGTAAACTACAGATCTCAGACTCGTTGAGATGTTGTTGTGTGCTAATTTTTAGTATAAGCTAGTACCAAAGAAGCTATTTTATCAAAAATCATTCGGATTAAAGTTTTGATTCACATCAGTGACGCAGTTGATAGAGTTAAAGTAGAGTATATATTAGTTATCGGGTTAAAGTTTTGTTTCACATCAGTAACGTAGTTGATAGAGCTAAGTAGAGAATATATATTGGTTAGGTCAAAATAACTAATACCATACTGAGGTTTTCTTGGGAAATGAATCGATTGGTGGAGTATTTTCTGATTATTATTGTTATTATTTTTAGCCCTCTTTTTCAGAGAGCCCTACTAATCTCTCTGAACAAGAACCTCAGTGATACGTTTTATTGAGCTATCTTCTTTTGTCAATGGAAAAGAATAACACATAAGAAAACAGTTATAAACTTATATTCACATGAATTACGAATTTCAAGTTCCTATATGATTAGCCACTTTGCTTAACCTCCTGTTTTGGGTTTGAAAGATTCTTTTCCATGAAATTTATATTGCTCGAGCCTTTTAGGTCACCTCTGAAATTTCGTTAGATTTGTCCATAGTTTTGGTTTATCATGTATCTCCCATCCTGTCCACAGTGAGATCAAGATGTTCGATTGTTGTTGTATTTTGTCTTTCTATTTCTCAAGTACAAATGAACTTGTCCTAGGATGTGACATTCTTCCCTTTTGGCTGCAAATAGTGCTGAAGTTGCCGAGAATCATTTACCAGGAAACTTATTATATCTGTCGATATTTTTTGTTTTTACCATGTGCATTCTTATTTCCTCAATTACAAGCACATGTAACATGAGCTTCTCTCTTTTAGGCTGCACATAGTGCTGGAGTTACGGTGATTCTAGATGCTGGAGGGATGGAGGGACCTATTCCAGCAGAGCTTCTAAAGTTTGTGGATATACTAAGCCCAAATGAGACAGAATTATCACGGTTGACTGAGATGCCCACAGAGACCTTTCGACAGATAGGCCAAGCTGTTACCGCATGTCATAATATGGTGGGTTTGACAGATAATAGGTTCACAAACATATAGAAGGGAATGCCCTTGCCTTGATCCTTGGTTCTATATTTCCTTTGATGCCAAACTTCACTTTCCTTGTCGGGGTGATCAATTGATTTGTGCCATTGTTCTTGCTGTCAAAACTTGCAAGTTTCATGGAGTACTTTTGCTAGGGAACATATTATTTTTGACTGTTCAGCATAAATCATTATCATTGCCCCTTAAAAATGGCTTAAATGGTCGGTTGTGGTGTCTCATTTTGGTAAGCACAACTGTAGACCACCTTTGATCATGCATTCATTAGCTTGTTAATGAACTAGAGAAATGGTGATTGCAGGGTGTTAAGAAAGTACTCGTCAAGCTTGGTGCCAAGGGTTCTGCATTATTTAAAGAAGGGGAGGAGCCAATCATACAACCCATCGTTAAGGCGGAAAAAGTTCTTGATACAACAGGTGCTGGAGACACATTCACTGCTGCTTTTGCTGTGGCTCTTGTTGAAGGAAAGACCACAGTGGAATGCATGCAGTTTGCAGGTATGATGTAGTTTTTGATGAAAATGCTTCTGCTTCTTTAGCCATGGACCTACTTGATGAATTGAGTTAATAACAAGGGCAATGACTTTGCAGCTGCCGCGGCCTCCCTCTGTGTTCAAGTCAAGGGGGCCATCCCAAGCATGCCCTACCGGGATGCTGTTAGGAACCTACTTCATTCTCTTCCTGTGTGATTATTTTCCTATTCTTTTTCTTATTTTTTGGTCTTCTTGGAAGTCTGGGAATAATTCATTGTGTCAGGGACATTGTACAAATCTTCAGACCAAATATCAGATTTCTTTTTTTCGTAATCCAATTTTCAGAAAGCTTCTTCAACATACTTCATTGTTCTATTCATACACTGCAGATCTGTCATCCTACAAAACATGGAATGCCATGTTTCTTAAGAGATGATACTACCCAAAAAAAAAATATTCACATTTATATAACAACCAAGATAACATTTGACAAAAAATACCGACTCTAGAATTCTGCAAGACTGGAAGAAGAATGTTGAATGCAGCAAGTCATCCATGCCATACAAATTGCTGCTAGTTCTCATTGTTTTTCATCTCTTTTTGCTCAACAAGACGACCTGCAAGACAGGCATATGCTTCCAAACGTGATGTATCAAATGAACGTGTTGATTCTCATTCAATTGAAGCTTGGCGTACCAGACTTCTCACCCAACGACTACATTATAAAAAACTGTTAGGCCCAAGTGGCAATGGAGGAGACATTAGTGCTGAAGAATACGTCAATGACGGGAGATGATGGCAACAACCAAGAGAACAATACCAGCTCTCTCAACCATGGTTAGAGACGGAGGGTAGAGGAGTTACGTTGAACTGGCGTCAAATGATAGCGTGATTGGAATACGGGGAAGCTAATATCTTACACAAACATCCACATCAAATGCCAAGTTCTTGATCACAATCATGAATTGGATTCAATTTATCAACACAAAATCATCCTCGAAAGACAAATCATCGCCAGTACGAGTTGCACAACCAACACAAAATGTTGGGTAGGGAAGGTATACACTGAAGAGCTATAGAAGATACCATCTTTATCATTTAGCTGCGTGGGTAATGTCATCACAAGAAAAAGCCCTGGGTAGTCGGTGTTCCACACTACCGACGGGTAAGAACCGGAATCCAAAAAACTTCAAAAAACACCAGTATCAAAAAAAATTGCTTTCGTTAGGATTATCCTTGAACTTCCAAGCTTCATAACATTTTATGAGATTATTACCGTGTCCGTCAACAATTGGTATTATTCTAATTTCTAAGATTACCATAAATGCTCAACTAATTTACATAAGTAACCAAACGTCTATAATACATGACTCGCAGGCACGGCTGCGTTTAGGTGAGTGAACACCATCGGCTGATAATTACAAACTGATGCAAATCGCATCTAGCTACCAATGAAGCCTAATATGGTACACAATTGACTCTTGTTTTACCATCCAATTGTTGATCCCTCGAAATAATCATCTTCGGCGTTGGCCAGCATGTGAATGCTGGATACTATGTGCTCTTGCTATTCTGTCAGCATACATGGGAAGCTGGACGATTTCTCCTATTTCATTAAGCAAATCCTCCTCCGTGATGTTGTCTTTTATGCTTCTCGTAACCTGGGATCAGTTAGCAGCAATCAATATATTTTAGTAGATCACAACCAGAGAGTAAAATTAGTATAAGCCAGAAAGGCAAAAACCTTTAGATAGGTATTATATTCATTTGGAGTTGCTTTGTCTGTTCTAATACGCATGCACACCCAAGTTTGTTGCTCTGAATCCCATGAACACTCTATAATCTTTCCAGAGTGAGCAGACGCATCTTCATCTGTGAAATGACAATAAATAACTCATACAAAGTGATAGAAATCCAACCATCCGAAGAGTAATAAATTTGGAAATCACATTTACAACACTTAATATCGTCAGAGACACATGTTACCTTGATCAACAAGTTATTCTAAGTGCAATGGAAGGAAAAAATATCTTCTGTATATAAGGAATGCATGTACAATGGTAGAACTTTTACAGCCAGTTAGTTGTGCACTAATGCAGTTGCATCGCATTCAAAGCAAAATGTCAAATTAATGGATGAGATGAGACTTGAAAGAAGCCGGCAATGTCTATCGTGGCCAAACAACCTTGAAGCTACAACATGCATCAGAGCATAATTTCATCATACTTAAAATAAATTGTTGTCAACCAGTTCGAGGCAAAGAACAATTTCAATGACCAGGTTCCAACACAGAGAACCCCTTTTTCAAAGATACTTTAAACCCTATTTTAAAAAGAAAAAAAAAAAAAGCATTGAAGGAATTCAACCCAGAACAGTTAACCACGTGTATTTCAGAAGGGATCACTTAGATGAATGTGAATTGGAACCACAGGTATTTTGATGGCAAAAGAAAGGAAGAAATTAGTATCCATACAAAATTTCACGTCAGTCACAAGATATGTGATTTGTAGGATAAATCGATTAGACTTAAGGAACAACCAACTGAATGATAAATGTAGAAACAAATCCAGGTAAAATAAAATAAAACAAGGTGAGAATGGAAATTGAATGTAGAGCATATACACTTCGTTAAAAACCTATAACCAAAATGTGATTTCAAAAACTACGTCAGCACTGCAAACATCTCAAATGCAAGCCTTCTCCTTTGTCATAAACAACCACCATTGAATAGCACTTGGGAGCCTTGGCAACATTTGCCTAATTTTCAATCCTGGCAATCTCTTGAAAAGTTATTACACCCACCATCAAAATACACTTCAAGTAAACCTTCAATAGACTAGTTATTACTCTTTTGTTAGAAAACCTTTGTTAATTTGCACCAAAATTATCAATGACTGTCTACTTCATCCTACAAAATAAAGTAGAATTCCATTGTCAATCATCTGTCCAATTACCAAAGTGATTTACTTTATCAAGTATTCCCTTCACCAAATAAACACCACTTTTCAACCGCTCTAGACCAAATCACAAAAGTCATTAGCCTCCCCTCTTCATTTATTATATATAATAAAATAAAGAAAATTTTCTCCCCAAAGCTCATTGTAAAGGAATCAAAAATAAAAAAAGACGAGAGTATTTTTGTCATTCTAACATAAATTTGAATATACAAAGTTAAATTATTTAATTTCTTCATTGCATAGAAATTTTTTTATCTATTAAAAAAACATATTAAATGTTTTAGATAATATTGTGACATTCATTTTATAGAAAAATAGTTTATATCTGACTTTGGATTCTATCAAATAATTATAATGCTACTAAAACTAATGCTATTTTCCTTACTAAAATTTGGATTATAATTGATTAAAAGTAAAAAAATTTAATGTATTTTTTATTATATATTGTAGAAAAAGAACTACAATAATGAATTCTTTGAAAAACGTCATTTAATTGCATTTAAAAAATCATAAATAAATAGTTACAGATAAATACATATTATAAGAGAAATAAAAAACACCTTGTAACTCCCCCATTGTGACGTCACACCTCCAGCCATCACCATAGCATCATCGTAACTCCCCTCTGCACATATTGTCATCATGCCTCCTTCCTTAACCCACACCACCTTTAAACCGACCCACACTCATACCTAGTTATAATGGAAAACATAGGTGTGATTTGATCACACCTTGGACTCTCATTTTCTTTTAACTAAATAGATAATCAAATCTATTTAATTATATACATAGTTTAAGGTTTTAAATGTTATAAAAATTATAATAAATGTAGAAATGAGGAAAACTTTGAAAGGTATGATGTAACAAAAATAACTGTTAAAAAATTAAGTATGTAAGGAATTATGAGAGTTTGAATACAAAACAATGAGAAAAAAGAATAAATAAATTGGTTAAGGCTAGAGAAAGAAAATATAGAGATTTCAATCAAGTAAAATATATTAAGTATGAAGTTGGTAGAGTTTGAGTAAGAGAAAATGAAATAAAAGATACATGATGTAGATATTTTGATAAATCTACCATAAGAAACTCTTACATGTAAAATTGGGTAGAAATACAAAGGATATTAACTATTGTTAGTTTAGAAGATTAGTAGTTTGGAGGAAAAAGAAACTACTAAGAAAATGAAATGTGGGAAAGCTATTCAATTAGATAGTATTCCTGTTGAAGTGTTGAAATGTATGGGTGAACAAAGGATTATATAGTTATAACTAAATTTTTTAATATAATTTTAAAGACGAAAAAGATGCCAAATGAATGAAGGAAAGGCTCTTTCATACTTATATTTAAGAATAAGGGAGAGAATTGTAATAATTATCATGGTATTAAGTTAACGAGTTATACTATGAAATTACTAAGAAGGGTGAATTGAACAAAGACTAAAATATCTAACTAAAATCACAAGAAATCAATGATTTTATGTTGGGTAGGTAACAAAGGAAGCTTATCATTTACTAAGACAACTAATAAAAAATTTTAGAGTTAAGAAAAAGAACTTCTATATGATTTTCATTAATTTAGCAAAAATTTATGATAGAGTACCAAAAAAGCTATTGAGATAAGTTTTAGAAAGAAAAGAAGTATCAATACAATATATTGAAATTATAAAGAACATATATGAAAATGTAATTACTAGTGTTAAAAATATAAGAAGAGAAACTATGGAATTTCCTATAGGCAAAGGTTTACACCAAGGGTCCTCCCTTGGTCCATATCTGTTCATCCTGGATATAGATGAAATAAACAAGAAAATTCAAGGAAAAATGCCCTAACATATATATGCTACTAGTTGCTGATGAGATAGTTTTAGTTTATGAAAATAAATCAGTAATTAGTTCAAAATTAAAATTATGGGGAGTTTAGAGTCCAAAAAATTTAGATTGAATACGTTAAAAACTTAATATATGGAACTTAGGCTCAACAAAAATAAAAATAATGATGAAGGTAAATAGTTAGATGGCCATAAGATTTGTAAAAGTAAGATTTTTAAGTACCTAAGATCTATGATTAGTAATAATGGAATTATAGATAGATTAAAGTAGGATGTATGAAGTGGAGAAATTCTCCTAGAGAGTTATGTGAGAAAAAGATACTCTTAAACCTAAAAGGAAAATTCTATAAAACTACCACTTGTTTAACTATACTTTATGACTCAGAATGTTAGACCGTAAAGCATGAGTATATGTAAAAAATTAGTATTTCTGAAATATGTATGGTTAAATGGATGAGTAGTAAAACCATAAGGGATTATTCTTAAGAGAGTAAGGAATGCATTAACGAGGAGATGAAAATTAATTAGTGAAAAATTGAGTAGAATTACTACAGATGAGACTAAGCAATGCACCGATTTAGTAAAACCTGAAACCTATATCAATATGAAATTTCTTAGTTTCTTGTTTTATAGTTTTAACACTAGTAATTACTCTTCATATATGTCTTTTGTAATATCAATATATCCTATAGATAGTCCTTATATTTAATACCCACCACAATGGATTTCTGCGTACTCTATCATAAGATTTATCTAAATCAATGAAAATTTTCTATTAGTTTTCTAGGTACGTATATGTTAAATTTTCAAATTCGGTCACATGGATATAGGCACAATTACATGACATGGATACAAGTATGACAAACTATATAGAGAGAAAATGTAACATTTCTTTAGAGAGAATTACAAGTACACCATGGATAGTCAACAAGTAGAGAAAATATACACTATAACAATTTATGATTCACACAATATCAAAAAAGATAAAGAAAGTCCCCCACGCAAGGATATGTACAAGTATGCTATCCATACCATACCCATATTGTATTGGCATAAACAAGGGCAAGGGTGTGAAGTATTTGAACATCATAAAGGCAAATCACTACCACTAGCACATACAGAGCCTTCAAGAGAATTGCCATCCATGCTCTACTCTCACTTGATATTGCTCCCATGCACAAGTTCATTTGCGTGAGGGAGGGTTGCAACTCGTTAGGCACAATCAACATTGCAGAGAAGGAAGAACAAGCTTCAATGTGTGCCAAATGTCACCTAGAAATGCAAACCTTTCTATGAATGAAAGAAAGAAGAAACATCTAAACTTTTTCTTTTTAGTCCAAATCCATTTATTTCACCCAAAACACTACCCAAATTCAAATACCTCGGCCACAAGATCAAAAAGCTATAAAACATATGATCAACTTGGATTAGACTGCAACCACAATTGAAACCTACCATCTCCTTGTTTCTCCCTATCCCATAATCCTTGTCACTACCTCCAAAACAAGCTACGAAGCACCATCATATGCTCTTTCCATAACAATCAAGCTATCGGCATGCCTTGACGCATTCATATGCAACCAGAAATCCATCAACTTATTTGCCATGAACGAATTCTGACTGAAAGTCATTGATAACAAAAAGCAACAATTATCTGTTCAGCCAAACCTCAATTTTAAAAAAGCCATTCAGTGAACTAAAATGATAGAAATCCCTAACATCAACAACCCATTTTTCTTAAAGATGAGAGCAAAAAAGTGGCATTGACAACACCAGTATCGCTCCATCAACAAAAGAGTCAATTTTCATGATCTGTTTAAAGACATCCAAACACCACTAAAAAACTAGAATAGGGGGAACCTTTGTTTCCCTTCATCCTCAAGAGTCAAGGGTATCTTTTTTAATTCCTCCTCTGTAAACACAACTCTACTCCTGAATGGAATGGCAAAAGCCCAAGCTTCCAGTACGAAAACAAGCAAGCATGCTCTGCAAAAAAATCTTCAATCCCCACCCTAATAGCATCCATCCCCGAAAGAAGCCCCGTCAATGGTGACGTACAAATGCAACACACCCAAGTATCCAATGACCAAGACACTCGCAAGCCACCATTAATGCAATATATCCCGCTAAAAAACTTGAAAGTACACCGAACACCTTCACATTGGATTTCTTGGGACAGACTGGAAACCAAATAGGTAAGCTCCAGACTTCCAACCAATCATCTTATTCCCTCGAGATTTAATAGGAAGAAAAAGAAACACAGACTAATATTTGAAGGAAAAAAGGAAAACAAAATTAGCAAAGCATATTATTGTACAGAAAGAAATTGATTAGCAATAGCATGCTTCTTGATCAGATAAATATTCGCAAATTTACACCCCTTTCTCTAGAGGATTCGCTTTTTTCATTTAATCATTTTCTTTATTGCTGTGTTGAAGGCCCACAATTTTTTATATTAGATTCACATAAACTCTTAAATTGGGTAAACATAGTTTGAAAAACCCAAGATTGTCATTGGAGCCAAATGAGAGGATACCCATCATGAAAAGGAAATTTATTGTGAGCAAAACTAAAAGTGAAAGAGCAGATGGTGTCACTGCTGACCTTTAAATGTAACTCGAGCCCCATCCAGAGACCTCCGTTTCCCTCTGTCAAAGAGAAGGAGTTGTTGACGATTATCAGCACCAACCTGAGAGTATGTTTTACCAATGAGATGCACAGTAACCAAAGACAATGAAACTAACATACAATAGAAAAAAATCGTTTAACAAGAAACCTCAAATAAGAAATCAACAGAATTCATCTCGGGATATTTCCATTTCAGAAGACCTTCATGGGTGCGTGGTACATAGGGATCATCCCAGCCCTGAAAAAACATGCACATTAACACAAATAAGATGAATAGAAAAACAGCAGGACACCATAACAAATTACATATCAATCATGCCAAGATCATACAAATGTTTCTTAATAATTTTTAATACACATTTTAATGGTAGTCATGTTATTTAGAAAACAAATTAAATTTTGAACAAGTAATTTTTTAATTTTCCTCAATCTCTATTAGTTTCACCTAAACTAATTAATTTTCCATTCTTTCATGAGCATCTGTAGGCCTTTTATAGATGTGACAAAACCATCTATGAGAATTTTCTATTATTTTGGTCTTAAGCAACTCCTATTTTATTTTGGATGAAATTATTTCTTATGTTATTTCTTACCTTAAAATTCTCATTTTTTTAGACTAATTTTTGTACATGTCCAACAGTCTAATACTCTACCAAACAACAAAATAATGAATAGATGCTATAAAATTATATTTGTAATTTAAGGATACTATATTAAACCATAACAATCTAGATGTATTTGTTCATTTTGTCAATCCTACTTTAATACTGTGAACAACATCCTTCACTTACAAATTATAAATGTCGAAAATTATTACTTTTAGATATTTGAAGCTCACACATTGAATGAGATTCAAACTCCATTTTCCATTATTACTTTGAGATTCTCCATTGTCAATCTAGATGTATTTGAAGCACCACCAAGTCATCAAGAACAACCCATGGAACAAGATAACACATCTTAACAGCAACAACATACTCAACATACAGTATACTTGATCATATACATCCACACATTGGATTTCTTATATGTTTGCTGCATTCACAAAAACACAGTACTAATAATTGCTCATCATATAAAATATACAACCAACACGTCCTGAAACTCTTATATGTTGTAAGGAGAACTAACGTGTAAACAAACGTTCCAAAAAATCAAATGTTTCAACAAAACATTGTCAGAGGAGATAAATTATTGCCTTCAAACACTCAATATGATATTAAGCATGCCTTGTAAAAGGTTAAGTACAGAAGGAATCATTTTCATACAATTAATTACCAAAGTCAATGTTTAATCCATGCACAAGAACATCAATATATTTTGCAAGTAGCATTTTATTTATGAGAATTAACTAAAATTAAATATAATGGTTTGATGTGCCTATTATATCTTATCATTAAAAATCATGCCAAATTTTAAGGTTTCTTTACCACTTACATGCTATTCCCAATGAAAATGCAAAAGATGGGATCAGTAATTAAAACCACTCCTAGACATCCTAATATCCACACGAATTGATGAAATTTTGACTTGCTCGAATTTGATAAAATGGAAGATGAAAATCTAGAGGAATCTAGAATTGGATATCCAATTCACTAAAAAAAAAAAAAACAGACCACATTATAGTGAAATTATATTCTTCGATCAGACCAACATTGAATTTGAAACTTCAACACTACATTGTACTTAATTTTCCAAACCAATACCTTAAAGAAGGCTACATATCAAAGGCCACCACTAGTATTTCCATAAAAACAAAACACTACACCCCATCCGAAGACTATAAAACCATTCACCTCCTTTCAAACCACAAAGCATCTAATGTTTAAGTCAATAAAATAAAAACAATAACAATACTTTACATCATAAAAATGTAAAAAGAGAGAAAATGAACCTGAAATATAAGACCATCTGCAGCATGAGAGAGGGATGGAATGAACTCTGTCAAAAGCTTCGTAACAGTGGACAGCAACCAGAAATCCTTTCTACGTACCTAGACAATTATGAAAGCTAATGCTTTGAACCACATAGTGAATAAACAACAGTAAAATAAAAATTAAATGAAAAGTAATACAATATTTGCTTCATGGTTACACTGATGAGTTCTTCTCAGAACAAAAAGGTGGGATTAACAAAATAAAAATGACAAAGAAACGCAAATATAAATTGCATGTCAATAAAGAAGGAAACAAATGAACAACTACCAGCATCAATAAATTACTTACTCGAAATGGTTCCATATCATATCTATAAATTGAGTTTTGCCTTCGATCCATATTACGAGGCTCAATAACCTCCTTTTCAAGTAGTTTCCACCTTTCTGAAAAAGGCCGCTGCATCCATAAAAGCACACATTGTTGACAAAGATTAGTAACTAACCACTGAAGTCTTCAAGGCTACATCTACACAATTGCATAAAAATTTTAGAATAGACCCAATATCACTAACAGAACCAAAAACAATCAATATGCCCATTTACATAGTGTTCACATTTGTAATTGTCCCAGCCATCTTCTTTCAGGTGTATAAGCCTGGTTACTTGATTTCATTTAGGTGACCATGTTTAACTGTATTTTCCATCTAAATGGCTGTGATTTAGCTAAATGGGCATGTAATGCACAAAAATATAAACTAATTTACAGGTAAACCAAATACCAAAACCCTATCAACAAAAGTTAAGGCACAAAACCAAATACCATGACTTCTTTCCACCTTCTCATTTCTACCTATCATACAAAACCAACTCCCCTCTCTTGGCAAACATGAACATGGGCACATGGGAGAAACGGAGCTGCAGTGTTCAGGCAGTTATTGGCTGCTGTGAAAACTTAGGAATGGATCCTTTTCTCACATTAAGGTCAATCACATGAGCTGAATCATAATCTCACCATGTGAGGTCAACCACATGAATCCTTTTCTTTCATATATATTTATCTATAGTCAAATCATAAATTAAATTATACAAATTTAAATCTTATCTCACAATTCCTAATCAAGTAATTTTAAATCTTTCTCTACTTCTTTAATTTTTCTATATTAATTAATTCTCCTCTCCTAACTTGTGCATTCTTTAGTCTCCTAGCAATATCATCAAACCAATTTTCTCTTATATTCAATTACTGCAGCTCCTACACTAATCCTAATGAAATCATTTTTAGCTTAGCCTTCTAATATTTCCACTCATTTATCTAAACATACACATCTCAGTAATACTACTTTTTTACAAAGTATAATTGGGTAAATAGCAATTTTATAAACTTTCCTTTAAATTTTAAGCAAGGTTTCAAATATCAGTATCATATCCAAGATCAATTCTTCAAAAGAGAAAACATACCGAGGATTGTATCAATGGAAATGACTAAAAACTTTAATTTCAACTTGAAATTCAAGGCTAAGATAAAACAAGTTATGACAAGTATATAAAAGTACTTAGATAAATTTTACACAATTATCATGCATAAAATTCAATTAAATAGAGACATAGTAGTCACATATATAAAGAAAGCCGTTAATCATATACAAATAACTGAAAAAATCTCATAATCACAAATGATTTAAAATCTAAGTTAGATATTCAAGACATATTTCAATATACATCAAGTTACATTTCAGTAAAATTCAAGACATAGTTGAATATAATTCAGGTTATATTATTCAATACATTTTAAGTTACATTAATATAAAGCAATAAATGGATAGAGAAATGCGGCCTATCCTCAGAAAGTCCCTTTTCTTTTCCTTTTTTTCTTTTCTCCCTCTCTTTTTCCCTTTTTCTTTTATTTACTCTCTCTTCTTCTTCTTCCATTTCATCTTTTTCCATCTGCACGAGAGCAACAAAACAAAGAGCAATACTGCCAACAATTCGTCCAACACAAGCGGAGGTTGCTGTGACAACAGGAGAGGGGACTGAAGAACTTACTAGTGGCAGCAACATGTATCACCAAAGGTAGAAAAGGAGTAGCCCTAGTTGGTGAGGTTGGATCATTCAATCCAACCATGATTTGGCATGACAAATTGATCGATCCAGAGTGATCAAAAAGTTCAAGTGATTTTCGTATCAACCAACTTGAAAAGTAATCCAAATCAATGAAATAAAAATTGATCAAGATCAATTTTTAAAACCATGAATTTAAAGACATCCTTCTATCATATAATACTCTAGAAGCATTTCTCCACTTTATCCTACTATAATCCTATGAATAACATCCTCCATAATTTTGTCATTACCATTTATTATAAATCCTAAGTATTTAGAAGTCTTACTTTTATCAATCTTATAGTCATCTAAGTATTTACCTTCATAATTATATTTATTTTTTGCTGAAACTACATTCCATATATTCAATTTTTGATCAAATCAATATCAACCCCTTGGACTTTAAAGTCTCTCCATAATTCTAATTTAGAACTAATTCCTAACTTTTTTTCATCAATAAGAAGCATATACAAAGACATTTTTCCTTGAATTTTCTTGGTTATTTCATCCATCACGAAAATAAACAGATATAGATTTAGAGAAGACCTTGGTGTAAGCCTATGTCAATTGGAAATTCTCTAGTTTCCCCTCTTATAGTTTTAACACTAACAACTACTCTTTCGCACATCCTTATTTGCTGGACAAGCTTGCATTTTTTCTTTAATGAAATGCTTTCTTACCACTTGAAAAATGTTATACAACTTTAAAAAAAGACTTAAAATCTACATACATTTGAATGAAATCATAAATTTCCTATTCATCATTATTACTTAAAATTACATAAATAAATTACAATAAGCATGAAGGCCACAAACCTCATAAGATTACACAAAAACTGACTAAAAATGTAATGCTTCTGCCCAACATTTGTTTTTTACTTCAATATTAGCATTTCAAATACATTTCAATTTTAGCTTCTGTCTTCCCGATTGTTGTAACCTATTTTACTAGGTCTGACAAATAAATGTTAACTTGACAATCCATTGAGAAAAACCTTAACAGGTTGATTCAGTATGGTAGTATTGGAGAAAAGCTTCATAGACATATCACAATCAACCCCCTTGAACCATTTCTTTGAGCTTTTATAAACTGAGGTCTCAAGAATAGGATACATTCACTCGGTATAGAATGTGTACAATTATAGACGACAAGGTCACCCATGTTCACTCAAGTTGAACACAAGTCAAATGACTCTCTTGGCTTAATTCACTAGAACATAGTGTTCTATATAATACTTATATATTTTGTCACGTGGATTTCCAAGCACAACTAATAATTTCATCCTGTGTCAAAAGTTCACCTAAATACATTTCAAAACCCAAAATTTTATACAATCATTAATCTATATATTTTTAAAAATGGATCATACACACAAGGAACACATCTATGAGACACCTAAATATAGAAAGCAAGTGCCATAAGATTTCATTTTGCAACCTACCTCAACGACAGATTCTGCATTTAGTACCATTAGATCATAAGCAAGATATCTTCGTTCAAATTTCCGTTTGGTAGGTACACTATCAATGATCATCTCACCATCAATCAATGTAAAGGAGTGCAGTCCCTTGAAGGTAAAGTAGAATCATCATTAACAATCAAAGAACAAAAAGCAGACCATAATCTTTCTTTTGCCAAGTGATTTGGTCCAGACCTCATTTTGATTTCGTAGAGGAAACCGCAACTGAACTCTCCGAAAGCAAAAATTTCGATCAATTAAATAGCACCCATGAATGGTAAGGAGCATCATATATCTTGTTCCATCTGCTTTCCATGTTGCATAATAGTAGCGTTGTCTTAGTAGCTGGAGATTCTCTCTGCATTATACAGACATAACATTATTGATGAAACATCAAGAAAACTCAAACGAGAAAATTGTTAAAACATTTGTGTTCTGCATGACATTCTGTTTTAACCAGGTATTGGTGACAAAGGAACTATAAGAATTTTTCTTTGAAGAATAAACGAGTGAATTGTAATATATTCAAAAAAGAAAATGTGCAAAACTGAATAGTGGTGTCACAATCGAATAGATTTTCAAAACAGTGAAATATAAATACTTCAAACCAAATTTTACACCAGCTATGAAATAAGATGTTAGTAGAATTTGGATCTATTCTTCAATATATAGGATTAGAAACACTATTCACGAATGTGGATAGTACTTCACTAAACAAGGCTACAACACAAATATAATATTTATGCTCAAACAATCATAATAAGAATATTAAGTGCAACGAGACAATAACATACATAAAAAATAGACAACCAACTTAAAACTCAATAATATCCAACAATGGCTAAAACAGATATCATTCCTTTGTATACTGTTTGTTTGACTGCTTTTAATTTTAAATAACTTATACCACTGCAAAGTTTATTTCTAATAATATTCACCCATATCCCACTTTTTAAAAAGAACTTATCAGAAGTCAATTTATTTTCAACATTTAGGGTTACTCAATTACAAAAGAAAAAATGAACGTGCTTGAAAAAGTAATGGGAAAAATAATATGCAGAAAATGATAAAAAGTATAAGACAAAAAACTCATTACATGAACACTTAATAAAAAAGCATTTGTTGCATGCAGCTGCCAATGAAAGAAGCAAATGGTCAGAAAGAGACCTATTTAACGAAACAGGATGTGACCCTGGAAACTGTGAACGTCCACGACCCTGTAAGCCATGGAAATATGTAAGAAAAAATTTGGATACTACTAGAAAAGGTCGACTGCATCCATGTGCAGTCTAAGAGTATCACACCTACCAGTTGAAAGAACTGCTTAATAAAACCAAAGGATAAAATAAAATAACATTAGTTATTTTATTATATTCCAGTTAAAAACGTTAACATATGTAATTTTCCTACTTTCTAGATATGGAGTAAAACATCAATAGAATTCATATTCTCTCTTTTCTGAAATGCAGGTACTTCAATAGTTTTATTTTTGCACATGACAATTACAAGATCTAGAAAATATTTTCAATAACAATCTGACTCATAATCCCACTATGTGGGGTCAACAACTTGAATCCTTTTCTTCCATGTAGTTCCATCTAAAATCACATCATCAATTAAATTATATAAATTTAAATATTTTCTCACAATTTCTAATCAAGTAATTTTATTCCTTTCTCTACTTTAATTTTTTCTACACTAATTAATATTTCTTTTTTAATTAGTGCATTCTTTGTCCTCCAAAATATATGACTACACCACCAAAGCCAATTAATTGGGATGTATTACTCATACATCTAAATATACACATGTTAACAATATTAACTTTTTGCATATCATCATCCTTTGCAACTTAACATTTTGAATCATAAAGTATAATTGTACAAATAGCTATTTTATAGAAAACATTTTCAATGATTAAAAATATTTATTAATTAGATATTTATTCATTCCATCAAAATACTTCTAAAAAAAGTGCAAACTGGGAGCATCATGCTCCCACCAATGCAAAATCTAATGAGGATCCAATTATACATAATCTAAACTTCACAAATAAAGAAACTTTTTTAACACCCCATAACCCACAGGCACAATAGAGTGACCTTACCACTAGACTAATGCTTGTTGTCTATCAATATAATAGTAAACAAATACAAATTTTTGTAATCGATACAGGGCATCGCAACCTAAACCTCAGAAAAAGTGCACAGTAAGAAGCTTAAAGAAATACAGTGGAACAGCTACTAGCTTCCTAGGATCAGCATAAGAGAAATATTTCAGGCAAGCATATGCAGCATCAAACAGTACTCATGGTATATCATACAGATGAACAAAGCCAAAGTTTTCATACTCCTTGGACCAATTTAAGTGTATAAATACAATGGCTCTGCAACTGTTGCTGCAGATCATATGGTATTGCATCTCCTAAAATATCATCATTTGTAATTGTTTCATTTTCCATGCCTTCATCCTGCAAGATGAAATCCTTGGTGTTAAAAACAATACTGTACACTAAAGAACAAATATGTGAGAAAAATACAACGTTTGAATATCAATCCAAATTGATGACCAGCATAAGATGAAAAATGTAATGTCTTAAAGTTAATGTCATACAATGAGACAAAAATCACACTATATGAGAAATATTGAACTGAAGCAGAATTATGCATAACAATAACTTACGCACCGTGCCAGGTCAAACATATTACATGTCAAAAAAAAGTAACCTATTACAACCTGTAAGGCAAAGGGACTTCTAAATAGGCACCATCCTGCATTCATATTTTGATATATGATTGTTTGGACTTTCAATTTGCCAGTGTACTACAGTTACTCATATTTGGAAATCCCCGGATGGCAACAAAGTCAAGGGTTTTTATGATAAATACAAACTTTGAATGGCAATGCTAGAAAAGTTGGAACATTTTTTTGAAAAAAAAAATATATATTAGCAATGGCAATGTTAGCTTCTCAATAAGTTGAGAAATATAATAGGTTGAATTTTAAAACATCTATATATCAAATTTCAATCAATTTGGATGATTATATGCTTTCAATTAGATCATCATAAAATGAAGGCTTCAATTTATCCTGAAATATAAACTTATGGATGAACATGATAAATATATCCAATTTTCTTGAAATTTTGTTTTATGCATTTTTTATGATATAAATTCAATCCAATGGATTGATTTTTAATTTAAAACCTTTAATATTGAAAGAAAAAAAAAACTAAGAAGCATTAACACCTATGGTGTTTTTGAAAGCACCCAAGTCCACCTCTATTTCTCTCGCTTTCTATATATGAATAAAATCAAAATATCTTCCATAGATGTTAATCACATAAAATAATATTTATTAAGTGAACTACTTTTCTTGAATTATTATTTCTCATTAGTGATACCAGACATCACTTGTATAATAAATGTATTTCAAAATGTGACCAATCCTAATCCTTCAAAAGATCAAGTGTTTCCCAGTTCCCACAATTCTCAAAGCAGCAAATATTTTATACTATATCAATCAACAACATTCACCTAAAGATACTTTTAAGTTCCACTTGAACTTCAAAGCTTAATAGATCTATACAGCTGTAAAACACAAAATTTACAAAACCAATTTGTGGCTCTCATCCAAGTAAAACATTGCCAATTGAATATCAGGAATAAAATGTGAATGTGATACAAATTAAATCACATAAATATGTAACACACCAACAGAGCATGAATCACAAAACAATGAGATTTTCACTCTCAATGACATTTGAAAACCTACATGTGATACAGGTGCACTGCCATCACCATCATCATCATCATCCTGCACAGCTTCACCATTCAAGTCAAGATCGGATGATCGTTTCCACTCAGGAGTAGGAGGGCATGTTATCATTTCAGGTTTTCTCTCATGATAAAATGTGTACAGTGAGTCAATATAATCTGGTTTATAGATTCCAGGAGGGCGTGCAGCAGAAAATATTTGAATTGCCTAACCAATTAAAGATTAAAAAACAATATTAAGGAAACAAAATGATTAAAATCTGGTAATAAGCATGGGCAAAGGTAGAAAACACAATCAACTTACATCAGTGAGAAACATATACTGTGTACGCATAAGATAGTTGATAATCATATAGCCTGTACGATTATGCCCATGCGTACAATGCACAAGAATATGCTTCTTTGAGTTCCTGTGTCGGTTTGTGAACTGCAAAACCTGAATAGAAAGTTGAACTAATTGTGTTATTTGTGTATAAACTGGCAAGTAGTGGCAAACATTGAAAATGTATTCACTCAAATGTTAAACTTCAAGAAACAAACATCTTCAAGGAATGGCTTGGTCCTATGCAACTAACTAGACAAACTAAATTCATTAAAAGTATAAAGATCAAAATACAAATCATACAAAAATGAGCAACAAATGGAAGAAAGATCCATCCAAGCCATTAGACTTGGGTTTACAAGCATAAATGTCCAAAACAATCCGACCAGAGACTACTAAGTTTAACTGGAAACCAAACAACAGACTAGTTCACCTTTTAATTTCTAAACCCTAATACACAATTACCATTCATTTTTTTACTTTTCTCGTCTCATCACCCAAAAAAACCTAGGTTTAAGGCCACCCAAGAACATAACAGTCCACATCCAATGATTGTCCCAAACTGCACTCCACATCCATCAACAAGAGCTGCCCAATCTGGAGGAATGCAGAAGAGGCTGAGGTGATATCATAAGCATCATTAGCTGGTTGAATTTCTAGTCAGTGATCCAAAATGATGGGCAATTCCCAAATACTACTACATCACAAGCCATCAATACCCTGACACGAGCTTTCTGGTTGTGTTTGTGAAACATTTAGAACTCTCCAATGAACAAGCGTGCTTTGATGCTCCTTCTATGTTATGTCAGAATCATTTCACCTTTCTTGAAAGGATAAGGTGGACTATTACTGAATAACTAGTATCAACCACCAATGCACACACCCGCCCCTCTTCCATTTCTCTCTCTTCTCTTTCTTTTGTATATTCACATTTACCCACCACCACATCTCTCATAACCCCACCCCATTACCACCCGTCCATTGCTTCACCTACACAAACCCCCCCCTCCAACATAAAAAAAAAATACCACCCCACTCCCCACTGTTGCATGTTCGCCTCCATTAGAATCTTTCAGCCAACAAGCATGTTCACCATATACAACAATGTAACCTCCATGGTCTACACCCTCTACTGGTTTAGACTTTTAGCATTGACATTGTCATTCCTCCTATAAGTACATCATCCTCCATCTTTGTCCAGAAACACCATTCTCCAATGAAGCATTGGAAGTGACATTGATTGTACTCTTCAAAGAAAGAAGGTCAGTACACTTCAACCAACTAAAAGAAGTGCAAAGCCCAGTTCCGATCCAAGAAGCAGATTACACCGATGAAGTTATAGCCTACTACCCTAGAGATATAGTTTAATGTGGAAACTAGGAATACATTCTAGTTGGTACTACAATACACAATCGGTAAGAGCAAATCATCCTATTGGTCAGTGCGTACACAAAGAGGTTGCACCTGCTGACAAAAAAGATCTATCTGTGGATTCCCTCTTTTCATGGCCATCTGAAAGTCATGCCCCTGACCTACCCCAGCTAGAGTGGGGGTGGGAAGTTGGAGGGGACCCCAATGGTTTGAGAGAACTGGAAAAGAAGTTTGGTTAGGATCCTCTTACGGTGAGGTGCAATATCCTCCAGTATAGTGGGAAGAAAACGTGTGGAAGATTATATCGCCACATGCCTTTTCTCTCTCCTACATTCATTCCCGTTCACTAACCATCACCATCTCTGGCTCTACAAGCAGCACCACTGATGCCACCATCCCTTCCCTTGTGAGCACCATCTTTGTCTTCCATGCAACACATTCTTGTTCGCTATGTTATGGGTGACACCATCCAGCACAATCATTGCCACCATACTGATACAACAGACTTGTCATCACCATCCTTAATCCAACAGGTCTGCCACCACCATCCCCAATTTAACAGGTCGGGGCCTTTCCAACTCACTTGTCACCCCGGCACAAGGATTTCCCCCATCAACCATGTTTGCCATCATCGCTTCTTAGGCTACAAAGACTACACACGTGATGCATAGTAGGGTTATAAAAATCTAGGGATTGAAAAAGTTATTTTTGAAGAAATATAATATTAGTAAAATATTGATTGGTAATAGAATAATAATACTAGCCTATGAATTTAAAGGAGAAACCGTATCTACAATTAAGAAAAGAGGCTGATCCATTTTTCTACTTGTCAGGCAAGCAACTGGTGTGGGGGTGATTTGCTTCATGAGATTCTGACGGATCACTTCGAGTTTGCAAAGATAGGATTTTCAGACAACCATACTTAATATCATCAGGTGTAAAATGTCCACAGTCGATGACATGCAATATGTTCAGCTATTTGGTTGCATGACAATGGAGTCATTTTTCAGTCAGACCACCCCATCTCCTGAAATCATCACGGGGCATGCAAGGATTATGTTTGGGCAATACGTTAGCATTTTCTGCCCATTGCAATTTTGTTGGTTTATCCAAGAGGTGGTTGAAGACCACTCATGAAATATGTCAAGATCATGCAGATGCAGGCTGGATCCAAATCAATCTGAAAAATGTGACTACCATTGTGGTCTTGATTTTTTAAAGTGGTTTGTAGACAGAAATTGTACAATAATAAATATCGTCAAGAATAGAAGATAAGCTCTTAGAATAAACAAGATCTTCAAACCTGAGAATGCAAGGGAGAAAGCACAAATGACACGAGCAATACACACTTATCGTATAATCTAAAAAGATGGGGGATACCATTTGATAACATCCAAAAAAATTGCATCAAATTTAGCATTAAAACTCATACAAGAATTCAAAAACTTAAAAAACAAAGTCATAAAACTAAAAATGATAATAAACATGTGCATATATACCTACCTCGTTATAAAACATATTAACAGATTCATTATCTGGTACAGAATCCCTTCCTTTGCATGCTATCTGAAACACATAGATAATCAAAACATATTTGCTTTGTCCATTAAACAGTAGTTGTAACTCTCAGCAACAAGTTACATGATATATTGATCAACTAAAGCAACCTCATACCTTAACATGCTTAATACCTTGCTTCTGCCATTCTATTGCTGAATAGTACCGGGTGGTATTAGTTAAATCAATTACCAATCCAATCTGTCGTACAACAAAACACAAAAAGAAAGATTGTGACAAAATTCCTACAGCAATATTTCCAACAACACGTGTGCACTAAAAACATCTACTCTTTACACCACAGCTATTATTAAGAATGCATTTAATTCAATTTTAAAATTATACCTAACAAATTCTCTTCCCCAGTGGGAACATAGACAACAGCGTAAAGATATTGTCCAATAATTATAAAAAAAGGAAATAAAAGATTGTCACTCCAAAAGACAATCAGGAAACCACAAAAATATGAACATATAGGAAGTGGGTGTGCTTGTGCATATCTTTATGTCCAGAAACAATCGTTTGAGCTTGGATCATTTACAGTACAGATCTCCATAAATCATTTGTACACGTGTGTGTACCTATTAATGCATACATGCATGTAAATAGGTACCTATATGCATGCATGCATGCATAGGTATATACATATGTATGTGTGTGTGCGCACATATGTGACATAAGTAGGTGTTTGGCCCTCACCAGCACATCACTAGCTTAGTAAAAAACATCAAGAGGAGGTGGGAATTCATCATTTTCATTAACTTATCATCAACATACAACAATTCGAACCATAATCCCACAAGGTGGGGTGAATCATATGAATCCTTTTCTTCCATTTATAATCAAATATTTAGTTAAATTATATAAATTTAAATCTTTTCTTACAATTTGTAATCAAATAATTTTAAGTCCTCTACTTATTTTAATTTTTTCTGCACTAATTAATTCCCTTCTCCTAAATGGTGCATCCTTTGGCCTTATAAGGATATGAGCAAACCATATAAGCCAAGTTTCTCTTATCTTACCTTTAATTAATGTAACTACTACTTTATTACTTATCTTTTATGGTATTACCACTCATCCATTTAAGCATTTGCATTTTTGCAACACTTAACTCTTTGCATATGGCACAAAACTCAACGAAAATAACTGTGTGCCTAAAGATATTTAATTACTAAAACCAACATAAGAACAGATATTCCTTTTAAGAAAAATATAAGAGAAGATATTAAACCACATTCCACATGTGGGGCACTTACATCCCTGCCTTGTCTTTTTTGTTGTTTAATCACTTGTCTAGACGAGTACCTTCTACCAGGTGGCACATAATCATTGTAAGATTCGTCTAATGGAACTTTAGAAGGAATAAGATAGCCAATATTTTGACCACATGGGGGACATTCCAACCATCCTGTGAAGTATCAATTTGCCCATGATAAGAATCAATAAATACAGAGAAACTACCATGTAAAGTATTGATTACCATGCAAAAAGTAAATAAATGCAGTGAGCTGATAATGTAAAGTATCAATTTGCACATTATGATAGCAATTCAAAAATAATACTAATTGCAATGTCCAAAGAACAATAATATTTATGATAAATAATCCACTTGTTAAGCGGATTTCATAAAAAATAGAGTGCAGGATTCAAATCATTATTGTAAAAAATAGCAAAAACGACAGTTAAAATTTTTCCCCAATCCATTTTATTTTTGGAAAAATGGGGAAATGGTTTAGAAAAAAATCCATTTATCAATTTAAGCAGCCATGTTTTAGTTTTTCTGGAAAAAAAGCTATTATTCCATTTTTGGTCATTTAAATGGCCATTTCTCTTAATTTTTTAGATTTAACTTTTTCAGTTGTTTTCATTAGATAATTTCACTATTTGTTACTTTTTTGTAACTTTAATTATACTTTTTACATATTTATTTATGTATTGAATTTAAGTATTTGACAATTACAGATAATAAAAATATGTTTATGAAATCATATGAGACATGATTGAATTGTAATTTATTTTCTTAAATTATTTTGATGATTGTATTTATATCATTGTTTAACATTCCCATTTAACGGCCCATTAAAAAAATATTTTAATTTTCAATCTGTATAATGTCCACTTTCCTTGTTTATAACATTCTGTCAAATCAATCCAATATCCTTCTTAAAAAAATCCACAAACACATAAGCAATTAACTTAGAACTCCACATTACTTTCTATGGCCAAGATCCAAAACTACATGATTAAATTGAACTAAGCACCACCTTTCCTAGGATGCCACTGCTTGATCCAACTCTCGCTTCCCAATATTCAAATAATATCCCGTTTTTAGACAGATAAGAGAATAGCCCACATCCAACATTGTATCCAACATTGTAAATTGACATTAGATATAAGTACATCTTTTTGTGGAAGACAGTTTGATATTTTCTTTATAAAATGAAAAGGAACTGTACACTCAGGAGAAGCACCTCAAGCAGAATGTTCAACATGATCTGCCACAAAAAGGTTACAATTCAGCTGCACAACTACTAAATAACAGTTTGATTCAAGCAAGGTTCCTGACAAAATCAGTTCCTTATCAACGTAAAACTGAATCTCTAGCATCCCTTGAAGTGGTGAAACCACACATCTAACAACTACTTGAAAACTCATACTCATGCTCCAGAGACTACTTGCATTGACAATGTTATCAGATTCCCTTGAAAGGATAAAAAAACCTTTTTTTTTCCAAATCAAACACTGATAAGTAGAGCAGTTACTCTTTCTAACATGGTATAAAGATGTTAAGTTGAAGAAAGGGTAAAAAACCTTAAAAAAACACCCAGCCGCCGTTCCTGCCCTCTTCTATTGTTGCCACTCATGCTACTCCTTTACATATGCCTCTACCGATTACATCTCCTATTAAAAGATTGGGATGTAGAAGTGAGCCTGACCATGACTAGAAGACAACCACAAACCATATTTTCTTCATCATCTTCCATGTATATACCTCCTATAAATTAAAAAACCACAGGCCCTGTACAAAACATATTCCCATGAACCCCCATGCCCACTATATATTTTTAAAAATCACAGCATTACAAGAGAGACCTATGCTCGAACATACTGCATATATAGACAGAAGAAAGCCGTGTTTTCTTTGGAAAGTTTCCCTTGATTAAATAATGTTCTGACCAAGTTGTGTGTACGGTATAACAAATCAGAACCAGATTTGATAAGAGCACCAGCAGAGTTTTGAACAGCAACTTCTTCTCCCAAATCTTCTCACTAGTCCCACATGAGAAGAAAAGATAGCATACATCTTCTTCATGTTGACCTCACAGAAGACATAACAGACCTGCATCTTCTACATGTTGGCCTGGTATTTCTTCGTAACAAGACATTCATGTATCAGGAGGCATATGAAATCCCTCACTTTCAGGAGTGATCTGCACGGACAAACCAGTCTAAAAGGTTCCCAAGTAGTCCCCTGTGCACCTTGAAGTTCGTAGTAGCAATCTGAGAAGCCTTTTGAACCACTTAAATTCCATTGTGGAAGATCATTTCCATCATTGCTAATCAGCAGATATGATGCAGCAACTTCAGCAAGTCAACAAATTCCTCTCAATTCATCATCTTTACAATCCACAATTTAAAACTGAACACACTCCAATATTTTCAAGTGCCATGATCTCAGCTATCATTGCATTTTGGGCACAATAGCATAACCTCATATTTATGTAATCCTCTTCTCTATTCAAAAATTAACTACTCTCTCCAAAGAAAAACCAAATAGTTACTCCATAGCCCTATGATACTGAAAGGTCCAAAAAAATAAATACAGCTAAAACATAGGCATACACCTCATTTTCCTTAGAGCTACACATTATAAATAATCTGACTACACAATGCAAAAACATGTAATTTGCTCGCCTACAGTGTCCACCAATAATAACAAATTCACCTCTATCAACCATAGCATTTAATAACACACTTCATATAAAAGAAACATATAGGAACCCCTCATATTTGTGAAATAAAGGAAACAATGAAATCATTGTTTAGGGACAGCAAATGAGAAATCTGAATTGAAAAATCCGTATGGGGAAATTATGTACCTCTTTAAAAAAAGTAAAATTTTATTCATATAAAGAGAGTTGGAGAAAATTCTTGGTTGAATTATTAGAACAAACCATGAGGAATTGTCTTTACTCTTCCCTGGGATCTAGGATTTGAATAAGAAAAGTTACTCCGTTGTACCACACGCTTTGGCCCTTCATCATGGTTCTCACGTAATCGACGCCTTCTTTCCTCACGCTCCTAGAAATTGTACAAATTTGAATCAGCAGTGATGCAGTGGCACCCAAAAAATATAGTGATCCACAAAACAAATGAAAAATAAAATAAACCACATACCTGGTGCGTAAAAATATAAGCACAGCTTATACATGGATAATGCATTTCACAAGTAAAGAAAACAGATTTAATGACTGCCGCACCAGACACGTTGAACCTATTTAATGACTACCACACTGAACATGTTGAAACTAAATTAGAAAATAAACAATCTATACACCATAAGAATTGAAGATTCCAATTTACCACACCCCCACCCACATCCTCTACAATAATGGCAGCAATCAATACCCTAAACTTGTTATATGGAATTGGTAATCCTTATAATTCATGTTGAAGGAGTTTGACAAATCTCCAGGATTGAGTGTTGATCTAACCCAGGTCCTCCACTACCAGAACTTAATATGGCAATAAGATTTTCTCCATGTCAAGTCATTATAGCATGATATAAGCCAATAAAAATCCTCTTACCCATTCAATGAATTTTTGTCAACAGTGGTTATGGACTTAATCCATCCTTGTTAGATAAATTTTATCAGAGGAAAATTCTTCCAGTGGGTTTTGTGACTCTCTACAAATGTCTATCCAACAAATTGGGATGAGCCCCTTACACTCCCAAATTATTACAACAAAATACGGCTACCAAAGACCCTCTGTCAACTGTAATAAGATTTAATGGTCACTAGTCAATTTTTGAAGCATTCAGAAAATGCATGTCAAGAGCAAAGCAAAAGGATGATATCAAAGCAACATCCCTTGACGCAATGGGCAAAAGGCAAAGTGATGTCCCAATTGAAGTAATACAATAATGATATAAAAAAAGAAATGCATATGCAACTTGGCAATAATGATCTACTCATTCAATTAGATGACAATATAATCAAATGCTATAAAAAACTACAATGCACAAGTATAATATTGATAACATTCTTATACATGTCATCTTGTCATATTATACAATACTGAATATTTAAAAAATTCTAACAAATAAAAAGGATTTTAGTAGGATATATAGTTTTGTTTGCATGTGTGTGGATAGGAAATGCGAAGAGAGATAAAATTAGGATAAATTTCAATGAATCTAGAAAGAGGAAAACATGAATTCATTTATTTGTATGAAAAAGTGAAACAAAAAAAGAAAATGAAGACAAAGGAGAAGAGAAAAGAGTAAACAACAAAATACCAAAAATAGATGAAGAAGAGGACATAGAAATAGGGCAGAAGAATAAAAGAAGGAAGAAATTGACATTAAGGAGAGTATTCCATTTCAGTACTATTCCACGATAATGAGAACAGGCATGAGCATGAGTGTGTAAGCTCAAGTATCCATGGACTTGAATAGTGGAAACAACCAGCAAAAAGAGATTGCTTAATGAATAAACAATAGTCAAAGAAATGTGACGCCAGCATATGCCCTTCATGGACTTGAATAGGATCCAATCACTGGCAAGAAACTTCACCAAGGAAATAAGACTATTCTCAGCATGGATAGAAGACAGGAGATTACAGAGATTCCAATGGAAAACCTTTCTTTGACAGGGTCTAATTTCAAACCCCTCCCCAACAATTCCTAGAAATATTTGACAGGGTATTCATTGATGGAAAATGGGAAGAACTTCAATCAATTATCAAGGTTACAGAGTTGACCAGGACATGTTCAGACCACAATCCCATGCTGGTTGACTATGGGCGTTATGATTTTTGTGTGGACCCTTTCAGATGGAGGCAAGGGGGATGCAACATGAGTTTTGTGGCACTGTGAGGAAGTATTGGACCCGGCCTTTCAAAGGTGTATCTGCCATCACACAGTTGCCCGAGAAGCTACAATTGATTAGAGAAGAGGTACTGCTGTGGAAGAAGGCATATCAGGACAGAAAGTAAAGGAGGGAGAGTGTGGCTTTACGGATTAGTAGGGTTCTTGACAAAAAAGAGGAAGATCAGCAACTCACGATAGGACAAAAGTCCCAATGCTAAGGGTAAGACAGTCATTACCAAATGCTTACGCTAGAGGAGATACGTTTGCAACAAAAATCCAGGTAGCTTTAGCTGAAGGAGAGGGCCAACATCACCTCTGTTCAATGCAAGACATTAAATTGATTCGAAAGGTGAAGGTGGAAGAACAATTTTTTGAAAATGTTGAAGCTGAATGTGCAATTGCAATATCTCATGAAGGGCTTTTCCAAAAGCATGCTGCATGGTGAAAGAACAGGGACCCACCTGCAGTGACAACAGATGAAAGAGAGGTGTTGGTCAGGAGGTTCTCAAAAGAGGAGGTGAAGAATGTGGTCTGAAAACCGGCCCACAAAAGAGCACTTCTATCCTGAAATCAATGGGGATTTAGAAGCAATATTGCATGATATTTGGGAGAAAACCCAGGTTGTGATCCCATTAATTAGTCCCATAAATTTTGAATCCCAAAGAAGCAAGAGGTGGAGGAGATCAGAGATTTCAGGCCCATTAGTTTGATGAACAATTATGAAAATCATTACTAAGTATTTACAAATAATACAAGTAGAAAGAAAACTAAAGGACACATCACAAATAGCCTTCTTAAAGGAAGCAGGTGGACAATATTGTGGCTTCACGGGAGGCTGTTGCAGATCCACACAAATGGAAAATACCCGATTTCTTATGCAAGTGGAATTCAGAAAGGCGACCTGAGAATTCTGATTGATATGCTGGCTGCCTATGGTTTCCCCAATAAATTGACTGCATGTCCAATCCTTATTAACAGCACAACAAGAGAATAGTTCAACTTAAAACTTGGAGCTGGACAACAAAATCCTCTATCACCCCTTGTTCAATCTGGGTGTGAACATTCTCACATTCATGTGTCACAAAACTGTAGGATACAGGTGCTTGAAATGCTGGCAGGCTAGATCATGCAAAGTGCCACTCTCTATCCCACAATATGCAGAGGATACTCTACTGTTTGGTGGCTGATCACAGAAGCAGATTCTATATGTAGGACTATAAATGGATATTTGAATTCCATAATTCAATTCAATTTTGAATACATTTAGAATAAAATTATCAAAATACAAAATCCAACAAACATTAATTGGATTTTGAATTTCATGTCCAAAAGATTTTTGAAACGAATTCAGATATATCTAACATTCATCAATTAAAAACCAATTGGAATTTGTTTACCCAGATAATGGGATATCCAGATATTCGAAAAAATTTATATTTATTATTTTATCATAGTAATCTAATTTACATTTATAATTTTGATATAAATAATCAGATTCACACTCAAATGTCTTAATTTGGATATTTGGATTAAGCATTTTACAAAAAAAAAAAAAAATATGGCATAGCAATGTGACATAGTCATATTCAAATTTAGATTTTCAGATTAGGAGTGAATTTTTCTAACATTCAAATATTATCCAAATTCAGAATTTTAGATTTCAACATTTGAATTAAGTTTTCCCATATTCAAATATTATCTGAATTCAGATATATACATTGAATATGGATTCAAATATTTAAATAGTTATCTGAATATTAATCGGATGGATACAGATATTAAACAGACAAATTTGGATACAGGCCTATTTGATTTGAATTTACTCCATGTACACCCCCTATCAAAATGCTATCAGGGTTGAAAGTTAACTTCAACAAAATCACCCATTCATGAGTGAATGTGGACCCCAAACACCTGCAAAACCTTCCTTCGGTCATGAAGTGCAAGGTTGAATGTCATTCACTGGCATATCTTGGACTGCCTCTATCACATGAAGGCCCAAAACAGAGAACTAGAGATTGTTAATTGACAAAGTGGATAGATGACTTCAAGGATGGTACAAAAGTTACCTGAGTCTATGTAATAGAGTAGTGCTGTGGAAGAGCATACTTAACAGCACCCTAGTCTTCTATGAGGGTGTTCCAGCTTCCAACTAGGGTTTAGGGTGTTTAGGGTTTCCCTAATGGAGATCTTAGAGATACTTATGGCTCACCTAGATCCCAACCAAGGTGCAGTTCTTCACTTGGAGAGTATGAAATGCAGGAGTACCAAGGAGACAGTTAAAAATGAGGGGTTTCCACTTTCCATTTAACAAGCATCTACTGACTTTGTCACGCCCAGGAAAAATGCCTTTCACATCCATTCCTTGGTTGTCCTTTCATCAGGAGATGATGTGAATGCTCGGTGGGAGTTGGCACATGACAACATGGAGTCCTTTTCGCCTATATGAGAGGACAAGGAGGGTCCTAGGCAGGTGCAGGCATAAAATATAACTATCCATCTCATATGTTATACAATAGAGATAGTGGCTAGAATGTAACAATAGTGTCTATTTCAAGGTCTCCCATGATGGTAGCCATCAACTACAATGTTCTGATGCATGCTTGAGTCGACAAGCAGTCGGAGGGCACCTGTGAATCTTGTGATTATCACCAATGCAACTATCTTGCCATAGCTTTAGACTCTTGTCACACTTTAAGGGTCCCCTTAGTGATATTAGGTGTTACCAAGTTTTGAAGTCACTTCCTTTCTTTCTTTTTCCTTGATGTTGGGTTTCCCTTCCTGAAAACCTTTGTTTTTCACACTTTCAATTTTGGATTTGATCTATCTGTGTCTTGCCTGGACCCCTTTATTCTCATGATTTTAATGAGGTTTTAGTTGTGGTTGCTCAAAATAAGAATTTCTTAATAGAGGGTAGCCAAAATTATGCCATAAGAAGGCCAGTACGCAAAAGCTAAAAGCCTCAATGTGGAAGCTTCCCAACTAAGCTTAAAATATGACAACAAAAAAGGATATATATCTCATAAAATAACATGACTTTCCACAGTCAAGCTTAAAATAGAAGCCAAGGCTTACTGAATGTGAATCTTCCCAACTACTTCAAGAAATCACATTTGTCAATATTTTCATTTTCAAAGTTGAAATGAAAGAAAATACAATGCAAAATAAATATTTCTGAATGGTACCATGACAAACAATAACAACAATTATTGCCTTCATCCCATGATGTTGGGTCAACCACATGAGTCTATTCATTCCATCATTTCATATCCATCAATTCATATTCTATTAAATTATGTAAATTTAGATATTTTATCATTATTTCTAAGTGATTTTAGGTCTTACTCTTATATCTTTTAGTTTGACCTAAATGAATGAATTCTCCTTTTCTTATAGATGCACCTATAGGCCTACCTCTACAAAAAACTTATCATAGAAATATGCAAAATTAATTTTTTCATGTTTTATATGATATACTATTGAATTCATCACAGGAAGCCAAACAAGTAGCATCTTAGCTGCTTTCCGATTGATATAAAATCAAAGCAATGTAGTTCATTTCTCAGCATAGGAAATCAGAAATGTTGTCTGATTGATTTTAATAAAGAATAAACACATACTCTCCGCATTGTTTCCACTGATGTTTCAATACGCTCTTCCACTCTTTCATCCTCCACATGTTCTTCATGAGTTTCTTCATCTTCTTCAGGTAAAGGTGAGGCATTTAAGTCCATGGAGATAATCATTCAATGTTAACCTGTAAATTAAGAAAATTTAACGAAATTTAATCTTGTATTAAATCCATGAATCCAAATGAAACAATCAGAAAATTACAGCATCAATACATGATGAAGCTTATTTTAAATCAGAATTACCCTGCCTACCCTTCAAAAAAATGAAAGCATTATAAATGCAGGACCACACACTGAAAACAATAGGATGACTTGGTTATCGCAACCATGCCCCAGCATGTTTCATCATACGTTTCATATATTGTCAATACTTCCATAAGCTGCTTGCATGATCTTCATATAACATAAGCATTTCAGAAAGGCGGCAGATCATGCATACTTTCATATTGGATGATCTTCCTGTGCAATCAAGGGGTGACCTAGGGGTTTCTACAGCACAATTATTGGATGTTAGAATGATGCTGAGTGGGCAGGGATTATTGCAAGGCATCAATGCTGTTTTTTGGAGTATTCAGTTAATTGGATTGGTAGGATTAAATTTATTTTTCAAAGTAATTCAAGGTGTGAGGAAGGCATCACTTGTTCCTTTCTAGGGCATTCATCATAACCATGTTTATCTGTATTTGCATCATTTGATTGGTCTTCTTGATCAATGTATATTGTACCATGGGTAATCGTTGGCTACAATCACCCTTACCTTGCTCTTTTGACAAACAATTGAGTTTGATGCTTCAACAGTTGAATATTTCCTGAATCTTGCTGTAAAAACTTGATAGAGACATTATTTAAAGGCTAGGATTCTGTAGGGAAGACATAAGCAAGAATTGTCACGATGATAACAAAATCATAGTTATGAAGGTGTCCTTCTAGCCATCACCTAGGGTCCATAACTTTGTGTGACATTCTAAATTCCAGCTTTGTATCAATAAATCAGATCCTTGTCGCATTTGGATTTAACAAGAACAAATTAGGGGTGATTTTATTCTGTTCCTGCGAGGAAAAAGGTTAAGGACTTATTTATACTGTTCCTTACTCCCAAAGAAGTGTAAAAGAAAAAATCTGCGCCTGTTTCACTTTTTTAATGCTAACTTTGGCCCTCATGGTCCTAATTTCAACTAACATCATCATTATCTTACCATTCTTGCTATATTCCATTGTTACTCAGGCCTTTCAGTGGTCAGTTGGGTTATTGTAATGAACATATGAAAATATTAACCCCTCCCTATTTACTTCATTCTCCATTACAGAACATAAGAAACGAACCTGAATAGTAGAAAACCGAAACCCCAATGCAATAGGCGATCTCTGCAAATTCTTCTCCTGCTCCTCGTCCCTCACCACCGAGCTCAATCAATCCACGGTGGGGGACCAACGACGGAAAGGGCTTGCAAGGGGGAAGATGTTCATTGCAATCTCGACGTTACGAAGGAACGCGCTCGTCTCTGGTTCCGTGAATGATCATTGGCGAAAGGGCTCATCACCGAAGGATGTAGAATCGAGAGTTCCCCTTTCGCGTGAAAGAGATCGACGAAGAGGAGAAGATCGGAGGACGCAGAATCAGCAGAGTTAGCTTTTGACGCTACGCGAAGGAGTTCCCTCGCATCTAGGAAGAGATTCGCTGCGGTCGGCTCATCTGTGGCTGCACGAAAACGAAGGGAGGAGAAAGGAACGACGGGTAGGGTTTAACCTGTGAAGGCGATCTTTGTACTTCTGGAGAAATGCTCTAAGAAATTTCATATCCAGTAATTATTTTTTTTACCGGTATATTTATATAAATTTAAACGTACAGATGATTGGAACATCGTCACCACATTTAAAAAGTTACGTTCCATATCGAGTAATTATCATTGATGGTATCTTAAATTTTTTCAAGGATTTTAGAATAAATCATTTTAATACTTGAATTTTTATTTTAGAATATCTGACGACAATTTATGTTATCTGCAAGTTGATTTTTATGTTATGTAACTTTTTGTTGAACATAACGTTTGTTTACAGTTTTCATAAGCCATCAAAAAAAAAATCAGCGAATTTAAAAAATTTAACTCATGAAATCTAATATATAAATAAAAATGAAAATTTACAATTTTTATAGATCAAAATTTTAAAAAACGACTTTTTTTTTCCTTAAAACTCCCCCTAAGATAACCTTCGGTGGAAGAAGCCTTTCTCAGAAAAGCTGATTAGAATCTTTTAAACAGAATTGAGCCGAGTCGAGTCTAAATGCATCATATTAATCTGGGACGACAAAATTTAAATAATGGATGTTGTAACATTTTTTAAAGTATTTTATGAATTTTTAATTTTAATTTTTATATTGTTTGAACTCGAAACCAAAGAGATAATAAAATACTTATTAACCATCTCGACAGACGATCTCGCCTAATGGATGTTGTAACTTAAGAAAGATAAATGCAATATTTTATTGATTAACAACGTTCGAAAGAATATCACCTTATATTTTGTCACGATGCTTCTGTTTTAATTAGAACACTTTTCTTTAAGTGATAAAGTGGTTAGTGAAATCTCAAAAGGCGATTGAAACTAAAAGGAATGATCTCTAATGGGGGGTTTGTGCACTTAGAATCTAACGGAATTGAAAATTTTTTCCGTCATATTCTAAGTTATGTGCTGTTTGTGCATTTTGGAATTCAAATTCCTTGGGAATTTGAATTCCAAACATGTGCAAAAGTTGGGAAAATGAATTCCCAACCTAAAAGGTCGGAATTCATTTTCCGACATTCGGCCCCTCGCATCCCGCTCGTCGTCCTCGCCCGCACGCTCGTCGTCTCGCTCGTCGCCCTCGCCTACGTGTGTCGTGTCGCTCGTCGTCCTCGCCTACGTGCTCGTCATCTCGCTCGTCGCCCTCGCCTGCATGTGTCGTCTCGCTCGTCGCCCTCGCCTGCGTGCTCATCATCTCGCTCGTCGCCCTCGCCCGCACGCTCGTCGGCCCCTCGCGCTCGTCGGCACCAACACTTTCGAGTATCGAAAGTCTCTATTTCTCCTGAACGAAAGTAGGTATGTGGTATCGCAGATTTGCGTTGATTTGAGAAATTTGTTATGAGGTATGTGTATCAAGCCTTGATTTGAGAAATTTGTTGATTCAACATTTTATTTTGTTTTGGTATGCAATGATCTAGTTTTACATTGATGTGTTGGAGTGTTGGGTTCGACTCAATTTCTTTCCAGTAACCATGAACATTTCGAGATATTTGCTAGGTATGTGTTGATTTACTTTAGTTATCAATGATAGTACTACAACATCTATTTTTTAGTTACGTCTACAGATATCTTGATACATTTTATTTCTGAGTTTAGTTAAGGTTTAGACCCTGGAAATCCTTTGGTACGCAGGTCTTCTGGTTGGTTTATAATTCCCCGGAAATCCTCTGTTCTGTTCACATTAGACCTTGAGAAATCCTTTGGAATGTTGGTCTTGTAGTTATTGTAGCCTTTTTGCATTCATAATTTATGTGCTTGTGCATTTATGTTGTGATAATGTCAATCTCTATGTTATGTTGTGGTGCATCTTATATTTTGTTCATATATGTATTCTTAGGAAATGGAAAACAAGAAAGAATGTGGAAGATCTTATTTTAGTTGGAGTGTTCAAGCGGATGAGATGATATTAAGAAAGGTGTGTGATGCTATTAAGGAGGGTAATGGTAAAACTCCTGATGGAAAGATACGAGTTGATACTTGGCTGAAGGTAATTAATGATTACAATAAAGAAACAGGAGGTAACATCCAAAAGAAAAATATTGATAGTCGAATGAAAACATGGCGACAAATGTACAAGATTTATACAAAGATTGGTGCACAAAGTGGTTGGGGATGGAACTACATTCATGGACATACTGATATCGCAAAAGAAGTTTGGGATGAATTTGTTATGGTTAGTTGAATTTTTTCAAATTTAAATTTAACATTTGATTAGCTTATAATTTGTACTAATATTTTCTTTCCTAATAGGTTCATCCAGAGTGTGCACAGTACAAGGGTAAAGCATGTCCTATATATGACCAGCTTCAAATAATATTTGAAGGAAATCTTGCAACAGGCTCAACTAAAATGAGTACAACAAATCTGAGAGCAGCTGTGAACTTGAATGAAGATACAAATAACCTTGATAATGTACCTCTTACACAAAATACTATGGAATTTGAGGCTGAAACTCAAGATCTTTTTCCTACTCAAACTCCTCCTAGTTTGAATGATGTAGACTCATGTAGGAAAGGAAAATGTCCACGTCCACATGCTGAATCACAACAACTTATGGCATCTACAATGAACAATGTTGGTGTATCACTTATGAATTATTTTAGTGAGGATTTGGAAGAAAATTCGAGGAAAATGGCATACTCAGAGCGTGTCATACAACTACAAGAGAACATGATATCGATCCAAAAGGAGAAGATGGCATTTACACAACGTATTGAATAAAGGAAATTAGCATACATGGAGAGGAAGATGGAATTGTTAGAGAAAAAAGATCGTGAAGAAGATGATGTTCTCACTATTTTACTTTCACTTACAGATCTTACAGAAGAAGAAAAATACAAGGCAATGCAATTATTGGAGATAGAATCAAAGAAGAATCAATTTAGGCGTCTACCACCGAACATGAGAACTTCATGGTTGAAGTTCAATTTGAAATGATGTGCTTTTTTCATTTAAAAATTTAAATTTTGTTGAACATGTTTGAATTTATTGAACTTGTGTTATCCTTAATGTTACGTAACATGGTCTAAACATTTTGTTGATGTATGCATTGTTTTGCATTGTATGCTATTATTATGTTTTCTTTATTAAATCATAATTGATATGATAGGTACAGATGTAAGGATTGGAATTTATGAAGACGTCTATATCCATTATTAACGAAGACGAAGAACGAAGGAAGAAAAAAAGAAAAGTTATATTGGGAACATGGCAATTCCTATGCGGAATTACTATAAATGGGATTCAAACATCCACCACTCGTATATACAGTAAGGAAGGAGCACAATATGTACAAAGATTGTTAGATCCATCGTCACCATATCAAGCATACAATTGCAGGAAAATTTATCGAATGAGTCAACATGTTTTTTCACAATTTTGTGGATTATTAAGAAATATTAAAGTAATATCAGATAGTAGAAATATGAGCGTAGAGGAGAAACTTGTTATTTTTTTAGTAACAGTTGGACAAAATCAAAGGTATGGAGTAACTAGAGAGCGTTTTCATCGCTCAGTATGGACTGTTAGTACATATTTCAATGAAATGATAAATGCTATATTAAAAATAGGTGATATACTTCTAGCTAAACATGAAGTTGCTACACACAATCGAATTCAGAATGATGTTAATGTTTATCCATATTTCAAGGTACACACTTCAATCTTTATTTCTATTTTAATATTTAATGTTATTCATTTATATATTAATTAAATTTGTTTTTGGTATGAGTAGGATTGTATAGGTGCTAGTGATGGTACACACATTAAAGCCACAATTTATGGAAAAGATAATGCCCGATTTAAGAATAGAAAAGGTGAATTGTCACAAAACGTATTGGCTGCATGCAATTTTGATATGGAATTTACTTATGTACTCAGTGGGTGGGAAGGTTCAGCTGCTGATGCTCGACTCCTTCAAGATGCAACAACTCAATGCAATGGTTTGCAAATACCACGAGGTATACAACTTATGATCTACCTTTATGTTACCTTATTTTCAAAATTGAATTTATTTCAAATGATGTTCAAATACATGCAGGTAAATTTTACTTAGTTGATGTTGGATTTCCAAATAGGACTGAGTTTATATGTCTATTTCGAGGTGTTCGATATCACTTATCAGAATATGAAGAAAATTGACAACCAACAAATGCAGTGGAAAACTTCAACTATAGACATTCACAGTTGATGACAGTAATTGAACGTACATTTGAAGTAGTCAAACATTGTTTCACAACTCAAGCAAAAATAGTGTTGGCATATTTTTTAGTTCACAACTTCATTCGTAAAGTAGATAAAACAGACTTATGTCAAGATCTTGAATATGAAGTACAAGAAGATGAACGTGATATACAAGTTGAAGATTCTACAAATGTAGAAAGACAATATAAAATACTTAACACTATTGGGAACAACACACAAGAGCAAAGAAAAGAAATTGCAGATAAATTTCGTGAAAATATTATGTATGCAATGTGGGATGGTTGTGAATGAAAATATTACAAACATCATAATGAGTAAATTTTTTGTAATATGCCTTTTTTTTGATCATTACGAGGAATATAAAATTTATAATTATCTTTTTGTTGTTTTAAATATGCAATATAACAGGAAAGTTATCAATTTCTGTTATGTTGTGATTTATTTTATATAATGATATATTTAATTAATTGATAAATGATATATAAATATTTATTTTAATAACATATTTATTTATTAATGTCAACAATTCATTAATAAATTAATTATATTTTCACTAATTATTTTAAGTCAATACTTAATTTTATTAAAAATCAATTTTATTCAATTCCCTCTAATTCTGTCATGTACACAAACACCTGGAATTCAATTTCCGTCAAATTCCTGAACGTGCACAAACACCTAGATTTTAAATTATTTCCGTCAAATTCTGTAGAATTCAAATTACGTTAGAATTCAAATTCTGTGGAATTCAAATTCTAGGTGCACAAACCCTCCTAAGCGATAAACATCAACAATCTTTCATTTAAACACGCTAAAAAAAGGTGATTGAAACTAAGGAATGATTAAATTAATTATCGTTATTTTTCTATTTCCTCCTGTTATGCTTATTTCCTTTTACTTTGGATTAAAACTCTTTGGTTTTTTTTTAATCCAGTTGTGATTTCGTTTATTTTAATTCTATCTCTTATTTTGCAAAAGAAACCTATTTTCTTATGCATGGCTTTGGAGAAGTTGGTTTTCTGATTTTTAATATGCACTTTCTAGAAATTAATAATATTGTTATTAATATCACTAAATTATACTAGCTTCTAAAATAGATAACAATTTTATTTATCTTTAACTATTTTGTTCTGACATAAATGGCATTGTGGCATGGTTCCATTATATGGTTACTAGTCGGGGCATCTTACAAGAGAGAATAATATATTCATTCTATGGTATTGTAAAATGTGAGCTTATAGTATGTACCATTAAATTTTACTTTTGAAAAATAAAGAAATAGGGCATGTATGTATGTGTGCATATGTATATAAATAAACACACACACACACATATATATATATTATATATATTGGAAGCTTTCAGTTTTCAACACTGATCATGTTTATGGACAGTAGTACGAATTCCTTTCCTTGATGCAGAAAGGATCATGCACGTGAATAATAGAAGCACCAGATAAGTTCTATAGTTGGAATTAAATTACAATTTCTGGACACAATCTGAGCATCCATGGTACTCAAAAACAGCTTCGTCCTGTTCGGATCTGATCGATGTACCAACCAGGAATGCACAGAACACCACCTTCACAGCCTTCGCAATATGATCTGAGCACCATGTTGTGGTTGAAGTGTTAGAACAGCAAAAGGGGCATGGATGTAGGAGGGTGAAAGCTCCAAGGAGAAACGTTGCAGAATCATGCTTAACAACAGCTTGGCCTCGATCATGGCGAAGTTTTGCCCAATGCATGTTCGAGGACCTCCTCCAAATGGGAAGAAGGCCATCTGGCTCTTGGAGGCCTTTGAAACTCCATCGGCGAACCTCTGTGGATTGAATTCATGGGCATCTTTTCCCCAGTACTCTGAATCATGATGAACAAAGATTGAAGGTAACAGCAGATCCACTCCAGCTGGTAAGGTGAATCTTCCCAATTCAACCTTTTTATAGGTGGCTCGGAACAGAGAAGCCACAGGAGGATATAGCCTTAGAACTTCGTGAAGTATCATTGGTACCTACAGACAAATTAACAAGGGAAAAAAAAAAAAAAAAAAAAAGGCTTGTCAACCACAATAGGATAGACAGACAAACATGTTTTTGACAAGGAAATGTCACAAGATCGCATCAGCAAAAATGCACTGAGAATTGGAAGATGATACTCACAAGCTTCAAGTGAGTCAATCCTTCAGAGGTTGGTTTATTTTTACCAAATGCCTGCAGGACCTCCTCTCTGGCGAGATCTTGCCAACTTGGGTACATACACAACAATACCATTGTCCAAGTGAGAAGAATGGATGATGTTTCTTGTCCAGCAATGTAGAATATTTTACATTCATCTATCACGTCCTCAATTGTCATTCCCTTCTGGGAATTCCCCTCATCTTGCATGTATCTGTGATTAGAATCAACTAGATATCCAAGCAAGTCATCACCATTAATTCCTTCTTTCATTTGTTTCTCTCTGTTTTCGATTATTGCCCTTATAAGTGCTCGGATTTCTTTTTCAACTGCATTGCTTCTTTTGTTTTCCCTCGTCGGAAGAAACCTTCAACAAAAACAAGCCAAAAGGACAATGTAAAACCCCCAAAAGCGATTTATGGAACCACAGTGCTCGATAGGAACAAACCGAGCATCCAACTGCCACATGATAACTACCACTTTCTTTTATTCATGTGGTTATATAGATCATATGACCAATGGTATTCTTTTTTTACCTGTGAAGAGCCCATACAAATCTGGAATCTTCATGTTCAAGTTTTCACATTTCATGACAATCGGAGTTCCAAAGGCTTATACGATCGTGAAAAAACAACAAGAAAGAACTTGGCACAAAGACAATCTTAGGCCATCATAACAGGACGTCAGGAAATACATACAATGTTCATTGAAAGGGAACAACCATGATGAAGCAAATCAATTACAAACAACGGAATGATTATATCAGAGGGTACCTGTAACCAGGTATGTTGTTGTATTGCATGGCCTGGACCGAAAGCATGGACTGCTCATCTAGGAGCTGGAATATGCGTCTTCCTTCCTCGTAGCTGCTACCAAATGCTGTTTTAGAAATGACATCTCCAGTGAGACTCCTAAGTTCAGGCCATACATTTACTTCAGTCGATCCCTCTGAAGGCACCGATTTCTCCCATCTCTCGATCAATTCATTGCAACAAGTAGAAAATGCTGGATGCATACGCTGCAAGGAAGCAAGCAAACCCCACACCACACCAAGAAAGTAAAGACAGCACGGAAACAGATTAGCAATGCAGAACAACAGTAAGTTACATCGTCGTTTACATGCTTTATCAATTTAATTTTCATTGTTAATGTTCTTATCGTTATTGTAACCGTGCAAATTACCTTCAATCTCTCTGCATGAAAGGCAGGTTTGATGATATTTCTATGCTTTACCCATTTGTCCCCTTCATGATCTACAATCCCTATCCGTACAAGCCGTGAGGCTTCAGTTTTCCTTGGTTTTCTAAAGTCTCTAAAGTTGCTGGAAAGAATTTGTCTTATCAGCTCTGGTTCTGTAACGATCACTCTCGGAGTTGTTCCAGACCAAGAGAGTGATATTTTACCTGCATGCACGCATCAGGCAATTATTAAAATAGTTCTATGAAGTTTGCCTTTCGTCATGTCAATAAACAACATAGAGAGAGAGCTCCAGATGCCCGAACCAAGTTGTCTAAAGCAAACTGATTCAGGTTACAGAAAAATGGTATATGCTTCTCCAAATATTCAAAAATAAAATTTAAAATATAAGTGTTTATGTATATTCAGGAATTAGACGAAAATTAAAATTCAGTTATTTATGTATGGTATAAAATTAGATAAAAATAAAATTTTATATTTATATATAATAATAATATAATTATCTTTAATTAACATGCTATATAATTATATTATTAAATGTTTATATGTTATTTATCAATAATTGAGAGACATAGATGAATTTTTTGAAACGAAAATGAATTTTATGCTAGATGAAAATTGACATTCTTGTGTTTATATTGTAATCCAAAATTTCATTTCTTTTTGTTATTAAAATTTTAAATGTACAAACACTCATTGTTTCGGAATTAGATGAAATATAAATTTATTTTTATTTAATTTCAAGTGTACAAATCGTTTCTCTAAAATTCATATTCATGAAAAGTTATCTACCCAGCACTGATCTTTTTCTTTTATTTGGACTTTAGATTCCACAGACACAGTTTTATCACATATCTTTAGGTGACCAAGAAATACAGAACTAAAATAGGAGATTTAATTAGTGCAAACAAATTAAAAGCAGGCTTAAAACTACTTGATTAAGAATTATAATTAAGAAAAAGTTGTTTAAATTTACGTAATTTAAATAAGTTGAGAACAGAAATATATTTGAAAGAAAACGATTCATGACTCGATTTGTTATTCTTGTTGCTCTCTGTACAGTTATGGCATGCAAACTAGACCCAACTCCTAGATCATCGTTTTTTTTTTTCCTTACTTCTTCTTAAAACTATACGTACATGCATAAAAGTTTATGTTTTAATTACCATATTTTTCCACGGTCTTCAGAAGAAGGGGGGCAATACGAGAAGCATAATCGTGAGATCTGAGGGGCAGTGGCTTGGACCGCGCCTCCATCAGCATCCTGAGGTTCTCTTTGAAGTCTCCGCTTAGCGGCCTGTAAGGGTTGCCTCTGATGCCCTGCTCTCCGAGAAACCTCTCTGTCCTCCTGGGTCTCCACCATATCCTCTCCACCGTCGACGTTCCAAGCCACAGCAGCAACAGCAGCAGCAGGAGAAGAGCGAACTCACCGTCGACCACCGAAATGGACGCAGACCCAAGCGACGAGAAGTCCATCTCCCCGACACGGGACGACGGCGTCCGTTGTTCCTCCGAGAGAAGCGAGAGAAGTGGCTTTCCAACGCAAGCTTCCGAGAGAAAAAACGAAGTAAATAATAATTTTTTTTTCTTTTGATGATGCGGTAAATTAAATTAAAAAAATCCAAAAGTCAGTCAACAGAATCGATAAACGGAGCTTTACTAACGTTTCAGTATTTCACCGTAATAAATAAACGAAAGGGAAATTCTCTGAAATATTTCTTAATCATCCTGTTTTATTTTTCGTGATTTTTTTGTATTTTTTATTTTCTAATTTCTTGATTTTCTTCTTTTTCTCTGAAATATTCTTTAATCATCCTGTTTGAATGTTTCTGGGACATTTAAAGCAATAGTTATAATTGAAATATATTAATTTAAAATTTATTAATAATGAAGATTACATTTAAAATAAATATTTATTCAGAACGGATGTGCATTGAATACAGGATGCTTAATAAAGTAACGGTAAAGAACAAGTATCCTTTACCTCGAATTTATGACTTGTTTAATCAATTACAGTCAATCAATGTATTCTTCAACATTTATTTGCACTCTGGATACCATCAATTGAGGATCAAGGATGTGGATGTCATTATTAATAAACATCTGCAACATATGTGAGTGTTTATGGACTTATTTTTTGCAAGGTCGATAAATTTATTTTCTTGCATCTTGGATAACTGATTTTTAAAGCTTTGAACTCACAATGAAAAAAATGATAAGGAATTTCGTTTGATTTTTTTATTACACGAGATGGAAGTGGTGAGAAAATTTGTTATCATTATTTTGTTAATCTCGTCCAATGAATTTTTTGTTTTTTAAAATACATTTTTTCTACTCCAACTAAATCAATTAGCGAAGATCTTTTATCTCTTACAGCTTTCCACGTTGATTTTCACGACAAACATCCATGAAAAATAAATAAATGAAGTATTATTTTCTAGTTTTATCTTTAGTCAATTATCCACATCAATTGCATGAGCCTACCTGGTGTTTTTGCACCGGTTTGCTTTCCTCGTTCTTCTTCTTCATTTTTTTAATAATATATTATTGATCAAGATACCGTAATACGTCCGTTCAATATTACCTGTCAGTACTCTCAATTTTTGTAATTTAAGTCGTGTTTGTGCATAGTTTCCGTTAAAAAAGAAAACGACGAAAATTATTAAAAATGTTGAAAAATGACAGTAGTTACCATTTCATGTTTTATTCGAAAAACTACTGTTATAGATGAAAGTAATAAATTTATTAAATATAGAATAAAAACCGCGTTAGAAAAGTCCAACGTGAGGAAGGATACCAAAAATTTATGTGGTTTTAGATAATTAAAAATATTCCAAATCAGAAGAAAGAAATCTGGCAAAAAAAAATTTAGTGGTCGATTAAAATAAAATTAAGGTATTGATTACTGTTGTGTTCGTCAAATTTTGATTTTGTTTCTGCGGTTGACAAATACGATGAATTTGTTTCTTCCACGCAAGATTATGATTTGAATCAACAATTTTCAAACTTAGCCGCAACATGAACACCGCATGTTTGATTCAAAGATACCTTATTCTTTCTCACTTTTTACATCAGCAACAACTATAAACCAAAATAATCGCTATTGTGACGCTTTAAATAATTGGAACTTATCGGCAATGAGATAAGGTTTAGGATTTTGTTATTTTTCATCCCATAATTAGTCTTTTACCCCCCAACAAAATACGATATAGTTGAAATTTTACTGGGATGATGGGATATCATAACGGATATTTCACTCTAAATTGAATAAAGAGATCTTATATTCAAAATCAAACAAAAAAACTGATTATCATAAAAAAAAAATATTAGAACCTGACGGAAGTCTTTCTTCGAAATCAAGGAATGACGCTTACTCTGTGATTGATTAAAACCATTGGTGCCCAGGTTCTGGTTGGTTGTTTTTGTCTGAATTTAAAAAATTTCATTTTCTACATTTAAGTGAAAGATTGACCCCTTTTTTTTTTTTGCTAATAGTTAGATTAAAGTTAGAGAAAAGAAAAAAAAAAGTACCACAGAAAAATAAAGGATACAAAAAATACCAATCCATAGGAAAATATTATGATGGATAAATAATCAATATAATAAAGTCATATTTATATTAGACGGTAAAAAAAAAAAAACAATAAAATATTTGAATTCCAAGTGATTGCAAGGGAAGAAAAAAATACAGGACCATGAGGATAATGATGCCACAAGTGAATCAGAACCCCCTAGAGAATTTCCCAAAAATTAAAAAATCAGAACCTGTAGAGCTTAAAAGGCTATCACAAAGTCACTGCCATCTCTTCTTTATCAGTGTACTTGACCTGCAATACTCATAAATGTGGTGAATCTCAGTCAAAAAGAGCCTTGCATTGCTTTTGATGCTGGTAGTTTTTTTTTTATAATTCAATTTTAATTTTTTAAACATTTTTATATGTAAAAGAAAAGATCAACTATTATTGTAAAAATCTAAAAAAAAAAAGTATATTTTTTCCCAATATTTACCTTTTTTTATTACAAGTGTCTAAAATGGTATGTAAGTTTAATTTAGTTAGTTATTTTTACGATAGACAGTGGTTTGATATGAAATGGAATTAAGGTAGAGATGTACTAGAAAACTTCCATTTTATATTTTTTGTTTTGTTCTGACGTGAAATTAAAATCGAAAAATAGAACGATAATAATGGTGAGGGTGATGATATTGATGATTTTAGCGTTGTTGGTGGCGTGACAATGGTGGTAGTGGTAATTAATGATGATGATCGGTATAACCGATAAGAATCACGGAAATTAACGGCAACAACGGTGGCTAATAGTTGTAATGGTGGTTGGCAATTAGAGCAGTCAAATCTTATTTTAGTAAGAAAAGCAAACTCCTTCCAAGAAATGAATTAATCTTGTGTCAAAGGTAAGTTTTGTTGTCCATAATTTACATGTAACGTAAAATAATACAATTAAATCGAATCTATTATTTAGATTAGAATATGTAAGCTTTTATTATTATAAACTTTGAAAGTGGATTATAAGAAATTAAGTAAATAAACATGAAGTTAAATGATAAATTTGATTATTTATATAATCACATAATTTGTTTACAATTCTATTTGATCATCACCTGACTAAGACATAAGATCATCAGTCTTTGACAAAAATTGATCTCCTCACATTTTTACAAAATCCTTGAGAAAAAACAACTTGAGTTAAACCCAGAAAGAAATTCTACTGTCATAAGAAAACTTACGTGTAATGGAAGATCCTGTACAAAAGATAGCTCACAGTCTTCATTGACCACTGCAGTTCCCAGAAGATCTGCATAGTTTACAAACGACCGTACAGATACATGTACTGAAAGATATAACAAAATTATATATATGAAAAAATTACGCCAGTTAAAACACCACACCACACATAAAATCCAGTAAGCAACAAAGAACAGTATCAGAAGCAGCCTTAACAATAAATCAGATCCTCATGGATGCCAGGCTTGTTGGAAGGGATTAAATAACTAACTGCAAACGTGTGAAAAGAGAAGAACAATGATTAATGTCACGAAAGTCCGACTCATCTTTGTTTTTAATCGAAATACTAGCTTATCGAGAAGACCCAAAAATAATAAGCAATGAATCAGAAATAAATATCAGTCCAACTGGAAGAAAAAGAGCACATGTGAAGCATTTTGCATTTGTCCGGTAATGACATTCAAAAAACAACATAGAAATTGCTTTCAAGGTAACGAACACCTTGATCTTCCTACCAAGAGAAAGCTTAACCTTGTTAATCAATAAGATTCAGCTTATTCCATCTCCAAAAAAAGCATAGAAGTTACCATCATGCTGTTAAAAAAAAAATATTTGCACGACTTGATTCTTCAGTCTAAATCAAGGAATCTGTTAGATATGATGCAAACGGGTTTCAGAAGTCTGTCATGATAAGAAGGAGAATTATGGATATTATAGAGAAAAGGAAACTACCCCTAGCTATTTTGGTTTTTCTTTCTATTTGTTTCTAGTCTTGGAAGGTAAAAAAATGATATATGACAAAAGAAGCTAGCTTCAAAATTGACAAACAATGAAAGTGTCTCAAAAATAAATTTCACAGCACGGTTGTCTTTCCTCCTCCCGCATCAAACGTAATTTTACCCAAATCAATATCTTAATGTACAGATGCAATGTTGCATGTCACCGTAAGGGGTTATTGTTGGACATTCCAAGAATAGCTGCAATTCCTGCCAAAGCTGCCTGCAAACAACAACTCAGGATCCGTCACTTGTTGCAAGCAACGAATTTAACTACAAAGGTAAACATAGAGCGGTTTAAACCAAGTGGCCCTTCTAAATGAGAACAATACATTTACATATATTGAGACCGAATTTAATTCATTCGTTGAGTAGAGGTTAAACGATGCTTGTATAATTATAACCATTCTTCTCTATTACCTGTTTTCAAGTTTCAACTACGTTTTATGAGTACAATTCAGACGATGTTACGGATCACAACAAAATTGTTTAATGAATGATCCTACCTTAGTAACGATTAGTTTGAAACCTTTGTTTCAACATCGGGAAGCAGTAGGAGTATTCCAATTGCACACGAAGTGTTACCAAGGCGGTCGATTGTTTGATGTTTAAAAATTTCAAATTAGAATGTAGCTTGGATACATAAATACGAAGCACTCACTGTATTTGGATCCAGAAAAGGTTTAAAAAAATCGAATATTAGCCACAATAATAGAATATACTTGCCGCAACAGTGCATGCAACCGATCCTGCCTTCTCTCTGTAGTCCATTGCAACAAAGAATAGAATGAAAGCGCAGACGTCCCATGGAACGGCCGCAAAAAAGAAACCAGCCGAAAACCTTTACGGAAAAATTAAATATGAAGAGTGAGATTAACTTTTTGTGACATATATATCATGCAAAAACTGGAATGCAACTCCTAACACTTCTTTTATTTGTGGCATTTTCTTGAGCATTACAAGTATTCTTATTCTTAAATAACAAAGTCGATCTATAAAGACATGAATATGGTATATCATTTTTAACTTTGATACCATACATCCTATTCAATGCAAAAATCACTACTGTCACAGAGAAACTCAAGTAAAGATTTTGGTGGGTGGTAGAAGACAGGGCACGGGATCAAGTGAAACATAATTATAAAAGTGAGATGAAGGCCGACTTGATTCGTTCAACAGTAGGCAACTTTTATAGATAGGAGGAAAAGCATTGCTTACAGAACAGATGTGATGATGATTAATAATGGGCAATGCATACAATCACCCTAAATGACTTCGACAAAAGAGAACGAGAATGCAATGATGCTACTCGTGAATCTGAATCCTAGAGCACAAAAGGCTATTGCCAAAGTCACTACTTTTTTTTAAAATTTTCAAATTCCGATTGTCTTTTGGATTCAATCAAACACACTAGTTAAAAGTCTGAACCCACATCATAGTAGACGCCTATCAATTATCAATAGCATAATCACTATGATTTTACGAAAACCCAAAAAGTAATTCACAGAGAGAGTAAAAAAGGGCAAAACAAATCCCACACATCAAAGCCTTCGATTTTTGCAACCGTCCTAGCAATAATTCGTGAGAACAGAAAAAGTTGAAGCAAAGGGACTCACAATGCCCAGCCTATGCCGACCCCGCAGCATGGAAGCGGTCGCTTGCTCTTCACAATCACTGGAGTGCCTTCGGCCACCACGGGGTGGAGATAAGATTGGTACCCAACTGACGAAAAACAAAGGAGAATCACGAAAATCGAAAATTCCTCTCAGCAATCGACAGAGGAGGAGATGAGTGTGGGAATTGGTGATGGACTGGAATGATTATTACCTTGAACGACGTGGTACGGCGGGAGAGGCGGTTGTCGAGCGGGAATTGGAGGAGATTGATGGACCGGGGGGGAGCGGTGGAGATGGGTTCTGGAGGGGGGGGGGGGAGGGGAAGGAAGGAGGAGGAGGAGGAGGAGGAGGAGGATCACAGCAGTTCGTCGTCAGGTCGATTCCTTGTCGGCCGCCCATGTTGGTCGTTTCTCCTCCCGTGGCTCGTGAGAAAGAAAAAAACTGTGCTCGCCGTGGTCGGGGTCGCCGGCGAACGGAAGGATGGAGATGGAGAAATATTAAATTTTGGCACAATAATTTTAATTATTCCGACATTTATCTCGGTGCAAAACATGCGAAATTTAAGATTCTTTTCACTGTTTTTACAGAAAAAATAAAGAGTTTATACTATTTTTTGCTTGTGTCAAATTGGGTAATAAAATCATGTAAAAATAGAAATACAGGTGTTTTGTGATTAAAGAAGCGGTTTTGAAATATAGGTAGAATTCGATGTAATATATGATATATATATTATTTATTAATTTTAAATAATTTTTTTTACATAATATAAAAATTAATTAGCGTAAATCCTCGAGGAAGTGTTATAAAGTGTCCATTTCCAGGTTAACTCATTTCAAATGGTAATTACTTATTACAGTGATTTTTAGATTTTTCTATTGTTTTTATCGTACTTGGTCAGTTTTTTTTTGCGTTTATTATTTTGACGCTCTTTTAAATGATTAATCGGACATTAGTACCCTCGTCGTCCTATTCTAATTTCTTTTAAAAGAATTTCTATTCCATACGTATTGTACGAGGTGGTGCTCCAAATGAGTGACGTTCGAGACGTGTAAAAATATAAGCGGAAAATCTACCTTTGATATATTTAATTAATTTTAAAAAATATCTTACAATGGTTTAATGTTTGAATCCGATTTAAGTTATGCCGGTTAAGATTTTTAGATGAAAAAATTTACGGTTGAAATTTACGAGAATGTGATCAACTATATAATACAAATAACATTGAAAAGCTTTTATATTATGATAACGATAATTTCCTAACATCGTGTAAAGTTGAAAAAGTGATACAAACGAATTTAAAGGGGGGAATAAAAAAGGCAGTTTTTCTATGATAATGGTAATTTTAATACGTATCAAAATTTTATTTTTATTAAAAATTTCGAATACGGCGAACGTGGACGAAATGAAGAGGTGATAAAACGGAAAATAACATGGTAAATAATAAATTTAATATTACAAGAGTATAAATGTAGGAAAAAGATATATGGACGTGATCCTTGTCGGCCAGGCACCGTGGATTGACGGGGACGATCCCCATCGTTACCCACGCCTGCCTCCACCGTCCGGGCGGGGGAAGTACACCTTGACGCGGAGGACGAGAACATCGCCCACCGCGTCAGGCACGCACGGGGACGAGGAGCCGGCGACCGAGCACGCGTGCTCCACCCCCTCGTCCAGCTGGCGCGCCACCACGGCACCCACTTCCTCTCTCCCCCCGATGCCTCGTCCGTCTCCATCATCATGGCACGGCGATCATGATCAATGATGGGGAGGGGGTTTTTATAATTACCGTGGCGATGGCGACGGTCGATTACTATGGCGACGAAGATGATGATGGCGTGGCATGTGGAGCATGATCGGCATGAGCATGGCAGGCAAGGTCTAATTATAATGATGCCGATGCACTCGCACGCGCTCCCACACTACAAACTGACCTCCTCCTCCTACGCTCTCAATTATTCCTTTTGCTTTGTTTTTAAATAGCCGGCACCTCCCCCTCCTCCCCGGAACCACTTCGCGTGCTCTCTCTTCTTCCTCTCGGTCTACCGCTCATTCGCCGCCGTTCTTCTGCGGCTTCGGGATCCAGGGTGAGGGTTCCTGATCATCTTCCTCGTCAGGTCGATTGTTTCGTCGCCTCCCTTTCGGTGGTTTGTACTTCTAAACCTTGGGTTTGTGGTCGGCGGTGGAGGTGCTTGTTGCTCTGTTTTGTTTTCGGTCTGAGGAGGGTCGTGTCGTGTTTTGGTTTGAAGTTTCCCCTTTTGTTTAGTCGTGGTTGTTGATGTTGGGCGAAATTGCGGATGCCGCATTTCGACATGAGAAGCGTCGCGGCATTCCTTGTTCCGATCGTTTTTCTTCTTTCTCTCCTTCCTCTCCGAGATACATCTTCACGTTTTCGATCTGATTTCTATTGCTCCCGGTGATGCCTTGTCTGGTTCTCATCGTCTCCTTCGAACGTTCTCATCATCTCCTTGTTTTCGAATTCCTATGCAGGAGGAACTCAAGAGAGGTTGCGAGAAAGGAAGGCACCATGCCGTGGATCCTCTCCGTTTCAGTATTCCTCAACTACTACAGCAGGAAATCCTTCTGCCTTGTGATGTTTTCTCGCGTCATACTGTGAAGTACGCGCACCTGTTCTTCCCATCCGCATCGACTTTCTTTCTACCCTTCATTGGTGGGTTTGGATGATTTCTGCTCACTCACCCTCATTCTCCTGTAGGCGAGTTCGAGTATTTTGTAGCTCACCGCCGGCGAATCGGAGAGATCGCAAGAGTGAGAATGTACATCAGGGTCTTTTCGAAGAGATTCATAACATCGAAGGAGTTCGTAAAGAGCACGATGAATTTTGTGACCGTTATTTATGATCAGTTGATGCGAATTTGTCAGGTACTTCATATTGTCTACTGTCTCGAGCTCTGGTTTGCTTGACGATCGAATCTGTTTAGTTTGGTGAACTCTCGTCTTCAAATGGCAGGCTGAGTACTTCCGTCAATTGCTCAAGCCTGTCACGTAGTTTTGCATTTCGCAGTTTTCTTGGTCTGTGACAGTAAGACCTCACGCATAAAAAACAAGCAATAGTGGTTGGGCTCCGAACAGAGTGAATAAGCGCGAGCTCTGTAGAACAAGAACGGTGGCAATTTTCTCAGGTTTTAGACGTCCTTGGAAAACATTGAACGGCTGTAGAGCAGGAAAAGCATCAGATCCTCCACTGGGTATACCATGCAGGGAGATCCAAGGTATTTCATGGGAGGGAGCAGCTCTTCCTATGATTATGAACAACAACAAGGTTATTTCCACGGTAATGGTGATATCGGAGGCTATTATCCCAATGATGGATTCCCTCCTCCTCCTCCAAGATACTACGATAACAACATGACTGGCATAAACAATCAATGCCCTGGTGGTGGGCTGTACAACGGAATTCAATTTCAGGCCTCCGAGAACTGCCCCGAAAACTATGTGATTTTCGATCAGACCAACAACACGAGCAGGATCATGCTCAATCCTTCCTATGCTCAGAAGCTTGGCTGTCCGGGCTTCAACCTCCCCACATGCCAGGCTCAAGGCAGCAAAGACATCCACGAGAGGGACGACCGGTACATATCGTCCTCGTCCTTCAAGGAGGACTCGGAAGACATAGATGCGTTGCTAAGTCTAGATAAGGACGACGACGACGACGACGACGACGACGACGACGATGACGATGTTGTCAGCACCGGGCGAACTCGAGGGAGATATAATTGCGATTCCCCTGATTCCACGACGTCTACGGCGGCATCAAGATACGGCAAACAAAGGTGTTCCTCCACTGTTCAGTATGCAGGCAATGCCGGGCGGAGCGGTGAGCGGAAAAGGGAAAAAGTGAAGAAGATGGTGAAGGTGCTGCGTGGAATCGTGCCTGGCGGCCAGAAGATGGACACTCCGGCATTCTTGGACGAGGCAGTTAAGTATCTCAAGTCGCTTAAGATGGAAGTCAAGAAGCTCGGGATCCAGAGCACCAACGACTAACTGGTCGATTTATTGGAGATTTCGTTTCATCGTCTCGAGGACGATATGGTACCGTCCTACATGTTGTCTCTCGACATAAGCCACTTTCTGGGTCAGCTTGTCTGCGCGCCATGCATTTGTTTGTGGAGCTTTTACTTATACTCTGGTGAGCGAACGATGTTTCTTGTTGGATCGTGGGGTACTCTTTCCTTTTTCCTAGTGGGAGAATTGGAAGTGGGGAATAGAGTCAGCGCATGGGCAACCAAAGCCGGGACATGCTATGACTTGAGCAACAATAGCGCAGTAGTGGAGATTTATGTTTGGTAATATGCCACAGTGAACGTGCTCCATTGATTCCTGTCTTTTCTACGCACCATCCTTTTTGATGGTGTCTGGCTGTAATGTTTTTTTTTTCCCAAGTTGGGTTTCTTAATTACTTCAGTGGACCTGCTCTGTTTCTTTTGCTTAATGGCACCGTGCCATCATCTTGTTCCTTCTGATTAGTCTTTGCTTCCCTTTTTTCTTGCCTTCTCTAAAACGGGTTTGGTTAAGTTCAAATCTTCGGAACATTGACATCACCATTGATGATGCTTTGCTTACTACTAGGCCTCTTTTTTGTCCCCAAAAGAGCTGTTTGCTTTTAGCATGTTTGATGTTGGAATTTTGGTAAAATTTATTACTAGCCCTGCCCCTGATTATGATCATTTTCTTTCTTCTGCCAAAAAAAGCTTTAAAGGGGCGGTAGTGGAAGTTCTTCTTACGCATCACATCTCCCCTAGTGGAATTAAGTCCACTACTAAATGCTTACATGTGCAAACGACGTTTCTCTTTTGGGCGTTCGGCGTTCTATGGCAAACAAAAAAATAATTGTATTAGTGTGGGATGACTGGAGTTTCAAAGCCCAAGTGGGTGGGGTTTTTGATTGTGCAGGCTTAATGAACTTTGACGTGGGTCACCCCGTGCGTGTATACGTTTCTCCATCCTTTAATTAATATCCCCCAAGCTTATCGTGAGCATGCACATCTTAAAAATTCAGATCCTTATGGTATGTATGGTAAGCGACTTTTTTATTCAAGGGTGAAACACGTGAGCTCGAATGACTTTGCTGCCGCTAGAAAGCAAAGATCACGACCGATCTTAGTTTTTTTCGCTTGCTCACGTGGAAGTTTTTTTATTTTTGCATGCGAGAAAGTGTTGTTTCCAACTTTCCAACAAGCCTGAAGAAAGAGGAGTGTTTTTTTATCTTTAATCTTGTAAAATTGTTTTACCAATAATCCTTGTGTCTTTTCTTGATGCACGGTTATGCACGCATTTCTCATGCCTGGGAAATTGAGTTCGTTTGTTTCTTGATGGGTTTGATTGACACAAGGAAATCGAAACTTTAGTTGGCATGGCACGGTTTCTATATCATACATGACATCCCTGCATGTGTCGATGATTATACTGCTTTGCCTGATGGTCTACGTGATATTGATAACCTGCGTTCTAGTACTTATGATGTTGACCATATTGGTATCCAAATTAGGAATTTTACAAACCTAATTTAAAATATGCTCTCAGCATGGAAGAGGAGATTCTTACTTTAAAGACATGCGTGCTATTAGTTAAAAGTGACATTTTAAACCTAAATTAAAATCCAATGGTAGTCCTGAGTATCTCAAAATAAGTTTATTTGGCAATAGGTTTAAACAAATTATAAAGGGGTTACCACTTAGAAATAGTTTTCACCTATCGTCAAACCTACGACCTTAAGAATTATTGATTTAATGTGTAGCACTGGTATTTTATATGATTTAAAGCAAACTTACAAGGTTATCGTAAAATAAATTTAATGCTTTTCTCCTGAGCTATGAAAATACGAGTGTTATTGATTCTTCATTGTTTATCTATAAGAAAGTCAACCATGCTATATATATACCTTTTATACTATGTTGATGATCTTGTCATTATAGCAATGATAATAACCTGATCTCTTATTTTATTTCTGAAGTTAGCGGTGCCTTTGCCACGAATGATTTGGTTAACATTCTCTATTTTCTTGACATCGAAGTTTTAAAATGTAAGGTTAGTTTGGGCTCGTCTTAACAACAATATGCCTTATCCTTGTTAAAAACAAAAAAACTGATATGCTTCGGTACTGTAAACCTGGTAGAACTCCTGTTAGAACAAATTTCTAGTTAAGAATATCTCCAAGTTTGATGATGCTACCTCAGACGCATTATTGACTGTCAACCCACCCATTTGCTCTAGAATACCCAGTTTTTGATTCTTTCAAGCGCGCTGGGAATTGAATTTCTATGATATGATAGGGAGTTGCAGTTGTTGCTTGGCATTAAACTGATAACGTTCCTAACCTGATATGTTGCTTTCTAGTCACACCTGTACGTGATTATTGATGTCACAATCGAAGATTATGACACAGGAATCATCCAAATCCACGGCTTATTTCAAACAACTTAACACAAGATTAACATATATTTCTTGCAAGAAGAAACGATACATGTCTTATTACAGGAGAAACTCATGCGCCACCTCTCCAGTAACAAGAGGGGTTTATTCCATGTCCTCTTCCATCGCATGCACACGCCATTACACCACATCGCACGCAGTAGTAGTAGTAGTACTAGCAGAGCTACGTCCCTCACTGTGAAGCCCTTCCTTCCTCGGACGACCTCGATCTCGGCGACAACACCACGACCTCGTCCCTGCCGTACTTCAACCTCCTCGCCTCCTCCCTCGAGATACGGTACGCGTTCACCAGCACGTCCTCCGGCAGGCCTCGGATAACCGACGTCCTCCCGGCTAGAGGGCTGGTGGCGGCGAACTCGTTGGTCTTGAAGGAGATCCATTCGAAGTCATCGTCCTCCGCCTGCTTCACCACCGCGAAGTTCATCGGCACCACCACCATCTCGCCTTCCTCGATCCTCCCGTCGAATACCGCACTGCCGGTGTTGTCGACGATCTGCATCCTCGCTCTGCCCCGGATGGCGTAGACGATGCTGTGGGAGTTGGTGTTCCAGTGTGGTGCTAGGATTGCGTTCTGCAACAAGAAATTTGAGAATTTTAATTGATTAATTCAGCTACAGTTCGATCGAAATTTCGGATTAATTCAACGAGACATTTGTAAGCATTTAAATAAATCAATCACAGGGAAGAACAGCGTAGGAAATATGATTACCCGGCGAAGATGGCCCCTCTCGGCGCTCAGCTTGAGGTAGTACAGAATGGGAAGCTTCCGGCTGTTGAGCGTTGTAAGGTGACCACCTTGTTGGGTATAGATATCGGCACGGCTGGGTTTACCGATGTTCTCGTGGAGCTTAGCGTTGCAGAAGGGCTCCTCCACACCATTCTCATCACTCGAGCTCCCTCTGCTGCTGCTGCTGCTCCTCCTCCTCTCTTCGCTCTCATACTCCCTTTCCTGCTCTTGCTCTCCCCTCCTCCTCCTCTCCCTCTCGTACTCCCTCTCCTCCTGCTCCCCCCTCCTTGGCTTCGCCACTTGGAGTCCTTTCTCCACCTTGACTATGAACCCGTTTCTCTCGTCCGGATTACGCAGCTTCTGAGCCGTCTCCTCGTCTATGCCGAAGGATTCCGATAGGATTCTTGCGTCGAAGCCGCTAAAGATGCTTCGGAAGTTCTCGTGGCTAGACCGCCTACTCCTTCTCCTCGACTCGCTCTCCTTGCGGGGTGTCGACTCTGCTTCCTCGTGACGGCTGGTCCTGCTCTCCTGCGGCAGGCTTCCGGCGAGGAAGAAAACCTGTAAGAATATTACTCATCTTATCATATATGATCCATATTGATCCACAGTTAATGATGCATGGATCGATCGTTCTTGCTTCTTAATTTTTATTAGCTAAACAATTAATGGATATCGATCGCGTTTTGCTTCTCGATTGTCAACCACCTTACCCTTTTGTTGCGGTCGAGCTGGTTGGCGAAGTTGCTGGTGTCGAGGACGACAACGAGGATCAACGGCCTGTCGCCGTTGTTGTAGGCCCATGCCGAAATCCCGGCCGGCAAAGCGATGACGTCTCCCTGGCGCAAGCTGTGGATCTTCTGGTGTTCGTCTCCTCTCTGGCTGTATCTCCTGACCTCCTCCTCAGAGTGTCGACTACCCCGTTGCCCTCTTTCGGATTCCTCCCGGCCGAAACGTCGACTGCTCTGTCTTGACTGGGATATCTCGAACGACTGGAAGCTCTCAGGGCAGCCCGGGAGAACAACTCCACCATATCCCTCTCCTACTCGTTCATGCATACCAACCGACAGTGGTAGTTTAATTATAACGTAGTGAATCAAATCAAAAAAGTTCGCATCCATCAGTGGTAAATTACTATACTGTACCCTGAACGACATAGATTAGCCTTGGGGCACTTGAATAGGTGGGAAGGAGAAGGCCTCTGGGCTGAATGGTGTGGCGGGAAGTGGCCACTCCGGCGCAGTCGAACTGTTCATCGTTCTCATCCCACAGCTCAGAGAATCCTGCCTGAGACTCCAGCCGTCTTGTCGGCCGGAGGGCCTCCATCCTCCGGACCTGGCACTCCCCTTGATCTGCGTGGGCAAGGCAAAGAGAAAGCAGGAGAACGAAGCAGGCGGCGAAGGAAAAGAAGGCTCTGCTGGCCATGGCTGAAGATTGCATCTAAAATTTAGTAGATGGAGGTGTTGGTGACGATGATCGAACCAGCCGGGCCATGTATTTATACAAGCTCGATGGGTGTGGTTTTGGGTCTGGATCAAAGGACAGGTGTTTGGCATCGTTCTTCCGGGTGTTGCACACGTAAGTCGCGTCGCTGGCGTTGCCGGTGACAGCTGACGACGTGCATGGAAGGGGCGGAGGCGACGGGGCGGATCGGCCTCGGCGTTGTTGGTGGCGGCTTCTTGTCCGTACGTGCCCAAACTCCGCCTGAGCGACGTGTTCTTAAATTTTTGCAGTGGATTAAATCTCATGTTGATTTCTTTTATTTATTTTTAAAGGAGAAAATGCAAACACGATAATCCATGCCACTCATTTGTTTTATTTTTTCAGACTTGTTGATCGATGTGCTGTCTTTCCCTGCTATGGTTATTGAACGGTCAGGATTAAATATTTAATTGAAAAAAAAATAAAAGGCGGTCGTGAAAGTAAGGCCCAAACCCGAGCCCAAGAACATGGAAGTTTCTGAATGAGCTGTTTAGTCCCACATCGGTCACGACGAGGATACTGAAACGTGGAGTCCGCTACAAGTATGGATGCGTTCGACTGTGTTAGACATCTTTGCGCTTGGGGCAATGACGCAGCTCATGAGGTTATAACCGAGGCGCGTCAATTGCTGGTTGAAAACTATTTCCAAACCCCCTCTTTGGCACTGGGCTCGGCCTGGTGCCATCGAGAATTTCTGGAAGGGCTCCCTCTAACCCAGGGTAAAGCCCTACAATTATTAAACTGAAAATATCTCCCTTTAAAATAATTAATTATTCTCATAATGGAAGAAGTTCATAAGGTAAAGGGCGTTTTGTGCTCTCTTTTTAATCATTAGCCTCAATTAAATACGGGTCGGGAAACAATCCTTTTAGCCCAAAATATTTAATCCGATTAATATGTATATACCATGACAGCAAACGAGAAGGGGAATAGTGGTGTCCTCTATCCCGTTGGATGATATCGCTTTAAATCACTTTTCTGAAAAGACTAATTAATTACGTCATGTTACTGTGTTTCTAAATTGCCAGCATTTTTATTAGTATTTTATTTTAAAAGTAAAAAAATAATAATTAAATAGTTAATAATATATCCTATAATCTATTGTTGATTGTATTTTTACTCCAGATTGAGCCGAGGATCTCATACCTCGTAATCCAGAGAATCATCAACTGTACCATCCCAGCGAGTCTTATGTACTCGGACGAAATAAACACTAGATATGGGCCACAAGGAAGTGGGCTGTGATGTTGTAGTCCAAACCAGATCTTTGTGTGTCTGGACGCAGTACGGGCCTAGACATTGTTGACATGTGAATCGAGGCCCAGTTTTCAGACAACCTGGTATTGTACATGCCACGAAAATGGATACGTCTTCTTCGGCCACCGACCGTGACGCCGTCGACATGCATCGACGATTCCAGCCGGGAATTTTGACTTCGGTTCCCGTACAACGCGTCTGATGCCTTCTCCTTACGTGAGCAGACGAGTCCCATGGCACGGACGGCCTCAAGTGAAACATGCGGGGGAGGGTTTGGAAGACATCGATCATAATTGAGAAGCCTGTGCTTGTCTGTTTGCGTGGGGGAACCATTGCAATCAATGAAGCATGCGGTATACTAAGGTCATGGATCTTGTTCTCGTTTTTCTGCTCCAGTCTCACGTGTGTGTACTCTCCTTGGTCAAAAGCGAACGCCAAGCTCACCTTTTTCTTCATATTCCTTACGTTTTTCAAAATTTTACGTCTAATCAATTAAATGGACACTGTTTAAGGGAGGCCTCCTCACCAGTGCATGAAAACCGGAGGAGGGTCGAAGCGGAGCTCGTGCATGTCGGTGTCGGAAGACGTACCCACGTGCACCAGTGATGGCAACAGCATTATTGTTGTTAGGGGGAGGAAGACAGAACAGATTGCCGTAGAAAGTGGACTTCAGTTTTACCTGATTTCAAATCTGCCATTTCAAAACAGGATGGCCGGCGGGTGATGAGAGTTGAGAGACCCAAAACAAAAAGGAGGAAAGAGAGTAACTAAAGACGAGAGATTTCCAAAGCTTGAACGGGAGGACTGAAGGCGGTCGCAGTGACAATGAGAATCGATTAATTCCATCTGCCATCTGTTTTTCTCCGGCAGCATCCGTGTACGCACATGCAAGGGATATATTGTCCGGAAGATCGTATGATGATGTGCTCTCCCTTTTACCCGATCACCATGGCCGAGTTTCTATTTCGATCTCTTCATTTGAATTTTGACGATCATTGCTGGGTTTAATGCTTTCAGTCGACTACCACCTGTTCAAAACAAAGGTACGTGTTCGCAGCATCCACGGTCGAAGATTGGGAGAAGAAAAGAAAATTCAAATGATGAATTATAGTCAGATGTCATAAAAAATAATAATTCAGTCCTTGAAATGAATGAATTCTAAACATTTATACAAACAAATGAATGAATTGAATGTCTCTCCAACGTCCCCTCTATTAACAAATAAAACTACGCTCAACGTTGGAATGCAATTCTGATTTAAGATTACGTTCTTTCATCATTGTATTTAATCTCAACTTTAAAATAAATAATCAGAGTCTGTAAAATCAAGTTTACGTTATCATTGTATTTGAACTAAAACTATATCGTTTTTTCTTATACATTTATTTTAGATGTAATGTTCATCGTGAACCGATTTTGTAGAATACATGTGACATTTTTAACCATAAGCATACGTGACACTCAATTCGTAAACTTTGTAAAGAAAGCATCGAACTCATAAAACATAATAATAATAATAAACGTATGTGATTATCATTATAAGAATTTAACAGCTGCCACGGGAAGAAAAAATGGCGCATCGACGCATGGCTGGAAAGGGGGAGTCGAGTAATTAATGGACCGATCAACGACGTCTTCGCACGCATTCGAGGAGCTTGGAAAAAAAAAAAAAAAACGACTGGGACGTAAGTGGTTACGCGGAGAACGAGACCACAAGTACTGATCGACTAGATTTAACTTATATAATGGTCATCACCGCATTCGAGACGCAAAGAGCCAGCGACGCCTTTCCTTCGCTCCAACTCCACACGCTGCCGGGCACAATTGTCAGGGGCCACCGGCCACGCCACCACCGTTACCGAGAGAAATCACACCACCCTTCAAACCTCCCACTCCCACCCCTTTTTCACCGCTGATGGTTTGCCTTTTTATCTAAAAAAATCTGATTCTCCTCGGAGACGATGATCATAATTCACACACACACACATATATATATATATATATGTATGTATGATAATCAACTTCAATACGTCGATTGGGTTGAATTCGACCAGCTTAGTCTAGCTTTTTTAGATTGTACCAGGTTGCTCGTTAGCGAAATCGGTTCGTTTTGACATGGCTTGGTATGAGCATAGAGGTCAGTGCGAGTTAAATCGAACTTTTTTCATAAATTTGGATGTTTCGATCTGATATTTCGGTAGCTCGATTTAAACCTAAGTAAGAAGAAGGCAGAGACGATTTAAAGAATGACAGAACGGACTTTCGACAATCGATATCAGTGGCACATTCCTAATTATAGCATTTTTAATTGTGAGTGTATTTAAGCTCTTTCTGATAATGAATGATTCTTTTTTTGCATATCTTGTTTCTAATTAATTAGACTTATTTAAAGGTGGTTATCGTCGTCAATACACGAACCGTACTGTTTATCAAGCTGCGACAAGCACCACACGTGATTAGTCTCACCCACGGTTTGGGATAATCTCTGTTATGATAACGTAATCGATCTTCTAATTCTATTCTAAAAGCCTACCAAATTCCTTGTGATCAACCACGATATACAACGCGTGAAAGTTTTATTTTTTACGTTTCTTCTAAACCATACAAGTGTTCATATTCTTAGCAAGCGTCTCCAATACATAACACGTTGAGATGTCGTAACTAATTAATTAATTAATTATGCGTGGAAAGAATCTTTACTTGATGACTTACCCGGCAAAAAAAAAAAACCTTTACTTAATTGGCTCAAAATTATATCAAAAGGCATCGAACAGTATCGTACTCATCGTCCATGACTTTGGTCATTGATTTGAAAAGACGTCTCAACAACATCTTGTCCTTTGAAGGGTCCATGCACGACGTCCACACTGGAATGGCACCACAGGGCAAGGGGACGAGGTGGTAGAAAATTTTATTTAAATATCTATATATTATTAACGTCATAGATTCTGAAGAAAATAAAAGGATCAATTTTGAATGCCATTTTTTTAATTTATTTGTATAAAAGGATTTATTTTTTAATCTTGGCCCTTTGAGCTAGTAATTCTTTCGATATTGGTTAACCAATCAACTTTGTTCAATATTTAACCATTTGCCACGTAACACATTGCATGGCAACCAAATGACTAATTCTAGGTAGTTAAGATGATCAGGACGTTGTGATCTTTTTATATAAATCCTTAATGAGATCCAAAGTTTCTAATAAAATTAAAGAAATGTGAATACGAATTCTCGTCTTTTTTGCAAGATGAAAATAAGATTAAATTATTTAAAAATACAAAATGTAAAATCATATCAGGAGAAAGTCTTACAAGCATGAGATAATTTATATGCAAAGAAACGACAGAAGAATACTCTAAAACAGGAGCACCAAGAACAAAAGAAAGGGTAAGAAAGATACAATAACAAGAACGATTTAGTTTTGTGTACCACCGTCTTCAACAATATTCGCCCAATGGCTAAGGGTGTCTGCAACATTAATAGCAACTACGTACGGTAGTATGAGATGATATAACTTTAATCTGGGTATTGCTTTTGGAGGATTCTGATCAGTGTTTTGAGAATTTACGTGAAGATCTAAGGCCAAAATCGTATGCTTAATTGATTAGAATATGGAGAATCACTTAACTTTCCACCCTCCAAAAACAAATATTACCTTCTACATGAAAGTTTGGATCTATTGGTCTGTCATGTTATGTGAAGGTAGGGTTTGCATGGGATTCCCAGAACTGGGATTTGGGAAGAAGAGAAGTGGCCGGGCAACTGTAGTTTTGGGAGTCCAGTGGCCACCTTGCATGGGGAGCAACGCTTCCCCACATGCTCCTCTCCCACCACTTTACTCCATCAACTTCGCATCGATCGGCACTACCGCCCTCCATCCTCACCTCCCTCCTATAAATACTTGGCTGCCCTCCTCCTCCTCCTCCTCCTCCTCCTCCTCCTCCCCAGTCCACCTCACTCTTCTTCATCTGTTGCAGTACCACTGCAACGGAACCCACCAACGTCCCCATTACCACCACCTGCTTCCCAAGATCGATCGCGACGTACCACACACATATATATACCGACTGAGGAGATGAAGGTGGGCGGTGGATCCATGACCGGGTCGAAGAGGCGGTTCGTGACCGGCCGGGGCCTTGGTGGCGCTCTTCGGCAGCAGAAGGCAAGGCTGTACATCATAAGGCGGTGCGTCGTCATGCTTCTCTGCTGGCACGACTGAGGGATCCTGACCGACCAATATATACCACATATATATATATAGATCGAGTTGGAGAATCACCTCGAAATGGGGTGTACTGCCAACACTACGATCTTTTCCATCTTCTGATCTTTATTTTTATTTTTTCCCAATCTATCTCATTTAGATCAATCGATCGATCGAACAGTTCTAAGAAATTTTGGTTCTGTAAATATGGAACCTCACAGGGTTTCTCTTTCCGTGGCTTAGAACAAAGAGAGGAGGATGGAGAAGAAATTTTGTTGAAATCAAATTAATGGAGGTGTTCTAATTAAGTTTCCTGTGCATCGGAGATTTATTTGGTCCTACGCTTAATTACAGCTGTTGAATTGGAAATTTATTTGATACTTCTTTTTGGACCACGCGTGCTCTCCTGCAATCAAACCCTAGCTAGCTACCTGTATGGTAGAAGAATCAAACATGGTTGTTCAATTTTTTTTCTTTTTGAAAATTTTTGATCCTACAATATAAGCTTGCCATGATATATATATATCGATCAACACCACCAAGCGCAAAACCCTACAATAGAGATGAGATGTTCGTTGGCGAATAATCAAAAGGACCAGAAGAAATCTGAAGCAGTACGCATGATCGATGAAGTACATATAAGTAATCTGAACTAAGCGGTTCTTACAAGCGCTCGGACGTCTTTTGCTTGAGAAGAAACCAATGTACAACAACCGAGGATGTGAACTGGAGAAAGCGCAGCGTGGAAACCATCAATTCGATCAGAATTTGCAGCAGAACACATGGGGAGCCACTGTGTTGAGTGTTGGCTGGCCACTGTTTTCTTACTTACGGTCAAAAAAATGGCTGCCAAAAAAGATACCTCGAATTTATTTCTTATTTTTATTTCCTCAGTTTTGATTGTATGTCTATGAAACTTAAATCTTTTGCAAAAAAAGAAGAAAAAAAGATGGATCTGTCGTCACGTACAACTTGGGCTAGGGAAAGCCAGTGACAACTTGAAGGATTTAAATAAATACCCGCAAAAAAAAAAAAATCTTGAAGGTTTTAAGAGTACGGAAACATTGACCAGATTCCTTTAGAAAAAAGGCAATCTTCTTTCACCCAACGCCAACCCCAAGGTTCTATTTATTTAATTAACTTGGGAAGTTGCGTTAGACCGACCGTTTTAAGACCGAAGGGATTTGCTCTCTTATTCTTCTTTTTATAATGGCAAATATTTTCATTATGAATGCAGATTAAAACTTCCCAATCTTGCAATAGAGCAGAAGCATATCTGCTGATGTTCAAAATTTTTTGGCACGGACGTTCAAAAGCATGGCGAGAAATATGAATGAATAAGCGAATAGCTTTAGGAACAAATCCAGGAGGTTTTGATCAGTTCATGCAAAAGCATATTAATCTATACGGGAACGATGTAATTTTCTTTGAAACTTCACTATTATCCCAATAATTCTTTGTAGTTTTATAGATGGGTGGCATCACAAACCAGAAGGGCCGGCAGCCGTGAACTGCGGCTGATCAAAGCAATCTTCGTCGACAGCCACTGGTAAGTTGATATCCTGAAGGACGCAGACGCAGTACACATTGCTGGAACCCAAAACAATGAGGAGGAGGCAAAGGAGCTTGATTGCACACGCGCGGCCACAAAGGACGGTGCTGTTGTCGGCCACCGAGATCTAACCACCGGCCTCTTATCGCCAACATCCCCCGACGACCGTCCACGTGCGGTTGCCGGCGTACATGTACCCACTCGTCGTCCCGTGGAAGTTCTGTCGCTTGTATTTTGACCGTCTGAAGCGGAACTTTCGAGGTCGGTTTGGGACGTAAAAAGCTGGAAAAACGGGTGTAAAATGAGTCGGGTCGGGTTGGGTCAGGTCCGCAAAAAGATGTGCAACGGGCACAATGGGATTAACGAGGAAAAAGATTCATTTCATTTTGAGAGTAGTCGATTGTAGAAGCTCTACACGTGTCGTTAGATTCTCGAGCACGATGGGCTTGTTGGGTCTTCTCCAATGGGCGGACGATAGGGAAGAAGCCCAACCATAAATCTGGGTGGGCCGAAGTATATATTTTACAATATGTGCCTGACGGTAAGAACACCGTCCTCAACTCCCGGACCTCCTTTTTTTTTTCAATTTCAGCTTTAATTATTGTCTAAACGTTTGAAGCAGTTGATAGCACTCTATGTCTTGGCTTAGTGCAGATTTGACACACAAGCTTTGAGTTGCCATACCTGCCATTACCTCAACCGCCAGAAGTCGTCGAGGAAGAACCACTGCGATCGCGTCCTCTATGTAATTGTTGGAACACGTGGGGGAAGAACCAATGGAAAGATTGGACATCATAAGGGAGGTGGAATGGATTGCGATTGATACGCACCTCATAATTCAACAACATGCTTTGAAGATCTGAAAGTGCAATCATAGATGATTGTGTAGTGATGTTGGTGACGACATGCTCGTATTCTGTTCTGAGCCCCCCCCCCCCCCCCAAGATGTACAATGTGATTTCTTCATCGGAGAGAGGACAACCAGAAACCGCGAGAGAATCTGCAAGTTGATGTGGCTTGCGCAATATAATCGCTCATCGACAAATTCCCTTTCTTCAAAGACTGCAACTCATGACGAATTTGAAGAACCCTAGCTTGAGATTTTGAAGCGTAGAGGCGCTCCAACGTAGACCACACTTCAGCCGCTATGGTATGATTTGCAACCTGTGAAAGAAAAAGCAAGAGACAAAGTGGAGAATAACCAACTTACAAGGAGTTCATCTTGACGTTTCTAGGTGAGAACGTTAGTGATATTTGATCCTTCGCCACTCGTAGGTGGGTAGGGATAGTATCCATCAATATATCCAACTAAATTATAACTATTGAGGAGAGCCAAGAAAGAGGCTCTCCAAATGACATAATTCTGCTTGTCCAACTTGATTGAGACAAGACTGGCAAGATTAATAGGTCCTAGTGCAAGAATAGTTGCAGCAACTGAATCAGTGGACATGGCTAATAAGACGCATAAGGAAGGCCTTGCTTTGATATCAAGTTGAAATTTAGAGAGAGCACAAATCAAGAAACAATAAAAGATAAAGGCAGAGGTGTCACGCTAGATTTTGAAATCAAGAAAAACAATTGATTCTACTGGTGTTTTACATTAACATATGCATGGCATATTTGTGGTTACAAGCTGCATACTTCGAAAACAACAACTGGAGTGAGAATAAAAAAAATTGTAAAAGGAAAGTGACAGCTGTCATGTCAATAATTGATCGGCTAACAAAATATTATATTAAATTTAAAATAAAAATATGTATCCATGGAATATAACAAAATTTCAACAGGATACTTTCAATATTGTAGATACGAAATTATACTTCCGAAGTTATTTTAATAAATGTAGTTCCAAACTCCATCATGAAAGAGCTAAAAGCTGCTCTCGTTGAACTCTAATGAAGAGTAACTTTGCAAATCTAGGGTGAAGCTGAGAGTTGTAAATTTCCTTTGCTTCGTCGACGCGTATGATTTACTTCAACAGGACTTTCGGTAAAGAACTTAGAAGTATATATTAATAATGATAAATGATTTTTATTATGTTATCGACACAATTTTGAGTTCTATGTAGATTTATTGATTTATTATGAATAAAAAAAAGGAGACGAGGCCGACTTTAAAAAATGTATCACCGCAGTTAAAAAAATAATTATCCATGAAGAGGATGTGCAATACTCGGAAAGAGAGCCACCGCAGAGAAAATAATGCTACACGCGTAACGCCACTTACTTTGGCTACTTTTTCCAAGTAGCTCTAGGACCACCTACAGCCGAAGATCGATCTGTTATCCGGCGAGAGCAGTCAGAGATCGAGGCAGCCGACATGGAGGAGAACCAGCGGAAGAAGGTGAGCTTGGTCTTCATCCCCCTGCCGGGGTTGAGCCATCTCGTTCCCATGGTTGAGCTAGCAAGGTACCTTCTCCGCTACCACAATCGTGACCCCCACCACCGTCTCTCCGTTACCATACTCAACATCCCACCCTTCCCACCTTCCCCGCAGATATCTTCCTACATCTCCTCGGTCACCGCGGAATCCGGCGACGATGACATCAGCTTCCGGGAACTTCCCATGATAGACCCATCCCTCATCGGAACCGTGAAAAGTCCTCCTTCCTTCACAATGGCCGTCGTGAACTTCCAGAAACCCCACGTCAGATCCTCCATCCGGTACCTCCTCGCCTCCTCCCCTGTCGCCGCCGTCGTCGTCGACATGTTCTGCGTCGACATGATCGACGAGGTCAACGAGCTTGGCGTGCCCTGCTACATTTTTTACACGTCTGGCGCCATCATGCTCGGGCTCATGCTCAACACGCCTTCCGTCGACGCTCTCCTCCCCGCTGACAAGGACATGGATGAGTTGGAGGACGAAGGGACCACCCTTCGCCTCCCCGGCTTGTCCTCCCCTTTTCCGCCGATGGCCATGCCAGAACCGTTGTTGCGGCGGAAGGAGCAGAAGCACATGTGGTTCTTGCATTTCGCCAAACGATACCCTGAAGTGAAAGGTACACAGTACAAAATTTTGATGATTAATTGATTCGTCGAAAACATATTCAATCTGGCAGCGTAACAGGTTTCATCATCAATTCCTTCTTGGAGTTGCAACCCTACGGATTCAAAGCCTTGGAAGCCGGTGAATACCTCCCAAACAAGTCGATGCCATCGATTTATTCGGCCGGTCCCCTGCTCAAGCTCAACTCCAACAAGCAAGGACGGGTCGGCGAGCAGCGACACGAATGCCTTCAATGGCTGGATGGGCAACCAAAAAGGTCGGTGGTGTTTCTTTGCTTTGGAAGCATGGGCTACTTCTCCCCGATGCAGGTGGCTGAGCTAGCGGTGGGATTGGAACGGAGCGGGCATCGATTCCTGTGGGTGTTACGCGGCCCTCCGTCGGAGCACCCCGAGGGTTTATCGAGATTAACGACAGATGCCGATCTAGATGAAGTCCTTCCGAAGGGGTGAGACCAAGACCGTAGTTGTATTATCTGTTAGTTCCCTGTGTACATCATGTATTGATATTGATTAGTTGATTAGATTCCTGGAGAGGACCAAGGACAGAGGAATGGTATGGCCACGGCTGGTACCACAGGTTTCCATACTCGAACACGAGGCCTTGGGTGGATTCGTGACCCATTGCGGGTGGAACTCGGTGACGGAGGGTTTGTGGTTCGGCGTGCCGATGCTTGCTTGGCCCTTGCATTCCGAGCAACACCTGAACGCATTTGAGATGATCACCGAGATGGGGATCGCGATGGAGCTGAAGATCGATAGGAGGGCGGGGAATTGGGCAACCGCGGAGGAGATAGAGAGACGAGTGAGGTGTCTGATGGACGATGATTCCGCCGAAGGAAGCAAGGTGAGGTCCAAGGTGATGGAGATGAGCGAGAAAGGGAAAGGAGCGTTGGCGGAAGGTGGGTCGTCCTTTGTCTCCGTGCAGAAATTGACGGAGGTGTTCATATCGTCATCTTCGTCTTCTTCTGTGCCATCTCGTCAACGTTAGACTCGATCGGAGTGTGGAGTGGAGTGTGACGCTGCAGTTCTTACGTTCAATCACAAGACTTGGAAGTCTTGTTACCGTCCATTGAAAAAAATAAAAGTATTTATTATATATAAAATTCAATTCTGTTTTTATCCCTTTCGATATAAGATTTTTCTAACATTCATTTTTTGTAATTTATTTATGTATTTATTGGTATCTGCAGATAGATGTACGTACGTGAATTAACTTTGATGCTATATTAAAAGTTTATCTCAAAACTAATTAATATCGAGCAAATCTAATATCACATTATAAGGTTTAGATTCGACCATTTTTTTTATTAACATGAGATTATTAATTTCAACAAAATTAAACTTTATATAGGATAAGTCTTTTTATTCATCATCAATTGATTTTAAAATAAATTTCAACATAAATTTAAAACTTAATTCGTACACGTTATTTATGGGATATTTGTCAGGTAAAGGAGTGATAAGTGCTAAGGGAATCCCACGTTGATAAAAATATGATCGAATTTACGCATTACAATATGGTGTCTCGTTTATCATTATTAATTTATTTTAAAATAAATTTTTAATATTATCCAACTTTGAAATTTTTCTTCGAATTACGGTACTTGAGTAGATGATCCACTTTTCGTATTGCGTATATTACGGTACACGTGTCTTGTATATTTAAAATAAATTGAAAGGATGTTACCCAAAACTTTGCGTGGCAATTAACGGCAACACTCATTAACTCTCTTTTTTTTGTCCCTTTCTAATATTTCAAAATTCCACATGGAGAATTGCATGTTCATATTGCTGATTTATATATTTTTCTTTCAAATATTTTTTTATCTATTTTTAAAGTTTCTGTTAAATTATGTGACTTTAAATATTTTTTTCTAATCCTATTTCTATTCATCTTAATTCCTTTTGTATTAATCATTTCTCCTCTCGATTTCATTTGCATGTATTGTCGATTCATTTTAATTTTTGATTCAATGATTTTTTTAAAAAAAAAATAAGATTAATTATTTACTCGTTGATTTGATTTCGTAGAACCCAAATCCCTATCCACCAATCAACAGGGATAGTAATGATTTGGTCGTAATCACCAAAAATTTCATCTACCGGTGTCGTGATATCATCTCACTGTCAAGAGAAGAGATGATCCCTTGAGAAGTATAAATTAAATGTGGTAAGAGATTGACTTGATTCCTCGTTCTTCATCTTCTTTTTTTCTATTTTAAAGTTTATTTGGTTCTTCTTTATTATTACTTTTTTTTGAGGTGCTTTGGACTACTTTTCGTAATAACCTACTTTTTCTGTGATAAATATTAATTTAATATTTCTACACATTTTACATGTTGTTTCTTTTTGGACAAAAAACCTCACTATTGAATGTAAATTCATTAACGATGCTTAGTCAAGATAAGAACAACAAATAGCTAACTTGAATAAAAATCTATACTGATGTTGCTCCTGATGTTAGCGTGGAAAACTCCTAATAGGTTCTGAGAAGTTGGGTAGATATATGTATATATATATATATTTGGGTAATGCATTAATAAAATAAAAGTTAAAGAGAATTACAAAGCTCAAACTTCATCGATTATAAAATTACAGGAAAAAAGTTCAACTACACGAAAGAATATCAGATCATAAAAATAGACTTAAAGATAAACTAAAAGGGCAAAAGCAAGATAGTTTATTATTTCCCTCTACATTGAATTCATCTTCTTAGGGGGGGTTAGTGCCTGACGGAATTGAGCTGACGGAAAGGAAAATTATTGAATTCCGTCAGAATGGTGTTAGTGTGCATTATACTTGACGGAAAGAAAATTCGGATTTTACCGTTGTATAAAATCCAAAAATTTCCATTACCGTCAGAAATTTTCTCCTCTCGACCTTGGAGAAACCTCGCGACGTTCGCCTCCGCTGGACGCGAAACCCTCGACCGTCTCCCTCTCGCGACGTTCGCCTCTGCTCTGGACTCCCTCTCCCGACCTCCCCTTGAGCCTGACGCCCCCATCTCGACCTGTGAAGTCGAAGAACATTCGTCGCGTCGCCTGAAACCGACTCTTCCTCGTCGCATCTGTCGCTGCCGCAGCCCTCCTGCCCGTCGCTACTGTAGCCCTCTTGCTTGCCGTGACCTCTGGTTGAGAGGAAGAGTTGAGGAGAAACCTCGCGACGTTCGCCTCCGCTGGACGCGAAACCCTCGACCATCTCCCTCTCGCGAGGTTCGCCTCTGCTCTGGACTCCCTCTCCCGACCTCCCCTTGAGCCTGACGCCCCCATCTCGACCTGTGAAGTCGAAGGACATTCGTCGCGTCGCCTGAAACCGACTCTTCCTCGTCGCATCTGTCGCTGCCGCAGCCCTCCTGCCCGTCGCTACTGTAGCCCTCTTGCTTGCCGTGACCTCTGGTTGAGAGGAAGAGTTGAGGAGAAACCTCGCGACGTTCGCCTCCGCTGGACGCGAAACCCTCGACCGTCTCCCTCTCACGACGTTCGCCTCTGCTCTGGACTCCCTCTCCCGACCTCCCCTCGAGCCTGACGCCCCCATCTCGACCTGTGAAGTCGAAGAACATTCGTCGCGTCGCCTGAAACCGACTCTTCCTCGTCGCATCTGTCGCTGCCGCAGCCCTCCTGCCCGTCGCTACTGTAGCCCTCTTGCTTGCCCGTCGCTCGTCGCTACTGCAGCCCTCCTGCTCGCCCGTCGCTGCCGTAGCCCTCTCGCCGCATCTTCCTCGTCGCGTCCGTCACTGTGGTAGCCCTTCCTACTCCACCTCTGCCATTTCACGTCTTGCTTAGGTACAATTCCCCAACACTTCATATTAATGAATTTCTGTGTATTACTCTTCGTGATGTTTGGATTAATATTCGTGATGTTTAACACTTCTTATAATCTTCATGTTAATGTATTTCTGTGTATTACTCCAAACAGTGCCTAGTAAAGAAGCTTATATGGCATATCATCTATCATTGCTTGTATGACATATAACAGTTCAAATATGAAAAGAGAGATGGTTAGCATACAAAAGTAGATGGTTGGCACACAATCAAGAAATCTTTGTATGGATATTACCCTCTCATGTAGATGAAATAGAAATATAGATGCAAGGAAAATTAGGATATTACCCCCTCATGTACCATTTATTGATGTGATTCGTAAGATAATTCTGTTTGGCATAGGATATTATTTTGCATTTATTGTTTGGCATAAGTTATTTAATTCATTAACCATTTAATATTAATATATATTTATTGGTTTGCTTTCATTTTCAATTATTGAGTAGATTGACAAAATATATTATGTAGTAGTAAATCTTATAATCTTCTGTCGTAGCAGTTAATTAATATTTGATCTTATGTAGTAAATGAGTACTTCTGATAGAGGACGGGGTAATGGAGGACGAACTTATATGACTTGGAATGCTGATGCAGATGCATTCTTTTTAGATATTTTATCAGAAGTATTAAATGAGGGAAACAAAAAAACCCAAGATGGAAAGATAAAAGGGAGCACTTGGGATGAAGTAGTTGAAAAATACAATATTAGAAGAAATGCATGTATTACAAAGAAGAATGTGGAAAGTCGCTTAAAGACATGGAGACAAATTTATCGTAACTACTCAAAAATTGCAAATCAGAGTGGATGGGGATGGAATTTCATACAAGGGTATACTGATATAGATGAAGAGATATGGAAGGAGTTTATTAAGGTAAGATTTTTATTTACATACTTTAAGATTATCCCAATTGTATTGAATTTTTCTTAATATATATTCTAATTTTATGTAGGCACATCCAGAGTGTGAAAGCTGCAAGGGAAAACCATGTTTGATTTATGAACAATTACAACTCATTTTTGAAGGTACTATGGCTAGTGGAAATATGTCTAGACAGGCAGAAGAAGTAGACATTGTACCAAACACTCAAGTTCCAAATATATTTACTCCAGACATTACACAAGATGGAATGGACCTCGATTCTGACATACCTCCTAGTTCAGGAGGAAGTGCACATGTTCCATTGGAGCAGAGGAAAAAGGGGAAGCGAGCACGCCCTCATGCAGAATCTCAACAAATGATAGCAGAAAGTTTGAAAGATACGTCACGAGCTTTTCTTACTTTGTGTGAACAAGATACTGTTAATGGTGAGGTACGTAATGAACAAATGAGAGAGATGATTCACATACAAAAGGAGATGTTTGTATGTAAGAAGGAAATGTTTGGATGGAAGAAGGAAATGTTTGCATGGCAAAAGAAGTCTGAGTCTTTTTTAGATGAAGCTATTGCTTCAATATTTGAGATTGAAGATCTATCTATGACTGATCGATATAAAGCTACTCAATTATTCCAAAAGCAAGAAATCAGTAAAATATTTCTATCAATTCCAAAAGAAATGCGACAAGGATGGTTGAAGTTTCACTTAGAAAAGATGGAAGACTAAAGATGATTTACATGTTTTTTTTTTTGTATTAGATGTATGATGTAACTACTTATTGTTTGGACAAGGAAATGTGGAATGATATTATTATTGATGTTTGTTTATCATATTTTATTATGTTCTATTAATTGTGGAATGATTTCATGTAATATGTTTATTTGTATTACAACCTTGTAATATGTTTGGACATGAAATTTTGTAGGTGACGATGAATTTTGAAGAGGATTTTGAAGAGGATTTTGACGAACTAGTAAATAACACATTGATGTTATTTGAAGAAGAGGAAGAACATGCTAGAAGAAGGCGAAGACGTTTACTTGCTTTTTGGAATATTTTAGCAGGGATTGCAAGTACCTCAACTTTGTTTTCAAATACAAGTCGTATTTATAGTAAAGAAGGTGCAGATTATATAAGAAGATTATTAGATCCTTCTTTACCACATCAAGTTTACAATTGTCGAAAGATTTATAGAATGAGTCAAAGTGTTTTCAAGGGTTTTTGTGAATTAATGAGGAGGGAAGAAGTGCTGAAAGATACCAACAATATCAGTGTAGAAGAGAAGTTTGCCATGTTCCTTGTGACAATTGGGCAAAATCAAAGGTATGGAGTAACTACAGAACGATTTAGTCGATCAAGTTGGACAGTTAGTAAATACTTTAATGAAGTGTTGAATGCTGTATTACGACTAAATCATGTTCTTCTAGCAAGACCTTCATCTGAAACACCAAGTCGAATTCGTCAAGACTCAAATGTGTACCCATATTTTAAGGTACATTTTCACACCTTTGGTGTTTCCTTATCTTATATGTTATTTTAGTCAATATCAAAATAAAAGTGCATGTTTATAGGATTGTATTGGAGCTATTGATGGTACACATATAAAAGCAACTATTTATGGACAAGAAACAGCAAGATTTAGGAACAGGAAAGGTGAATTATCTCAAAATGTAATGGCAGCATGTAATTTTGATATGGAATTTACATATATTTTAGCTGGTTGGGAAGGATCAGCTGCTGATGCTCGTATTCTCCAAGATGCAGTTACTAGACCTAATGGTTTTCAAGTTCCACCAGGTAAATGTGTTTTCCACTTCTACAAGTTATGAAGACATCACCATACTAATATTTTTTTTATACAGGTAAGTTTTACTTAGTTGATGCTGGATATCCAAATCGACCAGAATATATTTGTCCATTTCGAGGTGTAAGATACCATCTATCTGATTATGTTAATGATAGAGTTCCTCGTAATGCTGTAGAAAATTTCAACTACAGACATTCACAATTGAGAACAGTCATTGAACGTACATTTGGAGTTGTGAAACATCGATTTTCAATATTACGTGGTCAAATGCCATATCCATATGAAACACAAGTAAAGATTGTCATCGCATGTTTTTTGCTTCATAATTTTATTCGTAAGACTGATAAGGAAGATTTACTTGAGGACTTGCTAGATGAGTTGGAAGAGTTAAATATTATTGATGACATACAACCAATGGGAGAGATACATATAGAAAGCAATGCCCAGGTTCGAATGACTCAAGAACAAAGAAAAGAAATGGCAGATAAGATGCGAGAAGATATGATGATGGCAATGTGGGATGGAAGAACTAGATGATATTATTTCGTATTGTAATATTTCAATTAAGATGTATTTGTATTTTTCGAATATTAGTTGTAATAAACTTTTGTTAGAATTTCCATCAGAATTTTCCGTCCTGCACTAAACCCCTCTCAGAATTTTCCTTTTCCTTTCCGTTACAAATTTTCCATTTCATTTCCGTCAGAATTTTCCTTTTCCTTTCCGTCAGAATTTTCCGTCATGCACTAACACGCCCTTAACGTTGGAAAGTCAAAACTCTCAAAGACAATAGTGTTGATTCTTTTTACACATGTCAAATTGAAGTTGCGAGTATTGAAGACATCTTAATTTAATTGCACGTCTTTAAGTAAATCTATACTCAACCCTCTTGTAAAGTTTTCTAATCAGAAGAAGATTAGGCGGATATTGTGGATGTTGATACTAATGTTTAATTTTCTATTTTTTTAATGTTATTTGGTTGCAAGAACTGTTTTTTTCTTCTTGAAACTTAAACTTTGTTCTGTATCTTTTATCTTTTAATCGTGGTTTGATCATCGAGTTGGTTTAATTTTATTCCTGTTTTTTCTAAAAAGAACATCATCTCATTGTCGTATTACGTGTCTTGGACGGAGGAGAGGTTTCTTTGATATAGTGGATAGATGCGGAGAGGTGGACCAGAGAGATGTGGATCTGTCGTGAGGCCGAGGTGAAGCCACGCGACTCTCGTCGTTGGCGGATACTGTTCTACATGTTCGATTCCTGGCCGCAATTTCTCCTCCCGTACCCACCAAGCCCCCATCGACCACTGCCGTGATTCCGAACCCTTTACCCTTTCTCCAGAATCTGAAGGCGCTGGATTCCTAAGGATTTCCTACCTTAAAAGTCCGGGAGATTGGTATGTTCTTTGTTTCTCTGTGTGTAAGCGCTGGTTCTGGGTGGTCTAGCATTGGGATATCACTGTTGTATTTTGTCGGTTTGACAAGTTTGATTTGTTTGGACACTTTGAATCAGCTTCCTTTCTTCAGTGGTGGATCCAATTCATCGGTAGTTTGCACAAGGATTTTTTTTTTTGTTTGGGATTTTTTTTAATGTAAGATTGGACTTGGTTTGGCTGGCTTCTCTCTGAAGTGTAGAATAAATATACTTGCTTTTGAAGCAGTGGTTTCTGTTTTTTTTTTTTTTTTTTTTTGTGGGGTGGGGACTGGTGGGGGGGGGGGGGGGGGGGGGGGGGGGAGGTTGGTATGGAATCATGCGCTGCAAAATGCTAATGGATGGACTAATAGACGTGCATTTTGGCACATATGTGATTTTCCCGCAATTTTCAGGTAATGCGATGGAAGCTTGAAGATCTATGATAATCCTTTACCTGTGTTCACCTTCGCTGGGAAGTTTTCGTGTTTGATTACAGTCGTGTCTGAGACTAGATACTAGTAATGGCGAGCAAGCTGATCACTGAAAGTGCCAGTGTCACAGATCATTGTGGAGTCGTGTGCTTATTCCCCAACTCTGTAGTACATAGTAGAATGAATTCTAGAAACGAAAAATTGGAGCTCAGAAAGCCGAACAATAGACATCCTTTGAACGCCAAGCTAACGTTTTTATCTGGTGGTTTTGGATATCTCCGGAATAAGCAGTATCATCGCGACAATTCAAGAACGCATATTATTTCATGCATGTCTAATGCCACTCGTAATTCTGAAACTACAGAACGTGGAATAATGTCCAAGGATGCCATAGGTAGACCAAGGTACAATTGCACAACCACAGATGTTTGTACTTTTTCGGTTTTTCCATCTTCCTTGAAATATGCTGTGCCTCTCAAGTACATTCTGTGCAGTTTTATTGGTCAGTAATAACTAGTCTCTGAGATGTAAACATGCCAGTGTATTCAATATAAATCTGTGGTTTTGTAGGATGATAAAGATGCTATTTTCTTTCATTACATGACATCTCTACATGAGTCAAATTCTCAAGCCTGATGTTTAGGAAGGATAGTATACAAATGATGTTCACAAATTTCATCTTAAATGGTCATTTTTATAACAGGATATAAAATGTAAAATATTTATTATTTTTCTCCAGCCAGGATATGATGGTAAGGCTGCAGTTAGATCATCAAATTCTAAAGTTTTCAGTGTAAACTTGCTAATACTTTTTTTTCTTAACATTATCTGATGCTGCTGTTTTGCTGGGTTGAACCAAAATTTCATTCTATGACTCATAACATATGTTCTGATATATACTATGCAGATAAGTGTGACCTCTTTATAATGTAATCATATGCTCAAACTTAATTTTGCCTTCTTTTGGGATCTTACCTTTGCAAGTTTCAGATTTCCAAATTTAGCTTGCTTTCTTAAGTCTTATGTGCAACAATTCGTTTGAGGCATCACCATTGATTTATCTTTTTGAAGCTGATTTACTCTAGCACATTTCATCATTTCCTAGAGATGAAAATGGGGACGAGAATCTTGGGATTGGTGCACAATTGAAAGAAAGTCCAGACATTTCCAGGAATACAACTTTAAGGCCAGGCATTGCCGAAGCTTGTGAATTTGTATACAAAGATGCCAAGTTTATGAATGAAAGGGCTCGTAATGACATTGTCCTGCTTTCACGGTATTTTCCCCTGTAACTTAATAATATGTCAGGTTGATGTGTTTGGTTGTTTATTTGGTGTTTAGTAACTCCTTTTATATAGAGCACCATTATATAGAGCACCATTTTTCTTTCAGTTTACCATTAGCTTGCATGCTCTCATATACTTTCTTCAAAATTTGTTTGATCATCATCCACCTTGACATATTGTTTTAGTACTTGCCAGTGGCATTACGAGACTGAATGATCGTGCACGACAAGATGTAGCTTTGCTTGGTGTGAAATTTCTTAAACTTGATGGTACATTCCATCTCTTTTCCTTCTGATCCTAACATATTGTTTGCATTGCAAATCATGTGTTATTCACCTTTCTTCTTTGGAATTTTATCTGGTATTTGCATCAATAGCTCGTGCTAGAGAAGATACTGAAAAAATTGACAGTGAATTGAAAATGAAAGCTGCTCGATTACACCACATAGCCTCGGTACTTGTATTTTAATGATTAAGTTCCCATGCTCTGTGTACCTTAATTGATAATGAAATCCCAAATCTTATACAGATTCTGGAGGATAGAGCACGAACTAAATTGAAAAAAGTAGCAGATCAGCACTGGAGTGATGGGGCCTTGGAGGTATTCATCTTGCTATATTGTAGTTCATTTTCTACCTTCCATAAAAGTCCCATATTATATTTTTTCCCTCATGAAAACCATATCTTTTATGTTCTCAATTTTCTTTTGAGGTTGTGTTTGTCAATAATGTAAATTATGATGCATCACTTTCTGAAGGTTTTTGTGGAAGGTAATATAATAAAGTCGGTAATTTGTACCACTTAGTAATTTAGGTCAGAATGGTGTGACTGCTCTTTCTCATTGGTACGTTGGTTGATGTTTTGGTGTGGCATGAAGTTGGACTGGTTTATTGTTTTCATGCAAGAGTAGGCAATAGGTCTCATTCAAAAGTTGTTCATAGATTGTTAGCTGTTCTTATAGATACATTTGGAATGAAGATTCTATTTGACTTTGAGGAAATCATGATAAAGTATAAGCTTGTTTTAGGCACTTGTGAATGTGTGAAATTCCAAATGTCCATCTACAGCAGTATAGGCCCATGACTTCTCTTTGAATAGGCAAGCTTCTTTTTCTTAAAATTCTAACGACTTGAAGCTTTCTTGCTCATGTGGTGTCACCTCAGGCTGACTTACGACGAGCTGATTTTATTGTTAAGCGGCGAGCTATGGAAGATGCATTTATGGCCCTACAGGTATTCCCTTTTATAGTGAGATTTTGGATGAAGCATATTAGTGATAAATAGATGGGGCTAATTTTGAAATAAGCATTGGTGCAATATGAAGTTTTCTTAAAGCAGGAGCTTTCTTGCTTTCAGTCAGCTAAATAGTAATGATTTTGCTTGGTCATTGGTTTGTACTCTTATGGTGTAACCAAGGAACTTCAACTTTACAGTACTGCACTTTCAAACTAAGGGTCCACTTGGAACTCTTTATTGAAACCAACAACCTATTGGGGTGTGTGCAAAAAGTTTGCTTTTTGAGCAAGAGTAAAATGTTAGATTATTGGCAATTGTATAAAAATCATGTTTGGCATAACCATGGAATTAAACATTGACATATGTCTACAAAATTTCAAAAATACTTCTAAATTTTTTTGAATTGTAGAAACAACATCAAAAGCGATGTTGATATGGTAATTTATTAACAAAAGATGTTTTTCTTTGCCATATTTCCATTGATATAACTCTGACATAATGAAATTTTACTAACACATGTTGAATTTTCAACTTATTAAAGTTTGATACGAAATCAAAGTTGAATACTTTGGGCCCAATTAACTTTTTCAAATCTTTGGAAATTTGTAATCATGAGATTGCCATACCTATCAATGGAAATCTCATAAAATTTGATGGAAATAAACTTAATTCTTTTAAGTTACAAGGGACAAATTAGAGAGATCATACCCTAAAATTCTGGCATATTTAAAAACTCTAAGTAAGCTTTTTGGACCAAGAACAAATGCCTCAACTTTCATGCAAAAAACTTTGATATTTTTAATAAGCTTAGGTCACATAGGTCTGTTTGTAAGTGTTGATTGAACTTATTGGCTTGTTGAAAAATCAGAATGCCAAAAAGCACCACGAAAGGAGTTCTAAACAGGGCCTAAAATCTCTTCCTAACATGTGTCCAGCTGCTAACCTAACCTTCCGTGTGCCTCTGTTTCTTTGTTATCAACTTATCAAAGTTCCCACAAGCTAAATCATGTGGAGCCCTATAAGTTCTCAATCTCTCAAATTAACAACAATCCAAGTCATAATGCTATTACATTGGGTTGGTTATATGAATTCTTTTCTTTAGTATATTTCTGTTTATAGTCAAATATTGGGTTAAATTACAAGTTTTTCTTATAATTTCTAATCAAGTAATTTTAGGTTTTCATCTACTTCTTTTAGTTTTCAATCTCTTAATATGATGTCGACTAAATATTGATGGGCCAGTCATTAGTCATTTTGTTCAGCTACCCACTTTCAGTATTTTTAGCAAGGAAATTCTGCAAAAGTAAATGTTGCATAGTTTCGTACATGTTACAACATTGTCCAATCAGCAAAAGTATTTGTAAGCTATTTGGAACTGGATGCATGCATATGTAGTTGTCGTACATGGAATCCATCCTACCATGATTTCAAAAAAAGGAGTTCTTGTGACGTTAATATCTATTCCAAATTTGAACACTGGAGTAGAACTACTTGGATCATTTATAACAAATGAATAAGTACATTTTATGATTACTTCCCAACGGTTTTTTATGTTCTATTCTGTTAAAGCTCTTTATGTGAATTCATTAGTTCATGTATTTTCATTCCATATGTTTTACCATCTCAACAAGGGCAAAAGTTACAATTGAAATCAACAGTGGTATAATGCAGTTAGTATTCTACTCCATTTGAGAGAAGAGATGTTGGACGCAAATATAAGCAATGACATTACCATTATCAAAAAAATATTGAACTTGTATTTTGTTTGTACAAAAAACATCATAGCTAACCTAGTTGGGATGCTTGATAATGAACTTTAACTTCCATTTCAGTACTCTTTCTTTGCATGCCATGGCCATTTGAAAGTAAAAGAGCGAGTTGTACTTTTTCTTTGCTTTTTTGAAAGATATCTTTTGGGAATTTTTTGCAGTTCGTCAGGAATATTCATGACATGATGGTGAACAAACTGTGAGTTATAAAAACCACTATAATGTCTCTTTTCCTTTTAAGATTGCACATTAATATTTTGCATTTGGCCATAATGTTAATGCATGCACACACTACTGTAGACTGAAGGAAGATAATGGTTTAAATGTGGATGATATGGTGAGCTGCATTTCTCTTGAAAGGAATGGAAAACTTTTTGATCTCTTCCCTGGAGAAATTTCCACAGATCGTGTTGCAGCTTTGCAGGTCATTTTCCTGTGTGCTATCTTAACATTTCACTACATATTGATTCTAATAAGCAATATCACCATTAGAAAACATGATCTGGTATAAAAATACAGGAGGTTTACTGGAGTATGGCATCTGCTTTATCAGAAGCTGATGGAATTGACTATAGTGATCCAGAGGAGGTTTGCTCTTGTGCAAATCCTCTCCAGCCATACTTTATTATGCTCAAAGCTTAATATTGTGATATTATGTTTTCTTTTTTGAAGCTGGAATTGCTAGTAACTGCTCTCATAGATCTTGATGCTATGGATGGGAAAAGCAGTGCCTTATTGTTGGCTGAGTGTTCAAGCTCTCCAGATGTTAATACAAGGCATATTTGCAAATTAACATTCCATTGTTTTAAGCTTCTGGTTCTTTCTCATTTTGGTTGTTGATGCTGAATCAATCCGTAAGCATTAACTTGAAAATTATCTGCCGAGAAACTTAATGAATGCTGCTTACTAAACTTAATGAATGCTGCTTACTGTCACTGTCTTCTGTAATGTTCTTGTATTTGGTAGCCCCTGCAATTCTGTATCATTGATATGCGTCCCACTTGTTCTGTAGGAAAGCATTAGCGAATGCCCTTGCAGCAGCTCCTTCCATGTGGACCCTTGGTAATGCAGGAATGGGAGCATTACAGGTAATAGTCTCGATTTCACCTACCCTGTGATGAATCAAATTTGTAATGCAGGGAGCACTTCTGGTTTTGTTTAGATATTATCCATCCTCCAATTATAATGCTTCATGCTTTTTTCCTCTAGAGATTGTCAGAAGATAGCAACCCAGCTGTTGCAGTTTCTGCCTCCAATGCCATTAATGAACTCAGACGACAATGGGAAATACAAGAAGGTGATAGTTTGACATTTTTGATGAATTATCATCCAAAGAATGAAGATCCGAATGGAAATTCTGCAGATGCAGATAGACCTTGAAGTACTGTAGTAAAGGTAATATGTAATCTCAAATGAGACATGGTAATAGTTTCTTCAACATCTCACAAAAGCATTTATAGTGGGTGCACAGCCAGGATAAAATTTATAGTTGCGCTTGATGAACATTTTCCTAGTCCATCTTTTATGTGATTAAGGCATGGTAGCTGTGGACCAAGGTTATGAAGTTTTTTGAACAGGCCAAATTTATGAAACAGATGGATCATCATCTTAAACCATATATAGAGACTGCTTATGAGACATTTGTTAGGTTAGAGAATCCAAAGGGTGAACCCTTACGTACATGATTGGCATGATTAGTGCTCCAAACTCAATCTTGGGGCGTTGTATTTTTGCTTCCAAGAAATATCCTTTCCATGATTTTCCCATATTTACCTCTTTTAATTTTGATCGAAATTTATCCCATCGGTGAATTTCAATTCTTCTATCAGTATTTTATTTTTTATTTTCTCTAATTTAGATTTCCTTGCGGTCATGTGCATGTCTATACATGTTAAATTAAATCTGCCTGATTTTGACAACACGGTCATCTAGTTTTTACTCAATAATGGCCTAAGGAAATGAGAAAGGGTGCACCTTCCTGCTTGATGAGATTGACTATTGGATTATTGCCTGAGCTGATCAGACATTCTGAATTATACTCGAGATTTGGGAGCCATCGGAATTTAGTAGTGCCTTTTTGCCTTTCCCATTCAGTTATCATCTCTGCTACTTACCAGGTTTCTAAACGCTCTAGGTTTATAAGTTGATCGTTAGTATTCTGTTGATTGATTCTCTGATCCGTACTCTAATAGTTACCACTTCTCGGAGATCCATATTTGTTGATCTTTTCAATCTATACTTTGGACCATCAATGTGTTTGTGACTACGACGCATAATATTTAACCATAGTTTCTGATATGTGCTGAGTTCTTGCTGTGTAGGTATTGTGTATCATACGCTGCATTCAGAAGGTTTGCCAAGATGGGATACAAATCAGATGTTGACAAACCCAGGTTCGGGCTATACACAAACCAACTTGGAGATTACATTTGCCGTATCTTGAAGCTGGTGTCTGGCATATATGGTGCCTCAAGATGACATCTGCCTCCGAATGCAGATGATGGCGAAGCACATCCAACATGATCGAGTAGACTTTTAATTCTAATCATTTTCTAGCGTTTAGTGCTCCTTTTTGGAGCACTATCGTCGAAGTTGATAATCTATAAAACTTGTCGATTGTTATTTTTAATAGCAGTAGTGACGTTTGAAATATTGTTGAACATCTGAAATACCATTAAATTCTATTCTATCATATTTCTTAAATTGCTTGTTTAGCTACAGAATTAAAAACTTGCTCGTTGGTGACAAGCCTAAAAGGAAAAATTTGGTTAAAGCTTTATTCTAAAAACCATGGAGGAGAAAGGGTCTAGCACAGCAATCATGCATGGGAAGTGGAAGAAGATCCCTAACAGGATCAGCAACACCTTTCGAACTGTAGCTGGTATTTGCCTCTCTCTTTTTTTCCCTCCTACTTTGTATACTGTGATGGATATGTGGTTTGGAACTAATGCCATTTCTACAACGTCATTGAGTTGGAATGGGAGACGGTGGTTGGAAGGTCTGCTTGGAGTCGGTGTCCTGCAGGTTGAGTGGTGGAAGTGAGAAGTGGCTGTAGGTGGAGCTTCCTTGCCTCATCTCCTTCATCGTCGCTAGGGCCGCCACTGCATTCCTCACAATGCTCTGTTCCGCCACTGCCGCCTCCACTTGTTTCCTATCCTTCTCCCCATCTCCAGCTTCTTCTTCCACCGCAGGGAAGATGGGCTCCATTGTTTTCTCGCATTCCTTGATGAGCTTGGTGATGAGATCTGTGATGAAGAAGGGTTGCTTCAGCACCTTCTCGATGAACGGAAGCCTCAACAACCGTCCCGTATGCTTGTCGTACTTCTTCAAGATCTTGGCAAGCCCTGCATTCAAGGTTCGATCCTTTTGTCAGACAAAAGGGCGCTGGTTCAATCAAAATCAGTTGTGGTGCGCGTAGATGAGAACCAGATCGACCTGTGTAGTTGACGTTGCTGTAATTTTCCAGGAGAACCATCTCTCCGTGGTGATTGACAAGATCTCTCCTGATCTTTCCAATCTCAGCTCTGTACTCCTCCATCGTCGGTGCCACCGTCTCGACCAGCTTTTGAATTCTCTCTTGGAGCTCCTACACGTCGAGGTTCGATCTTGGTAAACCACATACATACATGACCGGGGAAAAACCACATGTTCCATTTCTGACAGGAAGATTTCTTACAACTTTACCTTCTCTCGGATGATGAAATCCTCCTCCTGCTCAAGGAAGAAACCATTGAACTTGTCGACCTCAACATTGAGCAAACGTATGAAATCAGCCTCGGCCTTGGTCCTCGCGTCATCGTCACCGGTCGATGCGGTCGACATGAGGCGGACCAACTTCTTAAGGTCCTTGTACGACAAGAACTTCTCCTGCCACTCCGGCAACGTATTCTCGATCTGTTGCTTGAGCCGCTTTCCAAACTTCATCACTGCTCGTGCCAACGACGACAATGGAGTATGCGTTAAGTGCGTGTGTGTGTATGTGCCTGTGACACAGAGAGAGAGAGAGGCGGGGGGAGGTAGGGAGGAAGGGGGGGTTGGGGTTGATGGCTTATAAGGTTGAGGAGGGAAACAAAGAAAAGGTGGTTGAGGAAGGAATACATGGGGAGAATAAATGGATATACCATGCGTGTACTAAAGTCCTTCCAAGAAAATATGTAACGGGGTGTGTGAGGAAGAACATCTTGCAGGAGATCAATTCTATCTTTCTTTTCTTCAAATCCTCCCTATTATGATATTACATTAAATCGGTAAACTTGTTTGTTCTTCATTGGCAGATATTCCGTCGCATTCCCCAGAAGAAAACCCAATGCAACAATAAGATATTCAATCCAAATTCCCCCAACCACAGCATATTCCTCTAGGCCACTTTAACGTCAACCACCCACACCACCTTCCCTTCCCTGCTCTGACCTTTCAATTAAGGAAGGGGGAGGCATGATTCCAAGGAATCTCCCTTGCCCTTACTTCACTTGCCATGCCTGGCATGTTACTCAAGCATTCCATCTCATGTCCGTGGGGTAAGAGAGAGTGACTCCTTGGCATTGTTGGCAAGTATGGGTGGGTGTGATAGGTCAAAAAGGAGGCGTTGGAGGAGTCTATTGGAAGGACCTGGTCCACCTTACTCTACCATGATAATTTATATTAACACCGGCCACTTGCCCAAAGGTCGGCCTTTTGCTAATGTTTGATAGTTTTTGGTGCCAGACAGGTTTCTGGGTAGAGATTTGTCATGATGATGCATTGTCAGCATCATTAGATCTTGAACCTTTTCTTTTCTTTTGTAACCAATGTTTTAAGACTTTATTTTTTTTTTTTTTCTTTCTTGAAATCTAAGATTTGAAATGATGGTCCAATATAAGTGACTTGAAATCAGACCGCCAGTTTCATGTCATGTGGTTGGAATCCGAATATACCCTTTTCTATGCTTTTATCTTGTAATAGTCGTTTTTACATTTATTACCGTTCGAATTTTGATAAGAAACTACGAATACTGTCACTTCTAGTTGATTAAGTAAAAGGTCTGACTGTGGTCAACAGCAATTCAACGATTAAAATTACATATTTTTTTACAACATAATATTAATATAAAGTAATTAAATTATATTATAAAATCAAATTAATTTTTTTGATCCAATACAAATTAAGTATAAAATTATATAAAGAATTATATTTACCATTTTAACTCATGTTTAATTCCTTGAGTGTTGTCTCAGGGAACTACATTTCTTATACTGTAATCTAATTAAGAAATATAATTCATTTACATAAAACGTAAATTACGGATAACCAAACCTGCAATCAACTTTATATATATTTATATATACATGTATATATTTAGATATATAAAAATCAGAATATTTAAAAAGAAAAATGCAATCAAATATCAAGATGTGTCGGTTGTTAGGATGGCGGTAGAAATACCAATGGCTGGATGGATAATACAGGCTGGGCCCAGCCCATCAGGCCCATCACTAATAATGATAACCGGCCCGGGCCTGTTCGATCTACGAATCATAAAGTATTCAGTCGTACTATAAAATTATAAAATACGCTTCGATTTTCCCGATATCTTCCGTGTCGTCTCCCACCGGTTCTCTCTGCTCTCCGGCGAAATCCCGTTCTTCACGCCGCCACTGCCATCACCGCCACCGTCATCATGGTATGTTCTCGTCGACTCGTTTTTTTTTCTTTCCTTTCTTCTATGCTTTGCGAATTTCAGTTTTAGGGTAGACTTGACGATCCAGGGAGCATCGGTCCTTTGCCCCCTCCAGATCACAGAAACCTATAGGTCGATTCGCATTGAGCATCGATTTGATAAGAAATCTATAGGTCGATTCACAAAGAGCATCGATTTGATAAGAAATCTATAGGTCGATTCGCAAAGAGCATCGATTTGATAAGAAATAATGGTTTTGGAACTTGGTTAGAATTCGCTATACCTAACGTTAAATTTAATGCTTTTGTTGCTAAATAATACTTCGATGGCCAAATCATTTGATAGTTGAATTATATATGTTCTCTGTAAATTTTATTTTTGGAGATCAAGACCATGGTAACATTTTTTTTTAAGAATTTGTTGGAGTATGTTGAATCTATTCCTAAGGGAAAGAGTCTCAAATACGTGATGATGATTCTCTCGTTCTCTTTTTGTTCACTTGAAAATTTGACATCCACGAGTGATTAATTTTAGTGCATTGATAAGTAACCCACTTTTCACGTTGAACTTATCAGGGGTGTTTCTTTACCTTCCATCTTATTGTTCAAACATATTCACTTTTTTCCTTTTGCAGTCATCTCTTGCAGCAGCCAGAGCAGATAACTTTTATTACCCACCAGAATGGAGCCCCAAAAAGGTGAATTTCATTTTCCTTGTGATTCTCTTCCTCATTTTTGCTTTTTTGCAATGGTTCTGATTTACACTTGTTAATTTACGTTGCATTTTGTCCAGGGTTCCTTGAACAAGTTCCACGGTCAACATGCTTTAAGGGAGAGAGCAAGGAAACTAGACCAGGGAATTTTGATCATAAGGTACATAAATCTGATCTTTTGAATATTCATTTTAAATTTTATGTTTTAGATTTCACCATAAAAGGTTCAGAGTAGTGTAATGTATTATCATATGCACAAAATTAGTTTTGACATCACAAAAATTGTCACGTTCCAATCTCAAGATTGTAAACCACATAGTTATTAGAGCATGTCTAGGTGCCTAGATATGATTTCTGGTTGGGAATTTACACACCTTGTCTTACTATTATAATTGGATCCTTGCCCTATCTGATCTCAAATCTGGAAATGATCCATGTAGTTAAAGTGTTACGATTTGTAATCTAACAAAATATAATATTTTTAATATATTTAGATGTCAATGTGTGTTTATAATTAATGTTGTGATGTTAATATTATTATATCTTATCGACATATTGTTATTTTTATATATTTCAATGTTATTTAGGGTTAGATAAGTCAAGAATGCATATATCTATGAATGATTTGCATTTAAAGATATATTACATAAATAATAAAATTTTAGAATTAAAAAAAAAAGATATGTGGGTGGCATTTATGTGCCAAATGGGCAATTGCTGCAATATTCATGAAGTGCAACCTCCACAAATGTCACAAAGCCAGAAGAAACCTCATAATAATAAAGATTCCGCAACACATTATCTTAAATCTTAATTTATAAACATACAATAGAATGCAACGTTGTTTACACAACTTCTTACCAGTCACTTTTGAGTTTTGAGATGAAACTCAAAGCACACACCAACCTTGGGACAAGCGCCCAAAAGCACATTTCTAGCCCACAAATAATTTTGAAGACCACTAACCCTTTTGATATGAAGCTTTAGTCACAACCCAAAATTTCAAAGTATGCTTAGTACAATTATCTGAAATATACTACACTATGTAAGAGATCAGCATTACTGATTCTATGAACATATCAAACTTTAGGGATATTTACTCTCCTTGAGTCAACCAAACAACATTAAACATTTTGTTTCATCATATGTTGGTCTCTGCTTTGAGCTGCTTGGTTTGAATGTCTTTGATCCATGATGCCAAATTCAAGCCGGGGTCTCTGGCAAAATTGAATTTATGGTATCAAAATTTTCTTGATTCTTTCTAGTTAGGTTTATTTTCGTGACTGGTATAATTATCCTCAACCCAACTTGGAATTACGTTTTGGTTGTCATAAATGAACTAGATGGATATTCTGCCTGATCCAACTTACCATAAATGATAAATCATAATGACACTTTACCATGTCTTGCAATATGTCATTGCCATAAATTCATGTCCCATTAAAAGGCATTAATGAATTTTCATAACTACATTCATAATTTGTAAGGTGTATAGTACTTATTGCATATCATTTTAAAGAAGAAAACACGCATTATTGTACTGGAGAAATTCAAAATCTGTTGATAATGGGTCATGAAGTTTTTCGCAATTAAGCATAGTATTACTTTCCTTCTACTGTTTACCTGAATTGTGCGATTGTTGCTATTTATTCTTTTCTTTCAGGTTTGAGATGCCCTTTAATGTCTGGTGTGGAGGATGCAACTCTATGATTGCCAAGGGTGTAAGATTTAATGCAGAAAAAAAGCAAGTGGGAAATTATTATTCTACGAAGGTATTATTCTAAAATGGGTGTCTGATTGCCAAGTCTTGTAGTGGAGTTTGTTATCATTACGTACAGATCGCTTTTTTCTTCACCGTGAAAAACTCAATTTTTACATATTAATATCCAAAATTAATCTGGAAATGATTGTACAAGATGGCACAGCGACTACAAGTTGAGTTGTAATCCCACTATTTGGGGTTGACCACTTGAATCATTTTTTTCTATGTATTTCTGCTTATAATCAAATCTTTAATTAAATTATATAAATTTAAACCTATTTTCACAATTACTAACCAATTAAGTTTAAGTTTTCCTTTACTTGTTTTAATTTGTTCTGTACTAATTAATCCTCCTCTCCTAACTGGTGCATTCTTTAATTTCTTAAAGATATAATCAAACTAATTAAACTGATTTTTTAATCTTATCTTCAATTAGTGCAATTCCTATGTTATTCCTAATAATTTTTTTTCTAGTTTATTCCTTATAGTATTAATACTCATTTATCTAAGCATATGCATATCAACAATACTAAGTTTTTGTATATGGTCATACTTTACATTTCAGCATTTTAAGCATTGTACAAGATAGCAGAAAATTTAAATTTTTAGTAATTTTGGTAGTCATTTGTAAAAAAAAATGATTGGCATGCTTTCGGTTTACAAGTGCTTTCATGTGTACTTTCTATTTCATGTTATGCCTATTGGCCCTATTTTATAAGAATTAATATTGGCTATTCGCTTAATTTCTTTTATAATCAGATATGGAGCTTCACTATGAAGTCCGCATGCTGCAAACATGAAATTGTTGTCCAGACAGATCCAAAAAACTGTGATTACGTGATAATAAGTGGAGCTCAGCGAAAGACAGAGGATTATGATGTTGAAGATGCAGAAATATTTGCTCTTACAGCTGATGAAGGTTTTCATTATGTTCACGTCTCTTTTATATCTATCATCCTTTTTACTGCTGTACACCATCAACTAACTACGGAATGTTTGTGCTTCAGAAAGAGGCAAGCTTGCAGATCCATTCTACCGTCTTGAACATCAGGAAGAAGATCTACAAAAGAAGAAAGAATCTGAACCTCATTTAGTGCGTCTTCAAAAAGTTGCTGATAGCAGGCACTCCGATGAATATAGCCTTAACAGAACCCTTCGAGCTCGCTTAAGAGTAATCCTAAGTTCTTAATTTTGTCCATTTCTACTTCACTTAGAACTGCCATCACATTATAATATCTTCTCATAGGGTCAAAAGAGAAAAGTTGCTGAAGAAGAGGCAGTTTCAAGGAGAATGGGCCTTGGCATACGGCTACTTCCTGAGACAAAAGAAGATACTGCAAGAGCAGCATTAGTGAACTTTTCACCCAAGTTTGAGAAAAATACAAAGGATAAAAGGGCGGCAATTAAAGCTTCCTCCATATTTTCTGGATCATCCAGTTCCTCTGGTGATAAACGGTTGGATCTTGAGTTAAAGAGAAGAAGTATCAAAGCTGCTGCTACATCTGCTCTGTTGGCGGGTAGAGTGAAGCCATCATCGTGGAATCAGCGTCCTGTTGCCATGAGTGGTCATGGTGGAAGGTCTGCAGTACGAAGAAAGAGATGAAGCATTTACTGCCATGGTTATCGATTGGTGAGATCCGTACATAGCACGCTCAGCAATGATTCAGGTATAAGCTTTTTTATAAAGAAATTTACCATTGCAAGTGGCTACGACGAAAGCTGCGAGTCAAGAAGTTTTGTTTTTAGAGATTATATGTTTAGCAGATATTTTGCAGCCGGTGAAATGAAATGTCCGGGAGCGTTGGGCTGCTGCTTCCTGGTTTCATGTCTCTGTATTTTCTCTTGAACTATCGAGTGCGTTACCAATTTTTTTGTGATTGGCGTTTTAAGAACTCATCATTGGAAATTCATTATTGCACCGACGTCGCTCTTTTTTTTTGAGACACAAGATGTCTGGTCATTGCAGCTGTTGAATGGCTTGCGGTATGTATTATATTAGGTTGCTACAGAAAATGTTTATGGAGGTACTTTTTGTTGGATGAAAGTAACTGTGTAAATATTATCATTTGATTATTATAAATGTATGGTAAAGTTTTTATTTAATTTAAAAAAAAAACTGTTTTTGATCTAAAGGTATTAAATTTTGTCAATTTTTATTCAATTTAACTATTAATTTTCAAATCCAAAAACCTTAACGATCAATAGACTGTAGATTATTCTGTAGATCAATCATCTATATAATAATTAAATTTTTAAAATGAAATATTTTAAAAAGTAGGCATCTAGACGAACATTTTCGCCATATTAATTATTTCACGCAAAATGACGGACGGTTGCATTTTGGGTTCAATTTGGTAGTGGGAAATGGTTGACATGGGGTTGGGGTGTTGGGCTTGGATATGGTCCATTTACGGCCCAACTTGTTCAATCAGTTAAAATGAATAAAATAGGCTAGCAGGCTTCAGGGATACGGTCCTACGAAACTTCTCTTGAGCCCCCCTCCCTCGTCGACGTCCAGATCGAGCACGATGGCCCTCCCCCACCCTTCCTGCCTATTCATCTCTCTCAGCCGAACCAGACCCAGAGCCCGCGTCGCTACCACGTCTGGGACTGGGAGGAGGGCGAGCAAGAGCAAGCAGCTGGTGTGTCGCTACACCAGCCGGACTAGAGAAGATGGAAGAGTGGTGGCGGTGGTGGTTTTAGTTGTGGGCGCTCTGCCGTGATGGAAGGCCTGGGGGTCGTAGCGGCAGCGTCGGAGAACGAAGGTGAGGTGCTGGTGCCGAGAGAGGAGAGCGAGGAGAAGGTGGAGTACGACTGGAGGGAGGAGTGGTGCCCTTTGTATGGAAGAACGAATATGAATAAGAGACTGGTTTCTTCTCGTCCTTTTTCTTGTCCTCCTGCTCCTCCAACTTGTCAAATGATAGAAGAGGCTTCTCGGTAGAACCTTTTACGGTGTAAACGCAGGATAGCGAGTACCAAATAAATTAGTAATGGAAATTAAAGAAAAACCAAGAAATGTTGCTAAATTATAGAGTTAAAGGTACCAGCACGGGGTGAGCTTGGCGGTGGAAGCAAAGATGTCGAAGAACCAACACGAACAGCTGAGTACACATCAGAGAAGACGGTTGTAAAATTGCCCAAGGTCATGCTACCAGTAGAAATAGCTTTTGCATGGTAAGTGTAGTAGTAGAGGTAAGTCCCTTTGGTTCACCGGAAAGTCGACTGCCGCGGAGGTAAGTGTGGTAGGGAGAGATGATTGAAGCAGCATAGCGTTGACCTTTTTGTGTCAAATAAAAGGAAACTTAAAAAACAGGCTATAATATATATAGATATATTGAAGTTTCGCGTTGTGGAACAAATTCATCAATTTTAGAACTTAAAGAATGAGGTGAACACAAAATCTTATAGAAAGTGAATACGATGAATGGTGAACTCTACATCAAATAGTGTCAGATCTCTAGATTTCGTAACACAGATACAGGCACTGAACAAGAACTTCACCCAACAGAAAAATAGAAAACAGACGTGAAAAAAAGACTCTAGTCTTGCCCTTAGAGGGTGATAGCCGCCTCCCGTGCTGCCAGTGATCTTTGTCCTCTCCTCTCCCTCCTCTTGTAGGAGGGGATCTCCTTCAACCCAATCTATCATTTCTCTTCCTTTCCATGTATTATTGTGTTTTCTTAGCTTTAACTAGACGTTTCTTTTCTATTTAATTAGCAGATGCTTAGTGTATCTCTAACCCATGGTGATCGGACTTTGCTTTTCTTTCAATAGATCTGCTTCATCCAGCCATCCTTGGGCAAGATGATGTCCCACCTCCATTCAGCCTGTTTTCTAAACGTTTGTTGCCATCGGTGAGTCTGGCATTCTTCCCGAGGGGGCTTGAGTTCCATCCTGCTGAACCCACCCTACCAAGATCCATCCCTTCCTGAACTCCCCCACCCATCTAGCACCGTCGGATTGTTATGCCTCCTATGGTGGATGATGGAGATCGAACTTGCAGGTCACAAGCTCCCACAAGTTCCCTACCCCCAACTAAACACAACCCAGCTAGCCTCCTTTGCCTCTCCCCTTGTTTTGCCTTTTGAGGCTACGATCTTCACTGGTCTGGTATGTTTTACTTGTTTGACTTTAAAGTTTGTATTAGTTTTAGATGGTATCCTTTGACTTTAAAGTATCCTTTTAAGTATCTTCCAGGAAAATGTAAATGTTGTGGACATCTTAGACTCAACCCTTTCACCCATGCTTCCCCCGTCCCCTCTCCCGTGAATCGTTCCTTCAATCACGCACCCACCACGCCTGCTCGTCCCTACCCTATTGACATCTACGTTAATTTTGCTATTGATGTCAAAAACATTCATATATGGGACTCAAATGGAAGATAACAAACATCGCATCAAACATCATTGAAATAACCTTCTATCTGCTAGTCTTAACCCAAATGTATATAATAATTTCGATTATTATGCAACGCCGTGCCTTGTCAATATATCACTCACTGCCCACTCACACAATGCATGATCGAAGAAGAAGAATAACTAAAGAAGAAGCGGCAGCGGTAATGTGCGTCGTGAATACCAGGACAAGGATTACACTCGTGGGTGCGGAGATTATTGAGCGATGGGGGTGGTTGCACCGTGAAGAATATGGAAGGAAGAAAAGAATTAATGGCGTTTGATTGATTTCTTCTGGTCAGACGACTCACCAACGTGCGCGTTTCTCTGGCTCTTGGCTCGTTGCACCAGGATGTTGATCAACATCACACATAGATAGATATGGGAAAAGGGGGTAAGGGTGTCGTTAGCATCAAGCCAGTAAGAATCTGAACAGTAGTTCTCAATCGGTTGATCAGCTCAATGGTGCAATGGGTTTGGACCGGTGGGAACCAACCTCTTCTCCACGCCGTACTGAGGGTCGATCTCACACTGCCGCCGTTAATGGCCGGAGCTGGACTGGGGCTCACAAGCACTGGAACCGGCCGTGCCCATCTCCACGAGTAATCCGATGATGGTACCGGTGATGTGCATGGATGGGTGGAGAGGTCTGGGTTCCTTGCCAGAAGCATCTTTTTGTCCGACGGGGTAGCCTGGGAACGAGAGGGCGACGCTTTCGGTAGACGTCGGCAGATGGTTCCATCCATGGAACAGCAGAAGAAGATCGAACAACCACCCTCGAGAACAGACCTGTGACGAATCTGGTCTTCCTCGTTGCCACTGAGGAGTGAGGAGGAGGAGGAGAGGAAGAAGCACGAGGTGTACGGCTTTCGTTCGTTCTGGTGTAGACGAAGAACAAGTGGTGGTGCGATGGTAATTATAACTGTTTATCTTATCTATTTAATATTTATCGTAAAAATTATATTTAAAGTAAATTATTTTCAATGAAATTTTTACTTTTTAACAAATTTTAAGTTGAAGTGTATATTTTATGTTATTTTTAATTGTAATTGTCTATGATCTCACTTTCCTACCTTTTGTTTACTATTTGCGTTTTTGGTGAGATGAGACAAACGGCAACAAAATGTACATTTTTTTTAGTTAGAATTAACCGTGAGTTTCGAATCGCGTGAGATTAAACACGTGTGAAAGGAGAGAGAAAAAAATGGTAATCATCATTTTCATTCAAAATTTAAGTATTATTTATTGTTATTAATTGCTTTTTGTCAAACACCTTTTTTTTTTAAATTTGATAATGATAGATTTATTTTCATTCAAATTTAAAGTGTTGCTGTTATTCGATTTAGTTATTATAAAGTTAATGTCGTAAAGAATTTTTGTGTCAAATAAATTAAAGAAAGAAAAAAACGTAGTTAAAACAAAAATAAAGAAAACCACGTTTAATAATATTTTTTGTTTGATTTAAATAAGATGATGGTAATTTAAAACGACAGCAAAATTAGGATAAGTGACTAATCATTTCTTTTATCATCTGACACCGTCGAAAGTCCACTGCGTAATTCCCTGCGGCGGCGAAGAGGAAGCAGAAGACGGCGACAAGCGGAACATGGGAGGCGGAGGAAACCACCGCAGCCTTTCAGGTAGAATTCAAATCATCAAACATTGCGCCAGCGAAGTTCTCGTGGCTTACGGATGCTTCTCCTCCCTCTTTGTCTCTGTCTGTATTTCTGGACCAAAGGCAACCCCGAGAAGACACTCCTCGGTGACTTGTCCTCCACCTCCAACGACGACTGCGCGTCTTCAAATACCCATCAATCTCTAAGTCAAGGTAGCGCCAGGTATTCCATCAAAATCAGGTATTGTTGTTTCCTTCGATTATGTTTTTTTCCTTTATTCTGATTGTTATGGTTACCGACAAGAACGGTGAGGTTGGATGAGATGCTTGTGCCGGATTTGGAAGTCTGTTTCCTACTTTCTTCCACATTGGAAACCATAGTGAACTGCGAGACGTCGTCTTTCACACTTTACCCTTTTCTGTATTCCTTTTTTTTAAATTTTTTGTTATCGGTTGCTTTGGACTACCACATGGTTTGTTGCTGGTGATTCAGGCAGAAGAATGGTTTACCTCGGAATGTGCCATCGAAGGAAGATGGAGTCGATGAAATGAAGAGGAATTCAACTTATCTAGAACTCGTTAGTAATTATGAGAGGAATTCTAATTATGGGAATATCAGCGCCAACCTGCAATTGGCAAAGCTTGATATTAGAAGGTTTCATTGTTACTGTATTATTTACTACTTTTTAATCGTAGATCATACAGAACTTGAATTGCTTACTAAGAATTTTCGTGATTTGGACTTCTGAAGCTACACGCCTGGTCAATGGATTGAGCCAGTGGGGGACAAGGATTTATATGATTATGATGTACCTAGAACCACCACCTTGCTTCTGGTTGGTCCGAGAGGCTCTGGTAAGAGCAGTCTTGTGAATAGAATCTCAACTATCTTCGAGGAGCAAGTTGGATTTCGTCTTCCTGATAGAGCCCAAGAGTCCTGTAAGTCTCTCTGTTTTTTCATTTGTTCATGATCTACGAAATAGACTTTGTGATATCTACCATGTGGCTCTTTTTTTTATTTGACAATCCATGGTAGATGTAGAAGGAAGGACGTATCAATGTATTTTAGATCATTTCAGATAATTTATCCACGACTAATGGGACCTGCTTCTTACAAGAGTACATGATTCCAAGACATTCAAAATCCTTCTGCATTTATGATTCACGTAGTTTGTCAACAAATTCGTCCGATAATTTCGAACTACTAAAGATGTGGATGACTCGAGGAGTGAGGCATGGTGAGATGGTTTTGAGGTGAGATTTGTCTGTTTTCCAGAAGGCATTTCTGTTATATAGTTGTGCTAATCAAACAAATTGAATGATTTGAATCCAATATTTTCATGTGGATACTACCATATGGGTTATCAATTCAATTGGAAAACTCAAGGCAGAATTCAAGGACCCACAACTGCATTTCTTTTCCACTTTCTCCTCATCATCATGGACTACAATAATTTTTATCGAGTTGACTAACCTATATCTCATTTCTGTTACTTTTTTTTCTTACTTTACAGAGATACAGATTCATCAGCTACAAATTTGAAAACAAAAGCTAAGATGCTACATGGATACTTCCCTTGTGAGACAAGAAAAGTTAATTTTGTCATATTTGTTGTCAATGGCGCTTCGGTTCTGAAGTCCATGCACAATGACAATGAGCATTACACTAACATTCTAGTTGAGACATTCAACTTTCCATTCCTGTCTTTCAAGGGTTAGCACTATTCAAACTTCTATATGGTGCTTTGCTTACACATGCAATCACTTTTGCTTCCTTTTTCACGTTCATGTCTATATTAAAAAAAAAAAATGAAAGAAACAGGTGCCGACGACACCAATAAATTAAGCAATGTCTTAATCCTAGCATGTGGGTTGGCAAACAAAGCTCTAAGGCCCAAAGATTATTTTAATTTTGGACAATGTGATGGTTGTTTACTTTTTCTTAAACCTTAATCATGTGTTTCTACTTTTACCACTTTTAATTATGATTACATCAACATTCATTGTTCATTCTTTGATCTCATCCTACCCCTTGGGTAAAGATGCTTTTCATTCTCTGTTCTTAATCAAAATAATGTTTTCAATCTCATTGTTTTTGCATTTGTATTCTTATCAGAGTGTTATATTTATCATGGAAATCATTTATGTTTCATGAGCCATTTACTTGATAGTTAGGTTCTTAAGTGCCTCGGCTGTTATCTCAGATGTTTGTGTTTTTCAACTAGCAGCTGCTTGAATGAATGAAAGCAGATGCTATATTCTCTGCTTCTTCTCTTTTGGTTGTGTAATTTTCCTTGAACATATTTCTGGTCTTTTTATAACTCTTATAAGGCTGGATTTAAAAAAAAACTTTTTTATCTAAAGCACAAATTTGATTTTTTTTAAAATACAACAAGTGCTACCTCCATTGTACTTGTATATAATCTTATTCACCGCATACATATTAATGTAAAAAACACCATGTGTTGTCAAGCTGATTAACCCACATATTCTGCTCTTTCCTCTAATTGTAGACAGCAGACCTGTTGTGGTAGTCACACATGGTGATCAACTCTCATTTAGTGAGCGTGCACAGGTGTGTTCTAATTTGGGTGAACTCTTGGGTATTCCACCAACCAAGCAGATATTTGACATTCCAGGTAATCTACCAAGTTTCCTTTGTGGTTTCTAGTGAATGACTACTTGCTATACTTAGGTGCTTCTTAGGCTATAAGTGGAATAACACTATCTAAAATTTTATATCAGATACAATCAATGCTGCAACTGAACTGGCAATAGTGGACATGCTACGTTATTCACTTGAGCAAGCTGACAGGAATCTTCCTTTTAAGCAGAGTTTCTTAGAGATGGTCAGCACTATTTCTCCTTTTGCTTCTTGCATTATTTCACAAAACTGAATTTGCTAGTGCCACACATTCCTTTCATCATCTCATGCATATGTAAATATGTCATGCATCAGTACAAAATAATGGATCTATAGACAAAACCATACATAAAAGATTTGCAGGATAATCTGCAGGACGGCTTCATCACACCCCAATTTTATTGATTTCTATGAAATTGAATTGAATGATTTGAAATATATCTTTGTTTGTGCTTACAAGTAGTACAATGTCTGCTACCCTACCTTTTTCATGGTGAACGGAAACTAAAGAAAATCAAACAACTCAAGCTATCCTTTTACAGTCATACTTTAGGAAATTATTGTCTTAACATGAAAGTCACAACCCACAACATTGTTAAGGAACTCAGGCTAAGTTTTTTTTCAACTGAATGGTGCTAATAAATAACGTTCTATCAGTACTTTTTGTTGATTAAATACGCATTCTGTCTGTAGAAGACTGCAGATGTTATAATTGATGCCCTTGTAATAGAATTAGGGATTTGGTTTCATTATGGAAATGCCTTAAAAAAATTGCTATATCAGTGGATGTCATTGGTATGGAAGCCAAAATGCTCACTTATGTTTTTTGCAGTGCCTTTAAATAATGAGTATTAGAACATTTGACACAAAAAGGTAAAACAAACTGATCTAAAAGGCTTAGAAAACGGGATTTTTTGCCTTAGGATACGATTTTTTATGCTTCTTGGTTCTTTTTTTCCAAAAGTGATGATGCAGGGATCCTTATTTAATGACTATTATAACTCCTGCCGGTAGATTGTGATGCCCTGTGTAATTATAGACTGGTTATATGTAGCTTTTTTATTCATATCTACCTGGAAGCTTGATAGGTCAGTTGAATCCCTTGTCCGATATGTGATTTTTATAAACAATGAGATATTTTTCCTGGCAATTGTACCATGCCACTGTGATACCAAGGTATCGGATAATATCAAGCAAAACTCATGATTCCAACAATGCTTTATTATTTTCCTTGAATATATAGACTGTCATGTAATTCATTGCTAGAAGTTACAGTTCTCACTTACAATGTAAGCACTGAACAATGATGCAGACTGAAGTGATGTTTCAAAGGTCGATGGACGAGCTGCAGAATTCAATTCCATGGATATCGGTGTCACATCTTGTCTTTGCTTGGCTAATCATAGCGCTGATATGTTTGTTCGCAATCTATATGCTCTGATGAATGTCTTCATGGAGATGTAGTTACGCGTTAGAGTTTGAAGTGACACTCTGTTGCCTTTGTGGTTGAAGGCATCCTTCATGATCCCAGGAAGGTAACAGATGGGAACATTGGCTATTTTCATACCTTGTGAATAATTCTGTTCTTGTATAGAGGATTTTTTCCTTTTGGAAAATGAGGATTAATGCTTGGTCTTGTATAAATTACAATAAGCTACTGTAAATGATAATTTTCCTCTTTGGATTGACATCATGATGCTTTTACTAATTCACACATTAGCTTTGCATTATCACGTTCGGCATTCTGATGAATGAGAGTATACCTGACTCATGGTAATTTGATCACGCTTATGATTTCCACTTTTGTTTGTATTGTAATTTATATGACAGTATTGTTCATAATGGAGCTCTTTTCCTCGACACAACTTTGCCAACAGAGTGGTGTTGAATCCTTCTTAAAGGTGAGATGCTTGGTAGTTTGTACTTCAATTTTCTCCAGAATATCTTAAATATACTTGGACATTGAGTCTAAAAACGGTAGAACCGAACCGAACCGAACCTTCTTCCAGTGGATGGTTTCGGTTCTGGAGTACTTGGGAATAATTATCTCTGATGTTTTATCGATTTTTAATTAAATGGATTCTTTGTACACTTGCACGGTGAAAAGTTCATGTCATTTAATTTTGAAAATAAAGTGAAAATAACGAAACAGGTGATATTGGATTGTTAGTTATACATTAAATTATAAAATAATGAATTTCAGTGTATATTCTTGCTCTCTGCTTTTATTCCTGCCTTTGTATCATCACCAGGCATGCATCCGAATAGGAGCTTTTTAGCAAATATAACCTCTTCATTTACCAGGATAAGCTTGCCTACGATTGTTTTTTTTTTCTCCTCGTATCTAGAATTATTGCTTTGATGCCCTCATAAAAAGTTGAAATAGCTCATAAATCCTCTTATTTATAATATTATTTTATATTACTCTTGAAAACATAAAACAGTGACGACATTATATCCATTTTCTCGTGACGGATCTGACGTGGACCCGTGTAATACGACCGCTTGATCAAGTCGTGCACGTTTTCCTCGGGGTCCGGTCACCGTCCAACTCACCCTTTCGCAACCGACACTTGTCAGGTCGCCGTACCTCCCAGGCCTTGCCGCTCACCACCGACCACGGGCCCGGTTCCACCGCCTATTTCCCACGTATCATCGTTTATTTTTTCCAGAATAATAAGCGATGATGACTTTTTTCCCTTCAGGCTGTATTTTTGATAATAACAATTTTTATGTTCGCAGAAATTAAATTTTGATAAAAGTTAAGGGCATTGTTGTAACAATTGATTTCATTGCGAATGTTGTGTGTCTCTCGTCTATCAATTGGAATCCTTCGGATCGAACGAAGATAATGGTACTTGTGTAGTAGCTCTCATCATTATCATTGTAAAAAAATTTATACTTCTCATCCACTCCAAAATTAAATTCGTAAGAATGTAAATGGTGAATTACGTTATTCTGTCAGTGATGCAAATAGATTTCCTATATTTTATCCGAAGAATCGTTAACATTGTCCGATCTCAACCAACAACAGGCAATCATAACACACGTGATTAGACTTAATAATAAGCTATTTGGTAATGGTAACTTTACTTATCATCACCAGGATTTTTCTAACTCTCGCAGCGGCAAGAGACCGACGCGTGTCACGGTGGTGGAAGCAGCGGACTTGCATGACGATAATGGAAACGCGCGGTTTCAAAGCCGACATAATATTTAATTTATCTTATTTTTTATAAAAAAAAAAATAGGTGCGTAGCTTTAGAGCTTGGACAATGCAAAGATTCGTAAACTTCTTCGTTGTCTAAGTATAATTAATTACGCATAAGTTCCAATCTATCAACCTTGCACTCATCAATTAATTATTGTAAAGAAACGAACAAATGACGCGGACCGACACGGAGATTATTATAATACGGCATTTTTATTTTTTTTAATAAGAGTCATGCCCTGGCGTGCATGTTTTTCCATTATCATTCGTTGATATATTTAATTCTTTATTTGTTGTATCATATTTTCTTCTTCTTCTACTTCTTTTCATTGTTTTTTCCTGTTACGACACTTTTTAAATTTGAAAATTTATCAGAGTTTAAATTCTGATTGAAAGGTAATTATTAATAAATAATTATTCTTCCACTGGGTGCATTTGTTTGTATCAATATGGAAATTGCAATTTGTATCAGTAGTTGTGGTCAGTTTAATGAATAGTTAAATCTAATCTTAAATCATTAGTCTACAAATAAATTTCTTATAAAAATCATATTTAAATTTAAATTTAAATTAATAAAAAGCGGGCACATCAGACCTGACAAACATGACCTTCACAATCAAAATCTGTGCCTTTAAGAAAAGAAATCATGACCTTGTCGGGAAGACTTCAATGGCATCGCCGTTTCCAAAGATCCATCCAAGCCATTAAAATGAGCCACGTGGCGAGATCTGACCTTCGATCGTGGCATCTCTCCACACCATCCCCAAGTTAAAGAAGAGCTGCTCTGCTCTTTTTATTCTTTCGGGGGCACGTTTCGTCGATTCCTTTTACGTAATCCCTTGTCTTCTGACTCCTCCTCCGTCTGCCCAACCCGGAGGAGAGAATTTAGCTTCTCATTCTTCTCCTACCGTGGTTCGATTTCATCTGGAAGAGATGCTGCAGCAATTGGTGGACAATGTTCTCGCCGTTGCAAAGGAGTAAGTTTTGTTTTGTGTTTCTCCTCCTCCTCCTCCCCTTTCGGTCTTCCTGGTTCCATTTCGCGGTTCTTTTTTAGAAATTGATTTTTTTTCTTCTGTAGTTCTTTTTGTTACTGTTCGCGTTGTCATTTTGGTTCTTTCTGTTTGCGTTCGATGTCATTTTTTAGGCGATGTTTGTGGATGAGAGACCACCGTTCTGTGCGATTGGGTTGCTGGGTTTCTAGAGTTGCAGCTTTGGTTGGGTGGCAATGTTCAATTTGAGATTTTTCGGAGTTTTTATGGCTGGGTTTCCGCAAGTTTTACAGAGTGAACGAATTCCTACGCTTATTGTCTTCATTTGCTGCGTTGCTTGCTGAATTATTTGGTCTTGTACCAATGAAATGAAATGCAGAGATTTTATATTTGAGTATTGAAATGGAAAGGAGGTAGGACTGCAAGATATGACCTTTGTTTTCCTTTTTGCGGGCGAATATACTGTTTGTCGTCCATGGCGGTGGTAACCCTGTTGTTTTTCTTCCTTATTCCTTTTTTATTGGTCGTAGGAAATTTTCAAAGTATGCTTTTGTCTTCCAGAAAAAAAAAAAAAAAGGCTAATAAAGAAATTCTTAGGTTTTTCGCGATCTCCCTTTTCCAGTCTCTCGAAGCAGGTCTTTTTTTGAATTTACAAATTTTCCCCCATTAGCAAGAAAAAAGATATTCTTCTTTTTACGAAGGTTTCATCTTTTTTGTAACCAGAAGAGAGATATAATGGGACTTTGAGAACCTTCGGATTATATAAGTATTGTCTTTTTTATTTGGCTTTAATTTGAAAATGATAATGAGGGATGTAATGCCCGTTATCAAGTTTTCTTTTGCCCAAAATTCCATCTCTAATTATTGATCAAAGGACCGGAGAAGGTTGGGATGATCATCAAAGGTCCGTTGGCGTTGAAACTTGCACTGTGTGGTCCTACAAACTGATAATGATAAATATATGCCTGTTTTGTGTAATACAATTGAACGAAAGTGGTTTCACATAGAAGCATAAAGCTGTAAAAGAAAAGTATGGATATGATGAGCACTTCTTCATGTTTTCTTCATAAGCACTCCGATCACCATCTCTTCAATGCTAAGAAGACTGCTAACAAAATATTCATATATATCCTCTATTAGCAGCTCATATTTCTGACGAGGGCAAATGTGAATCTTCTTGTGTAAGTATGTAATGTTTTGGAAATTGAGCCGGTTTTCCTTTAGAATTGTATTTATATTTGAATTTTTGTGACCAATAATTAAGTTAGATTTAATTCCTACATTTTAAATGAATCGCTTCTTGTTGTTGCAGTATTTTCATCTACTGTCTCTCTCAGAAGACTGCCTAGTTATGCATTGGAGACTTATTTCATTTTTCTTGGGTTACCCTAGAAGTCTTTTCATATACAACTTTTTATTTGTGTTGAAATATGTGAGTTATTTCTCTGCAGGTCAGTGAAGACAATTACATATGAATCATTAAATATTGTTGCGAGGTTAATTAATGGATTCTCGGCACTTCTTTTGGCGATTCTTCCTGGAAAGTCTTCTATTCTTGAAGGCATGCATGGATGGGAACTCAGGCCCACTTTTCGTGGACCTCGACTCCCATGCTGGATGGAAAAGTTAGTCTGATTATTTTACCTTTTCTCATTATGCAATATATGGCCTTAGTATTTATTTCTTGCAATAACAAAAACAATGAATTGGACTACTCTCGCTAATGTTCTCTTTGCATGTCGGAATACTTGTTTTTTATTATAACCAGTACAGTTCATCAGGATAGTCTAGTTATTTGCAGCTATATCTATTATATAATGATTCAAGTTACTTTTGGCACTGTGCTAACCAACCAGAATCTTCAATCATACGCCCCATGCTCTATTTGCTCTTCTTACAATGCTTAGTAACCTCTTACCAAAAATGTTTTATTGATGGTTGGTCAAAAAGAGTTGTCAGTCACCCGAAAATTATATTTGAACTTGCCTTCCATGCTTGTATTTCCTTCATAATTCCCATAATTCTTTCCTGAGCTCTATAAAGTTTTGTAGATGCAAATGTTTATAATCGGTACCTTCTTTTGTGAAACCAGTGGTGTTTCTTCCTTCAATAAATTCATTCATGAGCTTTCTGATTATTCTGATTTCTCATCGGTGGATGATTACACATCTGGTGAAGAAGATAATGAAGAACATATGCTCGCTGGTACCCCTAGGTCTCAGGCTTCACGTTTATCTCATGCAAGCTCTTTTCACAGATATGAAAGGCGCCTTGTACGTTTAACCAAGTACTTGTTTTCCTGGGTGCTGTGGCCTCTGACCTTTTTCTTGAGCTTACCTTTACTATTTTATCAATCTGTTTGGTTGAGAAGTCCTGGAGCTTCCCAGGATAACCATCTGGTGGATCAGCAAACTGCAGATATACGCTTGGAGAAATCAAATAACATCAAACACCATATTGTTCATAGTACAATCGATAGGAGGCGTGGTGTTATTGAGGTTTGTCTGACTTAAACTTCTCTTTTCAAATGGAAAGTAAACTTTTAAACTAGTTGGTTGAGTCCTCTTGATTTCATACAATTTCAAGTTAGTGATTTCTCAGCTTGTGAAGTTAGATTACCAACAAACACTATCTTTTTTTTTCCAGGACCTCCATTTTGCAATCGAAATATTTATAGAAGCTATCTTTGATATGGTTCACAAGGCTGCACATTTTCTGCTTTCCCCTTCAGATGCATGTCGAATGATTTCTAGTTGGTTTTCTCCAGCTCAAGAGAGTTGTGGTGGAGTATTTTCCACTAGGGAAACAGATACACCCATTCCAACAGCTACTATGGGAGAGAATGATCCAACTCCAAATGAACGAGGGGCAAACTTTTGCCAATCCTTAAACACAGATGGTAGAACATGTGAGGATGTCATAAGAGAGCATGGGTAATGAAACTATGGGCTTTTTTAGTTTTCTGAATTTTTAGTAGTCACAGTGAGGTTCATTGTTTTAGTTTTGGTCTACAGTTTGAAAGGTATCAAAGGTTATTAGTCATATTAAAAGAATTCTCTGATTCGGATCTGACTAATCATCACAAGTATTAGTTCCTTTATAATTAGGAAGGTTTTCAAAGGGTAATCCTGTATATCAATTATTTGTTGCACATTAACTCCATATATCTTGTTGCTAGTCTAGATTTAATTGCACATTGTTATTTTACTAGTTCAGATATTATCATGGATCCTTATACGAGGGAAAATACTATATGAGGGTTCTGCCGTCACAAGATAAATCTAATGGTGATGATGGAGGTGGAGATATTGGCATGATGATTGGATGTTGGAGGAAAATATTAAGCATTCTAATATTTAAAAAACTGTAGGCAATTCTTGTTATTTAGTACTTACTAGAATAACTACTTTTTTCTTTATAATAGGATTGCTATTCTTTGCTGCATTTTATCCTTATAGTATGTACACATGAAATTGTGACCATTATGTTGCCTTTTACTAATTTATTAAAAGAATGATCGCAGTAGATATATTGTGTGCATGCTGTATCAATGCCTGTATAAAACTCTGTTTGTAAGAACAATCTATTGATGCCTTTATTCTTCTGTGTGATCTGATAAACCCTATATTTGTTTACAAACGAACTAGGAAAAACAAAAGCTGACATTAGTTGATGGAATGGACAGAGGACCTAGCCTTTTGGTGCAGACTGGCCTTGATTTACCTAATAGAGAGTAATTTGCTCTATTGATCCTACCAAAATAATGTTTTGCTGTCTGGTCTTTTGCATGCCATTCTCATGTGGTAGGATTAATGCATTAGCTGTTGTCGTTGTTGTTCTGGTCTCTTATCTACCATCATCTATGTTTTGTTCAAAACTAATGGTGGATTGGTTCTTATACCACTTTCTGAGAGAGTTTTTTATGGAACATTGGAGAAAGATCATTATGTTTTTGGACAAATTCCTGGAAATGTGTAATAATAGAAGGTTACAAACTCCAGTGTCTATGCCACAAAATGTTCGTGGGGAATATATGTAGTCTAATGTATATATTATTTATTTCTATTCAGCATATTTGTGCAGGTTTCTATAGTAAGATTCTCACTATATCTGGAATCAGGTACCCATATGAAGCTATTCGTGTGATCACTGCTGATGGATATGTTCTCCTTCTTGAAAGAATACCTAGGTAATTGGGAATGTATGTTTGCTATTTCTGTTGTTTTAATTTCTTAGGTGTTCTTCTTGGTGAACATCGTGCGTATAAAACTTTTGATCTGTTGCAGGTGTGATTCACGGAAAGTTGTGTACTTACAACATGGGATCTTGGACTCATCACTGGGGTAAGATATTCTTGCACAAAATTTTGTGGAATTTGTTAGAAGCATGTATCATATGGCATATGGGCTTTATGATCTGAAACTTTAGTGCCATGTCTATAATCATTTGTTTTTGATTTCTTTATATGGTTTTGACATTGTCTCTGCTTATTCTTTTAACTTCTACCATATTGCCTAGCTAAAATTATTTGAAAATTTCTTCTATTTTAATCATCCTTTCTTGTGAGTACTTTGTATGATCGCTGTTGGTGACAATCTTTTCTGGGGAAGATTCTGCTGAAAGCCTTCGGTTCACACTCATTATCTACCTCGTATTGCATCCTACTAAGCTATGTTTTCCTTTGTACCTTCTGGTACATTATCATGTGAATCGGAGTCAGATTGTGCCCAAAATTTGGGTTATAATTTTTTAAATGCGACTGACAAATTTATCTTTCAGTTAAGTTCTCCGGAAAATTATCTGCCGGACGCAAAATGAAAATTTAGAATTATTCCCAGAGTTGTATCATATCCTTTCACGGGTTACATATTCCCGTGCTTTAAATTTTAGTATTCTGCAGAAGATTAGAAAAGCAGAACATACATAAACATGGGTATTTGTGCCAAGGAAACCAAAAAAAATGTAGTCAAATGGAAATTGAAAGAAAATGAAGCCACTAATTTATTTTCCTTTCGACTTCACTAAAATGTTTGTGCATGTGTTAAATCAAGGAAAATATTTTCTTTCAAACTCCCATCTTTTTGGGTGGTAAAGGAAAATTTTTAAAGATGGAAACCAAAGGAATTTGTTTTGTAGCGGAAAAAAGCACAAACTTCTTATTTTGAAGCACACTCTTTGGTTAAAGGAAAAATGATTTCCTTTCCTTTGATTTTCATTCGTTTCCAAGTGTACAACCCCCTAACATGGTGGTGGAAAATTTATATTCTTTAAGGTATTTTATATGGTAGAATAACATGGTAGGAGGACTCAAGGTTGTTAGCATGAACCACAGAGGGGAAATCTATTGCTTGGAATTTCTATGATACAAACTGGAATATGATTTTTGCGTTCTATTTTATGTCTTGTTTCTTAAGACTCCAGGCTTAAACTACTTTAGTAAGAGAGTTTGGACCAACAACTTACAAATTACTGCAACCACCTTGGTGGAGTTTAAGCATTTGCTTTCTCATAGGAGTAACGAAATGCTACGTTACAATTATATGCCGTCATGTTGGTTCACTCATGGAATACCACGACGGAGACTTGTTCACATGGATTTTGGACAATTTCTTTCAATGAGATCCGTCATGACTGAGACATAGCATGAATGAAAGATGGCTGTAATGATACTTCTGTATTTTTGTTCACTGATTCAAGATACCATTTCGAACGTGTTTGATTCTCAGCTGTTTTTATGTTATATCCGTTCTCTATTTTAGATATGACACTGATTTTGTTTTTGGCCATTAGGTGGGTTTCCAATGGAGTTGTTGGTTCTCCTGCATTTGCAGCTTTTGATCAAGGTAGCATCCTCAGAATTCCACTCTGAACCACTTATTATAAATACTTATTATGAAATAGATTTTGTTTATGTTTTTATATTCAAGAATTCCTGACATTGAGTTTTTTTGTTAAATATCTTCTTGCAGGATATGATGTTTTCCTTGGAAACTTGCGTGGGTTGGTTTCCAGGGAACATGTAGACAGAAACATATCCTCATACAGGTGAACTTTCACTTGAAACCGGTCCAGTCTTTTTGCAACATATTTGATAAGTTATAATGAATATAGATGCTTTTTGCACTTGTGATGCTGGTGTTAGGTTTCAAATGTTACCTATTATTTATAGCATGGTAACTTATTATATTGACAGAGATTAAGAATAAGGAAAGAAGAAAAAAAGGTTCTATAAATGATAAATTGGTTTTTTCTGAACTGACGTTCGTCTTTTGTAGGTACTGGAAATACTCTATAAACGAGCATGGCACAAAAGATGCCCCTGCTATCATAGAGAAGATACACGAAGTCAAGACTTCTGAACTGGAGAATACATACAAGCAAGATGAAAATAGCGCAAACACCGATCAACCCTACAGAATTTGTGCGGTTTGTCACAGTCTCGGAGGCGCAGCAATGCTTATGCATGTCATAACACGCCGCATTGAAGAGAAGCCGCATAGGCTTTCAAGGTTAATCCTACTTTCTCCAGCAGGATTCCATGAGGATTCCAACATAGCATTCACACTTGCAGAGTATTTCATGCTCGTATTTGGTCCTGTCATTGCTCCCTTTATTCCTGGACTTTACATACCAACCAGATTTTTCAGAATGCTTCTGAACAAGTTGGCTAGAGATTTTCACAGTTACCCTGCCCTGGGAGGTCTTGTTCAAACTCTCATGAGTTATTTTGTTGGCGGAGACACCTCAAACTGGGTAGGTGTGCTTGGATTGACTCATTACAACATGTATGATATGCCTGGAGTTTCAGTCCGTGTGGCCATGCATCTTGCTCAGATGAAGCATACCAGGAAGTTTATAATGTATGATTATGGAAGTGCAGCGGCTAATATGGAAGCTTACGGGTCACCTTGGCCTTTGGACCTGGGACAACATTACAACCTTATTGACATCCCCGTGGCTTTGGTTGCGGGTAAGAAGGATCAAGTGATCCGTCCTTCTATGGTGAGGAAACACTACAGATTAATGCGTAAAGCTGATGTAGAGGTCTCGTTCAATGAGTTTGAATATGCTCACTTGGATTTTACTTTCTCTCACCGGGAGGAATTGTTGGCTTATGTCATGTCCCATGTATTGCTAGTCGTGTCCCCCCAGAAGAAACAAGGTTGCCAGAAGAAGATAAGAGAGAAGAAAGCAAGAAGGAATCAGTCAAGAAATGGTGGAAGTCACTTGCTACATTCGTCAACAGATGAAACCGATGCATGTTGATCAAAGGGGTTGGGAGTATTTCACTCTCCCGAAGACCCAACAAATGTATCATATGTTTATAACAATTTGGTGGCAGAAGATGTCTTCCAGTTTCTTACCAGGGTAGGCGTAGGTGTAGTAGCTCTCCTCTGCTTTTTAAGGGAGCGAGAAATTGGCATTTGTATAGAGGTATTGTTTTCCACCTCCCTCCTCCTGTAGTAGCTTTGTAACTTACATTACCGAGGGAGTATACCTCCTGCCACTTGCATACCGTATATTTTGCTTTTAGCCACTTTGTCATTGTAGCATGTCATAATCAGGGTGGGGGTGTCGTTCTTCTTCTAAGCATGGTGAAAATTAATTAATAGGTCCAATTTTAATTCATAGCAGACTACGGTACAGTTTAATTATATAAATTAAATCTTAATTTTTTTAACAAATTAATTAAGAGACATCCCTAGAAAAGTATCACATCTCCGGGGCACTTGGTTGAAGGTGCCTGTTGCTGCTTCGTTCATCTTGGATGGCTGTGCTCTTGCATCAAGGAACCTGTGTGGCTTTTGATTATACATTGAGACAAGATCTTTCACTTGGTGTTGGGCTAGTTTAGTTTAATCATCTTTCTTTGTAGTTTGGCAATCGTTTTCTTTTTCCTTTCGCTCCAAATTGCAAGGAAACAACGGATTACTGAGTTTTTTTTTTTTTTTTTAACCCTCAAGCCTGATATCACACATTTCGATCACAATTTATAAAGTTGTAAAAGCTAAGAAAGCGATGTGATTGAAAGCATCATATTCTAAGATATTTGCTAAGTTAAAATGGGATCATAAGTGTAAAAGAGTGTTACATAATATAATCTTAATATTAGAAGTGAGTTGATTAGAGTTAAGCTTGATAACATTGTCTCTTTATTCTCTCACGGTTAATTAATTTTAAAATATACTTTTAACATACATATTTAAAGGTATACCTTAACGATGATGATGAAGTTATTAACAAAGTTTTAAATTTTTTACTTACATTTGTACCTTAAATTTTTTTACTTCAATGTAAAAAAAAACCACAAATATATTCCAGCAGTGAAGAATCACCGTCAGAGACTGCACGGTGTATAAAAGCTGAGCAACCAGAGCAATCCATGTTTCAAGGACTAGCCTTGGGGGACCCTTGACGGTGGGGATTTCCAGCGAAGGTGGCAGCTCAACCTTGGGCTTTGGAATCTCTGGAAGTGGTGGAAGCGTTTCTTCCGGCGATGCTGGTAGCGTAGGCTTCGGCAAGGGTGGCAGCTCTGGGATTGCTTCTGGTCGTGGCGGCGGCTACGTACGCTTAATTAGGGGAGGGTTGGGACCACAGGTAGTGTAGGTTTTGGCAAGGTTGTAGCCTCTGGGTTTGGCAGGTTTGGGATGTCAGGCGACGTCGTAGGATATGGGCAAGGTTGCGACCTCTGCCTTCCGAAGTTGGGTACACGAAAAAGAGCTTTACTTTAATTCATCCAAACTTCGAGGGGTCTCATGTCTTTCACCATTTTTTTTTAATTAAAAAAGGGTTATTTCACCATCTGGGCAACCACAACTACGGCCGAGTTGACGGCGTTAGGAGGAGGTGGCCGAAGGCGCGAGGCTGCCGTTGCTTACTCTCTCCTTCCTCCCCCAACTCAAAGTCAACTCCGGACTTGTATTTATACACCGCCACCATGTTCGCGGTCACCGCTGCCTTGCCCGTCTCTTCCTCCGCCGCTGCTGCCGGGTTTCGTCGCGTCCTCCGGCTTCCCGTCGTTGGCGGGAGCACCGGTTCGAGGATGGCTTGCGTCCCGATTTCCACGACCCCACACGCTTCAAAAGCGACCGAGGTGGTGAAGGAGGAGGCGGCGGAGAAGCCCAAGCCGTGGCTGTTCGTCGGGTTGGGGAACCCTGGAAGGACGTTCCGGGGGACCAGGCACAATGTAAGTCTCCCAATTTTGGATCCTTTGGTTGACGAGTTGCTGGAAAAGTTAGTAGCTTTTTCTCAAAGTTGAGTTTGAATCGCAGTAGATGATGTGATGGATGCCCAATTTCGATGCGTCTACCTTCTCTCTAACTTGTACGCTGATGTTACTCGTTCCAAAAGAATTATATATGGACCGCGGATGCTTTTTATCGTTTCGTAAAGGGCGTACTGGGGAATGCTTTTAACCTTTAGTGACTTGACTGGTTTCTAGAATTTAGTGTGGAAGCCCGTAAAGCATCCTCCCTGACCGAAATTCGTCAATGACATTTGGGATTTGGCTATTAGGATTTACGGATTTACCTCTTTTTTGTTGTTTCCACTATGGCTTTATTTACCCCTGGCCCTTCTGTTAGTTTTTTGTGCATTCCTCTTCTACAGGCAGATTAACAGGTATCATTTGACGAACATGGCCATGTACGTTAGGCAAACTTTTATTTTTCACCTTCATACATAGGTCAAAGCATCCATATGCTAGCACTCCATGATCACATTCACATAACTTGGATGTCTAAAGTTTCCTTACGGAGCCTAATAACCATGTACACTGGACGTTTGTCCTCTACTCTGGTTCAAACAAATTGCTTATGAAAAGAATACCAATGTATTAGCAATTCCTTGTCATGCTCGTGGGAATATGCATGATCATATGATCAATATAGCTCGAATGATATTACATTAACAATATATAACCAAGATAATTTAAAAGGAGTACTTTGCAGATGAAATTGAATTTTAGCTAGAACACCCTTGTATGTCTTGATGATACCATTTATTTTCAAAATTCTTTCTTGTGTAATGTGTCTTTGAGCATAGCTTAGCTATACAGGAACCTGGAGCAAAGATGAGGATGAGTGTCTTGCGCATTCATATTGTTGATTTAGAATGCCCGATTGAAAGAAAAAAAAATTGCATTTACCCAGGAACACTTTAATAAATCCAAGTCTTTAATCAACAAATTCAGGTCCATTTAGATGTATTTATGCTAAAACTGTATATTTTTATCAGTAAATTTATTTTTACTTCTGATTGAATATTTAGTGGGCTACATATCTAATTTGAAAACTATATTTGTCAATTGTCATTGAAGAATATACGCAATTTGTAAATGTAATAGCAACAATATAAAGATCACAATAACTAAAAAATAACTCTATAATTTTCTTTTGGTGGATCTTACATGGTCTTTCTACTATTCTACAATTTAGGACCAATTCTCCTAACAGTTTGAATTGATCCTTTTACGCTGATTTCATGCAGGAATTTTAATAAAATAGTAGCACTACAGTTTCAACATCTGGTTGTGTATAACATGCAATGCCTAATGTTTGTTTGCCCATATGTTGAATGAAAATTGTTCAAAACCATTGCCCTTTGAACTCTTCTAGGTGGGTTTTGATATGTTAGATGCAATAGCTGATGCTGAAGGAATATCTGTCAGCAGTTCTCGCTTTAAGGCTCTTTTTGGAAAAGGTATGTACACGTCCAAATTGCATACTTACGTAATTTTTGTTCTACTATAATTTATGAAGTCGTACATTGCCCTTGTTATATGGATGATCTAAAACTACATGATTAGATATTATGAGAAAATATTTAAATTTATGTAATTTAACCAAATATTTAACTATAGATAAAAATACATGGAAGAAAATGGTTCATGTGATCAACTTCACATAATGGGATTATAGCTTAGATTGTTGTAATTGTTGATCTTATATATTAAATCAAACAATTTTTAATCATACCTTCACCAGCAAATTATCCCATGTTTCATTGGTAGGGGCTTGTTTCTAGATGGCATCTATTTCTTATAGCCACTGGTCCATGCCAAGATCCATCCTCACGAGTTTGGTTATTACGGTTCTAAATTTGTCTCCCTAAACATATAAACTTCTAAATTTGTGTTGTTTACGTATGCTCAGGTTATATTGGCAATGTCCCTGTAATACTTGCAAAACCACAAACATTCATGAATGCTAGTGGTGAGTCTGTAAGTATACACATCTAAACTGTGTTGGTTTTATCAGAGTTAAGTTTCTTAGTAATTTGTAGCTAAGTTTTCTTCGTGACAGGTTGCGTTGATTGTTTCATATTATGATATTCCACTAAATCAAGTTCTTGTGGTGAGCATCCACTATTTCATAAGCTATAGTTTACACTTTATATAACTTTTTTTTTTCTTTTCATTGTCATTCGCTTCTATTTCCACAGATGTATGATGACTTGGATCTACCTTTTGCTTCATTGAGAATGCTACCCAAGGGTGGACATGGTGGACACAATGGGTATGTTTCTTCATGTCTTTTTATGATTATATGGTTGTTGTATGAAAGTTTAGATTTCTACTTATATTACCTTTAGCAGAACTCACATCAAAGAAAGTGCCGGCAACAGAGGGATTATCTAAATCCTGGTTGTTAATGCCATTGAGCTTTTATTTAAGGTTAAACATTATTCAGTGAGCCACGTTGATTTGGGTCGTGTAGATTTTTTAGCCACATCGTATATTGCCAAGCCCAACACCAACCATTCATGAACAGGTTCAGATCATTTAAACCCTATCCAAGAAAGTAGAGAAAAAAGAGGGAAAGGTGTTTATTTATGAAGGCAAGCCATCTCTAACAAATTAAAATTCAAAGAACTACGGCATTTAGTAGTCACTGTTCACTAGCAATGACTGATACAGAACTATGCGCCTTTTTCCTCGAAACTTTGTTTCGCTGAAGATATGTGCATATCTATATTTCCAAATTCAAATTTCAATGAATGCGATGTGATATTGCAGCCAAATTGGAATGATTTGATAGATGTACAGGTAAAATCGGTCTTATTGTTAACAATGCAGGTATTTATGCATATCAGTTCAGACTGCAGAAAAAATGAATACTATCAATATATTCATTTTCGTACTTCTAACTGTGGAAAGCTGACTTTTAACTCAATTTTGTCACATCAATTATAGTAATCAACAGAGACTCTCTTTTTCTAAAAAATGGACTGCAGGCTTTTGTTGTTCGACAACTTAAATGCTTATAGCTTTTTTAGTGAAAGCAAGCGAAAATTTTATAACTCAACTCACAATCTTCCGTGCAGTTTTAAGGATGTTTATATTCATAGCTTGTTCGAGCTTGTTTCAGTACGGTACATTGCGTGAGAAACTTTTGCTTATCAAATCAACCAAACAGTCCACTTATAGCACAAATCCTGAGTATCTTATTTACTTGCCAATTTGCTAGTATGGTATAGAAGAAGGATGACAGATGCTTTTTTCTTCTAGCTATATATATATTAGAATTTGCCTTAAGACCAGTCAGAAACATTTTGACTCTGGATGCTTTGTTCTAAAGTACAGCTTGTTCTTCTTCAATTCAGGATGAGAAGCATCCTTGATCGCTTTAAAGGAGATCGGAACTTTCTTCGTTTGAGGATAGGTTGGATTATTGCTCTCTTATTCTTTGTTGTTTTTATGTTTCTGAAGTAATAACCCAAAAATGTCTACAAAAAAAAAATTGAAGGAATTGGACGGCCGCCTGGGAAGATGGATCCTGTCAACTTTGTTCTCAGACCATTCAATAAAAAGGAGCTTGAAGAGGTACAAAACCCTCTATCCTGTACGTGGATGCATGGGAACACCATTTCGTCACAACTCGCAACTACACCTTTGCGTTGCATTGACTTTTGCTGTAATGTATGCTCTCCTTCTGAGATCTGAACCCATTTAACAAAAAGGTCTTTCTGCCTGTTTTCAGCTGGAATTTACATTTCAAGTTGGATTGGAAGCCGTGAGGGTTCTCACACAAGAAGGATTCGACAGAAGTGCCAAGTTTGCCAATACTTCCAAGTCTTAACAGATTATTGATAATGCTATAAAAGCCATAAACTAATAGTTACTAAAACAGTTTTGCGGAGGGGTTAGCCACAATTTGTACATTTTGAGCTTAATGTAATGGTGTAATACTAGTCCGTGGTGATATATGCCTTGTTTCTAGATTCAAATTCTTTGAGCAAATAAACGTTAATTTTTTCCTTGCAATTCATTTGAAATTTTGCTTGTATTCATCTACGTTGTGTGTGCGTGTGTGTGTTTTCTTTTTTTTTTGCGGCAATAAGATATCAGGACTGATAATGCTGTGAATGCCCTTTTACTCTTATAAAGTTGATACAGGTCCTTGAGTTCATATGTAAACTAACGTAGCATGATAACTCTGAATGGAAAATACAATGTACGGTCTAGATCGTGTAAAACAGGTAGAACAAGGGAAAAAAAATTAGAAGAAGAAGAAGAAAAACTTTGTTCTTTGATCATGTAAATAGTGAAGTTGAAGTCAGAATTCTTTATATCTAACGGCTGACGTTAGAAACTCAGAAAAAGCTCTTTTGCTGGCACATGCACACGGAGCATCCATGCAAATATATTCTTATAAAAGCTTATTGTCACACATGTAAATAACTACAAGTAAACCGCTTACCAATATCACAGTAACTTATCCACAGTTCACATAGAAAACATACAAGAGAAATGAAGTCCTAAGATCAAAGATGAAAAAAGGACCTTTTATAAAAGTAAAAAACCTTTAATTACAGGCATTACAATTCAAAGTTCTGAAGAGAAATTTCAATTAGTGTTGATTGAATGTATCTCTGTCAGGAGAAAAAACCGTGGGTTGCCACTGTTGTATATTATCGTCCTCCCCATCACTGGACATGGGAAATGGTCTAAGCGACATATGGGAGAACTGGAACTTCTAGAGGTACTCCAGGTGTGGGCTCCAACACTTGAGCATCGGGGACTTCTTTGGAGAGAAGTTCCTGGGAAACAGTAAAAAGTTCCAGAATAAGTAGCTCTCAGAATGTTGAATACACTAACAAAGTGCTATGTGCTCAATTCCTTACTAGCAACTGGCTTTGTGACAAGTTCTTTCCCATAAAAAGAATGAAACTATTATTTGGATGATTTAACAACTTTACAATTCCTAATTAGTACTTCAGTGATTCTTCATAAAATAATTTCTCATTGTAACATTCCAAAAAGGATTTGAGATTTATGGTAGTCATCTCTCCCCTGCTGCCTTGAAAAATGCAGTCCTTGAAAGGATTATTAAAGGTAACCAGCAACGGTTTGTAAAAACATTTCTTTTCCCAAAATGCACAATGACTAGAAGGGAAGTGCTTACCTTGAATGATTCTACCGAGCCCACAGAGCTGATCAATCTTGATATAATGCCTTTGGATTCTAGATTGCCATTGTTCATAGGGACGACAAACCTGTGTAGAAAATTTTACATTTGGTAGACACGTCAGGCACTAAAATGTACATATGGTTGGCTGTGGGGAAAAAAGAAGTATGGACATACTTTGCCTTCAGTAGCTTTGCAAGTTGTACTGCATCTTCTTGTCCAGACACCAAAGTAAAGGAAGGAAGCAATTGCTTTGTAATTGGGGTGATGACTACATCTGCCTGATCTTTGCCTAGAAGAGGAGAGTTGTATACACAATGTGGTTCATGGTATAAGGATAAATGGCTTTCTGCAGAAGAAACTATATACCTATCATGTCATCAAAGAGGAAAGAAAGTTAGCTAAAGAAGCTAAAGCATGATCATGCTCAAAAAGCTTTAAAAGATAATCTTTTCTTGATCATGCTCAAAAAGCATGATCAATTGATCGTGTTCTTTTTGGATATGTAGACATTTTTTAATGTATTTGTATTTTTCCAGAATAGTGAATCTATTTTGAAAATGAAGATACACAAAGAAGAGAACACATACAAGAATGTTTACTTACCCATTCTCAGGCTGCTGCCAGGGAGGTCCTAATACCGGACCTGATGTTGCACGTATTTTTATCCTTGCACCATTTTTACCTTCAAGTTCTGAACTTTCTCCCGGTTCTATGTAGGAAATCTGTAAGAAAAAGGTTGAGAGTAGAGTTTTTGCTTTGTGTTTCACTTAAACCAAATCTAAAAGAATGGGATATCACCCTTAAGTTTGTTTCTACCAATAATTGATAATGTAATTAGTTTTTCCATATCCTATGAGGTTGTCCATGTGACAAGAAATTTTAAGTTTTAAGTCTAGACGAAAACATTGTCAATATAAAAAAAATTTCAAGTGTGTTTTTCGTCCTTTGTGTTAATTTTTCTCAGTTATGATATTTGTAATTTTAATCTTATTGATTTGGATCTGTAGGTATGATGCACATTCAATGTCTATCAGCTTGATGAAGTTGTTGGAAGCTCATTGCATTTACATAAAGGAAATGACGTGCCTTCTAAACTGTTGAAATGTAAACATTTAAGTTAAAATCAATTAACTGTAAGTGGAACGATCATCTATTATATATTTTGTTTCAAGTCTCATCTTATTTCAAAAATAGAATTATTTTAACACTTTTCTTTATTTGTGACATTTTTTATTTTTAAATCATGTGAATGAATGTACAGAAACTTAGGCCTGGAAGACCATATTTGAATCCGATACTATACTGAAATATGAGCATTTAACTCAAAACTAATTAGTTGTGAGTAAAAATGTCCTTTAGTATATATTTTATACCAGGTCTTGTATCTCATTTTTAGTATGGAATCAATTCAACACAAGCAATACTTCTAAGATTACAAGCCTATAATTGATGATGAGTAACAATGAAACACTCACATTGCTAAACAGTGGATTCAAGATGGCTTGTGCATTCGGGGTGGCGACCACTCTCAGACCTGGAAACATCTGGGAGAGGGGCTTCAGAGTCTTAACATGGCAATGGTCATCAAGGCTCTGGGTTATCAGCAAGCAATCAAGTTCTGGGAGATCTTCAAGCTGCATCATACATATTAAAGACGAACCACCACCAGCAATATCTTAATTTCGAAGGTAGAAAGAGGAAAAGTAGAAGCCAAAGAACAAGCAAATCATCGAAAGAGGAAACCAAGCTCACACGAAAGCTCTTCAAATATTTCCTGGCAGCATCATAAAGTAACGGCATCCCAAAATCCAGGTTACCAACCAGGACTGGATCCACCAATACGTTAACACCTCCCAAATCCCACAGCCAGCTGTTCCCCTGAGCAACAAAAACCCAATCTTCCCAACAACTTAATACCAACAACCAAATCGTAAACCAAAAGGAAGGAACAAGAATCTCAAACCTCCAGATATGTGAACTTAACGGGACTCGTTCCAGAATCAACAACCTTCACTGGGGCGACAGCAGATATGGCAGAAGCGAACCTACATAACATGAAAGTAACACTTCTCAGTCGAAATCACCCCAGTGACCTTTGTGATAGGAAAATTAAAGACCACAACCGTGCACACACCTGTTTCTTTGCTGAAATTGAAAACGTGGGTTGGGAGAGAAGGAGATGGACTTGTTGGGACGAGAACCAAGGAGGGGACTGCGGTACGGGAGAGAAAAAGGAGTTTGGATTCTGGTGGTGTTGCTGCTACAGTAACAGCTGCGGTAGTGGGCTCCCATGGCCATTGGAGTTGGAGGAAGCGAGAAAGGAGGCTGCAGTCTTGCCCCTCTTCCATACTTCGTTCCTGCTGTGGTTTGCGTTGAAGCCCACGTTTCAGTTCATGGACCACATGATAAACACCATGCTATCTATCGCCAAAACGTGTTAAAAATAATTACATAAATTAGTTAATTTATGGTATGATCTATTATATACTAAATTCTTTCAGTAATCTAAGTTACGTTTATTATTAATCAAAGACTAATGACTAAAATTCGACAGAAAATAGTTAAATGTTAACAATTTTAGATCGAGTATCAATATTTATCTTGATTTAAGTAAATACCTACCATATATTCATAGCCGTCTAATGATAAAATCTATGCAGCCCTTCCATGCATTTATAAGAAAATAAATAAAATATCTTCAGAAAATTTGCTCTGGGAAATCCCATCTCTATTTACATTTACCTTAGAAAAGAGGGTGTTTATGATATTCTTATAAATACCATATTTTTTGAGTTTTGTCGATTTTAATTTTAATTATTTATGTAAATACATGTGTATTAAATTGTGTAATATATATAGACAATAATAATAATAATATCCTAATGATGATAGTTACGATATTACATATATCCTTAAGAGACCTTATAAATTAAAATTTTCTCTGCTGATACTTTCAAACAATGGGTCGGTTTCCTTGTAAGAGGCATTTTTAGATAACTTTCTAGAGATATGCTTGCGTCCTTTGACAAATACATGGAAAGGTAAATTAAAGCAACCATATGAACTGAATTATTAAGTGATCATGAATATATAGAAAAATTCTGAATTTATTGAGATAAGCGTTGGTTCTAAGGTTTGATTGGAAATTCACCCGTCTTTATTAAATTTCAACCAATGGTCTTGCAGTTAAAATATCTTAACCAATGTAATTTAGATTAAGTTAAAATTTAATTAATGCATTATAGATTTGAAGACAATTGAGTGAATACAAGAATTATAAAGATAATAATAATCTAATATTAAACCTCACATTATCTTGACTACGTCAAATATAATACAAATAAAATATTATTAAAAGAGGGTTTGTATACAAAGGAAAATAGCTAAAAAATAAGGTATTGTTGTACTTGACGGAAAGTGAAGAAAAAAAGAAAAAAAAATATAATTTGTATGTTAAAAAATATATAATAATAATTAATAATTATAATAATAATAAATTTTTACAATATATTAAATTTATATTAACCTCGTATAATGTATTCTTACAAGAATGAAAATATTTTTAATTTTTTCATAAATTTGAGATGTTTAAAAATATTTTTATATTATTCATTTATATATTATTATTATTATTTCACTTTTTGTTACTTTTTAAATTTTTTTGTCATTTTCTTGTCAACGCATAAATATCATATTTTTTAACAATTTTTTGTAACTTTCCTTTTCGTCGTTTTTAAAATTTTATGACATTTTATTTTCTATTACTTTCTAGATGTACAAATAAACTTTAAAATAAAAAAACTAATCAAGAAGATAAAAAGGATAACAAGAGTTTGAAACAAAGAACATAATAAGAATATCCATAAATATTTACATGTTTAAAGCATTATTCATCTCTAAAGTAACGTCGATCTTGATCAAATTATTCTTAAATACCAACAAAGGAGACAACTAATCGACACTGATTTATTGATTTGCGTAATATATAATATTGTTGTTAAATATTGTTTTTCCTAGTAATGACTTCACAGTTAAGATTTTTTGCTTAATTTAATCCATTTTTTACTTTTCTGGAGTCCGCTTGAAGGCAATTGTTCATCGGCCTTGGGGTCCCAAGTATTTTTAAATTATTCTAAAACTGTTCATCATCGGTCCTCGAAATTATTCCAACGTAAGACAATTTTTTTTAAAAATATTTTCTGGAGACTAATATCTCTTAAAAACCATCTCTTCGGAGTCAAGAGTCGTCAAATATTACTCTTTTCTCCATAAATTGTTTTATAAATTAACAACTAGAATTTTTTTTCTTCGATTATTAGAATCTAATTCCAACGTCATTCCGAAAAGAAAAGAAAAATGAAAAAGAAAAAGAAAAAGAAAAAGAAAAAGAAAAAGAAAAAGAAAGAATCTGATTCCAACGGTTACTAAAAAAAAGTTATTTTTCTGATCTCAATCTTACCACATCTACGCAAGACGATCTTCCTCGTGGTCGGTATGTGTCAAATAGAGCATGACTTTTTTACAACCAACATGTTTTTTAAAAATTTACAGCCTGAATAATAATAATAATAAACAACTTACAAGTAGTAAATAATATAATTTTTTTTAAAAAAAAATAATTATAAAATTTCTAAAAAAATTACTTATTTAAATTCAAAAAACATTATTTATGTAATTTTTTTTCAAAAAAAAACCGACCCTTCTCTTTCTGCGTATTTATATACGGGAGATGAGGAGAGAGGATGGCACGTTGCAAGTGCAAGTGCAAGCGCAAGCGCAAGCTTACCTCCTCGTCGCTCCTCCCTCCGTCCCACTCCTCGGTGGCTTCGCTCCGGCCACGGCGGCGAAAGACGATCAGAGGACGATGGAAGTGGCACTGACGGCGAAGGACGCCCTTGATTGGTCCTACAAAGGCGAAGGCGCCGCCAACCTCGTCCTGGAGTACACCGGCACTTCCCATTCCTTCGTAACCCCCCAGTTCCCAACCGCACTTTTTTTTGGCGTTTCTTTGTTTTTTGGTTCCAGATTTTTTGTTTTATTTTTGTGCGTTTGGTTTGTAGGTCGGGAAGGTGCTCCGAGTGCCGAAGGCAGAGGTTTCCGACAACAGTGAAGGAAAAGGACGAGAATCTGCCAAGCCGGGCCTGACCGAGCATGAGAGGAGGCTGTGGGCGAGCGTGGATGGGATTTCGGAGGCGCCGTCTAGGGAGGTCGCCGCCAGGCTGTTCGCGGCCCATGTCATGAGCCCACTGTTGGGCCCGGAGCGTACCGATGCAGGGGTAAATAAAAAATGATCTCTTTCCTTTTTTGGTCTTAGTTCCGTTGTGTTTTTGCACCATGCAGGATGTTCAAAGGAAAAAGGATTTTATATAAGAGGTGTCTTCTATGTGCTGTACTTTACACGGTTATGGTTTGGATGTTGGAAACTGCCATTGGCTTGCACCCCTAGGATGATTGGCAAACTCATTAAAGTGTTCCTGCTTCGCGTTAGATATGCTGAAACTTGCCTTTTCCATCATGTTCGAAGCTTGCACTCTTTCTTTATTTTTCGTTGAAATTTGCAGCTGTTAAGCATTACAAATTCTTTTCACAATCGGAAAAAGTTGGAATCTCAGTTGAACAGTTACAGGCAATTGTCAAATTGTTTTATTCCCACCACTGAATGGTTGTAAGCACAGATCGCACATTCATATTCTCATTATCGCAGTATTTCAGCCATGTATGATATTATGCCTAACTTCATGTTTTAGATTTGTTATCTTTTGAAGTTTCCAGCTGTGATGGATGGTGATATATTTGACCAAGTGGAAGATATTAAGAAGCTGTGTTTTACTTTATTTTCAATTTACTGACCAAGCCTTTTTCTTGGGTTTGTGCGACATGGCAACCATTCAAACTTCTAGAGGCCAGTCATGGTCACCAGAGAATTCTTGTTGACCGTTGAGAGGAACATTGACCTTCAACGCCCTAGTTGGCGTGTTGACGCCGCCAAGATTGACGTACTACGTGAGCGTGCACTGCTTATATCCGATCATTCGGTTTTTCCTGAAGGTTTGCATTGGATATCATCTGAACATCAAAATATCTCTGCATGCAAGAACACCAGATAAGACATGTTTTATTTCTTTTGTGGTGTTTTAAATAAGGAAAAAACATTTTGGGACATCGTTGACTCCTTTCTTGCTTTGATTCTCAAGAATCTTTCTTCTCATACAAGGACATTTTAGGACATCTTTTGATGGGGTAGCTTTCCTCAAAATATGTTCTACTTGCGCCATACATTAACCGATGTTTATTTAAATTTTACTTTCCCTCTGCTTCTTATCTTTTTTTAAAATTTCGATGATTTCAGGAAGAGGAAGTTGTATTGCCGTAGAAATCAAGGTGATACTCTAGTACTAGATTTTTCATCTTCAGAAAGTTGGCTCTGTATTTGAACTGCTCAGAGAATGCTTATTCATCTCTATTTTTTTCAAGTGATCAGCCCAAATGTGGCTTTCTCCCATCTTCGGAATTTATAAGAAAATCACACACTGCCAAGACTCGCGTATCTCGTTTCAAAATGCATCAAGTACTTAAGCTTCATCGAGGGGAGGTATGTTCTTCAATAGGCAACAATGCTATGTCTGTGTTATGCATTGCCATATACTCCCAACTAACCCAGAGTCTAAATCGAACTTCATTGAGGGGAGGCATGTTGTTCTTCAATGGGCAACAATGTCATTTCTCTGTTATACATCTGCATATACTCCCAAGTAATCCAGAGTCTAAATCACAAGAAATTTAATTTAAAATTTGGTCTATAGAATCTGGAGAAAAAGAAATCTACGTGATTTATTTGTTTTGGAATAAATAGTCTCACATAGATCAAATAAAAACAAATATCAGTTAGTGTAAAGAAGGACCCCTTGTCATATCTTTAGGAAGCCAAAGAATAATCAGAAGAGGAGAATTAATTACTACAGAAGAAGTTAATAGTACAGAAAAGCCTAAAATTACTTAGTTAAAAATTGTGAGAAATATTTAAATATATATAATTTAACTAAAGATTTGATAATAGATAAACATATATGGAAGAAAATAATTCATGTGGCTGACTCAACATAACGAATTTATGGCTTGAGCTATTGTTATTATAAAGGGCTCCTTTACCCTTAACCAATTGATTTTCGACTGGTTGTTTAGATTTATTAACAATTTAAAAAACTATAAGACATTATTCAGTTAACTGTGAATATAAATATTTATAGCTACCCAGGCATTACTGTTAAAAAATACCCATAAATTATACCTGCTGCTTGATGGGCCTCAAATCCCTTGGGCATCCATACTTTTGCAAGCACGCTGATTTTCAAATTGTCACCATCCTTTTATGATGAATCAAGAATGACTTTCTCATGTTAAACAAAATCCTACAATTGCACACTATGGCTTTGCATTCCTTCACTTTGTGGCTTTCCTATGTCGTGATATCCATACTGCTGTCTCTAATTTCTTCCTTTTAAATTCAGATAATGCGAATTAGTGAATATGATCCTCTCGATCTTTTCTCTGGCTCCAGAAATAGAATAAAACGGGCTATAAGGGCCCTATTTGTAACTCCTCAGAACAATATGCGCGTATTTCTCAATGGTTCTCTTGTTTTTGGGAACTTGGGTGGTGCACACAGAAGTGAACCCAAAGCTAATGCACAGGAGAAATATGAAATACTGGAGGATTCTCTCAAGGAAATTATCCAAGCAGACCATGGTCTAAGGTTAGAAGCATTTCAAGAGCTTATCACGGAGACAGTGTACAGGTCTGAAGTGGTCAACGATCTCCTGCAAGCTCAGAAACTTGATACCATTGACATAGAAGGGGTGATTCATACGTACTACAATGTCACTTCAGAGCCATGCTTGGTGTGTGAGAATTTGAATGACTCGGAACTTTGTTGCAAATATTCTTCCCTGCATTCATTGTCATTGGAACAGAGTGCGAAAATTGTGAGGGAATACTTGATAGCTGCCACTGCCAAGGACTGCAGTCTAATCATCAGCTTTAAGCCCTGTACGACTGTTGATTCGTCTACCCATCATTCTATAGTTCTTGGATCGAATAATCAAAGGTTTAACTACAAGGTATGTTCTCACTTGGTCTATGTGATGACAAATAAATCCTTGCAGAAAAACGTGATTTTAACCATCTTGCTTCTCACTTGTGGATGTTTTAATTCTCATTTCCACTAGGCAATGATAATTCCACTTTCCGACATATTTATTCATCCCAGCATTTCTTTTTTCCTTTTAGGTTTGGGATATGCAAAGCTCTTGTTGGAAATATTTCTTGCTTACACTCTCTGTTCTCTTTTTTTTTTGCAGGCATCTTTCATTGATCTGGACATGAAACCCTTGAAGAAGACGGTCCACTACTATAATTTGGACGAAAAAATTGTTGATCTGTACTCGAAAATGGGAAAGTGGAATGAAGTTTCCAGCAATTGATAAAACAAATCCCATAGCCGTCGAGTATGCAAATGATATGTCACAAGCTGCTTCTCAACAGTGAACTGCATGCATTACTTTGGTTTTGAAAACGTGGGCTTCACCGTCTCAAAATTAACGTAAGTTATGATATTGCTGAGGCCTTTGTAATTGCGGCATGTTGTGTTCATTTGTGTGTAATGCTTATCTGCAACGAGATGAAAATTTATTAAAAAGCAGTGAATCTGTAATTGTTCCTCACCCAGAGTTGAAAGCAAATGCATCTGGAGAGCTATGGTTCACAAGAGTGCTTCTTTGTCAAAATGTATTTTTAACTACATCACAGTGATTTATTTTAAGCATAAATGTTAGTGTCTACAATATTTATGATTTGATGAAAAGTTGAGTCATCTAATCCAACCCTCATACATTATATCTGTTTCTCCTCCTTTCTCCTTAAGGGGGCACCTCTTTTGCTCACCTCATTCACTACCTCTTGTTTTACACCTCTCTTTTCGATTGCCTAAATCTTCTTTCAATCCTTTTCTTCACCTTTGTGCATTATTCTTCCACCACCCTTTGCACTACTCTGTTTTCTCTCCGGCCGCTCCTTTCACTACTCTTCCACTACAACTTCTTTTATCCGACCCTTCGCACCGATCTCCCTTGTCCAACCTTCGTTAAGTTTCTAAGCTGCCGACAAAGAGATCAGTCTCTTATTTTAAATACCGTGTTTTTCAAAAGGTTGATGGGAATTAATTAATAGAAAAAATTGTGGATATATATTATGTTGTTTTCTACCAACTTTTTTATTTATTCATGAAAGAATCATTTAAATAAGAGCAGATGGTACCTTTCGGTGAGTTAGCTATCTGAAAAGATTGTAATCTGAAATGTACATTCAAACTTAGTCTTGATGGATGAGCTAACCAGCCAAGATTGAGGTATTTATTTACGATACGCGGTTGTTTCGTTCACCCCTGAAACGTTGAAACCTACCATTGCAATCTCTTTTCACCATGGTGGCAGGCGTCAACAACGAGTCCAGATCCCACCGCGATTTAGACAACATGAGTGACAATTATAAGAATACTCGTGATCGCACCACCGAATTCAGCTTAATTTTTAGCAAAAATTTAACCCCATGCACTGCATATCCTAATTCTTTGTTATGGATCATTCAAGCACGAGCGAGAAGAGAACTTCTACACGAAAGCTTAAAACCATAACCCAGTGGTAATACTGATCCCAGAGGTCTGATCTAAGAAGTGGCAAAAAAAATTTATCCCTTTAGACCTGTAGCCGAAAGATATATATAAAAGTCTAGCCTACCAACTTCACTAGAGACCGTAATAACATGGCTTATTGAGTCGCATAACCTAAGAATACGGGCTCCAGCAAAGGAGCTTTATCACCGACAAATTCATCTGGTTCGAGAATAGCCGTGGCATCCATCAAACTGGCTCATTGGAATTGGCACATCATCCATTAACAGTTGTTATATTCCAGCAGAGGGTGTCTGGTGGAGCCGATTTGCTCACTGTTCTTAAATTTTCCCTCTGCATATTCTCCTTTGCAAAGTCCAGCAAACGGACGCATCATCTGAACAGGAGATCATAATAATAAAAGATTAAAATTTGTTTTAAAGCATTGTCTTTCAAAAGGACTTTTATCAGGAGCAAGGATTTACAAATGGGTGGTTCATAAGCTTGTGATGAAACTAGATATTCTAAATATCGTTATGAAATTTCCATAAAAGTAAATATCAATAAATATATACAATATTTTTCATTGAATGATGAAGAAATGGTGTTCTGCAATCCTTATCAATTGGAAGAACCATGGTAACATGATTCTCCATGAACTATGTTGCAATTAACTTTTTGGGAGGTGTTTTACAGTGAAATTGTTTCATTATATAATCAACAAAATATTCCAGGTACCTAAACACAAATAAGTTACTGTCTCTCACAAATATAATCAATATACTATCTCTCACATGAAAAAAAGGCAAGCTCAATGCACAAAGCTCCCATCAATATAGGATCTGAAGATCATATTATACACCATTTTCAATAAATAGACAAATTGCTTCCTAAAATTCAAATTCATGACTTGCAGGCCATAATAGAGTAACTGAAGCTCACCCAAAACATACTATCTCTCAAATATTTTTAAAATTTTTAAATAATTTTTTATACATTCGGATCAACATCTGAGAGAAAAGATTCGTGTTATCAACATTAAATAGTGGAATACTAAAATTAAGATAATGGTTGTTGTTGCATTCAGAATCAATATTGACTTTCAAATAATTAAAATGCTAAACGTACTAAATTTTGCAAAAAAGGGTAGAAGAATTCACCTCAAAGCATTTGGTGTGTCCACCTTGAAGTCATAAACTTGTGACCGCAACTAGACTTGGATGATAAACTAGTTTATGACTTCAAAGGCAGGCCACGAAACAGAATCTTCAATTCAACAAAACTGCAAGATAACCATGAAGCTTACAATCAACGAGAAGATTCTGAAACCATCTACCTAAAAAATCAGGTCATATCATAAAATTGCTCACCCTGCCTCCGGAAAAAAGGGTCCAAAGTGTAGCAACCACATGTTGTGGATACCTAATCTGAACTTCTTCTGAGATTAAAAAAAGAAAAATTGAAATTCAGTTTAGACATCAAAAGGGAAAATCACTGCAGGAGTTCAGAGAAAGTTTGAAATTACTAACATGCAACTACAAAAATGTAGAGTGTAAACACACACACACACATGTACATATACGCATACATACATATATATAGCAAATGGAGAGAGAGAGAGTCAATCTAGGCTATTTTCATAATTACCAAATGGATTGGCACTTCCAATTCATTTTTAATATTAGTGATTTTAAATTAAAAATCCACACTATTAGATTGGACTTATAACATATAAAACATAGCAAACAAAGCTTCAGGTGAATCAAAGATATCTATTCATGTTCATCCAAAGGCATGTATTTTAAGATGATTTCAATGTTTCATTTTATAGTCATCAAATTAACAACATATAATCATCCAAACCGATTGAAATTTGATTTATAGATATATTAAAGAATATTGATTACCTTCAATGATTTACATTTTTTATTTGAAACCTCTAATATTGAAAATAAATTTTAAGTACCAACCCATTTGATACTTCTAAATGTAGCCTAGACTCTACACACACAATTTTACCATTTATGAGTTTTTGTGAAAGAAAAGACACATCATCTAAGCATTCTCTTAATTACTTTTGATAGTATGAAATTTAAGAATACATTAAATAACAAACAACATGTGAACCACTGAGAAAATAGATTCACAATGAATTTTAAAAAGTTTCACACATCCAAGACTTTGTTTATCTTTTATTTTGTATTATACCCTCAACTGGTACATGGAATTTAAAATTAAAAGACAAAATTTTTTTAGATATTCTGTTATACTTATATTTATATGATTTTATTACTTTTAATTATTAATTATTATAATATTTATAAATTTAAATTTTATATCTATACGTGCAAAGCAAATGCAAAAATACCCATAACGTACTAAAGCAGCATACTGTGAAATTTGCATAGTTTTAACATTTTAGAAAATAAGAAATCCTTGGTTCGTTAGATACAAATCATCACAACCCATGGGAAAAACAGAAACACAGATGATAGAAGGTACGTGAAAGACGGAGTTTCATTTCAGAAACGTATATACAAAACATGCCATGATGGTACTGGAAATATCAAGTTCTCAGGTTGAATTGGACTGAATTAAAATATGCACAAAAATAAAACAATACAAATTCAGATGAATCAGCATGTCACCCCATATCAAATAAAGAAATTACTTTAATACTTTTAACAGTGTTACGCTAGCATAGTTTCCTCCTACCGAGCAAAAATGCATAGGCACTGTGTTACTTTCTTGTGAAAAAAAATTCCCATCTAAAAAATTAACAAAAAAAGCTTATAGGTAGGTCATAAGCCCAAGCGGGCATCTGCAATATCAAACTACCACATAAATATCTGAAAATTTTCAAAATTTGGATATATTGAAATGCAAAATTATATTTTGATAATGATGTAAATACCATTGTCGTGGATAAACTGATCATCATATTAGTCAAAGCTTATGCCAGATTTATGCACAAGCACATTTAAATGAACATATCTCCAAACAAATGCAGGATACAGAGCATAAGAAGTAGATGACCTTAAAAAGGATAGCACCAAGCTTACCAGTGCATAAGATGGAATCACCTACTAGACTCAAGCAGCAGCGTATACAAACATGTTTTCTGAAAAACAAACAAAACATTGTCAATTTATTATGCCCCCACATAAATATGGAAGTGAATAAAAGACATTAAAAAATTTCTACAAAACTACAGTGGGAACCCCCAGTAAAGGAACCAAATTGTTGATTTGCATGACAACATTTTTTTCATACCTTGTCCAACAATCAGAACAGCATTAGCAGAAACAGGGACAAGGTCATGAATCTTTTCACTCGTAAAAACAGCTTCAGTTGCTAGAAATAATGCAAGAATCATAAATAAGACTGAACAATAGAAAAGTTGTATTTCATTTATATCAGAAGTATATACCTGTGATTTCTTTCAAATTTTCCCTACTATCATCAGAATTGTTCTCATCAACAGCGTTGACCATGTCATCCAGTGAAGTCATATGCAAAGAATGGGATGCATCTGACATCCAAACCACCTGCTTTCCTAGAAAAAAAATGACAAGCTGCTCATAAGGCTGAAAGACATCCATGTTAGATGCATAACAAGTAAAAGTAGCTTACCAGAAGATGTATCTGGATGAACAGAAAGCATCTGCACATCCAATTTATAATCCAAAAGTCTTATTTGTGCACTTAATGAAGGCAGAAAAGTATGACTTTTAGCTTCTGTATCCAGGACAGCATGCCGCATATTCAGAAGGTGTACATTGCCAACTGAATCTAAGATCAAAAACTTTTTCAGAGAAAGGGCATGCACCGCGACTGCCTTTAGAGAAGTCATAATACCGGTTTTATTTCCAGGTATTTGTACCTTGGTGGACTTAAATTCCACAAAAATGGAGCCAAGATCACTAGAGTTCTGACTAACTTTCACAACCCGAAGTTTAGCTGCAAGAAAAATCACATTAACCATGCACCATTTCCATCCATTAAAACATAGAGATATTAGTTAGCTATTCATGTTGATAACAACAAAACATGATATCAGCCACCACATAAATTAGTTGTAATGTGCCACTACATCTATGTTGGATTGTTTTTATAGTGTATTGAAATGCCAAATTTCTTATATTCCTTCCCCATTTTCCAAAATATCATGACTAAATCAAGGATATTGATGTTGCTACAACAATCCAAGAATTAATTCTAAACTGTAGTGGAACGTCAGGTCAAGTATTACTCCCAAATTTGTTTGATGACACAGGGGTGCCAATTTGCACCTACAGTCCCTGCCCCTGGTGGGATGGATTTTTCCTGATTATTTCAGCTGATGAGCGCAAGGATTCTATATATATTTTTAACTGAAATGATTTGGTGATGGAACTAACCACCCTGAACCAAACCAGACCCAATTATATAAATTACACAAATTTATTATTACTTATATATTTTGAAAATAAACTTTAATTTTTTGCAAATAACTTTGAATTTTTCATATTTGACCTTTCATTGATTACTTTTAAATAAATTTAAGTTACTTGTTTGAAATTGCCTCGTAACATTTCCTTTGTGGCTTGTATATATCTTAATTTTGTGTTGCATTAAAATATTATTCAAGATCTCTATTCAAATTTTGTACTCTGATGGTGCATGACAAGATGGTTAAATGATGGGTTATACCCCCTTGAACCATGCTGTTAATATTTATCTAGCGATGGTAAAGTTTTGGGATTGTTATGTCTAAATGGGACCAAGGATATTGTAGGCAAAATCAATTCCACTTGCCCCATTTACATCCCTACAAGATATCCCATTAAAGATGAATTCTTAGAAATTATTCTCCTTTGCTTCAACGATTGTGATAGTAAGGATAGGTGACTACCACCTAGATGAAGGTTCACATCCAAAAAGAATAAACTGGTACCATAAAGCAGCATAAGAGATTGACAAAATTCAATTCTGATTTCTCTATGCCGATTAAAGTAATCAGTTCTAGAAATGGAAGGAAAACCTGCAATATTTGCTTCACTTGCCTACCATTGACCTAAACAGAAGCTATGAATCTATTATTTTCACCATTGGAGAAAAAAAAGAATGGATCCCTCTCGTAAATGAAACCTCTGTGGAAGCCTTGTACTTTTGTTTATGCTTGTGGTCTCATAAAGCTTGTGCATTGCTAAAGGCTTCAAACTTTTGCACTACTGAAGTTATGAAAAATTCAGATATTTAACATGGAATTGAGTGGACAAGATGATTCTCAGCTATCTGGGAAGACAGAAATATGATCAGAAGGTGAAGTTTATTCCGCCAAAAGACAGGGTCGCAACATTCTTAAACTAATCAAATCAATGTTTATGATTACCACTTGGAGAAGCAAACTGAGCTTCATCTCCTTTTCTTTCAGTTTTCAGATGATATTGTAGTAGGAACTAATTACCTTTTTTCACAGATTATAATATTAATATATTATGTGTGCAGGGTTAGTTATCTCTGTTGGTAGGATCTGTACAATCCAATTATACAGATGTTTCACTTCCTTCGGTTCAGTTACAGATGATATTGTAGTAGGAACTAACCTTTACAACACTGTCCTATCACAATAACTCGCCTAATCAATCACTACATCGAGAATAGAAAAAACTGTTGACGCGAAAATCTACAAACCTTGTTTAAAAACATAGATTTACAAAAGTAAAGCTTACTTGCAGCCTGTTCTTCGGTAACAGTCATATCGCCACAGTCATCGGTCAGAACTTTCGAACTTTGTTCCACCATTCTTCTTTCCTCATTGCACTTCCCACCAGCAGAACTTGCACAATTTCTTCCGCCGCCAAACACACCAAGCACCATCCCATTGGGCAACTTTTTCTTCATCTCGTGCATCCTACCCTCCCCTTTCCTCCTGGCCTTCTCCCCACCACTGCTCGCACTCCTGACTTTCCCTTTCGCCAATACTCTCATCGGGAAAACTCTAACCCCTCCAAGCTCCCCCAGGAACAAAAATCCCGAGAAAACCTTCACATCGTAAACCGGCGACACACAGGAAATCACCGCACACTTCACCAACTCCAGGCAGTCTTCCTTCCCCATCCTCGCCCCGAACACCCAAATCTCCCCGTCAGCAGGTGAATGCAAAGCGAAGAAATTCACCGATCCCGCAATCCTCACCCCAAACCCGTGCCTCAGCGGAACCACGACTCCAAACTTATCCTTCTCCTCCCTGAACGTCAACTTCTTCGGCAAAAACGTGTTTTGACATCGGATCCAGGCCCGAAGAAGCGTGCCGGATGGGGAAGGGGAGGTGGTGAAGAAGAGGAGGTGTGGGGTGGGAAGGAGGCGAAGGAAGGAGGCGGCGGAGGAGACTGGTGGAATGAGAGTGGGAGGGGGGGGAGGGGTAGACGAGGGAAGGGGCAAGGAGGAGTAGAGGAGAACGGAGGAGTCGGAGTGCATCAGGGCGAGGGAGTTGGATGAGGAGTCGAAGAGGGCGGAGGTGATGGAGGGAGAGGAGGTGAGGGACGGAAGGAGGAAGGAGGAGGGCGGTGGCAGCGGAAGGCGTAGCTTGCAAGCCTGCATAACCACCGCCCGCCGCCAGGTTTCTCTCTCTCTAGGATTTACTCTCTCTAGATTGGTGATCTAGATTGGGTCATGGCGGAGGTCTTCCTCTGAGCTGGTCGTCCGCCTCTCTCTCGCCCCCACGCTCCCACGATATAACTTTTACGAGGAGAGATCTCATTAATTACATTTTTAAGTACTTTACCGGAAAATGCTTGGTTTTTATTTTTATTTTTTTATAACGTGCTTGCCCTTCAGGATTAGTATTTAATTAGTAACAGACTCGTACTTTACATCCGTTAATTTTAGTAGAAGCACCTCTTTTTAAATTTTAAATTTTATACCTTATATTTTATATTTTAAACTCTAACTTTAAATCTTAAATCTTAATTTTGAATCCACTGCTCCGCTCCGTCGATCACTTGTGACTCCTCCTATTATATTTTCCTCCTTGAAATCATGCTTCCCCTTTTCCACTACTTTGATGAATCATACTTTTACCCTTCATTGTCGATAAACCTCAAATCCTTTTTGAAATAATTAATATATTTTGTTCTTCATCATCATTTTTCTCTGCGAAAGATTTTGTTGTATGAAATATTAATTTGTTTGATTTTTTTCTTTCGTCTTCAACTCTAATGTTGTGGTGTTATTTAATAATATTTACTTTTTACTGGAAAAAAAAAAAAAAAAAAAAAAAAACAACAACAACAACAACAACAGCAACAGAGGAGGAGGAGGAGGACGGAGACAAGTTGGCAGGCCGTAAGCAAAGCGGCGAGAATGGGACTCGTTGGCGGCAGGAATCCCAGGAGCATCGAGAGCCACTGCGAGGGTGGAGACATGGAACTGTAAGTCCCGACGAGGCCCCCTGCTTTTCTGCTATCAGTCATCTTAACTCCTTGTTGAGTTGCTTCTTGGATTCTTCTCGGCCTCTTGTCTTCTTCCCCTCTGGGACAGCTGTGGTTTGGCTCCTTGGCTACTGCAGGCAACACCTTAACGAGAGCACCCTCTCTCTCTCTCTCTCATCTCCATCATTGCCGTTTAATGCATTCGACGTGAGGATCTAGATTAAACCGCACCAGCACTTACAGAGATGGAAGCACAGTTTGGGGATGAGGAAGCACTAAAGGATTTACTCTTCCTCTGCAGGTACATATTGATAATTCGTTTGATCCCTTTAATTCACTGGTTTATTTCTTAAGAATGGTAATTTTTATATTCACCGACATTTAAATCATCATGAAAATCATATCCTCCCCCATATCCTATTGCGGATGAAGAACAATTAATCTCATTATTTAAATTACTTTTTATTAAGGACTTCTTAAAGCAAACAGAAATGCAACTTTGACTTTGGAAAGGTGTGATGGTAGCTGTTAAAATCATATCTATTTCCTTGTTTACAATGCATGCAATCACGTTTCATTTCTTTCTCATCTGGACCTTCCATCTCATCACCGGCCAGACCTTTATACCTTCATATAAAAACCTTTGTAATTCTCTACGATCCTAATGTGATTTCGTTTGTTTCACTCGTCTTCTTTGACCACTGGTTTGGTATAATCAGCAGATTAAGAATCCGTATAAATGTAGACTTATCTCTTTATCATTTCATTTGCCTCGTCAAATTAGCACTATCCTATTTGAGGTTTGATTAGCATCCCTGCAAAGTCAATACACCACAAGAACTATTATTCCCCAAGGGTTCATATCTTCACAAGGTCGGTTGTGCCAAATGCATTCGTTGTTTATTTTTATTTACGTGTCATGATTCTCTAATTAAATCACATCAATCTTCGCTAATCATTTCTAAATCACATTCCAACGGTTTAAACATTTAGTAACATCATAAAATAATAAGGACAAAAGAGGTATTTTAAATAGGGGTTCTTTTGAGCTTCTGCTTCTACATCTGATCGTTCCCTAAGACAAGTCGAGAGAGTGTGTGTGAGAGAGAGAGAGAGCTCCAATTGTCGATCTGGATGTCCAATAACATTATAATTCCTTGCATATAAATACATATATTTGATGACTAGATTGACATAGCACCTCTACTTACACACTACGAAGATGTAAACCACATTCATCCACGGTTGCATGTGTGATCTCAACCGTCGGATGGCTTACTTGGCAGTCTTGACGTTCTGAAAAAGATATTGCTGGAATAATCTGTAGGGATCAGTGTTGGCATTAAGACAGTTCCTGCTAAGTACCCTTGGCTCTATTGGCACAGTTAGTGGTCTTGTCGACCTACAGACACAAAGAATACGCAACAACAACATCTTAATTAATTAATTAAGCAAAGATGATTATTATGGAAGATTGATTAGTTTTGGTGAATGTATACATACATACCTTTGTGGGAGAAATGGCCTATCAAACAAAGGCATCAACTGTGCCTTAGGGACCATCTCCCTTCTCATCATCTTTATCTCCTCCTCCTCTATCACCTGCGCAACTAACTTGAAGAGCTCAACCATTGCCAGCAGTATCTCATCTTCATTAATTAAGTTCTCCTCTTGTATATCAAATTTACCTTTTGGATCTTTTCTTCAAACCTTTTTAGCAACTCCAGGGAGTAGATCTTGCTTGCAACCTGCATTGACAATTAATTAGAGCACAAAATTAAGAACCCACCAAGACCCAGAATATATAAATGTATATGGTGATTGTGATCGACTGTGTCATGCTAGTGGTACTCACAAGATCATTGTATCCTGCACGCTTGACGGCTCTTTGCTGTGTGTGAAGTTTGATGTTCAATGGCTTTGTTTGTTCCTTGACGTGTGGTTTTGGTGGAGCCTGTGATTGGTACATAGATGATGCAGATGTATGTGTGAGATAGAGATAGATAAGATAAAAAGATAGATAGATGAAAAAAATCGAAAGATTAGTGATTGGAGAGGAGCAGACAACAGTGATGTCCACCTGTGGTCTATCAGTGGTTACTGGAAGGGGTTGCGCCACCAGGATCCAGTTCTTGTTATCTGTTCCGACTTGTTCTTGCAATTTCTTCCTCATGCATTGTCCTTTTATCTGTCTGTTGTTCTGCAGGGAAATCATAAAGTTTTTTTAATAATGATAATAACTTTTGTATTTAACAAAATATGAATTTTAGTAAAAACTACAAAGACTTTTACTGGTAAATTAAGCTATAGCAAAAATTATAAAACTATTAAAGAATAACTAGCCAAAAAACCTACAGAAGAATACTCTGTTTTGGTGTAGTATATTGTTAGAAGTTGAAATCAATATATTCTCTTGGTAGCATTGATTTGTTAATTAATGTCAAACAATTAAATGACTTGGAGACCACAGATTCTTGTTTTGACTTTGCTAAGGTCTGTGTAGGTCAACATCACTGTGCATGAATCATGTGTTTAAAACAACACTGGTTATTTGATTTTTGCAGCTATGGTTTCTGTCTTCACTATTCATTGACTTTGGATTTGGACTTTAAGACCATGATCTTCTTGAGCCTTCTGCCCTATCGAGGTAACAACTAGCACTATTGATGGATATTTATATTCCCAACAACATCATCCTTTGCTGCACCAAGAAATAACACGATAGCATAATTAAACTTTTTTAAATGATAGTTTGTATGCTCATTAAGATACCATTATTCTTAGTTATTTGAAATATTTCAGATAGGTAGGATAGCATAATCAGTCATCTACTGCATCATATGGGATGAAATTATGAATTTGAACTCGGGCAAAAAACTCTATTAATTATAATCGAAAAAAATACTTCAATGTTGCATGGACACATGCATGCGTGCATGCATGAAGCTTGACATGACTTTGTTGGGTTATATATATATACATGTATAAATATATGAATGACCAACCTTAAAGGCTTGTCATTACCTCAGATTTGAGCTTGAAATTTTTAGAGTGACCCCCATTTCTCGTTCCCTTCTTAGAACCTGAATTGGCAGGGGAAGAGGAGTGTAGACCAGACCTTGTGCACTGGACATGTCAATAGAAAAGAAGAAACCCATGAAGCAAATACCAATAGAAAAGAAGAATTGGAGAAGGAGAAGTGGAACCAACATCTGATGAAGCACCATTGATGTTATGTTCAGCCATATTGATGGATACAAGATTTGTTCGGTGCTTTGTATGTGTTTATATACAGGCGAAGACAACAAAGTGAGAGTGAGGGAAGGGGGATTTGTTAAGAAATGCACCTCCAAGTCTGACTGCCATCCCACCAGCAGCTCGACTTTGCTGAAATTTGAGTACTTCTCAACCACCTATTCATCATCAAACCTAATAGATTCCTGTTGTTTGAGATCAATGTCAAATGCTCAAAAACTAAATATAGTATTCGATAGATCAGGAATAAAAGTGCTCATAACTCTATCAATTAAGATTGCTAGAAAAAGTAAAAACAACTGTTATTATTATAAATAAAAAATCAAATGCTCAAAGACATGCTTAGAAAGGATGAACAATGTTGTCATCATTCTGGCTTCTTCTTGTGCTCTTTTTATGGGTATTATCCTACGGGCAATGTCTGAGCTCCAAAGTATTTGCACAAGTTGAGTTGGTGGTTAGTTTTGATCACACCCTTGTAAGATTCTTGTATTCTTCGAGGAAGTTTAATTGGTGATGTGCATTGGGGGTTAATATATCCTCCTAGATATATATTCTTCAGATCTAGTCATCTAGATACTACACCTAATACTTAAAACTTGGTTTATTGATGACACCACGTCAGGTATTGCTCAACTTACAAGACACCAAGAATTGGAAACATTGTAAGAGCAATCTAAGGAGTTGGAATCAAGGATGTTGACCCAAGCGCATGTAGTTTTATATTTTCCATCAAAATTCCAACCGTGATGACAACATAATTCTTTTAATTTAAGAAAAATGTCGGTTACTAACATGGCAGCATCATTATTTATTGCACAAGTCATCAAAATCCATTTTATTCTCATTTATATCGTAGTGTGATGACATGATTTTCCTTGGAAGGCTGCATGATATGGTTGTTATGTTCGGGAAGATAGAAGCATCTCCATGGACATGTTCAATGCTGCAATCTAATTATGTACTATATTGTGATGGATGAAGTCTTGAGTTTAATTCCAATTGAAAAACTACTGTTGTGAAAAAAAAATGTAAGACGTCAGAGTCTACTAAAACATGATCACAAATTAAATAACAGTTACCATCTCACTGAAAAAGTAGCCATAGTTTACAGAATTTGAGGAATATTTATAAATATTTTTTTCCAAGTCATATGCAAATATTTATCGATTGTTTTCCATTTTTTTATAATGGTTGTGTTTTCACTTGGATTCGAATTTTGAACTTCATCTAAGCTGTCTCTTTGTCGATAATTGTCTTCGATATTTTAATACAAGATATTTGCAACCTAATTGTTATGACTTTATGCTAACAAGGCGTGCCCTGCTTACTTAACTATGTACACAAAAGAGGTTCATATGATGTTCTACTGCAGACGTTTCCTTCTCTTCGAGGAATCAGAGATATCTCCATGTTTTTTTCTCATTACCAAAGGAAAGGCATGGTTACCTTTTTGAAAAAAAAAAGAGAAAAGTGCTAATAAGATATTTCACTGAAAGGGGAAAAGGTAGGATTGTAGATATGGTCCTCTCATTACTCAAAGGCAAAAGTGTTGTTCATATATATTTTTCCGGTAACTAAAAGACAAGGCTATGGTTGCAGATACTTGCGCATTAGTTGCCAATGGTAGATTACTTTTTTGGTATTGGTAGAGTGGATCTTATAAGATAAAGGAAGGCCAATTATGAAGTTTCATTCTTGGTTTTGATCATTAAGGTTCCCTTTAATTGACTGTAATTAATATGTAATGTAAGTGAATTACATACGTTAGTAATATCACAATATTTGTGTTTTTTTTCAAATAAATTTTGATTATAAGAAATCAATTTCTTTAGGACATCATTCAACTAACTAAACATAGATTAAAATGATAAAATTGATTCCTTGTATAATTCCATGATTAGCTTATATTTGATTGTCAAATATTGTAATTTAATTACATTACATGTAGATTAGGGACAACTAACATGGTTGCCTAAGAGTCTTCAGTGAAAAGATTTTGGGGCATGGGAATGTTGTTGATGTTTTCATCACACAGGAAAAAAAGGTGCATATCTAGATATTGGCTACTGGAGTCTTGAAGGAATAGATTTGTTAGATATTTTCGGCTTAAAAGTGGTGTAGGTATTTTCATCGCCAGAACAAGAAAGAGTACAGATCTTGGTGATCTTACGTTCTTAACATGCTGAAGGACCAAAACCCAGCTTGTAGTTTTACCTTAGTCATGCTCCAAACCTTTGACAGGGCCCTGTTAACAGAACTGATGTAGCACCAGCACTGCCCACCCACCGTTGCTGCTCTTCATCAAATGCTGATACCCGACGTCATCAAATCTTTGACAGGGGCCTCTTAACAGAGCTGATGTAGCTCCAACACTGCCCACTCACCGTTACTGTTCTTCATCAAGTGCTGATGCCAGACATCATCAAATGTTTGACAGGGCCCTCTTAACAGAGCTGATGCATCTCCAACACTGCCCATTCACTGTTGCTCTTATTCATCATGTTGTGATACGAGACATCATCGAAGCCTGCTGCGTATGCTGGAGCTACAGGCGACCTATATCCTAAAACCGATCCGGAGTAACCAATTTCGTGTAAGTGAAGTCTAACCATCAAGCGATAAAAATTGAAAAGACCAACTCAAGTAGGAAATGCTTGATACCAAATCGAATCGAGCTAATCAGGAAAATCGGAATCGGGTGCAGAATCGATTTAATTTCTAAAAACCCTTTTAACCATTAAATCAGAATGGATTAGGTTGTATCAAATTGAACTGGTTAAGTCGACCAGTTAGACCACTTGATTTTTGAAATGGTTGGAATCACTTGTGCGTTTACTAAATAAATAAAAAAAAACCTACGGTTGAAAACGCAAACCCCTTGTGACCATTTGTGGAAAAAATGAAGCAATATTTATAATAGTTGACTTTGTGGAAAATTATAACCATTATTACTTATTATAATGCAATAATATACATATATTTTTCAAATTTATGAAGAAAATCAATCCGGACCATTATGAGCTTTCAAAAAAATGCTTATTGACCGATCCGACGGTCATTATAGCAGATCAATATCAATGAAAACACTTTGAATCAATGATTAAATTGGTTTAAACAAAACTAGTTGATTTCCGATTAAATTGCATCGTATCATATAATGCAAATTGAGCTGAATGTCCCGGCTGCATGCTTGTGCTTCCCCTGATATTTTAGCGTAATCTCCTTAATTTTGACCAGTCCGGGTCGTTCAAAATGAACGCGAGGATCACATTATGACAGGTCACAATTAATTTGAAGGAAAATTAAATTGTTCGTTAATTTTAGGATTATAAAAGATGCTGAACAGACCAAACTACTACGGCCCACATGGTAATAATAATTTTGCGCTAACATAAAAGCCTGACGAGAATAACAATATCATGAGGCGCTGAAGCTTTAATTAGATCACAATTGAAGAATGTAATTAACCTATGTAGATTATAATGTTGTTACCACAATGACAATCATTGAATGTGAGGAATTGCATTCTTTGAACCAAGGACTTAAATCATGGAATTTATTACCTATGTAATTCAGTAACAAGTTGACCAATTATCAAATGACATTGTGTGCAATTCAATTACAATAAAAAAAATGAAGTCTAAATGTCATTTTCAATTGTTTACTTCGGCAGATGAGACAAACATAAGCTCAATCAGGAAGCCATGTTATCTGATCTACTCATATAGTGGCAAAGGTTATGAATAAATTATTGGAAGTATGACGCTTACTACTCTTCCCCTTCCAAAGTTGGGCTGGATAGCCCAAGAAGAAAAGTTGTTGGATAAACAAGAACAGGCCACATATCCGGATCCAGAGGAGACCCGAATATATGCGTTATATTAAAATTCCTAATATCAAGTATTTCTTCATCATCATTCTATAGCCATGGGGAAAGCGTCTTCTTCAACATTATTCATGAATGGTTTGAAAGCTCAACACCTGGGTAAGTCCCACAGCGTCACGCCTTTAAGTAGAAGATATTGGTAAACAGCAAAGTAATGATGAGACAGGTGAGTAAATAGAGCATAGAAGTGCTAAAGTACGAACCTTGATAAGGGTTTAAGGAATTCAATATCCGAAGCGATTGCATCTTTTTTTCTACCCAACCATCAAAATCTTCAATTGCCAGTTCAAGTAAATTCTAGGCATCTCGTCGGCCTTTAATTGTCTGAAGCAGCCGAAAGCAAGAGTCAAGCTACATTAATGTCATGTTTGATCGGCTAGTTAAAGTTCATTCCTTGTTTAAATTATAATATTTAAATTTTTATTGAGTAATAAGAAATTACGATCATCGAAATATCACTCACCTAACTAAACGCAAAGCTTAAAGGGTAAATTGATTCTTTAGACAATCTTATAATCTATTTACTCAATTATTAAACATTATGATTTAGTTAAATAATGCAATTTAATTACATTACATGTAATATTATGTCCAATTAAATGAAACCTAATAATTAAAAAAGGTAAATTATCTGGAAACAGTGGTACCTCAGATTCTCTAGAGGGAATGTGCCGAACAAAAATGGACTAGACAGAAGAAATTTCAGTATTTTGTCAAAATATCAGCTCCTGATCTTGTGATTAACAAAGTATGCTCAAACTGTGCAGCAGGACTGCCATCGGCGGTGAGCGTAGTCCAACCATCATCCCATGTGACACATTCGATGCTTCCCATTGTAAGGATAGGCTCTGCATGGGCCAGTATCAATCAAAGTAAGACCTCTAGAATATTTCCAAATGCTCACGCAAAGTTGAATTAGATAGTAATTGCACAAACTTGAATGTCACAACTATTAAGTTCATGATATGATCCATTACAAAATTAGAAAGCTAAATACGGGATATCATCCATTCAAAACATAAGAACTTCTATTGGAATGGTTAAAAAGCATATCATTGCAATGAGCTGTCTACATTATGTTTTTTTTGTGATGCTTCTTTAGTTAAAAAGAATCACCTTATTCTTCCCTCCCCTCACCTTAAAAAAACAATTTCAAGGCAAAGGAAAATCAAATCAAGTCAAATAGGGCATGTATAACTGTTGTGTATGCTTTTAAGAAATCGACTCTGTGGATCATCACGTTCCTACAATCTTACCTATAGTAAATGTCTGGCCTTCTACCATATGTCCAGATTTGTCATTACCTGTATGATAGAAGATAAAATCATAAAGCAGAGTGTCAATATAAGCTGATGGTCGTAGCATCATCTGAATGTTACAGTTTGTTATAGATAGATGGATCCTTAAATTCGTCTCCCAAGAGATCTTTCCAATACAACATACTAAAAACCTATAAAAGCCACAGATGGAGGATGAGAGAAGCATACGTACGACTATGTATTATGATTGGTTCAGAGTGAAAAACAGTCCCAACACCATGCCCAACAAACCGCTCCACCACACCATATCCATATCTTCCAGCATGTTCACTGATGAGAAAACAAGCAAATACATGCTTCTAAATGTAATATGTGAAGAAGTACCAATTAAAGAAGGCGTGATGCACTATTCCAAAAATTTACCATGTGCATGTGGTATTACACGTAAATAAAGTGGAAATATTACTGGAGCAAATAGAGTAAAAAAGAAATTAGGCAGATAAATTCGTCAATTTTCTACATGAACTTGCCAATTTTTTGCATGAAATTTTCTGTTTGTCACATACAATCAAGGAATACATGCTATGACTGTAGGAGTATAGAACTATATATGACTATTTTTTAAACTTTCCATGAAATTCTAACTTAAAATCATTTGATGATAAATGAAAAGAATCACATATAAACTTAGATTCAATCTCTACCTAAACGATGTGAAACTATTTTTAACACTTATTTTTACTTATAACTTATTTATATGTTTAAAGTATGTACGAGTGTATGTGCATAAATTTATTCTAATATTATAGAAAGTTTCAACTCAAAATTAGTTAATGGTAAGTGAAAGGAGTCAACATATGAAACTTAGGTTCAATTTCCACTTTAAACAATAGAGAACTATTTCTGCCACTTTCTTTTTAAATAAACGTAAAACACCTGTACCATAGGTACAAAATAAATATGGTAGGAAATTCAGAAGGCTTGCCACCCTCAAACCTATTACCAAGGAATTCTGAGATTCTCTACTACCTTCCATCTTTCAAGATAGGTCAAATTTAACTACATTCAAAACATGCAGAATGTGACATTGAAAAGGTTCTGCTGTGAGTCTATGTGGTTTAACGGTCATTAGATGACATTCGAAATTAATGATGCTAAATCTAGATTTGATCTTTTCTGTTAATAAATTTAATCTAATTATATTTATTTTACTTGATCAAATTATGTTTGACTTGTTTCCTAGTTGTTAAAGATACTTACTGGTATTTGTTATCAGAGATTTTCACCCATCACAATTCAAAATGATCAAGGTTTCTTCATGTTGACCAGAAAAGCCAAGTTTTTTTTATAGCACAAAGAACGTAAATGGAATACCATGTTTAAGAATGTGTCTGAGATACCTTATTTTCTTTCCAATCTTCTTAAAACTAGCACCATCTTTGCAGACTGATATTGCCCTTTCCAAGCATTCTTCAGTTACCTACAACAAAAACAAATGCAAGCACATGAAATGCAAATTGAGTCCTCAAATAAAATAGAAGTTATATCTTTAAAGGATATTGGCGATCCATAAGTTGGCACTTTGAATATGTATTAAAATGAAAAAAAATCAAACATAGAAATTTATGAAAACGTGGCACAGCAAATTACTAGTACCGCTCAGTAAAGTATACCTTCACCAGGCGTTTTGTTGGTTCATCAACATTTCCACATAGAAATGTTTTTGAAGTGTCCCCATGATAGCCCTAAAATTTAAATTAATCATGGTTCAGGAAAAATGTGATTAACAGAAAAAGAGATGAAAAGTTCAAAACAAATATTAGAATCTAAATATTTTACGATATTAATTAGTCTAAGAGTTTGCACGTTTTACTTGTAATAAACCAGCAAATCAAGAAAATAATATATACATGCAGCACATTTTACTTGAATTGTAACAATTCACTGAGAACCAAGATTGTTTGCACCTGCTTGGGTGGTGCCTAGACACTGCCTAGGCAGCCGGGCAGTTTTCAAGACCACTTGGGACCTGTGCGCTCAATTTGTGTAGGGATAGGCAGATCGGGGCAGGTCCAATTAAGGCTCTAACAAAAATTCATCTATGGGGAACTAAATATTAGAGTTTTTAGGGTTTTAAAACTCTAAAACAGTCAAAAACCTTTAAGTATGAAGAGGAAGTGAACTTTCAGAGAAATCTTTATGATTCCTTGGAAGATAAAGAAAGTGAATGAATGTTTGTTGTTTAGTTGTTATGTGTTGACTTTTATTATATGTGAATTTGTAAGCTGTAACTTTAATACAATGTTGTGCTTGTTTAATTAAATGTCTTATTTCTAAAAATATAATTAAATGTTTTACTTTTGGATATATAATTCTGAAAATATAATTGAATGTGTTATTTTTAGATATATATATTAGGAAACTTTAAATATGTGTTATTTAGAAATATATATTTTGGAAGTATATTTTATATATATACATATGTATCATCTATGAAAAATTATAAAAATATAATATATATACAATAACAATCTAAGCTATAATCCCAATATGAATCTTTGTCTTTCATGTATTTCTATCTATAGTCAAATATTTGGTTAAATTACATAAATTTAAATCTGGTCTCACAATTCCTAGGTAATTTAAGGTTTTCCTCTACTTTTTTAGTTTCTTCTTCATTAATTAATTATTCTCTTCTAACTGGTGTATTTTTTGGTCTTTTAAAGATATGATCAAACTACTTAAGTTCTCTTATCTTATCTTCAATTTATGCAACTTCTATTCTATACCTAATAAAATCATTTTTATTACATTAACACACATATATATGTTATCTTGAAAAAATAAATATTTAATAAGGTGCCTTTGGCTAGCACCAGTGGTCACCTTACCACCTTCACAACCTTTCTGAGAATAACATATAAGCAGCAAATTGATACAAAATGAATGAACATTTTAGGGAAACTTGAAATAAAAAATGGATTTAGTTATCTGAACAGAATTGGTCGTATCTCATTTCTTAAAAATAATTTTATTACACAAAGATGTTGCTTTATCTGCAAAATCATCTATTAAATGCCAAAAGAACAAGTAATCAAGATGAATGTGAATAACTTGAAATACAACTCTGATTCCAATACCAAAGAAAGAGAAAAAAACATCTAGGCAACATAGCTAGATAATATGTACATAACCTGCAACTATGAATATCAAAGGATATACAGAATCTATTTAACAGAAAAATTCAAAGACTCACTTATTGTAAACAATTTACCAGAAATATGTGGAAATGCTGTAATAAATATCATCTCTTAGTTTCTTACCCATTTTAAGATATAGTATACCATTTCATGAATAAAAAAATGGCTAACATGATTATTAAAATACTGTAAGATTTGCAATGTACTTCAGATGATCATAACAAAATGCAATAAAATTCGGAATAATAATAAACACGTAGATGTCAACTAATTTCTTGGAATTGTGTGGATGAGAGATGCTTCTCTTTCTCATTAATTTTTATCATACAAAGGTAAAACCAGTCCACATTATAACAATTATCCAACAACAAAACATAAAAGACACAATCGTTCACTTAGATGAATTGATTATTACTAAGGGCCTAAAACTGCAGTAGCTATTAAATCGTGAATGAATCACTTTAAACTCCATTTTATCACATTCTAGAGACAAACCATTTTGATTATGCTATTCTACACACAAAAAAAGAGCAAACCTTAACACAACAGTAAAGTCACTCTATTAAGACTTGGGGATCATGAATTCAAATTCTAGAATGCTGGCACGCCATTTAGGGAGATACAGCTATGTACTATTAAACTCTTCCTAGATCCTACATTAGTGAGAACCTTGTGCACAGGGTTTACCCTTTTTATTCTATTCACAATAAAAGCACACAAGCTTCTTGAAAAAAGTGGAGCAGACATTTGAACGAGAACAACATTATCAGGAAAAAAATTTAATAATTGTGATTCAAGTCACACATTTGAGAACATACATTCAAGTAAACCGTCACATCTATGTTTATAATGTCACCATCCTGTAAAGAAGCAAAGTATCAGTAGTGAAGTTTGAAATCCTATAATAAAAATTTATCCCAAGCAAAAGCAACAGACGAAATTGCGGACAAAAAAATGACAGCATGAGAAACCTGTAGCTGGCGTGAATCAGGTATGCCATGGCACATGCACTCATTAGCAGATGTGCATACACTTTTTGGAAAACTTCCATATCCCAGTGGTGATGGATAAGCACCTGCGTCGATAATCATCTTGTGCACTGCCTTGTCAATTTCATTTGTTGTTATAGATGGCTGTTTAAAAATAAAAAATGTAAACAATACGCAACATTTGGTTGATAATATAAAACAAATGATACTATATGCAAAAACGTTGATTCTGGATGACATAAGCAGGGAAAGGAATATGATAGATAATTCCACCATAAGAAAAACACATAAAAACGAGAAAGTTAAAAAAAGAATTAATTAAATGCATTTTCACACCCGAACCAATGTTCCTGCATAGTCCAAGACACGTGCTGCAAGCTCACAGGCAGCTCTCATGCGAACAATACCCTCATCATCATGGATTTGTTGATCCTTAGAAAGCTCAGGCAACATATTTGTGCTGAGATATGGAGGTTTGGGTACATCCTCTGGCACGGGCAGCCGTCCTGAAACCTTTCCACGTCTTAAAGGAGACTTTTTTCTTACGTTTATGGTGCTCCGCAACTCCCGTTCCCTAGGGGAAAAAGTTAATGTAACTTGAACATATAATAAGAAATAAATAAACAGGAGAATGAATAATATGTTTGATTCAGCTTTTTGAAAAATGCTAATATATTTCCATATATTAATTCAAATAATCATTACCAAACACTCCCTTAGAGACCAATAACACAAAATTATATGCACCTCCTGATTCGCATGGCCTCCTCCAAGCCTGAGAACTTCTTCGCAGCGACAATTTGTGCACATTTCTTTCCTTGATTACGTAACAAATTGTAACTGACTGAAAAGGACTGAGTCAACGATAAATTGATAAATAATCTCAGACGATGGAATACACTGGAGCACAAAAACTATAGAAATACTCGTAAATGTAAGTACCCATAAAACAGAATAACTGAAAGATTTAGGACAATTTTTAAGTCGAAATATTGATGAAACAAAACAATGATTCGAGAACAAAAACACAGAAAGATCGTCAATTCATCCACTCGTCTCGAAAAAACGAATAAGCAAAAAAGAAGAAGAAATGATACAGATTATAAGCATAAAGGATAAGCAATTAACGAGCACAAGTCATTTTTATAATCAGAGTGCACACACTTCAGTGAAAGTCATTGGTCTTCATCCCAATATTGCCAGTTCAATACATTTGAATCGAGAAATGATCAAACAACGACAGGAAGGCACAGTAAAACAAAAAGCAAAACTCCAAAATTTTTGCCATCTAAATTTTATAAAAACAGTGATAAAATCAACATGTCATGGAGCGGAAACAACACTTACCCGAAGGTGGAGCTGCCGGAAAAAGGTGTAGACAAGCACCGGCTAGAAACGCACTGGGGGAGAAGGAGGGCGAGAGGAAGGGAGAGTAGAGAATAGCCATCCGGGAATCAGCAGAAGAGTGCGAGCGAAGCCGAGTTGCTCGTAAATGACGAGTGGAACGGTGGCCTTCCCACCGCCGCGAGGACCACTACCAAGATAAATAGTGAAAATTTTTAAAAAAAAATTCCGAGCCGTAACCCTATCTCGCTTTCGAATTGATCCGACGTACCCGATTACGTTATTTACGTACTTGAACATATACCACGCCATCCACAGTCAGGGAACTTCGCTTCCTTAACTAATCTCCTTCGTGCGTAGTTTCGTTCGTTTGGTTCTCCTTCCCTGTGCTCTAGTGATTGGGATTTCGAGTATAAAGGAAGTGTCACGATATCTCGCAGGTAATGATTGTAACTTGTAGCATCTCATCTGATGACTGTTGCAGGTTGTTTTCATAGTTTTTAATCAAGTGTGTAGATTTAATTTTCAAGTAAAAAGTGTATGGATTTCAGAATGGCAAAAGAAATGCTCAGCTATTGAGTGAAAATGCCAAAATTATGGTGCCAACAACTTACCAATCTCAGGAAAAATGCCCGGAAGTAGCTGAGAACGGCGCACCCTATGCATGTTAAGATGAACTGTTTTAACTGATATTCTTGTATCTAAGGGCAGCATTCGATAAAGATTCCAATAGTTGTGGTTTTTCATGTTCTTCAGAGAATATTGGATTGGTCCAGCAGATCTGTCTCCATTACGTCATACTTTGCAAGTCTCAATGGACGCTTCACCTAACAACCTGGCTGATGATTCAATGGTAATATATTATTAATGTGTATTTTCTGGAAATTTTGTACCCTGCTGTGATATTGGAGTCCAATATGTTAAATGTGGCATAGTATTTTTCTCTTCATGAATCGTCAGAAATTCAGAACCCAAATGCACTTTTATGTACCATCATCGTTTGTAATTATGGTTACTCAAAGAGAAAAATAGACGAAACCATTAATTAGGGTTTGAAATTTCATGTAGCAAATTTGCATTTTTAGCCGTATATTGCTCATAACAGTTCCCTGTGCATCTTTGTGTATGTATCTTGCTCTATGGACTGGCCTACTTCTGTTTTCGAAAAGGATAAGGGAGAACATTATTAGATAAGACCAACCAAAGGCCTACCCCTATTTTTTTTTTTTATCCATGTTAATACTACAAGTGTACACCCACCTGTGTACTCGTGTGGTGGAAATCTCCCGTCACTCAATAAGGGCAACAAATTCAAATTCTCGAACCCATGACCTCATGCGGCTCAATGGAAATCATTTTATTTTATTATTATGACTTTACTGGTTACTATGATAGTTACTCTAAATCACTTTTCTTTTATGTTACTAAATTTTTATTTCATCTTTTGGTAATTTTTCACCTTCGTTTATTGTTCTAGCATTGTTTCCCAGGATTCATGTAAAGGATCCATAAAAGCGATTGGGTGTCGGCAGAGAGGCTTCTAAAGAAGAAATTCAAGTTCCTAGGAACTTTTTGATTAACAAAAATGCTAAACATCAGCCAAATATAGATGCAATTGAATCAGCACATCACAAGATAATCATGCAAAAATTCCATGAAAAGAGAACCGAAGATCAACATCAGTAAAGTGGTTAGAGAAGTTACCTAATCACATTATGTGAAGGCCGTCACAAGCAGATTTGAAACACCATCAAACATCCACATTATTAAGACAACTATTGTGTTCTTAGTACTTGGGGTGCTCACAGTTCCCTTCCCTACCGAAGAAGGCCCAACACATCAAGCAGCGATTTCTCTCATAGCATCCATCTATTTCATACGTAAGAGACTATAAAGTCAACTCAGGTGTTTGGGTATGCATTTTAACATCCAACCGACATCTCATTCCTTTTGTTGCATCGATTGAACTTTTCCTTTGCATCTAAGAGTTTATCTAGGGAACACCACATGGAAATACTCTTACCAGGAGTCATGAAGCTTGAGCTTCAGTGAACTTAATTCCTTTTGCACTTGCACTCTAGCCTGAGAAGTTTGATCATGGTTTATATTGCATAAACTTCATTTTTTTTAGCCTGATGTGAGGTATACAGGGAGAAATATACAAGAAAAAAAGGTTTTTATATGTGGAAGGAATAAGTACTCCAAGCTCATATGTGTTTTAGCCAAATTCTGCTTAGCAATGTCAAATAATAGAATAAACTGAGAATTATTCTGATATTTATAGTACTTAGCAACTAGACTTCAATAGTTAAGTACATATTAAATAGATTAAGTTATTCCATTTTTTTCCTCAAGCTGCTAAGTGCAAATATGATGTTGAAAGTACAAGTATAAATGTTCCACTCTTTTTACATGTTTACTTGCAGTCTTCCATAATCCATCTGATCCATGTGCAGCCTTGCTAAGGATCTCTATGTTATTTCTTATTGAATCATTTTTTCTTCTTTGTGTTTGTGTTCTGGTTGGTTTCAAATTGAAAAACAAAAATGTTCAACAAAGTATTGCAAAACAGAAGAAAGAAAGAAAAAAATAACCTAACCCAGTGTCTTCAACTGTTTTGCTGGTTTCGCCAGTGATGCTATGCTTTTTACAGGGTTTGTGCCTTTGTTTTTTGGTGGTTGGTCGGCACCTTCTTAATGGTATCTATATCCCACCTCTGTTCCGTGGCCCCAGGAGTTTAGAAGTGACAACTTCCCCGCATGGCTATGCAATTTTTTGGGTGTCTCCCACATACTTGAAGTAAGGTGCTGTTGTAATTATTGTTCCTGCTGCCGTTTTAAAATTTCTGTCTCTTTTGTAGTCTGTGTTATCTGATAACATTTAATCTTGGTTACTATACCTGACTACATTGTTTACTTTGCTTTTTGCCTGTTTGCTTTTTAGTAAGAGGAAATTCCATTTCTAGTTAAGAGTACACCCAAAAAAACTGCATGGAGCAATAGTGATTACTCAATTGGAATCTTCCAAGACAACCATTTTGTCAAGCCACGGCACAGCAACAAGTACATTTTGAACTTACAAGTTATGTATAAGGATTATCCGAAGGAATATACTGCACATAATTAATGAATGGGAGAATTACCAGTATAACATTTAAATCAGACAATAATATATAGATCTATCATCATGATTTTAAAAGTTCGTGTATACCATTTGCCCTTTTTGATACAAATATGCTGCTGAATTAGACGTATTATTAGATTTGATGGAACATTCTCTAACGTTATTAACTTTAAAACTTATATCTAGCAAAAAAGTACATGCGGATTCTGTGTGTGCAATGCTGTGAACAGTTATAAAAGAATGAAAGGATTACATATAAGGTTTTAACAATGCTCTCTAAAATCTTTGTTCATTTACCACAAAATCACTTTAATGTCCTTTGATTTTGTTTTGAATGTATAGATAGATATTGGAGATGGGTGAACGTATGGCATGTTTGGACAACATGTCCGTTTAATTCATTACTCTTCTGCTTGCGCACTTTAATACAAGTCCAAATCTAATCCTTATTTTGCACAAGGGTTATTTGAGGCATCAACAAAATACACGTTCATGGTAAGTAGGGCTTCTCTTTATAATAACAGATAATTGATGATGCGTGTGTAGTATTATTTAATTTAGAAGGTATACCTGCATTTTCCCCTTACAGAATCTCTACAACATCTCAATTTATCTTGTTAGTATCGTGAACATGATAAGGCTGTTGTGCACAGGCAATTACATCTATTTTATCTATAGAGCAATGTCAACATAGAAAAATACATCTCATGGTGATGTATATACAAACTCAAGCTATATACTGGTAGAATCTACGTGCATCCAGGGTGGTGAATGTATGCTGTAGAGACAGGAGGTTTGACATTGAGGCAGTATTCTAGGATCGAGTTTAGAAGTTCAGATTATTGCAAATTGTTGTATGTTGATTTTAACGCAATGGAATCTTTAGTATATTACTATGATCCAGAGTAAGGTTGAACAAAATAACTGCAAAGTCACCTGAACTTTACGGCTTACTTGTTTTATAATAAGAGTAGTTTACATTACCGTTCTCCTGGCAGAGGAGATAACTGAAATTTGCAGTTTATTTAATGGATCAAAACCCGAAACAGTGTGCAGACAACAGCAACCCCACTGCTTTTCTTGTGCTCAGTGATCGGTCTCTCATTTCGCCCACCACTCCCCTGATCCGTCATTTCTCCGTCCCATTCCTCCTCTGACCCGCTCTCTCTCACCCCTCTATTCCTCCCCCTCACCGGTCACCACCACCACCACATGTAACATGTTTCGCCGCCACCACCACCAAACATGGTCATCGCTACAGCCCGTGGCTCGCCGGGGAGACCATGAGAGATCGCCAACGGTGGCAGCCTGAAGAAGACGCCATCCTCCGAGCCTACGTCAGCAAGCATGGCCCAAGAGAATGGTCGCTCCTTCCCCAACGCATGGGCCTCCCTTCCTTCCACAGAGATCCCAAGTCGTGCCTTGAGAGGTGGAAAAACTACCTGAGGCCCGGACTCAAGAAAGGCAGCCTGACCCAAGACGAACAGTCGCTCGTTGTGTCCCTCCAGGCCAAGCACGGCAACAAGTGGAAGCTCATTGCGTCCCACCTTCCCGGGAGGACGCCCAAGAGGCTGGGAAAGTGGTGGGAGGTGTTCAAGGAGAAGCAGAACAAGCAGAAGCGGGACCTGAATTATTCTCAGGGAGGGAGACGACAAGGAGGAGGTGCGAGACTTGTTCAGCCGCAGCAAGGGGAGTACGATCATATTCTCGAGACGTTTGCCAACAAGTACATGGTGAAGGGCGGTGGAACGGATCAGGCGATAGCGCCGGAACGATTCTCGTTGGGTGGTGCTGCTGCTGCTGGAGATGATGCCGGGGAACATGGATGTGTAGCGCCGGTTCTGACACTTGCTCCAGTTGGGCTTTCGCCGCCGTCGTCGTCGCCATCCACATCGACGTCCTGTAACACGAGTGGTGGTTGCTCTCGTGGTGGTAATGTGTCCTCTCACAACCCTCTACACCACCACGGGCTTCCACCTGCTCCTCAGGTGATTCCACCGTGGATGTTGTCGTCGACGTCGTCCATGCCGCTACCACCTTGCTCAGCTCTTTCCTCCACGACGACCGTCACAGGTTAAAGCATAATTTATGGTTAAGATTTTAGAAGCGAAATGTTAGGTGATGATTAATGAATGTCATACGTTGTATCAACCTTCCAACAACAGGGACCACCAATTCACCGTCCGTCAGTCTTTCGCTATCCCCATCGGAACGGTCGAAGGTGAGCCCATTCGTGGGAGCGCAGAAAGTGGCGGCGCTATCACAACTTTGCAGGGAGCTTGAGGAAGGGAGGCAGAGCTGGTTGCAGCACAAGAAGGAGGCGAACTGGCGTCTGAGCCGCCTGGAGCAGCAACTGGAATCGGAAAAGGCGAGGAAGAAGCGCGATAAGGTGGAAGAAGTGGAGGCGAAGATCCGGGCGCTGCGGGCGGAGGAGACCTCCTGCCTCGACCGGATCGACATCGAGTGCCGGGAACAGCTCTGCGCGATCCAGCGGGACGCCGAAGCGAAGGAGGCGAAGATGGTCGAGATGTGGGCCGCCAAGCACGCCAAGCTCGCACGACTGCTCGACCAGATGGGCAGCTCCGCCGTCGCCCATCATCACGGTCACCACGGCAACGGGAAGGACCTGTGATTATCGACGGCAACGACGTAGGTGTCGGAGTTGACGTGATTTGTTAAGCGACGGGTCCAGTTATTGTGTCGATGTGGCACGCACGAATGCATGAACTCCGCATGTTTGGCATCGATCATGTTCGTACCGACACTCGCTACTATTCTATGTATCCGTAATTGTGGATTATATCTGCATATCAATAGTTGCAATATTATATTTTTAATCGTTATCTGAACAGTAATTAATCCTTGCTAGAACGCCACGTAGGTCATAATTACATGGAACCGTTCGTCGTGTGAGATGGGGAAGGCCAACTTGAGTTGCAATTTCGGATTAGATTGCTCTGACATCTTATTAGGTTTGCATAAATTATAATATTCTAAATAAACAGACGGTAGCAGAGTTCATATTTCTTACTAAAGTTTAAATCTTGGTAATTACGCTATTCACAAGCTATCGTCTCAGGAACGCACACGGTGGTCCTCCTCTTCTCCCTTTGCCGCCAGTTCTTCTATTTCCATTTCCCTCCTCTCTTTAAAAAGGAGAAGTCTATGCATATACTACTGAATGTGGCAACAAGCCACATCCCACAGTCGCCTCCCTGTCTACCTACTTTTGTGTTAGGGTTAGGGTTTCCTTCATGTCCCTTCTTTTCTGTGCGCACCCAGTATTTGATTAATTAAAAAAGAAGTCGTAATAATAATTCTTGTGTCAAATCAAATGCATTAAAAACGAGCTAGCATGATTGTCAAGAAAAGTTACGTTTTGACGAATGTAAAAGAAATAACGTCCTACTTTAAACTTTGAGCATTATTCTCGATGAAAAAAAAAAAATGTTAGCTAAAATTCTTTTAACAGAAAAAAGTTTTACCTCATTTTAATGACACCTCTTATTTATTAAATAATTTTCAAAATAAAATCTAATTAATTAATTCGTGGTATAGTATACCATCTATTAAAATTTTAAATAACATTCATTAATATTTTTTAAAATTTAAGAACCGATCAATTAAGTTTATCAAAAAGTAGTTAATTTTTAAGTATTTAGTACAATAATTAATGTTCATGAAATTTTTATCGTAGATTTATAATTATCTTATTATTTTTTACCCAGTCACGTTTAAGTATCTGCAATGAAAGAGTGCCGTGGCGGACACTATATATATATATTTTTTTTCCAGAGATTTATGGAAGCATCTTTCAGACAAATGACCTCATTCGTTGGTCTTCTATTTTGTAATGATTTCTTTTTCTTTTTATTTTCTTTTTTTTTTAAAAAAAAGTAGGGTGGGAGAAGGGAGGAGGCCGGAGTCTTCGCCACGCTTACCGATACAGCAGACAGAGGTAGGGGAAAAGACGTCGGCCCCTGACCATCTTCCTCCACAGTAAGGCAGAGGACAATGATCAATCAGTGCAGGCCTGGGTCGAGGAAGATGGGATGGGACTGCACTCGCCCGTCGTCGAAGGGTCGGCGGAGTTGGGATGGGCGCCCGCCCGCCTATGCTTCCTCCTCCATCCTCCATCCTCCATCCTCCATCCTCCATCCTTCCTTGGCAGGTTAGGGGTTGTCACTGCGACGTCCCGTCACATCTTGTTCTGCCCTCAGATCGACAACGCCATCCCACACACACACACACACGCGCGCGCGCGCGCGCACACATAGAGAGAGAGAGAGAGAGAGAGAGAGAGAGAGCCGGACATACATGAGATGGGAAAAGGGAGAATAGAGAGAGAGAAGGAAGAAGGGAGAGGAGGGGCAGCATCCATGGGAGGAGTCCACATCGCTGCTCCCCCACGACCCCGGGGCGATCTGACATCGTGATTGATAGCTCTGGCGACACAGATATGGTGGGGGGGGGGGGGGCCACAGCCCACGGGTATCTGTCCCAAAATGAGCTTTCCCCGGTAACTTTTTTTTTACCGTAAACACTCAATCATTATTTTTACTTCAAAAAATGGATAAATAATACTCTAATGTTACATTTGGTATGACTCTATCTCTAACTTTTTTGTAAAAATATATCAAATGACATATAAATATTTTTTTTAATTACATGTTTTTTTTTTTTTTCCGTAGCTTACCAGTCATTTTGGAGAGCTAAAAGAAATTAGCTCTTCCAACTCTCACAGTTTTATTGCAGATTTTTGACATGTTACCTGAATATTCTTAATAAAATAATTAAATTATAATTAATAATTTAATGTATCGATTTTAATGGAATTATAATTGATAGCTTTTCTTGTAATTATAATGATAATTTTTCTATTATAATTAATGTAATTATAATGATGTTTTGCTATTACAATTATAATTTAATGTAATTGTAATTATAATAATCTAACGTATTATAATTATAATACTATGGCAACGTATTGATTTCCCACGTGTCCTTATTATTTATTTAACATATTATGCTTTAATTATAACTTATAATGTCAACGTTAACTTGTATTGTTATAATGTTAAATTATAATGTATTTATTAATGTTAACATATTATTTATGTAACGTTTATATAATAATTATAATACAATTTTAACGTTATCATTAATTATATTTATATTATTAATGTATTTACTTACATCTCATATCAAACACAATTCTCAAACTTTTTTTGAAATTCGTATCCAACTTTCAATTTCTAAATCTCAACTCTTGAACATTAAGAAGTATAACTTGAGTGTTATCAAACGTACCTTTATTGTATCTGTGTGAGATTAAGGAAAAGAAAAAAAAAGAAGAAGCTTATTGTTAAGAAGAATCCACACAATGAACATTTCATCATTTTTCTTAATGGTCCAATGAGTTAAAAATAAGAGTTCAAATTTTATTCAACGTAAAAATTGTTATGCATTTTTATGTAGATTTGAATTTAAAATTTTATTCCCTGTAGTATAATGGATAGATAATTCATTAGATTTTATTACGCTCGAGCGATGATTGATTGGAGTACGGTGGTTGGTTGTAGGCATCCTCGTGGTTTGGTAAATCCTGTCCCCATCATCATCAACTGCCCATGGAGCAATTTTTTTTGCCCGAAGCCCAATGGGGCCCAAGCCTTGTGACGTAGGGCGTAACAAACTGTCGTAGGCCTCTGGAAGTGCCATCACTTATTGGATTCAATAATAATGATAATGAAGCCCATTTGGGCCCATTGGATATTATCTCTAATTTTTCTCCCTGATAATTTAGATTTTTCTCGTGGATTACGAGAAAGTCAAGGGGCGTGTTGTTTGAGAATATTCTGCACGGCAAAGGCCAATCAATGCATATGTTGTTGATGAGGACAAGATGAATCTTCTAAGGTAAGGGAGGTAAGGCATATCCCAGGAGCATATGCGTGGAGGAGGCATCCAATTAATGAAAAAGAAGAAAAAAAAACTTGCTTTGAAGCAATCAATCACCCATCACCGTTCCACTCGTTTAATTTATTATACGCTTGAAATGTATATTTTATTTTTGGTGCTAGGCTCTTACCTTAGCACGCTCATGTACATGTGTAGATATATATATTGATGCATCACAAACCTGTTCTCTCTTCACGATTTTTCTGAACGTAATTACCGCAAGAAGGGCACGTGCATGTGGTTGAAAGTAATTTTAAAATTTAGAAAGTAGACTTTTGAAATTTCGACAAAAAGAAAGAAAGAAAGGAAGTTGAAAAAGTGGAGATGGAAAGAAATTATTTGGCATTTTACGTGCAATTTCTTAGAAAAAGTAACAGAAGACGCGGAGGGAAGTGAGAATGTGATTTTTTGAGGCTAATAATAATGACTTTGGTTGAATTCTTTTTAACTCACTTAAGATTTTCTCCTCTCAATTTTGAAAGACTTGTCAGATTTTTATAATAAAAAAGAAAGAAAGAGAGGGTCAATCAGACTAACCATCCACTGTTAGAAAAGAGAAAATACATGTGCGATGTGATAAGATTGAATCGCTATCATTATCAAAAAAATTTATATTAAGTTTTAAGATCCAATTAGACAATCCCTTGCCTACAAACCGCTTCACAGATATCCAACACCAAAACATCACCAAGATATCTGAGGATCATGTCCGGGATAACTTTCTTTCTGAACAGTATCACCTCCGGGATATACTATTTGTATTCATCATGGAAATGGATGAGAATTCAACGAGAATTAGGACCACCATGTGCATCTATTGATTGGTTTGGTCCTCATTTCTCCCTCAATCACTTTCCAGGTATATACTGGTCTATTTCTCCATCCTGTAAAATAATAATACCCAACTCGTCCGCCTTTTATTTATCTATTTTTTCACAAGTTGGCTGGGAAGAAAAGCTCCAAGCACCACACGTATTCTTTTCCTTTGTGCATGATATATTTTTCCAGAAACGAACGTATCTCATTGTGTGGAACAGGACTCTCAGATTAGAATCATCCAAGTATAAAAACATGAAAATAAGGCAAGTAGGTAATTTAAATATACTTAAGTTAGTTAAATTATATCGACAATAAAGATTACATTTAAAATAAATAAATATCTTTCTTTTGCAAATACTTATTTTAGATATAATCTTCATCATTAAAAAAATTTAATTTACTGCAAAACTTGATTCATATAAAAACCACTGCTATGCGATGTAACTGTTGATGATGTGACTGGATCCGATCGAATATAGAATAAAGTCCATCGAGGATGGTATGAATAAGCTGCAAATCTGAAGATAATTGATCTACATGTAGATTACAGGAGGTAGAGGAGAATAATGGACATGGGAGAGCGACTCGACCACTTCCACCATGTCCATTGCATCCCAATCAAGAACAAGAACAACAGAAAAATAAGTTGTAACGTGTATAAATCTCTCTCAACGTAAAATCCTGCCGCAGAAGCAAAAAGTTGCCTTTGCCGTCTCACGATCGGGGGGTGGCGGTGATGGTGAGGGAAGAGCTCGACGTTGCCGGGGAACTCGTCGAATTGGCCGGATCTCCTTCCCCGCTGCTGTTGCTGACGTTGCATTTCGATCTCGCCGGGACGGACGCCACGGGAGCGTAGATTCCACACGTGGGAGCCGTGGTTCTCTCCGTCACAGGGTGCGCCGCGGCGGTGGGAGCCGTGTAGTCCGATGGAGGTGGAACCCAGATGCCGCCGCCTACCAAGATAAGCTGCGGCGTCTGCGCGCCGCCACCGTTGCTCGCGGGTGCCGATGGGCTCGGCCGTCTTGTGTGCAGGCGGTACTTCTGTGTTATTTAACATACGGTAAATATGCAGAATTGTATTGTTAAAAAATTTACTTCCCCATGTATGTATGGGAAAATTACAGGAAAAAAAAAGACGTCAAATATGCGTGGACATGAATGGGCTTAAGATTTCAGTGAATGCTCTGGTAAATCCAGAGAACCAGAAGGCAAGTCAATCCGTGATCGGCCGATTACTTGCTTTTCAAAGTGTTTGCCAGTTGTTGGCAGATGGGGTTCTAACGATGGAAGTCGGTGAAGGTTGGCCCGGAGTACCGTTGATTGGGGATCCCGTCGCCGTCACGGGAGAGATACATGGATGGGCATGGGAAGAAGAGAATCGTCCTCCTCCACGGCTTATCTGCACCGATTGCGACGTCGATGCTACTACTACCTCTAACACTGCCCTGGATTCTCCACACAACGACGCCACCTTCTAGAACAAGAACGCGGAAGAAAGAAGAAAAAATATCTAAGGGAGATGAGAGGAGAAGAGGGACCTGGAGATGGCTCTTGACTTCGTCGTTGGTGAGGCCATCAACCTTCATCAACTCCCTGATCTGTTTGGGGGTCGCAACTGAGAAGACAACACAACAATGGGATCACCACATGAGTACCATCGATATCCAAGCACTGGGTCTATAGAGAATTGCTTTCGGAAGGTCGTTGGTTTACCATGAGAACCCCCAAGTTGCTGGAGAGCGTGGAGAAACCTCCGGTGGAGCTCGGGTGACCAGCATCTCCTTGGCTTCCTGCTTGAATTTCCTTCCTTATCGCGCCCGCTTCCTCCACTCCCACCCGTGTCGCCCGTGGAACTTGCCGCAGGTGGAGGTGGAGGTGGAGCTGGTGTTGGCGTTGGCGTTGGCGTTGGCGTTGGTGTTGGTATTGGTGTTGGTGTTGGTGTTGGCGTCGGCTCCTCGACGGAAGCAGTCCTCTTTCGGTCTTTGTGGAATGGTTGGAATGCGCCCTTCACCTTCTTAGCTTCCAGAACAATTGGCTTCCCGATTTTTGCTTCCTGCAAAATCCCATCCAAATTAACGGCAGATCCAGTAGAAGAAAAACAACATAGTGATAAAAAAAATCTTACTTCTTTAGGTGGGTCTGGAGTTTGGTTCCAGAGCTGGACGGATTGCAACCAATCTAGCTTCTCCTCGCCCAGACGCTTCTCGTCATCATCCTCACAGCTCTTCAAATCTTTGCTACTTTCCTCTTCTCCTTCCTCCTCCTCGTCACTTTTGGCCCGCTTGATCGGTATGAACTCCTCCAGAACCGGCACGTTGTTCGACGTTTCCTCCTCACACATCATCTGCTGCTTATAACTCTCAATCGCTGCAAAAAGATAAAAAAATCCATCCACATGGATCAGAAAAAAAAACACGAGAACAATCAACAACCATGGGAAAAAGGAAAAAAAAGCCTAGAGATTTCGTTCGCACTGAAACGAAAGCCCCAAAAAAAGAAAAATCCGTCACCTTGGGTGACGAGTTCGCAGCAGAGAGGTAGCTCACGCTGGAACATCTGGATCTTCTTCCTCTCATCTTCCAACGCTTCGAGGTACCTCCTCACGCCCTCTTCCCTCAGAAACCCCATCATCTCTTCCTTCCTCCCCCTCCTCGTCGGGGAGGTAGAACAAAAACGAGGGAGGGATGGATGGATGTCCGGCAAGGAATCGGAACCACCTCAGGGAAGGGAATCTCGCAGAAGGAAACAGTTTGATTTGGTTTGGGTTCTCGGCGTGGGAAAAGGTAGAACAGTTTTTTTTTTTTTTTAATAAAGAGAGGAGGAACAAGGAGAAGGGGGGAAGGGGAGGGTGGGAATCGTAAACGCTGCCGCGAATCGTCGGCGTAGGGAAAAAGAAACGAATCTTACGTGGCGTGTGCGTGTTCCGTGAATATTCCTTCCACGCCTTGGATGCGACTCCCTTCTCTGTCTCCGCTGGCCGCCGACGTCATGCCGGGATAGGATAAGATCGAATCGCCGCCGTGAATAAGAGAGAGAGTGTGGGAATCTTTGGTGGGGCAGAGGTGGTTGAGAGTGAGGAAACGCCGCGGTTGAGCTGTGGGGGAGGAGACCACGACAGTCCATGCAAGGACCCGTTCCTTCTATTCACACACGATATATGTCGACTTTCTTTTCTTTTTTTTTGAACGTTGACATAAAAATTTTATTTATGGTACGAATTTACATATATATTGATAATATGATGAACTCCTTTATCATTATTAAAATATATTTTTAGATATTACATATTAACTTTTTTGTTGTATTTTATTTTTTTTTCAAAGTAAAAAATTAGCGTACGTCGAGTCCTTGATAAAGGAGAACAAAAGAGTGATTTTTTAAAAATACTTTTATGGTTTTTTTTTAAATTTTTAAATAAATTATAAATATATAATTATCTCCTTTAGGTCAGATTATTTATTAATATTAATCCCTGTTAAGATGCAAAGCAAAAACCTAAGAATTTTTTATACGGCACGATAATAGATATGATACACTAATTTTTAATATATCTTTTTGAACCTTTTCCGAATATCTATTTAAAGAGCGTCATGTTATTTTGATATGATATGTTCGATTATTATAAGTTTACCATTTAAAATGAATTTAGATATATAAATATAAGGCTCAATGAGACTATATTTTCGACGTATTTTGATTACGTTATCGCATTGATCAATCGTAATTTTACCAGATTCTAAAAATATATAATACAATTACGAACCCTAATATCAATGTGTTTATGCAAATGATTAGGACTGTGAATAATAATTACTACAAGAAATTATATTTTCCTATTAAAGCATCACACACAATTTAACCCTGATAAAGATACAATAATAATAATAACAACAACAACTTTTTTTTAAAAATAAAAAATAAAAAAAACAACTGTATTGTGTCTGATTCATTTTTTTTGACAGAAGATTCGAGTATTTATATTTCTGGATTCATGTTTATTTTTTTTTACCTTTTTTTGTGGGGTTTTGAGATTCCAAACCGCTGGTACATGCGAAGTGGTGCCTTCTCTTGGTTGACCTGGACAGTTGTACCATGAGCCATGACGGATTGTTTCGAAATGTGATTCGATTAATAATTTTATTGATGGCGTTTTCGATTGAGATAAAATATGAGTTTTATCTGTCAAAAAAATTCCATTGACTCGTCGAGAACATATCATATACTACTTTTAAGGTGTCGATCATAATTACACGACGGATATGGAACAACCAGGTCTCGTCAATTTAAGTCATTGATCTCGTAATTGATAAAACAAGCGAATAACAACATTTTCCTCGAAGATAGACTAATATTATACCTTCAGGTTTATTAAATTTTGCTCGGACATGATGTCATTTGTCATTGATTTTATAAATTGAAGTGAAACTTATAACTTTTTTGCACGAATTATTTTTAATTTTGTTTACTGCTCGTTACTGGTCTTATTTACAAATATTGTACATTTTAGGATTTACTTTTACTTATTATTTGTAGACGTCGTAAATCGTAGATGTGCTTTATCTTATTGTTCTTAATCACACATATTGTTTTCTCATAAACTATGCATCTCATGTCGTCAAACGGTATATTAAAATCAAATTTAATATTTCATTTTAAATATTTTAATAAAAAATATTATAAATATCTATGACAGAAAATAGTCTCTCTTTAAAAAATGTAATCCTTTCGGTTGGAAATATCACATTTGCCATGGACAGAGTGGAGACTTTTTCAACAATTTCCCTTGGTGTGTGTGTGTATATATATATCGAAGTTTTTTTCACGAACAATTATTTATTATTTATTAGGTACATGTGAATGAGATTTTCTTTAATAAAAAGAGTGATATTTAAGTCTATTAGAATCAAACTTTAATATTTCTTTGACCGAAGAAGCATATTAAAACAGATTCCATCTTGACCATGAGATTTTGTGTTCCTCGATGTAGATTGGATTTGACCAACCGGTACAAGTTTTGAACTACTTGGAGCAGAAAAAGGTAAATGGAAGGCCGATTGGTAAATGGTCATGAATGTGAGCTGCCTGTGTTTTGTTATTTTTTTATTTTTAAAAAATGCCGATGAGATTCCTCCAATTAAAGAGGTGCAACGTGACTTTTAGTTAACACTGCAATTTGCTTGGTGGGTGGCAGACTAAAACAGTGATCAAGTAGTTTTTTGCGGGTAAAAGAGTAATAAAATACATAAAGCAGAAAATGTGACGTGGAGATTGAAGTGGGATGGAAAATTTATCAATCGTTGTTAACTTTCGACTTAAATTATATCTTTACTAAAAATTAACAATTAAAAGTTAACAGAATTTTAAGGATCAAAAGATCAATATTTATTTTATTCGAGTAGAGGGAGGAGTTCAATTTTACGAGAAATCCGAAGAACCCCCGGCGTCATAACACGCGCTGATAAATCCACTGTTGAACGTTGACCGTGTGTTTTTTTTTTTTTTTACCTCGTAATACCTTCAACTAATGCTATCCACGGATTCATGACGTGGACTCAACTCTCCAGTATTTATCTCTCTCTCTCTTTCTTTCTTTTCTTTCACCGAACCAGTGTACCTTTTTGAATCGGAACCAAGCTAAATAGTTTGATTAATTAAATACAATAATATTTTTAATTTTAATAATACCAATCAACGTGAAAAAAAAAAACAAATCATCCCTATAAAAAATAAAAATAAAAACTTGCCGAATCCGACTCCCGCGGTCCGATCGGTCACGAACGCGAGGTGGAATATTCCACGTCATGCTCGAGACCTTTCCAAACGCCACGACGTCCCACGTTCCATCCCACCGCTGCCGCAGGACTTGCGGTTTTTTCACGCTTTGTTTTTCGTTTTGTTTTTTTTTAAGTGATAAAAGTCTTTATGGAAATTAATCGACGACTACTGCAATCGCGGAAAGAATTTCAGATCTAAATAAGAGATTGATAACAAAAAACAAATTGTAGTGTTACAGCCAAAAAAATATAAAAGTAAGATATTCAAAGTAAGTCGGTTATTCTCTTTTCATCAAAACAATTGCCAAAATGACAAGCCATTAGATAGTTCCAGTGAATTTGAACATCTTTAATTAAATTTACGTTCGATCCTGTAGTTAAATGTTTTTAGTCCAAAATAAGTTAAATTAATCATATTATTAAATACTGAGATAATATTCTTAACAGAATGATCAAAAATCTTCTTATTATTTCTTTTAATATAACAAGTCCATATAAACATCGTTAAAAAAGAGTTGCAAACCGTGATATTATTAGACAAAATAGAATAAAAGTTTGAAGGGAAAGCAGATAAGAGAAAATTATTATCAAAGAAAAAACACTCGTTGGTTATAAGAAATGACCAAATCTCATTTGCAACAAAATAATCTATGAAAGTGGTTGATAGAATTTGGCATATTACTTAAATTATAATTTTATATAATAAATTTAAAAATTATAATGTATACAAAAATATAAATTACAATTTTAAAATAAATTTTTTTTGTGATGAAATAATTTCACGTACACTATATGAAATAAAATATGAATAAATATAAATAAATAAATAACGACTCTACAAGTACAACTAATAAGGAAACTATTGAGTTAAGAACAATCGTAGATAGTAACGCAATTTAAGTATAAAAATAAATAAATAATCTTTTATGACAAGTTTTAAGTCAAGGAAAATCACGAGTCCAGTACCATAAGACACGGGTTAATACAAAACGTACATTGTCGTATATATTTTTCTGATGGTGCTAGTGAGATATTTTTCTGCTGACACTATTTTTTTTTTTTAAAGTTATTATATTTATATAATTTTAAATTTATCTTAAATCTGATGCGTATTAAAATTTCAGCTCAATGTAAGTGATATTGCTTATTATTATTATTATTACGTTTGAAAATGAAGGGTTAACATTTAACAAACAAAATTGATAAATTTTAAGAGGTTTAGATCAAGGACCAAAAATAAATTAATTTAAGTAATTTTTTTTACCATGTACTTATTATAATCATCTAATGATAAAACTTACATAATTACTTCCATCTTTACATGTATTCTTATGAAGAAATGAAGGTCACAACTGGGTAGTGTTGACCCAAATCATAAACATGTTTGATCATGTATAACGAGCACGTGCATCATATGGTGTGCCAAAAATTGTGTAGATTATCTACGCTGTTGCCGTTGATTTTGTTTGGTTCAAATTATAAACCCGGTAGAATTGAAAACCAAAATGAATAATTGAACCAGTAATCCAATAATTGAACAAAAGTTTGATTATGTGTAATGTGAAATTTCTTTAGCAAAGTCATTGCAAATAATTGGTCAAAAATGTTTGTTTCAGATTATAGTCATCTCGCATAATCAAACGATATCTAAGAGAATTAACTAGTATTATTTTTGGAAATTCTACCATATTCTGAATAATCATGAATAATAAACTATTTGTGTTGTGGATCTCTTCCACTTAACCAAAGGACCCCACAGAATAATAACAACGCTTATATCACATAACTTAAAACCTAGAAAAAATATTATCATTTATAACAATTTAATTCTCAAAACAAATAGCACGCTTCTAAAAGAATGCCATTGTTATAAAAAACACGATCATTATTATTTATATCCTTGAAACGAAGGCCCGATAACATCTAGGGGTATCCAATTATTAACCGACTAACTTTTATAGAGAATCCGTTTACTCAGTATTCGGATCCTTTTTCCGGTTTCTCGCTGAAGCAGTGCTATGATCGATATTCATTGCTGGTTTCAGTTTCCAACCAAGGAATCCAGAAGGTCGAGGGGAGGAAGGAACGACAAGGAAATGGCGGAAAAATTGGCACCAGAGAAGCGTCACCGCTTCGTTCACGGCGGTGAGCGTTCGGTTGTTCTTTGTTGCAGTTGTTTTTTTAGTTCTCAGTTTGATGGAATTCAGCATCCTTACCACAGGGAAGGAGGTGTTCGAGTGGGATCAGACCCTGGAAGAGGTGAACCTTTACATACCTCTCCCCCCCAGTGTCCCAAACAAACTCTTCTACTGCAAGGTCCAGTCTTCCCACATCGAGGTCGGCATCAAGGGCAACCCGCCTTACCTCAATGTACGACTCTACTATTTTTTCTGTTCTCTGTATTTGATTTGGGTGTGGGTTGAAGGTGGTACCTTTTTGCGGTTTAGTCTATAATCTTGATACTGAGAGTGAGAATTTTGATCTTTTTGTGATTTCAGCATGATCTGGCGTCCCCCGTTAAAACCGATTCGTCGTTCTGGACGCTAGGTAAGTGGAGAAGTTCCGTGTTTCTTTCTCTCTGAATTAATGGGGTTTTTTTTTTAATTTTTTATGTATGTAGTTGGTGATTGTTGCGATTTTGCAGAGGATGGGACGATGCATGTGACGCTGCAGAAGAGAGATAAGGGGCAGACATGGCCTTCTCCTGTAATGGGGCAGGGTATGCTTGACCCTTACTCGGCTGATCTCGAGCAGAAGAGACTCATGCTGCAGAGGTTTCAGGAAGAGGTTCGTGCCCACTCGACTCCATTTAGTTTGTTGCTTTGGTTGACCAAACATCTACCTTTGGTTGGATATCCAATATTTTTGTTCTTCGCTTTGTTTTGTGAGTACTGAATTCAAAATCCATCCAATTATGCTCAATGTCCTCATTCTAATGAGGTCCATGGGAGTAATTAGGTTCGAAGCCCTCATGTAGTTCGTTGATGAACCTAATCATGTTGGAGTACAAAAAGCACACTGGCCACTTGATGAACGTTCCATCTGAAATGAAATCTAAATATGGATGGCTTGCATCCTCTTATACCAAGTAAACCAGCATACCATAGCCAGTTGGTGATATAATTATATTCAACAAAGTAGACTGTGTTGCACTTAGAATCTTACATGGTTAAGTGTGGATATAAAGGCCCACGAACATGTTTAGAATCTAGTTACTCAAAATTCAGACGGAAATCTTATATCAGATGGTCTGATAAAATACCGTGACATCTTTTTCTAGTTTGCCGTTTCACTTATTTGTTGCTTATTTCTGAATATCATGTGCAATTATGCACAGCAAAGTTGGGATTGTGGCAGTGATATTGACCTCTTCTCATATACCTATATTACTTTTCAGTGCATTTAGTTTCATGCTTTGCCACAATGTACTGAAAATGGTGATCAAAATTCCAATTGCCTGTCTTTGGGATTACAAGTAAATTTCTGAATCCTGTAGTGAAGAATAATCTACTACATGAACAAGATGGTTTCTCTACTACATGTTAATGTAACTAAAACTAATTAGCCATAATTTTCTTTGAAAAAGCTGGATGATTCATATCGATATAAAATAATGATCACCCAGGAGGGTGTGCTGTACATGAAGATAATAATATTGACAGAAAAAAAAACTCATTTAGTGAAAATGAGGGTCCCTGCACTGTTGATTGCAGGAAAAATCCTCATTTCTATAGAACTAAGTTGACCATAAAATTCTATCGTCTGTCAACATAAAGAAGCTTGCCATAGTCTTCTTCCCACAAATATTAGACCTGGGCCTGTCCCACAAGTTGCTTATTGAGGAGCCTGGATCAATTCATGGTTAGAGTTCTGGAGTTGGAGAGTACTCGGTGGGCAAAATCATCAGATGATCAAGTGACAAAGGCTGAACAGAAAATAACGCTATTTTGTGCCCATTTACTGTGGTAGACCTTGGTCACAACACATTCCCTTCAAACAAGCCAAACAAATAGTTTGACCTTCATTGGAAAGTGGCATCCACATCAATTTTATAATCTAACTACTTCTCCAAGGTCGTGTGGAACGCTTCATGGCAGCTACTGGCCAATAAAGATCCATTGCCTCCTGGAATCCAGTTCAGTTTTCCCCTCTCTCCTAACTTGGGTGATGTATTAGTTTTTCCAGAAGTTTTACCATTTCTTTGAGTTGATGATCTTACAAATTCCTGCCAAGGTGTAGATCCCATGTCCAGATGCTACCTTCCCATGTGAACATCACCGAGCATCTTTATTCGATGTTCTAAGGGGGGGTTAATGCACATAGGAATTCATGGAAAGGAAATGAAAGTTTAAACTTTCCTTTTGTAAGTCGTTAATGTGCATACCAATTAACGGAAAGGAATTTCACATATTTCCGTCCATATAAAACCTTCATTTTCCATTTCTGTTGAAAACTTTCCCACCTCGCGCACGTGATTTTCGCCCTTGCACTCACCCTCCCTCGTGCTTACACTTACGCTCATGTTCGCCCTCCCTCGCGCTCGCACTTGCCGTCACACTCGCTGTCGTGCTCGCAGTCGCTGTTGCGCTCACAATCGCCCTTGTGCTTGCCATTGTGCTCATTGTTGCACTCGCAGTCGCCCTCACGCTCACCCTCATGGAAACCTCCTGCACGTAGCACCGCCGGAACCAAACTAACATTGTTCATTTGCTAATTGCTAATTTTTTGATGCATGCTCAACAAAAAATTTAGAGGAAAAATCATAAAGAAATATACTCATAACTCCAAACCTTTATCCATTTTGTTTAGAATTTACTTTCATCAACTACGAAATTAATTTTAGGAAGAAAAATTTATTTTAAGTGAAAGAAGTTTATTTATATGTGAAAGCATATCATTTTTATATGAGATGAAAGTATTATAATAATAAGATCTAGGATTTCTTAGTCATCTAAAATTAAGATACTTTTTTAATTTTTAAATATTCTGACGTGTACTAAATCCTCATAGGAATTCTAACTTTCTAAACTTTTCAATATGTGCACTAAACTTTTACAAAAATTCTGACATTTTGGACACTCTATTTCCTTTTCTTCTGAACTTTTCATTTACTTTCTGTCTGAAATTTCCAATGTGTACTAATAGACCCTAAGAAACAAAGTCAGGAATTCATGTTTTACTGGATCCTGGTGACCCATACATCTGTCCAGAATTTAATCTGTTCCCCAGTACGAGAGATCTGAAAACAAAGTTAATGCCATGTAATTGTCGTTCTGTATACTTGCTTTATGTTTGTCTTCTGACTTGACTGTATTTTAAAATTTTTTGCTGCTTTTGGCATGAGAAGGAATAAGAGAATAAAGGAATGGTGGAAGCTAGGTTAATAGTAAAAAACTGTCATTCTCCCATGTTTAGATAATGTGGGCCTCGATGCAAATGAACAATTTACATGAACGCAAGTAGTTGATAGGAGGTCCTTAAAATTTTTTGTTTTATTAGTATCATTTCTGCGGATTTTATGGTCCATTTTTTTGTTATGACTTGACTTTTTCGTGAGTTACTGCTACTCAATCTAGGTAATGTATAACATAGATTGTACTCACACATTGACATGCTAGATCAGGACCAACTTTAGTCATTATTTATGCCATAAATTGGCAGCTTATGCAGCTATGCTAGAAACTCTTGATATCTTCTAACAATTACTGTTATATATTCTCATATAGTCTATTTCATTATTATTCTACAGCCATTGATTTTTTTCTGTTATCATTTGCAGAATCCTGGTTTTGATTTTTCACAGGCCCAGTTTACTGGAAACTGCCCTGATCCTCGTAGTTTTATGGGTGGGATATCAGGCTGACTGGTATGGAATGCAATGTTGTTAATAATCTGACTTTCTGATCAAATGCAGGAACTTTCATTATAGTTTATGTGATACTCTTGGATATAGGTATTTCAATAATTATTTACTTTTTCCTGCTTTTACTGGACTGCAATTTCATTCGTTGAGAATGTGTGTGGCTTAAATGTTATAAACACCGTGAGGGATGAATTACATAGGGATTCTTCCCTACAAAATGCATACCGACCCATCAAATCCATAGTGCGATTGCCTTCTTAATTTCTTTTTTTTTGGTTCAGTTTAACAGTAGCATGTCTTGTTAATTTATGCCGTCCGTGGGGGTATACATTTAACGTGATTTTCTGTTAATGATTACAGTCTAGCGGGAAAGTAGCTGGGTGTATGCCTGTTTATTAGGCCTCCTACCAATTGCCTGATTTGTGGTGCTTGTTTTATAGTTATTGGGTTGTGGATGGGTTGGTGGAACAATTTATTGCAGTGGGTGAGCTTTGATGCATTGATAATATTGCGTCATTATGACAGGTGAATTTGTGGGAACAAGCTCTCAATTTTTAACGATAATGTTGAATGCAATTGGACTCTTTGTTGATGCTACCTTGGTGGAAATAATTTATCCTTCTTATTTGAACGATTTGAGCTAAATACGAATCATCAGTTCTCTCATTTGCAAGATTTAGCTTGCTGCTGCAACCGTTTGCTTGGTTTATGTTATCAGCTTATGTTTCTTTCATCGATCCTTTTTTTGTCCATGGTCGTGTCGGTGTCGGTTAAGATGCCTATTGTTGGAACTTGAAAGTGATTGTGCTCCTAATCCTATATATGGCATAGGAGAATAGAAGGCAGAAAAGTTATTCACAGTTATAGTGCAATAATATTGTTTTACCGGTCCACCCCCCTGGCCGTTCTGGTACACCTCTTTTGATTAGACGAATCTGCCCCTCCCCCTTAATCTTGTACGCTTTAAGAGAGGAGAGGAGGCTCACGTGTGATGTCGGGTTGTGCTTAAGTTCAGTAATTAACGTTGAAACCTTTCTTTTTGCGGTAATATAATAATTATATTGCTTCCCGCTGGCTTCCTGTCATCCACGGTGAATATTTGACGCGTACACAAGCTCACACAAATAAACAAAAATCACGGGCTGCTTTTCACGGCTCTTGGGTCAAATCAGTCAATGAATAATGTCTTTATTAGTTTTTTTATAATAATAAAATATTATCTCACATCTCAGTTTCTTCCCTACCTTGAGTCATGCGGACAGGCGTGTCTCGTTTAAGTATTCTCACTCGCGTTTTACTGTTTCATGAATTTCCTTAAACAAGTATATTAAAATTAAATTTAATATAATAGTTTTTCTTTCGTAACCTATTGATTTTAGACATTTCTAATAAAAAAATGTTATAACTACTCTACTCTGTTCGACAATCTTTTGTTCTGACAAAAGTTTTTTTTTTTCCCCGTCTGATAATAATAATAATATATTAAATATATGAACATAAATTAATGTTTTAAAAATGAAGAACTTAACTTTTTTCCTTCATTCAAGGTTTTTTAATTTAAACTACAGTGGTTTTTAAGCTAACATATAAAAATAAGGAAAAATATAAATAATATGTTTGACAAGTGGTAACGATCTGTGAAAAATATTATTATATTTTTATACGAATAAATCATTATAAAATGTTCTCTTAAATAGTACGAAGTAACAATTGTATTGTATTTTATCGTAATAGTAATGTTCTCTTGAATAATACGAAGTGACAATTGTATTGTATTTGTTCGCAAGGATGGCGCGTGTTGAAATTAAATTAGTCTTGACAGAATAGAGAAAAATGATTATTTTACAACTGAGTTTGGAACATACCCATGTGCAGGTTCCCTTCCGAAAGACGCTTTTCAAGTTGGTCGGTGCTTGCTAGCTTTGTGAGGGCGTACATGTACTAGACACATGAAATATTATCCCCTCTGCTTGGTTGAGAAGAGACTTTGGATATTATTATTATTACTATTATTTTGATAATGGTCGATTTGCCTTTAAATTGAGTTCAACCAATTGGTTAGGTTGATCAGACATATTTAAAATGGTCGGATGCTTAGACTACGAAATAAATAACAGACTGGATCAATCAGTTGGAGGTTGATTGAGTTCTCTAGGATGCTTAATTCGGACCAGTGAAACGAACAGAGGTAGCAGCTGAAGCTTGGATGGTAATCAGTACACTCTCGTTGAGCATTCCAACCACAACAATGATAATAATGGTATCTTTCATTCTTGATCAATTAAACAAGCTCAGTGATGGTAATTCTTGATTTGATTACTCGTCTTCTGCCACCGTACGGCAGTAGATTCCCCCGGGACCAACTTGTTTTTGTTGGTCCTGAGGAGGGCATGGAATTGAATTAAACTGTTCCGGTCTCCCACGCCATGTGCTCGATCTCCTTCGCAACACCGTCACCTTACGGTGGAATAGTTGATTGGTTGCAGTCCATGAATTCTTCTCTTCTTTTTTTGTCGTTATTATTATTATTATTATTATTATTTAAATCTTCATAAAGCAGTTATTTTTTCACTTTTAAAATACGAGACTTATGATACAGGACTCTTTCGAAAAACAAATCTTTTTAAAAATGAAACTGTAATTATAAATTTAACAATACTTTTTTGTTAAAAGAGTAAAAAACTCGGAAGTGGTATTTGACAAGAGGAACGATTTTTTTTTTGCCTTTCCAAATTTTCCTTTAAGGTGAAGCTCTTCGAGAAATATGAACTAATACGTTTTTTAGTACATATAATAAGCAATTAGTACCAGTAATTAATTTGTATGTATTTATTAATAATTTTATAATTAATATTAATATGTAATTTATAATTTTATTAATAATATGTGTAATAAGATTATCGAGGAAAAATAGTTACGAGCTTAATCTTATATTTTTCCCCTTAATTAGGTTAGTATTATTTTTTCCCTAAATCTCTCGATCAAAAGCCCTAGGTCGAGGGATCGCCATGATCGTGGTTGTCATCGATCGGTGGTGACACATGTAGGTGAGGGTGTTTGAGTTGCATGCATCTGGTGCGCTCTATTGAGTTGGGTTTTGACCGCTGATAATTAGGAGAGAATTACTAATTATGACCTGTGCGCGTGTGTGTCTTAGGAGAGAAGAATCAAAAATGTTAAGTGCAATGCATGCATATTCCAAAATGATCATTGTGCTTGACGGAACACTACATCAGCATATGCAAAAACCACTCAGTTACAAAAGAAACAACCGGAAGAAATTGTTCTAAAAACAATGTAAAGTGACAGGTACAATAAATGTTCCTGACAAGAAAATTTAATTCCCTTCCCAACCAGCTCAGATTGAAACCAGAGGCAGAGGCATGTTTGGAAACATCCACTCCTGATCCCTAAAAGCCCACTTTTGAAATTATTACAGAAGTTGATTTTGAGAAGGACATTAAAAACCTAAGGCTTGGGTTCAGTCAATCATAAATAAGTGTTGTCCGTCGGTGATGGGTTTATTACAAGCATTTTAGTTTCAGATTTGCTCTTCGTTCATTAATTTTACAGGTGTAAAATCTGTTTGAATGTAATTTTTAATCTAAGGGCAATATCAGAAAATATGGGAATTGTCTATCCTATTTACTGTTACTTACCTTGACAATTTAATGGTAAGAGTTTTGTTTGAATTTCAACAACCCAAACATCCTTCCTTCAAAATATAATGCAATAAACATTACCACATCATCAAAAAGTGTCAAAAACCAATTATACCAGCCACTGCTGCTATCTCCCAAAAGCCAGACCGAAAACTTCTCCAACAAATGACCCATAAATTGGAAATTAACATCACCTGCCCAACTCCACAACTTGCAGCAGGGAAACATGTTTAACATTTATAATGTTTAGAAAGCTGGACCAACAGACATGAACATACATTACAGACCTTGCAATAAAAAACATTACATTACAGACGACTGGGGTTCAATAAAACGCATTCAGAGTTCTCATCAATAATAATGGTACACATTTCCCACCATTTGTCACCATTTGTCACAGTATATATATCTATGATTACATATATATTACAGTGGGAATTATACCATGATACCATCCATCATGACCAACAAGTTTGTTTGAGAGCATTAATGCAAATGATCATTTATCCTACCACCTCAACTCTCCCCTTAAGTAAATTAAATATCCACACCCACCACCTCTCCTACTACTTCCAAACATTTATATCATCCATGGGTAGAACAGCAGAAGAATGAAAGAAAGGGACTGCAACGCAATAAAACTAAAAATAAAGGGGGTGGATCCACAACAACCAACCCCCACCTTTTCACCTACTCAGCATTTATTGGAAGAAAACCCAACCTTGCCGTCGCCGAGGTCGAAGCTCACACGTGTGCCTTGCTGTTGCAAGTTTCCGATGATCGACAAGCGGCTCGCCGACGAAGTTGGGGCAAATGCCAGGCAGAAGATGCCGGCAGAGTCGACCGGTATAACGTAGTTCTTCGCCGGGAGGAGGAGTTTCCTGCCCTCGGGGAAATGGAAAGCCACGGTCGGGACGTCCACGCTGGTCCTCGAGGATAAGTCGTAACAAGTGTCGAACAACGCCACACCCGCTGCAGATGGAAGATCCGCGGTTCCAGCGGCGAAGGCGTCCCGGAGGGCCGAGTAGGCGTCGGGGTTGAGTCTGGTGACGGCGGTGCCGGAGTCGATGATGACTCCACCACGGCCGGACTCGTCCATGGCGAATGCGGATGTTGGGATGGACAACATATGTCCTCCCACGCTGATTCCGGTGAGACCAACGTAGTAAAAAGTGTCGACCTTCTTGTTCTTGAGCAATGGGGCCATGATGGTGTCCGAGGACAACGACGATTCGTAGCCATCAACGTTACGATTGAATTCAAGCGTAGAAGAAGAGCTCGAGTCGCGATCGACAAGACAATAGGAGAAGCTTTTGGCAGATAACTGCGAAGGAAAAGATAAAGGGCCGCCACCGAGACCTAGAAGTCCGGCCGCGCCGACGAACAATCCTTCATTGTCATGGCCGCAACCGAACGCCACATTCGGAACAGAATCGTGATCACCAAACGTCACACTTTCGGTACCGAAATCTCCAACAGTGTAAGACCCATCGCCGTAGGATACTTGATAAAGGCAAGAGGAGTTCCGGCAAGCAGAAATATCCAGCGACTTGCACTGAGTGGAGTCGCAGGAGGCGGCGGAGTAGGAGGAGGAGACGGATGGATCGAAGATCGGATCTGCTTGCTGATAGCAATCAATGCAAGGCTGGCACTGGACCCAAGTGATGTCGCTTCCGGTGTCGAGAACCATGTACATGCTCTTCGGCGGTTGGCCTATGGAGACGCGGGAAAAGTATTCCCCACTCCCATGGCTAGTCCCGGACACCACCGGCCCCTGCATTGGTCCGTCGCCCCCGGCGACATCTTCTTTGCTGAGAACAGTGTCTTCGAGGAGTGGCTCTAGATCTGCCCTCTTGACCCCGTCAACGGCAAGGTCGACCCTGGTGGTGAGAGCCTCGACGCGGGCGGCATCACGGCGGAGACGGTCGAGTGTGAGAGACCTGTAGTCCTTGTGGGCGGCCCGGTGGAGGAAGCCCCGAGAATGGAGCATGAGACTGAGTCCCGAGGACGAGCTCTGCTTCCCTCCATCCCGATGGAAGAGAGACTGCTGGGACTCCGGGTGGAAGGTGAGCGCCTGGGTCGTCTTCTCCAGAGCGGCGGAGACGTCGAGGGTGGTGACCGGACGGGAGGAGATGCGGTGGTGGCGGGGGAAGGCCACGGGAGAGAAGGTAAGGAGCAGGAGGAGCAGGAGCAGCGGAAGAGGCTGGAAGAAGGGTAAAGTGCGGGTTCGGGTCACCTCCATGGTGTGGTGAAGGTAAGCAGGAGAGAAGTGGGTGGGGATGCGACGATGCTTTAGTGCAGGCGGTGTTTTAAAGGCGGCAGCCGACGCCGTTCTCTGCTCACGTCAGTGGCGTTGTTGCGTTGGCGGAGGAAAATAAATCGGAAGCGAAGTCTAGAAAAGTAATTTGTGGAAAAGTGGCCTCGGACCTGCCCACGGGGCCGCAGTTTTCGTTTTTTTTTTTACCTTTCCATTTTTAATTTTAGCATGGCAAAAATTAATTTAACGTCAGTTTCTACACTTGCAGAGGAGTATTTTAACTAAGAAACAGTTAAAGTCTAGAATTTTGAAAACGATATTTCAACCTGAAGATGAGTATTCTAAATAATTTATAAAAAAACTAGAAATACGAAGGTTCAGATCTGCCGTCGCTCCATTTATCTCCTAATCTATCCTTTTCTTTGGCAACTTTTTTATTTTATTTTAATGGTTAGGAGAGGAGAAGAATGTGATTCCCACTTGGGTATCCTTACGTCCTTTTTTTTATGCCCGGAATCTGGAAAGTAAGTTTGTACCAGCTACATTTCCAGAGTTGAACCGATTTTAATAGCCATCTAAATTCATCAGAGTTGGATTTTTAGTATCTAAAATGATTTATACTTTGCTACGTGCTAAAACTGAAATCTCATTATCCAAGAAAAAATTCAAATCTAAATTTTCGAAAGCTATCTTGGAAAAAGCAAGGGCAAGCGCCAAGAGCCGTTCCTCGGCATCTGGGCTGGAAAGGCTAGTCGTTTTGATCTTCTTCCGTTGGTGTCGTGGCGTGACCTCAGTTTGAACCATCCGTCCGTCGTCGCCGTCGGCGAGATCTGATGACGATGGAGTTGGTAAATGCGGTCAGGTCCACACACCAAGTGGGCTGGATTGGGCCGAGGCCTATATGATATGATATTAGTTATTTATTATATAGTTCTGTGGGTTCGGGTTGGAAGACTCCATAGAATTCAGACATCGTTCCCTTGCAGGAGTTAATTTATCATAAATAAATAAATGAGGATAACATATTTCCAAAATAAATAAATAAGTGTGGATAACATAAAATGCCATGCCAGTTTCTAGCGTTGCCATTGTTGCCATCTTGCACATGTGTAGCCTCCCTGTGTCGGACATCTCATGTTTCTTACCAACGTGTGTGTGTGGTTTTTTTTTAAATAATACCGGTAATTTCTGAATTGATCGGAAATTTGATGAAACTTCCAAGGATTAATTGTGCCATTGCAGTTTTTTATATATTAGAATTTAATCTTAGTAGGTGTCGTAAGTATCGTTATCTTTGATCTACTATACTATCACGGTTGATGAATTCATTGAGATAAAATGGTATTGGTAATTTTTTAAGATTTGAATAATAAAGAACATAAAAATACTACGATGCTAAAAAAAAATACTCTATCGCAAAAGAACTAGCGTGAAATCTTCTTATATTTCTTGACGACATTTGGGATTAAATAATCCAATTAACATGAGATGGATTATTCATCTCTCATTCTTTTTATTTTTCAAATAATACATTTTATTGCATGAAAATATACAATTAATCAAGATTATTCATCTACCATAGTAGATTATTTGACAAAAACAGATCCTACGTCCTTTGTGACATCACCACACAGTTCCGCCCAAAAATGATCTATCAGACCCCGCTTTAGAATGAATGGAATCGATGCCACCACAAATCGGCAGCTGTATTGATGTAGATGGTATTGCTGATTTTCGTAAGAAGAGAAGATTAAGACGAATATATGCAAATAAGCATAACTCAAACATTGGCAGACATGTTTAGATCTTTTAGGCAACAAGTCAAGGGCTACCACGGGTTCTGATAATGGCTGGTTAATTTACACTCTGAATTGCACATAGATAGCCTAGTATTAATTCAAGATGAGCTGATACATATGGTACATGGCGTTTGACAAAATTTGGCCGGAACTGGGCAACATATTATAACCACGAACACAACATATTCCACGGTTGCCTGCATGAGTGGGGAACACAAAACAATAGAATGCCATCTTGATGAGAAGTACTCCACTTCCACATATTGTCCCACCTTCCAGGCAAAGAATCTGAAGTATTGTTCCCGAGTCCTGAGCAATCCCCAAGAGTTACCTTTGTATTCAAAGGTTATAGCATCAGTTAGACGTTTCTCTTCCGAAAATTTCTAAAGAGGATTCATTGTAGAATGGTGGAAGCCATTGTTATTTTGTGTCTCCATCTCAAGAAGCATCAGTGACTTCTGTCTCTGGTATCGATTCCTTTTTGCAGCAACGGCTGATAAAAAGCATGGGAATGTGGAATTAGCAACCTTAGATGCAGAACCAAGTAATCAATAACATATTCAAGAAAGAATAGGCGCTTGTTCAGAAGAGGCCAAGTGCATCATAATTGCCATGAATCGTTTGCTTTCTGAAGGAAAATAGTACATGATAATAAAATAAATATTGAAACAACACTCCAAAATATATACAAACATCTATCAGGGCACAAATTATGCAACTTTATGACCACGATAAAAATTAATGATGGGAAATGCTACTACCTGCAAAGTAGAATTTACTTTGCAAATCAAATATCTTGTGTTGGTCTTATTACAGATCTGTACAAACGGTAACCATGGCTCGCATCTATAGAGCACGAGCAGCAGAAAAATCCATAGTTTTAACCTGTTAAGTGATAATAGTATGGAGAACAGATTTTCACAACATTTGAAATTCGAACCCAGCCAAAATGCATAACCTGCCAATTAGCTAAAGTTCCCCAAGAATCAGGATTTTCTTGTATCAACCTCAGAAAGAAGATTCTGAAAAGCTCAAAAGCATTTTTTTAGCTTTCAATAATTCGTTTCAATTGAAAGTCTAAATGAGTTTTTGGCTAAAAATCATTCTCCTGTTTTTGATTCGTTAAAGCTTCTGTGAAAAGTGATTTCTGGCGACAAAAACCTGCTTCAAATCCTAATACAATAGCCTTTGCTAGAAATGACATAGCACCGTCTCAAGAAAGATATATGGTAAACTTTGTTCGGTAGGTAAATCAACCCATATTAATATTACAATCATTTTGGGGCTCCTGTAGACTCACTATTGAATATATCAGGTTAGTCTGACAAGTCCTGTAAAATTCACAAAAGACCCATAAATTTGCTTTGCAATAATTTGTCTATGAGGCAATCCATCAAGTAACGTTCCACAGTTCAACATATAATAGGAACGATTCTTTTCCTAAATAGGCAGACTCAAGTCCTTATCCACCAATTCTCAAGTTCTGGATTCAATTTAAAAGAAAAATCACTTGATTATCTTTGGTATAAAAGAAGTACATAGACGATACAGTTTAGCATGAAAATATAGATCATAAGATTATTTACAAGAGATCTTAGTATACAATCGATGACATCGGAAGACAACCTAGATTGTTCATTTCAGACAACCACTTAGGTACTCAAATACCTGAAGTGATCAATTTTATAATGCCAACGAAATTAAAAGATGGCTTTTTATCAGTAAAGAATTAAAAGTTGATACAACTCTGAAAGTTCTAACTAATCAAATAGTATGCTTGTATATTGGTGCTCTATTCAAATAGTCGGATGAGGCATAGGTGGTGGCGGTTGCATTTATAATGAGAAATCTAATGTTGACCAAGATCTAATTCTTTAGCCTCACTGCCACAAGCACAAGGCATTTTGAAGTAGGCAGGTACATTTTTACCATGAAAAATTACATTCGATTGTCAACTGTAGTAATCAGCCACGAAGAAATTCTATTAAAGCATCTGGAATATCTTATGCAATTACAAGTACCAAGTGACAAAAATGAGATCAACTTTTCATTGTGAGAAAGTGATTATAAGTAAAGCAAAGATTCATTCTGAGCAACTTAGGTTGGAATGGAGATACATTAAACATTACTTTATAAAAAAGGGAATGAACTTACATGTCAAGTCTTGAGAGAAGGCAAAGTCATAATCATAATGTCGCCGCCTTATGCAATATATATATATCGCCACGATAATCGTGCAAAGAGCCGCAATAAAAGCTAAAGCTATTCCAACTTTCTCTCCTGTTGACAATTTCCCTTTTCTCCACAAGAAAGGACAGGATGGCAAGGAAGGCACCCCACACAGACCTTTATTACCTGATAAACTGTGAAAACTTAAAGTTATGAGATGCAAAATAAACAAGAGCAGCGGTTTTTCTGATAGCAATCTTTAGCAAATCCAACAGAAGGGCTATAAAGCTTTCTATCTAGAATGCAAACATGGATAGTTCATTTTGCAACACTAAGGATTAAAATGCAACAATTCATGAGAAAAACTACGAGGTTTACAAATATGAAAAACTTGACAAAGTGTGCAACAGTGCTTCATCAGTTAGAATTGTCAGTCAACCCCAAAAAATTAGGGTTTCTTGCTTGGATACTCTTAGAAAAGTTGGAAATAGCTTATATATCTTCAAATATGATATTTTCTTATATATCCTTAAAAACTTAAAAATCATAGCTGTAATGCCCTTGCAAACGGTCATGAAAAGTGTACAACTATGATTTTAAAGCTTTTGAGGGTACATAAGATAATATGACAATTCAAAGGATATACAAGCTATTAAGAGCTTTTCAAAGAGTATCCAAATAAAAACCCAAAAATTTAAACAGAAAAATAAGTGCAGATTTCTCCTGTACACTCCCTAAAATAATGTATTTGCTGTATATTAAGCTGTATAATCTAATTAAAGCCCATTAGCATTAGGACAAAATAAAGAAGAATATTTAAAGAAGAATATTTTTGCTTCTTTACTCATAGTCCCCAAGATTGTACTCCTTACCAGGCTTGTTTACAATGGTGGAATTTTCTTTTACCTAGTTACCCAATTATCTATCACTCTCTTTGCCCATCGCCGCTACAGTCACTATTTGCCAACAAGCATGGGAAATGTTGGCTCAACTAGGTTATAGCACGGTTGGGGTCTAGCCTTGTTCAAACATCTCAGGCGATCAGGGCCCTTTTGAAACCACTTTCCATAGACAAATACGGATACCATTGCAAGGTAAGTGTGCAAATCAAATGAGTTTGTTAGCATTAGTACATTTTCTATTGATCCTGGCTTTCTTATTATCTTTATTAGATGGTGAATAATATGTCAAATTTGGATTAATTTTGTAATGATTATTACCTAAAAACATTGCTCTATACTATTAAAAGTTAACCTTTTAGAGATTAATAATAAAATGTAATTTTATTTATATTAAAATTTGTAAATTTTTTTCCCTTATAAATGATATAAATAGACTACTCTATTTCTCAACTCAATTACCCATTTACCCTATTTCTATCACATCCAAGATAGTGATGCAAGCAAGGACAGGAATCAACAAGCCTATTTGTTCAGAAAATATTATTCTTGCATAGATCTCCAGCACATTCTTATTATATCTAGATCTATTGTCATTCTTATTTTATCCCAACAGCAACAAGGCTTTTAGCTTTAGCTGATATACAAAAATATTTGAATACAATTCAATAGCCATGCAAGAAAGTTGTCTTCAATTTAGCCAGAAATATATTTGTTGTTCAAGTACCTATTTTTCAGGCAATGTGCTATATGTGTTGATAAAACCACCCACCCATTTCTTGGATTCTCTCTGTGCCATCTTTTTGCAAATATAGAAATTTAATTGCAAACATAGTAAGCTTAAGAATCTAGAGAAAATCCCTTAACATATTCCTTGATGGCCATGATAAGTGAGAAAAAAGGGGTAAATACAAAAATGAACTAAAAATTTTAGTGTGCAACTGCAAGCACCATGAGAAAGTGAAAGAGCTACTGGTAAATAACGTACTCTATTTCCCCACCATGTACACCAATAGAGTAAAGCCTTTCAGGTACTTGTCCTTCCAATTCATTGTCATTTAGCAAACTGACAATAAAAAATCATGGTATTCAATATGATGATTTGCAAAAAAGGGAATTGAATTATTTAACTGTATGTAAAAGTTTGCCATGAGGACTAAACACTATCTGAAAAATAAGATATGACAAACAAAAGTCCATCAAATAAGCAAAGGCTTGGAGATGGAAAATGGTGGTACTTTGTAGGGGACACAATTCCAAGTTATGCTAGGGGCTGATTGAAAAAACACCCTACATGGAACTCAGCAACCAAACCTACCCAGCCATAAACTGAGTCTGGCACAAGTTAACAATGGCGGGAAGAATTGCAACACACTAACATTTCAGCAATGCCTACGAACCAAGGTATCCCAAGGACATCAATGAATGCTACTAGTTATAATATCTTGTTGTTATTTCTATTTATAATTTGTTGTTTATTACAGCTTGTTACCTGTTATTTATTTATTTCTGTTTCTTTTTTAACCGGATTCAGACTTCTGGTGATCCAAATCCACTACTATAATTGGACATATATAAATTCATCAAAAATGAAGAAGTGCACCAACCAAGGATAAAATAAAATAAAAACATTTTATATAATTGGACATATCTATAAGCATGTTCGTCATAATCATGAACATTTACAAAAAGTTAATATAGCAAAGATGCAAATGTTAAAGTGGATTAATGGCAATACTACAAGAGATAAAAAAATGTTAAGTTATATCCAAAATAGAGTAGAGGTGCACCAATTAAGGATAAAATAAAATAAAAATATAATAAATAGTTCAGTCATATCCATAAAAAGCCTATAGATGATATAAGAAGAGAAGAATTAATTAAACGAGGAAAAATAAAAAAACTAGGGGAAGACCAGAAATTACTTGGTTAGAAATATTGAAAAAATTTAAAATCACATACTTTAATATAAAAATAACATGATTTAACAAAAGATTCAGTGGTGGATAGCAATAGATGGAAGGGATGGTTCATGTGGCAGATTCTATATAGTGAAAATAAGACATTGATTGCAGTTATCATTTAGTACAAAATTTCATTAATAAGCTAGAATAGTTATATTGCCATTGATATTTTGATATGAATGAAAATAGAGTGGGCATCGAGAATGCCAAATATTACTGCAAAATTAGCATAAAATTATGCAACATAATTTCCATAAGCTATAATTAGAAAAAAGTACATTTGCCTATGATGTTTCCAATGGACATGCAAATTATAGTTTATAAAAAGTAGTGAATGGCACAATCTTGTTTTTTATAATTTTTTGCAACTCAGAATTTCTTAGCATTAAAATGTCAGTCAATACCAACCCAGTCATTCTACTTTTTGGAACTAAAGGAACATGCTCAAGATAATATACTAATATAAACCAATAGCTGATAGCATAATTGATCTTCCCTAATTGTACAAAGGTTCATAAAGAAATAAGCCTTTACATTCAAGCCTAGGCAAAATATTACAATATAAAAATAGAGATAATATACCAACATGGTATGTAGAATGGTATAAAACCAACTAAAGAAATGTTTACAAAAGGGTGTATTAAAAGTATTCAACAAGGTTCAAGACACCATCTTCAAAATAATACAAGATTCTAGTCACAACGAGAAGAGCTGACTTACACAAGTTTTAAGTTTGATGATCCTAAACTATCTGGAATGCTTCCTGAAAATTGATTCCCTGACAAATCCCTAATAACCACAAACAAATTAGATTGAATAAATATAATAGACTTCACGAAAGCCAAATGCATAACAGTATGGGTTGAACTTAAAAGAAATTTCATGGAAAGAGTTATGTTTCCAGGAGACGATCTGCTAATACAAACAAAATGATGGTGTCAGATTGGGGCTAACTAACTTGGATCTATCGCAATCCCAGTACTTTTGCATGTCGATTATAAGAATTTTCAGATTAAAGCAATAATGCCTAAATATGTTACCACAATTTCATTGCTATTTGGTATTACCCATGAGAAAGGAGAATAATGCTTTCAAGATTCATCATAATGATATTAGAAAGGTTTTTCTTTATATACTTACGAATTAATGCACTGAATTTTAATATTATCTTTCTTGTCTCCTAATATAGTTTTATTTTTTTTTTTGGATCACATGATACCATGCACATTGATATTGGTATATATGCCCAATCCTATTGATTTTATCTTGGAAAAAATGATAATGACATGTAAATGATTTGGTTTCATCAGTGGCAGGCAATACCAAAGGCATGTGTACAATAATTTCATGTGTTAAAAGCCTCGAGAAAGACAAATGGAAAAAAGAATTTGAATATTTATTTAAAAATGACAGGTAAAAATAGCAAAATGCCATGTCAAAGCATCACTCAATTAAAAATGTAAGTACCAAAACAATGCTGAATTCATACGAAAATGTAAATTTCAAGGATAAAGGAGATATGATATTAGTAGACATATAAGAGAATGATTCCAGTAAACTACCTATCAGTAGGTTGTGAAAACTTACAAGTGTACAAGAGACCTTTGACCCAAACCTGAAGGCAGAGTTCCTTCAAGAGAATTAGAGCTAAGATTCCTGCAGTTTAAAAGGCAAGAGGCTTTTGAAGAAAGTAAAGAAAAGCTCCTGTCCGGTTAAAGAGAATAATTGGAAACAAGGAAATCAAGCATACACTGCATATAATTTCTGTGATGACAAGATGGGGGTTGTAAAAAAATGTCGGTGTAGAAGAATATATTCTAGAAAATGAAATATCAGGGAAATAAGCCGATCAAAAGAGAAATGGATAATCATGATGTAAGTGAACTTTTAGCAATTTTAGTAATGTATTCAAGGAGGAAAATCCATGGAAAAAAAAACTATAGATAATAAGGAGAGAAAGGAAGTACGACATTCAGCTACTTTAAACGTAAAAAAAGGTTCTGGAAGCAACAAAGGTAACTTTCCTACTGAAATAACCCAAAATGAGAAAAAGCCAGCTTCAAAGTAGCATTACTTGTATCTGAAGAATATTCAACATAAATCTATTCAAAGCAGACAGGAACGAGTCTAACTTAAGTTCAGTGAGAGAAATATTCCAGCAAACAACACAAAATACAATAAGATAGTGTGATACTTACAAACTTGCCAAGTTTGGGAGAAGGCTTATATGGTCACTGATATAACCCTTCAAGCCCTGACTGCCAAGATCCCTGTTGATTCAAGAATCAAAGAAGACAGTGTTAAAGACTTAAGCACATTGACTCAGATAAACTCAGAAAATCAATATAAGTTAATTGATTGCTGGAATGGAAAGCTAGCATTTATGTTAACTCATGCATCTGTGATCAAAGAACGCCTTGACAATGGAGGCAAAACGTGCTGTGAAACCAAGGATAATGTGAACATCATTTAAATTAACTGCTTGAGTCTGTATTGTATTAACCAACTTTTATGAACCGAAAGATAACGTAATGAAACACATGCTTACAACTGAGTAATGACAAGGCCCAATCCATGTTCACGACGATGGCAAGTAACACCTTCCCAAGCATCCCAAACGGAAGGAGCACACGGATCTCCATTCCAGCCCATCCTGTCAGGAACCCGGAGTGACTCCTTCAAAGCCCTCATTGCTGCGACTGCAAGACAAAATAAAACAAACAATATCTAACTAGTAAGAATCTCCTCTTCAATGTTTCCATCTAAGTTGCACATGGATGCCCACCTTGACTTGGAACTGTGACAGATTCCAGAGGGACCATGGCATAGTTCTCTATGCCACATATCAATGGTGTGCCTACAACCGGAACAAACTTCACGGTCAGCGACGCGGTACTTATATTCTTCACCACATGTTGCCACTTGTACGCAGAAAAGGTCCCAATTTCCTTAAAAATATCAATCCTGGTTACATTCTTGCCGTCAATAATTATATCAAACACCCTCTCGCCAGCCGTGGAAACCTTCGGATCGATCTCCGCAAAATGGAACCACAACATGTAATCCAGTCGGGTATCGACGGGGAACACGTAGTCAAGCGACATATTGACCGAAGCCGTACTAAGCGCATTCTGATAAAGTCGAGCTGGGAAGTGATTCGGGGGCAAATCTACCGCCCTAATCCGTCTCGTCGTCGACAAAGACTTGAGCTCCGAAGTAGAAGATGTCGACCGATAATGGCCGTCCGACTGCCACAACCGCCCAAACCGATCGGTATCGTTAGAAAAACCTGGCCCAAACGTGTTCGACCCGCACGTAAGGCGCCCGTAGTTCACAAGAATAAAATCTCTCCCCGTCGTCGAGGAGTCGTAGGACAACGGATCTATCCCGATGATCTCCAACGACCCCACCACCGGCGCATCCGTCGCCATGCTATAGAAACAAACATCCAAATCTCCATCTCCGACATGAACCATAAGATCGGAGTAGGCGCCCATCCTCGACTGCGACTCAGTCCACGGGCTTCGCCAGCCGAAAACGAGCGTGCTCTCGACGGAAACATCGAAGCTCGGAGTCCGCCGCTTGCTGTCGTAATTGTCGTATACAGTGAATAGGCGAACGTAGTACCTTCCTTGGGGAACGGGGACGGAGTAGCAGCTCTTCTTGCCGGACGATGTCGGGGGAAAGAAGCGTAGAGTTCGCTCCTGCTGCTGGGAGAAGACGTGGGGCTCGGCTACGACTCCCGGTGCTCCTCCGGAGTAGAAGGCGTCGGCGCGCCACTCGCGGCCGAACTCGCTGGTGAAGTTGGAGGAGCTACCGCAGTCGATGAGGATGGAGACTTCATCTGCATCAGAAGACGATGAATACGAAAATGTCAGAGCAAGAAGGAGACAACAACTATGATGGGTTGATGTGTGGCGTACCGTAGGAGCGGGAAGCGGAGGGGAGAGCGGAGAAGAGGATGAGGAAGGGGAGGAAGAATGGAGACATGGAGGGAGGAGGAGAGCGGGAATGGGGAAGAAAGAACACGGGACTGTGACTTTTCCGTGTAGAATAATAATGGAGGTTTCGTCTGTGGTGGTTGGGGCAGGGAAGAAGAAGGAAGAAAAGGAGGAGGAGGAGGAGAACAAGGCGGAGGAAGCGGCGGCGGCGGCGGTGCTAACGTGAGAGCTTCCCGTGTAAACAAAATAATGCTCGTGACTCGTGGGAGATGGGGCCCCCCATCGACGTGGTGGGGGTGTAAGCGCTTGTCGAACGAATGGCGGGTTGTTGGATTCTCGCGAAATCGGGTCGATTCCGAAAAATCATTGCAGTGTCCACACGTACCTGTCGACGGCAACCTCTCGCCTAACGGCGTCGTTTGCATCGAACGACATCGCCGTCGATGCTTTGTCACCGGTCTTCCGACGAAGTGGGGTCTTCCTCATGGAATTCATTATTTGACGTCCCACCTGCAACCTGCAACCTTTCGAGAAAGCGCACATCTTTACCCATATGCATCATCGTCTCTTATCCACCTTAACCGGCCTCAAAAAAAAAGAAGATAAAAAGTTAGACGAATCTGCTCCATGCTCCTCCTCTATGCATTTGAATAGATTGATTGCACTGATCTCGGCAAACGTCAATGAACTAGAACTACTCGGTACTAATAATCTACTACCACCACCGCACCACCCATGTTCGTGTACAGGTAACGATGATTAAGCAAGCAATGGGACTGTAGCTTGGCAGACTTGGCAGGTCCGTGGAAATTAATTAATGGAGTAGGTGTGACAACCATTGAGGGAGAAGCAAGCAAGTCCGTCCGTTCTTAGTGACATTTGCGAAGAGCATCTGGTGCGATTACAGCAGTATAAGCCTCCTTCTGGCAGACGAAGAAAGGGAAAGAAGGGCAACGCGCCACCGTCTCTGTATGGGACATGAACGTGGACTAACGAAGTTCAAAGATGTTTTGGAAAGAAGGAGGGAATCTGTCAGAGGTTTATCAACTTTTCCCAGCGCAGATTTTTTTTTTCTTTTTTTCATGCAATACATAAGATGAGACTCTGCATTAGAGATGGTGTGTGGCTGGAGTATTTCATACCACAAGGTGCGCCGGAGGCAGCCAATTTTAAATCATTAAGTTAATCGTGATGATGTAATTTCATACACTACACGCCCCATTGCGTGCCTCCGAAAACTTGGAACATGTTGAAGTCATTATTGTGGGCTGCTTGCCATGAATAGATTTATTGAAAAAACAATCCAGGGCCTTTTACTGGGCCATTTGTGGGCGTCAACAAGCGATATGAGCAACGAATAAGCCCAACCCATTAACAGGCCCACTGGTACATTCGTAATTAACTCAATCACTCATCCCGTTTTCCGTGATCGACAAACCCTAACCCTTTAGCTCATATAAATTTCAATTCCTCCTCGCCTCCACGGCCTCCGGTGGCATCATTTCCGTTTCGTCGTCCCCAAACCCTAACACTAGCGTCTCCATCTCCTCCGCTGAGGCGACAATGAAGTACAACCCGAGGGTTACCTCCTCCCGCCGCAAGAATCGGAAGGCTCACTTCACTGCGCCGTCCAGCGTCCGTCGTATCCTCATGTCGGCGCCGCTGTCGTCCGACCTTCGCGCCAAGTACAACGTTCGATCCGTCCCAATCCGTAAGGACGATGAGGTTCAGGTGACGCGTGGCACCTTCAAGGGGAGGGAAGGGAAGGTCGTCCAGGTCTACCGCAAGAAGTGGGTTATACACATCGAAAGGATCACTAGAGAGAAGGTTAACGGCTCCACCGTGAACGTCGGGATCAATCCATCGAAGGTGATGGTGACCAAGCTCAAGATCGACAAGGACCGCAAGGCGCTCCTGGATCGGAAGGCCAAGGGACGAGCCGCCGATAAGGCCAAGGGGAAGTTCTCGGCTGAGGAGGTTGCTGCAGCGGCGGCGGCTGGTGGACCGTCATTGCAGGAGGTGGATTAAGTGATGAGAATGGTAATGTTTATTTTTCGTCTTCTTTCAAAGTATGTTGTTGAAGTTTCTAGCTTTTGAGTAGTGGAATAGACTATGGCACGAATATGTGGATTTTTCTTGCAGTTTTGATATGCACTGGACATTGTCTATCATCTCCTATTTGAAGATTTCATATATGAATGAATTGCTTTCAGTTAGTACTTAGAAGAATAATATTAGATGTGATTGCGCTTGTTCAATATTTTGTTTATTTTCGATGATGAACACACTTCATTGAAATAACCTGTTAACCACATTCCTTGAACATAAAACTTTGGTAATTCATTTTTTCCGAGAACTTTCAGTTTAAGTTTAGCTTGTGTGATTTGTTAGAAACATTTGTGGGAGTGAACTGTTTAGCAAAATAAATCTTTATGTTGGGATTCTAGAACACATTGTTTAGCATCATAGTCAATGTTGGAATCACTTTGTAGTGTTTGTCACTGTGGAGATATGAGGTAAGTGTCGATAACTTGCTGCTTTTCATCGAGGAACTAATCTCACCAGTTGCATAATGGTTAATGGAAAGGTTTTCGTTTTGGGTTACTCGCTGTCTTTGCTAATTCCAATCAATGTAGATTTCATGTAGCTGGTGGTTTGAGTTCTCCCATTCCTTCTACTCCTACTTGACACGATTGAATTTTATTCCTTTCATTGGTACGAAATTGGAATACATAAAGAGTTGATGCAAGGGGGTGAATGGTAAATGTGTTGGTGATGGATCGATGGTGGTTTGTGGAGTTAGGTATTTGAGGTGATCAATGGTGAAAGTGGTAGGCAGATAATGTTTGTCGATTGTGTTCTTTGGCCATAATGATGATTATTGGTGATGGTCGACGGCAGTCGTGGTTCGATGGTTGAGTGACGATGTTTGATAATGGTAGTGGTAAATGGTCGACAGTGGACGGTAGTCAATGAGGGGTGGGTGTTTGTTTGATAACGGTGGTAAACTACCACAAATGATTGTCGTAAGCCGGCAAGCATGATGGGATGTTCAATGGTGATGCCCGATGGTTAAACGATGGCTGTGGATGATTATCAAAACCGATATTTATCGGCATTGGTGGTCGACGACAAATGATGGTTGATGACTGGGATCATTCCCATGTCGATGATCAACAGGGGTTTTTCTTTACTCGTTACTTGTCAAATTTCCTTCCCTCGTGTGATGGTTATTACAAGGCTCACTTTATTTTTTTATCAAAAATGAGGTGCAATAAACCTGATTTCATTCAGTCCTTTTTCTAACGTGTTTGTTCTGTTGTAGATCTGTTACAGGGATATATCATATTTGTTTGTTTACAAAGTACAGTCTGACGAATCTGGCAAATTGAACAATTCTTACCAGTTCTCTGCATTAGTTTTACGCACTTTCAGACTAACATATTTGAAGATTCTTGCTTACCGGCTACCGTGCGAGTTAAATCACACCCTTTATGAACAAATTTTGCATACATAACCAGCTCACGAAAAATGAAATAAGTCAAATGAATGACGTTTTAGTCTAAGCTTTACCGTGTTTCGAAGGTTCGTCAAGCCGCTGTTAACAGTGTTGATAGAAATACGAGGGGATTTACAAGGTTTTACCAAGAACTTCTTACGCTTCTTTAACTTCTTTGTAATAAAAAACGTAAGAGAATGTTAAAAACGGAAAAGCTTACCGCAGAAATATTGTCATTATCAGATAAAAGGGTAGCAATACTTTCTTTCTTAATAATGGTAATATTTTTCCTTAGATGAAAACTGAATTAGAAAATCAGTAATACAATTTGGCTTGGTACGTTACGTTAGAAGATCATATCATTCTTTCCTACGGAGCTCAACGTCTAACATTCTCCGAATCTCTGCATCACCCCCAGCTATTTCCGTGCCTCAAATATGCAGAGTCTGGATCTCCGTATGCCTTGCGTTGTGGTGATTTACAGTGACAGCCGGTTGACCAATACGATCTGAATCATGCAGCATTTGAAAATAAGCATGAGGCCCCCAACCTGCGACACCAAAAAAAATACTATTACTCATTCTCCCTAAATGAACTAGGGGTATTTCATTTCCCAGAAACACGTAGATAGGGCAAGAAAGATGAAATAAAATACATCAAAGACAGCTGGGTAGCTTATAGTCTACTAGCAGTCCGGCACAGAGTGCAGAAATGGGTATTGAGGAGTCTCGACAATGGTGCAAGCAAACTTGGAAGAAATGTGGGGCTTCTCAAGAGTAATCTTGTATAAGCCAACGTAATAACTAATTAGCATAAAACTCATTTTTTTTCTAATTTTTTATATTTTCAAGTGATAGTTGAGAACTCGAGACTGTCTCTAGAAGAAACATGGGGCTTGTGGCAGCACACTGTTAGGAATTCATCCCATTAATATATGGCTGGTTTTGCTTTGAAGAAAATACCTTGGATTTTTTACTTTATGCCATTCAGAAATCGTCATGTACTTTCATGGCATTATAAATTTATAATTATTGCTAAAATATTCTCGCAGTTAGTTGTCATTTAAAAAATGAAGCTATCTGTTAAAATCATTATTAACTAAAAAGCCTGTATCTTATATGCCCAGAATGGTTTTTGAAGAAAGGTTTCGGTTCTGTCAAAGCAGAAGGATATTGACGTTAGGAAGGACCTGGAAGGTGTTGAAGTGATTTTAGGATTTAGGGCCAGCTGAGTATTTTCACAATTGTTAGGAGATTTAATCACAGTTAATTTATTGGTGTTAACATTAGGGATAGTATAAGGGAGCATTTTGAATGCTAAGTAAATTGAGATTTTTGGACAGTATATAAATAATTATGAAATTTTTTGATGACATACAAGGAAAAAATCCAAATACCTTTCTTTTTCTTTTACCATTTTTCCATGTTGTAAAGATGAGACAGGTTCCATATCAGATTTTTGATATCTTTCGCCCCAGAAGAGGGTGTGGGTTAGATCACTTCCATCTCTTTTCCCTTGTCCCAAATATTGTCCTAACCTCTTTTAGGTAAAATTTTATGCTTACATTGTCATGCGTCATGAAGTCGCATCTTATCTATGCAAATAAACAAATAGAGGCAGCAATAAAGATCACAACGAATTAAGATTTAAGATCATACCATCTGAAGTATTAGGCATTGGGAAGAATTGCAAATAGCAGAATGAAGCCACCGTCAATCCTGGAAAGGATCATGGGATTCAGATGTTAGGATGCTATCAACTCATGTTTCAGACAATTATCTGAAATTGATAATATTTAGATGTGCTCGTTGCTCACCTAGTAAACCGCCAGCAAATACATCTTGCCAATGATGCCAATAGTCATCAACCCTTGAAATGGCCACAAGAGATGCAACAAGTAATGGAGCAAAAACAATGCAAAGCTTTGCAATATGACCTTTACGATCAAAAGCTCTAATCTTTCCTGCCAAATACCATGATGTAAATCCTAAACCTGCAAAAGACCCTACGTATTGACGAGTAGATCTCACAATTAGTACAACTAGTCCATGGTGATTCATTTAAAAGAAAATGCAGGTGATGAATAAAATAGCATCAGTAAAAAGTTAAACTAATTCATGTAGGATAATATAAAGCCCATAGTATTTAAAAGATTGTTGGTCCATGCATGTTCTCCATAATAATTATGCCCTAACCCTTTATTCAATTTAGCTCTTAATCATATGCCAACCCAAAAAAAATGATTGGATGTGATCAGATGCCGACCATAAGAAGTTAAATGATTTACAGCATATTGCAAAGTTTAGACAATCATTTAAATCAAGCAGTAAACAAGTGTGGGGCTTAGAGAGCATTGTACATAGCTTTTACCTACAAAGACCACAAATGTAGGATTGTTTACTAACATTTGAACTTTAGGTCAAAATGGAGCAACCTTAGCATTTTATAACGTTAAAGTAAAATAATCACACAATATCTATTGAAAAATTCAGGCAATTATGACCAAGACAAAGAAAGTGTGTAGCTTACATGAAGAATGGCCACTGGGAAAACTTTTATGCCCTTCCTTTATGACACTTTTTACACCAGAGCATATAACATTACCAACACTATCAAATTTCTGGAGAAACCATAAAAACATAATGTCTGTCATATCAATCATCATAAATATTGGAATAAATTTATAAGCACAAACTCACAGGATTTCCATCAGGAAAACAACGCCAGAAAAAATCTGGACGTGGTCTACCAACAGCATCTTTTATTGCATCAGTTATAACTCCAGTAACAAGGACAGAATATAGAAGGCCTGCTTGCATTTGACAGTCAGAAAAACTAGCCTTTTTAAATACTAATTTCTAAGGAATACCAATACATAATCAGCATATAAACACCTAACCTAGGATAGCATGGTGTAGGTCATATATATCCCTCCTTTTAAAGTAGATTCCAATGATAATGGAAAAAGGAAGAAGAACGGCAATCAGCTGTCATAAAACAGTGTAACTGTAAGATTTTTCTTAAACAAAGTGAAAATTCAAGGATGAAAACAATTTAACAATCAGAAAGAAAGGCATACAGGGACAGCCCAAAATGGAACAGTATTGCCCTTCAGTGGGTACTTGAGATCTGTCATGTCTTCCCCCACAAAGCGATGAAATGGTTCGATAATATTCAATGCGACATCAATCACCACAAGGAGCAAAAATATGAGCCAATCATGCATATGGAACCTTGCCACTTTGACTCCATGAGACTTTAGTGTGTGACAACCCAACTGGATATCTGGCATATTTGCCTTTAATTTGCCATGCATAGAAAAGTATAGTCTGATCAGAGAAACATGCTGTCAACAGGTTGCATACCATCATGAAAGTGATAACACTATCCAAAATACAAATATAATTTGATGAGTACGTTAACTTTTCAGTGAGATGCATCACGAATCTAATCAACAATTCCTCTGGAAATTTGCACAAGTATGACATAGTGATGTGACGAATGATAATATTCAATTAATAATCATATTACAGAAACATGGACTTATTTACGGGCCAGCCTATGCAAGCTATTTTGTTTGAAGATTAAGCCTATTCAAGGTTTTTTTTGAAAATGAGCATATGCAATTATTTTGAGATAGCAACTCGGCACCCAACCCCAGCTAGAAACGAGGCTCACTTTAGTCTCTCTAAACTAGCATAATTTGCTATTTGAATCAACCATGACATAGCAGATGAAGAAATGGTACAATGATCTAATCTTCAAGATTCTGGCCAATGCTTTTATCTTTGCAAAAGCATCTCAGTGAAAGCCTTGAGGGTAGAAGAACTACATAAGTAATTTCCTACATTCACAAGAGATAGAAAAATGAAAAAGTTGGGATGCCCCATCTCTTCCTGCAGAAGCTTTTTTCTTGTAAAGTTAATACTATGATCTAATCTTTAAGATTCTGGCCCAAGCTATTATCATCTTTGCAGAAGCAATTCAGTAAAAACCTCGAGGATAGAAGAACTACAAAAGAAATAGAAAATGAAGAAGTTGGAGTGCTCCATCTCTTCCTGCAGGAGATTTTTTCTTGCAATGTTAATAAAGAATTCGTACATTCAAAAGTAAATTCCTTTTTCACTTGGGAGGCTAACAAGCTGAAATTGTGCTTTCATTGCCAAAAGTACTATTACTTATTTGAAAGGGCTTGAACAAAATCACAATATAGTACCTTGTTGAAGACTGTAAATTAACATGGAAGATAGCATCACCCAAAAGCTTTGGATCTTAATTTGGTTTTAGTTCAACCACAGCATCTTGACCAACTATACACTGGTTGGCAAACCATAATGCTAACTCTTCCAGTGCTTTGCATGAATTAAGAGAAATAGGCATCATTATTATTAAGGGGATAAATCGATGTGATTTACCTTTTGGTACAGTTCTGTTAAAAGTTTGGAGAACTGCAACAAACAATTCAGCAAAATCTCCATTCATGAGAAGAGTGATAAAATGGCAAAAAAATAGAGATGAAAGAATTGCTGACAATAGGTCTTTGTGGTTGACAGGAATTTGAAACCAAAAATTCCATTCTACCAAAAATTCCAGCTGATACGCCTTTCATTTCCATAAGCCACCCACTAACCATTACTGGTTATAAAAGAGCCTTCCATGGAGAGGGCTAATCATATCCAAATGTAGTCACCCATATCCAAATAGAATTAGCCTTTCCAAAGACCTAAGTACTCTAAACTTCCATTTTCTGGTCTCAAATTATCATTCACTTTCAAATGGAAGCCTGAAAAGGAATCTTAGCTCCCAATATTGAAACTAAACTTACTTTGCTGAATTGATTGTATTGTGAACCACGTTACTTAACTTTGCCGAGCTGCTGTTGCGTTCTCCTGCAATTGTCCTCCTCTCCTCTGTCTCTTGCTCAGTGTTGTGAAGGAATGGAGGAGTTCGTGTGCCTTTTATCGACGAAGTCCCTTTTTCTTCCCTCTTTATAACACAGAATTAGTCCTCCAATCCCCACTACCACCTTCTTAACTCTTCCCATTAAATACCTCCAGAAACCCTTTACATTCTCACCTTATTTTCCTCCTCCGGTGCCTCCTCCCTTCTGTTCGAGAGAGGGGTGCAGGCGTTACAGATTGTCTTGTGAATTATGCGAATTAACATTGCCAAATTGAATTAACAGAGAAAACATTCACAGTTATCCATTCCTCTTTCCCACCAACTACAAGTGAATAGATGCTTAGAAAGTTAGAATGGCCAAGATGACGATTGGGATTGACCATAGTCAGAAAAACAAGTAGCTGTCTTTCTCAAGCAACTTACCGAAATCCATCACGGCAGACTAAGAGACTCATGCTCAAATAACGGAAACAGAAACCACGACAGATGTCCAAAGTTAGGTATTTTTCAAGTCAAACACCCGGAGAAACTCAGAAACTACAGGAATATAAAGAGAGAGAAAAAAGAAAAGCCAATGACAACAAAGGAAGAACATGGAAACAACCAACAATCACCAATACTAGTCCTCAGAGGCAAGCAGAAGTCCCGATCTCCCTCTCACCAGAAGCGGTTCCCCCGCGGCACAGGTCACGACCCCGCACAACCGCCGCATCAACAAAAGCAGCAAATCCAAAGCGGAAGAAAAGAATCCGACCAAACAGCCTCCACAGAGGAAAAATGGAGATTCGAACGTCAAGAGACAACTACGGGGAGAAGAGCGACGGCAATGACATCTGGTGATGGTAATCGTATGTACCTGGCCGAATCCGAAGTGGTCCTCGTGGCAGTGTACCAGAGAGAGAGAGAGAGAGAGAGAGAAGGATGGCAGGGGCAGGGCCGAGAGAGGAGAATATTTACTGGAGTAACGCGAGAGACGATTATTCGAAGTGGAGCTGAGGCGAAAGCGGAGGAGACAGCAGAGTAGGACATCAAGGTAGTGACCCTGTGTTTTTATTTTTTGGAATAGAAGAAAGCAATATAATTTTTTATAATATTTTAAAAAAGGGCCCAGTTTTCCTCCACCCGCCCGCAGCTTCTGCCTGCAGGCGCTCCGGCCCCATGTATGAAAAAATTTTCTCCCTGGGCAGAAACGATTGCGTTGGAACGTCGATCAAGAACCAGATGTGCTTCATGTTGTCCGTCACCGGCGGCATCAACCCTTCCCCACCATGCTTGACAATGTGCACCACCAAGCTCGACATCTCCACCGGCGCCGTCACGCCAGTCCAGTCGTAGCAGTCCAAGCCGACCCCGAGTCCATCACCACTCCCCCCCCCCCCCCCCCCGTCGGCCTGCGCGTGCCAGACCTTCAACCCACGGGCTGGACTTGCAGGAAGTCTCTTGCATTCCTTATTGGGTGAGAGCGGGGAGCGGAGGGTCGACGATGGGCCTGCATGCGTTGCACCCAATTTGTTTTTTGAGTTTCTGATCTGATCTTTAGGAGGAACAGTGTACGAGTCTGTGTCTTCGATGGGTTCATCTTTAAGAAGAATTTTCCTCACATACCTTCTCTCTGCTTCTTCCGTCGCCATCCTCTCCAACCGCCGTTCCATCGACGACCACTTCGTGTCGACCACCCTCAGCTCCCACACAGGAAGAGTTTGGCCGATACGTGCCTACACACACATATCTGCCATCTCCGTCTCATGATGAAATTGACGATGGTGGTGTTCATGGTTTTTCGTTGAGCAGGATCTGGAGGTCAGCTGGAAGAGCGCCTGCACAACCATGATCGGATGTAACAGCGAATCACATATAAACACGTAGATATAGACTTTTCTGTTAAAATTACATGCTGAAAAAGCAAGTATAGAAATTACAAAACGAGATCTAATTAACGAAGGATTAATAAAAAATAAATGAAGTTTAATTTATTTAAAATTAGTATGCAACAAATCTGCTTAATTGGTAGTTCATCCTCTAATCTTGAACCCAATGCCTCTTGGGTGGACGGATGAAATTGAAGCTGATAACTGGATGCAGTGCTCAATCTGAGTTATCCTTTTCGTTTTCATTCGTCTTTTCGGCTCATTGTGTTTGTGGGCGTTTTAAACTTTCCTTTTGGGTTTTATCGTTGGAACTTTATAACGTTTCTTTCTTTCCCTCATCTTTATTTATCAATCAACATCCATTTCTTGTGAACAGAATAAATGGTTAATAACCAGCAATAGATAATAGGCAAGTAATTTAGTAACTTTTTATGATTTTTTTATACAAAATAATAGATGATGATAATTTATTCTTTACCTTTTTAAATGAAATATGTATAAGACTCTTCTGCAGAGGTAACGATCAACGAAGCAGGACTAATTCACACGCATGGATGGCAGACGAAGATTGTGAGAAACATAATGGATAGAAATAGAGAACAAGCGTCATGTGTTGGCGTGACGACTGATGAGCTTGATTAATGGGAGTGGTTGGGCTTTCAGGTGAGATTGGGGTTTATTAATGGGATAGGTTTGGTAAAAAAAAAAAGTGATATTAGGTTAGATTTGGTAATGGATTCAGGTTATATAATGGTTAAGTTCAGATATAATGTATCTGAAATAGTATTAATATTATTTAATTTATAATTTTTTATTTAGTTTATATTATATAGTTTTACTATAAAGCAGTCAAATCATGAAAAATAATGAATATAAATGTCGAGCAAATAACGTTGTCTAGTATTTTTATCAATTTTTACACTTGGTATATAGCATACAATTTAAAATTAATCAAATTATAAGATTAATCATCCGATTGATCACTAATTGCAATATAATTAACAACCAACCCCTTGACTGATTTATGATTTCCTGGAACTTGGCTTGTTCTGAACTGGCTGCAAAATAAAAGCACGGTCTACAATAATCCATGTTAATCTCTCTCTCACTCTCTCTCAATGGATGACGTTATTAGATTTTAGGTCGCTTACTTCATCCAAGTTCCTGTAAAGAGGGAAATCTCATACAGTTGGAGGTAGAAACCCTCTCTCTTCATCAGACCATTCAAAGATACGGGTAAAAAAATGCACCGACACATTAGTTGCCTTTCCATAAAGATATGGGTACTTGCTACCTTCTCGCTGTGAGCAAGAGCACGGAGGAAGGAGCATGTCGTTTTCAAGGTACGAATGGGAACTCCACCCCCTGGCTGAACCGCTGACACGAGCACGGTGGTCACCCAAGCAAAGGTCAGGACTCAATTCATTATTACCTGGATTAAAACCCCCTACTTTTCCAAAATAGAGAGATGAAATATCGGTTCATTAAACATTAGTTTAATCAGTAATTGCGACGACGCCGGACCCAAAAAGAAGGCAGGCCATTCTAGTGGCAAGCATCATACATAGGAAACTGTGGTAGAAGACCAAGAATGACAACTTTCTAGGCCATGGACTAAAAGCATGCTCGCCTTTCTCTTTGCAGGCCATGTGAGCAGATTGCCTGGCCGATATCTCCGCCACGTCCACCTGGTTAATTTACCTTAATAAAGGGTAGAAATAAACTGCAGAGATGAGAAATCCAGGATGTGAGGCCCGTGACTTTCCTAGAAACCCTAAAGTCTCACCAGACGCACACCCCGTGCCGGCAACAGCAGGCAATGTCACTCACTATTTTTTTTCCCTTCTGCATCCATCCTAATGCCAAACAAATGCTTGCATTTGGCACCCACAAGATGGGGCACCGAAAGATGCCACAGGGCAAGGCTAATGACTGGGAAGCTCAGTTCCTTCCTCCTGATGATCTATTTTAAAGCCAAGTCAAGTAATTTTTTGATAATGATAATGTTCTTTATGTTCTCAAGGATTCAATCACCATTGCCTCAATCATAGTTAGTTAAAACAAGTTAGATATCAGTACAGATTCCTGAAGAATCTATAAAGTTAGCACTTTTCTATGTAACATATGATTGAAGAAAAATGGTAGCGGACAAACTACCAGGGAGAGTGACTCGTCTTCCATTTTCTTATAAACCCTACAATTAAAGTTCTTTAAATCCAATTAAAAAATACTACCAACATCAAAACTATGTACCAGACAATATCTTTTTCAACAATGACGAAGTTGCTCAAAGGTAAAAAAGACTCTTCGATAAGGTGCAGAAAGAAATTGACTAAGATGTTTTACACTATAAACACAAAAAATACCTAAGCAATACCTCTTCACAAACATACTTCGTTTAGAAATTATAAAGAGACACCCAAAGAACACACCAACATAAAGGTCTCAAGTCAAGATGACCGAAGACCAGTAACTAGAGACAAAAACATCCGAATGAGATAACACAAACGATTCCTTATTCCTAATCCTAGATAGGCGGACAGACACAATACTAGTATTAATAGACACTAGAGACCTTGGTACAAGCACAAAAATAATATGAATAAAAAATAGTAGTAATCCTATAACCCTCCTGATTACACAAAATTGATAGCCAGTTTACTTACACTCACGAAGCAGCTCGGGTCTGTTTCACATCGGGAGGTGGCTGCTGTTGTAACTGAGGCTGGGCATCTGAGATCAAGGCAGTGCCCGAGCTTATTGTCTGCAGGTGTGAAGGCAATGGACTTGATGTGGCTTGAGTGTAGAACATCTGCTGTGATTGAAGTGGATTGGAGAATTCATAACCATAGGCAGAAGCTGCCGCAGACTGAGATGGATGATGTTGCACTGGGTGGTAGCTGCTGATGAACTGATGGGTTTGATCGCCCAAATGGATGAGCTGAGGAGCTGAAGATGATTGTGGCACTGTGGAAGCAGTAGCGGCACTCGTCCTATGGATGTTTGCTGCTGCCAATTCAGATTTCTGAGGAGCCACACCTCGAGGTGGCAGAATGTGATGAGGGACAGGAATAGAAGGCATTGCAGAAGAAGAAACCAGAGTTCCATCAACCAAATTCGGCTGCTGAACAGGCACAGCATAAGCAGTATTCGGCTGGACAGGCACCAGGTACATAGGGATCTGAGAATTGTAGGGATGATTATGAGGTAATTGCTGCTGTGGGTGAATTGGGTGGTGCATCTGGTAATAAGGCTGAATGGGAATCATAGGTGTCGATGGATGCTGTAACAATAGCGAGTTTGTGTTCGAAGGGTGGTGCTGGACTAAATGAGCAGCATGAATGTAATGCTGCTGCTGCTGCTGCTGTTGTTGTGGTTGCAGCTGTTGTTTTTGCTGTTGCTGCTTCTGCTGTTGCTGAGGGTGATCTGGCTGCGCTGGCAACGCATGACCTTGTTCCGAAACCTGCATGTGTCCTCTATCCGATACAGAGGACTGAACTTCTTGTTTCACGTCCGAGACAGTGCTCCAGACTGCCGTTGCCGTGTTAGCTTTCTCTTGATAGTGGACAGGCCTAAACAAATAATCACATTACAAGAAAAAAGAACAATCGATATCTCTGTTTTCATCAATCTATTTACACATTTTGTAACAACAGACAAACATCAACGAAATCAATAATACATCAAAGAACGAAAGAAATGAGAATCGATTGCCCAAAAGACAGAACAAAAATCCAAACAAGTACCTGTCGGACATTGATATATCAAAGGCGTTGTTTGTCTTCTGCTGCTGTACAAGTGGTACCTGGGGTGGTTTGCTCAGGCCCAGTTGCTCTGATTTCTCATCATCAGAAGAAAATGCCCTGATAGCATGATTAGGGTTCTCCGTCGGAGACGTAGCAGCAGTAGCTACAACTGACGTAACGATGGGCACAACAGGAGCAACCGGAGGAGGAGGATTAAGCGCCACCGCCGCCATCGGAACAGCGACAGCAACATGTTGATGATGCACAACTCCCCCGAGGCCCCCATCTTTGAAACCTTCATCCTGCTTTTGGAGATTCATCTGCGAGAAGTGCTCGTCCAATCCTTCACCGTTGAATCCCCTTTTGTCCGGGCTCTGATCATCGGGCCTTACACGGATAGGAGGAAGATGTGACAATGATGGAGCAGAGGAGGTCGATCCAAACGAAGATGTAGTGTCCATCATCGGCGAATCTGGCACGGAATGGACCTCCTGTCCTTGCTTGAGCTTTCCGCTTGAATCAGGACGAGGAAGTTGACTGTGGTGGTTGTTGTTGTGTTGAAGGAGGTGTTGGTGGTTGTTTAGGTCACCTCCTTGCTGCGAAGAAGCACCACTTGCGTTTGCGACCGGATGGGCAACGACGGCTGGGTTCTGCTCGTCCTCAAGCCCTAGAAGACAGTTTACGGAGGAAGTGCCTGAATCGCCAGAGAGCCCGCGTTGGAGCACGCCGCCCATCCCGATAGCGCCATTGAGTGCATCGACGAACCAGGACTCGGATTTGGAATCGTCCACGAGGGACCCGATTGACGACGACGATGGAGACGGCGAGTCGACCTTCACAGGAAAAAGGAAAAGGCGGAGCCTCGACGCCTTCCCACTGGCACCAGCGACGATCCGATCGTACTCCTCGATCATGTTTTCAAGGTCCTCATCGGTCGTAACGGAGATGAGAGAATCGAGGTCCTCCGAAGGAAGCTGGTACTTGAGAGTGAAGGGACGGCCCGCGAGGAGTGAGCGGGATAGCTTAGCGGAGAGGTTGGAGAGGGCGGCGTGGCGCTCGACGACGACGATCCGAGTCTCGCCGCCAAGGTAGCAGAGAGACCTGTCGTGAGGGCGAGGGACGATGTGGCCGCCATAGCTGCACATCAACCGAAGCTTCGGACCGGTGGTTGAGGAAGGGTACTGCTCGTCCCAGGGTTCGCCGCCGCGACTACGTGGGGAGGAATCCACCGAGTCCGCGTAGGTGGAGGACGCCATCCCCGTCGACGCCGCGATGCCGCCGGTGGGGGTCGTGTCCATTTCTCCTGGTGCCGCCGCTGCCGCTGCCGCTTCCTTCGGTGGATTCTCCTGTTGTTAGGTCGATCGTTCCGATGCGATCGATTTGGAAGTTTCTCGATTTTTTTTTCCGTCACTTTTTCTTCTCGCTGATCGCTGCCCTCTCTCTGCCACGATGGAAGGTGCGGTGTGCGGTATGGCAGCCGACGGAAGTAAAGATCCCGTAACCGCGAGTGAAAAACTATAACACTCACCCTTTTTACATGAGACGAAAATAAGTCGTGTTATCGTCGCCACCACGCCGTCAATATATATTCTCACCGCAACTTTCTCTTCTTTTATATAAATATTATTTAGTTTGATTTATTTGTATTTTATTTTTACACATTTAATTAATAATAAGATAAAATTATATTGACCCTACCCTTTTCTTGTCATTTTCTTACTTTTGATTTCCACCCATACTACAATTTCAAATTCATAACTAACTAACTAACTAATTCATTTTTAATATTCTTCTTTAAAAAACTTTACACGTTGATGGTTTCATAGTCCAATTCTTTTCGTTCACCTCGTTCGGTCGATGTTACCACCATGGTTGACATTTTAGCGTCAAGGTCATTTTCCAATCTTATTCTTTTAGTTCCAACGATTTGGATCTATAATTTAATAAAAAATATAATCAAAATACAAGAATGAAAACACACACATCTAAATATTATTATACAAGGCAAAGAGTCGCAAATCGAACCTGCACATAGTTTTTTTACATTTTAATTATATATAATCAAAATATCTCACTAATATGATACCAGCCGTTAGAAAGTTGAGTAGGTCTTTTTATGTTCGTTTAACATTTTGATTTTAAATGTTAGCAAAAGTAGTTTGGACATTTATTGGCGAGAGGAAAGTTGTTTCACCACCATCGAGGACGGTGACCACATCTCACATAGCTGGCGTCCAATGGGCGACAGCTCGATGCCGCCCGTGTTCTTTTGTTGGTGGGAACCGATCCCATCAATCTCCACCGTCGATTATTCGGACGGTAACACGAATCAACGGTCAGCCACGAGTACGGATCGAATCTCTTTCCGTTGGGAAAAAACACTCGCGTGGTCACGCATTCCATCTCAACTAATGATTATAATTTCCTTTTTTAAAAAATCATAAATTCGTTTTTCCAGGGGGGTATTTTTCAGTTACAGGAGAAAAAAATGAAGAATCATTTCTTCTTCCCTACCTTTCATGATTCATCTGCCCCTCCACGCAAAATACACGATTACTTTTTTCTATTTACGTAATCTACGCGCAGGAACATTTTCGTTTTTTTTTTTTTTCTTTTCTTTTCTCGTCAAAGCCGTGAACAATTACCCGTCTTCAATTCAAAAATTTCTGTAGATTTTTCATGTATCGCGTGTGGCGACAAACGATCTAAATCTTGCGTGCTTTAAAATTAGTTATATTTATGAGATTGGAAAAATAAAAATTGATTTGTGATCTTTAAGGATCTGTATCTACTTTAGATTAATTATTGATATATTTACACTCCTCACAGTACATATATGTAAGTCATTCAAGTACACAATTCAATTCAAAATTCATAAGAATATTTTGCAAAAAAATTTGCACATAATATATTGTTCCCTTGAATAGAATGCCAATGCTGGTATAAGTTTGAAATAACTAATAATATTATTGTCATTTTACTTAGTGGATATTAAAAATTGAATTGATTTGGATGTTCAATAAGTGAAAGTTAAATTAAATATAATTTTTAAATTATCTAACTCGGATAATTTAGATTAAACTAGTCGACTCATGTACAAAAGGAAGTACACTTGCCAGATAGGATCCACAAGGATGCCTTGGATCACCTCGGAAGCCCATCTCGACCGTCCACGGAAGATCCTATGGCAGAGAGAACTCCACGATCAGGACGCATCTCTGTCACTCCTTTGACCACGATTTCCCAGGCCGCCAGACGAAATTACCCCTACCCCCGTTTAAACAGCTTTCTCGGATTCCTCGATTCGTCGTCTCCTCGGAGTCGCACGTTTCACCGGAGGAGATGTATGTGTTCTCCAGGCGATCACACTGGTCCATCACTGAGGCAGTAAATTTAATCGTAGGTCTAAATTTATATTAATAATACGATAGAAATTTTTCGTTATTATTAAGATATACATTCGATAATCACATTACTACATTATCACAAAAAAAACACACACACACATCATCAAAAACAATAACCTCAAACAAATAAAGTATATTTTTTTAAGTGAAAAGTTTCCACAAGTAAATCCCACGACAGCCGGAGAAGAGAGAATGAATTGAACCATATCTGTTCTCAGATACAAATCAAGTATGGCTGACGAAAGATTATGAGGCCACTAAATTACATCTTTCTTGGAAAATATGATTTGAAAAAATACAATTTTTTTTAAAAAAAGAGAGTGTTTGACTGCGAATAAAAATCATATTTCAAATCTTACAAATCTTCCAAAATATGACTTGAAAAAAGAGATTCTACATTTTTTAAAAGAAACTAAAATTTCTACTCATCGTTCCTCTTCTCACGCTTCCTTTCCTTTTCTTCCGAAATTTATCAACCAAACACTTAAAAACCAATTGTTTCCTTTAGAAGAATATACTTTCAACCAAACACTTTGTAAACTATGATCTTCTCACGTAAGAAAAGAACCAAAATCGTACATTCAAAATTATAGTTTTAAATACTTTATTTCATCCAGATGGGCCTACGTGGTTACATTTTTTACAAGAATTTAAATCACTTCTGGATTTTAGGATTGATGAATGACAGATTTCAGGATTTATGATGACCACAAATATGCTCTTATGTATATAGATAGACCTCCACCGCATTCAAAAATAGGCTTTTACAACGATCAGACTGGGCTTGTGAGAATGGTGCCTCCAGGCCACCACAACTATGCTCAAGTAATATTGGGCTTATGTATAAAGGATAGACCTCCGCCGCATTCAAACATAGGCTTTACAAAAATCAGACTGGACTTCAAAGAAAAGTAGCTCCAGGCCCATTCTGACACGAGAGGATCTTATCGTATTCACTCTTTTATCATTTTCTCGCATATTCTTGGCTAAAGAGTAAAGGATTGTATGATTTTTTTATCAATACAATGTTACTTTCAGCAACCTAATTCTCGCGTATAGCTAGTTAAAGATAAAACAAAATTTATGCACAGAAATGAGGCAAAAGAAAGAAAATTTCCTCAGATAAAAATGTTATAAAATTTATCACGATACATAGAGAAAGAACTACAACTACAACAAGAAATAAATATATAAGAGATAAGGCAGCTACCTTTCGACAATCTGCAAATTAATGGCGCATGTCATCAATCAGAACTGGATTTGGAATACTCTAACGCAATGGTCGGCACCACAGGAAGCAAGCTGCGTAATTTTCGAATCTTCAATGTCAGCGTCCTTCCATGTTAATCGGTTCACTGCGGACACATGACACAGAAAATGATCAAATTTGACAACAGGAACAGCAGCATGCTTTGAGGTTTTGACTTCGCAGGAAGTTCTCCAAAGCTCTATAAGACCGCTCTCCATTCCGATTGCAAGAAATCCTACGTCAGACGTGCGATCACAGCCTAACCAAGACAAAGCCATCACGCTACTGCCGAACTGAGGTAAAGTGAGAAGATGCTTGAAGGAAGTGACCTCGTCAACACCCCATATCTTCACAAACTTGTCCCTTGATCCGGTTGCAAACTCATGCTTGAATGGGTTCCAAGAACATGACCATATTATTCTCTTGTGTGCTTCATGCCGGGCAACCAACCGATGCCTGACCTCACCTTCAGCTGTAGCATTTTAATCAAGTGAAGCAGAAGGTCAATTTATTCTATTATGTACATATTTTTCAGTGGGTTGTTGCTAGATACCAAGTCGAATGGAAATCAAAGAAGTTTAAAACTGTTTTGGGGCCATTGTAGTAAAATATGAAATATATCAAAAGAAAATAAAATAAGATTGGTTTTGCGTACCTGAGGCATCTAAGGAGAACACTGAGAACTGTCTATCTCTAGATACAGATAAAAGAAATGCATCATCACTGCTAAATTCCATCTGTATAACTGTTAAACAATGAGACTGCAAGCGACCAACAGCTTTCCACGTCCCAACCTCCCACAGCCATATTTCTGCAAACGTAGCTGATTGAGCCTTGCAAGTACAAAGAGGAGCAATTTGTCAAAAAAATATATAAATGGAAACACAATTTCAGATTTGGAAGTTTGTTGACAAAATCATAAGAGAATTAGAAGACCAGCGTTATAATATCCCTATAACAGATGGATAAAATATGCAAGCATTTAAATCAATCTGCACGACATCGGGATATTCAAGGTAACGTATGCACGTCAATTTAAAAGATCGTGGTCCAGTACATATGGCATGTTTCAATACATGTTCTCATCTCCTTGCATTCATCACTCTATAAGGCAGTGATCACAGCAATGAATGGGATCCTACCTTGCATGATGATGCAACAAGGTTCCCTTTGTGATTACAACACAGAGAAACCAGCTCATTTCCGTGACCATAAAGTTTGTGTGTTTCAGGCCATAGTGTATGCCATGCTAATTGCTCCTCAACAGGAGGCTCAGTCAAGATCCTTGGAACTGAATCAGGAATAGCTTCCAGAGTATCTGAAACATCTGGACTTCTTCCACTTGGGACATCATTGGTGGCTGCAAACATGAAAAGAATATGATGAATTTAACAAAAAAGACTTATACACTTTTGATAAAAAAAGGAATCCAATGCATTAACAATGCCACAAAAAATATCAAGATTTCTTCAACATGCCATCACTTTGACTTCCATGCATCCAGAAGTGATAAGTTTCGGTAAAACCTTTCCCACAAGGCTCATGATAATCCTCATATACTTAAAACTGTAGAAGTAGGAAGCTCGCAAACAAAAAGACTGTAAATAAAAAGATTATTTCAACAAATACGAATTATCTGTTAGGAAATACTTTCTGTTGAAAAATAACAGTTTAAAATCAATTTCCTGATTTTTTTTCAAAACGGGTAAGGCTGCAAGGTAAAAGTGTAATGTCAATCAACTAGTTGTTTACGACATTAGACAATGAACTAAAGCAAACTAACATAGTATTATTAAGGCATAGTAGTCATCTTGAATAAGAATTCAACCAAGATATAACTTTCGCCTTCATCCCTATTCATTTTTCCTTTTTAAACTAAACTTTCTCAATACCTCCAACGAAGTCCACAGTCCACACCAGTACATTTATATTGATGAAGGACTACAACTCAAATTTCAAACTATGACATCCCTAAAATAGGTTTTATAGTGTTCTCAAAATTTCTTTTTTGCAGTAAATGAAATTTAATTGAAAAAAGAAACTATAACATCCTAAAGTTTAGTCTCACATTGGTTAGATTAAAAAAGTGAGCAGACTAAGTAATGATCATGATCAACTGTCATAACTATTTCAACTTAAAACATTTTAGACACAATTGGATATAAGCCATTAGAAATGATATCCAAACATGGACCAACTAAAAATGTAGAAACCAAGTGCTACATTGGGGGAGGGGAAGCCACCTTTAAATCCTATAGTTATAATTGTTGTTTTTGAGGACGACATCAAATGCTCAAATAGGGGATATTGTAACATCCAAAAGTTTAATCTCACGTTAACTAGATTAAAAAGGTAGTTGCATAAAAAAAGACTAATATCAACTATCATATAAACTTCAACATAAGCATTTTAAGTATGATTATTAGGTCTAAGGCCAGACACACAACGATCACAGAAAAAGAGCTTATCAAGAGGATAAGCTAAAACAAAGACAAATGTGGAAAAAAAATCAAACAAAAATAAAACACTGAAGCCAAGTTTCGAACATTCAAAATTAGAAATGTCTTAAATTGTTCAGACTGTTTTTATTGAAAAAGGTAAAAATGAATTTCAAACAATGTCAGTCAAAGTTAAGATGAATTAAGGTGTATAGCATAGTACTCACCATTAACATATATAGGCTTCTGTGACAATCCGAGTGCTGACATGTTTGCACCCAGAACATGGACCTCCTCTTGAAGATCTTCAAGACTACTGGATTTTTGAAAGTCCGCATATTCTAGAGTCTTTAGAAATGACAAAGGAGCTTCAAATACTCTTGCCACTTTTTCATCTGCTCCACTGATAAACCGATGATTTCCCTTCCCTTTAACCAGTGCCGCACAGTTAATATCATGACCATGCACTTGTGGTCGTGCAATCTCATGCCAGGAAGCCTTGACCCCAGCACATTCCCGTTTCCATGGTGCAAATGTCCGTGCAGTCTGCAAAAAAAGCCCAGAAGAATAGGCAGTGATAGACTGAACATAAAACTTGTACCTATAAAGTACTTTTTCATTTCATCGTAAAATAAAATGACATGAGAACACTAACAAAATCATCTGCCCTTATGATAATAACACAGCAAATTGACATAAACAATTACACTATTGTAGTACAGCCCATGAACAGTTGAACGAAACAGACTCATGTTAATGAATCTCAAAGTCTCAAATTTATTTACTATAAATACTTATCAGAATTATAATCCGACTGCCTCAAAAATTCAGGTTATGTTGGTTGAACAATAGTATGCATAATATTACTCATATAGGAATAGATAAAATTTATGAAAATTTAATTGTTCTAACGGCTTTAAAATAAAGCTTTTCCCTCCAATTACCCATTCTTTCTTATGAAAAAATTAAAAATGCAATAAGTAAAAAACAGAAAGGAAGATTCATTTAACATCAATTGGTGATAAGAAGCTCGTCTTTTAGAAAGAAGGGCAAAAACTATAAAGTCATCACCAGAGCACACTTAAATAAGTGCAATAATTTAGAAAAATGAAACAAAAAATCTTGCTGCTGATCATATTACCTGATCATGACTAACAGAGAGCAAGTAATCACCAGTCTTTGCCCATGCAATGTCAGATACAACAGCAAAGTGACCAGAGGGAACCTTTTGTGGAACCCAATTCTCGTTGTCCACACCAGTGTTTTTCCAGAGATGAAAAGACCCACCATATCCATGAGCTAAAATTGATTTTCCATTTGGGCTCCAGTGTCCACCATAAAATCCCAAAGCACAATGGCTTAGTTCCCCAACAGTAACTGCATTTATCCAAATTCCTGTTGTTTTCTCAGGTTTCCATATCATCATTGTTTTGTCCATAGAGGCAGATAGGATGATGTGTGGTTGACAAAGCTTATTAGAGGAATGAGACTTTAGCAACAGAGGATGCCATGCAACAGAGTACACCCAATCTTCATGCCCAACAAGCAATGATTCCAAAGATACCTGATAATAATTAGAGCCAGCCACAAAAAGAGGGCCTTCTACATACGACATCAAACTGATTTCCTTCTTATGTGGTTCATCATGCGATGGTGCATTACATGCCACTACTTTCCATATGCGGATGCTTCGATCCTGAGATGAACTTGCCAGAAATATGGTATTTTCCTCTCTATCACATGCATGCGATGAAAAATCCAGACTTCGGATCCAATCTGTATGCCCTTTCAAGACACAAGCTGGTGTAAACTGTCAATAAGAATGAAAAGGATGTGAATGACATGGAGTACCACCTAGAAAGGAAAAAAAATGCAACAACACAATCCAAAGCAAGCCAAGACTAAGTAAATAAACCTTTCCTGTCCTTTCACCACAGTAGAGATGAATTTTGTGATCAAGGCCACCCAAAGCTAGTATCATTTGTCCCATCTTCCCAGGAATTTCTGATAAGCTCAATGTTACCATTGGCCTAGGACCAACAGAAAAAGTTTCTAAACATGACAATGTACAATCGCCTGCACAGTTTAGTCATAACTTGTTAAAGCCAACAGAATACTCCTTTCAGGAATTAGTTCCATTTTAAGTCAACCACTAGATAAGGAATGCCAACCACCTCATGCATGAGGACATGATCATGACAAATCAAGTACAGGTTGCATTATAGAAGGCATGTTCCACAAAAGGTTGAAGGAAATTTCTAAATACCAATAGACCAATTTTTCAGCCTCAAGCAAACCAAAAAAATTTTAGCCAGAAATATGAAGAAACAAAGCTTGAGAGAGACTTAAAGTCTACTTAGATTGGATTATAACGTAAGATTATAAGATTATGCACACACTAGGTTTGATCTGCACCATCCAAAAATAAAAGATTTTGATGTGATGGATTTTCAAAAAAAAATGGTAAGACAGAGCAAAGTAACTCTATGATAGAGTTCTCACAATCTCCATAATTGAAAATTTCATCAGTTATAGGATTGCAAATCAAATTGTGTTTTTATTTTTATAATCTACTTAAATATAATAACACTGATTTTTCATGGATGTAAGCAATACCTCAAACTACTTTGTAAAATACATATAATCTCAATTATGAATAATCTAAACATTTTATAATATGAACCAAACACAATTTCAGAGTAGGCGCAAGCTGATTACAAACAGAACTGTGCCAATATTACGAAGTGAGATGTGCATGCAACTGAAAACTTGAAGTTTTCAGATTTTGTAATGTCGAATCTGTAGATTGCATTTTTAAAGACAATTCTTACCAGCATATCAGTTACCAATGGTATATCTTTCTTACAAATTTATATGTTGATCAGCAGAAAGTCAGTCATAATATATAGATTTTACTTCCATGATTCAAGAATGTGTCTGGATCTGGGACTGCAGAAGATTGGAGAGACAGAAAAGGGCATGTTTCCACTGCCCCTAATAATGACGCCTTTGAGAATCATCACTAAAATTAAAGAGCCATTGGAGAACCAGGTCAGATGTGATTCCAAGGGTCCCAATCATCATAGGTATTCCAATCATAAACATGGTAGTAGTCATACATTGAGCATCTTTGCCAACAACAACAAAAGTCAATTAAAGAATAGCCCTATATTGCTGACAGATTCTATGCAAACTTGCTAATTCACAACTGAAACAATAGCCCTAAGTTGCTGACAGATGCCATGCATACGTGCTTATCCACAACTGAAACAATCATTTTAAGTGTGTGCATCTTATATGTGTACCACTAAGTGGCAACCTAATGCACATGATACCCACCAATGTAGGATCTAGACAGGATCCATACCTCCACAATAAAGAGGCTGTTTTCCATCATTTGAACCAGTGACCTTCAAGTTACAATAGAGAAACTTTGCAGTTGCATCAAGATTTGTCTTCTTACATGTCCACCACTCCAAAAAATCTCTTACCACTAACCTAAGTGAGGGGGAAAACAAGATAAAGCATGAAAGTACAGATTAACTAAGACAGATAAGAAGTTACCCTACACAATGATGATAACTGCCAACATGAAGAAGCCAAGCATTTGGTCTAATGAATTACAAAGGCAAAAACTTTAAAAAATGAAGGGAATTAAGAATGGCTTCAGCAAATGAAAGAACAAAGAAGTTGGTGTTATGATGCCCCATCAAAATTACCAGCTTATATCATGCCAGAATTTCCCCTGAAGTAGCTGTATCATTACTAGATTGGCATTGATCCTCCACCCACTTTTATTTTAGATGCTATGAAATGCTAATATGATAACATAAGAATCAAGAAGTTCACTTATGCTGTGTCTTTGCTACTAATATGGTATGAAGATGGTGTTTATCTTCTGTACTGTTTGGTTTCTTTCAGGAGAAAGTACAAGTTAAATACCATAAGAGGGACCTTAAAAGATAATTTCAAAAGAAAATTGAAGAACAGAAATTACAAGAAAAATTTGCAAAAGACAGAAACTATACAAATACATGGCAACCAGCAGGGAAGTGAAAATGCATGTTAATCATTATAGCATCAGATAATGAAATGCCGCAACAAGCTAGATTAAAACAGCATTCCACTTAGTTTACCTCCAGCAGTACAAGTGAAGACCATATTCCATATGACAACAGAGCAATCAGATGATGTTGAAGCAAATATAGCAACATCCTGGGAAATCATATACCCCATGATGCATGTAACTCCTTTCTTGTGTGGGTGTGGTAGTTGTAATACTTGTCTCCACTGTCATTAAAGAATACATGTGGCATAAGATGCTGAAGATCAATCCATAGAAAAACCTTAAATCTCCAATGGCATATGATGAACAAGTCCACAGATTCATTGCAAAATATTATGTTACAAATTCTAATTCTCAATTTCATACAAATAGTCCATGCATTTGCAAGCATTAAACACTTTCATTCTCAGGTCCAATATATAACAGTTATTGAGATAAAAAATTGCATTAATGAGGCCTTTATATAGATACTAATAATGAAAACAAAATGTGAGATAAGGATAAGGTCTGTAAAGATACCTTCATATCCTTTGCATGAGTTTCCCATAAAATGATAGTGCCATCAGCCCCTCCAGAAAGCAGAAATTGTCTGCATATGGGTTGGACTGCAAGTACAGAGACATCAATTATGAGTAACAATGCAACAAAAAAAACATGTAATGGAAAACAAACATCATGAAATACTGAACAAAAGCATAAAATTTTTGATGTTGATTTCTATTGTAAGACCTGCACTCCTTTTCCATTTAAGCAAACTCGACGGTCTTGGTGCTGAGACCTGTCAGATTTTAAAAACCCATCCGTCCATGTGTGCATTGATGCACATTTTGACATTTTCATTGTACTTCATGATGTTACTGTAGGTGCTTTGATGATTATACATGGTGTTATTTTTTACTCAAACTGTTACTTAAATTGTTCTTATAACACATGCCTAAGCAAAATGATTTATTGTTGCACATGGCCACTCAAGATGACTTGCTTCCTAGACTGATTGATTCATCAATCTTGACTTTGCAAGAACAACAGACCATTGTTCTTTGATTTAGACAAGGAAAAAATTTGTAAAGTGTGCACTTCTGTTTTAGGTGTTGACATGATCATTACAGGTTATACCATTAAATGTACAGTGTATTGAGCATTGTGTGGACATCAATTGATGGCCTACTGCAGCACATTCCAAAGCAGAACATGGTCAAAATTCTGATTGCACAAAAGAGGCCAGCAGTAAATTGTAATTACAAGCAGCAGGACTACATTGCTGATTACATTAGCATATCCAACAGCAATGACCAAACTTTTCAGAATCTGTTTAAGGTGCACAACAACTACATAGTATGGTACAGGAGCATCACACATGACAGGATACTTAGCCATCTACCACCATCAGATATATGTCACATTCCACAAGGTTGTGTTGTCTGTTGACTGTTGAGTGGCATTTGATACATGTTTCACATGACATGCTATTCAATTTTACATTAGAAATTCAATAACTAATTCAATTTACATTTTATTATGTGCACACGATGTGATCTTAGCCATAACATCAGTAACTTAATGCAGCATTTTAAGTATAAGCCTAATGTCCGTAGTTGGGTCATTCCAATGAGGAGAAGTTTAAAAGCTATTTTGGTGACCTGAATATTTTGAGCCACCATGACCACACCAATACACAGCCAGCACTAATCGTGGAAGAATATATAATATGAGTCATTTATCAAGGAAACTCGGCCTCCTCCACCACTGCAAGAGGACAAAGAGATGACTGACAATCACAACAACAAACTGCATGTTGGGACAGGCCGACATGGAAGCCATGGCCATGGTCATGGAAAAGGAAGAGGCCGTAGTGGTGGAAGGAAATGCCTAGGGTGGTCACCAGCCTTTACTTGATGTATTATAAATTAGATTGTGTAAAATTTATATCTTACTTATAAAAATACTTTCAGTTATGTGTGATTAATTTTGTAGATGTATTGGTTAAAAAATTTACTTTATTTATTCACTTATTCATATTTGTCTGACATGAAAGTATGAATTGCATTCCCTTAAGTGTATGTTAGAATTCAACATTGATGACGCCAAATTTATCAATAAGAACTCGGCACTGTCAGTATTGAGTTCCATTGCCGAATTTAAAGAAATAGAAAAGTGCATAGAACTCAATAATTCAATCTTTGAGTTTTCCACGCTACAGTAAAGAGATCTATCTTTCAAAATACTTTGAAAGGAGATATATTTTAAAAAATATTTATTTTTAATATTATTTTTAAAAATTCGCCTGCAAATGGAATCTTATTACACTGTGGGACATATTCCAGACAAGGTTCCTAACGCATACATCTTCTTCTTCTTCTTCTTCTTCTTTACTAGAATTTCCTCTTTCATTAAAAGCTTACTATTTTAACATGGAACATGAACCCAAACAAACAAAGTCCCAATGACCTTCGGAAAAAAATAAACCTTGAATTCTAACAATCAATTTCAGAAACAAAAACAAAAAAGCAAGAACATCACATCATTTCATAATCGAGTACCTTTTGGTGCATCTTTAACAGATGGAATCCAATGCGTGCAATTTACAGTCGCTCGATGCCCTGGTAGAGTAGTGCAAATCTGCGCAGTCTGCAAATCCATTCATGAAACAAATCAGGACATGAAACATCACACACGGCTGAGTATAGAAAAATGGGCAAACAGAATAGAAGAATACTTCAGGGGAGAAGACGGCGACGGCGTTCTGGGCGCCAAAGGAGACGAGCCCAGAGGGACCCCAGGAGACGTTGTTCACGATCCTGTTGCACCCGGCTCCGACGAACACCTGCTCCACCTCCACGTAATCGCAATTCCCCGGTCCGTCCATTGCTGTGGGGCTCGCGCGCGCGCGCGCGTAATTGGTTTGGTATCATCGGCATCCTCGTCTCAAAAACCCTAAACCCGCCCTCTGAGTCGGGTCAAATAAATTCGAATTCGGAGTCCGGATCCTTATCGGATATTGTATAACTGGTTTTTTTTTTTTTTTTTTGTGTTGATTTTTCCCATGCTGGGGAAAGAGTGAAAGTGAACGATCGAGGGTAAGGTTGAAATGACCGTGGTAATCTCATGTGTTTGGCGAAATTACATATAAAGCAGTCACGATTTTTACTTTGCATAGATAACTTTATATAGAATGGATTCTTTTAGCAATTATATGCGCTCTTCACAGGAAAATGAGCAGACAACAATTTTTTTTTACTATAGCACTCCTTTAATTTTCAAACTAGGAAGCGTATCCCAGACATCGGTCCATATGAAAGTAAAAATGAACTCCATTCAAAATATCATCTATACCCATCCAAAGGCCTACACTCGCATCCCACCAACAATGTTAATACAACAACGTAGGAGATCTATCGACAACACATGGAAATGACTCGTGACTTACTGAAAACGTAGTAGATGTAGACTTTCAACCTTCTAACGAAGGATTACAATACAATGTTCATTTACAGATCACCTTCGTCTGTCCACAAATCCTCATCTATCTATTTTACGCAAATCTTAATGAATTCCTCCTTCACTGTCAACTGATTTATTGTCCTCAGACGTCATGCATTTATACTCTATCGATCATCGATAAATCTACAGAATGACATTTACGAAACATGCACCTGAAGATAGTGTTAAACTTCTTTCTTCCTATGAGCAGAGTTAGACATTGAATAAACGTAGCTTACGCATTATTCTGTTATTATCGTTGTTCAATACGACAACCACTTCAACGACTCTACTTACAAATCTAAATATACTATTAGTGTCGTTGTCAGCTGGTTATGTATGTTTCTTCTACTTCTCGTTCAAATCTGTACGAAGCATTTTTTGTGTCGGCGGCGAGCGGACGGGCGTCGGCGGAAAGCATCGATGCAACTGCCCACCTAGAAGGAGCCGGTGGTGGTTCTCCTACGGATTCGAAATTTGGAATGCACCGACGCCGTCGCGTCCTGGCCCCGAAAACCGGCGCTTTTTCCATGCGACGTCGTACGTCAAAACAGGTTTTTGAATGAAAAGTTCCATCTTCCTCTCCCTCCATTGTTGTGGTCCTCTTTGATCTTTTTTTTTCCCGTGCAAAGTTGAGAGCTCCCATACGAGAAGTTCCAGTCACGCCGCGACCCAACGAAAGGAAATACCGTATTCAACCTTTTCTATCTTTCCATGTCATAGATTTAGAATGTCGAACTTGTGACTTATCATCATCTTGGCATACATGCAGTGGTGTTTAGACAAATATCAAATTTTACTTTGTCGTTAACTAAGAAATCTGTACATCTGATTCAAATATTAATTAACTAACTACGAGTAAAGAACTCTTTTTCTTCTTACACACATGAGTCTGTCTTATACACGTATTCTTAGCGACCTCGTTCCGTCCTCGCATATCAATTTGAGAATGCAAGCCGGCATGCATTGGATGATGTATTTAATTATACTCATTCTAATGATAATTTTTTTACGTTTATTAACATTTAAGTTATAATAAAAACTGCAGATACCACTTGCTTTTATTCAATTCAACTTATTTCAATTAGTTAAAGAAAAATGCCATTGTTGATGTAATGTTATAACTTCCCCTGTCTACGGCTACCATTGACGTTGGTCGAGGACCATTTTTAATATTATCGATTTTTTTGTCTACATTTAAATTATTATTTTTTACTTATATTATTATCATTATTATTTAAAAAGCTTTTGTTTGGTGGTTAGGCTATATTTATATTATTATTATTATTTAAATAGCTATTATTTCTATTTTAATAATATATCATTATTAGTTATATTTATATTATTATTATAATCTATAGATGGGCAGGCTGGAATGAACATGGTGTCGCCCTTGTACAAGCCTCCTTAGTTTAAAAACTATCAAATATTGCTTTATTAATATTTTCGAACTATTTTTTAAACACCTTTTTTTTTTTTTTCATGTGTGGAATATAGTGATGAAACGAATGCATCACCATGAGAAAACTCACGTGAAAAAAGTGGGTTCCTTTGTCAAACTTTATTTTTTATTTTTAAAAAATCGGGGCTTACTTGTAAGAAGATTTTTGGAAAAAAGGTTTTTAAAAAAATCACGTAAACAAGCAGTCCATGGTTTGAAACCAATGGAAAAATTCTTTTGCATGTGAGGTTTTTCGCGATATTTAAGTAACATCAAAAAAAAAAAAAATCAAATTTTACTAAACAAACATTTTTTTACCACCAAAGTCATGTATCACCACTACAAAAAAATCGAGATTTCGCGACAACAACTGTATTTGTGAAAATATTTACAATAAAATATTCGCGATCAATATATATATATTAATGTGTATGTAGCAAATTATATTTATTCGTCGTTAATATTTTTTTTACGAGTTAGCATGCGAAAAATACAAAAATATTTTAGTAATCAGATCCAACCGGTAAGCCGGGGGAAGCAGAAATGTCCCGGCAGCCATGGTGGGCACGCACGTGAAGAAGTGAGGGGGTCACCTGTCATCCGTCCTGCATGGGTTGGTACTTATCTTTGTCACAAGTGGTTCCATCGTTATCGCTTCCTTCCTTCTACGTGGGGGGTGGCGGGTACGAAGAAGGTTTCGACTTTGATTGGCCACGGAAGCTCGTGATTTTTACGCAAGTGACGTTATATCGAATTTAGAACCATGTTGCGTGGTGTTTAACAATCTTTCAATTGCGTATTATAATAAAAAAATCTTATATCGGTGATGTGACAGAATCTGATATATATATTATAATATTATATATTTTTTTATTATTAATTAGTTTTAAGATAAATTTTTATATATAATATTAAAGTAAATTCGTACACGTTACTTATAATTGTAGGTTAAAAAAGGACGTTACAAGTGATGAAATATTCTACCTCAAAAAAGAATTGACAGGACGTTATCTTATAATATGTTACGCAATTTCTCGCTGCCAAGTGATATTTTTGACAGAATCTTGTTCGTTACGTATAACGTATAAGGAGTTTTGAACGGAGATTCATACATCGTAATTAATAAAAGGAGAAATTTTAAATTAAGCTTAAATTTAGACAAGAATATCATTGTTTTTGGAATCACTCCTCCCCGCAGACGCTACGTCGACTGACAGCTGCCGTATGATTGACGTTCCGTATGGTGATTCGGAAGAAGAAAAAAACAAGAGTTAGACGTGAACATCTTTGACAGATCATAGTATCATACTAAACTACAATAACTTATTCGACTAAAAACAAGAATATTGACGCTTCTTCGTCAAAATCAAATTCTCGTCGGAATTGACATGACAATTACGTACACAACATTACACAAGGTCATTTAAGAAATTTTTCAACTAATTTGAATACCTATATAATAATTATGTTGTTTAAAATGCATTATATATTATTATTATTATTATTATTATGTATTTAAGGACTTTTTAAGAATTATCTTGTAATTCCACGCATCACACTTTCATTTGAGAAGTATGTTATCATTTATATAATGTCCATATATCAAAATATATAATGAGATTTCTAATTTAAAATATTTTCATTACTTATAAAAGAAGCGCAAATATTCTGTTGCGGTTTGGTCTTATTCAAGGGAAGAAGTGCAACGATGAGTAGTTGAGTGTTTGCCATTGCAGTCTGGTCTCATACTAGAGGCGGAGTGCGGTGACAAATATTCAGTTGTTGTCGCAATTTGATCCCTTATCAGGAGAGAGTGCAATGATCACTATTGTAATCCCATTCTCAATTAGGGGTAACGTGTGATGGCGACATTCAGTCTTCTTCTTTAGTGTTTGGCGTGATATGTGATGGCGGGGAAGAGGAAAGGGCTCTTGGAACCCATCTTTGTTCATAAACGCAATGGATATTAGAGGAGCATAGAAGGAGGTTTTCTTGTTCTTGGAAAGGACCAGGAGCTTGGGCAGAGAGTCTCGATCAAATGGGTGTGCAGATGTTGTAGAAAGATTTTCAAACCTTATTTTGTTGTGGCTTTATATAGTCATTAACCAATGAGGAAAAAAGGTGAAGATCGTGAGCGATAAGTACAACCTGCTTCATCTCGAACAGAAGATCAGGGAGGGCGGGGGCAACAAGGTCGTCCGTCGTGCGAACAGGCATGCATGATCGTATGCGATGGTGGCTTTATACAATGTGCTTGGACTCACATGGTGGCCGATCGAATTGATCGACCGAGAGGTTGTGTGAGCGGTGCACCCAATTTTTTCCCCCATTCTCCAAGCTTCGTCAACACATGTATCTATTTAAACTTGGTTATTATCTTATTATACGCATTAATTAATAATCCGTGGACGAGTGGGTGGACAATCTTCACCTAAAAATAATATAGCTAGGCTTAATTAAGGATCGGAAGTTGTCAGTCAACCTTTAATAAAAACCTCAGACAAACAACCGAGCTTAAATAATACTTGTCGATGACTAACGAAGATTAACCCTGGTAAGCAAGGGATCGATGCTAATTAATCCTAAAACCGTCTTGGCTTTTGTCAAACTACACCCTACCAAAAGTAATGTGCCCTGTAAAATTTATATAATAGTTTTGTCTTCGTACACTACCATTGACGAAAGATACGATCAAAATTACATTTCCAATAAAGTAACGTCCCTAGTAAATAACTCGCCCACCAACTGGGAAAATAACAATGACTGTTAGCCCTTTTGCCAAAATGAAGGTTTTCTTCGAAAGTTGACATTACAAACTACCACAGCAGGCTACCATTAACGATACACATATACCACCAAGGATGTGCTTGTATTTTGTATATAGACAGGTAATTTTGAAAAGGTAAAAGGAGGGAACTCGATCATGCTCTTAAGCATCAGAGACTTTTCAAGCACTCGATCGATCATCTTTCCATGGTTATGCTAAAGAATTCTTAAATCTTTGCAAATAAAAAAAGATAGCCGATTATATTTATGGTTCGAATTGGATTAATACAATGAGAACAAACTTCCTCCTTTCCAAAATAAGGAAGGGTGAGATCACACATCCACATCTCGCATCAAAGTGCTAAACACTGGTCTGTGTATCCATCGACAGTAAATTTCTATTTCGCAACTGGTACCAAGTATGGTATGCGTTGGGACGTCAAAGAAGGTGTTGTTGCTTCGCTTTCCCGTAGTCCCACGCCACATGAGAAAGCTGAGCACGGCATTCTTCTGCTATCATTTATCAAAAGAAAAGTCGATTATGGCCCATGCCATTGGCAGTATCTGATCTATCATTAACTCTCTTTCTTGCAGCCTCATGCTAAAGTAGTATATTAATTTGTTGAATTCCAAGTTCTAACTCATGTTTTTTCCACTCAGCATGTACCATTTACGATAGTTTCTGATAACACGAGTTGAGGCTAGAATCCGGTACAGTAATGTTCCAAAATTCACGCTAAATTTATTGTTTTTTTTTTACATGAGAGAGAGAGAGAGAGAGAGAGAGAGAGAGAGGGAGGAAAGTGTCGTCTAATCTGGTTACGCATTCCAGCAGATTTGACGATCACTTCCGTAAAGCTTCGGTACCTGTAAACAACTACCACACACAGTTTTACATTTTACAAAAACTACCTTTTAAAATTTCATAATTACTTTGCATTTTTTATTGGATTTCTGGTCTTAAAATTTTTAAATGCAAACTACTATCCATAAACAACATTAATCTGGTTGTTTCCTTTAAGAAACCAAGAAGCTGCTTGAGAAATGATTTTTAGTTTCAGAAAAAAATCCCCTTTCTTTTTGAAAAATTGCATACGCTTGACAAACTTATCTCACGATATTTGTATTTGTAGTGTTTTTATTTAAATTTAAACTTTTCTTTTCTTTTCAAACGTTATAGAGAAAAAAAGAAAAGAAAAAGTCAAATTTCATACCTATGAATAACAACCGGCAACAACAAACATTTTCAAAAAAAAAAAAATCTTTAAATTGTTCCCTCCCATCAGAACTAACGTTCCATCCGAGATTCCCATCTCTTCCGCTCCATTGGCCGCCACCGCCACCCCGCCACCCTCCTATTCCTCCAACCCCAAAACCCAAGCAATTAAAAAGAAAGAAAGAAGCATTTAAGGCAGAAATACTTGAGCACTCCACCACCTCGGCTCTCTGCTGTCGGAGAACAAACGAAGCTCCGTACCGAAAGGCGACCGTAGGACTCCACCACCGCCACCTCCTACTCTGTCGAATTTCTGCTCGCCGCCATGACGGACAAGTACGACTGTGACGGCATGGCCGCAACCGGAAGATCCATCTCCGACCACGGCCGCCGCTTCCGCAACCTCTTACTCCTCCTTCCCCCGAGGCGGGAAGTGCTCCCTCATCCACAGATCTCCCCCGATCGGGACCGCTTGCTGATACCTCCACCTTCGCCCCTTCGTACCAGAAAGAAGGGGTTTGCCGCCGCGGCGTTCCGTGGACTGGGATGCACGACGTCGTCGTCGAAGGTCCACGCTCCGGCGGCGACGTCGGCAAGTGCAGCCGCGGCGGCAGTGAGGTCGTCGGCCGACTGGCAGGGGAAGAGTTCCAGGAGCAGGAAGAAGAAAGGTAAGGTCAAGAAGGAGCGAGAGAAGGAGAGTAAAAATCAGGTGGGTGCTGCGGCGGTGAGTGCGGTGGACGTGTTGTGTGCGCCGGGTATGGGGTTCTCTTCCGCCGCAGACGCGTCGGTGGATTGCTTGGCCCCGTCGTTTCAGCAGAGTCGAGGGCGGGAACCGATGATGGAGATGGAAAGGATTCAAAGAGAGGTCCTCTTTTCTTAGGAGAATTTTGTGCTCCGCATAGATTAAATTGGAGTCCATGGTTTTGGTCTGGTAACGTGATTGTTTTTCCTTGTGTTGTAGGATAAGTTCTCCGAGAGAAGAGGTGTCGGTTCGAATCCAGAGCAGCTCTCTTCGTTACTCGATCCACCGCGATCGCCTTTCGACGTGCCGACGTTTGGATCTGAACTGATTCCGCCAAGACATCTGCACAGAGCAAGGAGAATTCGCCGGTCTCCTGGAGGTCTTGACGAGGTGCTTGAACTGTGTTGAATACTCATTTATTCCTTTTTGCTTGGTCGGCCTAAACAATTAAAGACGTGCTTCGAAATGCGTTTTTTTCGTGCTATCGTGTTCTTGTTTTAGCCATAAGATGGAATAGCTGTTTTCATCGTTATCACCGTCCTGAAGCTTAGCGGCCATGTTTTCTTTCTCTGATCTCTATTTTTTGATCCTTTTCTCTGACCCATCTTTTCTTCTTAGGTATTTTCTCGTTAACTTCTCTTTTAGCCATCTGGATTTATTAACTCTGGTCTTGTGTCATTTTTGGGAATTTTCTGGTGTTGCATCCATCATTTGGAAATCTACTTTCTGTATATAATTTCGTTGGCGGGATTGTATAAACTTTGATCCGTTTTCGGTTGACAGTCGACCAAGATTCTGAAAATATCTTCATTCAAATTCGAGTATTTAATGTGGTCGATAGCCGACTACGCGTTTGGTATTCTGGTTTTGTCACCGACAAAATATATTGTATAGCAATTGTAATAGCTTAGTTGGTTATCTGGATTTGAATTATGATGAATGCAAAATCACTACTAGTATAAAAAAACCAACGATATATATTCAGATTGTTTAATCAATGAAAGATACTTACACATAAAATAGTTTCTAATTTTCCATTAAAGTTAGGCCTACGACAGTTTAATTTTATGCAACTTGTTACCTCTAGTTCAAAGTGGAATAACTTCCGTTGCATCAATACTTGCCCTTTAGAAGTAGGATTGATGCATCTTGATGAAAAGAATATACGCATTGAATTCTGTGTGATATCAAGCGTAAAAAAATTGTTTTTTTATAATCATATTTTTTTGTCTTCTTCAGAAGTCCTAGGGGGAATTACAAGTACCATTGGGCTGGATTAGTTATTGTAGTCGCTATGTGTAAAAAATTAATGGATAAGCTAGTTAAAGGTTGGAAATAATCAACAAGATTATTAGGATATGCTATTTCTTAAAAACAAGCTTCTATTAAAATAGACCAAGTTTTTTTATATTAACTTTGACATGCATGAATATATAAGAAAGTTGTTGAATATATGGTTTAAATATATCATTTTTGTCTTGTATTAGACTCTTTTTGCACATAATAACAAAATTAATGTCCCAATCCCACTGTGCAAAATAACATGATCCATATTTTCTTCGTTATTTCTATCCATTACCATATTCTCAATTAACTTGTATAAATGAAATCTTTTTTATTATAACTAACCACAAGTTTTAAAGTTCCCCTACTCCTTTTAGCTTCGTCCACAATGCAAATTTATTAACTCTTTCTTGCTTAGAAGTGCACTTAGGTCTTGCTTTTGATGACCAAACCACTAAGATGTCTCTCATTTTATCCTCTATTAATAGACCCATTTTCTCTTCAAACAATTTCATAATTCAAGGGAATGTTGTGGTTTAACATTTATTGTTACTTTTTTGTAGGTTATGATATTTACGTTTCAATCTATTATTAGATGGCGTTCTTAAACACATTTGTTTTGCATTACGTTTTATGTTTTAATAAATGCATGAGATTTCAAGTTCTTCGTTTTGGGACTATTTTGCAGAATGTCACAGAAACAATGAAAATCTCACATTCATTTCTCTCCCATTATTATTGTAGTTTTCATGTTCGAAAGATCAACTGATCAACAACTTAGATAAAAATCTGGATGATTTACTGTATGGACTGGTATATGTTTTGTTTCAAATAAATATTTGTTCCAATTGTCCTACTTGTTGATCTATTTTTCCTTTGGTATTTATCCGTGATTCGAAGGTGCTGATTTCATTAATCTGTTTCGGATGTTCCATCTATTTTTCCACCAGCTATCCCCTCTAACCTTTCCAAGAATGACTGTTATGTGTTGTTATTTACCACCTTTTCAGTTAACTTGATGTCATTGCCCTATCTTACAAATTAGGGAGCCAATTTTGATACTGTATACACTCACCAAAAAGAAATAGCCATTAAAACTCTGCATTTCATCACTTGCATTGCAATAGATTTGTTTTGGTATGCTTATTCGGTTTGTTGCGGTGGTAATTGAACTTATGTATCAGTGATCTCCATTTTGATAAGCCAATGCCTATTTCTTGGTAAATTTCCAGACAACAGATCAAACTTTAGTACTTTTTGATACTTTTCGCAGATTATGATGTTTCAAGCCAGATTTATGTTGGGCGAAATGGATACGCATGACCGATACAGGGACTGGCGTCTTGATGTCGATAGTATGACATATGAGGTACTAATTTGAATGGGTTTTGGCGGGTGTTAATGGTCACGGATTATTTCTACTCGCGCAATTTTTTGTTTCTTCCGAGCATTGAACAACTCCATCAGATTATCATTGCACTTGTCTACTCTTCTACAGGAGTTGCTGGAGCTAGGCGACAGGATCGGATATGTGAATACAGGCTTGAGGGAGGAAGAAATAATTCGGTGTCTAAGAAAAACGAAGCACACGGTCTTCAATGCTTCACCATGTCGATTTTCTAGTGAACTAGAAAGGAAGTGCACCATCTGTCAAGTGAGTTTTTCTATTCATTTCAGAAAACATGGTTCACCTTTTCTTTTGGTTTCTGTACACTGACAGGTGTTGTCTATTTGTCTGTATTCCCTGCCAGGAGGATTATGAAGCAAATGATGAAATGGGAATGCTTGACTGCGGGCATGGTTATCACATGGACTGCATAAAGCAATGGCTGCTTCGAAGGAATGCGTGCCCTGTATGCAAGGCAACTGTGGGCTAAATGCTAGACAGACGTCTCTCTTCTTCCTCTTCAATCTCATATGATTTGGTTTATTTTTTAACGCAGATACACAAGCAAAGTATCACTTTTAACGAACATGGTCCAATGTTCGTGTTTAAAAACATGCAGGCGTCTCGCTTGCTTTGTATTTGGTATCCCTGACGATGTTGGATTTGCATGGATGGGGGTTCTGACGCCTTGATGAGTCACAATGTGATGTGCCTTGGCAGTAGAATGGGGTAGATATGTAAGCATTCATTCTTTGCAATATCGATGTTTGTCTGTGTTGTGATGTCCGCGCGGACATCTTGATTCATACTCGATAGCCATCTTGATATGGGCTTTGGATGGCTATAACTAGCGTTCACGAGGTTAATCAATACCCGACGGATCGGAAAGAACATTTATTTATGTACATACCACGAATGCCTGTACGATCTTGGTTGTTGATCCTGTAACATTACTCTATTTCTCAACGTCATGTTTGTGCAAGATATTATCATCGATCTTCTAAGCTTTGGACGGAAGGATGAGATGCACCAATATTTGGATTTAATTGTTTTCTGAGTTTTTAAACACGAAAGAGTTGACTGGATTTGATTATTAGTTGACATCATGATAGACTGGAAATCTGAAGATGACGTTGGACACACGTTGGTCGATGCTGAGGCCACATGACTTTTTTGTTTTTTTATAAGTGCCGGTAGGTTTGAAATTCTAAACTTGCTAATGGTTTCATATGGTGGTGTTAACGTTTTTGTGTTTTTACCACGATAAAGTGATCTTCAACTGTCTCCAACTCTCCGTCTCTTGGTAGGAAATGGAAGTAAATCCTCAAGATGGGTAGAATAAAGGGAGATTTTTGTCGATAGCGCTTGTTTCTATTCATGCAATGTATACATAAAAGACAAACCAGTTCATTCAAGTACTAATATCATTCTTTACGTTTAGGTGAGGGAAAAAAAACTTTTTACAACTCTCAAACTTGCTGCATCAAGCGGTACCTACAATCAAACCATTGACATCAAGTTTGTTAGTAAATATATGTATAGTATTTATTATAATAGACATTCATTTATCATAACAGATTCTTTTTTATCTTATTTCTTATTTTCTAAATTACATATCATACAATTTACACCTACGTTATTTAAAAATAAATTTATTAAAAATAATTCAATATTCTAAAAGGTTCTCATGCGTAAATTGCACATGCTTTTCATCGGTTCTCATAAAACCAACTATAAAAAACCATTGTAAGTTATGCATTAGAATAATTTCGTTTCTATCTGCAGAGAAATTTTCAATTATTTGCTACCTCAACGTTGTACAATATACACAATCTTTCATCACCCGGATATGATGACACATTGATGTGTATACATAGTTCACCAAACAAAGTTGTGTAATACACAATATACGATGACATCATTGATATGTACATAATTGACCGAATAAATTTCATCTCAACTCTGATCTCATTTCTTGAAACACTTCTATTCCTCAACTAATGTAGCATCTTCATCTCATAAAGTCATTCCTCAACTTTAAATTTGAATACGCATAAAAGGACTACAATCTACTATTAGTGAGATACTGCTATTGATGGATTCCATCTTGTTGGCGAAAAAACTCAATGATACAAGGATATATTTCATCAATAGCCTGCACACGCAAAGAAATCAATTATTTAGTCCACATCATGACGTTTGACCATATAGACAGCTTACTGCATGTGAATTTTTAGTTTGATTGCTTCTATTTATTCATCTAAAAAGTTCTAAATACTTGCTTGCTTAAATGTCTATGCAAAAAATAAGCCCATGGATGAAGTTCAACTGCTAATATCGGCTCATCTGTGAAGGAAGTACTGCTGTGTAGTTGGTTATACATACCAAGCGACCACCAACTAAGTCATAGTGACCATAATGTGCGCCATCTTGTTTACCAAAAACTTTGTAAGAAACGCCGTGCTGAGGGAATAGCTTAACAGTTTCTGTCACATTGACAAAATAACAAACATTTTTCAGTTTGTAGGATAAATTAAGGAATCATATCATGCAGGTGCAGTTCATGCGAATAAGGATGCCATCAAGTGGTTTAATTCGCAGATGTAACAGAGATACTTTTCACAATTTCAAAAAAGAGAGAGGCATTTTTACATGGGAAAATATATTACCATATACAGCCTCTTGTGGACAAATAAGATCCTGGTCCCCAGCAACTGCCAACACGGGTGTGTTGCATCTGTAAAGGTGATCCTTATAATAGAATGTACCAGACCTGTCTCGTAATCCTCCCTCCCGGAAAGCAGTTGTTAACTGAAGCAGGAGTTTGGCAGATATTGTACCTGAAAACCACAGCAGGACAATAGCAGTATTAAGGAAAGAACACTAAAAGAAAAAGAAAGTAACATGAAGCGCACATGTGTATATTTCCAATAAATGATTCCTAGACCAATGTATTCATCAAAAACTAATCAATGCAAGCTCCTACACACCAAGAGGCCCACAGTTTTCTGCCGACGAAAGAGGCAGTGAATGAAGTAAAGCAAGTTGTTAGAGGTATCATCAATATGTGATAGTCATGTAAGTTATGCATTTAACGGCTTCCCTTGTTTGTGTTGCACCACAACAACCTACCCTTGTCCCAATGTCAATGGCCTTGCAACCCCACTGGTGTGATTGCACGTGTTACTATGGTAGGTCATCAACTATTATCGATCAAGTTTGTGATATGAACATGTGTTATTATGGTATCTTCTAGTGCTGTCCCTTGTCTGCAGTCTATTTGAGTGCTTGTTGACGTACATGTGCTCCTCCATATGCAAATTAGACCTTTGTGTTCTTTTAGCAGTGTGCACTCATTAGACTTAATGGATGGAATTATATTTTATGGTCACGAGCATTTCTAAACCTTCATTAGGAATTATATCCTTGATGTCAAGGGTGAGGCTTGTGAGGATTGGCTTATCGACAACCATCATCAATGGCTTGTGAATGGCATAAGAGGATGAATTTTGAGTTATGATGCATAATCTGACAAAGAAAGTTTAAAACATGTTGAAAAACATCCATAGTTATGAGAAGAATATTTTGAGAGTTTGTGACATTTATAAGAAATTCTTCCCTGTACATGAGGCTGGTTGCTTGGTTTTAAAATCTCCTCTTTCCTTTATGCTCTTTTTGATAAGTTGGAGATATATCAATCCTTTGTGGCAGATGTCACCAAGATGTAAGAGTATTGTAAGGAGTTTGGTTGTGGCTATGTTTCTGTATACTCACCTTGCACATTTGTAGAAGATTCTTAAGGTTGAGATAGTTTCATACTTTTAGTTGTCCCATTGTAATATTTGCAGTCTTGTTTGTGTACGGTCTATGTTACGTATAAAAATTGCATTATTACTGATGTTGACTCTCATGTGTCTTGTACTTAACATCTTAAAGATTAGAGTCAATGATTTGGATGCTTTTAGAAATTTCTTTGGTGAAATAATAAATCAATTTTCTGTTACTCTCTGATTTTTTTGTACTTATAATACATTAGGATTTAACATCTTAGAGATAGAATCAATGTTTTGGATGTTAGAAATTTTCTGTTATTCTTTATTTTTTGTATGTATAATGCATTAGAATTTATTAAAACTGATATTCACAACATTACACTTCAAAGGGTATTCTTCATCGAACCACTATTATATATATATCTCAACAAAAGGGTGTGTGATTATATGCAAGCATAGGAATCCTGGGTGTCACTTGCATAAATTCTGTTGCAAATGAATGTTTGTAAATATGGAAGTATCTATGATTTGATGTTATTCTTATTACTTCATATCCCATAAATAAGAAGTCATCTCTGTCCTATAATGGTAAAATGCCTCTTGAAAGGATTTGGCTCAAGGTAAACTTGTTCTCTTTGCCTCCTAAGATATTTAGGTGTGTTGTGTTTGTTATAGACTTGACACAATCATTTCAATATGTTTTTGTTGGCTATTTATCGACTCAAAGAGAATATCAATGATACATTGAATCAAAACCTTATTGTGGTTATAGTAATCTCTCGGAGGTATTCTTCTCCCATCCTTGATGAAGAGTTTGGCATAATGAATATAGTCCTATTAAGCTTTTATTGTGGAATAAGATTTGTTGCATCCTTTGTAGGTATATCAGGGGCATCAACGGCCACATATTCCATCTTCAAGTCAAGTCATACTCTACGTTTGTGAGTTTACCCACACCAAACATTGATGTTTCTATTGTTCCATGCAGGGTAGCCATTCCATGAAGGTCAGATCAGACTCCAACCATTTGGGACAACTCAAAATTGCTATTAAGGATACTGGCCAATATCATTGATTGATTAGGAAACTGCTTTACTTGATTATCACTCAGTCAAATATCTCTAATGTAGCGCAATTTAATCAATTACTGAATGAGCTTAGGATGGTCTATGCGAAGGGAAACAGTGTACATTAAGGGTGTACTTGGTAAGAACGTCCATTTGTAAGTTGAAGTATATTCAAACTCATGTTATATTAGAGATAAAGAATACCAAAATTTACATTGAAGTATTGCATATATGTTGGTGATAGCCTTGTTATTTAGAAAGCACTCATACGTGAAATTAAAGTGACCTTGATTCAAGAAGCAAAATGTTGTATTAAGATTTAATATTAAAGTTAAGTATCATTCCATAAGACAAACTCCATGTGTAATGATGTGACTTAGAGCTTTTTCGAATGAGCTTACTTTTCTTGTGGACTGATGAAGATGGTCATTTTTTGAAAGTACTTTGGCATTCCAAATTGAAATAGAATGTCACATGGCATGGTGTCAAACGTTGTCAAACCTACTCCATACTCTGTCTTCATATTAGTTGGTTTGGATTTTAGGATTTCTGAATCACTTTGTAATGAACTATGACAAATATCAATCCTCCAACTTGAAAGATTGTTGGTGACATTACATGTTATTGTTATGTAGATAATGACTTGATTATCTGAATTACTGGATATGCATATCTTAAAATATGATCCTAGGGCTTATCTATAATGTGATCACCTCTTTTCAATAATCGATTCATTCCCTTTTTCTAGCCTTACAATGGTATGTGACCCAAAATTAGCAGTCAGATTTTGATATAGTATACAAAAAGAGGTAAACTACATTAAATATGCAGCCAGTTTTCGGTTGCAAGAGAACTATACAAAATACAATAATATTGAATATTAAAGGTTGTGATAAGATAGGAATTATGCATAAAGAAAGGGCTCATTTCAGTAATAACTTGACAAATCTTCATCAAATTTTCAAATCAGCACAAGCATGTCAAAGAACTTCAATTTGTTTTAATTTTGTATGCATCATCAACAATTTGTTAATTTTTGTATTATGCATTTTTTCTGATAGTTCATGATTTATGGAAAAAGAAAGACTTACTTGGCACCAATGATAATGCAAATTGCATCTAGTATCACTATGAATAAACTAATATATGTTAGAAGTTGGAAAAAACATTTAGATAGTGATAAATAATTTGACTCAAGGGAAAACACGTGCTTTAAAACTTACCAAAATTATTTAGAACAAGCTTCTCAAACAGCTCAGGGTCCATCATATCCCCTGCAGATATCTGAAGGTGGAGCTGAGACAACACATAAGGTGGACGAGTTAAGAAGGGATAAGCAGCAGCCATTAATGCTCCAAGTGGGACAGCTGGGACATTAAGAGCATGTGCAGGATCAGCCTATATAAAAGTATGACTAGATTAGCTTCTTAAATGTATAACTATATGAACAAAATATTTATGTTGACATATGAAAAAGGGAAATGAAATGTTCTTTCACAAACTATACATACAAGGGTCAATAATAATTTAAGGGAAGATTTTGATGGCGTATAGTCAAGTGATGATGCTAAAGTAACAACAGCTGCCAATTCTGAGGTGCTTCCTTTGAATGCTACAAAGTACAGCAAAGGCAGTATTACAGACCAACTTAAAGAATGTTAAATACTTTCCCACACACTATATCAATTAATTGTTGAGAACAATGGATAAGCATTTGAGATGTGTTTGTCAAATGTCAATATCAATGTGTAGTTGGAAGAAACTGGGATGTTCTTTCCTTCTTTGGCACAACTAACATCCAGGGAAGATCCTGAAATTATAAAAATCATAATGAAGTAGAACTAAACTTACCACTTCGAGATAGCATTGCATATAATATGATTCCTCCCATAGAATGACCAATAGCAAAAAGCTTTCCATCTTTAGGCTGGGAATGGCACTTTATATATTCCATCTATACAAGCAATAGTCAATGTTGTAAAACACAGCAATTCAGGTCTTAATTTCATTACATATGATTGGCTAAGTTGATGTTATAAAAAGGAAAATAGAAAATAATAATAATAATTTCATATGAGATATACCATCTTACCGCAGCAGGAATGTCTTCTTCCAGATGGTGATCAAAATCCCAGTCATAAATAAAAATTAGGTCAAGCTGTTTCATAAAATCCTCAATTGTTGCTGAAAAGCGTTCCTGCAAGTCAAAAATTTGGGGTGATACAGATCGTTGACCTTCATAAAGAAGATTAACGATTTTCTTACTGAGATCCCTAATTTGGTTAGAAGCAGCAGAGTTTTGCCTTTCTTTTAGCAGTGTGGAAAACTTTTCTTGGATTTCATTAAAGTGATCGGATAAGCCAGCTTCCACTAAAAGGTTTGAAATCCTTTCAAAAGAAAAATCTGATATAACCTTTAATTGGCTTTCACTTAAATAACCTGAAAGCTTTTCAGTAAAAAGCAATAAAGTATCTATTAATTTGTTAACAAACTGCAGTTCCTCCAATGATGTTAATGTGCTCCCTTTTTTCCCATCAACAATAGGGACTTCTAAGTCTTGAAGGCTCACATCTTCAACTGATTGTTGCTGTTTAGATATGGATCCATTTTGTAATTTCTGATCTAATGTGTAGATAGGCTTTGATGTTATGGAGTTAATGGAAGTCTGTTCAATGGTCTTGGATTCAATGCGAGAACTCAAGCCAGCACCTCGAAGTTCAACAATCCAAGTGTCAAATCCTTGATTGGACATGTGGCGTGCAAATGAAGCCTAAAAAACATACATACAATTACAAATATAAAGAGACAGGTTTGTATAAAAAAGGCCCAACCCAATTTTTCGAACAGCAAAATGAAACCTCAAGTATCAACAAAGAAGAACTAAATAATAAATTTAAAGTGAGCTTGAAGAATTCTAACACATAGCTGTGTGAGTCCATGAATTGAAACTTGAAACAATAAAAGCAAGGGATAGGCTCACTCCAATTTCCAGACCTTGAATTGTTTGGGGCAAAATATTCTTGAAGCACATGGTAGGCTCAATGCTATGTGTTGTTTCCATGTTAGTGTTACAACATTAATCATTTATTTTACAGCCATATGAATCCATGTTCATGGTTTATCATCAATGTGAATTTGGAGCTACTGAGTGACTGATCATGAATATATATTGTTACAAAGCAAAAAACTTCAACTAAATGATTGTTTTCCCACAATTATAATCATAAATATTTTGATCGATCTACTCAAATATTGTTGAAAGGAGAAAATTGGGTTGACTTCTCTGCTCAATCACCAATTTCGATGTTTCTGGTTCATCATCCATTCAATGTTGGAGAAAGTTTTAGAGATACAGAAATATAATCTGCAACCATACTGATCTTGTAACACCTTACACACTTATTTTAGTTTTAAGAATGCAAACAAACTTAAACACAACAAACAAATAACGTAACTCATAACTTAAGGTCCCTGTGGCCAAACTACTCCAAATATCAAGATCTCACAACCATTCAAAACAGAAATGAACTAATGCTACCATCATGCACTGACTTGGGAGTGAAACCAAGGCCCTTTTTGGTTGAATGTAACCCTAACGTATACATTACATAATCAAATTCTAATGTTTGGTGATCAAATATAAACTAAGTATACGATTATATAAATAATCAAATTTACCATTTAATCTCGTGTTAAATTAGTTAAGTAAGGTTCTAAAGAATTCAATTTCTTGTAATGAGAGTCCCAAGGTTATAACTATAAAAATTCAGATATAACCATCTAGTGAAGGAATGCCATTCAATTACATGTGAATTAAGGTCGACTAAATATACCCTCAATCCAAAGGCATTTGTTCCACCGCCCGAAAGTAAAACCTAAAAAACGTCTAGCAAGCACTCAAAACAGAAATTAATTAAATGAACCATTAGACTTTACCCCAGGGGAGAGATCAAACCCAATGGCATTTGTTCCAACACCCGACAACAAAACTAATGGATGATTCCGCGTAGGCGCCTGCAAAACAAATCTACATCACACTCGAAAAACAGAACAGAGCAACAGGCGGGATTTTTCTCCCAGCTTCGACCAGACGGAGACCAAAAAAGGGCTTACGGTTGAGGAGAAAAGGACGGCACCTTTGGGCAAGGAAGGTAACGCCATAAAGCAATCCTCCACTTCGCTCCAGGGACGTCGACGTAGTGCAGCTCGTCCGCCGTGCACACCTCCGGCTTCGGGCTCTCCACTCTCGAACCAGTAGAAGGAAGATGCGACGACAGAGACGACAATCCCGAACACGACGACGACGACGAAGAAGAGTTGGAGGAGGAAGACGAGGAGGAGAAGAGAGCACTGAAGGATGCCGGGCGAGAGAACGCCGGTGGCATCGCGACGCCGAAGGAGTTTTTGCTTCTTAGGCGGTGAGGAATCGGCATGAGAAAACAGGCGGTGCTCGCCGCCGCCTGGAGTGCCATACGTCGATGTAGGATGACCATTGGTTTCCCCTGCCCTTCACGCCGTCGTCTTTGACCATTGGTTTCGCCGCCGCGGTGTTCAAAGGGGGTGTCGATGCACGTGGAAAATGCTAGAAGGAAGGCAAAATAATAAAATTTAAAACATATTTGTATATATAATAAAAATTATAAAATATATATGTATATTTATAAATTAAAAAAATTTAAAATTAATAAATTAAATATTTTTTATATTTATCTGTAACATAAAAGATAATAAAATTTATCATAAATAATATAAGATAAATTCACAACATAAATAATATAAAATATATATAATAATAATTACAACATAAAATATATTTTACATTATTCCACGTATTTTTCATAATATTAATTTTTATCTACTAAAAACATAAATATTTTTTATATCAAAATTACATGCTATTAATTTATTTTATAATAATTTATCTTTTTTTATTTCTTTATTTTTCATCAATTTTAGAAATAAAATGTCAAAAAATAAAAGAATTTTTTTTTTATATTTCAAAGAAAAATAACAGAATCTTTTGAAAACTTATTTTTTACATAAACATCGAGAAAATAGTAAAAAAATTTATATTATTTTATTTTTCAATGTATTTTATCATTTTTTAAGTATACAAATATATTTTTTGATTAAAAAATAGAAATACAAAGAAATATCCTCCTAAAAAATACAATAAAGAATAAAAATTTCCAAGGGCCTCAGGCCTCGTTTCATCTTGCACAGTCCCGTCGAAGTTGTGATGTTCATCGGATCAGGCCTCGTTGAGTTTAGGGTTCAATTTGTTCAGCCTTTCATCCTCTTCCTTCGCTTGCTCTGTTACTGTAAATCACTTACCAAATAACGTAAATCACTTATATGTTGTGAATAGCTTAATATACCATAGGGAATATAAATAGGGAGAAAGAATCCTACACTGAGGATCTATTCGGTAATAGTTACTTTAGATAAAAAATAATATTTATCTATTTATTGATGAAATTTAAAAATTAATAAATTCATAAATAAAATTCATATTAGTATTTATTTCTGTTAAATGAAAATATTTATTTATTTATATAACCATCGAAAAAGCAGTTTTTTTAGGAAGATGCATACTCATTTTTTTAATTTAGTAATTTAGTTTAAATAATAAATACCAAATCTCCAGATAAACAAATAACAAAAACCAACTAGGAAAATAAGGACTTGTATTTTTCCAACCGGTTAAGGCATCTATAATACAAAATTCTCGGTTAAGAAGAAAAGGAACTTGTATTTTTATTTTTCCTTTTTTAAGAAAACGAAAGAGCACGACCACTGCGAGTGCGAGGAAGGGCAGGCAGAGCCTATGGTCGTCCTACATCGACGTATGGCACTCCAGGCGGCGGCAAGCACCGCCTGTTCTCTCAAGCCGATTCCTCGCCGCATGAGTAGCCAAAACTCCTTCGCCGTCGGGTTGCTACCGGCGTTCTTTCGCCCGGCATCCTTCCGTGCTCTCTCCCCTTCCGCGTCCTCCTCCTCCAACTCTTCTTCTTCGTCGTCGTCAGGTTCGGGATTGTCGTCTCTGTCTCCGCATCTTCCGTCTACTGCTTCGAGGGTTGAGAGCCCGAAGCCGGCGGCGTGCGCGGCTGACGAGCTGCACTACGTCGACGTCCCTGGAGCAAAGTGCAGGATTGCTTCGTGGCGTTACCTTCCTTGCCCAAAGGTGCCGTCCTTTTTTCCCCGTCCGTGAGCCCCTTTTTTTGTTCTTTGTCTGGTCGGAGCTGGGAGGAAAATCCCGCCCGTTGCTCTGTTCTGCTTTTCGAGTGTAATGTAGATTTGTTTTGCAGGCGCCTACGAGGAATCATCCATTGGTTTTGTTGTCGGGTGTTGGAACAAATGCCATTGGGTTTGATCTCTCCCCTGGGGTAAGGTCTAATAGTGCCTTTAATCTCAAACCAAACCCACTCTACTCATCTTCTCGGCCACCATTCCGATCCCTTTTCATCCCCAATTCCAGAACTTTCTCATCCGAAGCTCCCCCTCCTCCTCCTACACAAGATTCCGACTCTTCCACCACTGCCTCAACTCCCGATGATGCTTCCATGGACACTGACGATGCCAAACTTGCTGCCCCCGTAGAAGATGATAGTAAAACCGGTATACACTGATCAAAATTTCCGTTTATGAAATTCCTAGTTTCAAAAGAGAAGGAGATTAAACATCCAATAATTGTACTGCAGATGTCGCAAATGGCTCCTCCTTAGCCGTGGAGGTTGTGAAGCCTGTAGGCCTCATCAAGGATGTGGAGAACGCAGGTAACCACTAGGCATATATTGGCATTGCTGTTATTTCCTAGTTAGGAAGTGGGGTAAGGAGTGAACTTTGGTCTTTCTGCTGCAGAATTCAAGAAGTTGATCAATAAGTTCCTGCATAACAGGAACGAGGAGGCACTGCCAGAGATCATGGAGGCAATACTGCGGAGGAGGCTTTCTGGAAAGCACGAAGATACGGATGATGAGCTGGTGGAGTTGTTAAGGATGAGGCCATTGGAGCACGTAGATGATGAGGATTTTGAGGAGGATTTCGAAGAGCTACATGAGACGGATGAGGAGATTGAGAATTTGTACAACACAAAGCCATATATTGAGAAGAAGATGATGGACAATATGTACTTTAACATGGATGACAAAAAGTGGGATGATATGATCCGTGATGCCACAGAACAAGGGGTGCTTAAAGATACCAGTGAGTGTGAGGAAATACTGGAGGACATGCTCAGCTGGGACAAGCTTCTTCCTGGTATGATTGATAATGTTACCCGTATTGCTTTCTACATTTGCCTTTTGTCACAAAATTCAGCTCTTTCTTGTTCTCTTGCCTCATATTAGTCTGATGGCATGGGATAACAATCTGGGTATTCATATTTGTTTTGTGGACAAGCACATGTTAAGATATTTTGTTTTAAGAAGCATTTGACTTGAACTGTCCATGATTGCACCAATGTGCATAAGTACCCAGTTGAGTGATCACTGAGGCTTTCATGGATGGATAAAATTTGCAAAATGCAAGAAGAAGAATGAGAAACAAGAATTGAGAAATACTTGGCATCAACGTGATGGTGATTATGGCACTCATATTGAAATTGCAAGTGTGAAGAAGGCTCATATCCTGGGAGTTGGGTGCAATGGAGAGTTATACTAGATTTTGCAAGTGTAAAGAAGGCTCGTATCCTGGGAGTTGGGTCCAATAGGGAAGTATAATACTAGATTTTGCATTGCATTTATGTCCAAGATCTTAATGAAAAGGAATATTGAAAAAGTGACATTAATTTTGCAATGAGTGGGATTATGGGCTGGATTGTTGTTGTTGTAATTGTGCAATGAAAAATGCTTGAAAATATAGAACATGCCTGTACATTACACAGTGGACAATGGATTTTATGTCACGTCATGGTCAATTTAAACAAGAAAATTTTATATTTGACTTGGACATTATTTTTTACTTAAAATCCATACAAAGTGGAGCAGATTAGGTATAATGAAATTGAATGGTCTAGTCTATGAACAATTCGATGCAAAATTAAGAAATTGTAAAGACGGATAAGACAGACGTGGATTCCTTATTTGTGAATGAAGATGTATGTCTACATGAATAGATGAATGAGATAGATCCAAATGATGATGTCTTTGTTGTATCTAAATTTACACAAGAGTTTGTTGGTGAGGCTTTTGAAGCTTTGGAGGCAGAAGAATCTAGAAAAAGCAATCAATCTGTTGCCTTAAGGGCTTCAACTTACAAAATATCACTAGAGGTGTGAATCAAGTTGTTCCAGCCTTGGGCAGCCCAAGCTAGCCTGGGTTTTTGCCCACCTAGAGGAAATTTTACTAGCTGACTTGATTGGGTACTTGTGGATCATGGATCATGATGGACCTGAGGGTTAAGCTCATTGCCCTGCAAGCCCTAGGCCCAGTTTGGCCTGATTGTCGAAAGAGCTATGTTGGGTGCAAAAGATTTAAATAATATAATATGTAAAATAATATCATATAACATTATAAATTGTTACTTTTAATCATTGATAAAATAATAAAATTACAACTGATAAAATTATAAGGTAGTTTTACCATTGATTAAATTATCTAGTAGGATTTGATAATTCTAATATTTTTCATTTTACTCATAAGTGACGATTTATGCTTCTTGTTTCCAGATGAAATAAAACAAAAGATAGAAGCAAAGTTCAATGAGCTGGAAGGTATGTGCGAAAGTGGTGAAATGGAACCTGAAAAAGCTTATGAACTGTTTAAAGAGTTTGAGGATAACATGGTTGAGGAGTGTGCAAAGATGATGGAATCTGAACAGCATGATAAAATAGAAGTGGCTGATGCTGAGAAAAAAGTACAGATTGACGATCCACCTGGTGAGGGTCCTGTTCTAAGGTGGCAGACACGTGTGGTATTTGCACCTGGTGGTGATGCATGGCACCCAAAAAACAGGAAAGTTAAACTCTCAGTGACTGTAAAGGAACTAGGTCTTTCAAGGCATGCTGCTCACCGACTAAGGGAACTTGTGGGGAAGAGATACAATTCAGGCAAGGATGAGCTTACAATTACAAGTGAAAGGTATGCCAAATCTTTACATGCTATAAATCTTTGGTTTACCATAAAAAGAGATTTCAGCTTGTTCATTTGTGTCCAAAAAACTCATCTTGAAAATTTAAACATAGAAGATACAACATCATTGCTAATGATTGTTGAAAATGCTACGAACAAAAAGGTGGAAAATGAACTGGATTTTTTTTTCTGAAGTCAACAAATTTGGCCGTCCATTATTGTGGAGAAACCTATACTTATGGTAGAGATATGATGTTAAATATTGGGCCGAAGTTTCCTTGACTGCATTTTGTTTTATGACATAGTTTGTGTTCTTTTGTAACACTAAGCTCAACATTCATCAATCACAATCAATAATGTGAAAGTGCTTGTTTGACTTCAATGGAACCTTGCACATTGCAACGTATATTGTGTTTGTTTAGCCATAAGCATGACCATTTCTTCAGTTGCATTTTTGATACTCAAATCACACTTGATAGAAGCAACCTACTAAATTAAGACACACTTCCCTAGTTTCTATTATGACAAAAACTTTATCAAAGTTGAATCTCTCTCATAACTTCACCTATGGAGGTTCATTCCTTTGTAGTTGGTCCTAAGCTCATATAAAGGAGGAGGATTAGTGTTGGGTTAGACAGTCAATTGTAAAAGTTTGTCAACTCCTCATGAGCATGAATCTTAAAGAAAGTCGACTCTACATGGTGGAATTATTACAGGTTATTGTTGTTAAATCTCTTTCACATTTGGTTTTAGCATTGCTCCTGTATGTACTGTAAGTGATTTCTTTTGATGTTGTCATTGGTTTATTTGGTCAATAGAACCCTTCAAAATGATTCTTTTTGCTCAATACTAATTTGATATTAATAAACCATTCAATTCAATATTGCCCTTCTTGAGAGTTTAGAAGCTCCTGTAGATTTGTTTCAAATGCTTTTAGGACTGTATGAGCTGTCTTGAATTTGACTTCAATAGGTTTCTGCCCTCCCATTTAGTGACAAATTGAAAACCCACGTTTTGCTACCTCATCCCATTGGGAAATGATGCCTCCTTCTTTCTACAAAGGAGGACAATAATTAAGTGTTTCAAATGGCTATGCCTAGATTTATTCATGTTTTTTTGTTCCTTTTTCGTTGAAGTGTATCTTTCATAGCAAATTACCTTTCGATTTGTTTTTGTCTAATCTGTTTTTTGGATTTTATGGAAGTTGATAATGCATTGTTCAAATATTTTGAAATCTAAAGAATTTTCTGTAATGTTTTTTCAAATGCGTTCCTTTAGATACCTTAATCTGATGTTTGTGCATGTCTGTTAGGTTTGAGCACCGTGAAGAGAACAGAAAAGATTGTTTGAGGACTCTCTACGCTCTGATTGAGGAAGCAATGCGTGCTGACAAGCTTGCAGTAGAAACTCGGAATGCTTTTGTCAAAAGTAGACTCCGAGCTAATGAACCATTCATGAACAGGTTACGAGCAAAGGTTGCAGAGAGACAAGGTTGTTCATTGACTGGTTAGTTGAGTAATTAATTGGAAGATTTACTCCATCTTAAGGTTATTATGGAACAACTCTTTTGAAACCATGGGTTGCTCTGGTCGGAAATGCACACGCTAAAGATAATTTGGATGAGTCTCCCGCTTTTTGTGCAATCAGATCCCAACTTGTTTAACTTTCAAACTTTTTATCCTTAGAAAGCTTTTGTTCCAAATTTGGTTGATGTATGCTTCTATTGTCGATTTTTTGGTCGACAAATGCTACGTCTCTCCGTTTAGCTATCACTCAAGCATTATGATACGTTTTTTTAGCCTTCCTACCTTGTCGTAGAAAAAGCACTTGTGTATTGTGTTTTTAGATTTAAGCTTCCAATGAAGCATTTATTGAACTGCTTGTATTTTTTGGAGCGTCCGTACTGCTTGTGCACAAATAGGATTGATTCTTTCCTTTTAAGCAATGAACATTAAAACATTCTCAACACACTTGTAACTGAATTAGGCAAGGATTGTCTGGATTCATAAATTCTAATGACAACATTTTAATGCTGATTTGAAAAAAAAAACCATTAAATCATTGTTGGTGTCACAAGAGTGTACATGAACACATCTATCTTGGTAATGACATTAGAAAATCTATTCCCTGTGAAAGTAACCTTTCAAACTTGAATATCATCAGACATACCAAGTTTTTCCTCCAATCAAAGCATAGATGCCCTTGTTGCTCTGGGAGTCAAGTACCCTGCCGATGACAGTCTGCATCAAAGGGAACTGGAACAAGAAAATAAACAAGCACTAAAGTTCCAGGGACCACAATTCACAGACTTCTCTCCTCCTTGAAGATCGGCAATTTATTCAAACGTCTACACTGCACAGCTTTACAAAGAAAAAGCCATAGTCTATAAATGACAGCATTATGCTAAAAAGCATGAAAAGTGTTGATGTACAGGTAGACATCAATCATCAACATGGTTCTATGGTCTGAGATCGCTGGATGACAGTAGCCAGTTACCTTTTTCTTATTTTTTTTATAATATAATGATTTTTATCTTTAGTAAGGTTTGAATATTACTGAAATATTATTACTTTAATGAACTACATTGTTATAATTATACATGATAATAATCGATAACCTTTTTCTAGAAAACTATTTTCACCAGTACTTTTATGTTAAAAGATATTTGAATTTTGAACACACAATAATGCACTAATACTTTTATTTTCCATTGTCTCCAGCAAACTATCACTTTTAAAAAAGAAAAGAAAAGATATCACTTTTAAAAAATAAAATAAAAGAAAGAAGATGCTAATTTGACAGTACTGACTCGCCAGTTAACCATAATTTTCATTTTAAAAAAAATCATTATACGCTAATACAGTCAGCAGCCACATTTCTGTCTCAGGCTTGAAACCACTGGAATAACAAAAGTATACATCATTCCTTTGATGCCTTTGAGAATATTCACATCTCACGCTTGCTGCAACCATCCAAGAACAGTTTGAAAATATGAACACAATACTGAATCGTATAATCAAAATATTGTTCTTTTATCAAGACAATGCAAGACAAACAGACATGAGCTCGGGTAAAAGAAAACGAAGATCTCATAATTAAAACTCTGCAACAAATGTCAAAGAATATAACACAAGAGAGTTGTACGAGATCATCCAAAGTTACAAAGTCAGGGCTTTTATGTTTTGGACGCACATTTTCAACTTTACAAGATTCATCAGTCACCACTTGATCGTCGGCCCACCGTACTCAAAATCTTTCAAGGGTTTCCAGAACATTTCTCATCGAAGGTCTTCTGTCAGGGTTCATCTGCACACAAGCCAGAGCTACTTTGAGCACAGCAATGATCTGCTCTTCCTCTTCTGCCTCCTGAACTAGATATGGATCTAGCACTTGAGAGAGGGACTTCTTCTCCTCAATGCACAACTCAACCCACCTCACCAAGTCCATCTCTGTATTGCCCAACCGCACAATTGGAGGTCTTCCGGTTATCAACTCCAGCAGAATCACTCCGTAGGAGTAAACATCCCATTTCTGTGAAGGTTTTAGCGTCTTGAAGGCTTCAGGAGCATGGTAACAGAAAGCAGTATTGGTCAGTGGACTCATCCCAACATCCAATGAGTGGCTCTGCGGCTTTTCAGAAGCAATTCGATTTGATTGCTGTAATGGAGATCCTCCTGCTATGTTGGCAAGTCGAGCAAGTCCAAAATTTGATATGTGAGGCTCCAGGTCAACTCCCAGGAGTATATTACTAGGTTTAAGATCCCCATGGACGTACTTCTTCAGGCTGAACTCGTGCAAGAAGGCTAAGCCTTTGGCCACTCCCCTCATGATATTTACTCGCACAAGCCAAGTCATTGGTGAAAATGGCACCATCCCTGATTTACCTAAAATAATTGATTTTAACACCACAGAACATAAACTAAACCAAAAACTAGGAAGAATAGATGAACAGAGAAGTTAATCAATCAAAAACTAGGATGAATTTTTAGTACAATGTTTATTTCAGAAAGAAATACTAGTGTATTGGCATCACTGGCAAAAACTAGGAAGAATAGATGAACCAACACGCAGAACCATACATAATCTGACCACTCCAAGAATTCCAAATAAACGAAGAACGCATAAGTTTCAGACATGCAGATATCTAAAAGGATCAACTTTTAGGTAAGAATAATAATTACTACTGCAAGATGGAATGATGCTGAAAAACAAAATGGGAGGTATGTTTAAAAATCCAGATTAAAGACGAAGGGCAGACATGTCGTATGTACCGTGGATGGCAGTGGAAAGGTTCCCATGTGGTATGTATTCATATATAAGCAGCTTCTCATCAATTGTCCAGTAATAAGCTCTCAAGCCTACAATATTGGGATGCTTGACTTTGGCAATAGCTTCTACTTCTGCTTGAAATTCTTTGAACCTCTGAGAACCTCCTTCTCCCAGTCTTCTCACAGCCAAGGTAAGCCCATCTTCTAGTACAACCTTGTAAGCAATGCCGATGCCACTCTTCCCCAAGACAAAAGCAGAAGCTTTCAGAAGCTCGTCAAGATCGAAGTTGATGTGCCGATCCAGAGGTATGAGGTCCAATTGTTCTGCATTCTCCGATGGGCTTCCTGACTCATCTTTCCTGAAGCAGAAACACTCTTTGCTGCCACTAATCTTTTGAATCTTCTCAGAATTCCCACTGTCCTCCTTGAGACGAGCACAAGTTGCCTTATGGTAGCAGTAAAGGAAAAGCAATGAGATAACACAAATTCCAAGCACATCACTTGCCACTATGGCAATCACAGCACCTGTGCTTAAGCCTCTGCGACCACCATTTCTAACCAAAGTGCCAATCCCCATTCCAGAAGGTGAGTAATTAGAAGGTAGAAAGAAGGGTAAGGAAGGGCTACTGGCCGGCACGTCGGACGGGCACAAATTCTTCAATGGCGGGCCACAGAGACCAGGGTTCCCTATGAAAGCGGTAGGTCCTCTGTTCACCAGTGCCCCATGTTGTGGTATCGGGCCACTGAGATTATTGTAACTGAGATCAATATACACCATCTCTGGAAGGTTCCCCAGGCTTGCCGGAATGGAACCGGAGAAGCCATTGTGGGAAAGGTGCACTGTGCCTTGCAGATTAACGAGGCTACCAATATCACCAGGAACAGGCCCGTTGAATTGGTTGTAAGAAAGATCAAGTTTTTCCAACGCAATCAAATTATTCCCGATGCCAGTGGGAAGAGGACCAGTAAAACTATTGTTGCTGAGATCAAGGGCCCTTAGTCTCTTACACTTCAATAACGAAACGGGTATCGACCCATTCAACAAATTCTGCGAAACATCTAGGATTTGGAGGTAGGAAAGCTTACCAATATCGGAAGGGAGGCTTCCGGAGAGGAAATTCCCAGAAAGAACAAGGCTTCGGAGACCACTGTTTCTGAACAGTTCGGGAGGCAAGTTACCGTAGAGCCTGTTGCTCCGGAGGTTGACATGCCTGAGATGAGGAAGGTAGCCGAGGGCAGGGTGGAGTGAACCCAAAAGCTTTTGCTTGGGCATGGTTAAGGCAATCACCCTCTCCCCCTTGCAAGTGATCCCGTTCCATGTGCATGGGTTTGGGTCAGAGGAGTTCCAGTTGGAGAAAGAACCACGAGAATCTTTCTTTACGTGGCCTTTGAAAGTGAGGAGAGCACCACCTTCCTCATTCAAAGCACCCACGGCCACCAAAATGGAAACTATGAAGAGCAGAACCAGGAACCGAACTGGAGAAGGTGGTAGAAGCACCAAGAACATGACCGTTTAACAGAAAAGAAAACAAAAGAAAAAGAAAACTGAAAGAACCAAGCAAAGAGAGAGTTCGAGTGGAGAGTGGCCGCTGGAAATCTCCAGTGTGAAGTGGGTTTTCTGCCAGTGGGAGATGACCAAAGGAGTCCCAGAGGAAGGAGGAAAAGAGTATACCAGTGTACAATACTCTGCTACCCACTTCATCAAAAGCAGAGAAGTAGAGGACCCCAATTTTTTTTCTCATAAATGAAGAACGATGAGAACGATAATACTGACCCACCGGCCGTGGAAAACTATATTTTCCTTTAGAATTTAATGTCAAGTACTCGTATCTAAAAATATTAAATATTTATCTTGTACTTTAAACATATTAATTTAAAATCTATTAATAATAGAATAAACGGATTTTTTTATGAAAATCTACTAATAATAAAACTATAACTAAAATAAATAGATATTTTTTATTTATAAATATTTATTTTGTAAGTTGATGTATTTAAATTATATATAAACATCTGTAATAATTTTTAGTGTAAAAATCTGCAGTCTCACTTCTTCTTCTTTTTATGTTGTAAATGTTTTTTCGTTCTTGATTTGAGTAACGGTATTTTCACATTAAGATTTTTACGTGATAAGAAAATATCGACCACATCATTTATTTTTATTCGTATTTTCTTTTTTAGTCTCTCTATCGTGATTAGTCTCTGGTGCAATAATATAGCAAACGAACAAAAAAAAAAGCCTCTGGTTAAGCAATGAGTTTTCAATTAGACCGTTGCGGATCGGAATCGGCACGGAGCCATAGAACCTGTGAACTCCTACGGTCCAGTTCATGAACAGAAAGGAAAGACAAGTTTTATTTTCCATGCTTCCATTTCTACCGTCATTATCTTCGGACTCGCAATATATTATTGCAAATCCAGACAAATTTGTATAGCAATAGAATATAATTTCTGAACCTAATTCCGAGGGAAAATTTTTGGGAAAGGAATACCGAGAAATTTCAGAAAAAGCATGGAGATTTGTGCTCTCGAATTGTGAAGCACGTATAAATTATCTTTCGATAAATGTTTGAAAGATAGATTTTAAATTTAGATTATATTTTTAAAATCCATCTAGTGACATATATGGTCGGTCCATTATAAATTGATCCGTGGAACACGGAAGCAGCCGTTCGTCAATCGTCAGGCTTCAGGACATCCCACTTGGGACCCCAGCACACGGAGCAATGCAGCCTTCTGAACTTCGATTGCATTTGTTCGTAAGAATACGTATTTTACCCTGTCATGAAGTACAATTGTAGTGACGATAGAGAAGTGTTTCATTTGTCAATAACAGGAAGATGAAAGAAGAATATCAAACTCTCTCTTGTGGGATAAATCTTGTCGATCATCTGTTGTACCTCTCGTACATTTGCATATGCATGTGTTGTTTGCATGCAAAACAGGATTATCGATAGACAAACGTAACTTTAGGTATCTCAACAAGAGAAAGGAAAAATACCATTTTCTTCTTCTATTTACCGTCACCTCCTCTCAATCCTTCTTTCGCAAAGCTCTCTCCCATCAAAGACTACTACTTGGTGGGGAAATCCCAATGCTTGAAAGCATACGCAGATACATATCACACCGAAAGCTAATAAATTGCATACTTTTGAATGATAAAGAACGGGAACGGCAAAAAAAAAATGTCCCGAATGTGTGATGCTTTTGAATTGAACCACACCTGCGACATCCTAGATGATTCTAACTTCTAAAGGGCTGATTTAACCCATAGATAAACGTAATGAGGTGGCCTTGTGCGCATCTTTCAACTTTTCTTTTTTAATCTTGGAATAAGGACTTCCCAAACTTTTCCACTTTAGTTAAAATATTTTTGTTTACCAATTGGAGGCTGGGATAAAGACATGTATCACCACCTAATGGTGTTCTCAAATCTTCGAAAAGTACAACCATCTTGGAAAGAAAACGTTAGATCTATACGATGTACATTTGTAATTTTCCACTTAAATCGATGGCATCTTAGGGGAATATGTTTGACTGGATCCAATTAGGTTGTGAGGACGATATTTATTATTCTAATCTATCTGGTGGAACAATGTAGGACTACCGCAGGGGGGGCTAGACCACGCTCATTTTGTCCCACATCGACGTCGACCATTACTGTTACGATGTGCGCGCATTGTAAAGATGCCTTCTTGCCAATTTTAAGATTTCTTTTATAGAATTTTTTTTCTTCCCTAAAACCAACTTTCAACTGTGATCCATTTTTATTTTTGGAGAGTGAGAAAAAAAGAGTTTTGAGAGTTTCTTTTTTCTCTCGTCATTGATTTTCACAATTTCGGGCGTCCACGAAAGAACGAAAGGTTATTCTGTAAAAGACTAAATTTAAATCTAATAAAATATTGTTTCTGGTACTTAAACCAGCAAGCCAATGAGCCCGAACCTTCATTTCCATATTGAAATCTTTCTGCACGTGCGAGTTGTCGTCGTGACATTATAAATATTAATAATATGGTTGGTATTTTCTATGGTACCACCTCGATTTTCAGCTAACCTCCAAAGATCCAATGCTCATTCATGCATATTTATTTTAAAGACAAGTAAAAGTAATAGATTACCATACAAGTATCTCATTAAAAATAACTTAATTGATTAGTGATAACGATATCTGAGGTTATTACCGTGATTTAAATCTCAATGAATGTAAAAATCAGTATCATTGCAAAAAATGCAATCATCTCAATTCTTTCTTTTGCCTCTTAATAGATGGTAACAAAAGTGAGTGCCAGCAAAAAAAAATAATGCACTCACCTTTTTTCAGAACGCCCCGTAATTAATTGATCTTTGACAAGAGAAGTTAGATTTCCAACAACTTCTATTTCCTTTCTTTTCACTTTCTATATGAAAGAGTTCTCTGTAATTTTATACCATAAATAATCAACAATTTCCTCGCTGTTGGCATTTAGAATTCAATTGCCAAGTGATTGATATCACAGGAGGGTTTGGTAATGAATGAGGCTAAATTAGAAATTTGAGTTGGTCTGCGGGCAAATGATTGAAGCTGCAGTGAACAAGGATTAGCTTAAAAAGCAATGTGCACTGTAGCGTTGTGATTGAAATCAATCACGCTTTGACATTTTGGTATGATCTTGACGCATGTGATATAGACTATAAATCACTTTTTCTAGTTGGCTTTCTTCCTTGACTAGATAGAAGAACATAACAATAGTTAACTGATAAGATTCTGCATCATGGAAAGTTCACACGGTGGGTGGTACATATCAAAGTAATTGTGGATAACATTCCCTGAGGATATGATTAATATGTAAAGAATAATATGGTACGCTTGGATACCATCTAAATTCTGCACAAAGCAATCAGGAAATATGCAGATCTTTGTGGACAACAAGAAGGAACTGTCAAAACATATATTTGGAACTTGCGCGGGGCAACATTAATCTATAACATACCAGATGCAAGGTATAATGAAAAAGTCATTGCAAGGTGCTTGGGTTAAAGAACTTACGTCTTCATTTATTTTTTTAGTGATAATCACAAATTTATAAACTTTTGTTATAGTAAAATTAAGGCCAAGAAATGAATTAACAAACGTTCAAAGATAAGAAGCATGGAAACAAAATTTAAGAAAACAGCAAACACTCAAGTCAATCCCTCAAGAGGCAAGAATCATCAGCATCATCTGAGTTATGATCCACTCGAAAACATAACCTTGACGGTTGTGTTTGTGGTTAAGAGGCACAACCACCATGCTCTTTTACTCATATGTAGTATGTAAAATGCTATGGAAAAACTACACGAAAACATGGAAAATGATGGGATTCGCATAGATGAAAACGTTTGTACATAGCAAAAAAGGATGTGCAGCTGTTAAGAAATATACCACCACAAATCTGAATCCGAATTTCTAACCGAGTATCCTAAAAAGAAGAGAGACATCATCTCAAAGAAATCAATCATTTAAATTCTGCATACCAGGACTCCTTGTTCTAAGAAATTTAACTAAATTGGGCAATACGTTCTTCCTTTTTCTAGACATGAAAGAAGGTGATCCAATGAGGACCAAGACTCCAGATGATGAAGATCTCTGTAGATTAGACTTTCTTGAAGCAGTTGCATCGTTCCCCTTCAAGGATTTTCTGGGTGTCGATTCCACAAGATGCAGTTTTGCTACTTCAGGATCATCCTCAAGCTCACTACGATTGAAAAGCTTTCCAATTTCTCCTCTAAATGCTTTCTCTGGTGAAGTAGATGTTTTACATTCCATGGATTTTCTTGACAATCTAATTTCTCCAGCTTCTTTGAAAGATATTCTAGACGGTATCACTTTAGACAGTGATTTCACTACATGAGGTTGTCCGTAGTGTTTCTTTTATGTTGGTCTCCTTTGATAGTCGTTAATGCTTGGAACAGCTGCAAAATCTCACCTTCCAACAGAGTTTCATTTTCTGAAGCCTACAATGCTGTGATCCATGCATGAGCTGCCACCACCTCCTCTGAAAGTTCTTGAGCTCCTTTTGCACAATTTCCAAGGTAATTGTACTCAGATTTTGATATTGTTATAATCGCTTCTTCTTTTTTCCATAGAAGCTCTTGGACTCATGGTTTTCTCAGAAAGAATCTACAACATTTGAAGCCCAAATGCTTCTAATGCTCTAAGTGCTTAAAATTCTTACATTGCAGCTAACAGATTTTCCTTCATCTCATGTGTATTTGGACTGGTCTTTTTCAATTTTTCTGGCCTCTCGTTTGTTGCTTTGCAAGGACTCCATTGTGGCTGAGAGATTGGTTACCAGTGCTTTACACTTTTGCTCAGACATGGTACTCAGAAGCTTGGAGTTAGATTCTTAACTGTAATATCTGTTTCTCGTCTAATTTTTTGGTTCCAGGTACCGCGGCGAAATATGATTGATCTCTTTTTTGAAATTAGTAAGAGAATATTGTAGATTTTAACTCTGATTGAGAAGTATAAGGTCATACACCCTTGGTTAACTTAACTACTTAGAGTTGGTTAAATATGATTCATCTCTTTTCTCACAACATCTATAGATGACATGACTCGGAAACCCTCTTCTTTAAGAGAGATTAGTTCATTTTTGGCAGATTTCAACACAGCTTTTGCAGTTTTCAATGGATGCATATTTTCCATTTCATTTTCCTGCTTCTTTTTGCTTGCTTCTAGATTCTTTCCCATTGCCCTGACAAACACTGTTTCATTCTGGAACATTTCAAGTTCTGTAGTGATGGCCAGATTCATCTCAAGCTCCTCGAAATGGTTGACCTCTTTGATGAGATTTCCATTCTAGCTTTGGCTGCTTTAATTTTTCGGAAGAAGCACTTTGCATCTGCTTTCCTTCGAGCCTCGATTTCTCCATGCTCCTTGGATACCTCTATTCAGGCAAACTCGACGAGCTCAACTTCCCTCTCCAATTCTTCGATGGACTTCAAAAAAGTCACCATTTTTCGTGCCAGTACTTTGGTTCCTGATCTGCCACCTTCTTTGCTTTCACAGCAGATGCCATTTCAAGTTTCATGTTGCTCAGCTCTTTCTCCCTCTAAATGAAGCTTATCTTTCCAATAAATTTAACATCTTCCCATTTTCACATTGTCACAATCGAAAAAAAAGCTCCTTGCTTTTCTGATCCCACTGTCATGCAATCTCCAGTTCTCTAATCACCCCCATAAATTGACAGTTTTCTGCTTCGCCGCTGACTTCTTCATCACCCTTGTAATTTCCTTTATCTCGTCTCTTGCTCTTACTCTGGATTCCACAACATGCAAAGCTTAGTTCTTCTCAGTTCCGCCCTCTTCATCTCTTCGGCAAACTGAGATTTCACTCTTACAGTACGCCAACATCCTTTATTGCAAAATGGAAAGATGAAGTGCCATGAATATAAAACAAAAGATCCTACGTAGCATAAGCAGCAAAAAAATTCAGTTGAACATTCGACTTTAAATTCGAAATCCGATTTACTAGAAGTGAGAAAAAATAGTTGAATCGCAATCATCACAAATTACCAGGGTAATAGGAACTCCATCCTTGCTCTTGCAAAAGCATGCGTCTGTGGGACCTTTCACCGAACAGGTTAGATTCAACTTTGGTAAACACAATTCGATCGTACTCCTCGGTATCAAATTTTCCTTTGATCAAGCTGAAATGAAATTGCTAGTTAGACAGCAGTACTTGCAATGAACATAAAAATTATCATTATCTAAAAATAAATAAAAAAACCTTAGTTGGAACGAGATCAAAAGGACACTAGATCACGTTTACGGCTTTCTTTTCTGTTGTATTATTGATATCATAACCGTATTTTTGAGCTTATGGTATATATATTCTGCATATACGGTGAGCTTTTGAGTTTCTAACACTAACGTGAATGGGATTTCTTTTCTTTTCTTTTTTTTTGGTGCGACGATAACATGATTCGTGATAAATGATGGGCGACCAGCGGTAGTGGGTCGGTGCCGTGGGAGGGATGGGTAATGGAAAGAAGAATGAAGAATTTAAATAAGTGACGGAAGAACATTGGAAACAACCCCAAGTAATCCGGATGCGATCAATACCATATAATAATACATGCATTATAAATAAATACATGCAAGAATTTAAATTCTCAATTTTATTCATAAATACATGTAAGCATAAATGTAATGCATCAAAGTTTGCAACATACACGCAAGTATTTTTTTAAGTTTTGATGTACATGTCAGCAAAAATATAAGTATTAGGAAGATGCATGAATAAGAGTTCAATATTACCACTTGCAGATAAAAATATTGTAAATCTTTACTTGATGATTTAAATATAATAATTCAAAATCTATCAATGATAAAGAATATATTTAAAAAAAAATATTTATTTTAAATATAATTTATTATTGATAAATTTTAAGTCAATGTATTTAAATCATAGGATAAACACGTATAATAATTTGAACTGTGATTACTTACGGTCACATTTTCCAACGTGTAATTTATAATATTTGTGAGCTTATACAATTAAAAAAAAATCTTTTCGTCACGCTTAACCTTTCCAATCTAGATTTTACGAGCGTAACCGAAAATGTCCGTTACACCATAATCCACATTATATTTGTTGTAATCGGGGTTCTTTCTTGCAATGAGTGTCCATTGGAAACATTATATAAGTTAACATTATTAGCCGAATGAACAGAATATTCCTTGTTTTTTAAACACGAGTGCTAAACCAATGATATTTATAATAGTTATCCAGTATCCTAATGCCAATATGTTTATTTAATAGAATATAATATTAGCAGTGTATTTTTTTTCAAAAATATTTTATTTTATGTTCAGTAAATATAATCTTAATGATATACGTTCTAATTTCATACATTTACTTTTTCATTAAACAACTAAATATTCCAGTCTGATGGCATATGATTTGGATCTTTTATTTTGTTCATTATTGGCCGTATTATTTTACCATTGGCCGCATTGTTTTGGTAAAACTATAAAATAGTTGCACCGGAAACGCTGCCACGGAGACGAGAAAAGGAGCCACGTCCATCTCCAAACAAATGCGACTCCAAGATTCGAATGAAATCCTCTTCCATGGGGAAAGAACAAGCTTCGTTCCGTCCGCCTCCGCCTCCTCCTCCTCCTCCTCCTCCTCCCCCGCCTTCAGCCCCAGCAATTCCGCAGGCGGGGCCGTCGGAAGGGGCGGCTGAGTGCATCGCGAGCGCGTGTCTGCTCTGCGTCTGCTGCCCTCTGGCCGTGCTCTGGTCCTGCGTGAAGGTCCCTTGGAAAGTGGCTGCGGCGGGGGGAAGGAGGGTGAGGGGCTGCTCCTGCTGGGGAGGTGGGAGGAAGCGGAGGAGGATCCTGGAGGCGTCGTCGTCGTTCTCCGATCACGAGCTCGACTGGATGCCTTCTCCCGGGAGGCGCGATCAAAGGTGGAGGCTCTGACCTTCAATTTTTTTTTTTTTTTCTTTTCGTTTCCGTTTTTGTTCTCTCATCATTTCCGAATCCTCCTGCATTTGGATGGAGACGGATTGTTGTAGCGTAGGATGCTCATTTGACGTTGATGATGGTCATGATTTCGATGATCGAGTGATTCATGTAGAGAATTAGATTGTTCGTATACAGAGAAATGGCCAATTCAGTGATGCCAGCGTTTCTCTTGCGTTCCCTACAGTTTTAATGGTATAATTACGCTACCATATTTGATTAAAGAATTTCAGCAAGTGCTGTAGTTGCTGTTCTTCCTCTGTTTTTTGTTTTTTTGTCTACATTAGTTAAGATTCGAATTTAATCTACGAGCACCCACTTCATCTATTTCAATCAGATTGCTGTTCTTCCTCTGTATTCTTTTCGTCTGGTAGCATTGGGCTTTTCGTACCTTCTTGGGACACTGTTGCCAATCGGTTCCTACTCTTTCCAACGAAAGAATGGTTCTTGTCGGTTGGAACAGATGCCGCTATAAAAGAAACACAGTGGCCGCAACCTCCGCCCACCCTCTTATCGGTCCAATGGAAGAGTGAATCAACGTTCCAAGATGAAGCCAAATTTACCATATATTATCAAGTCAGAGGGGAATTCCGGTGATACTTCGAGCAACTATCTTTGAATTAAGACACTCTTGGAACGGGTTTTGAAGCCACGATCTTTGAGAATGAATCAACTTTTAGAGAAGAATCATGTAATGCAATTTTTTTTTTTTTTCCTTTTGCTAGAATCCAACCTTTCATTAACCGCCAAAAACACACTTCAAACTAACGAAATGTGGTTTTGGAATAAGAAGGAAAATGACGATCAAAGCATGGACACAGATTAATTTTTTCTCGAGTGTTAAGTTGAATGACTTTTCAACCTAATCAACTCAAAGGTTTTGAATCAGAGTAAGTACTTAATTAGAACTATTGAATTCTAAACCATGTTGAATTAATTTGCGAGTTTTTTTGTGACAATGGTGGTATTTTTAGTTAAATTCAAATTCCAGATGAATGATGCGAATTTCTACTGACTCCTTCCTTTTTATTATTTACAACTATGTGACGAATGACAGTGAGAATGACTATTTTCATTCTAATTATATTTGTCATCGATTACTCTTTATGGTTTCATTTATTGCGTTCAATTCGTGATTTTGTTTACGACCATTGCAAAGAGGAATGACATTTCTATTTTGTTCTCCTTGAAAGTGCAAAATGAGGACAAACCTTACAAAAAAGATTACAAAACACTACCTTTGCAGACATCAAAATCTACTCCATGGAATGGAATTTAGAAAAAGTAAAGATCGTCACGTAAAGTCTTACTTTTCTAAGGGTGTCTATACTTTACATTGATTGCATATATTGACATCAATGTCGTGAAAATTTGCCTTAATTAAATAACTATCAGTTCTTAATCTAATTAATTTTGAATTCTACACTAAAATCATTGCTGTACATAATTTATGTAATTAAAACTTCGTAGTATCTCTTTCAAAGAAAACTCTCGATCCTCTAGCACCATCTTACCTAGAAGGAAAAAATAGATTACCAAGAGTCAATAACGTAATTAGTCTTCCACATTGATAAGATGGATAAAGATAGGAAATCTGCATTCAAATGACATCAGCAGTAGATACATAAAGGCAAGTAAATAATACAGACGTAGACTAACCATTCTTTTAAAAAAATTAACAATAAAAAAAGAGATCGATCCAAATAAAGAAAGGCGCAATTAATAAGATATATATATTTTTTTAACAATTCATGTTTCCAAGGCGTTGAAAAACTTTTACAGTTATCTGTTTATCTAACGTTAATCTCTTTTTATTATACTAACAATAAAGCAATGGATCACTGAAAGTGGAATTGTTGTATTAATAAGATTATGACTCGGATAATCGCCGCAATCGAATAATAAGGTAAAAAATTAAATTTTTACACACATTAAATGAAAATAGTATAAAATAGATAGCGGGTACAAAATCGCCGGTTTGGGAACCGATCTGCTTACGTTGTACCAGATCCTCGTCTCGTCTCCCTCGCCACGACTTCCATGTTTTGACTACCTTCTCCAGATCTGCGCGCATGCTGAGGCTCCTCATCCGGCGTCCACCATCTTCGCGTGAGTTCGACCGGTCGAGATTCACATCAACACCTCCCTAAGGCGGTCGCGATGGATCCTGCTTCCCGCGCCATGGACGTGGAGAAGTCCTCACTCTGCAATTGCGTCGTGAACTTCCTCCTCCAGGAGAATTACATCCTCACCGCGTTCGAGCTCTTCCACGAACTCGTCGAGGACGGTCGAGATGACCAGGCGATTCGCCTCAGGGAGTTCTTCGCCGACTCCTCCCGGTTCCCACCCGATCGGATCTCCCGGTTGAACACGCTTCGAGGTATCGCTCTTTCTTCTCCCCCGCATGTTTCTTCCTTCGGTTTGTACAATGCGACTGTGGTTTGTTTCTGATGTGAATTGTCGAGATCTACTCGTTAAGTTAACACCACAGATGCCTCTATCTTCGTAGTTTATGCTATTTTATTTGCAAAGTTTGAATCCGAGCTTCCTCTGTGGGAGAAAGTGTAGAGATGGATTTTCCAATGCAATTTCGGTTGAATATGGCTTGTTGATGGCTTATAGGGAAGGCAACGGTAAGATTTTTGAAGAAAATCGTGTTGATTTTAATGAAACCCTCCAAGGTAATCGCCAGTGAACCAGTGAAATTTCGTAAAAATAAATGCAACATCTATTACTGATATCTTCGTGAGAGCACCGAAACCAGGCTAGAGTTCCAGCTATCAGTGGAATTTTAAGTTCTTGACTAGTGTATTTTGATTTGGCTTAAAAGGGGCTCATTTCCTTTTTCTCAAATAGACATGTAGACTTGAGAGGGAGGTGTTAGCAAGTTTCTTAGTCAATAACAGTTGATTTCAGGAGTTACTTCATATCGAGAGATGTAACACATTAAAAATAAATACCCTTGTCCATCATGAATGTTGTCTTTTCTTTATCATTGAGATGCATTGAAATTTGATTGTAATCAAAGAAGACATCCATAAGACTCCCACAACACCATTGACCAATTGGTCTATGTTTGACAAGGAGAGGATATCGTTAGGGAGTGTTTGTTTAGGTGATATGGTCTATACACATTTACATTTGTTGCAGAATTTCAATGTAACGACTACCTTTGCAGTCACGTAGGGTAGAGAACCTTCCTCATAAACCTTATGGCCATAAGCTTTACTTCAGTGTTTGCGACCTTTAGTTTTTTGCTTTAACTTTTGTTGTCATGGATTTACATTGGGGTTGAGTTGGTGCCTATGTACTATAGTATCTGGATCAATTTCTGTGATATCTGCTGCAATCATGTAAATAAACTTAAATTTTTAGACAAAAAGATTGTGAGATTGGAGTGTAACTCTAGTGGTAGCATGGATACAATCCTGAGCATCCTCAGTGCCTATCCTTTATTAGCTCTAAGTGTTTTTTGTCTCTTTTATGAATTTGACATGATTACTAGTGGTGTTGTCATGTATCTCAAGGTCACAAATCTTAATGACAAGGGTTTCAAGCTGAAGATGGATTTTTTTCATCAATGCCAAGCAACATTCTCTTGCAATTTTTGTTGTTGTCCTTGATAGTGGCCACCAAACAATATATGTAATTTCATGCATAGGGAAAGGATTGAGGGTATGCTCTTCAAGCATTTGATCATTGTCTTTGTGAATATGAGGTTATATTTGCTTTCAAACTTGACAATGATGATATTTGCCATAATGGTCACTATATTCTCACCTTCTGTGAGAGTCATAGGCAAGCTTATTCTCCCATTTAGTGAGGTGAGGTAATTTTCAAATCCAACAAGGGGTACATGTAGGGTGTCAAATCTTTTTCTGAGAAACCCATCTTGTTGAGGGACTCCGAAAATGGGATGTCACAATAGCTCTCGTGGTTGTCAAAAACTCTCTTCAATAAGAAATTTCTGAGGTTGAGACTAATGATGAATACATTATCATGAGGGTAGATAAGCCTAACTCTATCTTCTTTTATGCAACTTATATCCACATCCTTATGATCTATTCTTGCATTAGTGCGTACCAATTGGGTGTTATAGACCTAGTTTAGGCCTTCCATATACACACTTGCTCCCCCAATTAAAGGTTCTCAAGTGACTACTTCAGTCACCATATGCTTGCTTGTTTTGGTTCATTCATTGCTTGTAATTGCTCTGTTAGTTCTCCCTATCGCCTATGTATCCCAATAGTCTCTTGATGAAACTCATAGAAACTACCATGATTCCTTTTGTTGGGGTTCTACTTGGTGGAGAATGGGCCACATGGCTTTTTTATGTGTTGCACTTTCCTAAGTAGATGTATGTGAGATACAAAGAGGTGTGGAATTATGAAACCATAGATTTTCATGGGAGGGTGGTAGTGTCAATCTTCTTATTGACGGCTATACTGTTTGTAATGTTTCAGATATTCCAGTTCTTCACCTCTGTCTTGCGTGCACCTTCCTGGATTGTTAAATGTTATAATGGTGTCATATTTTCATGCTATTGATGGTGGTTGGCTTGAACATCTTTCCGATGCTTCAGATATGATTTCTTAATTAGCTCTCTTTAGTGCACCTACCAGTCTGGCAGATTGGTTTTTTATTAAGTGACCAGGTCAATTAAAAGGGTTGAAAACCTTGCAGGAGAGTAGCAAGGGTCACCTCTTCATTAGGATCATTGATCTCGGTAAAAGTAGAATTGTGCTACTTTACATGGCTCTATAACTTCCTCCTTGGCCTCTAAACAACAAAGAACAAGTGATAGGAAAATTTAAATATTTGCCTCTTACCTATATAATGGGTTGTAAGGAACTTGATAAAGTTGTTGAAACATAATATGGACTTGAGGTTTAAGTCAATAAATCATACTCGAGCCATCCCAATTAGGGTAACAAGAAAATACAACATGTGAGTAACATGTGAGGGCATGTAAAGCTTGATGGGCTTCCATCACATACGCTATAATGTGACCATAGGGTTGATGTTACATCATATGCTTTCAACATGTGTTTTTTAAAGTTGTTGAGGTATGCTCTTAACATGCTTGGGTGCATATCTAGGATTGATTTGTTGACCTAAAGGATTCTGATCCATTATGTTGATAGAATGATGAGTTTGTGAGACAAATTGGACTAGCATATGGTGGAAGTCAATAAATTTTGACAGAAAACATTAATTGATTTACCTTAGGTGATCCAAATCAAGATGCTTAGTCCAATGCTGACAATTGACTAGGCTTGAGGCTTGGTAATTGGTCCAGGTGGGCCAAGATTTGGTCACCTACAAGACAAGGGTCAGTTAGCCATTGGTGTGGTGGAGGGACCAAATACTCTTTTACACTCAAGTCAGTAAACAATGTGGGGAACTTAGGTTTTAGAAAGTTTTAGAAAGTGATTGCTTAGGGAACTATTCTCCAATAACCTTCTGTTTTTGCTCTTTTTTTGTAATGAAACCATGCATACATCATGTTTGAATCTGGGGATGCATAAAAATGATGACTTTATCTTTTGAGTATGTGAGTCTTCTAAGATTTCTCACGTGAATGTTTAGGGTTGGGGTTAAGAGACGTTGGAGACTTAATCTGTCAATGTTTTTTTTTCTTGGACTGAATCTCCAAGGAAGAACCCTTTAGGTTGACATTCTCTAAAGCGTGAGTTGTGGCAACATTGCCAGGATTGGTTTTCTTTAGATCATTGCTCATACTTGCTTCTCAATGGTTGGTGTCACACCAACAGTGTTCCATGTGGATTGAATGGACAATCAGATTATCTGACATGGGATCTGACCACCCATGTGAATTTTAAATTAAACAATAATCATCAAGGTTTCTCCATCACGTACCTTTTCGACCACACATTGTAGGTTGTATGGTAATCTAATGTTAAACTGGAAGGTAAAATCATCTTTGCTTGTATCAATATAATCTGCATAATCTGTAAATGTCAATATAAACATCTGGCATTTTCATCATTCTAATCTGTAGTCACTGTTATCACCCTTAGGACATTAATGCTAGGATGAGCCACTTTGTCTTGGAATTTTCCAAACAAGCTACTTTAATTAGGCTAGTATGTGATGTTCTTACAGGCAGACTTAGCAGATTTTAGCAAAAGCTTGTGAAATGGATACTTATAGTATCCATTCTACCTTGCATTTTGTCTGATATTGAGTGTATTATCCATTCTCCTTTGCATTTTATTGACATTGAGTGCGCACATGTATGTCAGGCTGCTAGTGTGTTATGTTCTAGAGGCTAGAAATCTTAGATTGGGATTGCATTTTGCATTGATTACTCCTCTATTCACTTTATGATCTTTGAAGTTGAGAATATTGTGGTTTTACCAAAGAAGACTGTGCTCCAAAGTGTAGTGAGAGTTTTGTTTGAAGGGCACTATTTGGGGTGGAAAACTAATCCGCATCTTCATAAGATGCAATCATTTCCATTTTTTTGGGAAGGAATATCTAATTGCAACATAAATCTTTTTTTATCATTTCCAGTAGCAGATCCACAAAGTTTGCTAGAAGAAAAAGAATCACTGGAAAAGAACTTGGCCATCAGTGATTATGAGCTTCGTTTAGCTCAAGAAGATCTTTCAAGATTAAAATTAGAACTGCAGAAGACTGTTGAAGCGACTCATGATATATCTACTGGTTAGTAGCTCAATTACGATTTGAAACAGATCAAAGTATGCAAAATTTTCCCTTTTTGTCTATTAACGTTTTTGACTTTCAAAGTTATTCTTTATTAATATGGTTGTCTTCTACATGAACTCATTTTTTAGATTAGTTGTTTTTTTCTTAAAGTATGCTTCCACCAGTTTTTCAACTATTAAATATTATAGCTTCATTGATGAATTTTAAGAAATGTGTTAATTTTCAGTCTACCCACTCGGCAGGATAATGTAAGCTCAGTATCTTTTAAAGTTATTATACATTTTGTTCTTGTTGGTTAATGACCATGTGACTGATCAAATTAATTAGTGCAGTAGAAAAGTTGATCTTTGATATAAACGTGTAACTCTAAAGTGAGAGCTGGTGATGATATATTGAGTTTAAATTCTCTATTACTGTTGCACAGCAAGAATTTTTTTTAAACAACAAAGTGATTACTTTTGGATAATGAAGCAAAAAGTGATTACTTCTTGCATATTTTGTGTTCTTTTCAATTATATTTGCTTTCCTTTCTATGCCAAGGGGAAAAATATTCAAGTTAGCAGTGTGTATTCTACTTTTGACAAAAAAAAACCAGAAATGTTTTTTTAATCTTAGAAATTGTTTTGTGCTTGCTTAAGTCTCGACTCTTTTTTTATTTTGCAGGTAACACTGCAGATATAGGTGCCAATGCTGCTATTGCAAATCGACAGGAAAAAAGGGAGGCCTCTTTTAATTTGGGGCCATTGAAGGATGCTGAACGTCGAGATCTTAACTGTGCTGTAAAGGAGTACTTGCTACTTGCAGGGTACAAACTTACAGCTATGACATTTTATGAAGAGGTTGGGATATATTTAATTATCCAGCATCAATAAATTTCAATCTTTTCATGCATGTATGTTACAATTACACACACAGACATATATATACATGCATTCATAGTATGCTGTCTGCCCATTGTTGTTGCAATTGTTATAATTACTATTACTTGGTTGTTGCTACTTATTCTACAATTATTATGATCCTGCTTGTTAGATTCCATTGTGATTGCATATTTTTATTTTAATTATTTAATTTAGTTGTATTTGAGTGCGTTGCAAATCATGCATCTTAGATGTTCAACAGTAATTACATATGTTCAATGTGAAAATAATCTCTAAAATTACTGTTCCATAAAGAAGGAAAGAAGGGTATATGTATATACCCTTAAATACATGGATATCCATTTAATACATAAATAGATCTATATAAAACATTTTCTCTCAATCTAAACTATATATATTAATCATGTTCAACTTGTTACAAAATTTTTCAAGTATCCCAACCCTAAGACCTTTGGTAAGAACATCGGCAAGTTGATCTTCAAATCGAGTGAAATCGAGTCAATCTCCATATATTTAGTTTTTTCATGAAATATTGAATTACTGACAATATATATAGTAATTTGATTATCACAATGCATAAGCATAGGATCACTAATGTCAACCCCCAAATCTTGTAGTAAGGCCTTTAACCATATTAATTTAGAGAAGGCATTAGACATAACATGATATTTTGCTTCGACAATAGACTTTGAAACAACATTTTCTTTCTTGTTTATGATTCTCATACAAGAGACCTTTCTTAGATGTCTTCTTGATATATGACAGTACTTAAACAACTTATTGCCAATGAATCACTTTTGGAGCATACATAAATTGATTGAGAAGATTAACAACATAGCAAATATCAAGTTTAGTCATAGTCAGATATATGAATTTTCCAAGAAGTCTCCTATACTATCCTAGATTGTCAAACTTGGGGGATTGTTCATTTTAGAAATAATGAATATATTCAATAGGAGTGTTTTTAGGTTTACAACCTTTAAGACTTGTTTTTTTTAATAGATTCAATGCATACTTTCTTTGAGATAGAGACAAACGTCCCTTGGAATATGCAACGTCAATTTCTAAGAAGTACCTTGAGGTTCCCATGTCCTTGATAGTAAAGTGTTGGTGAATGAGTCATTTGGTTTCTTCAATACCATGATGATCACTACCTATCAGAAGTATATCATCAACATAAACAACAAAAATAATCATTTCTTGTGGAGTGTGCTTGATAAAGAGAGGGTGGCTTACTTAGTAACTATCAAAACCATCACTCCACATGACATTGTTAAATTTTTCAAACCAGACATTTAGACTCTATTTTAAGCCATAAATAGCCTTGTTGAGTAAGCACATGATCAACTCTCCTTGAGCAACATAATTAAGATGTTATTCTATGAATACCTATTCCTCCAAGTCATCATAGAGAAATGCATTTTTAACATCTAGCTGAGTCAGTGACCATGATTGACTACATTCGCATTACTAGGATAAGAAATCAAATCTCAGATGCCACGAGACAAGAGAGCATCCATCTCTTTATCCATAACTACCTTTCAATGATGAATATGAAGTGTTTTATGATAATCTCTAAGTAAAGACTCATCGAAGATGGCTAGGGCAAATATTTAAAGACAAGTAGTTCGATGCATAATACCAGAAGAGACACAACCATGTTGAAAATCAATTTACATAAATTCAAGAACATCATCAGTATGCACAATTATAAGGCACATAGGGAGTTGATTTTGTATTTCAGCTAAAAATTTTAAAAATAATAAGAACATTGACAGTTTTTTAATAAATAAACCCAAGACATATGAGAACAATCATCAACAAAAGCTATATAGTACTTGTGTTTATTAATAGAAGAGAATCTATTATGACCCCATATATCACAATGGACAAGATCGAATAAATTGATTGAAGTAGTAAGATTCAATCACTTAAAAGTAGCACGGGTGTGCTTCCTAAGTTGACATGACTTATAATCAAAAGTAGAGATAGAGACTCACAAGAGAGCCCGAGAAAACTCCTCATAAGATGGATGGCCAAGATGATAATGCTATAAATAGGAATTGTCAGCATTGGATATGCATGTAATCAAGTCACGATGAACATAGTTGCAGACAATAGACACGTTCTAGAAGAGTTTTGTCTACATTCCAAACCAATCTTCTGTCTTATTTGTAAATCTTGGAAGGTACAATGAAAATGATAAAAGGTAACTGAACACTATAATTAAATAGTAATAACATTGATGGATAAAATATTAAAGGAAAATTTAAGGACATAAAATGCATCATTCAACCATATTTGAGAGGAGACTTGAATCTCTCATTTACTAGATATCAAGTATGAATGACTATCAATAATAGTAATAGATGTTTTGTCATTGACGATATTTAGGCAATTAAATAAGATTGGATTACCTAAAATATGAGAGGAGACTTTAAAGTCTATTATCTAGGGATAAAGCAATCAAGACAGTATTAATGTGTATACTTAGATGAGAAAATATGACATGGACACTTATAACAGTAGAATTGGACTTTGGGACTAGAGAAGACGATCATACTCTTCTTGAGAGAGGGTAATAGTCTGCCCTATTGAAAAAGTATTTGGCACACCAAAAGACTTTGATGTGACATTGGCTAATTGAGGTTTTAAGTGTGGAAACCCATCCTAGCATTTCTATGATTTATATCTTAGTTTGCTACACTGTTGACATTTAGGATGTCGTCTATCATCACAACCTCCTCTACCTCATCCACATCTTCGACTACTAGAAACTACAAGAGTAGACTAATCAATTGGTTGAGTTGTGGATTGTGTAGAAATGCACGTTGTTTTGGCAAGCATGACATTTAAATTAGGTAAAGTCTCAACACTTAATATAGGACCACAAATCTGTGAAGCTATATCTAGATTAATGCTAGTAAGATAAAAAGCAATAACAAACTCCTCTTTGTACCTCTAAAAGGTAGAAATGTTTACTATGAGGGGTTGATAAAGGTTTAACTCATTTATTAAACCTTGAAAAATATAGAAATACTCCTGACAAGTCTTTTCTCTTTGTCTAAGTTGAAACAATTGCTTATAGACTTGAAATATCTTTGATATATTCTTTTCATATTCATACATTTGGCACAAGGTATTTCAAATTTCTTTTACAGGACACAACATAGACATTCCACAAGCAACCACTGATTCCATATAAGCTAACATCCAAAAGATAATTATAGCATCATCTGTGTATCAAGGAATAGGACCTGTGCTTTGATACCATGTTCAATGTAGAAATAATCTCTAAAATTACTGTTCCATAGAGAAGGAAAGAAGGGTATATGTATATACCCTTAAATACATGGATATCTGTTTAATACATAAATGGATCTATATAACTCTAACAACATACACATATAATTATTACATGCATACATGCACACAATTAGTAGTTTGTCGCAACTCATGCATCTTAGATGTTCAACTTGAAAGAAAATATTAGTGTAAATATTGTAATAAATGAATCCTTATATAGATCCTTGATTAAGGGATTATGATTATAGTCCTATATTGAAAGTTATCTTATTACCATGTAACTACTATTTATATGAGTTATCCTTTATGAGTAATCTTTTGCTGACAATACGTTTCTTATTTAGGTTACTGATCAAAACCTTGATGTCTTGCCAAAATCTCCAGCCTGCATATCTGATGCTCTGCGCCATTATTATTATCAGTATCTTTCTTGCACTGATGAAGCTGCTGAGGTATCCATGATATCTGTTTCTGAATGGCAATGCATACTTTGAGATACATTTCATAATTTTCTAAATGCTTTTAATTTTTTAACAATAAATCCATTACTTTTTTATTAACAAGTAATTCTGTCTGATGTGCGCTTGATGGTGGTAGCGATTGGCAAGTTTATCAATTTTCTAAAATTGTGTTACTCACTGAATGGTTGATATATGTTTGATATTTTGTAAATATGTTTTATTTTTATTATATACTCCTACTGGAATGTATCATTTGATTTCTGCTTAATATAATAAATAATTGAAATTTCTATCCATTGAATATTGAAGATCATGTCAAAAAAATTGTGGGGTTATCTAGAATCAGTCCTGTACACTTAGCAGATTATATATTGGGAGCATACTGTCTTAATATGTCCATAAATCTCTGATTAATAATAAAAGTCTTTTTGTCTGGAGATAACAGAGAATTTTGAATCCTGAATCATAGTCTCTCATTCTCAGGAAAAGATGTCCCTTCTTCAAGAAAGAGAATCACTGCTGAAGGGAAATGAACAGCTTACTGCAGTTATTCAGTCCATTCAGAAAGGTAAGGATTTGAGTGATGGTAAGTTGACAATGTTGACAAAATCATTTGAAGCTACCCAGAAGGACCTTAAAGACCGAGATGTTCTGGTATGTCCCATCATGCACATTTGCTTCATTGGGATGTACATAAACTTTTCGACAGTTCTAAATTCCTTTTGAAGGTACAAGATTTAAAACAAACAGTGGAGCTTCAGCGGAAGGAACTTAATGAGTGCAGATCAGAAATTACTTCTTTGAAAATGCACATAGAGAGTTCTCGAGCCAGTAAAAGGTTGAATAGTGAAGATGTTGAGGAGGCACAGCCATTGCAGGTTAACAACTGCAAAGAAGAAATTATTTCTTTACAGACAGAGATAGAAGGTCTCAAGGAAAAGAATGAAACTGTATGTAACACCATGATATCTGGAACTTCCCTGGAAACAGGAGGAAAACATGAAAGTGTAACATCCATACCCCAATCCATTGAGTCTGTTTCTGGGGCATCAAATGTTGGAGAGAAGACCTGCGATGAGAAGTCTAACCAAGATTATTTGAATCGTAATCCAGTAGATGAGAACAATGGTTTTTATAATGGCAAAGAATATCAACCAGTGATTGATGATGGTATACTAGTTCACAGTCCACTTAATCCCCATTCCTCAATAGTTTCTGACAAAGTGGTAATTACTTGACTGCAATATAATGCAAATTGGTTTCAATTTGTATATAGAGGTGGTTATTCAACTCAGAATATGGCCTATCTGTTAACAGGGTCTTGCAACCATAAATACACTTTCTGAGGCGTTGCCAAAAATTGTTCCCTACGTCCTAATCAACCATCGTGAGGTCCTTATTAAGAGCTTTCTTCATAAATCATGCAAAATTGTTTCTTTAAATGTCTCATCATTATGATGGTTCATGTGTTAGGAGCTCCTTCCATTGATGATGTGTGCAATTGAGCATCATCCTGACAGTGATGTGCGAGATTCCCTGACACATACTTTGTTTAATTTAATTAAACGACCAGATGAACAACAGAGACGCATTATTATGGATGTAAGTCATCTTCAGCAACTTGCTATGATATTTATTAGTTTTTGTTGAAGTAAATTATCTGCTTTAACTACTACTTGTATTCTTTAAAATGGTATTAGTATCTTCATAATCCTTTTTTAACCTTTTAGGCCTGTGTAAGCTTAGCCAAGAATGTTGGGGAGATGAGAACTGAAACAGAATTGCTTCCACAATGCTGGGAACAGGTAAGATTCACCTTTCTAGACAAAAAAACTGCTTTAATTAATTTAATATATATATTTTGCGAGTTTACAATATTAGATACTTTTTTGTTGTAGATAAATCACAAGTACGAGGAACGACGGTTGCTTGTTGCACAATCTTGTGGTGAACTTGCAGAATTTGTCCCTCCTGAGATTCGGGATTCTCTGATCTTATCTATAGTGCAACAATTGGTTGAAGATTCAGCAACTGTTGTGCGGGAGGCTGCTGCTCATAACCTGGCATTGCTGCTTCCACTCTTCCCAAATTTGGACAAATATTTCAAGGTCAGCCTCATTAATGCTCCGAGGCAGTAATGAAGCAGAAAATTGACTGCAATGTAAGCTCAAGAACAGGCTGTATAACATGGATTAAGAGATGCCTGGGAGGCTTATTAAATAACATAAGTAAGCTATGACTTCTCTGAAGGTGCTTATAGACACTTTTCTGCTTATCAATAGGTAGAAGAATTGCTGTTCCAGTTAGTCTGCGATCCTTCAGGATTGGTGGTTGAAACCACCCTCAAAGAACTCATGCCAGCTGTACTCAGCTGGGGAAACAAATTGGACCACATCCTACGGGTTTTACGTTCCCATATCTTAGGTTCTGCACAGGTTTGCTTCTTATTCCAGCAATTGAACTAACTTGTTTTTGTGGGTCTTGTGCACTTTATTTATTGCGGTTTTTATTACACTGCAGAGATGTCCCCCAGTTTCTGGGGTTGAAGGCTCAGTAGATTCTCACCTTCGTGTTCTGGGTGAAAGAGAGCGCTGGAATATTGATGTGTTGCTGCGCATGTTGAGTCAGTTGCTTCCTTTTATCTATCAGAATGCAATTGATACTTGCCCGTTCACTTCAGAGCTGACAGTTATGCCACCTAGCAATTCTGATCAATCAAAATCATTTTTCTCTACATCTATGTTTGAGCTATATGCAGTGTGAGTTTTTTCTGAATAATACGCTGTGCAAATTAAATGTTCTAAAATGAAGGTGTTCCGTCCTTTATTTGTGTTAGTCTCCTCTTAAGTACTCGGCTTATATTTTGCAGCTCAAGAAACTTATATTCTGGTTTCTTTATTGCAGAGGTAACATAGAGTGGACTGCATTTGATTGGATGCATGTTGACTGTTTCCCTGATTTAATTCAACTTTCATGTCTCTTGACAACAAAAGAAGATTATTTGCGAGACCAGATAACAAAAGTAGCTGAATTTAGTTGTTTTAGTATTGTGTTTGATATTTTTATCTATAATAAGGAAATTCTTAGCACAGTTAATTTTATGCAGTTTCTTTTAGATGTATCTGCAAGCTATGGTGATGACTATCTTACAGATATCATGCTGCCTGTCTTCCTACTAGCAACGGGAGATGATGCTGATTTAACATTTATACCTACTGCTTCACAGTCTAGGATAAAAGGTAGTGTTGAACATGTAGAATTCTGGTTTCTTGTGAATGATATGCTACCTTCACTAGTTTATTACTTCTTGTAGGTTTACGTCCTAAAACTGCAGTAGCAGAGAGGCTTGCAATGATGTGTGTGCTTCCACTCCTCTTGGTGGGTGTTTTGGGTGCCCCTAGAAGACAAGAACAGCTAGCTGATTATATGCGAAAGTTATTGTTCCAAAAGGTTACAAAGGAATCCTCTTGGTCCATTTACCACATGAATGATGTAATAGATGCTGTGCGATTCCTTTGGTCAGTAAGTTTGTAAATACCCCTGTTTTTTGTCTTCAATTTCCTCAGTTCGATTATAGTTATGCATGATTGGGTGCAGCTCACACAAAGAACATCATGCAACCATATTCAATATCCTGTGGGAAATGGTTGTCAGCTCCAATTTAGAACAGAAGATCTTTGCTGCAAACCTTTTAAAAGTTCTTGTATGCATTTCAAAACACGTTTAATTGATCTCTTGATCATGTGATATCCATCTAATCTAGTTTTGTTCATAGGTTTCGCATATTGACGCAAAAGTTGCTTCAACTCACATTTTGCCTGCTCTAGTCACACTTGGGTCTGATCAGAACCTGAGCGTTAAGTATGCTAGTATAGATGCATTTGGCTCTGTTGCTCAGCATTTCAAAAATGACATGGTAGTCTATTTTAATTCTTGTATATATCTTTAGAGGGCATTCATCATCTAACCAACTAAATGTTGTTTGATAGATAATTGATAAAATTCGCATACAAATGGATGCTTTTCTTGAAGATGGATCTCATGAAGCAACTGTTGCTGTAATCCGAGCTTTAACAGTTGCCGTACCACACACTATGGATAGACTTCGAGATTATATCCTTCAATTATGCCACTGAACAAAATTCATCATTCGCTGAAATGATCCTCTGTACCATAGTGTCATTTCTCTGAATTTCAGTTATTTGTTTGTTTCTTTAACCTTCAGTACATCTTTTGTCCAAGATATTCCAACTGACAAGTTTGCCAGCTCTTGGGAATGATGTGATGCGTCGCAGAGAGAGAACAAATGCTTTTTGTGAAGCTATCCGTGCCTTAGATGCTACAGGTATGTCTTATACTTTACATCTATCATCTGGTTTTCTGAAATGTCTTGGATGTTACAAGATAGTCATTATTTTTTGTTTTTCCATACATTCTCGTTCAATTTTTCTTGTTAATCTATGGCACATATATTTGTCTCAATAGAGAATATTATTTAAGAATTTTCACAAAAATATAGTACATATTTCATTTATTTTACTGTAACGGGAATCCATTTTACATTTTATAACTTGACGGAACAAAATATTATTACCACTTCTCAACATCCTTACATTGGGCATTATTTTTTCAAATTTCTTGGAAGGGATCTGCATTAGCAGAACCACGAAATATCTTCTTATTCTGAAGAAAAGCCATATTTCTTGTTTCTTCAACAAAGGTTTTTCGTTCCCTCCATTTAACTTGCACTAAAAAAATTCATGCACATTCAGATTAATGTGTTGGGAAAGTAATATTTTCTTGAATAATCTAATTAGAACCAGGACTTGGGTGGTTTGCATTTACGTGGATACAACCGGTAACTGACAATAGAGACTCGGTCTGCAAATATGGAGGCTTCGTCTTTAGAAAAACAGAAAGAAGTGCTTATTTGCTACGTAGAGTTTGGAACATATTTATGACTCCTGATACAAACTATTTGGAAACGAATGCTCCATACTTTCGGTGCTGAAAAGGATTCTGTATGGTCTCATCTCAAAAGACAGAGAGTAAAAAAGAAACCCACACAAAGGTGGGCACCACCAAGTCGTCTGAGCGGTAATAAGCTCCTTTCTTTTTCCTTTTTAAGTGAATCCTTGTGGGATCCATTATGGGATCCAACAAGGATTAAATGGTTTGTTAGGGTTTTCATGGGCTTTGTCACCCAAAACACCTAATATATGATTTTAAACATTGGCATCATCATTCTTCAGTCACAACATCTGATGGATCCAGTGGCCTTTTCCGAGTCTTCGACAAGTACAACAATCTCTTTTTTGTTTAAATACTGTGTTTTAGTGTGATAAGCGTGGGTTAATAGGATTTGTAGTAAATGATTGCATCATTGGTTTATCACTTAATGTAAGAAGATATTTTCCATCAATATTCAAGGTATCATTGGCTTGGATGGATGCCATATCTACGTAGCTGCTAAATATTAGCCTGCATCCATGCATGGTTTTGCCACCTTAGATTACATTACCACATTGATGTTGCGTTCATGTTGGCAGATCTTCCAGTAACCAGTGTTCGTGATTACCTCTTGCCTTCTATACAAAACCTTCTAAAAGAGGCAGATGCATTATTAGATCCGGCCCATAAAGAGGCTTTGGAAGTTATTCTGAAGGAAAGATCTGGGGGAACTCTAGAAGCCATCAGCAAAGCGATGGGAACTCATCTCAGCATTGCATCTTCAGTAACGAGCTTGTTTGGCGAGAGTGGTCGTCTAAGTAAGAAAGAAACTGGAGACATGCCAGAGGTTGTCCTTTCACCCCAGTCAACTCCACCTGCACTACAGCAAGAGGACACTAGGTTTCGCCGGATGATCCGGGGTAGTTTTAGTGACATGTTTAAGAAGCAAGCTGAGGAGCAATGACAGGATCCTTTCATTCTTGTAATTATGTAGTTTTCCTTGTTGATCTTGTTTTCAATAGTAGATCTCTCTCTCTCTCTTTTTCGAAAACCAGAAAGGCGGAGTTAGTGGCTCCACCCTTACACGGTGATATTACAGGAGGTTCCTTGGGCTGTTACAGAAGGATAAATCGAACTATATTTAGCCCATTGGGCGAGATCATGAGCTTCGGTTTTGAGATCTCTAAGGATGGATTTGAATTTGATGCCGTTGAAGTACTTGACGATGCTCCTTTTTTTTTGTCGATAGTTGGTGTGTTTCGCATTTTTCAGGATTTTGGCTGCTGGACTGCAATTCTCGGAATGAAAGTGGAAATAGTATGGTATAGATCTGTTAACAGGTTGTATGTAGAAAGTATAGTTTTCCGCACTGTTCTGCCATTCTCCTGCATTATCACATTGTTCATGAAGGTGTCGCCAACATTATTAATTAATAAGACAAGTTCGCCCGTTCAAATTTTACCGGAGATAGCATTTCATTTCTTAGAAAGTTTCCTTCCCTGCCTGGAAGGTTGACTGGAAAATAACGGTTAGGTAAATTTTTTAATATTACTTTTATTTTTCTTCGTAAATATATAAATTATATTAGTTTTTTTTGTTCGACTAAGTTTTACGTTTCATATCACGTTTATTTTTTTAATGATTGTTTAGATTTATTAATCACCATTTATCAATTAAGAGTTTTTTTTCTTATTTGTTAGGCATTTGATTTAATCTTTTAGAAATTTAATTTATTAACTAATAATTATTATTTTTTGTATATTAATATTCGTTGATGTCTTGTGAATTATAATAGGATTTTCATGGCGCAAGAGTATTTACCGTGTTACTGGTAAACTTATTTAATTATTTAATGTTATGTTTTATTATTTGAGTCATATCTTTATTTTTGAATCAGAGTCAATAACTAATCGAAATGGATCGATTTCTTGATGATTTAATTCAATTTAATTTTTGAGATGAATAAGATTCATTTCGATTTAGAAATTTTTAAAATTAATATACATAATTGAATTATATATACCACTGTTCACTGCTGGAATTGTTTTTTTGCAAGATTAAAATAAATGTAATAAAATAAAATTTCAATTTATAAAATCTGACAGATAATGCAAAAAAGGTGTCAAACAATCTAAAATACAAGGAAACAAAGCTAAAGCCTAAACAAGCATAAAAAGATAAGTAAAACATAAAAGAAACTATACAAGAGTAAAGAAGATAGATTATTTTTCACTTTTTTCGGCCCAGTTTGTCATCGCCGGTCCCAAAATTCACCACTGGGTTATCGCGGGGTCACATATATTTCTTTCGATTAAAGCTAAAAATCCAAATCTTTCCATGAAGACCAAAGCAACTCAGGTACAGGCACAAGCATGGTGAAATGTTGACGGACAATTGGGTTCGTATGCTCGTAGAAGCCATACACTCCACCCCGACCCAAGCCGTCATCTACCTAGGCGGCGGTGCTTCCCAGGTCACTCTCTTCCTCCACCATCCGCCGCCATCCCCTCCTCCTCTCCTTTCGTTCCTTCACGCCCAGTGATTTGTCCTTTTGTTTCTACAGGCGGTGGGATGGCTCATGTCCTCCCCCGGAGCTTCTAACACTGTGCTCGAAGTCGTCATGCCTTATTCCAGGGTGTCCATGGCTCAGTTGCTCGGGAAGGTTCATCCTTTTTCCCTTTTCCCCTGTTAATGCCGGCTTTTAGCTTGGAATTGGTGTTTATAATGGTCGGCGAGGGTGCGATCGGGGAGAAGATTGAAACATTTCACCAAAAATCGAACTTCTGTTCTTTGACGGAGAGAGACTTAATATCAGATTGACGTCGGATTTCATCTTCCTAATTAAAGTCCTTCGCACTGTGTGATTCGACGAGGATTTACGAAACCTAAACTTGAGTTTTCCCTCCTTTGTAGAATATCAAAACCTATCACAGAATTTATAGAATCATAGAAAAAGTCATTAGAAAAATTTCATATATAGAAGAATTTTTAAAAAATAACACTGATTGTAGAAACGGTTTCAACTTACATGCAAGGATCGGGAACACCCTGAATGGGCTCACAGTTTGAGATCCCATACAGAGATCGTGAACATGATCCTGAACAGAATTGTAGATCGTAATCCCTACTTGGGATTGTGAACAGGATCCTTGAAGGATCGCAGGTCACGATCCCACTCCCTGTTTGCGATCACTTTTGATCCTAGATTTCCTTTTTTTAAAAAGAAAATTCATAAAATTGTTTGGTTGATTATGATTAAGATGATCAATAATCTAATGGTTGTAAATGACCTTACCTTAAAATAGCCTTTTGAGGGTAGATGATGCGTAAGAATTTGCTAACAAATATGGATTAATTCAGCGGATGTCATGGTTCTGATTTTCACTCTACCACTAGAAAAGAGAACCTGTTTTTACAAAGACAACCATTATTCACAAAAGGAAGATTACCTGCAATCTTTATTTTTTTGAAGCATTTGGAATCTGCTTTCTAATTATTGTCATGGGTCTCTCATAGAATAGTCAGGAGGTTTCTAGAGTTTGTCTGTTTGTTGCTGTGATGATTGTTAATGCTATATTGTTCCATGTGTTTGAAAGTTATTTGCTCTTAAATGTGCTCTTTTGAGAATTTATGATATGTTCTACCCAATCTAGTTATTTCTTTGTTGATAACTTTCTGCAATCAGATTCCAGTACATTATGCAAGTCAGCAAACAGCAGAAGAAATGGCTTTAGTGGCATACAACCGTGCAATGAAGCTTTCTAGACCAGGTTGCTATATATTTATCAACAATATGTGACGTTTATCCTTTCTTTGTGTTTTTTGTTTTGTTTTGTGATAGTCTACCTACAACTTGTGGCCCTCTTCACTTTTCTTGTTTTTAATGAAGTTTAATTTGTGTTTGCTCAAAAAATTGGCATTATGTATGCTCAACTTGTTGTCATTGCCATTATCTTGAAATTGTTTCGGCATTTTCATTAAGCTTTATTGAGAAAAAATCTTTAACATGATTGATGATTATTCTTTTTTCCCTTATTTATTTATTTGCCAACTTTCTATGGAATGATGGAGTAAGGTTTGACCTATAAGATTTATATAAGACATACTAGTGAAATGTTTATCTTTTTGAATAGAAAGATGAAATATTAATTTATGAACTAGGGAATTAGATGAAATCCAAGGGTGATTCGATTAGGAAATATTTGTTTTGGATCTTATATTTTTGAATTGAAATTAGAATTTGATAAGTCAATTAGGATTTTGTATTATATTGAAAGGTATTTTAATGTTTCACTGATTAGGCTGATCCATGGGATGTATTGTAGGAGGGCGTTACCTTAATATAATTGGTTAAATTTTATATTTATAAATACAATTGTAGTGGTATGACTGTACTATAATGTCATAAGTTACACTGAAATTACCCCATAAATCAAATATAAAATAAAAAAAAGGTTATCATAATCATGAATCATCAAATCTATTGTGTCAATGCCTCAAATGTTCACTTTTCCTTGCTAAAGAAAATTACACCATAACAACCACAGCCAACTGCTAAAAAACATTCAGAGGTGTTTGCGGCAAAGAGACTAAGGAAAAGGAAGATCAGGCCTTGTGATTTTATTTTACATTTGACTCCAATGTTGTGGTATTCATGCATATGTATATTGAAAGGAAAAATAAGTTTCCCTTGAAATTCCACCATAATGGATGAGAAGAGTAAGTAGTTTCAGCCTTTTTGGAGAATAAGGGATTTTCTTTTCAATGGAAAACATGCACAAACCTCATGATTAATTCTACATGTTGGTCAAAATGGAAAATATTTTCATTTCCATGTACACAATCCCTCCTTCATACCACTATTTGATTTGGAAAATAAAATTAATTTATCTCACAATTTTGTTGTAGGGGTGCCTGTTGTAGGTCTTGGATTCACAGCTTCTTTGGCCAGCAGCGCCCCAAAACATGGAAATCATAGGTATCTTGTTAATCAATCTCACCTGTTCTTATGTGAGTTCTATTTTTGCAAATCATGCATATGGCAGGTTGGCATTTACTCTTGGTTTTCATGAATTATATGCATTCTGCTTTATATCTATTAATTCCTTTAATCATACATTTTATTGTTATGTTTTTCATCTGTGCTAGCCATGCTAAAATGAAGTGTTTAGATTAGAAACTTCTTGTTACTGACTGATAACAGATGCATTGTGGTTCTGCTTCGGGTAAAGAAACAGTATTATGGCTCCTAGTCTTGGTCCAAAAAAAATTTATCTATCCTACAACAACAATTTAAATCATAATCCTACAATGTGAGACTAACCATATGAATCATTTTTTTCTTGTATTTCTATCTATGACGAAATCCTTAGTTAAACTACATAAATTTAAATCTTTTCTCATAATTTCTAAATAGTTTTAGGTCTTCCTTTACTTTTTTTAATTTCTTTATATTAATTAATTCTCTTATTCTATTTGGTGTATCCTTTGACCTCCTAAGAATATAATCAAATCACCTTAGTCAAATTTCTCTTATTTTATCTTCAGTTGGTGTAATTTCTACTTTATTCCTAATGAAGTTGTTTTTTCAGTATATCTCTTATCGTATTACTACTCAAGTACTCTTCCATCTAAATATTTGCATATCTGCAACACCAATTTTAAAGATATCATCTTATCACCTAACGCCTAAAAATTATTTCTCAATTTCATCCACCCTAGCCTCTATAATTTTTCTATTACTATTTATTATAAATCTTAAATATTTTAAGTCTTATTTTTATGAATCTTATGACTGTCTAATTGAATGTCTTCATCATTATTTCTATTTTTGTTGAACTTACACTTCATATATTCATTTTTTGACTTAATCTAAGTCTACTTCAAATAAATCTTTTTTTCATTATATATGATTGTATATTGGTACTTAAACTTGGAAGATAAAATTTTGTTTTCATGATGACAATAATCATGTTTTTATTAGTTTGGAATGTAGATCAGGTTGCTCAAGTATCCAACAAGATGCCTACAAAGCAGGACAGCAGAAATTTTTGTGTGAGTTCTTGTATCAGTCTGTGATGTTCATGTCTTGCAGACTGTAATCAGGGCCTTGAAGAAGCATAACCTTAAATGATTTGCTTATTTTCTTATTACCTTCTCAAGAAAGAAATCTCAATATTTATTCAAAAATCAAAATTTGTTGATTTCTGCAGTATCCATCTAATTTAGTGATTCCATGCTTCTTCTTTTCTACAAGCTTTTTTGAAAAAATCTATTACTAGGTGTGTCATATGATTGGTGATAGCTTTATTTGTCCAGCTAAGCTACATTCTTTATGCAGATTCCACTTGTCAAGGAGAACATCAAATGGGCTCTGGACTACTAATGTTACCTTTTCAAAGGTATCTATTTCTTCATTGACATTTTAAAACTAAAAAGTTTCATTTTCAGGAAATAACCATATAATTTTGCTAATAGGGTTTGAGAACTCGTGAAGAAGAAGACAGGGTTTCTAGTCATTTTTTACTGAAGGTAGCTTTTGAACATTTGACTTTCTTTTTACTGATAAAGACATGATACCTTTATAAATGCTATCATAGGCAATTGCAGAAGCCTGTAGAGTTTCTGCTTGCTGCTCTTCAGAATTGAGTGAATCAGAGGTGTGCGATGAAATAGAAGAAATTTTTGATGAGAATCAAGAACTCCAACAACTCATAGAAGGGAAAATATGCATGAAAATGTATCCTTTTGGATCTGGTAACTTATATTTTTTTGCTTGTGTGTTAAATTTAGGAAACTGTTTTTTATGAAATCAGTTCTTCTTTGTTGCTAGATAAATATCAGTCAAGTTCAGAAAGGAAGATTATCTTATCGGGGTCTTTTAATCCATTGCATGATGGCCATCTTAAACTCTTAGATAGTGCATCAAGGTAAGCAGGTTTTATCTCCATGTGCTTTCTCTTCTAACACATGTAGGGTAACTATGTCACGCTAATGCAAACTTTTAATAACAGCCACTAGTTTTCACATCCCTTGAATGAAGTAATTCATAGAGAATTGGCGTTCATAGGTTTCCATGTATCAAATATTCAAGTTGGAGACAACAGAATTTGTGCTATCAATGCATTTCACTTCTATCATTCCAAATATTAGCATAACAATTCTCATAGTATCTGCTTGACCTTGAAGTGAGCTATAATTAAATAGCCTAGAAATGATAAAAAATTAATCTAAGAACAAAAATATGAAAGACATTTTTTTGTTTTTCATGCCAACAGAAAATTATTTGATCAATAATGATATTGAATTACCAGAGCATTGGGAAAAGGCTCGTGTAACTTACCATATCCATTTTTAAATCTAATGAAGAATTGTTGGTGGTGGGTTTCCATGCTTCGAGATTTCTGTAGTCAATGCAGACAAAGGTCCACTTAGCATAGCTCAAATAAAAGATCGAGTTCTCCAATTTTGCAAAGTTGGTATGTGCACTTGTCTTTTTTAAGACCTCTCCATTTTTTTTTCCTTATTTCTGAGCAGATATCCTTTATCATTGAAAAGCTTTTTGTTGTTTCTTCTCTTTTTTGCTTACATATGTTCCAATTACTAGCTTCACAGAAATTGCACCTGTTCTTTATGTTCTTTAAAATACGTATAAACAAGAGAAGTGTGAGGCTCAAAAGAGTAAGCTCTTTTATTTGGAGTTCTCAGCAGGGTGAATGTAAACCAATCATCAAAAGCTGTGTAAAAAGGTCCAACATCAATAAATAATCTGTGTGACTCTTGATAACTAATTTATTAATGAACAACATTTCATTTCATTTCCACACCATTTTAATGTAAAGGATAAAATTTTCAGTAAAATAGTGAAGGCATGCATATACTCACTGTAGCTTTCGTAGAAGAAGCTGCTGCATCTAATTTAGTTTGCCAGTGACCAAAAACTTAAACTAGAATGCATCTAACAAGATGATGCCAGCCACTTTGCTGTTTATCATGCCAAATATCTACTAACCACTGCAAACGAAGCTATGAGCATTTAGAGCTTGGGGAAGTTGAACAAGAGTGGTAGTGCAATCGAGCATAAACAATTAGGAAAAATCAGTTGAGATTTAGCGATCACGATAAGGTATTCTTTCTGGTGAAGCTGAAGCATCTCCAAACAGTTTCTTCATTTTCAAAAAAAGATGGAACACGCTAGCTCTGTACCATATATATATAGGCCATCTATATCTTTTTTAGATTCAAATTCAATAGATTACTTTAATATACTGTTATTTTTATTTTATATATTATAAAATTTTTATTCCCTTCATTTTTTATGCTTGTATCTTGTGCAGAAAGACCTGTGATTGTTACAAATCAACCATACTTTTACAAAAAGGCAGAACTTTTTCCTGGTAGTGCTTTTGTTATTGGCGCAGACACTGCAGAAAGATTACTTAATGTAATGTCTCTACCTTCAATTGTTTCTTTGAGGGACTTTTATCATAAAACGCAATTTCCATTCTGGTTTTTACTTGATTGCAGCAGACTTTCAGTAGTCTTGTTTGCTTCTAACAAGCGTCAGCTCCCTTGCAGCCCAAGTACTACTCTGGGGATCCACACAAAATGCTGGAAATCCTGAGTGCATGCAAAAACATAGGTTGCTTGTTTATTGTAGGCGCTAGAAATGTTGATGGGGTCCTCAAGGTGCACCAAGCATCTATAGACACTTATACTCTTACTACTGATGATGCACGCCCGCATGTGCACACACCTACACGTTACTGATTCGAGAAACACGTTGAGTGCACATTGTGGGACTAAGGTTTTTTTTATTTTGTCAGGTTCTTGAAGATTTTGATATTCCAGAAACTTTAAAGGACATGTTTCTATCTATACCAGTGGATGCATTTCGCATGGATATTTCATCAACAGAAATAAGGAGGATGCTAGGGCTATAGAAGGTGACTGACCATCGATCAAAACAAGATAAAAAAGCCTCAGATGCCTTATATCTTTGAGGTCCTCTTTTATATCGACTCGGATTTCAATCATGATTTTGATTCTATACATCCTTTTGTTTTCCATTCGCATGGTAAAACTGAAGCTTGTAAAGATGTTTGGTTTGGGCGAAGTTTATGGTAAGGTTTTGGTGGTGAAAGCGTTTTTAGCCCTAAACTAGTGCTTAATTTAGAATAAGGCTTTGGTATTAACCATGTGGAAAACCAATATATTCAGTTTATTAGTTGTTTAATAAACATGGAGAATAAATTGATAATGTGTATGCCGGTCACCTTTATCTTTAGTTTATTAGTTGCTTAATAAAGCATATTCAAATACAGTCTCTATAATTATACACAAGAAGCAAATTTTTCACTGTTCGTCTTATTAGTTCAAGAAGAGGGTGTCGAAGCAAATCAAAACGATTAGTTCTCGTCCATCCTGGGTGTGTTTAAGAGATTAGGTCTAATGATAAAATGGAGTAGATCAAATTCCATTATAAGCCTTCAATGATTTTATATCTTAAAGTTTTTAGGAGTAAATATTATAGATTTAAATTATAGTTTAAATCAGATGAAAATTTTTTTATTGGATTTTCACTTAGAAGTAAAATATATAGAAGTAAATAATTGGAGTTGGTAATATTTAGAAGTAATATATGAAAAAAATTTTATTGGATTTTTTTTAATAGAGTTTATTTAGAAGTAATATATATAAATGAATAAGAATCGGACAAGTTGTTGACTTGTGGAATTACATAATCATCATCATTTGTATTTCTTCTTCTCCTTCACAGGTCCTCTTGGGATCTTGTTGAGGACCTTCTTGTCCAGCTTCCTGAGCAATGCCTTCATGTTCCTTCCACCTCTTGTGGCGGCGTGGTCCACGTCATCCTCGTACCTCTGGTACAAAGCCAGCATGGTCTGAACACCAACAAATCCTGCGAGCCCAAAGAGTCATGAGATGGCGAAAATGTTTGAATTGATGTTAATTGGTTAAATGTTGACTAATTAAAGACCGTGGGAACACACCGAAGTAGAGGAGATTGCCGGAGCTGCAACTGCTTCCGATGACTGATATGAACCAGAGGAACGCGGTGGCCTGCGCTCACTTGGACAAAATCAGTCAGTGGTGCAGTATGGTGATGGATTGGAGAAGGAATCCATAAATATCAACTATCGATCCAATTATACATTTAATTATGTGCGCGCGTGTGTGTATGTATATATGGATCGATGGTATTACCACAAGGAACATCTTCAGGTCCTTCCCTCGAGCTATGTCGTAGAGAACGGTCAAGGTCCGACTCAGTTTTGCATGGAGGACGGTGGCGAGATCTCTCGTGGCGCGTTCCGACAGGATCAGCTCGGGTATCTCCGGTGGTTCTCTGCGATTATAATATATATATATATATATACATATATTTAGACGTGGAAATCACATCGATCGATACATGTTGTAGGGAAGGAGAAGATCGCACCGGTCGAAGAGAGTGGCGAGGTTAGTCCATATGAAGGCCACGAGCATCGCCGTGATCGAGATGTGGCAAAGGAGCGTGAGGAAGTTGTACTCGGCGACCTCGAAGAGCAACCAGACCACCGTGGCTCCGGCCAGAATGCCCCCGGAGAGACGTCTGTCCCTCCACAGCAGCACGTCGGCGACTGAACACCACGAAATGTAGCACGCAGTTAATTAATAATTACCAACTCCAATTAACCAATTAATCGATGATCGATTACCTACTCCACCGCCAAGGATGGAGTGGAGGGGCCTCTCACGGCCGAAGAGCTTGGCGGGGACGGCCTCCGGTCCGTCGGAGTCGGAGGAAGAGTAGATGGGCATCGTGCTCCGGCTAGCTGGGTGCGATTCTTGGGACTTAAGTGGGAAGGTGATGGATGTGAAGAAAGGAAGGATATGATTTATATAAGAGGATGCGGTTCCAAGCTTGGTGGCTAAGTAATGTTCTGCACTGCGAAGGAAGGGATGGCTTTTGGCTTGTGTTGGCTCTGACGTGGTTGCCGCATTCGAACACCTTTTTGTTTTTCCTTCGATCAGAAAATGTTTGTTTGTTTTATAACGAGATCGATATATTAAGAGAAATTTCTAATTCTGCATCCATGATCGATGGAAGGAAGATCACGAAAATAAAGCTTGAAGTTGCAATCTTAAAAGAATCAGAAAAAACGAACATACGAAGATAACAAAGTTATTAACAAAAATGCTGGCCGGCACTTAAAACATTTTGATTCCTCAAAAATATTCTGATTTTGTCTTGTTGTTGGCTAAAAATTTTATATTCAAGTTTAGGTGTAGATAAAATAACCAAAGTCTAATTTGTCTTGTATTATTTGTTAGCTGCTTTCACTGGTGAATATGTTCCAAATCCCATTTCTCGACCCAGTTATCGTTGGAGGTGGGCTAATGACGTAGAGTAAGAAAAAAAGAAAAAGAAAGATCTTTCATACTCTTTACTTGTATTAGCCCTTGACTCACTTTTATCTTTTGCTTTTATCGTCTTTTGAATGCCTATTTCTACTTTAGTTCACTTGTATAACTTTTTATATGACCGTCCATCATTTGCGATTTCAGAGATGAGGATTTTTAATTTTAGCTCACTCGATCTTACAAAAATACAGGGAGAAATGCAACAAATTAGTTAATACTCTCTTCACTTCTTACCTACGAAAGACAAGTTATTTAATTCAGCTCAGTATTGTTGACATTCAAGTTTAAACCATTGAAATATTAGCAATATAAATATCTCAATTAAATTACACTATAATATCAATTGTCAAATTTTACAACCACATACGTCTCGTTTGTAGTTTGTGAGGAGGTGGCATTCTATCTTCTTTTCTTTTTGTGTATCGGCTCGAGTGGACTTCATCTTGTTGATGAATTACTACGGTAACAATTTATCTAGTTCGGCTTTTAGTAAATATTTGTGAAAAATATTAAACCATTTATGCATCTACTTAAAAATAATATTCTATCTAAATTTAAATCTGAGATATTTCTTTCCAAAAAAATCTTATAAATGACAAAATGTCAACTACATTTACTTGCCTATTTTTTATAATAATAATTATTATATTTACTAAGATTTCAATTATAATAGAAATTAAATATTCGTATTTAAATCATGGTATTTATATTTCTAACCACACGTTACAAAAAATCGCAGAACTCGAATTTCCCACTCGACATGTCCCTCACACTGTTGGGACGCATCGGTGACCTCACTCCCATCCCGGCATCCCTACCTCGTCTCCCTTCTCCCCGCAGCCCAACCTTCCCCCGCACCACAAGGGCGATGTGTTTCCGATTCGAGAGCCTGAAGGATACCTTCCAGGTCGAGGTCAGCAGGGCGGAGGGGCGCCCGCTCGACGTGCCACTTCTGGCGCCGTTCACGATTGCCAAATCGAGGCTGGAGGCGGTCGGAAACGTCGCGATCAGGGTGGAGTTGAGGAATGGGAGCGTCGGCTGGGGTGAGGCCCCAGTTCTACCGTCCGTCACGGTGGAGGATCAGCCCACGGCTCTTGCGAAGGCGAGGGAGGCTTGCAAGATGCTCGTGGACGGTCCAGTGGGGACGTTGGGGTCCATACTCGAGGAGGTCGGCGAATTGCTCCCTGGCCATCGCTTTGCTTCGGTGAGTTCCTTCATAAGAGTAATATTGAGGGCTTTTGACAGTCGTAACATTTCCTTAGTTTGGTTCGTAGCTGGAGGAACGAGGAGTAATTTATTTTCCTCCAAAAGCGTGAAAGTGAGTCCATTAGAAGATTTTCTTTGTGTATGGTAGTAAGTATACAATATATGAATTATAAACAAATCTTGTTCTAATTATACAATGTATCATCAATCTATCAATTCAATTTAAAATTTTAAGTAGTTATATTAATCTCATTATCATATTGTATAAGTGCATGGAAAAATTTTCACTTGTATTAAAAAAATCATTGATTGTTGATCCAAATGTCTAAATATTCACTAATTTTAAACTTTTTTCCATTACATTTTGGAAGTAAAATTAACAGTAAACATAATGCATTTAAAAATTTAAACTGTAACACATATAGATTGATTCACTATATTATTAAACTTTCCTTAATTCAATAAAAGGGGTATATATTTGAAGAATTTCTCTTACTGTTACTTAAAATAATCCTTTTGATTTTTTACGTTTCCTCTTGTGAACGTTTGAAAAAATACAAATATCAGGGGAGAACCCGAACGCCCACGAATAACGCCAACACGAACCTAAAAGAGGTCTATATTGGTGAAGGAGTCGCCATCTAGTCTATTAAAGGGAGACTAGGAAAACCTGCACTATCAATCTCTTGTGTATCAAGGGATCGACAAGAAAAACCTCTTGTTTAGAATGAAAAAGTGCATATTATTAACGGTTAAATGATGGTTAATTGCATAGTATTTAACTTATCATATGAGAATTAAGCCATTATGTTATAATTGCACTGTTATATGCTTTAATTGAATAATCTGCTTAATTTGGGAGAATTAATGTTAATTTAGTACATTTCTGAACTGTCGGTAAGTTGTAGGTTGTGAAATTCTTAAGTATCCGAATTTTCTGATATTTCGGATAGTTATGTTTAACATACCAAACATATTCGGACAGTTATGTTTAACAGACCGAACATGTATCGGATAATTATGTTTAAATTGCTGAATATTTATGTTTTGAGAGAATATTTTATTATTTCCTGAAGTACACATGTCGAAACCATAATGAATGACTTGAGTGAACTTTCAGTGAGTTATCTATAATTATCCGAAATTGCAGCTGGGTATCGGATAGTTATCTTTGTAACTCTCCGAAATCTCTTTTTATTTATAAAATAGCTGAGGACACGTGTCATGTTCTGGGAAAGTGACTTAAGTGGATTTTCGGTGAGTTATCTATAACTATCCGAAATGCATCTGAGCATCGGATGGTTAGCTTTGTAACTCTTCAAAATGTTATTTTATGATTAAACTACTGCTGACACGTGTCGAGATCTGGTAGATTTACTTAAGTTATATATCGGTGAGTTATTTGTAACTATCTGAAATGCATCTAAGTATCGGATAGTTAAATTTATAAGTATCCGAAATGCACCTGAGTATTGGATAGTTAAATTTATACAAGTGTTGAATTTAAATGCTTTAGTATATCACGTGAGTTGCACATGTTTAACTCGTTAAGTTTGCATAACTGTACACGTTGAGTTACATAAATACACACTAAGACAACATGTTATGTTAGCAGCTTATTTCTTTATATTTTCTAATATGCTACTGTAACGGTTGTAGGAACAGACAGTTGGAAGAGAAAAAAATCACGTTTGCACGTATCACGTAGGGAAAGAAATCATCGCCGTTGATACGAATGAAGGAAATCCAACCGACTATTCAAGCAAAAGCAGTTACTATTGAAGAAATATAAAAGAAAAGAAGAAAAAAGAAGAGGAGTGTGATCGATGGGCGGACAGTGTGTGCAGAAGAGGATGAACGTCACAATTCTCTGAAGTTTCACACCAACCATCATCATCACCACCATAATTACCAACCATCGGAGGTCTGTGAGGATACTTGTCTGATGTTGGGTCGATTCCGAGTCAAACACAGTGTCTGACAACTACTGTGAGGAGTGATCGCGTTGCAGGAAGGGAAGCCATTTTCACCAAACGTCGACTCATATTTCAAGAGATTGTAAAGCTTTTAGCTTTGGCTTTAGGTTGATGTCTGTATGCTGAAGAGGAGATCATCTTGCAATTCTGAACTCGCGATTCTATAGGAAAAGAAGACAGAATTGTAAGTGGTTTAATTTTCATTGGTGTAAGCGCATTGCAAGTAGTGTCGAAAGTATTTACTATCAAGTGAGATTACTTTATATTTCACCTTTCGCCTATTTCCATGTTCATATTAAAATAAAAATACCAAAAACAATTTATCTATGTTTGTATGTTGTATTTGAGTGTTGTATTGTTTGTGTTGTATCGTGATTAATGTTATCTTTGTCAGTGTTGTGATTGTTTTATGTTTATTTTAGTTTTACAGTTTACTGAAATCAGTTCGTTCAAAAGATTTAAAGATTTTAATGGTTACTGTTTGAATTATCTGAATGTTAGTATTGTTTAATGATAAATCCAATGTTAACTAACATTAAAGAGCTTAATTGATGTTATTTACAATCTGTGGAATCGCCTAATGGTTTGCTAAATTCCTCTGTAAATAGCAGTATTAAAAAGAAAAGATAGGTTCGTGGAGTTAACTTAAGTCCACGAGGTTAGTCCGTTGAGTTATTCATAACTCAACGAACTTAGTCCGTTGAGTTATCTATAACTCAATGAACTTAGTCCGTTAAGTTAACTGTAATTCAACGAAGAGTTTATTGTATATATAAATTTGATTGTTAACAAATGAACAGTTCTCAAGTTCTTCAGTAATTCCTTATAGGATCGACCTATACTTGCACACTGATACAATAGACACTGTGCACTTGCAATTAAAGTACAAATTGAAATTAATATCTAAATTGTATTAAATGTTGCTTGTTTACTTCTAAAAGAAAGAATAGACATAAAGATAAATTAACTAAGTAAAAATAGAAGTAACAAATCCAAGTTTTTCTAGTGTAGTGCTGGGAAAACGCAAACACTTCTTAAGACTCTAGGCAAGTCTCTCAGGTACGAGTAGGGAAGGTGTGAGACACCTTACCCACCTGGCCGAAGTCAGCCTCTCTAGAGGGTCAGGTAAATATACTATTAGACTCTAAAGGGCGAAACAAGGGATTATAGGACAACAGAAATGTTTCCCCCAGAAACCATAGGCCCATAAGGCCTATGTAAAGACCGTAGGTCTTTAATTAAAGTAAGAATAAAAGAGTCAAAGTCAAATGGTTGACTTTAACTTTGATTATTTGGTTTTGACCAAGGTCAACATAGTTGACCAAATCTACTAAGGGGTGACCTATGTATGAGATCATTCAAAAGATTTACTTAAACACAAGTCTAGGAAAGCGAGAAACCCTAGGCTCAAAAGGTCCAAGTAAAGGTAAAAACTTTTGGGGTTGACTTTTATAAAAAGTTAACTAAAGGTAGAAGGGTTATGCAGAAAATATGCATAACAAGCCTAAGATATCAAAGTCATAGACTTGACATCTTTCCTTAGGGTACCACAAATCAATATTGTGGTCAAGCTACCTTAAGGGGTAAAAAAGTCCAAGATAAAATTGTCCTCAAGGGCTTTTATACAAAATGTACAAAAGGTACCTCCTTCGAGGTAAAAACGGTTCGGAATACACCTAAACATGTAATATCCCTCCTCTAAGGTATCACATGAAAAGGTAATAGGACCCCTTTAGAAGGTAGTAAAGGTCTATGACAAAATTATCCTCAAGGGCTTTTATACAAAATGTACAAAAATGACCTTTCCTAAGGTAAAAATGGCTTGGAATACACCTAAACAGGTAATATTTCCCCTCTAAGGTATTACATGAAGGAGTGATAGAGCTTCCTTTGAGAGTATGCTTAAATTAAACCAATTTAAGTAGTGCTGATGTCAACAGATGGAATGATGATGTCAACAAACGGCATAGGGACGTCATCAAATGTTATGATGATGTCAGTAGACGGTGCGACGTCAGCATGATGTTAGCTCGTCAACCGACTACATTAACCGATCTAGTCGATCACCAAACTTGGATTAACCGGCTATAATCGGTTAATCTGGGGTGAAGCTTTGGATTAATCCTGGGTTAACCAGTCTAACCAGTAACCCGGGTTTAATCCACCGAGCTTGAATCCGATTATGTAGGATCTAGGTACCCAATCTAGATCTAGGTAAACTTTAAGTTTACCCGAATCCACACCCGTCCAGGACATGCGTACGGTTGAGATATTCTCGGCCGTCGAATATCGGACAGCTAAGGGAGCTGTTGGAGGGACGATGACAGTATCGTCTTCTTCGGCGACGTCGTCGGAATCTGGCAACCCGTGAACCTCAATCCTGAGATTCACGGTCCTCTCACCACTAAACGTCAATGTTGACATGCACGGGGACGAAGGCCCGGCGGCAAAGCGTCGGTGGAGACACCGAGCACGATTGTAGCTGTAAACGTGCGGTGTCGTGTAGGAACGTCGATGCGACGCCTGAAAAGCGAGCGAGCTGGGGCGATAGAGCGGTGGCGCAGTAAGACATGCTGAGACGATGTAGCACGTCAGAGTGGCGGTGGCACAGCAGAGCTTGCCGATGGAGTGGAGCGCGCGTTGCCAGCGACGAGGCTCACAGTAGAATCGTCAGATCTGAATTTGATGGTCGAAACTGGACGACTTGGAGAACCCTTAGATCTAGATCTGATGATCATCAACAGATCAATCTAGCGGCTGAGATCAAACATCTTGATCTCGAGTGGACAACCGAGATCAATCAGATATTAAATCTGATCGAACGGTGTGGATGCATCGCAATGATATCTGACGGTTGGATCTCTCGCGATGAAAAGAAAAGATCAAACGGTTAAGACTTAAATCGTGCGATCGGACGGATCGGATCTCACCATTGCAAGATCAAACGGTCCAGTAGAATCTCAATGCGCGCTGAAACCAGATGAGTCTCGTGGCTGAGGCAACCGTCGTCTCTGGCGACGGCTACCTTTTTTGACGAGCTGGGGAACAGCTAAAACGAGCTCGTGCGCCCCAGATGAAGGTCGTACATGTCGAGACGCAACCTCTTGAGCTCAAACGCACCTCAATCTTGACCGAAGGAGGTCGGACCAAGGCGGAAAATCCATAAAACCCATGCGGGAGAAAGGGTCAACATCAAACTTTGTCTTCGACCACGGAAAACAACATACATTCGGAAGAAAACGCTGGAAAACGAGATTTAAAACTTCATAAATGCATAACTAATCATTCGGGTGGATACCTACACATGGAGGAACGGTCGCGGGATGGTCGGAGACGAGCGACGGTCGTAATGGTTGGACGATGGTGTGCGGCGACTGACAGCATAGTTTTACGGTGAGAGAAAAGCGGATTCGTGGTTTTGCACAAATCCCTAGGAGGTTTTAAAGGAGAAATCCATATTCAGATTCAGGAAGATTCAACACCGACGAGTCAGTGAGATGTTGGCTACCACGTGGCAGTGCGAGAGGGCAACATGTGGTAGTTGTGCCACGTGGTCAAATTTGGGTAAGGGTCACTCCTGGGTAATTTGGACATGCTGAGTCCGAATCTAGCCTCCATTTTGGCAAATTCGACTCGTAAGATACCGAAATAGCCTCGAGAAGTCGAATTCTCAAATAGACGGTGTAGATTCTCCGAGTCGATTTCAGACAATTTGGAGACCCGATTGACAATCCAATTGAAGGGTTAGTCAATCAGGGAGGAGATGAGCCTCATTCTATGATCAGATTTCGCGATTGTTAGGCGGATGAGTGAGATTCTCATTCCTCACCTAAATGGAGGGTCAGAATTCTGTGGAGTTAATTTGGGAAGATCACAGGCGTGATCGACGATCCAATTGAAGGATCAGTCGACTCGAGAGGCATTGATCATATCTAGATGATTAAAAGTACCCGATGGCAGACGAGATAGATTCAAAGTCAAAACACCTTGTTCGGACGGCCACGATCATCTGAGGTAGAACCAGGCGATCGGCATGCGTCAACATCGATCGGATAGTGTATCTATACGATCTAAGGTGCTTCGATCACGAATATGTGATCAGGCAATTGATTCAACATCCTGAGATGTGCCAAACAAGATAGGAGTTGAATGGACAACCTAAATTGTTCGAGGATGATTTGGACAATTGAAAGCTCTGATTGATGATCCGACCAAAGGATTAGTCAATCGGGGATAGAGAGACCCTAATCATATGGTTAGATGGATGAAACTCTATCAGGAGACCAATAGTGGTCACATATCCGAACAATGGCCAAGACCATCTAGCACTACTTCAGATAACAGAGGTGCACAATTGCATAAGCGCAATGATAGTGTACACATCGGGGGTTTGCGGCAGTGAAAAATGTAGTTCTTAAAGAGAGTCGAGATTTGGGTGTCTACACCTCCATGATAGAAAATTTCTAACTCCGCCATTGGATAGAAGTGGAAATGCTGCCTACTTGCTGAATTATGAGTTGCATGGTTGAATCTGTTTACTGTTTGATATTTTTGTGCTTTGCTTAGCTCTCTAGTTGTTATGGTTGTAATAAATCGTGAATGCTCTCCAGGTCACAATAGAGCAACCTTGCCATATTGCCAAGACTTTTCCTCTAGTTGGGCATTTAGAAAATTTCCTTTCCTTTATGTAAAAACTTGATTATTCATTCTGAAGTTGTCATTTAATCCATAAACATGTCCTCTCAAAACATCATGTTTTCCTTCCATAGCAATAGCAATTTTTATTTCTGCACCACTATGTTAACTTTTTATTTCTCTTTTGAAGGTCAGAGCCGGAGTTGAGATGGCCCTAATAGATGCAGTTGCTAAAAGTATCCAAATTCCACTCTGGAGATTATTTGGGGCTAAAACGAGTTCTATCACAACTAATATAACAGTATATAGTTTTCTCTATCATCTCATGAATTATACTCTTATGTTCATTCACATATTTCATTCTCACCATCTTAAATTTTTTCAAAATGCAGATTCCCATTGTCTCCCCAAATGATGCTGCAGAACTAGCAGCAAACTACTGCAAGCAAGGGTTTAGCACTTTGAAACTTAAGGTGGGGAAGGATTTGAATTCAGACATTGAGGTTCTAAGGGCTGTACGACTTGCCCACCCTGATTGCTCATTTATCTTGGATGCAAATGAAGGATACTCTTCTACAGAAGCCATAGAAGTCATTGACAGATTACATGGTAAGCAATGTTATATATTTATTGTTGCATTTCAAACCAAACGTTAAAGAATCTTGTATTTTACTATCATGATTTTGCCCTGAACTTTCATTACAACTTTTGAAATACCTATAAACATAATAAGTAGTCTGCTTGCTATAACTCAAAAGTCAAAACAACTTGTGCTTGCACTTTTGTGCTGCTTTTCTGCTTTTGATTACTTTTTATTTCTTGTTTCACTACACGTTACTATCCATTTGACCTTTGCAGACATGGGGGTTACTCCCATCCTGTTTGAACAACCTACCCAAAGAGATGACTGGGAAGGCCTTGGTCATGTTAGTCGAATTGTCAAAGAGAAGTACAATATATCTGTTGCTGCAGATGAAAGTTGTAGAAATTTAAATGATGCGATGAGAATCATAGATGGTAAACTCGCTCATGTTATCAACGTCAAACTAGCCAAACTAGGAGTCCTAGGCTCTCTTAAGGTAATTGAGGCAGCAAGAAGTTCTGGCCTTGCTCTTATGATTGGTGGCATGGTTGAAACCAGACTTGCTATGGGCTTTGCTGGTCATCTGGCAGCTGGGTTTGGCTGTTTTAGGTAATATCACTTTCTGAAATCGTTACCATGTAGCCCATAGAAGACTGCTTTTCATCTCTAGCCTCCTTTCTGTTTCTTTTCCACAGTAGTTGTGCACTTATATTGATAATCGTGTAAACATTGACGATACATGTGCTTTCAAAACAATTTATAAGGAATAACTGGATGCTGTTATGCAGGTTTTTTGATCTGGATACTCCCCTTCTTTTGTCACATGATCCAGTTGTTGGAGGTTATGAAGGCAAAAATATGTTTATTTTAAGTTCCTGATTTTATATTAGAAACACATATCCTTTTTATTTTTCATGTTTGATGCTACTTCGAGTTGGTTTCATATTTTTTCCATATAAATATTTCTTCATTTACCATGTAACATTGTTATTTTATTTTTGCATAGTATCTGGCGCCGTATACAAGTTCACAAATGCCAGAGGACATGGTGGTTTTCTTCCTTGGTAATCTTTTGCCTGGTCCGTATGAATCGGACTAAGAAGCCCTGTTTGCTATCTGCAATTGTGATAGGATCTAAGTTGCTGTGTTACTCTCATGAAAAAAAATCTGGTTTTTGACTGTCCTCTCAAGTACATTGAAGTATATGTGCATTATATTAGCAAGTAGATGTGCACTATATTAGTGAGAATATTGCAGCCAATAATCTCTCAGTTTGTTTGATGGAATCACTGATGTATTTTCTAAGGGATTGCAACCTTGGCAGCTAAATTTTCTAATACAAACTGAATCAGGTTGATTGACCAGTTCAGTTTGAGGACGAGTAATTGCAGTTTATCTGAGATTTCATCTGAGTTGTTAAGAAGTTGTACGTCGTTAATTTTGTTGTAAATCGTTGACTTACGTTGAGCTACGTATACATAGTTTGTTATGTCAGTTAGCTCAGCCGGTAATGCGAGCTATTTATGTAATGGCCTTCGGTTGTAATAAAATGCTGCTATTACTTTCTCTCTCCACGTTTGCCTTTATTCACATTTTTAGCTTTCCATTACTCTTCACCTCCGATTGCCATACTGTAGTTCTCTCAGAAAGGATCTTTGGTTCTTGGACAGACTAAGCAGATATGGAAATCCAAGAATAAAGAGTTGGGAGTTTAAGACAAGCTTAAGTATCACATTTCCAGCCAATATGTTTTTTTTTTTTCTAGCAACGTCTGAAGTTTGAGATGGAGAATGGTCCTTAATCTTTTTCTGGAATGACAGGTGGTTCTCAAGCAATGTGCTGTCTGAGGTTCTTGGCAAATTTTTGATCTTACCAGAGATTCATGAGCCAGTGTGAACCAAATGGGGAACATATTTAATGGTCTCCGGGCCTGGAATATGAATTTGAGGCAGAATCTCAAGGATACAGAGATAGCTCAAATTTCCACTTTGCTTCATCTGTTAGAAGGTACAACCCTTGATCAATTGAAGGTGGACTTCTCAAAATGAAACTTCGACGGGGAATCGTTATGGGATCATACTGACTCTCTAGCAGCAAATGGTCATCCCATAAATTAATGTGGAAGTACAAATCTCCATTGAAATCAGAATGTTTATGTGGCTGCAATATCATGGAAAATTACCTTTTTTTTCCTGGAAAATTATTTACAAAGACATGTAGGAGGAAATAGGTGGAGTGGGGGATTTGTCACGCTCAGAGAGGATGCCAAGCATATATCCCTTGAATGTCAAACTAGGAGCAGGTTAGTGTGGAATCGCAGTTGTTCCCATTAGTGGGTAATCCAATTCTCTTACATGGGGAACTTCTTTAATGCTATTTCCATTCTATTTAATGCTTTAATTTAGAATTTTCTTTTTAGCTGTAGGATCTGTTTTTCTCTCTCCCATTGATATTCTTATCTCTAGGATCTGTTCCATGTGTATTTCGATCCTGAAAAAAAAATCCTAGCGATTCCTATCTCTAGGGCATCACTAGTGTTTATTGATGACCCATTTATTGGTGTGGGCATCCTCATTTTTTTTCTTTCCTTGAAATGGGTGCCCCGTTTATTGAAATCTTTACACCATAACTTGGGCCATCCCCAGACCATCACTCCCACCAGTGGTACTGTCCCATGGCTCTCGATGCTCTTGTGCATATATATAATCGATCTAGTGTGGTTCACTTGTTCTGCACTCTTCATCCTCGCATCTTTCTATCAACGAGCAACTACACTTTCCTCCGTCCTCCTGAATTTTCTTCATGAAGACTTCTCACTACATTATGCTTTTCTCGGCCACTATTTCTCTTGTGCTCATGATCCAGACTCCAGTCGTTGCAGGTGCATGCAATCCTTTGGAGCTTTCCGTGTGCTCCAACGCAATGAGGAGCTCCGCCCCGCCGACGCCGTCGTGCTGTGAGAAGCTCAGGCAGCAGCAGCCCTGCTTCTGCCAGTACAGAAGCAATCCGTTGCTCTCGGGCTACATCAACTCTCCTCAGGCTGGCAAGGTGGCCGCCAAATGCAGGGTTTCCATGCCCAGGTGCTGATGTATCGCGCTCCAAGCCAACCCCCACTCGCCGGTCGTCGGCATTTCACCGAATAATCGTTACATGCATGCATGTATGGTAATTATCTAGTATGGTGTTGTCATGTGTCCTTATATACATGTTTTAAATGACGTCGGAGCAACACATGGTAATCTTTTGTCGTGTCGTCTAGTGCTGTGTTCGTATTTTCGCTGGTTGTCTCATGTTTGCTCGTTTTTCTTATGGTTGGTATGCATAGGATGTGCCTTCTTCGGTTTTTGGTTATGGATTGCATGCGGATGGATTGTTTCTTCTTGATCTGATCTGTAATAGAAAACAATAATCTGTTCTTTGCATGCTTGATTAGGTGTTATACGTACTGCGAGAAATTTAATTTAAGTTATATATAAACCAAAAATTGAAAGGCATATGTGTAAAGCAAGAATTTAAGTGTAAGAAAAAACAATATTAGAAAGACAAATTGTTTGAAGAAAAGAAACAATAGAGAGGTAGGAAAACAAATGAAACCAGTTTTTGTCATCGCGTTTCGATCACCACATCTGCTCAACGCGCGCCTGATAATAGTGAGAGTAGATATGTCGAGGACAAGAGTTGAAGGAGGAACATTTCAAGTGGTAGGGCGAGACGGTGCTGTGTTTTGGGAGCTATATAGCATAAAGATTTTAAGTAGATTGAAATTTATTGATTTTTGTATCATCTGCATAATATAAAATAAGAATATGAGAACCGTTGTTAGACATTTTAATGCCTTGAATAACGTCGTTCTGAACCAACATCTTGTCGAGCAAGTAAGAAACCACAGGAAAGTGGAGAGGGGAGAGAAGATCCTCTTGCTTAAGTATGCTTGAACGGTTGAAGAAACATTTAGGAGAACCATTTCAAGAGAATGGAATATCTAGCAAAAACGATACATGTATGAATCCATTTGAGCCATTTTTTACCAAAACTTGGGCCCTTCAAATAATCAAATAGAAAATTCCAATTGACTTTGTTAAATGTTTTTTCGAAATCAATTTTAACATGTAATTCTTTAATTTTGCTTTTGTGTAAATAGTCTACGTATAGTTTTCTAGGCAACAGAAAAACAGTCCTATAAAGTTCTCTCTTGAGAAAAAGCACGTACGTTGTGAATTGCTATAATATCGTTGAGGGTAGTAGAACTGATGGGCTTAGTAGCAAATCATTTGGATACGATTTTAAAAGGGCCATTTGTAAGACTGACTAATAGGTTTGAAATTAGTCATTGACTCTCCCCTTTACGTTTAGAATTTAAAGTAATAATAAAAGTACCACTTATAAGGCTAAAAATGTAAGGATTGGAACTGTCAAAAAAAAAAGATTGAATACGTGTAAGAGGTTATGATTAATAATATTCTGGTACTTACATTTTATGAAAGAAATAAAAAAAAGTCTCCTTTCCTTAGTTATTAAATACGAAAGTACTGTTTCTAGTCTATTTCCTATTATAAAATGAACTTACAGTGAGCCGTTTGAAAGAAGAATCTTATCATATGGATCACGGGGAGAAGATTTAACCTTGTGGTCTCAATCAACAATATCCTATTGTAAAAGATTGGAACGGGAATGCATATGGGCAATAGTTAACTATTCTCTCATTTTTTATTTTGATTAATGATAGTTATTTGGGAGATCATCAAACAAAAGGTGTCTTTGATAAGCTTTTAGTTTTAACTTGAGTTGAGAGTTGTTTTTAGATTTTGAGAAGAACTAAGAGTTGCGTTTTCTTTAACTCAATTAAATGAAAAGAAGAATTTCTTAATTTATCCTTAACTACACATTTGTCAACTTTATTTATTTATCTATCTATCAATATTATAAAAAAAATACATATCTTTGGCAATTATATTGTATGAATAAATAAATGATGTGTAATGATATGTACAATATAAATAATCATCAACATTTACGAATAATAAAAAAAAGGGGTTTGGGACTATTTGAGTTGAGGATATATGCTGACGTAATTTTGTATCAGATCTTTGGGAAAATTGGAAAAATATAATTCTTCCAGAACTTTTAAAATGAATGTCTTACTAAAATAATTAAGAGCTATTAATTAAAACAACTGTTTATCAAGAATTACCTATTTGAATGCTAAAATAAATTTATACCAGATCTTTAAAACAACTAGAAAAATATGACTCTTCGGGACTATTATACATTTAAGATCGCAACCTTTCAACTCTCAATTGTGTTACACAAGCTGCCATGGCAGCATCGAAGAGAACACCGCCCGTGAGCCGAATGTCTGAAACTCCAGCACATGCCGGTGCCTTGGATGTGATGCGATACCTTCTCGTTTGAGTAAACAAATCGCAATATAATTGATTTCTCCTCGATCTTTTCTCCCTCTCCGCCGAGGCTCGATGCCTTGATTGTCGGCCCGACACCTTGAGTCAAATCAAGGCGTAGACGATCGAGGACGAGACAACTTCCCCGTCGCTTCCTTGTGCTGTCGTCGTATGTGCTTGCATGAATCATCTTTCTTAACTTTTAATCCATAATCTCATCATGGTTTATTTCTTCTCGTCAAGATAACGACGAACAGCTCGTTAATTAATTTGTCCTCGTCGTCTTCCTCCTGTTTTTCTCCATATATGCGGACTGCTCGTACTGCTCCCGTGCCTTGCCTCCACAGTCCCACTCGTCTCCCCTTCTTCTAGCTCTTCTTCTTCTTCTTCTTCTTCTTCGCGGGCCATCTCTCTCTCGATTGTAGTTGAGATGGCGACGAGATCCACCTCCTTCCTCGTGGCCGTCCTCCTCCTTACAGCCCTGGTCCTCCTTCAGTCCCCGCCCGCCACCGCGTCGCAGGGGTGCAGCGCGTCGGAGCTGAGCGTGTGCTCCGACGCCCTCAAACACCCGTCGCACCCATCCCCCCAGTGCTGCGCCAGACTGCGTCATCAAGGCCCGTGCCTCTGCAAGTATGCCCGCAATCCGGCCTACAGGCGCTACGTCAGCCCCGCGCAAGCCAAGAAGATCCTCTACAGCTGCAAGATCCACGCTCCCAGGTGTTGACATGCATCTGGCCGGCTGCTGGCGCTGAGCGACGACGCCGGAATATCATCAGTAATCTAGTAATAATGTGCCGTTGTTGCCGGCGGAAGGTGTGTGAGTTGTGTTGTCTTCATAAATTCCACTATCCATGATGGTGTGTGTGTGTGTGTTTGAAATAAAATATTTCACGTTTTATTTATTATTAATAATTAATTTTAAGATAAATTTTAAATATGATATTAAGGTGGATTTACGTGTATCACAGATAAGATACTTATAAAATAAAAGAGAACACATGTACGACGAAGTATTGGAGTAAAATATTTCACATCAGAAAGTGATATGACAAAACTTTAAAGTTTCATTTTTTTTATTAATTGATTTTGAAATGAATTTAATTTAAATTAAATAAACAAATGATTCTTCGAGTAAACGAAGGCACGTCCGAATAAACGAATAACGAAGACAATACAAATAAGCAAAGGGTCAAGCATGATGTAAGCAATTTCTACGTCTTAATTAATTAATTACTCAAGTTACAGTCTTCTCGAAAATTTTAATTTATGAATATCTCGTTGCAAAACATCACATGTTGTGATTAGATATAATGATCGATCGTCCATATAATGTTCTAAATTTAAATCTAAGTAAAAATATTAATAATATTAGAAAACGGTGATATTGTGATTGAATGCATGCGTCGTCAAAACATGCACTCTTAAGTAATATTTACCTTAGAAACTTATATTTTTGTAAAATTGCGATACAATTTATGTATATTTTTTTTGTATGGGTGGATTTTTCTATGTTTAAATATATGCATTATTATTATATATTTAAGAATTATCTTGTAATTTCGTACTTTAGACTTTTTTTTAGAAAGTATGTTTTGTCTGTGAGTGTTTTATTTGTAAGGACATTTTAATCATTTTGCCTATGTATGAAGATATTTTATATTATTCCTTCAATATTATGACATTCATATATTTAACTATAAAAATATATTTTTTAGACAATTTAAGCTTCCATCTAAAAGCATTTTGTATTTTAACACAAGTAAGGTTATTATTTTGGTACTTTTACCCTTGTATAGGGGTATTTTGAGGAATTTGAATACATATGCATATTTTCTTTAATATTTTGATACTTATACGTATTTTCATGCTAAAATAGATTTTTAAACTGTGTAGAAGTAATTTATATTTCATATGTACGTAAGGGCATTTCGCTCATACGCGTGAGTATTTTGTGTTTTTCTCTACTGTTTTGGCATTTATATATATTTTTTCATATGAAAATGATATCCTTTCAAATAGTTTAGGCTTTAGTCTATAAGCAATTTAAATTTTGGAACTTGTATATTTTATACCTAAATTATTTCATTTTTACTTTAGATATTGATATCTTAAATTTAAAATATTATGAATATTTATATTTCATATCTAAAATATTTTTATCTTATTTTAGATATTCATATTCTATATCTGAAAAATTTTCTTCAATGCAAATATCCCCTTTTACATATATATTTTCTTTCTTTTTATGTATGGGCTGCCGATAGCCCAATCTGGAGTACCAGATTCTCTCTCCAGACTTCTGCCAATAATCGGGCCGCAGTTCATCTTTGTGGTCTGATCCAGCCAGCTGTTTCTTTTTTTTTTTCGAACCATCGGGCCCGTATTGCTTTACTCGTTTTCGGTCTGCCGTTCCTTCTTCTAGGCCGGACCCTTTTTTGTTTGTACGTGCGAAACCGATATTGGTATGGACTGTCGAATGGGCTTCGGCCTGCCATTTTTTTTATCTGATGGGCCAGACTTCTTCTTTTTTGTGTGTGTGTGTGGGGGGGGGGGGGCTTTCTCATGTTTTTTTGGGCTTCCGGTTCACTTGTTAGGCCAGCCGGTTCCGAGCTACCGGCAGGTCGTCCGGCCACCGTTTTCAGGCGGCCGGCGGAAGTCCGACCCACCATTGTTTTCTTTCTCATTTATTTTTAATTAACCTTTTTTTTTTTGTTCCTTTTCTTTTTTATTTTTCTAATATCTCCTTTCTTGGTGCCTTCCCCTTCGTTCCTTTCCAGTGCCCAGTGCGGATAGCACCGCTGCTTGTCGGCCGCCACTTTCCTTTTTTTTGATCTTCGTTCTTCTTTCCTTTTATTATTGTTATTAATTTTCTATTATCTTTCCTTTTCCGTCTGTCTTTTCCTTAGTCTACAGCGCCGAAGCTGTGCCGGTGCCCAATTGACGTGATGTGCTACCTTCTCGTATACGAGAGTTAACTAACAAATCGCAATAAAATCCCTAATCGATTCGATCTTCTCCTTGTCCGCCGCCCATAATAAATGCCTTAGATCGCCAGAAAAGTCCAGCGTGGGGTCAAATCACGATGTTGACCATGGAGGAGGAGACAGCTTTGGTCACTTCCCCATCGCATCCTATTTCTGTTTTCGCTTGTGTTTGTCTTGAACCTTAATTTGTCTGGACTTGGTGAGATCGTAAAAAATCGAACGAATGAAGCATCTTTAACGACTTTTAATGAATCATGCATTTATCGCTGTTTAATTATTATTCTCTCCAAATATTGAGACTGATCTAGAAATTATTGATGAAAATGATGTCTCTCCAGGACCTTCATGTTGCTGATCTACCTAACAATGTTAACTTATCTTTCCCGATCCTATCACTCCGTCACGAGAACATGAGGTGGCGCGCACTACCCCAAGCAATAATATCAATGACAATAACACAACATCTAAAAAATATTTTAGATCCATTGAAGATCTTGAGCCACTATTAGACCTTCAGAAGATGCCACTTCATTGGAAGTGACAATCCGAGGTTCAAACAAGTTTGGTCGCCCCCCTCCTACCTTACATTTGCAATGTTGCATGCCATTCAACTAGTTATCCAATTTCAGATTTTGTTTCATTAAGTTGCTTAAATCCTAACCATTTTGCCTTTACATCAGCTTTGCTCGAAAGTTGTGAATCGAGGACTTATGATCGAGTCAACTAATTGATGTAAATGAGTTTACAAAATTAAGTATAAAGTTGATGATTCTACTGAACAATATAAAACGCAGCTCTTGGCCAAATGTTTTACTCAACGAGAAGTGTTGGACTGTACAGAAACATTCACTCTCATAAACTCAAATTCACTGTAATCTACACATTTGTTGTTGCTGTTGCTGTTGCTATCACCGTAAGATGATTTTTACATCAATTAAATTTGAACAATGCATTCCTCCACGGTGGCTTACAAGAAGAAGTCTTCATGCAACTTCCACCAAGGGTTGAATCTAAGTGAGAGAACTCCATGTGCCTTTTAAAGAAATCTTTATATGTTTGAAACGATCTCCTCAAAATTGATATTTTAAGCTTAGTCAAGCTTTATTGGACATGAATTTTGTTCACTCTCAAGTTGATTATAAGTAATTCACTTGGAAAGGTGACAACTCATATATTTATCATTTTTAAATATGTTGACGACATTTTAACTACCGGAGACAATTTCTAAGAAATACAAACACTAAAGATCTTGCTCAATAACCAATTTTCTCTTAAAGACTTAGGGAACGTGTAAGTATTTCCTAGGTGTTGAAGTTGCTAGGTCACAATCTGGAATTATTTTATCACAACAATAAGTACATATTAGATTTGTTGTGTGAAACAGGTGTATGTTAGGGTGTTTTGCATGAGCCACACCTATAGACGAGAACTTTCAAGTTGACAACAATAGCCCCCCTTCTTGAAGACCCAGCATAATATCAACAATTGAGAGGGAAACTTATTTAAATCACTTTTACATGGCCAGATATATCTTTACCATTCTATTTCTTCAGCCATTTTATGCATCGGCTGACCATTTCTCATATCCAGGGTCTAGTTCAAATATTACAATATCTTAAAGGTTGTCCAGGTCGAGGAGTCTTCCTTCCATCTGGAAGTAATCTTCAACTTCAAGCCTTTTATCACATAGATTGGGCCCGATGTTGCTTAAGTAGAAAATTCTATCTCGAGTTGTTGTATTTTTCTTGGGAATTTTTAATATCGTGGAAATAAGAAAAACATAACACACTATCTCTAATTGAAGTTGAGTTTAAAGCCATCAAAGTCGCACTACACGTTACAAGGAACTTAATCTTTCACAAAAAGACGAAACACATTTACATTATTGCCATTTCGTACGAGATGGGTAAAATATAAACACGTTTGCCCTCGGGTAGCCGCCGGTGGCGACAACGAAGAGGACCCCCCCCGCTCGTGGACCGAACGTCAGAAACCACGACACATACCGGTACCCGATTGACGTGATGTGCTACCTTCCATGTATACGAGTAAGCTAACAAATCGTAATAAAATTCGTATTCGATTTGATCTTCTCCTTGTCCGCCGAGAATCGATGCCTTGATCGCCGGACAAGTCCACAGTGAGCCAAATCATGATGTTGACGAATCAGCTTGGGTCACTTCCCCATCTTATCCTTGTGCTTTATTGTCTTGAACTTTAATTTGTCTGAACTTTATGATATCGTAAAAAATCGAATGAATCATGCATGTTTTATGATTTTTAATTCGAATTTCATAGTTTCACGATGGTTTATTTCTTCTCGTCGGATAACGACGAACAGCTCTTCAATTAATTTGTCTTCGTCGTCTTCCTCCTGTTTCTCTCTATATATGCGTACCGCACCCGTGCCTCCACCATCCCACTCGTCTCTCCTTCTTCTAGCTCTTCTTCTTCTTCGCAGGCCATCTCTCTCTCTCGATTGTAATTGAGATGGCGACGCTATCCACCTCGTTCCTCATGGCCGTCCTCCTCCTTACTGCCCTGGTCCTCCCTCAGCCCCAGCTGGCCACCGCGTCGGGGAGGTGCAACCCGTCGGAGCTGAGAGTGTGCTCCAACTCCGTCAAACACCCGTGGCACCCATCCCCCCACTGCTGCGCCAAACTGCGTCGTGAACGGTCTTATTGCCTCTGCCAGTATGTCCGCAACCCGGCCTACAGGCGCTACGTCACCCCCGCGCAAGCCAAGAGGCTCCTCCGCAGCTGCAGGGTCCACCCTCCCAGGTGCTGACTTGCATCTGGCCGGCGTTGGTGCTGACCGACGACGCCGTCCACTTCTTATACGTATGTGCGCCGGAACCATATATAATATTACCAGTAATCTAGTAATAATGTGCCGTTGTTGCCGGCGGAAGGGGTGTGGGTTGTGTTGTCTTCGTAATTTCCCTCGTCGTGGGTAGGTGGGTGCGTGCGTGCGTGCGTGTTTGAAATAAAATAAAATAAAATATTCCACGTCGGAAGACGACGACGCGGTGGATCTTTATCTTACAGCGGGATGTTCTTTTGTTTTGCTGTTAATTAATTTTAAGATAAATTTTTAATATAGTATCACAAAATATTATCATAAATAAGACACTCATAAATTAAAAGATGGTACAAGTGGAGTGTTGAAATAAAATATCGTGCGTGAGAAGATAATAATAGATCTGAGATGATGAACTCTTTGAATTTAAATTAAATGAATAATTCTTCTTGCAATGATTGCATGCACAACCGTTGGGAACGAGGACAACACAGATATATGGAAAGGGCCAAGCCTGGTATAATTAATTTCTACATCTTAATAAACTAATTTGTCCCAAGTTACGGTCTCCTGGCAAATATTTAATTATTTATGTATATCTCGTTGTGAAACATCACATGTTGTTGATTAGATATTATAATTTAGGCTCTAGATGCCAACGTTGTATAGTAGACTGAGGGAGCTGCTCGATCGGTGCTCCTCTGGCCATCGACTCAATTCCCTTCGATGACTACTACCGACGGTGAGGTCGTAGCTGCTCTGCAAGATACATCATCGGCATTGTTATGATCAACCTAATGGTCTCCGTATGTGTCACAGGACTTTTTGTTGGAAGTCTTTCATTATAAGCGTTACTTTATGTTTTTCCGTTGTCACGATTCAATTTTTTCTGTATTTTGAAAACCCACTTGACGTCAATAGTTTTATGGTGGATAGAAGTTCTATAATCTCTCGTATTTCAATTGCGTACAACTCTTTATGCATGACTGTCAATCATTTTAGATCCTTCGAACCTTCAATGACGGATGTTCGTTCACAATTTGTGAGCATATATCATTAACCAAGTCTGAGGTTACATTATAATCATGTGAAGTGATTGGTTGTTAACTTATTAACAAAAATACTGCTACAACCTATTAGAAAGGGGTAATTAATGCAACCTATCTTGCTTATGCCTACCCTAAGGGTCTACTAGATAATTTAAAAATCAATAACAATGAGTATGAGTTAGTCTAAAAAGTCAATTTATCATAAGTCTAAAAATAATAAACAATGTATTATATATGCAAAAGAAAGGTTGTATAGTCAAAATTAATGCAACATGATAAAGTATGCAAATCTGCTACAATATACAAGAGTCATGCAAAATATAATAAATAATCAGGCTACAAAAATCAAATTTATTTCATACATTTTATCATTTAGCTATAACTGCATATAATCCCTTTATAGTAAGATTTAATTGTCATATATTGTCTTATGATCAAGACTTATGATATCTCAAATGCTTTAAAATTAGATTAAGTGTATTCTTCTATATCAGATTTCATAGCTAACACATTTATTCATTATTAACTCATATATTATGTCTTTTCTTGTCAATGAATCACATACAAAATAAATAAGCCTTTAATAGTCAGTAACAAATATTTATGCAATGCACATAATTATGAATTCTTTACAAATATTGTAATATCAATAATTATGTACAATCTTCTAAAATATGCAAAAAGTACAAATAATTGCACATGACACATGATTATGCAATAATCAACGTAAATGTATAATAAACACTAATATGCATGTAATTAAGATTATAAAAATGCCTAAATTACTATAATCATGTAATCACCTTAAAATAAAATTACTTTGAACTAAATGGTAAGAAAAATTTACTTAAAGGATAAAATGTAAAAAGCCCAAAATAAAATTTAATTTTCTTTTTTTCTTCACTCTCTTCTTCTTCTTCTTCTTCTTCTTCTTCTTCTTCTTCTTCTTCTTCTTCTTCTTCTTCTTCTTCTTCTTCTTCTTCTTCTTCTCTTAGCTGCCAACAGTGAATTCACCAAAATCTCCCACCGAGCTCGCTAGAACACCACCAACAAGCCGTCGAATTTCACACGACCGCCTTCCTCCATGTGCAAGGACTGCTAGCCACACACCTCCACCTATACGTGAGGCAATGACATGGTTAGAGCACCGCACAACAACCTACTCACCTCGCGTGGAGCTTTCAGAAGCAACAATGGCGACTTCTCAACTCGTGTGATCGTCGATGGCAGCTATTCTCCACCAAAGCTCCTCCTCCTTGCATGAATCAAACGACGCTAGAAAGAAGGAAGCTCGATTGAGGTTGAAACAGGGGTTGGAGGTGAGGAAATAGTAGATGGAGAAGAAAAAAAATCTGTAGGCCATAACCAAGAAAAATAATTGCAAATTTGCCCTTAGGTCATTACAACTTGTCCGGTGGCTGTCATGCGACCATGAACATTAGATGCCACTTGCATGTCTCGTTGATTTATTGTGTCATGTAATGCATCGCGATGGCTGTTGAGTAGTATCCACCTCAAGTACGTATGAAGGTTGCATGGCTGTTTGATTTTGCATTTGGTCATTTTTTCTTCATAGATCACCACGTCATGACTCACTGTAAGTGATTAGATTAAATAACTTGTAACCTCCCCGTATATAGCCAATTAAGATTGTCTTTTCTTCTAGATGATCAAGCTTGGTTCTTATTTGTTTTGAAACATGTACGTAATTAAGCAATTAAACCAAATACTTTGAAATATTTGACATTTGATTTAAAATTGCTCCGTACAACGTGGGTTTACACGTGATTTATATTAATCGATTATGACACATTTATATATCTTTCGTAATCTTACTTTTTAGTATGATTATTTTTTACATTCACTTCATGAAGATATTGTTGTCAACGACCTCTACCAATGTAATGTTTTTCAAGTATATAGTAGGCAACTTATTCAACAAATAAATTGAACAAATATAACTTTTGCTTAAAAGTAATTTGGCATACCTTTAACTTTTAATATGCTTCGAGTCGTGTCCATTATAGATCTATCCTTCCACTCCACAACATCATTGTATTGAAGAATATGTAGAAATGTGTTCCTATGTTTCTTGTAATAATGCTTGCAATCATCAAAATGTATATTCACCATGTTCAAAGAACTTTAATTAAATGACCACTTTGTTTTTCTACAGGTACTTTGAAGATCTTGAAAAATCTGAAAATTTCATACTTTCGTTGGAGAAAGTAGACTCTCTTTTTTTTTGGTGAAATCATTAATGAAAGTTAGAAAGCACTTGAGGCAACACTCATTGGTCCACACACATTGTCAATTTTGTTTTCCAAGAATACAAACTACACACAGTTGCTCATGATGGTATATCACTAGAAGTCCTTCCACCATATTCTGTTGAGAAAGTAGCTTCAAACTTCGAAAATTCAAATGACCAAAGTGCAAATGCCATAACCAGGATTCATTATTCATCACAATATTGAGACAAGTGTAAACATTATGAGATATATTAATTTAGAACACACGATTCCTTGTTAATTGAGCCTTTAGAATGAGTGTACCTTCCTTGTCCTTATGTTGCAAATCATACCTAAGTTCTATTAATTGACTCAAATGTAGTAGATTATTCTTCATGTTTGGCATGAATAAAACATTAAAGATATATTTATGATCACTATTCTTTACTTTAATCGATGTTCTTCTTTTACCTGTAGCAAGTATGGCGTTATGATCATCAAACTTCACCAAGGAGTGAATTAATTCATCCAACTTAGTAAATAATGTATTGTCAACGTACACACATATGATTAGTATATCTTGAGCTTAGTAACCATGTGTATGATTTTATTGTGTCATTACCAAAAGAGTATATTCATTTTCTTCTTCCTATGTACAATTGATTGATTAATTACTCTGCTTCTACACTCATAAGCATAATGTTCATGCTTATGGTAAGCATAACATTCTACAACATTAGATTCATCACGTCTTGACTAGAAAAGTGGCCACGATTGTTGGAGTTCGTCCATCCTTTCTCTCGATCTTGACTACCAATGGTATTTTTGTTTTGAGCCATGATTTGAATGTCCATGACCCCTTTCACAGCCACGTGAATTGCTAGTCTTCTGGGATTTTGTTGTCTCCTTAGTTATGACTTGACTCTGAAATGTTTGTATTAAAGTTCTCTCTATATGCTTTTCATTCATTCATTTGCTAATGCACTTGTAAAGTCTAGGATTGTGAGTCAACAATCATCTTGATAAGGTCATGTACTTCCTCTGTAGCAACCAAGATATACTCAAAGTAAGGGGTGAGTGAGCTTTAGGATATTTTCCACCTTCAGCTTGTCGTCGTATGTATTATCATATGTCATTTGATTCATCAACGTCAACACTGAGAAGAATTTTTTCAGTCAGTCAGGGGGAGAAGCAAAATTGACAATATCAGATTCAATCTGATGCAAAAGATATGAATGAGGATCCATATAAGCAATTACCAATTCTCCGATTTTGATTTCAAGAGATTTAAATTTTTTTGGCAAAAGATTGAATAGAATTGTCAAACATAATGATGGAATTCGAAAGTTACCTTTGATGATGTAACTTTCAGCTAACGCCTGGAAGAGTGAGAGTTGAAATGGACAAATCTAACGTGAGACTCTTTTAATGATAGTTTTTTATTAGTAGCAAAAGTTACCATAAAAATCTATTGTTTTTGGGAGAGCCATGTATATTTTCTTTGATTCTTTAAAAGATTTGGTGTGAAATTACATGAGATCCTTAATTCTAATGTTTGCAAACAAATTTTTTTTCTCGTCTTCCCTTTTTCCTATTATCCTTACACATTATTTATTCGTACAATGAAATTATTTCTTGAAATGTTGATATTTATTTATATTATAATTATCTTTAATATTAATATTTATTTGTAAATATCATTTATTTATTTGTATAATATAATTTCAAAATATATACATTTATTTATAATACTGATAAATAAATAAATAAAGTTGATAAATAAATACAAAAAATAAAGTTGAAAAATAAATAAATAGTTGTGGATAAATAAATAAAGTTGATAAATATGACTAAAAATAAATTTAAAAAATTTATTTTTCATTTTATTAAATTAAAAAAGGTTATAAAACATTACTCTCAACTCTCTTAACTCTAAATGCTACTTAGGAGATCATCCAATCGAAGGTGCAAGATGTGTAAAATATGAATATGTTTGACCTTAGGTATAAAGGTGTTAAATGGGTCAGGCCATTGCAGGTCAGCCTAGCCTGACTTGACTTGATTTAAAAAATCAATTCAAGTCAGGCTATAATATATTAGAAATCAACCCATGAGCTAATTCAGGTTAAACACAGTCTAGCCCAACCTATAACCTGTAGGAGTTGGCTCGACCTAGCTTGTGGGTTGGGCACCCTGTGCAATTGCACCCTATGCTTGTCAGTCTCTCTATTGGGGTTTGGACTACTACTCCACTCATTACGCCAATTATGAGTGTTAAAATAATGTTCATTTTTTATAAATGAACATTATTTTAATGTTTGTGAAAAGGGATGTTGAAACCAATGTTCTTATTACACTATTACTAATGTTAAAAGTAATAGTAAGAAAAAAAAAGATAAGAGAATAGATGAAAAGGAGAGAGTAATGATGATGAAAAAATCTATAAATAAAGAAGAATGTAGAGTTTTTTTTACAATTCATATTCATTCAGTCTTCTCTATTTCTTTCACAAAATACAAAGTTCATATTTTAAACTTTAGCTTTCTTTAACTCTCAAGTTAAATTCTTCACAAAAATAGCACACAACTTCAGCAACTTCACTTCAATAATGTTATTAATGTTAGTGATGATTTTGAGCAAGAACAACAATACTCTAAAGTTTAAACTATAGAAGGTGAAACATTGACTTTAAGTAATGTTGCTAAATCAAGAAAAAAGTCAAATTTATGATCAAAGTTTACAATAAAGATGAAAGACTTGAGAGATGTCACTTTGGTGTAAAGGGTTTGTTGTAATATTTGCAATATAAACTTCTCATGCAAAGCTTTAGGCGGTACAAGTCATTTATTTAGACATGTAGTTAGTTATTTATCTAAAAATCTTGAAAAAAATAAAATGATTTAAACACAACTTAATTTTAACACTGAAGTTAATATAATACAATGACCTTATGATCTTAATAATGATATAGAATTACTAACTAAATTTATTTTTGTTCAAAATTTACCTATTAATTTTGGTGATAGTCACATTTAAAAAAATATATTTCACAAGTTTATTGTCCACAATTTTAAAAAATTTCTAGAACTACAATTAGACAAGATATTATTGAACTTTATAATAAACTTGGAATGAAATTAGTTAATATAATAGATTCAATTAACACATCTATAGCATGTACATTTAATATTTAGGAAGATAGAACTAAAATAGGATATATTGTTGTTACTACACATTTCATTGATGATAATTGAGTTTTACAAAAAAGATTAATAGGATTTAGAAGAATAAAACATCTACATAATGCTTAAAATATTTTTTCTATTATTATGAAAATTTTTGAATTTTATGGAATTAAAGAAAAAGTAAGTAGTATTACATTTGATAATGCATCTAGTAATAATGCAATTATCCCTATGTTTAAAAATAGATTAACTCTACCAAATGGCTTTAATTTATTTCATCAAAGGTGTATATGTCATTTAATTAATCTTATAGTTTAAGTAGGTGTTGAATAATTAAAACATTTTGTAGAAAATATTAGAACTACATTAGCTTGCATTTTAACTAGTGGTAGACGACAACAAGAATTTAATCATGTATATGATTCATTTGATTTACTACATAAAACATTTACAATAGATGTCCCTCGTAGGTAGAATTCATTATATTTAATGTTAAATAATTTTTTACCTTATAAAGAAGCTATAAAAACTTATTATAATGATAGAATAGATGATAATACGTATACCACCATTAGAGGAAAATGATTTTGTAATAATTAATTATTTTATTGAATTTTTAAAACCATTTTATAATACAATAGAACATTTATCATAAATATATTATTGTATATCCATTTATGCAATCCACCAATTATATAATATTGTAAAAGTTTTTAATAATTATAGTAATTATCGATTTTTTACACCTATAGTTTTTAAAATGAAACAAAATTTTTAAAAATATTGGAATAAGGTACCTCTCTTATATACATTAAATACTTGTTTAGATCCTAGGACTAAAGTAAAAGTTGTTAAAAAATTAATAAATGCAATATAAACTTGTTTAAACGTAAAACTTGATGTAACAATTGAAAATGTGGAAGAAAATTTAAATAATATGTTTGATATATATGTTATAAAATATGGAACACAATAAGCACAAAATATGTCTTATTTTTCATAACCATTATCGTCATCATTAACATTTAATTATAATATATTTGTTGACGAATATAGTGATTTTAATATAACAAATAGGCAAGAATTAATTAATTTTAACAATACTAATCATAAATATTTAATAAGAGATAATCCTAATTTTCTAGATTTTGATGTAATAAATTGGTAGAAAATACAAAAATACACATTTCCTATTTTATCATTAATGGTTAGAGATTTATTAACAATTTCAACATTAATAGTATGTGAACAGATATTTAATATTAATGGTAATATATTAGATGATAGAAGAATAAAATTAAAAGATTATATTTTAGAAGTATTAATGTGTGTTAAAAATTGAGAATTTACTTGTGAATAGCAATAGAAAGATAACTTCATCAATGAATTTAGAAATTTAAATATTTAAATGTAATTTTTTTTGATATAATTACAAAAATAATGTATTTTAATTTGAATTCAGAAATAAAATAATTATTTTAATTTTATGACTTATGTTTGCATATATTGATAGATAATGAATCATGAATGTTGAGTTGACAATGTCTTGATATTGATGTTAATATGATGAATCATAAATGATGACTTATATTTAATGTTCATGTATTTATAAATAAAATAATATATTTGAATGATGAATAATTTATTATCAGATAACATTGTCTTTTTTTTAAAATTTAAAATTAAAAAATAAATATAAAAAAAATCAAAAACTTTAATTAAATTAAAATAAAAAACTTCAATTGAACAAAAGTACAAAGTGGTTCAATGGAAATTAATAAAAAATAAAAAACTTTAATTCGATTGAATTTGTAACGTCAGTTTGACTGAGTTTAAAAAAAATCGATCAAAATTTTTGACTTTTTTTAAAACTTGGTTGGACCTAAGTTGTAACTTTAGTTAAAATTCGATTATGTCGAAGTTTTTTATTTTTAAAAATTTGTTAATTTAATTTATTTGAAGTTTTTTATTTTTTATATTTATTTTTAAATTTTAAACTAAAATAAAAAATACATATTACATATTTTAAAATTTTTTAAATTTTTTTCGACCTGTTCCGATCCAAACCCATTGACACCTCTATTTGGGTAGCCGCTAGTGACAACAACGAAGAGGGCACCACCTCTGCTAATGAATCCCCTTCTTTTTGCCATTGAACTTCCCAGTCGAATTGAATGTAACTCATAATCATCAACGGTATTTCGGAAGCTCGTAACATGAGTAAACCTTAATTTATTACTTCTTCTCCGCCAATAATACCTACTCCTTCGAACTCGTTTCAAAAAAATGGGATAATTCTAAAAATATGGGATAATTTAGGCCGAACGTCAGAAACCACGGCACATGCCGGTACCCGATTGACGTGATGTGCTACCTTCCATGTATACGAGTAAGCTAACAAATCGTAATAAAATTCGTATTCGATTTGATCTTCTCCTTGTCCGCCGAGAGTCGATGCCTTGATCGCCGGACAAGTCCACAGTGAGCCAAATCATGATGTTGACGAATCAGCTTGGGTCACTTCCCCATCTTATCCTTGTGCTTTATTGTCTTGAACTTTAATTTGTCTGAACTTTATGATATCGTAAAAAATCGAATGAATCATGCATGTTTTATGATTTTTAATTCGAATTTCATAGTTTCACGATGGTTTATTTCTTCTCGTCGGATAACGACGAACAGCTCTTCAATTAATTTGTCTTCGTCGTCTTCCTCCTGTTTCTCTCTATATATGCGTACCGCACCCGTGCCTCCACCATCCCACTCGTCTCTCCTTCTTCTAGCTCTTCTTCTTCTTCGCAGGCCATCTCTCTCTCTCGATTGTAATTGAGATGGCGATGCGATCCACCTCGTTCCTCATGGCCGTCCTCCTCCTTACTGCCCTGGTCCTCCCTCAGCCCCAGCCGGCCGCCGCGTCGAGGAGGTGCAACCTGTCGGAGCTGAAAGTGTGCTCCAACTCCGTCAAACACCCGTGGCACCCATCCCCCCACTGCTGCGCCAAACTGCGTCGTGAACGGCCTTATTGCCTCTGCCAGTATGTCCGCAACCCGGCCTACAGGCGCTACGTCACCCCCGCGCAAGCCAAGAGGCTCCTCCGCAGCTGCAGGGTCCACCCTCCCAAGTGCTGACTTGCATCTGGCCGGCGTTGGTGCTGACCGACGACGCCGTCCACTTCTTATACGTATGTGCGCCGGAACCATATATAATATTACCAGTAATCTAGTAATAATGTGCCGTTGTTGCCGGCGGAAGGGGTGTGGGTTGTGTTGTCTTCGTAATTTCCCTCGTCGTGGGTAGGTGGGTGCGTGCGTGCGTGCGTGTTTGAAATAAAATAAAATAAAATATTCCACGTCGGAAGACGACGACGCGGTGGATCTTTATCTTACAGCGGGATGTTCTTTTGTTTTGCTGTTAATTAATTTTAAGATAAATTTTTAATATAGTATCACAAAATATTATCATAAATAAGACACTCATAAATTAAAAGATGGTACAAGTGGAGTGTTGAAATAAAATATCGTGCGTGAGAAAATAATAATAGATCTGAGATGATGAACTCTTTGAATTTAAATTAAATGAATAATTCTTCTTGCAATGATTGCATGCACAACCGTTGGGAACGAGGACAACACAGATATAGGAAGTTACGGTCAAGCTTGGTATAACTAATTTCTACATCCTTAATAAACTAATTTGTCCCAAGTTACGGTCTCCTGGCAAATATTTAATTATTTATGTATATCTCGTTGTGAAACATCACATGTTGTGATTAGATATTATAATCGGTCGTCTATATAATGTTCTAAATTTAAATCTAAGTGATAATGTTAGAAAACGGTGATGTTGCGATTGAATGCATGCATCACCAAAACATGCACTCTTTTAAGTAATATTTGGGATCGATATTGGAAACATAGATTTTTCCTAAAATTGTAATTGTAGATAGAGTTTATGAAATTCATTTGGGGTTTTATTTGACCACGTTTCGATTTTAAAATCTAATTTCTTAGCCAGAAAAGAAAATATGCAAAATTACAAAAGTAGGTTCGATTCCTCTGCCCCCTTTCACACATGTATCCATTCTTTTATCTACGTATACATCATCCAAGGTTACGTTATCCAAATTGTCTTGTTCGAATCTTTAATTAAGAGGAAAATAACATATTTTTAAAAAACTAGAAAGTTAGTTAATACACGAAATATTCTTTCGAATTTTCCAACATTGGAGATTTGTTGGAGTGCACGGTACCTGAAGAGGGCCGAGTGATTTCACTACCGGTTCAAAATTTTGTGGAAAGGTTTTACAGGGCTTACTTGCCTCTTAGGGAAACGTAGGAAAGATTTTTAGGGCTAAATGATAAAATCGACAAATCAAAGGAGTAGCAATTAATTGGATGGTGGAACCTTAATTAAAATTTCCCTTCAAAAGAGGATGGTGTGATCGCAGAAGTGGAGAAATGGCTTTTTTAAAATTTGCTCTCTTTTTTTTCCAGAAGGCCACATTTCCATGAATTTTTCACTTCTTGAATAATTTGTATATCCATTTTTACTTTTTAACATTAAAAAAACATGGTGGAGATGAGATCCGAAACCTGCTTACCCTGCGCAATAATAAAAAAATCTATTTAAATAAAGACAAAAAGAAAAAAACTAGCGCCACTCTCTTGTTTGTTTTCCCTCGGTTGACACGTACAATAGAAAGGAAAAGAAAAGGTAAAAATAAAAAGTAATAGACCTAAGAGTTTAACTAATAATACTTATAGTTTTTTATCAAATTTCTAACAACATAAAATTTAGTACCATACAAAAGACAAAAAAAAAAGTGATCTCTTTACGGAGATTGCCGGTGTAGATGACCACAGCTCACTCCGGCGGGGAAAATTGCCGAACGGGAAAACACCGCATTTTCCTGACGCATGTCCGCCACCCCGCCCCACCCCCACCGCCCGTGATTGATTCCCTCGTTCTGGTCACCGTCCCCCTCCCGTCTCTCTCTCTCTCTCTCTCTCTCTCTCTCTCTCTCTCTCTCTCTCTCTCTCTCTCTATATATATATATATATATATATATATATATATATATTCCGAGGTAGCAACAGCGAACACCAGATCACTGCCACTCTCGCTTGGTTGCTTCCCCTTCCTGACCCCCCTCGTCGAAAACCCACCTCGATCATTGAACTCCAGACGCAAGCCGAAAATGGGAAAGATGTGGATCGTTGTCGTGGCTCTCCTTCTTTTCTTCGACATTCTGGCCTTTCTCCTCGCCGTCGGCGCCGAGAGGCGGCGGAGTACTGTAAGCACTCGTGTAGACACAAAAAGGAAATGCAACAAACAAAATAGTTTAATTTCACTTTGGATCTTGTGTTTGGCGTACTGGGTTTTCTGAGTTTGGGGATTTTTTGTTTTCGGATCTTGGCTCGTTCGGATGCAGGGGAGGGTGGTTCCGGACGAATATGACGAGAGGACCTTCTGCGCGTACGATTCCGATGCCTCTACGGCTTATGGCTTGTCGGCGTTTGGTCTGATGGTGATGAGCCAGACGCTTACCATGGTTGTTACCCGGTGTCTTTGCTGTGGAAAGGGCCTCGCCGGGAGCAGAAGGCACAGATGTTGCGCCATCGTCTCCTTTGTCTTCTCCTGGTAATCCTTCTATCATTTGTTCCCAGATTTTGGAATCCTGGGCAGGTGGAATTATTGCCTACCCTTATCTTTTAGTTTTAGCTTCGAATTTGTGGAGCCGCCATGTGTGTGTGTGTGTGTGTGTGTTCTTAGCTGTTTTTTTTGGATTAGGTTTTCTATTTTTTTTGGAAGGGACTAAAATTAGTATCAGAAAATGAAGTTTGGTGTAATCCAACGAAACGTTACACAAGCTTGGAATCAACAAAATTAGAATAAAATCTGCCAATTCTCAAGTATTCTGTTTGTCATATCGCGGCTGAAAATGAAATATACGGTCTTAAATATAAAATAAAGAGTAATTATCACTTGACTACCTGGAATTTTACCACATAAGTTCAAAATAAAATAAAGAGTGATCATCACCTTACTACCTTGAATTTTACCACTTAAATATAAAATAAAGAGCAATTATCACGTTACTATTTTGAAATTCAAAATAAATGACTTTAGTGTCTGAACTTTCATTTTGTTATACTTAAGTTTTTCAATGCTCCTAGGTCATATATGTTATTCATTTAGGTCACAACTAACGTCAATTCAGGTGGCATATTCTTCCTTGTTCAGGTCATATGTTCTTCATTTATATCACAAATATTGTAAATCCAGGTCACAGATAACGTAATTTATTGTTAAATTATTACAAAATGAAAGTTTAGCTTTATATTTATTTATTAGGATTTGAACTTTTGATGGAATATACGAGTACTGTTGTTTTTAGCCAACTGAGTATTTCAGTTGGTAATGAAAGTTGGAATGTCAAAGTGATTCATTTTGAACTTCAGGGCAACAAAGTGATAATTTAATGCAAAGTTCAAGATGCCAACACGATAATTACTCTAAAATAAAGAACCACAAAACTTGTTAATCATATACGAGTCGATAGAACGATGTATGATTTATGTAAACATGCTATATGCAAGATGGTAGTTAAACCATCTTCATGTTGATGATTGCTGTATGTATGTTCTTCATTATAGTTTGCCCAAGAGCAAGCATATGCTTTAGCTTCCCATGCTTCTTATGCATCGGTTAAGCTGCTTTTAGCTTTTCAGATATTTGGATTCATTTGGCATGAATTGTCTAAACTTACGTTGCTTGCTGGCAAGATTGGAGTATACAGACATTAAGCGGATTGGAGAGAAGAGTTTTCGAACAGTAAAGCACTTCCCTTCGAATTTTGCTTCATGTCTGAAAATTGTGTCCTTCAAGACATGGATGGAAGCAGTAACTACCAACCCACCCTTGTGGGTTCAAAATTTCCATGGACCTGAGCAGCTTTCTATCTTTTTTTTTGGATTCTTTCAGGATAGTTTTCGTTATCGCAGAGGCATGCCTTCTAGCAGGTTCAGCTAAGAATGCATACCACACAAAGTATGTGGGCTACTATTCGAAGCGGGACCTGCTATCATGTGCTGCACTTCGGAAGGGAGTCTTTGCCGCTGCCGCAGGATTGATTATGTTATCGCTGGGGTTATCATTGTTGCTTTGTTGGTCTCATTCAAGGGCAGACACTGGAGGATGGGAGAAGCACAGTAATGAAGAGGGAGTAGGAATGACTGGGTACAGCAGTTCACGGAAGGGTGAGCTTTCAAATGCCCATGCCTGAAACTTGTTTGTTTCCCACTACAAGGATTTTATATACGCCACCACATCGGATCTCCATATGTAGCAGTCAATGGTGACGAGAGAAGGGAATGCTGCCTCTGTTCCGTAACGTTTCAAAAGCGATTACTTTTATTAGTTTGGTTTTATCTTTGGTTCCCCATTTGTTCACAGCAATTGCCTATTGCTTCACTGTGGTGGGTTCCTGTTTGGATTTAATTCACAGCAAAACCAAATGACTCAAGATAGTTTACGTAACGTAATGTAAAAGGTACTTTTTATTCTCAGTTTTGTAACTTTATTTACCATAACTTCTATTTTTATCCGTAAAGTATGTGCTAACAAAGCTATTATTTTGATAGCTGTTGTTGTGGTTTCCCGTTCATGTTTAAATTTATCGAACTACTAATTTCCAAAAATAAAAAGATTATGTGCCTGATAACACCAATCCGGACCAGAAACCACCCATTATTAACAAGGGAATGAGTGAGAGAGACAGCCACAAGTCTGGGATTCCTAAGGAAGGAGAATGGAGAAAGTCATTTCCCATCTCATCTGGTACGCGGTTCTCGTGCATTGCACTAGCAGAGAGGGTGGATGGATATAGAAAAATGGTAGAGATGAGTGGACGCAATTTGAAAATTGAAAATTTTATTGGTAACCTAGTGTTGTCAAAATCAGAAACTAGATTGTAAGCCGGTCGCAATTAAGAATGTTGTGTGTTCAAAAGCAATTACGTTACTTGCGGTTCGTTATAAATCAGGTTATGTTTTAACAGAAATCGGGTTAGAGGTTAATTCAAATTACGTTAGATTGTTTTTCAATAAATTCAAGTTACATCTTAAGGAAAAATTTGTGATGAATGTAAGACGGTAGCATTTATCAACCGATGATATTTTTAATATGTGATATTCCTAATCAATTATTAAAGACGAATAAATTTAATGCCATAAATTCTCTTCTAAAATCAGAAAATTTGAATGGACAGATTTTAAATCTTGAGATTTTCAATAAATTTTGTTGAAATGTAACTAGGTTTAGTTGCATTTTAATACAATTCAGTTTTTTTTTTAAATGCAGGTTTAGTTTCAATAAAATAAATCAGCTTATAGTTTAATAAAACTGAAATTACTTTTTAATAATAATGCTGCGCCGGTCAAAAACACGCCACTATTTTAAACCTTAATTTCTTAGAAATTTATGAAAGTAAAAATATAATAAATTAAATGTAATAATAATTTCCTAATTCAAATTTCATAATCCCATGACAGCTCGTTAATTAATTACTCCTCGTCGTCTTCCTCCCGTTTTTCTTGCACCGCATGATCCCACTCATCTCTTCTTCTTCATCTTCTTCACAGGCCATCTTTCTTTCTCTCTCTTGATTGTAAGATGAAGACGCCACCCACCTCATTGTTCCCTCCCTCCTTCGGTCCCCGCCGGCCACCGGGATGAAGTTTTGCTGACCGGGGGAGCTGACGACGTGCTCCAAAGCCGTCACCCACTTGTTGCCGCCCATCGGAGCTGTGCTGCGCTATGCTACGCCGGCAACGCCCTTGCTTCCGCATGTACTTCCACAACCTGGGCTTCAGGCGCTACGTCAGCGTCGCACAAGCCAAGAAGGTCCTCTCCGGTTGCAAGATCCCCTTTCCCAGGTGCTGGCATGCACGCATCTGCCCCGCCGATGGTGTCGAGCGCCGACACCGTCCGCTTCTTATATATGTGCTAAAACCATACTAATGTTTGCGTGTTTTGTCTTGATAATTAATTTCCGCTGTCATTAACGTGTTTTCTGTGTGAGTTTCAACTAAATAAATATTGATTCTAAATGACTGTGAAATTATATATCAATTAATAATAAATAAAGATATTCATCGTATATTAATTTAAACTCAGTTTTTATATCAATAGCCGATAGAAAATTATTTACACGCTTTTAACCTTACTTACAGTTTATTTTATGCCAATAAGTATTCTTACAAATAGATGTGTGTAAACTTGTTTCGATATTATATAAAATTCTATTTTAAAATTAATTAATAATAAATAAAAAAAGTGATCACTTATTAACCTAGATTTAATCTTTATATCAACCATATTCCCCTAAGATGAGATTCACCGAAACATTCAAAATAGATTTCAAAGGTACATCCACATCAGTTGTATGTATGATTAGGCCACAATGAGATATTATAATTCATCAATTATATAATGTTGTGACTTTAAATCTAAGTAAAAATGTTAACAATAGTAGAAAACAGTGATATTGTGATTGAGTGCATCATCAAAACAGTCCTTTAGGCAGTACGTGAGATCGATTTTAAAACCATTGTTTGTTATAAAATCTCGATTCTTTTGTTTGAAATCTTACTTGATTCTGTTTTGATTTTAAAATTGAAATCCGCAACTGAAGAGTTGTTTGTACTTTGTAGGTCCGTGCCACTTGGCAGGTATTGGTATAAATAAACGTCGGTGGCCCTTGTTTTATTTGTTTTGGAAGGGCCAGTGCCCCTAAGTTTTGTAACTTTATTTACCATAACTTCAATTTTCTTTGTAAAATATGTACTAACAAAGCTATTAATTTCATAGCAATTATCAAAATCAGAAAATAAGACCGTAAATACTTACAACTAAAAATACTATACGTGGTTATCTAAGATTTAAATACGTTAATTTAAAATCTATGAACAATGAAAATTACATTTAAAATAGATATATATCTTTTTTATCAAATATTTATCTCAGATTCGATCTTTATCAATAACAAATTTTAGATTAACATATCTAGATCATATAATGAATACTTACAGTATTATATTCATATAATGAATGAGTATTTACAAATATAGTGTTTCCAACAACATTAAACTCTTATGAAGAAATAGAACTACATCAAAAGTAGTGACTCCGTACGAGCTTTTATTATAGAGAGTGAATTCAATTTTAAGAAAATACATCATCATGACTCTTATTAGCAATCTAGCACGTCACAATCTCAACTAAAAGAAATTGTACGCTCAACTCGTATATGCTGAAATTAGTCTATCAAAATTATTCCTTCCAAAAACTATGCTATCTTCTGAAGCATGGTTTGTGTAGCGTTCGGCAATTGCTACGAATTCCTGATTTAGAGAGAATCAAGAATCAGCTGTTTCATCGGTAGCTATGGTTTCTTTCATGCCACACGCTTGTGTAACTTGTATAGCAGATTGGCTATTGGATTCCGTCCCAAAAGCCATGGTTTTTTGCACTCCGGAAGGGCAAAGTTCAGCTCAAACATCTCTTTTGACATGTTTCCACCTTCACAGAAACCCACCAACGTAGCTACCAGTTGCGCACTCTCCTCGATGTGCACTGGGTCAGTGGGATCCGTCCAGAGCTTGCAAGCTAGTTGAAGATTCCTCTGTTTTGCACAGACTGGTATTTGCCATTTGTTGTAGAGCATCTCTCGCTCTTCTTCGGTTAGACGTGAATTCATCCTTTTTGAGAGGAATTCTCTTTCACTTTTTAATGCTTTGATGCTGCATAAGAAGAAAACAAAAAGAAATATTGTTGAAAGTCCTTTTATGGCAAAATTATTTAAGATAGTCCATATTGTGGGAATGCTTTATTCACAATAAATGTAGCAAACAGATGGAGAATGCTCGAGCATACTTGAATATACCTTGAGGCAAGAGAAATTGTTTGGTCATCTCCTGGAGCTGGACTTTCATTACTGGACAGAATGAAATGTTGTTGCAGCCAAGTCAATCTCCGAAGCTCAACCTCAATATATATTTGATCTGATGGGTCACCACGGAATAACAGGTAAAACTGAGTTCGATGAATTATTGATACTTGACAAACATCCCATAACTGAACTATCTGTTGCCTTTGTTTTCTGAAACTGGAAGGCCAGGCCTCCGGAGTATCTTCTATGTCAGATATGCTGTCATCAGCCACAGCAGCTTCATGTCCCACTGCCTCATTTGCTTCTAGCTCCAGCACCTGTCATCAAAATGCTAGATGGTGGTTATTGTAAAACATGGAAAATTAAGGGTCATTCTTGCTACTTCAAAAATTTGTGAACATTGATACCTGGCAAACAAGCAGCTGCTTTTGGTACTGCAGCTTAGCAACTCGTTCCTTCAATTCCGTAACATATGTCTTTATATTCCTTACATTCTCCTCAGCAGCGTTTTGGAACATTTTTTGCATTTTTCTCATGCATACAGAACTAGATCTCCTGCGATAGGGTGTCTCCTCTCTGGCTGAGTTGTCCGCATCTTCATTCTTATTTGGTGTGGCTTTTTCGGAACCAAGGACTGCATCTTGTTGTTGTATGTTAGTATCCGGATCCTTGTTCTCAATGTCACCCTCTAGTATTGTTCGAGAAGATGAATGTGGAGAACAGGGGGACCTGATAAGATATGGTCTATTACTATTGCTGCTTAAGGTTAAAGGAAGCATTTTCTTCCTCTTCTTTGCTTGAGTTTTGGTGGATTTTGGAGTGGCTTCACCAGTTTCATTGTTCTTATGTAGACGAAGCACCAACTTGTCTAAGGACTTCTGAACATTCTCTAGTTGCTGCTCAAGATTGGCAATAGTGCTTCCTTGAGTGTGCAATCTTGTGATCTCTTCTTTAAGGTTGGCACCACCTGCGTTAGTTCCATTCCAAACAGCTTTTACATCAAAACCCTTGGCAAGAGATCGAACAGCAAGCATTTCCCTGATTTCAGCTTGAAGTTTTGCAACAGTTTCCTCAGCATTTTGATTTCCAAGTTTATGGCAGGCTACTTCTTTCTGAAGCACTTGTAATGCTCTCTTTGCTTCTATTCCAAGCTGTTCCTGCATATGCTCAAGCTTACGAATCTCATTCACAAGCACAAATGGAACTGTGGATGATTTCCTCATTGTGTTCCTTGCCCTATGAGCTCTGCCAGAACTCTTATCGCAAGCCATAGGTGAAGGACCTGAGAATGTAAGGCATTTGACAGGTCGGCCAGGAGGTTCAAATGGATTCCAAACCTGAGCAGAAAATTTCCATTAGTTAATGAAAATGTAAAGACTCTGGAAGAAAAACAATTACAGGTAATGAATGGTCTTGCACCTAATCTTGAAGAGAAATAAGTCAATTGAATATTTCCCGTTAAAATAATGCAAATGAAGAAAAATGTGATACCGGCTTCTTGTGATTTACATTCTGTCGCAAATCAACGAGTTGTGATAGTGCATGATCTCTTTCACGCTTCAGTGCTTCCATCTCCATTTCCATCTGAAGAATCATCAAGTGGAAAAGTAAATAATGTAGATTTTACTTCAGTATACACCACATGTTGACAAAAAAAAGAGATCTTTTTCGTGAAACCTTTTTGATTTGCAGTTCTTTCTCCATCAGTAATTCTTCTGAGCATGAGATTTTAGATGACTCAGGTGTTCGTAATTCTGCTTCAAGTCTGGCCACCTCCTTCTGCAATTGTTTGACTAGTTGTTTGTCTGAGAACATCTGAATGGCAGAAAAGGAAAGTTCATAATTCAATCAAGAAACACTTTCTCAAGATGAATGCTCGACTATGTTCAGGAAGAAAAGCAATTCAAACACATAAAAGTTGTTAAAATGCATAAGTTCCACTTATTATAATACTCTTAAGAACACTGGATGACATTAATTGTTGTAAGCATACCATGTTTACTTGCGCACTATTTGTCACCTCCTTTGCACGGGTTGCAAAGGATAGTGTATTTTTTGATTGTTCCACATGGCAGAGTGCCGGACTCATGGTACAAATGATTGCTGTCCTGGCATTTCCTCCAAGAGAGAGCTGCAATATACGTGTAAGTTTGGAATCCCTGTATGGTATATGTCCACCTCTTTTTCCCAAGCTGCATGAACAAAAACAAAAGCATAAGAAAGGAACATTACAATCCGATGCCTTTAAGAATCAAATATAACTTTCTGTTGCTTTCTTCTGAATGAGTATTCAAGAATATTTCTTTTATGAATGATGTGCAAAAATGGACGCTGGATTAGTGTTATGTATATTGAAAATTAGTTGATTGTGATTATTTTTAAGGAGCATTTGTAATTCTTAAGCTTCTTTGATTTGTTTTCATACAACTGTCCCATTGAGTGGATCTGTTTGTTTATATATACGAGGAGAATTAATGATTAAGTAACAAATATCATTTACTTTCCTCAAAACCCTTGGGTCCTATTTCCATCTTTCTTTGCCATTGCTGCACAGAAATGTCGTGGTTGACAAATATGGTCGAGATTATGAGATTCCAAAGGTGTAAAGCAGAGCATGTATAGAAGCCAATTCAAATAGCTCATGCCAATTTTTGTCATGATATCTTAGCAAATGCTAGTAGTTTATCTTTTCTTATTTAACAACTATAATAAGTTCCAGAACACTGTAGATATCTGTGGAAACATAAAAGTGGACTATAAGAGACATGTCCATTATCCATTTTCTTAAAGGTCCATGATGTCCTTTGTTCATTACTTCATAGTTGAGAGTCTACAGATGACTACCATCTAATAGTTCCACTCAGGATTTTTTCTTCTTGTAATATCTAGTATCCATTAAAACTACTATGGATTTCTTCCACTTCACAGGCTCAAGATTCAAGAAAAATGGATTTTTGTGCTTCGGTCTGCATCAAAATTATCATGCAAGTTACCATTCTACTGTCTCAAGAACGATTGAACCTCAGGCTTATAGTCTGAGTTAGACTATGGTTTTAGGGAATCTCAAACCTGAGTTTCCTGATCACAGTTGTTAGTGTCAACAAACTACGATTAATATGACAACCTTCCTTCAGCCTCGTACCCTCTGTATGAGTTTGAGACACTCGTTCACTTCCTGCAAGGTCAACAAAATTCTGTATATGGCAAAATAAACTGTTATTTCAAAACGTTAAGATTAATTGGACAATACAAAGTAAGAAAAAGATGCTTACCAAGCTTGCTACAAAAGATTTCACACAGCCTGAACTTTCCTGAAGGCTGCTTTCTATTGTCTAGTAAGTCATAAAGAGAAAGCATGTTATCTCTGCTTGTTTAAGTAAAAATAATCAATTATGATGTTTGATCAATGAGAGAATCAAGCACATTACCATCCTTATAATTTGATGTGATCTAGAGCTTGTATCATTTAAGGAAGTCTCGCCAACTTGTCGCTGATCTGGAAAAAGTGAGAACCTATAAGCTTGGTCTAGACATACAAAATTTTGTGTCCGCCACAATGAAAAATGAAATACAGATGTCCAACTCTCTCTAAAGGGATATGTCAATGGAAAGTTTGTGTACTTTCACAGATTCTGATCAATTGTCTCAGATGCTGACGGTCCCTCACCTTTTCTTCTCCCAACTTCTCTATAACCGTTCCTTTCTGTTTAAGAAGCAAGAAATAAAATGTGACTTTTCCCCCTTCTGTCTAAATTCACTTTACTTGCAAAAAATAATTTGCAGAAAGAGCACCTCTGGGTCATCAAGTAACCGGAGAGGACCTGAGTCAGGTTTTATGAGGTCACGAACTATCTCATTGTAAATCTCCATTGCGGATATTCTGATGGTGAAATTCCTTTCTGGGCTCTGAATTATAACAAAAAATACAATAAGAATGCAATCGCAGATCACAATCGGTTCCAGAAGTTTTTAGATCTCATACCTTGTTATTGAAATGGCAAAAGCAATTCGATCAACCAAAACGATAAGACACTAGACCCCCAATTTATTTGGAGTAAAAGAATGACCGAAATAACTAAATTTTATCCCATTGACACACTTACATCTTGTATGTGGTTGTAAATATCATTTACGGCACTATCCGTGATGCCTCTCATGGTGAAAGTCTTTCCACTGCTAGTTTGCCCATAAGCAAAAATCGTTGCTAAAGAAGGCAAAAAATAATAATATTAGAGCATGCTGCAACATTTCAAACTGAAATTAAAAAAAAAAGAGTGTCCAAGTTGCTTGAATGTATTATTACCATTGATCCCTGTAAGTGCTGATAGAGCAACATTCTTAGCTCCTTGCTCATAAACCGTGTCAGTAAGACAGGTAGGCCCAAATACTTTGTCTGAAGGTACACCAAAAGTTCAAACTATTTGGTTCAGTAAGAGAAGTAGGGATTTGGTTTATTTTGTTTTGGAAGTGATCTTATAGAACACACAAAAACATAGAGGGTAGTTCAAAACAAAGCTTGCGGGATTAAGCGTAATCACCAAACGTATAGGAGAGAGAAGAACTCAAAGCTTGCGGGCAGTTCAATCGCTCGTGAGCCGACATCTTGGACAATATCATGTTGTCGTCGACGCATTCCCACGTCACTTGGTCCTTGGAAGCTATTTCCTTCTTGCTAAGTGGCCTCACACGCACGGTAACGAATATCTTCTCTTCCTTAACCCTGGGTGCTCCTGGAGTCGAGAAGGGCGTACGTTCCATTTTCGACGTGGGAGTAACGAGCACCTTCTCTTCTTTATTTTTAGGGATTCCCAGTGTAGAAACGGGTGTTCGATCCATCTTCGACGCGGAAGTAAGGAGAACCTTCTCTTCTTTATTTTGCGCGATACCCGGAGTTGAAACAGGTGTTCGATCCAACTTCGACGCGGGAGTACTCCGAGCCCTAGAAGTTGCCATTTTTTGGGGCGGAATCAGAACCATCTCGCAATCAGGTCCCACAACCCGGAGAATCTGAAAAACAGGGAAAGATATACCGGATCAATACCTGCATTCTGCTCCAAAACGGGAAGGATGAGAGATCCCATGAAAATTGTTGATAGTTGTCAGCAATCACTATGACTCCGTTTGGAAGCAAAATTAGAACTCACACCACTGGCAGCGCCGATAACCGTTCCCGCCCCTGCTCTTCCGATCGAACAGGAGACCTATGGTTCGTCTGGAGGGGGAGGGAAGAACTGAGTCTAACAATCGATAGATAGGTAGAGAAGAAATTCCTTTTGCTATTTAGCAGAGGTCGGGGCAGTAGGAGGAGAAACGTTCGCGATCAGGGAGGAGGAGGCGCTGCCACCGAAACCTGAATATGATTGAAACCAACGGCTAGTTTTCTTCTCCTCGTCTACTTATCTCTCCCCCTCACCCCTTTTTTTTGCTGGTTTTTTTTTTTTTTTTGAAAAGATTTTTTTTATGGCGTCTTCCGCCTTGTCGACATATTTTTTATATAGTGGTGGTACGTGCTTTTAAAATTTTACTCGTAAAAAAAAATTGTAAATATTATGATCAATAAATTTATATAAAATAATAAAAAAATTCATATGATTATGAAAAATAAATAAAATTTTGTATTAATTAATTTAGATGCCATACGTACAAATGAGCTTATAATACAAAATAAAAGAAAAAAAAATTGTGCATATCCAAAAAATTTTAAAATTCATTGTAAATATTTTTCATTTTTCGAAATATAAAATAAATTTTTCTTAACAATTACGAAAAATATACTTGGTGTACTATGATATAATAGACATTGATGATACAGTTAGTTGACTATAATAATTAGTTTACACGCTAAATATGAATAGTAATAATCATTTCCGTATACCTAAATCCTTTTCAAATTCAAAGCATAATTATTAAATAAGGATTCAAAATATGAGTAAAAATATTTCATCACACTTTCTAACGGATAACAAACTGATTTTTAAATATTTTTTAAATATGGGACAATGAATGAGAATTAATATGAATAATGCTATTGGTATAGATTTAACTTATTCTAAAAATTGATGCCATTAAAAGCAGTTAATAGACATGATTAGGTGGCGTGTCTTTTCTTTCACCAAAAACCCAAAATTATTAATATAGCATAAATATGTCCTTGTTAGATATCAATAAAGAGAGTTGTTTGTGAAGGAAATTATTGTTTCTTAGAAGAATACTCTAATTGAGGGAGTTGGAGTCCCCTAATGGATCTGCCCTTACTTTCAAACAAGGCATGCAACCTCAAAGTTGACGATACTTTTTGCAAGAAGAAGCTGATGATATTCACTGAAGTGCTGGATAAGATGAATGCTCAAATCCGACCAAAGGACAAAGAGGCTGCTAGAAAGAGAAGAAATGACCCATCAAATGAAAGGACACAGACAAAAGGGTGAGAGCTATAGGAAAAAGAATGGGAAGTCTCTCAGGGAGACTGAATCTAGGGAGTCTTTTAAGTATAAGCAAAGCCGATCGGATAGAAAACCAAACCAGTCCCATCGTTCAAAGGGAGATCATGAAATCACAGTTCGATTACATGAAAACAGATGCTACAGTCACACAAAACAAATTTTTGATCGCAAGTAGTTGGACCGCTAGTTTGAGAAAAGCTGCAAGTGTGTCATACCCGCATGTAATAATTAGGGAGCATTGTTTGACAAGCACAGATTAGCCAACCTTCACAAAGAGCTAAGATGACAAGTAAATCACATCTAGAATTTTTATTTCTCAAATCAAAGCATGCCAGTACAACTGCAATCCAGGATACAGTTGGCAAACTTGCTAGATTTTCTTCGTAAAGCACATGTTATTCGTTAGTGAGGGAATTCAAAAAGGTGCTTACACAAATATAACCCTAAAGCAACAACAAAATGGCCGCATGCAGATGTATATATTAACTTACCAAATTATCAACACAAACAAAAATGGACCCTAATTTGGTCCGCAACACAATGAATCCTAATTCCAACCGGGAATAGTTTCAAGCATGAGATCGCTGAGGATCAGTTGATGAGCTCAGTTTTATTGCAATTGTGCTTCCTTTCTCTTCTTTTAGCATTCGTCTCTTTATTTCTGGTCAATACAGCTGGGAAAATCACACCCAATTTTTCTGTATTCTAGAGCAATCCAACTTCTTCCCTTATCGTAATTGCAAAGAAACAATGGAGGCATGAAGAATTCGCCTTTTGCACGACTAACACCCTCAGAGGAGTTCAAACTTCAAACCATCTATTATCATCTGTGAATTGCACAATGCTGCGTAAAAAACTGGTAATCAGGGTGCTTGGCACAACGAAGCCGTAGCCACTTATCTGCGGCCTTCCGAAGGGATTGTGCAAGTTGCCTCTTGCATCCTGCATTTGCCGTCCATATGGATGCCTTGAACTTGTATGAAACTAGACCAAATACTGGGAGAGAGATCTCCTGTACACTGTCATTTCCTTGAGAATGGGTAATTACAGGACCAGGTGATCCACAAGCATCTGCACGGAAAAAATAGCAAAAAAAGGTAAATATATCATGTATGAAACTCGAGAAGAAAAAACGCAGGATACAAACATTACATATTATATTGATGGTAGAAAATGAACATTACATAAATATAAATCAACTGCTTAAGAAATATCAAACCTTACATGCTTCTGGGGCATTGTATATGACAAATTGAATTATTGTCCCGTGAAAAATATTTTATATCTTATATCCATTTCTAACAGGCATTTAGAATCCTTTTATGGAAAGAAAATTGATGCAAGCCACAACTAGAAGAATATCTTACCGTAACAAAGAAAGATAACAATATTGGCAATGAGATGGCTTGTGGACAGTGGCAAACCACAAAAGGCAATCTTTAATTGTGCATTTTTGATGTGGAAAACATATCGACATCAGTCGATAATTTCATTTTAAGATATTAAAAATGGAAAACTACCATTGTTATTAATGGTCACTTATAATGTACAATAAAGCACTTGCATTTTTTGCACTTGTGAAAGAGGAAACATGAACGGGAAAAACATATACCCAGCAGTTCCATTCATATCACTAGGTACAAATACACAATAAATATGCCACTTGTAGTACCTTTGTTGAGCAGTAATTCCATTTGCAATGCCTATAAAAGGCTAAAAAATGAAACATGGAAGGAAAAAAAAAGCCATCATAGTTTCATTTATCCGAGCTCTTGGCAGTATAAATAAACAATTACAACACTTTCTTTTTTGTAGGTTTAAGAAAGATAAAAGATAATCAGAAAATTTTGTCTTGTCAATGTTGATGTTTACTCACTTTATCGATAACATAAAAATTTATGTTCAGATAATTCATAAGGTCTAACAAGCACAACAAAGAAACAGTTAATCAGCAAGAGCACCGCTAGGTTAATGTCAAATTTTACTGTAACAAAGTAGGTAAAGGACTACTAAAGTTCAAAGTTTCAATCGAGGCAGAAAAGGCTAAACGAAAGATGTTACAGGACTCTGTGTAATAACAGTCACGTTTTAACTGTCAGGAAATAATTTCAGTATGCATCTTTGCAAGGAAACAAGAAAAAGGAAAAAAAGAAAAGAAAAAGCACCTCCCAAAGGAGTTGAAAGAGAATGGAATGTGAGGAAGCAGGCATCCAAATCCCTTAGAGATCCTCCTGTCGGTATCCCATATATAGGGTACCTGCAAGAGGTTACACCAATGACTGTAGCATGACCACAATAATCACAGCCTTCAAGAGTCATAGAGAAGACTAAACGTCATCCACAAGAAACATTCATTGCATACCATGCTACAGATATCCAACTAGCAGATGACAAATCACAACTTCTTAGTTTCTTCAACTCGGGACAATGTTGGGCAAGTTGTGAAATCTGTTATGATCAACAATAATGCAAGCAATCAACTAATGGACAATGCAAACAAAAAAACATAGCTTTAGCTTTATAGATAAAATTAACGAACAGCCCAAGTGCCCAACCTTCAACCAAAACTAATGGTTTGATGCCCCATAACACGACTGATTTACGTTCTTCTAATTATGAAAAAAAATTACTAAATAGGTCTTCATGATTTTATTTTATTTTATGTTATAAGACTGTAACTTTAAAATTAAAAGAATCATTCTTATCCCAAAAGGATTAAAATTTTATTTAAATAAGATGATGGAAACAATATTTAAGCAAATATCATATCTAAAAATCACTTCAGATACAAGGCACTTATTATATTTCTGTTAGATTTTTTGGGCACTATTGCTCTTGGATTTTTTTACCGATCACAAGGAAGAGAATGTAGGTGTTGAGTTTTACATAATATAGTAGATGGGTAATAGATGATTCTTTCCTGATATAAATTAGAGTTGTTGAATGTGATTTGAAATTTAAAATAAGGTGACAACATCAGCCCTAGATGGTATCATTTGTCCATGTATTTAATTCTTTGCTTAAAAGATACATGTATTTATTCTATAATGATGATAAATCCAAAATTCTCTTGCACAAGCACCGTGAACACATTCATTTCCATTTTGTCTTGATGTATCACTTTTTCTAACAATATTAACATATTTTTGATTTTTTAATGCATTTGTCTTAAAATCATAAACAACTAAACAACAATAACAATCCAAATCATAATCCTACCATGTAAAGTTGATCACATGAATCATTTTCTTCTATGTATTTCTATTTATGGCCAAATCTTTGATTAAATTACAAAAATTTGAATCTTTTTTCACAATTCCTAACCAAGTAGTTTTAGGTTTTCCTCTACTTTAGTTCCTTCTACACTAACTAATTATCCTCATTTAATTGGTGCATTTTTTAACCTTTTAAGAATATAACTAAATCACCTAAGTCAGTTTTCTCTTATCTTCAATTGGTATAACCCTCACTCTATTTTTAATAAAGTCATTTTTTAACTTATGCCTCATAGTATTTACCACTTATCTAAGCATATGCATCCCAACGATATTAATTTTTTATATATGGTCATGTTTTACAGCCAAACATTTTGAGTTATAAAGTATAGCTAGGAAAATAGCAGTTTTATATATATTTTTAAAATTTTAAAGTTATCACCCTATCACATAACATGTTAAAACATTTTTTCATTTCATCAACATGTTAAAATTATAAACAAGATATCAATATGAACAACTAATGGAAAAATATAAAAACAAAATACTAATATAAATATTACTATTAGTAGGATGCATATCAGACAATGTACAAACTAGGAAAGTACATAATATGACATTTCAAATGATTCTCCATATGTTTTCTTCTATAATGAGTAAAAAGAGTGATATTAAACATTTACCCACTGATAAATGGCAAGATCACTCTTTTACAATCCCTTGCCTTATTCTTTTAAAGACAACGAACACATACACAACAACCACCATCAGCTATGTAAGTGATTTTTCCTCACTCCATAAGTACTTAAGGAAATGACTTTGGGTACAAAACCCACCATCAACATTAATCATTCAAAAAAACAGGAACATATACAACCTTACAAATCGGATGGTATTGTATGGGCTTTAAGAAGTCAGCTGGATCTAATAGATATCAGGTATTTCTTCAAACAGTAAATCAGTACATTTGCTAAATATGTATGATAAACCAGAGCATCTCATTCACAGAATATAAAGCAAAAAACTTGCCTTGTCAGCTAAAGGCACACGACTATAAGGAACATCCTGCTCAAAGAATTCAAATAGAAGTGGGCCTTGAGAATTTCCAGCCTCACTATCATCACTTGAAAAACTTTCCAGTGATCCATCACATTTGTCAAGTATGGGAGCATAAGTATTAGATTGGTTCCACTCATTTGATAATTTTATGCCCCTTTCAAGTTCACAATCACTACCACTCCAGTCACTATCTGAATAAGATTCACTGTCACTTTCCTCACCAGGTCTCCTACAAAACACAAATTATGTACATTATTTCTCTTTGGTTGTACTTTTTTTTCAAAATAAAAATAAGGACTCATAAACATAACTCAACTAAAATAAACTAACAGGAAAATGTCGACCATTTTTAGTATTTATAAAAAAAGAGAGAATCTAAACCGACAAATATATGCTTTCCACCTATTACTGTAGTGCACAGATACCCAATGTTTGAAAAATTCATGTAAAACATTCCCATTCTCATGATAATGTTGAACAAGAGTTTGCATACTGATCTAATTATATGACTTGATGAATTGGAATGATATGAAAGGTTAAAAAAAAAAGCCACAGCAATCTAATTAACTTCAATATTAAAGCATATATTCTGATTGTCATATGATTGGATATGGTAGCAACTTTTCTATCAACCACTACATCATATTTCAATTTTTGTAAGATTCTTTCTTAAATATATATCACTACATAATTCTAGGACATTCTCTACCACTTTCAAACAGCACACAACGCATCCAACACAATTTCAAAGATTTTGATGCAGCATAACCAATTATACAACATGTTCATAACATCGAAGCAAGTTTCACGAGTTCAATCTATGCAGCTTCTTAGTTCATTGCTATAGTAAGGATCAATAAATCTAAGTTTTTTTGAAAACATGAGTTTATCCTGATTCTGACTTCAGTTGTTTACTCTTGATTGACAATTGGTGATTGCAACATCACTAGACACCACCCACATGACAAAAAAGGTTGGGGAGCTTTCAATCAGTGGCCTTAGAAGACTTTAATAAACTGATGATATACCTGGAAGTTTGCAATTACACAAAAAAAGATAGAAAATTGAGTGCATTATATCCAATAAGTAGATGAATACATGATCTTTATTACAATTTTATTGAAAACTCGTGCTGTTCAGTTTGACGAATAAATACCAGAAGAATATTTCGTAATATCTATTATATCAAGAGAAACTCCATATACATGGACTGGAATAGTGAATGTCCAAAACATCATTAGACACCCACGTGAAACAAATGGCTGTGAAGCTTTCAATCAGTGGTCTTGGATGACTTTAATAAACAGATGGTATACTTGGAAGCTTGCAATTGCACAAAATAAGATAGAAACTTGAGTACATTCTATCCAGTAATTAGATGATCATTATTACAAACTACTTGTTGAGAACCCATGCTCTTAAGGAATCTGGAAGGAAATTTCGTTGTATCTATTATGTTGAGGAAGTCCCTTACCCAAGGACCGAGCATCAGTGAATGTACTGACATAATTTCCTCTAATTTGTATGTGCAATCAATTCAATAGTTCACTAAAGACAGATTTACATTTCACACAGCAATGCTTACCCAATAATATCACTCAATTTACCGTGATTAATTCAATCATTTAACTTTTAGAAATCAAATGAAATGCAGATTTACTATTGCATATTTAAATTATAAAAATTTATTTTTGTAATTGCAAGATGTATTTCATGTACATTTTACTAGTAACGACAAGGATAAATTGATAACTTTTAAGGTGCACTAGAGCAAAATTAAAAAGAATATCCACTACAAAAAAGGTGGAACTTCAACTCGCAGGCGCTTGCACTAAACCACTAACCATATAAATGCATCGGAGCTATAAACTCGTTTCAGAAACAATCAGTCGGATTCCTGAGTATCATGAACGGCCACGTAAAGTACAATACCTGGGAACAACAGGCGGCCTCGTGGATCCGCCATAGAGTTGGATACCAGACAGATACGGCACATAATACTGCTTCACTCTATATCTCTTGTTCAGCACCAATGGAACACCGGCCCCATACACACTCGATTCCTTGAACGACTCCCAGAGATCGACCAGAGAAAAATACGGCCGGAACTCCCAATTACAAGTATTAAACTCCCTCATGGTCATCTGAAAAAAATAAAAAATTGAAAAAACCCACCAAACTTGCAACCCGAGCCACCATCCTCCTACCATCAAAAACCAAAATACAAATAAAAAACTGAAACCTTTGAGAGATACTGCGCAGGAACAGACGGCGTCGCCGACTCCAAAAACCGCTCAAGGTTACACATCTGCAACTTCGACGCCATCGCCGGAAAAGAGGAAGTGTCATCTATCGAAAGATCAACTGCCAGACGGTCCATATCGTCCACCCCCACGTCTCTTTTCTCCCTGAAGCTCACATCGTTGCCACCACCGGTGCTTCTACCGCTCCAATTCTTCTGCTCGCCCTGATGCCTCCTCCCCTTGGATGGGAAGTAGAACCTGTCCTCCCCCCGCCCAATCCTCACGCTCGCCCCCAACATCTCTCCACGCCTCCTTCTCCGGCACCGATCGACAACGACGGCGAGAAAGGGAGAGAGTGGCTGGGATCCGACCCAAGGCTGGCCTTTGCCTGGATCGAAAGGAGAGATGAAGGTGTGATCGTGGAGAATGGGTGGAATGTCTGGGAGGAGGAAACCCTGGAGGACGAGGAGGAAAGGCTGGACGAGAGGGAGGATGGAGTATAAATGGGAACGGAATGAGAGGAGGAAGAAGAGACAGGGAAATTAATAAATAATTAGAAATTAGAACATCATCAACAAAAAAATTGTGCTGCTGTGGTTTTATTTTTGGATAACAAATCAAACACACAGATTATTTAGAATGAAAGAAAAAATAATGCATAATTAGTTATTATTAATAAAAATTATTTGATTTATCTTATTATTAAAAAAACCTTTAAATTGCTAACGTATATAATTTTAAAATATTATTCGATTAATCTATTCTCTTCTCTTGGTTTGGAGTACTTCAGAGTTAGCTTGGAAGTGGTTAGTGTTTACTGTTTTGTTTTGGTCATCTAATGAAAGGTTAAGTTTGCAAAAAAAAATCTAATCGAAGGTTAGTGGAGGAATTAGCAAAAAAAAAAAGGTTAGTGGTGGGGGCCGACACATAGAAATGGATTGACCGGATCAATGATTACCACTACTAAAAAAATTTTAAAGTTTTTGGAATTTTCTGAACACGTGTATGGTCAAGATCTGGTGCCCAGGTCAAATGATTTTTTTATATTATTTTCTATGATGATAATTTCTGCGTTTATCAACAATTATAGTAAGACAAGCTACAAGTAAATTAATTTTGATAATTAAATTATCAAAAATACGATACTCATAATTTTCATCAAATTTTAAATTGTATAAAATGTAAAAAAAAAAAAATTCATTATCAAGTTTGTTACGGTGGAGAGACGTGGTTATGCACTTCGCTGTTTATTTATGTCGAAAGGGGCCTAATGATATTCGATAATTTATTGTAAATGCATATTTCATGTCAACGTCGAACTTATTTTCATATTATTTAGTTAAAATAAATGAATATAATAGTGTGATCTAATTAATTTAAGAGTTTCACTGGCCGACGTTCAAAATGTCTCGCTTGAATTAAGATAAGGGTGAATTTAGACTTAAACGACGATTGATGCATGCACTCACTACTACTAATTGAGTTTGAATTAAATGTTTATATAATATAACAGTAAGTTGGAATTTAATTTATCCACTTGTAAACACTTATAAGAATATTAATAAATTACAAATAATAAAAAATATTGGAAAAGTCTTGCAGCAATTAAGATAAGAATGAATTTAGACTTTTATAATGATGAATAATATATCTATGATTTGAAATTTTACAAACGAATCATCAAAATTCTTAAGATTTTCAGACTTTAGATCTATTTCTAGCTGTTGTTTATATATTATATTATATTATACACACGCGCTTTCGATCAAGTGCAGAGACAGGGTTAACGTTGGAATTGATTAAATAATTAAAGAGCGAAGAAGGCTAAGAAGAATAGTGCTCTCTTCTCTGCGAACCGTCTTTTCTTTCTTGTTTATTCAGACCAAGATTTATTTTAACAATAAAATAAAAGTTCCATTTGTGTGGAATACGATTTTTTTTTTGACGAAATATTCTTAAATCCAGAACACGTCTAGACGAATTCTCGAATCTCGAAGCGTAATTTTTTTAAACTGTTTTTATTTCTTTCTTTTCTGTCTATTCTATCATTTATCTGTAGTTTTATAAATTATAATTGGAATCCTTATCTCCCTCCTGTTAATATAACCGTTAAGAAGCAAGTTGTCGATGGATTGGATGGATATACTCGCCGACGTGGCAAGTCTGAGGACCAGGATGGCACGTTCCGTCGTGATTCCTCCGCCACGTTCTCGTCATTATTTTAATGAAACATGAGTGAACTTCCTCCCGATCAAGGTAGTGGAGGTACATGTTGAGCGTCGACGTTTCCGCGTTTGTATTTGATAATCTTCGACTTATCGATCAAACTACAGCTAAGTAAACAAACATTTCTGGTACAGTAGGAGGAATTTTTATTTTAATCAAGCAACGAATGTGGACTGATAGGTTATGACGTTGTTTTATTATATATGCAGAAGCTCTTTATTATTATTATAATAATATTGATTGCTATTTTTACTTACTTATTAGATTCCAACAAAGGATTAATTCCCAGTAAAATGTAAGGACAATTGTCATGTTCATTGTTTTTTTTTTTTTCAAGTATCTTACGAATTACCATCTGCATGGAAGAGGTGTATTATCGTACTCGTATAAATTTGGTGGTAATTTGCTGAAGTCGAGGTATCAGTACGTAAATATGCAGGCGAGATTGATAAGATGCTGAACAGATATATGCTTGGGAGAAGAAGCACATGTCCCTTTTTCTTCACGTTAATCAAATTTTTGTATACTCGTAGACTCAACCATATATGTTTACGTCTAATTATCAGGATTTGGGAGAGATCATTGTTTTAGTGTGATCGATTATGTCTCGATTATATACATTAGAAAGTCTAGGATCGATCACGATGGGAGAAGAAGATGGAGTGACAGGGAACAAAGTTCATGGTGCTGTTGTGTGTAAAAAGCTTTTTTTTCATTCCTCTAAACTCGCTAACCCTGCTACAACGATAAACAAGGTAATATAAAGCAACGTAACCTACATACCTCTCGTGAGTGATACACAACGATAATCTATTAGCCTCCCCTCAAAATCGGTCACGGTATGAGACCAAGTTTTGGAAGGAATCCATTAATAGTCTTGCATGGCAAAGGCTTGGTGAACATGTTAGCAAGTTGCAACGAACCAGGGATGTATCTAATGGTAATCATGTCGCGCGCTACCTTCTCACACACAAAGTGATAGGCCAGATTCATGTGTTTGGCTTGGGTGTGAAACACAAGCTTGTGAGTCAACTGCGCCACCCCTTTGTTGTCGGACAGTAATTGTGGAGGATATGATCCATTGGAATACCCAGTTCTTTGAAGAGATTGCATAGCCAAGTAGCTCCATGGTACAGGTGAACATTGCTCGATATTCAGCCTCGGTCATGCTGGTAGATATGCTGGGTTGCTCCTTTGCACACCATGACACATGGTTCGCTCCAACGAAGGCACAAATTCCGGTCATCGATTGAAGAGTACCTGGACATCTACTGAAATCTGCATCACCAAAATCATACACATTATTATGAGTAGACTGACTACTAAAATTTAGGCCATAAGTTATTGTCCCTTCGAGGTATCTGATGACATGTTTTAGAAGTGTAAAGTGAAACTCCTTCAGCACCTGCATAAAACGACTAAGTAAGTTCACACAAAAGCATAAGTTGGGTCTTGTGAACGAAAAATGTTGCAGTTTAGCAATTAATTGACGATATAGTGAAGGATCATCAAAAGGTAAACTATCACATGCAAGATATTGGGTGAGCTTACAAGGTATCAGTGTCCGGATTGGCTTACATTCAAGCATTTGAGCCTTGTCTAAAATAGAATGGCTGTATTGTTGCTGAGTTAGAAACATACCTAAGGAGTTGCGACTTACCTTAATACCAAGAAAGTAATGAAGGTCTCTTAGATCCTTCATATCAAATTAACTACTAGTACATTTAACAAATTCATCAGGCAAGTAGCAACTACTTCCACAAATAATCACGTCATCAACATAGAGAAGTAGGTACATTTTATCTGGGCCATTGTCGTAAATAAAAAGGGAGGCATTGGATAGGCATGAGTGAAACCCAAACTTGAAGAGAAAATTATTAAATTTGTCATGTCATGATCTTGATGCTTGTTTAAGATCATATAAAGATTTATTAAGCTTACACTCATGGACACTAAGTTGTAGGTCTTCAAATCCCAACAAGTGTTGCATGTATTAAAAAAGTGTGAAGAGAGAAGAAGAAGGAGAAATGAAGAGAAAATAAAGTAAAACTCCCATGATGTAGAAAACCAGTGGGAGAATATATTTATAGTAGAAACTTCATAACAACCATTGTAGAGACAAAAGAATAAGGTACAAAGAGAGGTGATTGACCGTACCATCATAAATGATAAAGGGAAAGTAACCTGTAGGTAACACAGAAACTTCTGGAATATAAGATCAATAATATTCTTCAATATGCCCCCTACACATTAAGTGGTTGAAAGTTGAAGCTGCAATTTGGATTTGAAATCTTGAAATTTTTCTAGTGCAAGGGTTTGGTGAGAACATCAACTAATTGTGAATGTGCGGTAATGAGATAGATCTGTAGTTGACCTGTTAGACTAAGTCCCACACGAAATGAAAGTCTATCTCAACATGTTTGGTGTGTGATCTAAAGATTAGATTTGATGATAGATAAGTTGCACACAAGTTGTCAAAATGGAGAATGGGAACACAATGAAGCTGAAGACCCATTTCTCGTAAAAGAGATTGGAGCCAAATGAATTTTGAAGTAGCGTCTACTACAACTGAGAGTTCTGATTCAATGGATGATCAGAAAACCACATATTGTTTCCTTAAAGCCCAAGTTATTGGATTGCAATCGAGATATATTAGAAAACCTCCAGTAGAATGACGATTATCCATAGCTATTCCCCAATCAACGTCAAAGTAAGCATAAAGGATAGAAGCACCACTAGCTTTGTAGACTAGAGAATAATCAATTGTTCCCTTGAGATAACATAAGAAACATTTGACGACCATCTGATGAATAGATGTGGGAGCATGTAAGTACTGGAAAATGTGATTAACGGCAAAGGTGATGTTTGATCTAGTGAGAGACAAATATTATAAGGTTCCAACAATGCTGTAATAAGTAGAAGCATCTTGTAAAAGACTATCATTGTGAAGAGACAAGCAAGTAGATGCAACCATAGAAGTATGAATAGGTTTACAATGAATCATGTTTGTCTGAGTGAGAAGATCCAAAATATAACGTAATTGAGATAGTTCAAGAGAGGAGGAAGTGCGACGAAGTTCCAACCCTAAAAAATAGGTAGGGGCACCAAGATCACGAACCTTGAATTCTTTTTGGAGGAGAGAAAATATATGATTGATTTTAGTGGTAGAATATCCAATGAGTAGTATGTCGTCAACATATACAAGAAGATATAAGTGGATGCCTTTGCGATTGTAGATAAATAAACTTGGATCAGACTTAGAATCTTCAAAGCGTACACTGTGTAAGAAATATCAAAGGCAAGTATACCATGTATGAGGGGACTGTTTAAGTCCATAAATAGATCTTTTGAGTCGAAAGACGTGAGAGGGATGATGTTTGTCAACAAAGCCCTCTGGTTGAGACATATAGATAGTCTTCTGAAAAAACCCATTCAAAAATGCATTTGATACATCCATCTAGCATAAGTTCCACTTAGAGAGGTGGCAATAGATAAGATAGTCTGTATAGTAGTGGGCTTGATGACTAGACTATAGGTGTCTTCATAATCCACCCCAAGTAGTTGGTTCTAGCCTTTTGTGGCAAGTCATGCACAATGATGAGTAATATTTCTAGAGGCATCCTACTTGAGTTGATACACCCATCAACAATTGATAATGTTCGTAATCGAATGTGGTGGAACCAATTCCCACATATTTGTGTCCATCATAGCTTGATATTCTTCTGTCATTGCCTCACGCCATTCTAAATGTTGATTGACATCAAAGAAAGAAGTAGATTTAGAGGGAGTAGATGGGGAGAGGGGGTAACAGGTGGTGAGCATAGCTTGAGGGTAGGAAAGATCAGCAAACTATCGGTAATCAACAAGAGGCATGGGACAATGAGGAGAGGAAGGAGGAGGAGGGGGAGGAGAAGGTGGAGGGGAGGGAGGAGTAGAGGAAAAAAAGAGCCAAGGAGAGGGAGTAGAGGGGGGGAGAGGGAGGAGAAGAAGAGGAACCAATCGACAGCAAAAGGGAAAAGAAGTTTGTCAAATTAAGCATGATGAACATAGTGAATGGTATTAGAGGAGGGATCCAAATAACAATACCCTAGATGATAGAAATCATAACCAAGAAAGATACAAAGAGAAGAGAGAGGTAAATTTGTGGTGGTTGTATGGATACATATAAGGGAATACATGATGACCAAACACCTTAAGAAGAGAAAGTGGGGAAGGTTCGTGGAAGAGAATTTCATAAGGAGAAGAGCCAATGGGATGAATAGATTGATAATTGATGAGGATAGTAGTGGTGGTGAGGGTATAATGCCAATATTTGAAGGGAACATTAGAATGAGAGAGGAGAGTGATGCTTGTATCAAAGATATGACAAATTTTTCGTTCGATTACTCCATTTTACTCATGGGAATGGGGACAAGTAAGATGATGAAGAATGGCATGAGTGGAAAAGAAAGAAGCCAAGACGATGAACTCGCCAACATTATCAATCTTTACCAAACAAACATTACACTTGAGAAGATTTGGGATCTATGCTATAAAAACAAATAGAATAGTAGCAACATCTGATTTTGTTTTAAGAGGAAAAACTCAAGTAAATCGGGTGGCATCATCGACAATCAGAAGAGCATATCAATGCCCCTTCGACGATAACATAAGGGTAAGGCCCCAAACATCAACAAACAAAAGATCCAAAGGAGAAGAATTGGTAAAGGGAGTACATGGGAAGTGAAGTTTTGTTGACTTTCCCATCATGCACGCCAAGTAATGAAATGGTGAGGATTCAGAAGCCAAAAGCTGATACTAACGAACCATAGATGCAACCAAGTGATGATGAGGATGGTCAAGCCATTGGTGCCACCGATCTAAAGGCACCTTCTCAACTACTAGAGAATGTGGGCATGTCTGAAGAAGATATAGGGCTTCACAGTTGGACATCGACCCCCAAAAAAGGGGGCAGTGGGTAGCTCGATCCTTAATAGAAAAGTGATTTAGATGAAATTCAAAGAAGACTGGATTATCATATATAAATTAATTAACAGATAAAAGATTACGTGATATGGCAGGCACATGTAAAATATGATCGAGCTTAATAATGAATTGCCAAGAGAGAAACAAGAAAAACCAGTGTGAGCGATGGGAAGACCTTGTCCATTGCCAATCCTAAGTTGTTTGTTGCCATGGTACGTTTCATGAATTTGAAGATTAGTAAGATCGCTGGTAATGTAGTGGGTGGCATTGATGTCTAGGTATCAATCGTCACTACGAATAAAGGGTGCATCGCCAAGAGTTGGAAGAAGGAGAGGCAATGGTTGGTTAATGGTGGAGGGAGCATAGGACTGTGGTGTGTAGGTAACCGACGCATAAGAGAGATTAGCCATGGGAGTCATCACACGATATCTACATTTGAAGGGAGAATGACCATGTACCTCACAAACAGAACAAGGGTCACAATAATGACCTCGATCACCATGACCTCAACCCCTACCTCAACCACGATCATTATGGAAAATGGGACAAGAGGTAGAAGCAATGTTGGCACTAGGAGCTACGAAGATAGGAATAGTGTTGGAGGAAACCTGGATTTCGTGACTAAGAAGAATCCCAAGGAGCTCAAAATATGGAATGGGATCCGGTCTGGTGGAGAGAATTGCAATGATGTCGTTAAACTCAGCACCGAGGTTATTAAATGCATTAAAGGCAAAAGTAGAGAGAGAGTGCCTGACTTGAGAAAGTTCATCAGCAATGTATTTGGCCTTGTGCATGAAGTTAGAGATATTGGAATCACCATGTTTTAGATTATGGAGCCTCATCATGAGTTGCAAAACCTTCGTATGAGTTGGTGCACCATAGATAGCTTGTAATGCTACCTAGACCTCAGCAACAGAGTGAAAATTGATGACTTCTATTACAACTTCTTCAGAGAGTGAGGATAATAACCAACTTAAGACTAGCTAGTCTTTTTAACATCATTTCTGGTATTCTACGGAACTTTGATTGGAAGGTGGAGGCGATGAACTATTGATGAAAACAACAATATCAAGGCTTCGAAGGAGAGGTAGGACTTGAGCTTTTCATGTCAAGTAATTAGTAGGAGTAAACTTGATGGAGATGAAATGGTGGATGGAAAATGGAGAGGGAAGAGGGGAGTCCGTTGAAGTGGCCATCAGACTAATAGGATCAATGGCTCATGATACCATATTAAAAAAGTGTGAAGAGAGAAGAAGGAGAAACAGAGATAATAAAGTAAAACTACCGTGGTGTGGAAAACTATTGGGAGAATATATTTATAGTAGAAACTTTATAATAACCATTGTAGAGACAAGGGAACATAGTGCAAAGAGAGGTGGTCGATCACACTACTATAGATGACAAAGGGAATCCATAATTACCACAGAAACTTCTAAAATATAAGATCGATAATATTCTTCAATAGCATGTATACCACCACCTCAAAATTGTCGTAAAGAAATGCATTTTTCACATTTAATTGTCACACCTCCCAAATGTTAATAGTGGCAAGAGAAAGAACAATACAAACAGTGCTAGTGCAAATAACAGGAGAGAACATTTTAAAATAATCAATCCCTTCCATTTGGTGAAACCTATTGGCGACAAGTCTAACTTTGAGTCGCTCTAATTTCCCTTAAGCATCAAGTTTTACTTTGTACACCCGTTTCGAGCTGATTACGTGCACGTTCGGATTCGATGGCACAAGCATCCATGTGTTATTGATAGCTAAAGCCTTCATTTTCTCACACATGGCATTGTGCCACCCTTCATGTGCCAAAACCTCGACAGTGCAACTTGGTGTCTCAGGAATATTATAAACGCAGCAGTTAAGGATGTACTTACGATTTAGTTTGGTAATTCCAGCTTGTAAACGAGTTCGTTTGGTAATAGATTTAGACTCATCATGTAGCACATCGTCCTCTACAACCTGATCTTCTTCTTGATGGTGAGGTGAAGCCTTATCTTCTTCCTGTATATCATCAAACATCATAGAAACTTTGGATGCATATTTATCCACGATAGAAACTATATCATCTGAATTGACCTCATTATAGGTGTCCTTTAATTCCTTGTTACAACAAGTGATGGGATCCACTTGATGAGAGTCCACAAGCGGTACCCTATACGCGTGGTCACCAATATGCACAACCTCAACAGGACCCAAGTCACCGCTATCCTGTGTGGCTACAGACTCGGCTAGTGTGGGTGCCACATCAGTTAGAGTGGCAACCTCAAAGGAACGTGCCGTCTGTTCCTGTAAAGAGATATTTTTCTCAAATACCGAGTTAGATTTATGAGGAAAAATGCGTTTATGAAATCCAACATGTCAACTAAGATAAACAGGACGAGTATGAGCACCATAGCATTTATAACCTTCATACCCACTATTGTAACCAATGAAGATGCATTAACTAGACTTTGGAATGAGTTTGTTTTGTTGGTTATCATTGAGCATCGAATAGCAAAGGCATCCGAAAGGTTTAAGAAGATCATACCTTGCATGGGTACTATAGATGGAGAAGTGAGGCATAGTGGTCATCATTACGTCTCATGATCCGAGTAGGAAGCTTATTCATAATAAAAACAATAGTGGAAAAGCAATCATTCCAAAAGGATTTGTTCACGCCACTTTCGACTAGCATGCATAATCTCCTTTTTGTAATAATGCGATGTCATCGTTCGGCTCTCCCATTTTGCTCGAGGGTGTGTAGACAAGACATTTGAAGGAGAGTCCCTTATTGATTGAGAAAGTGTCAAAACTCATTGGAGGAGTATTCTCCTCCACCATCGCACTGTAGCACTTTGATTGATTTGCCAAAATGATTTTTAACATAGGTAACAAAATGACGATAACGGCCAAAGAAATCTGATTTCCATTTCAAAGGATAATACACCACGTGAGACGACTTTGATCATCAACAATCACAACGTAGTAACAAAAACCAGTGCGAGAAACAACGGGCGCGGGCCCCCAAACATCGCTGTGGATCTTGTCAAAAGGTTTAGAAGCACATGAATCAGAAATATTAAAAGGGAAGTCCAACACTCTTCCCAAACTGACGAGCACAACAAACATCATGACGGTGCAAAGTTTCCATGCAAATTAAGCCCACATTTATTTAGCATATTAATGGTCTGAAAGTTACACTGCCCAAGCCTCGTATGCCAAAGTTGAGCACTGTTTCTGTGAAGCTTCCATAGGGCCATAATGTGAAGAGGTCAACCTTCGTCTATCATCTTATACCTGCCAGCATCCCTTCGTCCCCGTGCAAGTATGGACCCATGCAAAACAATTAGTACTGAACCCAATATCATAAGAAAAATCTGTGGTATTAATTAAGCAATAGATATGAGATTTTTACTTGTGCCAGGAATATATAAAGCATTCTTTAAAGTAAGAAGAGTAGTATTATCAACGCTTAAAACAAGAACACGTCCTCTAGACCTTGAATACGTAGCACGTCACCATTAGCAACAACAATATAGTCATTATCAACGTATTGCTTGGTGTTAGAAATTATACCTCCGTTACCTATCACGTGGTTCATGGCCCCGGAGTCTACGTACCACTCACCTCCATCACCCTCTTGAATAGCCATGGCTGCCAAAGCCTGCGGAACAGTAGTAGTGTTCCGATAAGAGTGATCGTACCACCAATGCTAACAATCTAACGTGTTGTGTCCCAGCTTGCCACAGATGCAGCACCACCAGAAGTGGGTTGTGATCTGTACCCCGTTTGCGTTGTAGGAGGAAAGCCCCCACCCTACCCTCTTCCTTGCGGAAGAAGATAAGGAGCAATAACTTGTTGATGGTTGCCTCCAGGATAGGGATTAACAACTTGTTGATGGTTGCCTCCAGGTGAGGCAAATGCGTGCCTGGGTGGTTGAGTGTAGCCCCTTCAACCTTGTGGTGCGTAAGCTGCACCAGGTGAAACATATCTTGGGGGGCTCCTTGAGGAATGAAAGGTGGATAACCACGACCATCTTGCACACAACAGGTTTGCCACGTTCTCTTTGTCCACCTTTGGATTTTTGATTGTTTGGAGGTGTGGACCCCTGATCGACGTAGGATACCGTTTCAGGTTTGCCTCGCTTGCTTGGTGCAACGTGTCTGAGTCTCAAAGCTTGGATTAGGTGGCTACAACACCTATCATCGAGAAACTTTCGTAGCGACTTTTGATAAAGAACGATGGCGGTAGGATCATGACATTTGGGGCCTAAACTTTCTACGGTCCCCTTCTCTGCAACTCCGGGTGAACGTTTATAAAAATAATAAACGTTGTGGTTACGCGTTTATTCTTGCGTTGAGTCTGCGGCACACGCGGCACGCCGTTGTTGAACTTGTCCCAACCCAACGGCATGTCCCAAGCAGCTCGTAGGAAAAGGAATCGTATTCCCGACGGCGTATTTTAATTAAAAATTTTGTACGGGCCATCAAATCCCGACGGCGATGCGATGGACCGTCGTTTCTCCAAAGAGGAAGACGAAATTAAGACAAAACGGCAATCTTATTTATAAAACCAGGATTTGAAAAGTAAAGTTTAAACTTACAACGACTCCAGCTAAATTATAATATTAATTATTTCCTTTTTCTTCCGTTTCGCTTTCAGGTGGAGTCGAACAACTCGCATCCATTGCTTTCGGGTCTTTAACGCTAAAAATTTTGAATTTTTAAATTTGTGCGCGCTTATGTTAGACCAAATATATACATTCGTCTTCAAATGAAACGCAAAAATTATTATGACTGAAAAAATTTGGAATCTTTACTATGAATTTATACTATTTTCGAAAGAAAAAATAGAGTGCTTATTAAAAAAAAAAAAAAAAAAGGGACATGGGAAGCGAAACGACGAGAGTGAAGTCCTCGCCACCACGCCCATTCCAAGGCAAGCAGCCAATTCAAACTTGGTATATATTACATGATACAAAAGTATTTCTCAGTTAATGCCGCCACGTTACGTCAATTGACGTTGTTGAATAATAAATATCGTCTTTATGTTCTACACTTCTACATACAGACATCTCTTTTTTACAGGGATGGATAGATATCTTTGCCTAATTTAATCGTTACTTTTTAGTAATCTTTTATAATATAATATTTTTTGCATTGATCGATATTTAAAATTTAGTAAATATTACAAGTATCATTAGTCTGTACGTATGAAAAGTAGTTGAAGAGAAAGTGAAAATAAAAAGAGGAAGTCATGAAAAATGAAAATTAAAATATAGTACCTTTTCTTTATTTTGTTTTCCTAATGTTTTTGTTGATTTGGGATTTTAAAGAAATCGGAAATCGACATACGTAATATACTGAATTATATACAGAAATTAGTAATTATTTATAAAAATAATATATCAATTTTTATGCAAAAGATAAAATTCGAATTTTTTACAAATAGTACCATTTATAGAAATGATATACTTAAATTGATTTGTAACTCAGTTTCCATCGAACGTCTAATTCAACTGCCTCTTTTTCTTTTGGAACTTTCCTTTATTATTCGATGTACAGAGATTCTCCCTTAGACACGTCATTCTTGTTTGCACTTCTTTTTAATAATCATAATTCTACTCATATAAAGATAAGTAGGCACAAAACACCTGGCCATGAGTAAGGGAAGAAACTCTCAAAGACATGACGTTGAGAGAAAGGGGACAAATAATGTTACAAGATTCCTTTTGGGAAGAGGAAGTCAAGTTTCGATGTTTTATTTCCCATACAATGTAAAATGAATGAATTAATTTTTAAACTTTTTGTCATCACAAAAACACCAGTGAAATTTGAAAATTACGTTTCAACACTTTTCTCGATTTTGACGAACAGAACACCCCTTTAATCGACTAAATTATTGTAGCTGGTTTTTATTTCTTAAAAATAGTGAAAATTTTTCTTAATGTGTTTCTAATATAAATACGATGGCGATTTCTTTCTTAGAATTTGAATTTCATGAACATTGTTATCTTTGATTAACTGCAATTTTTGCAATTGATACCGTAAATATCATTTTCAAACGATAATAAATATCAGAACCCATCCCAGTAATTCTATGTCCAGCTAAATATGTAAACCTCATTTTTTTTGAAAAAAGGACAATTTTCTACGGCCTTGATCACCTCATTTATGATGTAAATATGTATGTGGACATTTGTATCCTATTAGCGGTAATCCACAAGTCAACTTTTAATACATTAAAGTTACACTTATACCCACACGTTAGTCATTCCCTTTAGAGGCCTAACCAATCATGTTGTCAATAACTAAGTCTTATCATTACTAGCCTAAACATCGTTACTTTCCTCGTCCATGGAATACGTGCACAATCATTTGCGACGATGAATTAAAAAAAATTAAAAATAAAAACGCCCTAATGGTTTATATGAACATTCACAATGGCCATCGAGCTACGCGGTTGTGGTGTTTATCCGATTTACACAAACGAATGCAGAATAATTGAGCGTAGATGTACGTAAATATTATTATTAAAAAAAATACTACCTTGGATTTTTCTTCCGAGAGGAAATTAAGCTCATCTAGATCTTCGTCTTGAATTTGACCATGTAAAAGTAATATCTGCCTGGAGAATATTATCATTAAAATTTAAATTTCAATCTAAGGTATGTAAATATATTGGACAATTCAGCTGATCGACAAAAACGCTGTCGTCTTCAAAGGTAACCATGCATCTGGTCAAACAAAAATCTTCCATCTGAAAAAAAGAAAAGAAAAGCTGAGAATAACACACGCCATGACGTCAAAACACCACACAACTTTTTTTTTTTTTTTTTGCGAGATAAAAGCACCACAACTTGTGGGCTTGCCAACACTGCAATTGACGAAAGACAGCCTATTAATATATAACCTCTACCTTTTATCAGAAATCCCAATCCAATACGCCACTCTTCTTCTTCTTCTTCTCCTCCCCCCTGGTTCAATTCCTCAGTTCTGTCCTCCCCAGGCCGGCCATGACGACGCACCACCGCCACCATCGTAAACTCCTCCTCTTCCTCGTTTTGTTCATTTCTTCCGGCCAGATCTCGTATGAGTATTGCCCATCATTCACCTGCGGCGGTGTGGAAGTCCGATACCCTTTCTGGAATTCTTCGAAAAAGGACATCCAGTACTGCGGGTACGAACATCTGAATGTTGCCTGCAGCGAGGACAACAAAACTCTGACCTTCGCGACCTTGACGGACAACTACACCGTAAAGGACATCGACTACGACAACAAAACCATCTCCCTCTTCGACACCGATGTGAAGGATGAGGACTGTCCGAAGGTCCAACACGGGTTCAACATCAGCAACATCCCCGTTCTCAGCACCGACCCAGAAGTAGTCGTCAACCTTACCTTCTTCTTCGGCTGCAACCTTTCTATCGGCGATCCGCCAATTCCCACGGGGTTCCCCGCTGACCAAGACACTTGCCTCAACAACGGCGACGTGAAGGCCTTCGTCTTCGCCGGGGAGGTGAATCCCAAATGGAAAGACTGGCTTTCCCAAATTTGCAGTGGCGGGGAAGTGGTGTCGCCGGTGATGAAAAAGGGAGTGACGGAAACCAACGTGTCGGACGTGTTCCGTAACTATTTGAAGGGGGGGTTTCAACTTAAATGGGAGAATTCGAACAAGGCGGATTGCAGGAAGTGCGAGAACAGCGGTGGTCGCTGCGGGTACAAGGACAAGGATGTGGCAGGTCTAGAATCCATTTGCTTCTGTAAGGAAGAGGCACCCCACCGCGGCGATTGTAACTCAGGTTAGATGACGATCGTCCAACGTTTTTTTATTTTTTATGTTTTTTGCTTTGTTAATATTCTTAAATTCCATGCCCGTAATTTTAATTTACTTGTTCAATTGCTTTTTTTAATGTTTGAAAACGTCCTCGGATTGTTAACAACTCTAGGGGAAAGTGCTTCTTCAATTACTCAGCATGCGTGTTGGGAATCTTAGTCCAGATCTTATATATATTAAGAAACCTAATGATATATAGATATCAAAGAACTGGACCCAACAAAATTAATGTTGGCAGTAGAAACATTACATACATTCATGGTAGATAGTTTGCGCATCGTGGTACAATTATATGTACCTCTGGGAGCTTGGAAGGTATTTAAAATTTAAGAAGAATAATCCCTGGATTCCGACCGCCGGAATAGCATCAAAATAGTACCCTTTCCGGGTCGGCAAAAGGAAATGTGGGTACATCTTCCACCTACCTACACCTGCCTAGTGCTAGTTGACAAGAGGTCAGCACTTTTTTTTTTTCGATGATAGTGGAGTTGTTAACACTTTCTTTATTATTGGGTCGGCCCAAACCAAACCCATGAAAACCTATAGAAATAACAAACTGGCCCATGTATGGATTCACATAATACTTGCTGGTCCAGTGAACATCCCGCCTTAACCGACTCATACGACTGCTTCGTGTGGGGCCCAGCCCAATCCACCATCGTCAGGCTTGGACAATGTCGTCCTTCTTCCAGATCCATGGTTCTGTTTTTCTCCCAACACTTCATTTGTTGTCGTTGAAAGCCTTCTGCCGACCATCGTCCGTGGAAATTTCGTATATTTCCAAGGCCACGACAACGAGTTTTTCCAAGCCCAACGACATTTGTCGACTCTTGATGACGTACTCCCCATCATTGCCATTCCCTTGCCATCCAACGGCCAATATTAATTGGCCAACAACCACACCTAATCAAATGGGCTTCCTCCCTCTAATTCTCCGCCCCGCCGACCACCGTCACATCTGCTTCCTCCACCGATGGCACCGCCTCCCCTGCTTCACGTTCTCCTCGCCCTCCTCCTCCTCGTTTCAGTGTTCTTCGCCGCCTCCACTGCAGTCCCCGATTGCACGCCTTACAGGTGCGGAGACGGCGGAAACATCACGTATCCCTTCTGGCACGTAGACGGCGTGAAATCCTTGAAGAGCTACTGCGGCTACATGTTCATGGGTCTCACCTGCAAGGACGGATCCCCGACGTTGCTGATCGATTTCATTAACTACAAGGTGAAGAATGTCAACACCTCGAACAGGATGTTCTTACTCGTCGACGCCGACGTGGAAGACACCAAATGCCCCTGGGACAGAAAAAACCTGACGTTGGATGTTGGCTTCACTCGTCTATTCCACTACGCTCCTTCCGCCTCAAACCTCACTTTCCTCTTCAATTGTACCCGTCACCTCCCCAACATCCCACACATCCCCTGCTTCAGGGATGTCCGGAACTTCAAATCATATGTGCTCCGGGACTGGGTGGCCGCCGACAAAGGGTACATGAAGCATCTATCGGGTTCTTGTCAGAAGGTCGTGGAGTTGCCGGTGGACAGGCGGCGGGTGGAACTGATCGGACAAAATATCTCCAAGGAATATGGGAGTGCGCTGCAGCAGGGGTTTCAGTTGCAGTGCAAGAAACCGGATCTCAAGTTATGCAATGAGTGCGAGGGATCCGGCGGCTTCTGCGGGTTCAGCAACGGCGCCAACGTCTGCTACTGCGCGGGTGGTGTTGTCCACGAAGCTGGTTCTTGTCATCATGGTAAGGCCCTTCGAATAGATCTCTCTTGTCTAGCTAGATTTTGATGCAATGAAGCAATTTGGTAAGAAAATTTGCGAGTTCGATGGCATGTAGGAAAGGGCAAGCAACTCCAAAACACCAAATTTCTTGTGCATGTCATGTGGTAGCTTAATTTAGAGATAGAATGTGAAGTTCACCTCACAAATAAAATAACCAACCACCAGAGAGATTTGCTATTGATCGAGCACTCGAGGTTGCAACCGTTGGTTGTTTTCAAAAGGACCAAGTGATGAGATTGGCCCCAAGAAAAACACCTACTAGAGCAATAATCGGTGGCATCGTCGGCCCGGTCAAATGCTTCATGAGAAGAGTAGGCCATGACATAAAATCAGACAGACGAGTTGGAAACGTTTCAACAAGTCTACAGTATACATGCATGGTTAGGGAAAGAGAGAAACCCTCAAAGGTTTGAGTACCCTCCATGCCTAAAAATGTCAATTCCACATTCTACGTTTAAGCTATATGCGACCCAGCAGTGGTCGTCATCCAACCTTACCTTCTTCTTCTTCGGCTGCGACATTTCTATCGGCGACCCGTCAAATGTCACCCTTCCTCCAGGTCCATGCATGGTTTTGTCGTGCTCTTGACGTTTCTTTTGTCGTTTTTACCTTCTTCGTCATCGTGCCTCTTTCCTTCCGCTGACCATTCTCCGGGCCTTTTGTTTTTTTGTATTTTCTTCAAACCCACGTGAAAATTTGTCAATTTTTACCCACGTTACCCCCCCCACAAAAAAAATATCCCAATTTGCGGCAAGCTAACGACGTTGCCGTCTCTTGACGACGAGCACCCCCATCACCTCCATTCCCTTGCCATCCAACGGTCATTATTACCAGGCCAGCAACCATGACTAATCAGATGGACGACTTCCTCAAAATCTCCGCCCCGCCCTTTCGCCGCCCACCACTGTCACATACGTTCCCTCCGCCAATGGTACCGCCTCCTCTCCTTCACGTCCCCTCCTTCCTCCTCTTCGTTTCAGTGTTCTCCGCCGCCTCCGCTGCAGTCCCCGATTGCACGCCTTACAGGTGCGGAGATGGCGGAAATATCACGTATCCCTTCTGGCACGAAGAAGGCGTGAATTCCTCGAATAGCTACTGCGGTTACCCGTTTATGGGTCTCACCTGCAAGGACGGATCCCCGACGTTGCTGACCGGTTTCAATAACTACACGGTGAAGAAAATCGACCCGTCGAACAGGACGATCTCACTCGTCAACGCCGACGTGGTAGACACGTATTGCCCCTGGGTCGGACAAAACCTGACGTTGGAGGTTGGCCTCGCTCGTCTATTCCGATACACTCCTTCCGCCTCAAATCTCACTTTCCTCTTCAATTGTACCCGTCACCTCCCCAACATCCCACACATCCCCTGCTTCAGGGAAGTCCGGAACTTCACATCGTATGTGCTCCGGGACTGGGTGGTCGCGGACAAGGCGTACGAGAAGAAACTGTCGGATTCATGTCGGCAGGTCGTGGGGGTGCCGGTGGACAGGCAGTGGGTGGAACAGTTCGGACAAAATATCTCCAAGGAATTTGGGAAAGCGCTGCAGCAGGGGTTTCGGTTCCAGTGGAAGAAATCGGAACTGAAGTCATGCAATGAGTGCGAAGGGTCCGGTGGCTCATGCGGGCTCAGCAATGGTGTTATCGTCTGCTACTGCAAGGATGGTTCCCACAAAGATGGTTCTTGTGATGGTAAGGCTCCCCTGAATCGATCTCTCCTGTTTACCCCCTGGTTGAGCCGCGGAATAGGGCGGGAAGGGAAAAAATTTTCGGATTTTTCTGAATTGCAATGGCAGTGGTACCCGCTGTTTACCTTCACCTTTAAAATTTATTTTCCATTCGCACAAGGTACGGGCGAACGATGAAAGAAGGAATAAAAGATTAAAGTATTAATTAAATGATTTGACAATTAAATTAAATAATTTTCTATTATATGTATAAATACTTAAATTTTCTTTTTTTTTAATCGTTTTTCGTTCAAATTTTCGGGGGTGAAAATTTTAAAACCTTATCTGGCGTCATCATGTACCCTAACCTTACGAAATTGTGAGGAGTAAAGTCTGCCTGGCATCCATTACTTGTCCATTGCGTGTGACATAATTATTCCTTAAGCATGTGATTTACGGGTACAGAAAGATGGAATCTGGACTTTTGTGGTATGTTGATTATATGATGTTACATTTTTTGTTCCAATAGGCTCGCAAATATTGATTGGTATCCATGAGTTTATTTCTCTGGGGTCGACCATTTGGGTTGTTGGGTTAGGTGATGCTATCAAGTAGAGGTATCAGAGGATTGTCGCATCCCTCCCACATCAATATTTGTCAAAATGCCCTGCCTTGGTTGAGATTCACGAAAAGAAATCCACAGTATTTTGAGTGTAAATTGAGTTTAAAGCATCCAAAAGAAAGGACCCATTAGGGCGCCCTTTCCATAGCAGCCCTTTCCTTCCTACCACGCCTGCGCCCATAGCTTTCTCTAGTGAAATGCTTTGCTGGTATCCAACAACAAGTTGGCTCTCCTCCTTCCGTCAGGGAATATTCCAACAGTATGGCTGACCTTTTTTAATATATTTTTTCAGGATCATCAATCAATATGGCTGACATTTTAGATCTTAGGATCATCAGTACGTCTGATATTTTACATTCTGTTCCCTGAATTTTGAACTTTATATCTTAGTTTTTGTTCCTTGATTTTTACCTAATATTCCATGTTTCTCTCTTGATATTTCAAGTTTCATGAGTTCCAAAACTAAGAAGAAACGATTCTGATCAAGAGTCTCTTTTTTCTTGAATTCTGGACTGCATGATTGGAGAAAATTATTGCAGTTGTCAAGGAATAATGAATTTCCAGTGAAAAAAGAGGGCCCCATTTTTATCTCAGATAGAAAATCTCATTGAGATATGAACATCTACTTTAAAATCAATTGATTAGAAGTGAGGAGGCCTGTCTCATATATATTAACTTATTTTAATTTTTTCACCAGTTTAACCAGAATCCTGTTCTCTAATATTCTCTCTTAGTTGTAACTTTCAAGTATTTTTTAGGTAAATGTATGGGCCCCTTTTTGTTTTGATATTACTACTTTAAAATATAGACATTCGGTTTAAAAAATAATTTACAATGAATATGAATGGAGAAATCTTTTTTTTACATTAAGTTATTTTAACTTTTTCATTAATATATATAAGACTATGTTTTCCAACAGATTCATTCACATGAACTTAAATATAATTAAGAATGTAAAAATGGAATTTCAATGGAATTTTTAAATTTTTGTTTCTCCTTCTAATTGAGAAGATTTTCTGTTGTATCTGCCGACGACCTTGACCCTTCCGTCCTTGTATTACCTGCTCCAAACCTTGACCTCTCCTGTTATTGGCGGTGGTGGTAGGTCTGCTCGATCTCCTTCCACCGACTTCCCTCATGTATTCGGTACTGAAGCATCGTCATGTCCATAGGAGTAGGAAATACACAGGAAGCTTCGTGGATCACCTAACCATCTTCTTCTTTGAAGGAACGAGTCACCAACCTTGTTCACACATACATCCAAAAAAAAAGGAATCGATCTTCTTTGCCATCGTATTGTTTGTCTGTCCGTTTTCTTACGGAATCATATGGTGGCTACGACGTCAGCCTCTTCCGCGTCCGCCTGGTCAATTGCTCAGTCCTGCAAGCAATCTCTCAAAGTCCTGAACAACGACGACAACAGCATTGGTGGCCACATCCTAAACCTACGTCGTTACCTTGTGGCTCTGAGTTTGGTACGTTCTTAGTCCGTGACGTTCTATTAATTTATGTACACAGACTCGCCGGCCTCTTCCATGTCACACCTGCAGCTCCTTTCATTTCCTCCTACCCAAAAATGGGATCGGTAGCTACCACTCTCCTCTTTCTTCTCCTGCTCCTCCCGCATCTTACCTCTCCATGCCCCGTTGAGTGGCTCTCGTGCGAACAAGCTGGGGAGAACCCGGTTGGAGGGGAGAAAAGTTGTGGTCATGACAACTTCAAGTGTGTGAACTCCACACTTGTTATCAAGTTCCACGGGAAAGGAAACTGGTATACCGCAGTGGAAATCAGGTACCCGGAGAAGACACTAACGGTCCGAGACGAGAGCCTTGTCAAGCGTTTGCCGTCCAAGGACAACTGTAGCTTCCTGTACAACTTCACCTCACCTATTCAGAACTTCGATCCTTCGGTCTTCACAAGCGCTGATTCGACCGCCTCCTTCTTCGACTGCAAGGCGAATAAATATAATTTCACGGCCGATGCATTCGAGACGGAGTACAATTCCTCGTATTGTGCAGACTACGACCTCTACTATTCCTACGAGGGAGGAATGGCAAACACTTCCCCGCCCGATGATGATGATTGTTTGCTTGACACGAACGCCACGACTCCAGCGGTGGAATGGAAGCTGTCTTTCGAAGACGACGCTTCTGGTGGCGTCCGGTTCATCTTACTCTCCGCCGGATTCTCCCTGCGCAGAAAGATTTCGCCGACGTGCTTCAGCTGCAAGATGAGCAAAGGACATTGCGGCTCTGCTAAAAATAATTCCTCGGAAAGTTCTCCTTATTGCAACTGCAACCTCAAATGTCCAGCCCCTGGTACCAAATATCTATTGATTAGGTTTAGTTACGAATGGAATTTGATTACACAGAGAATTAAGTGAACTTTTGATTGCTGTCTTTCCGGCCTTGTTTTCCTCCTCCTGACCATTGGCTTCCGTTTGTAGTGGTGGTTGATTAATTTATCCAAGTTCTAACATCTAGATCCACTTGTTTCTGTGGTTGCAGATAACAGACACAAGAAGAAGGCCATCGCGATAGGTAATTGGTCACACACTCTCCATGCCAACAACACCTTGTTAGTTTTAAAATTGCAACTATATATGGTTTTTGATGACCCAGAACAGAGAAGGAAAATGCTATCCAGCTCTGCGAAGATAAAGGGCTTTAATTACATATGTTGTGCCATCATGTTCGGTGGATTATGATATGTTTTCCATATATAGGATCGAGTAGGAGCAAGCTATGAGAAACGAAAAATCATAGTCATCATACATATTGACGCATGGCCATCTGCTTCGTCAGCTTATTTTCTCGTTGCATGTGATGGGTCAGGTGTATCCGTGGCGGCGGTCTTCGTCGTGTGTGTTGGGGCCATTTTGTGGTGGTGTAGAAAACACAAGAAAGACGTGAAAAAGGAGTCCTCCGGCCGGTCCCCTCTTGTCCGGAGCATCTCGTCTGATCCCTCAGCGTTGAGCATGGACACGCAGTACCAGAGCAACAATCACCTCGCTCACATATTCACGTACAAGGAGCTCGACGATGCCACAAACGGCTTCCATCCCTCCAACGAACTTGGAGACGGCGGCTTCGGCACCGTCTACAAAGGTACGTATGGGCTAATATATATATGGCTTTTTCAATATACATTCTCTCTTCCACCTCGGGCTAGCTCTTCCATGCGTATGTGATCGATCGAGACAACGTTAGTAGTGACTGGTTTAATGGTCAGGCGAGATTCGCGACGGACGTACGGTGGCCGTGAAGCGACTCTACGGGAACAACTACAAGAGGATGGAGCAGTTCATGAACGAGATCCTGATCCTCAACAAGATCCGACATCCCAACCTGGTGACCTTGTACGGTTGCACCTCCCGCCAGAGCCGGGAGCTGCTACTGGTGTACGAGTACGTGGCCAACGGAACGGTGGCCGACCACCTTCACGGCTCCCGTGCCGAGGAGAAGAGCCTCACCTGGCCCATGCGGATGAGAATCGCTGTGGAGACGGCCAGCGCGCTCGCCTACCTGCACGCCACCGAACCGCAGATCGTACATCGAGACGTGAAGACCCACAACATCCTACTGGACAAGGACTTCCACGTGAAGGTCGCGGACTTCGGCCTGTCCCGGCTGTTCCCCACGGACGTCAGCCATGTCTCGACGGCTCCGCAGGGCACGCCTGGGTACGTGGACCCCGAGTACCACCAGTGCTACCAGCTGACGGACAAGAGTGACGTGTACAGCTTCGGGGTGGTCCTGGTGGAACTCATATCCTCCAAGCCGGCGGTGGACATCACCAGGAGCAGGAGCGAGATCAACCTGTCAAACATGGCGACCAGCAGGATACGGGACGGTCTGCTACACGAATTGGCGGATCCGGATCTTGGATTCGAATCCGATCCGGACGTGACGAGGATGATCAGGTCAGTGGCGGAGCTGGCGTTCCTGTGCCTGCAAGCCGAGAAAGACCTGAGGCCCTGCATGGAAGAGGTGAAGAACGAGTTGACGAGAACCGCAGGTGGAGGCAAAGAATTAGGCGAGGTTTACGTCGACGTCGAGAAGAACGCCGAGGACGACGCGTATCTGTTGCGCCATTCGGGGTCGTGCTCTCCGGACACCGTGATGGCGCAATGGAAGAGCAAGTCCACAACCCCCAACACCAGCGCTTGATGATTAGAGCAGATTAATCAGAAGGCACACCATATATTAATATATACCACCCCCTGCATCATGTCGGCCCGACCTACCCCATACCACGTATTTGTTCCAAGGAATTGATTAAGGCGTCGCGTCGTCGATGTCCATGCTCAGGCTGTTGCGTTCAGCTTTCTTGTAGCGTACGTATATATACATGTTATGTAAATAAACGAAGACTAGACGTCGATCGAGACGTGTGTATCGATAATTTTGTGGCAGAGAGATGTACATACATATATAAATATAATGGATGTATGGAGTTTGAGTTATATATCTTCCTGCATGTCCTTGGATCTGATGATTATGAATTCTTCCGAATCTTTTATTTCCATTCCATTCCTGATGCAAATGCAATTCAACCGGGCCGTCGCGTGTGCTGGTGGTGTATTTATTTGTTTGCTGTCTTGGGGGCGCAGGGCCACACCACGGATCTCCATCCCATAACGAGGGATCTGCAGGAGTCAAGAAAATTGCTATAAAATTAAGAAGGTGTGAACTCCAATTTTGACCCTCCTAGCCAGGCATCGACCTTGCTTATAATTTACATATTTGTGGTCATGCGTGCGTAATCATTTGGGTGCTCTGCTCAGAGGGAAGCAGAATAATTGCAGGAACGGTCCAAGCTTCTCGTTGTCAGCAAATTAAACCGTGTCTGATCTTCGTTGGATTGTCTGCAAATCCAACGAGGCAGCTCCCTTTCAATCATATATATGTTGATGACCGGCCATGGGAAAAGGAGGGGGAGGGGGGGGGTGGGGGGGGGAAATTAACTTTCATTTTTCCCTTACATGTATAACTTCATTTGAAAAATCTCCCAACCAGCTGCTCTGTATGTATCAAAAGGAAAACAAAAATGGACCTTGAGATGACTACAACCATGTCTTATCTGAGAAAGAAAAAGTAAGGAATTATTTTAAACGAGAATAACTTAAGTGATCATACAAAAATTAACCTATATATGCATGTGTTGATTATGTACACGAAGAAAGATGGCAACAGCATGATCAAGCTAGGAAAAGGATTAGACAAATATGACTAAAGAACCATGAATTTTTTCTTTTTCTTTTGTGTGAGAGAGAGTCCTTGGATCCCTAAAAGTGTTGGAAATTTTATTACCAAGTTCCTTAAAATTTGACAACCCGTTGATGGTATGTATAATTAGAAATCATAATTACCAAGGCATGTTGTTATTTAATTATCTGCGAAAGAAATTATAGACATCACTGTAATTCAAAAAAAAAAAAAGGGTCTTGCATCATCCATGAAACATAAAGCACATTTATGGAAGATAGGTGACTATCTCATATTGTGCCCTATGCATGTGACATCAAATCAATGCCTAAAACTTAAGTGAATTGGTTTACTTTTTAATTTCATGCATGGCAATTTTCTTTCATCTCTACACTGGAATTAATTTCACATCTTATGATTTTTTTTGCTTGCGTTCTCCATCCCTAATAATACTGATCGGTAGGTTGATCATCCTGTCCCATTGTTTGTAATTCCAGAACTTACCAATGAAATAACTTATAACGAACAGTGAGTCAAAAATCAAGGTAGAAACATTACCATTATAATTGTAGGAAATTCTAATGCTTGAATCTGAAAAACAAATTCAGCTGATTTCGTCAAAATCCAACTTTTTTCAAAGATCTTGATGTGCCAGGACAATATCTATTACCATTATAAAAATCTAGAAATACACATAAAATAAAATAAAAATTATTATTTTTTAAAATCCAATAAAAAAAATACACACAACCAATAATAGATCGATCGCAATGCGATGGACGATGGGAAATTAAAAAAGTCTACCACCTCTTCTCCCCTTATTAGTTTTTTTTTTAAGACTTTCTATTCTCTCTCTTCCTCTCTCTCTCTCTCTCTCCGCAGAAAACACGGTCCCGGTGATTCCAATCATTTCAGCACAAGAAAGAAAAGAGGACTGACGACAGCATCAAGCAAGAACCGGTGACGAAAAGCTTGCGGAAGAAGCATCCATGGGAGTGGGAGACGGCAGATGACTGCAACCCACAAGAAACGAAGCCCAACAGAGGATTTGGGTAGAGAAAGCAAGTAGAGGAAACACTGCAGCTGAATTCGATGGAAACACTGCAGAGATTGAAGCTGCTCGCGATCCAATGCGCGACGACCAGTGGCCATAGCCCCACCAGAAGCCCATCGGCCTCCGTGAGCCCGGCAAAGAGCCCTTACTTCTTCCACCTCCGCCGCCGTCGTTCCCGCCGGGGCATTCTGAGAAGGCTCCTCTCGCGGAGGAAGGACGAGTCGGACAACAAAACCCAGATGCCGAATGGGGAGGGGGATGGGAGGCGGCTGCTGAAGCACACCTCGTTGAAGGACCTGTTAGTGTCGTCTTCTTCCTCCTCGTCGCCGTCACGGTCGCCATCATCGCCGGCGGCGGAAGAGGGGGAGGAGAATAACGGCAGTGGGGGAGGGAGGGGGTCGGGCTGGAGGCGGGGGTTGGAGGGGCTCGTGAGGAGAGGTGGTGGAATAGGAAGGATGAGATCTGCTGTGGCGGGTGGTGGTGCCTTCCGGTACCGGCTGCTCCGGCGACCGTGGCGGCCGGTGCTGGTGACGATTCCCGAGTGAGATTCTTCGTCATCGTCATCCTCGTTACGTTTATTTTTCTTTGATAAAGTTTTGTTGAGCATTTTTCGAAGATGATGTAAAAAATTCCTGTCCGGTGCAACTTCCACTAGCATCCGAATCCGAATGAATGTTTCTGGGAACTAGCACCCGCGGAGTGAAATCGATTTCCTTCCTTCTTCGTATTTATTTTTTAACAGTTGCATATTATTATTATTATTCAATTTAAATTTAATCGTATAACTATTTAATTTAAGGTATGATTTACTACCCATTAAAATTTTAGTTTGATCTAGGTTATATTTGTTAAGATATTTTCATTACAAAATCGTGGATTAAAATTTTGCAAAAACTCGTGAATTGTTAAAACATTTAGATTGAATTTGTTAAAATTTTATCACATACTTATAATCATCAAATAATTTAATTCACAGAGTTACTTTCTATTTCTGATTCTCTTATGCATGTTATAAGAGAATACAATAGCAACTGAGCGACTCCAGACAAATTCTGTGTTTCTTATATTGACAAGGTTTTTACTTAATTGTATTTATTTGAATTAAAAATCTATTTTCTTTATTGTAGGAAAAGTGCTGTTCGATTTTAAATACAGGTAAAAACACTATCCCTATCAAACAAATTACAAAAAATGTGGCATCCAAAACCACAAAATTTCCCATTTCTTTATTAAATAAAGAGCGATGAAAGCGGTATTGGTAGTGTCATGGATGAAATTTTTGCAACTTGTTTTTGTAGTTTTGGATGATTTGCCAAATGTTTTTAAGCGTCAACCTTTCTTAATATCATCGTTAAAATTAAAATCTAAATAGTTATTGAAATTCAAAAAATGGATTTTAGAATTTACAGTATTATTATTTCTGACCGATCAAACATATGTTGTTTGTTTGCATGATAACAATTACTTTTCAATCGCGTTTTAATTCTTATTATCATGTATGTATGTATGTATGTATAAAAGCCACGTATGGATCAACCAGCAGCTTATGTTCTGAAAAAAATAAAAAAATTAAAGTTAATAAAAAATCATGTGAAAGAAGGATCTCCGTCTGCGAAAGCGAAGGTACGGCTGATTTCCTGCAAGTGAAAAGAAGGAGAAGATGATTACCAAAAAACAAAAGAAGTTCACTTCATCATGTTACGTAAGAATTTGGATGTAGTCATTAGCTTAATTAGTTGGTATAAAATATATTTTGGTAATTTGATGGAAATCAACGATGCTTGACCTTTTTGTTCGGTCGATCGAGCCGCGGATTCCACCCACCTGTCTTCTTCTTGCACGTGCCCCGCAGAGTTTTGTCACGGTCATCGATTATATATATATATATTTTTTTTTGTAGAGGTCACGATCATCGATCAAGCGTGAGAAGTTGACGATAGATTATTCTAGTATTGTACCGGGCAATCAATTTTCTAAAATTAAAATAACGGAACGAGCTTGATTTTGTCTTCCGTGCCTTTATTTTATTTTATTTTATCAAAGTAGGTCGAGGCACTCGTCTTCCAGTGCAATCGAACGCGGTAAACAATTTATTCAGTTTACTGTTTTTTCTTTTAAACTTCTGAATGGTAATCACTTCATCTTCCGTCGGTTCCTCTTCTCCGTCCGTCCTCCTTCCTCCTTCCTCCTTCCTCCGTGCTTATAAAATAAATGAACATGGTTAAAAAAAACCCAACTCTCAAGGTGACGGTTACGGGCTGTGAACGCATTGGCTGGCGTGAACAGAACTGGCAAATAAACGAATAGAGTACAGGCATCTCTTCTTGCATGTACATTAAATTATATTAAACGAAACAAATCCATGCAAACGACAACTGATTAAGACCGGAGAATCTCGATCGTTCAATCGTGGCGTGCAAGTGATCTCTTATCGTTGCTTTGCTGGGATGTTCGTCACTACTACTCGTAGGTAGTCATGGGCTCTGTGGACTGTCCGTGGTTGACGGTCACAGATCGTAACATCGATCAGGGGACGAGATTGATTCGAATTTCCAATATTCACACGCAGGATTATTAAAGTTTCACGCAAACCAGGATTTGACTAATGGACTCAAAGGTCGCGGTATGTGGCGGGCCTTCGGAATCGCAATCGATTCATACCCCTTCATGAGTGCCGACCGAATGTCATTGGTAATGATTAATCACATTCTGTTCAGTGCAAATCCTCCTTATCTATACATGGTTAGAAAACTTACCCAAAACTTCACTTACAATTCTTCTGCAAAATCTGTCAGAACCCATTACTGTAGCAAATCACTTCATTATACGGTTTTTCACCCTCCCACATCTGTACATTCTACAATAATTGACTGAAATATTCCAATCGCACCGCAAGACTTGGACACTTCCTCACTTAACGTTCCCATTACTCAAACTTTCAATAAACTGTCGGAGCTTTTTCAAGCAATATAGTTTGGATTTTCAAACCATCCATCCTCTTTATCAATCAAGAAACCGACTAGGGGGCTCATTCTACCATCCAAGAAATCAGAAAAACCATACGCCTCAACTAAACCTATAACTTGGGTCTTCCACATCAAATAATTCGTCAAAGAAAGCTTAATTGAAACAAAGTTGGACGTGTTTACCCCAGTAGAAATGGATACTTCGGATTCTCTTCTTCTAAGCTTAATTTGTCGTTACCTTTCGCCAGAATGATTTTCCTACAGCTTCTTTCAGTTATAACTCTGATATCAAATGAAAACATGATACACACAACCGAATACACAACCTGCCATTCGTCGTCGAGCATCGTTGATCAAACCACTCATATCATAGAAAGAACGGTGTGAAACAAGCCCTGGCGGCTGGAGAAGAATGGATGCCCACAGAAGAAAAAAAGGGTGCCGAGCATTCCAGCCAGCAGCCCTAAACACATGTTGATATATATATAGTTATAACAAACTTTGAAAGTAAAGCAACATAAATAACAATGTAGAGTAAAAAGTATCTACAAACGACCAATGACGAAAGAATAAAAGCCATCCGATACAACATGTAGCAGCATCAAGAGTATGGGTGGAGATAAAATACCCAACGCGACTAACAACATTCTTCACAATTCAGGAGAATATCGTGCAACGAAAGAAAGGATTGATTCTACATATTGTTTGAACAGCATGATGCATGCACAACAAAATTTTTTTTTTAATACCTCACCAAGAGCTTTCAATAAGTGTAAGGCATTTCAATACGTGGAAGCCCTTGAGATCTGCTTAATGTTCTGCGAGAAATCACTTGATCACAGGGTTCCTCTCGGGCTTTTCACACTGGACCATTATTTCTTTCCTTGACTTGTTCCATGCTTGATACAAACTTCTTCAAATGATCGAAATACTCTTCATATTGTTCGAGGTTGCAATGGTTGCCACCATCTATCCAAAGGGGCTCATACTTCACTTTGCTAAGCTCCCAAAGTAGTTTGCCGTGGTAACACTCAACAACATCATCAGCTGTACCCTGGAAAAAGGTTCGAACTATTCACCTATCATATTCTTGAATCATTTCATGGGGAAACACAAGTTCTCCATTGCAAAAATTTTAGTCTACAGCTTTATACATAAAATTATATGTATATTACAGGTTAAATGATTAAAGACTGAGAGTCCCTTCTTCCATTTTCCAAAAGGTAAATCTAACTTTGTCGAACAGTTTTTGTTTTCTTTAATTTATTGGCAAGAAACAAGATAGAAACATGCCAAAGCAATCATGGAAGAACACAGATGCATCACCATACCATAATTCGTGTTAATTCAGTTCAATATTAACAGTTATGAGTGAACCAAAGTAGATACTACTAGACCAAGAAAAATAATTTGAATTTGTGAGACAGGAAATTCTCTTTCTACTTGTTTGGAATATGGGTCGTCCTTTCTTTGGACAAAGAAAAGTAAATTTGGTGATATATAAGCTAATTTTCTAATGAAAAGAAAAATGAGCAACTGATGCGAACAGAAAATAGAACGGGAAACACTTACATGGATGACTAGGACTGGACAGTTGACCAGGCCGATTTTGTCAATATTCTGAAAATAACATTCATCATATGTTTACCTTTAAAAGGAAGAAATAAATTATTCCACATTCAATAACTATTGTGAGAACTTCGAATTATTACCTTGTAAATATCAAATCCATATGTTCTGTCAACTGAATACATCACTCTTATACCTGACAAAATAGGACTATGTAGAACAACAGCACGCAAGGAAGATAGATTGGAAGCCAGATCAAGAGTTGGGCCACTCCCAACAGATTGACCGTATAGAATTATGTTATCTTCTGCAACACCATACTGTTCCCTGAGGCACTTATATACGGCCTCAATGTCTGCATATGTATCACATTCAGTGGGCTGTTTCAAGGACAAATGATCAAATATCATATCGATTAAGAACTTATGGAATCGAAGTTCCCTTACAGCTTCTATATTAATAAATATTTGATAATAATGATTCAAGAAAAAGAGAGTGAGGAAGCTGAAGAAGACTTTTAAATTAATACGCAATTACATGCCTTGCCCGTGGATTGCCCATAGCCAGAGTAGTCATACCTGCGGTGCGCAATTTGTTAAAAACTTAAAGCTTTGCACCATTCAATAGAAATAAAGGGTATGATATATCGATAATAAGCATATTGAAACCAACACTCCTAGAAAGTCTCAGAAGAACAAAACTGAAAGCGGAAGTACTTCACATGTGCATTCAGCAGAACATATGTTTGATTTTCTGTGATGAATAAACACTGCAAAATCATGAATCATGTGATAAAATTGATGTCATTTTTTTCTTCTTGCGAAAAAAGGCACCAGAGTCACACGATCGAGCAGATGGGAATTTTTATTGTAGTCTATCATTATTCGAAACTAATTACGGTGTCTACCGATTGACCTGCAACTTGTCGGCACTGCTCTTCCTCCCAATTCTTCTCCAAAATCTCCCTCGAATCCTCTTCTCCGATCATTTTGCACGCGACCTCAGCCCTCCCATTCATGATCACAATTAATCAAAATCCCATAGAAGTTCTCCAAGGAGAAGATAGAAAAGCCACAAAAAATCTCAATATATTCCATCCTCCAGAAAACAAAAAATTAGGAGAGTTCGAGAAGGGTACGAACCCCATGAGATTGACTCTGAGATGAAAGCTCAGCGTAAAGAAGAGATCGAACATCTGGCCAAGATCGGCGGCGTTCCCATGTGAATACAACACCGTGGTCTTTCCCTCCGCATTTTGGTTCTTGAAGTAGACCGCCACGACGTCGTTCCCCTTGCTGGTCCGCAACCTGAGGACGTCGGCCGAACATCTCCGCCTGGAGCGGAGGTTGAAGTCCAGTTCCGGGATGGTGAAACCCCCAGTGGCGTTGGATACGACGAGGCGGTACGTGGGAGGGGACGGCGGGAAGAAGGCAAGCCTGGACGCGATCATCGACGTGACACCTCCCATCGGCGGGGGAGAAGATATCGGAGGTCAAAGGACCTGTACTGGCGGTGGTGTTTTCGGTACCGGAGGGGTGGGGAAGAGAAGGAGTTTGTGGACCCCACAAAGGTATCACCGTCTGGTATGAGCGGGGTCCACAAGATTTCTTTCTATTTTTTCTTTTTTTTTTGGTTATAAAGTTAATTAATTTATAATATTTTTTTTAAAAATAAACAGCCTGATAACTACCAACTATACTGACAGTTTAGTACACGGAGAGATAACTACTGCTTATGATGTGGCTAATACTTACGGAGGAAGGCAAAACTAGTGCAGAGGGCAAGCTTGGTACATACATACATACACATATTTGAATCTTTAAAATAAATGTTAAATTCAGAAAAGAAAAGAAAAAATAACATTTTTCTAGCAAGAGCAGGATTATAGTTTTCTTTTTTCTTAGATAAAAAGCAGATAAACCGTCAACTCTGAAAGATAACAGGGAATTTCAAATTAAATACAATAAACAAGATTAGAAAAAGAAAAACAAGTTCAAATGAGAGAACAAGAAATTAGGTCCACCAAATGTAAGGGAGTAGAAAGAAAACTGCTACTTGTCATCATCCAGACATTTTCAAGAGAAACCAGGTTCAACATTCGTGGAAAGTTAGCAATATATAGGTTTTAAACAAATTATACCTCATTTGTTTTATCTAAGCCTATACATAGAGAAAAATTTGTTAACCAATAAGAAGATAAATCGAGAATGTTGTGAAATATCGAAGAGATATTCATGGAAAGGCAATTAAAAGTAGAATTATTCGTGTTAAATCAAACGATCCAAAAAAACCCTTAGAATAAACAAAAACCAAATGTTGCTAGAGAAGGAAAAGTTTTTAACTCCTTTAAAGATTAAAGCTTGAATCCAAGAAGCCTTCATTAAGCAAAATACCTTTGTTATTCGGTAAAAAGCTCCAAATTTCATTTAGATAAGTACGGTCAATGAATAAAATGTTAGATGTTTTTAATACGCAAATTACAGTAAGATCAAATAGTATCATCAATCCAACTTTTCTTTTGCCAGCTTGATTTTATCATGCATGGCAAACCAAACTAAAGTTTTCACTTTTTAAAGTAGCAGAACGATAATTCTACACGAAACTTTAAAACAGGCCCGAAGACAGCTCACAAGAGTCCACGCAAATGTTTTCCCCCGATCTGCTTAAGTTTCCCATCCTCGTAAACCAGGATTCAAAGAACAAGCAATGCAAACCGAAGGCACCGCACAGACACTCTTTTGACATATTATTCAAATCTTCCAGATTCCAATGTTTGGTCCTTCTTTCCAGGAGACAACTTTATTATTTGACCTCATGCTTGTAGTTGAATTAGTTCCAGGGAATCAAAGGCGCACCCATGTCATTCGACGCTTGAGTATCATGTCCCCAGCACACAAGGGAGCGTACGTATACATCCATCTTTATCTCCTTCCTTGCTGTACTTGCCTGAGATGGAATTTCACGCATGTGAGAAGTAAGACGGCCAAGGATATAACAAGATCATACAATGTCGTATGCTTACTCCGGTAAGTCAGACGAGAAATGGGAATTCTGCTTCCACAGTGTTTTCTCTTTTGCTGAATGTTTCAGGCCGTGGTTGATCCCCACCTGAAGTGTAGAATCTAGTTCAGAGGTTTTTCAAGAAGCAATTCCTTTATTCTTTCTTCAACGCTCTTCTGCAATTCCCAACATTCAAATTTGGAGATGAAATCAGTCATTCTTCCTAAATAATTGCTCAAACAAGAAGAGAATATTTGTTGTCATATTTATTGATATTTCTACAACTTGGGAGGAGTTAATGCTGACGGCTGTAGCAATAGCAATAACAATATGCTGTTCAAAAGCCAGGAGCACTCACCAATTTAGATTTTAAGTCCCATACGGATTTCTCTCTCTCATGCACAAAAAACTTGAGTGACTGCAGACAGAAATATTTTGTCAGACAGCTGAGTTGCAATGGTGGTACTAGGCAAATATTAATGATGACTGGAATTGCACCATTACCCCTCTTCTTTGTACTTCAATGGACCGCTGAAGTGCCTCCCTTTTCGTTGGTAGGTTATCTGGGAGGATGTCCAAAGGTGGTTTGTAATTTTTGCCACGGTAAATAATTATTGCATGGCCAGTTTTTAGCTTGTCTACAGAGACCAATATTCCACCACTCTCAGTTTCAAGAACTTTGGCTGTGTGCATGATATGCGAATGTCTGCTCTGCATAGTGATAACTTTGACAAGTTCCCTGTGTTTCCAGTGAAGATGAATGTTTCCAATTACGCCATCATATATTCCACGTCTTCCTGTAGAAGGCAACAACAAGAAGACACAGAGTGCAATACACTCCTTGAAAAAAAAAAGAACTTCCTCTGGCCCAAGAAAAATTTCTTACACGGGGATACATAAAAGCAATATTACCAATGAAACTTACATACCTAGTAACAAAACTTCGTCCATTTTCAGACCCATCTTTCGAAAGGTTTGCCTTTCCTCTTCTGTGAGCAGTTCTTGATCGGTAGCCCGTACAGAAGGCCTCCAAAACGCATTAAGCTTTGCCAGTTCCTTCTCTGGTCTCCCCATTTTCAACTTGAGCTGTGGAGGATTTGGTCTAAGGTCAATTAACACTAAAATACTACAGCTAAGATGAACCTAATGAATAAACAAGTATAAATAAATACATATACAAAATTACCGTTCAAAGATAATCAAAAGAAAGAAGCTGAAATGAACTTGAAACTTACTAAGGCAAGTTGGTGCTCCTGCTGTCTCAATTCCTTTTCCAATCTCTCCTTCTCAGCAAGCACCTCAACCTTTAACTCCGAATTTGCTCTTCCCAAGGAGTCATAATTTGTTTGGATGTCTCGAAATTCCATGTAAGTTCCAACTTTGCAATCACTAATCCACTGTGTACCATCACAAGAATAAAATGACTTGATTGCTTTTTCCCGTGCTTGTTCTTCAGACAATTGAAGGTTTTCAAGCTGTGATTCTCTTTCCATAACTGATTCTGCCACTGCCTTGGGAAGGAAATCATTACCTCTATATAGTATGATAAAGTACTTGTTGCGCAGTATAAGGATTCCTCCTGTAAGACGCTGCAAAACAAGGTTTCATGTCAATACATGAATATCCAAAATAATTGATGGCATGTTAATCATGTTTGGTTCACCCTCCAATTGTTGCTCAAGCGCTCAAAACATACTGCAAAAAATGTTTCATATTGATAAGAATAACCTTATACTGGGATTGGCTATCAGGACAATAATAATCTCATGGTAAAATGAATTTACTTTTGGGTGAGAGCACAACAAATTTCACATTGGCAAAATGTGAGAGTTATTATGTGTTGCGTATGTAGATTTAGTTCACATTACTTAATTTGTATTTATTTCCTCTATGTAGCTTCTATATATAGAAGCTTTATGTTTTGTTAATGATTAATCACTTTCACTTATAGCTTGTATCCTAACAAAGTATCAAAGCATAGTAAACAATACTAGGGTTTCCAACCACCACCACCCTATCTCCCTCCCACCACCACCAGCAGCCTTACCAGGGCTTTCCACCAGCCTCCACAGTCCCTGCAAGATCCTATGGTGTCATCTGTATAGACCCTACAGGGTCTACCTCCACCAACAGCAGACACTTTTTTGGCCTTCCAGCACTGCCAACAAGGGTTCTCCCCCCTCACCCAACGTCATACTCCTCTACCATGCTTGGTCTGCAGCCCTTTCTAGGGCCATATTTGATCTCTGTAGCTGCCGCACGGCAGGTTGCCATCTCTACTGTAACTAGCAGCCTAGGCTGGTGGTTTCTATCGCTACTCAACTCATGAAATAATTTGGTACTACCTTCTCCAACCTTTCTGCAGGTCGATCCTATCTGTCAGTCTGTCTTACCACCTCCAGATCAGCTATGATTCTATCAGAAGTCACTATTATCTATCACCAAAGGCTCCCCTCCTCTCTGGGCCACAACCAATCAGATCTGTTGAAGTACCTTTCTTCCAGACCAGAAGTACTTTCTAATATTTTTCAGCCCTAGCATGGACAAAAGTGTCTCTCTAATCAGGAATCTCGATGGTAAATCAAAGAAACTGAGCAGGAAGAACTATCACTTATGCACTCATAGTGTAAAAAATTCCTTCTTGCACATCAAATCTTTGCTAGATGTTAAAGCTTCTAACCATGAAGACTGGTGTGTTTCTATTGCCATCATCACATCACGGTTGATCAATAATATGAAATTGTCAATTACATGCAGTGTCATCCTTCTAGAACCTACCAAGAAAATCTTGGATACTCTACAAGCCACATATGGGGATGAAAAGAATACCAACAGGGTGTTTGATGTTGATGAATGGCTGTACACCAATCACCAAGGAGGATTTTCCGTTCAAAACCACTTCACAAACTTCCAAGCACTCATTGATGAACTTGAGATTTATCAACAACTAACGACAAATGCAAACAACTTCAACAGTATCAAAACAAATTGACAGTTGCAACATATACATGATCTGAATCCCCAGTTGGCCAACCACATTTGAAGATAGATACGAGGAAGTGATACTGTTCCTAATCAACAGACTGTCTTCTCCAATGTGTTGTGCATTTCTACCACCACACCTATGCTAGTTGTTGACAAGTCTGCCATAGCCACCCATGGTTGTGGTTCCAACAGGGGGTAAAAAAGGATAGACTGATTCTCGTGGTCAACATCCATGTGAACACTATGGTGTTGACTAGCTTTGGTGTTAAGACTCTCATGAGGATGCATTATGATAATCAAGTCATAATATTGCTAATAATATCATATTTCATAAAAGAACAACACATATTGAAGTGAATTGTCATTATATCAGAGATATGGTAATGCATAAAATCATATCAACCCTTTGCTTAATTGTTCAAGCAATTATGCAATGTTTTTATTGAAGAGTTAAGTCCTAAGGTTTTCAATTCTTTGTGTAATAAACTAGACATGATCGATATATATACTCTAGCTTGAGGGAAAGTATAAGAATCATTACATGTTGGGCATATGAATTTAATCTTATATTACTTAATTTGTATTTGTCTCCTCTATAAAGTTTCTATATATAGGGGTCTTATGTTTTGTTGATGATCAATTACTTCCACCTATCTCTTACATTCTCACACACAATTACTAGAAAGGACATCTAAAGTTTCCAAAATAATTTTATGTCTAAACAAGGAAACTAATTATCATAGCAATAGCAAATACGAAATCTAATAATTTGGGCATCATAAACTGTAGAGTTGTTGACCATAGAAAATTGGACAGAATATTACATAAATATATACACTTATAGCAAAGAATCCATTGCCTCTATAAGAATTATCAACCATTTATAGGTTATTTCCAAAGATTCTTTGAAGACAAACAGAACTTGCCTTGAGTTCACAGGACATCAGTTCATTGTTGGTATTAGGAATTCCCCTCTTTACTGCAATTTTTGCGATAGGACTTTTCTCCCACAGTTTTATAATGGCAGCGGCCAAGCCTTGTAATTTTGTGTTTTTCCCTTTCATAAAATGAAAAAACAAAGTATGACAATAAGGACTTGATAAAACATAATAATTGATAAATAATGAAAATAATAATCAATTCTATTGTGATATCAAGAAGAAATATGAAGATGTCAATACATTGTAATGTGGCACAAAAATGTAATACCTAGTGCAAAATGAGTGGGCAGAGGACGAGCCAGCTTTCTCAGGTATGTTAGCTCATCATCTCTCAGCTTTTGCCTAACATGTGGAGGAGATAGCCTGAAAGGAGGTTTAAAGCCTGGAATATCTTCAGGAAGCAAATCAGCATCAACAGGCAAAGGCTTTGGCCACCACCAATCAATGAAACGAGGACCCAATCCTTCGAGCAATCTGTTTGCCTCTCTTTCATATAGTGTTCCACTGATAGAATTTATGTCATCTTTCATGTCTACAAACATGCTAGGAGGCTGGGGATCCTGATTTTCATTTCTATTCATAGAAGATCCACCAGCCCCACTCTCACGAGTTGACACAAAGAGAACAGTAGTATCTCCAATATTCCCATGGGATCTTTCAAACTGGCCTTCCATCTTGGCATCACTTAATTCTGAAGCACATGTTGTTTCAGAAGCTGTTAGGTAGTCTTGTCCTCTGTAGACAACAAGAGTATCCTTCCTCCTCCACACCACCAAGCCTCCAGTTTTTGTCTGCTTGATATAATTATAAGAAGATAAAAATTACATGCATGCATAATAAAAGCAACAAGAAGAATTGTCCCTTAAAATTTCATCATAGTATTCACAAAAGAAAGAATTTATTTGCTAGTGACAAATCTCTATTTCAAATGCTGTAATAATTGCCTGCAAGAAATATGTACTCCGATGGAGATGATGAGAAATGTATCTACTTAACAATTTTTAGGCCAATTGTTGAACCTCCTAGGCTCTTGTTTCTGATACTCCGATGGAGAGCTGTAAAAAACATGCATGGAAAACATAAGGAGCCTACGTCTCATTTCAAACTTTAACATGACGGTGTGTTTCTGAAATTTAAAAGATCATTTACACAAGCAAACCCATCATGAACATGAAGTGAAATAAGATAACAATCTTCAGGATGAACAAAAGAATATCTATCAAAGGCCACACAACACAATTCCAACTAGCATCAAGCCACACAACACAATTCCAACTAGCATCATTTACAAAAGCAAAGCATACGGATTTAACAAAAGTGTTTAAAACAAAGAAATTTTCTAAGAAACAGTGCATCGAAAACAGAAAATTGCAATATCTGTCCATCCATTTTATCAACGATCTTGAATTGGTAACGAAACAAAGGAATCCAACACCGACCTCAACGACCTCCATTGCTCGGTCCATGTTTCGGCACAGTGGCTCGACGAACTTCACCATCACGAGCTCACTCTCTCTCCACCTCATTCGGATCTCGTCCACAACATCCTGCGTTAATCCAGCCTTCTTTGCCTTCACCCACACCTTCATCTTCCTCGCGTCAGTCCTCAACCTCTCCAAAACATCCTCCGCAATCATCCTCTCGGCCAAAGTCACCACCTCTTCCTTCTTCATCCTCCTAAAGACGAACGCCCTCTCCGCCACCGCCCACGGCACTAGCCTCCGTCTCTTCCCCCTCTCCTCCTCCCCTTCCCCCCCCACCACCAGAGGAAGATCAAACTCCATCTCTCCCACACCAATCTCCCTCGGGGGATCGATCTCCTGGAGTCTGGCGACGCTCTGAACGATCTCCTTCATCGCCTGCCTGCTCCTACCCCCCTTGACTCTCCCCGTCAGTGCCTCGTCCTGTCCTTCCTCCCCTTGCTTCTTCTTTGTCTTGGGACTGGAGAGGTCTGGGAGAGCCACGACAGGGAGGACGACGGGAGACCTCATCCAGGGGGCTGTGGGCATCCTCAGGCTGCGGTCGTGGGAAACCCATGGTTTCTCCGGAAAGGTCGAGTCTTTGTTGGTGGTGGGAACGGACTGACGGACGTGGAAGTGTAAAAGGAGGTTGGGGAAGGGGGGAGGGAGAGGAGCCCGGGAAGTGGCGGGGAATGGTGGCATTTATGGAGAACGGCGATTTGGAGAACTGAGTTGGAAGAAGAAGACGATAAAGATGGCATTTTTGGAGGGGGCGGATGGGTGGTGCATGTTCCATTTCTGTGAACTCGAAACGATGAAGTTTTAATAAAGTCGTATGTGAAAATATGAATATCTGAAAAAAAGTGTTTTTATGATTATTATCATTATTTTAATTTTAATTATATAGTTAGTTAATCTAAATATAACCTATCACGTATTAAAAGTTTAACTTACTTTTAATTTATTATTTTGATTACGAAATCAATAACTAAAATTTTATAAACATTGGTAAATAGTATTTTCCACACATATAAAGTTACACCGAGAAGGCCTTCCTAAAATTCCTTGTTTGCAAATGCAAGGGAAAACCAGATTACTCGTACACTCCGCTAACAAATGTTTCAGCCTTACCAAAGGCAAATGCGTAGAGACATGGAATCTTAATAATAAGGTTGTGTGGCAACACAAGACCATCCAAATGATGATGCAACCTGCAAGTTGTGTATTGCAGAAGAATGCAACCTCAAGTTCTGGGTTTCATAATTTCCATAATATGTTGGTGATGAATCATAAGCAAGTATGCGTAGTACACGACAAATACATGATCATCATACCCCAAGAAACCCATCCTTTGATTACATGTTTTATGAATCGAGAACCAGCTTTTGTGTTTGGTTGTTTCTGTCCTTCCTAACCTTACAAATCTCAACATCTGATTATAGGAAAAAAAGGGAATTTCTATTATTTCTAGCTGTAGCTTTGCATTAATGCCCATAGTAAATTATTTCACTTTAGAATTTGTAAATTGTTGAACACCTCTTTTAGATCTTCTACCGGGTAGCTTATGGAGTTCTAACTTCAAGATAAGTTCCAGCTTGTTACAAGTAGTACCTTAAGGGGAAATTGTAGATTCTAAAATCTGATCTATTAACTGCAAAACAAGTTACACAGCTGTCTGATTTATTACATGCAAGAGCATCTGATTAGCACTTCTCACTGTTCAAGGCAAATGGCAAGCCCTTAGAGAAAGAACTCGAAGGTTTTCAAATATCCAGTAACGAGAAGAAAAATGTGCAGAATCGGTAACTAGCAGTTAATCAATCACTCCATCTTCTTAGCATCTTCTTCAGGATCGCGAAGCGTTCCCAACATCCAGTCCATCCATATAGTATAGTGGCCATAGTTGTGACGATATGTGGTGTGGTGAATTGTATGGTAGCCTGCACCCATGACAGGCCACACTTTGCCGTGTATGCAGTCATGAATATTTGCAGTCCACACGGCCTCAATGAACAAGAGCATCATGTGGGTCATAAATTGGGTGGGAACGATAAAAAGACAGATTACATGAGGAAGCGCTTGCAGCATCCCATCTATCGGATTGAACGCCAACCCTGAAGAAGAGGAAATACAAAATTTTGTTAGCCTGGACCTATGAAGAGAAGTTACAATCCACAGGTTTGTTACTTACTAAGAGTCAATCAGAATATTGATGTGTAAGTTTACTTCAACATCAACCAACTTGATAAGAAATAACGATGGTTGTAGTTTCCACAAGAATTCAAAACGTGGTATATTACAAAATCACTACCATTATCAGAAAAAGTTTACTCCAACATCAACATAACAATCAAAAACATGAATGGGAACCCTTGAGAATAACAAATATGGGAAAGTGCAAATGTGACAGCATCATAGGAACCACAAGTCTGTATGCTGCTTTTAGAGAAGACGAACCCAGTGAAGAAAAGGATGCATTTAAGAGCGCTGCTGGATTATACACGTAATATGAAATTACATCACTTGCTAACCAGTACTTGGGTTAGCATCCTTTGGTCATTTTTAGCAAGCACGGTGCTGCAGTTAGGATTCAAATTTCAAGCACCGTATTCAAAACGTTCGTTTGGGGTTTTCTTGTTTTACTTCCATTTCCACAAGTATATATATCAGCTGGTTCATAGTAACAAGAAGTTTATTATATATAAAAGGGACAAACAGTTTATATACAATAACCAAGAAAAAATCAACAGGCCCAGTAAATATAACAAAAATGTTCATTACCGGCAAATGGAGAAAGTGTGTTCTGCTTGTTGTAAATATGATGTGTCGCATGAAAATACTTGTAGAGTGGTTTTATGTCATGCAATTCTCTGTGCATCCAGTAAATTCCAATTTCACATAGCAGCAGGTATGTACCCAGATGAATGAAGTAGAGTGGCCAACCAACTTCATAAACACTAGAATAGCACCTTGTCCGCCCCTGTTCAACCATGTACTCTGAGAACGTTGGAAGTGCACAATATAGAGGCATAGCTTTCATTGCTACCCATATCTGCAACATCATGGCCTTTTTTGATGGTATCGTATCTAAAACAAAAATGGATTCGAGTGAGCCACATAGGAGATAATACTACACAAAACTTCAAAATCTTAGTCATGTAGTTATCTTGGCATAATGTCCAAAGGAGTGACAATGTAGGCATGCTTTGTGTATAAGGCACATCATAAAAGAATCCAAACATCTCAAACAAAAAAAATCAAGCATCATGTACAAATGCAAATAAGAAAAAAAAAACACTCTTATGTCATTGGTTCTAAGTTCATTGTGAAAAGTATTTTTCTATGGCATACCAATGCAAACACCTAGTAACAATGTAGTCTCAACCTTCAATCTCATGCTCAAATATGGTGTTTAGCACTCATGAATTGAAAATAATCATTCAATCAAATAGAATGGAAAATTTGACCAAATAGTTGGATTTTACCATCTAAAAAGGATTGGCCATTTAACTTTCTGCTCATTTTTTAGAAAATCAGGGCCACAATTACCCAGTTGGAGAGAAAATGGCCATACCCTTTACCTCTGGGCTGAAGACTGCCAGTACATTCATCCTTTTGAAATTATACTAAACAATGACATAAGTAGATCTAGAAAACCTTAAGAATATATAATTAGAACCAATTTCCAAGATATGACAATTTAAGTAAAAGGTTGTCTACTCTATCTTGCAAAATAAAAAGATATGTTGAACTTACGGTGATTGCAAAATCATAGGACTATGTAGCCCTGGTTGTGTTTTTGCTGTTAAGAAGATATATAATCAGTCTCTATGTGTCTGGTTTGCCCAAATCTCACGTGTTCACTAGTTCGAGAAGAGAGTCTTCTTGACATAAGGGTTGGCATTTAAGTTCGTCATCCTAGAAAATATATGAAGCAACTGCCTCCAATCAGAGCGATGTTTCGTCTATTCCCCTCTAGAGACTTTTTTTGACAACATTGTCCAAGATACCAAAGCAGTGAACAATTGGTACGAGATCCATAACATAGTTTTGAGTTTTTACTTATCAGCAAAATGTCAATTCTATATTAGCATTATCCCTGCCCTAATTCACGTCATTCCAATTCACTCCTATCCCTTGTAGAGCATTTAAAAAGGTTAAATCTATCTGTTACTTTTCAAAAAAGAATTCAGATGAAGGACATCATTGGAATAAAAACGACTAGCATTTTCTAAAACCCTTGGACCTTTTAACCTCAGACTCCATAAGAAAAGTAATGCATCCTTGTAGCAGAAAAAGGGAGAAAAAGAAATCAAACAAGAGCATCTCCTAGATCTCTCGGGGAGAAGGGAGCGGAGAAGAGAAGGCATACAAAAAGGCGCAACCTTTGGGGAGGTAGCGACCACGGCGGAGGTGATAGATGAAGAACCCCCAGAGGAACCCGGAGACGAAGTAGAGCAGAACTCCCCCGATATAATTCCGGAGCCAGGACTTGAGGGGACGAGGGAGGTCTGTCCATGGGACGCTGCTCGGGAGGAAATTGTTGAGGACGATGGCGTTGTACCAGTCCACCTCCTCCACGAACAGGTGCAGGTAGTCATCCCTCGTCTCCATCATCCCAAACCCAGAAGATGACGGCGACGGTGGTGGTGGCGTTCTCCTCTCCTCTCCTCTCCTCTCCCACCACGACGACGACAACGAAGCCTAACAACCGGAGCGGTCGTCCCGGTAAGTGGATGGGTGGGGGGGGGAGGAGAATCTACACTATTAAAATGAAGTGGCTGGCGTCATGCCGCCAGCTTGAAGATCCGACATGCGGTAGGAATTTGTCAATGCATCGCCCGCTTTACCATTCTTTAACCAAAACCAGCCATTCATATATATATCTATAGTAGTGGTGTCACGTAATTGTTTATATATGTAATTAAAACTTGTGATATCATCAATACTATCAAATACATCGTTGTCAATATAATTAAATAAAAGTAACATCATCTAATGATTACTAGAAAAATAAAATTTTAAATTCCAATAACATCGTCTTTATTCCTCTATTAAGTCCTGAGTCAGAAGAGTTGGAGACGAATGATTGAACCCAACGACTCTCCTTTTCGGTCTGTTTACGCTGCTGCGCCCATGGTTTAAAAAAAAAAAAAATCATTTCCAATATTCTGCGCAATCACACGTCCTTTAAAATATCACGTGACCCCTCAACAGTTATATATGATCCTCTGGTGAGATTTCGGATCCGAGTCGGGTCAGCTACTTTCCGAGACCCTTCTTACCGGGCCGACTTACTAAAGCCTTTTTTTTTTTTTCTGTCAGACAATGGGCCGCTCCATACTGAAGCCCACACGATCCAGATCTTCACCTAGTGATAGTCTCGGCCCAAGGCTGTCGTCCTTGCGAAATCTCACAAGTTTCTTTCCCGACTGCTCTTTCTCTCTCTAGATCATGGGTTGCTGAATAATATTCCAAGCTTTCCAGACTACGAAGCGATCTTGCTTCTTTCTTTGTGACCGTCAAAATTTTGTCTGTCTGGCCTGTGGGAACTGGGAAATCTGCAGCTCCGGCTCCTTCTTTCTCCAATTTATATTAATCACTCCGGACTTTGGACCAGTTAAGGTTAACTGTAAAGCTGAAGTCCATTGAGCTTTTCCCCTTCTTTATCAAATCCGAAGTCTCGAGTCCTTCGTTTATCATGGCTTCCTTCTTTACCTTCACCCTGTCTCTTCTTCTTCTTTTTTTAATCTCTTCTCCGGTAACATGAAGATCGTGGCTACCTCTTTTTTTGGGTTTCCACTTTCCACGAGAGGGATGAGATTTCCAAGAACACGGAAACGTCCTCCTTTCAACGATCTTTAATGGTAGGTCTACCGATTTAATATTAATTTTTATCTGAAAATTTTGATGAGACTTCTACCTGCTTTCTTTCTCTTGCAAGAGAATGGTAGTTAATCAAGAAGGTAAGAAATTTAAGTATAAATGTTAATAATTCTTTAAAGATATTATCAATAGACATATGATAATATTTTTATCTTTAAAGGTACGCCTCAAGTTTTTTGGTGGTATAATACAATTTGATCCATTGTGTTCTTACGTAAATTACGATATTTTAGTTTTTAAAGACAAACTTTGAAATTTGATTACGAGAAAATAATCTTTTTAAGACATTATTGAACTAAATGAACACGAGGGAAGAGATTGGAACTTAGTAAAGGATTATCAATTTTTAATAATTATAAAATTATATTGATCAGATTTAACCTAAATGTAGGAGTATGGTTACTATTAACCAATTAAATGATCGTAACTAACTTTTCATAATGACTGAATAGTGATGGTGAGTGATTTTAAATCCAAGTTATTTATTTCTCTGGTGCCTATGAAGTGAAAAAATATTAGTATCTACTATTCTGCTTATCATTAATGGTTAATTAAGTTATTGTCATCGATTCTTAATGGAGCCACTGCCATTAAATACACACACCACGAGAGACAGCAACAGGTCCAACTGCCACTTGAGTAAAAAAATAATAAAAAGAAGCGTGCAGATCCAGCAGGAGGCGATTTTATATTTATATGAACAATAAATTGGAAGCAAGTTGGCGTTTTCATTAAGAAAATGCTCTGCCTGTTGCAGATTGACCCCGCCGTGTTCGCCTCCAGCTAAAGATGGTCCCGTGGTCCTCCTCCAACGACGTTGTTCAAAAATTGACCTCATTTTAACGAGTTTGCGGAAAAACGATTTTCAAATGATATCTGGAATTGATTAACATGAAAACGTATCATCTTGTCTTTACATAAAAGCGCATCGGCATTATTGCTCTAATGAATCTTGGGTTCGGTGTTCGTTCCTTGCCATTCACTCAATATTCAATAATGAGCGGACGGCTTCTTCCTTGATAGTTTGTCTTTTGTCCAACTGAGGTTCTATCCTACGATGTTAAAAATAAATGTTATATTTAAATACAGTGACTACTAACTAATAAAGTATCATCCATCACACGCCCTTGCTGCTCTCCTCTGTGTTTGCACAACACCACCTTGAAAGAGAAGAAGAAGAAGAAGAAGAAGAAGAAAAGAAGAAAAGAAGAAAAAAGAAGCGCTACAGCTGGCAGTGCCATGTTATGTTGTGTTGCCCACGTGCTTAAGGCTTACACAAGACCAGTGGCGAAAACTGTTCGCTGTAATCTTTTTTTCAAAAAAAAAAAAAAAAAAAAACTGTTCACCGTACGCATTCATTTACCAACCGCCTTCCTTGTTCATATCATACTGCTGTAGGGTCCGCGTGGTTTTCGGTTCAATTATTCAAAATCCTTCGCCCCCCCATGAAAGGGAAGAAGGACGGAGTTTGATGGGTGGGTAACGGGAGAATTAAATCCGCTTGCAATTAGCGAGTGATTATGATTCGACAACCACCGCCTTCGGAAAAACGTCATCTGGATCTGGTCTGAGAGTCGTCGCCCACCCGACCCAGAAGTGAGGGCATGCACCCCCAACGTCCCGCTACTCCCTAGCTAAGCGAGCGCATCTGTCCCATGTAATTATTCGAAGAGGGAGGAGGGACGGGAGAGAGGGCGGTCAATACCCCAAAACACCCCGAGTTTTTGAGATATCCGCAGGTCTACCCTCCTCCACCACCGTCCATGCCCCAGACGCTGGCTAATGGCTCTATATATATTATAATAGATCAGGATGAGAATCCCCACCCGGGGGAGGAATAAAAAGGGTAAAAAGACCAAAAAGCAAAAACACTCGCAGTCTCTGCTCCACTCCCACGCAAGAACCTGCAGTCATGGGAACATGGCCACTACCACCACAACTGCTGCTTCCTCTCCTCCCATTCCTCGTCCTCGTGTTCACCACCATCTCTGCCGCCGCCCCCGATGCCGACCTGCAAGCGTTGCTGGCCTTCAAGGCTACGGCGGACGTCAACAACGAGCTCTCGTCGTGGAACTTTTCCGACCAAAACCCTTGCTCCGGCACATGGTACGGTGTGTCCTGCTCCCGGAGGCACCGAGTCACCCGTTTAGTACTAGAGGGCCTCTCCCTGTCAGGCACCGGGTTTACCTCTCTCGCCTCACTCGACCAGCTCCGGCTCCTTAGCCTCAAGGATAACCACCTCTCCGGTAAGATACCCGACCTCTCCAACCTCACGGTCCTCAAGCTCGTCTTCCTCTCCCACAACAACTTCTCTGGCCCGATTCCCTCTTCAGTCGGTGCTCTCACCCGCCTCTACCGCCTCGACCTCTCCTCTAACAACCTCACCGGAACCATCCCCGCCGGTTCTGTCAACCGCCTCGAGCGCCTCCTCACTCTCCGCCTCGACCACAACCAAATCTCCGGATCCATCGCCACCCTCCGCCTCCCGAACCTCCAGGACTTCAATGTGTCCAACAATCTCCTCTCCGGCCCCGTCCCACCTTCTCTCGCCCAATTTCCTGCTTCCTCCTTCCGGTCAAACCCTTCTCTATGCGGCCCTCCCATCTCCTCTGCCTGTCCCCACGTCGTCAGCGACCCTTCTCGACCCGGATCCGAAACTTCCACCTCAACTCTCTCTCCCTCTCCTTCGTTCACACCAACGTCGCCGGCGGAAACAGCAGTTGTCTCCTCTTCCCCCGGCACCAAACCTGAATCCGCTTCTTCTTCTTCGATGATCACGCCTCCGGAAAATGCAGCTCGAAAGGAAGGCAGAATGAGCAAGGTGGCGGTAATCGCCATCGTCGTTGGTGACTTCGCAGTTCTCTTGCTTGTCACGGGTCTTCTCTTCTGCTACTTTTGGAAGAAATACTCCGGTCATGGCCATTCCCACCTCCAGGAAGGCGAGAAGATAGTGTACAGCTCCAGTCCATACACCTCTGCCGGCGGTGGAGCCGCCACTGCCGCCCCCAGTTTCGGGAGGGGAAATATGGTATTCTTCGAGGGAACGAAGCGGTTCGAGCTGGAGGATCTTCTCAGGGCATCGGCAGAAATGCTAGGGAAGGGCGGGTACGGAACCGCGTACAAGGCAGTGCTCGACGACGGTACGGTGGTGGCTGTGAAGAGGCTCCGGGACCTCGCGGCCGACGCCGGAGTTGGGCGGCGCGAGTTCGAGCAGCAGATAGATGTTCTTGGGCGGTTACGGCATCCCAACCTCGTCGGGTTGAAAGCTTACTACTACGCCAGGGACGAGAAGCTTCTTGTCTACGAATACATGCCCAACGGAAGCCTCTTCTCTTTGCTCCACGGTACGCTCACCCCCTTCCCAAAAGCCGGTATGGTTACTCGGCTCCCGTTAAATTATATAACGGTTGGATTTGCATGTCAACCGACCGAGCACCATTTTGTGTTATTTTATCCTTTTCCTTTTGTTTTTTGGCGTTAGCCTTCCGATCCCGTGATCCTACTTACTGGAGCCTTCGCTTCGCCAGCAGACTTGCGTTAGTCGTCCATCCCCTGGTTTGTCCATTTGTGTCGTCGTCCCTGATCCGCTGTCTTGTACGCATTCCGTCACATGGATGGCGTCAATCCTTTTCTCTTCTCCACACCTGTGGAAGGAACATTAATATTTGTCGACATGATTGTTTCCTACTCTATTTATTTCTACTGTATATTTATCGTGATTTTTATTTAAATTTAATTGGAATTTTAAGACGGCATTTATGTAAGAATCAACGATTGCTCAAATGAAGTAAAATTTGATAATGTATTTGTAATGATTTAATCTTATACATATGGGTGCTTTTAAGTTAAGTTGGCATGTACCCAACGGCAACTTAATTCCTTGATCGATAATGTCCACAGGTAACAGGGGACCAGGAAGGACGCCCTTGGATTGGACGACCAGGCTCCGGATCGCGGCGGGGTCGGCCCGGGGCATCGCCTTTCTCCACCGCCGCTCTTCGCCGAAAGTCTCCCACGGCAACATCAAATCTACCAACATCCTCATCGACAAGACCGGGAACGCCAGGGCGTCCGACTTCGGCCTCACCCTCATCGGGCCAACTTCCCTCCCACAACGAACCAACGGCTACCGCGCCCCGGAGTCGTCGGGAAAGCCGTCCCACAAGGCCGACGTGTACGCCTTCGGCGTGCTGCTTCTCGAGCTGCTCACCGGGAAGTACCCTTCCCTGCTACCGGAGGGGAACGTGGGCGGTGGGACGGGCGACGTGGTGGACTTGCCCAGATGGGTGCAGTCGGTGGTGAGGGAGGAGTGGACGGCGGAGGTGTTCGACCTGGAGCTCATGAGGTACAAGGACATCGAGGAGGAGATGGTCGGGCTGCTTAAGATCGCCATGTCCTGCACCGCCACCGTGCCCGACCAACGCCCTAGCATGAACCACGTGCTGAAGATGATAGAGGAGATACGCGGCGGTGAGGCGTCGCCGTCGCACGAGTCGTTAGGCTCCGTGTCCGAGTCGCCGTCGGTATCTGAGGACACGGCGAGCTAGATGAATCTCGTCCGTTGGATCTCGAGGAACGGAATAATAATAAGCTGATGGTGTGTTAATCTTTTTGGGTTGATGTGAATACATCTTGCGTTGGGTGGATGTGTCTGTGGGGTTGATTTTTGTTACATATGTTATATTTTGAAATTTATTATTAATTATATAAAGTCGTTTCCTGGTTTGGTCGTATATGAGTCGAAATTGAACTTTTTTTGTTGCATATTTATATGTTGGAGGTTGTAAGCCGCAATTCAATTTCTCTTGTGTCTGTCCTTTTCCATATATCATCATTCTTTTGAGTGAGATATTTTCTTACATGATTTAGGTGTGGTAACCAATTAGTTACACACTTCAGCAAGTTGGGGAATAATAATATAAACAAACCACTAAAATAGGAAATGAAAATTTCCTTGGGGATGCTGTGGCCACCAGCCAGCTAGCTAGGAGCATCATTTATTTTTTTTCAATTTATGGGTCCGTCTCATCAAAGCCGAATTCCACGTCATCTTCTCTTTCTCTCTATCAGTCTACCTACGTGTGAGATGGACGTAATCAAAGAGCGTAAATAGGGCTGGCGTTGTCCAACGCAACACAAGCGGGTCTCCACCCGACAGCGTGATAGCACATAGATAACATATATACATACATAATTTGGTCCTTCCTCTAATCCTCCCTGGGCATTAACTATTTCTTTAATTGTAATTGAAGGTCTCAATATAATTATTTATTTAATTGAAGGCCCTCACTGTATGGTCAGTTATATCTGGACATGCACGGTGGCTTCCGAGCGGGACCAATCCTTATCTCTCTCCGGCGTGGGAGAGCCGTTTTTTCCGGATCCACATGAGACACATTATTATTTGTCCGTGAAAGGATGGATGGAGATAGGGTTGTCGATTCGTGCTTCCGGTTTTGTCATTTATTAAAGGTTTTTCTTTTTAATCTGGAAAGTCATTTCTTAAATTTTCGATGAATATTTTTTTTTAAATCCAATTCAAGTGATTCGTGTTTTACTGGGCCCCATTATATGTTGTGTAAATTGGACTGGGCCAACCCAGACTGAGACCACCGTACATGCTAAACGTTACCGGAAAACTTTAATTTCCGCATTAGCAAAAAAAAAAAAACATTGTGATAAGCATGTGGAATTTTTTGCCTATTACGGTCTAGATATAGATATAGGAAGTTAAATCAAATCAAGAGCGTCTGTTGGGATTTCTGTTTATGAATTATTAATCTGTAGAGGGAAATGTGGATGAATTAAGCGAAGCCAATCAACTTGGGCGCTATTCTCATGAGAGGTCCCAAGGTGCTCCCATCGAACTTTCTGGCAAACAAAAAGCAAACCGAAGCGTTCAGGCCACTGCCGTCGGCACGGAGGTTGCACCGGCGGTTGCTCCTTATATCTTCCAGCAACCTTTCCGTCACGTGTCGGCCCCGAAACGTGGCCGGATGCGACCCTCCTTTCGACCAATCCACCCACGTCAATGTCCGACCGGAGTTCATGTCCGGGAACACCATCCCCACCCACGTGGGCAAGTAGTGCTCGTCGACGTAGCACGGCGACCGGCAGTGCCGTCGGAACAGGGGATAGCACCTTTCGTCGGAAACGATCTCCACAGCCAACTTTCGATGGACCTCGAACCACTGGGACCCCTTGCGCCAGTTGTGGAGGGTGACCACAGGACTCATCCGGGAGTTGTACCGGCCACGGCCGGCGCGGCGTTGGTCGTCGAAGGAGTTGATGTGGCTGCGGCCGGAGTTGAGGAGGTAGGAGCGGACGGTAGTGAAGTTGTGGAGAGGGATGCAAGATTCCGAGAGGAGGACGAATCGGTCGTTGCACTCGTCATCGAGCAGGGCGGTGGCGAGGAGACGTCGCTCGGCGTCCACTACGCTCGCCCTACCCCACTGAACTGCCTGCAGGATTTCTCACTTAATTAAGCAATCATCAATATTTCTACCTGTGTTCGAATTTTTGGGTTTTGATTTTCCATTTATACATAGGAGCACTGTAAATTAATTAAGTTAATCAGGTGCATTCATGCATGCATGCATGCATGGTGGTAAACAAAATTGAAGCAAGATGGTGGTAAACATCAAGATTTCAAATTCATAGGTAAATTTGTAGTGACAAAATCTTACCTAAGCTAAAAATTAATTATCAATAAGGGAATGATGTAGTTGATCATTTACAGATTAAAACAAACACTACCATCCATCACCAAAAAAATCCAGTTAAATTAGTTACTTTGATATGATTATATATTCTTGTGTTGGAGGGCAAAGGAGAGGTGATTAATTAATTACCTTGCTAGGGATCCTACGGTTGAAGAAGACGGACGGCGCCGGCGAGTCGTCCTCGGAGTGGGGAGACGCGTGCACGTAAATCGTGTAGAGATGTTCCTCCTGCCCATCGAAGAACCTCTCCCACAGTGGCCTGAGCGGCATCCGCCCCCTCGTCAAGTACATGAAGGCTACCTTCTTGTTCTTGCACCGCCTCCCAGTTTCCGGCGAAGCCAACCTCGCCCTCCGCATCAGCGCTTCGTCGGCTGCATCGTCATCGTCGTCCGTCGGTGGTGGTGGTCGCGACGGAGGCGTCCCACGAGTCGTGGCCAACTCGTCCCATTGTTCGGCCGAGAACGCCGAACCAAGATGATGACGATGATTGGCATCATCCACCAACTGCAGCGAGGAGAGGAGGTCGACGACGGTGAAAGGCTTGACGGAGCCAACGGCAAGGAAGCATCCGTTCACCACAATGGTGACGGAGATGATCAAGCAGCACAACGTGCTGACGTATTGCGGCTGTTCCCTCCGTCCTGACCGGCCGCCGGCGAGCACAACTCCATTCATTTCTTTTGTTACGATACAACTCTGGTTGCTGAAGACGAGGAAAAGAATGAAACGCTCGAGCAGCAGATATATTGATGTGGTGTGGTGCTAAAAAGGATGGCTTCATCCAATTCTGAAATGCTTCTTCTTATGATATATCATCTTTTAATCCCTCGACATGGAAGTGAGTTGTGAATATCATTTGCCCATGTCGACGTTTCTACCAACAGTATTTTTTCTAATAATGATAGTAATTCTGGCTAGTTAAACAATTAATGGTAATAGTTAATTATTTCATCAAAAATAAAGATATTGGTACTTCCTTTTAAAAATGAAATATCGGAAAATACAAATAAACTAATTAAGTACCATTATAAAAGAGGTATTTTAATTTACACAAGAGCATTTGTAATGATTACTCCTATATTAGTACTTTTCAGTAATTATAGTATATATGTCAATCCTAATAAAGTTAAATTGAAAAAAAGTTGACTTACATTCTTTTTTGAAAACGATCATTTATTTTCATACATTAGATTAAAGTAATCTTTATCAAACAGACCATTAATTTCAAATCCAAAACCTTCATCTATTAAATAAATGTCTTGAAAGAAGGGTGAAGAGGACTCCACTCTTTGTACGTAGATGTGTTTTTGTTTGAATTAAAACCAAGCGTTCATTTCTCAATGTAGATTGGAGGAACAAAACACTTGTGCTAATCACACCTTCTTTTTTCTTTCTAAAATAGCAGCAGCAGCAGCAGCAGTAGTAGTGTAATCTTACTTGGATATAGAATTTGTTTCCTCACAGTCAACAAAGTAAAAATTTGAACGAACGCCTACATTTATCTTGATTTATATATAGCGTGCATGTTGGTGTAAGCACTTGGGGGGGGGGGGGGGGGGGGGGACGAGGTGATCCCACAGCTGGAGGTTTCCGAATGTGTTTTGCGTTTGTCGGCCCCAAGAATACATGGGACTCACATGACTTGTCGATGGAAGGCGTTTCGTTCAAGAGTTAACAGGAGGCGGACTTCAATCAGGAAACACGCATGCACGCGTACACGTATCTGGAAGACCCCAGCTGGGGCTGAGCTGCGCTTCCTATCTTTCGATTCCCTTAGACGTCTCTGAAAATTAGCATCTGCTATTTAATTTTCTGACTGTTTGAGATTACTTGGGATGTATAGCAGTTGCATACGTTCGTATCTGGTAGATCTTGCTAGCCAGGGAAGAACCGTGGATCCAAAGGATTAATTGTTGATTAATATGCTGCTTCTTATTTCTTACAGAAGTAGCAGCACTCCTTTGTTTTTGTTCATTTACTCCAAACAGCGATTTATTTCTCTCTCTTTTTTTCACAATTGGTAAGAAGATCGATGTTGACATAAAGATTCAAATCCCATGATTGGTCTTCATTGCATGGGTTGAAAGTAGTGTACATCTACTTTTTTATTTTATCATATAGCTATGAGAGTATGCCAAGACAAAAAGGACGAGGGAAGAGATTTCCTCATTATAAAAAGCCAATATCATTTTAACAATTATTCAATAAATTATTACGAAATCGCTTATTTGGCAAACTACATCTTTGAATCAGCATTTATGCAATAAACATTTCCAAACGTAATCTTAACTTCTTATGTATAAAAATTAAAAAGCCTTAGATCAATGAACTAAATAAAATATCATTGGATGATTAAACAAAGCAAATCATACAATATTCCCAAAGTTCGGGAAATTTGCTTCGTATTGTCCAGCGATGTCACCTAATAACGGAATAAAACATGGCGAGACCAACGGCAACGATTAGTTTAAACGCGGCAGATTTCGGAAGTCCGAAAGGAAATACACATTTTATATACATCCACGCCCACCGAGACAAAAATTGTAGTCGACACGATGCTTGGAATTTTTGCATGGGAAAATCCTGCAAAATTCAACTCATGATTAATTTGCGTGCCCAGGGGGGGAAAAAAGAAAAAGGGAACTTGTAACCACAGATGATTATTCAAGTGGAATTCTTGTGCTAGCAAAGGAACAACCTCGGAGAATTTAAACAAACGTCTTTGGCAATTGTCACGATGTGTTGGAAAATAGAAACTTCATAAAATGGTCAGATAGTTTTTTAATACAATAATGCACTAATACAATACGGTAGCATGCTGCATGCCGTGACAAACTCCATGGATTTATTCCCCTTAATTTTTGTCAAGGAATACTACAAAAAAAACCCTCCACATGGAGAGTCAAGACAATGCAGATTTGGTAAAAAGAATACAATGATTCTGTATCCCTATGTATTTGTTTTTCTGATACCAATCTCGGCAATGTATGCATCATAGCCGTGGCTGAACTCTTCCAAGGAGAAATCCTGCACTATGTAAAAATGGAACTGAGACATCTAGTTCATTTAGAGCCCCTTCGAAGCCCGAAATAACAAGAAAATTTTCAGTCGACATTGGAACCAAGAGACTTACTTTCCACCTCAAAGTTCTCAGATTTTGTTTGGAATTTGAATGCTAAAAATTTTGGAAAAGATTGGTCTTAATAAGAGGAAAATATTTCCTTTTTGTTGTCATTGTGAATGAGTTGAATGACATGAAATGCAGACTTGAAAACAAAGTTCAAAACAGCAAGAAGAGCCAGACAATGCAGGTGCCCTCTCAATATTTCATAATATCGAGATGTTCCCTGATTTACATAAGTTTTCATTTTTAATTTTCCTTTAACGTGCAATCAATGGAAAGATGAGAACTTAAAAAGGTTAATCCAGTGCACAAAACTTACATAAATTTCAAATGATCCGAAAGGAAGATTCTAACTCAGATATTCAATATTCGGGTGAAAAATAATTTAAACCTTTTACTGCGAGAAATGCAGCGAGTGGTCTGGAAAATGCCACTAAATTAGCTGTTTCATAATGTGTAAAAGGCTTGTTGAAGATAATATCAAATAAAATGAAAAATACCTCAGGTAGTTTATTCTGGTAGACAAGGTGCTCCACATGAATTCTCACATTTGATGAGGCTATAGGCCACAGATTTGCATTAACATCAGAATATGAAATGGAAAGTATATCGAACAATGTTGTGGCTCCACTCTCAATGGCCTTCAAAATGGATAATTCTCGATCTCTCCGATGCCTGTAAACAAATCATGCCAGCCAACTAACTATTTTACAATTATAGCTTGACACAAAAATGCAACTTCCCGAAAAGTTGCAAAGAATAGGATTAGAAAAGAACTTTATGATCTCGTACTTAAGATATCCGCACAGCATTTGTTTGGGCCAAAGATTAAGTCTACCATGCATGGGAATAATAGCATGGGGAGAGAGATCCATGAAATCATAAGTCGTACGAAAATAATCCTGCAAGAACAAAACATATGATCTATCTCATCAGAAATATTGTCATCCGATGCTATAAGTTATCAGTGAGCACAAGTGTATCCAATATCAGCATTAAATGTTGTCTGAAAATGTTGTTTTTACTTGAGTATGTACCCTCCAAGAATGCAAGAATAAATTTACATGTTCCTGTAGATTATGCCAAAATAAACTAGCACAACAACAATGAATTCCACCATGCAAGATCAGCCACGTGAATCATTTCTTTCCATTCATAGAATTTTACATGTTTTCCACTATTTCTATCCAAATGATTTTTAGTTTTCCTCTACCTTTTTTAGTTTCACCCATATTAACAAATTCTCCCTATAAATGCATCTATAAAGCTTCTACGGTTATGACAAAACTGTCTAAGATGGTTTTCCCTTATTATATCCTCAAATGATGCAACCCTTACTCTATCTCAGATCAAATTATTTTTTAATTGATCTCTCATTGTATTATCACTTATCCATTTTAACAACCTTTTCTATTACTAATAAAATCGATTTTTAGCTTATCCCTCATAGTATGTCTACACACACCCCTATGACAAGACATGGCAGACAACACATGGCTTTACCAAAACACACTTGGGCACCTAGGATTCAAATTCCTACCAGGTAATAAAGTAATTTGAAAACAGTAAATAACCATGGTGAATTCAAAATCTAAAGCTAAATGAAAAATCTACCTTCATGTTCCCACCAGATGTGACATCTAGAACTGCACTCCCTTGTCTGAAAAAGGAAAATGAATTCAAAAATTTAATTCCAAAGTGACTTATTGGACAATATGAGATGCTTGTGACGGTTGAAAAGTAAGAATGTAGCAATATACCCACCCTACACAATGATCTCCAACAACAAGTGTGTTCGTATTGATGTGAAGTAGAGCCATGTGACCATCTGTATGCCCCTGAATTTGACATAGAAGTCCTAAATGCTTTATATGGGTGAAACTGAATTCTAAAGATGGGATCGAGATCCAATATAACAACAATCTGAGCTATAATCCCACTATATGGGGTTGACTATATGAATCCTTTTCTTTCTTATGTTTCTATGTTCAAATTTTTGGTTAAATTATATAAATTTAATTTTTTTTCTCACGATTCCTAATCAAGTAGTCTTAGGCCTTCCTCTACTTCATTCAAGATAGAGATCCAATGTAGGAAAAACAAATTTGGAACCTTAAAATACCTACAAAAGTTAATTCAAGATCAATATTGAATTATGTGAAACTTTCATGTGGATTATCTGGAGTGTTAATTCAAGATTATAAAAGTGAGGCTTTTAAATAATTTGGATATATAATGAGTAGCAATGGTAAAATTATAGATGATGTATTCATAGGATTAAAGTAAGATAAATAAAATAGGGAAATACTTCTAGAGTATTATGTGATAGGAAGATACTTTTAAAATTAAAAGAAAAATTTGATAAAACCATTATTCACCCAACCATATTTTATGGCTCAAAATGCTAGGTTGTAAAACATGAATGTATGTAAAAAATTAGTATTACTAAAATATGTATACTTAAATGAGTGGTAATAGGATAAGCTAAAAAATGATTTTATTAAGAATAAAGAGTTGCGTCAATTGAAGATAAAAAAAATCAACTTAAGTGATTTGTTTATATTCTTAAGAGATCAAAGAATGTACCCACTAGAAGAAAAAAATTAATTAGTATAAGAGGAACTAAAAGAAGTAAAAGAAGATTTAAAACTATTGGTTAGAATTGTAAGAAAACATTTAAATTTATGTAATTTAATCATAGATAAAAATACTGGAAAAAGAGGATTCATATGGTTAACCCTCACATAGAAGGTTATGACTTGAATTGTTATTTCTATGTGGATCATGATTTGACTCTCTTTCTCAGTGTGGGTGTCCAAACAAATCAAATGAAGAAAATTGAAATGGAATAGTCATACCGGAGAATTAATAACTTCCAGCAACTCACCACCAATGACTATCTTCTCACTACCCGAAACTGGGATATATTGAAGTGGCCATTTTTCTACCAAAGGATGGTTGAAAGATTTGAAAAGCATAAATTGAAAGGAGAAATAAACATAGCATTCCAATATTAGTACAATATAATGAGTAATATGAAAACAAATGACCATTTGTTCACCAGTCCAAGTCCTAGAGCACGGGCAGTATCACAAACATTGATTTGACCATGAAAAAGTGCATAGACCTTCAAGGGAGGGTACCATAAGTTTGTACTACAGGGCATGGTCACACGGTTTGAAGAGTTTAAATCCCAGATAGCTCTAAACAAATTTAAGATATTAAAGGAAATATGTTCTAATTTCAACAAATAAATGTGTATAAAATAAAATAGAAAAAAAAATGATTTGAATGCAATATTGAGTTGATAATGTTGCATCATGCATGCAAAGATAACGGCCCCAGTAAAAGCATCCTCAGTGAAAACATGATCCCTTTTTTACTCGAAAATGGACAAAGAGCACTGACAATTCATTCAAGATCATATTGTTAATTGCTAAGTAGAAATTTCATGTGAAAAGCATCTATCCAGTTTAAACGACATATACCATTTCAAACATACAACATGGCATGCTGTTGGAACATTTACTGCCAGGTCACAACTCATAGTACATGGAAAATGTGAAAAAAAACTGAAAATAGAAGCATAAAAAACCTTTCCCTATTCGCTTCATGGTGTTTTCATGTGCCAATAGAATGGCACCAGGATTGCATTTCTGGACAGCCAAGAGACCTGATATTGGTCACAAAAGAACCACAACATTCAGAATTTCAGCAAGTAATTGAAAATAAAGAACCACGATTAGGACTAGAAGAGTAAATAACACGATGACATAAATAAGCTTAAAAAGCCATTTAATGCATCTGTAGCCTAAATGTTTGTCACAAATATACATACAACTACAAAAACCCTTGAATAATCGTATAATTTTATAATTCACTATCCTTGAATAACCACTCTTTAAATCCGGGAAGTGGTAAAAATTAAGACATCTTCGTCTATTAATCTGCTTGCCAATGCTTGGTTATTTTTGCAGATGGGTGGTGCATAATAAGGAAACAGTGTGGCAACAATCACTACTTCCATATTAGGGAAAAAAACTCTCTAAATATACACATCTAAACACAATTACATATACAAGGGAGAACCAATAAATTAGGAGGCAATATATGAAGATGGGGCTGTAAAATTTTATCATCCTTGTTGAAACATGACCAATACGGACATGTTGACAATGTTGGTACATGTTACTTCTTTGAGACATTACTTCTTACCATCTTAAGAGTTACCATAAGATTTTAGCCCTACATTAGTGTTGTAAGCATAATCCTATCTTGTAAATCCTATTTAAAGAAATTTACACTGATGAATGGAAGACACCAGTTATTTCTCTCCCTAATGCAGCATAAAACCATAGCCTAGGTTTTAAGAGAAAAATGAGACTACTTTCACCAGCTAGTCATAGTGATGGTGGAACCATGGAATGCCTCTCCAGTCATTACCATGTGTGTGAAAGTTGTCCCAAACCTCTTCTCCCTCCTTACCTCTTTGTTAGACAATAGAAACAAATGTTGCCAGATCAAGAATTCTAATCCAACCACCATCAACTTAGGGATTTTGTTTCTATCCATTGAAATAGTCCTATATTGAAAAGTAAGACGAGACTTGTCCACATAATAAAAAACATCTCCACCCATAATTAATTAATTTTAAGTTAGATGTCTTACAATTTAGCACTTTCACAAATACAATAAGAGGTTTCTCTACTCATGATTAATTGACTTTAAGTTAGACGTCTTACATTTCAACATGTAATTCAAATGAAAAATAGTCTTCTAAGCTTAAGTCATTGCACATCTTTAAATCCAAAAAACAAGAAACACTTGTAAATCTAAAAAAGACCACAAGTAAGAAGTGTTGAAATAGTCTACATTTGAAAAAATGGGATAAGAGTTGCACATATATATAACAAGAGACATCTTCACTCATAATCATTCGATTTTAAGTTGACACTTCACATTTCAACACTATCTTTTATTTATTCATCAATAGAAGTATTCAAAAACCAAAAGAAGTCTAACGTGGTGAGATGATCATTAAATAAATGAAAAGATAAAGAAATATAAAATAAGATAAGTTGTCAGATTTTGATTTTTAAAAAAAGTGAACGAAAAGAAAAAATACTAAATTAATTAAAAAAATAGAATAACAATGTTTGTGATTATCAAGAAAAAAAAATCTATAAAAAGAGGAAAAAAGAGGGAAAATGATAGAAAAAATTGGAAGGTCCAGGTACAGTAGGGATTTATTTGTATTTATATTTGAAGGTACCAATGTTTGTATTCGCAACTTACAAGTATTTGTGTTTGTAGGTGCCCATTTTTCTGCTTACCAAATACTTGTATTACATGATGAGTTTGTTAGTCAAGTCAAATGAAGTAGTGTTGACAAAATCAAGTTGACTACTATTTGTGCCTAGCAATCATGAAGGCAAAGATCAAAGGTATGACCATATCATGCCTTGGTGCCTAGAGACCTGCCTTAATAACTATAGTGTAGAGGTGTCATCATGAGCCAATCTTCACTTGCTAAATCAGCTACTAAGTAAATCAAGAAGTACATATTATGGAGGTTAGGGATTGCAATAATAAACCCTAATTTATGGAAAAATAGCCTAGTAACTAGAGGGGAGAGGAACTTTCTATTTTCTACTAAAGGCAGGGCGGAATGAGTGAAGAGAGGTGGGATTCAGCACCCCCCCCCCCCCCCCCCCCCCCCCACATGCAAGGGGAAGATTGGAGAAAGGTAAAACTGAAGGGTGTTTTCCTGGCAGCTAGGTATTCAAACCATGGCAAAGAATATCAATCAATCTAATAGTTTCTATTGTATAAGTTTCATTCTTTTTTTGTTTTTAATTATATTTGAGTATATTGCAATTTGTGCAACCAAATTGATTCAACTTGAGAGGGAGTGTTAGAGTTATTAGAGATATTATTTCTTACCTTTCTTGCTTATCATCTTAACAATAGTGATTAGTCTCACTTTGGAATTTACAGACATAACTCTAACTTGTAAATCCTATTTAAAGAGGTTAACACAAGTGAATGGAAGGCATTTCTTATTTTCTCTCTAATTAATATGTATCTAATGCTACCAATGATATAACCCAGAAATGTTTGCAAATCAGGAAAATCTATGCAGCAACACTACAAGTCATGTACAAGAAACTGAATTATCATGTTGAACATAAAATGTATGTGAACATAGTAATGATGGTCACAAGTAGGATCATGCCTTTGTTACATGGAGAAAATTAAAAAAAAAAAATTGAGAAACTGAAATATCATGGGAGCATACCATCAATGTGATCATAGTGATGATGAGTCACAAACAAAACTAACTTTCTTGGAAGTGCAGCAATAATATCCTCTAACTGTTCAAGGAAAACATGCAAATGAGCTCCAACTTCTGAATGAAAGATACATGGATAGAACCATATTAGATGTCATCATCTATCTGTAATCACGAAAGATAAAACATTAAGTTTTTGGATTTATTTGCATGTATAACCTTCAAATTTATTCTATTGCATGCATACCCTTTCAGTTTTTTATGTTGCATGTATAGTACTCTAAGCACGTAATATGAATGAAGACAAGGGTATAGAATATAGATCCAATAATGAAGTAAATCTGGAGGGCCTACATGTAATGGCAGCTTAACGAAAATGCATTGATCTATTAGAAGCTCATCAATAGAATTTGACGAGGATGATAGTAAGAGTACAGATGCACTAAAAGGGTGAATTTAATGGGTATACATGCAAATAATCTTATAATCGTAAGTCTTTTCATGTTCACAGTCCATATCCTTTTATTATGAAATGAACAGCCAGGTGGGGGAGGGGTCATTAATTTGGAAGCAGTAAGCATCCAGAAAGAGTCAAAAGTAGGCTTTGCCAAGCATACGAACACTCTGATTCTCACTTTTGTAAGAAACATTTTCTTCAGAGAAAATTGAAAGCCAAAGAAAATCTGAGAAGGAGCTTCCACTTTCATTTCTCATGGAAGATAATAGGTTGTGTTTGTTGAACCCTGTACTGAAATAAAAGGAATAAATAATGTGCTTTCCCTTTAATTGCAAAGGAAAGTTAACTTCCTGCCAAATTTTCTGTATCACGTCTCTTCAGTAGGATCAACAAGATATAGTAGCATTAAGAGGCTAAGTCAATGTGATCTTTGAGGATGGTATTCACAAAAACTGAGAGAATTCCTTTTCAAGAATATCTGTTGAAGATAAAGTAGACATGGGCTAGAAATTTATATGAGACAATGTAACTTGTAAGATACAACAAGACAATCAGGCTTAATTATCTTATATGGTAAAAATGTTAAATTGTGTATAATATTATACCATTGCAAGTGTCAGGTGCGAATTAAAAAAAGGACCTTCCAAAAACATATTGGTTCAAGAGAAGATGTTATAAGCTCAAGTTTCTGTTTTTGGTTGAAAATACTAGTTCCAGTTGTACAGGCATTTATGGACACAACATCCCATATACACCTGAATACAAACTGATGGATTGTATTATTTCACAAATTATAAAGGAAAGCCAACTTCTTTTTTATCAAACAGTAATTATATGCTAATGCAAGGCTACTATCATGACATACATCATTCCAAAACCAGAAACTAACATAGTGATAACAATTACAAATAACTTTATGACATCTCAAGATTCCTAGTGATTTCAGTGAGCATCTGTGACCATAACAAACATAAGGTTTTTGACCTTCAACGATGTTGTCACACATGTTAAATTAATTGACACAGAAGAAAAGGCATACAGAGATAAAACAAAACTTCCATACCTGAGAATGAAATTCAGAACAGCATCCAGGATCCATTATTAATGTATCACCACAAGCAATACACCTGGAATCTTCAATATATTTATTTTCATTATTTGGTGCTACCACAACGAGATTTGTTGTCCAGTAAGGCTTTCCTGTTCTGCTTCTCATGGGTACGAGAGTAATTCCTAGAGGATATTCCTATGCAAATAACATATAGCAAAAAAAACAATGTGGAAAGACAATAAAAAGAAAAAAGAGTTCAATATATACCTTATTCTAAAAAATTTTAAAATGAATCTCATTCAAAAGACAAAATGTTACCATGATAAGATGCTTATTTTTCCCTTTTTTGAGCAGTCATAACTCATAAGATACTTTAAGCTTAACTAAACAAAAAAAATTTCTGTTGAACAAAATGGGTTGTTTTTGTTAGCATTCACAAAACAAATCTAACAAGATCAATGAATCAGCCCAATTGCTTACACAAGTTATTGAAAAAGGAAAAGTAACAAATTCATGATATTGAGAACTTAAAAAAAATACAATGCAGAAAAAATTAAGAGGATTTTTACAGTAAATTAATACAAAAAATGGCAGAACTATGCATGTAATGGACATTCTGTTGACTCAAATTGGGTTATTTTTGTTTACATTTGCAAAAGAAAGAAATTTCCACATGGCAGGATTATGGCACCGATTGATTGATTGTTGTTGTAGCATTTACAAGAGAAATTTAACAAGATTGCACAATCTCCAGATATGTAAATATAACAAATTCATGATATTGAGAAACTAGGGAAAATATGATGTAACATCATATAGATAACATAGTTTGCAAACTTGGTTCAACATTTGTATGTGATGTCCAACACAACTATAGAACATCTCTCTATTTTCTTCTCATTTCTTCTATTTAATTCCGACTCTTCTTCTACTTTACTCCTACATTCCTGCTGGTGGTCTCCAACCTCAATGAAGCTCCATTTTTTCACTGGAATTGGTGCCACCTTGCCAGAAATCTCCACCCAGCAACTGAATGAGAATATTTCCTTACCATTACAAGCAAGACTTTCCACCCTTCCTCAAGATCTAAGATATGTTTATTTGTGCAATTGATTTCTTTTGTGCATACTTCAAGCATGAACACTTAGATCTAAGGTATGTTTACTTTTATAATTGATATTTTTGTGTAGATTTCAAGTTTTAATACTTAGATCAAGTTTTTAAAATTCTTTAACTGATTCCTTATATTCCTGCATTTTTAATTGGATATAAAGTACATTTATTTTTTTGTATTTAAAAAATTTTGGTACTAGCACGTGGAAGTATATTGTGTTTTTAATGTCATAAATGTCTAAAATTTAATTTTAATTATTCTCAGATGGGTATTGTTGATTACTTTAGATTATCGTAAACTTTTTTACATAAGATTATAATTTTTGTTTTTTATGAACTTCCGTGATTTTACCAAAATTTTCACTAAAGTGTAACATGTTTCTTTTTTTGTTAGACTTCACAAAAGTTGAATATCTGGGCTTGGACAAGTTTAGATGGAATGGTTGTCCTGGGAGTATTATCTGCTACAGCTCCTTAGCAGATCTGATATGGCGTGTCAATACTCATCAAGGAGAAATTTAAATCAGCCAAGCATCAATTACAACACATGGACCATACCACTTGTTGGTCTGTCTAGATGGAGTGATACGTCATTCTCTTTAAAGAAGAATCTCAAAGCATCAAAGATGCTGTTGATCTCATACATTATTTGATCTACACTTAGGATATTGTGCTTAACATTTAATCTGTAATGTTCTTTTTATATTTCACTCCCTTCTTGGGAAATCATTGTAAAGGGTAGAGCTTATTTATAGTAATGAGATTCACCCTAACATTTCTCCAAAGAGTACTCAAAATACAAAACATATGAGAAATATCTGGGCTATTTTGATGCAAATGTAAAAGCTTACAACAGATGTCAACTGTTTATAGTCTTACACAGATGTGTATGGATGTAAACTTTGCAATGCTTATACAAAATATAAACCAATAAAAAGAACCACAAATTAGATTTGAATAAAGAATACAGATTTTTCCAAAAAAAAGCAACATCAAGTTTCCAATCATTCATGAGTACGTAAAAAATTAAGCAGCAATGACATTTACCATCTAACATTCTTGTCATGTTCATCATTGCAGAGGTTATTTATTGTTGATGGTGATATCACCTAATTTAAGAAAATATTAACCACATTTTTTCGGGAGTCACCTGAAAATTTAAACCAGATGGGACCTCCCACTTCCCTGTCTTCACAGCTGAATCAGATAATAGCCCCATAACTACCAAAGGTCCTAGTCGATCATCCTTAGGCTTCACATCTAAAAGCAGTTTTAGGGCATATTGACTAGATATCCATCTACCACAATCTGCAGGATGTCGTGCATTAAAACTTCTATAGAAAGATTATGCAAAAGTAAGTAGGATCCCAAAGTTATGACAGACTGTTATTGTAAAAATAAAGCATATAATTTTGAAAACTTGAAAAGTTCTTATTTAATTACGCTACTTGATATGTGGTGGTAAAGAGAATGGCATAGGATGTAGGAACAATTTTAGTCATAATTTTCTTGAAAATTGCAGAGCAGCTCCATGCAAAAGACATGATCTAAAAGAATCAATGAGTCAGAATTAGACCTTGGGAACAAAATGGATGATTGAGGAAGTTAAAAAAAATGAGTAGATTTTACATCACGTCGATATCTGAATGCACAGGCATAAATTACCTTGCAAATTGGTAATGTCACAGTCCTTCAGATTTCCAATGATAAAAACCATGTGAACAAGGGGTCCAGGACCAAATTCAGCATCTTCTACGTATTTCCAGTATTCCCAATCCCTGCTGCTCACACTACCTATACCCATTTGTGAAAGGGCCTATAACATACATAAAGCACAAACAACTTACTACAGTGTTACGGAATAAAAAACACTAGGGAAATCGCCCAGAAGCATGATAAGATTAGCAATCGAAGTAATGAACGTTAAAACAGAAACTTCACGAAATGTAGGATTCTTAAGATTTTGGATACACATTTCTATCATTGCAAGCTTTCGCATTTCAATCTCCGTGAAAAGCGAACTCTACCATAACAAATGACTAAATTCTAGGAAGAAAAAAGGCAAGAACGGAAAAGGAGGAAATCCGTACCTGTTCTAGAGCCGATTCGACATTAAAACTCCTCAAATCAAGCTTCTCCGGGCAAGAACCAGCAGCTCCTTCGACAACAACCACGGCCCCGCGTTCCCCTTCCAGAAGCTCCAGCGAAGCCGACGGCAGGTCCCAGAGATCAGAGTCTACGAAGCTCTGGTATTCCTCCCCCTCGGGCATCGGTGGCGGAGTCTGCCTCACGACAAGGAACTCCTCCTCCTCCTCCTCCTCCTCCTCCTCCTTGTCCTCCTTGTCCTTCCGTTTGATGATGACGACGAGCTTGTGCACCGCTGCCATGGGAAGAAGTGGGATGGGAGATCCGAGGGTCTCGATCGATCCACCGGGGACAAGTAGTACCTGTGAACGTCAAGAAGCACTTGTTGCTCCACAAAGAGGGGGTGTCGATTTCAGTGCTCACCGGAATCTTTGCTCGTGGCAGTTGTTTTTTTTTTTTAAATTAACGTAGCAATACATTAAAAAAAAAAAACCCAAGCGTGAGATACGTCTCCGACGAAGTTCAAAAAGAATCACAAAAAAATCATATCTAAAAAGAAAACTATTCAAAATAACAAGATACAAAATTAAACAAAACAACTAATGCATCGGTCCAACGCCGCCTACAATAGTTCCAAGAGTAAATGCATCAGAGGCGAGACTTGAAGGAAGAGCATTTAAACATTGTTGGACGGAGTTTAAACGTTATTCTAAGAATTAGTACGAAGATTCCAAATAGATTAAGTTTATTTCTGATTGTTGTAATTGCGTGAACGTTAGAAAATCGATGAGCGGTAACTTATTTTTAACTTAGATCACATTGACATCTAAATTTTTATTTTGTAATAATTAATTTTTTCAATAGATTACAATTACGTGCAGTTCCATTTAGATCAGTAGGTTACAGATAATATAAATAAAGTTCATAAGTATCATCATTTTAAGTCACAAACAACATAAAACACAGTTTATATGTATTTAAGTCGTAGATAACATAAATCTAGGTCAAAGACAAGGTAATTTATTATTTAAGTGTTATAAAATAATGTTCAAACACTAAGATAATTCATTTTGAAATTCAAGATCATTAAATGATCGTCTAATAAAATTTAGAGTACTAACATGTTAATTACTCTTTTTCAATGTTTTTTCCTCCTATAGTTTAAACAATATTTTATTTTACTATTTGCAAAAAAATCGGAACTTTCTTCTCTGTGTTATCGTTTTAATTCTAAATAAATCCGTTTTATTACTAAAAATGCTGATTTCTATTTACTATCACGCTGTAAATTTAAATTCTAATTCCTATTTGTGATTTACCTATAGCATCCTTTAAATCAATATAAATTCAGACTCCTATTTAAATCTTTTAGTTTTACATGCCAATAAGAACTACTTTATCTAAAACAAAAATTCTCGATACTGTCCAGATTCTTCCCAGTATCAATATTTCGTTCTATCCAATTGAACATTTATTTTCGTTCATGTCCTTTCTAATCACGTACGTAGTAAGTAATTCAACAATCCATTCGATTCATGCAACATTTCAACAATAATTTTTCTAACTGAATTCTATTGCAAAAATTGCATTGACCCCTAATAAAATTTTAAACTAGAATTCAGCAATCAAAAATATTTTGCCTGAATATCCATATTTTCAAGCCAAGTCCTAAATATGATGGACCTCTTTTGGATTTCCTTAAATGTCATTTGATCAAAAATAATTTTCTAATTACTTATCACATGAAATCCATGGTTTCCTAACCAGACACCTCAAATATGAATTAAAAATTCAAAATTATTCTATGTTTAAAATAGAGGATAATTGTTTTACAATTGAAAAAAGGCATGATAAAAATGTCAACGTGTTATGTCGGCTTAACATGGTTTGAATAGTTGTCAACCTGATCACTATTCGTATTAAATTAGACTAACACGATTAACTACGAATGCAACCCAAGTATGACCCATTAGCACATGCTTGTGTGGGCTATGTCAATCAATGACCTGATTAATTGGGCCATGGGTCATGCCCTGCAAGTCTAGCCCATGGCCCACAACTTTGGTGACCAACACCCTCCTTACCTTGTCGTTTGCCCCCACAATCTTTACTGTCGTCACCTTTCGTGGTTTCACTTGGTTATGGGATAAACATTGAACCGAAGAACGCACAGAGTCACACTATTGCAACCACACACAGGTAACAGGCCGACAGTCAGTCAATGGATCGATCAAACATCTAAAAACTTTAATAGTCTAACGATTAATATGAAATAATGAAAATTACATTACAATTCATAATAAAAATTACATTGCAAAATATTTAAAAGAAATTACATTACAATTTATAAATTTATATTTTCATGTTTGCAAAATCATTCTCCATGACATCATATTGATTTTGAACATGATGTGAAGCAAACTCCCAATCTTTGATGTTGATTTCGACCGTTTTGTTAACTGCCATTTGACTGTCACCAAAGGCAGGAGCCAACTGCAAGTGTAGAGTATTGTTGCACACCCACATGGTCAGACACCAAGGATCATGAAAATGGTGAAAGTAGTGTGGTGTAGGTGTGTGGCATGTTGTTCGGCCTTCCTCTTCCTTACGATAGGTTGCGGTCCTCACGAAGTCACCTCACACTAACAATTTACACCCGTCCTGTTGTTGCCAATGCCAATCTGCTCTGCTTACAACCACAGGCTTGTAGGGAGCCATTCGACTCATTTTGTCATTACCCTTTTCCAACCACATCACTGCATAGGCTTAGGACTTCATCAAACTTTGGAAGGAAAGGACCAGAGCTCGTGGACTCATCTCGAAGTCTCCATTCGAAGGGTCGACATACTAGTAAAGGCACTTAGTATCAACAACTGACACACGATAGCCACCAAGTCATAGTCGAGGGGTAGACAACCAATATGACTTTGTACTGAATCAACATAATTCGACCCAATCCAATATGCACCTTTAAGCCATGATGAGAATAGAAAATTCACCAACCAAAAAGAGTGGGGGAAAGTGTGATTACCTACACTAACTAGTGATCCTTGGACCCAAACAAGAACACAAGGGCAATAAGGAAGTCTGATAAAAATGTTTGATAAGATTATATAATCATGAGATAAAACTACAAGCAAATAAAAAGATCTACAGTATCCAATCCTAGGATATAATCACAAAACATGGCCTTTAGATCAAGAAGGTCTTGAGACCAAGTCATGACATTTCAACTGGATGACAAGGTTGATTGACATTTGAACACAAAAATCAGGAACTCCATAACAAATTCAAGACAATCAGACAAAAACATTTCCAGAATGGGGATGAAGTCGCCTTCAGAGTGAACGAACAATGCTTGGAAAGGAACTTCACTATGATTGATTTTTAAACAAAATGATACATCAGAATCAGCATCTTTTTGTTGTGTCGCATGAGCTTTATTTGAGGGAGAAAGCTCAATTGTTGCAAAAACCAAAATGCAAGACAAGTAGATATCAGCTCACTATATTTTTTGATATGGAAGAATAATTTTGTTGTGTAAGACATGGAAGGTAAGGTGGAAAAGAAAACAATAAGAGAAAAGTCGCATTGACCTTCTAGTAAACTGCAGAAAATCATGAGAGAAAGCACTCCAAAGCCTCACCCATAATAAAAGAAACAGAAATTTACAAAAGGAAATCTGGGATAACAGAAGCCTGAGGAGCCACCTTTGAAGAAACACCTCCTTTTTGTCTATGCTTCTGTCTATTATCGTGGCGGTGACTGGTTCGATGTGAATGCCTATGACTCTTCTCTTTTTTGTCCTCACTCCCATGGGAACTCCGATGCTTGTCTTTACCACGGCCATGGCTTCTACTTTTTGAACTTCCTTGATCTGGATTTTCAAGATTTTCTTTTGATAGAGACGTTGATTCATTGTTAAGAGATATATAATTTTCTCTTCGGTCAGATGACTCACCCAAATATTGGTTTTTGCTTGGCATGGATACGTCTTCCTTACCAACCAGAACATTGTGGACTGCACCAGATACAAAATCATTCGTACTCTCCTTCCCTGGCTTTGAAAAGGAACTCGAGAGATCATTCTCCTCATCTAACTTTATCACCACTGGTCGCGGTTTAAGAGGTCTGGACTTTTTATGATCTAGTGGTTTTTCTGCTGACCCTGGATTAATTCCAGTAGTATCACTAATAACAATTGAGTGTGGATCATTAGCCCGTGGATACTCATTGGATTCACTTTCCTGTTTCTCTGATGGAAGATAAAAGACACCATGATGTTTCCTATGTTCAGCAAGTAAAGAAGTGGATTCTGTTGGTACTTCTGCTTCCTCCATTTCACCATAACGATAACTGCAAGGCAAAAATGAAGGGATTGAAGGTGGTTCGGTCTCACCTTCCCCTATGATGGCTGATATATCAGCAAGGTTTTCCAAAAGCTCGAGATTGGAAGGTACAGGAACTTTCTGCTGAGCATTTGCTAGAACCGGACCTGATTCCTTGGAAATGGCATCTCGCATGAATCTGATAATTTCAGTTAAGCTACTTGCATTATTAGAAGTATCATTTTCATTTTCCGAAACTTGAGCTTCTTGAAGGCTACGGATCAAACCCAGCACGTTTCTTGCTCTCTCCCGAACCTCTACTTCATCACATTCTGAGAGAGGTGATAATGCTGCTTTGACCAGATTTATCATCTGCTCAATAGAGTTGTAAGTGATAGGATCCTTGCTCTCAGGTAAGCTCAAAAAAGATTCCTCCCCACGACAGTCAATATCTTCTTGAATTTCAAAATTGCTGATCTCATCCATGATACAATGGGCATTAGACTCATTCTGTGCACAGTTGGTATTTCCTGGAACTGGCCCTTCGGAAGCCAATTCACTTTGACATGTTATCTGACTGGCTTCTATTTGCTCCAAATATGAGCTGTAAAAGAATATGACAATCTTAAAAACAGCTTGTATGTAAACTGCTCTTACCAATGTTGGAAGTAGATTGGTTCTGGGCTGTAAAAGTGCTTCCACTAGCTCGAGTGGATTTCTAGAGAACTCCACATACTCTCCTGAGATCCAAGCAGCCGCAGACAGAATTCTATACAGTAATGGATTGCCTAGCAATGCAGGATCAATGAGAAGGCCTCTTACAGTGTGAACAAGCTCCAATCGACAATCCTTTACCCTCAAAGCAATGTCCACAAGCTGTCGTTCTATCTCCTCTCCCTTTGCACAGTGTAGATTCCGTGACATAACACCAAGCAGTGAAACATACCAATCGAAATCTACGATAAATGCATAGAAATCCCTGCTACATGTCGAAAGGATAGCACCAAGTACCTCGTTGCAAAAGAGAGGATCAGATTTTAGAGCTTGACTGACTAAAAATTTTGATATTTCGACAACATTGCTCTCATTCACCAACCCAATTAGCAGATGCAATGCTTCTCGCTGGATATTAGGGTCAGCATCATCTAAAGACTTGACAAGCACGTCCCTGTTCTCCTCCACTGCCCATGAATACATGGGCTTAAGCATTGACAATGCACGCAAACCAAGATACCGCAGATTTGGATCATCATCCGAACTTAAATATTCCTTGATCTTCTCGATCGCAACACTCATAGCATGCTCATACTCGTTCAAGCTCAGTAGAACAGTGCGTATACACTCGAGCACCAACGACTTCGCCGTGGACCGTCTCATTAGCTCACACACCGGCTCCACTACTCTCTTTGCCAGCCTAGGTTCCAGTGGTACTAGCATGGCGAAGATCTTGAGCACCTTGATCAACACCCAATTGTTTTTGCAATCAACCAGAATTCTATAGAACTCCGGCGCCAGGGGCAAATACACCCTTGGATCGGCCACGGACAGTTCGCAGAAGACACCAATCGCTGCTGACACAATCCTCTGGTCCGCGCACTCTAAATTCTCCACAAGCCTTTTGAATGCAACTCTGACTGAGTCCGGGTACCGTGAGAAAACCCTTAGAATCGCAGCAGTCGCCTTTTTTCTAAGCGGAACCCTACTGCTAGCAAGAAGATTGTATACCTCATTGGTGAGATCCCTTGCGAGGTCGGAGGTGGCGGCAACGGAGATGCACTCCAGCGCAAGCCCAGCGATGGGATCGGAATTGGAACAGAGATCCTTACGGAGCTGGTTTGTGATGAGGAGGAGGACGTCGGTCGAAGAGTGAAAGGAGAGGGATGCAGCAAGGTAGGCTACCCGCTTGTGGGTGGGGAGTAGTTCAACGGCGTGGAAGGCGGCCCAGGACATGTCGATATGGTGGATGGATGAGAGGAAAGTGAGCTTCTGTAGGGCGACGGCCTTTGTGTCATGGTCTGTTGAGCGTATCTCGCGGCGAATCTCGTTAAGGGAGCGGGAGAGAAGGACGGGCTCGAGCGAGGGCGTTGAGCGGAGAAAGCGGATTAGATCGGCGAGGGAGCGCTGGAAGAGAGAGTCGGCGAGCGTCGGGGCGTTGGCGGAGGTAGCCGCGACGGTGGCGGTAGAAGACATGGTGGGATACGGGCGGTGGAGGCGAATCAGGTGAGGGCTATAAACTTTTTGTGGTGTGATATTTTGTAGTTTTATTAGGGGTATTTTCGTCATGAAAAAGGTTTCTGGACCACCCGATCTCGCGGTCCGACTCCGTTTATCAAACGACTCAGAGAACTTCAACACCGTTCACAAAACCGAAATTGCGAGATTCAGGAATCAGGAATTTGATACGGATTATAAAAATTTTAGACTCTTTATAATTATAATAAGGAATTTAGATTATGTATAATTAAATTTATGCATGATAGTTAAGATTTTGAATTTTTAATACTGCATAATCTTATGTTTGCTATGATTATACATTTCAAGACATGTGAGGGGAAAAACACGAAATTTAATTTATATAATCTCGTAACCGGTCATAAGTTTGATTGGTAGATTCTGAACGTTATCACGCATGACTATTGTGTAAAATTTAATAGATTCTTTCATGAAAAAATAAAATAGCTTATAAATTTTACTAAGTTTGTTCGAACCATTACACAAACTTTTTAATTTTCAAATTAGCTAGAGGTTGTTGTCGTTGTCGTGGGTCAAGGAGAGGCAGATTTAGATTTACGAAAAATACTACCGTAATCAAAGTGGGAGGTTTTATTCAATAAAAACCGACGCAGGTGATTTGCATTTTAAGTGAACAAAACAAAAAACTTCACCATTTAAGACGAGAGTGGTTTCGAACTCGGCCACTCCAGGGACCAGGAATCGTGTTACCTAACGAAATTTTGAAAATATCATGGTCAGGACTAAATGTTAAAGTAATTGTATTTTTATATATTAATAATAATACCGTACCTTTATAAGAGTATGATTACCTATTTATCAAAGTGACTATAATGTAGTAAAAAAATCAATAATAAAATTATCATGGAAATTGAGTATATAAAACGATATAATAGCTTAATTAACTATTTTTTTATTATATTAATCGGCTAATTACAGTAGCTTAATTGTAATATGAGAAACTACCGTAATAAAAAACCCTTCGTGATATAAAAGCTCAAATTCCCCGCCGCGGGGCTTCTTCTGCCCCGGCGTTATTTCGCCCGGGAGAGAAGATGGAGAACGAGCACGAGGCGGACGTGAGGCGGGAGGCGGCGCTAGCGGCGTCGCCGCTTCTGGATCCCGATTTCAAGTCTTCTAAGGTGACAGCAGCACAGCTCGATAAGTTCAAGGTACCCTTCTAACTAACTTCCATCCTTTTCCCCTTTCATCTCCTCGAACCAGTGAAAAGGAGGAAAATCACGGAATACTAGGTAGTGACCGATTCTATAGAATTTCACCTTGCTCTGTCGCAATAGCCCTTTTTTTCTAAAATTGTACGGTAAGATGTGTTTATGGAGTTGTAAATGGGGCGTAGATCTTTCAAACAATGTCGTCAAAAAATGAAAGTTCAAATGAACGTAAATATTAATAGAGGCGATACTTCCACTTTAATTGCTTTATTTCTAATAGCGATGCTTCCGTTCGTGTCTCGATTTGTCTGAGTTCGTGTTTATGTCAGGAGCTGCATAAGAAGCGTTTGCAAATGAAAGCAAGAGCAATGAGAAAAAGGAAATTCATTGGTATTTTTTCTTTTCCGTTTCGAGAACTTATAGTCTTATGTTCCACAGTTACAACTATAGATTTACGCAGGAAATATGAGTGGTCATGAAATGGAGAAGAGCTTTGAAGACAATAAGGACAGAAGTCTGGCTGTTACTATTGATGATTCCGATAATTTGATGCCAAACCATCTATCGACTAATCATGTAAGATATTCGTATTTTCTTGTCGAATGCCTTATCAGTTACTATATCAGCTTCAAATTCTAAAGAAAGTTGTGTTCATTGTCTGCAATGTTTAATCTGTCATTGTGCCATGTGTAAACGTTTTTTTTTCTTTCATGATTTTCGTAGATCAAGGACTTTGGTTGTTATGTTCATACTGGAACCGAATGTTGTTGAGGAGATGTTCCCTGGAAACATTTCAATAAAATAGCTTACTGTTGATGTACATATCAAAACCTCTAATTATCATACTGCACAAACTTTATCAAGCTTGTGTCTTATGAGTAAGTGGATATATGTTTTATTGTGGAAAGTTGCTTACAATAACTCTCCACTTTACCTAGTTATGCAATTGATCTATTTATCAGTCAGGTGCATATTCATGCATCAAAAAATTTTCTTGGAAAATTTGATGGATATCATGCCTGGAATTCTTTTTTTAGTAGTAGGCACTAGAAGCAAACTTCGAAAGTTGGAATAAATCATCATTGCGGATTCTATTTTATAGCTTGAACAGAGTTATGCTACAAGGCACAATAGATTTTCCCAAGATTCTAATGAATTAAACTATTTAGATACATGTCCAAAGTTCTGGTATTGCAGCCCTTTGTATGGTATCTAAATATCATGTTTGAATCCTCGATTTAGTCAAATACAATTTGCAGGATTTTTTATTAACATTAACCAGAACTTGATGGAGGAATTTCCATTCATTGTGGAAACATGTTAGTTTGTAGAACCTTTGATACTAGAAAGAGTTGTTTTGTCTAAATCACTTGCATATTCTTCCAACCACTTCTACTAGTGCAGATATGATAATATTAGCATTTGATGCCCTTTTCTTGCCTATTTAATCAAGCATCCAACCCGTATGGTGTTCTTATATATTTAATGGGTTGTCTTCACGTCATCAGGTTGAACCATCAAAAAATTTGAAGTCAGGGAAGTGCCAAAAGCTGCATTGGGGGTAATTTCTTATATCTTTATTGAGATATTTCTAAATTCTAATTCAAAACAATAATCCTAAATGAATAGATGGAGCATGCATGGTAGAACCATAATCTCATTTATAAGTATTTAGCAGCATATTATGACCTCACCTGACAGCTTCACCTCTTCAATTTCTGTTGGATTAGTGTGCATTCATTTTGCATATTAACTCCCTAATGAATAAAATGAACGCTTTAAGGTAGTTGAGTAGGGGTTTTAAGAAATGAACAGTAAAGCATTGCTAGGTCTCAACGGAAATCAAGTAGTGAGTTGTTTTTTACACATCTTGATAGATGCATCTACTTAACTGAATTTGAATGTAAAACCTGCCATTTTGTTGAATCAATGAACCATGCACATTATACTAGATTCTGTTTTGGTGGTAGGACTGAATGAAATTGAATGTTGTTACCTATTCTTACTAACGGTGAACTTATGGCATATGCATTCACATAAAAATCAGATAATTTTGAAATATTGGAAACAAGGGCATCTCTATAGACATTTTCATACCCATATCAGACAATAATTCACTTACATAGATCAGCTTTCATTGTCGAGCCCTCGGAAAGACATCTCTAGCAAAATAAAAAAAAATCACATCCTACACACATGAGCATATCTTCTTCACCCAGCAATTTGCTACTTGTTTATAGTTATGTTCATGCCATATGACGTACCATGCTTCCAATAGGCTTGATGCAAAGGAAAGATGGGAACGAAAAGCTAATATGTGAGGCTGCTCTATTTTATCCTACAATCTGATGCTATATGAATCAAATAGAAATGCCTTGCACTGGAAGGTAAGTTACAATTTGACGTGAAGTGAATGAAGTTTTTTGTTGCTTTGGGCACAGCCATGAGGCATGACTGACGGATTTTATTTCAGAGAGAATTAAGTACACTTTTTGATCGCCCCATCATTGTAATTAAGCATGTCGTAGCATTTCTTCGATACTGGCGACACAACCTCTTAGGAAATATATAGTTCAAAATATGCCTACTTTGAAATGGATAGAAATGTATTTATTAGTATAATTTTCACTTATTGCGGTTGTTGGGTGTGGAATGGTTTCCTGCAGTCCTCCTGTTGTATGTAATCGGGCTGGATCCACGAGTGATGTCCGAAGTCTATGAATTCTGGGATTCGACCTCATCACACTCCGCCCAGTGCTTACTCGCCCAACAAATGTTAATAGTCGATAGCCTCATTTATTTATCTTTAGATTTAACGAGTAAAAGAATTGTTACTACTTATAGTTTAGCAATTAAATATACATATAATTGAATAATAAAGTAAAAGAATCATATCTTTGTTCGAACAAAAGAAATGGGTCAAAGTATATATATATATAACAAGTATAGCCCTATTGTACTATTCTATATAACACGATAACCTTCTCGGTGATAATGTTTCGGAAAGAAGTTACAGCCAGCACCTTAAGAAAGCCACTAACGGTGGAGAAGAAAAGCTACCTATGTTGGTCAAGGCCGTCGAAAGATTCATTGTGGGGATTTACTATAGCGTCGAATAGCGATATGTGTCTGGGCCGATTGTCGATAATTCTCAAGGCAGGGAATGCACACAAATGCCATTTCCGACGTAGATCACGCATGCCATTATTTTTTTTTTGTTGTTCTTTTTACGTTGATAATAATTTTGCTTGGACTCGATTTTAAAATCTTATTCTTTCAAGGATGCTATTATAATGTGAGCAAACCGAAGATTGATTTTTGATCTCCCCTCCCTTCTTACACTTGCGTGCATGCACGGACGGTTGAATAAATATATAAGAAGAAGCGTCCACGATCGTTTCTTTTTACATTTGCAGGTTTATTTCGGCGTACTTGTTTGATGGCCGCGGAAGTCGTTCCGGTAGAACACAGGAATCGGCCTAATATGCTATAATTGTGCTAAGGAAACACCATACCTAACAGTAGAAAGAGAAGATGAAAGATCATACGAGTTCCACGAAACACTCTTGAAAAAGACTTGCAAATATGATGTAGGCAGATTAAATAAGCTTCCATTTCTTGAAAAGAGTAACCATCAAAAAGAACAAAAGTTGAAACAACGTAGGCAGCAAATTTTTTTTCCCGTTATTGAGGGAGGTGTATGCAAAGAAAGAAAAACCAGAGAGGGCGGGGACCAAAGCTGGAGAATTGCCTCTCATCTTTGTTGGCAGATTCAGATTGTCTCCCATTGAAACGTAAATTGAATCTTTTAATCAAACTTCAGGCTTAAGGTCACGTTCAATTTCCTCCAATGACTTGCCTTTGGTCTCGACGACGTTGCCAGTTATGTAGACAACCGCTGTAACACAGACAGCTGCAAATCCTAGGTACACCATGCCTAGTCCGAATCGCTTCACAACGCTCAGGAAATAGAGGCCGATCACAAAGTTTGATATCTACTCGCACAGGCATCAACAATCCAAATCAGAGTGGCTTTGTATGATTATCGTCTTGCCTTAATGAATATGTCGTGTGTTTCGAGATATGACTCACCCAGTGCATGCCCAGCGACAGTGCAACAGCCTTAGCCCTGATCCTCGAAGCGAATATCTCGGGAAGCAAAAGAGCGGGCACAGGGCCGGCACCCAACGAGAATGACAACACGTAGCTGCTCCAATTGTGATCACGAGCTGTAAGAGACGGAAACTGCAAAGCAAGCAGATTCAAGCACAAGAGGCTTTGAACTTACAGAATGGTTCCCACGACAGCAAGAGGTCCCGAGTAAGGAGCAAGCGCCTTCCATGTGAACGTCAGTGAAAGGAGCAACATTGAAGCGGCCTTGAGAAAACATGGTAGCACAATAACTATCTAACAAGACTAGCAACTTACTTGCAAGCAGAAGGAAAAACCCAACAATATTATTGTACAGGTGTTGCACATAAAAAACTGGTAATGATAGTGGAGGACTTCTCGGTTACAATTACATTTACATCCGGTTTGCATCATTTTTAAACATAATCTTAATCCAAAACTTCATCTGAAAGAAATGAACTTCCATGGATTTTTTTTCAAAAATCTTAATTAGAACTAAACCCTTCTCATAAGACGTGTGAAGAAAGAGAGAGGTACCATTCCAGAGAAGCTAGTGATGAGGAGGCTTTTCCTCCCTTGTTTGTCCATTAAAGATGATGCGATTACAGTACCTAAGAAGCACAAGTATATGTCTGTTAGAGTATGAATGAAACACATGTTCCTAACCGCAATGAATGAAAGTGCACACTGACCAAAAACATTTGCAGCACCAACAAGAGCACTTGCTGCAACATCAGAAGAGATTCCAGCTTTGTTGAATACAGAAGTAGAGTAATAGACAACAGCATTTATTCCAGCTAGCTGTTGAAGAAGGAACAGAGCTGCTCCGACACTCACAACTGCAGTTTTATGGCTTGTTAGGAACGACTATGATTCCATTGTCATGTAAGCTTCTCAAATTCATCAAGTCGTTATAACAATATTCTAAATCGATGAAAACCACATGAAAGTCTTTTTTCTTAACTCTAAAATTTTCTATTAGTTGTCTATCCAAATGAATAGCTTTCATCGTTGATTTACTTAGTATAAATCTAAATTAATTTTTTGTGACTTTAATTACATGTCTCAGTCCTTGTTCAATTATTCTTTCTCATAATTTCACAATATGATTTATTAACTTAATATCATAATAACTATTATAATTTTGTATGTATCCTTATTCTTATATATATATATTAAGGAGTTCTTTCTTTTCTTTGCCTTTAAAATTATATTAAAAAGCTTAATTAACCACTTAATCCTTACTTAGCCTATACACTGCAATAGGAATGCTATCTAGTTTAATAATTTTTCTATATTTCATTTTCTTATTATCTTTTTTTAACCTCCATATTACTTATTCTTCTAAAATAACTATATTTTATACCATTTATATTGCTATCCAAATTTTGTATGTAAGAATTTTCTATAGTAAATTTATCAAGAAGTTTCCTAAAATACCTAAATCATCGATCTTCTCTTTTTATTTTCTTTTGCCAATATTCTAACATTTTTGTCCTTAATATACTTAAACATAAATCTTTAAATCTCCTTTCTTTAGCCTTAACTAATTTATATATCCTATTTTATCCTTGTTATATATTCAAATTGTCATATAATACCTGATTTTTAACTTCACTAACAACTTTCTTAACATTCCTTTTTGCTAGCATACAGATGAATGAAATTAATACATTTATTTCCAAAGGGAAAATGAAAAATAAATTCTGTGGTGCTTCCATTTTCAGATTGGATAAATGCATTTCTCAATCTGCCACAAGTAGATGGGTCAGGAAATCAAATTGTGGAATTTTTATAAAGAGAATATTCTCTTCCAAAAATATTTTGTTTCATTTCAGCTGGAGAGCATCACAGTGATATCATCACGATGGAAATCCTAATCAAACTCACTAAAAATGGGCGATGGATGTCATATTTCAACAGTAGGCAGCATTAGGTATCTATCTCTTTGCAAATAAAAATATTAGCAGAATGTACCAGTCCTATAGCGTTTGCTGAGAAGATCAAACCACATAGCATCTGGTTCTTTAGAGCCTTGATTACTTGCTCTGAGGTCAAAAATTACATCAACAACCTTTTCTTGTCCAAAGAGTTTCTTAACGGCTGTTTCAGTATCAGAGATTCTCCCTTGCTGAAGCATGACATATATAATGTATGAATGAGGAGTGAAAGAAAAACGCACTAACCATGTGCTTTTTCCTGATTGAAATACTAAAAATGTCCACAATAAGAAAAGGTTTAAAATGATGAAAAATAGTGAATAAAACCTGAAAAAGCCAGCGTGGACTTTCCGGTGAAAAGGCCATCCCCACGGCCAAGAGTATGGAAGGAAAAATTGCAAGGGAAAACATTGTCCTCCACCTGATAAAACAATCAGAAGGAAAGGAACATAGCATTTGGAAGAGTGTTTCAGAAAATTACAGAAGTGTATCGTTCGAGAAGAACACACATTTTTGATGCAAAGATATATAACTGGAAAACATACTAAAGCAGAGATGGCAATGAAAGAAGAATATTGTGGTGTAGTGATATTAAGGCACTCCAAGAGGTGAGACTGAAGTACGAACCAATTAACATGCCTGAGCATATAATAACTGCAACAATCTCCTGATATTGTTTGCCATGAATAAAAAAAACACAACCGGCTAATAAGAAGGTAGAATGAATTCAAAGATAAAGAAATAAATCAAATAAAACATTTCATGTTATGAAAATACCAGAGAATTAAAAAGATAGATATTAGAATAGTTGCTTTCTACGGGATGGTACAAATTAGAATTGACTTATTCATGGAGTGACGACAAATATTCAATAAAACCCTTTTAGCCATTTATCCAAAAGGGTTGAATGGTCGCAGAATACATAAATTGAGACAACAGAGAGCATACCACAAAGGATTCCCAGCTAATGGCAGACCAGCAATCAAAGCGGCAAGAATTCCAATACAAATGAAAAGTTGGTTTACAGATCCAAGCGTTCCCCGAATTTCCGTAGGTGATATCTAGAGCAGGCACACAAGCTCACCAATGAAAACACTTCTAAAATGAGAAGCAAGAAGTCGTCAACCTTGACAACAATTGTCACAGTGGACTACCTCAGATATGTATAATGGAACTATAGCAGAAGTAACACCAATCCCAATTCCAGAAAGCAAACGACCTATTATCATTGTCTCCACGTTCTGGGCAGTGGCACTGTGTTGAACTTGAGAAACTCAGACAGTCCATTATCACAGTTAATTCAAAAGTAAGTGGACAGACGACAAACCAGAGATATGCACCAATTGCAAGTGGAATTGCATCTAACTGAAAAGTTCTTCTCCGGCCAAATTTATCTGCCAATGCACCTCCAGTAAAAGAACCAGCTGTGGCACCAGCAAGAAGTGTGCTGACAATCCACCCTGACCAAAGGTGAAAATTTACGAAGAGTAAAATAGGGGGATGATTGATGGCATTCTATTGAACCAGTGAAAATGAAGCAAAAAAGAGCAAATAACAATTCAGTAACAATGATGTATTTGGATTAGTGTAAACTCATCTACCAATGATTTGTACACAAATAAACCCTTCTTGGCTATTCTCCTCAAACACAGAGTGAAAGAATAAGATGGTAGGAGGAAAACTCTTCGGTAATAAATACTTAACAAAGCATATTCATTTCTGACAATATTAATGTTCTATTTTATAATTATTCAACGCTTCACAATTGATTAATTTGCATGGGTAACTAGAAATTATCTTAACAAGCATCATTATGCAAGTCATGTGCACTTGCCTTGTAGTGTGGTATTTCCAGTAACTCCAAGATCATTTGCAAGATACTCAAGAGCTCCATTGACAACTCTGTAGCAGAAAAAGAAAATCAACCATTAAGTACCAGAAGCCGACCTCTCTAATTACAAGAGACCGAGTTAAATTTCGAAGTTCTCATGTGTTTGTAAAATATCTATCTTGCTGTTGCAGAATTCCTAATTGCCATTACATCTTCTAAGGGAAACAAATAATACACCATGAGAGTCAACCTTATTGCAAAAAAAAATATTCTAAATTGTTTGCAGGATGACGTACCCCAGATGGTAACCAAACAAAATAGCTCCGAGACAGGCTACACCAACGTAAGGCAAAACATTGCCCGAGGATTTTGTATTGGAGTTGGTAACAGATGAGTTCTCAAGATCTTCTACAGAGTACGGATTCTCAGAGGCTAGATTTTCAAGTTCTCCATCTGTGAGAGTAAAACTGGAATCATCGTACTGATTAACATGGAAAATTTAATAGACATTGCATTCAAAGAAGAAGCGCTGCCAAAAAGCAACTTAATCTGATGCTAAAATGTACTTGAGTCGATAGTTAGTCATTTGCTAATATGCCATTTGTCTGTGTATATCACAAGAACTGCTTCATAGGATCAGTAATTAAAAGTAGGAGTATACAAACAAACCAGAATGGTTCTTTCCCTTGGACCTAATGACAGCTCCCGCTTCACGTCTTATCATACCAATCTCAGGTTCCAAGCCTGGCGACCTCTGCCGTGATTCCCAGGAAGACACACTCTCCTTCATCGCCAAATCACTTCTCAACCCAAATCTCCTCTTTTCGCATACGCAACGCCAAGATCGGCGTCCACTCCGACCGTCCCTGAGCTCAGGAACTAAATTCACTCGAGCATGAAAAGCGACAGCTTGCATGATGCCTTGTTGTCACAGATCCTGCAGTGACGACAACAAAGTCTCAAACCCAAAGAATGGATATGTATCGGAATTGAAATCAAGTAAACCCTTGACGAAACCCAGATCCCCAAAAAGCGAAACGAACTTGAACGCCATTGGAAAAGGATGAAATCTTTGGAAGGCCAAAAGATGGATGCTTTTTCGGCAGTGTCCTCTGCCAAAAGAAGAATAAAGGTAATCGAGCAACCGTAGACAGAACGACGTAAGGAGACAATTGAAGTTTGACGCCATTAAAATAGCCGAAGGGCTCGAAGGAGAACAAGATGGGAATTTATGGTAGTGGTCAGCACATACGGAAGGACCAAAGGCGCCCGCGAGTGGAAGAAATGAATGGCGTAAGTCAACAGAGCCGACAGTCGATGGATAGGTAGATATCCGTGGTGAAATGCACTAGACACCAACGTCACAAAATCTATTCACCCCCGCTGCGGCCACAGCCACGAGGTCTATCTATGTATACCTTGCGACGTGGTAGGACGAGGGATTCGGCAACCGGCCCACGCTTTGCTTCGGCCTTTCCCCGCCCTGCAAGTAAGCGTGCAATCAAGCAATCGTCTTCCGGTACTACTACTGCTTACTGGAAAACCGCGGGCGTTGGAGAAGAGTTGAAGACGCGTATGTCAAATCATACCAAACTGTAGTGTTTTTCGTATAATGAGATGAAAATTGATTGAAAGGTAAGAAAACACCTGTGACGCGTCGCAAGTAGCGCAGGAAAAACTGTAGTGTGTTTTTGACGATCGCGTATTGGTTTTCCTTCACTTTTTCGTTCACACGGAATCACCTTTTTAATTGATAATAATCTACAAGTGGATAATATTCTTGACTTTGGTAAAGTTTGTTCTTGGATTTTGATCAACGTCTTCCTTTTCATTAATAATGCTGCTACTATATATGTATATGATTCTAAAAGTTTGGTTTTCTCAATTGAAATGTGCGAAAGAAGCGGCAGGATTTGGATCTTGATTATTTTTTAAAATATTGATAGAAAAATATTAAAGATAATAATATCGATCTAAAATAGTTATATGAAAGGTAACGAACAAAAGAAATTCATTTCAGAAACAATTGTATTATTTACTGGTGTGATTTTGTATTTGTAATAAACATTCGTCTAATGATCATCTATTAATGACATCGATATTAATGTATATTTTTAAAATCTATAAGTCATATGATCATCATCATAGACCTATCTTAAGACCTGTCATCATCGTAAACCTTAAACTTTAAAATTTAATCTACGACCTTGCAATTATATCTTTAGGTCCCAAACCTGAGGTCTTCTAATGACTTGTATGTAATTATAATTCCTGACTTATTCTTACATGCTCTCTCTCTCTCTCTCTCTCTCTCTCTCTCTCTTAATTTGTATCTTTTTTTTGGTATATATATATAATACATAAAGGATTGCACGGATATTTTGCCGAATGTTAATGTTATGTATGTGCGTGAGTATGTATATCTTTGGGGTTTAAGAAATTAATATTGAGGATTATATATATTTAACCCGTGATAACAAATAATCCAACCTAATTAATCAAACTCATACGGCTTAGATCGGTACGTTCATGTAGCCCAGACTCGATCGTATATAACCCTTGCCAGGTAGCTCCACAACGAAACGTTCACTCTTCAACGTCGTCCACAGATCTCACGGCAACGGCTACCTGCACCGATCTCTTTCATGCATGGCTCATGGCCCCCCCATCCAGCATTTTTCTATTCTTCAACTCCACCGACCACGCTCCTCTTTTCCACCTCCACCCCACTGGGTGCCGCGCCTTCTTAGGAATATGATCGTCTTTCCCATCTACCTTTATTTATGCACAACGCAATCCAAGCAGTTAAGATCCATCTGTCACACGTTGAGAAGAAGAAGACGACCCGGAGATGGCGAGGAAGATGAGATCGCCCGTCATGTTCAGAAGAGCATGGAAGCTCATGGTAGTGTCTCCCATGGGGAAGGTGGTGAAGCCCATCACCACCACCATCGGCCTCGATAGGAGGAGCAAGCTGGTCTTCCTGTTCAACAAGCCACTTGAGAGATTCAAATTACTCAAGCATCGCGATAAGTACAGCCACCACTACGAGCACGAGTTTTCTCCTGGTAGCAGTACTAGTACTCCACTCTTCCGTTGGGACCGGAAGAGCGGTCCCTTCAAGAAGAAGAAACGCATGTTCTCCTTCTTACTTTGTGGTGGTGGCAGTGGTATGGACGAAGTTTCCTTCGGAGATGTTTCACCGGAGATTAATGTCTTGGACGGAGACGAGGAAGCGGAGGAGGAGGAAGCGTCTGCCGTTGACAGGAGGGCCGAAGAATTCATACAATGGTTTTACGAGGAGATGAGGTCACAGAATTAAGAGTCTTTTTTTAAAAAAAAATAATGATGTTTTTGATAATATTTGAATTCGGAAGGTTTTTTTTTTTTTCTTTTTGGAAACGAGTAAAATATCCATTATATTATATTCTCTCGCTCTTAATGATCGAGAAAAGCGGTTGATTCAGAAGTCTCAGTCGTTTGGTGAGAGCATTATTTTGTACTCTTGATTCGATTTCCATTTTTTTCAGTATCATTCTTTTTAGTTTTTATGTATTTTCATTATCAGAAGATTACCATTTCTTATTCAGGCTTGGCTTCAAAACTTCCTTTATTGTTTTAAGAGAATCACAATTACATTTTCATTTTCTTTAATTTTCATATAGTTAGATGCGTTGTTGATGCAATTGTTGTATCCCAATCATCAACGGTTGGATTTAACCCGACAACATTTTCCACCTTTGTGGGTGATTGTATTTCCCGGTAAAAATGTCTCTGTAACATGTTTTGCACCCTGGGAACACCATTCATAAGTTGCAAGTGCAAGTTCCGTTCATAAGCATCCATGCGAGCTTTGATTCAAGATTCTGTTTTTTGTTTTGTTTTCTTTTTTCCGAAACTTTGAATAAGGAGCTCGTTAGAATAAATAAAGGCAGCACCCCCTTTTGACTTAATTTAAATCCACATATCATTTTCTTACTGACTTTATAAAAAAAATAATGCTACGGTTGGTATCTTTTGTCTTTCCATCTACTTCTTAAGGAATGAAAACTCAATTATAGTATCTTAATATTGGCACAGATTGTGAAAGAAGGGTGGTACCAAGAGGGCAGCAATCAACATCCAACACTTTCGCCAATCCTGTATAAGTAATCCCATTTGGACGTAAATTTTGGAAGAATGTAGCCAAGATATGATCAAAGAAATAACATTTAAATCAGCTTCCACATGCACCATTAACACTATTTCAATGTAATGTACCCATGATGACTTATCTACATCTATAAAGGCTTACCGTCCAGAAAAGTTTATAGAACAAGGAAATAAACATGCACCCAGCTCAATCTCACTCAGACGATGCTGATATTTTCAAGCAGCGTCTTACCTTTTTCCCGTGGGATGTTGAATTGCTACAAAGCAATAAAATTCAGCATGGACTTTCGATCAACAGGACATAAGAGACAGAAAGATTCTTTGCATATGCACCTCCCATCAACAGTTGTACATAAAAAGATTCTCACTATCACTAAAATGAGAGACAATTCCAGCTTCTTTGAGTATTAGGTTCAGCATGGAAATAGATCTGGTATGATTTCATCGACCAGCACCTGAAGTATGTCTTGCTCAATATCAATTCCAGCTTCGTACCCTTCGAACTCAAAATCCACCCACTTCCCACTAGAATGGCTCATTTCCTTCTCGATTATATCATCAAGTACCTTCCCACCCACGTCTACCCATTTGCAAATATCTGCATAAACTTCACCTGAGAGCTTGTCGCTGCTTGAAAGCAAGTGCAGCTTCTTCCACCACTTGTAGCCAGATTTACAGACACAACCATAAATTCTATCCAAGTACTCTACCATGTAGTCAAAAAGGAATTGTCGAAACTGCAGCTTGTCTGGAGAAATCATGTTGCAGCTGGTATTCTTCAAAGTGTTATCAAGAAGACTGGCTAGAGCATCAAGGAGAAGAGAAGGTATGGAACATTTAATATCGCCTTCTGAATAGTGTGATAAAAGATTCCCGGACAGAAGCTCCATATTTGAAATAAGCTCTCTTACAAAGCTAGGCTTCTGTTCTTCCACATGCCCAATTTCATGTGGGTAGTTGTTATACATAATGGAAATGCTTTCCAGAGAAGCAGAAGATTTGACGTTATCAACTCTACTGTTATCTGAAGATGCAGAGTCTAAGAAATCATTGTCAGTGTCCCATGATCGTGACTTGTCAAAGGACTCCTCCTGGATTCCATTGTACGTTTTGGAACCTGAGTTTTTGTTTTCCAGTGATTAAGAGCGATTATCTCTCAACAATCAAGCAAAAATGTCATTTTTTTTTAATATGGTTTGGACATCACATAAAAATAGTTCAAAAAATGAATTAGTGAGTGGGAAAAAGCCTTTCAAATGCCAAAGAAAAGGTCCGAACAGCACATCAAAGTCACACGATTCATTTGAATTGGAGTAGCCAATGTTTGGGTCTTGGAGGGGGGGGGGGGGGTTGTGGGGAGCATGTCTGAATCTGAAGGTTGGATCCACTTTTGTTTTATACACAACCAAAAGGATCGGTGGCAAGGTAAGCTTGTACGAAATTTTATTGCTAGTACCTTTATTTTACATACCATAGTATGGTAATTAGGAACATGGGATCCCTGTCAATATCAAATAAAGATCCGTCCGTTGGAGTAGGAGTAATGTTACTTATTGCCAGTTGATTTGATATTCCCAACAACAGAGACTTCCATCATGTGATGGGAAAACACTTATCAAGTTGGTCCCTTAACTCCGGGTCATATTTATACCACAGACCAAGAGGGAAGAGAGTTTATCAAGCTCGTGTATATTTATTTAGTTGTCTTTGGAACAGCTTCTCTTCTTTCTCGACGAAACCATTGTCCATGATAAGGAACTAAGGGAATATTGGGTGAACAAATCCAATCCCTAAAATGGAGCAACAAAACTTATCATCGTCCATGTATCATAAACAAAAGATTAATGGATTGACCTCCGATCCAATTTTATCAAAATGTCATTTAATTAATCACGCATGTTATTTCATTTCTCGGTACTTAATTCCCATAATTTCAATAAACTGAAGGTGCTTACATGAAAACCAACTGACGTGGCCCACCTTAGCCTGAATCGGTTTCTAAAATCCATAACACAAGGAAAACAAAGCCAAAAAACTTTGTGCCTTTACTTTCTTACCACCCAAGTTCTAAAGTCTAAACCAAGTTTTAAGAATATATAGTGGCAAAAGCAATTAAATGAATCGAATAAAATCTTATAAAAATTTAGGAACAAATTCTCACATAACTTCAGGAAGACAAATGAATTCAAGGAAGCAAAACATATAAAAGACTAAAATTTCCAACAAAGACAAGCAGAAAATATTGCTTCGATAAATTTATTTGGCAAGAAAATTTTATCAGTAAGGAAAAAATAAAGTACAAGAAGCATAATGTTTAATAAGGATTGCTTTGTAAGCAGTAATGATTAACAACAGCAAGTGATGCACAAAAAAAGAGAAATGTAAACAAATGAGAAGAATAGATAAATCACTTTCAAGCAAGCCATAGTTGAAGCTTATTGTCATACCTGTGTTACCCATAAGGCACTCCGACAAGTCACTGTCGGTTGAGAAAGAAACCTCAAGAATTGACACCGGACTAGGCTGATCACAGTCACTCCCAGTAGAAAGCACCGCAGCACCAATTCTTTTTGCCTTTTCCTAGAGGACTCAAAGATAAATTGCATCAAATTAGAATTTCCATTTCGACATCCATTTTATACTTACCATCAGAAAACATTAATCACAAAACCAAATTGATGACAAATGGATAGTAAATAAATAAATTTCTTTATGAGCAGTGCTTACTACATGGATTAGATTGCATGATCACTGCAACTTTCGATTGGGAGAACATAGGACAATGTGTCCATTGCCAAATCACAATATTCTCATTGTTGCCTACCAATGTTATTTAGTTAAATCAACAAACCTGCATTTTGTTGTGGCTGCAACATTGATTGTTGATAGCAGCAGATGCATTTGGGCTGTTGTCAAATTGACCTTCCATTTGGCTAACTTGCGTTTTGTGGTCATCTCCTTGCCGTGTAGCAGGAGCCCTACTTGTCAGAGCAAAGATAAGCTCCTCAAGAATAGAAGCAGTTGACTTACCAAGTGACTCGTCCGTTCCACTATCCAAAGAATTTAGTTCCTTTATTTTCTGCTCCAATAGAGCAGTCAACTCATCACCTGTGAAGGTGCCAACTCTTTGAGAAGATACCTTACCCGTTCCTGAATCTATTATTAAGCTTTCAGCTTGAGAAGCACTCTCTCTCACAAAACCTTCTTGGCATGGTAAGCTTTCAAGATCTTCAACAGAAGAGACTGATGGACAGTCATGTCTGGATGGCACATTAAATGTAAAAGAAACTATTCCAGTGTTATTGCAGGTGGTAGCAGGATCATTCTCAACTTGTTTTAGTAAATTACAATTTGGAACATTTCTGCTTCTTGAATGCATGGGACCATTTCTTCTTGTTGAACTCTGAAATCCCATTCTTTTCTCTGAGGTCTTACCAAAGTTTGTTCTTTGCTTTGAGACAGTGGGCTTGTCAGTTTTCACAACATCTATTTGGGAATTATCGTTGGGTCTCCTCTTGTGAGTCATTGCCTTCATGTCCCACGTGCCCCTGTTTGTTTCCCATTGAATGGTTGTTGAAGCCTGTGGCATCGTTCTTGCACAAGCAAGTTTGCTAAGATTTCTATTTATTGAAATAAAATCCTTAGGCATATTTGAAGTCACATTCAAGTCTCTCCTGTTCTGCTGGTTGCAGTATACATTGGGCCTAGCCAGTGATGTCTGATTCTGCCTGACATTATTCTGCCTAGGGGCTCTTCTTGGACCAACATCCTGCCTAGACTTTCTTTGAGCATGTTCACCTCTTGAGGGAGGTTTTCCTTCAAAGTGATTACGAGCTCTACTATGAACATTTGGTTTGGCTTGTGCAGTGAGAGACTGGATTCTTCCATCATTTGAACAAGCATGACTTGTTGGCCTGATTAAGTTATGTGGACCATGAGATGAAGATGTACTAGCAAAGTCAGAAACAGAGCATTCTCCATCTACAAGAGAAGATTTCTCGGTGCTCGATTTCAAATCTGCAACTTCCTCCAATTTACTGAAACTTTGATAATATCTATGATACGTGCCATCTCTTCCCTGAGAAGCTTTTGATGGTGAAGGTGAATTAATGTTTCCCTCCACATTACCTTGTGAAGAACTCAAGTATGTCAACGTCTTCACCCTGTTCCTTTGACATGGTTCCAAGATCTTTACAGCAGCTTCCATTAACCGAGATGATTTCTTCTTGCAAAGCAACCTTGGACTCTTTATTGGAGACGAAAGTTTGTGGTGTTGCTTCCTTGTTCGAGAAAGCACACTTTTATTGAAAGGCAATACTTCAGAGCCATGGCGTGTTGAAACCGGTCGCCTCTCAAAGAAACCAGTTTTCTGCAATTTTGGAGGCCTCGGCTCATGCTTGCCTCGACGACTCATACCCAGATCAAGGTCCAAATCATGTCTAGATCCAAAGGTCTCTGAATCCTCATGGCCAAATAAAAAATCAACAGCTTTACGTGGCTTGTCTTGTGTCACGACAGGCATGGATTCAAGCCCCATTAATCGAGCCACAAGGCCTGGGTTACACATTTGATTGTCCAGACGAGCATTGAGAGAAGATTGAGTGACTTTCTCATGTGGCTTCTTTGAGTTTGGGAATCCTCCACGATTTTCATCAGCAATCTGACATTGGCAATGGAAAGAAACAATAATAAGTGCAGTAAAGTGCAGAAACAAAAAAGAGAGAGCAAAGTGTAGATACATCAGAAGAAATTCTTTAGAAAAATTATGTACCAGAAGAAACTTAGCCATGGACATCTAACACCAGTGCCATATATTTAAAACAGTATAAAATGCAAAAAGCAACAAATCTTCCATCATCTAGGGGAACCAGCAAAGGAAGCCAATGGAATCATACCAGAAACAGCTTAGCCATGGGCATCTTCTCGTCCACACTAAACTTCTTCAATACCCTTTTCGTTGGTCGAACTACAGACAAAACAAGACAACGAATCAGATCGAGAAAAGATGAAGCAAAACCAGCACAATGAGAAGAAGGCAATATACCGGGAGGGAGAAGCTTCTTAGGGAAGAGCTTCATCTTGGCGAATCTCCTATTCCAGTCAAAGAGCTGGAAGAGTATACCAGCACATCCACCCGACCTGTGAGCAGGTCTTTTATCCTGTGCGATAGCCAAACTCGACGAAGCAGTTGTCGGTGGCATCATTGTGTGCTTCCCTGCAAACTCATTCATCTCTACGATTCAAACAGGTGGTTTTTCTGAGATGTGGGAAGAAGAAGACGAAAGAAAAAAAAAAAAAAAAACCTTTTGCCTAGATCTCACTCTCCTGTCCTACTCACATCACATTAACAAATCCACCACAAATAAACCAAGCGTCAAACCCTATGAGGGTAGGAGGAGGTTGAGTAGGAAGTCAAAGCTCAACAGCATGGCCTTTACTTGGGAGGAGGGAGGGCGAGGGCGAAGGAACGGGAGGGGAAAACAAGAGGTGGCAGCATTTGCACGCAATATGCCACCACCACCATCACCCAACCATGGAATCAACGAAGCTTCACCACCAACCCTCGCCAAACAACAAGGAGAGAATGCTAGAAAAATGGAACCCAAAGGCCACAACATCGAGAAGTACAACGCCCATGGGAACACAGTCGAAACCACACACCAACTCACCAAGTACCCAATAAAGATGGCTCCTTTTCCCAAGGAACCAGCGGTGAGAAGCAATGCTGCAGTAGTCGCTGCCGGAGAAAGAGAAGAGAGCGTGCACAGTTGTGAAGTGGGGAGAAGCGAGAGCAAGCGTGTGGTACGGCGCGGGGCTAAAGCGGGGGAATCAAGCGCTGCAGATCGTTTGGCGTTTTGCGGCAGAACAGCGGGGAAGAAGGAGAGGAGGGAGGAGGAACAGAGAAACAACACTTGTACGTGTAACCGCAAGAGGTGAAATTTCTTTTTATTATTTTAATATATCATTTAATCTCTCTCCCAAAGCAAAATAGATTTGCCGTTGGCGTAGTGGCATGAAATCTCAGTAGCTATATTATATACATGTGTACTTTTTTTTTATAGGACTCCATTAATATTTACTTAAATTAAATAAGTATTGGTTCGATTTTAAAATTCACTAATTTTTGTTAAGGGATTTTCAAATAAAAAATAGATATTACTTAGACTAAGTTGAAAATTTAATACATATAACATATATTAAACAATTATATAGATAATTTTTAATTTTAAAATCAAAATAATTTTATAGAAAAGGATGTTGTGAAGGAAATTATTAGATTTGGTGAATTGGTGTGTGGACTTACTAGATTCTCTCTAATTCACTGCAATGGAAAAAGAAGATCTAATTAATCCTTTAAATACGCATTGGATGGTAAGAGATTTCAAGTGAATAATTTTTTCTTGAAAACACTTTAAAATGTTATTACAATAAATCCAACAATTTATTAAATAAAGGATGGCGTAGATCCATGGGATTAAATCTTTCCGATCGTGTAGGTTGACTTCAACTGCGTCGAAGAACCGCGAAACATATCACGTGGAAGTACGTGAAACCGATGGTCCAGGACAGGAACTTGGTTAATTTCTTGCGTTAAGAAGATCGCTGTCCTCACACGCCGACGTATCACAGGCAGCGCATTTCAACCTCCTCGACGGTTCAACTGTGTGGATGTGGTTGAACACCATTCGAATCCCAACGGAAGTGGAGAGAATTCCTCGCAAATTTCTGGACAACAAGGAACGGCTAGAAGAAAACAAGAATAGAAACCATATTACCGATCGATGGCGAAGGCCGCCGGCGACGAAGAAGGCGAGCATGGAAGACTCGGGACGAACGTGGCCAAGAACGTCCGACTCAAGGAGATCGGGGTGTCGTGCATGCTCAACACCGAGGTCAGTGCCATCCTTGCGGTCATGCGTCGCCCGCCCGACCCAATCGGCGCGCAGTCCTTGGACGACGTCGCCGACACCCACGCCATCCTCTCTCTCAAGTCCCTCCGCTCACTCATCTTCCAACCCCACGGCGAGTGGCGCACCGTCGACCCCCTATCCTATGTCTCGCCTTTCCTCATCGTGATCCAGAGCGACGACATACCAGCCCCCGCCACCGCCTTGGCCCTCTCCGCCATCCACAAGATCTTGAGCCTCAGCATCTTCGATGAGAAGACGTCTGGGGCTCAGGACGCGATCTACTCCATCGTGCACGGCATCACCAACTGCCGGCTAGAAAGGACAGACCCGGCGTCGGAGGACGCGGTCATGATGAGGGTCCTCCAGGTTCTCCTCGCCGTCGTGAGAAGCCCCATGTCCTCCCTCCTCACGGACCACCTGATCTGCACCATCGTAAACACTTGCTTCCAGGTGGTGCAACACTCCTCCTACCGGGGGGACATGGTCCAGAAGTGCGCCAGGCACACCATGCACGAGTTGATCCGGATGGTGTTCTCCAAACTGCCGCGGCTCAAGGGCGCGGAAGGCGGTGGGAACGTCGAAGGCACCGGGCTCGCGTACGGAGCTCAGTGCATGGTCGACATCTTCCGCTTCGTGTGTTCTCTGCTCAATGTGGTTGTCGAGTGCAACGACGGCTTGGGACCGCTGAATTGGGACGAGGACGTCCAGCTCTTCGCGTTGGTTCTCATCAATTCCGCCATCGAGTTGGGCGGAGAAGCGATAGGAGACCACCCAAGGCTCCTCTCCACCATCCAAGATGAATTCTTCTTCCATTTAATCTATTACGGAGTCCAATCAAGTCCGCTCTTCCTCTCCATGATATGTAGCACCGTTCTTAATCTGTACCACTTCCTGAAAAGGTGAGATGATCCATACAGACACACACACACACATATATTTTTATATTAGAAAATCAATCATCTTCACTGATATTTATCATCGCAGGTCACTCAGACTCCAACTCGAAGCTTTCTTCAGACTTGTTCTCCTAAGAATCGCAGCATCGGGCGGTGGAACTCCAATCCAGGAGGTGGCAGTCGAAGCAATCGTTAACTTCTGCAGGCAACCGATGTTCATAGACGAGATGTACGTGAACTACGACTGCGAGCCAATATGCACCAATGTCTTCGAAGACATCGGGAAGCTGCTGTGCAAGATTGCTTTTCCGACAAGCACGCCCTTCTCCCCCATGCAACTCCAAGCCTTCGATGGTCTCGTCACGGTGATCGGTTCCATTGCCAACAAAAGCAGAGATGCCAATCGTGATCCGACAGGGGAGAACGATCAAGTCGACGCCTCCGAGTTCAGACCTTTCTGGTTCGAGAAATGTAACGCCAAGGATGACCCCAGGGCCTGGGCCGCCTTTGTGAGGACGAGAAAGTTGATGAAGAAACGAGTGATGATTGCGGCGAATCACTTCAACAGGGACGAGAAGAAAGGCCTGGACTTCTTGAAGATAGCACACCTAGTTCCCAACCCGCCGGATGCCGTTGGCGTCGCCTACTTCTTCCGGTACACCCCGGGCTTGGACAAGAACAAGATCGGAGATTATCTAGGAGACCCAGACGAGTTCAACATCCAGGTCCTCAAACAATTCACCGACACCTTCAATTTCTGCGGGTTTATACTGGACACGGCACTTCGGACCTACCTGGAGACGTTCCGGTTGCCGGGGGAGTCCCAGAAAATCCAGAGGATACTCGAAGCCTTTTCCGAGAGATTCTACGAGCAGCAGACCTCTGAGATCTTCGCTAGCAAGGACGCCGTCTTCATCCTCTGCTACTCCCTCATAATGCTGAACACCGACCAACACAACCCACAGGTCAAGAAGAAGATGACGGAGGAGGAATTCATAAGGAACAACAGGGCCATCAACGGCGGCAAGGATCTCCCCAGAGAATACCAGTCGGAGTTGTTCTACTCCATTTCAAACAATGCCATCACGATTTACGGCCAATCGGGTGTGGTGCTCGACATGAGCCCCAACAGGTGGGTCGACCTGATGAGGAGGTCGAGAACCATGGAGCCGTTTTGTCTGTGTGATTTTGAACATAATCTAAGCAAGGACCTCTTCGTCGCCATCTCCGGGCCGTCGGTGGCATGTCTATCCGCCATTTTCGAGCATGCCGACGACGAGGAGATGCTGCAAGAGAGCATGAAAGGTTTGCTGCACATAGCAAGGATTTCACAGTATGGACTGGAGGACATCCTGGACGAGCTCCTCACATGCTTTTGCAAGTTCACCACACTCCTGAATCCTTACGCCACGCCGGAGGAGACACTCTTCACCTTCAGCCATGACTTGAAGCCAAGGCTTGCGACGCTTGCGGTCTTCACCATCGCCAATAAGTACGGGGGCTTCATCCGAGGGGGATGGAGAAACATGGTGGATTGCCTGATCAAGCTCAAGAGACTAAAACTCTTGCCTCAGTCCGTCGTTGAGCCAGAGGCCACCGCAACCTCCGGGCCGCCGTTGCACCCTAAGTCGGAATCAGGCGTGATCTTCCCGTTGCCTCAAAATGGGATGGGCAGCAACACGAAGCAGAATGTGGGGTTGATGGGCCAGTTCTCTCAGTTCATGACGTTGGAGAGCAATGCCGACTCCATGGCCAACATAGGTAGCGAGTTCGAGAACAACCTCAAGTTGATCCAGCAATGCCAGATCGGGAAGATATTCACATGCAGCGCCAGGCTGCCCGACGACGCGTTGCTGAACCTCGGAAGGGCTCTGATATTCGCGGCGGCGGGGAAGAACCAGAAGTTCAGCACTCCCATCGAGGAAGAAGAGACGGTAGGATTCTGTTGGGAGCTGCTGGTGACCATCACCGTTTCGAACCTTCACAGGTTCCTGGCGTTCTGGCCTCAGTTTCTCGACTGCTTTAATCTGGTCGCTCAGTTCCCACTCTTCTCCCCGTGCCCGTTTGCGGAGAAAGCCATCGTTGGGCTGTTCAAGATCTGTGTAAGGCTTTTCTCCAGTCGTCCGAGCATGGACAGGTTGCCGGAGGAGCTCATCCTAAAGTCCATAAACATGATGTGGAAGCTCGACAAGGAGATCCTCGATACTTGCTGCGAAAGCATAACGGAGTCCATCGTCCAGGTGCTGAAGGAGAATGCGGGATCGATACAGACGACGATGGGGTGGAAGACGTTCCTTCATCTGCTGTCGGTCGCGGGTAGACACTCGGAGACCTACGACGAGGCGGTGCAGGGGATATTTCATGTGATGACGGAGGGTACCTTCGTCACCAGATACAACTACGCCTATTTCGTGGACGCGGCGTTTGGGTTTGCGGCGCTTAAGATCAGCCCCCTGGAGAACAGCCTGAGGATCCTCGACCTGTTGGCCAACTCCGTGAACTGGTTGATAAAGTGGAAAAACTCTTACTCGGATCCGGGGAGCTGCAGCGTGAGCGTGGCCAGCAACATGAGCAGCACGTCGATGGACGAATGTAAGGTGAGCGGCGGGGGGGGTTCCACCTACGTATCGGCCAACTTGTTCCTGAAGCTTGCGGAGGCGCTGCGCAAGACCAGCCTGGTGCGAAGGGAGGAGATAAGGAACCACGCGGTGTCGGCAACCCGGAAGATCTACGAGCGGGCGACGGAGCTTGAGCTGACGCCGTCCAATTGCATCGGGTGCTTCAACCTGGTGATCTTCGCGATGGTGGACGATCTGCACGAGAAGACGCTGGAGTACTCGCGGCGAGAGAACTCGGAGAGGGAAATGAGGAGCATGGAGGTGACGCTGAAGGAGGCGATGGAGATGCTGGTGGACGTGTACATGAGCTTCATGATGACGCTGCAGCAGAGCCCGGGATTCAGGACGTTCTGGCTGGGGGTGCTGAGGAGGATGGACACGTGCATGAAGGCCGGCTTCTACGACGGCGAGACCACGGGGCTGCTCCAGGCCCTGGTTCCGAAGCTGCTGAAGAAGATGATAACGGAGATGAAGGCTAGGGAGGTGCTGGTCCAAAGGGACGGCGACGAGCTGTGGGAGATAACCAACATCCAGATACAGTGGATCGCTCCTTCCGTCAAGGACGAGTTATTCCCAGACGCCTGTTAACCTTTTTGATATTTTCTTTCTCTCTCTCTCTCTCTCTATATTAATAGCGCAGAGCGGATTAAACCTTCCAACTATTAATAGATATAGAAAAAAAATTGTAAGTAAATATGATCGTTGGTATCTATGTTCTGTCATAAGATGCATAATTTAATAACACCTTAAGATTATAATTGATTAACTTTAAAATAAGTGTTTATTCAGACAACTTTGAATTTTAGTCATCCATTAATGTTACTAATCATATATCCTGTATCATAAGATAGACACTAATAATTTTTTTTTATTGTTGGTAATTGTAACTTTTCCTAGATCTCTAATAGACCTATATATATATATATACACACATAAAATGCTAAGATATAGAAATGCACGGAATCAAGTGAAAATTACCAAGCACCCCTTCCTTTTCTCAGATAAGAAAATTTTGAAGTATGGATCATAATTCTAATAAATAAAAAGTAACTTTTCCAAAAAATATATTTTATTTAAATACAAAAGTAAAATGTCCACTACAAAGTTCAGGCAAAAGTTCAAATTTTCTGAAGTTTCCAATACTGGCCTCCTCATCCTTTCTATCACATCATCTCACCTTATATTTATAACAATGTATCCATAGTAATGTAAAGCTTTATATAACATGTGACAGTGAATAAAGAGGGGAACTTTGATATCCTCTCACCGTGGACCTAATAAGTTGGTAAAGTATTCTTTCGTTATTATAAGTTATATCTGTTTGTATCAGCTTTTAGTTCTTAACGTTATTAGGTACGCATGTTGATGTAATAGTTGGAGAAATGAGAAGTTGTACATCGTATCGAGAGATGCGAAATGTTCGTCGCATCGTTAAAAGCAAACACAAATAATAAAGAAAAGCTGTTAGTAACTTACATTTTACAAAAAACTTCACTTGTCCAAGTGGAAAAGATCGTTCTCTCTCTTTTTCATCCGCATTATTTCTGTCCTCTGCTTTTGCAAATCTAAAGTGAAATTGGTGATAATAAACAAACAAACACAAATATAATTTCCACTCAAAGGAAAAGCCCTTTCGGCACCTTCAACCATTTTCAGGAAGGAAGAATTGCCCTCCCCAGAATTCTCACGGGGGATGATTCATGAACTGCCCTGTATTTGTGCAAGCAAGTCCCACCATCAGGGGGGTGGTTGCCTTCCATTCTTTCGCAGTTCGAGGTAAAGAGCGCCTCATTCATGGACTCTGCTTTTAATGTGTGGATCCCCAAACTTTCAGGCATTCAAAAGACCTGCTACTTCTTTCCTTCTCATCTGTACCATACCACCGGTAGTTTCTGGACCGGCCATCAACTTTCATGCATTGGTTTTCGGGGAGGATAAAAGCTTCCGTTACAAAAGTTCCAATATTGGTTGAGGTTGATTTTATCGAGTATGGTTCTGCTGCTGCCTGCACGTGACAGACCCTTTTCTTTCCATCCTTTTAACCTAATTTTCAACCTTATAACTTCCCCATGGTAAAAATACTACTGTTGTTTGACAAATGTTGGCCAAAGATATCTTGAGTTTAAGCCTGTCATTAAGATGCATCACGACCTATTTTGTCAACTCTGTCTTGACATTCTTTTCGAAGTACAGAGAGATCTTCGATTGTTGATTCTGAGTCTTTAATATTTTTCCAAAATATTCTAAGATATTCGGTAACATACAGATTTACTTTATCACACTTTAAAAAATAATAAGACAATTGTTGTAATATTAAAGAATAAAATTTTGATATTTGAAAAACTCTTTCGTTAAATATTACAAGATTGATATCTGTTAAAAATGTATAACAATAAATAAATAAATATTTATAAATAAAACTCACCGCAGAAATAATAAATGTTATTTACAATTTAACCAATACAAAATAAGATATACATCATAATATTTGTTATTCACAATTTATTTGTTGTAGTTAGTAAAAGAAAGACTAAAGTATCTTGTCCTCCTCATGCTTACTCAGAGTATCCATCAAGTATCCTAAAAAATAATAATAATAACATGTGAGCTAAAACTTGGTAAATCAATCTACGATGAGTTTAAAATAAGATAATTATTAATATGTCATGCATGTAAAATAAATGTTATAGTGTTGGCTCAATACAATACTATAAAGTATATAATCTTGTCACAAATAAAAATGAATCTTGCAAATTTAAATAAATTAAACTAAAATTTTTAATAATATGTATCAAAATAATTTAAAAAGTAATTATTAAAAATTATTAATTTTAATTTTAATTATAAAAATTATTAATTTTAATTTTAATTATTTTTTATTAATTTTAAAAAAATTATAATCTTGTAAATTTCCACAAGTATTTGAATAGTATGTTTTGATTGACTATTTATTTGAAAATGAAAAGTAGTACTAAACTATAATTTAGTTCTTAATGTTTAACGTAAACTTTCTCAAAATTTAGAAATAAATCTTGGTTCACAATCAAAAGTAATAGTAATAGGTACCTTATAAAGTCTTATTATTATTTTTACATAAAGTTCCACCATTTTGTTGAATATCAACCCAACTCCATAAGCTAAGAAGTGAGCAGACTTAATTAATATATCAATAATTACTCAAATGGTCATACAATTTTGAATAATGTAGTCACAAAATCTATAGTAATATGTTCTCATTTTTATTTCAAAATAGGTAGGAGTTAGAGTGGGTTAGGTAGTATTTGATGCTCAACTTTTATTTGTTGATATGTCATATAATGAACAATAAAATTTGCAATGTATTTCTTCATTTGATTCTACCAAAAATTACCATCATCAGGTGCACAATCTATTAAAAAACATCAAGAAACCATCATTATGAAATTTGAAATTTAAATGAAGGTCTTCTATTACTTCCTAATTTTTTACAATTCTATATCTAGCATTTATCTATCCTTAATTTTTGTAATAGAGTTAAAATGAATGTCAACTAACAAAACATGTTATCCCTGATAATAGATCTCAATCATTTGTCTATTTAAATCCTCAAGAAGATGCCTTTATTGCGTCAATAAAGCAACCGTAGATCTATATGATTTTTTGCTTAAAATATTTGTTAACACATTGACTTTCCCTAGGTAGTATTAATAGTTAAATCATAATCTTGCAACAATTTAAGTCATCTTTTTTGTCTCATATTCAATTCTTTTTTAATGAATATATATTTAAGATTTTCATAATTAGTAAAAATCTTGTATGAAACTTTTTATAATTAATGACTTCAAATTTTGAGACAAAAAATAACTAATACAAGTTTTAGATCATAAATAAGGTATTTCTTCTCATTTAACTTCAGCTACCTAAAAGCATAGACAATTATTCTTCTTTATTGCATTAATACACAACTCAAGCAAACTTATTACATCATTCTTGGCGTAACCTATGAGAGAACATAAACCCATAGGTCATAGCAAGTTTTACATGTATACAAACACAATGATTTATTGCATTATTACATGTATGATATGTTCATGAATACCAAATTACCTTTGATATTTTACATTTATTACATGCTCCCTGGTAGCCTTGCCCAAGAACAAACAATCATCGGTAAATCTGATCATGCACAAGGAGAGGGGGAGGGGGGGGCGGGGGACCATTTGGGTTGATCCTCCATTGCCATGATGAATAATTGATGGTGATAAGGGATACCTTTGCCTTGCACTCCTGCTTGATGGGCCTAAATCTCTTCCCAATGTCCTCGGCGTAAGCCTACGGGAGAACACACATTTTGTTACCAGGCAGATTGTTCTTTGTGAAGGACTAATGGTCCACCTTTACCTCAAAAATAAAAAAGCTAATGGTCCACAGACAAAAATGCAATAAATCCTTCTCCAGGGTGTCAACATTTTTCCAGAGAACATTGGGACCCAGGCCGTGGGTGATTTTCTTGGCAGAAAAGCATTAGTTTGTATATATATATATATAAGGGATGGCAATCTTTTATATCACTGCTCTAGTTGGCATTCATTATACTGTTAGAACAACAGGGTCATGATTAAGTGATATAGGGTAATGGTCACTGCTGCTGATCTACGATTTCCTGTTTACCTTCTTTCGCACATTGCCAACGCAGGTGTCGACAATGACCATATGACACATATGCATTTAACGCAGGAGACACGTAGTTGACCATCCAAATAAATCGCCATAATAGGATCAACGACTACCATAGTTCCAAATAAATCACCAGCAAAAAGAAATAAAAGACGTGAGAAGGAACGGCGCATCAGTGATAAGGGAAAATCTGGAAGGCAAACACTGAACCCTTCTCATCATACACAGGTGAATGAATATCATGTCACATTTCACGTTATCATTTGGACACATCAAGTATCGTATGAAATTTTTTTTTTTTAATATTGATAACGTTTTTTATTGATTTAATATTTGAGATTTCCTACGAGAGTTCCAAAATATCAATTACAACAACATGTCAAAGTGATTCACATGAATAACATCGATCGCAAGTTATTTTAACATGGATAAAATGTGGCTGTGAGCATTTATAACAAAAAAAATGTAACATCTATTCTCATTGTTTATCTCGTGCACTCTTATTTGCAAGCATCATTTTCTGTTAATGATTTCACGTAAAACCTATTCCTACGATGTTATTAATTACAAAATGAATTACACTAATCATGCAAAAGTTATATCAAAAAAAAAATTTGATATGTAATTTTGTATACCTGTAGTATAAATGCCTTTACAGCAAAATCGAATTCTTTTAATATTAACATGAATTCAGAAGTACAATAATCCAATTAGTTAGAATAACGATACTTTTGTCTTTGTTAAGTTTTGAATCGGGAGAATATAAAAATCATTTTTATTATAAAACAAATTAGCCAATCTGAAGTTTGAACAGGACATGGGTAAATCACGATCGTTCGTTTCATCAGAGGATTAACATCTTCCTATCCGTTGGCCACGATTCCATCGCATAGGGCATAATTCCAACCGTTGGTTACTGACGCCGGAAAAAAACCACACGACCGCCTCTTCAAAACCCTCCAACCGTCCGCGTCTGGTCATCACCTCGATACGACCGTTATGGCGGACTTCGACCACCACCCTTCTCCTCTCTCCCTTGCCATCGCCATCCTCTCCTCCTCATCCGACCACCATCTCCAATCCCGACGCGGACCCAACTACGCCGCCTACTCTAAGCTACGGGAATCGCGTCTCCGCAAGCGACGCCAATTGGAAGAGCAATCTTACCTCACTACACCGACGATCACACCCACGCCCAAGAAGAAGAAGGAGGCTCGCTCCCCCATGGTGGCTAGATCGGTTCCCGACTTCGCCTCTGCTCTCAGGAAGGAGAAAGAGAACAGAAAGCCACCATCGGTGTCAAGGCTCGACATGTCGATGGCGTCGGCTTCGCCGTTGCCGCCGAAGGGGCCGACGAGGTGTGCCGAGGCCGCGTCCTTGCTGAAGACGCCCTCGCCGGTGGGGGCACTGAGGAGGGCGGTGGTGCGTGGGTCGGTGAGGAAGAGCTACTCTTCTCTGAAGGAGATGAAGGGCTTCAGCGATGTGGATGAGAGCAGCGGTTGTGGTAGATATGGGAATCTGGTGGGTTCTGGGGCTCGGCGTAATGGTTGATGAGCTATTGCTTCTGTGGAACTCTTGTTTGGGTCTTTAAAATTCTCATTTTGTATTTGATACGTTGATTACTGATCGAAAAGAGATTGCATTAGGGTTGATTCTTGGATTCAATGCTGTGTATTGATCAGAAGAATCTTGATTCGTTCTGCTTTGCACCAATAAAATTCATTAGTTCTTTCTGTGGTTGGTTCTCTTGATATGTTCATTACTACTACCACGAGAGAACCGGGTCGAAGTTGGTTTTTGCGGATGTAACTCTGACTTCCAAAAACGGGTTGGTGGATCATTCAAGATTCACGATGATGAAAATCTTTAGCACAATCACCTAATCTTTGGGAACTTCTCCCTCAACCCATTTCTCCTTTAGAAATGAGAAGAGGCAAATATTTCAATTCAGATTGGGTAGGCCTAGATAACAGACGTACCCCGATGAGGACAACATATGGGCTAGGCTCAGATGTCACAGGTTCCATAACTATGGGCTGGGATGAAATTTCCTTTCATTATTGTCATCCCAGATTGGGTGGGCCGAGTTAGTGACGCATGTACCCAGATGAGGACAACTTAAGGGGTGGCCCAGATGGGTTCCATCCGTTGCAGCCCAACAACAACAATTTTATCTGAGAAGTTACGTAATTTTTTCAAAGCCACACTCTGCGCCATTTTTCCGAGAAGTGACAATTTTTCCTTTATCGATAAAATTGCTGCTCATCGCAAGCTGCAAAATGATATTTCTCCTTTTGTCGATTGGTTGACTCAATCGACCGGTCGGAGGTAATTTACTTATTTTCGAAGATATATGGTAGTCGGAAAGTGCTTTCATAAACTTTTCCAGAGGTATCTATCCATTATTTTTGAAATTGAAATCTAAGAATATAATTAGTTAACCTATTGTATATTAAAATATCAACTTAATCCAAGCTATATTTGAAAATCAATGCACAATTTTCAAACACGTAAAGCGAATAGCACAGATCCTTCTCTCTCGAGGGGGGTCTTTACTTTCTCCTCGGCCACCAGCCCCATACTACAAAAAGTCAGGGGCGGAGGGGCCTTGAGAGAAAGATTGACCCAATGAAGTACCAGTCATAGGGATTTCCTTAATAAATAAAAAATCTATATTTATTCGATATAAGTATATATTTTTTAATTACATATTTATAATAATCTAAAAGACGAGGAAAAGGAGTCCTGTACGCACGTACAGCAGCCAGCTGCTGGCTGCTTTCAATTCAAACCTCTCCTTCCTGTTTCCTTATGGCTTCTTCCGTACGCATATGCTTCTTCTTTGTTCGAAAATAAAAGAAATAAGCTTATTTTTAAAGATATTTATTTTATCGAATATCATCGTAATATTCTCCGGCGATTTCACGGTAGGCCTTGGTCCGAATATTTCGTGGGCCATGTCCGTAGATCCTCATGTCGACTTACCGGGCGCATACGACACACGACTCTCGGTTTCGTGAAGTGCGTGCCTATGGATGGACTTTCCTCACGTCACGACTATCCCACATTTTTTTTTTATGATAAGGAAATAAATTTCAATATCTTATCAGAACCCGTCACGATCTTCTGGAGTTCGACCATCGACGCATCATCGATAAGAACAACGGCAAGTAAGCAGTAACGTTAGAAATAGTAAAATGTAGACGGGGTTTGTATGATTAGTATAACAACCTTAGAATTTTCCACTTAAAAATAAATTTTCGGCCGGCGTTTCAACGTTTTCTCTGTTATCTTTACGCGCATGCGTTTTCATTTGAATTTTTTTGCACTTAATTATATCAACCAAAAAGGCATTAGCCTGATACATATCGACCATCCGCATGCATCACATGTCGACGTGGATATTTTTCTGATGATAATATAATCATCAAACACGACGGACCATATACATGTAAATTTCTTCATTGATCTTGGGTTAAGCCCAACAGACCGAATTTTGGACCAGGTCGAGATCGATGTCGAAGCACCCCATCCAGATCACTGTTGATCGAACGCCCACACACATATGTATAGATATGGTCGACGTCGGCTTCCATCTCCTCAATTATTAAGTAACCTAGCTATGTATATATCACCACCGTATTAATTAATTATACATGATTAAGAAGGAGGCAGTGCTAGCTTCTTCGACCTGCAGGTTGAAGTGATTGCGGATGGCAACGTTAGGAATCGCCCCGTATGGGGCTGAGGCCCACCATCAAGCAAAATTTTCGCTTGACGAGACGTCCATCAGTTGAACGTAAGAATGCCGACATATATGCATCAATAAAGCTGGCCAGCAGAAGTGGCTAGTGTATGGATGACTCAAGAAAGTTGTGTCCGCTTTTGATTCTAATTACTTGTGTCAACATCCATGTCCTTTTTTTTAAAATTAAGTTATGCATTGCATAATACCAAGTCGTGCGTTAATTTGTATGTTTTTAACGAAAATAGAAACGGTGATAAAGACGTATACTATAATTTTAAAGTCATCTGAGGTGAATTTTAAGTTAAGCGTAAACACGTCTCTATGGTATATAAATATGTACAGGCCGAGAAACTAAAACCTACAGACCTTGTCAACTTAAAGAGTGCTAGAAACTCTACTCAGCGGCGCAATTATTTCATCGTGTGGTACGTACGTCAACTTTTTTTCATAAAAAAATTAGGGTTCCATTGTCTCGAAAGTCGAACTCCGAGTTCCAATGTCCCAGGCGTGTATTAATCATTGAGAGAAAACCCGCAGAACACGACGATGCGTAGGCGTCATGCATGTATCGATGTGTTCCATGTTCATGCATGTAATAAATAAATAAATAGATGCACATATTAAAATATTAAGCCGGCCGCTTCGATGTTTTTCTTCTTGAAGCCACCGCTTCTACTTTAATAATAAATTAATTGCTTGTGTGATTGGATGTCTATCGATCCGAGGCTTCGGCTTAGGCGAGATGAGGGCCGGCGATGTTATCGTCCGGACGAAATTATTTGTATCGATCGGCAAGCAGACTTTGGTTAGAAGAAATAATCTTTTAATCCGACAGCCTCAGATCACATCGTTCGTGAGTGGTGAACAATATACAATACATCCAGCTAAACTGATGCAATTGGATAAGCATGGTGGTGGGTGGTGTTGAGGAGGACAAGGGAACCAAGGTCAAAACAAAGCCATTGGCAAATATTGAAGTCGGATGTACACTTTATCTGGTTGAGACGTGTGTGCGTCGACCTCGAGCTTTGCTGATCCACTCATTATAATTATATATATATGAACCGCACCGCATACGTATAAGAAATCTATACCAGCACTGCTTGCATTTCCTTTCCGTCAATGAAACTTCTTCTGGATGCATGTTGTTTTCGTCGAACCAACCCAAGATCCATCCCATTTGTAACTTGTTTCAAAAGAAAGGAGCTCAACTCAATCGACGATGTTCTTCTGCTCATAAATTAATCGTGTTCAGTTTATTCCCTCTACCTGCTTTCCAGGCGAGTCCTTTGTTGATTAATTGACGACAAAAGAAAAGATTGGGGAGATCTTTGAAATTCCTGCCTAACTCCTCAATTTGTGGTTAATTAGGTCGGGGCAATTAAGCCTTGATTGGCCTTGTCAATATTTAATTAGTCTTACAACTCAAGGATCATCTCGAGATTGAGTAGAAGGGTATATATAGTGCAACAATAGTTATATATTTCGAGCGGGGTGATCATCTCGATCGAATGTGTGATCAACGGTACAGACCGTCTGACTTTCCTTACCTCGAAGGGAAAAAGAATTCTTGAATTCGATCTCGATCTCGATCATTTAAGAAAAATATTATCAGCATCAAAAACAAATACTTATCCTAGAACCTAAGCTTTAATTACTTTGCCTTGTCTACATCCCCTACATTGAAAGTGTCAATTATTCAAACCATTCACAACACCAGATGATGACGACGATAAGTACCAATAATGCAAACCATATATGCATTCATCACCGCTGACAGATACACTACGATTATCAATTAGGAAGGGAGATGAAATATATATTGTAGACACAAACACTTCCATTACCAAAGGCCAACCCCAAAAAAAAAAAAGACTACACACTACATGACTGGCAGGATCAGTGTAACTTGGCCATGGAAAACTCACTCGGATGAAAAAAATTTTGAACCCATCGAAACCTACCAAATAAAGAAATGAAATGAAAGCTAGGTTTGTTCCTTGTCTCCCGCACTTCCATGTGAGATTTGGGGCCATTGTCTAAAATTCCTGTTCCATGCCAACTAAACAATTAATTTGCCCATGGCCAACCCTCCCTCTGCCATAGTCCCCTTCATCACTTCAAGCCTAAAACTCCTCCCAAAAATCTAGGGCATGCATATTAGTTTCTTGAATTGATGAGCACATTACCATCTAACTCTTTATTTTTCACCATTAGATTCCAAGATTTGTCTAATACGTAAAGATTATAAAAAATTCACGTACGCAATAAGACAGTAAGAAATACATACTCCTGGTTAGTGATTTCATGAGAAACATTTTTTTTGCCCAAATATATATCATACTCATCTCTATACTTCCTCCTCTATATATACCATCCCAGCGCCTGGTTCACTGCTATTAATGTTCTCCTTCAATCTCTCTCTTTCTCTGGTACTTAATTTGATGGTCCACATCTCATGCATAAATATCAAAGCCCATGCGAGCACTTCCTCCATTATTCCTTAAATCTCGCACACAAGCTCGCTCGCTCTCTATTTATCTCTATCCCTCTTTCTTGGGAGACTTCTTCTGATGGCTGGAATTATTCGTTATCAGACAAAGACTAGCAGTGCCACTGGTAGCCCACGCCTGAAGATCTTTGGCTTCCACGTATTGGAGGAAGAAGACTACTCCGACGACCAACAACCCATCTCCTCCACGACCGTTGCCATCGACCGGCCAACAAGCCCAACGATCCTCTCCTCATCCAACATCACCGCTCCGACCCCCACTGCCGACGCGCGCAAGTACGAGTGCCAGTACTGCTGCCGAGAATTCGCCAACTCCCAAGCCCTCGGAGGCCACCAGAACGCGCACAAGAAGGAGAGACAGCAACTGAAGAGATCTCAGATGCAATCCCACCATTCCACCACTGGACATTTCATGGTTTATCCACGGAATATGCCTATCGCCTCCTCTCCACCAGCCCACCTCCGCCACACCGGTACTCTCGGCGTCATCCAGTGTCCAGCAACCGTTTCTTCTTCTCATCCAGCGCCACAGCCGAGTTGGGTCTACTGCTCCCCATCGATCCCCGCACATCAACCTTTCCACTTGCAGCACGCGTGTGTCGTCCCGGCGGCGGGACATGTGGGCCACGAGGAGGAGGAGGGATCTCCGGTGGGGACGAGGAGGAGGGAATACGTCGGCTCATATGATGATCAGCCCACATCCAAGCATGTTTCATCTCAGCCGTCTCTGAGCAGGCTCTCTTCGTCGGTGCCGGCGGTGGTGTTCGGCGCCGGGACCGACGCCGAAGACGTGCGTGGGCCGGACCTGCATCTGAGTCTTGCACCTGCAGGGTCTTCTTGAGAGGGCCGGCAGTGGAATCAATTGATGTGTGGTAGTTGTGTGTCTGAACATTTTACTAATTCCCTGGGTTTGCATGTACTATGAAGCAGTAATCAATGATCTTTGATGCTAAAGTTTTAAAAAACAATGGATCTTAGTGAATATCGAACTCTTAGTTACTTTTCTTACGAGGTATTCATGAAACAAAGAAAAAAGGGTAAATACTATACAATTCTGTATATCCAGACCGTAAGTGTAAGCGATCCTTTTACTACCTGTATGTGAACTTAGGTCTAAATCTGTACAGTGTACACTCCAAAAAAAGGAAAAATATACTTAACATAAGATAACTTCTTCTTTTTTTGATACCACTTAGATTTTAAAATAAGCGTTCATATAATAATCATTTTCAAATGCAATCGTATAGAAGTTTATCGTACGAAATAAATACGCGCTTAAACAACTTATGATGTGGTACGGATCGATGGAGGGCATGAAGTAGAACATTTGGGTGTGTACCATTTTTGGAGCAGCACGCAAGAGCAGTACTTTTATTCGTTGCCATTAAAGTGCGGAAGGTGTACGCTGCCGATCGAGTGCCAAATCAAAGGTCGCCAGTCATCCGAGATTGATTAAGTCGGACTGTTGAGGCGAACCAACATGTGAAAATCCCACGGAGATCTGGGTGTTGGATTGTCCTAAGATTCGTGTCCCCCACCCACTGTCTAATTAATGATCTTTAAATGTCCAACACTCCTCCTTAATTTCAACTTCATGCCACTGACGAATCTTTTTACTTATAATTAGTTAATTTTAAGATAAAATATTTTACGTCATATCATGTTTATCTACGTTCATTCGTAAAGTACTTGCAAACTTAAAATAAGTCACACAAAAAAAAAACGTAAATATTCCTACATCGATAAATATGTAATTTAATATACAACGAATCCTTCTAATCATGACTAATTAATTTCAAGATTAATAAAGAAAAAGGTAACTGCTCGTCTCTCCCTCCCTTTCTTTATTTTTCCTAAATTGGCCCAGGTAGCTCAGATCAATTAAGTTTTTCAATTTGGGTAGCAGTGGGTTGATTATCAAATTTTTTTGGGCCTCCAAAAGCTTTGGACTTGCCTGTGTACAGTTCTTCTTCTTTTATTAAAACTATGTATGAAGCAAATATTTACCACTTTAGTTTGGGTGACGTTGGATCTAATCTCATGCCTGCTTCCAATTATATAAATTACATCTTTACTGCAAACGACAATCAAGCGATTGACCCACCACCGACTCGGTGGGTTGATGATGACAGCCAACCTATTGAACTGCGCAAAGTGCAATTCCAATTTCAGTGGGCCTGAAGTTTGGAATGAAATTACACAACCGTGTTTAACACGTTGCAGTCTTTGAATGAAGGGCCTGCTACATTCTGAAAAGAAATAAAATTTAAAGGTTTGGAATGAAATTATAATAGATTAAGTGGTTAAAGGTACAATATTCCATTTTTTTTTTTAAAATCGAATCATATAAAAAAGTTTGAATCGAATGATGAATTCACTTGAATTTTTATAATAATAAAAAACTATATTCTAGTATTACCATTTAAATGCTCTTGAGTTCTTCCTTACTTTTTGGGAGAGAATCAGATTACTTATCCAAAAATATTTTGTGGATGCCATCTTATAAATTTCTAGACATGCAACAAAAGCTAATGTACTGCAAAAGTCAAATATATGTGCTAAAGATCCAAAGAGTTTCAGATCAACTGCTCTGACCAAAGTCACTTGCAAAGTCCTAACCAAACTTGTCTGAAGAGAAGACTTAGCTCGTCCGTCTCATATCAAATACAAGAGAAATTCTCCACGGTATGAAGAAGGGGAAGGAAGCTAGAGCATATCAAATTCATGCTAAAATTAGACATTTCTAAGGCATCTTTCGGTGCAACTGCAAATTATGTAACAGGATGGACAACTTCTGGTGGATAAACAGCAAAGTGAAGGAGGGATCGAGGACTAAACATTCATGACACTTGGCTACTACTCTTTCGCTATTCACATCCGCCATGCAAAGAATTAATGCAGATGAGTGACGTCATCCAGAGATTTTTGAATACTGGCAAGAATAGTGCACTCGAACGATGAGCACTGTGTGTTGTGTGATGATGGTGGTGTTACTGAAAACAGTGTAGCGGGCGTATGTGAAGCCGAACTTTTGATACTTAATTGTGCTAGTTCACTGGTGCATGTGGAAGAGGACGTGTAAAGTCAATATTCGAAGGAGTGAAGATCGGAGATCCACGCCACCTGGCCTTGAAGATGTCACAAGCTTGGGGCTCAGTCTCTTAATTTATGTTACGTTCTGTATCTTTCTTTCGAGGCTTGCCCAGAACACTTTCTTATCCTTATTGCTAAAGCTTTAACTGTAAAAAAAAGAAGAAGCAATGACATAAGGTCGTAGACATGAAATCTTGCCCTTGCACGCCTTGATCGGTTTCCTTTGCCTTCTCTTTCTTCTTTTCGTGCTATGCATAAGATTCCCATGTGTTATATCATAGGGATGTCGTGAAGCAAAAGAGTGGGACTCTTTAACAAGGAAGAAAACAACATCGTTGCAGAGCTTTAAATAAAGTCTACGTGGTAGCATAGAAAGTTTTCCATCGACAAATAGGTCTTGTACCACTTGGAGTTGATTCCAACCTTACACCTGCACAGAATGACGTGTTGTTCCTCAGATGATCAGATCCACCAAGCACACAAAGAAAGCAGACTTAAAGCTTGAAAACAAGATTAATGGATGAAATTAGGATATTCCATGTTTGAAACCTATGTATAATCAACCACTCACAGGGGCGTTGGATAAATTCTCATGCTGACGAATCTGCAGACTGGTCTATTTTCAAAGACTCTGTTAATTCAAAAAGAAAACCCTCATCTGAATAACTGTTTCCACAAAAGGAAGAGGAATTTGGAAATGGTTCAAGAATCCAAATATCCATGTGTACCAAGAACCGAACAATATGCCTAGAGAATATTTTTTATAATGATTTTTTGCCCAGAGAATGCGACCCAAATCTCTACGGGTTTACTATAAACGGCTAGCACAAAATCAGCAACGAGATTTTAAAGTTAAGATTGGATTCACTTTAACAGCTTAATATTTTTGGAAAAAAAAAGCTCTCAATCAGACGCGTTAAGGTATGTCTCGCAAAAATGGAGTAAATGAATACCTAGGATAATCTCAGAAATATGTGCATATGTTCACTGAACTACAATCACAAGCATCTCAGGCTCGTTCCAGTAACTCGAGCATAAAATACAAGACTTACGCATGTAAAAATTTAAAAAGAAAAGAAAAGAAATATCGCCCGAAAAACCATCACGGAGGAATTGCATGTAACAAACAGAAAGAACCTTTATATCGGCAAGTAACAAAGAGACCCCAGCCCAACCTTCACACAGAGCTCTTTGTTGTCATCTCCACTTGAATGGCCACTTACTCTTGCTGGATTTTTCCTTCCCATCCAAACCTCCATTCTGATCGGGACTTTCAGTATTTGAATCATCTGATGGGGCTTTCGTGCCGCCACCGGAACTACCGCTAACTGTAGCAGTACGTATTGTGGTAAAAGAGGCACGGGCGTCATCTCTATCTTTCAATAAGCCATCAACCTTCATATAATTTAGAGCAAATTGGTAAGCATGATAATAGTGGCTAGAGATGATTGAATTCTCTAAATAAAATATTAATATACCATTATAATTAAAACAAAATTGGAATATCATAGAAGATATAACAATTCCAAAGGGAAAGAAAAGATATCACCACAAAAAACAAAACCACAGCAACTAAGGCTATAAAACACAAGTGCTTTAGTTGGGAGAAAATTCTCCCTTGACAAACTTAAAAGGAAGTGCTCAAGAAAATACTATTGACGGCAAGCGATACCATTCACATTTATAAGCAAAAGATCAGGTGCACCACCCTTTTTCAAAAGGAAAAAAGTGGTCTCACTACTCCTTGCGGCAGAGGGAGCCAATGCAGTTATAACTGCAGCGGATCACCTTTTTGTTTATAAGCAATATCAACACTGATAGATTTTATTTAATAAACAAACATGACAAATAGTGTAATTCAGAAAGAAGCACATATTGAATGGTGTTTTCCTCTAGCAAGGTTGCAAGTCGTAGTTGAAGAACTGCAGCTTTGATAAAGAGCTCATCTAAAATTTAATGTGGAAACTACACGGAACAAAACCTTTATAGAATGAATGAGAAATTACGAGGGGAGATGACAACCATTGAGGTAATAAACTTTAAATGCAATGAGATATTTAGTCAAACCAAAAAGGTTGAGGATTTGAGATGTGTACATAAGAATGTGAGCTGCAACCGAAAAACTCACGATGCATGTATTTTGCTCGAAACAAACAGCATCATGGGCTTGATCTCATCTAAACCACAGCACAATTGTAAAGTCTAGACTTAGGATTTAAAGATTAACACAATTTTTTGGTAACAATTTTTGGAGTTACTGCATGGAAAATACAATTTTCTGAAAATGCTAAATGAAACACGTTTAAAAATGCTAATGTATTAAAGAACGCCAACAGAAAATGCGATCTATTACAAAGTTCCCAAAGGCATTTTTCTTCATTGACACATTTTATCCAATTTTATCCTTGAAAATCAATCAATATTATGGATGAACTTATAAAAGGCAATGCACAATAGAAAGAGGTTCTTTAGACTTTTAAAAATTTAATTCCAAACAAAGAAGATGGTGCATCCAAACAAAATCATAAACTAAAAATAAGCTAGACTGAAAAGGATTAGCTTCAAAAAGGTAAATTTTTAAAAACAATGGTGGCAAATAATCATTGCTAAATGCAGCCTAGGTGTTGTACCGGGCAAAATACTACAGCAAAGAGAATTACCAGAAGCAATTTCAAAAGCCTGTACGAACCACCATTAAAATTTTATGTTGTCTTGTGATCCTGGTATGGCTCTTAACAAAAATGTCAGCTTCGGTAAAGGAGAATGTAGTAGATATGATTGAAGTAAGGTGCTACAAAACGTCTAGCCTCTTACCAGATGGTTTGAAAATTTAATGAGTATTTAAGGATGCAAAAACTGCTAACAACAAGGTCTTCTCACTTAAATTGCTTTGATCCATGTTGCCATGGTAGTGACCAGATAAGGTTTATGGGTCTAAACTTGGTGGTTGACCTTCCATTAAACAAGTCCAAATTCTAAGAATTAGCATAAAAATAAAAATCATGCATCTATGTTATAATGAACACCAATTTTCTTGCTCTAGATTAATTCAAGATATAACCACTTGTAAAAACTTATAAAACCTGAAAAAAAAAATTGTGAAGAAGAGAAAAGAGGATATATTTTATATGAAGTTATATATATAGAGAGCAATGGATAAGTGGATGTCCGTTTACCTACTAAGAGACTCATATACATAATTCAGACCAGTAACATGAGATGGACTATGTCCAACTTGACACAAAGTACTTTAAAAATTCCAACACCTAAACCCTATATAAAGATATCAGCTCTCCTTTGAAGATTGTGTATATGAAATAGAGATGGACCCTCGTATCACTATGCATTGAATGAAATAATCCACTTTAATGTGCTCTGATCATTAATAGAATGTGGGACTATTAGCAACAAATATGGTAGTCAGATTATCACAATATATTTCCATACATGCTTTGACTGTAAAGGCAAGCTCCATCAATAGAGACCTAATTTACATCATCTCACAAGTTGTTTATACCATTGAATGGTACTTTGCTTCTACTTCAAATTGAGATCAATATTTTGCTTTTTACTTTTCCAAATGACAAGATTCCTCCAACATAGATACAATAACCTAATGTGGACATCCTATTGTCTTTATCACTTGCGTAGCTTAAATCAGAAAAGACTTCAACCCTAAGATGACAGTTCCTTTTGTAGATAATTTGCTTAGGGCTCCCTTGATATATGCAAGCACACGTAAGACACCTTCTTAATGAATGATCCAAGGTTCATGTATAAATTGGGAGAGTAAACTAACAACATAAGTGATGTTGTTAAGGATAATATTCTTATTCATTAATATGGTTATATTTTGATAAGTGACAAAATAATTTTTAAAGTATGTAAAATGATGAATTTCATAAATAATATCAAGTTCATAAAGATTAAGTATAATCGGAAATTTATCTGACTTATGACTCTGGTTTAAAACTCTAAATTTTATCTAAATATATAATTTTACAGCAACTCATAGTTATAATGATAAATTGATGGACCATAAAGTTATGGAGTTATATATGTTATAAGTCTTAACCTCGTAAAGATATGATTTTAACGTTACGGATCTTCATAAACTTATGATATATAGAATCTGTAAAGTTATGAGGATAACTTGACGGATCTTCGTAAGGTTATCTCTTAAGGAGGTTCGTAAAATTATAAGTCTAGAATAGGCAATTGTTAAAAAAATAATAAAGAATTATATTTTACACGTGTCAGCTTGTAAGAGTTTGTAAAGTTGAGGAGATAAGTTTACGAATGTTTATAATGTTCTGCTATACATAAGTTTGTAAAGTTATAAGCTTAACCTTATGAAAGGTCGTAATGTTAAGACTTTGATGAATTTATTTAACTATTATATTTTTATATTTAATCAAAGTTTTGGTATAAGATTATTTATTTTACAGATGACACATGGCACACACATATTGACATATTTTTCACCATATTACTAAAGATTCAGTCAAATATTTATAGATGACTATCAAAAATTGATTTGACAAAGTCAAGATTAAAGATCGTAGATTCGGAAAAAATGTTAAACTGAACAGGTCCATTGAGTAAAGTTAACTCAAAGAAGTAAGTTTGTTGAGTAAAGTTAAGTCCACAGAGTAAGTCCATTGAGTTTAGCTAACTCCACGAACCAGTTATTTCTCAACAATCATGTAGTGAGTGGGAGCAGGAAATCTGATAGAGAAAGAACATGTTGCTGAATCGTGTGTAGACAGTTATATTTTCTCAATGTAATATAAATTGAGTAAAATCAATGTTCATAGGTGAGTACTTTTTCAGCAAAAACTCTAGAGAGAAAATTTTAAGAAGACTTGAAAATACATGAAGAATGAAAGTTGAAAGTCATCAGAAGAAACTCTGCTACAACAAAGCTATTACTTGAAGATTTAAATGTTGTCATATTTACAAGAGGAAAGTTTTATTATGTTTATACTTTCATGATTAATTCTTCTTTACATTTCATCGTTTAAATTAAAAAAGAGAACATATCCACAAAGGATGTTGTAGAAGAAACTCTAAAAGGTATTCTTTCAAAAGAGTTTCAGGAGGAACTTTATAAGAGTACGTAAAGTTATGCAGATAACTATACAAAAGTTGGTATAATTAGCACGATAACTATACAAAGGTTCGTACAGTTAGAAAGAGAACTAAATGAAGGAACAATATCTTGTAAAATTGATTTAGCTTTGAGTAAAACTAGAGACACTGGATTTTGAGTGAACCAAAAACTCTTGAGGATAATGAATTCTTGAGTAGGTACTCAAGGAGTGGACATATCCTGATTGAGGAAAATCACTATAAATTATCTATATATTTTAATCTTTGTTTTATTTCCACATTACCTAGATTTAAAAAGAGACCAAATACAAAGAAAATTGTAGTATACTTAATTCACCCCTCCTCTTAAGTATAAACATTTCTTAACAGATGACATGTCTAGTGATAGTCAAGTAGATCAATTTGTCAAGTAGTCTCTCATATTTGTCAAGGTCCTTCAAGAGACTAGTAGATCTAAAACATATTTCCTTTGAAATAATGTCATATTTTTTTCCTTGATAAGTAAATTCGATGCTTAAGAAATACCATGATTTTCCTATATTCTTGATAACAAAGTATATCCTAAGATATTCTTTTATCATTTGAAAACATATTAAATCATTACTTGTGAGCATACCTCCTTTGAGATAATGTTACATTTTTTTCTCTAACCAGCAAATTCAATACTTAAGAAATACTATGATTTTCCCAGGATGATAAACTAAATCCTAAGATATATTTTTATCATTTGAATATATGTTGAATCATTACTTGTGATCAAAATGTTGTCAACATAACAACAACAATAATACTACTGGTTAGAGATCATCAATAGAAGACTGAGTGATGAACAATACATCTCTGACAAAAACCCTACTTAACAACTAATGAATGTCTAGCTATCTCATATTTTCTTGATTGAATTAAGAAGCATAACATTGCAAGAATGGATGGTTCAATACTATTGATCATCCAAGACTTAACAACATCATCAACATAATGGTTTTTATACATGGAGTTTTTTGTATTGGGAAGAAGGTTGGTAAAGGTGATATGGTATTGCTTGTGATGAGCAAATAGAAAGATTTCAAAAGTATTTGTTCATGACAAATAGTTGTTGCCATTAAGTTTCTCTGATGTGTCACTCAACTTCTTCACAAACAAATCATTTGCAACCATTCTGGAGTCAAAAAATGCTGAAACAAGCAGTCACAAGTAAAATCCAACAAGGGAGAAGACTGGACAGCAGTGGGAATCACCAGCCAGAGGTACTAATGGCAGCAGAAGGTGACAACTGACCTTAAGGTAGCTGCAGGAGAGGTAGCTGGTCCTAGAAGGGCTGGTAGGACAGGCCTACAGCCAGGCAGAACAGTTGGCAGTGACCTGGAGAAGGATTGGCAGCAGCCTGGCTAACCTTGGATGTCATTGACGGAAACCTTAGAGGGCTTAGCGATGGTTGCTGGAAGGTGGGGAGCACTCACCAGTAGGTTCAAGGGTGAAGAGGGGAGGAAAATGGCAAGTTTTTGCCAGGGTGGAACTGATGGTGGTGGGTTGGTGTTGGTTACCCTAGATCTCCTTCTACTTTGGTACATTGTGAAGTAAAAGGAACAATAGTATATATTTTATATAAAATGAGTTAAAAAACATATATAGGACAATGGATAAGTGGATATCCATTTACCCAATAAAAGACCCATATACATAATGCACACTAGTACCATGACTCTAACAAAAATCATGATTAAAAATTCATATTTTGAAATTTTTAATAAGCTTTATGAATGATTCAAACATACAGCTTGCTTTTCTTCAGCATATCTGTTAGTCACTTCTTGAAAGCGTGCCAAAGCCTTCAAAACAAAGGGAAAGAAGTTAGAAGGATTCCATACGGACAGAGATCATTTCTGTACTCTAATGGTAGTAAGATAATTACTTTTCTGTACTCTAACTCAAACAGTTGGAGATCATTTCTCTTTGCCAAAATTTTAGCCTCAATTTCTTTGAGCCTGTCAGTGGTATCCTCAAAAGTCTGTGCACATACCGCCTCAATGGTATAAGTGGCAGGTTTAAAAAAGTTATCACCTATAAAATAGGGCACAAAGTTGCAGGTTTCAGTAAGAAGGTGACTTTGCTGATGTATTGCTGCGACAAAAATAAGAGGTAAGAAATGCACCATAAACTGCAAAAATATGAGGTCCAGGTTTTAGTTCGGTTACTTCACAAGGTTGGAGACCTTCCAACCTTTTAAAGAAAGCAGCTTCAGGATCTTTAGCCATTGCCAACTACAAAGAAAATATGTAGGTAATAAAAATATAAAATGGAACATTCATAGTAACATATGATGCAAGATAGAATATCTTTATTACCGTGTTTACTGTTGAATCCATGCGGTACACCTGAAAATGCAAAAAGTACATTCCAGCTGATGTAATCTTCCCAGTCTTTTCACTATCTTCCTGTGCAAAAAGAGACAAAAAATTAAGATTTATAAGTGCATATTCTGTAAATTGCTCTCACAAATAACAATACAAGTCACTAGTTGATGTTCTTAAGTAAGTTGGACCTATGAATGTAATACAACTTGTGATAAATAATGGGTTAAATTTCAAAAACATAGGTTAAAAAAAAGAAAAATATATTATTTTTTAGACATCATCCATGCACGATTTATTGATTTAATTTGAAATTACTTTTGAAAGACGAAGATGATAGAAGACATAGTGAGGGATGTCATACTCATTACCAATTACATATAAATCACTCCTTCCTACTAGAATGTATGAGGTAATCTAAATATTGTAGTGGTGACTTAATTCATCTTTAAGTGGCCCAATTTGCAACAAATTATATGGTAATACATTCAATTGTTGATAAAAAAAAGCAGATTAGTGCATATGCTTAACTCTGAAATATGTTATAAAAATCATGAAAGTAACGGCTCAATTGGTAGAAAGGTCATGTCCATTATACAATGACCACATTTTGGAAAAATGTTGGAAGAGTTGTCACCATAATGAAACTTGTTTCTAAGGTGCTTTGTCTAGTTGATAAGGATAAGAAACCTACATTGGATTTTTATATGAAGTAAAAAATTTAATGAAAGAAGTTGTATGTGATACTGTACCAAGAATCTCCAAAACTTACTTGAAAATTATAGGGAACATATGTTTCCAAAAAATCTTCCATCTACATGAAGCCAATGAATGGTTGTTTCCATATTTTAGGTTTCGCAATAGTTTATAGATCATGGGGATGTTACAAACAATTTCTTTTGCTAATGTACCATACCACTTGTATCCAAGGTTCCAATATGATAGCATTAATGAAGATGATTATAATTGAGATTGAGAACAATATTAAGACTCATGTACAACAACTGAATAAAATAAAGAGTTTCAAGGATTGGATAGGCAAATGTGGATACCTTAGAGCTATTCATGCCATTCAAACCATGGCTCCTAGTATGTATTATAATTTCTATTTATCATGGTCAATTGCTCCATTATATTGATATGATATTTATAGTATGATGTTAAACTAATATTGTTGTTGGATTATATATTACATGATATGTATACACAAGTTATTAGTGTAAGAGAAACTAAAAGAAATAGAGAAAGACTTAAAACTACTTGGTTAGACATTATGAGAAAAGATTTAAATTTATATAATTTAACTGAAGACTTGACTATAAATAGAAATATATAGAAAAAAAAATGATTCATGTGATCAACTCCACATAGTAAGATTATGACAGTTTGTTATTGTTGCATACATGGGTTATTAGTTAATTAGGATATGTTACTCAAAAAGAAGAAAGTGTGATATATCTGACCTCAAGTAAAGGCCACAAGCATGATTCAAAAAATTCAACAAGGTCATTCATTGTCAATAGCGGATTCCAAATATGTGTTGTAGATTCATTCAAATTTTCACAAAAGGATTATTAGTGAATTTATCATTTAGACCATATATGTTGATCACATTCTATTGACAAGCTATAACTCTATAGTGATCAACGAGACCAAAGAGTACCTTAAAACACATTTTGTGTCCCAATATATGAGAAAACTCAGAAATTTGTGTATGTTGACAAGTAGTGATTTTATAGTCAAGATCAAGAAATACCTTAAAACATAATTTTAAACTAAAGATATGTGAAAACCAAGAAACTTCTTAGGTATCACATTTGACTATGCAAGGGAAGGATGACATCGTCTTACAAAAAATATACAATAGATCTACTTCAACTTGTGAAGAGAAAAACTAACACATTGTCAACTTATATTTTAACAATACTTTACCAAACAATGAGATGATTATAACCCTTTAAGGCACTCAACAAAGAAATAAGTGTCTTTTATAAGGTTAGTCCATTATAAATTTTTTTCCTATAATTCTTGATTATTTTTAGATTTAATATTGATTGTATGTAACATTTTCATTATGGTAATTACTTATAAATCAATGTAAGTGATTTAATATATCTATTATATCATGTTTTGTCTTATTTTGGGAAGTCAAAATTCAATTTTTTTAACCATTTCTATGATTTTGTCAAGATTCCACCTTCACATCCTTGATATAATACCACATTGTGCCTTGCTTATGTTTACCTTAGCATCCAAAATAGAACCGTGTTAAAGTGCAAAACATTTGATCCATCCAAAGTTTCAACCCCAGAAACAGCACCAAATCTATGAGACTGATGCTAGATGCCACTATCTATAACAATAGCTACAACGAATTGCATGTTTTTGAAATAAGAATTCTTTTCAAAGGTCCATGCAAACATTTTGTCTAGGGAAAAAAGTTTAAGCAAAAACAAACGAAAATGAACTTGTCATAATACCTGCAAAGCCAGTCCATATCCATCACTGGGCTCTTGCTCAAAGTATAGTAGCTATAGAACACATAACATCATAACATGAGCTATTGGTAAAACTGGAGAATCTCGCTCATAAGTAGAGAACAGTACATTATGTTGAAGGGGCATAGTCCGCAGGGAATTTATAATGATGTACCTTGAATTTACTTTGTGCAGAAGATGTAACTCTAACTACTATTCCTGCCTGGGCTTGTTGTTCATCGATAGTTACACAAAAGAAATGGGCATTCTGCTTCTCAACCTGCATTGAAAACGTTGAGAATTACAAACTGCTCTTGTTGTGCTATGAATAGCAATCGATGCATACCCTTCCAGTTGCTGATGTTCCAAGGGGTAGAGGTTTGACCGTGACGGTGCCATTTAGAGCTTCTTCAATAACATTGGCAGAAATTGTAGTCTTGATGGGAACACCAAGTTTGCTATTAATATCAAACAGCAGGAGGTCAAAGAAACTTATCTTTGACAAAACATTTTAAGTCAATGATTTATTACCTGAACAATGCTGCAAACATAGTGTTCACAGTTCCAAGATTAGACAAGTCAATCTCTAAATCCATGCCCTCATTCTCTAAGGCCTGCATGCATCCAGAGCTCAAATAAAGCACAGTAGAAATACAGACAGGTTAATGCCTTAAAATGGCATGGTTATTAATTAAATTATAATTTTAATAAGATAACTAAATTATAATTTTAATAAGAAAAACTAGAAGAAGAAAAATATGCCTACAAGAAAATATTCTTGTAGGCACCTCTCGAGCCTTTTTTGTTTCACATATATAGGCATTCCTTTTTTCAGAGCATGTGCCTTTAGGCAGCACAATGATCTTTTCTTGTAGACATATAATTAAAATTATTGAATGAAAAATTCAAAGGTTCCTCCTATTTCCTTTTTCCCCCTTCTTTATCTTTGACTACCTTGTTTCTCTTCTTGTTTATAATCTAACATAGGATGCTTGGTCAGACCACTATTTCAATCTGGTCCAATCTGAACCCAACAAACTTTTGGTCCATGGTCCACTTGACCTGCTTGCCAAAGACCACACCATCCTCAACCTAGAGATCAATTAATAGATCTCCCCAAATCAACCATCCTCCCCTAACACCATGTGTTGCTCTTTGAGTTGCTACTCTCTACCAATTGTCACCTGCCACCAACTCACGAAGTGTGACCATAAATATCCCACTAATTCTCATTATAGATGTATGCAATACAAAACTAAAACCTCATCAAATCTCTGGTTTCACTTGTCTAACTTAAGTATTAGAGAGCTGTTAGTGGCCAAAACACCAGGGAAATTAAAGCATTTCTTCTTTTGACGAGTTAGGGTAATCACCCCTACTAGATCCAAGCCAAATCAATTGAGTCAAACAATATGAGACAAGAAGAGCCAACCTACCTAACCAGAGGAAGATCATAACCCCATCTTCTCTCTTCACATTTTTTGCTTCCTCCTACCATTTCCATCCCATCACCGATGCAGATATCTTCCTAGTGTATAATACTAACATGTGGCTCCCCTAGTGTAACATGTAACTCTTCTTATAGGTGGTTACAAAAAATAATCTTATATAGGAATCGTTTCCCCTTCTTTTTCCTTGGCTGTAATTTTTTTGTTGGAAAAAGGCATTCCATTCCCAGATAATACAATTATGAATTATGTAACAAGTTGGGTGCCTGAGTCACAGAAAAAAAGAGATGATATTCATAACAATGAATGGAAACCAACAAACCTCAAATCCTGCTATGTCATATTGCCTTCTTTTCTCTGGGTCTGATAAAATGCTATATGAATATGCAACTTCTTTGAAAAGTTCTGAAGCATTAGGATTGCTGGCATTTTTGTCTGGATGGTACCTGCTTATTTGAAAATGCAATATCAAGATTATCATCCATAAAGTTCTTTGAATTGATATGGTCAAAAAAAGGCATGGCTTGTTGTAAATTGACTATCATCCATATCAAGCATTGTTTGAAGCTCAGTTAAGATTACGTTTTGGCATTTTTTTAAGAAAATCAAGAACAAATTTGGAACCTTGAAGGCCATGGCAGACAAATCTTTAGAAATCTAATGATCACTTGATCATAAATATCTAGAACATGGTATGAAGATCCTTAAAACACAATGCCAAACCTTTCAGGCTCCATCATATAAGAACAGTAAAAAGAATGTTGCCATTATCAACTGGAAGAGAATGGTAGTCCATGTTAACCCCTACGTCTAGCTTCTTATCACACCATCAGCTTATCAGCGTGCCTAAGTAAAAAGAGTTTATAGTAACATTAACAAATCTAATGAATCCTTGATAAGATTACCACATAAATGGTGGAATTGTAAGGATAAAAAAAAAGTATATAGTTTCGATTTGTGGTGAACAAATGACTTCAATCGCAAAATTAATGCAAACGGATTCCACAATCATAATATAATTCCTATAGGAGGCACGCAATTCGAAAGTCGGATAAATTGAGGGAGGCTTATTGAGAGCAAGCTTTCTATAGACAGGCTTGAACTTCTGATCGGATGAATCCCTTAAAAGGATTCCGGTAACAACCGATTGAAACCCATCGAAAAAAGCTATACTGCTTCGAGTGGTGATAAACAGACGAGTTCAATCACAAAACAAATACAAAAAGCATTCCACTGTCATAACATAATTCCTATAAGAGATGCAGGACTTAAAATTCAGAAAAACTGGGAGCCTTACTTGAGAGCAAGCTTTCTATAGGCAGACTTGATCTCCTGATCGGACGCATCCTTCGAAACGCTCAGCACCTCGTACGGATCTCGTCGGACAGCAGGCATAGAAGGGCCCTCCATCTTCCCCGACCACATGCCACAATCCCTACTATCACCCCAATCAACTGCACTTCACCAACATGACCTAGACCATAAGAAGGGAAACTACAGATCCACCGAATCCAACACACCTAACTTTTTCCGCATGAAAAGGGAAGCAGCTCGGTGGCCGGGCGAGCACCTGTAACGACGCCAACGACGGGTAACGCGGGAGGTGACGGGCCGTGGAAGGCGAGGCAAAGCTTCAAAAACCTCTTTCCATCTGCTTTGGCGGTGATTAGACGGTGAATTTCCAAGGGACGAGATGGTGCTAATTTTGGTATTTGAATAGCGTAGGTATCGAAAGTGCCCCCACAAGAGGAGTACGTGAAATCGTCTTTGATGGAAGACAAAAAAAAAAAACCCTACGGTATTTTTTTACAAGGATATTTGATGTCATCTTTCGATTTACGATATTTGAATATTTGATATCACGAAACTTACAGCTCCTACTTGTTTATACTTTTACCTTTATTCAAAGATATTATAAATTATAGAACTTCTTTTCTTTTTTTTTACAAACGTTATGAATCACATAATTATATTTTTATTCTTTTCGTATTTCCATGAATACTATATTAAAATTAGATTTAAGATCTCATTTTAGACAGTACAATAAAAAATACCATAAGTAATCGACGGATTGCAGATTTATCTATCTATAAAGAAATAAAAATATTTTTATAATGATAGCATTTTCTGATGAGATTTAAATTTAAAATATCTTTTTCTTACATTATGTGGTTAAAAATAAATAAAATGGTCACTGTATGATCTCAGGCTTTCGACTGCGAAAAGACGGACGTGAGGACAGGACTGGAAACATTTTGGATGGCAACTTCTCCGGGTCAAACTAAAATACTTGCCTTAAAACCACACGAGTAAAATAATAATAATAATAATAATAAAATCTGATTACAAAATAACAGAAATGTAGATAATATTCGAAGACCGAAAGTGCGCTTAACGATCTGACATGACTGCCGAGGATGGGCGACGTGATCCTCGAGGGCTTCAAAGAAATAAACAAGTTTTCAGGATAAGAGAGTGCATCTTCAATTACCTCATCTCGAGAATTATCTTGGAAACAAAGATCAAAAATTATCCCACCGAACAAAATTGCCTCTCTTCTGTAAAGAGAAGCAAGACCGTCAGCTCTCCCCCTCCTAGCTGAGGGACAGAGAATTCAATCTCCAAGTAAATAAATGCTTCTTTCGAAGAATATTTTAAACAAATATCAAATAAAAAAAGAGCACCCAGGCTTACCTTCCGTAAAAAGACCCTCTGTCTACCTTACCATTCATCGCTTAAAATAGAGATCGTTGCGATTGGCCGAAGGCAGCAACTTAGTTTATGGAATTAGATTTTCATGTTCTGGTTCTTAGATAATTAATATACCGGTAAGTGGACGATATCGTCCTCATTCTAAATTACATCATTCCGGTTAGTGGAAAAAGGAATTCTATGCATATTTGAATTTTGTTTTGGGTTGAAAATAAATTTCACTGAAACAAACACCTACAACTGATTTGAACGTCAATAACGAGCAAAGAATACGTTGTAGTAGTTTGTTCTTTGATCGCCAAATTGAAAGTATACCTACCACAGTCTACAACTCCCAAACCTCAAACTTCTCCGTCTTAGGCCACCGACAAAAGCTAAGCTTGTTCGACAATGGCATCTGATGTTGTCGCCAGACAAGGAAGTAGTTGGCATTGATCGATTGCCATCGTTGGGCCTCCCGAGACTTGTTGTTGGCTCATTCTGTCGTTAGGTGAATCTTCTCCTGCTCGCATCTATTGTGTGCTACGGAAAAACAACGTTGATTATCTTCTCATGTTTTGTTGCTAAGAAAGAGTGACGATGATCATCTTCTCACCTTTGTTGTTATGAAAGAACAAGGATCACCGTCTACCTGCATCTACTCATTGTCAGATCTTCTGTTTGGCGTCTACTTGACTTTCTGATTCCAATGTCAATAGTAGTTTCCACTGATAGACTCCCTCTTCTGTCCTTCCTCCTTGTCAATTCTATTACCTTCCTTGTTGCTTGCATCCGTAAGGAAGGGCAAACGGACGGTCGGAGAAGAAAGCGGAAAGAGGAAAAGGGAGAGATAGAAAAGAAAGGAGAATGCATGAAAAAGGAAAGAGGAAACAGAAAAAAAAAAAAAAAAAAAAGGGTATAAAGAAGGAAAAGTAGAAAAAGAAAAGAAGAAAGAGGTGAAAGGAAAGAAAGTAAAAAAGAAAGGGAAGAAGAAGACGACAGAGAAAGGGGAAGAAAAGAAATTGGTGGAAGTTTTTTTTTAAAAAAAGAAAGAAAGGCAAAAACAGTTTTCAATCACTTACGAGTATCAATATTACGGCAATGTTGTTCTATCAAAGTCGAAGTGTTCTCCACAATATTAAGTTTCTTGAATATCTTAAGTCAATAATTCATATCATCTTTATTAGATGATTGATGATATATGTATTATAAAAATATGCATACAAGTCTTTTTAGCATCTATCGGTGTATAGATTTTGACTTAATTGTCAACAACGTATTAATATTTACGGTTGTTTTAATATCATCAACTACGGTTTAATCTTTCTTTTTACTTGTATATAGTATCACTACTACTTCCTGTTATATCTATCTACTATGTATCTCCTTGTTTATTTTGTTTTGATTTACTTACATATGAGTTTATTATAAATCAGATGCTCTAATTTAAAAGAGAGTGTCAAAGTAAGTAATATATTAAAATTTTGTGGTGCGAGTATTGATTTAATCCTACATTATTTATGGTATCTTTATTTTCTTTATGTAGTCTTTATATATATAAACTTTATTTACTTATGAATATATACAATTTTTACTCATTTCTTATATTTCAATTATTTGCAAAGCAAAAAAATGTTCCTTTTCGACCATGAAAGTCACAGCATAATCGAAACCTACCCTTAAATTGCTAATCCTTCGAGTGGACGACCACGATGACTTGTTCTCTTCTCCCTCTAATGAACTACATTAAGCTGTGGTGGGTGCTAAGAAGAAAAACTCACTCTTATAGAAAAATATCCTTTAAGACTTTAAGTCATGTGATAAACAAAATCGATCAGAAACTAGAAAGAAAAAACCACATCCCTTTGAATGCTATCTTATTTACTAAATTCAGTTTTATGAACACAAAAATCATAAAGAATTAAGTTGTTATCTTAATACCTTCTCATCTTTTACCTGACCATTTAAGTTATATCTTGCCACTTAAGTTGTTGCTTATAAAAATCTTATGTTATTTAAACTTCATACAGCCAACAATAGACTCACTACTGAGAGCTTTCTATCTTAATAAAAAAATAAATTCATTTTCAAAAGAAAGAAACATTGTTGTTAACAAGTCCAACTACAACTAATGTGTTTGTTGTAGGTGCAAGAAAAAGAAAAGAAGTAATGTGTTTGTTGTCAAATGATATGGAAGACGATTGATTAACTCTTCATTTTAGGAAACAAAGACTTTGAGACTGGAATGGAAAATGTTACTAAATTGATCTATTTTGAGATTTCAAATTTGTGCAAATGTGGCTACCATTTGCGCACCGAAATCATAGAATTTCTCGAATATCAAAAATACTTTAATCAAAAACATGTATTCAAATTCGTGGATGATGAGATTTAACTAAATAACTACTAAATTGTAATTATTTTTTTATAGATATCATAAAATCTCCGTATCATTAAATAAGAATCGAATTCAATTTGCGGGAAAAAGAATGGAATTCGATCTGATTGATCAAACCCCCCAAAAAAATACGACCATTTTCAGGAAATATTCCGCAGATTCCGCTCGCCTACGGAATTGATTCGCGAGAATCGTCATCCGGCCGGCGCCCACCAACATTCAACCGCACCACCCCCATCATTGTACGCGTTCACCGTGTCCCGACCAAACCCTAGCAATTCCCGTACTAGCGCGAATCCCCATCGCCGTGGAGATGCGCAATGACGTCGGGCTTCCAACGCCGAGAGGGACGAGGACCAGCGGGTACACCCAGGCCAACAGGTTCCAACCGAAACAGGCGAGGAGAATAAAGCGAATCGAGGGGTCGATAGCGTCCGGGGGAAGGTGGAGGAGGACCTGATGGTCGAGCATGGCCGGAAGCGCGAGCTTTACCTCGAGTTGTTGGAGCTGGAGGAGGCGCTGATTGGACTGGGGTGTGGCGAGGAGGAGGTTCGTCGGAAGGTTGAGGAGGCAAGGAAGGAGTTACAGGGGAGTTGATGATTCGATCATGCTTCCTCGCTCGTTTGTCTTTACGAGCGGCTGGTTTCTGGGCCCTTCTCTTTACGGTAAGATGCCGACGGAGGTTGATGGCTGGAAAAAATCAACGCCTTCTTCCCTACCGCCGATATTTTTTTATCTTGGGTCTTCGGTAGATAACGAAGAAATTGGATCGATGGTGTCGGAGGAACAAGTTGATAATGCTATCAGGTGATCCAGAATTTGTTTCGCTAAATTTTGATTCCAGGCCATGCGAAATCGGATTCCGCCTACGATGAATGGTCCACCCTCCAGATGAATTGTTCTGTTGCTTTGTATCATATTGATATTATACAAATTTTTATATAAGGTCTTATATTTATAGATATACGATAATAAATAATAAATTATGGTCACTTTTGTTTCACATCAGTTATTTTTGAAAAAGAGGTGTCGTGCTAGACGAAGATACATATGGATTCCGGTTACCTTGAATCTCTTTAGCAAACGCGTCTCTCTTTTTTTCCAGTTTTAAAATTTAAAATTTACATAGTGTCGCATCACTCGTTTATTTCTTTTCTTTTATTACAATCCCTTTCTCCTACAAAACTATTAAACCTGAAATTTATTCTTTTATATGCGATTTTTCAAGGCTATAATTAAAAACCTACATTTTTCTCAGACCATCCCTACGCGATCAGGCCCCATTGGCAGTTACGGCATGACGAGTCGACGACACCCATCCGGGTGGGTCAACAACGACGCACAACGTGTGTGCAGAATAGGGCGGAGAACTCGATCGCGCAACTAAACCCAATGGGAAGTGAAGGAAACCACGGAACCCATGAAATCAACGATATCGACGTCCAGAACCCCGCATCCAACGGCCGGACGACGCTCCTCGTCCACCCTCCCAACCAAACCCTCGTACTGGTTTCCACCTTCGTATAAATTAAATTAATCCCAGGGAGAGAGAGAAGCGAGGAAGAAATAGAGAAAACCTTCTCCTTCTCCATCACCTTCACATCTTCATCACCACTTTACTAGTTTCCTTCTCTCCCTGGCGTAATTGGACGGTGATGATAGAGCTGGAGGTGACGGAGAACCAACGGCTGTTGCCTCCCTCGAACTTCACCGTCCCATTCACCTCCCCAACGCTCAAGTGGGCTCGCCGGCGACGCGTCCGCTGCTCCAACTCCGCCCCCTCTGCTTCATCTGACCGCGACCTGTCGACCTGTCCCTCATCCGACGAGTGGCAGAAACCACCGGTCCGGTTGCGAAAACTGAGGGAAGGGGAGGTGGAGGATGTGAAGGGGAAGGGAGTGGCCGTGGCGATGGCAGTGGATGGGGAGGGGGAGGGGGAGGCGAAGAGGGAGGAGCTTTGCAATGGAGAAGGGAGATTTTTGAGGTCAAGGGTGGCTGCCGCAGGGGGGAACACGAAGGGTGGAGGGAGGACGAAGAAGAAAAATATGGAGCTTTGGGTTTCGTTGTCGAGGGACGAGATCGAGGAGGATTTCTATTCGTTTACCGGAATGAAGCTTCCGAGGCGGCCGAAGAAACGACCCAGGACCGTTCCGGCCAATCTTGTTGATGTGAGTAGAAGGAGTCCATCTTTTCTCCCTTATTATTATTATTTCCGTTTTTCTATATATTTTTGTTGGTTTTGACGTGTCATTTGGGTCCGTGGTGCCGTTCGCAGAGGATTTTTCCTGGTTCATGGTTGCCTAATGTGATCAATTCAGATATGTACAAGGTTCACGAGCCCACCGAAACCAAAAAAGTCTGTCTTATTTTTGTTGTTCTATCGATCCTTCATTTTTGCTCCTGGTCCGAGATAATGACTTTGTGGTATTTTTGGTCGATGCAGAGATGAGGTGGCGGTATGGAAGTGATTTGACATTATCGTGCACGGTTCTCACGTCCTTTTCCTGCATAGACTAACCAGGCCGACTATAAGTATAGAGGTATGGAACGAAGTTGTGCAACAAAAAATGGCAGAAATTTCCTTTCGGTTGAACAGGTCGTTTAGCATTAATAGAAATCCAGAGTTTGTTCTCGTGTTGTGATGGTTACACTTGTAGAGCTGAAATGCTATCCGTTCGGATTAGCGATGCTCATTCATTTACTTTCTAGAATTGTTTCATTAATTTAATGCTTCCACGTACATTTTACAGAATTTCCAACAACTCACCATCTTATGTAGATGATATGGGCTTATCCTTAGGTAGTATCTGCTAAGTCTGTACTAGACCGGTGTGCCAAGCACCAACATGTTGTATGCATGTTTTAAATAAAATGCGTTTAAAGAATCATTTTCTTCTGTAATTTTGTTTGTTAATTGCAAAGTGAAACAGTGATGTTTAACAGGAATCTAGAAGCGCATAAAAATTAGAAGATCATAGATTTTATGGAAGTCTAGAATATCATAGAAGAGTAACTTCTTAATAATTGAACACCAATATTTAAGAATTCTGTAACGAAGATTGAAAGATTTACACACCATTATGTAATAAATATGACGCAATTCTGCCATATGGATTATTCTTACTAAAATACAAATTATTAGTAAATTATTAAGAAGTAGCTGACATGTTTCTCCTTTTTCTCGATGCATATATTGATGTAGGCATAGAGTTGATTCAGAACGACTTGATTCTATTCATTATCTTTTCACAGGCATCCATACTACCACTCGGAAATCAACATCTATATTTTTCATTCAGAGAGTTGGATATATTTTTCATTTGATGTGGTGCAAACCAAAAACACAATGTACGTTTGGTGATAAGTTGCTTGGTGACGGCTAAGATTACTGACCTGTGAAGATTCATTTAAGATTCTGCATTCATAGCTTTTTCTTCTTTTCATAGTACTTGTTTTTTCACTTCTAATATACTCTCGGCCTGAAAAGCATTCCTCCAAATCCAGCAATGTATGTGCCATCTGATTCTCGTCTCAAATTTCATCAATTCAACTGGCTGTATTAGGATTCTGTCTCCTAAACTCTTAACCGTACTGTTGGTGCTGTTTTCCGAGAGAGCTCTGTGTTACTTACGGAGCAGAGATACAAATGATGGCTATACTTGACCTCATAGATAATATGCTGAGAGTGATGAGAAATTGGTTGATCACCTTGTTCTGATTCATACTGTATTATATTTTCTTCATGATTGATATCTGTGCTCCTAGCGTTGAATCATCTGTCCCAATTTATGTTTTGTACTTAATTACGAGAATCCTAGGCTTGTTCCAAGAGAAAGTCCGTTCCATGTTTAGTTAAATTTCAGGTCTCTTCGGGCACAGCAGCTGTTCCCTTGTAAACATCAACTGTCTGACAACCGAAAACTTACTTGGAAGCTGAGTCATTTGTCAACCTTCTTATTCCTTTGCTCAAGATATTTTGGCAAAAATTTGGGTTTCCTGTACTGTGATTCCGTTGTGCAGTCTCGTATTCCTACTGCTTGAGGGGAATTTTCGTCTCGTCATGTCTAGCAATAAAGTTTTCAGATGTCACACATAAAATTGGTTTTGGGGGGGTTTATATCTCAATTTTCGATAAGTGCATGAGACTGCCCTGTTGGTCGTTATTCTTTAGCGTGCAGTGCAGAATAAGAAGGTTGAAGGCTTCTTTTCTAGTTTTCTCCTGTCCTATTTGAACGCCAGGTCCTTGCTGGGTGTTCATGTTGCCGCATGCATTCCTTGCAGGAGAGTAATGTTTGCCATGAAAATTTAGGGGGGGTTTTTGAATATTGCTGACAGCACTCTTAGACCTGCTAACTTAAATATTTGTAGATGGAGAGATGAATCTATGGAGGAAGACAATATCTAATGTTATTTTCTATCTCTGTAGTTTCTGTTTCCTTTTGTTTGCTTGTTATTTATTGTTGTTGCCATTTTGGTCAACCGCACCTACATATGTAGTTCTGATTGCTCTAGTGTTTGGAATGACTGATTTTTCTGAAATTGGAGAATGAGACGACAACTTTTATACATTTTTTTACGATGATTAGAAACACTGGCGAAAAATGCGACTTCATGTTTTTATTCAACTAAAGGCTAAAGCCCGGCTGAGATGAACTTGGACAGGGCTGGCGTCTTTTTATTCCGGAAAACTTCCACCCCAAAGTAAACGCATTTTTTCAGTCAACCACTGTTGATATGGTCAGGATTTTTTATTTGATATCGATGCAAGCTTTCGTAAGAAATGTGATTTTGATTAATCGAAGAACCAATTGATTCGCATGTGGTGTTGTGTGATGTTATTATTCCGGATGGTGCCAAGGATTACAAACACGCAGAGCATTTAATTCTCCCTGGAAATACGCTTGTGGGGGGGGGGGGGGGGGGGGGGGGGGGGGGGGGTGCTCGTGCGGTGTGAAAATAATTTCGACATTTTCAAAATATTTGTTTTTTTATAATATTTTTTAAAGTATTTGTGTATCTTAAAAATATTTTTAAAAATCTGTCGATTTGGATGTTTTCTTGCGTATAAAAGAAAAAAAAAAAACAAAAGTCGTGGTGATTGTGTGATGCATCGCCTGCCTCCAGCGTCTGTCATTTTCCAGCGTGTCTTCTTATTTTTGGGTAGCAGAAACGTATATCAAATTTATGTTTGGTTTTGTAATTAATAATATATTATTTGTACAAACGTTACATCGATCGTTTTTAGATTGAATGTATTTTGATCATGAACGGTGTACCGTTTACATAAATGGCATTGATAATTTTAAAACTGCTATAAAAATTTATAAATTATAGCTGTTTTAAACGTTATGATATTTTAATATGTAAGTTAAAGTGTATGAACACTTCAATTTTATTGTTCTAAACCGTAAGTACAAATACTAAAAATTAAAAGAAAAAAATTAATTTCTTTTATTTTTCATTTTCCAAATTTTCTCACTTTTAAGATGCACGAATACTTTTCTATGTCTCAATTTGAATTAAATATCGTACACAAGTTCTCGTAAGACTTCGTCAGAGACTCTTTTCTTTTCTTTTTTTTACGATGTCGGAGAATTGAAAAAACCTCTGCATTTGACTTGTATGTTTTTTTACTTGATTCGTATGTTTAAGTAAAATTAGGATTCGTCTTAAATTTCTTATCAAAACAATGAGTAGTTTATTGAAAAAAAATATAAAAGATGACTTTTTATACTACTTTAAAAAGAAAGATTATTAAGATGGTATAATAATCAAAGGACCATAAATAGACCCTAATGCTTTTGAAATTGCTTACAAGCTTGAATCAATAACTAAACTCGTATTAAAATAAATGCATACTACCAATAGGAAGATCACAAACTTTTTTAGGATGAAATAGGAATATAATCCCAGCTTATGAAGAATGTTGAACTTTTTATATACGGAAGAAGAGTGATTCTAATAATAAACCAGATGGCATAGATTGCTAGGAATTGCCTATTTTATTTGCTTACCTGTTAAAAGAAAACATTAGATTTACAGAAAATTTCTTGCGTGCGCACTTGTAATTTTTAATAATAATTTGTACTTTAATCAATATTCAAATCTTAATGAAAAAAAATACATAAGTATCATTGTTCTTATCAACGATGAATTTAATTTATTGGTAATAAACTTAGGCACCATAAATTAACTAATTATTGCGAAGAGTGGTAGGGTGGAAAAAGCCCGGGAGGTGAAGTTCGGAGGGAGATGATCGATAATTGTCCAAATATCGGTGCGTGCACGGCTTATAAATTTATAGGAAACTGTACGATGAAAAGAGTATTATATTTTTAGATAATAAGAGAGTCGTCACCATTTGTTAAAAGAATATATTTTTTAATTAGTTAAAGTAATTGATTATTTTTAACAAATAAGGCCGAAGGTCATTGTTTGCGTCACCATTACCCCCAACATTTTAAATAGCGGTGAGGTCTCCTTCGACGTAATTTCTAACGAGACGTGAATAAGAGACGATACGAACATGAGAACCATCTAAGATATTTCTTTCTGTGTAAAAAAATAATTTTATTGTAAGGTTATTTTAAGAGAAATTTAAATCACGGGATATATGTAAGTTATTTGTATTTCATGTTAATATCAATATTAGCAGGAGGGACTGAAACACATGAGAATCTAAATCTATAAAGTCAAGAGAAAATTAATTTGTAGAACGAAATGATTGCTCGAATTAAAAAAACTCGTTAAAGAAGTTTTTAGGAAGTCTCGTGCTAGGTAGAGAAGGCTGGTTATAAAATTAACGAAGATATACAAAAAATGATAAAAGAAAAGAAAGAATGTTTGTAAAACTTCAAATTCAAGGAAAGATAAGTTGGCAAAAAGAAACGATAAGAAAATTAGACCTACAATAAATTATACGAAAATTTCAATACAAAATGGAATATATAAATTGGCTAATGTTAGGAATTGAAAATCTAAAGATTTAAGTTAAATAAAGTATATAAAATATGAAGATGACTGAGTTTTAGTTTAAAATAAATAAATAAACAATAATTTATGTTGATAATTTAGTAAACTTTTTTGATAAATCTAGCATAGAAATTTCTTATATGTAAAATTTGAGTAGCAATACAAACGATATGAACTATAGTTATTCTAAAAGAATTAGTAATTTAGAGGTAGAAGAAGCTATTAAAAAGATGAAATATAGGAAAACTATTTAACTAGATGGCATTCCTATTGAAATGTGAAGTATATGGTTAAAGTAAGAATTAAGAAGTTATCTAAGCTTTTTAATACAATTTTAAAGACTAAAAAATGCTAGATGAATTGAGAAAGAGCTCTTTTATAACTATATTTGATAATAAAGAGACAGAATTATAATAATTATTATGATATTATACTATGAAATTATGAGAAATGATAACTGAGTCATGTAATTAAAATCACAAATGATCAATTTAAGTTTATCCTAAGTAGGTTAATAATAGAAGTTATTCATTTACTTTGGATAACTAATAGAAAAATTTAAGTTAAGAAAAAGTACCTCTGTATGAATTTCATTGATTTATAAAAAAATTTACGGTAGAGTACTTAGAAACTTGTTATGGTTGGCTTAGAAAAAAACGAGTAAGCATAACATATATTAATATTATAAAAGATATGTATGATAAAGCAGTTACTAGTGCTCATAAGAGAAGAAATTAGGAAATTTCTACTAAAAAAAATTAACACTAAAGGGTTGTCTTTAAGTCTATACCTATTTATCTTAATTACAGAATAAATAATTAAAGAAATTCAAGGATATATACCTTAGTGTATTTGTTGATGATATAATTTTAGTTAATAAAAATAAGTTAGAAATGAATTCTACGTTAGAGTCAAGATGATTTAAACTGAATAGGTTAAAAATTAAATATATAAAATGAAAGTTCATTGAAAATAAAAATAAAGATCATGAGATTTATAAAAGTAAAACTTTTAAATAATTCAGATTGATAACAAGTGACAATGGTAAAAGTATAGATAAAATGCTTAATAAGTTAAAGTAGGAGGGGGAGGATGAAGTAGAAAATTTTCATGGAGTGTTATGTGATATAAATATATCTTTAAAATTAAAAGAAAAATTTTCTAAAACTGTCATTTGCCTAGTTATACATTTATGGCTCAAAATACCATATGCTAAGGAATACTCATATGCAAAAAGTTAGTTAGCGTTACTACGAGATGTGTATGTTGAGATGAATGAATAGTATGCATTATAAAGGATAAGTTAAAAAATTATTTTATTAAAAGGAAAGTAAAAATTGTATCAAGTAAAATAAGATAAGAAAAAAGTAACTTGAGTGGTTTGGTCATAATCTGAAGAAGCTAAATGATGCATGTATTAAGAAAGGAAAATTAATTTGTGTAGAAAAAATTAAAAGAAGTAAAGAAATGTCTTAAAAGTGCTTGATTAAGAATTGTGAGAAAAAAAAATTTAAATTTATGTAAATCAAATAGGGATGCATGGAATCAAAATTTTTTGATTCGCTCGTCGCATCCATTTTTCTTTGGCAGGGGCGCTTTTTGCGCCCGTCTTCTTTTATATAAGAAAAATAACCATGAAAATATTATAAGAGGAAAATATATATAACAAAAATGTTAGCGTAAGTTAAAGACAAAGAAGAAAAAAAATTGTAAACAGTGGAAGAAAACTACCCAGTCAACAAAACATTCTCAAAAATTACAGCATTTGGTCGTTAGACTCGTTGCCAAAAATAAATTACAACATTTGGTTAAATAGATTAGATCAAAATGCACAAAATGTTTATTACGAGCCCTGCCATCCCACCCCTTCCACGTGCAACGTCAGCAACCACGTGCCTCGCACGTCCTACCCTCTCTCACGATACAAAAACTAAGGAAAAAAACTCGTTGCTTTGCTCCGATTCCATCCCTCCTTCCCTCCCTTTCACTCTGTTCCTCTCGCACCCCGGCGAATTCTCCGGCGACAAAACTACCGGAACCCTGACCCTCACGGAGACCAAAGAAACCATCATCGTCCCAAACACCACCTTCCAATGATGATGGAGCCTCCGGAGAGGCCTCGCGTTCGGGACGTTGCGATCCGCACTTCCCACCCCAGCCACATGTCCAACTCCCGCCTCCACGGCTTCTCCCTCCCGGAACTAAGTTGGGGAAGCCAGAAGATGCTGCGGTGCTTTAGGATTACCGAATCTATTCCCTCCCGGATCGGAGATTGCCGGTCGCTCGGATTATCTGATCACGCTGATTTTGGCCAGCGACCGCCGGTGGGTCAGAAGGCGGAGCAGGAAGAAGAGGAGGAGGAGGATTTGAAGGCGTTGAGAGCGAAGCTCATGGTCCACTACGACGTTGCCGTGGAGAAGATCGAGAAGGCGGGGAGTAGGGATGATAAAGAGGTGGCGCCGGCGGTGAGGCCGTGGAATCTGAGGACGAGGAGAGCGGCGTGCAATGCACCGGAGGAGAATGGAAGGACGAAGAATTCGGTGGCGGCAGAGGGGAGGAGCCGAGCGGCGGGAAGAAGGAGGACGTTCTCTTTGGAGTTGACGAAGGAAGAGATCGAGGAGGATTTCCTGAGTATGATTGGGGGGAAGCCCGCGAAGAGGCCGAAGAAGCGGCCACGGAAGATCCAACACGATCTGGATGTAAGTGGTCACTCGTCGGAATTCTTGTTCTTGAATTGCGATTCCTTTCTTTTTTTTGGTTTTTGGCCTGCGGTTCTGATTGTTGTCCTGTTTGTTTCAGATGTTGCTTCCGGGCATGGGCTTGCCTTATATTTCGGCCGACACATACAAGGTTTCTGAAGGTATTTGCGCCTTTCTGTTTAGGTTTTTGTGGGTAAATACGGCCGTCCCTATTTTGGATTCGAATGTTGCAATTTGCTGATTGAAAGGATTCTTTTTTGTTTCAGGAAAGAAGAAATGATATGGTGGCATTAGACAGGAAAACCTGTAAGGTCTAGGTTCTTCTTCTCCTTCTCCTTCTCCTTGTTATTGTTCTTCTGGTGGGTGCTCCTTGTCACCAAAGCAGTCAATTGTGTCTCATAGCGGTGACGAGGTTACTCTTTCTTACCTTATATTTTAACGATTGATAGAATCATAGAATAAAATACTCTATTTGTCGTTTTTGATTATGATCTATTCATCAATACGAAGTGTAACAGCCTCTTCGTTTGTTAATCGATTTACTCTGTCATCGCTTCTTCCCTTGTTCAGTTCATCGGGAATCTACTTAAATCGTTGTTTATAGTTTGATATGGAAATAACTGCTGGGTTTGTATTTTGCTCCTACTTTTGTTGCTGTACTCTGGAAACTTGCAGAGTAACTACACCAGCATCTCATCTCATAGTCTTGCGTCAATTTGATTGCGCTTTTCCTTATTTTTTTTGTTCTTGCTTGAAAATTGATATTTTATTGCAAGTCTAGATTCTCTTTTTGTGAGTAATGGTTACCGTCTGTTTCAATAGCAATTATGCTGAACCTGGCTGCTTTATAACCGGCATATACAAATCAGTGATGAGATCCATACTCTGGATGGCAGCCAGACCATGGGCCTGGTCATGATATTTGGAATTCTGACTGAACTGAAAGCTTTCACTGTAAAGATTTTGTCGATATTTGTGACCTGAAATGATTTCTTCCTGATCCTTTCTTTCACAAATTCAAGTATTGAGCACTGTTCAAATGGTATAAAGGGAAAATGAAGTATGTGTTTCTATAATTTTGTTGATCCATGGATTAACTGAAGCTGTATGCCAGCATTAGCAGCGTTGTGCTGCATATCTATCTCACATTTCTGTTCAATCAGGAATTTCTTGTGGCATGGTTTACTGCTTTTAGATTATATGCATTTGTCTATTTGTTGATACATGGACATCATCACATCTACACAAAGTCAGAAGTCGAATTTTTGCATCACTAACTATTTTTTGAAGTGATTTTAACATCACTAGCTAAAACTAAATTCTCTCCAAATCCACTTCATTTTACTTTTTTAGTCTACTGTCAAATTATGAAAATTCGAATACTTTTTCACCATTTACTGCCCTTTTTCTGAAGCGACGACGAGCTGTAATTTTTTGGCATCTATTGCTTTTAAAGTTGAACAGAAGATGAACTGCATTATTTTTATCTTGGTGATCATTGTCGGCTTGCAGCCATATATAATTCTTCTGGTAAACATTTCACTCATTCTGACATTTCCATTTGACTCATTCTGACATTTCCATTTGGATTTTAAACAAATACATTCTTTAATTTATAGGTATTCATTAAGTTTTTTACACGGTCACTGTTGCATACACAGGTAAAAAAAAAACGTGTGAGTCGTACTTGAACATTTTAGGTTATTGATTTTATTGATGAAAATTGTTTTTTGAATAATGATACAAGGCGAAGAGTAAACAGTAAGGTGCAGGGTAACTAATCGCAATTTGAAGAATTTATTATAATAGACGAACACATTGTTAATTATATGTATGTGTTACGAAACAGTAAAGATGCTTTAGCTTCAAGTGGCAAAGTGTTTGAGCAGCAGAAGGTCCAAATGAGGTGAGGTGACACTTTTTCGAAAATCAATTGTGGTCGTTATTTCACAAGATGATCGTGTCACTGGGGTTAAAAATCTCTCAGCATATATATAACGTTGCAAGGCCTAGGGTACCCTTTAAATCTTGTTGCTTTCGGAATGCTCCTCCCAACCGTTCTCACCTTGATGCGAAATCTAGCCGTTGGGACCGGTCTCCTCCCATGTACGTACATCTCATCTGAGTTCAAAACTAGAAGGAGACATACAACGTTGTCAACTTGCTCTAGTCTCGTGACTACATTATTCATTGATTAAATCTTAATATGTATGGTGTAATGGTTCTAGATTTTGAAGAGAAGATATTGTCAATAAAAAAATCCTTATAAATATTAAGCTTTTAGAATTAGATATATTTTATCAAAAGAATAATTATAATTAACTTTAAGATGAAGAATGATCTAATAACGGAAACCAAATATTACGTAAAATGGATAATAAGTAAATAAATGATCTGATTTTTCTTCATAATTTATACAAAAGACACACATGTTATCTAATCGTTTGGTAATATCTTAGATAATATATATTTTGTAGCTGTAATGTCTCGTTTAAACATTTGGGCTCAATGAATGGGCTAAAGACGATTCCTCGGCCTTATTTTGGGCCCACTTACCTGGATCTCTGAGAGGCTGACATGATTCGGATGGTTACGGAGCCTCCCGTCTAGCCTCTGGGGCGGGCAGGCTCGGCCAGCTCGTACGTCGGTCCAATCCGTTTGGGAGGGACGTGGGACGACTCTTTCAATGGAGAACTCAGGCAAAGAAACCGCCGTTACGAAAATAAAAGGAAGTCGTTATTAGTTGGTAGACTGTAAAATTATTAATTATAAAATATAACTTCTGATAAAAAGTTGGACTTAGGATTTAATTTCAAGAAAAGTTGTCCTTATCTCAAGATAAATTGGTAATAAAATAAATAAGATTATCATAATATAAAACTCAAGTTCAATCACATCGTTAATAATATGGTACTTTCTTCCAACACACTCTCGTAACTGTGGAAAGTCCCACGTTGATTTATTTAATAACGAAATCTAGTTTAGTATATGATGATTTTTTTTACAAATTAAGAGTCAGTTTTAAAATAGAATATTTCGAAAGAATAGTTTACCAATTTAGTAACTTCTCCTCTTTTACCTTACATCTTAACTCGTATTTTGCTGCTTAATTTATTGCTTATCAAAATCTTATGTTAACCAAATTTTGCATTCACAGCTTGGAGATTGCCGTGCACAGAAATAAATACCATTTTAGAATAATAAAAAAAATGGTCGAAAGCGATCTACATGCGTAAGTCAGGAAAAGAGGAGGATCGGTCCTTGAAGGTCCATTTCACCCTCTCAGCACATTTGATGTGGGCTATTTATCGGTTTGTACGTCCATTTCGATCCAACTTTCGTCGGATATTTGATCTGACGTCCACTGGTCTTAATACAACGAAGGGTTGTGTGTTTTCTGGTCGACGAGTCTAAAATAACCTTACCATTAATGCCAAGGGATAAATAAACTGATAGATAACATGGGGAAGCGATGAACCACTGACAGTCGAATGAATCAAACGAGAAAGTGACGATAAATGAAGGATGATTAAATGGCAAACTGCAGATGAACGAGAAAAGATTTTGTTTCCATCAATAATGAAGAAAGGAATGACCAAATGCATGACAAAGAGAAGAAATAGACTGAGTACTTGATTTATTCCTTTGATTAATGTTTGTGACCATTACAGTTTGTTTTTATCTGCCAATGATCTGAAATATTTAAACTCAGTTTGTAGTGGTTTACAATGGAGTAGACAGGATGTGAATGTACCAGATCTCGCCTTGAACAGTTAGTTTTGGTACCCTTTTGTGGGTTTTCCATGGAACTGATGATCGTATAACACCTTCGGCTCGGAAACTTCAACCCATCCGACGCATCTGATGACTCTATCCTTTGCACCTTCATTTGAAAAGCAGTTGTCGTTATTTTATATTTTACTACCTTTTCATATTCAAAATTTATGTACATATAGCATAATATGAACATGCATTACATCTGATTGGCAGATTTTATACCCCCATGCCAGTAACGATAGTGTAGGTTAGCCCACCATGTGGCATGTGCTGACGCGCATGCTTTGAAGAAGCCCGTTCACATGAGTGACCCATGCCTGCTTGCCTCGGTGCCCCGCGCCCCCATTTGTGGTGGTACTACATCCTTTCCCATCCACAAGTAAACCTCTCCGAGAGAAAGGAAAGACGGCAAACGATTATAGACCAATCCACGGGCTACGTGGACAAGGAGTTCTCGTCAACTAAAGAAAATACTCTCGGTTGTTCGTCTAATCTGAGAAGGCAAGAGGTTGGTTGAGATGAGATCAGGATCATCCATGCACAACAACAACATGACTGTCGAGATCTGGCCGGTGAGCACCCCATCCCGGCACTCTGCCGGTGGAAGTCCCAGATTCTCCTTCTCTCGAGACCTTCTGGAATGTGAGAGTGGAAGAGAGCATGACAGCTCAGACGGGTCGTTCGTCCCCGGCTCCCCTGCCACCTCCGACTTCGACTTCTGTATTGCAGGGGAAGGCTGCGACCAGGAACCGTCCTCGGCCGACGAGCTCTTCTCGGACGGGAGGATTCTTCCTATCCCACTCCAATCCAGAAACCAGAGTGTTCCAACAACCCAACCCACCAACTGTGCCCTCCCTCCTCAAACTCCCCGGGTTCCTCCTCTACCGCCGACGGAGCCGGCGCTGCCGAAGCAAATGATTGGCCGCGGAGCTGACGCCGTAGAGCTGGAAAAAACACCGCCGGTGGCTCAGAAGCCGTCGACTTCGTTCTGGAAGTTTGGAAGAAGCAGTAGTCTCAACTGCGGCAGGGTTGGGTGTGGCAAAGGTAACGGTCACAGTCACATGGCGAATTTTATCTGCTCCACGACGTTGCTCACCAGAAGCAAGTCCACGGGCTCGTCCAACCACAACCCAAGTCCCAACTCACAGCAGAAGCATCAAAGGCACCAACCAAGAAAGACGACCGGCAGTCGATCGTCGGCGCGGAAGGAGGTCTCGAGGACCAATTCCAACCGGTCCACCTCCTCCACTCCGTCGTCGAATTCTTCTTATTACCACTGCTCTTTCCACGGCGGGAACAGCGGAGTTCGGATCAGTCCTGTCCTCAACGTTCCCCACTCTTGCATTCCCATGGGCGGTGGTAGAGGAAACGGACTCTTTGGGCTTGGGAGGCTGTTGTGCATTGGGAAGGAGAAGAACGGCAGGAGACAGAGGTCTCTGTTTTCTCCACCTCAAGCCTCGTAAAGAAGAAGAAGAAGAAGAAGGCCTGCTGTTCTTGCCCGTCCTTGGTGGTTGAAGATGCATCATTTCTTTCTTTTGTGAAAATATCCTCGTCGTTTAATGATTTGGAAATCACAAGTATGCAAAGTCGTAGCGTAATTAATTTTGGGAAAGCGTGAGTACTGTTTAAATTTGAACGGAAAAAGTGCGATTATCATTGGCGTACGCTTCTCTTGGGATGCTCGTCTCATACATTTTTTGTATTTTAATATTTTATTTTGTTCTAATGCCAATGACTGTCGTGAACGTGTGTTATCTGCTACTTTTTTGGTTTTTCATGCAAGAGGAAGATTTATGACACATATTACAAGGAACGTTAATGATCAGATTAATATTTTTCTTGTTACGTAGTATCAGGCTGCACCGAGGAACAGTTTCAAAGGTCCATTTTATAGAGACAAAAATTGTAAAAATTAATAAAGACAGTTTTTAAAATTCATGAATTTTTTTTGCTATAAACCTGAAGATAATTTATATTTTGCCCGTCTCTTGTTTGACTTATTTTTATGGTATTTTGATTTTAATTTTATAATGAAAATTTTACCTTTAATATATTTGCTTTAATCTTGCAAAACAAACTTTCTGCCTTCTTCCATGTCCCTCTATGTTGTTTGGTCATCCCTTTCCTAATGCTTTTTACTCGCTCCACACGTCATCGGCTATGATGAATACTCCTGTAGTCTAATCGTACAAGTTTAGTTTTTAATAACATCTTCTTCTCTGCGACGCATCAACCGCAATGAAATTAAGATACGATTGTGTGATGTATATATAATTGCTTGTCGATATCATATGTTAATTGAAAAGTCTCAAATGTAAACCTGACAAAAACGTTGTCAATAGAAAAAAGGTGTTTTTAATTGCTGTGGATTTCTGGCAAAGTTCAAAAGATGGAATCGAGGATGTCTTCCAGCGAATTCCATGCGTTCATGCACACAAGTTCAACACGCGGAACCGGTCGCCGCCAAATGGAAACGAAACCGGCGATATCGATCGGAAGAAGCGCCGAGTGGAGACGCAAGGAGTCGAAAATAGTGAATCAACTGACATTTCGTTTGTTTATAAAGTCTAACATAATGGCATTGGACACGGTCCTTTGTCGTTTCGGTTGAAAATAGATAGCTGTATTTGTTAAATATATTATAATTTTTTGAAATTTATTACAAAATTTTTATTGAAAAATTTATTTGCAATGCATTCGTATTAGCGACTCAGTTAATTCATCTATGATTATCAACTAATATTTAAATAAGTGCAGCTTAATATATTTCTATTATTAATTAAATTTGAATAAATAATATTATCTACGTTAATACTTTTCAATATTTTTTACTATAATCAGTTATATATTTATATTGAAATTTACAAAATTAGTTATTAAAAAATGTACTCCGTGCTTTTAATGACATAGGCACGATCGAATTTTTTAATTTTTTTTTACTGAAATACACGTAGAGTTGTAAGCCATTTTTGACATTACATAAAAATAAAATGAAGATTATATAAAAAGAGTTTTGAAAGAAAAAAAAAAAGATGGACTAATGTTAGTTTACGAGATACGCACACAACGTTTTTTCAAGTGACATGCGCGCAACGTTGACGCAAAAAAAAAAGAAAAAAAGAAAAAGAAAAGAAGCCGGATGATAAACGAGGGATATTTTCGTAATATCACCTCTAGATCCCTTGAGGTGCTGATCGAAAGCCTCGCCCAAGGACTCCATCCTACTGCTATCTTTTAGCATAATCGAGCCCAACTTTGGGCTCGACGATCTTTTCTTGAGCCTGCCCGTTTGTCGAGACCCGACCCGACGGTCTTGAGAGCTGGATTTGGGGCTCAAACAAACGGACCCTGAAATAGTTTGTTTAGAGCGACGTCATTTTTAACTTTCGTAAGAATTAAATTTTAACAAATAGAAAATTTATTATTATCAAAAAAATCGGAAATTAGTAAACCAATCACGTGCATAAATAACTAACTGTAATGGTTTAAGTAATTAGAAGCAGCAATATCGGTAACATTTAGAATAAAAATCATCATTGTTAAAATCATTTGCAGAAGAACGACATGAACTTTGGACGACAGCAATAATAAGATAAGAGTACAAGATCGATCACGTTATTTAAATAGATATAAAATATTGTTAAAGGAGAGAAGGTGACTTTGAACGAGATATAAAATGTATAATGGTTTTTTGTCAATATTTGTCTTCTCGTATTAGTTCCGTGTTCGTGTCTCTAACTAAGGTTTCTACAATTACCCTTGTTTATCCTTATAAATACACGAAAGACAAAGGTAATCATATAAATTAAGGTATTAGATCACTACGAAGGTACGATAAAATTCTACTTAATTTAGATAAGTGTCGGTATTTGATCTAAATGTCTTATAATTTATTGATTCTTGTTAAATTTCAACATTAAATTTGTAATAAAAAATCTTCACTAATATAACTCAGATTAAGCTAAACTTTTAAAATCCATGATAGAGGAAGCTATTGATTAACTACTTGTATAATTAAATTTTGACTTCAAGATAAAAAATAAAGTATCAGAGGTACATTAAGTAACGTTACATCCGCTTACTTTGAAACGGACCGATTGATGGAATTGATGTCTCTACAAATACGAAGTGGCCAATTTTTTTCTTAGAAATATATGGTAATTTTCGCGGTGGTATCTTATTTTTTAAAAACATGGAAAGGTAAAAGTAAGATTTTATTATTAAATTATTACTTAAAATAAATAAATAATGATCTAAAAGTTCTAAAATTTAATACCTTTGATAAATTTTAACCATTAATTTAGAAGCAAGTGTATAATATATATTAGATTAATACGAAAATTTAAACATAATAGATTATAGTAATTTTACTAGTTATATAGTTACCTTCTAATTTTTAAGTAAAATATTAATAAAAACAACGAAGCCACTACGAAAGTTTAATAGAACTTTCCACTGGGAATATTTCGGTCAAATGGCTGATGTCCCAAAAAATAGAACTTTTTTTTTGAAAAACTGGAACAACTTTTTATTATTAAGGTAAAATTTACCGTCTCAACGGTCAATGGTTAGTCGATGACGTGTGTACTCTTTGTTTTTTGTGCGTTTGAAAAAAAATTTTCGTGCTCCCGGACGCGGTATCTGTTGGGCCGCCTCCACCCAATAAACTGCTCTCACCACGGCACCACCGCAACCGTAGAGGCAGCATTCTTCTCCCTTCCCGAAACCACCTCTTCTCTTTGTCGTTTCTACTCTGCAAAATTTCAGATTTCGGTTCCACCCTACCACTACTCCCGCTGCCTCTCGTCCTGAGTTCGGTTCCAACCGTTGGCCTAGATTCTGGGAGCAGGAGGAAGAGGAGGGTGTTGCAACCGCAACCAGAAGGTGAAAATGGTGAACTGGGAGCTCAGTGGCTGTTGCAACGGGGATCAGAAAGCCTTCCTCATCACAATTGGTGTATTCACCTTCGTCATCCTCGCGGTAACAGGGCTTTACTGCTTTCGTCTCCTCATAAAGATGCGATCTTTTTTACTCTGAAAAGTGGTTCCTCAGAATACGACTGGGCTTTCTTTTTTTAAAATTGGTACTAGGATGTGGTGACCAGGAATTGAATTTCAGCGAAAGTATGAAATCACAGAGTCCTGATCCACTGAACTACTCAAAAAGACTTGGGTTTTTTGTGTCGTTTTGGTCCTTTTTGGAGAGAGCTTGCTCGATTGGTTGTTGATTTGTTCCATTGCCTTGCAGTTGTGGAGGACTTTTGTTTTAACCCCTTTCAAGCTCATTACTGTTTTCCTTCATGAAACCAGCCATGCCCTTGCCTGCAAGTTGACGTGTGGGGATGTAAGTTTGCCTTTATATTCTCTTGCCTGTAATCTAGCCATGGAAATTCATCTCTTACAAGAGCGGTGTTTTCTAAATAAATTTGTCGATAACAACGATTTCTCATTTTATTGAATTGCAAATAATCATGTCTCATGGACTATGGTTCAATTTGGTTGATCGTATGTAACACTTGCTCTATGGTTCTGCTGTTGCAATCTTTGTACAGCTTCAAATGTGCGCCACCTGTGATCAAAATGTAGTGTCTACTTGTTAGATTTTGATCTAAATCATCTCTCAATCAAACTGCAGCTAATGAAATTCTTATTTCAACCATCCAACTGGACGTAAAATTCCAATAGGAGAAGGGCACTGCATTCTGTCCGTATAAATCATGGAATTCAGAGGATGTTTTGTTCTTAAATGGATGCCATAATTTCTTATACTATTGAAATAGTCTCAGATTGCAAGTAGAAAAGGAAATCAAGTTAGATGAAGAGATTTATCACATTGTACATGGTATTGGAGTCGAATACAATCTTTTGAGATAAATTTTTGCAGTCCACTTAAACAAATAAGGATACTTATAGGACCTAGAAAAAGCCAGTAAGTGAAGGAATTATTGAAATACTCTCACATTGAAAGTAGAAAAAAAGACTTCTTGGAAATGAAAACTAGAAATTCCAGCCAACAACATTATAAGAAGATAAGTTTAATAAAACAAAGATCACATTCTTTATTATAAATAAGCAGCAAATATTTGTTACGATGACAAATATTCCAATTTGGCCTTAGATTTTCTGATTGCAAAATCATGTTGATGTTTTTCCAAAATGTGTTGTCATGCGATTAAATGTGCAGCTGTAGTAGTGAACTTTATGTTTACATTTAAATACTAAAGAAAGGACATATTCTTTATGATAAATAACCAACAAATATTTGTAAAGATTACAGATATTCCTATTTAGCTTTAGAACTGTTAATTGCATAGGGGTATTGACAATCAGTGTTGTTTATTCAAAATGTGTTTTGATATGGTTGAATATGCAGCCTTATGAGTGAACTGATGTTAACGATTTGTTACAGGTAGAGGGCATCCAGGTTCATGCTGATGAGGGTGGAGTCACCCAAACACGTGGTGGTATATATTGGGTGATTCTCCCTGCTGGATGTAATGACACCGTCTCATTCACTTTTTTTAGTTATCATATATTCTGAATTATGGTCAAGAAATCAAATTCGCCTGAACAGTGCTTTCTTTCTGATGATTACATTTTCCGGTTCTACCTTTCTATTTTGAAATTCATATTTTAGTAGATAAAACAAGATATATTACTCTTTTTTTGGACTGCAGATCTTGGTTCATCATTTTGGGGATTGGTTTTCATACTTGCCTCGACAAATCTTGTTACTGCCAGAATTGCTGCCGGATGTTTTGCAGTTGCTTTGTTGATAGTGCTTTTTGTTGCTAAAAATGTAAGTGGTCATTCTTGTATTATAAGCAAATATAATGACATTTTTTGTCTACTGAAATACAATGTACACAATGGATGCAAATTGAGGTAGCAATAACAAGCTCTCAACCTTTTAAAAAACTAACAAGAGAAAATTATCTAATTGACTTTTGATTTTGTGGAGATAAAGTTTTATGGTTGGCGCAACCCCTCTTCAGTGAATCCAACTTGAAGATTAAGATCAATAAAAATTACATCGCAACATACAATTTTCTAGAAAACAAGTGGAACATTAACAGATCTAACTCATAGATAATCTATCCAGCTAATAAATAAAATATTCATATGAAGAGAGAAGTACTTGAATTTCATATGATTCGAAATACATTTGCACCTTTCTGCTGCTTCAACTGATATTGAATGCATGCATCTCATCCCCAGTGGAATACCCATAGATCTTTAGTTGTGTTTTTTCTTCCTTAGCTATGGTTAAATCAATTATAGGAGCATCACAGGCCTTCCCTTTTTTCAGTATAGTCCATATACATGCTCAACAATGGCTTTGGAAATACATCTATAGATACTAATGAAAGACACGTGTAAATTGCACATCACATAATAATTAAAAAAGTTAAATTAGTATTAAGATTTTTTAGGAATATAAATGTCACTGATTGAAACATCCATTATCTTAAAATATAATAGTATATAATAGAGATGCATTAGTATTAAGAGGTATACTTTTTATTTCTATGTAATAGATAAATATATGTATATGCTGATTATTCTTTCAAATATTAACTTATATATATGATTGAACTTTAAAGCTATATTTTTGTTTGCAGCTAGCTTTTGTAAAATTTTATGGAATTTATCTCAAGTTTTTCATCAAATAATTAGAGAAAATTCATGAGATAAATTATGTCTTTATAGAGTAACCTTACTGTTAAAGTTGTTAGTTAAAAAAAAGTCTATATCTCATAAAGAAATAGTTGATTGAGATTATCTTAGTTGTACAAAATATTCACCATAAGTTTTTATTAGGAAATAATTATTTGTGACTTCAAGCAGGGAATATCTTTTGAATTGGAAAATTTGTTGATGAAATTTTCTACTTCTATGTTAAATTGAAAGAAAAAACATTGATGATATCGTGCTATTTTTGTATTTACCTTTTTTGGTAACCATAGAATTGAAATGGTTGATTTATATTTTCTTACAAATGTTGAATATTCACTATGACTTTTTCTTGGGAAATAATTATTTGAGATTTTTTATAAGAAAGTATTTTTTGGATTTTGAATTCAAAATTGAGGTATTTGATTAGGAGACAAATAATTAGTTTTGATAAATAATTAGAAAATTAACAATTATAATTATACTGATCTCATCAATGTTATATTAAGATTAAGATCATATTAAGATCACAAAAACTGATCCTAAGATTATATTAAGATCATTTTGGGGAGATCACAAAGAAGGCTCATCCAATTGGTGAGGTGTCGGCTCATTTAATAGCATAGAGGGTTTTTACTGGGACTCGGCCATCCCTTTAAAAATAATAATCAATGGAAGAGAGCTTTTTATTCTTATGAAAATGTTTTTTAATACTTGTATTACCATCTCAACTAAAGTGTCCTCTGTTTCTTTCATGTAGTGGACACTTCGAGGATTATGCATTGGTATGTGAATAGTAATCATCTTTTTTAAATCTGAAATTTCCAATATGTGCTACTTCCTTCAAGAAGGGGTTTGTTAACATGGTAGTTAATGACTAGGTTTTATTATATTCCTTGCCATCATTTGGCTTTTGCAAGAGACTACCAAAGTCCGCATCCTACGCTATGTTATCCTTTTCATAGGTAAGCTAACATTATTTTCCATGACATTGCAACAATGCCATATTACTCTAGGATGCTAATGTTATTTATGGTTTTTCTCAGGTGTGATGAACAGCTTATTTTCAGTTTACGGTAAGACCATATATGGAAGGTGTACTCTTAGGATTACATTTTTTTTTTAGTTTTAGCAAATCAATTTTCCAAAATGCAAGCTACCAACAGGCTGAGTCCCTGCAGATATCTATGATGATTTGATATCTCGAAGGGTCAATTCAAGTGATGCTGAGAAGTTTGCTGAACTTTGCCTTTGCCCTTGCAATGGGGTGGCATGGGGAGTAATCTGGTACGTTTTTGTCAATAAACCAGTGACTAAATTATAATATGCCATTGTAAATTTCCAATTTAATTTCTGTACCTAATAAAGCTGGATTTTATATGCAGGGGCTTCATATCTTTCACATTTCTTTGTGGAGCAATGTACCTAGGTCTTGTCATCCTATCTTGAAGTTAATAGAGTGTACGTTCCCTTGGATCCTTTCTCTAGTAAAGTTGCTCTTGTTGTCGGTCCTCTAATGTTTCATTATTTTTTCCTTCAAATGGGGACCATGCATAACATCAGGGTTTGCATGGTGCCTATTTTTCCCATATGTTATGTGAATCATACATATAAAGGGCATTTACCAAAAAACATCCATGAGATGGAAGTTGGTGATTTCCTCATGTCATCCTTGATGATGGTAATGTATTCAACTTACCAAAAGAAATCGAGAACAAGGTTTTCTTGACTGAGGCATTCTAGTCGGGAAATTTTTTATAGTTTTTTAGGCCATTTTTCCAGGAAACTTTTCTAAGAATGACTTTTCTATAAATACATGGCAGGAAAAGTAGATGCATGAATTTTAAGATCCGATGATTATACATACATGGTAAAAATCTTACTTATTTGAATAAATATTGATTCTTCATTTAAAAGTCATAAAATTAAACAAATTTTGTTCAATTTTAATCAGTCATTTTTAAATCATAAAATTTTAATGAGGTAAATTGTATTGAGTTGAAATTTTAGTATGTAATAGATTAGATGTTAGTTTTTGGAAAAAGTAATTTAAAAAAAAAAGATATTTCTAGTAAAGTTCTTTAAAGATACTTTTAAACTTTTTGTTTTTTGTGTTCGAGAGTGTAAGGAATTTTGGCAGCTAGGATTCAGCTGTTGACATGTAGAGCCCAGAGTCTTTTCACTAATGTCAAACGAAGGCCTGGTCGAAGATGGTTTACTTTGCCTCTTCAGTTGTTTTTGACAATGGTAGCGATTTAAGTTCACTTAATTCACTGCCACTATTTTTTACGTTAAATTTTAAAACATCAAAACGAAGCTCATGGAATTGAGGGGAACTAATTTTCCCTGAAGAGTTCTTGTAACAAACTCAAAATAACACACAAGGGTGTGATTGAGTTCAGTTCAAGATATCTTCTTGTATAGACATTTCGCTATATCAAATACAAACTAATGTTTGTCTTTATCTGAACTTTTTTTCAGGTTCTTCCTGGATTCATGTCTGATTTTTTCGTTTTGAGCTGGAAAGAGATCTGACTACATCATGTAGAGTAACTCAAGGGCGTGATTGATGCCCTGGGTTCTAGCTTTATTTTCGTTAATGGGTGTTGGTCGATATATTCAATGCAATCATTCATCCATTTAAATATTTCATTGATTGATGATTAAATTGTTCGGCAGCGGCCTTTATTTATTGATCCATTTTCTGAAACCTTCACCGTGGGAAGGCTTTTTTTTATAATGGTCACGTATTTTTGCACTAAATTGCTTTCCCTCAAGATGAAATGAATGGTTAAGCGGTCATCTTGGTGTTGTAGAGTAAAAAGTCTTTCCTACAGGAGAAGTGAACACATTTTGATAAATTCAACTGTAAACAAAAATACATAAAAGCTCAAAAGCTACAAGTGCTTGTCAATGGTTGTTACACAATTTACATCTGGACAATAATGGACGAGTTACCCTAACTATTTACATGACAAATGCACGGTACAAATTGAGGAGTTGGATTGCCCAACATTTTGCCGGTTCTTCAACAGCGCTGCTACAAACCGAAGGTCTTAATCATTAGTCAATGGATTTTTGAGCAAGAAAAAAGGGTTTTCTGAATTGGCTTGCTCAGTCTCTGTAGGTTCCATATTTGGCTCCAAACTAGCAAGCATGGTGGAAAAGTATTCAAGAATCAGATGCTTTTGACTCGTGAAGATCAGAATGTGTTGACTGAAAGATTCTAGAAGTTTTAGCTGCAACACCAAAAAATGAAAGTAAATGAAAAGACTAACAGTATAATTGGAAGGAAAATGAAACTAAGAACAGGAACATCCCGTAATGAACCAGTAGAAGGCAATCTAAATAGAGAGTCCCAATTTAATTTGACAGATAATACAAGCATAAGAAACTAAATCAGGCTTGATAACAATTATAAGATGATGAAGCATAGCAATGCACAAACCTGAGTAAAATCAATGTGGCAAAAGAGGATGTTAGGGATAAATAGAATCTAAATTTGAACAAACAATAAAGGATTAGAGAATCATGACATTATTTACTCATTGTTTAGAGAGAAATGGCGAAATAGCGAAATGGCGTTTAACTGTATAAGATACGAGTGGAGAGAGCTTATCGCTGAAAGTCCAGCCCATTAGTGACAGCCCAATCCACCCAAGGTATAAGCATCAAAAATGGTGCAGACCAGAAAAACATGCAAAATGTAATCTACGGATATTTCCGTGTCAGTAAGGAAAATAAAAGAATAAGAGATGTGAGAAGGTTGGAAGTAGAATATACAGTCAAAGAATACAAGGAAATTTGTTATTATATCTAAAATAAATAAAATTAAAAAAAGGCCGTGATCTTTAATTTAACATAATAACTAGAATAAGAACACACTTTTGGAAGAGAAAGATGTTTTTAAGGATAATCATGCCACAAAGAAAACGTTTAAGATTTTGCTTTTCCCTTGTGATTCTAGCCATACAATGATCATCGTGTCCTTTGCATGCATATCTAGGACAATCTGTACTTTATTCTCCATTGATTTTCTTATTTCTTCTGTGAAATCCAAAAGAAGAAGATTTGTGCTTTGTTAGCAATTAATATTTCCCCAAGTTGTTCTTGGAATGGCTTATGTCTCAAGACAGCCGGTGGATGGAAGAATTATCCAAAGATCTCCAGATCACTGGAGTTCTTTATGACTTACCAGGGAAAGGGTCTAATAATGTTCGCCGAGCTTTCCTTAATCAATGCATGTTAAAAAGTATTGTATCGTAACACTAAACTATTAAAATAATTTCGACGAAGGAAACCTTATTCCTAACAAAAATCTGCCAAGTGAACGTGATATAAAATGATGCAGGGGAAGTGGAATCTGCAACGCGTCTGGTGTTTGACCGATGCCTTTGAATACGAAGGAATCTCCCACTCCCAGTCATCTTGTTGAGTTGTTTCTCGACATGACTGTATAGATCATCCTTCACCGGCCGAGTTCTCGTGATATTTTTAAGTCACGTCGATCGATTCACATTCGAAGCGAGTGATTGATTGACCCACGTCAAATCCATAATGCCGAGAGCTGTAAGTCATCTACGAGCATTTCTAAATTATCAGGTGACTTGCACCGTCACCATGCAATCAAACACCGAACGGCCAAGGTAGCAGGAATCTGTGTTAGATTAGATTTCCAGCAAAAGCATCATCATCAAATTAATTAAAAAGGAAAATATTATGATGCAAATTGTTTTTTTATCATTACATTGCATGGCAAAGGAAGAGTAAGCTTGTATGCATATGACAGCCAGCCAGAAAACAAAGTTAATACAGATATACGTGAAGTGGAATTACGTGCCCCAGTGGTAATTCGATCCATTGGCGAAGTTTAAATAGAAATCTCTCTGCATTTCTTAAGATTATCCCGACCACCCAAGCGTTGGCTTGCGAGTGTCCAGTCTTTTCACGGGTCTACATGACAGCCAGGTCTGATTTGATTGAAAAGAGAGTTCCAAGAGTTGGGAATTGCACATTTCCCTCTCTCTCCCTTGCTTTCTTCACTTGGTCATCACAGCAGTAGTGCAGTGTCTTCTTTCCTCCGGGGATAAGACGGCTTCGGAGCCCTGTCAACAGGAGCCAATTTCAACGACGATTTAAGCCCCCCCCCCCCCCCCCCCCCCCCCCCACCCCCCTGGTCTGCATGCTTTTCTGTTTGGTCTTCATCCGGATTTTACTTTACTATATTATATTCTTTGTATATACATAAAACTAAAATAAGTACGAAAATACCGAAGATTACTTATTAAAATAATGAAAAATAAAATTACATAAGTTAATAGAAGACTTAACGATGGATGGGAATAAATGAAAAGAGATGATTCGTATGAACTCCACGCAATATATAAGATCAAGACATCGGATTATATTATTGGTGCTGTGGAATTTATACTTCTGAATTGAATACGACTATTAGGATGGTGGTGTAAAATTCCTATCACAACTACTTTAACGTGGAAAAAACCTCACTATGGGCATCTATAGGAATTTTCTCTTGTAAGCGTCCGCATTTTTTATATATTTTAAAATAGAAAATAGTTATATAGATAGTTAATCTATCTATAGTGTGATTTAATGTGGATTAAAATTTGAAACTAATTCAAATTTTATTTTCTAAGATTACTAAATTTAAAAATCAACTGCTGAAGATGAGTAGAACTTGACCAATTATAATACTTTTAGATTAATGGTTAATACTTATTTGATTACAAAATTATCATATATATATACATGAAAAAAATATGATACCTGGAATAACCTCACATGTAGATAGATGTCTACATCAACATTGTCCTGATTTTCACGTGTATACATGTGACCCTTCTGTCTTCAAAGTCAAGAGATTATGGTAAATTTCCATATTCAACCATGTTAACCAGCATCAATCTAAATGGAAAGTGGAATGTTTCCACTGGTTTCATGAGTGGGAGAAGGAGAAAGGGACAGCACCATGATAAAGAGAGTGGAACCTAGATAAGATTTGGATGGCGTTGGATTACCAGATATATAAATTTTAAAGCTAGAAGCAAATGCATTTATCACATGAATTTATGGTGTTGTTAATTGTCAATCATAAGTTTAATAAATTATACAAGAATGTGTGTGTGTGTGTAATCGGCTGAAAAGAGGGTTTTCCCTCTGTAGGTCTTTGCTCTCTATCAGTTGTCCATTGCCACCAACATTTGGATGTGTGATTAAAAATATATACGACAGGACGAGGCCCACGTAATTATTAATTAATTCGATATATTCGTCTGAAGGCGGAAGATATAAACTTATATATACAATTGCAGATGTTTAGAAGAGCAAGTGTTTTGCCTGGTGAGGAAGAAATTAGTGTTAGTAACATCACAGAGATATATATATGAGTACGACGAGGAATTTGTTTAATTACTTAACGTGGGTTAGTTAGCAGACCAGATTCTCGCTGCAGGGCTCATCGTCACAGTGATTGACAAGGCCGATCGGTCCGACGCTCTTCGCGGCAGGGAGGCAACGGACATGAGAAGCGTTGTCAATTTGTGAGCTCTTATATATGTTTTTCAACAGTCGCGTCTGCTCGACGGTAATAGCAGTCCAATCGAAACAACAGTTGTAGATTTAACATGACACCGGGTTCCCTTTTCTGTTAAAAAAAGCAAGACAAGAAGGGCAGTGGTTTTCCTTCCGGATGCCAATAGAAAATTCCCCGAGGGGTCATATGTATGTCGTCCCTGTCGCCACCTTGACTTCCTTCTTTTGCTTCGATATTTGAAAGTTTAACTTGCAAATCTGAGGGCGCATGGTCCTCTTTTTCCACCGTTGGCTTACTTCCTAAAATTGGATTCTTTCTCTTCCATCCACTTGTCAACTCGCATTTATGGACTCCAATTCCATGATGAAATTCTTGAACGTGGCCCTAAGTAATTAATTCTAATAGTTCAATGCTTGCAAAAACCACCATCATTTTCAATTTTTTTTTAAAAGATACAGATAGCAGAAAGTCCCATTAAGAACGTACATCATTTGTATAGAAGAAGAAAAGACCCTATTCTAAAAGTACAATAAAAAGATAAGTACAGTATGCATCAACCGTTAGCAGCATACATAACTGTACGTCGTCTCTGGTTTTAAAGTTACAATAATCAAAACTTGAGCCCACACCAACAAATTAAGATTCGTTGGGGCTTGGGATCAATAATACCACGTACGTCTCACCAAACTTTTGATCGGTGTGACTCGTGAGAAAATCTGCGAGGCATGACAAGACATCTGCGGTGCAACACGTACGTGGTCATACTTAAATGAAGCGAGCTCGATTGGCAGGAGAGCTAATTAACCAACAACGTATACTTCCTTGTGCACATAAGAAACGGCACTCCGACCTTGGTTTAATTGGGACCGCTAGAATTAGTGGCATATGTTCTTGTTTTCCTGTCGTTAATCTTTGGGTTCCAGTCGGTGTATGCTCCACAACAGGAATTCTACACGCACAGTACTTGTGCTGGCACGTATCCTACGCTTTGTTAAACATGTGGTGACCGGTTTGATGGGGTTCTGCCTTGGTTTCTTTTTCGGTGGAGCATTGAAGTTGAAAGCCAAGAAATCAAGATCCTTCTCGCTAAATGGTTTTTGTTTCCAAAAAATTAAAAAGGATCATCTCTCAACCATGCATGGATGGTCCACACTTACACGATTCATCTCTTCTTGAATCATTTGAAATGACTAGACCTAAGATCGATCCGCATCGGCTGTCACCAAACTCACGGTTCAGGATCACATCAAACCCTCGATATATACTGCATGTTAGTTTTTCACTCTAAAATTCCTTCTGCTAGCTCTGTGTAGGAACTACCATATAAGTTGCTTTTTTCCCTACATAATAAATAATATTACGTACTGACTTACCCTAATTAAGTTAAGTTCTTAGAAAATAATTCACCCTAACCAATTACACTAGCTTCCAACATGTGAAAATTTAAAATTGAAGTGTGATTGGTATCCATGTTCTCTATGCATGGCTGATGCAAGATTGATGAAGTAGCTAGATGTTTGTAAATATACATGGACGCAATTCCTGATTAGAGTAACAATAACCGATCCAGTTGGAACAACAAATTAAACAGCAAACCAGCTGAGAAAGAGAGAAGAAAGTGGATAACACCCTTTCATCCGAGCTTAAATGTTTTAACCAAAGCAAAGAACACCCACCCAGCCCTAGCTACCTTCCATCGTACAACCACAGCTCCACACATGAGATCACCCAATTGATCCGTTAATTTGACACCACCAAGCATGACAAATTATGATCTAGATATATATTAATCCCACTCATGTAGCTTTTCGGATTGCATGTCGCAGTTCATCAATATGCTAAAAAGACTATCTGCCATCATCGTATTGTTGTTGTGGTTGCCACCTCTCCCGCGGCCATCCATGCCGTCTTCGACCTCCATCATCATGGAGCAATCAGAAGCCGAGCTGCTGCCAACAGCCCCCAGCGGTGGTGCCATCCTCTCCTGGTGGAAGTCTAGGCCATCGAACCCGTAAGCCAAATTCGTGAAATCACCTCCGGCAAATAGAAACGGGTCGTAGGTGGTGGTGTACTTGTCGTTGCCAGTTGCATTAATAATCTGATGGTGGCGATCAGGAGGCGCTGGTGCGAGAAGGCGTGACGAGCCCGCTGCCATCGCATCGACGGAGATGCTTGGACTGCAGTCGTCCTCGAACTGTAGCAACTGGTAGCGGCCGGGAACGTCGTTGAGTGCGGTGGCAGTACTGCACCTTGTAGTCGGCGGCAGCGTCGGTTCTGCCGGGGGTATCATTGGATGGTTGGGAGGTTGGCGTGGGAGCGGGTGTACGAAAGTAGGATTGTCCATGGATTGGACTACCGATGCTTGCGGCGGTGAAGGCCCTATCTTCTCCATCAGCCTCGGCATCCAGAAGCGGCGGACGGCGTCCCTGAACAATTCACTGTTGGCGTCGATCTTCAGCTGCTTTGCTTGTTTCTGAACCCTCGTCCTCCAGTAGTTCTTGATCTCATTGTCCGTTCTTCCCGGCAAATGTTGTGCAATCCTAGACCACCTGTGAATGAATGAATTCGTAGATAGATTTGTTTATGTATCCCAACACATACACGTAAATTCAAGAGCTAGTACTCAGGCAAGGAGGTCGCTAGATCGATCCAATGATGCAATATTAATAATCGTTGATAATTAAGTGCTAGAACAGGACAGATAGAAACTTGATTAATATTGTACGCCATGCGATATTTATTAGGGCATGACGCATCCTATTATCTTTGGATCTGATTTTATCATTAGGGCTAACCCAACTTCTTTGGGCATCAATAATCATAGCTTACACAAATCTAAATCCTTACGAACGTAAAAATCAATCACTGTTATCAAAAAAAGGAAGAAAAAAAAAAACATGAAAGATAGCAGATAGTGAGTGGTTCTATATGCATGCCTGTCTTGTAGAAATTAAGGAACAATAACAATTATGAATGATCGCGGTTGATCGTATATGAATAAGCAAGAATATGGCTTTATCGGTTGGCCTAATTCCTGTTCACTTATATCACTGAACAGATCATAGAAAAGTTTTATTACTTTGGCAAAAAATGGGTATGCACTCGATGGTTGGAAAAGGTCGAGAAGCACTCGATGAGCTGATCATGAGAAAGTGGGTGATCGATCCAAAGGTCCGTCAATTGGAAAAGGTGTAGATCGCAATTGACAGATTAAGCGCCTCTCCACTTGCAGCCATAGTGCTCTAGTACTTGACTATTGAGGTATATATGGAAGCGCACCTGTTCCCCCACTTAGAATGGAGCTCAAGGATCAGGAACTGTTCCTCCGGGGTGAGGTTCCCACGCTTTACATCAGGTTTCAGGTAGTTCAGCCATCTCAACCTGCAACTTTTTCCTGTCCTCTTTAAACCTGCACCACCCCCCCCACCCCCCGCCCCCCCCCCCAAAAAAAAAAAATCCATGTAATTAGAACTAATTAAGATGATCAGTAATATACAAGAAGCTTAATTGGTATGTACCCGAACATCTTGCAAGAAGATTCCAACGTCCTTCCCCATGGCAAGCAATGTAGTGGATGAGGAGCGTGTCCTCCTCAAGCGTCCATGGTCCTTTCCTCAGCTCCGTCTCCTCTTCATATTTGCGTGCCTTCTTGCCAGACATGATGCGCCCCCCAATCCCTGAAAAGGCTATATATTCGGTGGTCTTGGGTTGTTTGTCTCCGAGAGCTGCAGAGGACATGAAACTACAGACCTTGAAGTTATATAGACCCCTTCCACAAGCCAAGAAAAAGGCTAATGATCTGTGGTGCCAATCAGGGCATCCTGATTTTGAGATAGAGAAAACCAGGAAGGAGGGCGAAAAATAAAATAATGAGGAGGAAAGTAGCTACAACACCACTCCCTAAAGTTAATTCTTTTATTATTGGTGCCCCCTCCTTTCCTTTTAATGACTTGGATACAGTGGCATACAAGGGGGTATTGAAGATGACCTTCGACATAGAAAGATGATAGAAAGATTACCCAAGCATAAAGAAGGAAGAAGATCTGGAGCTAGACACTGCCGGTTTCATGGGAATGGATGAGGTGACCTTACAAGGCACTTATGGAACCATTTTTCTTTTGGATTCTTCCCTCATTTTTACATGAGAGACGTGTTTGACTGACCAAATTACTTTCTTACTAATTCCTATTATTTTACTGGAGTTCCGGTTGGGTCTATAACAACGTGGGAGAATCTTAAATTAATCATCTTCCTTACTCCATCTAACCTATGGGAACACTTCTGGATGCTGGAATTTATGCATATTTACCATCTTGGCACCCTCACGCATGGCAAAAGAAACCTGAAGGTGCCCGTTGTGTGCATATAGACGTGTCTCCAGCCCCAGGCTACCCAACTGCAGCAGCCGCAGCTTCTTCTGCAACAGTCTCCCTCTACCCATGCAGCATCTCGATTGTTCCTATATATAAAGCCATCCATGTTCTTCAGGCGTAGACATGTGGGTTTGATTGGTAGGTAACCTATCTTTCTAATGTTTGATGCAGCAGTAACTTAAATGGCATCAGTGAGTTAACCGTATTTAAGAAGTAGAACTCAAAGGCATCAAGGAAGAGACAGTCAACTTACTCTTGGGTAACATGGTCTCGTATTGGAAGTGACGCAGTTAAACTTGAGTCTAATAACATTTTATTTTGATTTTTCTTTATTATGTAAATTAATTTTGAAACGAACTTTTGATATAATATTAGAATAGGTTATGCATGTCATTTGTAAGCTATCTGTAGGTTAAAAAAAGAGTGTCATAAGTGCAAAAAAGCATTGAAATGAAATATTTCACATTAGAAAATAATGTTTAAAAATTTGTGTTGAATAACATAATCTCACATTTACATTGGAAGTAATGTAATTGAATCTGAGCCTAATAATATCGTACTTCCATAATCTAATTTATGCATTTCACGTCGCTCGTACGACGTTTATAAGCTAAGATATGATCACAAATGTGGGGAAGTGTTGAATGGCATTATCTCACATTAATTTAGAAGTAATGTAATTGAATCTGAGCCCAATAATATTGTACTTCCATTCTCTTACTACTAATTTATTTTAAGATAAACTTTAACAATTAACAATTAACAATGATCATTTAATCTAATGCATGAAAATGTAATAGCACATTTTAATGATTGTTATCAAGTGAATGCATTATTCACGCACTAATTTATTCCTATACGTACGTTAAACATAAAAACTTTGAGGTTGAAATAAGAACGTTAACTGAAAGTTGAATTTGACAAATTATGTATATATTGTTTATAATCATACAAACCAACTTTTACCGATAATATATTTATTATAAGCATGTTTCCGCTGTTTAGATTGAACCCCGGATAGCTAGGTTGCGGTGAATCTAACAACGCTGCTTCCACACTTAACTGTTGGACCAGCACAAGGCCAGAAGACACAAAAGCTAAAAGTGAATTCTTCTCCAAAGAACCGATCGGCTTTGGTTGGACAGTTACATATATGAAGAAGAGGAATCTACGATGTGATTAATAAGTGATATATATTTACGATTTCAAGTTTCCTTTTTCCGCAAAGATTGCAGGTTATTTTATATCAAGAAAGAATTGTGTAAGATCAATCATGATCACAATTTTCAATTTTACTACGAACTATTATTAAAATTCTTTACATTTTTTTTTCTTTTCAATGTTGATCATTTATCGACAATTAAACGTATTTTCTAAAATGAAGCCTGAGTTGAGGCCCGGGCATTGGATGCACATGTGCAAGTCCACCTCCGAGTGTGGTGGGGGATGGAGGAGGATGACTGAAAGTAACATCGTCAAATCCGGGACGGATCGAGCTGATGATTCCATGTACGACCACTGCATTCTCTCTCACTCTGGAAATAAACAGTAAGCTGTCATTTCTCAGCATTGGATGCAATGCCTACCAGTTACAGTGCTTACCTTGCGTAGCTCAACAGGTGGATTCCTCTTGGACCTCTACACATGAGGTAGCCGGTCCCGCTACACATCAGTCCAAGTCTCTCTCTTTCCTTTCTTTCTCCGGTGAAGGAGGGCAGGTGGTGGTTGTTATAAAGTCCCAACTCCATGTTTGTGTGCGGGAGAGGGAGGAAGATGAGCCGGCGCGCCGAGGTAAACGTTGGAAAAGAAACGCCCAATCTCTCTCTCAGTATGCGTGAATGAAGTGAAGTGACGTGCCAAGCACTGCTGGCATGCCGATGACAGTGGCAAGACATGCTGTAGCAGTTGCTTCATCCACGTAAGATCGAATACTCCGAGTGACTGGTTTGATCAAGGGATCCCGTGATTAATTGCAATCTAATTAGGTGCCCATGAATTACCTAAACGAATCGTATCGTATACCGATGATGCACACATTGTTGAATCCAAAGTTACAATCGAGTAGGGATCTCACACCTCTCTGTATAATACTAATGGTTCTGTGCTTTCGTCTAAATAATTTGAAGTTCATAATAGTCGTGATATTATTTAGTAGCGAAGATGACAACATATCTAATTTGTTATTATTTTCTTATTAAGATTATTAATATAAACAATATTGTTCCTCTACCTATGATTACTTGCTTACCGGTACATACTAGATATAAAAATTGTAAAAGATCGAATTCAGATGTTTCTTTATCAAAATAATCAAGAAGATTCTATTTAGAATTTTTCATTAATCAAGTGTAAACTAAATTTCAAGATTGAAAAGAAAATTGCCTTTGGTGAATAAAGCTTATTTATTTCTGTTTAAGAGTGTGTTGCTTTTCTTATATGCTATGAAAATAACAAGATAATAAGTTTTAGGATTTCTCAATGTCGTAAAATATACGTAGAGGATAAATATGATATTTCGATGTCTTTTTTGGCAATATAAGAACTAAAAGTTGATTAAAACCTTCGACCATGAAGTTACAACCAAAGGAGAGAAAAGTAAGCAAAGTTTAATAAATTTAAAAGAATACAAAAATTACTTTTCACAAAAAAGAACAACAAAAGAAAAATAATTCTTCAGCATCGGAGCATCTCCTGAGAATATTCAATATTGCCATTCGAATTGTTAACAACGTTAGTAGAGCTGTCAGGTAAAGTTGTGCTGTGCTGATTTTAAATTAAAATGATCTTACTAACTACTTTGATACTTGTCGAAAAATGTTTTATTAAGAAAAATCATATCATCAAAAATTCAGAAGAAGATGAAATGGATGTTCCGATGTCGGTCAATATTTTTGGTAGACGTATGATGGTGTATGGGATACGACGTATGATGACAACGATGTGCGTGCACTAGCTTGCTTTCGGCTTTCGGCTTCTCGCTTTGTGATTGCCGGCCTTTTGTTTGAGTGGTCGCAGAGTCTAAACCTACGAGCTTAGGGTAGATTGAAGCCTACGAGAATTAATAAGGCGGGATGCTGACGATACCTGTGACATCATAATCAACCACCAAATGTTACGATATTTATAATTTTTATTAACATTTGTTATACAAACAAAATTCACGACACCCCCGATGGTGTGCGTGTGCGTGTACGTGTGCGGGTGTGTGTGTGTGTGTGTGTTTTTTTTTTAATAAAAAAAATGATACGAATACGTTGCGCTCTGCGTTCGAATTTCGACGGGAGAATTATATCATTTCAGATAACTCAACAACTACTTAAATAATCAGGTGCCCAATTACGACCGTATGTTACGTTCGGACGTGCTTCGCCACCGGACACAAAGCACGTGCACGTCGCTGAAGAAGGGACGGATGTCCGGCGGCCACGATTTCATTCGCCTTTTTTTTTTTATTATTAAAAAAAAGGTAGTAAGAGACGTAGGCGTACGCTAAGATTTAATATAATTACAAGTCCACACATCTTAATTTAATTAATGCCTGATTTGAAGCTGCATATCTGTCCCCACTTGGCATTCATCAAGCAGTGCAATACTTTCACATTTGTAACAATGGTGGTGGTGAGCGCGTGATTTATGGTTGTAATTAAATACCAGGGTTTCGACAATTATAATAGTTAATTAAGTTATATCTGTACCTAACCTTAAATAATTATGTGTTGCATTTAAGCAGATAAATATGTGTGTGTAATTTTCTAACCAAATATCATTTCCATTTGGTAATCGTAGCAGATGATTTGATTTTAATTTTGATGTCTACATTTTTACAATCTCTCCTTCGCCACCTAATTAACATTGCTAATTATGATCTAGGGCAACAACATATTTTATTTGTCATTACCATATTGGAGAACAACACGTTACCAAGATTATGCACAAACCGTAGCTGATGACTTCATTTCATGGTGATCACGGTCAACGGAAGGTGAAACTCTAATCATACAAGTCAAAAGAGGCTTATTAACTAAGAGGTTGTTGCTTTTGTGGCAGGAGGTAGAGGTTTATTTAGAATAATTGTCTGGTCCAAGGAGGCCACCGCCCATCAGAAGAAAGAAAGAGAAGAATAATGCTGGCATTCTTGGTAAGGTTAGAAAGTCAGTGATAATTAACAAACGATGTTGTCCGTATTGAAAGAGAGACGATACTTGACTTGACAAGTCAACATTCAATTACGGCACCATTAATTTATATACCAAGTATGTCAAAAAAATTGCTCAATATATGTATGTGTGTGTGTGTGTGTACGGCCATCACAAGGAAAATTCACGATAGCAGAAAGTTAAGAGACTCACTCATGCACAACCACTAGCCTTTTCTAGCATTGCAGAAATTTGTGGGGTTGTCGAACTTAATTAAATGCAACTGCAATGTAATAATCATATATATTAGATCATAAATAGTGAAGTAATTGAATAAACTCATGTTACCCATGCAATAATACTAAGATTATAAATATAATCGTACATCGCGTATTAATTTCTGTCCACTCATGATGAGATGAACCAGCTGACACATCTTTAATTTGTATTGGAATGTTAAACATGTCAGCCTCCTGCATGCATTGACGGAAGTGTTTTAACACGAATCAAAGTTAACTAGCTTTCCAATGCATGTCCAATAAACCGACAATTACAAGGGATCAAGATGAAGGATAGATTTCCATTGTCTATCACTTATTAATATATACATACACATAATCACACAAAGGTAGTTAAAATCCTTCGTCTATACCAGATGAATTGACCAAAGTGTTTTAATGTGAATCAAACCCAACTGACTTTCCATTGCATGTCCAAAGACCCAAACATATCATAAGAGATCAAGACAAGGATAGATATATATATTTCTTTCGTCTATCCCTTATTTATATACGCATACATGCACAGTTAATTACACAAGGGTAAAATCCATCGTCGTTTAAAATACAAATTCTAGTGTATCACAAATAGAAGTAAAACTAAAGAACAGTGCTTGATGGGATGTGGTGTTCTTCTAATCGAAGTCCAAAGGCAACTGGATCGAAGCTCCAAAGAAGAACACAAGTTACTCAAACTTTTGTATCTTCTCCACTTAATCGCACATATACTTGAAAAGTAAGGCCTTCCTGTATGAATCTGGATAAATTAAAGGTGACCAAGTTCAATTCCATGGGCCGTTTCGTCGTATCATCTGGCCGATAATGCTCTTTAATTATCCTTCGCAGTTCATGCACAAGCTGTGCACATCTCACAACCTAGTGAGCTCAATCCCGTAGCCGTTGTCTTGTTCTTCAAGTTGATGACAGATTAATTTCATCTGAAATTAACAGCAGATGTTTAAGTATCATGCATACTGTCAGAGCTAGATTGACGGGCGGCAGACATGCTTGCACTCCAGCGAGTCTCATCCTAGATCAGCTTTATCAACATCTCTGGAAGAGCCATTTATTGTTATATATATTCGAGTCCACTTTGCCTGCACTGTGTTTGTAGACACGATGGCGACCGGGGGTCCTCACCTTGGTGGCCACCTTAGGAAACCATGTATGAGAAAGATTGCTATTTGCTTTATGATTCATATCAAAATCTTTAAAATGTCAACATATATACATATATATAGTTGTGATAGAAGGATTATGTCATTCGTGGGATTTTCCCACTGAAACAACCACAGCTGGGGCAATCTGAATTTCATGCCCGTGATTAGATTCTTAATCATTGTCATGCATTTGATAAGTAGAGCTTAAACTAGCTAGAGATGTTTCTGTAGGTATGCCCGTGAATAGAGAGATGCCTAAGAGGCATACTCAATTTGTAAGGGCATACCTCTCGAAACATAGGAAGTAGGATTCACTAGATTCTTAGGACAAAAGATGTTAAACCCTAGCGATTCATGATGATTAATCATGAACGGCTAAAATTAGCATCACTCAGACGACGATGATAGTCTAGTTAGCCTTTCATTTACTTTAAAAATACAAACATTATCATTACGGTAAAAAGCGTACGGAGACACGAAATGAAAGGAGAACAGGAGATTGATTGAGGAGGGACGCAAGGACATCATATGGGATCCACGCATGAGGCCTGGGAATAGAGACACATTGAGCACGCGTTGCTTTTTGCTCAACTATAGTAATGGGTAATGAATGTATACGTTTAGTATCTTGAAACGTCTTGTACCAATTGAATCTCTTATATCTTTAAATACCATGTAATGAAAAGCTAAGAAAAGTAGTTCCTACTTTAATAAACAGACTCCGACACAGTTTTTTTCTTCCAACTCGTGGACTCCCAAGTCTTACATCTTCGTGCTGCATCAAGTGATATTAAAGTATAATGTTTAATCTGATCGCTAGAGCAAAGTTCGATGAACCATCATCAAATGGTAATCAATGTCGGTGGAGGTGCTTGCCATTGAACCGGCAGGGCGACAAGATTGTCACGCTGGTCATCTCATCTGCCTCAACCTAATGTTTCTTCTAGTGACAATGATGACAAAGACATCTTCCAACAAGGATGTGATCATCAATAACTATTATACGGCAAAGATCACAATCCAAGCTACTTCAGTTCAAAATAAGGATACAGCTGCCATTCTTCAACAAGCATAACTCAACATCGAGTATTTTCTCGATTGAGTGGCCAAGGCCAAAAGATTCTTTGATCATAGGGAGATTCCTGAATATCAGAAGAAGATGAGGATCTTTATTTTTCTGTTCACGTATTTAGATGTTGTATAGCATTCAAATCTGTTGATTTAGAAGCCCTCGGGTGAGTTCAACATCACATAGAGCTTGCTTATGTTCCAACTTCTACATCGGGAGCCAAAGCTGACGGCAGCTCCAACTGCAACTGCAAAAGAGAAGAAGAACATGCTCTTCGTGCACTTCGACCTACGGATTAATCTTCCCAAGATCACCTTGCACCATTCCTCCGCTTCTTTGAAGAGAGCATTGTATTCATCCTCCTCTAGCATTTCATCAGACTGAAAAAATGATAGATTTCATTTTAGATGTGGTTGAATAAATCTGCTTTTGTATTACATAATTAAAAGTGTGCAAGAATATTAATGCAGCAAGATAAAAAGATTGCCGAGAAAAAAATGTAGTTGATGACTGTCTTAAATAGTAGTATACAACAATGGATGACCCAGTTGGTCTCCCTCTATATCTATTACGATGAAGCCTAGTTTCATATCCCAAGCAACACATTACTATTATCAAAATAAATGCATTATTAGTATCCTATCATAATGATACAGGCGATAGTTCCATGCATTGTATGGATTGATATTTTACCGTAAAAATTTTAAAAGTATTTTACATACGTAACTTTGTTTATTATTGAAGAAAACATGCCACGTTTTTTATTAGTGTTTTGTCAAAATTATTAACCCAAGCAATCTTCATTTGTGCTAAAAATTAAATTAAAATTATAAAAACATATGCTCATTAATCTAGATCTTTCTTTATTAAAATAATAACGAAAAAATTATTTAGAGTTTTACTTGCAATCAACTACAAAGTAAATTTTAAGAATGAAAAGAAAATCATTTTTAGTAAGCTAATTTATATTTGAGAGCATGTTACTTTTTATATGAGATAAAAATGATATACTGATAAGATCTTTGATTTCATTGTAGTCTAAAATATGGAGAATAAATTCTATTTAAAATGTGCTCCATATTATAAGTCAATCAAAAGTTTAAATTTCACATATATAACCAAGTTTATGTGAAAATCACAAAAAAGCTATTTTGATTTTTTTCAGTTTCTTTTTTGTACATATGATCAGAAAGGTCTGACAGGTTTATAAGCAAGTGTCAATTAACTATAATAGAATTAATGTAAATAAATAAAGATGTTATAAATAATTTAAATAGTGGGAGAAAATATTATAATTAGATTAATTAAAGCATTTATTTTTGTATCCAAAATTTATAAAAATTTACATAAAACATGTGAAGAATATTAGAGAGCATGTTACTTTCTATATAAGATGAAAATTATATAATAAAAGGACTGACTTCTTAGCAATCTAAAATGTGGAGGATAAATTTTATTTTATAAGTGTTACTATAAATCGATTGAAAATTTAAATTCACATATACATCCAAACACATGTGAAAATCATAAAAATTCTGATTTAGTTTTATTTTATTTTCTTTTATGCACATATAAGTTTAAAAGGTTTGACAGTTTCATAAATATCAAATATGAGATAATTAATGCAAATAAATAAAGATGTTAAAAAAATTAAATAAGCTAGGATAAGATTATAATTAAATGTGTGATTAAAGCGTAATAGACATAATACTATTATTTATTGGAGATAACAACATATTTAATTTTGTTATTGTTTTATGAGCTCACTAACATAAATAATGTTTATTTGTAATAACTATTTTTTTATTGCTAAAGTATAGGGTAAACTTGTATGTATGATCCAATTAACCAAATCTGTTTATGCACTGTATGCATAAACCTTGTATGCATTGTATAAAAGCCTTGTATTGTAACCCTAATCAAATAATCATATTCCCTATTTACATTCTCAACTTAGTATCAAAGCCTAGGTTAACCCTAATATCATCACTCACCTTTGCCGGTCTTCCCTCCCGTCGACATTGAAGCCTCCATCTTTTGAGTCCCCATCCTCAAGTGAGCATATCCTGTTGGTTCTATCATTGCAACAACCTCTATTGTCATGATCTCCATCCTTGTCTCTACTACAGATGAGTGGGTTTTGAAGACACTCAACAAACTATCATTCCTCTTGACAACACAAGGAGCCTCAACCTTTGTTATCCAAAAATTGAATTGGAAAGTTGAACGTCACTAGAGTTAAGCTAAACAAGACCAACTATCTCCACTAGACAAGTGCTTTTGAGACCTTCATCGTCTCATAAATGAAGAAAAATCACCTATCCGACAATCCTTCAAATGTTAAGGCTACCAGTTTCACTGCATGGAGAACTACTGAACACGTTGTTATCTCTTAGATCCTCAATAGTGTATAGGAAAACATTGCCTGAAGTGTCTCCCACCTCCATACAGCCAAGCACATTTGAGAGATGCTACATACCACTTATGAGAATGAACAAAACATCACTTACATTTGTGAGGTACAAGCAATTATTTGCTCACAAACAAGGGGATTCATCAATTCATTCATTCTACAACTGATTGTACACTCTATTGGACAATCTTGATGTATATCAGCTATGTGTTGCTGATATACCCACTCAAAAGAGATGCTACAAAGAGCTCGAGGTTGTTTTGTTCTTGGCCGATCTTCAACCCAAGTTGTCCTCCCAAGTTCGTGGGTAGATTCTAGCTACCAACACAATCTCATCACTGCAAACAACCTTTAATAAGGTTTTACAAGTCTCAACAACAATCCTTGCTTCAATTGAACCCACCATTCACTAAGTCCTCTATTCTATGTGAATCTCACTCCAATTTTTCACAACATTGGAAGGGACACTTAGGAGGCAAGCACAGAATCCCTACGTCTATTGTGGTTAAAGGAATCACCCATTTGATAAATGCTAAGAGAAGTTTGGTTGACTTGCAATTGCACCTTTTACCCATTTTGCCTCCAATTATGCTATTATGAAGTTCGGGACCTTGCAACCCCTTGTACAAGCATGCACTATTAAAATAAGCCAAGTGGACTATTTGCTCATGATCCTTCAAACTCAACAAAATAATGAGGAAATGATTGCTCATGTCCTTGCATTTGGCATACAAGCTTTCCATACTTTTTCTCATGATACTTTTTGGGTCATAGATTTGAGGGCATCAAACCATATGTTTGATAGTCTCTCACTTTTTACCTACCTAACCAAGATGTCTAACATTAATTCTATAACATTAGCTGATGGTTGTAGCCATCCAGTAAATGATAAGGGCACTACAAACATTATTCTAGATATATTCCTTGAAAAAGTTATTTATGTACCTAACTTTTCCATTAATTTATTATTTATTAGTGCAATTACTAAACAATTATATTATTTAGTTACCTTTTATCATTTTCATTGTACTTTTCAGGCTTTATAGACATGAAGGAGAATTAATTTAAACCTTGATTGTAATCATGGTGTTTACAAACTTGTCAAAGATGATAATCCTTAGGGACTTGCATCTGTTGCTACCTTGGATGATTCTGCACTGTTATGACATCATCATCTTGGGTATTCTTCTCTTGGTAAGCTATTTAAAGTCATTCCTTAGGTATCCATTCATTCCTTTTAATGTCAATCTTATATTATGGGTAAGCAGCTTTATGCTACCTATAAGTTATAAGTTATCTTTTGCACCTAATCTTTTTGATTTAGTGCATTATGATATTTGACGATTTTCTAGAGTCATGTCTATCAAAGGTTATCGCTATTATATTATTTTTGTTAATTTCTCTCGTATATCTTGAGTGTATCTTTTGAAAAATAATCAACATGTCTTTGATGTAATTCACAACTATTTCAATGAAATTCAGACTTAATTTGATGTCATTCTCAAAATTTTCTATATTGATAATGCTTTAGAATTTGTTAAATCTGACATTAAATCTTTTTGTACCCAACATAACATTATTCACCAAATTACTTGTGTACATACCTTTTAACAAAATAGTATTGATGAATGCAAACATCATTATATTCTTATTATTGTTTGCATCTTTCTAGTTGAAATAAATGTATTGACTTATCTTTAGTTTAATATTGTTGTTATTATTTCCTATCTGATTAACCACTTGTCCTTATCTCCCTTGGGGGGAGTTGTTCCTCTTTGATGACTCTCACCCAATCAAGAGATACTCTCTTTTGCTTTGAAGGTTTTAGGTGTACAACCTTTGTTAAAAATCTAACTATTAGATTTGATAAACTAGCTTCTATCAAGTGTGTTTTTGTTAGTTATTTATGATCTCAAAAGAGGTATCATTATCATCCTCCTACTCACTAATATTTGGTATCTACTAATGTTCTTTTTCTTGAAGATACCCCATATTTTTCTTCCACTTGGGATGAGAACATCTCTCATCTTCTCCAAACGTCTTTTGTTGATCCTTTCTCTTTTTTTGAGATGTTCCAAGGTGTCTATCACTCATGTGCCACCACCATCACCACTCTTGCAAGTATATCATCAATGTTGTGCTCTCACACCTCCCTCAATTCAGGTCGAGTCATCTCTTTCACTAGAGATAGCTTGTACCTCTCTTGATCTACCTATTACCCTTCACAAAGGTAAGCATACATATACCCTACATCTCATCTTTACTTTTGTTTCCTATGTCTCTTTTTCTCCCACCTATAAGTGGTTTACACTTGCTCTCTCTACTGAATCTATTTCAAAGAATTATGCACTTACCCTTCCACACTAGAAGTATATTATAGGTGTGGAAAAGCAAGCTCTTTTTACCATAGGTGATAGCTCCTCAATTGTCTCATTCTCTTATTGTTAGTTGTCATTAGGTTTTTACCATTAAATATCATCTCAATGGCACTATCACTTGACACAAGGTTTGTCTTGTTGCTGGTGACTTTACTTAGACTTATGTATTGATTATGTTAAAACATTCTCTTCAATTATTCAACTCAATTCTATATGAGTGTTACTCTCTTTGGCAATAAGCAAGGCTTAGTCCATCTCTTAATTGGATGTTCATAATGCATTTTTTATATAATGACTTATAGGAAGAAGTCTTTGTAGAATAACCTCCAAACTATATTACTTAGAGAAAAAATCAAGTATACAAGTTGAAGAAAGCCATCTATAGACTCAAACAAAGTTCCTATGCATGATTTGGTAAGCTTAACTCCATCATGCTCTCCCATGGTTTTCACAACTATGTCATTGATAGTTCCATATTCATTTGAAAATGGTCATTCGAATACACCATTCTAGCTATGTATGTTGATATATTATTGACAAGAAAAGACAACACTAACATTCAAGTTACCAAACTCCTTGCAACACATTGTTATCAAAGACAGGCAAACCACAATATTTTCTGGACATTGAGATGGTGTTTATGTAGATGAAAAAGAGAAGGAAAATGAAAGATAAGGAAAAATGTGAAATTTTCATATATTAGGTGGCAATCAAAAAGTAGAAGAAATACTTTCCCAAACTTTTTGACAATAAAAGAAGTTTAATTTCAAAATTTTTGATTTGAATGCATCTAAAAGTAAAAGAAATCATTTGACATTATTAATGAAATATCAAGTGTAGATGGAGAGAAAGAAACAAGAAATATTATAAGAAAAACTTAGAAGAGAAGAAAAAAATAGTTGATAGAATGCATGAAAATATTATATATACTATATGGGAAGAATCAAGGAATTGAAATTTTTCAAATGAATTTGTATCTGAACATTATGAAAAAAATTTATAATATTTGTTATGTTATAAGGTTTATTTCATTTAATGAAATTATTCAACTTTCAAATAGTAATAAATTTTTATAATTTGATTATCTTTTAAATATTTTTAATAATGGTATTTTGTTATTTATTTATAAAGTAATAAATTTATTTATTTATAACTTGTATTCCTTTATTTTCTTTTAACTATTGAACATACACAAATACTTTTAAAATTTTCTTAACTTTTCTAAACTTTCTATTCCCTATATTTTCCAAACTTTCCTAAACTTTCTTTTCTAAATTATTCGAAGCCATAAACACTTCTTGAGTATGCCTATTGCAAAGGAAAGATGGCATTCTCTTAAAAGAAGTATGCTCTTGATTTGTTAAAAAAAACAAGACTCTTAGGATGCAAGCTAAAGTCAACTCCCATTAAGGCCTATCTTTCCTTTTGGGATACTACATTTAATCTATATATTGATGTTTGCCAATATAGGAGGTTAATTGATAAACTTATTTCATTTGTTGTAGGCCTCTTAAATCAATTCATAAAGGAGCCATGAGTGGTTCACTAGAATAATGTTTTACAAATAGTTGTATATATCAAAGGTAATCCTATAAAAGGGTTAATTTACTCCAACAATGGTCATCTTAATGTAGTTGTCTATTTTGATTTAAGTTATGCTAGAGACAAAGATAATCGACGATCAAAGGTTAGAGTAGAGATATCAATGCCTATGATCATGCATTATGACAATTAAATAACTATTTATATTACTAGCAATGATACCTTTCATGAACAAACAAAACATATAAAAGTTGATTGTCATTGTTGGGTGCCCTTTCATGTGTTAGAGTGTAGTGACTCACACATGCCCAACAAAAAATCCCTAACCATTGGCAGAAGCATGAAGGAAGTGCCTCATGATTGGAAGAAGTGCTTGACCAATCTAAGGAAAATACCTAGATGGCCAAGTTTACACTTGATGACTTGCAAGTGCTATTGACTACTTAAGAGGAAATGCTGGGTCCTCACTGTCGATTTAGGCTTTTGATGTAGTGGCAACATTGACCTTTATAGTCATTACATCTAGTAGTTGGTTGAGAAAGGTGTCGTCAACATGCCTTATACACGATCCTCTAATAAACTTGTAAATATTTTCATTAAGGGTCTTGGTGTGAGTGTGTTCCAACAATTTTGTAAAAAGTTGGGATTATTCAATTTATACTTATCAACATGAAGGAGAATGTTGAAGTATATGGTAAACTTACATGTATGATATAATTAACTGAATTCATTTACCTATGTATACATTGTATATAAACCTTGTATTGTAACCTTAATCAAACAATCATATTCTCTAATTACATTCTCAACTTTTATGATACATGGTAGATGTAAAAATTAGACAATTATAAAAGAATATACTCATTAATCTAAACCTTTCTCTATTAAAATAATCAACAAAATTTATTCGAAACTTTATTTACAATCATCTACAAACTAAATTTCAAAATAAAAAGAAAATCACTTTTAATAAGTTTATTTCCACTTAAGAGTATGTTACTTAAGATGAAAATGAAAAAATAAATGATTTCTTAAGAAAAATAATTAATAAAATAAATTTATTGTTCTATCCAAAATTTAGAAAAAATAATGCAAAGATTGTGACGAAGAAACTTCCTTTATTTGTATATAATAATGTGGCCATGCTTATTTTTGAAAATTGTCTTAATAACATGTGCAGATAAAAGCAGATATAGGACATCAACAACGAACAGATGCATGAAAATTGAATAAAAAATGATATCTCCCTTGGCATATCGGATCTAATAATCAGAAAGATGTTGCTTACCTGCAACCTCAATTTCTTTATAGTTTCCCTCAACACTTAAGAAGAAAATTTAGGTGCATATTCATTCCATTCATTTGATAGTTTTCTAAGAACTACGATACTGGTATCTATATTTTCCACATAAATTTGTTCCTGTTTTGAGGCCAAACCAAGTAAATAAGCATATGTTACTCAAGGAACTTTTAAATAGCACAAAACAGTTAAAATTAAAATATCATACGCATTGCTTAAAACAGTCAGCATTTTGAGTAAAACACCAGATGACAATATTAGAGGCCTCAATGCCCAACCGTGGATTATCTGCACAAATGCGTTCCCTCTTGTAGAGATACTTGCATCGACAAGGCAAAGCAATGCTTAAGTAATGCATAAATGTACTTACGTGAACGCATTGCTTTTAGAGAAGTAGAAAGAAGTTGGTGAGCAGCTGGTTTCATTGCTTTGGACCCTAAACCCAGTGGAACCGGCTAGAGCAACCTCCTTAAGTATGGGATACACACTGCCTCAAACCTTTCAGTTGCCTACAGTTTGACACAACAAGTGTCAGATTCGCCTCAAAAGAAATGATATAAGTGGAACAAGTAATAGTCTAGTCTTCACAGGGTCATAAACACAGACCTTAACCAGAGCTGATGGCACTGGGAAGGTTTTCTTCCAGAGCAGTTCTAGTGCAGAAGGTGACTAGACGTTCTCCCCTACTAATAGCTCCATTCAATAAAATAGGTCTAGCTTTTGGATTCCATAAATATCTACACGATGAAAGAAAATGTTACAAACACATAAAAAATCACATCAACATCAGTACTAAGCCATCCAAAAATAAATGCTACAGGAAGAACCTTTCCAACAACTGCAAAAGCAGATCCCTGGATTGTGCATTGGGTTTGACTTTCTCTAAACCAAGACATCAGCCTTCTGACGTAGTATCATTGCCAGGATTATAAAAATAGCAAACTGTCATATTTAAAGGACCAGTTCACAATGTCAGAAAGATCATAGAATCTGTACAAACTCTTTTGCAGCAAAGAGGCAATAACAGCAATAAGATTGCCACCGTACATCTCAAGAACTATAAGTTCAAATGATGGAACACAAAGAGAAGAACCAAATAAACAACAAAACCGTACAAGAAACAAAAGCAACGAAGTTGGAAGGGTAAAACTTAATACAAACATTCCAATGATTTTAATGAAAGGTTATGTACTTTCAACAATGTGACAAATATAATTCTTATGTATTAGTTTTGGTATAATTCCATGGAATTTATTCTTAAAATCTAGTCAAGATGTTTACACAATTTTTTCAAAAGGGAGGATTAAAGATGTTAAAAAGTATGAATTTTCATGTTAGAGTAGCTTTCCCATTTCAGCTTATGATTTTTGTGTAAGTTTCTCATATTTTGTAGAGAAATATTTCAAAAAAGACAAATCTAATGCACAAGTCTCCATCCATGTAAATCTGAAAAATGACCATTGAATGTGGAAGAAATTTCCATATCCCACTGGCACTTGCGCTGATGATCAGATGTTATATTTGTATGCTGACCAGCAGAATGCTTGTGGCTTGGCTACCTAGTTGGACTAGTTCCACAGCTTGTCAAGATTGAATATCAACTGGGATAAAAGCTAGGTCTATATAGGAAGCAGTATGAATGATAGAGAAGGTATCTGTCAGCTACTCTCTATGCCAGAAGGGAAACTTCCAGTTCCCTACCTTGGACTGCAGTTGGCCTCCAGAAGTCTAACAAGGTTGACTGTTCTCCACTTCTGGACAAGATCACATATAGATTGGAAGTGTAGAAGGGTCAGCTGCACTCTTGGGCTGCGAGACTTAAGCTTGTTGAATCAGTCGCTTTCTCTCTCCACTTGTATTGGACTTTGGCTTTCAAACAACCTTGCCGTGTACTGGATGAGAGTAATCAACTGCTCATGAGGTTCTTGTGGAGACACTATGATGGTAAAGCTATGGTCAATGTCAGCTGGAAGGATTGTTGTATGCCATTTGCATGAAGGTGGCTTAGGTATCTGAAAGCCAAGGTGACTGGAATAGGATTGGGATGCTTCGGGCTCTATGGCTTGTGGCTAGTAACTGTTCTGAGGAAGAAATACTTGAGGTGCAGCTCCATTTGGTCAGTGGCAATGCTACACTTGGTATCATGGGCATGGAGAGGAGCATTAAGTGTTCTTGTGCACCTAGTTTCCAACACCCCATAGGTGGTGGGTCCCAAACCTTACTGTTCCATGACCCATGGTTGGACAAGATTATCTGGAAGGCTTCTACAAGTGAGCAGTTTTCGAAACACTCTGCATGGCACCTGGTGTGGCACAAACTACTGAAGGTCGGGTGGTAGTATGGTTCAGCAGGAGGGTCCCTATGCACTCCCTGTTTACTTGGCATGCATCAGAGATCGACTCCCAACCCATGATTTGTAGCAGCACAGGGTATAAGCCTTGGTGTCTTGTTGCATTCTTTGCTCCTCTCGCATTGAGAACCACTCCTTTCTCTTCTTTCCAACATCCATTTTCTTTTGTAATGTGGAGATCAGTGCTCCAATGGCTTGGTGTGGCTAGTGCAGTGTGCTGTTATATTGTACTGGAGGCTGAGCATCTAGTCCACCTATTATGGCAGGAAGGCATCACAAGTGCAGGATAGGTCTAGCTCTTTGTGCTAGTCTACAAGCTTAGATAGGTTGGAGCAGAATTATCAAGTTCACAATAATAAGCCCCTCACCCTATGATGTAGCTTGTGCAGTAATTGCAATGATCCAAGTGAAAGTGGCTGATATTTGCAGTAGGAAGACATGTCTGCATGATAGTTATGCTGCAATACAGTTTTGTTTCGTTTTTTTTGAGGTCTATATGACCACATACCTGTAACAATTTTGTTCAGGGTCTTTGACCTAGCTTTTTGTAAACCTCACTTTTTGCATAACAATTATGGGGCTTAGGCCCCCTTACCGTGCAAAAAAAAGGCAAGGTCTGAAAAAGATCCAATTATATGCAACCTTACCTTTCATGATTTGGTAGCTATTTTCTAGTCAATCTCCAGAGTGATAATACTTTCTGCTATAAAAAGGTTTAGTTCTGGTTTATCTTTCTCTTTGTAAAAGAAATTGAATATTTTAGAACCACAAAAGGTTCTGTGAAGTTTTGAGTAAGAGTGAAGTAGTCAAATTTTTCTCATGCAAGTTTGATATAAAGCAAAAAAAAGGGTTCACTAAATTAGAAATTACAAAGATGATGAGATAGAGCAATACAACCCTTAATGGGGATGGGATGAAAAAAGAGAGGATAGAGAACTGTCAAGTTTCTGGCTGATACCTCCAAGCTTTCCTTACTCCTTAGTTGTGGTCAACCCTAGTATCTCCAGTCAAGTTCAATTTCTTTGCTATTCAATGTTTGCCGTGTTTGAATTTAATGTCTGTTGTGCTGTGCCCAATTGATTTTGACATGCTGGACTGTAATGAACCACATTTTGAACTTTTCCCTCCATAAGTGGCTTCGCAGATAGAGGTAGTTTAATTAATGCTTATTTTAATTTATTATTCAAAAAACAGCAATATAAGACAACGTGGCAGCATTCTTCTAAAATTACTTAATTGGCAACTGAAGTACTTAATGGCAGGAATGATCTTACCTAAGCCTTTGAAAGAAGCTGCTTGGTAAGTTTTTTTGATCCCTTAGAAGATGCTTGCTGAGGTACCAAATCTTCAAGATTATTATCCAATGACCAAAGTACAAAAGTCCCAAGAGACTCAACAGGCCGTTGAGCTATCCAATCAACTGCAGTTTTATAAACAGGTTCAGAAATATAGCATATTGGGACAAGAAATTCTCAGGAAATCGCTCACCCTTTGGTTTAAGCATTGCCTAATAGTTGAATGATAATCTAAATGGCTAACTAAAGTACATGGGTGTAAGACATATTAAGGCATAAGAATAAAATAACCAATGTCCTAATCCCACAACTATGGCCAACCATCCGATGAATTCTGCCCTTCCATTTATTCCCATCTGCAACTAAAATCTTCCATTAAATAATATAATTTTAAATTTTTCACTATTTCCAACCAAGTAATTTTTTGTCCCATACCTTTATTAGAAGTGTCAATGGACTAGGCAGGTCAAGCCCAAAGAGTATCAATCATAGGTTGGACCAAGTCGAATCAAATTTTTTTTAAATTTTTTCGAGACACCCTAACCTAACCTGTAGCCCAAGCATGTATGGGTCAACCCATAGGCACAAGCTCACTTTTATAATTGTTTAAAATATGTAATATGTAATTTTTTTTATTTTAATTTAAAATCAAAATTTAAAAAAAATCAAAAACTTCAATTAGATCGAAGAAAAATCAAAAACTTTAATTGAACCGAAATTTAAATCATTAACTTCGATGTTCAATCAAGTCCTAAAAAAAAGATAAAAAAAAAAAGAAAATCTTTGGTCAGACCGAAGTTGATTGAAATTAAAATTTGATCAAATCGAAGTTTTTAAAATTTCATTAGATCGGTCCAAAGTTTTTTATTATTTTTATTTTTTTCTTTGGTTAAACTAAAGTTTTTTATTATTATTTTTTTCTTCACTTTGATCGAATTTTTTGATTTTTTTTAAACTCGGTCAAACTAAAGTTATAACTTTGATCCAAAGTTTTTTATTTTTTTCTTCGATTTGACCAAAGTTTTTCATATTTTTAAACTCGATCGAACTAAACTTTTTTTTTTTTTTCTTCAATTCGATCAAAATTGAACTTTAGTCAACTTCGATTCGGCCAAAGTTGAACTACAGTCTAACCAAAGTTTTTGATTTTTTTAAAACTTAGTCAAATTGAAGTTATCAGACTAAAGTTTTTTTTATATTTAATTTTTTATTTTAAATTAAAATAAAAAAATTATAACATTATCTTGTAATCAATTCATCATTCAAACACATTATTTTATTTATAAATACATGAACATCAAAAATAAGTCATCATTCATTAAGACATCAACACATTTAAACATAAGTCATAAAGTTAAAATAATTATTTTATTTTTAAATTCAAATTAAAAATACATTATTTTTATAATTACATCAAATATTTTTACATTTAATGTACATAATTACATTTAAATATTTAAATTAAGTGAAGTCATCTTTCTGTTGCTATCCATGAATACGAGCAAATTTTTAACCTTTAACATATATTAATGCTTCTAAAATATTCTCTTTTAATCTTGTTCTTTTATCATTTAATATATTACAACTAATACTAAATGTTTATTCACGTACTACAAAAGAAGTTGAAATTGTTAATAAATCTCTAACCATTGATGATAAAATAAGAAATGTATATTTTTGTGTTTTCTACCAATTTATTACATCAAAATCTAGAAAATTAGTATTATATCTTATTAAATAGCTATGATTAGTATTATTAAAATTAATTAATTCTTACTTATTTGTTATATAATCACTATATTCATCAACAAATATATTATAATCAAATGTTGATGATGACAACGTTGGTTGTGAAAAATAGAGCACATTTTATATTTGTTGTGTTCCATATTTTATAACATAGATATCAAATATATTATTTAAACTTTTTTTACATTTTCAATTGTTATATCAAGTTTTACGTTTAAACAAGTTTGTATTATATTTATTAATTTTTTAACAACTTTTACTTTAATCTTAGGATCTAAACAAACACTTAATGTATAAAAGAAAGATATCTTATTCCAATATTTTTTAAAAATTTCTTCTATTTTGAAAGTTATAGGTGTAAAAAATAGATAATTACTGTAATTATTAAAAACTCTTACAATATTATATAAGTGGTACAATAAAACAAATGTACAATAATATATTCTTAATAAATGTTTCGTTGCATTATAAAATGATTTTAAAAATTCAATAAAATAATTAACTATTGCAAAATCATTTTCCTTTAGTGAGGTTGTACTATCATCTATTCTACCATTATAATAAATTTTTATAACTTCTTTATAAGGTAAACAATTATTTAACATTAAATATAATGAATTCCACCTGACATCTATTGTAAATATTTTATATAGTAAATCAAATGAATCGTATACATGATTAAATTCTTATTGTCATCTATCATTAGTTAAATTGTAAGCTAATGCAGTTCTAATATTTTCTATAAAATATTTTAATTCTTCGACACCTACTTAAACTATAAGATTAATTACATGACATATACATCTTTAATGAAATAAATTAAAACCATTTGGTGGAGTTAAACTATTTTTAAACATAAGGATAGCTACATTATTACTAAATGCATTATCAAATGTAATACTACCTACTTTTTTTTATTTCCATAAAATTCAAAAATTTTCCTAATAGTAGAAAAAATATTTTAAGCATTATGTATATGATTTATTCTTCTAAATCTTATTAATCTTTTTTTGTAAAACTCAGATATTATCAATGTAGTAACAGCAATATATCTTATTTTAGTTCTATCCTTCCACATATCAGATGTACATATTATAGATGTGTTAATAGAACATATTATATTAACTAATTTTATTCTAAGTTTATTATAAAGTTCAATAATATATTGCTTAGTTGTATTTCTAGAAATTTTTTAAAATTATAGATAATAAGCTTGTGAAATATATTCTTGAAAATATTGATTATCACCATAATTAATAGGTAAATTTTGAATAACAATAAATTTAGCATATAATTCTCTAGTGTTATTAGAATCATAATGTTATTGTATTATATTATCTTTAGTATTAAAATTAAGTTGTGTTTGAATTATTTTATTTTTTCAAGATTTTTAGATGAACAACTAACTACGTGTCTAGATAAATAACTTATACTGTCTAAAATTTTGCATGAAAAATCTACATTACAATGTTAAACTTAGACTTCATGTGTTTAATCTTCCTCCTACTTAAGTTTGAATTCCTTGGATTCTAAGATACCTTACTATAGGTTTAATTTAAAATTAATTCTTATCTTATCTTCATCAACTAAGACAACATTAGGAAATAACATGCACCAAGATATTTTCCTTAAATTCCTTTAGATATTTCATCCATAATCAACACAAAAATGTAAAGACTTAGAGTTGATCATTACTGAAATCCTATATTCACTGGAATTTTCTCTCTCTTCTCTTGTATCTTAAGCTTATTGGCTTTGCTGCTCAAAAGAAAATCTTTAACACTAGTAGCATCATAACGTGTCAGATATAGTAATGCTGTTTATTAATTTTCTGGTAAGCAAAATAACAAGAACACTTTCCTTCGAAAGACTAACATGCAAGGAATAATTGTAGAATACTACAAAGGCTAAAATAAGAAGAAATTTATAAATGTAAGAGATAAAAATTGATTACCTTGTTGATTTAGCAGAAAAGGCAAGATTGACATATCAAGTAACGCACAGAAATAGACTTTCTAGTTTCTACATCATTAAAGGTATTTAATACTTTAGGATAAAGGATGAAATTTCTTATACATTCATCAGAAACAGTTCATGACAAAGTCAAAGAAAGTAGAGAAGTGCGCTCGACATTTAAAATATGGAAAGTATTTACATTCATATACCTTTAATGTAACATAATAGAAAAATAAGAAATTACATAGTATAAAAAGAAAAATGTTGAAATTTACTACATCAGGACAAAAGAGTTCCGTCCTTCCGTACCTTGAGAAATCATAACGTTTGGAGACCGTTTATGTTTCTGTTATCCAGATTAAACGCAGTGGCGAGAAAAGAAGTCGGGAATACAAGAAACGCTACACTAGAAAGTCAATGAATTTATGAATCTTTCTTTTTTAGTGGAAAACAGGGAGAATCTAGTTGCAAATAATAAGGTGAATTTATGAATCTTAAATGTGGATAATATTCAGAACATAAAAATAAGTACATGCATGACCATTAAAATTTAGTGCTCATATATGTGACGCCAGACATGGTTTAATTATCAGAGATGTAAACATTTTTCCAAATGAATTGCGCTCTACAGTGCAGAGGAATCAACAGTCATGCAAGTTTATTAATAGTATCAAAGAACAGAAACCAGCAACACCAATTTAAGCCAAAGTTGATTTTAAAAATTGCAATGGCAATTCCATAGGAAAATACGACCAGGTGAATTATAAAGTACCTCACATCTATCAATTTCACAATGGAGGACTCCTTGAACAGCCTAGTCCAGAGATACTGCGACGCGTTGATCGAATCGAAGGACCGTGCAAAGTAATCAGCAAACCTCAGAAGCAGAATCTCCGTATTAGCCTCATGCGAATTCTGAATAGAAAATTTTCCACAAATAAATGCATGATCTTCCCGGAAAAAAAAACTTTCGTGCATATCAAACTCCAGATCAACAAATCTAACTCCATTGATTCACCGTGACGTCGATAAGGAATGCAGCAAGATTATCCGCATCAATTTTCGACGCGGCCTCGACAACGACCCCCTTCGGCTTCTTGACCTTGGTCTTCTTCACATCCTCCCCCACATTGTCCTTCCCGATCCCTCCCTCCCCTTCTTCCACCACAATCCTCAAGCTACTCACGTCCCCGTCCTCCCTTGCCGAGGTGACGGCCCTCTCGATCGCTCTCTTTCGCCTTGTGCTCCACCGCTGCGAACACCCCATTCCCCCTCGAATCGGAAGCCGTACCCGATCCCCCCCTCCCCCTTCACCACCGCGTTTGCCCGCTTATTTTTCTTCTTCGTGTAGGAGACCGTCAGGCAACCATGGTCGGACGATGACGTCGAGGGGGAGGCACCGTTGAGTGATTCGGCAGCGCTACCGTGGAAGGAATCCATGGATTCGGAATTTTGACCTTTGAAATTTGCTTTTGATTCCCTTAGCTTTCTTTCTCCGAGGAAAAAAGGACGAGGATGGAATCCTGGAGGGAAGAGAGAGGCGGGAGAAACCACCTTTATGGCGGTAAAAGAAAAAAGGAACGGTGGGCCACCGTGTGATTAGGAGAATATCCTTCCGAACCTTACATTTATTTTTTTCTCGAGGGATCCTCGCCGAGGAAAGACGGAAATAACTTATATTATTTTATATGTCATAAAAGGTTATGGTCGTGATATTCTTGTAAATAATCATGAAAAGTATATTTTAACCATTTCAATGGTATCGATAATATTATACTTCAAATGCTATACTACTACTATTTACAGGTTTTTAAAGAGTATCCAAGAAAAAAATATTTTTTAGTGATATCCTTAACTTTATTTCTTATTAGGAAGAGTATGTTTTCGTCAAGATCCGTATATTTATTTTTACGTTCTACATGTCACAGATAAAATATTGGATAAAACCTATAGCTTTAATAAATAAAAATTCACGTTAGTAGATATGCATATATGCAAGAATAGACGATATGATTAAGAAAGCCTGGCCTTCACGTTGGAGGGAGGAGCATCTAAGATAAAAATCTACCCTACTACCCTACTGGTGGATGAGGGTTGGTACTAAAAAATGCATGTACAATATTCCACGTAAATACCACTTCTTAGAAAATATTTCCTTTTCAACATTTTTTCTCGTTTTCTCTCTTTCATGTTCTTACCAACTTTTCATTTTTCTAGTTTTCGGATTATTCTTATATTTTCTATCATTGATCTTCGAATAGTTATTTGTTAAGTTTAAATAAATAAATATGGACTTTAGGCAAAGGGTGTGTTTGATTCCTGATCGTTTTTCGTGGCATTTTTTGACAAGGTTCGATTTTGTGCGGTGTTCAACATTTTTTCCAGTAAAGGACTTTGGCGTTTCGTTGACATGGCATCTTTAAGCGATGGAATCTATAAGATGACTGTAACGCTCTCTACTTTATGTTATGATATATTTTATATTTTAGTGAGAACAATAATAACAACACAAACATTATTTCGTTACGTTAGGTGAACCGAAATATACATTTTTCATAAAAAATAGAAAACAATTAACAGCTCATTTTTCCGATTATTCAATGAGTTATTTTCAGACTATTTCAATATGTAAGTTAAGATTTGTGAACTGGCACTTTTTGATAAACATTTTTAAACGTCATCTTAGATCTGGTGGACCACATGTTAATTAACTGGTTGTGTGATTTATATTTCTTACATTAAGGAGTTGGTCAAAACTCTACTACCAATTTCTGAATTCAAAACAGAAAGAAGAAGAAAAACAACAATTGCATTTGTGCTACGCTTCAATACCTGCATCAGTTGCATCTGCGCTACGCTTCTATCGATCGTTATCATATTTTCTATGTATAAGATATCTGAGACGTACGTGTCAATTTGATCCAAATACTGTTTCATATTTTGACATCTAATTGTCGTTAATTAATCGGATGATACATTCTTTTAGGACACCAGCGTTAGAATTATAAATCGATACCAGAATTTTTAATTGATAAACAAGAAAATAACGGAAACGTATATATTAATTTTAGAACAGTAGTAAATGTGGACATGACATGATAAAATATCAGCTAAAATCGACTTGTAGGTGCGTAGCACGTACACGAGCCTGACGGTGTCGACGAAAACAAATTACTAAAAAATCAAACCAACAGGAGATTAAATATAACAACCAATCAACACTTAATATCCTGCGGAGCACCATTAGAGGTACTCATTTTACTCTACCATGCATAAACCCCATTCCAATGGTTGCTCAACCCTCCTTTAAGCAACATATATTTGCAAGGAATGATCCATGTAATTAAACAACGCATTTTCTCCATTTTTTATCTTTTATTTTCTTCGGTGAATAATCCACACTTCAGAAAACGAAGAAGGCACGTGATGATCTTGTGGTGCAACGGGTATTAATTAATTGTGCGATGGAAAAACTCCCTCAATTTTAAGGGCATCAGATATTCATCAATTTCATCCTTCATCTTCGTTTTTTTTAAAATAAAAAAAATTAAATTCAAGGCCAAAAATCGAATGTTCACGTCATCAATTAATTTTAACTTGAATGTTCACATTTCAACGGAATGATTATTAATTATACCATGTTGTTTTTAGCATGCCAATATTCATATTATGTAGATCATCTAATACTTTGTTTACTCGATGTTTAGCAATTAATAGATTGCCTGTGCCATTCATTGTTAGGGTGTTCTGAGAGTGCTTCCTCGTCTCTTTTAGCTAGATATTTTTTTACATTTACATTTAAGAAGATTTAAATTTTAATTATTCCACAAAAACTGAACTTGCGTAAATATCAATGCATGGGAATAAGGTTATTCGTACACAGGATACTAGCATTCACTCAAAAAACATATGGATACAAGTATTATTCATTCTGTGGTACGCATTGATAATGAAGTGCTCAATACAGATCATTCACAACGTTGAAGTGCAGGTTCATCTAGAATTGTTCTTCCTCACTGGAAGAAGATTACGCTGCATCGGCATTTCCGTAAACACACTATATATATTTAAGCGGCATAATAAAGTGAAATTTCTGATATAAATATTCCATGCAATCTGATAAACTGAGTTGATTCTGTCAGCTGGTACTGTAGCCAATTTAATGAACACCTATCAACAACGGACGGATTAGATTCTCGGAAATTGTAGGTAGGTATTAATATATTCTATTATTTATTTAGCGCACGTAGTTACTTTGAACGTGTAGTTGGTTTATCTCAAATTAACGTTGCCACATCAAAATTAAAAAATCTAAATCAGTCGGCGACATGTTTTATTATTACAATACAGTATTGATAATGCATCACATTAGAGCTCGGACGTATATTTGAACATTTCAAAATGTTTTACAATGATCACAAGTTACCTCTTGCCATTTATAAAAGAAAAGAAAAGAAATACACCATTGGCCCCGAGGAACTCCTGAGACGATTGAACACGTAGGTTCGATTGGATTTGACCAGGTTCATCCTTATCGACAAAGGATTAAAAGAATTACCATGAATGCAAAAATAGACACACGGATAATATTTTACTTCACATCATCAAAAGTAAAAATAGACGAATGAACATATTTCGCCCCCTCCTGGGATTTTTGATATTCCTCCTGCACGGCATGTGGATAACACGTATGCAAACAACAGAGCAGACGTGTGACCAATTAGATCGATAGAATATTTTATCCATTTCAACACCACGTGTCGAAAGACGAACCGTCAGAAAGACCGAAGGGGCTACTCGCAAACCCGGCGCATCGTCCACCACGTCTACGTTTGTTTGTTTGTTTTTTATTATTATCATTATTTCATTTATTCGGTTCCGACTCATTTTCGCGTGGGCCCTCGGCCCCCTTCCATCAAGTTGCGTCGCCTCTTCCCCCACCCGCCGGCTCCACCGTTATTTATTCCCCACTCCCTCTCCTTCATCTTTCCCCCCCACCCTCTGCTCCTATCTCCTTCTGGTAATAGTCGTCGATGGAGGCGATGTGTGGTCTGAAGCAGTCAGACGCTCCCGGCATATTCCACCACTTCTTTGGGCCGGCGGAGATGGAGGTATTCTTGGTCTGGGCCGCCGTGTTGATCGCGGCGATCGTGGTCGCGAAAGCCCTGAAGAAAGTCGTGCTCGAGGCCCGCACTGGTGGCGCTTCCGCCGTGCAGGATATTGTTATCGATGATAGCGACTATTGGTCGTCTTGCTCGTCGGATGAAGACAGCGAGGAGGAATTGGAGACGGAGAACGAGGATGAGAGCGGCGTGGAAGTTGGAACAAAAGACGAGGACGATTCCTGGGGATGGAGTTGGTCGAATTTCTGGGAGACGGGGAGAGACAACGTGGTGAGGTCTTGGGAGGAGGATAGCCATGGAAGAGTAGAAGGGGAGGGGTTGGTGGGGTTGGAGGAGCCGAAGCGTCTAGTTTCGCTGTGGGATCGAAGGAGGGAAGCGGTCGTCCAATCCTTCGAGAATCCGTCGACGGTTCTGCGGGACAGAGGGCAGCTCCTTCGTAGGAGGGTGGTGGGTCTCGGCGCCAGAGGAGAGGAGAAGCTGTGGCGGTTGAGGAGTGGTTATGCTGGCGAGTTGCCTTCGATCGGTAGACGCTCATCGACGGCGGCGGAGGACGGCAGGTTGGAAGCGGCGGTGGTTGCCTGGTGCCGGAACGCGGCCAGCTGTCTTCCTCTTCTGTCGCCTGACAAATCATAACTCAGATGACGGAGTTGCCCCGACCTCACCAAATTTTTGGTCGACGGATCGGTGGTTGCGTGTAAATAAACAATTGTTTTCGGTTGGAGCGTTGCCCATCCTCCCGTCCCACATGTCATCGTCGTTCGCCGTATGCCATCAATTCAATTTCAACCGCATGGGCGAGGATGTTTCTGCCTGCTGCGTGTTCGATGTGAATTGCAAGCAAACCTTCTGGACTGCTTGATGTATCTACGTGTGCATGTTACTTAAGAATCGCGGTTTACCGAATAAGTAATCTAAAGTTAGTTGATCGAATAAACTGTAAAATAAATTCTTTTATCTTTCTCTGTAAATAATTGACAAGGTTCGAAAATGCTTTAAGAGTTTCATATTCCATCTACTGAGAACTCTCGAGGGTTTTATCTTTTTATTGATGTTTGAAAACGCTTAATTATTCAAACAGAACTTACGGCCGGAGAGCTAAGATTTATTGAATTAGATGGTGAAATCATGCATGCAGCACGACTAATATTTATACCGAATTAATGGACGTTACAATATTACTGGTTTTATGGTCTAGTTTGTTCGATGTGGACTTCTAAATCTAGGATTGATCTACCAATTTTAAGTAGTTGGACGATTCCAACCTTAAAACTTGATGGCGCTGAAATGAAATTTTGCGAAGCTCTTTTACTTCTAATGTTCATACTTTTGGCGCTATAACCTTAATTACTTGGTGTCTGGCATAACGATATTATTCCACATGAATTGTCGACTAATCAAAAAATTAATAAGAACGAACAATCGACCAAAATTTTCACCTCCGAGAAAAATAAGGAAGAAATCGACACACTTTAATTAATTGAAATCGTGATAGGTGGTACGCATTGCGTCGACAGCGGATTGCGACGCGGAGAACCCTCCGGTGAAATCCGGCTGGTTGGCTGCAAAGGGCGGTACGTCTGGTAGGAACGACATCATCGGCAGTGAAGGACAAGGATCGGAGGGAGCAACCGTATTCATCAAAGGAGGCACCTGCGGCATAATCATGACATTTTTGTCCGTAATCGGGAAGGGTGGGAGATGATCGGGCCAATCCTTACCCCCCACCGACGCCGTCGTGGGCGCATTTGCGGCGATCTTGTTGCACTCGACGGGTGGTTCCCTGCCGGCGTCATGACCCGGCCGAGCAAGTACGTCTGATGACGTCCTATTGTCGGTTGCGTTATGATCTTCCTCTTTCTGGGCGTCTTCCTTGGGCATCCCGGTGAGCTTCTGCACCAGGGCCATGAAGTCGCAGGCTTTCGTGCGGAACACCTTGGGGGAATGGGTGTAGATGACCACCGGGTCTCTCCGTCGTTGCTGGTTGTGGTCGTCGTTGCAGGGGACGGGGAGGTTTGTGGGCTTGTGGATGAGACGGGAGTCCTTGTGGATCTTGAGTGGCGGAGGTCGGCGGTGGTGGTGGTGGTGGTTAACGCTGTTCCGGATTGCAGACCCATCCTTCGCCGGACTCATGCTTGACGCTGTCTTCGCCGATGATCGATAATAATAATATTATCATCGATGGCAAGACAACGAGGAACGGAAAGAAAGAAGTGGAAGAAAGCGGGTGGTATCAATGGAGGGAAGGATGGCAACGGTGGGGTTCGAGAAAAAATCGGAAATGTTGTTAGGGGATAACGCCCTAGGTGACACGTGGTCTGTTTGTTGTTATTTAATAATAATAATAGTGGTTAGTTTTTAAGAATGGTAGAATAAAAATTGAAGAGTTGACTTTTGTTTAAAGAATTGACCGCTGTGTGTAACTTCGAACTTTAATTTTAATTTTTTTGCCACATTACAAAGAAAGAAAAAAAAAAACCTTTACTTGAAGAATTGACCACCGTAAGTCCAACAACTTGGCGTGATCGTACCTTCCTTCAATTTTTTGCACGCAAATCACATGGACGTTAGAACAAGAAGTAAATGCTCTTTTATCTTCCGAAGAACCCTTTGTTTTCGCTAAATTGCGGAAGAATTATTGAACGTCGTTGCCTTCGTCTGCCCAGATATGGTTAATTTTCTTTACGCCCGCTCTCTCTCTATGTATGTATTTTCGATACGTCTGCGTAGTGTAAATCTAGATTCAAGATCCATGCAAATATCAGGACCTATAGATCTATATATGCATAAAATATTTCTTTTGTTTACATTTTTAAGACCAAAATCATAAATATTTTTTTATATAATTATAGTTGAATCATTCACCCTTGGCTCTTAGACGTGTAGATCGATTGGCAAACTTAAATGTATATATATAGAAAAGAATGTTTATTTTTGAAGGTAATTGATGATATATTAAGCTCTTGAATTTCATTTAACAATAGATTATAAATTGTTACAGTTAAGTAGATAGATTCATTATTCATCTATATTTATTATAGTTTATTAGATTTAATATGATAAATGATATTTTTCGCTAATAAGTTACAAAGAAGTTTCAAACTAAATATATCATTTTCACGAATCACGATTTTTATTTGAAGTCACAGGTCCAAATCCTAAATATTTTAATCTTAAAAATGAAAAAGGACGTGTTACACGTGTGTGCGGTAGAATTCCAGTCATCGGATGCGGTGATTGATAGACCGACGTAACCGATGATGAACCGGGCCTTGTTTGTTCCAAGTTCCGAACCGATGGGGCTCCATGGGCTTATAAGGAAGTCGTCGGTCCACACCGTTTTTAGTCCTTAGTACTTGAATAATTCACCATATCACGCTAATCATTTAGTATTATACACGTCACGAAAAATTCAAATGATTGGTATGATTCAAGAGAACACAAAAAAATGACACAGAAGGTATGATCTCATTTGCAAATTGAAAGATTAATCAATCCAGTTGTAGTTCAATTGACAGCAGAATTTGAAAAATTAGTCTTTTGGTTTAGGTACGGGACGTACGCAAATTCTCTTTTTCTCATTCCATTTTATACAACAGCAGCATAACTAACTAAATGTAGCAAGATGATTTAATCTAAGCCGTTAGATAAAGACAAACTCAGTAGATTGAGAAACAAACCTAACATCTTCATATCTCCCTAGCCCCCCTTAAATGAAGGTGGATCATCAATCACTAGAAGTTTGGTCTCTAGAAAATTTAATCTCCTTTTTTGTAATCCTTTGGTGAATAAGGGAATGTTTGTTGTGTACTTGTAAAATGACAAAAAATACTAGAAAGGAAATTGATAGAATTTTTTTTATTATTTTTTAAGTATTTGTGCATCCAACAAATTTTTTGTCATTTTCCTTGATATAAAAGGCAATTATCTCTTGATTTTCTGACCTTGATCCCCTTGAATTCAATGGAGAAAAAAAATTTCCATCTTATGCATCATCACCCTTGTCTCCTTGTGCATCCTCATCTTTCAACAAAAAAACCCCTCTACCTCATCTATGCTCTATCCTAACAACATCTCTACTCTACTCAATCCTTTGTCTAAAGGAATTTGAAGTCTCACACACACCTCCACAAGTCTACCTCATTTGCATCTCCAATGAATGCATCATCTGATCATCCTTTAACTCACCATGTTGGTGCACCACCACCTCAACTGCAATCCCTCCCTACTCCAACATCGATCACCTAGACCTACCATTGAATTTTGAGCTCACTACAGGTAAACCCTATTGTTTTGAAATGTTTTCGCCTATAGGTTTTTTTAGTTGAGGATATTCTCTATAGTTATAGCGGTAGCTAATCTTTCTCACAACCTATCATCCAAAAAAAACAATATCACACCCTAAGATTTAAAATAATGATATATATGAGCTAAACTCTCAAGTGACATGAATAAGTTAGGCCAGAATGAATAAAGAAATGTCAATTTATCATTTCTCAGTAAGAAGAAATTTTGCCTAATAGAGTGCATGTCATACACCACCACCTTAAGTTGATCAAGGATCATGTTGGTTTCGTAGATGTGTTACCTACTTTTGCAATTCAACATTCAATAGCCTTTCCATCTCTAGTGTTCTTTCAAGCTTTGTACATTCAAGAAATTTTGTGAAAATACTAAATTCACTAGATAATGAGCTAGAACTAAGAATTCTTGTGTGAAACTTCAAAGAAGTTTAATATATACCTCATTTTAAGACTCTTTTTGAACTGTTAGGCTAATCCACCACTCTAGGCTTTCTTAATGAAAGTGGAAGGTCGATGTATTTAATAGGAAATATTTCAACCTTGCAATTAAGCATATAAGCTAGTTTATCAACCACTGTAGGGTTCATATCAACCCTAATGATGGAACTTTTATGATAGATTAAATATCAGCAATTTGTTCTTGATTAAATGCATATACCAATTAACAAGTGAAATGACAAAGAATTTTGTGGAAAAGCTTGAATGTTTACCTTGTTCAAAAAATATAGATAACCCAAAATCAATGCTTTTTATTCTTCATCCTTTACACTTCATTCTTTGTCATTTATGAAAGTCATTGTAAGTTGATATGTATTTTGATTAGGAAGAGACCTAAGTGTGTTATACTTGTGCAATTATTAAGGTACATTCAATAAATTTGTTTATTTGTGTAGTATTTGGAATTGTTATTAAACTTGAATATGATTAAGTATTTGTTGATTTGAACTAGTTTATCATTGTTTCATTTTGCGTTAGGTTATATTTAGTACTTAAATGTTAGTTTGTTGATCAAAACTATGTTAATGTTGATCTATTTGATTTGAATGTTTGACGTTAGGTTTTTTTTATCAATCTTAATTACTTGTGAGGTATTTTGATTATGCAAAGAATACATTTGTAGAAATTAACAAAAAGTAATGCTCATGGAAAGAAGATTACATAAAGGAAAATTTTCACATGGAGTCAAAAAGATGATGAAATGATCCCAACTCTTATTTATGATGCTATTAGGAAATGCCAAAACACCTGATGACAAAATTAGAGGGGACACATGGAATGAAGGAATAAAAGCTTACAAAATTAAAACAAACATTGGGTTAGAAAAAAAAAAAAAAGTTGTCTAAAGACTTGATGACAAATGCGTAAAAATTATAACAAGATCGTCAATCAAAGTAAATGAAGATGAGACTATGTAAATAGTCATACATCTGTTCCTAATGAAATCTAAGAAGAATTTGTGAATGTAACTTTAATTATTATGATGTATATGTTTCTCTTATTTTACATGTACTTTATTTCGTACTCATTATATTTCTTCTTAATTTGTAGAGTCATCCTGAATATGCCTCATTGAAAGGAATGTCATGTACAATATATGAGCAATTGAAGTTAATTTTTCAAACAAGTGTTGCTAGAGGAGGAACAAGCGCAGCACCTATGGGCTTTTATGAGACCTAAAATGTTAATTTAAATGATGATATATCTCCATTAAGTAACTTCAATAACATCATATGTCTAATATCATCTAGTGATGATATGTCAACACCACCATCATAGAAGTTATATTCTAAAAGGAAGTAGAAGGAAGCTCATCTTCATGCAGAATCATTTAAGAATATGACAACATCATCTAGAGATATGGAAATAGACATGAAATAATTTTTATAAGAATATAAGGACTGTAACAGAACTAGAATGTAAATAATGGAACATATTGCTAAAGTTGAGAAAAAAATAAATGAATTCTTAAGACTCCAACATAATGAAGAAATAAATGAATTAGACATTATTCCTTCATTGCTTAAACTAAGCGAGCTAAATTAAGACGAAGTATATAATGCAATGACATTATAAGAAAATCATCAAAAATAAAGAATATTTTTAGCTTTACCTTAAGACATGAGACTCACTTGGCTAAGACATAATCTAAAATGAAGAATATTGTTGTTGTTAGGCAGTAAACATTGTTATTATTATTGAAGATATTATTATGAATGTTGTTGATGTTGATGATGCACAAGATAGTGTTTCATGTTATTTAATGTTATGTATGTTGATGATGTACTATATATTTTTATTATATTTTGATGTAGATTATTATGGTCATCATTTGATGTAAATGTTATTGTCTATCTCCTTTTTTGGTAGGTTTTTTTACTTACTACAAATGGACACAAGTGTAAATATTAAACTTTTGAAAGCACTCATGGTAGAGGAAGATGCTGAATAAGAATAAATACTCATGTATCTAATGAAAGTATTCATATCTACTTTTACAAGTGGTGTGAATTATGTTGCAATGAGTACTTCTAGAATATACAACAAAGAAAGATAAGAATACATTACTACGTTATTAGATCCATCTTTACTTAAGTATATAATTATAGGAAAATTTATAGAATGAGTCAACATGTATTCTTCCACTTTTGTAGTTTTTTGAGACATGAAGGAGTAGTACAAGATAGTAGATGTATGAATGTGGAAGAAAATGTGACAATATTTTTAGTTATAATTGGGCAAAAACAAAGATATGGTGTAATATTAAATGTTTTCATTGATTTGGTTAGACAATTAATACATATTTCAATGAAATGTTGAATGCAATATTGAAAGTAAGATATAAGCTATTGGTTAAACAAGAATTATCAACTCTAGCATAGATTCAGAATGATTGGCAAGTTTATCCTTATTTCAAGGTGAGTTAATATTATATTTCAATGTCTTCTTTAGTATTTAGACACATTATTATATATATTCTTTTTTCTTTTAGGATTGCATTTGAGCAATTGATGGTACCCATGTTAAAGTTGCAATTTATGGTAAAGAAACTACACGTTGGAGAAATAGAAAAGATGAATTATCACAAAATGTATTAGTAGTATGTCATTTTGACATAGAAATTATTTGTCTTTAGTGGATGAGAAGGATTAACAGTCGATGCGTGTATTCTTCAAGATGCATTTTCTCAACATAATACTTTTAAAGTTCCACCAGGTATGATACTAATAAAAATAATGAAAATACTTGTGTATGGTAGAATTTGTGGAATTAATAATTCTAACGTTATATTCAAAACTTGTGTATAAATTGTAAGTAAATATTACTTGGTAGATATTGGTTTTCCTAATAGCCCAAAATTTATTATACAATTTCAAGGTGTAAGACATCACTTAATGACTATAATACTTATAAACTTTTAATGAATGTAATTGAAAATTTCAATCATAGATATTCACAATTAAAGACAATAATTGAATGTACATTTGGAATATTCAATTTTACGATGTTATATGTCATTTCATTTTGAAACACAAGGTAAGATTATAGTAGCATATTTTTTAGTTCACAATTTTATTTGAAAAACAAACAAAACATATTTACTTAAAGACCTTGAAGAAGAATTAGAAAGAATGCCAAATGATAATGTTTAATAAATTTTTACAAAAGAATATATGCATCTACTACTGTTAGATCAAATCAAGATTATAGAAAATAAATTGTTGATATAATACATATCATTATTATGATAGATATATGAAATAATAGAAATATGTGATATGTATTTTATGTTGTAACTATTGTCATAAATAACTCTATCTTATATTATCTATGATAAATTTTATTATTCTATATCTTGCAAATAAGTATAAAAAATATTAAATTTATCAATTTCAATATTTTCTAATATATGAATAAATATATATACTATACATTTTGTAATTTTTTGTTATTTTCTATTTTATGCATAAATATACGTATTTGAAATTTCGTCATTTTCTATTCTATGTACAATTACTTTGATTTTTTACTAACTTTTTATTACTTTTTGTCGTTTCTATAATTTTTTATTATTTTCTTTTCATTATTTTTCACATGTACATATAGACCCTATGTTAACGATATTGACATACTGCACTTGAATCTCATTGCACACCACATTTTCTCAAACAAAATGCACGTTCACTTCGACATGTCTAGTTCGATCTCCCATGAAATATCCGATTCCTTATTAAAACAACGGCCGAGATATGTTAACCACAAAACAAAATAGCGATACGAAAGAACGAGTGATAAAGCTCACAGAGTAAAGATTTCAGCGAACAAAGTAAATTCACTTGCAGCTAAATTGAGTAAGGCATTTGTGCGTACTCAACTTCAATAAGATGACTGTAATAAGTGTCATCATATTTGCTTCTTGGAATATCAAGTAGTTGGATTAAAAATATACAAAAAAATCTTAGACGGATCTTGGATCCGTTGGGCAACTAGTCCGATCAAAATCTTGTAAGGGTAAAGACAAATTTTGCGTTGATGGTACGTTTCAAAACTCTATTAAAAAAGTCAAGGGATAAGATGTGACAAAAATCTATCAATCAATCACTCAATAAATCAGGAAGAAGGTTCGACAACAATAACTTAATCGATCACAAACCATGGCAATATTGAAGATTAAAATGACAAAAGAATAAAAAATATTATCATTACGAAAAAACCCACATCTCAAACTAGCTAGCCAATACGTACATCGGTGATTGAGATTTACTTAATCGGAGTTGGCTCCACATCGATCATCAGTGTCGCATCCGGACGGAAAGTTGCAAGCACCGTCCAATCTTGATTAATTAATTTAACGCGAGTTGTTCATGCTGATTAATGATGGTCGATGCACGCACGCGCCGTGTGGTGCTGGTGGCTTGTCATTGGTCTTGACCCATGCATGACGGCAGTCACCTATCAATTTAAAACCAGTCATTGATAACTAATATAATATATTAACGAATTCCTCTACATGCAAACCTCTCTTTTTTCCACCCTGGTATGGAATCCTTGTGCATTGGTACGAAATTGGAAAGTTTTAATGCTAAGCTATTAAGGAACCCGGCGCGTGCAAACCATCTGCTCTCCAGCTGCATACTACTATTTTTGAAATGGAATATGTTCACGCCATCCTGGCTAATGCATTCTAATTATGACAAGCGCAACATCGAAGTGAAGTGAAAGAGAATCTAACTATAGTTAGTGCATGAGCTGCACTTTTTAAATAACATGCATGATGAGAAATATATATATGGATGGGCCTAAAATCAATATGCAGCACATGCATATTTAAAATATACGTTAATATGCTATCATTTTTTATACTTATAATGTAACTGTAAATGCAAATTTAAAGACTTTAATCAATGTCAATGATTGATATTGTAGAAATTCTTTATCATCATTAAAGTATATTTCTAGATGTTAGGTTAATATAATATTTTGAATGATTTTAATAGGTTTGTAAAAAACCACAAGTAAAAGTTGGTATTGAAGTGCATGACATTACACGAATTAATTTAAAATAAGGCATACATTAATATATATAAAAGTGAACCCATTCACTTCATTTCAAGATGAACGAGAAGAACTTGATTCGGCGGTTGAAGGTCCCCATCTTAATTATTTATTTACTGATATGAAGAAAGTACTGAATTTAAATCCAAACAAATACTATTAAGATCAAGAACAAACAGCCATTAACCACAGATGAGGGCGACATTTCTCATTTCCACAGACGGCGTTTCATATATGCATTTATTTATTTAAGTAAGAACGTCCACTGCTGGATGATGTCGTGCACGATCTGTTTCTTATATCAATCCATTTCTGGGATTGGGTTGACTTGTACATTTTGGAAAGTTAACTTCCATTTAAAGTTGCGGCTGGCTTTAGGGAAAGTGTTAAAAAGATGAAGATCGATAATTGATCGGATCAGACGAAAATCTTTGGCGGAAGGTGTGTAGTCGTGAAGCCTCAATTAAAGGACAAGTGTAGCTCTTCCTTATCAAATCATTGCGCTTTAAAGTAGAGATTCTCATGAATTAATGTTGAAAGCTGGGGACCCGCGCGGGGGAAGGCAACGACCACCACACCGTTGAAGGTCAGCTTCGAGATCGCTTGTTGATCTCGATCGGGCAGCAGTACACCCACTACTACCAAGATCTCTGCGGTCATATCTCCGTACCCCCCCCGCCCCCCCCCCCCCCCCCCAACCCCCGGGCGGCGGGGGGGGGGGGGGGGCGGGAACTGTATGCCTACGCGACGTACGTCGAGACTACTGATCGAAGAACAAAAAAAATAGAGGAACAAGACCACCCAAGTGAAGTGAAGAACACCGTAGATCGATCAATTAGATTCCTCAACTAGGTTGGCCAGTACTGTGCAACGGCGCCGGTTCTCTAACTTCGAACCACGCAACCCATTTGTTTGATGTTGCAAAATGCTGAGTGGGGCCAAGAAGAGCGAGGAAGCAACAATACAAGAATTATATAAAGCCCAATGACCTCCACGCCGCTCCTAGCACTTAGAGAAGAAATTACTATCTCGTACACCACCCCATGGCTTATCAACTGCAGCCAAGACCTTGGAATCACATGACACTCCGCCTCTTTCCCGCTTCCACTTCTGTCAACGCCACCGCTGCCAATTTTTGACAAACCACACAAACCCAAACCAATATTTATAATTTATGAGATCGATCCATCTTGGACATGGAGCCGCATGCTTCGACGTCCGCCACCCATGCCGGCGGAGGAAGCAAGCGGCCACCGTCGCCGCCAGCAGTTTTTTGGAGGAAAAGAACGAAAGTCAAGGTGTGGTGGTGATATTGGGGGCGACGGGGACCGGGAAGTCGAAGCTGTCCATAGATATCGGTACGAGGTACCCGTCGGAGATCATCAACTCCGACAAGATGCAAGTCTACAGCGGCCTTGACATCACCACCAATAAGATGCCGATGGTCGATAGGAAGGGTGTCCCACACCACCTCCTCGGCGAGCTCCACCCGGCGGACGGTCACCTCAGTCCAACCGAGTTCCGGTCACTCGCGTCAAAGCGTATAAACTCCATTCGGTCCCGGGGAAATCTGCCGATCGTCGCTGGTGGGTCTAACTCGTTCGTCCACGCGCTCCTGTCGGAAAGGCACGACTTTGGCGACGACCCATTCGTTTCCGGAGGAAAAGAAACCACCGGGAGTGAGAACCGTGGACGCTTGCTCAGGTACCGGTGCTGCCTCCTCTGGGTCGACGTGGGCTGGGATGTTTTGGAGCAATACTTGGATAACAGAGTCGACGAGATGATGGAGATGGGGATGATGGAAGAACTGGCGACACATTTCGACCGCCAGAGAGCGATGGAGAAGAGATACCAAGGTCTAGAGATGGCCATCGGTGTGCCCGAGTTCGACAGGTACTTCCTCAAGTACCCACCGGAGCCTGGGGGTCGCAGGAGAGTGTCAGGAGAGGAGAAGGAGGGGTTTGTAGAGATGGTGGAGGAAATAAAGAAGAACACGAGGGTGTTGGCTAGGAGGCAGTTAGAGAAGATCGAGTTGATGAGGGAGGTGATGGGGTGGGAGATAAGGAGGTTGGATGCGACGGAGGCGGTGAGGATGAAGGTGGAGGGTAGGGGGAAGTGGGTGGCGGAAGAGGCGTGGGAAAGGGACGTGACGAGTCCGGGGTTGGAGGAGGTGGAGAGGTTTCTACTAAGTACAGGTAATCGTGGTTGGCTGTGGTGGGGGACGAGGAGGGAGGAGGGCGAGGTGGCCGTTGGGCGTGTCCGGGGAGACGCGCGTCGTTCCCGTTCGCTTGCTCCGTGAGACAGCCATCATAAGTATATTTTTAATATTACGCCTTCCTTTCTAAACTTTTACTTAAATAGTATTTGATCCCTGTAGTTATTTCTATAAATAGCATGTATCGATAGAGTCGAGGAGGAGAATAAAGACGAGGAGAAAATGAAGGGCGTTCTTGAAGTTTTTGGACTTTGGCGTGGTAGGGTTGGTTAAAGAGAGGTTAGTATAAGATGGAATTCAGTCAAAGGAAAGGAAAATGATTGAATTTTGTCTAAGTAGTTGTTAGTGTGTTATATTAATAAAGGAAAAGAATGTCTCAATATTTTCAAATATAAAAGAAAAAAATTTTCCATAACGACAAAACATTTTTAACCTCTCCTCTTCAGAAATCTCCATCTTCCCGACAGGTAAGCGATCATTTCACAAGATTTCAACGACCGTCTTACAAGCTTCCCTCGACCTTCCTATAAGATTTTGACTACCGTCTCACAAGCTTCTCCCAACTTTCACGCGAGTTTTCGACGACTGTCTTGCAAGCTTCCCCCGACCTTCCCGCAAGCTTTCCCCTTAGCTTCTTGCGAGCTTCCAAGCGACCACACAACAACCTTGCAGGCAACCGTCACAACAATATCAGTGTAGCTTCCAATCGAGCATAAGCGAGCGTCTAGACGAGCGTTCCCAAGCTTCCAGGCAATCACACAACAACCTTGCAAGCAACTATTCCAATGACCGTAGGCGAGCTTTTAGTCGAGCATTCCCAAGCGTCTAGTCGAGTGTTCCCAAGCTTTCAGGAGAACGCACAGCGACCTTGCAAGCGATCGTTCCAACGACCATAGGCGAGCTTCTAGTCAAGCATTCTCAAGCTTCCAGTCAAGTGTTCTTGAGCTTCTTGATGTTCTAGTGTTGTGCTTTATCTTTTTTCTTCTGTAGTAACTATTCCAACGTATATACACTCCTTTTTCCCCCATAAAATCTTGGTAGATCTTCTAAATAAGTTAATGCAATTAAGTTGTTCTTAAATTACCTACCACATACTCTACGATGTTGTTTGTAATCAAGAGAAGTCCCAATCCATTCCTTCACCAAGACATGGGATTGGGAGATGTTTAAGATTCAATAACGAGATCTACAGTTTTTTTTTAAAAAAAAACTATAAGTGCTTATATTTTTACCTCTTTTTTAAATGGAAATGGATGTTTCTTTTCAACATATTAAAATTTTCAGAGTACATCCATTGTTTGACATTGAACCCTGCACTATTTGTTTGTATATTGTCATCTGCTAAATAAATATAAGCTTTCTTTCATTAAAAGGTATGCAAGCGTGGCATGATTCAATTTATATGTGTCAGTCAGACTTGCATAAGAGTCATGTTAATATTTTTTATATCATCCTAATTTTATCATTCGATAACGGTTCATATCATTCGATTCATATGCTAATATTTTTTATATCATTCTAATGATATCATGCTAATATTCTAATTTTTTATATCATGCTACCTCGAATATTCATAACGGTTGTTGAGGATTGCTTCCATATAATTAGAAAATAAGAGTTAGGTGTTTATCGTGTTTGATTTTCTTATGCCTTCCAATGTTTTCTAGATTTTAAAGGTTAAATAACAATTTTCATAGATCTCCATTGATATGCTTCAATATATGTGTTAAAAATGTTGTTGAACCAATTTAGAATGTGTTATGTCATGACTAATTATATTTGTAAATGACTTTTGTTAATATTGTAAATAATTGATTTGTTTATATATGAAAATTTTACTTATTTCTCATGTAGAAATGATTATAAATGATGTATTATATCTTTACTAGTTTTATGTATTTTATTGAAAATATTTTTTATTATCCTTTATTAATATTTGTTCTCATGTAGAAAATGACTACTCTTGATAGAGGAAAAGTTAATAGAAGATGAAGTTATATAATTTAGAATGCTGATGCAAATGTATTGTTTCTAAATATTTTGTTAGGAGTGTTAAACAAATAAAACAAAAAAACTCAAAATAGAAAGATAAAAGGGAACACTTGGGATGAAATAGTTGAAAAATATAATAATAGAAGAAATATGTGTATTACAAAAAAAAAAGAGTGGAAGGTCACTTAAAGACATGGAAATAAATGTATCACAACTACTCTAAAATTTCAAATTATAGTAGATAGAGAGGAAATTTCATATAATGGTATACTGATATAGATGAAGAAATATAAAAAAAGTTTATTAAGGTTTGATTTCTACTTACATACTTTAAGCATGTTAATTTATGTAATATAATTTTTTTTATCTATATTATATTTTTTTATAGGCACATCTAGAGTGTGAAAGTTGCAAGGGAAAAACATATTTGATTTATAAGCAATTGTAACTAATTTTTGAAGGTAGTATGATTAATGGAAATATGTCTAGATAGGTAGAGAAATAAGAAGTCGTACCAAATACTTAAGTTTCAAATACATTTGTTCCAAACATTATACGTAATAGAATGAACATAAATTCTGACATACCTTCTAGTTCAAGAGAAAGTGCACAAGCCTCATTGAAGTAGAGAAAAAAGGAGAAGAGAGTACATCCTCGTATAGAATCCCAACAAATAATAGTAAAATGTTTGAAAGATGTATTAAAAACTTTTCTTACTACATGTGAAAAAGATAATGCTAATGATGAAGTACATAATGAATAAATGAGAAATATGATTGACATACAAAGGAAAATATTCACATGGAAAAATAAATCTTAGTTTTCTTTAAATGAATCTATAAAGGCATTATCTATCTGTGACTAACCAATATAAAACTATTTAGTTATTCCAAAAGTAAGAATTTAGTAAAATATTTCTATCAATATCGAATAAAATTTGACAAGAATAGTTAAAGTTTTATATAGAAAAGATGGAGGACTAAAGATGGTTTAAATTTTTTTGTTATGTTAGATGTTTGATGTCATGTACTTTTTGTTTTGACTTAAAATGTGGAATGATATTATGTTATTATGTTTGCTTGTTATATTTTGATTTGTTGTATTAATTGTGTAATGATTTTATTTAGTATGTTTATTTCTATGTAACCTTCTAATATGACAAATATTAAAGTTGATGTTACTTTTCTTTGGTCTATATTATTTTGTAGGTAACAATGGATTTTGAAGAGAAATTTCTCAAACTAGTAATTGAGACTTTAATGTTATTTCAAGAAGAGAAAGAACATGCTAGAAGAAGGCGAAGACATTTATTTACTTTTTAAAATATTCTAGCAAAGATTACAAGTGCGTCAACTTTGTTTTTAAGTACAAGTCATATTTATAGTAAAGAAAAAATATAATATATAAGAAGATTATTAGATCATTCTCAATTATATCAAACTTACAATTATCGAAAGATTTATAAAATGAGTCAAAGTATAATAATTGAAATGATTGTTTGTACTTTTTGATGAATGTATCTTTTATTTTATTATTGTTGTTTAAATTAAACATTATTAAAATAAAGAGTGTTATATCAAATATTAGATATAATATATTTCTTTGATTTACTTTTTTTCATCGTATACTAACTCCTCTATGTTAAAATTTTCATCTGAACTTTTTCCTTGTATACTAAACATTTGTCAAAATTCTCCTTACCATTAGAATTTTTATTTTCTTTTTCGTAAAAATTTTCTGTAGTACACTAACGACTCTTAAATGTCTTCTTCTTCAAAGGTGCAGCAGAATTCGAATTTGTGATTAAATAAATGATAAAAAATTCTTGGTAATTGGAAAAATTTCACGGAAGTACATTTTGGACTTGTAAAAATAGTTAGCTTAACTTTGTTTTCATTTCCTAAAAAATAGTACATTTATCTGTGGTCCCACGGCCGATGCGGTGGAAAGGCACCGTCGGCGTTCACAAGCAAAGCGTTCGATCTCAACGGACGTGGAAGAATAAATAGCGAAGAGAACCGAGGCGTGAACATGACTTGTTATTGGCAATGCCGATGCACGCACACGCACAAGGCGACGGGAACGTTAATGATGTGGCGTCTCCGTGTACACATGCATGAGCATCATTCGGGAGGTGTGAAGTGGACACATCTTTTCGGGTAATCGCTCTCACGGTTTCTGGGCCGGTGAACTCAGGAGGCGAGAGACTTGCGAGTAACAGGGCAAGTAACCACATGTTTTGAATAGTAGGATAGAGAAACGAAGGTGTTTTTTTTTCTGCACGAAATTAAGATAAATAATCTCAAAGTTAACAACAAAATAAAAGCTCTGAGAGGAAAAGAAAAAAAACTAATTTTCTTCTTTAGTTTGTACTTCATTAGATCGTCTTTTAAACATGCTAGAATTTGGAAGTCATGTCATTTCGATCATCACATTGAGCAACATAGCATTCTTAAAAGAAAATAACCTCAATGTTTACCCTTAAAAAAGAATATGCTAGATACATTTAATTTCATAATTATCTATTTAAAATCCATTGTTTCAATATAAATTAAAGGATTAGGAATGTAATTACATTTTGGTGAAACAATTGAATCTGAAAAAAAGAAAGAGAGATTACAGAGAGAGAAGGTGCAAAGCAGAAAAAAGAAGAAATGTAATGTAATATATATATATATATATATATGTTATAATTGGTACGTGCAATCATAAATTTATATATTTACATACATATATTACTTAATAATTAAATTATCTTTAATATATCTCATTTATATAAAATATTTTTCATTACTCTCGCTGGTAAAATATAAACATAATCTTTAAAGCATGTATTAACATAAAGACTATACATGTTAAAAAATGAACGAAATTCTAGAAACGAAGAATAAAGTCAAATTGTAAAATTGAATCGAATTACCATTAAAAATGGTATGATTAATTGGTTATAATCGGATTCCCCTTGTAAAATCGGATCCACAAATATGGGTACCACCGTTTCCTCGTTCTGACACGGCCGAGCTCATTCGGATCCCTTCGCCACACCCGCCACGAACCACCTCTCTGATCTTGGCGTTCCACTCCCTCTGCACGACGATGATATGGATTTTTTCTTTTTTGAAAAAAGGAATATTTTATTTTTCGGAAGGGAGGAGAGAGAGGATCGTTCACCCCTCGTTTAACCCACTCGTGACCAGGACCACCAGGTTAAACACTTTTTATTTTTCTTCCACACCGTCCGATTGCCCCCAGGGTTTTGCTGACTCGTGCGTGGAGGCCAGACAGGGAGAGTCCGCGAACGCCGACCGTCCGAGGTGCACGCGCGTTTCCTTCCGGTGGTGTGAGGCCACTCGCGTGAGGGTGGCGGGCACTGACCACCGTTTCTCCTCGTGCAGGTGGTAGGAGCCGCGCGTGAGCCTTGGTCGTCGCTGCACCAAGCGAATTAGCTCCGTTCGTAGCTCGTCACCGAAGGCGAGGGAGGCGTTTTCCTGGCTGTACGTGGGAGGAAGGGGTGTTTTCCGGCTGGCTTCAATAGGAGGCAGCCGGCTGTACGGTGAAGATTTTGGGGGGTTTTGTTGGTTTTAGCCCTATTAGTAAGTTTTTCTACCACTTAGTCCAAGAATAGCAAATTTTAAGGATTATTTCATATTTATCGAAGATTATTACATAAAATGGTTGATTATGCATTATTCATGTTGATTACCGCATGGTATGGATGATTATGCATTGTTCATGTTGATTACTGCATAATAATATGGATGACTATGCATTATTCATGTCGGTTGCTGCATAGTATGGATGATTATCCATTATTCATGTTGATTGCTGCATAATATGGATGACTATGCATTATTCATGTTGCTTACTGCATAGTATGGATGATTAGGCATTGTTCATGTTTATTACTGCATAGTATGGATGATTATGCATTATTCATATTGATTATTGCATAATATGGATGTTTATGCAATATTCATGTTGATTAGTGCATGCTATGGATGATTATGCATTGTTCACGTTGATTGTTACATATTATGAATAATTATGCATTGTTCACGTTGATTATTGCATTATACGGATGATTATGCATTGTTCATGTTGATTATTGCATAGTATGGATGATTATGAATTGTTCATGTTGATTATTGCATAGTATGGTTGATTCTACACTGTTCAAGTTGATTATTGCATAATATGGATGATTATGCATTATTCATGTTGATTGTTGCATAATATGGTTGATTATGCATTGTTCATGTTGATCATTGCATATTGAATGTTGTGTTGCTTTTAGTTGTTAAACTTCTTTTGGTAGGTATCCAAGTCTTGCAATATTAGGGGAGAAGATTTTTCACATTCCTTTTAAAGTTTAATGTGACTTTCCTTCTTGATATTGTGGCAATTATCATTTTCTAAATTTTTGGGGCGTGACACACACACACTCTCTCTATCCTGGTAGGGAAATCATATATTGAAAGTGATGGCAAGTACGAAGCAGCAGCACATGGGAGAAGGTGGGCTGTCTCAAATCTCTGGGATGTCCAAGAACCAACTCCATGATATCATGTCCCAGATGAAGGTGGGGAGGATATTCACCCCATGACCTTGAAGCAATAAACATTTGAAAAAAGAGATGACACCTTTTTTTTTTCTTGCTTGCCAATAATGACTTGGTTTATTTCTTTTTTTCAATTTTTTTTTTTCAACAGACTCTAATTGAGCAGAACCAGCAGCAAGCGAGGAAGATACTTATCGACAATCCTTCACTGACCAAGTCACTTTTCCAGGTTATCTTAAAATCTCACCTCTATAATTTTTTTTTTATTCACTTGTTTAATGGTTTCTTCCTATCTGTTTGCTCTTGACTTCTTAGAAATATAGGATATTTTTCTGTTTTCCATGCACTTTTACAATGAAAATAAACCACTGTTTCTTCAAGCACAACACCGTCTTGTTAAGTTTACATGGTCAAAGATTTTTTTTCTGTGTGAAGAGGAGAAAATGGGAGGCATGAAAGAGTAATGTGAGGAGCTCTTAGGTTTTGTATGGGACAATTTTTTAAAGGGAAACATCTATGGAAACCATTATATCACCTTGCCTCTATGTAGATCCATTCCTTAGGGAGGAACATTGTTGTTCCTGATTACTTAAAGTAAACAGATAAAATTTTCAACAAAAATTGTGTATGTATATCATCAAAATGCTATTCTCGAGGGTATTCTAATGTCCTATAAGTGCTAAGTTTGGTTGGCATGCATGGTTGGAGTGGGAGCCTTGATACAATGGTAAGATTCTCTATTGTGACCTAGAGATCTAGAAGATAAGACTTTCTTTTTATGGAGATAAGGTTGAGTATAGCTGGACTTTCACTATACTCTACATTGGTAAGAGTCATGCATTGGGCTTGCCCCTTTTGTAAATAAAACATGAGAAAAAAACTCCACGACAATAACAGCAATCTAAGTCATAATCGTACTATGGAGAGTTGGCCATGAGAAAAGAAATCTAATGAAAGAAAATACTTTGTTAGAAAGGCCAAAATAATATGAAGCAGGAAGACCATTTTTTTACTACACAAAGCAACAACTCCTTTTTTGGATTTCTTTAATGCATGAAAAGATAATGAGTTTTGCCTACAAAGTACACACTTCGTTTATGTTTTAAGTGGGGACTTTGCCACTATACAGTTGAAATTGTAAAAATCTGTTGATTTCATTGGTTCATAGTTTGTGTTAATTGTAGGAAAATCAGAAAATGGGGTGTCAAGTGGCAATCTCCTGGAATGTTGTTCATAGGAGTAAATGAATATCATAATTATAAATCCATATATATAAAGTGATTTTAATTCAATCACTTGTAATATATTTTGTACTTTGTAGGATTATATCTTGATTACACGTAATTATCATTCAATTAAAAATCACATAACCAAAAAATATAACCAAATATTTGATAAAAATAAGGATAACTTAAAGGAGCCTGCTTAAGGTAGGTGTCTTTTTGAAAAGTTGCGTTAGATAATTGATAAATTGGTTTGATCTATCAGTATTGCATGGTTTGTGCACAACTTTTTGGGTATTTCTTTTACACTTGATTCATCATGTTGGTTGTTTTTTAAGATTTTTTATGCAGTTCTATCAAGTATCAACTGTATTCTTCCGCTCAAATCTAAAGTTGGCAGTGTTTTTTCAGCTGCAGAATAACTAGTTACAGTGTTTGATCATCTTTTGATTGTTTTAACTACACATATATGCTAACTTCTTCTATTATTTTACCAAGATAAACACATTAAATTATTTTATTTGCATGCTGTTTTCCTTGTTAGGCACAAATCATGCTTGGGATGGTGCGACCACCACAAAAGGTACTTCTATTGATTGTAGATTTTAAAAAGAAAAAAAGAATTTATGTATGGAAAAAATGGTACCTTGTTTTTTCAGATGCCCAACATCCAGCAGGCATTGTCACAGCAGCCTCAACAATCAACACAGGCTGGGAAACAGACCAATGTTCAGGCTCCTCATTTGCCTCCTGAACCTGTGCTTCAAGGCCAAACTACATCTTCCCAACTTCAACTTCCTGCTAAACAACAATACCCAGCACAGTCCTCCATTCCCATGCCACCTTCAGCTCACCTTCCACCCATCCACACACAACTAATGTCATCGCACTCAGCACCACCTATGCAACAAGCTAAGAGTCCTTTGAATACTCAGGTGCCTTCTGTGTCCTTTCCAAGTACCTCCCAAATACATAATTTACCACTGCCACCACCAACTGCAATGCAACACCCACTTCAATCACATTTGCCCATGATCTCAAAGCAGGCACAACATTCTATACAGTCTACTGGAGTTTTGCATCAACCTCTTCAACCACCTTTGCCCCCACAACCTAGGCCATCTTCGACCCAGCCTTTTCAACATCAGCTTCATTCACAGGGCCCTCACAGCATAGGTTTCCAACCATCAGGAGCACCTCCACAATACCCATCACAACCAATGTTCCATGTGAGTTAGGATTTTAACATTGGAAGTTCATAGGCATGGTTTTTTCAAGTCTTCTGTTTACATGGTTCTTTTTCTTCAGCCGAATGCAAATCTTCCAACTTCATTTCAACAAGCTCAACCACCACCACCAAATCAACCACCACCCCAGCATTTATATATGGTAAGAACTTTATAAAAGTTACTGCATTTGTTTGAAAATTTGCTTAAAAATAGTCTGCTGGATGTTTTGTTTGTTTATTCATGATAATTTCTAGTTTTAAGCTATCCTTGGAAGTTTATGTTGTTGTATGTACCTTTTATGCCCTTTCATCACCTATGTTTAATATTGAATTCTATACCATTATTGCTGCTCTAATAAAAATTATAAATGTTAATTGCTAAGTTTCGATAAAAAATAAATTGCTTTTGTTTATATTTGCATATCTTACACAATTTAATGGAATGTTTAGCCTTTAAGAGTACAAGTGTAATAAATAACGTAATCCATCCTTTTTGAAATATCACTAGTTGACTTGTATTTATCATTGCTTTGATTTCATTTTTGAATTGGGTGAATTTAATTTCTTTTGATTGTATAAGGTGTGAATGTTTTATTAGACGTTTGTGTCATGACATTGTAGTTGTATTTGTAGAATATTTAGGAAAAAGGTTGCTACTAGGAAAGATTTATTATTAGAGAATTATTTTACTATTTTGATGTTTCCCCTTCGTTGAAAAGGAAAAATGATGCTTCATGTGTTCTATCCATTACGAATAGTGTGTCAAATTGTGTAGTGCATGGTACCCTATGGAACGCTTTACCACATCAATTACAAAAAAAAAGAAAAACATTCTTAGGCTTCATTCAATTGCCAAAATTATGAGACAGAATTTCAAGTCTTTTTGTATAATCTTCCCCTGTTGAGCTGTTGTGGTTGGATTGTGTGAATTGGTTTGATTAGTCTGGCTTGGTGATGTTGGTTGTTTGGATGCTTGACTTGCAATACAATGAAAAGGATTGACCCTAGTGTGGGTTTGGCCGAGTCCTCTTCAATGCTCAATTCAAGCAAACATTTGTGAAGGTAGATCAAGTTTTAGAGAAGGATTGCATATCTTTGTACATGACATTAACTCTATATTTATCAATGTTTCAAAGCACGTTAAACAAGCATGACAGGGATTGCATCTTTACACGTGTAATTAAAATACGAGCATTTAAATGGGTGTGTAACGAAAACAGAGGATGAAGCATAAATTGTAAAATAAATACTAAAGAAACATATATGACATTCATTAACCATATTTTCACACTAGGTCACTTGATATAAATTCAATATTCATGGAAGAACTTGCATGTGTCGATGTAGAACCTGATGAAGATGTATTTAACAAAAATAAACTGAAAAAGGCCTTGTTATACATTTAAAACCATACAAAATATAAAAAATAAGATCAAAAAATTAATCCCAAAACAATACCAAACTAACAACATTTGAAAAAATTGAATTTACTTCTTCATTTCTGTTACCAAAATCAAATCCCCTATGTTTTCTTTCATATTCTATATTTATCTTCTCTACATGATCATTCAGTTTTTCTTCAATAAATAGGCTTTCAATAGTTGGCAAACCATGAATTAAATTATTCAAATCTTTCCAAAATTTCTGTTTAATAGCTTCTCCTAAACCTATTTGTGAAATATATACACTAATTATATTAACTATCTTATTTCTTATCATGAGTTTAATCATTATAATTCTACACATACACTAACTATATTAACTATCTTATTTCTTATCATAAGTTTAATCATTATAATTCTATCTTCTATTATTATTACCTCAACAACTTAATCTTTTGAACTTTTATCAGCTTCATTTCTATGCTTATCTTTTCCTGTATACCACAATTTAAAACCATTATACTTAATTAGCTTAGATTTTTCTCCCACCCGTTTAGCTTCTTGCAAGTTTGATATGCTAATTTTTCTTCTTATCATTATATTTACTAATTCTATACTATTCCAGTCGAGGTTCCTATGTTTTAAGTTGCTACCCTAATTTTGGTGTTTTAGACTAATTACTTCACCTACACCCATCCATTAAGGTTTGAAAATCTTTGCTTATTTTCATCTATATTCAAATGTCAATGCAATTTCCAGCTTAAGAACATTACACCTAATGTCTATAATGCTTCTCTCTTGTTTTCTTTTCATTACACCTAAGGTCTAACGCAATGTGTTGCTAAAGAGGGTTACACCTTAACAAATTATCTTTAGGATTCATACTCTTGTGGGGTTAACATGTTTTTACAACTGGTTGTCTACCTAAGGTTAACCCTCCTTTATCTAGGTTTGGAACTAGTTATGAAGGGGTTAAACTCTACAAGTAGAGTTAATGTCTTGACAAAATAAGAAATAAAAAAAGAAAAGCATGGGAGGAAAATGTGTTTACTAGGTTTTTTTAAGCACTTAAGTTCAATGTGTGTATGGATCCATTTATAACATTTGGGTATATGAATTTGTCAATTTTTTTTAGCACATTACACAACCATGCCAGGACAAACACGATCATGTCATGATAAAAATATGGCCATGTAAACACCTTACATGGTTGTGTCGAACCATGTACACGAAATCCATGTAACACAGCTTTTTCTTAAAATGAACAAGTCATCAATTACACATGTACTTTCCCTTTGAGCAGCCATGTTGATCATATTTTGAAACGTTGATATTTACACTCCTTCATGATAGGTGGGAATTAGTCAATTCAAAACGGCTGCATTGTGTCTACTTGTCCAACATGTTCGTTCCATGTAAGGGCTTTATTGCTCGGTTGGCTTACACAGGCTCCACGTAGGCTTGTGGGCTTTGATTCGGGTTGGCTGAACCAATTGGCAAATTCGGCCCACCTTTTAGAATGAAAATGGCATGCACTTGTAAATGGGCTGCACTGTTCAAAGAATTCGGCTAGACTGGGCAGCTCAAGGTGTGGGCTTTTGTAGGCTGGTCTGACTGCGCACCCCACATCACAGTGTAAAATGATCATATGATTATTGGTAATGTTGTGGAACCAAATGCATTAGGAAACAGCAATCTGCCATTGGATTGCTAGTGTTAGACCATAGATTTCAGGCAGAAAGTAAGGCATTACTAAGGTAGAGAGTATTTCTTTCTTTCAAGTTATATTTCATATTCTTCCAAGGCCATTTTAACATCGGCATAGAGGTATATACTTGGTGTATTACAAGGATGCATGTCTAACTGAAGGCATCTCCAGGATGAATATCCATATCACTGAATTCAGAATGGAAGTGTTTGATATGTTCTTTACGATGGCATTTTTAATCCACAGGGTGGTACGCATTTAGGATCAGACTTTGGCAATCAAGGTCCAACTCCCATGCAGGTGGACAGAGGATCTCCTTGGATCCCTGGTCTGTCTGATAGTTCAAATAGAGCACAATTTCAAGGCACGCCTACTCTAATGCCTGCTCAGATGGGTCCAGGTTCAGGAGTCCCACCACCTCGTCCACCTCAGGTATACACTCATCTCGGCTTCTATATACGAGTGAACGTTGATGGAAAATTTTCACTAAGTAGTTTTCTACATGTCTTCTCTTCAAGTTGACGAGCGAGATGGAGAAGGCCCTTCTTCAGCAAGTTATGAGCCTCACACCAGACCAAATAAGTCTTCTACCTCCCGAGCAAAGACAACAAGTCCTTCAACTTCAGCAAATCCTAAGATAAATGTGATTGTCGACTATATCTTGGTTTCATGCCGAACAACTGGAGAGGTGCTGATATTTTACTCCAAAGCGGGAAGATCTTTCGTTATGATTTATTAGGCCCCATGCAACTGTTTTTTTTCCAAGATATTGCCAATAATTGTAGTCTTGCGAGTGGCTAATTAATTGGCGTGGTGCAATTACGGTGTTACCTTCTTGTCTTGATTCTTAAATTTGACGAAAGGATATCATTTTTCGATATATATTGTTAGCACATTGTCGGCATTGTTTTCATTGGCTCGACACTCGTAATGCTCAACAATCGATTAAATTCCAACTTATTGGAAATTATATATGCCCAGGCTGTTGTATAACCGTGCGATATTGAATTGGTGTGATGTCTTGTGTCTTTGAATTACTCTCAGTAATCTTCTTCTTGAATGATTGATATCTTCTGCATTTGGTGTGTGCTTGTTGGCATTGTGTGATTTTACTGCATTCTTACTTGCGAGTTTGGACTTGAGGAAAGTATCGCGTCATTTATTGACTAACGTCTTTATTTACTATTTATCATAAAGGAAGAGGCGAGAATGGAGAAACTGTCATATAGATTCATGTGCATTTAATAATTAATTATTTGAAATTAAGGATAAAAAAATAAAGAGAATATGATAGAGAGAAATTTAAACTGTCCTCTTAAAAGATTATCACCAATTAGTCAATCATCATCATTCAAGAATCGGCGTGTTTTATGACTAAGATCATAATTATTCATTAAATCGAAGTCCAACGATATCTCAGAAGAGTACTAACTGCCAAACTTTTGATCGTACTTAACTAGGGGAGCCTACCTTAGGTTAGAGACATGAACATACATGTATACTTCTGATCTGACCACACTTGAAGAAGACATGCGAGGTTTCATCTCCCTTTTTTAATGAAAAAGAAAGCTTCGTCTTCTCTTAAAAAGATGTTTCACAAGCAGCAGACGTATCTGCAATGGCTGCTCTAGCAGGCCATCGTTTCGTACTTTCAAAGAACAAAAAGCAATGGGCAACCTCTACATGCCATGGCTAAATTAGCAAGACAAAACCTGCTTGCTTCTTCAGCTAAAGCAGTGTCATTGTCTTTTCATTTAAAATATGGATTCTTATGATTGGATGGCTCCTTCGCATTAGTCTCTATGAATCCCATGTCTATCTATGGCTCTACTAGTTCTCTGCACTACAACGTCTTGTTTCATTTACGATTCCTCGTGAGAATCTATAGGAGTTGACTCACGGCCTATATATATGATACAAGCATGCCTCAAAATCCATTAATGTGTTGATGTGCTTTTATCAGTGTTCAGTACCAACCAAGAGACAACAGCAGTAGATTTTTAATTATAAAAGAAGTCGGCTCGCCAGATTAATTAATGAAATGCCTACGCACATACACAACTCTAATTAAATCAAACATGCTCGCGGAAGCCAGCAAAGACCACTTTGTTCACATAACAGAGATCATTCTCCGCAAGGCAAGAGCACGTCTACATTTTATGTGAACATTTCAAGGCTTTCTTCTACTGCCGGTGCTCCATATTTAACGATCATTTCATGAGCACGATCTTGTGCTACCAATGCCATATGTTCCTGTCAATTTCAAACAAAACAAAAAAAACTGCAGGTAACCCACGTTATCCCAACCAGCCAGCCAGCCAGCCAGCCAGCCAACTCTAGTCTCTTGTGCTGTGGTTTGTGACCACAAGTCTGTTCATAAATCCATCTGGAGCACGTATATATAATATATAGCTGTGAAGCAGCAGTTCACTCTGGAATCATAGAACCAGGTCTAATCAAATCACCCTGCATGTAATCCAAGCGAAAAAAAACAACACGCACAGTAATATATAGCAGTAGCAGTAGCAGTATCGGCTTGCATATATATATATATATAATATGACGCAGCAGTGAGTGAGCGCCCCTTAACCGAGTTGCTTATACATTCCTAAGCAAAAGCAAAGATGGATGGGTGACCTGTGATGGCCGTGGCCAACATTTGTACGAGGGCTCCCAACCACACGATTGGACCGCGAACGAACGCAAGACGGTCTTTACTAGAAAAGATCACCACTAAGAAAGAGGAAAGGCGGCTGATGCATGCAAGCGCGTGGGGGTCCGAAACCCAAGCCGACGCCAGACATTAATTCCCTTTTATTTTTCGCACGGTGTGCCAGACACATTAATCCTGGGGGTGCTTGATAGCACCAATATTTCTTGCGAACCAATTCTTACATTTAAATCTGAACAAAGATTCTAAACAAAGATCTTATCAATATCAGAAGAGAGAAAACTGCCATGACCCAAATATAAGAGTGTAAGCGAAAGGAAGCACAGCCTAGCCGTATTGTTCTCTCTCTCTCTCTCTTTCTCTCTCTTTCTCTCTCTCTCTCTCTCTCTCTCTCTCTCTCTCTCTCTCTCAGTCAGTCTTGCAGAATCCACCAGAAGGCCTAAGGGCTAAGGCTATAGCCCCTGCTACGACTTCTACTGCTACTCCCAGCTCTTTATGGCATTTCCTTTCCCGCCCCAATGAAACCCCGGAAAAACCTCCAATTTTTCTCGAAAGCAAAATTATTCTCAAATGTTTTAGATATGATAAATATATTTTGAAAATTTTTTTTTTTAACCGTATTTCATAGTTTAATTTTGATCGATTTCCTACAAAAAAAAATCAAAATATTACCATGTAATATATTCGTATTTAAGAACCGATTTCAAAATTTGATTTCCCTAATGTTAGAGTATTATATAACTAACTTAGTGTGTAATGGTTGAATATTGGCGGTCAAGGTTTGGAATTTTAGGTGTTGTGTTGGTTAAAATATGATGTTCCACGAAACTTGCAGTTAGCCGTTATGGAATCAATTAGCTAATGAAACAAATAATGGCAGATCATCGTGTTAATACTTGTGAAGGTTGTTTCGAATAAATGCTTTCGATAACACCGGCCGTGAGAGTTTAGGTGGCTTTTTCAGTGGGGAAGTCGATACCGATGAGAACTGAAAGCACTAGATTTTATTAAATCGCATTTCCCAAAAAAATTAAAACGAAAATACATTTTGAAAAAATATTTGAAGGCCATGCATGTTTCGGAAACTTTTAATAAAAACCTATTTATTGAATGAATAGTAAAATGAACAGTTAAACGGTTATTTTCTTTTACGACAAGCATTTATCTACGTCAGAATTGAGAATTCTTATTCTGTAAGCCTTTATTTTAAAATAAACTGAGTTTTTTTCTCTCCCTGCGGGTTTGTGTGCATGCATGATTTTCACATTTCAGTGGGAAAATGTCCCACCCCCCCCCAACAAAAAAAAAGAGAGAGGAGTTGAAAAGACATTACCATCATCGTTACACCAGCATGTCTTTTTCTTTTTTTTTTGAAGGCATTTATGCTCGTTGTAAAAAATATTATCATCAGAACTCACGAGTCATTGTTCAAATTAAATCCCATCCTGTGCTGTGAAAGTATTATGGAAATAGTTCCAAAAATAGTTCTTTTCAGAGACAGCAGCGCATTACATGACCACCTAGTATTTGCCTAGCATTCAGGCCCCAGAAGCTCGATAATTATAAATCATACAAGCTGAAATCCATTTTCCCTTCACTGTTCACTCTAGTCGTCCATTAGTGAGAGTGCATTGAAGGAAAGCATCGATTCCTTCCTCTCACGCCCCTCTGCAACTTCCACTGTCCCCAAGAACCTCTTAATAATTTGAAGCAGTTGTTCTACAGCCCCACCAGAGTGGTCTTTCTGACCTCTTTTTACATATATATATATATATATATCCATTCCGATCGTAACCTTTTTGCCTGTACATCTATCTGGTCTTTCTCTCTTTATTTTTATCTTAGTTTTAATTATTATATTCTGAAAATCTATTCTTCTTTCGTCAAATCGTCTTCTTTCTCGTTTTTAAATGCTCAGCCACCACGGGGGGTCGAGGGTCGAGGGCGGAGAACTCCAACCGAGATCGTTTCGTAGATTTGACAAGTGACACGAAAAGATTGAAGCACTCAGGTGCTTTTCTCCTAATGTACCGGCACGTCTAGAACGAACTAGTCACTTATCAAAGACAGGGACGAGAATTGGAAAGAAGAAGAAGACAGACAGACCACAACTCAGAAGAGACAGCCAGTGACTGACTAATTTCAAACATTTTTCTCACGTCATGGAAAGATCCGGTTGCAAATCATCTTCCCCTTTCAAATCACGCCGCCGGAGTAGCCGTCCGCTGTCCGGCTTGGACAAAACACGACATCAAGTGAGAAAACTTACGTCGTTGATACTTCGCAAGTGCACTAGCTACTTGCTCTTCGAGAGGGGTCTTCGGTGTGCGTATGTATTAACATCAAATGTCGTCTCTGGACCTATCCATCGAAGATGGATAATTGTTACCCTGATGGAAAAATCTGTGGCCGAAATTCCGGCTTCCTCCGTCCATCGGCGGTCTACTTGGTGGTGGTTCTGGTCCGGCAGCTGGTGGAGAGGTTCCGAAGAAAGGGTAACTGGGACTCTGACGTTGGTTACGGGGGCTGCTCGCAAGAACACGTCCGACGTAATAGTCATTCACGGGGGGGAGAGGTTGTGGTCGTGCTGCTGGTGCCTGAGCCGAAGGATACGAAGAAGACTGGGAAGGAGGTGGAAGCGTCGTGTACATGTAGGGCTGAAGATGTTGTGATTGTGGCAGCGGCGCTGCAACTCTTGGATACATTGGTCCAAAGTGCAGGCGCGAATCTCCAGCGTTCCCTACTTGATGGAAGCAACTGGACTGCGTTGTCTGCATGCTGCTGCCGAAGCTCAGATCCCTTAATCTGCTTGATCGTCGATCCGTGACAAGAGGGAATATTAGACCCAATTCAAGGTTCGCTTTGGAATTAGAAAGCATATATGCAGCTTCAAGTTATGGCCCAGCTTAATTACGCAGTAAAAACAAAAATATAAATTGGTTTCAGTACATGCATACCCCATAGGAGCTCCACCTCCTGTGATGCCATCGTTGCTGAACACAAGTTGACGGGCACGGTTCAGAGTCTCAGTCTCCCTTTCTGATATATCCATGAAAGAAGCACAAGATCAGTAATTTGAGACCCATCAGCTTGTTTCTAATTCTTCTCTCAATAACTATAACACTGTAGATAAATAAATATATCGCACTAGTGAAGGCGCCGGAATTAGGGTTTTTGTACTTGGCAAACATAATAAGTAGGTGTTTGCACCAGAATTTCTTCTGTAAATTGGAGATCAACAGCAGATTCACCGTAGTTTATTAATGTATTGAACCGAAACAATAGAATGTAATTCCTTATATGTTGTTGTGGCTAGCTATATATATATAGATAGATTAGATCGAGACGGGCTTCCTTGCCTTGCCTGTGCCGATTCATGTGGCCACCGAGAGCTTGCGACTTGCAGAACTTGAGTGAGCAAAACCTGCATTCGTAAATCGTTCCACTTTCATCTTTCCCATCCTTTTTCTTCTTCTTAAATCCTAAAATTAAGCCAAGAGCGTTCAGATGTGTTATATCTGTGCTGTGGGTGGTACCGGAAACAAGCAAATTATTAGAACATGGTGCAGTGGAATTGAATTCGACTTTGGACCGCCTTACTGCTGTTCTCTGAGGAGGCCGCAGTTGTGGTTGAGCTCTCCTCCAAAACCTGCTTCCCATAGTCCTCGGGGAAATTGTTGAGATCAAGTGGGTTACCCTCCGGCCTCCTTCAAGATCAGAGCAAACGAAGAAGAAAACCAAAAAGAATCATACACACAAACACGGGGACAGGGCGAGAGACAAGCATCGACATGAACGGCGGTGAGAAGTGCTTACATGGTCATTGTTACTAACAGCTGGGCGTGCGGTGAGAATGATTAGTCGGAAAGGAAAGAGCAGAATCCTGATGTGCCGAGACAACCCAAAGCTGCAGCTCGTTGACTGCCAAACGCACAAGGATATATAGAGTTTGTCTGCCGGGGGTGGGGAGAGATGAGCTTCGAAGGTGCTCGATCTATTTCGTCTCTCCAAAATCAATCACTCCAACTCTATCCCCACCACGGTAGTCACCCTCTTCACCACCGTCCCTTTTGCTTGCCCCTGCAGCGAAGGTGGTAGCATCGAGAGAAAGACACACACAGAGAGGGCGGCGTCGGTCGAGCGAGTGTGGGCTGTGAGTGAGTGAGTGAGTGAGAGTCAGTAGTAGTGGGGCGTTTCTGTGGGTTGTAAGATGGAGATAAAGATGGAGGGAGAAGGAGAGGGATGGGAAGCGATCGATCTATTGGGAGGAGTGCTGAGAGGGACGTGGCTTCTCTGCTGCCCTCGCCCCTCTCGTCCTACAAACCCTACTCTAGTCTCTACCGTGAACACAATGAAGGAAACAAAAGGATATTATTATCAGGAGGCATGCATGGTCAATCAATCATTTCGAGGGAAGGGGAGGAAGGAGAAATGCTGTCAGTGTATAAATTTTCTGCAAGCCGAACCGGAAAATTTTTGTCATCTCTCTCTCCCGCTCTCTCAAGAATTTTAACATGGACTTAGATCGTGATTCTTGTTGTATGTATCCATGGTCGGCTTAATTTAATTTTTTCTAATACTTTTATTTAATCTTGAGTTCATAATTTCATCTTTACAACCATACGTATTAACGTATAGTATGGATGAGAACTATGATATTTTTCTGTTCATCTGTCGTAGGCGACTTGCGCATTTGTGCTGGTCATTCACACAAGTCACTTGTGTCTGCCTTGCCGCACCATGCCTTTTAAATCCTAGCCTTAACAAATTAATATCTATCGCAACATCCATCCATCCATCCATCCATCCATGAGTAGATCTCGTCCGTCCATCACCATCGTATGTTTGACATTTAAAACCTTAATTATCGTATAAAATTCACACATATAGTTATGTGATCAAGGAGTGCTGGTCTTTCAAAGGAAAAGATGACTTCTCCCGTACGTCCAATGTTGTGATCTCACTAGAACAAATTAATACCCATCCATGAGTAAATCTCTTCCGTCCATCAGCATCTTATGATTGACACTTAAACCCTTATCATATAAGATCAGCAATATTGGGCTTCCAAAGGAAGAGGTGACTTCTTTTCAATCTTGTGACCTCACCAATAATATACACTCGTTCCACTCTCTCGCATCCTTATCCATTAATGTTGGGAATCAAGAAAGAGTTCTCCAAATAGTTAGATAAAAATAAACTAAGGACACAATTACAAGAACTTTGCTTGGGTTCCTACGGTCTACCACCTTTCCCAATTTGGGGCAATTTAAGGTTTTAGTCTCAAATTGCTTTAGAGCAAGAAAGAGGTTGATTAGTACGAGCCGATTGAGTCTAGTTAGTTAAAAATGGTATCATAGCATAGACCATTTAGAAATATAGGAATCAAGTGCTATCGTCAACATAGTGGCTCAAGTGCAAATGGTAAGAATAAATTGCCCTTGTCACGTCCTAAAAAAGGAAATGACAATTATCATAATATTAAAGAGAAGAAATCACATTTAAATAAAATTAAATATACATAAAAACATCTCTCCTTTAATATTACAAAATTGATATATTTTAAAAGATGTATAACAATAAAAAATAGAGAAAATTATTAAAAATAAAGTTTCAAAGGTTAATATTTGCAACGGAAAAAGTAGATAGTTCTTTACAATCTAACCTTAAACAGAATTATACAAAATAGGGTACAAATTACATATATCAATTCATTCGCAAAAATGCTACCACATCTGACAAAAGGGTGATTAATGCAATCTATCCTGCTCATAGTCATCTTAAAGGTCTACCAAGTATCCTAAAAAAATAATAATAGTAAGTCAACCTATCATAAGTATACAAATAAAATAACAATATAAATAGCATATACAATAGAAAAGTTGTAGTCAAATGAATGTAGCAAAATAAAGTATGCGATTCTATTACAATAAAAATGAATTATATAAATTACAATAATGGACTAGATTATAGTATCAAATTTGTTCATACATTCCATTATTTTATTTAATTATGACTGCATATTAATTTTTGTAGAAAAGTCTAATTGTTATAGATCACCTTGTGACTAAAACCTAGGATACATCAAACGTATGCTTTTATCTCTATTGTGTACACAATACTATAATATTATGCCTTCATGGTTGAGTTTCATGGTTAAACATTCATTCATTATTAATATATGTCAAATTCTATATTTAGTTTAAGTCATAATAATAACATGCATAACTCATAATAATTGCTTTCATTTTCAAATAATCACATGCAAAATAAATAAGCATTCTATAGTCAATAACGAATATCCATGTTATACATAATAATCATGAATGCTTTATAAATGTTATAACATCAATATATATGCAATATTACAAATATTTTCATAAACACATGATTATGTAATAATCAAAATAAATACTAATATGTATGTACTTATGAATATAAAATACATAAAACACTGTAATCATGCATTAATCTTGAATAAAATGGGTTTAGACAATGAAAAAAAAGACTTACAATAAGGAAATAAATGCAAAAGTTCAATATTTTTTTTCCTATTTCTCTTTTTTTTCTTTCCTTTTCCATTTTTTTCTTCTTCTTCTTTTTCTTCCCCTCTTCTCCTTCTTCTTCTTCTTCACTGACAGCTGAACCCAAACTGCCGTCGAGCTCGTCGAGCCTTCAACGACCATCGAACCTCTGGAGAAAGTGTGCATGAGGGTTCGTCCAAGCCTGCACGCACAAAATTGATGGAAGGCACACCACATGAATGGCTAGGCCCGCACCTCCTCCCCGCGAAAAATCGCCAGAAGCGACAACAACACCTTCCCAACTCGAGAAACCTCAGGTAACAGTCGCTCTCCATCGAAGCTCCTTCGCGCTCTCCTCAATCGATCGACGCTCCTCAGTTGAAGAAGACGGGCGAAAAATAGGGCGTTGAAGGAGGAAAAATCTGTAGCCATAATTGAAAAAATAAAATAAAAGGGAAATTACCATAATACCCCTGAATTATTACGACCCTTTTACAAAACTACCTTCTACCGTACCACATGGTGAGAGTAGTAGAGCCCTAGATTTGTGTCTCTCTGATTAGTGCCTTACACTTGCAATTTAGACTTGTTCAAGTCCATGGGTTTGGCACCAGTGGCTTATGCACTCCATCAACACGAGTCAGCCATGTAGACTCTTTCTCCTACAATATCATTCTAGATTTTCATGCTATATATATGGTGAAAATTATTTCCTAGAATGCTATACATTCATTTGTTTGTTCGTGAGTTTTACGAGTACACGAACAAACGACTGTCTAAGATTCCATCTTCAATAGCCTATATATGATAGAAAGAAAATATGTACTACTAAGCGCTATTGACTTAGGGGCCAATAATAACAATAAGGAAGATTGTTTCTTACTTTAGCTCCTCAACTCAACCCTAAGTGGCCAACAATAACAGTTGTTAACCTTAAACATGCTTGTAGTTTTGAACTAGACAACTTAAATCATAATTATAAGTAGAAGTCATTCAATAAGAGTGTTGGTAAAACAATCATTATTTATTAAAATTCTTTTACTCATTTTTTAAATTCCTTATTCATCGTTATTAATTTTAATATTGTTCCTTAACTTTCATGGGCCTTGATTATCATTCTCATTTCTTTATCTTTGTCTTATTGTTGATCACCCCTAAGTCACTCGTCATTGGTGAACGCGGTCGTATAATTTTGGCATCTGGTCTTTGCCTCCCTGTTTGTTATTCCTTTAAGAAATCAATGAATCACCATGCGTATAAATTAACGATCCCTAGGTTTGCAATGCAGGCTATCTATGCAAATTGAGTCTCATTTGTCAAGTATCTGACACACCACCCGGTTGATGTTATATCCTTACGTGGTGGACTTACGGTTGCCACAAAGCTCACTTTGGCCACTCTTTTCCCCCAACCTCGTCAACTCATGGCCTTGGTGCTTAAACTCTTATCCTTTTATCTTTTCTTAGTCTTTGATATTGTCTGTGCTCTCTTAATTGAGTCTAGTTTCATATGTCGTATCTTCGTTAGTCCATGTCTTTATTTTTCGTCACCTCAATGCTTAGCTTAATCATCACACAAATCACATCCTGCATCTATTCATTCGGTAACGAGGACAACATGCTAAAGCGAATTACATATCTTTGAAACAGTTGACAAGTCGATTATTCATCCCCCTAAGATCATCGTCCAGACAGTTGCCATCCTACAATCAATTCCTTTACTTTATTTTATTCCGCAGTACTTATTTTCTCTAGACTTATTGGCAGGTGCTCTTGGGTCATTTTTAGTTTTCTTTTTTCTTTTCACCTCTAAAGAATTATAAGCAGCGATTCCTTATCTTCTCCTCTTAATTTTTTTTTTCCTTTTGCTTGTATATCCGAACACAACAGCTGAAAATATATCTGTCTCAATGTGTGATCACACTCCACTCGTAGACTATAAATAGACTTCCGTGGGTCACAATGACAACTCTACAATTGTATCCAGAAAAATCTACAAACAAGATTAAACCGATCGTCGTTCAATTTGTATGGAATTTACACGTCAAGCTTTTCCGAGAAGTCACCTACATAATTTATTTGTTGCATTGAATCAGCGGTTTATGTTTTTATACATCTAGTATATAAATCCCCAAAGTCAAAGACACTACAAGCCTTACAACAAATTTTATATGATTTCTTACCCGTTTTCCATAGGCGGAGTTGAAAGGGATAAATAAGAAACCGTTGATTCAGGTGGAGTACTTTATGCAACGTCTCAAACAACAACACGAGATTAGGTTTAAGCTGCCGATCAAGTAATTAAATACATCGACTCTTCAATATATATATATATATATCATATAAAAAAAAGTAATTAAATGAATCATTAGGGCTATTGGTCAAGAACCAAATCTTAATTACCACATTTCTTGCAGGGCAGTCATCGACATCATCTAGAGGTTTCTTTTTCTGATACGGAAGTTCTCCCAACAAGTGAGCTTCTTCCTCCGCCGTTCTTGTTAGGTGCTGTAAGGAAGTTGACATCATAATGTGTCCAAATTTGATCGAACCTCGTTAATTAACAACAACTTCAATACCTGTATTCGAAGTTAAATTTTGTATCTAAAAAGATGTGAAAATTAAGATATTGCATAACATGAAGCAAGGAGATATTCTTAGTTTATATTGAAAAGTAGCTTTATTTTTTATGAACCAAGAAGTCTGGAAATAAATAAAAACACACAACTGGAGATGGAAGGGGGGGGTGGGGGGGTTCCGTCGTGCATTGCATGCATGAGACGGCACTGGAGGAAGTTCGGATCCCCACACTTTTCTGCATCAAGTCCAAAGACAACCCCTTTTCTGCTTGGAAGTGTGCTCACGTTCCCATTTTCTTCGCGCCGAAGGATAAATTAAATTAACCAAGGGTGCTCGTAATACAACAATTTCACCGCAATCTTCTCTAAAAGCATTCTTTTATTTTTTTCTAACGACGATTTTCTTTTTACAAGCAATCTCGTGTATTCAAATGGTAAGCGATCTTCCTATTACCTACGATAATCATATTTTTTTACCCGTGTTAACTAACGCAAGTACGGTGCGGACCAAAAAATGATAAGTATTTTTTTACAAGTATTATTGTTCTTGGTAAAAACATCCCCTCGTAACTTTTTGGATTTCCCAGAAAGCTGTAAAACGTATTGCTTTCTAATAAACCAAGATTTCCCAACCAGTACCAAATTGTGGCACATGAACCGGTCCTGCATCCACAGGCCCTTCTTTGCCAGAAAGTGTCAATAATGCAGATGCCATTTAAACAAGGCTTTTTTTATGATACAACCAGATACATTCACATTCACTCAACTTTGAAGGCAATAAAGACAAGGGCACCCCTTACAAAGTGCTGCTGTAGGACGTAGTATAGAAAGGGGAGAATGCTAGGCCCTACTCTAGAAGCCTATCTGTTGGGAGTAGGACTCAGAGTCAGAGTACACATTGTGCTCATTAAGGATGTGTGAGCGTTCATTATCAGAAGAGGCACACTTGGGGAGGCCATTGTGGATCTCTGTTTGGTGGCAGCTTATATATCTTCAATAACCCCTCCCATCTTCCAACCAGCAGGACTTATGTACAGCTGCAATTTGATGGGACCACATCTGGCTTTAGTTCACTACTTGTAGGAGGGTTTGTCTCATACATGAATCGCCTCCAGGGGATTTCCTCAACTGCAAGGCATATTATGTCATCGAGTGAGACAATCAAGTGTAACCTCCCAGTGGTAGATCAATGCATATGTATCTACCATGACACAATCACTCTAAATCATTCTTATTGACTGGAATTAAAAAGGAGATCGCTGCCAGAAGAAGGGGTTAATGCAGAGGTTATGTTCACTATTATAGATTTCAATTATCCATCCAAATGTTCTGTATCAGCTTAGTTGCTTGAGGATGATACAACACAATGCACTATCACATAGCACAGATTTTTCTTTTCAAATGGCAGAAGCAAATTATCAGCTGAGTGTTGTAGCTTTGATGCCGAAGATGCTGACATCTGCTAAGAGGCAAGTACAAAAGGTTAATGGCCCATAGATCAAGTTCTCAGCGCCTGAAAACTCTGCTATGATAAACTGAGGAAATCATGAGCTGTAAGCATTTACTACCCAATTAAAAATCTCCTAACAAAGTCCATGATATTGTACAAGAAAATCAGGAAAGATTCCAGAAAAACATTCACACCAGAACTGAGTGTATAGATGACGCTTAAACACAGACATACTTTTGAAGTAATTCAGAGCCTAGACAGTCGAATCCAACAACCATAATTTCTATCTAAATTGTAAAAATTTATTAAGTGTCATTGATTCTTGGAACTGCCTTTTTCTGGATACCACTGAAGATCAACCACGAAATTTTTTGTGGATCAGTTTTTTTCCGTAAGTGTTTTACCGACCACAACCAGTAATTCAAGCTTCTGTCATGTACCGAGGCAAATAAATGTTCGAACAAATTGCCTCTTTAGCCCATCAAATCACATGGAACCGTCTCCATGATTTGGTTTCTTGAAACTTAACATTGTTGGCTGAACTCCATCTTGCTCGTCACCAGCAAATGGGTGATAATAAAGTATTCCAGATGTCCTTAACCCAAGATCCAAAAGAGTTCCGAGCATGTGAAATCCAAATGTTAACATCTATAACAACAATGTTTTATAATCTGAATAGCCACTCAAGCAAAACCAATTCACGACAGTATTCTAACTTTTTGGGTATAATCTCAACATCGAATGTACATACATTGAAATACATCACAATAAACATTATATACAATGCTAGAACCTTCGAGAGAGGAAAAAAACAAATAATACGACTTTATTATCAGGTCTGAAAGTACATCAGTTGAGCTCCACGAGTTAAGGAAAGCTATCCTTGCGAAGAAACTTCTGGGATCACAGTTGTAAAAGATAAAACAGATGAGAGATTTAATTTGTAAAAAAGGAACGCAGCAGGAGAATCCTCTACGTAAATTTTTATTTTAGGTGTCATTTATTTTGTACTTCTAGAAAAAGTCAATGTCACAGTTTCCTTTTTTGCATGAAAAAAATGGTATAATGACTAAATATCGAGTTACGAATTTATAGAAACTATTGATAATGTTCGAGATGCATAATAGAAGAGAAAATCTGGAACCACTACTGAAATGATGACAACCTTTTCACTGCACGGTGTTATGATCTTATGCAAGATAAAGGCTCTCTTCCATCAACATCAGTGAGGAAGACTAGAAGAAATGCAATTTAATATACAGTACAAGATGAGCTTTATTTTTCAGAATATCACCTAAAGAAGCTCACAATGATGAATAAGTTTGCAAGGTTATTTCTACTCTCCACCTATCATCTTCATTTTGTTCTCACCTTCGTGACTTTTTACACTGTGCCAATTGAAATGCTTTCTTTCTATTTTATTGCCTTTGTGCACTTTTTGATTCTCAAGCCTGTTCTCATATTGGCTTCAAAAAAAAGGTGTTCTTATAATACTGGATTTTTAAATTTACACCTTAAATCTTACATAAATCGCAAATTAAGTACAACAGGTCAAACAAGTTTCGATCTCATGTTTTCAATCACAATATGATTCCATACTGTCATTTTTTTATCCTGAATGTTGCATCCGAACTTCATGTAGTTGGTACACCACATATGACCTACACTTTCTTTGATATATCATGATTTTAAATGAGCATGCAAATGCTACAAGGGAAGGTACACAAATGGTAGGTGCATAATGGCTGGTTCAAGCAGGCCGAAGAATGTTGGTTAGGCAGTCTCATGAGTCATGACTACACAACAAAATAAATTCCATTAGTCTTAATCATACACCAACTTCCACTTTCGATAAGTAATGGGAACTTCCATTAGGTTCAGTACACAGTAGTACTAGATTACAAGGATTTCGTGAACTTAATTTTTTAGTGTCAATAAATCATCTAGAAATTGAAAGAAACCAGAAAAAAATAAGAGACAATAGCATCGTCTAGAATTGAAACAAACCAGAAAAGTAAGTATAGGATATCAAAGGAATATCAATAATAGCATTATTACCAGAAAAATGGAACCCTGAAATTTATTGTATGATGTAAACCTCCCAAGTGGAAAATATTTTTTGCCCAACTGAAAAAATCCTCGTCAAAATTGATATCATAAATCCAGTTCAGACTCTAAGTCATCAATGCCACAGTCATCTTCTGACTCCAATGAAGAATCTTCATCACCACTTTCAAGCTGTGATGCATTTGAAAAGTTGTTAGATATCTTCAAGAAGCTCAATAACAAAAAGCTTGGGGGAAAATCTCACTTCTGAAGATGGATAGTCATGATCAAATTGATGTTCAGATATGATCTCCCTTTTTCCACCTTTATTTTCTGAATCTTCCTGCATATGTTTTCCACATACAAGGTGGAATTTACAATTAAAAAAATGCGCATAAGCATGTTCAAGAGAATTTTAGATTAACAATGGGAAAAGATAATATCTAAAGAAGTTGAGTTAAATTGTAACCAAATCAAACATATGTGATGGCCGTAACTTACCAACTGTAGCTTGTACTGCTCTATGGTTCTCTCCAGCTCAGATATGTGTTGACTGAGTGCCTACATATTACATATTTTAAAGTAAAAAAAACAAACTAGAGTAAACAAGATCTTGATTAAAAGAAAAAACACAAATTGTTGCAAACAAATAAACAAACCTCATGGCGTTGCATTGCAACTGAGCGTTTTAATGCTTTTGCCTTTGTGAGTAGATTTCTTGGTCTAATGCTGATAGGACGTCCATAATTCTTCCCACGGTAATAAATAAGTGCATATCCTTTGGGGACTCTCTCAATTGCAACCAATATTCCACCACTCTCATATTCCAACAGGCGTGCTGTATCCTCAACAAATGAAAGTGTTTTCTGCTTGGATATCAACTTTACTAGTTCTCTATGCTTCCAGTGAAGGTGCATGTTCTCAATAACACCATCAAAGACACCACGTATACCTGGACAGAAACCAAGAGAAAACCATGGAATAATATTCAGAATGACTTTGTTTCAGCTTGCTTCTGTACAACAAAGCTCACCAAGTGGTAGGTACGCCTTCATTCTCAGGCCTATCCTGCGGAAAACAGATCTTTCTTCATCAGTAATTGTTTCTTGATCATCAGGAGGACCAGCTGGAACCATAGATGATTCTATCTTTGCCAGCAATTTCTCGGCTCTTAGTTTTTTGCCTTGAGCCTGCTCAACATGCAAGTGTGAATGGTGTAACAGCATGTATAAAAGTAGGAACATGAAATCCTTCAGCATATTTAGAAAAAACAGTGATTATGCTCTTTCCTCGACCCCAAAAATCCCAACAAAGTAGCAAAAGGACGAGGGAAAACGGTATTCTGCCATCTCCTCCCCTTTATCCAGTGATCTCCTCCAACAGCAAGCATCTCCAATTGCTTCAGTGGCTCCAGCTATACCAGCAAATTTAGGTGAAAAAAGTTGGTTGGCTAGAAGGTAAACATCATGTTGTTTGTATTTTATTTCCTTTTTTTTACATTGGATTTTATGTTTTGCATATTTTTCACAATTCACAATGTTCATTTGTCATCTTAGTATTAATTTTGTGTTTTGTCACGAAATTTCTCTAATTTAGTTATTTATTTAAATTCAATGGATGATGAGATTCTTAATTTTAAGAAACCCTTTGATGATTCATTCAACGAGGATCATAATGAATGAGACTCTTATTTCTTTGATAACTTAGGTACACTAACATTGAGTACATTGACCTTGTTGTTTGTTAGTTTAACACTTCAACTTCAATATCACTAAATTTTCATTCTTTAGCTTGAAAATGGCATTAATGTTAATTGAGTTTGATATCTACCTTAAAGTTATTACTTATATAGTTTACACACAATCATAGAAGCACATACAAATATATGCACTTCACTTCAAGATGCTATTTTGAGGTAAAATCCTTCAAGGCCCTTCGATCTTCATCATCTTGACCTTTATTAAATACATTCTCAAAAGCCAATTGGACATTTGGGAAGAATGTTTCTCACAATGTAAAGATCCAGTCTGCCACATTATTTTCCAATGTGGGACCATTCTTCCAACACCTCTCCACTTTTGTGGTGAACCCTCTAGCTGACAAGTGTCTCTTTTAGCACCATTCAGGTGAAGTACTCAAGCTAATAGGTAACTTATAAACGTGTGTTGCAGACTTTACTTTAATAGCATATTAAATACATTCCCAAAAGTCAATTAGACATCTGGGAGGAACATTACTCACAATATAAAATTCTGGTCTACAACATTGTTTTTCAATATGAGAGACTATTCTTCCAACAATCTTCATTTAAAAACTACCAATCGAAACCCTTCTCAATTATTCTCCTACCCTAAATACCAACTTAAAATTATTAAGGAGTCATCACCCAACCCTTGTGGTGTCTCCTTTGATCTACATATCTATATATCACCAACATCTCCTCTAGTTCATTGTGATCTTATGTTGTAGACACCTCCACACCAATGATAGTGATTAGTGACTCCACAATCCTAAAAAAGGATCATACAAATGATTCCTATGTGGAATCTCCAATATGATCCACAAATAAGATCACGTATGCAATCTATCACAAGGATTGTAGACACAATCTCAACTGTGCAACAAGTCTACAATCAACATATAGGGTCACAAACACGATCCAAATCGAGATCACGTGCAGGATATGTGTTATCTCAGACAAGGATCACAAATGTGATTCCAAAATGGGATTGTGTTTGCAATCTGTGCATGGGATCACCAACACAATCACACCATATTGTATTTTTGTCTTGTTGATATCAAGTATCAGGATTGTGATGGTGATCTTGAGGCATTCTTCACAACAATGATTTTATGGACTTCGTGGTAGAAAATGGTGATCTTATTTTTGTTGTAGGTCGTTGTAATCTACATTAAACCCATGATGGATGGTAATGTAGTTGCATCAACAGAAAACTACAACTAAAATAAAAATTATAATACTAAAACTAAACATCTAAAAAACTTAAAACTACAACTGTTTCACAAAAAAAAAAATTACCTGAAGTGTACCAAATAACCCATCTCTCTCATTATATATAGGCAAATTATCAAATGAGGTTGGATCTCAAATAATTAATTTAAGCCCCTCAATCTTGGCCCTATCATTGTCTTTCCTTTGTGTCGTTGTCTGCTTCCTCCCCTCCTACTGTCATTACTACCATCCAATCGCCCATCTCCCCTCTCTCATCATTGTTGCAATGTAGCTTGACCTCCAACCACCACTACCCACCCCCTAGGCCCCTTCCCATTGTGGCTTCCTGCCTCCCCCTCTTCGCTGCCTGCCACCCCCTCTCACTACAATTTGCAACCCCCAAAATCTCCCATCAAACATTTTTTGGTTAGACCATAAATCCCTAGAAATTTAAACTAAAATATAAAAATTTGTGTGACTGAAACTAAAAATACAAAATTATGAAATTAAAACACAAAATCATAATAATAAAACCATTTTCCTTTTGTATTTAAAGGCCCCACTTGAGACTTAGCTTCACCTAATATTAACTTAAAACACAATAAAGCATTAGAAATGCAAAACATTGGGCATCATATAGTATTAGAGAAGCATGGCATTAACTTACCAAGGAGAGCTTATGTTCAACCCGCTTGACAAATCTAGTTATCGTTAACTTGGATGCTTCTGTTCTCATTTCCTCTCGTTCATCGGTTGATATTTCTCTTCCCCATTTTGCCTGAACTTCTTGAAACTCAGATAAGGTGCCAACAGCTGGATGGTCCCTGGTATCTTTTATATTAGATGTGGATATATCAGTCACACAGTCACGGACTCTTTCTTCATCCTCCTGGATGTCTTTTGTGAGCTCTTGCCTTTCCGCCAATGCAGTTGCCACACTCGTAGGAAGGAAATCCTTTCCACGATATATCACAATGTAATACTTGTTCCGTTGAAGTAAAATGCCTCCCGTCAATTTCTAGAAGTTGAGAAAAACAATTTGCGGTATAAGCATAGCATGCATAAAAGAATTTTTTTTGAAAAAATGTTCTTCTATAATGTATGCAAAAGATATGCAACTGTACATGTTCATGTCTAAAAGAGTGGTTAATAATTATTAAATTTATTCTGGTGCATTCAGCACAAATTCATGTAAGACAGAGTATGTCACATCAACTTTTTTTTTTTTGCAAAAATGTTCTTCTATAACATATATAAAAGATATGCAACTGTACATGCTCATGTCCAAAAGAGTGGTTAATAATTATTAAATTTTATTCTGGTCCATTCAGAGCTTTAGAATAAATTCATATAAGATAGAGTATGTCACAGGAATCTAGGTTTGACTTGCTAACCACATCAGATGGATATCTAATCATTGCTTCCTCAGTGGTGACAAATGATGAATCCTACTGACACATTTGACTTATTTTAGTACCTAAGTGAAGTAAGATTTCTATGACAGAAAAATACTTTGATAGGGTGATTATCTCCTATGGTCAACTGTATTATTTGCTTAGACTGCCAACTGAAGATTTTTAAGAAAATTCTAATAAATAATATTTTCTTTGAGTAGTTTCTATTATTTGTTTTCAAAATTTTATTGAACAACATCAGTAATCTGAGGCATAATATAACCATGTTGGGTTGACCACATGAATCTTTTTTTCAATATTTCTTTTTATTACGAAATCTTCAGTTAAATTATATAAATTTAAATATTTTCTTAAATTTCCTACCTCTACATCTATTGCCAAATCTTTTCAAAATTTTATTCCACTTTCCCTTTTTCAAATTAATGATTTCTGCACTTGAGGGTTGGACCATGTCATCTTTGTGTATGGACCAAGACAGTCAAACACTGTTTGAGAACCGTCCTATTTTAATATTCTATATCCATGAATGCCATTCAAAAAAAAAATCTATATCCATGAAAGAACTAAATTTCTTCAAGAATATTGCAAGGAAACTTAATGCATAAAATACTTGCAGTCCAACTTACAGAATCTACTTAGAGCAAAAAGTAAAGTAGGCAAAAACAGAATCTCAGTAAAAAAAATCTGGTAAGCCCGGTAGCTGTAGTACAATAGCAAGTAAATGCACCCAAAAAAAGTTACCAATGAAAGTAAATGTTATGCAGTGGATCACATTATCTGTAAAGCAGAAATTGATCACCAAAGTAAGATGTATTACAAATGGAAATATTAAGTTATATAAGGTATAGCACAATAAACAGGTGTGCACCTTTAGCTCATCAGCCATCAATTTGTTGTTAGTATTCTGGACTCCTCGCTTAACTGCAATTTTCACAACTAAAGTCTTCTCCCAGAGTTGCACAATTGCAGCTGCCAGGCCTTGATGGTTTCTATTCCTCCCTTTACCAAATTGATGAGCATAATTAGCATACTAACCAAAAGGCATCACATAAACAAGAAGATCAATTTCTCAATAGTGACAATAACAATATATAAACAGATCATTTCCATCAAATTGCAACATGCAATACCAAGAGCAAAATGACAAGGAAGCTTGCGTGCCAGCTTCCTCAGATCAGTCAGCTCTGCATTAGTTAGCCGTGATCTCATTCCAGTAGGGAGAAGTCTGAAAGGTGGTTTATATCCTGGAATACTTGGAGCAAGCAAGTCGGCATCAACAGGTAACATTCCCACTCCCCACCAGTCAACAAAACGAGGACCTACCCCATCTAATAGATGGTTATATTCAGCTTCTTCTTCCGTAATCTCAGGAGTCTGAGTATTCAGACGCAAAGATTCATTTATTTCCTGAGAATAAGAGACTGAACTATTGCCACTCCCAGTGGTGGACTTCGAGGGCTGAGAAACATCAGGAACAAACATTGCATTTCCTTCATGTATTACATCAGTTGAAGCATGTTCTTCATTAAATGGCTCAGATTTTGATGATCGTTCAAAAGCACTTCCCCGATAAACCACCATGACACTTCCAGCTCTCCAAATGACAAGTCCTCCTGTTCTACGCTGTTTGGTGCCAAAAATTGCAAAAATAAACGATTTAAAAAGATGACATAGAACAGTGTTAAATTTCAGAATCTTATGTTCCAATAATGAAATAAAACCTATATTGATAAGTTGAAGGACCTCTTTAAGTAACTAATGGTGGCAAGAAGATTAATTTTAAAAGACAATAGATACATTTATTCATAGAAACCCTGTGTGCCTATCAAATTATTCTTTGACCATTAATTTGATTCCTATTCCTGTTCCTTTGGTCCTATGCTGGTCATCTCTGTGACATTATGACCAATTGGAAGGGTGTGAGTGGTAGCGCACACTATTGGATCAACTAGAATGCATATTTAAACCTTGAAAATTGACTAAAACACATTTCTGTACCCTAGTTAAGCAGAATCAAGAAAATTAGTTAAGAATACAGAAATAGTAAGGAACTAAAAAAATCAGTGTCAGAGCCATCACATCCAAAGGACCTAGCTTTGGAAATATATATAGCAGTATCCAGCTCTGAGAATCAGTTAGAATAAAAACAGTACTATTTTGGTAAAATAAAAAGGATAATAACGTGCATCAGTCAAATTAAACCAAATACAATAGTATGAGACTGTTATATAACAAAGCCCAAATCAATTTATGCTTGTAGGAACTTAAAATTCCTAACATTTTACACAAGTTTCTATTATAAGAGCACACTTCTACTCACTATTTATAAATATAGCCACAACAAAGAAGGGCAACATGAAATTACAGGAAATAATATGCACAATAAAATTCTTTTTCAGAATAAGAATATAGTTGATCAAGAAATATATTGTATTTGAACATTCCGAATGAGTGGCAAGATGCATGTCTCCTAGAGTAACAGACAGTAAGGTCATGGGACATTTTAAAAGATTTTTATGTATGACCAATGTACAGCATGAAGTAAATGAAAAAAAAAGAAAATATTGCAGATATTTACAATTTTTTGAGCAGCCAGATATCTACAATTTAGGTATCAACAGCTGAATTATGATCATGGTTGTGATGGCTACCATTCCTTTTATTTCCAATAAAAGGAACATTAAACCTTTACAACCAGAAAAGAATAAAAGTGACTGTTCCTCAAACAATCAGAAGAAACAGCTCCAACCTTTTCCATTAATTATTCATTTTCCTTCATGTCTTCCATCAACTAGCAAGTCAGTTCCATTCAGTTATAACTACAACACCATGGTCATTTCAATGACAAACAAGTTTGGTTCTTTTCACATTAATTGGGATCAAAGATATACAACAAGGGCTTCACAATGGTCAGTCAACCAATAAAGAAATTCTATTTGTTAGTATTTATAAATTTAATGGCAATAGCATTACATTTTCGTGCAAATAACTGGAGGAAAATCAGTACAGACATTTGGCATACAATTTGCATGATTCACTGTTGATCCCAGAGGATAGAAAAAGTTTAATTCTTGTTTGTTCGAAATTAAAATAAAACACAGAAAACTGGTTGAGAATGGAATTACTTAGATTTCTCGTCCAACACTTTAAAGCTGAAGGATTTTATCACAATCTTCAATAAAAAGGAATGAAATCGCTTAAATCAAATATAAATTTAGAATCATTTATCACAAGTTGACTAATATTAATTAGATTATGACTTAAACTGTCAACAAAAAGCACATTTTGCCACTATCTTCCTGTTGTCCATTACCACCAACAATGACAACATTACCATAATCCAATTATATCCGATCGGAAATATAAGTACATGTCCTTAGATGAAACGGGCAAATAACAAAAGATAATGCATAACCAAGTAGCTATAGTCAGTTTTAAAGTCCGGAGGCTCACATATAAATCACGTGGGAAGTATCATCCTTATCCAATTAATTGTTACCTATTTAGTTAAGAAGTATTGTTATAAAGGGATGTCATATGCTACTGGATTTGAATTTTTAATATACTTAAGAAGGGTTGGCGCTTTTTCTGACCTCAACAAGCTCGTGAGCCATCTTCATGTCAAGTGCAAGCGTCTCGTGGAACTTCAACCTCACCAACTCGGCCTTCCTCCACACATCATGAATCTTCTTCACAATCGCCTGCGTAACCCCAGCCTTCGGTATCGTCATCCTCTCCCTCAGCGTCATACCCAACGTCCTCAGCCTCCTCAGCTCTGAATCCTCGATGGTGAGCTCTGCCAGCGTCGGCGCCCTCACCCTCCTCTTCTTCAACCCCACCTTCCCGTCCTCGCCACCGAACTCAAACTCATAATCCCCATCATTCCTCTCCCACGGCAGGTCACCCCCTTTCTTCACCTCCTCCACATTATACGAGTCCGGTCTGTTCCAGCTCCGCTCCAGCAAGTCCCCCAACCTCATCACCTCAGCTTCTCCAACCCCCTCCTCTTCGTTCACTTCCTCCTTCTCCAAGCCTAGATTACGTAGACGATGAACAATTCTCTCTATTGACCCACTCGACGGTTTCTCCAAGGCTCCGCCTTTGTCACTCTCCCGGTACTTCTTCGCCTTGCCTTTGTCAAAGGTGAGAATTTGTGGGCCAGTGGGGGACGCACTCCACCTTTGGAGCCAAGGAGGGGAAGGAGTGGTGGGTCGAGGTCCTCCGTTGCCGTCGTCATCCCAAGGGTACCTGCGGTGTCTGGGTTGGGATCCGTTGCCTCTACTCGTGGAGTTCTGGGGCGATTGTTCATTGTCATTATTGCCGGTGCCGCGCTCGGCTACGCGTAGAGAGGCGGAGGATGAGAAGAGGTGGAAGCGGAAGAAGGAAGGGCGAGATGAGAAGGGGATGATGGGGTGGCGATGCTGGTGGTGGAAGCCGAGCTCCGTGATCTTGGCAGTGGAGAGCGCCATCATTGAGGTGGAGTGGGTTGGAAACGGAATGTGCTGGTGGAGGAGAGTTGGGTTTTGGGTTTGGAGGGAGGAGGAGACGTGGTAGGGGGGAGACATGGCGCCGGCGCCATATGGAGTTGGGAGGAGGATAAGGTGAAGGCCTAAGCGCCGGTTATGGTCATCTTGTCCGTAGCGTAGACGGTGGCCGATTTTGGGCTAAGCTGGGCTTGGACCGTAGACTTGAAATAATGGCAACGGTTTCGAATCTGTGTCCTTGGGCTGATGGACTGAAATATCCGCTAGACCAGCCATATCATATAATCCAAAAGTTTCAAACTTTCAATATCAGGAGATGACTCAAGTGAAACCACATGCTATTTTTTGAGGGAAAAAATCAAAGCTAACTAGTAGTATTATTTTTTTTTATAAGATCGTTTGCATAGACAGTACGATGGTGTAATAATACTTGGCGTTAGCGGTGACTCTACTTTTTCTGTTCGTCATCATTAAATTTGATTTTGATATTATTCTAAAGTAGCAAGTAGTAGGTCATTTGAGAAAAAAGAAAAAAGCAAGGCATCGTCAGGCATGCATGGCGACCCATGATCCATCCACCTTTTGTATCAGAAAAGAAAAATAGACTGCAATCGACCACAACTATACGTTAGTCGGTCGTTTTGTTTTTTTAAGTTCTAATTCCCACCCCACTTAAAAAACAAAAAAAAAGGAGGGAAAATTAAACCACTGTCACCATACAACTTTAATTTCTCCTTTTTTCCTTTATTTGCGTCTTATCTGACCCGTCCTCTTACGAGTCATGCCCATCCCCATCCCCATCCCCATCCGCCCAAATAAAATAAGAGATAAATCGGTAACAAAGCAAATATAAAGTAGTTAAAGCTGTTTCTTTCTTTATCCTCCCGCCTCTTTCTTCGTACCCCCTTTTTTCCGCACTCCCCCTCCCTCGGTCCCTTGGCTTTACTATTGCCTCAGGACGTCCATGTCGAATCCAGATATGGTGTGCCATCTCTCACACGACAGACCCCTCATGCATGGATGAGGTCGGGTCGCCGCCCACGTGTATCCAATTAACAACGTCTTAATTATTTATTGATCTTTATATTATCCTAATGGAAGATGTAAATACATCATCAGTTGAACTATACATTCATGGGCGTACGTGGTGAGGTGTACATGCATATCATCTACTAATACGAAAATAAATTAACGCTTATATGCAATTTACAAGGCGGGGGTTAATCGGGGCATTCATTCCCATCTCAAGCAACAGCAGGGCATATTCTGCCTTGTCTCATGACTGTGCAGGAAAGAAGAGCGGAGAGGAATCTCTCTGCACCCCCCCGTTCCAAAACCTCACTCTGCTCATCTTCTCCTCGCACCAGCGGAGTTGCTCTTCGTTGATCTCTGGCATTCTCAGAACCCTAGAGACGATCTTCATGTCTATCAGCCCCATCTGTATCTCCATCTGATCTTCAGCTTTCACCATTCTTCTCCTCAAACACTTCCTGCTCCTCTGCAGATCCTTCAACCTTGATTTCTTCTGCAGTAGCATGCATGCCGGACACTATCACATTAATTATCCTTTTCTTTTTTACCATAACAACAACAATAATAATAAAGTGGGTGGTCGTTAATTAACATTATCATGCAACGAGTGAAAATATTGCAAGGCGAGTAAATTAATCAACTCACCTTGTGATTGGTTTTCTTGATCGCATTAATCACGGAAGGAGCTATGGAACTTGACTTGGCCTTGGCGAATACTTTCGAAAACTGCAAGCGGCGGCACCACTTCTCCCTGTCACCTTTAAGAAAATTCATGAAGGTCCTTATCGAATCTTCCATCATTCTGAGAAACTCGGTGGCTGGTATCCTTGAACCCACATCTTCTTTCGATTCATCGCCTTCTGAATCTGAAGTATATCTCAAACAACAAAATCATCTATATGTTATATATATGATGATCGCTGATTAGGCCAAAGAACATGCATGACTTTGGAACTGGTTCACCTTGGAACTCGGGAACTTGGAGAAGCCTTGGAGAGGAAATCCTCATTCTAGCGTAAACCTCGGGCCTCCTGCCATATTCATAGGGTTCGTTCTCTATGAATCTCTGCAACAGAACCTGAAACTGCTGGAACTTTTGAGCTACACGTGAAGGACAGCCAGAATCCTCTTCCTTACGTTTGTCGCAAGTTATTCTCTGGAGGTTCTTGTAGTTCCAGTTCAGAGCTTCCCACGCCAAGCAGATCTGAGCCACGTACGCCGCTTCCAGTTCATGGTATGGGTCTGTGGTCCATCTCTGGTATTGCGCTCTCCTCCTCTTTGTGCTAAATTTGTGTACTATTCTCTCTGATATCGATCTCGGTTGGAACTTGACGGACTTAAAAGACTCTGGACTTGGGATAAGCATGCATTAATTATGATCAATTAGTTCATTCCACAACAGGACATCCGCCGATCTAAACTTCTATATATATATATATATATATATATATATAGAATTAATGTACAAGTTGGTAAACATATGTGTTATTCGAATTAATGATCAACAAAAGCTAAGGTGCGACCTGTTTCTCTAAGCTTTTCGGTGCTGACTCGATCGAAGAACATCATCTCCTCATCGTACTTACGGTAGAGCGTGTACGATTCCCAGTTGGACGAGCTCCTCCTGGAGGATGAAGAGAATAAGCCGTCTGTCTCCGACTCCCTGAAATGTACAGAGCCCCTCCACTCGCAGGAGCTCTTCGACGTCGATCCGGTGGTCGAATTCTCTCCGAAGTGTTCGTCGGCCTTCTCCATCTTGTTCTGCAGGAGAGACCCCTTCACGCTCACCAGGAAGCCATCATCTTCCGACGAACTATTCTCATCTTTAAGTTGATGACAAGTCTCTACGTCGTCCATATTTTCCTCTAGAAGAGAGAAAAACCATGAAAGAGATCGATCATCAGATGATTAAGCCACGCCAATGGATGGTGTGGAGAATACCTCCTATATAAGTATGACAAAATCGTAGAATATTCTTCTTATTCTTGTCACCTGCAGGTGAAAATTGTGATGCAGAGATGATTCCAGTACCATGATTGGAGGCATGGTCATCCTCCTCCTCTTCATCGTCGCTATCAACCGATGCGGTTGGTGTATGGAAATGTTCTGATGGGGTCGAGGTGCCACATGATGGAGTGTTGGTGGAATCCAATCCAGGCATGTCAAGGGCAGGGTCCTGGTCCTTCACGTTGGTATCAAAAACAGAGTCTGCTAATAGGACATCAGCAACCTCAACTTTAGCAGCAGAATCTTGAATGCCGGATTCTCTGTCTCCGTCCACAAGTTGGGTATGATAGACATAACCAGCGCCATCCACCTCCTGGCACGTCTGCTTCGGCCAGAGTGAGAGGGCTTCTCCATCGAGAACCACGTCTGCAACCAGGTCTCCATTTCTCGAGCAGTCGTCGCTGACGAAGAAAAGATCCGTCCGATTCTCGATGTCACCGCTGTAAGCTTCATGGACCGTAACAAATCTGCACGGCAACAGTATAAGTGACGCGTAAGATGATATGGATCAGGGACGGAGTGAAAGAGGAGTCGTGGGCAGGTAGGGAGATGCGTGAGCACCGTTCGGATTTGGTTCTTTGATGGAGCGACCAGAGGAGCCTTGGGAGGATGACGGAGAAGGAGAGGAAGATGAAGAAGAAGAGAAAGAGAGAGGAGTGGACAGAGCGAAGGGACGCGTGGCAAAGGTCAAGGAGGGAGAGCAACACACCTCCCACGCCCTTCCAAGACGGAATAAGCGAGGTAAGGTAGGCATGGAGACGGAAATGCCGGTCGCCATGGTCTTGGAAGAGGCCGGTGGTAAGGGGCTCCCAAGGCTTCAGCAAGCAAAGCTGCGCTAGTAAGGAGTTGTTGGTGATGTGCATTATGATGGTGGCGACCAGGATGAAGATGATACCTTTTATGCAGAGCAGAAAGGAGACGATGACAAAAGCCAGATTAATGGTACAACCCCTCGGGAATTCCCATTATTAATGCAACGGTTGGTGATGGAAGTTTACTATTGATATATATATTTGGATTCTTCAGTTAGCAACGTAGAAATAATTAGTAGTCTTACATAAATTATTTTAAAAAGAAAATAAAGCTCTCTTCGTTTATAATTAATTAATTTGGAATCAAACATTTATTTCTGTATTAATTAATGCTTATTTCACTTTTATCTGATTCGAAATAACTTAGTTAAACAACTTATGAGCAAGCCCAACCAGGACTGTATATTAATCATTCCAGTAAGCGACATGGAAGGGTATGTTGGGCAACTTTCAGAATCTCTCTCTCTCCGTGATATTGTGTAGTGGGGCTTTTAGGACTTTTGGCGGTATGTGATTAGTGCAAGGTTGGAAGATATACTTGGGTTGATGTGCGAAGCCAAGTCAAGGGGTCATGTCATTTGGTGGATGTCGGCGCATGGCTTGGTTGTTAAGTTTGGATCAGTACCCTGCAATTCAACTTAATCGGACACGCGCGTACGCGCACCAGTGTTGTTTTTGGGACGATGCAGAAGAAGGAGATAAATATGCACCCTTTTTTCCATCATTCATTGAGATGAATCCGAGGAGGACATGTTGATATTAATGTTTACTTATTGTATCTAATTGAAACTTCATTATTCATATTTCTCGATCGGAATACATATATATATATATATATATATATATATAAGACAGAGACAAGGTTGAGCCGTGAGTTCCATCAGCTTGCTTGCACGGATCCATGTCGACGAGCACCACAGATTTGCAAAGCAGCAAGGAAAAAGTGCGTTTGGTAAGAGGGAAGCACATGAACGTCGACATAGAAAGAAGAGAACCCACAGGTACGTACAGATATATCGGTGAAATATTCTCAACACGATCGCGTTAAAAGTTTATTATATATATATATATATATTAGGCGTTTTTATCATACACATTCATCATCCGAGCATCGATCATTTCAAAAACTTCTCGATAATAGCAAATTAACAAAGAATGTCCATTGAAAGTCAGGCAGAATGCCCAACATGTTGCTCTCAAATTAATGGAACTCCACAGCAAATATATGCCAATCTCAAAAAAGCGATTCTCCCGTTTGTAGAAAATGGATTATCTCTTGATATTTGTGGTGGATTGAATTTTACCATCTATTTATGATGATTGGTCCGTGAAAGTATACGACGACTTGGATTCAAAAAAGTCAGACCATATCCATTACCTAAAAGATGTTGAATGAGAACGCATAAAATGTTGAAATATTTTTACGATGCCACTGTAACTGTTTATTTGGTTTCGATCTCCAAACATATTGTTTGAGGCATTTTGCGGAATCAGCGTCACTTTTTTAAGAATGAACCTCAAACTTCTGACGATGTTGTCACCATCGCCATGTCACAGGCTATGAAATCAAAATTTGACGGTACGGGGAAATTTACAACAATATGGCCGCCCCCTTAGATCCACGTTATAAAACGCGAGTAATCAACATTTACGCCACGAAAACCTACGGAAATGAATACCAGAAACACGTTGATAAAATTTCTATCTTGTATAAGGAGAACCATTATCAAATTACACGTGAAGAACTTTAAAATACCACCATTATCAAAAATAAGTCACCTTTTACAAGAAATTAATTGTTCTGCCGATCTTGTTAATGCTCGAGATGAGAGAAATCCAGACGTGGCGAGAGACTTTTGCTGAACAGTGTGCTGACAAAAGAAAAACTTCCATAATATAAGATCAAAATAATCATGTTACCAAACACAACAGTCTTGTTCATGAGACAACGTAATTCTTCATTTTCCCATTGCAACATTTTTAAGTACTTAGACTCGGAAGGAGAAGGACCGAAATAACAGTCCCTGCGAGACAGTACACCATAGCATACAATAAAAAAGCCATCCAAGAAACTAAGGCTCAATTTCCAAGAATCCGTTTCCTCTCAAGGCAGCCAAAAAGCACCTGTCTCAAATGCTGAATAATATCAAGTTAAAATTACCCGTTTCTAGAAGAATGTACGACAATACCAAACCTGCCAATGCAATAGTATTCCTCAACATACCATATTTCAAGTTCACATCTAATGACCCGTTGCCGAATCCAAAAATACCATTGAAATAAAAAAGAACGAGTTAGCATTGCTTCGGTTAAAAACGTTAGCAGCCTGTTAGATGCAAATATTTTCACTGGTATTATAGCCATTCCCATGATTAGTATGATACGAATTAGCTGCAACAAGTAAATGACGTCCAGAACTACAACTGACGAAAAGGGAGGGCATCGATCACCACGGCTTATTAGTATGGGCGGTATCTTCCCGAGGAAACAATGGAATCGTAGCGGCTATAGGCAGAACCAACTTTTACCGCATCGAGCCCGTCCAGTTGAGGATCATACACTTGCGCTCTTCTGCTAGACCCGTACGTCTGCAAGTAATAGAATGAAGATGACAAAGTTACTGACAACATCTAAATCATAATCATAATTTTCTTCTAAATATTTCTATTTATTGTTAAATTTTTAATTAATTTACATAAATTTAAATCTTTTCTTACAATACCTAATCAAGTAGTTTTAACCCTACCTTTACTTCCTTTAATTTCTACACTAATTAAGTCTACCATCTTAATATGTGTATTCCTTGATCTCCTAAAGAATGACTAAACCACCTAAACTGATTTTCACTATCTTCAATAGGTATTACTCCAACCTTATTCATAATAAAATCATTTTTTAACTCATCTACTACAATATTACTACTTATTCATTTAAACATATGTATTTCAGCAATACTAATTTTTTACATATGTTCACACTTTACATCCAACATTGTGAACTATGGTTAGGAGAAATAGAGAAATTTCACCAATCATATGTTCATACTTTTTAAATGACTTAACATTCAGTTTCGATAAAGAAATAAAATGAAATTGTGATTTACATACATAGTTTTGAAATTTCACCAATTACTCGGGTCCATGGGATGGAGAGGTAACTAAGTTCGACTGATAAGCACAACTAAATTATTCAAGTTAACCATGTCTTCTTTTTTGGCATGAACTTCAGCTCAGGTTTGAACACAACAAAGATGGGAAATTATAAAGCTAACCACTAAAATGGGAAATTATCCAAATAAACAAGCCACAACAAATGCGAAAATAACACATAATGTCAGTAAGGTTTCTTTTATTTCAATAGTCGGACAGCACTACTCTCAAACACAGTAATCTTTTTTAGAAGAATAAGGAAGATTCTTAAATCAGTATCAACAGGTACTAAAAGATTAACGGTGAAGATCAACCAAGAGCACAAAGCAACAGGGTGCCCAACAACCAAGACACATGGGGATCTTAATAGCAATGAATGCTTGGTGAATTTAGAGTCATTGAAAAATACAACATTTTAGTATCAACAATATTGTTGCACAGTTTCAAAAATATATATCGTTGCATATTATCATTGAGAATGCATATCATATGAGAACCGTTATTATACTAAAGTTTAAATCATGAAACAAGCATTAATATAAGAATTCTCAGTGAAAGGATACAAAATAATCTTCAGTTTCCATCCAGAGTCCAGTCCGATAATGTCAAACGGTCTAGATAATCTCATAGAAATGCAAAGTACTGTAGCAGTGGGTGTTTTCACACCAAAACTCCTGCAGTTGTATAAAAATAGGACTATGTAACAACAGAATAAAATTAGACTGCCCTTCCTATAGAACTCCTATTGAATTTCAGCTGTTAATTTTTTTTTGTTTCGTTGCTATTCCATTATGGTTGTATTGTTTATAATTTTCCCTTTTGTTTCCATTTCATTATTAAACAAAAAGGTAGGGGTATTGTGTACCCCCAGACTACAGTGCCCTGTGACGAGGTAACGCACTGTAGATCCACAGCTCCATCACTTTTGGGGAGGTTATGGAAAATAATCCTAATACCAATACAATTGAAATTTCGTGAACAATCAAATTACGAAATAATAACAATCTAAATCATAATCCCACCACATGGGAAATAATCAAATTACGAAAAAAAGGAAAATTTTAAAAAATAAAAACAAAAAGGGTTCAAGCCTTGAACCATTCTTGATAATTACTAATGTACCTGATGGATATCAGAAATATCTCTCCGACCCATTCTGATACCAGAAGGGACAGCACCATTTGGCGGGTCATAATCCACAGGACTACCGAAGCTTGAGTACCTAAGTGACAAAGACAACAATAAAATAAAGCAAATCTCACACAAAAATCTTTGCACGAAGGTTTCAACAACTGGCAAAGAAAATTTCACCCAGATCCATTATCAGGTCATCACCTAGGAGCAGCTGGCTGAAATTGATATTCCTCGGCTTCAAATTCAACTTGAGCATCCTGATAAAAAAATTAGGACCATAGGCAGTTAATTTAAAGAACCCCAACAACCAAAACAGATTTACCGTTAAATGAATCACCACATGAAGAAATAATTAGAAAAATGATAAACTTGTGAAATAGGAGAAAACAAGCATACATATCCAAAAATATCAGATTAGTATTGGAATAGAAATTTTGGAAAATAGGAAACCATAAGAAATACCAAGTTCAGACAACAGTACAACCTATAATAAGAAAGGTGATTATGACTTTAAATACTTCTCTTTGCCAAGAAGCCATATCTCAAACATACTTTTTAAGGCACCAAGGTTCCCAGGCAGTTAGCCAGGGCACCTAGGGGGTAACTAGGCACCTATTTAAATATCTATCTTTTACTTTTCATGTAAGACTTATCTATTATAAATATTTAATTTTGATTATGTATACTTTTAGCTCCTTATTTCCAAAATTTGAGTTACATCAAAACATAATATTGAAATACATAAATAATCCTAAGATAACAACAAAATATAAAGTCTAATAATATTAATACATATTTCAGTAATATATATGGTTATAAATTTCAATAATTATGTATATTACAGTAATATTATACTTAAAAATACATATATTTGAGTTTTTTACATGAAAAAGCCTTTAAAAATATGTATAATTAATATAACACAAAATCCACTTAATTAAGAGAAGGTGAAGTAAACCTCCAAAGCAAGACCAAGGTGAAGCCTAGGCACCACTTAGGTGTCCACCATGCAACCAAGTTACAAACCAAAGGGAAAGGCTGAATATATCCAGAAAATATAATACAAAAATTAAATCAAAGACAAACGAAAGACTGCACTTCAGCATTAATTTTTGTAGCTACTGCCACATATCATATTAATATCTAGTAAGCATATAAATTTACTGAGTTGCACAATCAAACAATTAAAAATGCCCACCTAGAACAACCATTTTACAGAAAATTTGTTACATGATCAATTTGGATTATATGATCATTTAGAAATGCAACCTCACACATACCTTCTTGTATGATGGATCCGAAACACCTATAATGTTTATATATTGATGTAGAATGTTAAATAGTCTCACATGGAAACATAGAGGATAGAACTTACGCATATAGAAAGATCAAAACTTATTGTTCATTTATTTTAAGTTAAATGTCCACAATTCTACACAATATCACAGTCAAGGCTCCAACATGCCAAAGTCTCTACCCATACACCCGAACAAAAAAACAATTGTAAGATATAAAGAGGACACAAAGGACAATGAGTATTGTACAAAGCAAGAAGAAGACTTGTACATATATATAGAAAGATATCTCTACATGTTGTCACTAGGGAAATGATGCCAAGCTTCCCACGTCATAAGGTCACAAGTGTCTGAAGTCATAAAGGTCACAAGCAACTTACATGAATCACTAGTCAGCACAGCACTCATTCATTGGACTGTGCAACCACTTCAACTCTATGATTTAGGTCAATATTACATTATATCAATCTTTTTCCTTTTTTATTGTTTTATGAGTGTTTATGGATCAAAATTTTTTCTATTTTCTGATAAAAAATGATCATTCTTTTTAAACACAAACCAACAAATACTTAAGTAAGAAGACTTCTTATTTCATACTGAAAGAAATATCAATAGAACTCACTGGAATCTTAGCTAGATGTAACTGGAATGGGATTTGTTGCACTACTAGAAAATCAGGGTAGGGACTAGGGAGAAAATACCTTCATGTTTAAATAGTCATAACCACCATAAGTTGGGGCTCTTATAATTTCAGATGATGGTGGCCTTCCATGTTCCTGATGAGAAAATCCATGGAATGGACCAGCAGGCCGAAGATGTCTGCCAGCATTCCCACCCAGAAGGATCCTTTCTCTTAGCCTAGATGCAATCTCCAAAAGTGCATCTCTTGCGACATCATGATTTCCAGAAATCTGTACAATAAAATCCATATTCAATACAGAAAATAATGTACATACTAGGATTCATAACCACAGAAGAGTTTCACAAAAATGGAAGGTAAGAAGGTCCGAGAGACTTAATCGAGCTAATCACCTGGACAACCTCCTCAAAGGTGGATGCATACTCAGGTTTATCATTCTTCAGAAATATGCGAATTTCAGCCCTGGTTCTTCTTCTCATCTCATTGATTATATGACCCCCTTGCCCTAAAAGGCAGCCTGCCTTGCTTGATGGTACAAGAAGCACGGTGGTCACACTACCAGCATCTGACACTTCACTTGCTTTTCCTTGCAGCTTAAGTACAGCTTCAATAGTTGGAGAAAAAGTATCACAAGGATCCTGAAATTATAGCAAGAGATTAAAAAGACTAACATCTATATAGTGATTATACAACACAGGTTCACAAATTACATATATACTTAAACAAAAGTGAAGATTGCTACTAAATGAAACAATGAAAAAATACAGCTTATGCAGCTGGAGTTAATCTAAATTTCACCTCTTTAGATGAGACATGAATGATCCGGACATCAGATTTGGAAACAGTGTCTTCAACATGAATTTTGGCACCAGTATGCTGCTCTAACTGTCTGACATGAATGCCTCCCTTGCCAATCACAACTCCAATCTTTGCAGCAGGGCAAACAATTTTCATTAGAAATTCTTCCAATTCACTATCAGCCCGAGTTTTCCCAAGCTCGTAGTTATGAGAAGAAAATCGAGATGATTCATAGTCATACACTCTGAATAATGGATCCTGGGACATAGCGTGAATAGCAGGCTTCTCATGGGATAGCATTGCTTTCTTAAATACTGGATCCTTATAATCACCAGATGAATGTAAACCTTGATTACTTGCAATAACAATATCATCCAGTGTTGGATTTTCTTTACGTGGATGCTGGTGCAGTAGAGTAGAAATATCATAAAGGGCCTTTTTAACCACATCTGCTGCTCCAGATATCTGAAAGGGCCTTCCACGAATAGATATCATTAGAGTTGGCAACAGAAATTAAATCAATTAGAAAAAAGGCAAAAAATGCAAACTAGTAACTATTATCATTTCTCAACAGCTAAACTTCACAGAGGTATTCATAAAAGAATTGACAAAGACAGTTATATAATGTGCGGATCCCTTATTGGGATTCTTTGTTATTTCATTGGTCCAATCCAGTGGACCTACTGGACTGCAAAGTGATCAGCATGCATTAGTTTCAAAGTGATCATCCAGTACTAAGTTACAAACAATTTTTCTGAGAGTATAAGTTGCTAACAACATTTGCATAAAATAAATTGCATCCATTTTTATTTCAAAAAAAATGGAAAAAATACAATTTCAATTACCTGCACTAGCTCGTCTGTTCTCATTGCACAAACTGGAAGAATATCAGCAGAAAGAATTCGAATGTTTGCCCCAGTATCACTTCTCAATTTCTGAATTATATCACCACCTTTGCCAATGAGACACCCAACTTGATTATTTGGAACTAAAAGGCGTGCTGCAACGATATTATCAGTCTCACGGTGTTCCTGTGCAATATCAACTTGAGCACATTCGTCTTCAGCAATCCTATCATGCACTTTGAGAAGAGCATCTTGAGCAGCACAATGAGGCTGCATGTGCTCAACATCAGAAGTATTGCTAGCAGCCCTTCTAGTTTCTGATAAAACATAACTGAAAATTATGATGACTCTGTCATCTGCACCAGGAATGCTATCAGAAACCCTTATCTTAGAATGAGTTTCGTCCCTAAGTGCATTAACTATGCATCCACCTTTTCCAAGAACACTACCAACACTTTTTACAGGGCACAGAATGCGATAAATAGTGTCGATAGTTTTAGAATCCAACAAAGTGTCATCTCTATATATATTCCGTTTTTTGCCCCTCAAATAATCAGGCTGTTGGCGAGGGTGTTTTCCTAAGAATTCTGGAATTCGGTAAGAATCTGGAACATGCTTTTCGTAAAATCGCTCATACCTGTCCATACCGTTGGGCAATATATCTGCCAATGCCACACACCTGGAAAAGTAGAAACTTCATAAATATATTTTGGATTGTATTGGTACAACTATTAAATACAAGTATTCATCCATTATAAAATTTCTTTCCTTGAAATAAAAGAGGTGGTTTGATTCTACTTTTTTAAGCAGCAGAAAGAAAGATATTAAAAACCAAGAAAAAGGAAGCCTACACAAGCTGTAGGCAAGCTGGAAATACAAAAAACCAAAGCAAAACAACTTCTACCTTTTCCTTACTAAAATACCCCTTTCAACTATGATATCCCAATACTTGGCGTTGCTTTTGTGCTCATCATATTGACACCATATACACGTGACACTCCAACACTATAACCCATATTAGTTATAACTTGAGTCATCAATGCATATTTTTGTGATTTATTTTAATATTTTGTTAGTTATGGTTTACAATTAGATACATAATTAGTATAGTGTGATGAATCATGAATGTGTTTTCCTATAAACATTTCATGTGTGCATATTGTATCAACCTATTAGTTATCAATATAGTGATATACCACAATTAGTGTTTTATTATTGCTTGAATCTGCTTATTAATCATCTTACAAATATCTCTTATTTGATATAGACAATTAAAAAAATCATATATGTTTTCATTTCCATGTCCATGTCATTTAATATGAAAATTTGGTGAATCTATATATGTACCTATGTTGATACTCATACTTGTATCCATACCCATGCATTGTAGCTTTTCATCCAATCATATTCCTAATGCAATTAATACTTTTCCCGCAAACTCTCACAATTCTACCTATATCATATTTTCAATATGATAAATTTAACAAGCATCATAAGAAGAATAATGAATTTTGGGTGCACCATAGCTTTTCATCCTATCATATCCCAATCATGACCCCCAACACAATTACTACGTTTCCAACACACTCCCACAATTTTACCTAAATCATATTATTCCATACTTTTTATGGCACCCAAGTGATGAGCTAGGGCACCAAGGCAATGCCTACACTGCCAAGCAATTTTTTATTTTTTATGTACATATTATATATGTTTAATAATAATTACATATAGTTTTAGCCTTACTATTTCCTAAATAACATTCAAATATATATACAAGCCCAAGATAACATCAAAATATGATGTGCAACAATACTAATATGTATATTTCATTGATATGCATAATCATGAACTTCAATAATTGAGTATATTTTAGTAGTAATCCATCAAAAATTTTATATTCAAGTTTTTTTTTAAATAAAACCATTTAAAAATTTTAAAAACTTATATTTAAATAAACAGATCTGACAAAAGATCCACTAGATCAAGACAAGGCAAGGTGAGTTGCCAAGGCATGACCAATTCACACCTTGGTGCCTATGCAGTACCTAAGCACCTGGCTCAAAAAGTTTGTATTATTCAATACGAAATTTAAAATGTATTAAACCAAAGAATTTCAATATATTTTTATTAAATTGGTTCAACTTTAAGAATGGTTCGCTATTCTAGCAGTTGAACTAGTTGACACAATGAACTGACTAGATTTGGGTTGATGCAATTATTTTGTTTAAGAAAATCAAAAAAGATACAAATACCCAAATATCCACCCACTATCAATATCAATTAAACCAATTAATGGCATTCACAAACACCCAAATTAGGGAAGTTTATTTCAAAATATGAAATATATTTTTTACTCTTTCATAATCTATTTCTTACAGGAATATTTCACTTTTTTAGATATTATTTGAAAATCAGTTCTAATGGAATATTTTATTTCGAAATCCTTCAAGAAAATTAAAATAGCAAAAAAAAGTTATTTACATCAAATTTCTTTATTTCATCCATTTCGAATTTTCAATTCTTGTCTGTAATAAATAAATAAACAACTGTAATCTTTATACAATGTTTATATAAATATTAAATGGTTTAATTATTAATTATGACATCATGCTGATGTCACCAGTTCAACCAGTCCAAGTGACTGATTGAACCCATTAACCGAGCACCCCTTCACTTCACTGGGTAAATGTCCGTCCAGTTCTGAAAGCATTGAATTACTAGTTAACTGTCCTTCTCTGCACCTTAAAGATACGCAAAATAAGGAGGTAAGTGATTGTAAAAAGCCAAAACAGTACAGTACTACCTCTTGCATCAATCAGGATAGATATAAACAATGATCAATAAACTAAAATTAAATAAATTTATTGAATTTAATAGCATACATGAAGTAACATAAATAAAACATTTGCAGGGAAGACTTGACAAAATTAATCAACAGTGAAAATAAGCAAAAAAATTAGTAAGAAAAATAATAACCACAAGAGGCAACTACTGAATTTTACACATACGAGAACCCATAACGAACAAGCTAGTAACCTAAGCTATTCATCTATTCATAGGTGCATTGAGTGTTACCTTTGACAAGAGTTATCTCACTCAATTCGGAAGTATGTCCTAGAGGAAAAGGTCAACTTGCATTGCATAGAGACAAAGGAAGACAAAATGTTTAATTGATCATAATAAAACAATAATTCCATTTTCCCAAGTTGGTTATCCAATCATGAACAAGAGAAAACATGAAAAACTAGAAAATGTCAAATCTCTATGTAAAAAATTAGAACATGAGCTTGTCTGTTAATACGATTTCACAAAGAACTTAACAACCTCATTTTATATCCTCCTAGTACATCTTGTAACGGTAAATAACGCGCATGATAAGTTTTTTTGTCCATCACATTTTTCTCAATTACTAGATTTTAATCTAGCATTATAATACCCGTCGTGCATTAAAGCCATTCAAAACACAAGGAAGAAGAAGGACTTGTAGTATATAGCAAACAAGTAGACTGGACAGGGCAACGTATGGAACCCTCGTACGCGAAAACATTCGAAATCGAGAAATGAACATGGGCCAAGCACATTTCAAACTCTATCATAACAAGCACCCCTCTTTCAAAATGGATAGTGCAAGCAAATCCCTAAATTTAATCACGATAGTTGTTGATGTACCTTAGGAAAATCGAGCCTTCAAGGTGATAACCTCCGTACCATGCGCGCCGAAGGCCTCCAGACCTTTCCACTCGCACTGCACCGCCGGCCACGGAGCAGCTCTTATCCTATCCTTCTTTTCTCCCCCCTCCCCTCTCCTCCTCTTTCTCTTTTGTTTTTCTTTTTCTGCTTCGTCTTTGCTTACCCTTTCCGTCCTCCTCTCCCTATCTCCTCTGGTGTGCTTGCGGACGCGAAAGCGGGCGCAGGCAGGTGAGGGAGACGGCGGGTGGGATGTATCGGGAGCGGGGGTTACTACGATGGCGGTGAAGAAAAGGGCAGAAAGGAAAAAAAAAAGGGAAAAGTGTCCTACATGTGCTTCAGGAAACCATTTTTCTTTGACATCTTTTTTTAATTGTTTTTTTTTTTACATAAAATTAGATATATGATTAATTAATTTTACAATATAAATTTAAATATAAAGATATATTTTTATTAAAATTATAATTTAATCTAATTTATATTAGTATCTTTTTTGTTAGAAATGAAAGTTAACAAAAAATGGTTATTTTTAAGACGTCTAGATTAAAAATCAATACTTACTGAATTTAAATATAATTTTGAACATATGTTTATAATTATTAAAATTCATACAATTTCCTCTATCCTCTTGTAGATATCCATAAACACTTAAAAAGTTACCAAATATAGTAACATACCTCTAGCAAAAATGACCCGAAGAATTAGAAAGAATACAAGAGAACATTATAATCTAGGAGGGAAAAGAAGAAGATTTTATAGTAGCCAACCTTTTATTTTAATTTTATGCAACAACCAAATACACTTATTGTATATTAAGTCGAGAGGAAAAATTTTGATGTCTGTGTTGACAAACGTGTTTTTTGATTTTTCAGATAGGGAAAAACCAAGATCTAGGAGGTAATGCAGCCAAACTTACGTTAAACCCATAAATGAAGCAATTAAAATAAGGTTCCTAATAAAAAAACAGCATATACATTACTATCAAATCAAATGTTGTTACTTCATTCATTTTTGCGGAATAATATCAAAAAATAAATAGGACTATAAAAGTCATGCGTCGCTAAAATCGAACTTGCACCGGTGGTCAAGTATATATTTATTAATTATCTGTTAATTTAAGAACAAATTAAAAATTGTTAACTCAATACTCTTTGGTTCTTTATGATTAACTTCCTTCAAGCTTTTGATTAGGCGACAATATAGTTTAGTGTTTTTCAAGATCATGTGTTTCCAACAATCAATAATCTCGTTACTAGCCAATCACCGTATTTCCCCATTTTCTACGAGAACGTACCTTTATTTTAATTATTCACAAATTATATATTACATTTTAACTTGATTACAAAAATTCTTTGGGGGCAATTAAGGTTTTGCATGGATATCAATCAAATTAAATTTAAATGTATTTGTGCATAACACAACGTTAAAAAAGACTGAAGATAAAAAGTTTAAAATGGTCAAAAATAAAATATTCAAAAAGTTTTAAAAAATAGTATTTATATGTATAACAAAAAGTCTAAAAACCTATTTTATTTTCTTCTTTACTTTTTTATCATTTCTTTCATAATTTTTCTTTTCTTTTTCTTTTTTTCCACATATATTTTTTCTTTTCTTCCTGCTCTTCTATTTCTTCTAAAATCATAGTCCAAGAAGTCACTGACCTTCGACTCCTTTAATACTACAATTCTTACTCTTAAATCAAATTTAGAAAATAAGACTCACATAAAAGTTTTATGGAAGAAGTTTTACTCTACCAAATTATATAAATATACTACTTCCGCGCAGTTTTCCATCATTTACGTTTGAATACTCAACAAGAGAATATTGTTAGAGATTCAAACAAGAGTAAATCTATCAGAGATAACCAAAGATAACTTTCTTAACATCATAAGAGTTGATGTAATACGAGAGAGACGACATTTAAGAAGAAAATATATTCTTTTTATATTTAAGAAAGTTTTTTTTTTTTTTTTCAATATTACGTTAGATACAGATAATATAAATATTTTCTTTATTTTCCTAACTTTTTGATGTAATCCTCCCTTAGAGTTGTTGAGTGGATTTCGATCACCGGACAAAAAGTCTAACGTGATTAACTGGTCGGTAATAGGTCAGGTCAATATTTGTCAAAAAAAATTTAACTGTTATCTTATTTACCATCTATTTAATAAGAAGTAATAGATATGATTAGCACGTCAAATAGATAATGTTTTCATTTATTATTAAATACAAAATATCTTATTTAGCAAACATAATTATCTGAAAACATTTCTTAAAAACTATGAATCATCGATAAATCAAAAATTTACGGTAAAGATCAGATGACTGCATATATCATGCCAAAAATTGTATAATAAACTACATGTAAATAAAACAGCATATGATTGCCATAGGTATAAAGTTGCGATGTTTTTATTTTTTGATTGCATTGGTAGTTATTTTTATCCATTGATATTAACATATGGAATATTCTTAACTTGCTAGCTAGTGTCAAAATCTTGATCAAGTTAAAATTTTCATGATTCGTATTTTCTTAGATAAAAAAAAAAAAACCCTAACGGACCGCATCTCTGCGTCTCTCCCTCGTTATCCTTTGGTAATTGAGGAGGAATTTTTTTTTTTATTTCTTCCGGTGCGAAGCAGAAGTTATATCATACACATTAGAAATGAATAAATATTTACACATGCCAGAGAATATTTATTTAAGAGAAAGAAGATCAATGTGACGAACGGCTTAAATCTGTAAGAAGTGATTAACAGTATTTAAATCGTAAAATAAGTAAGACGTTAATTTTGATCAACTACTCGGTTTGGAACGTACGTCCTCACAAACGGAAGGACCGAAGCGGCACGACATCACCCGGTCGAGACAAAAGAGAAACTCTTAGTTGAAAATCTCTACAATTTTCGATACATGAGCCGCGTGAAAAACTGCAAAGGAAGACCCACAGTCAAGTCTCCATCAAGCAGGCAGATCAAGCGCTAGACCGATCGTATCGGCCGCCGCCGATGGGATCGTCGATGCAAAAAGACGTTGGTTGTGACGTGGCCTTAGCATACGAACCCAGCCTCAGAGTGAGGTCCAGATGAATCTCATTTGACCGCTGCTCCGGCGTCGACGCCTCCACCTCCAGCGTCTCCTCCGACACCATGCTACCGCTACCAGAACTCGTCGGCCTGTGGTACTCGTCGCTGTGGGAAGATTCCTGCTGCCTCACGACCTTCGACCTACCACCGTTCTTGGTGTCGTTGCTGCTGATAGACGAACCTTCTCGTTTGAAGGCGGTGCGACCGGTCCTGGCCACCTTGTGAACATGGGCGCTGATGGTACCGACGGCCTCGCCCTTCTTCGGTACGTGTCGTATATCGAAGGCTTTCGGCGGCGGCATCGGGATGCCGGTGGCCTTCTCCGACGGGATCTGGGTGATGGGCTTGCCTTTGAGCACGGCCTCCACCGCTGCCTGGCACAGTGGCCAGTTATTCGACCACAGCAGACCTACCGATCCGAAAATGGGGTTCACGATCCGACCGCAAGCTTCGTACAACAGTGACCGAAAGATCGCTGTTCATCACAGAAGCATACAAGATTTCAGAACTCAAATGTCCATACAGGCCAGGAAACAGAGACGAATGGTATGGGGAGGGGAGTCAGGGAACTGACCAGGACGAAGGTGGTCGGGGCCGGCGCCGATGAGGTTGAGCAGGCCAGCGCGACCATAGAACTTGGCGAGGAAGAGGGTGGCGTTGCCTTGCTCCTCAGGGCTTTTGATCCACTGGAGACACGGGCGTATGGTGCAATCCTCGCTGCACCCTTTTCGTAGAACACGGCATCCATTGCAACTCATCCTCATTCTGCGCGCCTAAAACTACCCCTCCTCCTTCTTCTTGGGTATTCTAGGAGATACGGTATCAATTTCTTGGGATATTTATGATGATGATGAAGTAGGAGGAGAGAGAGAGAGCGCGCGCATATTTATAAGAAGAGAAGGTGGAGAGAATGAGCAGAGAAATCCGTGAAACAAACAGCCGGTAGTAGCCGTGGGTTTGAATCGAGAGAACATGTAACATGGAAAGGAAGAGAGAGAGAGAAAGCCAGCAGATTGCGGAAAGCGGATTTTGGATTTCGGCGGTCACGAATTTTACACAAACACCCACGAAATGGACGCGGGCGTCGTTTGGAAGACGATGGGAAATAGCTGCAGTGGCGAAGGGTAGGGATGTAACACTGGGTCTCTCTTCTCTTCTAACATGTGCGTGTGTGGGCGTATGACGGTGATACGGTGCGGGAGGGACGTGGATGAGAGAATAAAGGCGGTGGAGAGGAGAGATGCCTACAGCTTTATCTTGGAGTCTTCTCTCCTCATATGTGGGACTGGCTGGTATACAAGGAGGAGATCGACCTCAATCAAGCGAATGAATGCATGCAAATATGTCGTATTCTCTTCCCTCCTCTGCTGGTTTTCTTTACCTGGTTTACTTCCTGTGGGCGGGCCAATCGGCACAAGGATATTTTCCACGGGTTGGTCCATTTCTTTATTGCTACGACGATAAGAACCATATGCATGTGACGGCAACTTGTGTTGAATCGAGCTAGGAGGTTGGAGCACGGCATGGGTGGCGATCAGGTGGGTGTTGTGTCAGAGTAAGGGAAGATCCTTGATTAATTATATTTTAAAGAGAATTTGAATGTACAAGCATCGTCCCGATCGATTGGTCAAAAATACGCGTAGCATTTTCATCTAATCTTACAGGAATAGTTCGGCGTGGATTTGTTTGTCGTCTTCTCTCCTGGCCAATTTGGTAAGGCACGAGATTTTAGTCTGTGGCGCCGAGAACATAACACAAGAATCAACCATCAACCCAACGGGTCGGTGGTGTCAAATTGAAGATTAATCTGTAGCCACAAGTCATTTTCTTTTAAGCGGATCACATTCGATAATGACTGACTTATTAATGGCGATCATAACTTCTTTTTCTAATTGTATTTATAGAATGATAGAATACTAAATTCATTCCCACATATAATCCCACCCGATTCACCAAGAGAAGACATACCGAGTCGGGTAATTAAGCTGAGCAAAATACGTTTAAAACTAAATAACAACAACAACTATACTTAAATATACACATAATTGAATTATTGACATCCAGATAAAAATAATTGATAAGTAAATCAAAAATTTATTTTCCTACGATAGGAAGATTTGTCCGCAAAAGCAAATGTTAAAAAATACTTTTCTTATATTTGACAACAAATCCACGTCGTGTCTACGAAAGTAACTTCGTACGTGCGCAGGCTGGAAGAAAGTCAGTCAGTCAGTCATCACTCGCTTGGCGCATGCTCCGCCAATTCGAGGCCTCACAAGGCGCTATCGATTGGAGGCCTCCCGGCGTTTTCACTGCTGGCCGTCTGTCGGAAAATTAATATAATCTACACGTATCAATTAATTAATAAGAATAAGTTAAACATAATTTTATTTTTTATCAATTAATTTTAAATCATATATCTATATTTTAACATGATATTACTGGAACGGAAAGAATGGACCTCCACATTTACCTGAAAAAGAAGAAGAAGAAATATTTGTAAAATCTAAAGAACATTAAAAATATAATTTTACGTAAACTCATTAAAAAGAATGAATTAACATAATAAAGAATTTTTGTACTCGTTGTTAATGGATTTTGAGTGAAATATTCATATTTTGACACTTACTCGGAAGGAATTAATAAATGACGTGTTAGTTATAATTAAATGTACACGCATCTCTATCTTCCCATCCACACGCGGGAGGAACAGACTCTTCCCAGTATAGATATTCTCCATAATTAATGATATACTCCCCTGACCTCCTCCACGCGATTTTGTTCAAAAAAGAAGGAAAACGGACAATTTTGAATAAATTACAGAAGTTCCCGAAAACCATTAAATAAATGGAAATTTTGAACTTTTTCACAATCTAAAATTACATATTAGAATTAGATGATTAATGATTATTCTGCACAAAATCTAAAATTAAACACCACGATATTATAGTTAAATGCACCAAGTATTGGGTTTTTTCGTTCTTTTCTTAAAAACTAATGGATCACGTGTTCACATTAACGAGTAAGAAAGCTTTACATTTCCAACCGTGCGCAAAACCATTTAGCTTTTTTGAAATTAATCTAGAGACCGACATTTTTACGTCAAATTAACTATTTGGAGAATATATGCATGCTTAAATTTTTATCCCCACTTTAAGCAGTTGTTGACTGACTAAAGATAGATAATCCATGCCAAAGCATCGACAGTTAAAAGAGAATCAGGTCATTAAATTCATATAGGTTTATAATTATATTATCCCAGCCGTGGATTATTATTATTATTTTTGAATGTACCCACTAATTCATGGCATCTGGTTTTCACCACCTAGACACGCTGTTTGTTGTCCTACTACGAAATTAAGTATTATTTTAAAATAATCTTCATTATTGTGGCTGGAAATACAGTACAGGCCGCTGCAAGCTAGCCCACTTATTTGGGCCCGATATTATCTTCGGAAACTCCTCTTCTTCTTTGTTTTTTTCTCTTGAAGAAAAAAACGATTCGATCGAAGGCGTGTATAAAAGCAGGTCCACGTGAAGCTTCCGTGTCCATTTCGTAACCTTGCAAATAATTTTTACATTTAGAATCACCATAGGTTATCATTCAATCAGCTGTAAAAAAAAAAAAAAAATATCTCCGTGCATCCCTAGGGTTACTGGTAGGTGCACATGTATGGTTTCCATCACCAAATCGAAAGATGGATGGACGCGACTCGTGCCATACCGACCAGATTGATGCAACAGACTTGACATTGGACAACGTGCCAATCATTTTTAATGAACGATTTATTATTCGAGGAGAATCTGTTTTGTTTCCTGTTCTTAATTACCACCTCGTTAATCTTATTTATACATAAGCAGGCACGCTTGCTTAAAACCTTGAATAAACAAATTCCCTCTTATTAAGCAACTCGTTCCACCTTGTTTATGACCTTAAAATCTAAAGATCTGACATACATCACACGCTCGAATATTCAAAGATCGATCAACTAATTTGTGCTGCAATCCTCAAAAATTTCATCTTTTCCTTTTACTTCTCTTCTACTCTAACGTAAGTTCAACTTATCATAAATCTTCGCCAGTTATGAAAAAATAATAATAATAAATTCTTCTCTAGTGTGGGTGACACGTCAACATCCTGCAATTTCTTTGGGACCACAATCGAGAAATGACTGTTGTTGCTTTGTTCAAATTTATATTTAAGGTTATCTTATCATGGAGTTTACAAAATAGGAAAAGTTAAATTACATTAGAATTTATATTTTCTATAAATACTCACAACATTTTTTTATTAATTGTAAGCATGCCAAAATGACACATATATTAGATGCGTGATTTATAGAAAATATAGTAACATGATTATAAGCAATAAGATAAAATGCATCTACATGATTTATGGAAAGGATAAACTAACATACCGAAAATAAATTCAATATATTAACTTTAGACAATTACAAGATATTCATATTTTTTAATTGAGTGCCAGGTATTATTTATTTTTCGTGAATGAATTGTGCGTGGTCACACGTGCGTTGGCTTGAAGAAAATCGATGCAACTGAAGAAAGCATTGTTAAAAATAACTTCGAAAATGGAAAACAATTAAGCAATTTTGATAAAAATGAAAATAAAAGTAAAAATGATGGATTAAGGGCGTTTTCGTCTGGAAAGGTACGTGGCATATTATTTCATATGTTTTTCACATATGGTAAGGTGTAACGTGGCCTTTTTGTAACCTAAAGGGAAATTGGTGATGTGCTTTATTTCAATCCGGTAGCAAATTAAACTTCCTTGGTGTGAGATTAATAGCCACTCACATGGGAAATCGCAGAATTAGAGTTTTACTTAATTAAACTTTGGTAAGCCCTTCTCTTGTGCTAAAATTTATTCGTGAGATTTATCCCACCATTTCGAGAATCTATTATTTTTTGTGGATGATGATAAATCAACTTTCTTTTGGGAAAATGTTTGGACTGATTACCACAAACTTAAATTTAAATTTTCTCTTCTTCTATTTAATAGACTTGAAAAATCTAAAATTACCATTTTGGTGCTTTGAATTCCTTATCTTTTAAAAGGAATATTCAAAACTCTCAAACAAACCTAACTCTGATCATTTTGAACTTAACTCACGCAAATGATCGAAACTCTTGCTACTTAATTATTATCAATCTTGAACTTTATACAACTCTCAAATAAACCTAACTAACACTTATCACTTTGAACTTAATTCCATACATGGAGGTGTTACATTTATTTTTTATAAATAAATCTGGAAAGATGCTAAGACACCCTTTAAAGTTAGCATTTTTGTTTGGTTTGTTTTAGTTGACAAAATTTTAACAAAAGACTATAGAAATTAAGAAGAGAAGTGAGATTGTGAAAGAAGACAATAAAGGCAATGAAGCACTATTTCTTCGTCATTAATTTTGCATGTCAAATATACACCAATCCATACATAGAGGAAGGAAGGGGTAGAGGAAAAGACGATTACGACAAAGGAAATGGAAGATTCTAAAGAATGATCGTTACATCTTTTCATATTTATTTCTATTGTTCAATATGTCCTCAATTGAAGTTGAGGGAATGAGATTCATCTTGGCTCATAATTACAAAAAGTGTGAAATTGACAATGACTTATAATAAGAGCATCTGTAGGTTGACAAGCTTTACAAATGAAAAACACTTGCAGCCTCCCTTGTTGAATGAGCTCCCTCATGAAATGAAAATTAACGTCAATATGTTTAAAATGAGAGTGAAGTATTGGATCGGCAGAAAGATAAGTGGCACCAATGCTATCACATCTAAGAAGAGGAGGAGAATGAAAATTGATGTCAAGTTTGACTAAAAGTGATCGAATCCAAAGTAGTTTAGATGTGGTGTTGGTGACAGCTCGAAATTCTAAGTCAATAGAGTTTCACATAATTCCATTTTACTTCTTTGAGGATCAGGATGTGAAATTGTTTCTAAGATAAACCAGATAATCTCCCGTGGACCGTCAATCTCCATAAGTAGGACCCTAATTTGCATTAGGAAAATTAATCATTTGATTATAATTAGATATGGAGTAGGACATGTTAAGGTTAAGAGTGCCCATAAGGTAGTGGAAAATGTCTTTAATAGCACTCTAGTGAACATCCATGAGAGAACGAAGAAACTAGCAAAGTTTGTTCACGACAGAGTGACATCCAGATGAGTGAGCGAGAGATATTGTAGTGCTCCAATAGTGCTAGTGTATTGTTTGGGATCCTTTAGTAGTGTGCCATCATTAGGAGCATATTTGGTAGTGGATAGCATAGGTGTGCTCACTAGCTTGGACTACAACATATCAATCCGAATGAATAAAGCTTCAATGTAATATCGTTGAGAGAAATGGAGATTGGTGGGGGTGCGATGAACCTCCATGCCGAGGAAATAAGTAAGATCACCAAGATCGTTCACACGAAAACAAGATTGAAGAAAAGAGATGACTTGAGAGCAATATCTAACAGTAGATTACCAATGATGAGAATATCATCAACGTAAATAAGGATGTAGAGAGTGGAGTTACTTTGTCATCACATAAAGAGGCCTGTGTTAGAGCGAGCACTAGTGAAGCCAATGGAGATAAGAAATTCGCTTGGACAAGAAGACCAAGTATAGGGGGGGCTTGCTTGAGCCCGTATAGCGATTGTTTGAGTTGACAAACGTGATTCAAATAGCAATCATTGACAAAACCAATCGATTGTTTCATGTAGATGGTTTCAAAAAGATGCCTGAGAAGAAAGGCATTGGAGATGCCAAGTTGACATATTAGTCATTGAAGGCTAGTTGCAATAAAACTAATATTAGTATGAATGGTGGGAGGATTGACAATCAGACTGAATGTATCAAAGTAATCTTGTCCATGGATCTAATTGAAGTCCTTAGTGACGAGGTGTGCTTCGCGCCAAACAATTTTACCATCACTACCATGTTTAATACGAAAAATCCATTTGCAGTCGATAATATTCAACCCAGGTTGAGGTGACACAAGGGACTGCATGTTTTCTTGAAGGGCAATAAACTCTTCATCCACAGTGACAAGCCAAAGTGGGGACTTGAGGGTAGAAGTAGTAGACCTTAGCTCCTGTTTGCCATCAATAAGAGTGACAAGATGTCATGTGGCAAACAAGGCACATGGTCTTGTAAGTTTGGTTAGTTCCTGATAGTTTACCGATGGATGAGGTTAAAAGCTAGGTAGCAGAGGTGGGGGAGGAGGTGATGGGGGTGGGGAAGGAGATGATGACGTGGAGGATTTCTAAGTGAGAGACGTAGGAGAAGCACGTGGAGGATTTCTAAGTGAGAGATGTAGGAGAAGCTGAAGTGGGAGACATGGAAGTAGGCTAGAGGTTGCACGTGGGGGGAGGTAGTGATTCAATGAGCGATAGAGGAATAGTTAAGGTATGCGACGAGCGAACAAAAGCCATTGATGAGAGTTATGAAGAGAGATAGATATAGAGATGTTATTGCGAGAAAAGAGAAAAAGGTTTCATCAAAACATGCATGCTTAGTGAGATAAATTTTGTAGATGGTTGGGTCAAGGCACTTGTAGCTAAAGCGATGAGAAACGTAAGTTAGAAAGATGCAAGGGGTGGAGTGAAGGTGAAATTTGTGGTGGTTATAGAGGCATGGGTAAGGAAAAACTTGACATCCAAAGATGTAGAGATGAGCATAAGGAGGAGGATGGTGAAATAATTTTTGGAATAGGATTATCCTATGAGTATGTAACAGTAAATAATTGATAAGCATGATGACAATAATAAAAGCATGATCCCAAAAATAGTATGGAGCAACAACATACTCAAGAAGAGCCAATGTTGTTTCCAGGAGATGACAAAGTTTTCTTTCCAACCCCTCCATTTTGTTCATAAGGACCTATTTGCTAGTGCTCAATACCATACTATTATAAATAAGAGGAAAGGGCAATGAACTCACCACCATTATCTATTTGTAAGGCCTTGAGATGATAGTTAAATTGTCATTCAAGAAATTTATGAAACTATGGAAAAATCCAAGCTACATCTGCTTTATGCATAACACAGAAGATCCAAATAAAGTGACTATAATCATCCATAAAAATAACGACATATTGATGTCCTTGAGAAGATGATAAAAGGTCAAGAACCCAAACATCAGTATAAACTAGTTACAACAGATGATGTCCACTAATATTAAAAGAAACCAAAAGAGACAACCAATGAGATTTGGATAAGTAATATGTAGAGCGCTATGATGGATCAAAACTAGCTAAGATAGGAGGTGAATGCTGTCAAGTAACTTGATGAACAATGGGAAATTGTCGGTGTCTAAGCTCATAATGTCAATGTTGAAGTGAAGTATGTTTTGTTAGATGCGCTATCAGAGTCATGCGAAGGACATAGAGACCATCATTGGCGGGGGTGGTTGGGCCGTGGAGGAGCAGGTAATGCGTGTGTCGGCCTTTAATAAGAAATTTATTAGGATGAAATTCCAAGAATATCGGATTATCGTAGACAAATCAATTAACAGAAAGTAAGTTCCTACGAAAACTTGAAAACATGCAACATATTTGATAAATGAAAAGTGCAATTAAGGGCATGGAGAGTAGAATAACTTGTATTAGTAATACGAAGGCCTTGACCATTGTTGAGTTATAGTTGATCATCGCCATGATAAGTCTCATGAAGGTGCAGATTTTGAAGATCACCAGTAATATAGTGAGTGGTCCCGATGCCTGGGTACCAATCACCAGATCGCATAGATGGAGTATATGGTGGCATCAGTAGGAGAGGAGGAAGGCTTTCGATAATACGAGGCACGTAAGTGCTAAGATGGGTCGTCGATGGTGCATTTGAAGGAGTAAAAGATTTGATAATGACTCTATATATAGTGGCTTCGATAAGGCGAGTGACTGAACACTCCATAGACAGGGCAAGAATCTTGCTCGTGGCTCCGACCATGCCCACAACCACAGCTGTGACCATGATTGGAAGAAAACTACGGAGGTGGAGCAGTGGTGACGTTGGTGGAAGTCGAAGAAAGAGTAGTGAAAGAGATACTCACTGTGTTTTCCTTGAGACGAATCTCATGGCTTAACAAAAAACTAGTAAGTTAGTTATAAGAGAGGCATCTCACGAGTGGAGAGGGTAGCAACAATGTCGTTGTACTTGGCACGATGATTGTTGAAGATGACAACGTTAAAGGCAAAGGAGGAGAGATGTTGGCCAGCATGGGCAAGCTCGTCGATCAAATACTTGGCCTTATGTAAATACTCAACAATAAAGAGATCATCACGCTTCGCGTCGTGAGTTGGAGAGTCATAGGCAACGTGAAGAGCTTTCCATACGATACGATGATAGAGGTATCAAGGTTGATAACCTCACTAAGTATGTCTTTAGAGAGCGACGCCAATAACCAGCTAAGGATGAGTTGGTCACATTGATGCCAATTAGCATCCTCGGTGTCGAAGGTGGTATTAGAAGATGGACAAGGAGAAGTCCCATCGATGAAGCCCAAGAGATCGTGACTATGCATAAGGGGGAGGACTTGTGCTTTCTAGGTAAGATAATCGTTGAGGTTAAGCTTAACAGAGAGAAAATAACCCACAAAGGAAGGGAGGGAAGGCTGTGAATGTGAAAAATTAATTCCACGTTTAAAATGAAAATCACAAGTGCATGACATACAAAATAGCATGTCAGTAGATCCCACGAGGAATGATAATTTACTCGATCAACATGCCACGGATATAAATTCAATTCTCAACCTCGATTCTCAAATAAATAAGTATTTAATTCTAAGAATCAGTTGCGCCGAATGTCATTAAGATGTGTAGTGAAATATTCAATAATTTCGGCAACAAAGTGGATGGTAAATAAAATCATTTCTCACACCAAAAAAAAAACTTAAAGTTGCAAACAAATGAAACACGACAACCAATGATTTTCCCTCTATGCGACTCACAACTTTACTTCATCAACGTCTTAACACTCAGATCTGAAATAACGAAATCTGCACTTAAGAGTTTAATTTCTGAATCACAATGAACCAACAAATTCTCCATGTCCCATGATCATTCACAGCAAACTTGATACAGGTGAAATAATTCAGCAAATGAATATATATATATATATATAAATCCCGACTGAGCTCAATTGAAGTAAAAACCGTGGTGCTGCAATTAAAGAAGAGCAGAGTGTAACGTTCACACAAGCACGTCTGCTCTAATCAATTTCTGCAATAATATCGAAGACCAAACATCAATCTGTGCAGCTTACAATCAGCAGAAACATGTCTAACTGCGCATAACACAGAGTTGAAGACTAGAACAATGCACAAATAATTGCAATCAAGGCAACCTCATCTGCAACAATCTAGCACCACCAAGCATTAATTACGAGCCATGTAAATTAACGACAACGACAGACTCATGCTCGCATAAATCCACGTGAGAAACAAACAACAGAACAGAGAACTAAGGAAGAATAATTCGACATTCATCAACTAATTAACGCTAACAGCGATATTTAGCAAGTGAACAAAAAATTTATCCCAATAACTGCTAAAAACTACAGTAAGCTACTCGACAACTGGCCTATTACCTACTAAATGTATCCACTAAATTAAAATTACAGAGACACCCTAATAAAAACAGATTGCTAGAAAAGATTGTTCGTAGAACTAGGCATTGAAGAATAAAATGAAGACACAAGCTAGGTTAAAGTTAGTTGATACAACCATGGCTTCCACCAAGCAAGGAAGATCGGTACTTGACTTCTCACTACTACAGTCACACTCAGTTTCAACAACGCCCACAATGAAGTGCTCAGACGAAGCAGGAACTCCACGCTTGCCGCAACTGGAAGAAGACTGGAATCCTATCCCGCAATGCCTATACTACCACCTTCAGGCTCCCTCCAAGCCGACGATGCCCACCTGATCTTCCTCTCCGCGCCTCCTAGGAGCTACTGTCACCAACACTAAGAACGTCGAAGATGAAGATTGGTTGCTGCATCCGCAGGCATGAAGAAAGAAGGGACGGAAGGATCCAGAAGTGGGGGCTCGAGAATGGGATTTTATCCCATTAGGATGATTACTCGTTCCTCCTCCAAAAAGACCAAATTGACCCTGCAAAATAAGGTCTAAAGTAGCACAAAAGTAATCTAACGCGTTAGTTCCATTCATTAAGGATAATGTAGGCGCATTAGTGATGAAATAAATCCGACAAAGAGGCATATGTAGAATGTTTAATTATGGAATTCGATTTAATTGATTTACATGAGGCTCTTAACATAAGAATGACAAAATTATGATCAATTAATAATTCATTCCATGATTGCAAGATATATCAATTAAACGATCTATAAGCTACACACATGGCACTAATTAAGGGTACTAAAAATATCACTAACAGGTTGCGATAAAAAAAGATTTAGTAGCAGTGGAGGATGATATCGACATGGTCGCTAAAGTCGATGATGCTCTAATACCATATTAGAGAATAAGAAGAAAAGTGAGATCGTGGAAAGAAGACAACAAAGGTGAGGAAACATCATTTCTTCGTTATTGATTTTTATATTGAGGGAGGGGTAAATGAAAAGATAGTTATAATAAAAGAAAGAAAAAATGACCATTACGTTTTTTCAGATTTATCTCTATTGTCCAATAAAGACAACCTTACGATGAGGTGTTGGTGCATAAATATATATAATATACTCTCTTTGTACCCTTAGTATTAAAAATGTCAACTACTTGTTTGTTGACTGTACCTTTGTGAATGAATTCTTGCTTAAAAATAAGATGATGATTTTATAAACTCAACTCTCTCGATTTCAAATAATTTAATTTTTTCTATTTCCCATAAAGTTTGGTTTTCATTGGTTCTTTCTTTGTTTCGGGTAATAACATAGAATAAAGAAATAATGCTAGCTTTTCCTGTGAAGTGTTGAATATTACATCGATATTTAATTACGTTTTTTCTCTTACTTCATTTTGGTTAGATATTCTTGTCTCAGGTGACGTTGTTAAAGTCATTAATGAGGTTAAATCTAAACGAGAACTTCATGTTGTAAATTTGGTAGTTTCCTTTGAAGATATTGAAGCCCTTTCAACCACTAGAATGACCTTCGACACGGGTAATACCGTGTATTGACGAAGCTGTTAATAAATGATCCGTTGGTTCCTCTCAACCTTCTTGGTTAACATTTATTTTACAGCACTCTAGTTTTTAGTCTTGTGTGCTATTTTAATTTAAATCTCTTAGCACATGTTTTGTTGTTATCTTCGTTGTTCTGGATTTTTTAATCTTTATCTTTTTCTTTATGGGGATAATAAAAATTAACAGAAAATTAATAAAAAATTAAAGTGTTTGTATATATAATAGAAAATGATGAAATTTAAAATATATGTATTTATACACAGAACAAAAAATAAAGAAAAATCATAAAATATAAAATGTATATGTTTATTTACAAAATAAAATATTAAAATTAATAAATTAAATATTTTTTTATATTTATCTATAAGATATAGAATAACAAAATTTGTTATAGATAATATAAGATAAAGTTATTTATGATAATTGTTACAATATAAAATATATTTTATATATCTTTATTATTCTATATATCTCTTATAATATCAATTCTCATCTATTAGAGACATAAATAATTTATATATTAAAATTACATGTTGTTAATATATTTTGTGATAATTTATATTTTCTTTTTCTTTATTTTCCATCAGTTTTAGAGATTAGAATGTCAGAAAATAAAAAAAAAATTTCTTATATATCAAAGAAAAATGACAAAAAATTATTTGATATACAAACAACTAAAAAATGATAATTTTTTTTTTATCATTTTTCTTTTCAATATTTTTCGTCATTTTCTAGATATACAAACACTCCTTTGATTGTAACTGCATTTTTATAATTAAGGTATTTTACTTTAATGCATCTATTCAACCTTGCAAAAACAGAAAAAGGTGTAACGTGTCCCATATACGTTGGCGTCTACGGGAAGACGTACCTTATTCCATCAGTTACGATTGAAAAAAGAGGAGGAGACATCTTGGTCCACATGTGATGGTAATTAATTTTGTACTTTTGGAAGGACATTGACAATAAAAATTTCCACTTAATAAGAGTGTTTGACAAATGGGAGAATGGCATTATTTGTTTTGTGCGTTCGTGTGTACGTTTTTTATCGATATTAACGATATTTTGTATGAATTTGAATTGAAGATTTCTTTTCCCTTAAATCTTATAAAATAAATAAGACTTCCTATATTTTTTTCCGTTGGCGGTGAAAGTTTTTGAATATTCCACATTCTTGGGTCATCCGCACGGACTTAGGTAAGTAACTACTGGACAAAGATCAGGTTTGCGAATTAAATAATTATTTCTAATTATGTTTTAAAATATATATCTCTATACTGCTCTAGAATTTATGTTGAGAGAAGTAGAATTTTTCCATTTCTTCCGATTTTGGCCCTAGAATTTGTTAAAGTTAAATCTACTCAGTTTGTCAGAGCAGTTCAATCGAAGTAGTTGAATCTGATCTATTTATTTGGGTACGTTGTGGGCAAATTTCCACCCCATCAGTTCCCCTCAACCATCTGTATAAAATATTGAATTTTCTCGGAAAAAATAAAAGATTGATTACGGCTTCTTGTTATATCAAGGTGATGAATTGGATTTTTATTATTCTTGTTATATCACGTTCCAGTCTTCGGTTACGTAAAAAAAAGAAAAGAAAACAAGGCATCTTCAATATTAAAAAAAAAAGGTACCAGATATTGGTACACATCAATCATATCACATTAAATTAAATCAGAGTCCATCGAAGGTTACGCACGGGAACTTTTCCTTCTAAATTAAATGCTACCGCAGGCAACGACCGCTGTTACCGGAATCCGTGACCAGTACGGGCTTCGCCCGGCCCGGCATCCTCAATCCTATTCTCGTAATTTCCTGCCATTCCATGCCCAGATAAGTCGACCCATCCGCGTCCGGTTTACACCACCCGCCGTATGGTCATAGACACACCAGTTGGCTGTATGTACGCATGGTGTTCCGTGACTTGCCGTTTCAGAGCAGAAGACCCCAGCCACTTCATCAACTCCTCCCGTCTATCTCTCCCGGTGAGGTGTTCGTCGGGGGCTCCGCTCCGTCTCCAGTGATGCCGTTCTTCCGGTCATGACGACCTTCATGGCTTCCCGGAGAAGAAGGGTCTTGTTTGCCGTGTTGGTGTTTATGGTTACGTTCCTCTTGCACGTCAGCTGGGTGTGTCCGAGAGCCGTTGCAATTCGGATGTTCCCGGGAAGCGACGTGTCCGACGGTGGGGAAAGAAGAGTCGTGCTTGGTCGGAGGCCGTTCCCGGTCGGACCCAGATCAGGTGGTGTCGGCATCGGCGTCGGTGCGGGCACCATCGACAGCAAGAGGAGGGTGCCAAGCTGCCCGGATCCGCTCCACAACAGGTAGTAAAAGAGGATGAAGGTTGGGGAGCGCGGGGCTTAGTCATTCCTCCCTCCCCGAAATACGGATACCCCTGTTTTCGGCCGTCGTTCTCGCCAGGAAACCGAGGTAGGTATTTTGGGAAGATCCCGACGACCGTGACGACGGAGAGCCTATGGCTTTTGGTAGTCGACGAATTGCTGGAGAAAGCCGATGGAAAAAAAGGTATGTGGCTTAATTACATATATATTTTAGGTACCGCCAACAAGTGTCTGCTGGCGAACAGATCATATGTGGGGAGAGGGCTTTGTATCAGGAGAATCTCTTGTAAGTTTGTTTGTTGCACGCCATTATTGATTTCATGTTGTTGCTGTTGTGGATGAAGAAGAAGGATTTAGGTTCTCCTTGGTTAGGGAATATGGATGGTGGGGGGTGTTCTGTACACTGTAATTGGCAGGAGATTCTTGACTGTGCTCGATACAGAGTCCTGTGTTGCAACAACCATGTGATGCTTGCATGATGACCAAATCAGATTCTTTTGTTGCCTTAATTTCTACCACTCATCCAGCACCTCCTTACTGTTCCTCCACGTGAGTGGTCTCAGTGAATAAGTTTCTTGACAATCCAATCCTGCAAGCTTTCATCGCCCATATATATATCGACGGTTGAATTGTTTGCTCGTTTGGAAGGTCGATTCGGAAAGAGGTGTTTGGTAAATCGAGTGAATAGCTGCCGGCTGCAACAACTCCGATCCCTGTAATTTGGGATATTTGTGTTGAGGGATGGTGAGAACCTTGGGATGCTCATTTTCCCAAAACCAGTCAAGAGAGATACTGCTGCGCTTCTTCGTGGAAGGCTGCTGATGCAGCGGTTGATTGTTTTAGCTTGTAAAAGGCCAAAAAAAAAAATAAGAAGAAGAAGAAGAAGAAGAAGAAGAAGTGATTTTAGATTTTGAATTCAAGTAAAACTTTTGCGGTTGTATTTTTTCCAGCTTTTTCCCTGCACACTTCTGATATAAAATGTGACAGCGGGAGAGCATGGCAAGGACCGACGGCCTTTTGCGGCAGGAGTTAACGATGACGATAACTCTTTCCTGTCCGGAAAAGAACGAGATCATTCGTCTAGCCCTCTTTCCCCCCCCCCCCCCACACTCCCCCCTGCTTTTTAACGACACGCGACCAACACTTAGCTCAACTTTTTGGAAGTGTCTACTCATCACCGTCCGACCCATCCATCTTTCCTTCAATGTTGTGTTGTGTAGTGCACGGAGGTGATGTCATCACCCCAACAAATTTCTCCGTTTCTTCTCCAGATGAGCTCACACAGCCCAACTATACTTCTGAAAAGACTGATCGGCTTCTGCCGCAGGTCCGTCTATTTCTCTTTGTAATTTTATTCATTAATGAATGTTATCTAGCTAGATTGGAAATTGTCGACATCTAAAATTAACCAAGGTTGGGTGGTGTGTGCACGTAATTCGACTTCCATTCAAGAAATTTTAAAGAAGTAGTTTAAGATTTAAAATCTGAGTGAAATATTATTATCATTCTAAAAAGATAACATCCTTGGTTAGGTTGGTTGGTTGATCTCTCCGTTTGTTTGCCATTTCATTCATTAAAGCATGTTTTCAAATGCGTCCAGGTTTTTCCCCGAAATTTGACATCCATATTTCAATTCAAAGCTAACGATTCTCGGAAAGAAATTAAGCTAAGTAGGGTCAAATTTTAGAGAAGCTTGGAAATAAATTTCTAATACCATCGTCTTATTTTTTTATATAGAAGAAAATCATTTACAATTTTTCAACTAATGATAATTTAACTTTCATGAAAATATTGCAATCCTAAAGATAATAATTTCAGACACAATGTTAAACAAAGAGAGTCACGGAATTAAGCTGGTCATGGCCCGTGATTTATTTGTACCGATAATTCTAATACTTCGTAAAATTAACCAAAATTGCGGGTACCCTTAGCCTTCGTCATAACGAGTATTTGACTGATTTTCCCGGTACGGGCGTAATATTTAACACTCGAGTGAACTTAAAGCCGCTCATGAAGCTTTCGTCGGGCAAGCGGTGGTACGAGAAAAAAACGAAAGAATGAATGATGTAAAGTAGGAACGGTAGCGGTAATCAGGACCAGCGTCCACGTCAGACGGCCCCGTAAAAGAAGTATTGTCCATTAGTTGTTTGGAATTGGAATCAGACGGACCCCGATGCCATGCATGATCATGTAATAAATTGAGGATGCTCAATTTCTCTTGTTGGAAAACTCATGCCTGCTTTCGCAAAAATTCCGTGTGATTAAAAATGAGTTGAATTCAACAGGTTACTTTCGAAAAGAGAATAAAAAAAATCCAACAGGTTTTTTTTTGGTAATGCTTGAATGTTGTTCGGTTTCGCCGAAGCCTGTTAATTTTTTTTAAAATAAAACCCTATCTTCGAATTTTACACTTTTCTCCGTAAAATTCGCGTTAAATGCAACATAAATTTTAAGAAATCCGTACCGAAAACTCACTCTCCCTGACTCCCTTTCAAGGTAATAACTTCCACCAGAGTAAAAGCTCAAACTCTACTTAACAAAAGCCAGAACATAATTACGTAATTATTAACATTAACATAAGGGAGCACAGATTGTCAAATTATTTAATTGCATAAATTACAAGTAATTTTAGACAAAAATGAATGAAATTTAAAAATAATACGATTTTTCAAAAAAATTGAAAAATCTTTAATATATAGGAATACCGGAACAAATTGAACCCTTTCTTACACCGTTTATTTTAAAATAAAAAAAAAACATATTTTCAACACTAATCTTCCAAAAATAGTAATATTAAACACCGTACGTGATAATTTAAAATCATTCATTTGGAACTGCAAACAATGTAAGAAAACGCAAACATCTAAAGAAGTTGATCAAAAATTGGTTACAACGTACTAATGCATCATTTTTTAAGAAAAAAAAAGGAAAGAAAAATAAAATGTAGCCACCACGTAAATAACGAAGAACGTGGGTGCCAGTATCAAAAAGAGGAAAATCTTCTAAATTAATCGGTGGCTTCTACTAATGAATTCTAAAACCAGTTAACTAAGATTGCATCGTGTGACACTCTTCACTTCTCTAATAAACCAAATTTTTTTAAAAGGCGAAAAACAAAAAAACAAACGGCATCTTCTTCTGATCAGACATGAACGAACTCGTGGGCGTCAGCTACGTAGCTGGGCACCCATTTTTGTCTACGTTGGAGTTGCAGAGCCCGCTTGAATCTTCCAATATAAAAATGGAGATTTGTACGAGCGGAGGGGGACATGTGAAGTGGAGATGTGGTCGGTCTGAGACCCGGAGATGCCGGGGATCAGACTTGGCGACGACCTGGTGCCACTGGTGTTGTTAACGCGAATACATGGTACCGGAAAACCCAAAAATAAATGTGCTCGTACGATGATCGATAATCCCTATTTAAAACCAGTGTAATCTTGAGGCTTTCCTTCTTTAATTTGATGTGCGTGGGAGTTCAAAATCTTTTGTCCTTGTCATTGACTGGTGCTAGGAAAGGACGGGGATTAATTGGTTCTTTAATGGCATATTTCAAGAATTATATATATATATATATATATGAGAGAAAGTTTTACTAAACCCCAGCCGTAACAAAATGGCGAATCGGGGATCGATAACCGCACCGGTCATGCCTACCCACTTTTGCATCTCGGCTTGGTGAAGTATGTGTAGAAAGTTATAAGCAATATCGTGAAGACCACACCACAAACCCAGCTGCTGCAATGAGCACTCTCTCTTGGCAGGGACTCACATGCGCAGCTTCGAGCATAAACCATGTGCCTGTACCTAGTATGATAAGCATTCCTCGCTGCACCGCCAACTAAGCATGCCTCTGCTATCAAGGCCGGAACGCATAGTTTATGTACATGATGGAGCTTATTAGGGTTTAACCCTTAAGAATTGGTTCCATCCCTTTTTCTCGGTATTGTTAATTAGATAATTACAAGACTGTTGTTTTCTAGTGGGAGGTCGTTTTCAATTTTGGATCGCACATTGCCAGCATGGATTGTCCCTCCACCCTAGCCCATTTGATCATGGATCTTTCCTGATAACCAGTTTATCTGGTTTACTTAAAAAAATCCACCTTAAATTACTTAGATCGACGATGTAACACATCTCAGTATCTCGTGATGCCTTTTCACTCTCTGGTGCGTAAACAATCTCGCGGCCATCGTAGAGGCAGTATTACCTTTACGACATCAGAACGCAGGATAACGATTCGTCTCATCGTTCCATGTGCCGTTCGATGTATGTTAGGAGGAAGTCATTTAAAATGGAGGGAAATCATCTGAAACGTTAAGGTGAACTTCATACTTGCAAAGCTTAATCTGTAGCAGATAAAAGGAGCTCTTGTGCACCCCAGAGAACAAGAACAAGAACGCCTGCTGCTCTGAACTAACCAACTCTTCAGGAAAAAAACAAAAAGAAGATGCTCCGGCCCGAAACTGAGGGAAATGGGATTCATTTAACAGCTATTTCCATGCGAATTCATTCTGCAACGGAGGTCCCGTGAGCGTTGGATCGAGATCATGTACGCCCGATGTCGAAGATGTTCGAACGGGCTTTTAAGTTGGTCCGAAGAGAGAAGCCCATCTTCCTTCCAACGTTGACCACGTCATTCCATAAAAATACAGATAAATATTTTGCCGCAGTGCGAAGGAGATCTCTCGCTTTTCACGGTCAGAAGGGAAGACGTTTTCTGTTCTGAGTAACATTTGTTTATTAATTCCCGTTTCACGTTTGCGAACACGTCACCCTCCAACTGGAAAGCGACAGCCATGACGGCCATTGATGATCGATTATGGTAGACAACGGGGCATCATTGTCATGGGAAGATGGCGGAAAGCGTGTTGATCAAGATGTGCACGTTGAGGAAGCTTAACCAGATGGCGCCCGTGAGGATTGCCATTTGCTCGCCTAAACGAATTATCGTCATCCACGTGTACGTGTGGATTGGCAGCTTACTTGCCATGTTTTTTGTTGTAACACGGCATTATTTAATAGTATTATTATGAATGAGTAAAACGTCTAATCACCAATGTATTTGTGGTTATACTACTTGCTACAATTATTATTTCACGTGTTGTTACGATAGTCAGCTTGATTTCATTATCCATCATCGCTCAATCAATATCATTTCCGTCCATTTTGACTTGTTTGTACGTAACGGAGACGAGAGGAAATCGTTTTTCCCCACCACTTCTATATAATAACTCTTGAATTATTTTTTTTTTCCATCTCTTACTTCCTTCCGCATCGAGAAATCTACCTTGACCCGGCCTTGCGTCTCCGTCAGCACGCTGCAACTGTCTCCTATTTCATGGGATCGCCGTTGCCCAAGCGTTTTTCAAGGTTCTCCTTATTCATCCCTGCATCTTCCGCCTGCCTGTGCTAACCTTCCGCTGCGTCATCTGCCGACCTTCCGTTGTGTTTGTCTACTGCTTCACCGAATAGTGAGCCCCATTGTTCATCCCAGGCATCATCGTCCATCTTGGTTACAGTCGTCTGTCTTTTCTTTTCTTTTTAACAGTCGTCATCATTTGCTATTATTCATTCATCCCATTTAATGGTTACTACTTTGAAAAAAAAAAAGCCAGATCAATGGTTACCAAGGAAAAAAATCAAATGTGGTCGTTGATTGTTGCTTTCGTATAATAGTTAATAAATTTTCTTATTCTTGTTTTATTACAGACATAAAAAAAACTCTTTGAACCTCGATTTTTCTGGTAATATATTAATTTCTTTTGATTGAGTTGAAGATGGTTTTGAATGTGAATAATTAAGGAAAAAATTATGCATGATTGGTGAATGTATTATAATAGAATTTGGGTGCAAAGTATGGTAGCTTTTGCAGAAAACAAAGTTTACAAGGGTTAACAAATTCGGGTGCTGCACCTATGTGTATAAGAAAACGTCTTGACATTTATTTTTCCTTGAACGAGTATTGAAATAGCTTTCTGTTGCATTTCATTTCATCAAATTTCATTGAGTAGAAAGAAAGTAACGATTTTTAGAAGATCAGAGGTGTTTGCAGTTTTCTGCGTAAGGAAATGTTTCTATAGAATTGTAGAAATTTAATTGCTGCAATCATTGGATCGATTAAACTCCAGATTTGATATTTTTCCTTGACAGATTAGTTTTATAGTCTTTTTTTTTTTAACACTAGCAGATTAAGCAAACTTACTTTAAAATGAATTAGTCGAAGAAAATATTTTATTATATAAGGAACTTGTTTATAATGTTAAAGAATACAACATACGTTATATTAGTAATCTTAACGTGAAATAAAGAAAAATAGTAACTCATGTAGTGTGTGAATAAATTATATATTTTATGTGAAAAAAATAATATGTAATTATTTTAATGAAATTTACTTATAATAAATTTTACATTTGATGAAAAAGTTATTTCATATATGCATCTTGTATAATTTTTTAAGTTAAATCACAAAAAATATTTTTAATTTGCATGTTACACTATATTTTATAAATTATTAATATATATTATATTTATTTAAAATATAATATTTAATATTTAAAATGTAAATTTTAATATTTTAAAAATTCTTAAATAATATATTTTTTATCATTTCCTACAAGTGTACAAAAGATATTTTATTTCTTGTCATATTTTGCCATTCCCATTTTTCACTATTCCTTACATCTTACGTTGTTTCATTTTTTTAACAGAAAATATTCATAAACACTTTCTAAATGCCTTCCGATGTTAACAAGGAAATCAATCTTTGTTGATAATTTTACCCATATATTTTTAGCACATTAAAATATATATGTTTAGATGTCATTGCATTATTTACTACAATTATTAATGTGAGATAACTATTAATATCAATAAAATTTATACGTTATTATTAGTATTAATCAACGACATAATTCATATAACTAATAAATTCAATAATAATACAATATTATTATATTATAACCACACTAAGTGATAAATAATGTTAATTTAAATTAATAATAACATTGTAAAGTATGACCGAAGATTTGATCAACTCAAAACTTTCACATGTATTTCATATGTATAGACAAAGAGTCAAAGTCAAACAAAAGTCAAATGAATGTTTTGCTAAATAGTCAAAATAATTCTAAAAGAAATCATTAAGTTACAAGTCAATTAGATGGTTTAAAAAACTAATTGAGTTTTCTCAAAGGGTTTCAAATTTAATTGTCTGAAATTTAAATGATAGCACACTCGGAGGATGGACAACTCAATCAGATAGTTTCAAGTTTTTTGAATGGTTTGAAAAAACTATTTAAGTTTTCTCAAGAAGGTTTCAAAGTTAATTGTTTGAAATTTAAATGACACCATACTCAAAGGATGGATAGCTCAATCAGATAGTTTTAAGCCGCGGATAATTTGAGAAACTAGTTGAGTTTTCTCAAAAGGTTTCAAATAAACTATTTAAAATTCAAATAACCTCACACGTAGAACCTAAATAGTCACATGATGAACAGAAAATAATAAGAAGCCAAAACTTTTGGATAGTTTAAATAACTATTTGAATTTTTAGATAGTTTGAAAATAATTGTTTAGGTTTTTTAAAAGGTTTCAAGCTACTAGGTAATTTCACATGTAGAACTTAAGTAGTCATGTGATAAGCAAAAAGAAATAGTTGTTCAAAATTTCAAATAGTTTCAAATAACTATTCAATATTTTTGAATGGTTTACACAAGTTTTCAAATAGTTTGAAGACAATTGCTAAAGTTTTTTTTGAAGAGTTTCAATAAGACATTATATTCGAATAATAGTGAATGGTAACTTTCTATATTTAAGAATGACAAATTAAGTATAACAAGTTGAATAACGTTAGAAGAAATTTGATCGTTATTCTCTTTGGTATAAAATAAATTATAGGCAAAAAGAAAAGAATACATGGAAAAATCATATATACATATGTGAGAGCCACAAAGTTCGAAGCATAAAAAATCTAGAATCATTACAAATTCAAGATTGAAAAATTCTCAAGCAAATTCAAATGCTAAAAACTTTTTGCACCAAATCTTTGATCGAAAAATAAAGTATTGGTTTATGTTTTTGACCTAAAAGTTTCACAAGTGTTGGTTGTTGAACTTAAATCTAAAAGTTCAAGGTGTTAGTTACTTAGCTTTAACTTGAAAGTTTAAGTGGTTAATTTTTGCTTCAATTTGAAAGTATGTGTAATTATTTGAATATTTAATAAAACTCAAGCTAAGTCTTGAGCTTGAACTAAACAGTTAGGTGAACTAATTAAAAATTTCATTTTGTACATATTTTATTTCTACTTTAATTTCTTATTTTGTCTACTTAAACAATTATAATATAAATAATTCATAATTGTTTAAAAGATTAGAATTAATTAAAAATATTCATAAATATCATGATTAACCCTTTCTAAATCGATACGATCTTAACAAAGGAAAGTATTATTGAAAATCTACTCAATTTTCTTCTGATTTTATCCTGCTATTTGTATATCATTTTAGCCAAAATTTAAAAAAGAACGTAGAATTGAATGTCTCAAATTTCTACCCAAATGCCGCCTCAATGAAAGTCAATTTCCTTTTTTTTTTAATGATAACGTTTATCAAAATTCGATAAAAAGTATAAATATTATTATTTTAAATCAATTACATTGTTATATTTTTTTTGATCGTGTTGGCACTTCCATGGCCTTACCCAATAAAGAAATGATAAATTTCCTTGGATGTTAGTACTTAATAATAATTTTATTATTTATAGTGACGATAATCTTTTCCAAGTTTTCAAAATTCAGACCGTAGAAAGTATCGCAAGCATCATTAATCTTAACTAATTAAGCAATTGAAATTAATTTAATGATAATTTTATTTTGAAGGCGCAAATACACTCGGAGGCAATGTTTGAAACATCTTTTACACCAATTTATTTAAAGCAAGTGTTTGAAACAACATCGAAATAAGTACCTATTGTACCACTTGTTTAATAAATTAAGTTTTTTGAACAAATGCTTATTTAATAGACGTTTTCTAAGATAACGTTGTAAAATCTTAGGCTTGAGAATAATCGAAGATATAACCTCCGTAGACTTGGGTCTTTGTACCAGTCCTTTCTGCCATTGGTCCATGTGTTAGCCTTACCTGGAGTTTGTAAATAATATTTTTCTATATATGTATAGTTTGTAAATATGTTTTTCCTTTTTTTCCAGTAGACATATTGTCATCTATTTATATAATGATATCCGTGTGTGTTGTTTTCAGTTGTAGCCAGTGCATTTGGGTCTCGAATAATTTTTTATAATATATAACTGCCGGTCTTGTCTGCCTCACCCCCACCAAAGAAAATATTGTACACTATTTTCGTGGTTATTTAAATAGCGCCTGCCTAACGATGTTCCCTTCTCTCGTGCGCGGCATCAACAGCTCCTCTCCCTGAGCTTCCAGGTATTCTCGTTGCCTCTGTTCATCTTTCTTTCTCTGTGATTTCATGATCGGGTTTTTTTTTGTTCCTTTTGTGTTCGTATGATCTGGAGGAAATTATTTTTCCCGATTTCCTTACTCTTGTATGGTTTGCGGTTCGTCAAAGTACTTTTTTCTAACCTTCTCAACTGCATTTTTTTGGAGTCTGTTCCTTTGATTCGTGGATTTATTCGTGAGATCTGTTTTTTGCAGCATCTAGGTTTTGTTGTGTTGTTGAATTTCGCGGAAATCTTCCTCACAAAGTTTACCTTCGGGTTCTATTTCGTTCTTTCCATTATTCTGTGAGATCTATAGATTTTTTTTCGGCCAGGTCCCGTCGGAATTTTTTTCGTTATTGAGATCCCTTTGTTTGCTAGATCGGAGATTATAGAACTGTTGCTGGATTCTGATTTCTTTGATTTTTCTCCTTTCTCTTGCAGGTCCTACCTTTGTAAATAGAAAAAAGAAGAAGAAGCAAATCAGTTTTGTTTGGGTGAAAGAGATTCAATATGAGCCACTTTGCGATGCATCAGAACAGTTTTGTTAAATGCGAGGAGACTAGAATCACCTTCTCCTCTTCCCTCTCTGACCAAAATATTCCTGTTGTTTGCCCCAAACCACGCCGTGCTGGCCGGCTTGTCGGCGTCGAGCCCATTAGACCAATCACGATGGTGAATTTTAGGTTCGTGGCCTCCTAGCTCGATTTTGAATCTATGTTGTATTTGTTTGATGTGAGATTCCAAGTTCGTTTTAATTTTTGTTTTGCAGCCACCCGTTGGATGTGTGTGACTCGTCCGACGGAGACGATGTCTTGGAGATGTTACTTGCACAGGTACTGGTCATGTTTGGTTTTCATGATGCTGATTTTCTATTTAGACGCTACTTTTTCGTAACAGTACCATGGGTTGTTTGATAGGTTAATTGCCTCTTCGATTTCGATTGCTTCCTTTCCTTGTGATCTAGATCCATTATTAACCTTGTTTTGTAATTAGTCATTCATGGTATGGGCTGATGAAAGTAATTCTAAATGACAAGAGAAAAGGAAATTTCCTTGTGAAAATCTGAGTTCTATGTGGTATGATAGGGTTTCCACTCAGTTTTCTTATGTCTGCCTCTCCTAGTCAACCATGTTCTTAGTCAGTCACTGATTGCTTGGGCCTTATGAAATCACTTATTCCTCGAGCTAACCATGTTCTTGATGTTTCCCTACAGGAATGTTATGGTGACGAAGATCTGCAGTGGGAGGACAGACATGGTATGTCTCCTCCCCCGTTGTTTTATGGATCCCCACCAAGCCGATCAGCCAACCCTATAATTCATGATGTTCGGTTTCTCGAAGAGAAAGCTAGCACGCCACTAACACCGCTGTCGCTTCTGTCGTCGTCGTCTTCCCCATCCGGTGGAAGGAATGGAGGATTGTTTCGGTCCTCCAGCTTCGGGCCATTACCGGCTGCGGTGAGGATCGAAGGATTCGACTGCCTTGACCAGGACAGGCGCGGCCGCAGCATCCCGGCCTTTGCCTGAGGGCAGTAACAAGAACATTGTAGAGTCTTTTGCCTTCGCAAAGCGCGCTAAAGTTGATAGTTTTTATCTGATGATCAACAGGCTTTTGCACAAGGGAAGGAGAGAAAGTATGTTTTGTAGATGGTTGTCTTTCTGGGTTGAGCTGGTATTTAAATGTAAATGTATAATTACCGCTAGATTTTGGGAAATAAGGGAGAAGAGTCTAGGAAAGAGATTCTACTTCGAGCTTAGGAAGGTCCCATGCTTTCAAAGTCTTCTCACTACATTTTCCCTTTACCTGAGCAATTTTTTAAGTTGTATATATATTTTATGTATTATGATGTCAGGTTGTTGTTGTACTGTACGAGGCAATAATGTAAATAATCTTCTTATTACTTTTCAAATGGGGTGGAATTGTATGCAGGGGAAGAAGAGACTTGGTTGTGCGCACGTTTGATAACTTGGGAGGAGACCCAGATGTCGTTGTTATCAATAAATAATCACGGCAACTTTTCATTTACGTGAGAAGCCGGGATTCTGATGCTTCACCGACCTCTTCCTTCGTTTAAAATGAATATCAGTGGTACCATTATCGAGACAACCTTTCGGTCGTGCCAATGTGATGCGAAATGAATAGTCGTGTGAACTGAGTAACTTGCCCCGACCTTTCGTCGACAGTTTTAAAAGTCCACAAGCTGTTCTGGTGGTCAGATTAGTTGTGCTGCCGAAACTTGACTTCCTTCCTCTACAACCGCCATTCTCCATCTTCTTTTTAAAAAGATATCATTATCTTGATTTTTTTCAAGAAGAATTTTTGCAGGTGGTCGAAAAGTAGTTGGGGAAATTGGACTGCACACAAACATCTTGTATCATTTTAGTTGAGTACAAGAAATCTCTCTCATGCTATTTACCGTGCCGATTCAACCAAAGGGCTGATTGGCTGGTGATCTAGATGTAGATGTAGTTACGGATAAATAAGATACGAAACACGATTTCCTGAAAGACGAATTTGAAAGAGATATGGACACCCACCTCACCTGCAAAATCAATCTACGCCTGGGAGGAGTGTGGGTTTAGAAAGAAAGGTGAAGGCGGCTTATGCCTGTTGGATGCGACGCAAGGGAGGCATGACACACCTACTTCAAAAATGGACCCTTTGGTGGGTTTGGGCGGTGATGGTAATCGATACTGTGCCGTGGCCCATCCATCTGCCGCTTTCTCCGATGGCACATGGGTGTGATTAGGTCTTCTCCTGTCATCATCTCTGGACTGCGTCGTTGGGTTTGTAGATGTGAACCAGTCAACAGAACAGGAAGGATAAGCTGTCCGGCTGCAGCATACCCCGTGGCAAGCCCGGCCTGACTGTCGGCAAGTGAAGATCGATCCATTCATTCGATCTTGATGTAATGACCATAATATGTTTTAGATGACATGCACCCAGATTTCGTCAGGGAATGCAGTAAGAGGAAGACGTCACTGCGATAAGATTACATGAAAAGCCATCGCCATAAAAATGATCGGCGAATTGTCTCAAAAAATGCTAACGAACATCATTGCCCGTGAATCGAAGCCCGAATATATCACTACTTCGCCACCGCTACTAGCCTGACTGAGATGTCTCTTTTTCTGAAAAAGACCCTGGACCCTTACGGCCCTGGACTCAAGGCCCGGTCCGACCTGCAACCAGCCTGGGCCTTACTTTCTCGTCCGATTCTGATAACAAACACGTCATAGCGGCCGAAAACGATAAAAACATTGCGGGACCAATAATAAACATAATATAAGATGTTTTTGTTGATTAGAAGAAGTGATAAATTTTATTAACACCGTGTTATTGATAAATACAAAAAAAATCATTGTGATAAAAATAACCAAATAATGACACCTTTAGAGAGTAGGAATTATAAATTCAAATCTTGCACGTGAGATCCTGCACGGAACCCATAACTAACAGACAACAATCCCTCTCGTTAATTACCACGGCTTCACATATTTGATAATGGTTATGTTTTTGGAAGTTTAAACTTCATGTTTTATATAATTAACAAGACGATCATCTTATCCTTGGTCGCCACGCCTTTCCCTTTCTTGAACATTTATTTATTTACCAGTTGGAAATGGCAGGTGGCACGGCTCAGAAAGTCGTCGGTGAAGGCGGCGGGACGTTCCTTTTCAGACTCGGGTAGAAAACATCCCGGTCATTATCGTGGCAGTATTATTGCACAAATCTTTCTTTCTTGATAATTTTCTTTATATCAATAGTTATCCATATTACCATCAACAAAGTAGGGAAAGGTCGTGAGAAATGTCTCGGTGAATTAGGAAAAAAAAAATATCCAGAATAAAACCACATGGAAAATAAACAAATACAATCAAATGAGTGGCAACGAAGGAATTCGAAAAAAAGAACACCAAAACCTACAAGGAAGCATTAGTCTCCCGTAATAAAAAAGGATTATCTATATTACTAAGCGAAAATATAACTGCGACCGAACCAATTTTTGAATTTGTAAACCTTTTTTTCTTCTTCTTGTACGTACGAGAGAGAACTCAGAGAAGAGCACCAACTCCATTATCGACTATTAGTTATAATTCAAAATCTTCCTTCATTAAAATTCTCACAACAGAAAAACCACATATCTTCTACTCCCAAATTGCAAGAGTACACATTCAAACTTGATTTAATAATAATAATAATAATAATAATGTTGACAAGGGTTAGCTAGTGTGATTTGTAGGTTTCACCAATGAGCAAATATTGACGGCCTGCATAAATGAAATAAAAAACATCCAACTCAAACTTTCACATTCATTCCATATATTTTAGTAGATTTGTGGAATTGTCCATTGGTAATCTGAAAATATTGACTTTAAAATTAATCGTGCCCCTCCAACTACGAGGAAAGTCAATGATGTGTTTTTCCAATTTCAACGCATGCCTAAGAAAACGTCGCCAGCGAGCATAGATGGTCAACCATGGCAGGGAGGCGGTCGGGATGTATGTGTAACCTTAAGAATCATCGCTATTATAATTATTGTGATTGAAAACGGAAAATATAGCGTAAATCCTGTGGGCTGGAGACGTACAGCTGGAACCAGCGGTGAATAGTCATGGATGTGGAAGATGAGAACGCTGTTAACATGGGACATGTGAATAGATGGATATCAAAGTCTTTAACCGATCAGATAAAAGTGGCGTCTTCAACCACGCACGGTGGCACAACAACAAATAAATGGTCATCCTTCTATTGCAAGCCGTGGGGCCGCGATCGGGAGCGTTCCCGTGGCCGAAGCCTGGGAACAAAAAGTCACCGAGATATTTGATACTTCTTCCAGCGCTATTGACGACCTTCCTCGATCGCCAGCGCAGGACGAAGAGACCAGATCCCGGTCACTACTCATGCCATTTCCCCCCGCTTGGGCTTCACACCACACAACTCACTCAGTAGCGAACGCTCAGCAGAGGCCGAAGCAAAAAATAGCATCGGCTTTTATAAACATAACTAAATAATAACAACAAAACACTTTTCAATGATGGAAGACAGAAGCACTGTTCTTCTCATTTCATTACAACTTGCAGAAACCTCGCCAAACAAAACAAAGAAGAGAAGGAACGTGTTGTGCATCACAGTCGGAAAATTCACTTTGGCTCTTCCTTACAAAGGGGAGGTTGGGAATGGAAAGAGGAGCTCTTGGACGGCTCAGAAGCTCTGGAAAAACCCAAGAAGACGTCTTCCTTCCAAAACCAAATATCCCCTCCCACGGCGGCAACAGCTCCTCCCGGCAACGAGGGAACGACATGGACGCGGACCCAATCAATCCAGGCATTACCGAACAAAAGCCCTGAGCCCCGTCGAAGAAAGTGGCAAAAAAATAGTCGAGACAACTATCACAAATATAATCATATAGATATTAATATAGAAAACAAATAATAATATATTTGTAAAATCGATTAATTAATCGATAATAGTAGTAGCGATACTTGCAGTGGCAGTAGCAAGAGGCCGATGCCGGATGGCGATGGGGCCTAAGCTGCAAAATTTTCTGCCTTCAAAATCAAGCATCGATCCAACCGCAAGGGTCGATGTTATCAAAGCCGCCGCTGAGCAAGTCCCGGCCACCACCGTCCAACTTGTCGTCCAACCCACAAAAAGGGAAATCTTCCATACCGTCGAATCCATCAAGAATCTGCCCCAAATCATCGTCCGGCAAAAACCCATCGAACTCCGGACCGATGTCCATGTCTATGCTGTCCGGCATGCTAAAGTATTCCCGATCGAAGGGTATGAAAAACTGGTCCTCGCCACGCTCCAAAACCTCGTGTGGAGGAGTAGCAGACACCCTCCCCTCCCCCGGTGTCGAAGCAGCAAGGGGGGGAGTGGTAGAGGGAGCAGCGGATGTGGTTATCTTCACGTCCTCAACTGGCTTGGCTACAGCGAGCACCGACGAAGGAGAAGACAACAAGAAGTTTTGTTGGCTCTCTGAGTCGTCGGAGACGGAGGTGGAGGTGGAGTTCACTTTGTTGGGCTGGCGGCGGTTTTTAAGGGACAAGGCATTCTTCTCGGCCTCGATGTTGAGCGCAGCCTTTCTATACGCAATCGACGCTTCCTCTGCAGTGTCATATGTTCCCAGCCACAGGCGACGGCCCCGGATGGGATCTCGGATCTCAGCGGCCCACTTGCCCCACCTCCTCTGTCGGACGCCCCTCATCTTGCTCTTGTTGTCGACGGACGAAACCGTCAAGGGTTTGGTAGAGACGACCTTTCTTTCAGGGTTTTTGGAGGGTTTTCGAGGGGCAGCAAAGCTGTCCTGTGAAGAAGCATCCGTTGTGGAGTGAACAGCATCCTCCGGGATTCGGATCTCCACGACCATCCTCTTCCGGCGACTGGTGTCGTTGCTGGTGATGTACTCGTTGTCGCTTTCCGAATCCGTTGCTTCAGGATCGTCACAAACAAGCCGAATCGTGCGCACGAACTGGGCTAATGGAGGAGGTGTGGCCGCTATGGACGGATCTTTTGGGTCCTTTTTCTTTTGAAGCCGCATTTTTCTCTAAAAAAGGAAGATTTGATAGATAAAAGTGGAACAAAATTGGTCGATCAGTAGCGAGGAAAGGGGAGCTATGAAGGTCTCGGAGCACAAAAATGGTGGAATCCGACGGGTTGTCAAGTACGAGATCCTCTAAGGAAGAAGTAGAGGTGGAAGAAGCAGCCTCGTATATGAAGGAATCCGAAGTACTTCACTCCAAAACCACACCTAAAAGCACAATAAATCGCAAAGACAAATCAGCGAAAATCCCAGATTCTTGAGAAAAGAATATGACACAGGCGGTGGCTATTTTTTGGAAAAAAGGTGAAAGGCAATAAGTGGAGGGAAAGGATCCGTCACGAACCTCACAGGCTTCAATGGCATCGAACCCTTCGCTCCCCTCGGTCGCATACAGAGAGAACCACCGCCAAAAAGAGAACAAGGAAAAGAAGAAGAAGAGGAGCAAGACGACTTGGATGTGTTCTTTAGGTGGGACGGAGGAGGAGAAGAAAGCCAGAGCTTCTCAACGGAGCGAACGGGGAGCGACAGCAGATGGCGAGAACCAGCCGACATAAATCTCTCGCAGTCTTCTGCCAGATCGGTCTCCCCTTCTTCGCGTCCGTGCTGCGTCCTCCGGTCCTCCCCTGTTCTCTGCGCCTAAAACCCCGAGAACAGGGGCAGGCGGACGTCTGGCAAAAAAAAAAAAAGCAAACGAGAATGAAATGGCAAAAAGAAGGAGATGAGGAACCAACGGCGCCGATGAAATCTCGAGTAGATGGGAAAAGATCCGACCCTTCGTTTGGGTGCATCGGGGGTCGTCGTGCGTGCCGTCACGTGCCCACGTCACGACCCCAGCCAAGATCTGGGTAAATTACCATCTCCGATACATAAATAAATAAATGAATCCTTAATGGAATATTAGTAAATGATTACGGAGGTAATTTACATGGGATGGAAATCATGCCTAATACGTGCGTGGCATGCCCTGTATGGCGACCGAGGAGGACATAGGCGTCTGTCGCTTAGCGGGACTGACCATTTCTTTACCTTTTTTTTTTTTCTTTTTCTTTTTCTTTTAACCTTTCATGGTATTTATTTATTTCATTTTATTAGATGGGTACGAGAGAAGTAAATGCGATCGAGTCGTGGCGTAATCGCGGCGCGCTGGCGTTCAAAGCCCGATCTTTTCAAACGGCGCTCGCTCCGTACCCATCCACTCTCCGCATGGGAAAAAAAAATCGCCTGTTTCCGAGCACCACGGATTACCGATCAATACTCGCTTTTTGACAGAGCATTAAGTTTTGGTATTATAAGATTTCGTTAGACATTAATTGATATTTCAAAATCTTGATTATGTGTAAAAGTATTTGTCTCAATTAATACTCATTTGACCTTTGAGCGAGAAACCTCGCGAGGAGGATAGAATTTTCGTTAATATTTCGCGCTTACCTGCGACCTGCGTCGTGGGATCTCGATTGTCAGCTTAATTCCTTCCACACAGAATAAGGAAATTATTTGAATTTTCCTTGAACAGTGGACAGTTTTTCCATTGCGATAATGATGAACTGGACCTAGTTGGTAGAATTATATTCTCTTGAGACAAATGGAAGTGGTAATTACTTTCCTTAACGTGGCTGGATCCTGATCGACCACTAAAAATAATTCAAAATAAATTAGTGGATGTAAAAATTATTATTGTCAAAAAATTTCGTAATGCATCCATTTTTATAATCAGAAATTTAATTATACATTCTTTAAATTTTATAATATATTCTACAATATATTAAAAGTTTTTTTTTATCTTTTCGCAGGTTTTTATTTAAAAATCAACAGTTGAAATTGAAAGAAATTGGTGAAATTTAAAACCTTTGGAGAAAGTAATAGAGATTTAATTTCGGCATTTATATATTTAATATTACTATTTTACGTATTTATAATGATATAACATAAGCGAATATTTTAGTTTTGTTTGTAATCAGAGATACTACGTACCTTGAACTGTTCAATGTACGATGAAAAGTGCTCTTTATTTTGACACGTTCTACAATTGTGCACTTGTACGTGAAATCGTTAGATCCAGCCAAGTGGACGGTAGAGATTGAAATAAAAAATAACGAAAATTTGTGATAAAGGCCGCTGGACCTATTGGTTACCGTCTCAGTTTTAATATTTACAAGGATTAAAATCTTGTTGTTATTTTTGAACAAGCATATATCCCATTTACAACAATATATACATATGCCAAAAAATTGAATTCACAATTTGATTTTTTTTTTTCTTGACAGTAATGGTTCATAATCAAATCACACGTATAATAGTCCATTATTATGCACAAACGTAGTCTAATCTTGCTAGTTTTAAATTTTGAATGAGTTTTTTGTTAATCCTACTATAGTCATTAGTTTTCATTCTTCTATATTCCAGAAAATAGTCCTAGATATTCTAAATGAAAAGAAAAATATCTTCCATTAACGTGCGTATATATCAGGTGTGCATAAGAAAAAGAATTTCTTTATTAGTCTAAATCGCAAGGCTGAAATATTTCCCTTCCCTTTCTCCGTAGAGGGTAAGATTTGAAAGAAAATATTTTTACATCAATTTTGAAACATATACAAATACTTTACTACAAATGCTATAGTTTTATTTTTGCGCGTTTCTGTGCTTACACTGGCACACACGTTCTCGTAAAGATAGCAGGATGGGTTGGGACTCGCATCATTCTTTCTCTAACTTCAAAAAATAAGCAACGAAAAGCGAACCTTGCTCCCGTGATTCTATACTTGGCTTCCCATGTAGCGAAGCTAGAATTTCTTAATTGATTCTCCAAAAGTTAAAATAAAAATAAAAAGAAGTTGGCTTGAACAGAGTGCATTAAATTACCAGTTAGAGCAACAACTCTCTTCCCATGCCTCTGCTATTCGAAAGCTATTAGATTCCTTTTACGTTCGTGACAATTGCCACAAAATCATTATCAAAAAAAAAGAGAGGAAAAAAATAGCTACAAAATCATGAAGGCAAAAAAATTTAAAATAAGTTTTGATTTTCTGAAGATTCAAAGAACTATTTTCTAGCTTACAATATTTACCGAATCACTAATCTAACATATAATTTAAAATGAGTATCAGGTGTAAAGTATGTAAAGATTACTTATGTTGTAAATCTGACATTTTATAAAAATATTATTGTTAGGATATTATAGTTCACCAAAGGAGTATGAATGATAATCTATGTATAATTTTAAATTTTTTCTATTTTAATTAACTAATATTGAATAATTAATATGCACAAATATTAAGCAAGTAATTAAATCATGCACAATACAAATATAAATAAAATACAAAGAAATTTTTAGTTTGATTCACAAATTAAGTTAGTCCATCCTTAAGGTTCACTTGAGTTTTATTAAGTGTTTCAACATTTACATACACTTATTTTTAAGTTAAAACAAGAACAAATCATTCACTTGAGCTTTTTGATTACATACACTTATTTTTAGGTTAAAACAAGAACAAATCATTCACTTGAGCTTTTTGATCATACCTATAACCAACTACTTAAAAAATTTTAGGTAAAAACTTCAGTAAACTAACTTCTTGAGTTTTCAGGTTGAAACTCAAACCAACAACTTGTAGTTTTCAAGTTGAAGCTACAAATCGAATGATCCTTCTTGAATCAGACTTTCACCACATGGAAAGTTTTAAAAATCTTCGTGTAAATCCAAATTTCAATTTATTTTTTGTTACATTTAATCTGAATTGAATTTTCTTCTATAACAGTAGTTGATTTGCAATGTATATTGTATCTCTGTATGTGATTGCATAAGTAATCTCACTTGTTAGCTCTACCTGATATTGAATAATCTATTTGTATTTATACTTGTAAGTCTAACGATTATATTTTCTCTTCAATAGATTGATTCTATTGTACTTACTAAATTGCTAGGTCCAAATATGTTAAGTTATTGTTCTATATACTTTCCTTTATGTAACCTTTCGATTCCTTTTTATTTTCTAATAATTAGCTATTGTAACATTTCGAAAATCCAAATAACTGATCTGTAACTTTTAGATGGATAGAGATCCCTCCTTATATCTATTATGTGAATATTTAAGTTATGCATATGAGAAGCTTTAAGTTCAAATACTTAACAAATGTAACTCATCGAAAAGTCTCTTTTTTTGGATAATTACGTTCTAAACCTTCCGAAACCTATTTTCAAAACTTTTGACTACTTGTCATGTAAGTATTTAAGTTTTACATGTGAGGTGTCTTAAGTTTAAACACTTGAAACTGTAACTTACCAAAAAGTAATTAACTTTCGAATGTTAGCTTCAAAACCTTCCGATTTAACTGGAGAGTTTTCTTAGCTATGTCATAGAGCTTTAAGTCATACACGTGAGTTCTCCTTAAGTTTAGATAGTTAGATGTTAACTTTCTGAAATAATTTAACTTTCAAATAGTTAGCTGTCTTAACTTTTTGATTTTTCTTTTAAGTTTCTAACTGTTGGTTTTTTGATTTCTGCACATATGTACTTGAATAACTTAAGTTTCAAATAGCTAAATTTGCAACTTTTTGAAACTTCTCATTTTTCGAATAGTTAGTTTTTCTAACTTTACAAAAATCCTTTTAGGTCTCCAGCTAGTGTTTTATGATTTATGCACGTGTGTAATTGAATTACTTAAGTTTTGAATAGTTGTAACTGTTAACTTATCGAAATGTTTCAACTTTCGGATAGTTACCTACAGTAACCTTTCGATTCTCCCTCTAAGCTTATAACTATTATATGTTTAATTTCTACATATGCATAATTATCTGACTTAACTATTCAGATATTTAGTGTTTCTAACTCTCTAATTTTCTTAGACTTTCGGATAGTTAGCTTCTTAACTTTCTGATCATTTAAATAGCTATATTACTAACTTTCCGAAGAACTTCTAATTTCGGATAGTTAGCCTTCTAACTTTCTGAAATAATTTCTGATGCTTTAGACTACTTTTCGAATACTTTCTCTAGTAACCTTCTGAACAAACTTAACTTTCAAATAGTCAGGCTCCTAACTTTTTGAAGGAATTTCTGATACTTTAAATTGACTTTTAAGATATTTTCTCTAGTAACCTTTCGAACAGACTTGACTTTTTGATAGTTAGTCTCCTAACTTTTTGAAGAAATTTCTATTAATTTAAATTGACTTTTCAGATACTTAGCCTTTAAATTTTTTGAAGTTCTTATTTTTCTCTGACAACATTTTCTGTATCTGTTTATTTACTTTTTAATTTATAATTTACTGAACTATTGTTATTTTATGACACTTGTGAAATACAATTTATTTTCTCACGTAAATTTTTATATTATCAAAATACAAATGTTCTAACAATTATGATAATTCTATATCAAATAATATTTTAATTTTAAGTATTTCGTAACACACGTAACTGCTCGTCTCTTGGTGAGAAGAAATTTGATTAGTATAATCGTAGACGTAAACATCTTGTAAATATTTAATTTTTATGTTTTTGGCTATTTTCTTCTGGTCACTCTGTAGTTTTTATTTTTTATTGTCATACGTGAGTTCTCATTCCCCAACAACATGTCAACATCAAATGATAACTGAATGATGTGAAAACAGATTAAGACTATAAACTCATCCCTTGCATCTATTGATAAACTCCAACGATCGATGATGTGCTCCATCGCCGCCGTCGGTGTGCTGATATTGCATGGACCTCAAGGTTGATCGCGTATTTGAATTTTTACATCTAAAATTCATAGACCAACGAAAAAAAGAAAATCTCGCGATGATATTTGCTGGATATTTCGCAAAGATAGGAAGATATAGACGTCAGAGTTTCTAACGTCCCGAACATGTGTTGCGAAGGCATGTATACCGTCGAACGTAATGAATCTGCACCGTTGGATGAAAGTGCGCGCGATGATTTGTATGCCGGGGAGGGGAACGTGTAAAGCGCGGCGGCGACAGTCGTTCTTTTCGGCTTACGAGGTTCCGACCCATCGGACTGTGCGTGCATGTGGTGCCACGCACGGCGCAGCGTCAATCGCGCTACATATGTGGCAGATCGCCTTTTCATTGCAAATCGAATTCAAATTTAAATAAATTTAATACACTGTGCTTAGCCGAAAAAAGGAAAGACAAACATTATTCCAAACTGGAAGAGGAACCCCTGACGTGGGTACGACGTCAATGTTTGTTCAATTCGCTTGCTTGCACGCCTCACAATAACTTAATCTTTGAATTCAAGGTATTCTTTGTAGATTGTTGTTTGGGTGGAGAGACTTCGGATGAATGACAAAAACAAACATGCATGTCGTCGGAGATGTATAAGTGTCGAAGACCAAAGCGCGCAATAACTCTAGTCGCATTCCAAACCACATTTTTATATATGTTGTGTAATTTAAAAACAAGTTAATCTTAGGAGAGTCCATGGACGCATCCTCTTGGAATATTTAAATGTTGCTATCAAACACCTTAAAAGATTAATCAAGCCTTTCTAATTACCGATTGCAAGAAACCGAAACCTTAATCTGCAGATCGATGCTTGTGGAAATTATAGAGAGTCACAGGGAATATGTGAACCCTTTTGGCAACAAGCTTAGAGCGTCAATCGTAAATCATCACATCATCGGGAACTCCCAAAAGATCGAACATGCAGAATGATGTCTATCTTTCTACCTTGAGCATGTTAAAGAAGAAGAAGAAGAAGAAGAAGAAGAAGAAGAAGATTAAGAACTTCGTTTATGAATATTTTTCTGATACCGATGGTGTCTTTTCCTCTGTTCAAATTTAAAATATTCTTCCTGTCAAACATATGCATCACAAACCCAGGTAAAATCGTTATCATCGAACGAATAGCTGTCGTAATTAACTCTTTAATCTCGACGATTAAGAAGCACGTTAATCGCGAACATTATTGACCGTTCCAAAAGTTGAAGCTCGGGCTTCCAAAAAAAAAAAAGAAAAAAAATGCACGGCCTTGGTTACGGGACCGTCTGAATTTTTTTATTATAAAGAAGTTAAGATTAAATTAAAAGATTACAGGTTTCGGGACTGTCTGTCATCGGCACTAACCAAGGTTTGAATAAATTACAGGCAATAAAGTTCAACCACATAATTTTAATAATTCAGGATTATAGAATTAGACCGATCGTCTCTGGGTTTAACGAATCGCAGCGGACGATGACCTCCTGATCCACCGAACGAAAAGGGCTAACAGGAGCGGCTTGGGCGCCAAGTTTAAACTTTTTCTTAATTTTATTTTAATGTTGCCCGGAAGAGTAAAATATTGTTAACATACTTGGCCGCCAAGTTACCGCAACACCACTACGAAAATGCCGTATATATATATATTAATGATCTGTACTACGCCGTTCTGCCCAAGAATGACGACGACGGGCTCGATCGGTCCGTCCGAAAGAGGATGGGGACGACACCGTACGTAATGGAGCGTCGCATGTCCTCCAGGACTTCCAATTTCATCGAACCGACAAGATTATTACGATTCGGTTTGTAGCTTCATATACGTGATTCATCCATATAGGATTCGTTATCATACAGTGAGTGCTGAATATGTAATTAGTACTGAATGAATCTATATATATTATTATACATGGTAACGACTACTTAATAGCCCACCCTGATATTTCAAATGCTATACTACTCGTTCAATGAAAACTACTTATTCCATCCTTAACTATGAGCGCCTTAGATCTAATATCTATAAAATTAGCTAGAAAGATAAGACTCCATTGAAAGCAGTTAAGATGTTTGGAAGGCTTGCTGCCATTCAAGATAAAACTGTATCCAAAGGAAGCCTACACAGGAGGGGACCAAAAGCGTAACCCCTGTTGATATATATATATGTTTGTGGATTTTGCATAGGAAGCACACCATCCACTATTAATTATTTTGATTGCTTGATTGATGGCCAGTGACATTCGTACTTTCCCTTGCTGGATGGATGTCATCCATGTATATAAATGGCAAATTAAAAATAATATGGATCGAATAATCCAACAACGAAATGGACCCTTTATTTCAAACAAGGTACGGAAAGTTTTTTTTAAAAATGTTGGTATTTTTACGTAGATTTGAACTTAATTTAAGATCCCTCCTGTCATTGCTAAATATATACATGGTAAAATGAATTATAATGAGTGTTGCCATAATTTACTCTATTTGAAATTCCTTATATTCTAAAAGTAAACTCCTTGTTAACATAGTCGACTCAGATGGATGGCTGAGATGACGACAATATTCATTCCACGAGGCATCACAAATAAGGGGAGAATTAAGTTGGGAATTACGAAACAAAAATGCTACAAATCTTGCAATGGATCCTCAGTCAACGACTAATTGAAATTTCATCGCGCTCTTTTCTAAAATGCCATTTTTGTTGAAATATTCTCGGAAATGGAATGGGATTTGATATAAAATATATAATAAATTAAATTAAGGACCCATCCACTTTTTCCTATTTCTATTTTTAGTTGAATATTGACATTTAAACATGGTCAAATACGATCTTCCAATCTCAAGTCTGAGTGCATCCACTCCATTTAAAAACAAGGGCACATCCGGGACTTAAAGAAGACCATAATTCAAGGAGTGTGTTGGAAAATATAATCCATGTAGATTCATTGAAAACTTAAAAATGAAATAACATAAAAAATACCTCTACACTCTAGGTAATTGATTTTTGAGTTGGATGTATGTATTTCGTCTTGGTGTTAAGAGTCCAATTTGATGTTCTAGGCCTACATTCCTATATATTTAATTCATCCAAAAGCAAAGACACTTGTGGAGCCTAAAAAAGAGCATGAGTAAGGAAAAATGTTGAAATAACGACTTCAAACAAAAATATATGATGGAGGATAACTTTAGTCTTGATCAATCGTTCGGTTTTGAGTTGAATGTATATATTTCAATATTTTTCCCTATAAACATTGCAAAAAATAAATTTGCGTTTTGGGGTAATTTAAGAGGACATCGTCTACCATTATTTTTTTGAAATCAAGCGGGATACAACTTCCACCAGACGATTAATCAATATCGACACACTAATTAACAAGCATAGTGAAGTTTCAATTCCAACCGTGCGCACATTTTCGTGTAATGTAATTCATTTGATGATTATTATGTCATATATATGACCGAGTGAAGTGATTTGGTCCTTGATTCGAAGATTATTTATCGGATGCATAATCTTATCAATCTGAAAAAGATCCTGGTGAATACGTTATTTCCGATGATGTGAAATTGGGCCCTCAGAACTTTATGTGGTTGCCGTCGATGCTACAAGACATTTACCGTTGATTACTCTTCTCCTCCCGCTCCTCAATAATTTCAAATTTTTCTGGTCCATCTCATTCCTTCTAAGGCCTAAAGTTGCAGGCCCAGAAAGAAAATTCCCATCAACATGCCGGCCCACGTTGTTCCAATCGGGTCTTCTTCGTAAATATAAATAGTAGTTTTGGAAACAACCTTTTTCTACGTGGAAAGGGCAACCATCTTGTCGTTGCACGTGGAAAGCACGCGTGCTATCGGATGTTGGGGACGGATGGTGCGTGCACAGCCCACCACCGGCCACCAACAAATTCCAAACCTACCGACTGCTAGGTTGGAGTCGTTCATCATCAGTATACATGTCATGGGCTGGCCATTTTTTTCCAACCTGGACACTATTCATGTCCGGATAGACTGTACCAAGCGGTGACCGTTGGTTGCGGCCCTACTTGTACGGGCCCAACTGTGCCGACTGGGTTTAATTTACAACTCTAATTATTAGTTGCGCCGACGTGATGAAGTGCGCAATACGGCGTTGTTGTAATAATAATTCACACAAACAAAATAGTGAACAGTTTTTTATGTTATTAATATTTTATTAATCTATCTTGCACAACAACGACGTTAGTTATTTCCAACCTTTCATTGACAAAAGTTGAATAAATTTTGATTCATGAATTAAACATCGACTAATTTCTGTTAAATTTTTAAATCAATACATTTCAATGAATGTAACCTATATTAAGTTGAATTTCTGTTAAATGCGTGCTATCTTATAGAATGGATTAGATGATTATATAAATATATTTATTATTACACAGCTCTACATTGTTATTACAATCACGATGTATATGAATTAATTTAGCTAAACAATATATTTTTCTTGCATTTTATTAACTACACGTCGTCTCTTGATAAATTATCAATCGAATTTATTATCGTTCATAATAATAATAATAATAATAAGTATAAATGAAAAATGAATTCCTATATATACTTGGAAAGGTTGGATAATTATACATATCATCTTTCATCATTCCAGATATTTCTTTTTTTCCAAATGCATTCTATGTTCTTCTTATACTATTTATTAGATCGGTGACTTCTTCTTGACTGGTTAAATAACTTGTTCTCAGCTCAATAAAGTCTTGGTTTAACTCAATTGTAAATGACGTAAATTTCAACATAATTTTAATTAGAAGATCAAAATTGAATAAAAATGGTTTTTTATTATTACATTGTCAAATAAATTGCTCTCTCGTGTTTTTCCACCTCTTCTACTCTCTTTTTTCCCTCTTGCTCACTATCATGTTCTTTTCTTCTCTTCATCGTAAGCAAGAACATGTTAAATCTTTTTATAATGATACTGGTTTTTATGTTTGTTGAAATTAAACCTTAATAACAATTAAGAGTATCGCTGCTTTAATTGATTAAGGTAGTGTAGATGATTAGGTATGTGTTAAATATATACGTGTGTGAAATTTCATAACTTTCCCGTTTAGCTAAATATATAGTACGGCTTATATTGCTAAGATAATTGTTCGACCTAATCATTTTCCATGAGAATATACATATATATCATCGTTGTTTCATATGGACGACGGCATCAACTACCACTACAGACCTATAAATGGGGTTTAAGTTTGTACTTGTTACTTTTTTAGACGTAATGCATGTAAATGTACGAATTTTTGGTCCTATCATATATTTTCTCCGAGAATATACCAGCTAGTCAATCTATAAATAATAGCAATCCTTTTCTATGTTAAATTTAAAGAATAGAGTTAAAAATAATTCATCAACAACATGATATCAGCATGATAATGTAGTCGATTCGACTCCTCTGTCAAAAGAAATAAAGCCCTAAGTTCAAATTAAACACAAATATTATTAATATATAAAAAGATTGAAAAAAAGTTCATAACTTCTTTGCGTAAAAGTCAACGCCACGACACAAAAAACTTAGGTCACGAAATTACGGAAAATAACTACATCACAATTCACATCAGTGAAATCTAACGGCTAGCATTCCACTTTGGTGACGGTACCGAAATATATTATTGCAGGACCCTTGAAGGTTTGTTTTCTTTTCATGGATTTTTGAATGTTGGTAGATTTTCTACACTCTCGTAATAACAACTACCTTTTCAAGAAAAAAATTGTCACAGTAACTTTCTTCTAACGTTCAAATTTCGATAGACGTAAAGAAACCACTGGGAATATCAAGAATCATGCTATTTAATCTTGAAAGGCTGAGAAAGAAACGGGGCATTGAATTCAAACGAAAATCTTCACATCCCGAAGCACATGCCAGCACATGACAAAGACTATCTATTCAAATCCTCGTTTCAACAAAAAGCAAAAAAAAAAAAAAAGGGGAAAAGTTTTCCACGGCCTTGGTACAAGATTAGATGCACTGCGTTCGACAAACCCAAGCCATTCTTTTCTTGAACTGGTAATATATCAACTCAAAATAAATAAATAATGTTTTCTTCCCCCACGCATTTTTGCTTGGATGCCTCGAAACTTCAAGACGTTCAGCCTATCAATTCAATACGTTTTTTAATAAAACTGACTCAAGATCGTCTACGCGTTACTTTATTTAACATATTCTCTCCAAGAAAAATTAAAGAATATATATATATACGTTGACGACTCTTTCGCTCTCGTAGGAAAAAGTGCGAGCACGCCGAATCCCGGTGGGACCATCGCAGTTGAAGAAGACCGATCATCCAAGATCCCATCGCAAGACGGCAACAGTGATTTTTTTTTTTTAATTTGCAAAAATAATCGACAGTGATGCTGGTAAGGCAATGAAATCCAAATGTTCTCACTTTTTTTTTTTGGGATTTTTTTTTTTTTCCATTCACGTCATCCCCGGGAATTTACAGAAAATGTTCTCCGACCTAACATCCTAGAAAGTCCCGTACATCCAGATGAGATCCAAACAGAGCTGGACTGTAAAGTGCTAACATCTTCGGCAGAAGCTCCAACCCACGGGCCACTTCTTCCTGGGGACGGGGATGGGGGGATCATCGGAGCTAATCCTCTTCGAAGTAACTGCCGGGAAGTAGAAACCCTCCGGCGTCAGCCGCACCGTCGAAAATAAGATCGAATGCATCGTAGCAGCCGGCCCCGTCGCCACCAGGCGTCCAGCGGCATCCACCCTCGTCCGTCTCCGGCTCGTCCTCAACCGCAACTTCCAACTCACCCGATGTCGACGGCAGGGTGGTGGTGGGCGGGAGACCGAGCTCATCATCCGAAGCTTCGAGAAGATACCCGAGCTCGGGCTGCCGAGAAGACCCCGGCTCCTCCTCGACGGATGTGACGGGGCGAGGAGGGCAGGGAAGGGAGATCTCTTCCTCAAGACTCCACATTACGGACGCCAGGTCTCCTCCGTCGTCCGAGGGACCCTCGGAAACGTCTTCGAGGATGTCGAGGATCTCGGCATGAAGGCGTTTCGCGGCCGCCGGAGAGCCCTCCGTGGTCTCGTCACGTGACCTCTTGCCGGCTGTCGTCGTCGTTAGCATCGCTTCATCCATGAGAAGAGAGAAGGGGGAAGGGGAAGGAACGAGGGCAGAACGGGAAAACGGGAAGAGAAGAAGAGCTATGTATGGACGGGGGCGTTTTGGGGAGATATCGGGCTTTTATAGGTGGGTGCTCACCGCTTCGCCTTTTTATTTCTTACGCATTTCTTTTATTTTTTATTGTAAAATAAGATTACGAAATAGAAAAATTGTTGCAACGACAGATAAGAGTGGGTGGGGCGCGTGTATGCGGTGACGAGGACAAGCACAACCACCTTTTGGTTGGTTTGCATTATTTTATTACGTTATTGGAGTTGCGGAGGAAAACATGGTGGACGACGTGGTTACGCGGAATAGAGCGTGGTTGGAATCCGGAAGTTTGATTTCCGAGGAGGTTTGTGGGGTCAGGATTCTGCCACGACAGTCTTCCGAATTAGAACGGAAGACGAGGCCGAAAGCAAGCTCGCTCTCTCTCTCTCCTCACGGGCGGTGGTGTGTTTTGTTTCCCATCTTGCCTCACTGCCATCTTTCTTAATCGGGTTTTTACGTTCCCGTGTCATTGCAGGTAAATGTCATCTCGTCGTAATATTTTATATATCATCGGTAAATAATATTTTCATAATATATAAATAATAAAAATAATATACAAATGATTTGATTTGTATTTCACGTAAAGCTTTTTTGCCGGCCGACATTTACCTTTCTTTTGTCCACGTTCTTGTCGTTTAAAAAGTATGGTAAGTGTACGGTTTCACGACGAAAAATTTGACAATTTTACGTTGATTTTAATCATAAAATTTTAGGTTATTTTACGAATGTCGTTTAGAATGATTTTCGATTTTATTTGAATTTTACGATCAGATTTTATGTTAGAAGAAGAAATTGGATAAATCGATTTTTTTTTCCGATATTAATATATTTAAAAAATAAATCACGAAATATTACTAAAATGAAAGATTTTCTTGTAAAAACAAAATCAAATGGAGACCTTACAGATCACACCCCATTCGATTTCATGGATACGATCAAGGTAGATGTAGTTGAAGCGAAAGATAATAATTAATTTCTTTAATTCTTTGTTATCTCTTACTTCTATTATCCTTTCTTTCGTTTCGATTTTTTATTTATAACTTTGAAATTATAATTTTGATATGGCTTCATGGTTTTTTAATATATATCTATTTACTTTTGGAAGAAAATCTCCTTCCTTTCGAAGGCGACAACACGGTACGTCTACTTTTCTGTACACGTGGCCCGGACTGTGACACGTATGGTCGTTGCGGCGGTGCCGATTATATCGTGCGAAAAGCGTCCGTCGATTGCGGTGGCGAGCATGCACAATGCACGACAGATGAGCTCCCGCGAAAATTGAATCTAATTAAAGTAAATTATCTGGAATTAATATACAATCAATCTATCCATCCAATGCTATTTAATTTTCGGTTGAAATTTAAAATAAAAAACAGTTATATATATAGATGATACAAGACAAGTCAGGAAATTAATGATTAAAATAATTCGACATTAATGATGCAGAGATTAAATTTGTTGTTAATATACGTGGCATCTACTCTTTCTAACACCAATTAATTACGTCTTAACGCACGTACACCCATCTTGCTCGCTTCAATCGGAGAGCACGGCGGTCGTGTGGACTCATTATTATTAGTTTTGCATATATCATTTACAATCCAACTAATATTCTCTGGTCACCGCAACATTTAAAAACAGCTCATCGGCCTTTCAAGGAAGAACATTAATTAATAAACAGGGATCACTTGGAGGTAGTTGGGTGGTGGTGGTGGCAGTAAATAAAAGCGTGTAAGTATACATATATATGTATATGCACCACTCATGAATGACTGCTTATGTTTCCATCGGGAACTGGCCCCACTGTCGCAGGCACGGGGTTAGGAAGTCGGAACCGGCGCTTCATGTGCCGCTTAGATGTTCTGTTCGTGCGTATCTCTCTCCCCTTGCCAACGGCCTCACCGATCGATCTGACTTCCGATACTCGTCTGTCATTATTACTCTGTACATCGAATATGTACAGCATGCAGAACATTGTCCATACTTCATGCTGCCGGTATCCGGACCATCCTGTTGACGTCGATGCCAGCCAAACCACCGGCCACGTACGCAAGAAGGAAGAAAATGGTCGGTGGGAAGATATGGTGTAGGCGGTGGCCGACGGAGACGGAGACGTGGCGGGCACGAAGAGTGACGACGGTGGTCACGATGCAAACCTCCGCTACCGCCACAAGCCCGTGGAATTTGGCCTCTCCGTTTCACCAGTCGAGAAACAAGGTGCACGTATTTGGTGCTTCTGTTCTGCAGTTGGAGGTGGGGGTTTATTATTATTATTATTATTAGAAAAGCGCTTGCACCTGGATTTTAAAGGTAAAGGTGGGTGAAGGTACAGAAGAAAAGCGACAAGCACAAGCTTCTCGAGAGACTTTGGTAAACTATTCCTTTCGTCCCCAAAATAGACTTGGGCAATACTTACTTACGAAGGAAAATAATATATATACGGTGGCTTGACGAACGAATTTCTCTTTTAGCATTGAAGTAAAATATTTAATTATAAATACAAACTTAAAAATTTGAAACTATTATCATAAAACAGAGAAAGTTCTTCGCGACCATTAAAAAATATATATCTAAATGTTACTCAAATTGATTCAATGGATTCGATTTGAGTATGTAGAGCAACTGAATACGATTTTTATTTTTTAACATTAATATATTGTTTATATTAATAATATGTTGAAAAACGTATAATTTTTGTTTGTATTGATTTTGACATGCACAACATAAGATTTTATATTAAAATTAATATATCAAATAGAACTTTTTTTATGATTTTGATATATAAAACTTTATATCAGAACAAATTAGACAAAGTTTGGATACAACGTCTGATATACGAAAGTACGGAGCTGTAACATAAATACCTCTTAAATTTTTTTATTTTTCATTTAATAGGATTTGAATCGTGAAAAAAAAATGATATATGAATACCATTATTTTTGACCAATTAAGTAATAACAATTTATTGTGAAATTAAACTTATTTATTTCAAATTTCAAATGTTTGTTCGACAGGTAGCTTTGATAAACGTTTAGACCAAATATTTTAAAATTGTTTATGCTGAAAAGTTAGAAAATCTGTTGACTATAGCATAGATACATAAATTTTCTAATGCTTACTCATGCACCACTCACGATTTTCCAATTTTCTCGTTTTGTCCCTTGTGCCCTTCCTTTAAGTATCACCAAGAAAGCAAATGTTTTCGAAATGTATGGATCATTAATTTAACTAGGTACGTTTGATTTTCTGGAAAGAGGAGAAAGTGAAGCAAATCTTATTAAATCAGTCGAATGGTGATACAAGCAAGCATTAAAGAACACCTCAGTTACTTGGTTAGCCCCCAAACGTCCATAAGTGCAGCAACAATTGTAAAGGAGATCGAGGAGGAATCTTGCGTGAGCAGTCGAATGGAATTGAAGTTTTTATAAGTTGCTTCGGCCATTGGACGTACAGATCGAGAGATAGATGGAGATGCCATTCTTGGAGCTCACGACAGCAGCACATGGAAGAGCATTCTGCAAGGCCAGAGGCGATGGATGGATGCCCCAAGTCGAAGATCTTGGCCAAGCGTCCTTGTCGAAGGTCTTGGTCAATCGTCGGTGAAGTGCATGTTGCAGAAATTGGTAATCGAAGACGATAAGAGACTCTCCTAAGCTAGCTAGTTTTGCTAATAATTACAGTCTGATGAGTGCGTAATATATATATATATATATATATATGTATATATGTAGTAGTCATCGTCAAGCATAAAATAGCAGAAATTATTGTTTTCTCTAGTTATTAGTCTTTTAACAAATTAAAACGAGATATTTAGTAATACGAGGGACGTAAGCAAACACTTTGGTGAGGCAAAAAGGAGGAGCACCATGGAAACAAACAAAAAGGAGTTAATTATCGTCTTCGATTATCAATTTTAAAGAGATCATCCTCTAACCCCTGCACTCTTCCTGCTCGTCGTTTCTAATCCATCTTGAAATATTAAATGCCTGTACCGTCGAGCGTTGGAATCTCGAAGAGCCGTGTGAAATTTTACATCTATTGTCGGTCGAGTCCACGGCTGAAGACATCTACCTGCGCTTAGCAAGCAGAATGGGTAGATAGACTTTTCGCTCATCCAAATCTACAAGTCATTCTTCCTTTCTCGAGGGTATAGGCCGGATTGCGTGGAAAGGAATGGATCAGACCTTCATTAATTAATTAGTTTTTGTTATTATATATATATATATATATATATATGCCAGCGATTCTTGTCATCGACGTATACGTATCACGTCCGGATTTACCTTTTATTTCCTGCCTTCGATAAATTCCAAGCGATGACGCTGCGTGTGTTCCGGTTGTGTTAGTCTACAAAGGAAAGAATCCATCCCTATGCCACAGGAAAGGAAAGAAGTTGCCGTTCATCTCAAGGCACGGCGGCGACAAGATCATGAATTATCTTGATTTGCCTGCTTGGAGAAGGAGGAGAAGCCAATTAAGATCATGACTTTAATCATGTTGTGCTTTAATTGACCCATTATTCCTCTTTATCCGTTATTAATTTACTTATGCATGCATGGCTGTGGTTGAGCACATCACGTCACGTCACCTGAATACATAACCACGTTCCAACGTACGCATATGTGGTTTAGCCGAATTAAGATTTGCGTAAATAAAGAGGTTATCTTAGTTGCTGTTAAACCGATCGGTCTAATTAGTTTTTAAATTCTTGATTGGTAGGTTCTCCCACATGCATGATTACGGCAAAGCCAGATCATTTTATTTTGGTGCGAGTGATATATACAAAGCAATGCTCATCCGATAAAGAAATAATTTTTAATTTCCTTGTTAAACTCTTATGTACGTGAGCAATAAATCAACCAACATGTATGATTTCGAAGTTTTCACGAAAGAATCCACACACTGAATTATATTTTGATGTGATCCAACATAAGGTCCAATCCAAAATTATCACGTAATTTTCCGCCAACTAATGGGCTGATACGGAAGCTGAAGCCCTACTCATGTAATAAATGAACATAAATTTGTTTGTTTCAGACCTTCTCGGGCTGTGCTTAATCCATGCGGCCCGATCCATAGATCAAGCTCGAAAGAAGTATTTATTATTATTTTCAAATGATTTTTGTTTATGGATTGACCTTATTTAAGTATATTTAAGGTGTGATTAATGGTCTTCTAGTTTAAACTTCCAGGACTTGAGAGTTAAAAATTATATTTGAAAAGAGTTGAGAGCTATGTTTAATATTGTTTTAGTTTTACGAAATAAAGAAAATAAATTTCCTAATTTAACTTTGACTGCACATTTGTTAGCTTTATTTATTTATAACTATAAGTTGTATTTATTTATCAATATTATAATAAAAAAAATCTTTTGAAATTACATTATAAGAATAAATAAATGGTATGTTATAATATTTATAATATAAATAATTATCAACATTTATGAATAAAAAAAGATTTGGGGGCATTTAAATTAGGAGTACTGGTGTAATTTTACATTTGATTTTTAGAAGAAATAGAAAAATACGGCTCTCCTAGAACTAAAAAGAAAACATATTATTTGAAGTTAGTGACAGAAAAGCTATTCATTGAAAACGATAGCCACAATTCAACTTGCAGCTTATCAAATAGACGGAAGCTAAATTATCAAATACACCATAATCTCCAAAACAAAGTCGAAATATAGAAAACTTAGAGCTTCAAATAACTTGACTATGAGGACGATATTCCATAATATTGAACTCTTGTTTTCATCCTACATGCTTGGGGAGTTGGGAAAACAATGGGCTGGTGGCTTCGGATTTGAGAATTATGGTTTCCTCTTTTTTTCTTGCTTAAGCAACGTTTTATTATAATTCACTTATAAATTTAAAACAAACTAGTGTCACATCTTGGATTATGACATAAATTCCATAGAAATGAACATGAAAGTAGTAAATTGAAATCTTAATTTTGTTCGATTATAGAATATTTTTACCTCAAACAACATGCAAACTGAAATCTTAATTGTAAAATCTTAAATAAATAAGATTATCAACAAATTTAAACATTTTCATGCAATCAATTATCCATAATGTTGCTTATCGTAAATAAGCTAATCTAAACCAAACAAAATCTTAGATTAAAGCTAGACAATAAAATAGAACATCCAGGCTGACGAAGACATTTGGAATAAACTTTTCAAATTTCTAATTTCGAAATCAATTTATTATTCCGCAGTGGATTCAAAACCAGAGAACATAAAACACACCATCCGTCATCTGTGATGAAAGGAAAAACACAAGAGAGAACAGGGTTGAAAGGCAAACCACATTAATTCCATCGGTGCATGCCATGCTTGGGGGAAGAACATATAAAACCTTCTCCACCATGATGCGAGCTAACAATTCACCACTGCAGTAGCAAATACAAAACTCTTTTCATGTTAACGGTGATTTTACATATAACAGGATTTAAATCTCGATTCTTTCTTATTAGCTAAAATATGAATGCAGTCAATTACGATAGTCAATTAACACTACCACAAAACTCTGCTCATTAATAATACATGGGTAAATCATTTTTCACTTTGATTTGTAAAAGAAACACTAAACACACAAAAGAGAGAGAGAGAGGATCCAAGAAGAACATCATCATCTCATCATACCTCCTCACACCCAATAGAAGGGGGGAAAAAAAGAAGTAAAAAGAAGAAGAAGATGAAGACTACAGGACTACTCTACGGGACTGGGACTGGGTTGGAATCTCGGTGATGTGCTTGATCTGCCATATATCATCGAAGCCCAGGTCCCCCCATGGAAAGCACACCTCCTTCTCCTCGCAGAAGTCTTCCTCCACGAACGGGAACCACCCCAACAACAGCTCCTCGTATCCCATCCCCAGAAGCCACAGTTTCTTCCTCCACTCCGGCAGCCCCCGGGGGGAGGACGTCGACGCCGCCTCCGGGTGAAACATTCTCCCCTCCTCTTTCCTGCACCTCTTCGGTGATGCTCTTCCTTCCTCGTGGGGGAGGGGATGTTCGGTGCTGCTAGTCTCTTGGTCTCGGAACCTCTTCGTCATTCTCCGAATCGCGTTTTCTATTCAACTCGATCGGTAGTGGATGGCCGCAGCGGCGGCGGCGGCAAATAGAAAAGTCGTTACGGGGTTTTGAGGATGAGGAGTAAGGATATGAATGTGCGTATATGTATATATATATCTAGAGAGAGAGAGAGAGAGAGAGAGAGAGAGAGAGAGAGTGAGGGGAGGAGGAGGGGTGGGGAAGGAGAAGAAGGATAGGATGGGTGTGGATCCAGGGAACAGAGACGGGATACACACAGCGTGGGGCGTTGCGTTGGTTAGAAAAATGTATGGTGCGATGATTGCTGGGTTTGGATAACACATGCGGTGGGCGAAAGCCGCGAAACTGAGGGGCCAACTTGCACCATGCCTTCCTCTTTTTGCGTTCTGTTTTGCTTCCTGCTTCGGGCGTATGGCTGCCGTATGTATAACCGAGGGGCCACTTCCCGTCAAAGCGAAGAGCACGGCAGCGGTGGAGTATGTTATGTGGTTTTGAGAACGAACGTATTCTGTGTACCCGGCAATCTATCAGCTACGTTCTCGGTCGGCCCCTGGTTTTCGTTTGACCACATGAAGTATGTGGTAAAGCCTCATGCGTCTGCCGCGCGCAACTGCAAAATGTTTTACGTACTTGTCAATGAATCGAAAAAAGAGGGAAATTTTTTAATCACATTCTTAAAAAAGAAGAAGAGAGGGTACGTTACGTCGGCCTTATAATTTTATTTATTCGTTTACTCATAGCATCTAATTTTTCACCAATCAAGGTATTTCATTTCTATCTAACTTTTCGATCTTGCATTCGTTGGTTATATATGGTTAGACGGACCAATCGAGCAGCTGTGGCAAACCTCGTCAACTGTCGGCCGGGCCGCAAGGAAACCCGAATCCGAATGCATGGTAGACCAATACATATATCTACGTGCGTTCAACAACGTGAAAGGCGAACCACCTCGTGCGGATGACCGGTAACGCCAAACCCATCGGTTTCTTATTGGATTTGATGCAAAACTGTTTGCGGGCATCTGAAAGAGGATTCCTTCTGCAGCAGATCGTTGTTCGATTACTTACGGTTGATCGATCCTGTGGTTTGACGGAAACAACTTCCAGAGGGCAGAATGAAAATGCTTCCTCTGTATATTCCAAAAATAGGTGAAAAGAATTTTCTTGATATTTATACATCTCAAAAATTTGAATTTTTTTTTTTTTTTGATAACATAGGAGAGGTTTGTATGACCAGGAAATAGTGAGAAATGAGAGGAAAGAAAATGAAAAAAATATTTTTTTACGGTTTTCTATGTTTGTGTCGTTAGAAATAAGGAAAAATACTTTTCCATTATTTTCTTCTGTATTAAAGAAAATGTTTTTCACTATTTCTACCTTATTCCTTTAGAAATGATATAGACTTATAATATAATAAATAATATATAATTATAATAAATAAATAACATATTATAATTATAATATGTTAAAATAAATAATAACATTAACATGATATTAAGAAGTATGATTATAATAATAAATAAATAATAATATATTATAATTATAATAGATTAAAATACAAAATAATGTTGCAGAATGATACTAGATTATAATACATTAAAATATAATAACATTAATGTTACAAGAATAAATAACACATTAACATATTCAGCAACTTAATAATATGTTAAACAAGTAACATTAATTCCAATACAACTTAATAATATTAAGTAATACATTAATATATTATTTTTCAGAAAATTTAGATTATAATGAACAATGTTGTTTAAGGAGAACATTGTTGTGCAAGTAATGGAGTGTTAACGTGAATTGTCACACCGAAATGATGACCATTGTAATATTAAAGAAAGAAAATCACGTTAAAAAAAAAAAGAAGGTATATGAAAAATTATTCTCTCTAATATCACAAGGCTAGGTATTTGTTAAAGAAGTATAACCTGTTAAAACAAGATAAAATATCTTCACAAAATCATGAATGATAAATAATGTAATGGAAATCACAACAAAGTCTATGATAATTTAAAAATCACATTTAGGTTACATCCAAAGTGAAATTAGGCTCAACCCAAAAGTTAACGTTCAAATGGAACACAAATCATAAATAGTATCACATCATATCACAACTCAAAAAGTACTACGGTCTCTTGAAACTTGAGGTAGTTACAGTCTTATCCCAGACCCTCACATGAACGGTGTTAGTAGTTGTGATGCATGGTGTCATGGTCAACATATAATTTTGTTTATGATACTTTCTTTCATCGAATGAAAAGTTGGCTGCATAAATGTTAGCTACAGACAAGTTGCCAAGTCCATGTACAAGTGCCACCAAGTTTAAAGTCATCCTTGTGACAACCAACATTCGTCATCTTAATTTGTGATGAGTGGATCTTGTGGCGACGAGCATCACTAACTTGTAGTTGCCATTACATCTTCTCCTAGTAAACATGGACGTACGCTTTCAATTTCGATGGGAAGAATTACAACCGGTGGTAGTCAAATACGAGTCTTGTTCGATTACAAAAAAGACGACTGGTGTTGCTGATTCACGTGGTTGTGGTAAAGACTTAAGGGCAAGAAAAGTATGGAACTAGAAATAATAGACATCTAGGTGGACGCAAATGGAATTCTACGTGAAACGACTAAAAGCAAGGGAGAGGAGGCCTAAACAATCGCAATTCATTGGTTTGGATGCGAAAGAGGAAGAAGAAATGATTGATAATACTCAATCGTCAAACAATTAATTCATAGGAAACAATTAACGAAGAAAAGACTTACACTCGACGAGACGATTGACGAAACCACACCAAAGAGCTACTATACTCAACTGTTGTTCGACTTGGGATGCACTGATTCCGCGTGTAGAGATAAAAGTTCATTTATGAAACACTACAGATGCAAACTAAATTTGCGAAATTCTAGATACGCACCTTCCATTGGAAGAGGAAGAGTTTTAACCGAGAGAAAGAATGAAGATCACAAATATATTTCAAATGCGTAGTATGTGCTTGTCACGGAGAATAATATGCTAAACTTGGGTCAGTTGTTAGAAGAGGAATATATATAATCTAATGCACGGTGATAACCGTCTCTTTATTTTGGATCATTTCGACACTCCACTATTCAAGGCTTTGTAGATGGATGATCTATCATTCCACATAATTATTACACACAACATGTTTATCTACTGTAATGCAGCAATGCAAGATGACACGTGGCTATATATGACATTATGCTACGGTCATTTGTATTTTAATTTTAGAAGTTTGAAGCAACATATTATCTCAAGAGAATCTTGTTAATGGGCTATCTTCAATATAATATCTAGGGCTATCCATTCAAATTTATATGGACTAATTAATAAACATCGCATCCAACGACAATATGGGTGTAGAATGGGTTAGGCCAACTTGACTTGACACGATACTAGAAGCCATGCTGGGTCACCATCTTGTCCCTACGAATCATCATGTCCACACAACATGATTCACGGGGCCATGCTTGCACGACCTATCATGCCACAGGCACAACATGGGTAGCACAACATCGTGTTGGCACAGCTTGTAGGGAGTTGAGGTGTGGGGGAGGCCAAGGGTGGAGGGCGAATGTTCCGAGTCCTGACGTTGCAAAGTTGTCGATTACGGTCTTGTGGAGTCTGAATGGTCGAACCACTGATGGACAGAATGGTTGGTCAAATGCCATTGGTTGTAAGGGGAGGGTCGGAAGAGACTAGCTCGATGGTCTAAACCACTAGTCCGCCAGAGAAGGAGAATTGAAGAAGGAGATGCTAGATTCGTCACCTCCCACCTATAGGATAGTAGGGTGTTTAGGGGGGTTTTGCCTTGTACTTGCCAAAGTTGAGAGTTCGTGGCTTGTACTTGCCTCGACCTTCAATCTATTCTACCTATTTTACAGGCCCTCCCGAACTACCTCCCCTTGCCAGGGAGAATCGTGAAGCCGACGTGGTAGGTGAACGGGATTCCTACTTTTCCCTTGGGTGAGACTGAGCAAGTATAAGAAGGTAGCCTCCCAACCCAACACAGATACTTCTATCTCGAGGGACTTGCGATTACCCGAGAGGAGAGATGGATCAAGCAAATAGCACAGATCCTTCTCTCCCGATGGGCTTTCATTTATTAGTTTGGGTCTTTGCTTTCTTCTCGGCCCACCACCCCGTACTCCAAAAAAGGCCCAATCACCGAAGGGAGAGAGATTTCCAATAAACCCAAAGGGAATGTTCCTAGCACCCAAGAGAGGGCAAGGGCTTCTTCCATCGAAACCCTAAAGGGGAATAGGTTAAGTACCCGGTCATCGAAGGGAGAGGGATTCTACAAATAATTTTATTACATTAAAAATGAGTTTCTTAAACCTATTGATACAAAGATACATTTAGGTTTAAGAAACCTTATTTTAAAGTAAGAAATCATATCATAGATTTGATTTTTCTAGAAAATACATGTAATAACATCAGAGATATTCGTGAGGAAGCTTATGACTTTCTTGAAGAGAAAGCAAAACATAATATATCATCAAAATTCGACGATGCACCATAGTTTCCAATGAAGTCTTTTGCATGGGATGCTCCGACTTTCAAACTACCTCCCCTCGCTAGGGAGAATTGTGGAGTCGGTGCAGTAGGTGAACAAAGTTACCACTTTTCCCTTGGGTGAGACCATGAAAGCACAAGAAGGTGACCTCCCAACCTTAGGGGTCTATTTTGAAGGTTAGAAAGTGAATTTCATCTCTTTAATAAATTTCAAAATTTGTTTTCTAAGTTCAAAAAGTCAAAAATTAAATTTTATCCTATTTGTAATCCCTTATTCTATATCTCTCACTCATGTGCTTAATTTTCATGAAAGACTATGATAATATTGTTGGAAATAGAGAGAGAGAGGACACTTTGTAATTACTTTAATTTATTATTTAAAATTTTTATTAAAAATCAATTTTATTATATATACAAATACTTGAATTTCAATTTCCATCAAATTCTTGAATATACATAAATACCTAAATTTTAAATTCTTTTTGTCAAATTCTATAGAATTCAAATTTCGTAAAATTTAAATTCTAAACAGATAAACCCTCATCTAGTCATCCGATGGTTGGACTATCGTAGAGTGTTGAATGTCAATTAAACATTGGCAAGTGCAAAGGATAGGGTGACTATGGTAGTATGACAACAATGGCCGATGCTCTCTTTGCAAGACTATAATGACTCGTTGGGTCAATAGTTAACTCTCTAATTAGTCTCAACAGGTGGTAGGTGACACAGCTCATCCTCACCTCTAATTGGCGACAACGGTCATTACTCATCCGCCTTGGGCAAATGACAATCGAGTTGAGTTAACTAATCTATCGTTGATGAGAGAGGACAAGGCCAGAAGATGGGCTCTCTTGAGTCACTTCAATTTTCTTCGATTAAAGTTATAATATTTTATTCAATCAAGTGTAACTAAAAATCTATAAATAGCGATGTATTCCTCTATTCTTCTTCACCAATCACCAAGAAACACAAATCTTCTCCTCTAATCTCACATTCACGATCACAAATTAGTTAATCACTCTTTCTTGACTTCTTGGAGAGTTGGAGTTCTTTCAATCTTGGTGTCAAGTATCAAGAAATTCATTTCAGGCTATTACAATGGTGCACAACTTTGGTAACAACCATCTGCCTCAAACAACTCAATCCATAGAAATTAGATTGACTTCAAGTATTATTGTCACAAAATCTAAAAGAAGAGCTTCAATATGGTCTAAGTTTACAATAAAGAAAAAAACCATGGATAACATTATAACAGTGGAGAGGGTATGTTGCAATATGTGCAATGTGAACTTAAGCAAAAGTTTTAGTGATATAAGTTATTTAAATCATCATTTAGTTAGTTATGAATTTAAAAATTCAAAAGATAAACATATTCAAACTCAAATTAATTTATCTCTTGAGGGTCATATTTCTTCGTGACATTATAATTCTAAAAAGGCTAGGGAATTTCATGTTAGATTTGTTTCTATTAATAATTTACCACTTAATTTTGATGATAATGTATAATTTCAAGAATATATTTCACAAACTTATTATCTATAATTTAAAATTGTCTTTAGGATACAATCTATTATTGGAGAGATACTACTAGACAATATATTATTGGAGTTTTTAATAAAATTAGACTTGAATTAGTTAATACAATGAGTTTCACAAATAATTCAATTGTTTATACATCTAATTTTTGGAAGGAAAAAACTAAAGTAGGATATATTAATATCATTACAAATTTTGCTAATGATAATTGAAATTTATAAAAAAATAAAATAAAATTTAGGAAAATTATTCATTCTCATTCTGGTGAAAATATTTTTTCTATGATTATGAATATTTCTTATTTTTTGGAATTAAAGATAATGTAGTTAGTATTACTTTTAATAATGCTTCTAATAATAGTCCAACCATTCTCATATTTAGAAATAGATTAAAATCAGCACATAGTTTTAATTTATTTCATTAAAGATGTATGCATTATATAATTAATCTTATAGTTTAGGTTAGTATTCCAGGAATAAGAGATTAACATTAACTTACATTATAAGTAGTAGTAAATTTCAACAAAAATTTAACTATATATGTAATTTATTTAATTTATCATATAAAATTTTTACTCTTAATGTTTATATGTAATATTAAAAAGTTATCTTCATTGTAAAGAAGTTATAACATATTATTATAATCGTAGTATACATGATTATAATAAACCTTTAAATGACAATGACTTTTAAATTATTAATTATTTTGTTAAAATTTTATGTCTATTTTATGAGACAACTATACAATTATGTGAAGTTTATTATTCTACTTATGTTTGTATATTACATCATTTATATGCAATTTGATCAATTTTTAATAAATATAGTCAACATGCATTTTTTGCATCTATAAATCAAAAAATGAAAGAAATTATTTTAAATGATTAGAATGATATTCTAGATTTATATAAATTAACTACTTGTTTAGATTCTAAGACTAAATTAGAAGGAGTTGATGTTTTAATAGAAACAATACAAAATTATTCAAAATATCCCACTTAATGTAAATGCTGCAATTGTAGAAGAAAAATTAAATAATATATATGATTTATAAATTACAAAATATGGAAATGAATTAGAACAAATACAACCATCTTCTTTGTAATAACTATCACCATCATCATTTAAATCAATTATTCTATTTTAGAGATTATTAATATAAGATCACCAAACATTTTCCATTATATATTCTAGGCAAGAATTAAAGATTTTTGATTTTACCAATCATCAATATTTATTCAATGAATATAAGGATTTAAATCAATTTGATATAATTAAATTTTAGAAAAATAAAAGAAGAGCATTTTCCAATTTATCTTTGATAACTAAAGATCTACTAATAATTTCAATATCTTTTGTAACATGTAAACTAGTTTTTAGTATTAGTAGAAATTTATTAAATAAAAGAAGATCTAAATTAGAAGATAATATTTTAGAAGTTTTAATGTATTTTAAAGATTAGAAATTTACTCGTTATAACAAAATAATTGAATAGTCGAATGTAAATTAAATTTAAATATGAAAATATACAATGTAATAATTAAAAAATGTTATAATGTAATTTTTTGAATCATTCATTGGATGTACTATTGTAATTATTTATATATTAATAACATGATTTATTTCACTTTATCTCCTTCTTTATTTCACAACTCATAATTCTTCGGTATTAGCAAAGAATTTCTTCGATATTACAGTCTTGCCGTCGTTACCGACAAGTGACCGGTGACACGGGTTGTAGTCTGATTCAGCGGCAGCGATTCTCGATCTCGAATCCCTTAAATGTAAAATAGTTAAATAACACCTTATTCCCGTCCCTTGATCTATCGCTCACCGACGCTCGACCACGACGTTCGCTGTTAGTCTGCCAATCCGCACTGCGCCAGTCTCGAATTTGCCAGTTGGAGCCCACTAAGTGCCACGTAGGTTGCCAATTTGGCAACTTTGGCGTCCGATCCAATTGAGTCGGAAGATGGGGCAGCCTACGCGATACTTTGGGACTCTTAGCTTGCAATGCAGACAATCTTGCCTTCTCGAACTTGCTTCGTCTTTAGCAACGTTGATGACGCAAAAACCGCTACACGAATCGACGCGATGCTTCTTCACTGCACTTTGTCTTCCACGCGCACACGGGAAGAATAAAAGGGAAAAGAAGAGAGAAAAGAAAATAGGGCCGAAATGGGTCACCGAAAGGGCCTAGGCTGCTGAAAATGGAAAGGAAGAAATATTATAAGCTCGGCCCAAACAGGCTATTGAAATGGTTCGTCGGGATACCGAAAGGAAAAGAAGATGAAATGTCCCACCGGGCCACCCTAATTGTTGGAGAGAAAAAAACACATGATATGATTTATTTAGCAGGTCGATGGTAACCTAGTCGGCCCGCCGAAATGCGAAAAGGAGAAAAGGGAAATATTCTTTAAAAATAAAGTCCATATTCTTGAATATAAAGTATACAAGTATTTAAAATATTCTTGCACATCTTTTCACACAGGTTTAAACGGTCTAAAATATATTTTTATGTAAAAATATATATACACAAATGTTAAAATTTTGGAAAGAAAATGTGTCCATACTTAAATCACTAAAAAGTACCATCTATGCATGTCTAAATTATCAAAATATTCTTGCACATGTCCGAAGTAACAAATGTTTCTAAATAAAAGCTTAAATATTTAAAACATTTAGATGCACTCAGATGCGAGTGTAAACTATCAAGATAGATCCCTAATGTTAATTACCAATTTCTTTGTGAATTTGCATTAGACAACAACATATGTACTTTCTTTTTCACAGATAATAAAATCATGAAATTTTAATGTTTTGTTGTATTTTAAAGTATAGATATGATATAAATAAAACATTTCCTAAAAAGTCTCAAATACATATATATTGCATTTCAACATAAAAAAACCAACGTATAAATAATGTTTTAATCATCAAGATGCTTTGAATCGATGACGATTATGAGTATTCATCTAATGATTAATTTAAAAGGCTTTTGCGAAGAAATGGAATCAAACACGAGGTGGCATTCCCGTGTACACTTCAACGTATATAACAACATCGCCAATGGAGAAAACAAAACTACAATGAACATGGTTAGAGAATGCTAATGGTCAACGGAATGCCTAACTCCTTTTGAGAAGTCTTGCAATTGTAGTGTTTCTTATGACGGCGGAAAATTTATTTTTATGAGTTACATATAAAGTGGTTATAAATTATTCAACCCTATATATTAGAAATAAGATACTAATTATTAGCAAGAATGTTATATTTGATGAAACTCTTGAAGAAAGGGGAGCCCACAACTCGGTCACTTACGTGAAGAAATTGGTCGCCCGAATGGAGAAAATTCACAGACAAATTAAAATGCGGCCTCGGATCATGACAACATGAACGTGTAGGCCGGGAAACTTGCGAGACCACACCACATCCAAGATACTTTACGTGCACAAACACGCACTTGCAAGTCAAATGGAACGTAAAGAAGTCTGCATGGCGAATGATTCCAATCGAACTAGCTACCAGGAGAAGCCATCGTTAAACAGTTGCCTGTATGACTTCGATGTAACTTCCAACAATGCTGTGAGTCACGGTGGCGATTTGTTGCTATGGCCACTGATTGTGGGCCGACGACAGCTACGGAAGCCATTAAGAATGCAAATTGGTTGGTTGTCATGCATGGATAACTCCACGCTATTGAGAAGAACATCTACCTCCTAACCGTAAAGCCTTAGATGTGAAGTGGGTTTTCAAGATGATAAGAAGACCCAACGGAGATGTCGATCGATATAAGGCAAGACTCGTGGTGAAGTGCATTAAACAAAGATAAGGACGTGACTCTTTAGAGGTGTTTGCACAAGTGGCATGCATAGGGATTGGTCGAATTGATCTTTGCGTTAATAGATCGTCGTCACTACTGGACAGTCTATTAGCTTGATGGATGTCAAAGTTGACGTTCCCCAAAGGTTCTCTCTCAAAGAAGAAGTATACATCAAACAACCTTTGAGGTTCATCATAGACGGACGGCCTTAAAGAGGTGTATCAGTTAAAGAAGGCATCGCGTTAACATTACGTAATTACCACTCCTACACAAGGCATGACATAGCATGTTTTGTTTGGTTAATCTGTAAGTTTCTTGAACGAACACGACAGTCACACATGCAGGTTGCAAAGAGGATCTTGAGGTACATTAAAGGGGCTCTTGACTATGGTATTCTCTATGGTTCAACGAACATCAACAAGATAGCAAGTTTCTCTAACAGCGATTGGGGTGACGACTTGAACGATCCAATATGCATAACAGGGTACGTGCTCAATTTTTTATCGGCAACTTTCTCCTGGCTATCAAAGAAACAGTCATCTGTTGTTGTTGCCATCTACATGTGAAGTCGAATTTGTTGCCGCTACATCCACAGCATGCCAAGCAGCGTGTATCAAACATTTATCGGAAGAGTTTCAAGATCTTCGTTGACAATATATATTATCCGCCATCATTCTGGCTAAAAATCCCATAGCACGCACATGGGAGAATTAAGTATATAGAAACCCTATTTAATATCTTGAAAGTTAACCTAGGTGCAAAAGGGAGAAGTTGAATTAATTTACTCAAGCACGAGAATGGAGTAGGGGACATATTCACGAAGCCATTGAAGCATGAATTATCTATCAAATTGACAAGTATGTTATGAATGATTTCGGTGATGAATCGAAACTAAGGGGTGATGTTGGAGGTAGTTCTGATTCTCTCGTGCACGTAAAGTTTGAATTGTGAGAGTCATCGGTGGCGTCGCTGACCTAGAATGAGTCTTTGACCATGTTGTTAATTGAAATGAGTCGTGGCGTGTGGCATAAGCTGTGGTGTTGTAATGACGTGTGTCATTTGAATGCATGGGTCATGTTCTTTGCTAGCTAATTAATTGGAGCCATGGTGAATGGAGTGTTGGAAGTAGTGTAGTTTTGATTAGTATTACTGGTTGTTGTATATATGAATGGTGTCATATATAACTTATACATATCTGTCTATTGTATTTTATCTTAATAATTGAAAATTTGGTTGATTGTTAAATATTTCCTCACCAGCTGCTTGTGTCTGGATTTCTCTCGCTTGCTGCTCATTGTATTAATAGCAAGCAACTCTTCGTTTTCGTCCACGAACATTACCTTAATTCCCTTCTGCAATAATATTGGTCTCGGTTGCGTCAACGGCGAAGGCAACGATGATCGTATGTGAATGCTTCCGGTCGTACGTTGCATATGTATGGGAATTATGTATATATGTTGGTCTTCGCCGCATCGAGTACGTATGGCATGGTGGTCGTCCTTGGATATATATGTTTGGTGCTTGTGGATAGACATGCATTTTGCTGAACGAAAAGAAGAGCACGTACGTAGGTACTCTTGCATAATACAAGAGACACTCACTAGACTGCATGTTGATTAAGCTAGGTTATTATATATTCAAGTCGTCAGGAGGAACAAAATACGTATGGTTACTGCATAATACGTATGTTGATTAAGCTACGTATGGTTTCTGTATATTTCTACGAGGTTCTCTCATTTAATGGAACAATGTAGTTATTTGTGGCTTAATCTGTAACAGAGACAAAATACGGATCCAGATCCGTGGCTGCCGCTAGCTTGCTTAAATTTAGCTTGGTTGAGTTGCTTTCTAGATTTAGATGTTCATGTAAATCCACCAATTGACCTCTATTCGAACGGCGAAGTTGCGCATATATAATTAAGTTGTTGCCCGTACAAAAATGACGTGTATGTCAGTATATATATATATATAGTAACGACAATATTTACAACTACGCACGTACGTATACCGTGCTTAAGTAAAATCTAACATTTTGCCATTGAAATTATTAACCTATATACGTTCTTTTCTACATCTGTTTCTTTATCTTCCCATTATTTTCCTTGAACCGTAATAAATTAACCAAAAGCCTAAATCAAAAAGATCTCAATCGAGGTTTAAGGTTTAGGAAGAAAAATTATGAGGTAGCCTTCGAGAAATAGGAAGAGGAAGATGGAGAAGGGGTTGGAAAATGAACTTTATTCTTAATTAATTCGTTCCGTGAACACAGACAGAATCCTCCTCCTCCCCTCCTCGATCTACAAGCCGAGCCCAAGGTTTAAACCCGTCGACACTACTTGTCCCTCTTCGTTCTCCTCCTCCTCTTCCGTCCTCCTCCTCTTCTTGCCCTTCTCTTCTCCTCTCCCACCGCCTCCCTTGTCTTCCTCGGGAGCTGTCTTGGCCTCTTTCGCCTGGTATGCGAAGTCTTCCATCTCAAATACGGGCGTCCACGGCTTCCGCTCTTGACGGTCCATCCATCTACCTCTCTTGGCCGGCGAGGTGCTTCTCATTCGTAGCTCCTTCCTCAGCTCTCTTATTCTCCTCATCAACTCGAAGAACTCCTCTATCTGCGCCTCTTCGTCCACCGCTTCGTTGCTCTTGTCGTTCGCCGACGCTGTAGACAACGGACACGACACCACGCGACCTTCGTATGTGGCCTTCCCTCTTCCGCCTTCCATGTTTTCTCCCTCGCCCAAGAGAAGAAGAAGAAGAAGAAGGTTAAAAGATTAATGACCGCCACAGGCAAGCAGCGCCTTCGGTGGCAATTTCGTGACAAGACCCAAGACGTTGCTAGGTCTATTTATAGGAAGCCACCAAACTTGACTGGACAAATGACGTTACAGCCCTCGCGATTCATTCCTGAAGAGGTTTACCTTGGTCAGGGGCGTAAATGGAAGATTGTGAGGTCGTGGCGTCACCAAGAGATCGTCAGCAAATGACCCATCCGTTCGCCCCTACTTTTGTCACGTTTCGCGTGTTCATCCATCGAATTTTTTAAAAACCGTGTGATGAATTGTTTTGACGTTTCAAGAAAAGCCCATTTTAGGGAAAAAATGTTTGATTCCAGGTCAATTTTTTTTTGTTTGTACTGTGGTAAGAGAGCTCGAATCTGCGTGGGAGGGAGAGAGAAGGTGATTAATATTTGATTCCAGGCCACTTTTCAGCGGTACGCGAGTAAAAAAGAAGAAGTGACCTGTTAAAAATTAAATGCCAAAGTAAAGAGATTCGAAGGACACAGTTGGAAAGAACGCAAGATTAAGGAAGGGGCGTTTCCAGGGGGTCACAGCGCTAGTTGAACTCAACGCCTGGGAAATCGCCACCAAATTCATCCAAATTTAAAGCTTTCCTTTTATCTTTTATCGTATGTACTAGCAACAATCAATCGAATCGATAAAATTGTATAATTTTTACTTTTCACCAGATTTTAAATACTGGCAACAACAGCACCTTATTATGGTTAATTAAAAAATACACGTAGAACATTCCAAAAAATAATCAACAAAATATTACCAAAAACATTCTGTGCTTCCCATGTTCTTCCCACTTCCTTTCTCTTCAGGCTTCTTCTTTCTCACAACACCTTCTCCACTTTATCTCTTTTTCCCGTCTTTTCTTCCTCGATACTCTTTCCCTCTTTTATGTTCGTTTTCTTTTCCTTAAGTAATTATGCGTTCGATTAATTAGATCCAGACAAATTTAAATATATATCAGTCAAATTCTGACTCAATCTATTTACACCTAACCACAACTGTTGACCGCAAACACCGTACACGATCGTCATGCCTGCGTAGTTTCATCCTAAATGCAACTAGTTTCACTGCGAATAAGATCTGGAAAATTACGATGATATCCTTCGAAATATAATACAATATTCTACAAGTTGATACTCGACCGTTTGTTTTTTTCCTTTTTTTTGCTTGGGGTGCAATCGCAGAAAATGCTGCATCACCTCAAATTGTGAATAATCAAAGGGAAGACACAGTAGATGTGCCCAAAAAACAAAAAAAAACCCATAAACTTTAACCGTTCTCTAAAGCAACTTGCGTCCTAGACTTTAAGCCTATCAGTCTTTTTAACAGTTCTAATAAAATTATTGCTAAATATATGGCTTGTAAATTAAGCAATGTGCGTGTCTCCTCGGTAATACGTAACGTGCTTTACTTAAGCATGGGAATCTGCATAATTGCTTCTTCTTTTTGTTGCCCAAGAGTCCTTGCACTACCTTCGTAGAGATAAAATTAAAGGCATCCTCTTAAAAGATTGACTTTGAGAAAACTTTTGATAATGTAAATTGAGATTTTTTTTCAAACTTTATTAAATGACTGGCATTTGAAGATAAATGGGTTTTTTGGATGAAAGTAATGTCTTTCTTCAACAAGTTTCTCTATGCTGATTAATGGTTCCTTCAAAATATTCTTCAAATCTTCTAATGGTCATGGACAAGAACACCTTTTATCTCCTTTGATATTTTTGATTATAACCTTTTCCTTTTGTAGAATGCTTAAATAAGGTATGGAAAACAATGTAATTGAATGTATTCATGGTGGACTCCACGTCATGAATATCTGGTATAACGATGACACCATCTTATTTAAGTCTTAACTATTTGAACGTGAGTGTTTCTCATTTTCTTTAAAAGTACATTCGTGTTATTATGTATTTAGTAATCTCTTAAAAATTATTTTATTATTCTGCACTTTACACATTCTTCTGAGAAAAATGTCTCATTTATATATTATGTCCACACATTAAAATATACAAGGAACTTTTAGTTTTAAAATAATTTTCACTATATGTAAAAGAAGGTACAAAGTTTAGTTATATAATTAAATTTACAGATAAAATTATCAAAAAATATGAAGAATTTGCCACTAAAACTTACAAATTGTTTATACTCAGAATATATTAAATAGTTTAAACTTATATTTAAGAGTATTTTAAATTTAGGTACGTGTGGGAGCATTTTCGTAATCTTATCTCTATATAAGGATATTTGAAAAATCTAAGTATATGCATATTTTCCTAAATATCTTGATACATTTTTTTTCTTAACAAGATATATCTATTTTAGATAGTTTAAACTCATATCTACGAGTATTTTCTAATTTTAGATAATTTAGACGAGTATTTTATAACTTTTATATAGAAAATAATATTTTGGTAATCTTGCTTAGATTTTTACCTTCATATTTTGAAAGTTATATATTTTATGGTAAAATATGTTTTCAGACAATTTAAGTTTCTATCTAGGAATATTTTATATTTTAGTGAATGATATAATTTATACCTAAAATGCTTAATTTTTTTTACTTTGGATATTTATATTTTAAATCTAAAGTATTATGATTTTATCTTGGATATTTATATTTCAAATTGTACATTTGATTTTAGATATTTATATTTTATATTTAAAATATTTTATTTTTTATTTAAATATTTATATCTATAGTATTTTAATTTTAATGTAGATATTTATATCTTATATCCAAAATATTTTTATTTTTACATGCATCGATATTTGTTAATATTTTTATTTTGATGCATTTACATATTTGTTAATTACATGCATCGATATTTGAATTTTGCATGTATGTATTCATCGATTTAAGTTGACATATGCATTTTATTTTTCTTCTTTTTGTTTTTTTTTTCCCTTTTTTTTCTGCCCAACGCCCCCTCCGTCTTCTTTGCCTCCGACGTCGCTGGTCATTTCCGATCGTCTTCTTTGACATTGACTGTTGGAATCCAGCAACGTACTGTCGCTTTCGGCAGTCAGCTTCTTTCTTTTTTTTTCTCCACAAACCTCTCGATCTCATCAGTGGTAAGAACTCGGACGAAGCATACACTGCAAAAGCCTCTTGATCCGTTAGACGAGGCACATACCTTCCGGTGTCGGATCGGGATACATGGTGGCCGAATCGCTTGCCAGCTACCCTTATCAAACCATCAAGCTGTTCGCTTGTGGGCTTCGCTCAAATCCGTTAGACAACTACTCAAATGATGGCGAGAACCTGTCTAATGCTCACCTTGGACAGGATTAGTCCGCGACTTATCTAATCCCACCGGTGGCGGGAGCTTAGGAGAGTTCAATCCGCGACTCGCCCAATCCCACCAGTGGTAGGAACTTAGGCAGACTCCTTCGTTCTCGCATGCTCGACTGTGGTTTAGGGCTTCGCAGGTTTCCCGACGGCAAGATCGAGCGGACTTAAGATCGAAGCAGGTGAGTTAGCTTTTCGAAGGAACTTGAGCCCACCTCGGCAAAGACTTTGTGTAGCAATGGAGTACACGTTCGTCCGATTTCGAGAATTTGTAAATCTATTGGTCTAGTATGTGTTTGTCTGCAGGTGCTGGATTAGAATTGCTACTTGGGGGAGGGGAAGCTTGGAATACTTTCCAAGGTCTTCTACGTATAAAAAGATTATTGCGAGATGATTTCCCAACTTCCTCTTCCTTTTGATAAGGTTAGGAAATCATTTTCCCAAAAATCCTTGAAAAACTATTGATTTTGACGCTCGCAACTGTCGCGACCCCTCTTGTGCACTCCTCTCGCGTTTGCTTCCCTCAAATTTATCTTGTCTGTCACTGCATTTCTTGTAATTTCTCGACAAACATAAATGTTTAAATTTTTTTATCATCTCTTTATATTTTTAAAGTTTTTCATTTTCTAATATTTTCAATAATTTTTGTTATTTTTTTTATTGATAGGAATTGTGTATAAACTAAAACGACAATGTGCAATTGTATGACATAGACCACAAAGAAAGTGACAACGTTGAGAAATCATTGAGGAGAGGGAGGGGGGGGGGAGGGGAAAGCTTGGGAAATGTAGTATTGAAAAAGTGTTTTCTAAGGTTATCGTGTTTGTCTAGCATGAAGTCTTTGGAAAGGTAATTCTAAAAGTTTTCTACATATAAAAAGGTCATTGAGAAATGATTTTTCAACTTTCTCTCGATAAGGTTGAGAAATCAATCTTTCCAAAAACCTTTGAAAATTGTCGACTCCCATGATCGAGTCGTGCTCACTCTCCTTACATGTACTTTCATCGCATTTGCTCCCCTCGCTTGGGAAAGGTAACCTTGAAAAAGTGTTTCCTAAGGTAGCATTGGAAATTATTTTTCAAGGTCTCACACGTATAAAAAGGTGAAATGACTTTTAAATTTTGATAACATAAAAATTAATGTGAATAATCAATTTTTGTATTTCACAGATTGATAGATAAATAGATACAAACAATTCAATTAAAATTGACAAATGAAAATAAGAGGTTCAGACAGTTCACAGCTTAAATATTCGAAAGAAGAGAAATTTTAGAAGGTTATCAAGTTAAGTATATGAAAGACAGCTTAAAAGTAGCAAGAAAGAATTTTCGAAAAGTTACAATATTAACTCTTTAGAAACAAGAAGACTTTCAGAATGTTAGACAACTGTTCAAGTTTTCAAAAATTTAGAATAGCTAACTATTTGAAAATACAATAGAATCAAAAAGTTAAAAAAGTCAACTATTCAAATAGTTAAGTTACACGTGAGAAACTTAAGCATTTACATGACAAAAGTCAGAAGCATTAAATGTTAACTATTTGAGTTTTTTGATAAGTTACAATACTATTTGAAAATAAAATACAATCAAAGAGTTAAAAGAACTAATTATCTTAACATAAGTTGCACGTGCAAAAATTAAAAACACACGTTACCAGTAGTCAAAAGCTTAAAATGAAAATCGAAAAGTTAAAAAAGTTAACTATTCAAAAAACAAGAAGTTTTGGAATTTTCCAGATTTATCTATACAAACTTAAGTTCTAGCACGTGTTTAACTTAAAGACTCACGTGATATAGGCAGAAAGACCTTTCTGAATAGATTGAGGGTTATAAGAACTTTTCGATGAGTTACAAAGCTAACTATCAAAAATATCGGAAGGTTTCAAAGCTATTGTTCACTCAATAGTAATTTACTAAAATTAGGTTTGCTAGAACAATAAGTACAATAGGAGGAATTCATTAGAAAGAAATATGATCGTTATACCTCTTGATATAAGTATAATCAGTAATCAAGAGAAAAGGTAGAACGAACATTATACACATCTATACACCGAGCCTTACAGAATTTAGAGAATACACTCTAGATTTGATTTCCAGCAAAAAGTGAAAATTCAAGATAGGAACTCTCTATGTGTAAAATCTTTGATTTTCTTAAGCTAGTGGTTTATTGAAGTTTTTAACCTTAAAATCTTAAAGATAGTTTTAGTATGATCTGTCTTTATTTACTTTGTGATTTATTAGGCAGATCAATTTATGATTGTTGCAACTCAATTAAAATCAATCATTTATTGCTAAGTCTTGAACTTATTCAAAAATCATTAATCTTACCATTCACCCTTTTCTAATAAGTCATTTAGTCTTAACAAAAGGTAGTTGAGAGATGATTTTCCAACTTCTCCTTTGATAAGGTTGGAAAATCATCTCTATTAAAAAACCTTGAAAAACTACTGACTTAGATGCTCATGATTGCCAACTACCACAATTGAGTTATGTGTTCTCCCCTTGTGTTCGCTCTTGCATCACTTCCTTTGCATTTGCTCCCCTCACGTCTGTCTTATCTGTTGCTATATATTTTTCATCATTTTTCAACATATACAAATGCTTAAATTTTCTTGTTATTTCTAAGTTTTTCATTTCCCAACTCTTTTAGTAATTCTCGTCATTGTGCATAAACTAGAACAACAATGTACAATCGTATGACATGGACTACAAAGAAGGTGACGATGTTGAGAAATCGTGGAGGAGGAGGGTGGGAAAGCTTGGGTAATGTAACCTTGGAAAAGTATTTTCCAAGATTAAGATGTTTGTAAAATATGAAGATTTTAGAAAAATATTGTCCAAGGTTTCCTACACATAAAAAGTTCGTTGGGAGATAATTTCCCAACTCCCCCTTGATAAGGTTGGAAAATTATCTCCCCAAATACTCTAGAAAAACTATCAACTCCTGTGATCGAGTTGCATCTGCTCCTCTCACGTGCACTCCCATCATGTTTGCTCCCCTTGAGTTCACTCCTCTTACGTCACTCTCCTCGTGTTACTTTCCTTGTGTTTGCTCTCTTTGCATCTATCCTGTCTGTCATCATATTTTTCATCATTTCTCGACGTACGTAAATATTTTAAATTTTTTTAATTATCTTTTATTATTTTTAAAATTTTTCATTTTTCAATATTTTCATCATTTACTTTTTGAATGGCAATTATACACAAACTAGAATGATAACGTACAATCGTGTGACATCAAAGAAGGTGACGACGTTGAGAAATCGTGGAGGTGTGGTGGCGGACGAACATGGGAGGGAGGTGACATGACAGACGCATCCGAGTCTTTCGGAGCACGATGTGCGTGGGCGAAGGCGGTGCACGAAGGATCGATCGGGTGGCGTGCGGAGGATGGACAGGAGTAGGGGTAACGTGCGAGCAGTAGGTGGCGGGCACGAGGGTGGAAGGCCACGGCGGGGGAACGAACGGGTCGGGCGGCACGCCCAATTTCGATTTAGGGTTTTTTTTTTTTTTTATATGTTTTTTTCAATATTTTTTTTACCGTCAATAATTATCTCTTCAAGAAGAAGCGATGATTTTAAATTATTACTACCTAAGTAAAGCATACGCATATAAGTACTTTTATTTATCTCTGTTACTCAAAAGATCGAATCTTAGAACAATCAATTCGATGGGACATATTATTATTATTTTTTTAAAATCTCACGTTTTAGCGAACGTATCCTCATCATCATTCTAGGTGACCGGTTTGTAACGAGTAAGTTTAATTCCATCGTTTAGGAGATAAAACTTGACTTTTTTTTTAGGAATGAGTAAGTTTACCTTTATTATTTAGGAAACTAAAATTTGAATGTAGTGAATAAATTTGCCTTGTTACTTAGGAGACTGAGATTTGAAAAGTTGAACTTATTATTTAGGAGAATGAATTTGAATCTAGTGAATAAATTTATTTTCATTACTTAAGAGATTGAACTTAAATTTAGTAAATAAGTTTATTTTCATTACTTAGGAGAATGAATTTAACTTTTAAAAATAAATAAGTTTATCCTTATTACTTAAGAAGATAAATTTAATATTGATATAGGTAGTTGTTCACTCAAATAAGATTTTCTTTGTTGTTGGACGGACTTCATTATTTTGACAAGTTTATTCCCGTGATTCTAATTTAGAAGATAAACTTGAGAATAAATAGATTTATCTTCGTTACTCAAGAAGACAAGTTTAAGCTCAATTTAGGTCGACGTTCACTTTGATGGAACTTCCTCTATTATTTTCACTATTTAAATAAGTCTACCGTCGTTATTTTGGTTTGAAGAATTAGACTCAAGGATAAATAGGTTTGAACTCATTATTCACGAGAATTTTTTTCTTCTTATTATTATTTTTAAATTAAAAAAAGAAAGAAAGACTTTTTAAGTATTTGTCATTAATGAAGTCGCATCTGCTTATTCTTCTTTGTTTGACTTTTTTACCTTGAAATTTTATCTCTTGGAACCACAACGAGGGAGATTATCATACCGCTTGATCTAATTATTATATATATATTTTAACTTTCGTTCGTCATTAGATTTTCGTGGTTCGTATTCTGAAACTACATTTGTAACTGTGATTTCATAATTGAAGTTTTTTTGTCTACCTATTTTTCTTTAATTTGAAAAAAAAGAAAGGGGGGGGTAACCGATCGTTCTCCAGCACTTCTTCGTCGATTCCGTGGACCCATCGTCCTCGGCGTTTGCGGCCCGACTTTCCACGGCCGACGTCGTAAGATGTGCGTCATTTCTATCCCCGCCTGGTGACGTCCGAAGAAGCGACAAATCCGTGGGAAACGAGGATTTTTTTAAAAGAATTTTCCGTCGGAAACGGTCCGGTTCGATCGTAAAAAACCCAACCCGATGGACCACACGTTGTTTGTTCCCGGTACCAAATCTCGGGTATTTGTTGGCGGGAGCAAAGCCCACGGGTGAGAGAGAGAGACCTCCTCCTCCTCCTCATGGAAAACAACCACAGGAAAAAAGAGGAGAAGGAGGTGGAGACCAGGAAGCGCTCTCGTAGCCCATCAGACGCCGTCGAGCCAGCGGGTACGAGGTCGGAAGAGGAGGTAGAGGAGTTCTTCGCCATCATACGGAGGATGCACGTCGCCGCCAGGATGTCGAGGAGCGGAAAACCGTCCTCGGTGGCGGCCGTGGAGAAGAAGACTGGGACGATGGATTGGCGGCCGATGTTCAGTCTGGAGGATTTCGGCAAGGTGGATGAGGATGCAGATGGTGAGTCTCGGAAGTTGGGATCCTCCGCGGACAAGCGGCCTTCTACGGCGGTAAACAGGAATGGGATTGATCGTGGCGGCAGCGGTGGTGGCGTTTGCCTTGACCTAAACGCCGAGCCGGAGTCGGAAGGCGTGCCTGGATGACGCGTGTGGTAACCTCACCGACATCCTACTGTTGCCGAGTTTAATTTTTTATTATAATGATATATATATATATATTGCCTTCAAGAAGAGAGATAGTGGAGGACTGGTTCGTATGACAGAAGAAACCTGTTTACATATTTATTTACTTCGGGAAAGAAAGATCAATGTCGTTTTATCGGCTCCCTGACTCCAACTCTTGAATTTTTATTTTTTATTTTAAAAAAGGTTTCAATTTGATCTAAAAATACTAAACAAAAAGTTTTTTGTTATATACTTTTCTTATTTATTTATTACGAGGATTACTAAAAAAATTTCGAAGCAACGAACGCGTCCGTCCTTGGTTTAATTTTTTTGTAACCAGCAGAATTCGAAGTTTTCTTATTGATATAAATCTGCATCGACTTTGTGTGCATGTTCAAAAAGTCGTCTGCTGCCCACAGAAAAAGGAAGAGGCGGGCGAATACTGCAATCAGCTCTGGTTATTAAACGAAAAGCCTGCGTCCGTTGTCCTGTTCTACTGCTCCTTTTTATGCATGAATCGTGCTGTGTGTTTGAGATGCTGTCAGGCTTCGAATAAGAACAGCAAGTAATGGTAGAGGAGGAAGAAGAAGAAGAAGAAGAAGAAGTGTTGGTTTGGTTTTACAAGACTTGCGTCTCCTTTGTTCCTTCTTATCTTTATTTTTCCCGATCGTGTCATTCTTCTTGGTCATAGCCATATGGCAGTGGTTGTCATCAACTTGTGTTTTAGTCATGCCTGTTTGGCCGGACCGCAAGTAAGACGTTTATTGTCAAAAATGATGCATGTGGAATCATTAATTCATTGAGACTCGCATGGTATGTGGGGGCAAAAATAATGGAAATCTGTGACGCAACCAAACAGCCGCCTTACCGAAACACGTTCGTTCGGTCATACCTCCCACGAAGCTTCCCGGGCAGCTGCTGTGACGTTGATTGATGATTCTTCTATCATGAATGGAGAGACATGGAATCTCCGGCCTTTCTCTTGCTCGAACAATTATCATGATCGTTCATGCGACTACCAAGTCTTTTTCCGTGATTGCCCTGCACGAGCTTTGTATCTGTGGTCTGGGAAATGATTTTGCGTCACTGTTGAAGGCTTGTAGTGCGACAAAGACCTTCAACCTTAGATGCCCACGGTATGCTAAAGGGTAATATTCCTGTTGGAACAGATCGTTTACCTTTTTTAACGTGAATTTATCGCAAACCAAGGTTTCACGGTTCTGACGATCCATTGTTGTTAATTGGTTAGGTGATTTTGTTGACCGAAAATAAAGCTTGAACTGGTAATTTTATTTGTTAGGGTTTGTGATGGAGAATCTTTCAAATAAATCTAAACGGCAGGCATCAATCAAAGGTGGACGGGAACATTTCAAATTCCCCTGCTATTTCTTGCCTTTTAAAAAGTGGGTGAAAGGTCGCTTACAAGTTTAGGCATCAAAGAGATTTATGAGATTGTAAAACAGATCTTGTAGGAATTTCAACGGGGGAGGGGGGGGGGGGGGAGAAGTAGAGCTTAAAAGATTTGATAATTGAACCGGGATAAAAAATTTCACCGCTTTTTCGGTGAACGATGAATTATTATTCCATGCACTGACTATTAGTTTAAAAACAACAGGAGTATATTAAGGAGTACGTAATCTTCCACACCTTTGTTTGAGCAAATAAATAAATAAACAACCGGTAAGTTGGAGGAAGCATTGGTTAAGCGCATCCATCCACGCATGAGATCGGAGTCCAGCTCGTCAGTCAACCACTAAACCTAAATAAACATTGGATACCGTGATGAATACTGTTGGCGGACTATTTTTAGAGTATACGATGGATTTCTAAATTATCGCCACTGGGTTATAGATCGATGGTTTTTCGCCGTTTCTTTCCTCACAGAAAAACTGGCCGACAGTGGAGCCGATCAGATTCATCACCAACCTCACCTTCGGAAACTCCGCAACCTCCTCCTTGTTTTGCTGCAGGGGAGACCTAGAGCTTGCTTTTCCTTCTCTCTTCTTTCGGCCTTTTGTCACCTGTTGCTTTGTTTCCTCTTACAGCTTCGGCTTTGCGTCTTCTACAAACTCACCGTAACCATGATGCATGTCTGGCAAAGTAATCTAGCTATTAATACTAAAATAATATAATGAACCAAGTTTAAATTTCTGGATATAAGGCCATGCGTCTGAATGAGGGCAGGGCCTATATCGAAGGAGGGAAAAAAACAAACAAACAAAAAATCAACCGAGTTTAACCGTGTAGATTCATACCACGTCTTCTAAAGATTCAAATTTCAATAAGATACTCTCTCTTTTCAATCCAAAACAAACACACACATTCGATAAAGAAGAATACGCTAGCCACCAACATTTGAATTGTGATGATCAAATGTGGATTCACACAAACCGATGATAACATATTTTTACCAATCTCAAAAAAAAAAAAAAAACAGTCCATTATGAAAAGAAAAAGTTAATCCTCAAGCTCGTCCAGATGAACGGATCGACGCTTCCAGACGTTCACTTTTAGCGATGGCCCAACCACCTAAGAAAGTGAATATGATGGTAATCTTTGGATAACTTGGCGGGCCGTTGATGCTATGCTTCTTTAATTCACAAGAAAGAACCCTTTATCTCCGCTATCATTTCTCATGATGGTCGGACAGACTCATACAGCTAGGAAAAGAAAACAACCTAATCAAGGAAATCCTCTTTCTTAACAACGGACGACACTTTTAATCAATCTACAATATCTTTTCTTGTCGAAACATTATCAACTTTAAAAGAATTCTATGTATTTTTTCAAGCTGTCATTGATCGAACGATTAATTTCTCCAAATCTTCTCTTACAGGGTTCAATTTTGATGATCATCAAATAGACTCCTTTTGTAACATTTTGGGTTGTAAAACCCAATCTTTTCCTGTTACATATCTAGGACTACCACCCCTTTCCTTCATTTTAAGAGAGCAAGTTTTTCTCGGTGGTCAAGGGTTACAGATTAGATGTCAAAAAGGCTTCAAGGTTGGCACATAAATCAGGTATCTTGGGGTGGCAGACTCACCCTTCGCGATGCTGTACTTAAGCGCGCAACCCCCAACTTGTTATTTGCTTGCATTGCTGCTGCGTCTTCTTGCACGAATGCAAAAAAACTATTGTGAAAATTAGAAAAAATATTTTTTCTAGGGTACTAAGGAAAATGGAAAACCAAAATATCCTCCTATGAAATGGGACCCATTTATGCAGGGCTAAACCTTTTGGTGGCTTGGGAATCATACATCTTAGAAATTTCTCTGATGCCTTAAAAGGGAAAGTTAGTTTGGGAGTCTCTACCGCATAATAATGGTAAAAAAATAAAATAAAAATTGAATAGATATAGACAATGCAATCTATCTGAACAGATTTGGTTTGGGATCTTTGTTAGATAAGTCCTCCTATAACCTGTCCCCTACCGTGAAAATACTCAGAGATCTCTTTCCTTCGATCATTAAATTTTTGCTCTCATAATATACCAAAATGGAAAATCTACTCTCTTTTAGCATAATAGTTGGAACGAATATGGTATGTCAAAGTACCAATTCCATGAGCTCCATTCCATCCTAAAGAAACCATATTTTATGAATTATAGTTTAGCAAATGAAATTTGGACTTTCCTTCTGCATGATAACAGAATTCTTTTATATGATAATTTCTTACCGTCCGCTTTTAATGCAAAACATACAAATCTTTTTTACCGTCATCCAAAGATTTGGTGCTACTTTCTCATTTCTTTCCTTTGAATTTGTTAGATTGATCATAGTAATTACACTTTTGGAAGATCTGTTAAGAATTTCAACTCAGTATTCAAAAATATGGTTAACTTAGATATTTTCTAGTTAAACTTTGACTTGCAGGTGCCGATTTTGAAATAGTCAAAGAAGCTCAATCGAAACGAGAGACTCAAGTAAACGGAAACATTACCACCTCAAATGCTAATAATTTCACCAAACCTACAGCCTCTGCCTTCAAGAGGTGGGGTGAAGAAGTTGATGAAACTAATAATAGTTAAAAATTTTCTTGTTATCTGATTTCTTATCTGTGATGTTTTTGAATCTGTACTTCAAAAACTTTTGTTCCCTCCTCTACCGTAGATGTATAGTCAGGGGTTTATTTTAACATAATATAATATCACTGCATCATAGATAAATAAATAAATAAATAAAACCTGGCCGTCGGTTTATAAGTGGAAACTTTGAAAAAGGATTTTTATTCTTTTTGACAACGATGTTACATTCTTGTCGGCTTCGGCTTGACAGCTGTCACGTCTTCCCATCGACGGTTTTGCGCCACGACATTTACAATGCAACCAAAACGAGAACAGGTCGGATTCCATAAATAGGAAATGATTTTAATGGATTGCCAGCTATCTTTGAAGATCGAGCACTATGAATGTTTCTTCGACAGGGGCACAGCAGCTGTCGAGTGAACAAAGGTAAATGGAACGCTAACCCTGAGCTGTTGAACACGGCACATGTCATGTTACCCCTTGATGCATCCTCTCCTGCAAATCCTTCTCTTTCTCTGCAAGTATTTCTTTTGACATTACTCTTCTTAGCGTACACATTATGGAAGATACACAAGGTGTTATTGCTTGGTTTTCTCAACCTCTGGTTGTATCATAGTGTTGTCACTGTGTAACCTACAAAATATATGACATATTAGTGTATATTTCTACCTACCTCAGAAATTTTCGTTCTGTACCTAAGAAATATCCGCTCTGATGTAAAGCTGATACCAAAATAAAGGTTCCTTGCGTATAAAGCATAAATTTTCAAAGAGGTAAATAAGAATACAAAATATATGAATATTAATATTAAAAATGCACATTAATATCTTATATATTTTACAGATTCCATAATGATAAAGTTATGCGACAACCTAAAGTTTAGAAAACTAGAGGACGACACCTTAAACAACCCTACAATGTGTATATTAAGAAGGCATATCACGGAAATACTTAAAGAAAGAAAAAAATAGAGAAGGCTTTAGACATGAGATTTTCAGTCACAAGGATGCATGTAAGAAGTAACATGATATGAGTCATGTTTAGTAAATAGGAAGTAATCATGTCTACAATAGTTAGAACGACTAAGAAAAATAAAAACAAAAAAGACAAAAGCTAATAGATAAGTATAAGCAATTTGATGAGAGGCACCAAAACCATATGGAACAACAAAAACTCAAAGTGAAGGTGGAAATCATGAAGTTTTGGAGGAAGACTGAGTGACTAGTGTTATGCATGTTTTCTTAGCAACTTTGATTTCCATGACTTTTGAATTCACTTGTGCTGGTGCCATGGAAAAAATGGACCGTTGCAGGCGAGTCACTAGTGGAATCTACCGATGCAGTGCAGGACAGAAAAAAGGAATTAGATCCAAAAGCTGTGCATGGTTCTCAGATTAAACTTGAAATAGAATTGCATCAGAACCTTGGGTGAAGAAGATTACCTTGGTTGGTTCAAGTCAGAAAGGTCATTGCCACAGTTTGCATTGTTCACAAAGGCAAATTCACATGCAAGCGCAAGATGATCACTTCCCCATTTCTGCATGACATATTGAAATCTCAACGCCAGGCCTCTAAGTTAATCAAAAGGATATTCTTAACTTTCCTGATAAAAACTACTTCCTCATGGTTTGAAGGTCCTCGTACCATTTGGATTTATTAGAAATAATTTGCAACTTCACATAAAATTTTTTGGCAATTTGGTTTCGGAAAAAAGTTTAGTAACACAATTTTTTTACGTATTACAAGCTGGAGGACTTGGATAAAGTTAGACAATGGTACACTCGTTGGAAAGTGAAAAATTGGTGAAAATAGTGGATAAGATTACAAGAGCATATAAAAGGACAGACCTGAGTCGGAAGCCCTCCTGTCTTTTTTAGTGTACTGATTGGTAAAGTGTCGAGCACTCTTACAGGAACAAGCTCCTGCGTATGCCTGGTGAATTGAAGTATATTAGCAGCATTACGTTTTATTAAAATGTTCAAACATCATAATATAATGCCAGCACACAACTGGCTCACCATATGTAGTCTACGGTTCCCATGAACTTTGAATGATATGAAGTTGCCAAAGGCTCCCCACAACTGTCTCTTGTGCTGTAGTTCCCCTGCTAGAGAAAAACACATGTAAAACAAAAATAGCAACATTTATCACCTAAGCCAATGGAAGATTGAAAAAACCCCTTTTTCCATAAATATCATGAAGTGTGAATCACAGATTGAAGTGTGCCTTGAGTTAGAGAAACAAGAGAGAAGATTCAGTTATGTAAACATTACAGGAATGCCAGGGTATGCACTGCAGAGTTTCAAGGGATGCTGAAGGCGAGTATCCTGCTTGGTGCCAACTGCAAGATGTATCTCTTCTTCACTCCAACTATATTTCATTGTTGGCATTGACGATGGGTATCTGCGAGCAATGATGCAGAACATGAGCATTAAAAGCTTCTGAATAATCAATGATAAAAAAGGTGCAACAACAGAAAAGGAAACCTTCTCCAGCCTTTAAAACGAGAGTTGAATGCTCCCTGTGACAAAGGATATTCAATTTGGACGGAGATATTCCTCCGATCATATAATAGAATGTCTAGCTGCAAGATGTGAAAAGGTCGGGATCATTGGCATATCATAAAATTTAAAACATATAATATTGGTACAAAGTACAAGATAAACTCATGTATAATGTTAGGTTATTTTTAAATAGATATTAATATTTTATTACAGGATAAAGCTGATGTAAATGACAAGACACTAACCTCTGAAAATGAGAGAAACTGATATAGTGCACTCTGAACCAAGAAAGAGTGAAAGATGGTTCCAATTAGCTAGAGGAATGCCTTTTTATGTAACATGAGATTAATCTGGAAAATATTTTCTGACTGAGGCATTACAAACATCACCTGTGGCATGCTATTTAAGTCACCAGCAATCAAAATAGGAGCATTGCCCCATTCTTGTGACAAAATGTGCGCCCGCTCAAGCAACATTCTCACCTTCACAAGTGGCATGTAAAGAAAATGAAAAGTCAGAAATCTAAAAAATGTTGTCTTGTAATAAAACAAGCCACAACATCATCAAGCCACCTGTACTTAAAGGAGAATATTCCAAAAACTTGCAAATATCACAGTTCAGTCAAGACATTCTTCATGTTAACTTCAACGTTTAACATTTCCAATCCTACAATTCCACAATTTAAGGCTCTTCGTATGTAAAATTCACAAAGGTTAGCTGAACGATGGTGTGGAAAGTGGTTTTTGAAGTAGAACATCTTCTCTGGATGCACAGGGCAAGACTTGAAGACCCTTCATTCCTTACTTCAACTACATTTTTGCATGCATAACTTCAAAAATTACAACCATAAATGCCTTACTCCCATTATGTGGACAATATAACTCTAGCAGCAATAGTCTATTAACAAAAAACACAAATTTATTGCATGAAGGTTATCATGCCAATTAAATATTGCTCACCTGGCCAAGCTTGATATCTCCACGCTTTGGATTAAATAGAACATGTATGTTGCAAACAATGAAAATCTCACTAGGCAAAGTCCTGCATGTCACATACAATCAATCAAGGCATGCAGCAACAAGTTTAATTGTTTAAGCAGAATCAAAAAGGTCATTTTGTTAAAAAGCTTGAATAGACTGGTTTTTGAAAATTGTGATAAAATAAGCAGAATATTAACATGTGAAGCATAATGCAGGTAAAAAAAAACTACCTTTCCATTGGAGGATCCACTTTGTTACAGTTTGACAAAGATGTATGGTTAAGATGCATCTGTGCAGAAAAATAATGCAGAAAAGAGACCAATATTATTATAAAAAAATGTATTTTACATATTAAAAAAGCAGCAGAAATACCAACTTATTCTAAAATTTATAAGGAAATAGTATATGGTATGTACCTTGAAAACGCAAAGTTGAGCAACATTGTTACGAAGCTCATACTTCTGGAATTCTATGTTCTCCTTTTTTAAAAGAGTAAAGCTGGATAAAAAAGATTCTGGTGTCAAAATATAGACGTGACATGACAATAAAAAAGCCATTGATTCATAACATAAGACAATGTACTAAATGGATCTTTTTATATAAAAGCACAAAGTTAATTGCACTAGATATACTTTTTTGGAAGATTCATATAGACAGTATCAAAGAGCAGGTGACTAACTGTCTTTAGCACTTGAAAACTATTCTTACGTATTCAAAGTACAAGTAATAAAAAACTTCAAAGCAAGTTGTTAAACATTACAAGTCTCAACACTTTTGAAATGGTGGGTTGATGAAAAATATCATCATCAATAGAAACTAAGTTAAAAGCAAATTGTTATAACAAATGATGTAGCCAATATTTTAGTCTTACCGTTCTACTTTCCAAAATATGGCGCATCCATCTCTTGCTTCCCCTGTCCGGCCCTGCAAAAGTAGCAATTAGAATCTCATTTAGAGTGGGAAGTTAATAAGTGAAACCTTGTACCTTATAGGAACCAACAAAACCGTCTTTCTCAAGAAGAACAGCCAAGTCATTAAAGTGGTCCACCTCCTGCAAGAAAATAAAGCACATGTTTCAGAGACTTACCTATCACATGTACCAAAAAAAAACTAGTTCCACTTATTGTCAACAGGTAAGTTTCTTTAGAAACACCTCTAGAGAACTTCTACCAAGGCACTCTTTTTTTTCTTTTTATAAATACATGAGAAGGTAGAAATAATTATACAAGTATCATTGCTTGATTTAAAGATCTAAAAATTCACCACTTTTCGTTGATTTCTGCCATTGATTTTTTTAATAAAATTATTCTAACAAATATAGCTTATATTAAATTGAAGTTTTAACGCATAGTAGAGTATACCGTATACAATTTTTGTTAAATTATATTACAACAACAGCAATGATAGACAGCTATAGAGAAGTTATCTAAAAATGTGTTTGTGCACAATTCCCGATGAGAAAGAAAATGACAAGAATTGTTAGAAATATTAGGAAATGGAAAACTTAGAAAATGATAGGAAAGTTTAAGCGTTTGTGTATATCGGGAAATTACGAGAAATGATAAAAAATTTTAACTCATTTGTGCAGAATAAGAAATGAAATGATGGAAAATGACATGAAATTTTGATGTGTTTGTGCATAATAGGAAATGATGAGAAATACAATTTTTAATAATTTTTTGAAATAGTAAATAATAATACAAATTGAAAATAATATTTTAAATAATAGAGTATATATTAATTATATTTTAAGTAATATAGTATAATATAACATATAGTACACAATTATTTTGTTATAAATAAGCTTTTCATCACAAACATATAATGCAAACATACAAAGATACATATAACTAATTTCCTATGCTTACAATGGTGAAGAAAATAAAATATATCAAAAAGATAATAATGTAGTATAATTATTTGTAATTAATTTATTGATTAAGTTTTTAATTAATGAATTGAAATAATTAATCAAAATGTAATTAATTAATTACATTAATCAATTAACAAGGTATATAATTTTTATCTAAAATATTTAATTTTTGTCTTGAATAAATTAGATCATTCATATACTTCTATCTCACAAATGTTTGTCTTCGTTCATTTTTCATTTTTTATTCTTTCCCAGTTTTCCTCATTTCTCTTAAAAGTTTTATTTTGTTTCATTATTTCTCACAAATAACTTTTATTTCTTTTATCAAAAGTTTTTTCTTTTCATGGTCAACCGTCTATCTTTTCTAACAACGTTCACCAAAATCCGACGACCGACGAGCAACAAGCAACGGGTTGATGAGTGACAAGCAACGAGTTGGCAAGCATGAGCACAAGAGGCAGAGCTCGAGTAGAAGGTAGCGAGTGACATGCGATAGAGTGCGATCGTGAGCATAGAGTGGCATGTTGCAAAGTGCAAGCGCAAGCGGCAATTGACATGCAATAGAGTGTGAATGTGAGCATGGGGCGACTTGCAATAGAGTGCAAGCGTGAGTGGTGATCGACATGCAGTAGAATGCCAACGTGAGTGTGGGGTGACATGCGGCAAAGTCGAGTGCAGGCAAGTGACATGTGACAGAGCTTTGGAGTTTTGGGAGATGATTCCGGCCCTTACCGAAGGGGAGAGTTTGGAATTCATCTCCCAACTATCTATTTATATTTGAGAAAACTTGAGAAAGTATTTCCCAAAGTGCACAAACACCATAACCTTAGGAAACACTTTTCGAAGATTACCTTTCCCAACATTCCCAGCATTACTAGGAAGCACAAACCCCCCTAAAGGTACCCTACCCTTACAGTTATATGTTTCTAATAATGATAACACCAACAGCATTACTTTAGGAATAAAAGAGCTTCAACATTTTTTGATGCTCCTGCATATCTTCTTTGTGCAGTCAGCAGTGTGATTAACCCAAACAAGTTTAAGGTTAGTTGGAAAACTACACGAACCCAGATCAATCTACTTTGACATACGAATGAAACAAATGATCAATCCAACAGTTAAGCAAGCACAAAGATACCGCATACAACTAACACCAAAATTGAAGTGAAACACTTTTTCTTCATAGGCAGGTTGTAAATTTGTAATCCATAGCATTACTGTAGAGGAGCATTAGGGGATGATCTCTTCCATTTATGTCAGTGAGTAGGTTTCTCAAATGCAGCCATTTTCATCCTTTTTTTGCATCATATTCACTTGGATAGACTCTGATAGCTCAATGGAACAGTGGAAGCTAGGAGCGACGAAATGAGAGGGGGGATAGATACCTGGAAGCAAAGAATGCTGGGCTTGTACTCCCTGAGCTCCCTGCAGATCCTCCTCTTCCGCTTCGTCCACCTCAAATCCTCCATCTCCACACCTTCGTACAGATCTGCATGCTTCGACGCATTGTCATCCCCCAGTATATTATATGACACAATCACAAACCTGTCTGCCATCCATCACCAAAAGAATACAACACTCACCACAAAAAGAAAAACAAAACGCACCATATCGAACCAGAGGGCTTTTGAAATTTACCTTTGTAAGGTGATAAATCACGGGAGGAAGCGACCCATGGGCGCGTGCTCTCGTCCTTTTGTTCCCTCCTCTGGAGCTTTCGTCGACGAAAACGTCGGGTGTTGTTCGCCTTGGTTCGGTGGACAGTGAAATCGTGTGCCTTCCGCTTCTGGTGGCAGTGGAATTGCGGAGGAGCAGACGAGGAGAAGAATTTTGTGGATTGAACAGGAAAGGGCACGGTATGAGGCGGACGGTGGCTGAAGGATGGTCGCATCTTCGCCGCCCGTCGTGAACGGGAAACGGTCGTCAAGGTGAGTTTTGGAAGGAAGAGAGTTTCGTAAAATTGTGAAAGTTCCGGGGACAGAAATGGATGGACGTACATTTCCTATTTATTTTGCTATTATAGCAATCGTAAAATAATGGATTTGCCACTATTAAAAAAAAAAGGGATTTCTCGCAATAAGAAATAAATAGTTTTGATTGTTATTTGTATATCATTTAAAAATCATATTTACTTTGATACCATTAAAGATATACAAGTCTTGCCAGAATATTCTTGCGATTAAGTTTTGATAGAAAATAAATATAACGAAAATGGTATTATTTACTAATACAATATGTTTTGATAACGAATTACCTATATAATATAAATAAACAAATTTTTTTTTGCATGGCATAAAACACGTGTGATGCAACATGTGTTCCCGCCTCATGCCTTGACAGAGCGCCCATTGCCCATCCCACTGCTTTAAGCTCCAGGCCGTTCCTCTTCTACTGGTCCTATCGCTTTCTTTTGTTTTTTCTTTTTCTCCTCCCTCCTCTCCATTTTCCCTTCCTCTGTCCCGAAGGAACAAACCGACGGCGATGCATTCTCCCCTCCGCCGCCTCGGCCACCTCCTCACCTACTCCGTGCTCCTCCTCGCCGTACTCTGCGCCGCCGCCTCCTTCTCTGACATCCTACATTCCCCTTCCGTCCGTGCCCATGGCGAGGTGACCGATCACCTTGATTTTTCGTCTTGTTGTTGATCATCGCATTATTACTATCACTCCCCCCGAGCAACCATTAGACAGGATTTTACTAGCTGTCAACGTTGATAGGTGATGAAGATCAGTCGGTTCAGGAAGAGATCGAATGGAAACGACGAGGTTCATCGATTTCAACCATTTATTTTTTTCTTTCTCTTTACGCAGAATGTTGTAATTAGTTCTGCTTCTCTCTGTTTGTGGAAGTTGTTTTACTCGGAATTCAGAAGGTTAGAGTGTTAGAAATGCGGAGAAAGTTCTGTCATGTGCCTTTTTTTTTATTTTGGTATTTTTTGCCTGGATTTTATAAGATGAGAGAAGACCAATTGCGCTGTGGGCCATTGGTTTGGTTCATGTACTTTCCCAAAACTAGGAAACGCAATAACGGTTAAATAAATACTCACGGAGCATCAATTAATGTTTCATTTTTCTGAAAAATTGCAGATGTTATGAATAAATGCCAGTAGTGAAATTACCATTTCGGCACAATAGATCATTGAGTTTTGGTTTTCCTGGAATCAATAACATGACCTGTTACTTGGTCTTCACTTTAGCCAAAATTGTCTACATTTTCACAGGCCTTTTTTAAGTAGCATTTCAACCAATAGTTGTAATGCTATCTACCACACTAATTGATTGAACTTAATTTTTTTTTCCGTGTGTTCTTACAAGTAGGTTATTTGACACATGATAGGTCAGCTTGAACCTGAACATTTCTGCGGACTTAAGTTCAATATTTACATGGAATACGAAGCAGGTCTGGTTAAATCTCTTTCATGGTTATTTTAGTTTTTTCGTCTGAAACTGTTCTTTAGGAATAATCATGATTTTTAAATTCATAACTGCAACAACCATACTTTTCTTTGTAGTCAAGAACAAAGAAAAGAACGCATGCAGGGTTTTTGTTTTTCTGCCTTCCATACCACCTCTTAAGTTACTGTACCGTGCACAATTAATATTATCTCATATTGTTGCAAATAATTTTTTTATGTTCTTGAAAAATTAACGTCAATTTCCCTTGAGATCTGGAACTATTAGTCCACCACCATCAAATTCTTCTATTCCTATGATCATTAAATTTGGTTTTAATGGTTATATGTCTTGGTTCTCCTTATTTTTCTGTTTCCATTGTGTGACTTCTTGGAAACCGTAGCTCTATATTTCCCTTTTATCTCACTATATTGAAATTTTGATTGGCTATAGGTTTTTGTGTTTTTAACTGCTGAATATGACACTCTCCAGAATTCACTTAACCAGGTACATGAACAAAATTAGTCAGAACACTTGGTATACTTCTCTTATTGTTTAATTCCTCGATATGATTACAATGATTGTGAAAATTGTTTGATTCTATCCCAAACCATGACACCTAGTATACTTCTCTTATAATCTAAGTCCTCAAGATGGTTCAGTGATTGTGATTATGTGTGGGTTATGAATTTTTTGATTCTATCACTTGCTGAACTTTGATATCTTTGTGTTTCATCACTTTTTGAATTTGTTAATCCCATTCTAAATTGACGTTGGTAAATGAAATGAAAGGATGTTTACCATGCAAACGTGCTAATGTAGCTTTTAAGACGGAATTATCTTTGATTTTTACTAGGTAAAAATTTATGCATGTTAAGGAATTGAAAAGAATGCTAAGTAACAATAGCCAGTGACATTGACCGTCCATACCCATAGAAAGAACAAAAGGATGTGACATCAGGCATATATGTTATTTGTTTGAAAGAAGAGTTTAGTCTTTTGTTTATCAATAATTTGACTGTCTATACATACTAAGCTAGATGAAAATGTAATCTTTTACGCTCTCTCTAACTCATGCAAATGAAAGTGTAATCAATCTAGCATTGAAAATAGCCATCCAACTGCAAAGTTGTCCTATTCGTTCCCTCACTTGTGATTTTGTAGTTATTTAGTTCCCATTTTATTTGCTACATGTTCTATACTCATTCATTTGCATTTGCATACCTACTTCTGTTTTGTTTAATATAACCTACTTTTTCTATTTTTGTTTTTGTGGAAAGAAGTTGTTGATTTTACTTAGTTTTAGGTTTCTCTCTGGGATCGCATAATCCATAACAAAGACCATGCAAAGCTTGAGTTCCAGTCAAAGAATAAGTATCTCTTGATTGATCAGGTACGTTTCTTTCACCATATGTTCTCCAGTGGACAATGAAATTTACCAGTTTTACTATAACAGGGGTTTCCTGCTAATATTCTGTTGTTTATATGTTGTAACAAGGTTTTTTTTAGTATTACAATGCCATCGTTTATGACTAGTCCATTTCAAACTTTGCTTGCTGTGGTTACGACTATTGATGGCTCTAATGTTAATTTTTTTCAGGGAAGTCATCTCTTGGGAAAGGAAATCAAACTTGTGCTAAACTGGCATGTTATGCAAACGACTGGCCGTACCTTTCAGGATAAGATGCCACTGTCACATTTTAAATTACCTGATGTATATATATAGATGGATAACAGACATCTGATCTTTGCGAGTGTTTTAGTCTCTAGGATGTTCTGTTGGGTATGATAGTGAACGCAAATAATCTGTTGAATGGTAACATGTACGTGTTTTTAGTAGTTCTACAGTGAATGTGGATAGTTTTACAGTTACCTCCTTTCTTCTTTCTTGTTATTCGTCTTGTATTATCCAATCTTAATAATCTTACTTTAGCATCCTTTACTACTACTTTCTTCGACTCTTCTACTTGCCAAAATTGTTCTTCCTCTTCAGGCTTCCCATTCTCCTTGTTTGCTTAATCTGTATTCGCATTTTATTGCAGCGTATGCCCATTTTTCAAGGCCATATAATATGTAATTTTCATGTCATATGGTATCGATCTACGTGCTTAAAAGACGGATAAGGAGATGTTAATATGCTCATACATTTGGTGTTTTTAATCCTTCATTGGAAAGGATAGTCCGCAAATGGTTGGGGCCAAGGTAGTTAACATGGTTTAAGTGGTGGTTGCAGTGAGTGACAATAGTTAATTGTCTTATATAGGTTGTGAAACCTATACCTGGGGATGGTAGGCGGTACCATATCCTTGGAAGTTGCGCACTGATTTTTGTTTTTATGTTTGTGCGAATTTAATCAAATTGGCTATCTATGGAATTCATACATTTTTATTAATTCGGAAAGAATTCAGTTTTGACGTGGAAGGTAAAAAATTAGAATCTAGCTTAGAGTATTCCTATTTCCATGCATGTATAAACAAATTTTCACGGATTGAGCTTTTCCAAATTGTATTCAATTCCTAGCGGTTGTTTGTGGTACGTAACAATCAACATATATTTCCAAAAGAAAGTTTGCAAGAAGGGAATTAAAGATCTCACAAGCATCTTGACACTCTCTGACTAATGGCCTACCGAAGTAGACCAGGCAATTAAATCCTCCCAAGGCTTGAAAAATGCATACCATAGCTGTGTTGGCAAATGCATACCATAGCTGCAAACGATAAATGGACTGCACGACACCCCAGTGCCAGACCCAAATATATATTTATAGATTTACATGACTATAAAGAGACATGTGTGCTTCGCTATCTTGGTACCAATCTGGGCTTTTCAGACCTGAACGGTGTTGTTGTTGGGGAACCAAAAAAGTCGAATGAAACTCTCTGTCGTTCTTTCTCTTGGAGCGTGTGTCTTGGTTTGGAGTCAAAGTGCCGGTATGGCAGTCGTACATAGCTCGCTTCTTCTGTTGGATATTAATTTGCATGCATTTAATGCGATATCTGAAAGGCGTCGTCATAGAATCAGAGGAAGGAAAACTTAATTCACAGGTTCGATCTATATATGTAAGCACAAAGCGATAAGCTGGGTAGAGGCGAGAGGTCGTGATGTGCTTTCATGCTCTTTCATTTTCTGGGAAAATAATTTAGAATTTAAATTAACTGCATGTTATCCTAAAGGAGGTACTGTAGATTAAAAGGCATATAGTGCTTATATGTATGAGAGATAACTAGTATTATGTTGTTATTTGTCGCTGTGATGGAGCTATATATTTGGGAGCATAGAGCATGTGCCTTCTGCATGACCATGGACGTACATACATAAAAATACACAACCTTGCCCTTAAATTATTATTGACAAACATTTTGCCTTATTTTCGATGCCAACAAATTAGTAACCTTATCAAACTGCCGTGTAATTTCTACATGCAAGTCGTCCTTACAAGTATATACATACGTACGTATGTATTTCAACTTCAGGTAAACAAGGAGAGGGTGATGGGGGTTGCCTTCTTCATTCCAGCACGGTTCACCACCTGAGAAGACGGATCACTGGTGTTGGCACCGCGTCCAACGTTCAAGTCCGGCAAAGAGGTTGCATCATCTTCTAGGCTGTTCGTGACATCGTTGACGTCGTTCTCGAGCTCTTGGTTCGCCTCGACCGCCATGCTTCGGTAGTTATTCCATGGAGGCAGCTGGCGAGTGCCGACCTCCTCGTGCTTCCATTGGACGACCTTATGGTTGTTGGGGTCTATTCCCATCCTCACAAGCTTTCTTCTCATGTGAGTATTCCAGTGGTTCTTCACCTCCGCGTCCGTCCTTCCCGGCAGCCTCCCAGCTATCAAAGACCACCTGTTGTTCCATACACGTACGTACGTACGAGGTACGATCACAATTAATTAAGCATAACACAAGTACATGATTGGGTTTCTGTTGCTGTTTATTGTACGTTTTGGCCTCTAAATTAAGATTCTTGGGAACATGAAACGCATACATATATATCTTACAGCTAGCATGATCGATCAGCCAGCTAATAATAATATTAATCAATCAGACGATCGACTAGTTGCTCCTTCTCCGAGAGTGCGGGCATGCACACAAAGACGTACCGGTTACCAAGAAGGGCGTGAAGCTTGAGGATGAGGTCCTCTTCGTCCTCGCCGAATTGTCGCCGCCTCTTGAGATGATTCGGCTTCATATGGTCGACCCATTTCAGCCGACAGCTCTTGCCGCAGCGCCTCAACCCTGGCGATCGAGGGAAGTCAACGGAACATCTTCAACTTATTATACTTAATAGGTTAAGGGAGTGATGATGTAAATTAAGATAGAGAAGATGTGCTTGATCGATCGTATAATACCTTCAGCCCGAGAGATTGATTTGCAGCGACCTTGACCATGTGCCCGAGGGTGGTTAGTCAGCTTCAGATCTTGCTGCTTGTGACAACAGGACTTCCTCATCTCGATCGATGAGCTCGATCCCTTGCTTGACACGGCCAGAAGCGTCTGAGGACGGTGCAATATATCGGGTGGCCTTCGATCTGCCATGAATATATAGTGAAGATACAGATCGGCCACCCAGAATAAAATATCTTTGACTTGAGACGAGACCAGCGGTTACGGTCGTGCATGGAGATGAGAAGGGTGAGTGCCGTCCGTCGGTTGTCGTTTGAAAAGTAGCGACAGAACCTTCGGTGCTTCATCTGCTTCCGTCATGTCTCTTTCTGGGACCTGCCATGACAATACGTTCATTTTTATCCTTTTTTTTCTTTTAAAGTTTAGTTCTTTGTACGTAGTTATAGCGAGAAAAAATAGTTGTACTTGTCATCATTTCTATTAAAAAATTTCTGTTAAATATATAATTTTAGCTATAAGATGTAATGTAACTTACTATTCGAACTTAAAATCCTCCCACACATCTCACCATCAACGGTCCAGATCTTTCGGATCTGTGATGGGATTTCGATCTCTAATCGATAGAAGGATTTTGGGCTACGGTTATGTGTGGGTGTACGTGTATCTATCTATCTATCTATATATATATATATATATATAGACACAATCAAATATTTTTCTGAAGTGAGTCGAATAATCGAGTGGATGTTTGTTTACATTTTAATATGACATCAGTGTGAAAATTTAACGAGTTTTATCAATTTTATCCTCATATATAATTGATGTACTTGCGTCGTTTAAACAGCAAATTAATCTCTTGCCCATTGTTTAATATATTCTTAAACTTAATTCCTCCTCTTATCTAAACAAGGCAGGATGGATTCATCTTCGTGAAACAACAGAAAAGATAGGGATGGGTCGATGGTATATATAATTGTAGGAAAAATTAAAAATAATTAAATGATATACATTGATTTACTTGGAAAATTAAATTCAATGATATTTTAATATTTGATATCGATTCCAATGATACAGGTGTAAAATTAATGTTGGTGAGGTTGGAGAGCCACATGGAAGGTGGTTGACTGATAGATTTCGTACGCCGAGCATATTTGCGTGTCTTTTCACGTCTCTTCTTCCACGCGAAAGAAAGAAAGAAAGAAAGAAAGTTTTCCGTTTTGTCACTTCCCATCTTTTAACTTTTGTACGGCGGGTGTACATATGGAAGTTTTATTTGATAATATATTATTTATCTTTATTTTTTTATAATATTTTTAATGCCTCTCTTGTATTTTATATTTCTCATCGATGTTTTTTACCATCGCACATCGTGAAAAAAGAAGAAGCGAAATGCTTGTTTTATGGATGTAACGTGATGTTTAAAGAAAAAGTCATTTATAATCATTAGTAAAGAAAATTTCATGTAATAATCAATAAGGATAAAATGGGTATGTTACTTCTTCTTTTTTTACGTTAATTGTAGGTGTAACGTGTAACAGTAATTGACGACGAAGATATTAAAGATAATTATTAGAAATAAGAGAGGTATTAAAAATATTATCAGAAAAGTAAAAACGAATAATAGATTATCAAATAAAATGAAGATAGATATATATATAAATCTCACTCACCTACCACCCATCGCACGCCGCAGGAAGAGTAGCTTCTTCCATCCCTGTTTCTTTCTGGAACAGAAACGAAGTCTTCCACCTATTTGAGATCTCAACCCAAATTCAATTCTATCTCTATTTCCCGAGCTTCTCGATCTGGAAGTGCATCATACCCAAGGAAAGCCACAAGTCTCTGTAATGTTTATGTCAGCCATGTGGGACAAGGTTGGAGATTAAATTTTTAAGGGCGACTCATTGGAGAACACACCAATATTTTACCTTTTTTCTGGTGAGGCCCGGCTTCCGCATCGTCCTTGCATACGTAATCTCGTTTGAATTTTGGGACCATGGCCTTATTAATAAATCCAAGGTCTTTATTAAAATATTAAGTTACAGCATATACAATCACGCTGGAGCACGTCAAGTGGCTGAAATCTAATAATCATTGAAACTAATAAGGAGAGGGGAAAGTAGTAGATGATGTCATTCTGCCGTCGAGTATCAGAGGGGACTTCAGTTTGCAGCAGAAAAACATTAAGCGCCATCAAAATATCCCCTTCAACTTGGCATATATGATGTGTGTTTAGAGCCTTGTCAAGTATATCTGATCTACGCATCTACCTGAACTTAAAATTTGATTTTTTTCTTTTTCTTCGAGACGTTGTAAATAACAGTCCCGCCGGTGGATATATATCAAGATCATGGAATATGTATGTTGTCGCGATGGATAATGGATGTATTGTTTATTTCGAGATATAATCGTTTTACAGATATCGTAGGAAACAGTTTGGGCCGGACGGACTTCGGGCCTTATCTTGAAGGCTGTTCTTGGGCCGATGGACTCTTTGTACCGCTGCTGCTGTAGTACGACAAGCCGACCGCAGATTATAAAATGTGACGTAAACAAATGCATCGTGAATATATATAGACATATATTAGCAGCACGACGATTCATCGTTGCATCGCGACGCCGACAAAACCACCGGAAGAGTAGATGAGATCGAGGAACGAAGCTCACGGTTTTAGGGGTGGGTTGATGTTTGAATATAGAAACGAAGTTCTATATAAAACCATTTTAACACAACTACGTAGATCATGTGGCTTGACGGTATACTCACGATCATGTGGCTTAGCGTATATTTATTTATTTCTTTTGGACAGACCGGCAGTCTGGATTATTTATTTCTGAGTTTAAACCGTTAAGAGAACAATGCTCACGATCATGAATGCAAGTCGCTCGAGTCGACGATGATCATGATCTCCTCCCTTCCATATTCCAGCATAAAAATACTTGCATTACCAACGTTCTTGATAACAATGGTAGTGTTTACATTTATCAAGTTTCAAATCTTAGAGAAAATTAAAGAAATGAACCTTAAACCACTGACAGCACTAATAAATTAAGAACATGCGGGAAACACAGGAACCAACGCTTTTCTCACGTCTTTGATACCAACCATTGATGAGTAAGACTTTGCAATTGCTGTAAGATTATATATAACGATGGTATTAAGTAAAAGATTATTAAACTCGAGTGATTATTATAATAGACTATATATAACGACGGACACAAATGTGATCTATCGTTCTACCAGTATTCTTGTAATGTTCTGAACAACAATAAAATTCTGTGTCCTCCCACCTTAATATTATTGAACTAATTAATCAATGTTGAAATGTAAAAATTTAATTTAAAATCAATTGATTAAGAGTAAAATTATTCATTATTATATATATATATATATCCTCAAATCTTTTATCAATTACATTGCCATGCCGAGTTTATTTTAACAATTAATCAATTTGAATGTGGATTTGGCGTTACCCTACACGGCCTGATTTGGTTTGCAATATAATTGTGAGGCAGAAGCTCCACTTCCGTTCCCATCGAGCAGCACATGCACTACTTCCCATGGTGCCACAAGCCCGGCCGCAGGTTAATGATCACTTCTTCATTCACGTCCATTCCTTGCCGTTGTTGTCGATTACTGCCCTTCTTCTTCTTCAACTGCTACTGCGTACCGCTATTGCTCCTTCTATTCCTAGCCAGATTCTTGGCGATGTGATGATGCATACATGTATGTATTCGGTTCGGCGCAGGAAATTAACGCAAATGGTGGCCATCATCAGGTTGAGCTTGACACTTTTGCTCCTGCTCTTCGTCCATGCCTCTGGAGGACGGATGCCGGGGAGGATCCGTCACGTCAGCAACAGGAAGCTTGCTCCATTGGAGATGTATGTCGACGAGCTACCACAGACCACCAAAATCTACTCCTTCTTGCAGGGGGACCGCAAATTCTGGCCATCCAACGTCGTCATTGGCATGTACGAGACCACGCAGGTATTTTATATATATATATGTATACGTATGTATGTGATGACGCAACTGACAGACACCGTGCCGTGCCTTCCCTGTACGTATCATCGACCGAAGAAATTTCACCGAGACTTGCCATCGACGCCGATCTTCGACTACGGCACGAGCAAAGAGACTGCCACCTTCCCCAGGCCCAGCATCGAGGCGCCCGGAGAACCACCTACCTCTTAACCACATCCTTCCCACGGACTACACCATCGCCACGGCCATGACCGCCCCAAACATGGGCGTCCCCGCCGTTGTCCACCTTCACGGCGGCAACGTTCCTCCCGACAGCGACGGCAGTCCCTTCGCCCGGTACACGAACAACTGCACCTTGACCGGCCCGGCCTTCACGAAGAAGACCTACACGTACCCCAACGTGCAGCATTCCGGCAACATCGTCTACCACGACCACGCACTTGGCATCACCCGCATCAACCTCCTCGCCTGCCTTCTTGGGGCCTACGTTATTCCGGATCCCTTGCTCGACTACTTCCTCAACCTCCCCTCCGGCCAAGAGTTCGATCGCCACCTTGTCATCGCCGACAGGAACTTCACCTCCGACGGTTTCATCTTCATGAACCCCGTCGGTGTCAACCCCGGCATTCATCCCATTTGGCGCCTGGAGTACTTCGGCGACACCATGACCGTCAACGGAAAGGTCTGGCTGTTCTTGAACGTCCAGCGCCGGAAATATCGGTTCAGGATCATCAACGCCAGCAACGGCACGGCAACCGTCCCGTTCACCGTGATTGAATCCGACGGCTCGTATCTGCAATCTCCGGTGGTCACCGACAGAATGACACTTGCTATCGCCGAGGCCTTTGACGTCGTCGTCGATTTCACCAACTTCGCCGGGAACACCCTCGAGCTGCTAAATTCCGCGCCGTACCCGTACCCCAACGAGGCATTGCCGGGAGAGTTGGACTCCAAAGTCATGAAATTCAACATCTTGCCGGATGTTGCCCAGGATCCAACCACGGTCCTGCAGAGGCTTTCTGCCGGTGCCAAACCCCGCAGATGCGAAAGTGACGAGGTACATCTCCTTTTTCGAGTACTTCAGCTCCATCGACGAGGTGACCCACCTCCTCATCAACGGGAAGATGCTATCGGACCCCGCGACCGAGACTCCGAAGCCCGGGAGCACGGAGGTTTGGAACATCATCAATCTCACGGAGGACGACCACCCGCTGCATCTCCACCTCGCCCATTTCCAGGCGGTGTAGAGACGGGAGATACTGGACCTGCCCACTTTGAAGTCGTGCATGGAGAGCAACTCTGCCGACACCATGGCCTGCAACATCACGGGGCATGCTACGGGGAAGCTGCAGCCCATCCCGGAGTACGAGCAGACGTGGAAGAATATCGTGAAGATCTGGCTGGGCTACATGATCACTGTCGTGGCCCAATTCAAACTCGTCGACACGTGTCTGCCCTTTCCATTCGACGCTTTTCCATCCTTTTTATCCATCGGCCATATATGGTTGTGTTGTGGCGTAATTTCATTTGTGGTGTGTGTGCATATACGCATATATGTCTGTGTTTATATGCATAACATATTCCAAGGGAAGATCCGGCCAGGCTACATGAGAACTGTCGTGGCCCAATTCAAACTCGTCGACACGTGTCTGCCCTTTCCATTCGACGCTTTTCCATCGTTTTAATCCATCGGCCATATATGGTTGTGTTGTGGCGTAATGTCATTTGTGGTGTGTGTGCACATATGCATATATGTCTTTGTTTGCATGCATAACATATTCCAAGGGAAGATGGCTCAGCTGATTACCGATTCTACGTGGAATTTTATAAATTCGTGTACTGGCCTATATTAGCTGTTCGAAATTCTCTCTTTAATTTCTTTCTCTCAGCCGCTCAGATTTAAAAATACACGAAAGTATCATTATTTTCAAATTAAATACAGTAAATCTGGACGCTGCAGTAAATACTTTCATGTATTTTAAAATGCACGAATGTATTATTATTTTCAAATTGAATACAATATATCTAGACACTCAAAATAATATGTAATAAAAAAAATTGGAAAGAACTCCTAGAAATTATTTTGATAAAAAAATCCTAGAGGTAAATCTAAAACAAACATTAGCGTTATAAAAAGGTAAAAGTACAGCCGTGGGCCACAGCAAAAACCATTCGTCATCCTCGTCACGTATTTCTGCAGATCGTGTTCTTCTCGAGCTTCCGTCGTCAATCGTGAAGAATCTGCTGTTAATTGTATAATAATTTTTGTTTGCTCTAATTATAATTTTACTTTCACCTTAGATCACGTAGAATTGTACGATAAATCCATCGATGTTATAAATTCTATGTTTTACACTTAATTCTTCTTCGTCAATCACATAAATTGCACAATCTATTATCGTTTGCTGACTTTATAAATTATATAGCTAATCATACTTGTATTTTTTTTCTTCTTTTGTAAATCTTGAAAACTATATATAATTTTAGACATCTACGATAAAAATAAACTTTATAAAATACACTCACAAAATATATTTTTTTTTTTCTTCCTCAAATAAGTTTTGAATCTTTGAGAAAAAGTTCAAAAATATCTAAACCACTCTTGCTTAACCTCCTTACATATCTATTTTTATTTATTAATTTTATAAATTATACAACTTGTTGCATCTTTGACTTATAAAAATAATATACAATTTTAGACATTTAAAAAATAAATCAACTCAAACAGAAAAATATATGATAAAAATAGACATAAAATAATATACAATCATAAAAATAAATTTTAAAAAAACTCAAACGGAAAAACATTTTTTTTTCCTTCAAATAAGTTCTGGGCCTTCAAGAAAAAGCCCAGAAACATCTGAACCTCTCTCGCCCGACCTCCTACCCATTGCCGCTGGAGTCTGGAGTCTGGAGTCGAGCGCTTTCGTCGCCTTCCATCATCAGTCGGCCGTACCTCCGGTTCTTTCGCCCTTCGCTTTCGGATTCGACTCCCCCCACCCAACCGGTACCAACCTCTCGCTTAAATTTGTCACTGAATGTTTTCCTTTCCCGAATTCTTGTCGTTTCCCCCTCTCATTTCATGGATCACATCGTTTCTTCGGTCAGATTCGTCGTGTTATTCGGATTGAAGGTTCATGAGCCAAAATAGAACTTTCAAGGAGTGCGTGTGTGTTAAGATTGGCTAGTCATTAGACAAAGTAATTTTTCAATATGTTTGTCTGTGTGTGGATTTGAACCTATTCTATGTCAAAATAGCATGTTTCATATTGAACGATGTTGACCAGTTACTCCTTTTCCTCGTTGGTGCTCGTATCAGAGCTAAAATACTTTGCCTTGTTACTATAATAGGATCAACCTGATAGTACTTCATCTACCAGTGTCACGGTAAACGCTTTTGCTCGTAACATTTATTCTTTCCACAACACATAATATTGCAATGTCATATGACTATAGTAAGTCTATACTCAGTGATGCACCTATGATATTTATTTGTGAAAATTATTTAAAGAGGCTTATTGCTTGATATTGGTGTACCAAGACAATAGCCACATAGATTTCTGAGATTGAGAATTGAGAGTGAGACTGCTAAGGAGACCGGTAGCCTGGTAGGGATTTCACTTGCATGTTGGTAGGACGCTTTGTGGGAAGCCTTTTGTTCACGTTGTGATACTAGTTAAGGTTGGGAATAATTAAAATTGGATGCTAGTTCCCGTTTATTTTGTTTTCCTTGTTCAATACCTTGACTTAGAAGTGGATCATAAGATCTTGTTCTTTTAGACCATGATTTGTTGTAGTAGTTATCAGAAGATCCATGAAAACCACCTCCATAATTACTATCATATAGATTATTAATACTTGAAGCATCAAAACCTTCTACGAGACCTCTCCCATGATTATTAGATCCATTTTGAGTTAGACAATCATCATCTGTTGTTGTATTATTACAATTTTTTCTTCTATAGCACAACGGGAATGTGTCATAACCTGGTGGATGTCAGGTGTTATAATCATAATCTCGTGTAACATGTGTAGATCCAAATGTTGTAGCTAAAATGGATTGCTTGTTCTTCTGATTCATTTTCTGTGTCTGCACCACCACCACCACCTTCGTCATCAACTGGTGGTTGTATAGAATCATCATTATTATCATTGGTTGTATCACTATCACCACTGCTACCACCCAAGATTGATGTTCTTTCACATGTAGGCTCTTAAGAACTCATATATTCTTCAAGATCAATGTTAATTTATGATGCTACCTAGAAATCTAGTCCACCGCCTGATTCATCTAGTACCAATTCCCCTTTTTGTCATTCAATTAACTATTGAATCTTCATCATCTGAATTTGTATGTGTGTATAATGGAAAGATTAAATGGATCTAATGCAGGCTAAAGGTTGCCTTTGTGTGATGTGAATAAGATAATGCAGGTAGACCTCTTCTATTTCTAACACATTGTTTGTGAGTAGTAAGCAAGTAGTTTCATGTTTTTGCCCAAGAAAGTGTTGTGATACTGTAAAATGTTTTGTATTTCTACCCAACTTGAGCCATGCTTCTTTTTTCTTGCTCGATGCATTCGTAGCATGCTCCACATGGGAAAGCCTTTTGCATTTACTTGGAAATATTTTTTTATTAGCCTCTACAGTGAAAATTTCCTGGATTCGCCATTCCTGACAGGAAAACTATTTCCAAATACCTTTACAGATATATAATCTACCATTTATCTTGTGTGAAAAGCAGTATACATTTCAGTGACTTCATTGTTTTATGATCTGTTTCTGTAGTTTCATTGTTGCTATGACTGATTGTCGTGATTTTTATATGGTTTTAGCAAATGCTTGTTTGCCAACTTCATCCTTTTTGTTTCTTCTAGTAATGCCTTTTTTTTTTTGAAAATGGAGTACTGCCATAATATGGAAGACAGGTTTGTTTATATGGTTCTACAGACGCAAGTCGATATCATATTCTGTATGTGTTATCTTGTATCTGTTCATTATTGTCAAGCACACTTTATCTAACTCATTAGAATGTCTGAAACGTCTCTCTGGAAAAATAATCATATTTTCTTTTTATATCTTCAACTAAATAGTTTTGAAAATTTTATTGACTTTATATAAGCTAGAAAGATTGATGACGAAACTTATTGGAAAATTATTTTAAATCAGAATTGTGGGGTCCTGAAGAACCAGTGCCATGGATGATTCTTATACAATTCAGATCAGCTCGAACCTAATCAATCGTCTTGTTGGTGATGAAAAAAAAGAAAAGAAAAGGGTAAAGAAACCTAAGTCAAAGGCTTCACAGCAAACTCATGAATCTTTGAGCAAGGCTACCTCCAATTTAGACAAGTCACAAAACAATGATGACCGGCTTAAACCACCACTATTCTTGCCGGTACCCCCTGCACCATCTGTTCTGAATCCAGAACTGGAAGCTATCCAGTCTGTCCTCCAGGAGAGTGAAAGGACTGTGGAGAGGTTGCAAAGGGAGGAAGGTGACATGGTCCAGGAACTGTCAAAGAGAGCCAAGGAGCTCCATGAGAAGGAGTTTAAGCTTCCCTACCGGAAGCCTATGCCCTGTGTTGATGAATTAAGTGCGTGCAAAAAATGCTATGAGGAGCATCTACAGAATCCTCTTACATGTAGTCATCTCGTCCAGAAATATGTCAATTGCACTCGCGAGGCACGGATGCAGGCAAGATCCACTAAAGAATAGAGTTTGATGTCAAACCGAATGGAAATAACATGCATTTGTTACTGGGAGTTTTTCATTCTCTCTGTACGTACTCAACTGGTCATTCAATTCCTAAGAGTCGGTCTAGCCCTCACTGTTGCATGGTTAATGCATCAGACTTGCCTCATATACAAATTGAGATTTCTCTTTTCAGTTTTTATTTTCCTAGTGTACAATGATGCAGTGAAAGCCATACTGCTTTTTCTTCCTGCATCAGGTCTTCTCAATTACCGAATCACAATTGCTGTTTACCCCCGATATCATGCTTTTTCAAGATTCTGCTAGTTGTACTCTTTAGAGTGGATGGAGTACTGAAGTTGCTGATGGTGCTCGATTTTGAAGGCTTGTACTTCCAATGTACCGTTGCAATCCAACTAGAGTACGTACGAAATATGGGGCATTGAGTCATCTGAAGTGGCGGATGGTCCTGGATCTACCCCGCATTCGCTATTTCCTGGTCATAAGATAGCAATTACGTTCCGAGCAGGCAATCTCAAGTACAGCATGTAGTACGTGCTAGCGTTTCGTTGTTGTATTTCAGATCTGGCATGTACCGACAAGCTCTCATTTGCCATGTTTGCAAATCTGAAAGTACAAACACAGGTGCATTATATATGCAGCCCTGGTCCTAGATTAAATTCGGATGGGGATGAGGTGAATGTTGGGCTCCGATGATTACAGTCGTCGACCATAGCATCCGTAAGTTGCTTCCTTGCTAATATGTTCTTTTATTGGAAGTTTCGTGCCGTTGCTTTGGCAATTTTGATCCAGAAATTTGATTTTGCTATTTATTTACGCTTCTCCGTTTTTTTGTTTTGGATCAAAATCAAACATGAGCGTTTACATTCTAACGATGGGGAAGTTCAACTTGCACGCAACACAATCCCAATATTTATTTATCGTATACTTTTACGGCCATGCCATTACAGTTCTGTCAAAAACTAGGGAACGTTCAAATATCCGAGCGTCATCCTTCTGCGTGGATACAAGTCAAACTATCAGCTTGAACGGCCTCATCATCTCATTGTCCTCATGATCCAGTATCTGCACCAAAAATCAAGCGTCGATCAGTACATGTATATTTTTTTTCTGAAATCATCAACACCAGTATATTACGCCGATCTATCTAATGTGGTAGGAATACAATCATGGCCTGCTTGTGATATAGTTGTGACGATTATCGGTACCATGCCGGGCCGATTTTCAAGTGATCGCTCAACCATTCTCCGTCTAATCAGGTAACATGGTAAACATAATAAAACAGATGGATGGTTTTTTTATTGGAAGCTGAATTTATATTTCACATTATTTCTGTTTTTTTTTCTTTCAAAATTTCTCCTGTTTTCTGTCTCCGTTCCACATTTATGCTATCGGTGGGAAGGAAAATGAAAAGAGAAAAGAAAGGAAGCAAATATCACTTACGTGGCAGTGATAAACATAACCGGGTTCCGCAGTTGCGTCGAACGGGTAAGCATAGGACGAGTTCGAATCCGGTAATAGCGTGGAGAACCGGACTAGGATCCGAGTAAGGTAGCCGGGTCGCATCTTGTACACGTTCTTCCATCCTCTCTCGTGCCTTCGCACCGGCGTCGCCTTTCCCACGGCGCGCTCCTTGACGCGGCATCTCGTCGCGTCGTTCTCCGCCATCATGCACCGGCTGACGTTCTCCAAGTCTCTCACCCTCCTCTGCTCAAGCACCACGAACAGTCCGAGGTGAACATGAAACGGGTGGTTGTCTTCCGTCAGATTGATGACCTCCCACACCTCCGTCGACCCTACCTTCGGTGTGTCGGTTGCCGGGGCCGTGGATGGTAGTCCGTTAAGGTACAAGTGTGTCGGTTCGTCACTCGCACTTGTATATTCGTTCATCGATATGAACCTGTTGGTAATCACCCACGAAAGGAAATCTCATATATCATAGAGTGACATATTTTATTTGGTCCTATGCTTTGAATGGATTTATGCATGTTCATTACCTCTTGTTCGTGACCGTGGCCATGTCTGGTTTTGGGATGCTCAACAACCTCCGTGGAACAGAAGCGGAATCAGAAACTCTGTCTCTTTGGATGACGAATTTCATCACCTTCCCATTGATATCGTCCGTCGAATCGCCCCTGGGGAATGGGAATGGTGCATCGTTCGCAAGCACGACTTCCTCGGAGAGTGTCTTCGAAAAGTCGACGACAACGTCGGTCATCTCCGACGGTGCCAGCAAGAACTTCCTCGTCTTCGACGGTCTTGACAAGTACATCGAGTCCGAACCGACGTGAATGAAACGCAGGGTGGAGTCGGCGAAATAGAACCGGAAGAAACGAGCGTTGCTTGCGTTGAGTATTCTGAATCTATACTTGCGACGTTGGACCTGATCACAAACACACGTCAAAGAAATTAGTGGTTATACTACACATAAGTTGAACTAAAATACCTATGAAATATTTTGTTTGTTAAGAACATCGACCTTCATTTTAGGCCACGCCTTGCCGTTGACGATGATGGCGTCGCCAAAGTACTCTGGCTGCCATTGCGGGTGGATCTTCGGATTATTTCCGGTGGCGTTCATGTATAGGGACCCATCCACTCGGAAGCTCCGATCGAAGACGACGAGAATACGATCAAACTCCGCACCGGACGGCAGCTGGAGAGGTGGCTCAACTTCCGGATTACGTATGACATAAGCGCCGACGAGGCCAGCCAGGAGATTGACCCGGGTGAGACCCAAGGTGTGGTCATGGTACCAAAGATTACCTGGGTGTTGGACGTTGGGGTACTCGTAGATCTTCTTGGACCAATTGGATCCGGTGATGTTGAAGCCGGCAGTGAACCACGCCATCGAGTTGCCGTCGCTGGTCGGGTCGGCGATTGCGCCGTGCAGGTGGACCACCGTCGGTATGCCTCTGGTAGCCACCGCCGTCGGTATGGTGGGGTCCCATGGGAGGATGTGGGAGTCCGGAAGGTGATTTGACCACATCACGCGCGTTGTGATGCCCTGGATTGACTCGATGGTGGGACCAGGGACAGTGGCCGTTTTCCTCGATGTACCGAAGGCGAAGACTCGAGTCCACGGCAGGTCCCTGTGAAATCTCTACGGGCCAGCAAAAAAGTACGCTGATCAGACGTTTCTTATGCTCCAAGATAATTTTCTTTCCGAGTTTCACTGAAAAAAGATGATTTCCTTTCCCGATATAATCGGTAAGCATGTTTTGTAAAATGATAAGAGAATGTAATCATGAAGATTTAGCTGTTTACGAAAGAAATGATCTCGAACAGTTTCAACCGTGCAAAATTGGTAATGGTACCAATTTCCTTTTTCTTTTTAAAAGACAGAAAAACGAGTTCTGGAGATGCCGAATGCTTTCTGTGGAAGGTCACATGGGAAGGGAATGGCACCTATCGCACGCAGAGACTTTACAGGACACAAAGTTCGATCCTTGTCGAAAAATAAATACAGAAGACGATGTTCAATTTTAGAGTGGTGACGGAAAAACCAAGTTGCCACCTTTTTCTAGTAAGAGCTAATTAGGAATATATCATTATAATATAATTCCTATTGACAGTATTTTAAAAAAATTCAGCATATATAAGTAGAACTTGTTTGTGCTAACTTAAAATGTTAAGAAAATCAGAAAAATTAAGAATTAAAAAATTAGGTAACAAAGTTAAGAAAATTATATCGTTGTTGAAATTTTTTTCTTAATTTAATTATAATACATGTTTGAAATTAAAAATAAATTAATCAAACATTATCTTTTATTCTTTTTGTGATTTAGATATGAAAATCACAAATTATTTATGAACATAAATTTTAAAAAGTATAAATCAAAGATATTGAAATAGAAGTAAATTATCGATTACATCTGTAATATAATTTGTTAAATATTTATTTATTTTAAATATAATTTTGTATAATATATATTGAATATAATATTTTATTATTTAAAATTTATTTATTTATATTTTTAATTTTCTATTTTTTTATTAGACGAAATCACTTAAAATAGAACAACTAAGCGAGAGTTCAAAGCGATAATTGACACACAGTTAAGGCGAATACTTTCCGATACTTTGAAGATATGAATTGTAAAGTACAGATAAGACAACGTGAGAGAGAGAAACGAAAATAGTTCTTATATTTTTTTTCTTAACTTTTAGATAGAAGTAAGTCTAAAAATTTAAAATTTTTGATCTTTCATATGTAGTAGTAAAATTGAGAGAAAAAAATTTAACTTTAATGTCTGACATAAATTTCAAAAAATTAGAAAAAATTTTCAACTTTTCAATTATTAACTAACTTTACAGTAGTTACGAACAGGGTCATAATAACCCATTAGAAGAAAAAAAATGGTATTTATTGAGGCAGTGTTTTTATTATGCCGTAGAGTAATTCATCTATTCATGACCGAGAACCGTCGCTGCTGTGGTCTGGTTAAAGGTTGACGAGGAACAAACCGAGCAAGAACTGAACAAGTGCATGCATAATATATTTGATCGAGTTTTTCTGTACTTACCCATTTCTTCTCAAACATGCCGATGGATAGGAATCCGGCAGCAGGCACGCCCTTCTCCATCTTGTACCCTCTTAGCCTTGGCATGTCTGGAAGATCTTCCACAAACAACGGCAGCTTCTTGGGGCTTACAAGACGTTCGTCGGAAGCGCCATGTCCTCCGAATCGATCGCCCGCCGCCGCACACGATCTTCCTGTTACTGTCAATGTAAGAAGGAAGACCAGCAGCACAACACCTCTCCGATAGGAGCAGCCCTTCATGGTCTGAGACATGAGAGGGAACTGGATCAAAACCTTCGCTTAATTTGCAATGAATCGATGATGGTGTAATGAATGAACGATGCCACTGCTGTATGCAACAAGTGCTGCCGGGAGCTGTGGGTGGAACATGTGCAGGGGTGTTATGACTGAGAAGCTGCCACCAAGGTGCTGATCAGCATATGTGGATTTGGTGGAATATATACAGGGGAGAGATATGAGCGTCGAGGTGGCCACTGGGATGTGAACACACATTGCATACAATCTTTTTCTTTTTTTGATGAGGTCATTTTTTGTATTTATCATGTAATTTGGATCAAATCAATTGAAGTATTACGATTTGTTGACATATATGCATATGTATCTTTTCTGCGGTTCATTGGGTTGGTGGAGAAACATCCTTTCCAAAGGTAAACAATTTCACAGAAAAAGATGTAAAAGTTGCCCTGCCTTGTCTCCATCGGATGGATCGTAGCCAGGCGTGGCATCTTTTTAATTTGCGAGCCGCTTTTCGGGACCGTGGTTTTCAAACATCCTTCTCGAACGGCACAGATTGCCGAATTTTCCCTAAACTTTGTCGTCGTATTTGTTTGTAATGAGATTAAAAAAAATTGAAATAAAAACTTTGTTTGGAAAAGGAATCCATTAATTAGGTTCGGCGTGAGCAGATTCAAGAAGTATTTCGGTTTAAATTAGAAAGTTTAATCACACGAGCATTTCAGATAGACTATATTTCTTTAGTTGTATCTATTTCAACGCCCGCTGTCAAATTTTTTTAACTTAAAACGAGCAAGGCTAACCAAACATGAATGTGACACTCAAAACAAATCTATCAACTTTATTGTATCCTCTCAGCACAGCAGTGATTCTTTTCACTGGTTATATCTTAAATAAAATTACCATTCTCGGGAAAGAAAAAAAGAAAACACGTCGACACCAACCACATCCCGGCATTTTGTACTGGTGTTCTCCAAAAATGCAATCGCTTGTTAACTGAATATAAGAGAAAGAAAAGAAGACTCTCTTATTTATTTCATATCTAATTCTGTACCTGCGCATTGAATACCACATTAACTTATTCATTTACGTTGCACTCATTTTCGAATTTAATTCATGTTCTTCTTCCCAAAATTAATGCACTTGATTCTATTTCTACCTGTGATGTAAGAATTTTAACATGCAATCGAATTAATGAAGAAGTAACCATCAATTACCGATTTGAACCATCAGGTTCCACTTGTACCCGTATGTGGCAGAGTACACACCATCCATTCCGCTCATCAATGTCCGTTCAGACAGAATACACAGTGGAGGAAAGAGCTGTAATACCGTGGGTTTTCAGATCGGAACAGTTCGTCGTACCAGAAAATTGCTTATAACACTTTACTAAAAGTTGATTTCATTGAAGTCTAAAAAAGATTTATTTATTTATTTTTTCTTTGCGGATGATGTCCTTTTTCTTCTTTTCTCAGTGCTGATTTCACGGTTTCACATTTTGGTGGGTGGAGCGAATCAAACTTTGGGTTGGCCAGCCGGCGATGGGATTCGTGGAAGGAAAAATCCTTCAAGCTTGCGTTATTCTCTTCTCGACCCCACTTGACGTAACGTCTGACGTCGCGGGTTCTTTTGACTAACGCTCGTTTTCGTTTTGTTTTGGGTTACCGATTCTATTTGACAATTAAGGAAACTTTATTTCTATTTCTTTGTTATTATTTTTATTTTTTTGGGAATGGATGGAGCCGACCCTGACAGAAACCGTGCCGGACCCGACCCAGAACACCACACATGAGGAAGTGGGCCTGGGCCGCTATCCTTTTCCAGCCGGAGGTCCAAGTGCAGATAAGACAGACCTCTTTCCCAACCGCAGGAATTGTGCTCCACATCTGCCGTTCTTCACTCTGCTCCACATGTATCCTTGAGATCTGACGAAGAAATCAATGTGCTTCCTTTCCTACGCGCAAAGGTAGGAATCTTGTCGTATTGTACAGGCATTGGCATCGCCGTCCTCTTCCCATTTTTAATTTCCAACGTCCACGGTGAAGGGCATGTTGCTGCTGCTGCTTCTTCCACACCCCCTCCTTCATTGTCAAATAAGTTAACGCGGGTTCGTGTCTCTTGCAGTTGATGAATGCTTCTGGTGACTTCTTCTTTCTTTCCTTCCTTCCTGACTATTCCAGTCCCTCCTCGTTCACATGCTTTAGCTCTCGTTATTTATCTTATACACGCACACACGCTTGATTTCGAACTTGGAACTTGGGCTCAGTAACAGGCGAGGATGAAGATGCTGAGGAGAATATTCCAGCGGAGGGAAGTGACCAACGAGAACCATGAGCACCCACTGTTGGGTCTTCTGAGAATCAGGGTTTTGAGAGGAACCAACCTCGCAATCAGAGACCTTCGCAGCAGCGACCCCTATGTTTTCATCGACCTTGGTAAATATGTAAGTGCACAAATGACTTTGTGGTAGCTTTTTTGCAGCTTGTTTGCTTCATTTCTGCGCCCGTCCCCCCCCCCCCCCCCTCTCTCTCTCTCTAGCCAGTCGCCTTTGATTAAATTCTTCAATGCATCTTTTATCTGCTTCTTTTTCATTAATGATACGTTCGAGCTTTCTTGTCTGTCGTAGCATCTGGTTTTGCTGCGCTTCCAATATCACTTGAAGTTCTTCCGTGATTTGGGAAAAGAATTGTTTGTTTATTAGCTGCAGTGCAGATGGTTAGATGTTGGTCAATTCTCACATTCAGTCACTGATAATTAAGGTTTACATTCGTTAGACCGGTACTGCTTACGTTTTCTCCCTAGAGGGCAAAAAGAAAAAACATTCGAAGCACAGAAATTGAAAGTGCCACCGGAATAGCTAGAACAAAAATGGAACTCATTCTCTAAATTAAAACTACAGTAACATGTTCCTCTTACACGTACATCTTTATTCTTTGAACTTCCCCACTTACACATCTAAACAAAACACACATGCTGATGTTCGATTACTCGGACATTTACGCGATCTGATTTGTTAGAAATCGTTTTGCTTCGCTGATTGCAACATCCTCCAGCCGTATCTTCTTCAGTTTCTAATTCCCACAAGGAAATTGCACAACCATTCGAAGAAAAAATCATAGAAAACAAAACCGTGGTGCATTTAAAAATCATCGATCGTTCTTCTTTATGGGTTAGTGGTCTATCAATTTTACGAATCAGATCTGCAATAAATTAAAAGTTCCACGTGTCTATATTCATGTATCTTTAAAATCTATCTACGTATTCAAAATAAATAAAATAAAAAACATTAAAATGTTTCTGTAGAAAACCGTGGGTGCCATCCATATATAAATTGGGGTACTTAACGCTTGCTTGGACGGGTGTGGGGGGTACCAGGGCATGGTTGGGTGTGATGCTCCTCGATTTGTACAGAGCGAGCCACCGTCGAGAGAAGGAGAGGGGGTAGTTCGTTGATTGAATTGGGTGGGGAGGAATTCTACCGATGGACCGGTTGTTAGGTCTTCTCAGGGTGAAGGTCATCAGGGGTGTCAACCTCGCCATCAGGGATCATGAGACCAGCGATCCGTACCTCGTCCTCCGGATGGACAATCATGTAAGTCAATTTGGTGGTTTCTGTTGATGTTTTCTTTACTCTTCCATTTTGCTTCTCTTCGTTTCGGAACCAAAACGGATTATCTCGTTTCTGGTTTGGCTTTTAGAACTTCTGATTTTATTCTTTGATATCGTATACCTGCAGTGATCATTTTTATGACTGGAGAAGCCTCTATTCTCAAATCTCTGTTTTGTTACCGATGACGATATTCTGAGAACCTGGCGCTTGTGACTTTTACAATACCAATTCAACCCTGAAACGAACGCAATTTTGTTCATGAGTTGTTAGATCAATCCAGTTACGGTTTAGACTTCGGATGATGAGATGGGGGTTTAAAATTTGTCCAGGGCATCAACAGAATTTTGGTTTAGGGGGGGCTTTGTTTAATTCAGATGGGCCTAAGAGAACCCACGTAGAAAACCAACTTGTTAGGTGAGACAGCCTAGATCCGTATCAATCCACACAAGTTTCCAATGCAATTAGTATACGACTATTTCACCGAGTCTGCCAGAAAATTTTTGTAACTTTTTGAAATTTGTGTTATATGAGAAAGTTGAGATCAAAACTTTCAGACTTCTCTTCGTATGAAAGTTGAAAAAAAGTATAAGAACTATCTTTGTTTAATTAATTATTTTATTATTTAAAATTAGTTATAATTAAAGTATAATATATTAATATAATATATTGTTTTATTTAATTAAAGTATTATATTATTTTAATTATTACTTTGTAATATACTTTGTATAATATATTATTGTTTTAATTAAAATTACTTTGTATATACTTTAATATAATTAAAGTATATTAATATAATATTATTATTGTTAATATACTTAAAATATTTATTGTTAATATTTTTATTTAATTACTTATTTTAATATATATTTTATTTTATTTTATAATATTAAAATAATAAAAAATTATTTTATTTAATTAATATTTATTATTTTATTATATAAAATATTATAATCTTATTTAATATATAATATTAAAATTTCAAGAACTATATGATTTTCTTAACTTTCTGTCGTATAAATACTTTTAAATTTTATTTTTCAACTTTTTAATTTTTAACTTTTTTTACTTTTTAATTCTTAACTTTTCTAACTTTCTGATTTCTATCTTTTCAGACTTTCTATTTTTTGATTTTTCTGATTTTCTAGGTGACACAAACGGATCCTTAGTGTGGCACATAACAATCCATTGTACTTTCAATTTGATGTTCATAACAGCCTACTTTGAATGGCTTCTCCTTCATCCTCTCTCGGTGCTAGAGGTAGCCTTTGTTTAGGTCACCCCTTTTAGTATCTGATGACCTGCTAATAGTTCACTCTCCTTCTCTCCAAGGAATCCAAATAGAATTATTGTCCTCCTTTGATATCACTTCATATGTCTTAGCAGAACTCTACTCAAAAGTTAGCTTGTTAGGAGAGAGAGCTTGACTACATATCAACCTAAACAAGTTTCTAATGTAACCAATGTAGGATTATTTGGCCTTCCATGAGACCATCTAATATGGCATATAGCATTAGAATATTTTACATATTTATTGCAATTTTACATTTCAAGTGCACTTCAAAGTTTCCTGCATGCCACAAGTGTCCCACATGGGTTAGTTGTACCTTTTGATTATTCTTTTGGTGGTAAACCCATATCTATCTAGTGTGTTATACCACCCAGTCCCTTGGGTTTTTGACAAGTGTCGACAAGTAGACACCATAGCCAACACCCCAAAATAGTGGCTAATCTGTAGTAAATGTCTTACAACAATATAAAGGCACATCAGAAGTCTTGAAAGTCCAGTTTAGAAGTATGTAGACCTACCATAAAGCAATTATCAAAAGTTTACACTAGATGGAGAAATCATGATAAGTTTTGTGACATAAATCCCCAAGGGGCAGGAAGCAAAAACTCCAAAGGAGACCATTTTGCACTTGAACTCACTTCCCATTTTTATTACATGTTGGGAATCATAGTTTTCTTTTTGATTTGGTTTCTAAGAAATAACAATATTCTTGGGAATTTGGTCATTGTTCGTGCAAAATCACTCTCTTCCACGTTGTTCTTGAAAAATATTTCAGTTATATTGGTCACGTAAAGTTTGATAATGATATTCACATTTTTTATCTTTAGCAAGTGATGCTTATATATTTCTCCACTCATCGCCATATTGCTGATATAATTGCAGAAACTAAAGACGCACGTTATTAAAAGGAATCTAAATCCTGAGTGGAATGAAGAATTGACACTTTCTGTTGTGGATCCTACTCACCCAATCAAAGTGGTATGCGATTTTTGCTACTGCTGCCATTGTCATTTCCATACGAATAATTTATCTTTTTCCATTTACAATAAGAAGGAATTCTGCAAAAATGAGGAATAAATTATTTTATCAATTTTTGCCTACTACTTTTAGAAAAATATCAATTACAGCTGAAGATTTCAGGAAGTACGGAAAGGAAACAATGAAGCTTGTGACTTTCATGTAAACCCCTAGGGCAAGGGTCAGCTAGGTAGAGAATACAGTTCCATTTGGTAGGCACCATCTGGTTTAACATTTTCTGCGTTTGAAATATTTTTTTTCTATTGGTTTGTGTTCACCTTCTGTCTTGTTTTCCATCAAATCGCAGATGCTCAGTAGACCCCATCTTTATGCGTTTTTCATTTTTCAAAGGAAAAAAAGGAGATTGTCACATGAGATGGAAACATTAATCATTGATTTGTTTTCCCAACAATGGCCCCCCCTAATTTATTAACTCTTTCTTTTTATTATGTCCGTCTAGAAAACCAAATAGTGGATTATTCTTCATGCATTGTTTTTAAAAGCCGAAGTAGAGATTTCTCGTGGTTGGACAAGGTTATATGATTGAACCATTACTTAGGTAAATAAGTAGCCCAGCTCATTGTTTAACTAATGGTTGAACCAAATGACCGAAAGTGGATTGGTTTCGATTTTAAATCCATACTTTCATGTGACTGCTGCAACCTTCTTTTGTTTGCCTTGCCTTTCCTCATGCACGCATTGGCATTTTTTGTTTCACCAGGAAGTGTATGATAAGGATACCTTCAGCTTTGATGATCCTATGGGCGATGCAGAAATCGACATTAAACCGTTCATTGAAGCTGTGAAGTTGCCGTTGCAAAACCTACCCAACAAAACCATAATTAGGAAACTGATACCAAGCAGAAACAACTGCCTGGCTGAGGAGTCTTCAATCTATGTTATTGATGGGAAGGTGTTACAAGATATTGTTCTTAGGCTGAGGCATGTTGAAACTGGTGAAGTGGAGCTCCAGCTGCAATGGGTCGACGTGCAAAATGCGAGAAGTCTGTGAGTTACAATGTCATATGAATTAGTAGTTTCGCTTCTGAACTAATGTTTCTAGCAAGCAAATTTCCTTTGATCTTGCTTCTGCACTCCTAGTAACTTGCGTGCGTGCTGTAGAAAGAAACTATTTGGAAACAGTAAGTTCCGTTGCATGTGACCATCTGGAGCGTCTGAACCCATACTATAGTTGGAGTTTACGTATTCTATCTTCACTCAGCAACATTTCCTTCTTAGGTAATGCGCACCATAGGTGGATTCAGATTTGAGATCCTTTCCAATTAGCTATAATCGGAAAAAGCCAAATTTTGTCAAGATACATCAGACAGTCTAGATTTCGCTTCAAATGTTACCCCATTTCACTCCATTTTAAAGCAAATTCTTTCATCCAAATCACATTTTAAGAATAAACTCTTAAAACGAATTTCACTGAAGCTTGTTAGAAAAACGAGTGAAACAATAATGAGAGGGAACATGCATAATTTTTTTTGCTTTATTTCAGAAGTTGTAACTAGAATGATTTGTTTGACAAATTTAAAGCTAGATCTTAGTTATCAAAACACACCCTTAATCTGAATATTCTGACGCTTTAAATGTATCGTCTCATTAAAATCTTTAAATAATTAATTTCTTAACTCTTTAAAATCTTCTCATAATCAAATTAACTGTTCGAAGATGGTACCACCCAATATGTAATCAGTATATGGATTTGAGAATTGAACCATTCATATTGGGGTAAATCCGAGAAAATCAGATTGAGAATCCCAAAATCCTCGCACTTGGATTTACGGAGGATCCATGATACTAGATGATATAATAACATTAGTCCCCAATGTGGCATTAGTGCGTGAACCGAACATAGTGCAAGGCTTACATGTACCCTGTCCTTTTTATGTGTTGATTATACACAATTTCATAACTTCGTGTCATCTCCACGTATTAAGATTATATGATAATTTAGTGTAGTTTTTCTTATAAAATCTCTAGTCTAAGTTAGAAAGACTCCGATCACAATCCAACTAAACATTTTGTATGCGATCATATTACTTGGAAGGCCTGCGACCCGATTTTCTCAAAATAAAATTTGCAACCGAGATTCCATGAAACTTGGTTCGCATTCTAGTTTAAATTATATGAGCTGAGTACTCTACCCATCGACGCATGGGGAATCAACTTCTAATTGAAAGAAGTAAAATATAGCTTCAAGGAAACTAAATAAAGACATGCAATTCTTTAAGGAAATTAAATTCAGAAACCAAGAGCAATTCTTTAATTACTGAACTGAATAAACGCCAGCTTTCTTCAAAAACAGAGACCAACCACCAATCATGTATGAAATGCTTCTGATGGCTAATCTTAACGAGGCAGAAGCTTGAAAAATCATTCAGACAGGAATACAAATGTAAATCACTCTATTAAACTAACAGCTAACATTGGACGGCACTTCAAGGATAACCTCATGCTTCCCGTACATAAACTGAATATCCCAGAAATGAGAAAGCGTGCATTTTCTTATGAAATTAATGAAAATACAGTGAAACTTCAAGAGTGCAAAATACAGAGACTTTTTTGTCAATATCTCTGTTACACATGGTGGAGTTCAGATGCTCCTGGTCCTCTATGAAAAGAGAAAGAAAAAAACATTATCTGATGGAAAAAAGGACCTTCACCAACGTTATCCTTTCAAACATTGCTAATTTGCTAGAAGATCGGCAATTACTGTCATAAAGGCATTGATAAACCTGAAAAACAGAAAAGTTGCGGTTTTTTTTGGCAGCAAGGTGGAGATTTAAAACACAACAACTACAAAAGGTAAACCAAATGTACGGAGAAACAAGCACTATAAAGAACAAGCAACCAAAACCCACATCCACCTATGCAACACCACAACTGATAACCCCTTAGGCTATAACCATCAATTCAATATGGAATTATGAGTACAAAACATTAACTCCCCAACTTCAAGTCCATTTATAGGTTTCAGTATAACGATGTTGACCATCAATTCAATATGGAATTATGAGTACAAAACATTAACTCCCCAACTTCAAGTCCATTTATAGGTTTCAGTATAACGATGTTGACCAGGGCATGAGCGTACAATTCAATCTTTCAGTGGACAGAAATTTAGGCAGAAATCTTGAGAATAAGAATACTACAAAGCACGGCCATGTATTTCTGATTCTCGTTAACAGTGATATCTTCTAGTAAACAGTTCTATAATCAGCTAATTTCATCCACAATAAAGTACGGGAAAAAGTAGCATTTGCAACAATAATATGAATCGTAAAAAATCTCAAAAGAACAGTTTCTGTGACATGTGCGAAGAGATCAGTTCTCTAGATCAGCAAGAGCACCATTTACTGTCCCATCATATTATAGTAGAGCAAGGAACCTGCACGTTTAGTTATAATGGTCTTTCTAGGGAAATAGATTAGATATAGGCAGAATAGACATTTGGGGCCTAATATGCCAAAATTATCCATCTTAAAAAGTTTAGTATCTTTTGATTTGATTAACAAGCGAAATACATGGAATTTTCATGTAAATGGCACATTCTCTCTCACAGTTCTTTTCTTTCTTACACTTTTTTTAATTCTTTCTCCTTTTTCTCTCTCACAGTTCTTTTCTTTCTTACATCTTTTTAATTCTTTCTCTTTTTTCTCTCTCACAGTTCTTTTCTTTCTTACATTTTTTTAATTCTTTCTCTTTCTTCTCTCTCACAGTTCTTTTCTTTCTTACATGTTTTTTTAATTCTTTCTCTTTTTTCTCTCTCATTTTCTTTTCTACTTCCAACATTTTCTCTTCCATGTCCTCATCTCTCTCCTTTTTCCTTGTTGTGTCCTCGCTCAATTTCAATCTTTCTCTGTCATGTTAGATTTAGATGAGTAATTAAAAATTGATATTTACTTGTACGCCACTAAAAATTTATTTGGAATATCCTTTCAATTCATGTATCGTAAATATACTGATACCAATGTAAAATGAAAGTCCTTTTATGGCATGAAAGTATTAAATGATATACAAGTAATTACTAAATTTTTTGACGACGTAAAATTAAAAAATCCTTAAAATATCCAAAACACGCAAACAGATACAAGGTTACTTAAAAAGAACCAAACCAAAACGTAATACATACCCAGTGGAACTCGGGTCCAGGTCTGCGACTCCGGGGAGAGGACTGACGTCAACCGAGCCTTTGCGATCGCACTATGTAAGGGCATCATCGACGCCAAGCACCTTGCCTCCACAGTCAACCTACCATTCACCGTATAGAACGATAATCAAAACCTTTCAGAGATAAGAAAAAAGAAAATCAGAACAAAATAAATTAGACACCATTTTCCCGTCTTTACACTCCACCTGGAAATGCAAGAAATGCGCGGCGAAGGGATCCCTTTCTTCCTGTGGTTGAATGCTAATGACACGAGTCGGGCAGTGGCCGAAGCAACCTTAGATCGGGAAGACATCTCTCCGCCTCGACTGCGCACTTCTGAGGAAGAAAACAAGCAGCGATCGTGAGGTAATTGTATGAACAAACTTACAAGTGAGAGTCTTCGATAGGACTAGTGAATAAAGAAAACTTCAACGGGTACGACGACTCACCGGGCGATCGACGCAGACTATGGTGGGCGGAGCAGGAAATACTCGGAAGAGAAAGAACGAGGGAGGGGGAAGAGCAGTGGACGGTAGAGTGGACTGGCAAGCGACGGCTATCCCCAATTGCTCGTATTGTTTTGGGTCGGTCCGTTCTTGTTGGATCCGACCCGAATACCTCGATGTCCAAGTCCATCAACTCCGTGGTTTGTATGTATCCCTCCTATAATGTGGTTTTACGATGTTATCATTGTGAAATTTGGGAATTTTACAGTACTCAGAAATTATAAGTTATTTTTTTCCTCAGCAGATTTCCCATCCCAAAATTAATACAAATAAAAAAGTAAATTTTCCTCCCTCTTGCCACCACTCTTCCATCTACCGGGGAAATTAGTAGAGTTTTATTACTGCGATCGTGATTATAATAAAATCGTGACCATGCATGACAGAAACCATTGTATGAGCAGGAAAGCTTGAAACGAAGGACATCTGCTCCACGGTGCAAGCATCATTTCCCATATTTATTTGGCGGAGAAGGAGGAGGTCTGGAGGTAAGACTTGTGAGCGCCAACCCGCTGATGATTATTTTGATCCCAACCAGTTTGTCGTTGCATTCTATCTCCTGCAACCAATCAGACCGGTAAAAACCTCAATTAATAGCTTGTGAGAGTAAGGAGGAGGTATTCTCACACTTGTTCGAGATCTTACCTTACGCAGTCAACCTTAGATTTTCATGAAAAAGATACGTGGGCAAGAGAGATAGAGTGGAATAGAATTGATCGAGTTGCGAGAACACTTGTTTATTGACTTTAGCTCTATAGAATAATATGCTACCGTTAAAAACAGAAAAGAATTGAAATCTTATATCAAAACATTATGTGTAGATGATATGATCTACTTAAACGAAAATTCTCAAATGGAGAAAAATCTGAGCCTATCACTCACCACATCAAACAAATTCCATTAATGAGACTATCGGAAAGTAAAAAATACACATATTTGATGCAATGGTTACTGCTATCTACTACTCCAACGACGAATCAGTAGATTATTAGAATAATTAAAGAAAATATGTAGGCATTTTTCTTCGTCTAAGATTGATTGATTGATGGATGGATCTGCGGGACCTCTCGTACGAACGATGATATACATTCTGGGTCGTTCGAGACTAATTTGAATTTCAAAGCAAAGATACTCAAGTAAAAGGGCTGGTTCAGTCAAATATTATATATTCACGACCACCACGAGATATTGGATTTTGTTTTGGACAGGACTTGAAAGAAGAAGAAGAAGAAGGAAGGCTAGGATGCTGACAAACGTCTGTCTATTTTATTCTTTAATTCACACGACCTAATGGCACCCATGTTTGGAACGTCCGCTGTTGAAGTCATTGAATGGGTAAGTTGTCGATCTATTCTTACATAATTATTGTTGGATCATATACTCGAAGGGCGGACGATTTTAATTAAAAAGGACAAAGACACTGTGTTCTGCCATATAATAGGGTGGTGGTTGCCTTTGTCCTCCTCACACTTGCGTCTTGGGCGGTTGTGGAAACTCGATTGCATCTGCCAATTAAGTGAATGCAGCAGAAAGGGAGGTTCTGTGACCGTAGATCAAGGTCCTTCTCCTGAACTCGGAACACAGTTGAGGGCGGGTAGCACGCAGGAGGAGGGTGGAACGAAGAGCACCTTCGCTTGTCGAAAACAACACTGCTTGCATCCACCGTGACGGGTTCCAATGGTTAAGATGTGATCCTTTAGGGTTTGCTTTTCGTGGGTTCCAAATAGGAGGAACAATCCTACGTACCACCTAGAACTAAGATTTGATACTAAAGTTAGTGATGGTCTGTAATTCATCTGTTTCACACCTTTTTTTTTTGTTTTATCGATTGGAATTTGAAGTTAGTAGTTAGATGTTCCTTGTGATGTCGATCCAGGCATTGCACGCAGATGCGGGCCGTGGTGCTTCCTCTTAAATTTTCTTTGAGGACGTTGCTAAGTGCATCGGAGCTTATGTAAAAAATAAGAAGAACCAACATCAAGTACATCTGTGCCTTTTGCACTAATTCTACTGCTTTTTTGTGATGTTATTGTTGCAAACATGTTGGTCGAGAAAGCTATTTATTTGATTACCATGTTATGTAGATATGTTGGCTGTTGTAAAAGGTGAATTCAACTTCTGACAGAGGCTTTCAAGACAGTGTACAATATAAAACGCTAGTAACCAACGTTATGATCTCATCTTTGGTGAAGGATTCGAGAGCACGAGAGGAATTGGTATGAAAAGCCATCGCATTCCCTTGGTTTTTGATGTAGTAAAAACATTGTCTCCATCAGTGCTTGATTGTAAAATTCTATTTGTCTATACTTTTCTTATCATTGTCTCATAAATCAACTCATTCTTTATTTAATGGTCTCTCTTCTGTTTCAAATACCACAAAGGAATCTGTGAAAATGCACATGGAGAGAAAGTACTGGATGTGGTACTGGGGGGAGGTGACTTGTACATGGCTGAGAAATTTAATGTTGATGTGGCTGGAATCGACCTTCTCATAAACATGGTTTCATTTGCCTTGAAGCGTACAATCTGTCACAAAGTGTTCTATTGCATTCGTGGTTGTTGATTGTACCACAAAAGAATACCTGGACGGTGCATTTGACGTCATCTACAGTTGAGGTACCATCTTTCATATACAAGTATATATTTTACAGGACTGTATTAGGTTTCATGTGCTCATTTCAGAAGTTATTGGTTTTCCCCCTATTGATTGATGGATGCCTTTCCAGGATAAGTGTTAAACTATTCTCTCTATGGTCTATATTTTTGGATTTCTTTTGTACGGTCAAGATGACTTTAGTGTCCTGTATCGTATTGTAAAACCTTATAACGTGAAATATTGAAGTATTAACTTTTTTCGTACCTAACTTTTCTTGAGATGGCATCAGAGCAGGTAACCCTTTGATCGCCTTCGTCGTTCGTCGTGCAATATCCTAGTTCTTTGACGATCATCGCATCCATCCTTTGTTACTATTTTCACTGCTTTCTCTCTTTGTTGCATTTTTCAGTCTTCCACTTGCACCTCTCCGTACGATCTATGTGTTGTCTCATGATCTATAGGTCAACACTTGTGATTCAGGAGAGGATGCTTTTTTTTGCCTGTTATTTATTTTTTTAATCTTTTGAAGATAAAATGATAACAATATATGCTCAAAATACATATATAGTTTAGATTGATCTCTGTAACTCAGCATGCGATGATACCTACCTAGATGTACTGCCATCTATCATTATCTCCTATCGTTGATCATATGTTTTTGCAATTTTAGCCTATTTACTTTATCCCTTCTTCATGGTTATGGAGAATGTTGATAACCTTATACTCAGTAGACCAGAAATGAATCTCTATTTTTTATCTGCTTTTGATTATCCTCAAGTCTCCCTTGTCACGAAAAACCTTACCATTGACAATTATAATTCTTGTACGCAAACTATCCTTATGGCCCTTAACGTCAAAAATAAGGTAAGGTTCGTTGACGTCACACTCAAAATACCTAAGAAAGAAAAACAACTACAAGAATACAGTCAATAGATAAGATGCAACAACATGATCACGTGTCTTAGCTCAACAACTCTATAGATCAAGACATAGGCGAAACAATCATGTATCGTACTATAACTTAACAAGTTTGGACAAATTTAAAGGAAAGGTATCAACAAAAAGAATGGCAAGAGTTTTCCAAATCGAAAAGGACATTTCAAAGTTGAAACAAGGGAATAATAGCGTTACAATTTACTTGGGGCAATTGAAAGCTCTTTAAGATCAAATGAGATTCCATCTCACCATAGGAAATTGCAGCAATGGTGATAAATGTGCTATACTCAAAGTAACTTTGGAAAGAAAATTATAGGAACAAATTGTTGATTTTCTCATGGGCTTAAATGACTCCTATAATGTTATCAGAAGTCAGGTATTGGCTATAACACCCTTGCTCAACATGAACTATGTTTACAATACTGTACTATAAGAAGAAAAAAAAAGGAAATCTACCCAAGGAATTGGTGGTGAATTTTTGAACTGTTGTGGCTAATAAGTCCAAAGATTTGTAAGAAAAATATTTAAATTTCAACGAAAAGAATGAATCTTACTGTCTTGATTACAAGATATTAGGTCATTTCAAAGAGAAATGCAGTTAGCTCATTGGTTTCCCTCCTGGACACAAACCTTACAAGAAGAAGAACATTGGTCATCAAGCTGATAAAGTGTTGAACAATTGTTTGATTGAAGGAAATAAAGCCAGTCCACAATCATTGAATCAACTTAGCACAGAGCAGAAAACTTCTAAACCTTTTAAACAGTAAAAATACTTTTCCTGTCTCTTTCTCTTAGCACAGACCACATGGGACAGTGAGACTACCATCGAAAAAGGTCTAAATGAGGTCCATTTTCTTAACCACAATAATGATAACAACATTTCTGATTAACTTACAATAGGTTCCCATCATATGTGATCCCCAAGTGCATGATAATGAAGAACAAAATGCTCAGGTAGACAGTACTGATATTGAATGTGAATAGGAGGTTACTAACAAATTCAACATTAGAAGATCCACTTATGAGAGGAAAGCTCTGAGCAAATATCAAGACTATATATGCAATAATATTGAAGAGGAAGATAACATTGGGTTTTTTCATCAGTAATCACATTTGCTATATGAAATTATCTGATAGCTACACATCCTTTATAGAAAACATTGATGAGCACACAGAACCTACAAACTTCCACATTGCCATGTAGGACCTCAAATGGGATAAAGCCATGCAACATGAATTGAAAGCTACGAAGAAAAATCAGACTTGGGATATAGTAGATCTCCCTTTTGTTAAGCAACGCATAGGATATAAATGGACGTACAAGATTAAATACAAGGAAGATGAGATTATAGGCAAGTACAAAACTTGATTGGTCACAAAATGTCATACTCAAAGAGAAGGGATTGACTACGACCAAACTTTTACTTTGGTGGCAAAAATGACTATCCTTTGAATTATTCTAGTTATTGCAACCAAATTAAAATGGAAGTTATAACAATTAGATATCACTAATGCGTTTTTTTCATAGTGATTTAGATGAAGCTTACATGAAGATCCCTCTTGATCTTCACATTGAGGAGAGTACCACAGCATTGGTAAAGTTTGTTAATTAAAGAAGTCACTATATGAATTGAAGCATACATTACAAAATTAGTCTTTTGCTCTTTGCAAATCCTTTATTCGAGTTGGTTATACCCAATTAAAATTAGATTATTCTCTATTTACTTCCAAAAGAAATGGAATTCATGTTGTTATTTTAATTTATGTTGATGAATTTTAGTTGTAGGAAATGACGCGAATTAGATTGAATAAACCATGAAACTTCTCAACGATAAGTTCACTCTCAAAGATCTTGGGAGGTTAAAATAATTCTTAGGTTTAGAAGTCGTCATGTCACAATATGACATTAACGTTTACCAGCGGAAGTATACGCTGAACCTACTTCGAGAGATTAGTTTGCTAGTTAGTAGACTTGTTAAAACTTTTATAAATAGTTACTTAAATATTGAATATGGTAGTGATACTCTTTTACAGGATTATTGTAGCTATAGAAGACTTGTAGGTAAGTTGATTTATCTTATCATTATACCCTTCAATATTTCCTATGTAGTTAATCACTTAGAGTCATTTTGTTTCTAAATTATGGTGCTACTATTAGAGTTGTCAAGTATCTTTAAAACCAATTGGGGTCAAGACATTACCTTTCATGCTGATCATTCATTTCAACTTTTAAGCTTATTATGATGTTGACTAGGGAAGCTACACCTTTTCTAGGTGATCCATCACAGGATACGTTTGTTTTCATGGAAAATCACCCATCCCAAGGAAGTTGACCTAGATTCACGAACTTTCACTTGCAAATTAAAAATGCACTTGTAGATATAAGATAAAGTCAAATGAGGAGTGTCGATATAAGAAACTTACATAATAATAATAATCTCTTTACTCATAACTAATTACTTTTTATTAAAAATTCCTCTTCTCCTGTAATGCATAAACTAGTTTTAACTGGAGACGAGAACGTAATCCGACTCCATGTTTTTGTTTCTTGCATCATTTTTTGGAAGTTATTGCAAGGGAATTGGATGGTGTTGAGAAGGGCAAGGAAGCTTTCATCCATGATTTCTCTGAGGTGGGTTGTTTGTTGGGTTCATTCGCCGGTGAAATCTTTCTGTTTCTTCGTGTCCACCTGTATTTTTTACTTAGGGTTGAATAAATACTTGCAGGAGGACTATAACGATGTCGTCTGTGGCTGGAAGGCAAAACTGAAAAGGGAACGAACTGTTCGTCGCTACAGAAAGTTCTACTGCTTCTTAGTCGATGTTGTGCCGCAGTCAATCCTCTGGCAGAAGAAGAAGAAGAAGAAGAAGAAGAAGAAGGGTAGTACATGTTCTCCTCGTGTCTACGTTATAAATCAATGAAGAAGATGTACGATGAGAACAATTATGTATTTAGTTAGAGACGTCTTATTTTATTCTACGCGGGGAAAGGCCGATGGTTTCTTTTACGCACTATTTGTTTGCGTGCGATCGATCTTCGAAGAAATCGGTATTTTAATTGTCACTTTCAAAAAATGTTTTAAAAATATATAAACATGCATTCAGATTCAAAAACGGTGGCTCGATGACGGTGTCGTAACTTGGGGCCGAAGTTTTTCTCCTCCTCGTTCATATCAATTTTTATTTTTATTTTCGAAGTTAGCAAAGATGCATTGAAGTACCACAATCGAACATAGCAAAGTTGGAGACGAAACGAGAAGCAAACCAAAACAGTGCCTCGTTCGTATCATATGCTACCATAAAAAATATGGTTGTATTACTACCAAAAACAATATATATATATATATGGTTGTATTCACGCAGGCGATTAGTTTCCTTATGATTCCTCGCCCCATGGCCCGCGCCACCATCCCCGTCACAACGAGAAATTTTACCGCAGCCGACGGTTTAAGTTTGAGACAGGAGAAAAGCCTGAACCAGTGAAGCCCAAGGTCGAGGCGATGGTAGGCGACGCCGTCGTTGTCATGGAAGACGTGCCAGACTATAAATTCAACGGCGCCGATCTGCATATCGTGGAGGCGTTTCATCGACCGGCGATGGCGTCCGAACCGACGAAGATTGACGTGGAGGCGTTTCATCGACAGGCGACGGCGTCCGAACCGACGGAGGTAGACGTGGAGGCCGTGCAGAAAAAACTGGACTACAGATTCAACAACGCCGACCTGTTGGTGGAGGCGTTGACGCACAAGTCGCTCTACTACCACATGGATGACGTTGGCCCGAACAAGGATAGGTTGGAGTTCCTGGGGGACGCCAACTTGGGATGCGTCGTGGCCACCGAGCTCTTCTTGAAGTACCCCAGCCTCAACTCCGGCGACCTCACCAGGATCCGCGCGGTCAACGTGGACACCGAAAAGTTGGCCCGTGCGGCCTTGGAGCACGAGCTCTATCGCTTCCTCCGGCACAAGATTCCCGACTTTCAATCTCAGGTATGCCTGTAATCCCTAGCTATGAGCCTTGTCGATTTAATTTGTTGGTGCTGGAAACCGGCCGAAGCGCTCGGAACTTGGCGATCTTATGTACGCATTATAACATCTTCATCATCCCCTCTGTGACGTAATCGCTTCCGATTTTTCCGTCGACGGCCGCGACCTTTTTTTCCGTTCTTTATTGATTAAGTCTTCGTCGGCCACCCCAACAGATTTTTCGACGGATCATACATAGAGAGTCCGATTCTTTAGATTGAAAAATTACACTGAAGGAATTGCAGGCGCATGAACGAGATAATCAAGCTCGCTCATCCATTAAGCTTGAAAGTGTACGTATTTATTTACAGGCACAGATTCTAACAAACACTTACAAATTATTTCTAACAAACACGCTGACAACCATGTGCATGTAACAGCCATAACAAACATGCATCTCACCCATCACGCATTCGCGTGTCTCTAGGCAAGCCATCTTATTATGCTCGGAAAATCTTTATTCATCCTAAATTCTTCATTAATTAATTGAGAACAAATGAGTTCTAAATCATTCCCACACAAAATTTTAAATATACATATTTACATAATTTCCTTGTAATTTCAAATTAGCTAAGATCAAACGTGTAAACATGTGAACATCTAATTTAAGATCATTTGATTTCGAACGGAGAGGTTCTTTTATACATATATATATATATATATATATATAAGTCACGTTTCCTTTTTTAATTAATCTACGTGTACTAGTGCTATACATTTCAGTACTTTCTCTCCCCTGTGACCTTACATATTCTATAGGTCTTATAAATGTTTTATTTTATGAGATAGATTTATAAACTTGGTAGATGTTTAAATTTGAAGACATCGAGAATGAAAGAGAACTTTTACTCAGATTTCCTTAATCGATGATAGTCAAGTTGAAAGTTTAAACCACCAGAAACCCTTTTTTAGGTAGTGTTAGTTTCATGGTGATCGATCCTTTTTAAAAAAAAAATCAAGTTTTCAGATTAATTAAATTATTCGCTGCTGTTGGTACGTGCGAATATCTTAAAAGACAATGACTTTGGCTTCGTCTTCTATAAATATCAAATTAACACGCAGATGAAACTTACCGATGTTGACCGCTAGTATAATTAATTAATCATCATGGTAATTAACGTTTATGGACTTTCTGGTCGGACGTGACTGTGGTTATAAATGAACGTCTCGTTGACGGGCCCCTTCGCTGACCCTGTGTCGTGTGTGTACGCAGATCGAACGATTCAAGGAAGAAATCGCCGAATATCCGACGCATTCGTACGGTCTCGTTTATGCTCCCAAAATTCTTGCCGACATGGTGGAGTCGGTGCTCGGAGCCATCTTTATCGACAGCAATCGCGATCATCAACTCATTTGGAAGGTTGGTCAGTGCGTCTTCTTACGATCTCCTTGTTTAAATTAAAATTAACTTGAATGCATCAAATAATTACTTGATATTCTTTCTGGTTTACACATAACACATATGTACGTACATGCTCGCAGGTGTATCTTAGACTGGTGAAACCATTGATTGACTCGAGTAACCTGGGGAACTCCCCGGTGGTGGAGCTGAACGAGCTGTGCCAGAAACGTGGGCTGAGTTTGAAGTACGAAGATCAGTGGAGGGAGAAGGCAAGAATTAACGTGCTCGTTGATGACACCTTGGTCGGCAGCGGCACGTACAAGAACAGGAGAGATATAGCACAAAATAGGGCTGCCAAGGTGGCGCTGCAAAACCTCAAGTTCACCACCGTCACCGCATCTTCTTTTCCGAAAGCTTGATTAATATTTGCGTCTGACCATCATTAACAATACTACATCTTCCGGCCCATATATCTGTGGACTGATTTCTTGAACACAGTACGTCCCTGAGAGAAAAAAGAATGGCGTGCCGTTCTCCATGGCCATCTATTATTATTGTTGTTGTCGTTGTTATTTAAGGTGCATATGATTTAATCGGTATATTATCATTGTCGTTGTCGTTGTCGTTGTTATTTAAGGTGCATATGATTTAATCGGTATATTATTATTTCATTGGCTTTATTTCAAATCGTGAAATCTCCGTTAGAATAGGAATTTATCTTCGAAAGGTCAGAATAGAAGTCAGGTGCTTAATATCGTATTTAATAAAGTTTATAAAAATGTAAATTCTTTACTAATTCAGATAAAATTTCAATATTCAAAGGAAATCAGCCTGCAAAAAATTTTATGAAAACTAACAAAATGATAGATCAATTATTTCTTTACTGTCCGAATTGTTTTTTGCCTGCATTTTTTTTACTTGCAAAATCATGGCTCTTTTTCCTTTCGTCCATCAAATATCACCAAAGCCCAGACCTCGACCGTCACCTCCAGGGAATTGCCAGAATAACCGACTCATTATAAGCCCAAAATCTACCCAAGTCCTCCTCCCTCCTCCACCGGCGGACGCGCCGATGACGAAGAGGAGGCCGCTTCTGCACCTCCACGCCTCCGTTCGGCGCCACTTTTGGTCGGGTCTGAAGTTCCTGGCGGCGACATCCGCCGTCATCTGCCTTTTTGTCGTCCTTCAGTTCTCCGACTCTCCTTCAAAGCTGGACTACGCAGCTTCGCACCTCTCCGCCTCTTACACGTCCGCGCCGTTCGACGGTGTCCCGAAAGTTGCATTCCTGTTCCTTGCTCGCACGAATGTCCCGCTTGATTTCCTCTGGCACGCCTTCTTCCAGGCAAGTTCTCTCTCACACGGTTGCTCGAAAAGGATTGTTGTTTTTCCTTTCGTAGAAGTGAAAAATGGATCGATTTCAGTAGCAAGTTTGATTTTTTGAGCAAAAAATATGGGAAAAGATTTTTATTTCTTAGAACTTAATGCGTTGCTGAGTTGGTCTGGTGATGGTCTTTTTAGGGGCTGTACAGAATGGGGATCAGGAAAGATTCTCTATATATGTTCATTCATCCCCAGGCTTTGTGTTTGATAAGACGACGACGAGGTCGCACTACTTCTACGGGCGTCAGCTGAAGCATAGTATTCAGGTTCAGTTTTTGTTTGTTTGTTTGTTCGTTGAAGAGAGAAGTGGTGCTTTGGTCTTGGGAGGTTGATTTCGTGTTTTTGGCTGAGGGCATGCAGGTTGTTTGGGGAGAAGCTAGTATGATTGAAGCGGAGAAACTTTTGCTCAAGTCGGCGCTCGAGAATCCCGCGAACCAGCGCTTCATTCTGTTATCTGATAGGTAGTGTCGGGATAGGGCTACAACTTTTCAGAATATCCTCCAATATGCGTTATGAAATACTTGAATCCTTTTCTTCCCCCATCACGAAAATCGAAAATTATTGGTCTTGCACAGCGACTCAGTTAGATGCCGACTGAAAATTTGTGTTAAAATGCTTTCCATTTTGATGTTTTAAAGAATAACAAATTCTGATGCTTGATTGATTGAATAGAGTTGACATTTAGGACGTTTTAAAAGATACGCTTCTTGTAAATTTTATCACATCATGCAATATACCCACAATTTGCACCATGGTAAATGTGAGCCTCGACTTAATTCATCAAAACAACATAGAAAGTATGCGTGTATTATACTTTTACTAAAGAAATAGAGAGTTATTCAGCTGTTGAAAACTATATTGTTTTTAAATAGATAAGATTCTTTTACATATGTTTGCTTTGATATTGTGGCTTCAAGATTTCTCTCTCCTGTAATCAGCATTGCATAACCTCCTTGTTGAATTATTGGACTTGGTTGGTAGGTCATGCATGATTTTCCTGGTTTCTCTCTCTTTGATATGTAACTCTCATTGGAGTTTCAAAAAAAATTAATTAACTCACTGTAATCTGCTCAAATTCATCAAAAACTGATATAAATTGTGATAAATTTTTTTTAGTTGCAAGATGTGATCGTGCTAATTCCATCATTCTAATATCTAATTAAATTGTGCAGTTGCATTCCTTTGTACAACTTCAGCCATATCTATGACTATGTCATATCTTCTTCAAAAAGTTTTGTGGATAGGTGAGCAGAATTATGTCCACCTGCTTCTTGTGATTAGAAGTGAAGTTTGCCCTGTTTACCAAGTATTGATCTGTTTCCACCTAAATAACTATATTGATGTTTGCAAATAAAAAAACTATATCAACTCATTATATTTTCATTGGGCAATCCTCCCTATTTTCTCTCAGCTTTATAGATGCGAAGGACCAGCGCTACAATCCCAAAATGTCTCCCACTGTCTCAAAGGGCAAATGGCGAAAAGGTTCTCAGGTTGCAACATTCTTCTTTTACTTGATAAAACCATTGTGTTATCGAGCTGCTTTTATGTAGCCAGATTATAGTACATCCATCATGATTTTGTCTTTAAATTGTCTTTTTCATGTCAGTGGACTACATTAACTAGAAAGCATGCAGTGGTTGTTGCATCTGATGTTGCTATCTTCACAGTTTTCAAGAAACATTGCAAGGTACAAAAGATAAATTTGTGTGGAACATGAAGTAATTAGTTTTGATGTATGACATGATGCAAAAGTTTTTTCCCCAGCTCATAAGCAAATCATAGTTTTTGATGTTAATGTAAACCTAGTCGATTGGTATTTTCCAGACCGTGGATCAGAGCATGACAGGGTGGAGGATATGTACAATATAGATAGGGGGTGCTAGAATATTTGTATCAAAGGATGTGGGGGGAAAAAGGTTTCATGATGTGTGAAGCATACGCTCTAAGGACTAAGGGAGTGTTTATGATAAGGAAACCAAAGGAAATGAAAATATTGTCAAAAGGAAGTCAAAGAACAATGAAGTCCCATAAGCTTTTATATTCCTTTTAAAATGTTTCCATTTAGGTGGGAAATTTTTTAGTTTGTTATGCAAACTAATGGAATCTGTCTTCTAGTGGAAAACATCACAAACATGTTTCTAAACACATTTTTTGGTCAAATGAAAAATATTTTCCTTTTTGTTGATTTTCATTAATTTCCAAATACATTCCCCCAAGTTGTGGTATTCATATGGGATTGTATATTAGTTGATGACAACTGAAAATTCACTTGATAAGCATTTTTTCAACTTGTAATTCGAAGTGAAAATTTTCATAGGATGTTAAATGTTGATCCCTTCATAATATTTGTTGAATCCGACTTCCTTGGCCTAGCTTATAATTTTAAATAAAAAAATGGTTTAATTCAATGAACATGGCAACTATTTTGTGTTTTTCATGCTATATTAGTTTTGGTTACTTAGGAAAAATTGTCTTATATGCTTTAGTGAACAGTGCAAGTAGTCATATGTAACATAATTCTTCATGTCATTCTGTTATTTGATACAGCGTATTTCAGAGCATGTTGTTGGGAAAAAGCAAAATGTGGTAAGTTAAATTTCCAACTTTTGTTTGCGTGGTTCTTATCATCCCTACCTCCTGTTTGCATTTTGAACTTTATGATGTCTGTATCATTTGATTGCATATACATGTTTCTACACTTGTGATCTGTTATCTGGATTTTCTATTTGTATATTTGTGATCTGCTATCTGGATTTTCTATTTATATATTTTTTGTTTAAGCTTAGTGGGATATGGTAGTCTTTTACTGTTGTATATTTTTTTGTTTGGACTTCACACTACTTGCATGACAACAATGAGAGGGATCTGTATGTTCTCTGTCCCATCAGGATGCCTTTGTTATCTGTAATAGTTAACAGAAAATTCGATATCTGGTTGAAATGAGAGGCAATTTAGTAACACAAATAAGATGTACACAGCAAAACCTGCTTGATTTGTGCGGTTTGAACTATCTATCTTATGTAGCAATAGACCAGGATAAAAGTACCTATAAGAAGTGCTATCTTCATTATTTGTAACTCACTTCAGCAGCATGGCGTGTATGGCTCAATAGAACCAGATATTGATACTTGGATAAATGCTTCTGAGTGATAATTAGTACCATGAGCTTATTTCAAAATTTCCTGTTTTTGGACACTTCATATATATCCTTTGTGGTCTATTTCTGTGCTGTCCTTGCTAAAACATGGTCCAAGTAACCAGATGAGATCAACTTGTAGAAATGGGCTTATTGTTTAACAGGGCCTTTATGTAACACAAAATTAGACCGTAGATGTTCGATGACAAAATTTGAGGTATCTTTGTTGATTCATGCATGCTGCAATGTTACGTATTTTTATGCTTGTTTCATTTTGTCAGTGCTTTTATCTTATGCATAGCAATACATGTAATAGTTATATTTAATGTTCCTTTGATTTACCATCTTGGTAAATCATTATTCTCTCTCGGATGTATCTTATTATTTGTTTAATGAGATTCACCCTACTTCTCTTAAAAAAAAATTATATTTAGTGTCAGTGTATTCTTTCATCATATATTGGTCCATGACTTTTTATGTTTTTTATGCAAGATCTTTATCTAATTTTCGTTGCTTATTGTCATTCTTGTGATGATATCTGCATGATGGATATTGTGATTCTTCTATTGAGCGTTTGTGTTATTAAATTATAATTTTTCATCGCTTGACGTATTTCTCTTATCAACAGAGGCATCTAAGAGAAAAATAAGTATCAAAGCTTTTTAGACATTTGAACTTGAAATAACCTGCGCTATATGTCCCACCTACATGAGCATGCTTTAGATGTTATTTTCCTTTATATCAAGCTGGACTTTTCATTTAGTGACCTTGATGAGATTCTTCTATTTATCTAGTCACCAGCATATTGTTTTTCATGTGCTTTCCTAACAAATCTTACTGAATTTCAGGGAATTTCAACTCAGAAGCAGCATGATTGTATTCCAGATGAGCACTATGTGCAAACATTACTTTCGGTTAGTCCACTTATTTTCGGTCATACAATGCATGGGTTTTTGGAAAAAGGAAGTGATTTTTATGAATTCATTATCTTCTGCCTTGGTTACAGATGCATTCTCTGGACCATGAGTTGGAGCGCAGGACGTTAACATACACAACTTGGCGGCAGATCCAAGATAAAATGAACAAACAAGGTTGGCATCCTTTGACATTTGAATTCGCAGATACAAGCCCTCGGCGTATCAGAGAAATAAAGGTATTCCATCCAATCTTGATTGCCTTTTTTATTGATGTTCTTTTTGTAATAACCCTTCTGTTTATTTCAATTTTTTAGAATATAAACCATGTATATTACGAGACTGAGTTCCGGACGGAATGGTGCCAAAGCAATGGAAGATTCATGCCGTGCTTTTTATTTGCAAGAAAGTTTTCAAAAGGTGCTGCAATGCGCCTTTTGAATGATCGGATGTTTGGTGCATTTGATGCAACCAAACTCCTATACAATCAGCTCAATGCAGGTGCCTAGTTTTGTGATTTTATTTGAAACACTGAATCCACGTGAGCTCCACTGACTTCGATCATACGCCAGCAGCTACGCCGCACTAACATCTGAATGCAGTTCATGACATATTGGTAACAGTAAGATGGCGGTGTCGTCTGCGCGTCCAAAGCCATTTCCATGTTCAACTCAGCTAAAAAGACAGACGACAAGAATCATATGATGTGGAGGATCAGGGTATGAGACCCAACCCAATGTACACAATAATCATATAGAGACTGTTTGAATGCTTGTTTTGGTGTTTTTTATTATTATTATAACTTTACGGGTGTTGGATGTGTAATATTTGTTTGTGTATTTGAAGAATGACGGAAAGAAAAGTTACGAACGAAAGAAAATCTATAAGAAGCGAAAATTGAAGTATTTTCCTTTTCTTCACTTTTTTTTTTGCTTGCTTTGGAATTTAAAGTAATTTGAAAGTTAGGTATTTGTATATGTTTAAAAATTTAAAGGAATACAAGTACACAATGAAATTCAAGTATTAAAATATAGGTTACATTCTTATACAAATGATATAATTTAATTGAAGTTATGCTTTAATAAAATTTAGGTTGCATTTTAATAAAATATTTTCAATAAAATGGAGGGTATATTTTACAACAATTAAGGTTATTTTAAAAAAATTTAGGTTACATTGCAATCAAATAAATGAAGTTATGTGTACATTACATTCAGTTCAATATTTAAACTTGATTATAAACGCGGAATGATGTAAAATACTATTATGAGATTAAATAGTCAAAATTGACATAATCGAGCATAGAAATAACACGGACGAAAGGAAACGGTCGATTCGGCCACTCGATGCGGGCCAGCCCACCAGGCGCATTGAGCACCGCCACCCACCTAAATTAGCAATCCATTAGACCTCCGCCTTCCCCCGAGAGGTCTGACCATCTGACAACTAGACCAGAGGCGAGACGAGGAGGATTCCGGCGATTGTATCCGGGCAATTCCATGGTCGAGGTGCTAACCACCGCGGAGGCTTCCGCCTCTTCCTCTTCCTCTTTCTCCTCCTCCTCCTCCTCCTCCTCTTTCTCCTCCGGCTCGTCGCTCTCCACCAACATTCCCCTCATATCCGCCTGCCTCGCCTTTGCCACGGCCCAGTTCCTCAAACTCTTCACGACATGGTAAGCTTCGTATCCTTTCGGATTTCTAATATCGGGGATGCTGTCGCCTTAGGTTGCAGTACCGCCCGTCGAGTAGATATTAAGGCGAGATGTATTTGTTAGTGTGGCGGATGCTCCAACGAACCTGGAATATGATCGGTCTGTGATTCTGTTTTTTCCAAAGAAAAAAGCTTGAATCTTTTTTCGATTTCTACCGTGATCATGTGCTTCACCTGTGGTGTTTGTTGCGCGGGTTCCCTTGGTTCTTGGATTGTCGTTTGTTTCTGGGTGTTCCCGAATTCTTTAACTGTTATTATTCTTGGTCGGAGTTGTGTTGCGATGTGCAAAAGAAGATTTCGATACGTTTCTTTCTGTCTGTGAAGTTGTGCTATCTTCTCAATGACTTTGATGACTATGGCGTGTTCAATAAATGGGCAATTACCTTTAATTGTGGAAAAATCACGAGAAGATGGTCTTTGATTGGTTCCAATATGGGCATGTGAATAGGTTCTACAGGAACTGGGTTTCTGCTCTTGTGGTTGTATTGAGTCATGAGGGAGGAGTGGTTTGCTTTCTTATGGTTTGACTTTCCCCCTCGTCTTTGCCAACAAAATGTTTATGAACTGTAACTCTGGAGAATTGAAGTGATTTTGATGTCAATATATTTATTTTGAAAAATGCAGGTATAAGGAGAATAGATGGGATTCCAAGAGGCTTCTTGGATCTGGTGGAATGCCATCTTCACATTCGGCCACTGTAGCTGCCCTTGCTGTAGCTGTGGGTTTGCAAGAAGGTGCCGGTAGCTCTGTGTTTGCTCTTGCTGTGATCATAGCAGTTATTGTACGTAATTCTATCATGCTCTATGCCAAATTAATTTTCTTCTTTCCAGGGATGTAATTTTATTATCTGTTCTAGTTTTCCCTATCAACATTGTTTAAGTGTTTTGCTTAGTTTTTGAGCAATTTAGATGCATGCCACAATCTGTTGGTGGTTGTCATTGTTTGGTTCAAACTATGAGAATGCTCAATTATATATGATTGAGATTATGCACATCATATGCGTTGGCAAAAATTGTGTAGATTATGGAGCTGTGTTATGCATATTGTTTGCTTGAAATTATGAGTTATGAGATTCTATGACCTCTTTTACCATATACTCCCTTAATCAATTGCACAATACTATAATTGGGTAAAAAGTCAATCATGCTGATTAGGGTGTTTCTCTCATAGAGTTACTATTGATAATCTTATCAATTTCTATATATATATATATATAATTCATGTCAGTGCTGGTTCAACTTATGATCACATCATCATAATCACTTAATCTCTGACCTCATAATCTGAACAACACACTAAGTTTAAGCCACACTTATTGAGGCATTGACCTAGGTGACAAGACATTACAACTTACAAGCTTTCTTGGTGTTTTAACCTATTGTTGTATATTTATTTGGTTGGATTTTTCTTTTGGGTATTTGCTATCTAGATACCTCATTGCAAATCTTACTATAATTTTGTAAATTACACCTTCCTAATATAACCTTGACTTTACTGTTGAAATATGGATATCCTACTCAAAGCTCATTGACTATGAATGGAGATGTCTGTTTTTTATATATAGGAGAAAGTCCTATTTTCCATTTCAGTATAGAATTATTGTAACACTTTCATTTATTTGACCTTTTTTAAGTCATACAAATGTCTTTATATTGGTATCACATGTATGAGACTTGGTCTTAGAAGATCATATTTGGCTTTGATATCATGTTTAAATATGGACATCCAATTTAAAATCAATTGGCTATGAATGTACGGATTCATCTATATATTATTCCATATTTTATTTTAAATTTCATCAATGTGAAACTATTTCATAACTCTTCCTCAATTGTGGCATCTTTTAGGTCTTATAAGTGCCTATTTTTTAATTGTAGATGTGTATGAACCTAGTTAGATCTTTTCTTAGTTCTTTTCTATTCTAATGTGATGTTGAAATATGAACATCTAACTTATAACTAATTAGCTATGAGAGGAATGTCTCTTTTCTGTATATAGGAGAAAATATTCTTTCCTACTTTCAATATGGGATTATTCTAGCATTTACTATGAGTTTGAAAGATAATAGTCTTAATTTTTAATTACAACTTCTTTGCTTCATTATTAAAAGAAATGAAGGAGATAGTGTTATTAAGGTGATAGAGTTTGTTGCCAAAGGAGATCAGGTGAGGTTACCTTTCAACACCTATGTGATGCATGAAGGCAATAGTTTCAATTGGGCGCACACCCCTATTGTCTTAGTGTCACCTATCTTACATATTGCCTTAGTGAAGAGATAATATGACAATATTTTATTGTGTTTTTAGTGATCTTCTCCATTTCAACAATCATCCTGTAAGGTATGTCTTATCTTTTGATGACTCTCCTATGGCTCCTACTCTTTGCTCACATTAAGTCTAAAATATATCAACTTTCCCTATTTTCATATTTTGTAATTTTTTTATTTTCTTATTTTATCCAACAAATAAATAGTAAGAAAGTTTCATGGGACTAAGGCATGGATGATTGTCATATATTATCTATGAAACCTTTTGTAAAGTAGTCAATGTGAATGCTGATCATGCTCTGTTATGTTTACATTTTACAGATTTGTATGAAATTTGGAAGTGTTATATGAGCTAGCCTTCTGGACTAAACCTTTTCATTTGACTGCAGGTAATGTATGACGCCTCTGGAATCAGACTGCATGCTGGGAAACAAGCTGAGGTGAAATCCTCTTGTGATGCATATATTGACTTGTATCAATAGAACTTTTCTGTCCTTTGTACGGCTGTTTGGCTCTCTTTCTGGATGTATGATTTTGTACTTGTTATTGTGTATTAAAAATGGGTAAACCCAATGCACCAATGTGGGATTTGGAGAGGGTCCAAGCATCTGTAGTCTTGCCTATTAAAATGTTCTGGTTCAACTTTATATTGCTATTTGCACTGTAGAAATTATGTTTCCTGTAACAGTGCTGGGTTTCTTTGCTTTTCCTCAGACTTCTCTTCAAACATAGCGGTAGAATAAATTCTGAAAGTCTTGGAAATCATGCTATCTCATATATTATTAGTGATCTTTCATTCTACTTGATAAATAAGTTTTGAGGATTCATCATATGCTCCTTCATGTTCAGATCCTGCATTTACTTAGTGGACTTGTAAATTTTGTTGTGCCATGGATTGCCACATATGGAGTCAAGAAAAATGTCATATGTATAAATAATAATCAACCATTATTTACAAAATAAAATTGTGTAAATCTGAAAAACTTACAAGTTCTAATTTGTAATTAGAAAGTACACTAGATCTAGTACAAAAGTAATTTTGTGTTTAGAAGACTGAGCAAAATCAACCCTTGCCTACGATAAATGAACTGTTTACCTGTGAGTGATTGCTCGTAATTCATATTTAAGGTGTCTTCCAGTTTGGCATCATTTTTACTATATTTTATCATAACTGTATCAGTTTTATTATACAGGTTCTCAATCAAATTGTCTGTGAGTTTCCTCCAGAACATCCGTTATCAAATGCCAGACCTTTACGTGAACTTCTTGGGCATACTCCTCTTCAGGTAATTAGTTGGCAAAGCCTCTCTGGAGTGTTGAACGTAACAGTGTGGATCTTGCAGAAAATCCCAAATTTTATGCTTCTATTGGACAGACTTTCTCCTGGTTTCTCCTGAATCTTGATCTTTTCTTACGTTGAGCTAAAACATAAAAATATGTTTAAATTGGTATGCTTTCTCACCTTCATCTAAGGGTTCATTTGGAATCATTTCTCCCAAAACCAACATCTGGATTCAGAATCAGAAATTAGCTTCTGTATTAATTGATAAAATTTAGCTTTTGAGAAATAAATTCTAAAAGTGTGTTTTTTGAGCGTCTAAATCTTACAATGTTGTCCCTTATAAATAAAGTGAAAGAGGGTAGTAGTCAGTAAATGTATGATAGATGTAATTTGTTTTTGAAAATTTTTGGATGACGTTAGTCTATTTTTACATGATACATAACTTTATGATACATTGTGTAATATGTACATTTTATATGCTAAATTGTGGTACATGTTCATAACATAAAATAAATATATAATGTGCAATAATAAATAGTCAATTAAAATGCTGGTATACCACTACAACATTCAATGCATTAATCTCACTAAGGTTGGCAACATGAATCTTTTTTCCATCTGCGTATGATCAAATAATTATTTGTTACTTCTTTCGTTACTACTATTGTCTTTCTGTGCAGGTTGTTGCAGGTGCCATCCTGGGTTGCATTGTGTCGTACCTAATGAAAAATTCTATATAAAAGGAATATATTCAAGCATTGAACAATAGTAAAAACCAATTTAGTAAATAGGGCATGATTTAGAATATCGATTTATTACCTCCTTTTGTCATTCAGTGCAGATTCCTACTTATGTCAGCTGCTATTGTATCCTATTAAAGCCTCAGATTTTCTGTGACGTTCTTCCTGTAACTCAAGATGAGCTTATTATTAATTTATCTGGTTGAAATATGCTAGGAGTCGGACAGTGTTGATGATTTGCATTGTGGACTAACAAACCTATAAGGAAAAGAGAGGAAAAAAAGTAGGTGAAAATTTCGTACATTGGATGTAAGGTGTGCTCGTCTTCTTAAGAGTTAATAACATTGTTGCTCATCAAACAAAGACAGGGGAGGTGTCTGTCATGTGACTCATGTTACCTTTTCTGCTTTTTATTTTTCTACTTTCACGCATGGTGCCTTTTCTTTTCTTTAAATGGCCGTCCCAAATAAATAAATAAACTGGTATTGTCGTGGTGGAGGTGTAGGTGACCAAAATGGTGTGAACGATCCCAAATATGAAGCATGGATATATGTGTGCTTCTGAATTATCATATTATCAAATGGTATAACAAGGACGGCAGGGCATAAGGGAGATTGATTCCCGGGAAAGCCGATCGCTGATGTCTATGGGCTTTGTTCGTTTGATTTTTTATTTTTTATTCCACACACCATCACCATCTTTCTATCTATGAAAAAGAGTAGATGGTCAAAAGATGAATACAATAATGTTTGCTGTTTTTAAACCAACAAAAAACCAGGGCTTACCAAGACTTAAAAGCGTGTTTGTTTCGCTTTTCCAACCACATTGCTTTGAAGTTAAGTTTTACAGTGGTGAGTTAAAATTTAAGGGTAATGTTTGTTTGCTGTGGTGAGTTCGTTTTCTATTTTCTGGAATACCTTCCTCGTGTGATGACTTCATTCGTCGGAGGCTTTGTCGAGTGGGTGGTTCTGTGACTATTGAGTTTAGTAATCCATTAGGATTTTATTTTGATGAAGAGGGTGGTTGGGAGAGACAAAGGATGAAGAAGGGAGGAGGGTAAACCGGTGAAGCATGAGAGAGTAAAAGGGTTGTCGGCCGCCATTGCTTGGATTGGGGATCTTCAGAAATTTGTCACTACCACACACGCCATTCGATTTCCGTGATAGCCACTGCACTTTTTGGACCTTCGTAATTGTTGCAGGTGGAAGTAGGCTGTTATGGGGAGGAAGGACTTTTCAACGAGGATCGTAGCTGCAAAACGTATGCATTTGTTAGAAAAAGAATTTGTTGATATAGCGTCCAACAAGACCAAGGAGCAAATGCTGCCTTCGTTCTATGCTAGTCTCCGTCCACGGTCAAAAGTTCACGCCGTTGGTAGTATGGTGTGTCCTTGTATAGATGGGATGGGCATCACATCACCCCCCTCAGCCTCATTGAAGTCCTTGATGGCTGCCGAACGTCACATGGATAAGCGTAGCACCAGCGGAAGGTTCCTTAACTCCCATGCGCTGCTGTGTCTTCGGAGACATTTCACAAAATTGGAGCTCGCTCCCAACACGTAAACTTGGAGGTTGGGAAGGAAGCAGAGGAAAATCTTATTTGTTTCAAATTTGTCTATGCATTCCGAGAATACCATTTCACACACATCCACCGTAATCCCAACAGTTATCCACAAGTTCAATTATCTTAATTTTAGGTTTTGTCTCACAATTTTCGGGACCGTGTAAAGTAAAATCTCTACAACTTTATGTATCATTTTTTGCATTAAATGTATTTGTTTCAAATTATAAAAATCAAAAAATTGATTGTACATAAAATCCTACCATGAAAAACGCAGCAATCTGAATCGAGCAATGTTTGATTCAAGTAATCCAAGCTCAAAACAATATATCACCTAAAAGATCAGAAGTATTGTAAAAAACTCTTTTTTTGTATCGCACAGTGACTCCGTGAGCCCACCCCCAAAATCTTTATGGGCCCCCAATTTAAAAGCCCAATGGTGATCCATAAATTGTATGGTCAATTCCTAGCCCATAAACACATTCAAAAAACAGAAACTAGTTCCAGTGGCGCGGATTCTCCATTTCGAACCAAAATCCCACACAACACCACCGATCTCTCCAGTCGCTCCTGCGTTCCGCAGTTTCTCCGCTCATGTCCTACTCCGACTCCTTCGGTTCTCCGCCGGTCACGGCGATCCGGAAGAATCTGCAGCAAAGCCAGAAGAGGGACTCGGTGGGGCCGCGGCTTCTCCAATCCCCGACGTCACAGAACCCTAGGTGCCTTCTCGGGTCCAATGATGACCAGCGGGAGCGCGCACAGGCTCGAGCCGCCAGGGCCGCTGCCAGCCGCAGAAAGTCGGTTGTGGCGTCCAGGCCGCGTTTCCAGGGAATTGATGGGGAAGGCGCCTGCAAGGATCTGTTCGACAGGGACCAGATCGTCGAGCTCTTCAACAATTGCATCAAGCTCGCTAGCGAAAATGCATGTTTTTTGTTTTTTCCAAGAAAAGTGTTGCCTTTTTTCTTATAGCTTCTTCATTGGCAAATACGTTAGAATTCACGTATTTTGTCTGTTTATTTGCAGAAAATAAACCATAAGAACACGTGGGATTTGGGGCTGATAGATCACTTGATTGAGTTGGTTAATGTCGAGTCGGATGATGATTCCGAGACCAACTTTCAGAAGGTGGTTGTTGTTCCTTCACAATAAGGTTGTTTCTATGTAACATGTGGTTGATTATTTTCTTGTGATTGTGGTGAAGGCAAGCTGCACTTTGGAGGCTGGAGTTAAGATTTACTCTCTGAGGGTTGATTCTACTCACTCAGAGGCATACAAAGTGCTTGGAGGAATAAATCGTGTCGGAAGAGAAGGTGAAAACGGTTAGTGTACTTGAACACCCCCATTATTCATAATCTCTAGCAATCTTTTTTTGTAAGGTCTCTAGCATTCTTGTATTTTATAAAATGGTGAAATCTAATCTTCATTGCAAAGTAGTATTATTTTCTGTGAAAATTGGTCTGTCAATTTGCTAGATATATTGACCTGCATATCCAGATAAACTACTGGGAAAATGTACATTGCCCAACTGCACTATACCTACCCAGAAAGATAAAAAAATGGAACTAGATATATTGACGACAATTCCATTTTCCAGTATTTAACTGCTAAAGCCTTGATTTCAATATGAGAGATCCTTTCATAATCCTCTGTTATTAACATTACACTCAAACTTGCAACAGTTATGCTGTGTGCAATATCTATCACTATGCATGTCTAAAATAGCAGCTTTGCATTTGATGTAACTTTTCAACAGTGCCATGAAATTTCAAAATTTTTTTGTGTTTTGAAATTCATCAACAGAGAATGTAGCAGAATCAAATATCATTGAGAGTGAAAAAGATGGGGGCCTCCACAAGAAGGATGAAGAGAAGAAGGTAGTATTTTTTATCCTTATAAAATATTCACTGAATATTTTTCACATGCACATTTTTATGAATGCAGTTGTCACCACTAGCAACATTGGAATCTTCTTTTGAAGCTCTCAATGTCAAGAAATTTGATGGTAACATTCCATCTAATTCTAATTCTCAGTTGATGTCCATTGATGATTGTTGTTGATGGCTTCTTGTGCTGCAGTGGCTTTCACCGTCGATCCACTTTATCATCAAACATCTGCACAATTTGATGAAGGTGGAGCCAAGGGTCTTCTTTTGAAAAACCTAGGGGTGTATGGTGGCTGCAAGGTACTTTTTGATTCGTTTGAAGCACCAGGGAAGAGCATGTCACGTGAAGCATCACTTGACAAAGAACAAATTGATTTGTCCTTTGCAATGGGTATGTACTACCTAGAAACCTCAATTAGTGGAGGTTTTTTTTTTTATCTGTTCATGGGAGTGAAATTTTACATCTCATATGAACAGATCAGTTTGAGCAAATGATGATTAATATGCCTATGAAGAATGACATTTCACCAACCCTTAAAGATATTATTGATCACTTTGATGAAGAAAATCAGCGGCCTCCATATGTTATCTCTGCTACAATGCCAACTGCAGAGCAAGATGACATCATAGATGATGGGAAATTAGAATCTGAAGGGCATGAAACTGGGCCTAATGATTTTGATCCTGATGAACAGACAAGTGTAATTCATGAAGTTGGACCTTGGAACTTTGATCCTGATGATCAGACAAGTGTGGTAGATGATGACTCTTGTAATAATGCTGATCTTAACCAGCATGGAGAGGTAAATTTTCGGTTAGATTTTTTATCATACACTTTGGTTTGTGATTCACATTTTCTGAAAAAGTTTTTTGTTGATTAGGTGAATGATGGGTACTCTTTCCATGTTTCTGATATTGATGAGGGATTAATTACAGGATTTCTATCCTTAGGCTTAGGATTTAATTCTAAAGCAAATTCCTGGGCTGGTCCTGAACATTGGAAGTATCGGAAGTCCAAAGGTCAGAAATGGCTATAACCTATTCTCATGTTGAAGAAATCATTTATTGCTTGATTTGTTATTTTATGATCTCATTGTAGATCCTGGGAAGCCTTCAAATTCAGAGATTGAATCTTCCAAGTTAAAGAAGCCAAAAAGTCGAAAGCAAGTGGCTTCTAGTGTGGAGTTTACCAAGTCCTTGGAGTTGGAGATGGCAGATATATTTGTCCCTCATAGAAACCCCAAAACATTGTTACTTCCGGTGAATAGAGCTCCTTGCAGCATCACTCTTCCTGAAGATTGCCACTATCAGCCTGAAAATCTCGTTAAATTGTTTCTCCTTCCTGATACGTTGGTAAACATGCTACACATTTATACAATATCATAATGTTGTGTAAGATTTCTATCAAAATTTAACTTGTTTATTCTTTCATCTGTAGTGCTTGGGGAAGAAAACTAAGAAATCTTCTGGTAAGAAATTCCAATCAACCTTTTATCTACCATGAACTGGATGCTCAAACTTATTACACTTTACATTGTAGGACAAGAAAAAGAGGAGTTTAAAGCAACCTCTTATAATAACTATAACACCTAATATATTATTCATCACATTGCATTGGCTCTTTCTTCACTCCATTGCCCGCTATTTGACAAAATGTGTGGTGCTCTCCTTTGTCTGAAGGGCTTTTCACATGCTTATCAAATTATCAAGGCAGCTTTACAATAGCCAAGGGTGCCATGACCACCTAAGTGTCGAAGCATCATTTTGTCGATAATAAATGGATGCATCTAGGAATGCAGAAATGTATGTCTGTAAACTGCAACAATTATATAAAATATGCCAAATATATGTACAGTACTACAAATTCAAATGTAAATTGTTGAAAATCATGTAAAATATTGTGCCATGATAATATGAAGAATAAGTTATGATGCATTAATCTTGTCAATAAAATGCATAATGAAAAGTAATACTAATCTTGTATAATATGTGAAATATTAGAAAAAATTAGAAATCAATTTATAAATGCTTATATGAGATCAAAAAAATCATTTAAACATGATTACATGATGTTGAAGGAACATTAGATATGTAGTATCCAGATTTTTGAAAACAAAGCTAGGCATAAAACACCTATCTTTTTTATGTCACCTTAGTGCCTAGGTGCACCTCAATGAGTCTTCATATTTCTAAGAAGAAAGAATGCTAATAAAGAGATTGCGATTACAGATGAAGCAAAGCAGCCGGGCCCTGCCTATGATCCAATGTCAGCTTGGGGAAATGAAGATGCCATTGATGATCAATTTGATCCTGGAAACTCTTTCAGTGATATAGATGATCTTGGTGAACTTGTCTCTAAGCCTCGACAGGTTCCTGTGCACTTAAAATTTAACACTTTCCACAATGTTTTTTCAGCTTGTTATTCATGTGCTTGATTAGAACAATAGTTAAAATGTTTTCTCTTTTTTAAAAAATGTATTCTGGAGGCTTTACTTTTTCAAAGCTTTTCGCATGGCAAAAACCATTTCACCTTCTGGAACTTTTCTGGAGTCTGAAAAAGGAGACTTTCTTCTTCTGTGTTTTGTACATAATTGGTATGCCCATTAGTTGCTATTTTTGAAAAGATTTAGACAGGATATATGGAATACGAGGAACTTTTACGAGTCTTTTGTTATAATCTAAATGCCAAGTTAAGAGTTGACATTTGCAATGCAAGGGAAAAATTTCTTACCTTCAAAATTCATGTGAAAAAATTTCTATTGGAAATGTTATTTTGATTATGTTTCAGGTAAGCACCATAGAAGTTGAGTATGACAAATTCTCAAAACAAGTAGATGTTCATGCCCTTAAAGAAACAATCTGGAATCAGATTCGGGAGTCTATAGATGTATCACAAGTTGTAAGTTGACTTTTAAATTTCTACTGTTTTGTGTTTTTATCAATTTTGATATTGGTTATTATTTTATGGTTTATACTATTCACGTGAATGTTTCACATGGAAAGAAAGGAATTTATTTCAGCGGAACCGTGTAATTTACTCTTATGTTTGTGGACCACATTTGTACACCATCAATTAGATTACTTCACAATAATGCCTTTCGAGAATGTTCTCTATTGGTCGTCATAAGAAAATATAGTTTTTCTCAGTTCTAAAAGAAGTCCAAGTGTTGATGGTATTGCACAACTTGCACTTCAAGTTGCAGAATACTAAATCATCTGATTGCATAAAATGTTGGTGGTGTTAAGGAACATCAAAGTATCCACTGCTGCAAATTTATATGCTACGGCACTGCTTATTGATTATTTTCTGTTGATTTTTTGGGATGGTCATGATTCTCTTGGCGGTTGCCCTCTCTTGTAATCCTTTTTCATGTTTCGATCTCTTGACACAGGAATCTGAAGTAGCAGTTTCTTTTACACAAATTCTAGGAAGCCTCTCTAGTGGCACTCTTGCATCCTCCGCCAAGGACATCTCTCCACATCTATCTTTTATTTGTCTTCTACATTTAGCAAACGAGCATGGCCTACGGATTTGCGATACTTCCACCTTGGATGAGCTTCACATATATCTTCCACGCTCGGAAGTTGTTGGATATTGACTAACTCGCTATGACCCTCCCAGACCTTGTTCGGTTTGCAGCAAAAGTGCGGAAGGTAGTCACGCCGAGCGATCATGGGCCTGTTTGTTTATGGTTATTTTGAATGCCTCGTTAAGAAATGCATGTGCCTTTTTGCTAGTGTAAAAACATATTTTGTAAAAGATGTTTTTTTTCATGTTGTATATTTAAAAATGACTCTTAAACATGCGGGTTTTTCATTAGTTCAAAAAACTATCTTGCACCGTTGATCCGGACTTGCCATCGCTTGGCTAGCCTTCCTTTGATTAATTAATTGGCTGTTTCATAAATATTTTCGTGTGAATGCCATGAATGTTACGAGGAAGTCTTCAATGCGTGCCTCTCCCACCTAGAAAGCTGTATCCAAGTAAATATACGATGATACGATGTTGGAGAAATGCATTTGCATGCTTTTATTAGTTGAATCGGTCGATTTGGAAAAGGAGAAAGATTCGATCTGGTCCTGTAGTTTAATTAGAATGAAAATAAAGTATAGTACTGGTTACTCCCATGAATTTCGTGGTGGGCGTCAGGTATGACAGCGGTTTGTGATCGATTTTCACTTTCGGAGTTCGATCTGTTCTCGTGCCTGACGCCCACCCCTTAAGACCAAATCGATGCAATCCCAGAATCTTGTAACTGCCCAAGAAGTGTATGTCACAACGTTAAAAAATTGAAAAAAGCCATAAAAAACTTGCTGCACTCTGATGCGACAGAAGACAAACATAGCCAGAAGCGCCTTTCTCCAAGCTCCCGATCTCCACCTTCCAATCTTCAAGGATCCCCCAAGATAAACAGACAGAAACTGCGCAAAGGCCTCGTCATTGATTGATTCCGGCATTGCGGAAGAGTCCATCTGCGTCCATAACCACCATCGCCGGCCGCGTTTTATTGGGCTTCTTCGATCAGTTCCCCCCCCCCCAGCACAGAGCTTCCATGTTGTTCCCGAGACCTACAATGGAGCTCGTAGACTGCTGTTGCTCCGACGACGAGCTGCATTGCTCTTCGCGTAGAGGAGAAGCATATGAAGATGGTGGAGAAAGGGTGGTGAGAGAAGAAAATTACAAGGAGAGAAGAACTTGTAACATCCCATCGCGTTATCAGAACAGAAATGCACAAAGAACACGACATACGGTTCGTCGCAGATTTGGTTTCAATTGCACAGGAAGTAAATTTTGATACAGATGATGTTGATATTCTTGGCAGCTCATTCCAACTTTCCAATTTTTGCGATGAGAACGCTCCTAATGACTCGATTCGTATCAGTTCTTACCTTCCGGCAGATTAATACAACAGATGCTGTAACATCTTCTTCCACATACAACTGGAATCCCAGAATGAATCTATCTGTTTATTTATTTATTTATGGAGAATGCATCAAGTACACCAATCAGTCTTCCAACAATAATATCATACAACTGCCTCACCCTGTGTATTAAGCATTAGGAGAGGATAACATGGGCAACCGAGTTTTATGGAAAAGCCACCAGACATGTTCAGTTCCGGCAACGACTATACTTGTTGTTTCTTTGGGTACTCTCTAGGTCCAAATATCGTTGATCCGACCCGAACGTTGGTGCTGCCCATTTCAATCTGCAAACATACATCCTGGTCAAACAAGCCGCGATCAAGCACACATTTGGCTTGCAATTCTAGTCTAATATAATAAGCTTACAGCTTGCTCGAAGTCCCCAGACATGCCCATGGATAATTCGCACTGCTCTTCCGGTATACCAAGTGCCTTGCACACGTCGGTCCTGCAATTTGACAGAGCCTGTGTTTTTGCAAGTAAATGCAGCAATTATTAGAAGCTCACCAAAAACCTTATGTGACAATTTGGTTCAGGAAGATTACGTGGAAATTTTCCGGGGTTGAAGAATAGTCCGGCATCCCTATTGTCATTAGGCCGGAAAACAAGAGGTTTGGGCATCCATGCTTGACATGCTTTACAAGATCAACACAACCCGATGGATCCATACCAGATTTTGCTACAAAACCCATGGGAAAAGAGGAATACTCATCTTGACTAAAGAATAAAACCAAACAATGAACAAAGGGAATACCAAAATCAGGCAGAGATCTTGCTCATTGAGTAATGATTACATGTGAAAGATAATTGGATGCAGGAAAGACAAAGTATATCCATTGAATCCCGTAAAATCGTGTATTTCATAATTTCTTGAAACAGATATACTACTCAATACAATAGTAGATAGAAACTAGGTTCATCTGACTGCCTACCTATGATGAAGATAATAAGGGAACATTATATATTCTCATGGTGTGTTTAGCTATGGCCTATGATGACTGGTGAGCACATATGTGCAAGGTTTTGCTGTGTCACGATGAGGATATAAACAATAAAATATCTTCAAACCAAGTCAAATTTATCCTGTGTGCTATGTAACAAACTGAGCAACCAAAATATGCTCTTCGTAATTGGTAAGATGCTACATCACTTACATTCTTCACCACTAGTATTAACCTGAACCATAACCTTCAGAGGGCTTCTCCCGCTACCAGCAACTGCTTTATCAAGATAATTAGCAATCTGCAATGGAAAAATCGTAAATCAGTATGTTCCAAACCACTTAAAATGTCATATCTTCCCCGTGAAGACTACTGCATTACAGAGCAAGGTAGTTATCATAGCACTAGAAAAACGATTTTCATAGGGATTACAAAGTAGCCCAAACCAAAAACATAAGTTTCTGCTCAAAGATGAACTCCAGAACATGGTTAACACAATAATAAATTGATTCACTTGAGATGATTGGCTGCAGAATCTAGCGAATATATTCTTAACCATTGGAGAGTTCAGATGGGCTATTTGAATTTTCGCTGATTTTAAGCCCATCCTCACCATTAAATTGCAAAGAAACAAACTATTAATGATCTCTCGAGTATTAAATTGCAAAGTAAAAAATCATATAATAAGGAAGAAAATGTAATAAAGAAATACAGACTTTGTTTGTCTAAAATCTGAAGGACAGAATAAAGTTAACTTGATTCAAAGTATACTCAAAATTTCAATCCAATTCACCCAAAATATTTATGCAGTAGAAACCTACTTATAGCATCAATATTTACCTTCACATCGTCTACAGTCTCGACCATGTAAAGATTTGGAACAGAAGCTGAACAGAAAATAAGCATCATGGTGTCATACTCGAAGATTATCAGATAATATATATACTATCATTGAAAAAAGTGCATATTAAATTTATAAAATTTCAAAATAAACTGAACTTAAGAAACATATTCTACACAGATTAGGATGCATGCCCTCTGATAGCGATAGCAATGTAACTGTGTCAGCAATACTTGGAGGATTTGCTAGGACACTACAGAGTACAATAGAGGTGAACAAAATATCCAATAACTTCAGCATAAATGTGTTCCTAAACCATGCTCTTGGGTTTCAACTTTCACATGGTTCACAGAAAGAAATAAACATTTAATAAGTTTGACACTTTTTGATAAAATGATAATTAGTTCTTAAAGGTGCTTGTCATATTCCCTTATGTTAAGTAGAACTTCTAATTTGAGAAATAATAAACCACATGAACAGAAAAGTATAATTGCGATACCAATAAGAGATTTGGCTTTGTTGCTTTGCAGATGACCGATAAAATGCCATTCTATGTCCTCTGGAAGCTGCAAAACAAGGAAAATGACGAAAAAGACACCTTAGATAGGATAGTACGCATAGATAAAGCATCGTACAGCAAATTGAATTCAGTAATGCGCTTGTAACTTGCCGGAAGAACATAGCACATGAACCCAAGCAGGGTCAAAAACAACTAAGTAGATATGAAAGTTTTTAAATATGAAGTGAAAGAGAAGAATGCAGTGAAAAACATGAAAAATCCAATCGCTACTGCCGGTAGTAAGTACCTCACCATACAACACAACTAAGAAAGGTATCATTGAGAATAAGGGATAACACAACAAATTAGCTGACCATATAGACACTAAGAAAGGTATCCTTAAGAATGGCACTGATACTTGAAGCAAAAATTGAGAATCGTCAAAACACAGTTAACGAAAAAAGGCAAAAAAACAACAAAAACATTTTCCTAAGCTTAAATCAGCAAAGAAGACAGCATTCGCACAGTACTACTGATCACACTCATAACTTCTCTCCCTCGCTGCAACTATTGATTGAACCTGCAAGGCTGGAAAATTCATCATCACCGCAGGGAGACATCATAAGAGAGATCGAAACCAATGTAGAAGAGAATGGACGGAGCGGCGACCTGAGGGGCTTTGTCGACTATCTCCTGAACATAATTCTCCCCAAAGTGCCGATGTCCGGCATCATACAACTGCCGTACGAGTGATACAGGCTTGGTCTTGCTGACGGCCACGACCCTGACAAGGTCCGGCCTCCTGCCCGACCTCTCGGCCGCCTGATGCACCCTGTGGAGGACGGATCGGAGGGCGTTCACCGCCATGCCTTCCATGGCCGGCGCCGCCATGCAGCCTCCACCTTCCAGCTTCGGTTGCCGCTTTCTCTCCTCTGCCCAGCGGAGGAATAAGCGCGGGGAAGGGAATCCAGACAAAAAAGGTTGGATCGTTCGTTGCGGGGAGGGAAGAGTGGAGCCGTGGAGGCCACAGGAACAAAGCGTGGTGGTGGTGGTTCAGGCGACGAGAGGAAGGCATGGGCTTTTTTTTTTGTCTGATTTTTCCGCAAACATGGGCTTTTCTTTAGTCCACCCAACGGCAATGTTCGGATGGCCCAATACTCCATAACGCTTCTGTTGTTATTTTTTATGTATTTAGAATCCGTAAACTAAATGGATATTCATTTTTTATATGATTTATAGTTGTATTGTATTTATACATTAATTTTTTTTGATAATTACGGAATGGGAAAAAATCACTTGTGAAGCAAACCAATATCTAAGATTTATGTGAATCTATTGAAATCCAACCATGATGCTTTGATGTTGGATAATATTTTGACTGGGCCGAGCCCATGATGGGTCGGCGTCGGCCTTAGAAAGTCAAGTGACGTGCTGATACACATAAGTGTTCCGTGGGCAAGGCCCACATTTCAAAAGCCTACTTCTTAATCACGGGGCCTTAATCCACCTGGATTGGACTTGGTCCACCGACAATCCTGCAAGGCTGGGATTAATCTAATTGGAATTCCAGATTATTGTACGGAAAAAATAATAATTGAGAGTGAGCTTCGTTCTTACATGACCAATGTACTTGGAATTTCCAAGTCCTTTCACGTCACATTCAAGTTTTTTCCACTTTTCCAAGGAAAAGTCAAGAACGTATACGTAACCTCATGCACCCAGTTGTAATATTAGCTTAAATAATTATGTATCTTCCGAGTACAACCTTGAGAATGGTGGTCATATATGCCTGCAAAATAAGTTTTAGACTTTTGCTAGCTAGAGTTTGTCAACCCTGGGATCCTTCCAGCGGATACTGATCGATGTTCCCCGTGAACCCCGACATCCACTCTATTAAAAATCAAACATGCTCACAACTAATGCCTAGGTTTACGTGAGTCAGTACATTCCTTGAAACCCAAATCACCACCGCACTTTGCTTGAATCATCAGGGTCCATGCAATCCCTTCGCCATTCCTCTTCCCCCCCCCCCCCCCCTCCTTTTCCAGCACACACTCTTTCCCTCTCTGTCATGATATCATCAGGGTCCGTGGAATCACTGATACTTGTTCCCATCGAGCCACACGCACGCATGGCCACCATGAGGGTGGTAGTGGTAGTGGAGGTCCTCCTCCTCGCTGTGCTGGTACTGCTAGCGGCCTCCGCGGTGGAGTTGGGTCAGGCGGCATCGCCGCCTCTGCGGCCGAGACGGTTCCTGCAGGCGAGCAACCGCTGCTACATCAACCCCTCCATATGCACCCTCTCAGGGTTCCCAGCGGGGCTCCAGTGCTGCGGTTGGATGTGCGCCGATACGTCGTCGGACCTCTTCAACTGCGGTGGGTGCGGGAAGACGTGTAATTTCAGGCAGGCGTGCTGTAGCGGCAGCTGCGTCAACATCACCTCCGACAATCGACACTGCGGCTACTGCGGCAACCGGTGCCCCAAAGGCGGCCGGTGCACATACGGCATGTGCAATTACGCTTGAAGACTGCCTGCCTATCGATCAGGTGAGGAGAATATTTTATCTAATAAGTTTGGAGTTCCAATAACGTTGTGGATTGGGACTTGGATCCAATTATATACATCTCTTATCAAGCTTTTTTTTTTCTTTCTTTTTTTCTGAATTCAGCAATTAATTATCAATAAGGACCTGGTATGTGTATGTATAAAATTCTATATGCATTTATGCGTTGAAGTTGGTTGCAATTGTACGTTACTTGCCTAATAAATGTGATTGAAAATTCATCAAAATATGCATGCACATAATCCGTCCTCCTTAATTAATTCCATGTTTCCCCGTGTTGAATGAAGATGTTGCCCAGGACAAAAAAATCTCTCCTTATTTTTGGTTTTCCCCGTTCTCTGATACTTGTTCCCATCTACATATAATTTATCTAAACTTAACGAATAACTACTTAATAATAAAGGTAAAAATAAGGAGAACATGTGGAGAAAAGAATTAAAAATAAAGAATAAAGAGAGATATATAACAAGAGAAAGAGATAAGGGGAAAAATATATGAAACAGGTAGATACATATATTAGCTACTTAAAATATTTCGTGTGCGGTTTACTTGTACAAGTAGGCTATAGTTATTAATTAATAGAAAGTTCAAGTATCGATGCAGCGTGGATGGATTACGCATGAAACAAAGGGGAAGGAAAGTAGGAAAGTCACATGATCCATGATCGATCGATCTCTCCGGCACCGATGTTCTTCAATATAATTATATAGACGATGGAAATGTCCTGTTGGTTATGAGCTGTAGGTGCATGCTCTTCTTCTTGGGATGATCCTTAGAATCACCAAAAAGTCACTCGCATCCATGCATTTCACGTCACTTATAATAATGCACAACCATGACTTAATAATGCGATGATTGTTTGTAATGCAACCATCCTTCTCTGATTAAATTAGTCTAATTGAGGGGAGAGTCCACTCCTTAATTAATTCCACATCGACCCTTCTATCGGGCTCTTCTTCAGGTCAACCTTTTCGACGGTGGTCCACTTCAGGTTGTGGGTACTTGCCCTAAGCTGCCCTTTCGATAATGGCTTAGTCCTAATTATGTTGACGTTAATAATAGTTGTTATGATCCTAAGAGAATCATTTTAAAAGATCGTTTACTCCTCAATCAAGTCCACACCAATATTTTCATACCTGATGTGGGAATAAAGTCTGTAACAAATGCCTTCGTAGGTGTTTGTGTCAACCGTGGGTCTCTTGTTGGATCAGTGAGGCTGCTTGTTGAAATGGGTGACCGGCCATATGTGCTAGACTGTTCCGTTCTTCAGGAGTTTATGGGGAGGTTTGAGGGGGGATCTTAGAGAGGGATGTTGTGTGGTGGACGTAGGAGGATAGGCTGAGAGGCTTCGGATGATAAAATTAATGTTAGAATTCACGTAAAAAATGTAAATACATGGCTAATGTTGAGATTGGTAAATAGATGTTGTGATTTCTTGCTGCCAGGAATGCTGAAATGTAATTTGAATTTGAAACTGAAAGTTGAACAATGGGGCGTTAAGATGAGCGAGCTTAAGATATGGGATAGTTGTTGATCCTTAAGATATGGGCTGTTGTTCATGAGATTCAAGCATCTAAGCTGGATTGGAAAGAGGGGACTTGTCCAAAAGTCCTAATGGGATTACGATTCCTACCAATTTTACAATAACTGTTGAGATTTAGTTACGTTAAATTTTTGTATATATGTTTATGAACATATATAACTATTCTCCACACTCCAGAAGTCAATCTATTCATGATCCCACGATTTGTCTTGAATTGGTCGTGTTTGTTCGCTGGATTTCACCGTGAACGCGAGCAGAATCTGTTGGAATTTCACGTTCGTATTCCGTTTGAAATATATATATATACGAAATTTTGAAAATGCCATTGGATACACCATCCTTATAATTTCTTTTTAGTTTTGTGTATGTTATTATTGTGTACGTAAAGATAGAAACACATATACCTTATTCAACATTAATAAACTTGCTTTCATTATTTCCGCATCTAAGTTTTGATTGTCGGCGTTACCTTCCTTAAATTCTAGATCGACGGTTTCCATCCATTCCTTTTAAAATTTCTCGTTCTTTATCTAAAGGTGCTGAAATCTCAAACCAAATGATGCAAAAGAATCATATTCTTTACCCATACACAAGGAGAAAAGGAAGTTCAATCTTCCGAAAGAAATGTGGGAGTATGGTACGTGGAAAATGGACAAAATGAAAATCGTGATATAAGGAAGTAACATTTAAAGAATAAGGGGATGGTGAGATCCTAATCCAAAGGTTACAAGGAAGGAGGAGGTTGAAGGGTACGTAACTTGCTCAATATTTAACGTTGAAGTGAATGGCGTTAAGAAAAGTTGCTTTGTTTTCGCCATAATTCAACTTGACCGGTTGCACATGCTGCTAGTGGAACTAAAGAGCGGTAACAGTGATATAATATTTCAATGGTATCTTCAGAATTTCATGCATTTTAAATGCTTGTTAAAAAAGACAAATGGCTGGGAAATCATTCGAAGAACACTGTTACCAGGGTTTGCGTCCTATTCTACCTTACTTGAAAAATGACAAGGCAGCACATCAAAATCTGCTGCACATGGACGTTGCATCATGTCAACGTGTAAGTTATACACGCACTAATTAATTAATCAATCCACATATATAAAGTACAATCAAGCTGTTGACAGCTTGATGTAAGCGAGTTTTTCTTCTCTACGAGTGGCAGCTGATACGTGTGTTTTTCAATTGTTAGGCGTCGTTTTGCGTTGTGACTGGACGATCAAAAGTTTCACTTGAACAAAGACTGGGCTTTTTGATTTTGCTTTATCTACCGTTGAAACTAATCGAAATTACGTATAAGTATGACTCTGTATATATCCTTATGATCGATTAACTTGCAAACATCTCTATTTATTTATATATTGTGTTTGTCGCTTTTTATTTCAATATATACAGCACAATTAGTACCTGATAAAGCTAATTACACATAATTAACTCAATTACCGGGAATTGCTTATGTGCACTCAGTCAAGCTAGGTTTGAGGTTCTATTATGTGTATGCATCAGGCATAGATGGCAAATCATTTAAAACTAAAATGTAACGCGAACTATTCATCGAAATGCGATCAATTTATCGTGGAGAATCAACCATCCATGGATATTGGATAACGCAACGAAGTAGTTATCCTTCCTTACCGTAGGTTTTATTACAGGGAAAAAGAAAATTCTTGCTTTAAGATGCAAATACGATGTTAATGCATTGGCAATGTCAACAAAGTTATATAGGCGTGGAAAGAAACTGGATCAAGACTGGTAACAGAAAGAAGAGGAAAAAAATGCAAGCCGGTTTAGAAATTTAATTTGAATGGAACACGATCGGAGTTCTGCCCGGCCGGTCAATTTCCTTCGACCAAACCATGCTCTTCGTTACCACTCGTAGAGAAACTACGACTTCCGATTGTTGGCCATTTATTATCGGTTGCCTGTCGCCTTGTCAAATTCAAAACTTTGAATCTTCTATCTTCTTTGTTTTTTAATTAGGTATTGATTTACAGTCTTGTGCATTTAAGTAGTAAATGATATATTTTCTTGATTGTCGAACTTATGTCAACGCAGACTCTGTAAAAGATGTTTTCTCACAGGATCTTCTTCTTCTTCTTCTTCTTCTTTCTTTGTGATGCGGCGCTCCTAGTCGGTAGGGAGATTAATTCTCTAATTTTTTTTGTGTGAGGGGGGGGGGGGGGGGGGAAATGATCACGTACATTTAATTTTTCACGACAACTTTTTTCGCCTACTACAATAAATACCCTACTGTTTTTCTTCGCATATATACGTCTTCGGTTGCCGGTAGAGTTCAATTGCACCGTATATATGTTGGTTTGTTCCTCGATATTCTCGACGAAAGGTTTCCAATCTAATTCGCGAATACTAACAATATTCTCTGACATTACACTAATTATAAAACGTTTATTACCAGTTGATCGAATTCATCAACATCAAAGGTCGTTGTCATGTGGGCTAACAATTTTATAAGTATATTCGTAGCAGTTTGGTGTCTCAATTTGGAAGTATATATGTGTGCACGTAAATGATATGTCTGGTGGCGGTATTTCTTATTTATGTTTGAGGTCAATGTTTTAGGCTCTGCCTCTCTCTCTCTCTCTCTCTCTGTTTTCAACACTTTCGTTTGTCTTTACTAGTTGGATTGATCACCACTTGAAGGGGCTTGGCTTGTTTTTCGTATACGTCCAAGATACTTATTGAGGGTTGGCACGTGTAAAATTTTCCCTCAAATTCCTAAATCTTGGACGACTTCTCAGGCTTGTTAATTTGTACGTATCAATTATTTATGTCGTGTGAATGTGTTCTAAATCGTCAATCGTGTTATGTTAATCTGTTCTGAATCACAATATTCGATCTGTAAACCCTGACAACTCTAGCTAATTGTCAGAATTTTGTGATCAATTCCACTTGTCCAGTTCTAGCTGTGGACCATGACTATTATGGTATATTATTCCACATACAATTCCATTTTGTCAGTATTAACAGGATTTCTATCTAGGTGGACGTGAACAAACGAAATTTTTGCTTATGGTTTTAACATGAGGAGGAAAGAGCCCACAGCAGCAACTATTATTCTACATGGAGGTGATATATATTATATCTAGAAACTTTGAAGATAGACCTTCCTGTTGGGTTCCTCCTTGTTCTGACGGGTGGAAGACTGGAAGTGGAAGCAAGAAAATGCATCTCCGTTCTAGTTCAAAGGCCTAACTTCCAGCTGTTGCAGGTCTTCTACGTGAATTACTTGCACCATTTGAACACCCCTCAGCCACCAAAAAATAACCCATAAACAATCTCTTTCTGTGTGAATAGATGTGTTTGCATGCGAATCGCCTATAAATACCCACGAACATCTCCATACCTTCTCATCAACCAAACAAGCATCTTCTCCCATCCTCCTCCTCCTCCTCCTCCTCCTCAACTGTGCTACGTACGTACACATCCATCAAGCCCTCTTGTACTCCTTAATTAGCTCCTCCTCCTCCTCCTACGTACGTACACCATGGAGCATATTCACCGCACGAGCAGACTGATCATGTTCGTCGGTATTGCAGTAGTAGTAGTGTGCACGGCGGCATCAACGTCCACGGCGGAGCCAGACCGCATGGCGCCGTACCCGCATCGTGGGCAGCTGAGAGGCACCGGCCGAGTGCTGGCGCAGTACTACAATCCCAGGATGCCGCTGACGTGCAGCGCCAACCCCAGCATCTGCAGCGGCGCCGCCTCCGGTTGCTGCCAGAACCAGTGCGTGGACCTCGGCAACGACATCACCAACTGCGGGCAGTGCGGGAGGTGGTGCGGGTACGGGCAGAGCTGCTGCCGTGGGAGTTGCGTGAGCCTCTTGTTCGATACCAACAACTGCGGCAGCTGCGGCAACAAGTGCAGGTCCGGGTCGCAGTGCACGTATGGCATGTGCAGCTACGCCTGATCGATCCATCCATCATCGATATATTGTTATTGCTGTTGTCATATTATTTTTCTTAATTAATATACGTGTCATATTATATATTATATATTGTTGTCATTCTATCGGTGTTAATCAATTGTGCTTTATGTAACGAAGTTCAATACATACTTGCATGCTTGCTTCTAAATTGAGAGAGGGCAATATGTTTTTCCTGTGCATGGATACGATTGATCATAAAGTGGCATATATTCGTCGATCGAAATTAATTTTCAGCCGTCAAGTGGCTTAATTCTTGATGCATGAGATGAATGACTTCTTTCGATAATGGCTATGTTTTTTATATTGCTTAGAATATTCAAATCTTAAAAGAGATGTTTAACTGAATTATTAATTTCAACCATAACAATGTAATTGATTGAAATGCATGATATTTGCAATTGTTGACGGTAATATTTTTATGATTCAAATATACGAGATAACCATCGTGGAAATAATCGTACTAAAAAAATTAGTATTACGATATATGTGTGTGTGTGTGTGTGTGTGTTGTGATCATTTAAAAATGAATAAATAAGTTATGTTTGAAAATGTTTTAGAAATATATGTATAATTAATGGACATGTCTTTTCATGAGTCCATGAGCGGAGAGATGTGTTGATAAGAAGATGGTGTTAGTCTACATTTATAAATAAGAGGCTTCACTTCGACGTTTTCTTCTTCTCCGCCTAGTTATATCGAACGATACCTATTTCAACTCGTGATTAAAATATTTTACTTTTCTTTTATAAAACATAAAGAAGATAGATACCGATAAAGTTACTATTTCTTAATATTTTACCTTTTTCTTATAAAATATGGAAAAAATAAGTACCAATAGAATTGTTATTTCTCAGTCTTTTATCTTCTATAAAATATAGGATAGATGGACACCAATGAAGTTATTATCTTTTAATCTTTTACTTTTTATAAAATATAAAAAAGATGGATATTGATGAAGTTGTTATCTCCCAATATTTTTAAAAAAATGTTGTAGGGAAGGTAGGTGTCGACGGAGTTGTCCTCTTCCTTTTCATTTTCTTAAATCTTGAAAAGAATTATAAAATAAGGAAAAATGACGAGAGGAAGGTGGGCGCCGATGGAATCGTCCTTTCCTCATTTATTTTCTTAGATTTTTAAAATATATTAGGAATGTGGGCACTAGCAAAATTGTTTTTTTCTAAATATTTTCTTGTCTTTGTGAATCGTGAAAAAGTAGACACTGATAGATTTGTTTTTTCTTTCAGTATTTGGCAATAATAATAGAATATTGAAATATAAAAAAGTGAAAAGAAAAATATTACGATAACATTTAAATAATAAAAATCATTCTTGTAAATGTCAGATGACATTCAATGTAAATACGCATCTAGTTTACAAATTAAAATATTATAACTAATAATAATTATATATATGGAATTCAATTGAATAGAAAAGTCTAACCAAAAAATCTATTTTAAGGAAATATGTATACATATAAATAATAAAATACATATAAAAAACTTGGGTCAAACCGAAAAATTTGATTGAAGTACCTTTGTTAAGGAAATAATAATAAATAAATAGATGAGTGAATAAAATAATAATATTGTATGAATAAAATTTGGTCAAATCAAAATTTTCCACTAGTTTAATCGAAGGTTGGAAATTATGTTTATAAAAAAAAAGAGAAAATTTGGTCGAACCGAAATTTTTCTTTGACTCAATCGAATGTATAAAATGCATTTATAAAAAAATAGAGAATTCAGTGGAATCAAATTTTCTTCAATTTAACCAAAGGTCAAAAATATATCCATTAAAAAAAAAATATTTAGACCAATTGAAATTTTCTTTTGTTTCAATTGAAGAGAGGAACCCATTCAGTCTGATCAAAAATTGTAAAACTAAATTTGAAAATTTAAGATATAAATAAAAGGGTTTAGCTACATAAAATATAAGTTTCTAAAACATCGAGAATTAAAATATTTTCTAAGAAGTCAATATTATATATTAAAAAAGTGAGATATAAAAAAATAAAAGCATATAAAAAAGGAGAGAATTGAGATATTTTAGATATGAAATAAGAGTGTTTAAAATAAAATAAAATGAAAAATGAAGATATTGGATATAAAAATATAAATATCTAAAAAATCAAAACCAAAGTATTTCCAATATGAAATATAAGTATCTGAATTAAAATTAAATATCTGAAATTAAGAAAAATATATATCAAAAAAAGAATATAATCATCAAATCAAAACATTTTTAGGTGCAAAGTATAAATATCTAAAATAAGATAAAATCAAAAGATTTTAGGTATGAAACATAAATGTTTGAATTAAAATCAAATATTTTAGATATAAAAATAGGGATATCTAAGAGATAAATCAAAATATTTTAAATACAATATATGAATATTAAAAATTAAGTCAAGTATTAAAAAATATAAATCAAAATCTTCAGGTATTTTTTAAAAAGGGAAAAAATAAAAGGAGAAATTCCACTTGACATTTATAATGTCGGGTCAACACACTCAACTTCACAAATGTCGAGTGACATTTAAATATATATATGTCAATATATATAAATATATAATAAATTTTAGTTGAACCAAAGTTATATTTTCATTCGATTAAAGATAAAAAAAATATATATGTGAACATCGATTGAACTGAAGTCCATCATTAATTCAAGGATAAAATATATATATACTTCGATCAAGTCGATATTGTGTTGCAATTTAACCAAGGGTTTAAATTAAAATTAATATATTAAATGTGAATAACAAATAATAATAATATTGATAACAATAAAATTAAATCCCTTAGACATAATATATAAATATAAAAGGAAAGGGAATATGATTAACAAATAACATAAAATACTTTGGGGCATAATATAAAATATACGAAATAAGAACATTTGGCTTAAATAAAATGTGAAATTAAAAATATAGATATGCATAAAATATATTAAATACTCCTAAATAAGAGTATAAATTGTTTATATATAAAAAATAATATATAAATAAAATATACTAAATAAGAGTATAAGCCGTTTACATACAAAAATGATATATATATAAAATACTTTTAAACAAGAATATAAACTATTTACATATAAAAAGTAATATATATATATAATATATTAAATACTCTTAAACAAGAGTATAAACTATTTACATATAAAATAATAATATATATATAGTATACTAAATACTCCTAAATAAAAGTATAAACTATTTATATATAAAATATATTAAATACTCCTAAACAAGAATATAAACTATTTACATATATAAAAAATACGTATAAAATACTCTTAGATGAGAGTATAAACTGTTTATAAAATTTATATTTTGTTTTAAATGGAAATAATAATGTCAAAATATATGAAAAATATTAAATACTCCTAGATATGAGTATAAACTATTTGTTAAAATTTATATTTTAATAAAAATAAAATATAAGATGTCAAAATATATGAAATATATTAAATACTCTTAAACAAGAGTATAAATTTTTTATATATAAGACAAATAAAAATATAAACTTTTAAATTAATACCAAAATATAAACTATTAAATGAATACCAATATATTTGAGTTTAAAAGCATTCTTAAGTAACCTTAGATATAGAAATGTTTAGAATATATATGTTGACCGACATTTGATGTTTTCTATTATTTACTTTATAAGTTATATGGTAACACTTTTTGTAATTTTTTTTCATGAATAATAAAATTATATTTAATATATCTTTTGACATACATTGTGTTGTGATATATGTAATATATACGAGACATTCTTTGACAAAAGATGTAAGGTGTAGAATTTAATTATTAACTTTTGAAGAATTTTTTAATTAATTAATTATTGAAGCAAAAAACCCACGTCAATAGCAATTTTTACCGATATTTGAATCTTGATCGATAAGCTCAGAAAGAAAAGGCTGAACTATACATTTCAACTGCATGCCGAGATAAATGATGGATTGTGTGTGCGGCTACTCCGTCGATGCATGGGAACTTAATTAACCACGTGCATGGAACATTCAATTTAGAGAAAGATGATGAATATTGTGATCTCTTCATTCATTGGTATTTTTCCTAATATTTTAGATTAGTTGGAATATTCTTCGAGAGGTCGATCAACATCTTACGGTATTCCGCAGTCTTCTTCCGGTTCAACGTTCAAATTATCGTCACTTCCGTCCCTATTTTGTTCGAATGTCTGCAAACCAATCATATGTTTTCTACGTGCATCTTTGGTTGTGGATAAGTTTTACTAATCATACGTACATTTTCCAAGTCAAAGGCCTAACAAGGATGGACAAAAACACACACACACACACACATATATATATATATCTTAGAGAAGAAGCGGCATTCTAATCAATGGGATCTCACCATGATTTGATACGTCAACGGAACGCGCATTTGAACCGGAAAAAGAGCAGGCCATGCATATTACCTACCTCGTCTACTTCCAACAAAGAATAATTGCACCGTCTGCATCAATATTCTGCTTCCGTCGGATTCTCCCGCACTCCATCTTCAACTCCGATCAGCCCAGCCCACCGTTCATCTCAGGCGCTAACGTGCATCGTGCTCCAGTGAGAGCCCGGCCTTTTTGTGTTCACACTACTTTGACCGTTGACGTATGTACGATGCAGTGATTGGTAGATTAAAATAGAAATGGAATTAAGTCTTATGTATACGACGAACCCCTCTTAATTACTCTTACATACATCTATAGATACTTTTAAATATATAAATAAGCTGTAACTGAGAAAAAGCATTAGAAAAGTTTTACATCATTAAAAATATAAATAAAATTAAACCTTCTACTAAATTTATAGAAAGCAACTTATGGAACTATTCTATTCTAATTCTATTCTATTTGAAAAATTAAATTAAATTAAATTCTTCGTAGTTTTTTGAACTCATCATTTTTGAAAGATTATGTGCACAAGAAAATGACATGGAAAAATTTAATATCTGATTCGTTTTTGGAATATTTTTTTTTTTTCCCGAAATGATTTTTAGAACGTGGTTAACAACGCAGAAAAAAAAATCGAAGGTTAACTAAGAAAGTTTACCATTGAGCTGTACTTGTATAATCCATATATTAGATTGGATCTATACTTTTTTTTTAATTACGAGTACTTAACTATATAAATATCTTTCTATTATTCCAAATTTACACTTGTTGGCAATCAGTCACGATGGGTTACCTGGTTAGAGCAGCTATAATTTTACTTTTCGTCAAAATTTAATTTCTGTAAGAAATATTATTATAAAAATAATTCTATTGTTGATCGAAAACAATATTATGATTTATGAAAGTCTTATTAACAATATTAGAATCATTATTTAACTTTATTTAAATCAAAGTCTTATTTCATTGAAATCGATTTATGGAGAGGATGTTAATATATAATCTCTGTGTCTTTTGGTTTATTATTTTTGTTATTTTTTTAAAAAACTTTTGATATATTAACTTTTCTTTCAGTTACACAGTAGTATAATTGAGAGTTTTTTATTATTATTCTATTTGATTGTAAAAAAAACCGGTCACGATGGCAGCCATGTCACCGGTCTCTCTTTTGGTGGGGCTTGTCCAATTACCGCCGCACGCTGCCTCACTCGAGCGTGTGCGTAAAACGTCGGTGGACGAGAAATGGCTTTCGTGAGATCGGCGTTCCCCTCCTCGCCCTTCGCTTGCCGTCTACCTTCCCTCCATCGGCTTTCCGCCTCCGCTCCGTTCTGCTCCGTCAAGGCGATGTCAGCCCACTCAGACGCCTTCAGGAAGGTCCAGATCCACAGGGACAACACTGTGAGTGAAAATGTTTGTTTCTTTTCGTTTTTAAGCAAAAGAAGACTGTTTTCTTCTTGGGTATTTTGTTCTTCGTGATTTGCTGCTGTTTGGTTTTTGGGGGGCTGGTGTGCGGCGATATTGGAAAACGGGCCTTTATTCTGGTGTGTAGTTGTTTGATGCTTATGTGGCTGGAAGGGAAAAGGGTCCAGGGATAGTGGTGTTGCAGGAGTGGTGGGGTGTGGATTTTGAGATCAAGAATCACGCTCTCAGCATTGCTAAGCTTGATCCCGGATACAAAGTCCTCATTCCGGAGTAAGCTTTTTTTTTAAGTTTTTACAACTTAAAATGTATATACTATTAAGATTTTTTATGGTTTTGGTTGCAATGTCATTGCTTTAGTGTAGAAAGATGCTTTTGCTGGCTGTAGGATTTCATCATAAGTACACAGTCACTTTTTTTTTGAAGTTTTGGAATGCTAACGACAATGCTTTCCATGCCTGTTATTCGTAAATCAGCCTGTATCGGGGTAAGGTTGGATTGGATGTTGCCGAAGCGCAGCATTTGATGGAGGGGCTTGACTGGCAAGGTGCTGTCAAGGACATACAAGCTTCAGTCAACTGGCTCAAAGCCAATGGTTCTTCAAAGGTGCGCCACTGAATGTCAACAAGATGGAGTTCTTATATGTTCTGCACTTCAGTCAATTAAACTACGACACACATAAACACATTGTATACATATGTTTGTCATCCAAAATAGGTGTTCCATTGCATGCATATCCTCTCAATTATTCATCTAGTTTTTCAAACTGGATGTCAGCATTCGATAACTTCTTGCTAGTAAGCCCTTTAAGAAGGCAATATTAATTGTTTCACATTAACATCTCTCTTTAGCTCTATTCCAGATCTTATGATATGTATGTTGAAGGACTAGTTTGTGTCAATTCTTTGTGTAAACTTACTAGTAAACAAACTTTTTGCTCTTATATTTGGATGACACCTTCAGAATCTCACTTCCGTGAACCTATCTTCGAAGAAATTTCATTTGTGCGAAGTCCTTTTAATACTTCTTAGACCTCTATAATATAAAAATTCTATTTATCATGTAATAAACCACGTACACAACTAAAAACAATTGATCTGAAACTGAAAATAGAAAAACGATGAAAAGTTTATTTGATTACAAAACTTGACATTACTAAAAACTTGCCAACAAAATTCAATTCCATGATAGCTAGTTATATTCTGGATGATTGAACCACTGTTATTAAGGCAGATGCCCATGCACCTTTTTTAGGGATAGGCAAATGCACACCCAGCACTCTTCTTAACTGGATCCTAAACTGCATCCTCTGTTTGTAAGTTGTTTCTTTGTTGATTTTACATGTCAATTAGGATAATTCTCGAATTTATTTTTTTCTTGTTTAAGATTTTATTCAAACATTTTTTTGCTTTGTTCTTTACTTAAATGCTTTGCCTTCTGTTTTTTAGGCATCATTTGTTTTTTTTACATCACTTTTATGTTTTTTCATGTTTCAGATTTTATTCAATTCAAACATGCCTTTTGTTTTGTTCTTCACATGAAGTTCTTGTTTTATAGACTGTATTTGCTGTTTTTATATATTGCTTGGTTCAATTACAGATTTTACATTGTTTGTTTTATTAATACTTCGATATGTAATACATTATTATTGTCTTATTTCGTTTTGTTATGAGTCATTCAAAGCTTAATATTTAAGTCTTTTCTTTGAACTTATTTAGATGTTGTGATGTTAATGGATGCTAAGTTTTGATGCTATTTTGATATAATTTAAATTTCTGGAATTAGTTAATTTAAGAATAAATATATAAAAGCATAATTGCATTAAAATGATACTAAGTATAAGTAATAAAAATACTGAAAAATTTTATTTTTTTTAATTGATTCCTAGGTGCCCATGGTATCCAAGCTGACCACCTAGGCACATTGTCGCCTTAATAAGCTTGGTGTGAAGATGGTTAAATTACTTTTTTTGCTGGCACATTGTCAATAAACATCACTAATCTTATAACTATCTTCCATCACCGAGACAATGTGCTCCACACATGCAGTCAAATATGTCCATAAGGAAACCATTCAAAAAAAGTATGTGCATGGTAAAAGGATACAGAAAATAAGAATTCAAAATTTTACTATCAGCAACAAGTTGGGATTGTAATTGTTGCATATTTCTGCATTGAATAGGTGGGTGTGACTGGATTCTGTATGGGAGGTGCTCTTTCTGTTGCTAGTGGAGTTTTGATTCCTGGGGTGGATGCTGTTGTTGCATTCTATGGTGTTCCTCCACCAGAACTTGCTGATCCTTCTAAGGTGAAGACACCTATCCAAGCTCACTTCGGTGAACTTGATAGCATTGTTGGATTCTCTGATGTTACGGTATGTTGTCTTATACTGAGCAATAATATTAGTTTTACCCAAGTTTTTGTGAAATAAACTTATCGGTTGCAAACTCATGTTGAACAAATGCCAAAATTACAATACAAACTCTAATAAAACCATATTCCCTTATTTGAATTGGGTAAAAGGCAAAAGTTATTTCTTTCCTTTTTCGTTATTAGTTGTTGCTACTGGCTTAGTTCTTTCTGATCTTTTGGAGAGGTATGTGCTCCTAGATGCAAATTTTGTGGTAGTATTGCAGACTGTAGAGATTAAACTTCTCTGGTTTCAGGCCGCAAAAAAGTTGAAGGAAAAGCTGATGGCTTGTGGATTACCTTTTGAGGTCCACATGTATCCAGGATGCGCCCATGCTTTCATGAACATGTCAGAGGAAGGGATAAAAAGGAGGAAGGAAATGGGTCTGCAGGATGAAAACGCAGAAGCTGTGAACTTAGCCTGGTCTCGCTTCACTTCCTGGATGAAAAACTACTTGGCCGCAGGACTTAGCCCTTCTGTTTAAGTTTAGGGACACCATGTATGATAAGATGAACCAAAAAACGTTTGCCATGCGATAAACTTGCTTGTAGAACCTGTGGTTATCTGGTATTGTTTTTCTGTTCTGCAAGTGGATTCGAAGTTAAAACGTACGTGTAGACCCCCTGGGATAAATAACTAGAGAATGCTTTAGCAATTGTTGGTTTGATAATCAATTATAAGTAGTTGAATTACGTTTGAACCGTGTGATTTTACCCCTTCCACCATAATTTTGATCACATCACTTTACTGATTTAAAAAAAAGTTAGATGGTGTTTTTTTCCACATCCCAAAAGAAAAACACTATGCTGACCGATGATCAAAGGTAGAATACCAGGGTCTTTCCTGGAAGAAGTTTTATACAAGTAAAAACAGCGATCATTATTAAAAACACCGTGTTTTTGTTTTCAGTTTGCTTGTTGTATGTGTTGTGGGGCTCCTGGCGTTGGGTGAAAAAAACACCACGTTGACACCTAAAAGAGTCATATCATCACCATCCTGGTCATGATAACACCATTCTGAGGGCATGGCTCAATGCTAGTTCAAAAGGGCAATCCAAGGAGGAAATAAAACTCATACCACGTCTAACCAGAAAGAGTTGTTTCGGAAATTCTTACCAGTCATTCAGGTCGCCGTTTTAATTGTTGGGTGTTAGCTGTGGTGTGGTGTTGTGGTAGACGTACATTTGTTGCATCAGAGATATTCAGCTGTCACCAACATGGGCATAATGTTCTAGTGGCGTTGAGACATCTGATAGAATTGGATCGATTCTTCAAGCTGTGCAATGCTGAATGCTAGGTTTACAGTCATCAACATGAACATAATTTGGATTAACTATGATAGTTTAGTTAACTAAAGAAGCGTTATTTATTTATGGTTTTCATTAAAATTTAAAACTTGATAAATGTAAAAGTTATCGTTATAAAAAATATGATCATAATTTGGAAATAGACCAAACACTGACATGATTGTTGCTCTCCTTTTTGTCCAGATTCCTTTCCAGTCGGATTCGGATTTTACTTTCCATGCTTTTGTGAACATTTTTTTGTGTCACATTACATATAAACCACAGTCAATGACGCCTGTGTTTTACCATCATCTCCTTGTACCGTGCTTTTTTGGTCAGGGATAGCATAGGATGTTGTGATGCCGCCTTCCAGTTCACCCAAGTACCAAGCAGGAGCTTTGAGAGGTGAGGTGTTTAATCAAACTAGCGATACTTGGCTCTCCTTAGTTGATCCTCCGATCGTTGGCAATCTCCTTTCGTTTGATATGCAGAGGAATCCATTTTTATGAGTCCACTGCAGGGGGAGTTAATTACATGTATATAAATCACTAGTCATTGACGCTGGCGTCTTCCATCTTCCTCATCTCTCCATCCAAAACCTTCAGTGTCATCGTCATCTCCTCATTCCGGGGACGTGAGTCATGGTCAGCATAGAAGGATGTAATGGTGCCATTCAACTCAATGAAGCTCCAAGCAGGAGCCTTTCTCAAGCCCAGTGATTTCATCTGCCTCCATGACGACTCCACGCTGTCCCATCTGCTAGTTGCAGCATAGCTATGTGCCAACTGCACATAACTCCCAGCTGTCACTGGCTTCAGTGCCGTGATTTCCGCAGCAATCTCTTCGGCAAGGGTGAATTTTCTGTGAATTCGGCAAGCATCAAGCAGTATACCAAGAATTTCAGCACTGCGCTTTGCAGGCATTGCCCGGATGACCCCCAACGCTTCTGGTATCATGCCGGCCTTTCCAAGTAAATCGACGATGGATGCAGTGTGCTCGATACTTGGCTCGATTCCAAAATTTTGTTTCATGGAATGAAAGATCTCCAACCCATGGCTAACGAGTCCAGCATGACTACATGCTGTGAGTGCGGATAGTAGCATGACTTGGTTTGGTTTCATTCCAGTCTCGAGGAATTCCGAGTACATATGCATGGCAGCAACTCCCAGCCCATGGCTTCCATATGCGGCGATGATAGTAGTCCATGAGACGAGATCGTGCTCCTCCAATGCATCAAAGCATCTCCGAGCACTGGTTAGGTCTCCACACTTTGAATACATGTCAACAAGGCCCGTGGTGATGGGGACGCAAGCCTGAGTAAGCTCGCTTCTGACGATGAAGTTGTGGACACACCTTCCATGGTGCAAGGAGCCCAATGTGGCACATGCTTGGAGAAGTGCCACTGTTGTGATCGAGTCTGGTGTCGTGTTTGACAATCTCATCTGGTTGAAGAGGACGAATGCATCCTTCAGATGACCACTCTGAGCATAAGCAGAGACCACTGCATTCCAAGAAACCACGTTTTTATCTCGCAGAGTGTCAAAAATGGACCGACATTGTTTCAAGCAGCCACACTTCGCGTACATGCTAATAAGTGAATTTTGACAAGTTGTGTCTACTGCCAATCTCTGCCTGATAACATATCCATGGATGGATGCTCCTTGCCGTAGTAAACCCAAGTGAGCACAAGCAGCAAGAACAGTAGCAATGGTCGTGACCGTGGGTACCACTCCTGACCACAACATTTGCTGGAAAACAAGCAACGCTTCATCTGCTCTGTCATTCTGAACAAGGCCTGACATCATGGCTGTCCACGAGATGACATCTTTGTGCTGGGTTCTGCGAAAGAGCACCAAAGCACAACTCACATTCCTGCATCTCAAGTACATGGCCATTATAGCGGTACGAAGCTCTGTGTCTGATTCAAACCCAGACGTTACAATCTGCGCATGAACTTGTTTGCCCAATTCAACCAACATCCTTGGGCAGCTTCCTGTTGCCGTAGGCAATGACGCGATCGAACTGAAAGTATTGTGGTCTGGGTACACTCCTTCTATCCTCATTCTCTTGAGCATACCAACACACTTCCTCACATTTTCATCCTTGGAGTACCCAGACATCATAGAATTCCAGGAGACAACATTGCGAAAGCACATCCATTCGAACAACTTCTGTGAAAACTCCACTCCTCCGCATTTGAAGTACACGTCCAGCATTTTGTTCCCAACAACAGCATCATCTCCAAGTCCAAAACTCAACACCCAACCGTGCAAACACTGCATCCGCGCCAACTCAAAAATCCCCGACAACAACCCCAAGACAGTGACGGAATTGGGGCCGACACCTTCCCAACGCATCTGGTTGAACAACAGGAACGCGCTACCAGCATCCCTTACGTTAGAGTAACCACTTATGATGGCAGTCCAGGGCACAACGGTTCTGACGGGCATAGCGTCGAACACCTTGCGAGCAATGGCGACGTGCCTCCACCGGGAGTAGGTGAAGATGAGGGAGGTCGAGATGTGGGCGTCGTGTGTGTAACCGTGGGTGATGGTGTGCTGGTGGAGGATGGGGAGGACGTGTTGTGGGGTGGCGGGGGAAGTGAGAAGGGGCGGGAGGAGATTGGGAGGTGGTGAGGTGTGACGTACGAGGTAGGAGGCGTAGGTGGCGAGGAGAGTGTGCCATAGCGAGGACTTGTGATGGTGGGAGGAGAGGGAAGAAAGAAGATTTGACTTTGTCATGGTCCGTCAAAGTAAGTTCAAAACTTTAAAAAATGATAGGATTTCTTGCATTTCATGAGCTTTGTTCTAGAAAAAGGCAGAAGGAGAATGAATACATTTTTGCAAGAATGGGTTCAACTTCGTGATCTGTCTCTCGTCAATTCAAACCGTCAATCTCAATGAATGGGTTACTGCTTGATGTGTGTTTTGGAGCTTGGACTGGTTTTTGATATCGATATGATTATCTTGGATTGACTTGATCCTCAAGATCAGCCGTCTACGGTTGACTTCCGAACTACGAATATACGAGCAGAAAGGAGCTGGGGTCTGGCTGTATCAGACGCAGCCTTGGCTGCCTTCGTTTAGACGTAAAAAAAGGAAAGCATGAGATAAACAAGTCCTCGTGAGCGGTGGGAGGCGGAAAAAGAAGGGAAAGCAAAAGCAAAAGTAACAGAGGATGAGAGAGATACCGGAGGTTGATGAAAAACAAACGAGAGACGGCAAAAAGGGCTGCACCACCGGCACCCACAGCCCAGGTAGAACCCAACCTCAGTGCTGCCAAAACCCAACCTTTCGAAGACAACGATTCCTTTACTCCACTATGAAGTCAAGGAGCAGGAGCACAGTCACAATTCCCAGCTAATAGCACGGATATATCTTCGCTTTTGCCAAATGCCCTATTCCTTGCTTGGTCACCGGAAAAACCCAAAGCGCAGAGGTTTAGAAAAGCAAAAGGCAAAGTGCACCCAGACAAAAAGCAGAGATGGATGGGTATATGGCGGAGATGTCTGGCTTACATGTGAGTGCTCTGGTTTCGACCAAGTTCTGGACTTTGGTCTGGTGGTGTTCTGGTGGCCATGGCGAGCGGAAGCGGAACGAAGTTCCCCGGGGAGGGGTCGTTTCCAAGGAAGACACTCTCGAGGAGGATGACGAGGATGCCGACGATGCTCGATGCACCGGAGGACGACACGACTGCGGTGGATAGCGAGCTTGTGCCGTCGACTCTTGCGTCCATTGCTCCTGTACTTCGAGTTGCCAACGAGATCGAGTCGCAGAATCGTAGAGTTGCCTATCTATGTATGTCACTTTCATCTTCACTTCAGTGGAACAAAGAAAAAGAAGAAGAAGAAAACCTACTCTTTGCAATTAGTATTTTGTTTCGATTTCGACGTAGATAACAGGACATCGAACGTTGTTGAGATTGTGCACTAGAGGTTTTGGAGAAAGCAATGTATTTACACACTTATTTTCACTTCTTCTGCTATCGGTGTATACAAATCTCATCATTTTGAAGTATTGCTTGCTTCTTAGTCTAAACTGTTATAATGCCTTTCATCAGGCCATTCCTGTTGTTGGCAGAGTCTCAGCTTATAAATTCAGTTATTAGCATCAGATCTGTGTGTGCTTGTCTCTATATCTGAGTCATTTGTGGGCATGGCTTTTCTCACAGCCACTAACATTTTTTTTTCCTCCCCTGTAATAAAATAGGTCGCTTTCATGCATTTGAGAAAGCTCACAAGCTAGATTCTACATCAAGTGGTCGTGGTGTTCGGCAATTCAAAACCTATCTGCTACACAGGCTAGAAAGGGTAATTTCTTATAATTTAGGTAACATCAATTGATTATAAATAAGTATTTTTTGTCAAACCTGTATATTTTCAATCATTCAAAAAAGAATTTTCTTGACCGTCTAATGCAGAAGTGGCTGATTTTTTTAATTGTTCTCATCAATGGATGCTAGTAAAGCATGTGGGAAGCATTTTAAATTATTAATTTTTATTGACATTTAAAAAAATAATAATAATGTACATATGTACATGTAATTGTAAGAATAAAGGGTAAGATGAAAGATAACTACAATTTGAAGGAGTTATTACATTAAATGAAAATCTTACAGTTCATATATGTATGCTTTTTTTTCAAGAAGCAGCCCACTGACTACTGACAGTACAAGGCTGCCTACCACATCACAGGTTCGGAAACTACCGCAGGTATCGAACCTGCAAAGTTCATGAGTGGGCGCAAACTGCCTACCACTTGGGTGCACAGGCGTGTGCAACTAATATATGTATGCTACATTGCTACTAAATAACAAAGAAGTTCAGCTTTGTCGATGAGATATTATGGCACCATCTTCCGGATGATCCTGCCATCCGTAGAGGCAAAATTGTTTTAAAATCCAGGTTGAGGGATAATTTTGATATTTCATTAAATGGTTTGTTGTATGATGGGCTCTTCACTTCATAATATAGATGATTCATCATTTGTATAAGGAAGCTGCCTTATTTATTACAAGGGTTGAGGATCCTCCTTTATATTCAAAGTTTGAAGGCACCTACTTCAAGATGGTTGTAATTTAGAATTAATAAACCTTCTTTCATACAGTACACATTTTTATATGGCACTGCAATTCCTGTCCTGACCCATTGGGCCGTGGACCCACCGGCAAGGGAGTAAGTCTCACATAAAAATCTGCATGGGCAAAAGAGAGAAATTTACATATGTCTGTGTGTATGTATAATCTATATACCTATGTATGTCTGTGTCTGTTTATGTGTATGTATAATATATGTGCATATGCTTATATGTGTATATAGATAATAATATGACAAAAGAGAATATTTATCCAATACAATAGATAGAAGTAATTTATTCTAATTTTGTTAATCTACTCCAAAACCATATATTTTTAACACAAATTTTCAAGCTGTGGAGTATGTAACCTCCAGGCTTCAGTCTCCTGTAGAGAATAGATAGCCTACAAAACTGTTTATTATACAACTTAAAGTTTTCCTTGGTCATGTTTGTATGGCAGGAGGAATATGAAACAAAACCAGTGCTTGCCAAAAATGATCCACGAGAAATTCAAAAGTTCTACCAGCAGTATTATGAGCAATATATCAAGGATGGTGACAAAAGGAATCCGTAAGATTTGAGACATAACAAGTAGTCTATTTCTATTTCTAAAAACATCTTTTGCTATCGTAAATATGCACTATTTAATTCAAACAATATATCAAAGATGGTGACAAAAGGTATCCGTAAGATTTGAGATATAAAAATTAGTTTATTTCTGTTTCTCAAGAGCTTTTTTAGTTTTTGGAAGTATACAAAATTTAATTCTTTTGCTAAAGATATTTTGAATTATTCCAGGGAGGAAATGAGAAAACATTACCAGATTGCTTCTGTTTTATATGATGTTCTGAAAACTGTGGTTCCCTCAGAGAAGGTTGATGATGAGGTTTGCTCTCTATCATAACTCACAGGCTGAGATGAGAAACTTGTATAAGTTCTATCTGTTTGTTGACTTTAATGTGAAGCATGCATAATTGAAAGACTTTTTCCAGATAAATAAGTATGCTAAAGAAGTCGAGAGGAACAAAATTCACTATGCCCAGTACAACATTCTTCCTCTACGTGCATCTGGTGCTAAACCAGTGATTATGGAGCTACCAGAGGTTTTACACTGTTTCTTGGATTCCTCTGATTCATAACATATTTTTCTCTAAATGGTATTATTTCTTCTCAAGTACAGATTGAGGCCGCAATCAATGCTTTGCAAAAGATTGATAACCTTCCAAAGCCCAAAATCACGTCAATTGCAGACACACAAGAAAAACTTGATAGCTTCATGATGCTTGAAGATGGAGAAAATGTCATTCATGATTTACTTGATTGGCTGGGGTTGACTTTTGGGTTTCAGGTGGAATACAACATCTTTTATTATCGTAAATTAATTATGAAAAATGAAAGTTGTGATTTTTAATTTCTAATACTCATGGTACCAGACGAATCATATCATCATGTCCTTGCTTGCACATTAATGCTTGTACATGGATGTTCCATATTGAGAAAGTATTTTTATCTTAACTTTGGACATTTCTACTATTTTATTTTTGACAAAAGAAAGGAAATGTGGATAACCAACGGGAGCATCTAATTTTGCTGCTTTCAAACATTGACATCCGGAATAAGCCTCAAGAAGATTATACTCTGGTACTAGAAACTATTCTATTGTTAAGCTTTTATTTGGGGTTCTGCAAAGTATATGGTTCCCATATGAGTGGAAGTCTAATGTTAACAATCTTTCTTTAACAGTTGGATAATGAAACTATCAAATATTTACTGGATAAAGTTTTCAAGAATTACCGTTCTTGGTGTGCTTATCTGCACATTGAATCAAACCTTAAGTAAGTGCAACTGTTGTTGTCATAAAGAAAATCATGTGTTAACCATTTATGTTTTTTTCATATTAAATAAAAAACTAAAGCTGCAAAAATTTTCTTATTTGCAGATTCCCAGCTAATGCTGATAGACGACAATTAGAGCTTCTTTACATTGGCTTATTTTTACTGATATGGGGTGAAGCTTCAAATGTTCGTTTTATGCCTGAATGTCTTTGCTACATTTTCCATAATGTGAGTTGTCTTTTATTTAGTGACTGCAATAATTAGTTTTTCTTGTTACCAATTATTAGTTTGGATAATTTGCTCTTTTTACCTGATCAATTCTCGGAATATTACTGCTCAAAAAATTCCGGGAATACTAAATATGTTTTCATAATCACAAAGAATAGAATTGTTTAATTTGCCACATCTTCCACTATGGGACGTCCATCTTTAGTTTGTAGGTTGCAATTATGAGATTTTCCTGTAATAAATGATTACTTTGCCTATGCTGCAGTTTTTGCAACCGGTATTTGTCAGGAATTGTTTAAAGAATTTCTTAATCTTATGTAATTTAATTATTTACACCATCACTCAGGTGCCATTTAAAAATTAAAATCATAAAATATTTTCAGTACTTTTATTATCAATGTTATATAATATTGAATGCAATCATGCATAGGTATGTTTTATTAACTTCTTATTTCAATTATTTTATGAAATAAATAATAATACAACAAAAAAGATTAGCATCACAAGTATAAATATTATATACACACCTCCTCATATAATAGAATTATAACTCAGATTGTTGTTGTATATACACACATCAACATCTAAACATTATTAAAATATTATATTATCATTTTTTTTTTAATTAACACTTCAAAAATGCATGAATCTTGCTTAGATCCATTACTAGGTCCGACAATGATTTGTCTAAAATAACGTAAGGTGGGGCATGTAAAGCACTTCCTAGGCACAACTCAATAAATGTTTAATGATGTCAGACATATATCGGTCTTTCAATTATATTTTCTATATTATATCTTAAGTATCTCTTTTTTCTGTACTTCATCTCAATGCCATGAGATATAGTATATTTCCTCTCTTTTCTACTTTGTATTTCTCACATTATAACATAAAATATGTTAAAACATAGATTTTCTTTGTAGGATAAGTCCCACATTTAAACAAAAAATATATTCCTCCGTTTATGGCCATCCTGGTATCCAACATGGTATTCCCTCTTTTTTAATTGTTTAGAATTTTTTGGCCAAATGTTTTCTCCAAATAAAAAATCAATATCAATAAGAATTTTGTTTCCCCTCACGGAGATTTTCCAGTTTCTTCTTCATTAAGTAAAATCTTGCATGCTTTATCATATGGTTGCAACTTGCAAGTAACATTCGTTGTCAGTAGAATGTACTAAAATTATTGTTCATTTTTTGTCCAAAAATTTTAAGATGGCCAAGGAGCTACATGGAATTCTGTATGGAAATGTCCTTCCTGTCACAGGGGGATATTTTGAACCAGCACATAAGGAAAAAGATTCATTTCTACAAAAGGTTATAATGCCTATTTATAAGGTCATCCATAAGGTACCGTCATCTGATTCTTGCTGCTCTCTCTTTCTCTCTTGGAACAGTGATGCTGATATCATTGAAATTAAAAATAAATACAGAAAGTAGGCTATTCAAGAAAAAAGCAAAAAGCCAAGAGACAAGAAAAAGAATTCCAAGGGGGAACAGGAAAATCTAGAGTAAAGAAAATAGAAATTTCATAATAAAACTGTAAATTGTGGACCACTAGAAGACACATGATCCTCCAAGTCCCTTTCAGATTGACAGAAACCTTTACCGTTAAAGCACATATTTGATAATTTTGGACTTCCAATTTTCTAGAGTTGTGAATTCACCATAAAAGATTTTCAAACTTTTTTCTTTAATCTTGCCCACCAAATTGCAAGATTGGTAGTCTCCAACAGACCCTTTCCACCCACTTAATTTTTGTAGGTTTCTGTCATGTATCCCAGAAATTTTTTGGAGACTGGGAACCAATTGATGTCATTAATCCACGCTTCTATTTCCTTGCAAGAGAAGAAAAAGAGATGCCAGACAGATTCCATCTCATTAGAGCAGAAATTACATCTGCTTGCAAGGTGCCTTCTCCCTTTTTGTAAAGGTAATTCAGTGTGCACACCTCCATGCAACAGTTGCTAAACCAAAGAAGTGGACCTTAGAAGGGGCAGCCAAATTTGAAATGAATCTGCTTTAAGATGATTGAAGCACCCTGTCCCCACACACCCCTGATTACTGTTTAAGAAAATGAATTGGTGTAAATTTTCCAACGTAACTCTCTTTATAGTTTATACACATATTTCCCAAATAGTTAACTCTTTTACAATTGCATACATGTGTTTCCCAAATAGTCCAATCCTCTACAATTACTTGTATACGCATTTCACCGTTAACACGTGAGAAATTCTGGAATGAATTTCAGCCTTACTTAATCCAACTGATCATTCTTTCTCATCCAAATTTTCAGTTAAATGCCCAAATTGTTTGGTTGCTTTGTTTACTACTTCACTTACTCCTGCATCCAATTTTTTAGTTTGCTCTTTCATCAAATGATGCTTAACACAAAATCTTAGTTCGACCACAAATCTGCCCAAAATGTTGTTTCAGACCACCAGCCTTTAAATTTTCCACAAAATCATGGTTCTTCAAGCTGTCAAGTTTTAAACCTGAAAGGAGCAAGCCCCAATCCAATATATCAACTGAGAGGAGAGGTGGAACATGATAGGAAGTGATTCTTGGGAGAGATTGCACTTTTGTTTGCTGCCAGCTGAAAGCCGACCATCATTCACCAAAAATCCTGTCAACATTCAACTGCACATTCTTGGGAGATATTGGTCCATTTGAGGTCTCTAATAATGTCATTTAAATCAGTTATTCCCGTAATGATTCTTGTGCATTGATTATTTCTGTCATTTGTGAATCTTGAAATATTATAATCTCCTCCAGTTAGAAATGCCCTGCTGTGCACATATTCTAACTTCTAACTTCTAAGCATATCCATATGGCACAATGTCTTGACTGTTCATGTGGACCGTAACAATTAACTTCATCAAGTTGAAATCCCTACTCTTTCTTTTTCAATATACTGATGTACAAAAAACAAGCACATTGGAAGCATTTTTCATCCCATGCTGTAGGCAAACCTCCATATGCTCCTGTCAAGTTCTTGAACATAAAATTATGAAAATGAACCAAACAGAAAGTACAAATGACATCTCTAACTGTTTCCAATTTTTTCTTATAAGCAAAAATGAACTAGTAACATTTCTCAGTAATAAACTGTTTTATTGGGTTTTGCTAATGAAGGAAGTGCAGAGAAACAAAGGTGGCACTGCTAGCCATTCCAAATGGCGAAACTACGATGACCTAAATGAATACTTTTGGTAAGTGTTTTAGTTAAATTAGCATGATCACCATCTCCTGGGAAGACACTATTTGCAAATTGCTGTTAATATTTGCAGGTCCAGTCATTGTCTCAAGTTAAAATGGCCAATGAGATCTGAAGAAGATTTTTTTGTACAATCTGTAGAAATACAGCCTAAAAAAGAGGTGACTTCTTATTGCTGACTAAAATATTACCAAGATTTATATTCTCATGCAAAATTGATTTCCAAATTCCTATAACTATTACCTTGGAATTTCTTCATCTTGTCAGCTGTTGCCAATCTGCAGACTCCTGATTTTTTCACATTTTTTGATTGAATTGGATAATATGTAATAATCAGTCAAGCTTCATTGTCAAAACTTGGACATATTTTCTATACTAAGAAATGGTCTAGGCTGCATACCACATAAAGTAAACAACATGAATGGGTCCTGTGATTTATCAACTTATGGTCATTAACTTGTTATATCACTAATGAAGAGAATCAGGTAATTCCTCCCATAGATTGCCAAATAAACTTTTTATCAATATGTTCATGGCTCTATAAATTTTAGTTTTTGTCCATTATCCAGTGTGTGTGGACTCTACATTACCAATAATGGAGTTTTATCCTTTAAAAATGCATCTCCTAGATTTGCCTTCGACCAAAAATCCAAACAATGGCACCATTACTGACACCTTAATCCTACATCTAGACAGTGGGATTATTGAAATGTGACATGAACCTATTTTCTTGATTTAGCTCTTCTGTTGCTACTTCCCCAGTTTGATTAGCCATTTTAAATTCTTTTTATTATTTCTAAATTTATTATCTTTGGTCTTGAAATTGATGAAATGAAAAGATTCGTGTTGTTACCACTCATGGTTGATCGATTGTTATTATTATGTGATATTCAGTCTTATTCTATCTCTTCTTCCTCTTGTTATGCGTAACTAGGTTTCTCTCTATCTAGAGGTTTTACCAGAAAATTTCTTTCAGAGTCCAAACCACCAAATTTGATTCTCCCTCTTTTGTCTTCATTTGGTACTAGCTCCAACTGACTATTATAAATGAATTCATTAAGATATATCCTCCAAAGTATGACACTCATTCATCTCAGTATCCTCATTTCAAAGTCATGAGGTTAGTGGTCTCATGTAGGAGAGATTGGGTGAAAATAACCAATACCTCCATACTCTTCGCTTGTCATTGATCATGAATTGAAGTGGAAGAGAGAGAAAAAATGCATGAAAATAGGATAAAACAGTAGCAAAATAAGGGGAAATTAATACATTAGTGGCCACTTGGTGAGGAGAGTGTGTGCCAAGCACTAACTCTACATCTCCATTACATGTCATAAGCCAAATGAAAGAGAAAAGAAGAGGGGATGTTAGAGGCATGGAATGCACATTAGCCAGTCAGTAAAACAATAAGAAAATCCAATAACTCACGGTAGAATAATGAATATCCTCAATGGGAGACTTATAGTTATTACATGGGAAACTCCCTCAAGCCATCTCCATGTATCCTGTGACACTCAAAGGAAAATTGAGACATCTTGGTCCCCAAAGTGATTAGAAAGAGGATGAAACTCAAATACTAGGTGTTATCCTGCATTACTGTTGAAATTGAGGAGTATTATTTCCCAAATGTAGAATTCCAGCTGCACACTCTTTGGTGCTCCTTGAATCTTCAATGAGTTGAGGAAGTCTGGAAATTTCTGAAGGTTGTAGAGGGAGTTTTGGATTTGGATACAAGAGTGGCAAAATATCCCTAGGAATCCTCTCTCCTCATATAGAGTTAGTGATTACTTCATGGCCATTGGATGTACGTTTGATGAATCCAATGGTGTGGATACGTTTTTGAGGCTAAGATGGGTATTTAAGTTCACTAAAACATCCAATATTTATTTCATTTAATAGCAAAGCTCAAGTGATAATAACTAGGCAATGGGTGACACTAAAATACCTTAAGTGAGTTGCAGAATTTTCCATATACACCTGTCAAAACACTTCTGATGAAAATCTTGCGAAACATGCCTAAAAGCTCTCCTAGGCTACACACCTAGAGGTTTCTAGGCCAGTCATTTGATAGATTGTTTTGTGGGAACCACTTGTTGGTTTGGCATGAAAGTCATTCATGAAATTTGATGTGTGATCAATGCAATGGAAGTTGTTTGATGTGATTTGGATGTGATTTGGGTAAAGTTTGAAGTAGGCAAACACGGGAGATTGGCCATGTTAATGTAAGGTGAATGACTGAAATATGTTTTAAGTGTTAGTGGACTTTTAATGAGTCTAGTATAAGTTTTGGGTATTTTATGGATTTTAGGGTAGAATAAGGGTGGTTTATGCATTTGTTACTAGTTTGGACAGATCCAGGTTCATCTGATAGACATTAGAAAATGGGGGATTAGATAGAGCAAGCAGCAGATCTATTTCAACGTTGCAAGTCTTAACTAACTGTTAGAGTAGGGTGCCTACAATATTCTATTTACCAAGTGTACCATAGTAAGGATAAAATCAAATCACAAGTGTTTAAGTAGTTTCATCTGCAACATGTTTGTGTGGACCACATCTAAACTATGTCTGCATTTGTACTTGATCCAAGGCATTATTGATATGAAAAACTTAACATAAAATTGATTCATTATATCAATAAAGAAATTTTTAACAATATCAAACATATGAAGTTTCTCTTTATGAAGATATACTCAAGATACTTTAGAATAATCATCAATAAAAAAAATATAATATCAATACCTAAGTAGTAAATAAATTTAAAAATCAATTTGAAAGGATTCTAACTAGTGGAAAGAGATAGACACCTGTAGATAGCATGATGATACTTAGTAGGCATGGCTCAACTAAACTGACTTAATAAATACCCAAGCAAGATCATGCTAAAGCTTTTGATGAGATGGATTATCCAAATGATGATGCCATAGGAGAGAAAACTCTACAATGATATCAGTGTATGCACTTCCCTGAGGTATTTCACATCACAAACTAGTAGATATACATCTTATACATGTTTACAACCCAAATCAATTCTCCTACTTATTTGTAGATCCTAATAGGTACAATGAAAAAGGAAAAATGTTACAAAATATAAAAATTATTTCCTAATGGCATTGATGGAATGTAAATTTGCAAAAAAGTGAGGTATATAAAGGATTTGTGAAAAATAATCTGGAAAGAGGCTTGAACAATTCCTTTCCTAGACATTGACAACTATGATTATCAACAATGACAATTGAACTTATATCATATCATTAGAAAGATGAGTGAAAAGATCACATTTACTTGACATATGAGAAGATTCTAGATTTTATTATTTAGGAATTGCTTCTAGAAATTAACAAGACACTGGTACCTAAGGTGGTAGCATGAGCATTTGTTGTAGACTGGTTGACTAGCATTCGAAGAAATTTTTTGTAATCGACCTAAAAGATGGTCATTGTTTGTGATTGTAGATTAGAGGAAACAACGTACTAGGTCAAAGGAGATCTACCATATTTATCCTAATATCTATCGATGGTATGTTTGGTCCTCCTACAATGGTCACATTGACCATCCTATCCTCCTTCAAAAGATCTACCATCACCACAAATACAATCATATGACCTTTGCTCAAAGTAACCATCATTTTTTATTTGTGATAGCTATAAAAGTAATTGAAAAATTTATATGACCCATAAAAACATGGATTGATTTATAGAAACACTCTTTGCCCTAAGAATTTGTCCTTGAATCTATGAAGCAACATTTGGGTTGAGTCCAATTGGAAAGATCATCACTACTGATTCTTCCTTTACTCTTTTATTTTAGTGATGTTTGTGATGAGCAATTGATAGATCTCCAACTCATCTAAGGCATGAAGACTGTAGTACAATTCTTTAAATTATTTCTCTTTTTTGTAAATAACTGCACATAGATCTCACAAACTTTAGTAACGTTCTTTTCATTTTTATTCATGTTCCACAAGATGTCCTAAATTTTCTTAGCCAGTTTCAGCATTACCACTCTTGGGGTTTGTTTGGATCTGATTATGGGGTGCACAATTAGATTGATTTTCATAATCTATAACAAACAACTTTGATGTGATAGATTTTGTAAAAAATTGATGAGATTGTGTACAGTAATTCTGTGAGAGAGCTTCTACAATCTCTGTAATTGAACATTTCACCAATTATAGGATTATAGAGCATATATGAGTTTTCATTACCATAATCTACTTGAGTATAATTTCATCCAAACATGATTCTTCATGGATGTAATTAGTACCTCAAAATCTGGAAAATGATAACTACCTCATAAAATGTGTATAATCAGAATGTTTTGTAATTTGAACCAAACACAATCTTAGAAAGAGTTTCTCGACCATACTGTTCAACTAAGAAAGTACCATAAAGTCATCAGTTAATCACTCATTGTATGCAACATCCTTGACATTAGACCAATTATGAGTGATATGGCTTATTTTTTAGTGTACATCCAGAAACATCTCAATGGCTCAGGAGCAAAGCAAGTAGTTCTCATTCAATTTTACTGAGGTGATGGAAAGACCTTTGAGCCATGTATCATGAGAGGAGGCCATAACTGCAATAAACAAGGTCTTATCTTGCCAAAACACACTGAAGCAGGTACTAAGGTCTAATTTTCGTGGAATCAAAGTGGAAACTTGCTGGAAAGCACATATCCAGATCACAACTGCAAGGGAAAGTGCACACCTAAGGCACATACACAGCCCTAGACACATATGCATGGAATATAAAATGTCAGCCTATCACATGGTTGGACAAACAAGGGCTGAGTGAAAAACAGCCACAGGTTGTCCTTAGAAGAGTTGGTGATGGTGAAGAAGGGAGGAGACAGTCAGTGTGGGAGAGGGCCTGAATGGGCTGATCTGGCTACTGGAAGGTAGATCAGGCTGCATGGGGGATAGGCACCAAATGGGCCGGTGGTGTGGCTTCTAGTGGGGAATGGCTTTTGGCAACAATGAGGGTGGGTGGAAGGCTGGCAGTAGCAGGCTGGAGGGAGTGGCAGTGGTGGCTCTGTTGGTGTTTTATTTTTCTTTTGTCAAGATTAGAGTTTAGGCTCTAGTACCATGTTGACTAGGAGGGAATGAAAAGTGTATATTCATTACTAGGGTTGAGTGATATACATAGGGATTATACTGTACATGGATGTCTATTTAACCTATATAACCAAATTTGTGACAGATATAATGGCAATGAAAGCAAGTCTAAACAGTTTTATTCTGTCTTAAGTTTAATAATTAATTTTTGAATTTTGTTAACTGGCAACTTCAAAATTTCTAATTGTTTTGTTTACATCTTACCACTGGGTTCCATTGATGTGCATCTTGTTTTATACAGCAGCATAGAGATCAAGTGTCAACCAGCCGAAGGAAACCAAAAACGAACTTTGTTGAAGTTCGCACATTTTTTCATTTGTTTCGAAGTTTTGACCGTTTGTGGATTTTCCTCATAATGGCTTTTCAGGTACTTCTGGTGTGGCTTCTGAAAGAAATTGATCTGTCCAAACTCCAAACAATGAATTATAATATATTTCTGCTTCTTTTTCAGGCAATGGTTATCATTGCATGGAGCCCCTCACGCTCTCTTGCTGCTTTCTTTGATTCAGAAGTATTTAGAAGTGTTCTGAGTGTCTTCATTACTGCTGCATTACTCAATTTTCTGCAAGGTTCAACAATACATCTTCTGAGACTTTTTAGCAAAAAAATATGCAATGTACAATTTCTGTTGGTAGTTTATTCATTATTTTCTATATTCTCAATGTTTTTTCTGTAGACATAGATCCTCCATTCTTGCCTGCTGTTCTGATCATGTGCTTTAATGATGTAGCTACACTTGATATAATATTGAGCTGGAAGGCATGGGGAAGCATGAAATACAACCAAATATTGAGGTTTCTCTTGAAGTTTGTGGTAGCTGTTATTTGGTTGGTTGTACTGCCCCTAGGATATTCAAGTTTTGTGCAGAACCCCACAGGAATTGTCAAATCTTTCAACAACTTGATAGGAAATCGGCAAAACCCATCATTTTACAGTCTTGCTGTTGTAATATACATGTTACCCAATTTATTGTCAATTCTGTTGTTTGTGTTACCTCCATTACGGAGGACAATGGAACGCTCAAACTGGCGTATTGTCATTCTTCTTTTGTGGTGGGCGCGGGTAAGCGTTAGTTTATTTCTCCTTCTCCTTCTTTTCATTTTAGCAGGGTCACACTCACAAGTTCATCTTTGTTTCACAGCCAAAGCAGTATGTAGGAAGAGGCATGCATGAAGACATGATCACATTACTTAAGTAAGATATTATATGCTAAGTTACAATTTTGGACACAATTATATCTATTTTTGAAGAGATACAACCATATTTTTAGGAATTGATCAAATCTAAACATCGTTGAATTCACAGATATACTCTTTTTTGGATCTTGTTGCTCATAAGCAAGCTGGCATTCAGCTTCTATGTTGAGGTGATATTCATCCCTTGTTTATGTCTTATTGACAATGAAAAACAACAATAGAGTTCTAGATTGTGTATCAGCATCATTTTTTAGTCAATTATGTACATAGTTGTAATATGTTAAATGATATGCTATACGTTATCAATTTACAACAATCATGATTCTATTTGTGTCACTATACTGTTACAAAAAATCTATCTGCAATTTTGTCTCAATAACCTTATTTTATTCTTGTGATTGGCAGATATCACCTTTAATTGAGCCAACGAGGACTATTATGCAGTTAAAGATAACTAACTATGAATGGCATGAATTTTTCCCAAATGGTAAAGTTTATTAGCACTTTAATTTACAGTGGCGGTCCTTTTATTTTGTCTATTCTGACACACAAATTGTGATGCAGTGAAGTATAATATTGGTATTATATTATCAATATGGGCTCCAGTTGTCATGGTACCAGAATATCTAAAGAATTTTCCTTTTTTATTCCTTTTTTTATGTTTCATGGCAACAAAAACATGCAACTGTTTATGCTTGTTGCAGGTATATTTCATGGACACCCAGATATGGTATGCCATTTTCTCTACCATCTTCGGAGGAATCCAAGGAGCATTTAGTCATCTGGGAGAGGCAAGTGTTTCTGAAGTTTCCAAGAAAAGTGCTAACTAGATTTTCTATATGACAATTTTCAAGAAAATTAATTTCTCAAAAAAAGAGCATTACATTATCAACCCCTCTTTTCAAATATTCTATTTTACACTGGATAATGGTTTAACGTCTTATCATGATCTTGCCTGCTTTTTTGTGAGCAGATACGGACACTTGGGATGCTAAGATCTAGATTTGAATCTGTACCTTTTGCTTTTAGTGAACGCCTGGTTCCATCATCTAATGAGGAAGCTAGAAGGAATAATTTGGTAAATTTTGCTTGGATTTGGACAATGAATACTTATATGGAGAATACTACTGGAGCCACTCCCATCTTGTTTTAGTGTGTAGTAACAAACATGCAGTGGTGTTTTCTAATTATTTGTCCAAAAACCTGATTCTCTATTAGCAGAAAAATAAACTAACAAAATTAAAATTAGCAGGATGAGACATCATCGGATAGAAGGAATATTGCAAAATTCTCTCAAGTGTGGAATGAATTCATTAATTCCCTGAGGATCGAGGACCTTATAAGCAATGAGTTAGGATCAATGCTTTTCTTGTTACAGTTATTTGAATGACAAAGGAAGTTTTCTTACCTTCGTTCATTTTGGCCAGGGAGAAGAATTTATTGCTTGTGCCATATTTTTCTGGATCTGTTTCTGTTGTTCAGTGGCCACCCTTTCTTCTTGCTAGTAAGGTGCATTGTCTTGATTCCTTGCTATTCAATGTTTTTGGTGTTGTAGCATTCATTTTGACTCACCGTGAACTGAGAAGTCTCTCCTTTGATAGATACCCATAGCACTTGATATGGCCAAAGATTTGAAGAAGAAAGATGATGGAGAGTTTTTTAAGAAGATAACAAATGATGACTATATGCTATCAGCAGTAACAGAATGCTACGAGACATTACGAGAAATACTGTTCAGCCTTCTGCATGATGATCAAGATAAAATGTAAGAACTTTGTCCTATTATTGCTTTACATGTTCCTTGTTCAAGTGTATTTTGATAATTGTCAAAGAATTTCTGTTATAATTATTTTCCAGACTTCCAGAGATGTTGCTTAAAACTGACAAATCCTCTAACTGATTTTGCCCATGTATTTTTTTGATTGGAAAATTTCTTATAAGTCTTGCTATTACTGTCCTATTTTTACTTTTGATTTTTTAATCTTAATTTATCAGGGTTCTTGATGAAATCTGTAATGAAATAGAGCAAAGCATTATGGAGGGCAGGTTTCTGAAAACTTTTCGTTTGAGTGAGCTACTGCAGCTAAGTGAAAAATTGGAGAAACTTCTGAATCTTTTGGTAATCCATGGTTTCCATTTTTTAACTTAGTATAGATGTCTGTTTGTGTTAGAATAATTCCATATTGCAAAAGTAGCATTGGACTTGCATTGTTGCACTTACATGATCTATTCATTTATAATCCATTGATCTTGAGTTGAATGTCTGCATGTAAAGAATTTGAAATTGTGGAATGGTTTTTTTTCCAACAGAAAAAAAATGATTACGAAGATCTTGATACATACAAGGCACAGATCATCAATGTGCTTCAGGATATTATGGAAATCATTTTGCAAGATGTCATGGTTGATGGACACAGGTTAAGAAAAGTTGCTATTACGAACTCTTCCACATTTAGTCAGATGAACCTAAAGATGAAATATTAATTTTTTGTAGGTATCTTCAGATAAGGGAGTATAAACATGACAAAACAAATCCAAAGTTCGCAAATATAAATCTTGAGTTAGTGCATGATAAATCATGGATGGAGAAGGTGCTTTGACTATTTTCTTCTTCATTGAAGCATTTGGTAAATGTTGCAAATACATTATGTTTTACTTTATATGCAGGTTATTAGACTTCACTTACTTTTAACTGTCAAGGAATCTGCGATAAATGTCCCAATGAATTTGGAGGCTCGCCGACGCATCACTTTCTTCACAAATTCTTTGTTTATGATAATGCCAAATGCTCCAAAAGTTCGCAATATGCTCTCCTTCAGGTCAAAATTTGAGGATTTCTTAATTCGTTTTCATTTTCTTATAGATAGATAGATAGCTCTCATTTGGATAGTAAATAAAACTTTCTAATTGAAACATAATTTTGCACTAAAGAAATTCTTGTGCTTTCATCCACCTGGGACATGTCATTTTAATAGTCACAATTTTTTTGGGTTTCTTCTAGCCTTGCACAAAAACGCCGTAGCTACACCATCTGCAATTTCTCTAATTTTTTACTATTTTCTAATAACTAGTTATGTTCTCATTCCCTGATACCAGTGTTCTGACCCCATATTATAAAGAAGAGGTCCTATACTCTGAGGATGAACTTAACAAAGAAAATGAGGATGGCATATCAATATTGTTCTATCTAAAGAAAATTTATCCAGGTACCAAGTTTATTTCTCTTTTTTTCCTTATAATGAGAAGATGATAATATCTGTGAAGCCTATGACATTCTAGATGAGTGGAATAACTTTCTACAACGAGTTGAAGCAAATGAGGAAGATGTACTAAAGGAAAAGATGGACTATGTCCGACAGTGGGTTTCTTATAGAGGACAGACTCTTTCAAGAACAGGTACTCAAATGAGGTGAATTCTGATCCAGGATCTTCCAGTAATTTAATTTTGGCTTACACCTTTATCTTAAATCTACCAGTAAGGGGGATGATGTACTACAGGCAAGCACTAGAGCTTCAAGGGTTCCTTGACATGGAGGATAAGGGTTTGTTTTTCATGCATCTATGCTTGATTTTTTTCTTCTTTTGCCTCAGTGATATTCAAAGTACTGTGAACAGTGAATGTGACAATAACTGTTTATTTCTGCCAGACAAAAGCTATCATGACCAGATGAACTCTCCTAGTCATTCCCAAGCTGTAGCAGACATGAAGTTCACTTATGTTGTATCATGCCAGATATATGGCATGCAGAAGAAGTCTACGGTGCACCGTGATAGAAGTTGTTATCAGAACATTCTCAACCTGATGTTAATGTAAGTATTGCAATTGCATTCCCTTGGAATTTCGGATTTCTATATATTCTCTTTGTTTATATGATCTATTTCCTATCCAAAATCATTCAGGTATCCAACCTTACGTGTTGCTTATATTGATGAGGTGGAAGAAACAATTAATGGGAAATCTGAAAAGGTTTATTATTCTGTTCTCCTCAAGGGAGGTGAGAAGCTAGATGAGGTATTGACTAGGTGCACTGCTTTTTTCTCCTGCATCTAATTAATGATTCCAAGTCTAGAACAAATCAATAGATATTTCTAGGACACCAGCTGTTGTATGTGGATTGTGGAATCAAGGGCCTTTACAGAAGTAAAATTTCTATTTGCTGCTCCTAATTTATTAGGGTTTGCATGAAGCAGAACACCAAGGATTTAAGATCAAGTGCTGTTGTTTGGATTTCAACTTTGGTTTCTTGGACGTTGGCATGATGAAAAAAGGAGAAGTGTCAAAGTTGGTACATATGTTGGTGGAAATTCAATGAAAAGATGGAGGTCTTAAGAAAATGGTCAAAAGTAATGGATTTAAAACCAAAATTTTGGGACAAGCCAAAGCAATAATGCATTATCTATGACCAATTAAAATTATGCTTTAGACATTTATGAGATTAAAAATACCACAGAATCAAAATTGATGTGTTGAAAAACAAGAAATTGCTAAAAATAAACAACCACTCGACCAGTGAAAACAAATATAAGTTTATGATAACATTAACCTGATCTACAACTAAGAGTATATAATAATTGTAAGGATGTGGTAGATCAATTAATTGCCACTACACTAAACTTATCAAGTTATCAACATTAAAGCACAATGTAGAAAAGACAACCTATGATCAGCGTACACTTAGATCTATGTTAAATATAGAAACTGGTTGGAGAACACCTTGATATTACTGAAGATGCATCCATAATAAAATTCTTAATATGAATGGAACTTTTAAATACAACAGAAAATGAATTCTATGAGGGTTATTAACAAGTGGAAGTGAGAAGAAGACAAAACTCAAGCATTTCATTTTGACATATCAACAGAACTGGTTGACACAGTCCTACACAGGCTGAAAAATTGGTTGACATGACATAAACAAAATGCCATGGTATTTTGCATTGAAACCATGGTCGTCTATGGTTTAAATTTTATTACTCTTTTCTCCTGTGGGTGTATCTGAAATGACAATTTTCATTATGTTTGTTTCCGACATTACTTCAGTTGTTTGAAGTGTTCACCTTGCCTTTCATTCCTTATAAACTGTGTAATCATTGAAAAATGACATGGTTTTGTGCCATTGTGTCTTCATTCTAATGGCTTAATGTCTGTGATAACTTGTGATATACAACATTGCTTCCATTTATAATAATTTTTTCCTCTTTTATGTTTATTGAATATGTATTTATAGGAAATTTATCGCATTAAATTGCCTGGTAATCCAATTATTGGTGAAGGAAAGCCTGAAAATCAAAATCATGCCATAATTTTCACCCGTGGTGAAGCTCTTCAAACCATTGACATGAATCAGGTATTGTTTAGTGTTATGAAAGCATAAAATATTTATAGGTTGTACTGTTGTAGTTCTATATAATGATAATCGTCATGCCATAACCTTCACTTGTTAGTGAGATTTCCTTTCTTCATGCAGGACAATTACCTAGAAGAAGCTTTTAAAATGAGAAATGTTCTGCAGGAGTTCATAAAGCCACGTAATCAACGGCATCGACCAACGATATTAGGTCTTAGGGAGCACATATTTACTGGAAGGTCACTGTTTATCAATATAATTCTGGGTAATGTATTTTTTTATGGTGAATCTAAATTAACATCTTTCTTTTCAGTGTTTCTTCACTTGCTTGGTTCATGTCTAATCAAGAGACAAGTTTTGTGACTATTGGACAGAGAATTTTGGCAAATCCTCTCAAGTAAGCACTATTTCTTTTTCATTATAGGATGAAAGGAGAACCTTTTGGGTAATGTAACTTTCAGAAATATTTTGATCATTTTCATACTATGAAGTATAAATTATAAAGAATACATTATATGTAGTCAGGAAGAATTTTGCATGTAAAGCACATTGTTTCAGATTATCGTACAATGCAATCAAAAGACCTGGACACCTCTTATCTAATAAAACATCACAGCAATGGAGCCAACACCAATAACAAAAATAGATGAATTATCAAGATTGTTCAGACCATAGTGAATGTTTTATTTTTTGGATTTCTCCTTTTATTTTCTGATTTTTTAGTTTTCCATTTGATAGAGATTTTTTATTTTGTGATTCTTTTAAATTTTCATTTTCATATATTTTTCCCGTTTTGATGTTTTTTAGACAGCAGGCGGGTCCCCAGCCACCACATTCACTAGTCTGAAATTAGCAATGTTATAGAAATGGACATTAAGGTTTGAAACTTAAACCATTTTTTAAAAATAGTGGGTTTAAATGGGAATTTTTGAGAAATGGTATAAATAACAGATCGATAAATATAGATTTATTTACAAATATATAAACATTCAATCATCAAAATAATTGAATGAAATAAATTATAATTCAATTACTTGTAATAAAATTTCGAAAACATATTATTATTAGGTGTAATTGTTGGACAATCAGGAAATTTCCAATAGACATAGGTTTACATTAATTCCTATCTAAATCTATATTTGTTTTCTTGGTTATGAATGAATAACTAAAAGGAAATTTAATGAGAAATACCTTGATGTATGCTATTTGTTAATGACATAATTTTAATTGATGAAAATAACTCAGAAATTAGTTCTTAATTAGAAGTATGGAGAGATATTTTAGAGTCCAAAGGATTTATATTGAATAGATCAAAAACTAAATACATGACATATAGGATAATGAAAATAAAATAAATATTTGAATTGAAAATATAAATAATATATGAAAAGTACAATTAAAATTATAAGCAAAAAAATAAATAGTAAAATTATATTAATGAAAACAATTGAAAATATGAAATGTAAAAAATAAATGAACGGTCATTTAAATGACCAAAAAAGGAAAAATAGTCATTTTCTGAGAAAATGTCATTTAAATGGAAAAATGATCATTATTTACTAGGCTGTTTTTCCCATTTTTCCCTAAAATGAAATGAATTGGGATGCATTAGAGAATATTAATGTATCAGGGCTTGGTATTATATGTGGGTGTAGTTCCTTATTGCTTAATTTATATTTGTCTTATTTATGTAGTCCCACATAAAATGGGAAAATGTAAGTTAAATGAAAAAATGATTATTATTTTCTAGGCTGTTTTTCCCATTTTTCCCTGAAATGAAATGAATTGGGATGTATTAAAGTATATTAATGTATTGGGGTTAGGTCTTGTATGTGGGTGTAGTCCCACATTGCTTAAGTTATATTTGTCTTATATATGTAGCTTTTATATATAGCGATCTTTATACTTTCTATTGATTTGTTCCTTTTCCAACTATATTTTATATTTTCACATAATATTAGAGCATAAATTTTGAAAATTTAACAATATGTGAGAGATTCAGGTTGGAAGGAGAGAATTCTAGTCACCACCCTCCTCCCAACCACCAACAACCTAGCTTCTAGGCTGTTGGTGACCCTCTTGGATCTAGACCCCTTTCTTGTTGTCATCTCCACTCTTGTCTTCTTTCACTTCCTATTTATCATCAACTCCAATCCTGTCCTCGACCCCTGCCAGCCAAGGTTCAAACCCTAAAGCAGCCACCAAACACCACCTTCTCTCACACCCAACCCCACCACTGCCATTGACAAGGGTTTGGCAACCCAACCTCCTTACTGTTGTTGCTGCCAACAAGGGTTCCACAATCCTCGTTGCTGCTGCAGCCAATAAGGGTTTCACAACCCTCCCTCCTTAAGTTCCTTGCCACTTTCAAGCCCTCTTGTTGTCATGTTGTCTCACCCTTCAACTATTATTGTGACCTCCATCATCACCACCACCATGAGAATACTTTCCCTCCCACCCCACCCTATAATTGTCTCATTCCAATCCCACTAAATCTCTTGTAAGATCACCATCTTGTCCCTAGGAGGTGACCTCCTCTGTTGTCACCTTTGCCTATGACTCATTGGCCTTCCTTAGTTTTGTCTTCACACAGAAGAAGAAGAGTACAATGGAAAAGGAAGAGAGAGAAAAAAGAGAAAACAGTATATTAAAAAATGGTGGAAGTAAAAAAATAATTAAAAAATAAAAAATTCTAAGGATAAAATACATCTATCTACCTATCTTTACTCCTGAGAATATATTACATTTGTCTATTTGTTTTATTGTTTCAGATTGTATCATCCATTGGTTCTACCACTCTTTGAGATATAGATCTCTTTTGGCTTATCATTGATTATTTTTATTGCTATTATTTCTACTACAACAACTATTACTGCCTTTTGATACTGCTAATACACTACAGTAATTGGCTTTTTTATATTCTTTTATATATCTATTGCTTTCTATTATGTTTAAGTTTATTGAGTTAGATGCTCAAACTTGAGTGAAGTGTTGAGTATATTATGCATTAAGGTTAGGTTTTGTACATAGGTTTAGTTCTACATTGTTTGATTTATATTTCTCTTTTTAATGTAATCTCTATATAGAAAGACTTTTATGTACGCTAATGATTCATTTCTTTTTCACCTATTTCTTGTGTTATTAGAGGATGAAAATTGGTTAAATGGCATTTAAACTGCCTTTTTTTTTCATTTTTAGAACAATGGAAATTAGTGAGTTAATCTAAGCTGCTGTAAAAAAGAAATCCACTAACATAATGACATGTATATTGCCTTTCTTTCATCCCACAGATAATTCATAATTGCATGGCCATCTGCTACAAACTTTACTTTCTTAATCTGTTGCTGCAGAGTTCGCTTCCACTATGGCCATCCAGACATTTTTGATAGAATATTTCATATGACCAGAGGTGGCATAAGTAAAGCTTCAAAACTCATTAATCTAAGCGAGGACATATTTTCAGGTAAATGCCTTAACTGGAAAATAGTCTCCCTCAATAGCAGTTTATTGATGACTGTCAATCACTTGATCCTTTGAGGTTTCAATTCCATACTACGTGGAGGAAACATTACCCATCATGAGTATATGCAAGTTGGAAAAGGCCGAGATGTTGGCATGAATCAAATTTCACTTTTTGAGGCAAAGGTGGCAAATGGTAATGGAGAGCAAACATTAAGCCGTGATGTTTATCGGCTGGGACGTCGATTTGACTTCTATAGAATGCTATCTTTCTACTTCACTACAGTAGGCTTTTACTTCAGTAGTATGGTATGATTACCTCTCTCTCTCTCTCTCTCTCTCTCTCTCATATGTGTGTGTTAACATGGTAAAAATGTATTTTGCAAAAATGTGGCACACCACTTTTTGTACATTAAAACCACATAGAAACAGCATAAATAAATTTAGAAAATTTTAAAATTGTATCAATAACAAAAAATAGTATTATTGACATCCTAAAAAATAAAAAATTGGTCAAACAATCATTCAGAAAATCCTCAAAAACGTTTTTCAGTAATTTTCTGTTTGAAGCAATGGATCCCTAAATGGGTAACCTACGAACATAAGATGGTGGATACTGTATTAGAAGTGAAGCCCATCCCCTAGTAGTTGAGTCTTTCTGCCAAAAAGGATGTGTATCAAAAAAATTTTGGAATGTCACTGATAATATTTTTTGTTCTTAGACGAGAAAAATATCTAGCATTGTCAATTTTATACATATTATTTAAGCTTACAGGTCTATTTAGACTGTTGTAAAAAAATATGGATCACATGGATAGGACGCATGTGATGCAAACACTCATATTATTATGGCTGTGTTTGTGTTTTTTTCTTCCACTTTTTATCTATCACAGGTGTTATGTATCAGGACTAAGCAATTCTTGAAGTTAAGTACAACAGAATACACAACTTCAACTTTGTGGGTGTTCAATTTTTTGGATTCTTTAGCTTTATTGTTTTATATACTCAACTTGTTAGGACCTATTTTGAAAGCAATTTTTAGCGGTGCACTGTGATCAACAAGATGTGCTTTAATAATGGAAAATATTTCACTTGTCCAATTTCCATATTTATTTACTTGAGAGGATAAATATTTTTCACTTGGGTCAGTAATTCATTTTGGCATATCATTTTTGAGGCTCCTATATTTTTTGCTCTTAGAAGCTTACCGCATCATTATTTTAATTTCAGATTACGGTGCTAACTGTATACTTGTTCTTATATGGGCAACTATATCTGGTTATGAGTGGCCTTGGCAAGGCAGTTCTTGAGAACCCAAACATACAGCGAACCAAGTCTCTTGAGACTGCATTAGCCTCGCAGTCTGTCTTTCAACTTGGTTTGCTACTAGTGTTACCTATGGTGATGGAAATTGGACTAGAGAAGGGTTTCCGTTTAGCCTTGGCTGATTTTATAGTTATGCAGCTTCAACTAGCTTCAGTATTTTTCACCTTCCAGCTTGGAACCAAGGCTCATTATTTTGGAAGGACTATATTGCACGGAGGGGCCAAATACAGACCTACTGGGCGTGGATTTGTAGTGTTCCATGCAAAATTTGGTGATAACTATCGCATGTACTCTCGGAGTCACTTTGTCAAAGGTTTGGAGTTGATGATATTATTGGTTGTCTATAAAGTTTACGGGGAGTCCTTCCGAAGGTCCAACGTTTATCTATTTGTAACACTCTCAATGTGGTTCTTGGTAGTCTCCTGGTTATTTGCACCTTTTGTGTTTAATCCTTCAGGATTTGAGTGGCAAAAAACTGTAGATGATTGGACAGATTGGAAAAGATGGATGGGAAACCGTGGTGGTATTGGAATTGCAATTGATAAAAGCTGGGAGTCTTGGTGGGAAGACGAGCAAAAGCATTTGAGGTCCACCGGCGTGCGTGGCTTGACAATGGAGATCATTCTGGCACTTCGGTTTTTACTTTATCAGTATGGCATAGTATACCACCTTAACATCACTCACCACAACAGAAGTGTCCTGGTAATCTTTTTTCTCCGAAGTTGATTACTTATTTTTTTTCCTGGCTCTCTACAGATTTTTGATGCTTTTGCTTACACAGGTGTATGGACTGTCATGGTTGGTTATGGCAACTGTTCTGTTGGTACTCAAGGTGTGTATATGAATTCCTCTTTTTGTTGGTTCTTCAGTGGAACTTACAGAATTTTCTTCCTCTGAATTGTGTGACTGCATTGTTGAACATTGATATAAATGGATAACTTTAATGCTTTAAATCGAAATTCTGATTCAAACATAAGATTCCATCCTCCTGAAATAGCAAAAGATATACGAGTGTCTGATAGCATCTTTTTCATTAGATTGTGTAAATATTTTCAATTTTTCATAATCAAATAATAATCAATAAGACAGAGTGGCTTTACATGGTAGGAGACAAATATGCGGACAAGAACAGTCGGTGCCAAAGCCACTTGTTAGATTCGGAGAATATCCAATTTAATGCTCACTTCTAATTTTTATGCCAAACCACCACTGCTCACTAAGTAGTTAATTGGAATCCATCATTTTGTTGCTGAGGTGTGTTATATTTGCCTCTGTTCCCGCAGATGGTTTCGATGGGGAGGCGGAGATTCGGCACAGATTTTCAGCTCATGTTCCGAATCCTCAAAGGACTTCTCTTTCTCGGCTTCATATCTGTGATGACAGTGCTGTTCGTAGTTTGCGGCCTTACCATATCAGATGTCTTTGCTAGTATACTAGGCTTCATGCCCACAGGATGGGCACTTCTTCTGGTTAGTTCACGTTTCTCATTTCATCGTATTTTCTCATGTGGTAATCCTTATCTTTGAAAGTTCCTACAACCTTGCATCTAGAGATTCATGGAGTTAGATTCAGTTGACCTAAACATAAATTTTTTTTTTTTTTTTTTCCTTTTCACAAAGATTGGACAAGCCTGCAGACCAGTCTTGAAGAGGGTGGGCTTCTGGGATTCCATCAAGGAGCTTGCTAGAGCTTACGAGTACGTAATGGGGATCGTAATCTTCATGCCGATTGTTGTGCTGTCATGGTTTCCCTTTGTCTCGGAATTCCAGACGCGCTTGCTCTTTAACCAAGCATTCAGCAGAGGCCTTCAGATATCAAGGATTCTTGCAGGAAAGAAAGGGTAGCAATGTGGCCTTCAGATATCAAGGATTCTTGCAGGAAAGAAAGGGTAGCAATGTGGCCTTCAGATATCAAGGATTCTTGCATTTGAAATGTATTTTGTTCAATTGTGAGAACAGTGATGGGGTCATGAAGAATGAACCGTGGTTATGTCTAAACGAGGCCTGGAAAGCATGATTTGAACTTGAGCCCGAGGTTCTTTCAATTTAATAATAATAATAATAATCATCATCATCATCATCATCATCATCTATACGGTGATTTAGGTCAAGTATGATATGTAGTTATCGGAGTTTCATCAGATACGGTTGAAATCGACATGTATCTATCATCCCATGCAAGGTGCATTTTGCAATAATGCCCTTGTAAAAAAAGAAAAGAAGAAGCAACTACACTGAACAAAGTGAAAAACAACAATTGGGAGAGAAAAAATGACAATTGATGTGGAGCTACGGGAAGGTCCTCTGTTTTTACCTCTGCAAGTGATGTTCATCTTTTGTGGTTTGGAGAAAACGGTGGCACTCCCTCTGTTCAGATGTTTCTGCGAGATTTTTCCCTGGAAGGGTCGATCCAAGGAAGAAACTCTTGGATTGGTCATTCAAGAAATCCTCTTCGGTCAAATATGGATTGGATTGGCCTTCGCTAAGCTAAACAGGTGGGCAAACACACGTCAAATATGGAATATACAGTGGTTTAGGTTTCGTTTTGGGTTATATTTTAACACCCGACCATGATTAAGATCCGCTTTCCAATCAGATTCTCAATCAAATTAGTATAGTAACTTTCTAATCAAAAGAAAATGTTAAATTCTTATTTATTTCCACGGAGATTAAATGATGGTGATCTCATGTAAACAATTATAAGAAAAATACTATAAAATATATAAATTTTCTACAAATGTGAGTTTTTTTCGTTTGCAGACAAAAGCTGTTGTCAAACGCAATTTTAAGGAAAACCTTATGGTTCCTAATTTTATTTCTTTTATTTTGAGGGAGATAGAAAAAGATCTCTTTAGCATGATGGAGTGAGGGGTGCGCCTGCGAGAGAAGACGCAATCTCGCGAGGCATGGCATTGGAATTGGGCTGCTGTGGCTTCGTTTCTGTTGCCGGTGCTAGAGCCGGCGTTCGTGCCCCCCCTCCACCGGTGGGGGATACAAGAGACGACGGGTTTGGAAGGTGGTGGTTTTGGAGGACGGGGAGGATGCACGGAGAGAGGTTCAGTGGTGGTGGTCTGCGGTTGGCGGCGTCGGGGGAAAAAGGCGCTAGCTTGAGGACGGGTGAAGAGCTGAGGACCCAATTGGACCAACTCCAAGCAGAGGCCGAGGACGCAAGATCCAAAGGTAATCGACTCGTTCTCCCATTTTCGTTTGAGGGGTAGGTAGGAATTCGGGAGGAAGTGATTGGATAGCCCAGAAAGGAAGGAACTCTGTTCTTCACAGCAATTTGCATTATTCTTTGAGGCGACTTTTTCCGACTGGGGATTTTGTAGGTTGAATTAGAATTTTTTTTCGGTTGGTTGATGCTGATTGTGCATGATTCTTTGTGTCAGCACGTTTGATTTTGCTACGGTAAGGCAGTAGGTCATTGCTTGTGCCTGTTACATGAGGAGTCTTCCATTGTACGCTATAAGTTACCTGAATTCGCAGCTTCTCTCTCTGAACAACCTCTGAGGAATTTCCTTTTTACTCTCTTATTTTCAACATTCACTAACCAGTCATGCTGCAGCTACATGAGTTGTGACAGCCGTAAATTCTCGTGTTTTTCTAGTCAAACATCAATGTTGTGGACTGCTAAGTTAAATCATTCTATCGTTCCATTTGTGTTGGTCCAGCAAATGGTACAAGATTGAGGCTTCTGCGATTATCAGATGCTGCCAAGCGGCTCCAAAAGCAGGCAGCTTTGAATGTTCAATCAGGCAGGGAAGACGAGGCAAGGGAAATGCTGTTCCAGAAGAAGAAAATAATGAATGCTTTGGAAAAAACAAAGAAAAGAATTGAGCTGTTTGATCAGCTCTCAAGAAAGCTAAGTGAGGTGAATTTTCATTTTTATTGCGCCACTTATTAAAATTAGCAACTGCAGATAATATAAATTGTTATCTATTTATTCTTTCATGCCATGGGATTATAAATTGCTATGGTTTGCTTCAGTTCAGTCAGCTCAAACTCGAAATCATGAACCGAACCAACTCATCTGTTTACAATTATTCACATTTGAACCGAATGATACCATCAAATTTTAGTTTGGTTCGATTCCATTTATTAGTTTGAACGTGCATCCTAATTCTAACCGCACATTAAGTTCAATGAATATAAATCTTTGACTCCAGGTCAATTTTGTTCCATTGGATATTGATATCAAGAAATAGTAACTTTCCTTACTTTCACTTCAACCTAATTCTAACCATGCATTAATTTCAAGGGATATAAATCTTTGACTTCAGGTCAATTTTGTTTCATTGGCTATTAATATCAAGAAATGTTAACTTTCCTTACTTTTGCTTCAAGTCAATTCATTTTTCGTTACTCTCCTCTCCTTCAATTTTCACAAAGGACATATCAGCTTTCAGAAACAAATGGAAGGTACCGAAACCCAGATTTCTTTAGGGTTAAATTGATACTGCCATTTACCTGAGGAAATCCTTAACTACAAGTAGTTGAATCCCAAATCATTCAGAAGATTGCTGATGTCAGAATAACCTGAGAACATGGCATTTACGGCGTGCCCTGTTTCTGTCATTTCTTTCTGTACTCATCCATTTAAACCGGAGATCATCCTTTAACCATCTAATGGAGAAAATTAGACATTTTCTTTGTCTACCAAAACAGAACTATAGGATTTCCTTTCCCTGTCTTATACGATTCATTTTCATTATCATTTATCATGATGACCATACTAGAGTACTTAGTGTATCTAAACTCTAAAGTTTACTTATTGGTTTATTTTAAATCTCATGCATCACTGATTGGTTGTTTTATTTTTCAGGCAATTTCACTAACGGAATCAGAACTTATTGGAAATGTTGCTTCACAACCTCCAGTCAGTTTAGAAGATACTGATACTCCAGTTTGGATGGTGTCCCCAAAAGCTTCCCTTGAGGATGAATCAGGAGGAGGTGAGATTCTCGTAGAGAAAACCAATTCAACAGAAGATACTAAAGAGGTGGAGCCTGAAATGGGTCAGGTGAGCGATTCAATGTATGTTGAGCCAGTGCAGTCTGCTTCCAAAGCAAAATCAGGTACTACCACCCTAGATGAAAGCAACATAAACTTCTTGACGAGTATAACCAGTTATAAGGCCTTTCTAGAGCATGTGGATGAACGACTTAGAAGTGTTGAGAATGACCTTATAGTCGTATTAAGGCTCTCAAATTTGATAACGGGGAGTGAGCAGAGGGAGAACACAAACACGAAGCAAACATCAGAAATTCTTCAAGATATACGTAGCATTCGGGACAGGTAATTGTAAGGCACCAACTTGTCATATGTTTCTGAAAATCAAACTCCTAGATGTTGGTGTTGGTTGTCTTTCACATACCTAATGTGAAGAAAATAAAAATGATACTGCAGCAAAATTTTCCAACTTATCCTTTTCACATGCCCTTAAAATAATTCATAATGCATTTCTAGGATTGCAGGCATCATCCAGAGTGTACCGGATTTGAGCTGAGCTTCGTTGAAGAATGGTGCTGGTGAACAGTAGGCACAGTATGTCCTTCAACAATTGACGATTTTCTTAGTTCTGGGGACCTCTCATTTGCAGATGGTTTTATCCATGAATCTTGTGCTACCCGGCATCCTTGGATTTAGCTGTGGGAGCTGACGACTTGACACGGTAATCTTTTAAGATAAGGAACAACTGGTACATGACCTGAACATCAGAGAGTGAAGTCTTCGTTGTGATTCTGCTCATTCTAGCAGTGAATGTTCATATGATATAGGCCTTACCCTTTAATTGATAAATGGCATCTGTTGACCTTGAACACTGATACAAAACCCTCAGGTTGATGTTTTTTTGGTGACATCAAGCATGATGTTATAGTTGATTTTACAGAGTTCATTGGATGAAATGACCTATCATAATAGTCTTCATATCGAAAAGACTATTATTTAAGGTTCTAAAAAATGCGGTAGTTGGATTTTAGTGCAACCATTGAATTGAGAAATAAACACCCATCGCCAAAATGACATATATGCAAGCTTTCTTAGATTATACGTTGAATCGGCCTTGACATTCGTGCATCGAAAACTTCAAAGGTTGCCACACAGAGCCGGGCCTCAACTGAAGTCTGAAATGATCACCGAACACTCAACGAGCAGACCGTTGTTTTCCTCAGAAAGCAGTCGATCGTGACGCATTTAACCTCGAACGCTCATCGCAATCCTCTCACGTCCAGCGCCAGTCACCCCTCGTCAAGGACACTCCTTTGCCTCTGCATGTGAAATTCAGAGAGAGAGAGAGAGAGAGAGAGAGAGAGAGAGAGAGAGAGAATCTCAGGGAACTCAGGTTAGATGACCCCGCTTGCGTTATAGAAGATAACAACAATGAGCAGCTAATGTGCATGGATGCTTGGTCACAAACATTTGAAAAGAAGCTTACCGTGACTTCCGTCTGTTTCATTCTCTGGGTGTTGATCTGCTCAAGTAATGACATAAGCCACTCCTCAGACACCTGACACGAGAGAAGCAGGAGAAAGCATTCACAACTGCTTGATAACAACCAAATTCAGATGGCTCGTCTCTGATATTTCTGGCTTCTGAATGGAAAATCTACTCTCCTACTTCTCGGTAATCTGACCTGATGACAACATCTTCCACTCTTCTTGCTTTGTCAGCCTTAACCTAAGCAACGCGAACAACTATCTAGATACTTCGAAAATGAAAATCCTTAGAAAACAGTAAAGAAACCCTGCAGAACAGTTGACCTGTATTATGCGCTGTGCAATGCATCTTTAACTACTGCAAGATTTGCTAAAGGCATGAGACTATTATGTCTTTTTGCGTTTTCTCAATTGTTTACCCCACGACAAAATCCAGAGTTCAACTGTTTTATCTAAATACAAAAGAGAAGGGGTTTCTAGGACATCATTTTACAGTTCAATTGCATTAATTTACGATTCCATCTTGCTTTGGCACATTGTACAATGCAAGAAATCATGGAATTCAGTAAAAATCTTCGGTGCGAGTAAAGCAGAAAACACAAGATATGAAAGTTTCATTTGACATTCCAAATACCAATAAACGTGCAAATTGCTCAAGTGGAGAATATATTTTCAACATTCTAATGTATTGTTCAAGTGCAAAAGGCAAGTTGTACCATAGTCGTGTTATAAGAAAAGAAATTGACAGATAACAACGAGAACGCTTTAAAGATCCTAATATTCTCACACCAAAGTTTAGCTAATCTGTGTATATACTAATATTAATTGGCAATACACGGTCTAACTTCAGCTAGTGCAGATCATTTGCTAAGCAGATTTCATCTTCAAAATTAACTTAACAAGGTTTTGATTCTTTTGGCGGCATAGGCTTATCAGATTTCAACCTCAGATTGGTCCAACAGGTCGACAAGCTTTTATCTAGATTCCACATAGATCGATTTCAACAACTAAAGATTTCAGATTTTTCTTTTCTTTTCTGAATGTTCTTTGTAACTCTTTTGGCAATATACGATCTAAGATAATGAGACTGTGATGTAGATATTGCCATAGTTTGACAAAGAGGGTGAATTTCATTTTGGATGACAGGGGATGGTAATGGCTGGTGACAGGAAGCTTCCAGATAAAGTCATTGCAAGGAACTTACAGCTTCTTATTCCAGTGAAAGAAAGCTGTGGAAGTATCGTGAAGAATGTCCCTCGTTTTGCCAACCTCGATAAATCTATAATATAATACTCAAATTTTAGCTGCTCACTTTTAATTAAGTCGTGTAAATCTTTTGCAGCTCAAAGACAAAAGGTTGGTGGGATAGACGAACTTAACGACTTTCTCGTATGCTTCAGAAGACAGGATCTGGCCAAGCATCGACTGCCTCCTTTCCTCGGCTTCCCTCTCGTGCACATCACTGAAAGGCGCCTTCAATTACAGAGGTCGATGCATCAAACGGTTAAAATACAAAAATACCATGTTCCGACAGAAAGCATCAAAATTTTATCAGAAGAACAAGGAAGTCTGATAACAAAACGTCATAATTCTACCAAGATCTCACCTTTGGCATCTTCCTAAGATCTGTTGCTCAGCATTCTAGTGGTTGCCCTAACCCGACAAAATCAGCAAGTATTCGACCAAAAAGCCGATTCCGCACGTAGGGCACTTACGTTGCCTCCTTCAACCATCAGCTCTTGCATTTCCATCTGATCGCTTCCAGCTCCGGATCATCCAAAATAAAGTCTTCTTCTTCTTCTCCCAAAAAACAAAAGGTAATTAAGTTGGAATCAAAACCCTTCAAAACAAAATAACATAACATATGCCGGTTTTTTTTGCTCCGGTTTTTTCATTTTCGGTGCGGGCCTGCACCGCCACCGCTTCGACCATCCACACCCGCTCCCTCACCGGCGAGAGACATCACGAAAATCCAGACCACAGAAACTCGAAAGCTTTGTCGTCGTTCTGCAGCACCGCCTCCTCCGTTCTTCCCAGCATCGCTCCGTACATCGTCGGTGTCCCTCAATATATCTATCGGTGAGTCGTCGTTCTTCTTCTTTTTCTGAAACGGTGCGTGATGAAATGCCAGAACCATGAAATCATTTCTCCTCGCTTTCGATATCCCTTGAAGCAGCACGTCCACTTCCCGTAATGTGATGGTGTGCCTGTGTTTGCAACGATCAATTGCAATTCTAGGGTCTATTCGTCCAACCAAAACCTGATTCGATTTTCTCTGTCGAACTCCTGTCTAGAGGAACTTTGCACCGTTTCAGCCACAGAGAGCGCACCTCGCCAAAAGACCGACAATTGTCGATTTCACCATGTTAGTGATATCACTTCAATATTTTCTGCAACCAAATGGAATAGGAGTCATCTTCGAGGCACCTGGAAGTCCATTGCCCAACAACGGCCTCTCATTGAGTTTTGAGAAGAAGCAAGATGAACACAATGCTTCACTTCCAATTTATAGTATGAAATGAAAATCCAGAAGAATTCATTGCATCGTTATATTTAGTATAATAGCATACGACTTTCCAATCAAATTAATCTTATCAAGTGATGATTTATGTGTATATAAACTTTCGATTAAACAGTGGTCATCGTGACAGTCCCCTTTCCATGGCGGTGCCTTGTAGAATGCTCCGGCGATTGTGCACGTCCACCGGTCCTCCCCGTCTCACCAAATTCGCCCTCCACCGGCCCAAGTTTGTAAGTTATTTCTGGATTCCCTTCGATCCATGAGTTTCATCAAGTTATGATTTGTCTCTTGCTTCTCAAGAGATTGGCCCTTTCCACTACTTGATCTTAAATCTCCTATGGCAACTAATATGATCTTGATATGGCGGAAGGTGATCCGTTATAATTTAATATTTAATTTAAACATGTTAAGGGGATAAAATGAGTGGGATAAGACATTATCCATACCAAACCCTTTTAAATATATGGATAATTTGTATCTACACATCTAGTAAGTGAATAATTTTTTCCTTGCCCGTACCTCTTAAATAAATGGGTAATGGATTAGTGAATAAAATTGACGACACCGTGTAGTTGTTGCCCATTGCAGTCCCGGTGTCACCACCTTCAAGGCAAATTATTTTCCCCAAATAAACTTCTTGAGAAAGTTAGTATGTTGTAACATTTTTTTGGTTGATGACAAAGCATTTTGCCAGGTAGAGCTGGAATTCAGTGACGGAAATGTGTTCAATCTATCAGCCGAGTTCCTTAGAGTGGAGAGCCCTGCCGCTGACAGCAAAATTAGGTCAATAAATGGTGAGAAGGTAATATATGGATTAGTTATTTCATCCCATCCTATATGTACACGCTTAGTTTTTACCTTCACCAGACTTTAAATTTAAGTAGAAACTTCGAATATCGCTAATCCTTACCAATTGAGCTATTCCAACTGTTGGGACCGTATAAATTTGAGTATTTTAATTGAATAAGTGAACTCTCATTCATGAAAAAATTATGCAAAATCAGTCTATGTGAGTTCATGGAAGTAGTGCAATGTAATCTTGAAGAAGCCTATGATTCTTGTATCCGTCACATATTAATTAAAATGTTGACCATTGTATTTATCTAAATGCCAAGTTCCAGTCCTGGTACCTTTTTGTGCTGCATATTTTTAATCTCTGGGTTTTCCTGCATGTATCACTTATATGGAAGAATTTTATCTATATGGTTCTTCTTGTCAATGGTTTTTGAGTAACATTAGAGTTGCAACAGTTCAATCCAACGATTTTTCTTTTTATCCAGTACTTGGAAACGTAATTGCATTTGTGACTACGATGTATGCCTCCCATGAAGCAGGTGATATTTGGGAGGCGGCATGTGGGGATCATGTCCGCGGAGCCTGTAGGAAACTACGGAATAAGGTATCATTTCTGGAATATACATGAACAAGTCCACATGATATTGGTAGTGAAAGAGTCATTGTTGTTATTTTGTTCAAAATGAACATTTTTCTTGTCATCTTTTTATCAGTTGTACAATGAAATGGCTTATTTTTTACAACAGTCATGTTGTTTCATTGCCAGACTAGTTTTCGATGACTTGCATAAAACTGGGATCTACACATGGAGCTATTTCTACAATCTAGGAATTAACAAGTTCACTCTGATGAGGAACTACATCAAAACCCTGAAGAAGCATGGGTTAAGTAGGGATCCACGGAGAAGCAAACCTATTGGCTTTTCTCCGGCACGAGATTGATTTTGTTCCAAAACATTTGCCGAAGAACATGGATCGGCAAAAATCGAAATCATTCCTATGATAAATTCATAATCATTAGGCATCCAGTACTTGTAGCACGTCTTGTAACGCATGATCACATTTGGAGCCTTTTCTGTGAACTTACACGGTGTGGTTTCGAGATTAATCTGAGTTGATTCAGTTGCACAACGCAAACTAACACAGGCAGCGAATCTATTTTCACATTTACTTTGATATTTTTCTTGATTGTGTTTTTAGATTAATGTTTCAAAATTTTGTTACTTCTGAAGGTTTCAAGAGCAAGTTTCAACAAAATAAGGGATTAAAAGCAAGAACCAAGCTGATAATAGCGCAACTGCAATACCAATAAGGTTTGTGATGGTACCAATCAATGCAAAAGAAATGCACGAAACAATGACAATAACGGTATTAAATGAGCCATTGTCCATTATATAAGCTTGGTCAATCATCACAAGTTTTCACTTGAAGACTTGATGCAAAATAACGACAAAAAAAAAAAACCCTAGCAAAATCAAAACATCATCGAGAGATTGACTCCTGAAATCCAAATGGATTTAGCATTTAGCGCCCCCAGGATCGGTCGGTCTCAAAGCAGCCTATCTCGGCTGCTGAGTAAAGAACATAGATGTAACCACAAAAAGAAGAATAAGAAGAATCACTAGATTAAAAAAAGCAGTTCGTAATCAAGTTGGCAGTCTAAGCACATCCTTTGGAACTTTTATTATTATACAAAAATATGTTCTCCCGGACCGATGGCTTCATTCCCTCCATTTCACCCGCTTGAGCTACTGCACTACCTTTGCAACAGTAATGGACTGGAGATTTCTCCCGATCATGGCGTCTCCGATCCTACAGAATCAACCAGATATCTAACATCAGTCCCGTAGCTGTGACGTGTGATAGAAGATTACTTACATTTAGAAGCATCAATCGTTAACAAATGCAACCCAAGGCAAGAATGTGTTGGTAACCCTAGGTGCATGTTATGAGTGACGTCATGTTGGTAATTAAAGGACACAAGGGTGGTGCTAAAAAGGAATTTAATAGCCTCTTGTTGAGAACGGTTCTTAATTTGAGATACAAGCATCTGCAGAAATCCAAAGGGTGGGTACTAAAGCATGCATTGGAACATAAAATTCACCACCCATCCGAGCCCAGACTAAGAAGTGCCCAAACAGAAAAGGAATCGCCGAGCAAACATTCCAAGATCTAAGAAGCACTGACGAAGGCAGATACTCAGATTGATGTATACAAACCAACATTGACAAAATGAATGGATAAGACGGAAGATTAAACTTCGAAATCAAGAAAGGCAACCACCAATTTGTTGCAGAAGCACGTGCTTGTAAATATAGGGAAAATATGCAACGAAGAGGGATAATCTAGATGTGTGAAGAAAGTAAGTACAAAGGGCGCAAGCACCACAAGTCCACCAAAAATGTCAAGAGTGTGAAAACTCAGAAAGTTGGGATGGTACAGCAGTTCAAAAAACATGTAATCAAAAGCCGATCATCTTCACACTTTAAAATCTACCACAGACGGCTTAAAGATTTATTATGATACTGTTGTTTCGCAAGTGTTCCGATCTGAAATTTCCCTAAAAAAATGGCCTGCAAATTTGTCCTTTCCACTGAAATAAATTTTAGGAGTTCCCAAGGAATCCCAACTCAATGCCTGTAATTTCCTAATTCTACTGGAAACCTTTCTGCAAAACTAGGAGATTGTATAAGAATGGCAAGTCTTTCAGCAACCACAATAGATTAACTACCACGAACACAGATGTCATAGACATATGGCAGAATCTGTCCTAAATGATTTAAGCTATTAATGTAATTAACAAGCAATTTTATTGATCGGTATTTGTTGATCTATGAAATGAATATCTTAATAGGTGAAGAGGACTTTATTTGGTAACTGGTGGAAAAAGTTTCATGTCCTATAAAAACAATGACGGAATAGATCAAAGACATTATCAAGTTGATCGATCAACATTAAATCCATTTCCACAAATTTTCCAAAATAAGAAACACAAGAAATTTAAGGAATAACAGTACTTTTTGAAGAAATCTCCATTATCTCATTGTTAAAAAGTCTTATCAAATGCAATATTACTAACTTGATGTGGGCATGATGATATGGATAAAACCTCACAGCAAGACTTCAAACTCGTATTATAGACATCCAAAGTTCATACAAATCTAAACATTTGTGGAACAATAAACTAAAACATCTGCAAGTGCTTCTAAAAATTATATAAATAGCATGATTGTATAATATGGTAACCGCTAAAACGTTTGAGTTATTCCTTCGATTTCAAGCATGGTAGTAAATGTCATGTGTTGCAAAAATTACACGAGTATGTGCCTTACTTTCTACTGACCAACATAACCGTAACATGACAGTGACATGGATGTCCTCCGAACAGTGTAGAAGCTTTTACTATGTTTATACCAACATATTGATACTTCATCAATAGATGCCTATTTATTAACTTTATCATATTTTGATACCAAAGTAATGTTTAAAATCTTGATTCTAAGCTAAAAGCATTTGTTAAATTCATTAGTAGCAAAGGTAAAACTCCACAGCCTAAACTCAATGGTGCATGACAGTATCAAGTGATATAAACACTATAAAATGCCTGAATTTTGCAATACGTTTCTAGTAAATTAAGAATAGCTAAGTGCAACAGTGGTGGTAAATCTGAAGTGCCATCTCTAAGCTTATCCCTTTCTCTAACCTCTAATGCATGTTAAATGAAGAGTAAAAAAAGGAAAGATTGGTAGAAGGCCAATTCAACAAAAACCTCGAGAAACATGGGTCCAGTGAAGATGATATAGAGTATTTAAATATGTCTTGGACCTGTTATGTCTAAATAAATCCCAAGGGAAGAATATGCAAAGAGTAACCTCAATGCAAATAGCTTTTACTAATGCAGGGTTTGGGAAGGGTGCAATTATACATAACTTTACCTCAACAAATGTAGAGACTACTTCCGAACTCTAAGTCACAATGAAACAACCATACTGTAGTACCAAGGCACAAATGTACATTAGATGTTCCAAACTAATATTACTTACAGGTAGAGCATTTCCATCAACGGGTCCTTCTAATGAAATTCAATGCACTCTAAGAAAGGAATAATAATACTGGGTAGCTTGTTAGACAGAAACACATTGCCAAATATTTAAGAAATCACCATCTGACTTGTCATTAACAAATTACGGTATTTTTAAGAAAATAAAGGAAACCAAGGAAGGAAATACGAATGGCAGCATGATACAACAAGTGTTAATCAGGATCACGTGACAAAACATTCTAAAATCCATCGTCTGACTTCTGCTTTCATAAATATATGGGAAATGGACACTTCAAAAAGTGCAATTTATAATACAGACAACATATCAGTGCTCACACCCACAAGAACAAAGAGAAGCATCTGAATGACGCTTCTTACACAAGTCACAAGCATTCAGACATGGCAAACATAAGCAAGTGTCAACTTCAAAAGTGATGCCAGTAAAAAGAGCGGACATCAACGTGATAGTCTGTAAACAATATCAACTGATTCCGATCACCAAGAAGGGCAACAACAGTAAAGACAGAGAGAAAGCAACGGAGAAGAACATTCCCATACAGAAATCCCACACCTCTCACCAGAAAAAACAGAAGATTCCTTATTTACCAACCAGAACAACCGGAAGTTTCGATCTTTAAAATACCAGCAACAAAATAAACCAGAAACGAAAAGAATCCACATCTCACCTCAACCCACTCTCCGTAAAGGCAACCACATTTCCACGGCAGCCACTGGCACAAGCAATGTCGAGTGACCCAAGCGGGGATCGAAGGGTCATCGTCGGAGCAGCGGAAAAAACCCTAGAAAAAACAAAACGATCACCAGGTCGACGACCGGTTCCTATTCTTCTCTCGCACTCGCCCACACTCTGCATTGCTGCTCTGCTTAGCTAGAAATGTAGACAAGTTCCTTTCTTTCTTTATCTCTCTCTCTCTCTCTTCACGCTTTCCCTCCGCTTTATTTCGTCGCAGGCGTCTCCTTTTTTGCACAGAAAAGGCGTTTTGGGCGCGAAAATCCCAAGAAAGCTGGCGTCGGTAGGAGAGGGGAGGTGGTGTGGGCTTGGAGTGGAGATCGGCCACCCTTTCTCTCGAGAAAACAGGGCCATTCAAAATCGTTCTTTTTTTCGTGAAAGAAGATTCTATCGTATGTTAATAATATTTTTATTCGTTACTTGTACACCCAACATGAGATGGGTGGTACGATGGTAAATACATGCATGTAAATTTCAGAACCCTCTGAGGACTTTTGTGTCATGCACGCGCTCGCTTACCTTCGAGTGCTGTGCAGCTCCCCCCTCGTCCTTGCTTTATATATATATATATATATATATATATATAATTGAGCGGGTCGTTGCTTTTCTACGTTCGAGAAAATTAAAGAGCAGGGAGAGAGGAGGAGATCTCTGCCAACAAACGCGACTTAAATTGAAATTTACAGATGTAATTCTGTATAATTTAAATTTTAACGAAAGTTAAATTTTATATAATTTTATGAAAAGAATTTAAAATTTAAGTATTTATGTATATTCATAAATTTAACAGAAATTAAAATTTAAGTATTTATACATATAATAGAATTGAAATAAATTGAACAGAATTAATTTTTAATAAAGTTAAGTAATGAATTAATGTAATTAGTAAAAATGTAATTAATCAAAAAATGAATTACTTATATTAATAAATAAACATATTATTAAATTAAATATTTATATATTATTTATCAATTAATTAAGTATATCATTATATAAAATAAATCAAAAATTACTAACTTTTTAGTTATAATACATATTTAAAACAATAAAAGATTAATTATAAATTTTATATTTCTCGTAATGTAATAATAAATAAATTTTTTAAAAATATAATTATTATGAAGTGAATAAATGGAAATAAATAATAAATGATTATTGAAATACTTTGATTATAAAAAAATATAATTCTGAACATTATATTAGTCATAAATGACTTTTAAGATTTTATTTGTATTAGTCACAGAAAGTTAGGAAAATTATATAATTTTTGAAATTTTGATATTATATATTAAATAATATAATAAATAATAAATAATATTTTAATTAAATAATTTTTTATGATTTTAATATTATAATATTTAATAATAATAATATAATTAATTTTTATTTTAAATAAAAATAATTATTTTAACTAAAAAATATTAACAATATATACTTTAACAGGCGAAGTTGAACATCAAACGATCTTTTAGAAAATAAATTTTGACATTTTAAGTTGAGAATTCATTTTCACAAACTTTATCCATGATTGAAATTTAAATTTTTAAAAAATTTAAATTCCAAAACATACAAACACCTCATAAATCAGAATTTAACAAAAAAAAATTTCAATTCTATCAAATTTCAAATATACAAATCCTCATTTAGTGTTGAATAAGCCGAACAATGCTGAGCCGAACAACTTCAAAATGCTCTTTCCAATCCGGATTTTAAACTTATGTCCTAGGAATCGACCTTGCGTCTCTTAGCAGTGCTGTGGACTTGGGCTTTACAATATTTCTGTCTCTCTCTCTCTCTCTCTCTATGTATATACAGAAAACAGCATTACTACGCAAAAAAGGAGTTGGCAATTAACAAGCATCGGAATTTGACGATTGATGGAAAACATAAAGACCACCCGACCCCGATTAGCTGGAGTTGATTACAACGATGAATAATAATCTTATATTATTTATTTGACCGTAAAATTCAAAATACATGAAAAAATCTTACTTACTTTTGTAAAAAAAATGAAAATAATATATTATTATTATGATCGCAGTCACACGTGATCATCGTTTTTTTTTGTTACGCTGTATTAAAATTCGTAAATACGAAGATTTGAACTTGTATTGATAAAACATAATAAAAACAATTAACACGAAATTGGCCATTCACGCACCGCCGTTTGAGTTGCAACTTGCCACCTGTAGTCTCCATTTGCCGCCACCTGTCCGACCGACACCGACACCGACACCGACACCACTACGTTTGTCAGGGTTTGGCGACGATGACACATACGCAAGGAGGCTCTCTCGGATCCAAATCCAGACCGACCGACCGACCGACCAAGCTCATCGCCAGCCGTCGCCTCTACGTCAACTCCCAGCTGACCCGATCGAAGGAGCCTCGAAGCTTGCTCCTTGCACACTACGTCTTCTTTTTATATATTGCGCCGCTCGAACGTCATCATAGTAGACACACGTTTGCGCTGGACCGACTGTTGACGTCATCGGGAGGGGAGAGAAGGATGAAAGGGTGATTGTTGACCGGAGCGCATTTGCGCTGGACCGACTGTTGACGTCGCCGGGAGGGGGGAGAAGGATGAAAGGGTGATTGTTGACCGGACCGCACTGTGGGGCCGGGCAGAGAAGGAGATTAGAACGATCAGGGCCTGATGAGACCGTCTGCTACTGCTTGCTTCTATTCGGCCTCCGCGTGGAGGAACCCAATTCCTACCGCCACTCCCACTCCCAGCCGACCGGTCAAGGTTTTACCACTGCATGCGAACTGGTGTGGGTTGTAGATTTTGATCGGTCAAACCTGGTTAATTATATTGGCGGTGGTATATATGCTCGTCTGCTGAGAAATTGTCTTGCGCTGAACTTCTCGTTAGGAAGGTGGGTCAAATTAAAGAAATGGGTTGGGCAGCCCACCTTTGAGGAAAGGGTGGCGGCCGTGATCAAAGCAATACCCGCACGCTGGTAGAGAAAATTAAAGAGATGGCCATCAGAAAAGAAGTACATACCATTCTATGTACATACATGCATGAAACTCTATAATTAATCATTTAATTATTTGGTATGAATGGGACGGACGGACGGACCACAAGGACAACAAAGTCTGGTGCCCAGGAAAATTCCAACCCCAACAAAATCGAGGGTGGGTGGGTGGGTGGATTTGCACGCGCCGTCCGCCTAACGGCGAGCGGTGGTTGAAATTAATTTAAGTACTATAACCATAAAATCAACTACCTCCCACCTGCACTACTTACTTACTTGCCACAACCTCCTTCATTTTCTCTGCAAATCAACCATAAAATCACGAGACAAAAAAGAAAATACCTCATGCTTGTTCAGAGAATTTGAATTCGGATTATATATATCTACCGATTAAGCCTGGTCCAAGTCTGCACTCTACGGGCGGGTCCGATTCTTTGATTCACGTATATATATATATTGAACCCAAATTAATTAGTAGACGTCGGTTATACATGATCTGGTATTAATTTACGACTCACTTATTTCTCTCTCGTGAAGATCCGAATCAGGGGCCAAGCCAATCTGAACGTGTGGGTGATGCTGCTCTTGGTGTTGCTAATTAATTATAGGTAGGTACGTTTATCTGGGTTTGAATGATGTAAGGTGTTACGCACGAGAAAAATCAACGTACTACTTGATTGATAAGTTATTCCCGGTTGGCTCGGCGTGTGAATGAATGATCAACACTTCACCAGCAATCGCAACAAAGTGGTTGAGTTAATCAATGATAAGTTTCATTAATGTATATCACCACCCACTTGGTCGTGGATGTGTTCCAAACAAAAACACCGACGACAGCGGTAGCAGGAGCAACATGATCTCTCACGTGCCGTCGTATTACTTGTGCCACCGCCGACATTGTCCGCATTCACCACCATCGAGCGGTGCTTCCCGTCGTCGACCGTCGTAATATGCGATGGAGACTCAACCACGACGTCATCACAACGCACCGTAATCCAATCCTCCTCGGCGTCCCATGTCGAGCTTGAAACACCACACCCGCCACCGAGCAGTCGCAACCGGTCGGCCGAGCTGCCTGCCTGTTCCATCTCCTCGTCGGCGTTGGGTTCCTCTTCCTCGGCGTCCTCCTCTTCCTCCAGGGAATTCCAGAAGTCTTGATCGAGGACGTACTTTGGTGATCGCCATGTTGGCTTCTTTGACAAGCCCGACGACACGAACGGATGGGCTAGTAACTCCTCCGCCGACCACCGCTCCCCGGCGTTCCTCCTTAGGCACTTGCGTAGGAAATCCAAACACTCGTCCGAGACCGACTTTGGAAACTCCGGCAGGTCCCCGGAAAACCCAATACGGTGCAAGATGGCCAAGGGGTCCTCCACCCCCGACCATGGCATCCTCCCGGTGACCATCTCGATGACGGTGCAGCCCAGCGCCCACACGTCGGCTGCTGTCCCCTGTTCCTCTCCCCTCGCCACCTCTGGCGCCATGAATGCGGGAGTGCCGCCGATGACCTGCCGACAATCTTCTCGAACATCCTCGGCGACCCATTTCGCGCAGCCAAAATCTGCTATCTTAGCGGTGCCTTCGGACCCGACGAGCACGTTCTTTCCCTTGACATCGCAGTGGGCGATGCCGACAGAGTGGAGGTACGACAGACCCATCAGAATTCCGCGACTGTAGGACCTGACCTTCCACTCCTCCAACCCCCCACCACCCCGCCAGCAAACCTCCTCGGCCACGGATCCACCGGAGGCGTACTCCATGAATAAATTGTACATGGTCCTGCCATCCTCCGCCGTCACGTCGAAACCCAAGTAGGAGACGACATGTTGGGATTTGATTGCCGCCATGATCCTCTGTTCCCTCTGCAGAAATACCGAGTTGGAGAGCTCCGAGGACTTGACGGCGAAGGTGTTGCCGGAGGTGGAGTCCAAAGCCAGGGACACGGTTGCAGAGGATCCCCTGCCGATAATTGGACCTCTACGCCACTTTGCAGCAAAAACCATTTGCAGAAACTGGGTTTTGGCAATCGGGTCGTTGGAAAGATTGGATTTCGTATACAGAATCGAGGAGCAGGAGGATGAGGGAGGACGTGGGAATTGGATTTTGGTGGTGTGCTTGGTATGGGGTTGGATTCTGACCAAGAACCAAGATGTGTGTGTATGTATATATATATGTATAAAAGGAGGTGTTGTCCTAGACCGTGAAGGTGAAGACGGAGGGAGAAATGGTGGGGAAGGTGAAGAATCCGACATGGAATGAACTCCACGTTTCGCAAAGAGCTCATCGACGGCGGTTGCATTCATCTGTCTTCCATTTCTTAATTTCTTTTTTTTTTTTTTAAGAAAAATGACTTTTGCAATTAGGGTATGATTTGAATAAGATCCGCGGTTTTTTTCAAAAAAAAAAAAATATAATTTTTCATTAATTTTAAATAAATAAAAGTATTCAAACTTTAGAATATTTTTCAAATTTTGCGTAAGATCTGATAATTATTCGGGGTCGAAGGAGAGAATTATAAAAACAATTTTAGAAAAATAAACTACGAAACATCGTTGAAGATTCACAGTGAAAAATATATTGCCTCTCAAATTATACCACCTCAACGGCGTACGAAGTCGGCCGGATCGAAAGAAACAGCATGGTTATTTCCTCCTGGTCAGTATTCGTTGGACGGCCAAAGCGAAGATGTGACGCGACGATGAAATATATATAACGATTATTTTAATTTAGTACACGTGAAACTTATGAGTTGACATTTTCCGCAAAGTTACGAAATCTTCTTCCGACAACATTTTTTTTGTTCGAGTAACAGTAACGTGTAAAAATGAATTTTAATGTATAAATAATAATATATTTATAAAAGCCGTTATCGAGAGAATTAACATATTTGCTTACAAGTAAAGGTTAGTAACCAATTGACGGAAATAACATCTTAACAGGTTATAAATACTTAGATAGCAGGCATGTATATGGAAAACGAAAAGGAAGTCACAGATAAGATGAACTACACCTTCTTGTGCATATATTTATATCTATCTATCTATCTTCACGATAAAAGATCCATTAAAGATTGGCATGCACCTTCTTTAAAAAAAAAGAAAAGAAAAGAAAAGACGGATGAACTCAAACCACGTGTCGATTTCTTTCGGCCGAACGAATATCCGCCGGCGGTCAGAGGTGTCCTCGATCAGTTGCCTTCTCAAATAAATCATTGACCGTCCAAACTCTTTTACTCCTTTGAGTATCGTCCTTGATCATTGTCTTCTTATTTTCACCTTTTGTGCTTTTTAAATTGGGGATGGTGACTTTATGGTTCTTTTGCTTATTAAATATCGACTTCCAGTCTTATGTATGTTTGAAACTTATTAAAGTTAAAAAAGTTAAGAAATAAAAAGTCAAAAAAATTAAAAATCAAAAGTTAAAATTTAAAGATATTTTTCTCGTTAACAGAAAGTTAGGAAATTTATGTAATTATTGAAATTTTAATATTATATATTAAATAATTTTATATATAAAAATAATAATATTTATGCTTTTAATATTAAAAATAATTAATATTTTGTTAGAAGAATAATAATCACTACTTAATAATAATAATAATAAATATATTTTTTTATTTAATAAAAATAATATTAAAATAATTAATTAAATAAAAATATTAACAATATATACTTTAATTATATTGTAGTATCATATAGCTATACAAGAGGAAGTTGAATTGTGTATTTTTAATATTTTCTGAAATATAATTGAAACTTTAAAACTCAAAAATAAGTCGAGACATTATTTTCGTAAAATCATTTTTATTCAAGGTTTAAATTACAATATACAATTCAATTCTACTTAGAAATTATAGATGCAATTATATTTCAAAACAAAAATACTCAACATATATTAATAATAATAAAATAATATATTATATTTAATATACTTTAATTATATTAAAGTAAATTTAATTAAAATAATAATATATTATATAAAGTAATAATTAAAATAAAATAATACTTAAATCAAATAAAAATAATATATTATACTTTAATTATAATTAATCTTAAATAATAAAATAATTAATTAAATAAAAATAATTCCTATATTACTTTTTTAAATTTCAAATAAAGGAAAATTTAAAAATTTGAAATCTTTAATCTTTTCTATATAAGAAAGTTAAAAATAAATTCTTAACTTTTTCTGTTGCAAAAACCATTTCCAATCGTAGAGATGCAGAATATCTCGTGATTTATATATACCTTTGCTCATTCAACCAGATTATCGGTGCCTCCAAATATCCTTCGATCGGTTAATCTCTCAAATAATCTAGATAATGTGGTGTGGATATTATTTGAGGATTATTTTCTTTTTTCTGTCAAATCTTACTCTCTCTTTTTTTTTTCTATTTTGCCAGTCCTTGACAAAATTTGGTGGACTCTGATGTTGACATTCTAAAGGAAGTTTATTTTAATTAGGAACAACATAATGGTATAACTTGTAGCTTTTTAAGGGATCATAGTACGGTGAGAGCTAATATCGATGTCATTGTTGGTAACTCCAGGAAATAAGATGATGAGGATGTTATCGGCGGGAGGAAATTAGTTTCTGTTATTGCCTCCTAACTATAATTTTTAACTCTTTTAAACTCTTCTGTGTGAGTGATCTCATGACAATACCTTTTTTTTTTATTTAATTTAACTCTTTTACCTATGAAACAAATAACAGATTAGCAAATAGGAAGTGTACGGTGACGTGGGGAGGAACCTACCAAATGCCAAGCCACCACGTTTGCACGTCGCTAATCAGATGAGGCGACAACGAGGTGACGGCTGGAATCAACGAAAATTATATATATATATATATATATATATATATATATATCTTTTTGTTAGATTTAAATCATGTGCGACAAAGTGGATGGCTCCAAGGGGTGGGCGATCGATCGATCTATCGATAGGTAGAGTAGTGGGTTGCCGATCGATCGGTTTAGCGTTTGAGTTAGGAATGGATTTGACAACACACATCAATCACTATTCTCGCAGATGACATCGACGAGATGTGCAAGCTTCGAACGAGTCGACGACAAGGAGCAGCCGACCAACCTCTCAACTCTTGCCGACCAAACGCAATAGAATTGTGAATCTACTGCGGTGCGCGGTGATGGGGTCGGTGGATGACGCAACTCCCATGGTCTTCCCATTGACCCACCCTGCGTTTTCTCCACCCCAACATTGTTTGTTTTTAACGTGCCATATACATACAGGATGAATGATGCACATAACCGACCAAGACACACACACACACACACACACTCTCTCTCTCTCTCTCTCTCTTGCATCACAAGCACAGTCGATATATAGAGAGAGCATCATATGATATTTTCGCAACGCCATTGATTACGGAGATAACATACAAGCATCACATGAGTTCCTTATCCCGTTGAAGAAACCAAAAGAATAATCAGGCTTTATAGCATTCAACTTTTGGGTGATGCAAACAACTCGAAAAGCAATCCTTTCAGGATACGAAAAAACCAATCTGATGCAAACATGTAACGAATGCATAATGGCTTTATGAGACCTTTTTGCCATCAGAATGTGACAATTTACGGTCAATCATCTTCAGTTGGTTCCGAAGATTCTGATTCTCTTCCAACAGGCGATTGTATTCGAGAAGAAAACCTTCAGATTGCTTTTGCATGGCAAAGGCACTGGCTTCAGAAGCTTCCACATCCGCTGTTTTGGCCTTCACAGCAGATTCCACCTGTGCGATTTTCGCACTCAATCTTTCTACTTCTCTGTCCTTCAATTTTAACTCTTCTGATGCCACAGCTTTTCCTTCTTCCAGTGTTCTGTTATTCTTTGTCACAGCTTCCACGTTCTTCTTCATTCCACGGATTTCTCTGACGTAATGGTGCAGACGATCCACAATCAACGAGAGAAATAAGGAATATCCTGCACAAGTAGCAATCGTCAGATCACAGTTTACCGGTTAGCAGTGTGTCTATCATGTGGCAGCACTGAGAACAAAAAAAAAAGAAAAAGAAAAAAAAAAGTGGCAGCACAGAGGTTCTCGATCAGCATTCACACAAGTTTTGAAAGAATAACAGAGATCACAAATAACCATGAATTCTCAATGACAAGGGTTGGAGATCATAGTCTGACAGCTTGGTTGATTTATCGGTAGGATACTCAACCCGGCCAGCCATTTGCTAGTACTGGAGTCCCCTGGTGGTGGGCTGGTCCACCTCAGGAGGTGGAAGTGGCTGGTATATAGATCAATTGTTCACCTTCGGTAAGGCAGTCCCCAATCAAAATTGGAAAAAAGAAAAGAAAATCAAAACCGGGATAACTAGGCACATGATACTGAATTAGTGCAATGTATCAAAAGAGCAGATCTATGACGAGACATGAATCCCCTACGGTGGGACAATTTAATATCAAACAAAATCCTTTTCGTTTTCCTTTCTTTTTGTTTGTAAATGAAAGCACAACTAGAAAATATAACGTAGATCAAAATAGCAAGATAAATAAATGGAACATAATGAAAATGATCAACTTCAGGGGAAAATAGAATTAAAATCCACCACCTCTCATCTCCAACGGGCAATTTAGCCCTGTTGAAGTAAAAGTACCAATCTATCTATTTCATTGGTGACAGCAAATGCAGCTATGGCAGATATCTATATGAAGTTCATGTAACAAAATAAACATGTCAGGAAGGATTTCCAACTGCATCCAAGCTTATCTGATTTTTATCTTGCACACATGCATCTAAGGCATGTCAGATGACCTAATGGTACGATCCATTTATTAGAAACTCAAGGCATTTTTTCCAATACCAATTCTAACGGGAAGAGCTCAACAACTAACACCATCTACAGATATCCAAATGCAATGGGAGGAAAAATTAAACAAAGTTATCAAGGTGATTCCCCCCAACCAAATGTTGAGGCAAGGGCTGAAGTGATAGCTTGATTAAGAAAGGTGATTGATTATTTATGAAATTTAAATTATAAATATATAAATAAATGATGAAACTATCTAATCATAACATATGTCAATAGACATAATTAAATCAGATACGAATAAAACAAAGAAATATATAAACATCATCATGACTACTGATAAGTTAATAATATAAAGATAATAAGCAATGTATCCTGTTCAAATATAGAATAAATTCAAGGTTTACTCAATATTTAATATTGACATAAAAACATCAGATTTCAAACATAAGTTCACAAGGGCTAAAGCCTAAAGTTACAAGTAGCCTAGTCTACAAGAGATTAGAGCCTACAAAAATAGATGGTAAGATACGCAAAGGACAAAACATCATCAATCTTCATCATTAGTTGCCACTTCATCAAGGCACTCCAAACAAAGAAGGTGTCAGGCAAGTGATAAACGAAATCCCTTGCCCCAACCTATCTTGAGGTGCGGACCTTCTGCCTCACCATGCCTGGTTACTTGAGGTAAGCAAGAGAACAACCTTGTTAATGGTAGGGAGAAATTTAAATTGGTTAAAATTAGTCGTCCTAATTCTTTTGCAACCATATGACAACATTGGTTGTGGCCGTTGAGATTGTTTATGTAATGTGCGGGTGGGTTGTAGGCGATTCTGGTAGTGGATACTACTAAAAAAAAGAAATAATTCATGTTAGAGTAAACGATTCTTTATTCTAATCAATAATCAGGAAATTAGGATAATATTCTCACATTGGAACTGGTGCGTACTACTTCATTGTATATCCACTTTTTTATAGGGGTCATCCCTCACAAGTGATAACAGTCTCTCTTCACAATCTCGTTTGATATGGCACTGGAGCCTAGGATTTGAGGGGAAAAAGGAGGGAGAAAAGAGAAAAAACATTTTAAGGTGATAATTTAGATCTAGCATATGAAAATAAGCTAGCTGATAATGCTGACATTTTAAAAAAGCTGCAGAATTCAATTTTTTTCATTTAACGATTTTTAAGTTAGTGTATATAACAATAAACTGGAATGTAAGCGGTATGTTTATTAATGAATATTGAAAAATGTTAGTGTATTTGCATTAAAAAAAAAAAAAATCATCAAACAACCCCCCAAGCAAAGGATAAGGGGTTGTGCTTTACATGCAATCGACCAATGATGCAAAAAGGCCTAAAAGTTTTTCGTACACTTGACTTCTTTGTCAATATTAGTTCAAAAAGAAAAACCTTCTGGGGTTACAGATATGAAACTTGATTCATCCATATGCAAGAGGAACGACGTAAGATGGTCAGATTCAATACCAAACGCATTATTCACAGTTACCAGCAAGCAAAAGCAGTCATTTCATGATAAGAAGACAACCAACATTGTCAGTGCTTCGAATGTTGGAATCTGTCCATAATTCACACCTGATACTACTATTACTGAGGAAAGGAAATAAAAAACCTAACATCCCAACTGCGAACATACCCATGAGCGAAGCCTCAAGAAGATGCCCACTCAACAGCACCTGATCGGTAGGCGTCAGAATTCCCCCCTCACCCGACCTCTCCTGGATCTTTCGGACACTGTACAGACTCGAACAGAGGACGATGGAAAAGGTTGCAGCGATGGTCCGGACCATGACGGGCCCCATCCCCCGCTTTAGCCGATCGAGCCCCAGAACCACGAGCTTCCGGAAGGGGGTCTTGATCAAGAGGAGGAGCACGACGGCCACCTCCGCCGACAGCAGAACAAACAGTAACTGGATCATCTCGAAGGTCGAAACCTAAGACCGAAGAAGCGGGATCCAAGGAGAGATAGGAGAGCGTCGATCTGGGAAAATGGGTTGCGTTGGAGACGACTTTTGTCGGGCGAACGAAAGGTGAGAGCTTTTATTGGGCCCTTTCTTTCTTTTTTCTGGATGCAGAGTGGCGGTGGTGGTGGTGGTTGTGCTGGTCGACGGAGGAGGATGTGCGTGCAGGGGAGATGCGTCGGGAGTGGAAGGGGTGTCAGGGTATCATTATTAATGGTAATCAGTCCAAAAAACAATTATCATTGATGGTAATTAGGGATTAGTTTCCTTCTAATCTCTTTACATCGGTAATATTATTTTCTGGGTTTGAGCCCAAAATATTCCATATCTTTCTTTCTTTTTTCTTGCCGACAACACCATCACGTCTATCTTTGTGAACGATCATTTTAACAAGGAATATTAAAAAAGCAAAGCGTGATATACAAACGTACGTACGTTGACAAGAGTTTATTGGTATTGATATTTATAAGAAATACGGGGGAAAGAAGGGAAATAGACGGGAGCATGAAATATCTACAACAGTGCAGTTTCACCCGTTCGTTGGAACACAAACCAACCAATCCAAGCAAACAATAGTCAAATCACACTCTGAGGAAGTACGACAGACAGAGAAAATAGCTGAGTTGGAATATATATATATATATATCTATAGAGAGAGAGAGAGAGAGAGAGAGAGAGATGATGTATGTGCGTGCAAGCTCCGGCCATCAGTTCTTGGGACGAATCCTGGCCGCCGCATGAATGGCGATGACGTAGAGGAGCTGCGTAGCCGAAAGTATGATCAGGAAAGCCTCCATCGTTTTCTGCACGCACACATCATGCATGATCATTCAACGATCTATTCATGCGCAAGAGTTAGAATTGAGCAGAAACCAAATGATGTATATCATCTCTATGTAATTTTACCAGACGAGCGTTCCTTCCCTTGAGCTCTATCTCCTTGCAAGCCAGCCTGCATTCAATTGTTGGTGATATGTTCTACTTAGTTAATTAATTGCTCTATTAATTAATTATCAGCATAAAGAGCGATAATCGGATGATATATCGGTAAATTACCCCATGGCAAGGAGTGTAAAGCCCCACGCGGTCATGGCAGAGGATGCAGCGGACGGCAGGCTTTCGGCGTTCCAGGACATGACATGATTGATCCCGGAAAGACTGGCCGTGGCGCCGACGACGCCGGCGATCAGCGCGAAGACCACGAAGAAGCCCGTCGCCTGGTTCCCGATCGGAAAGAAGATGGGGGAGAACCCCGTCGGTAGAGCCAGTCCTGGGCCTGCGGGTACGTACGTAATTAATCAAACATCCAACAACGTTACCGGAGGATCTCAAATGATCGATTCGAGAGGCAGGTACCGATGACGAAGCCTTGGTTGATAGCGAAGTTGAGCGCCCACCCTCCGATGGAGGCCACGATGGCATACATGCAGAAGTTGAGGACCAGCAGAAGACCTGCCACCGCCTTCATCCCTGCTTAATCAATTCCTTGTTCTTCCCGGCTGGTGTGTATATATATGATATATTTCGATCGGATTAATTGGAGGCAGGTGTGCACATGAGTGTGTGTGGATATACATATACATATATATATATATATATACATATATATATATATGTACGTACGTATCCAGAGAAGCAAATGTTTATGGTTGTTGGTTCTTTTCTTATTGGGAGACGCTACCTTTGTTTGCTCAGGCGGGCAGGCATGCTCTTTGTTCCTCCTACCCGGGCCCTGTGGCAAGCAGGCTTGGCTTTTGCCCCAAGGAAAGCAGCTGCCGCTTTTGAACTGTAATCAGTGGTAGTATCTCTTTCCGCTGCCTGTTTGTTTTTATTTTCATGTATATATCCTTCCGTTTCTTTCTTCCATTCCTTTCTTCTCCTCCCCAATTACGTCTTTAGTCTGTGATCCATTATGCGTGATCCGCTACCATTTAAGCGGAGAAATGAACGAGCAATTAAATTGTTTGTTAATCACACGATCAGTGTGGGACACAACAACATAAAGTTTGGCATTCGGAAGCTAAAGATTTATTAGTAATATCCCTTCATTAACACAGCGCTAAGGTTGCCGCGCTACTTGTAGAATGTCTCCATTGCCTACCTGTACGTGTATATTTATTGATGACCTCATTTAGTATTGTATTCAGAATAACAAACGAGGAGCAACATTAGAGTGATTACTCCAAGGTGTATCTCAGCAATGATGGTGGAAATTTTCATTATAAAATTAACACGAGTGTACTTGTAATTGAATTTCTTAATTCAGTATAAAAAAAAGGAAAAAGTACTTGATGGATGATATATCGGCCAGACCCATCGTAAAACCCGGCCCATTAATTAATGCAGCACACTCGTTTATTAATTGAGATCGTTTAGTTGCTTAATTAATTAATCACTTGGAATGTGATTTTATTGTCCGGCAAAACCATCATTGGCATGCCATAGCAAACCGCCGAGCAATCTTCATCCGACCGGATAATAATATTATTAAAAAAAAATCTACGAACACGATTCGACTGCAACAGATGCATTGCATGTGGATGGAGGAGGAGGAGATGTAGCAGTATCTGGAAAAACTGGAGAGTTTTTTCCAAAATCCAAATCAACGGATGCCGTAACATGACGATGAGTAGGAAAGATTTATTAGACCAAGCTGTATTTTTATTAGGAATAAAAATCCAAGGCGCCCAGTCGTTTTCGAACGAACAGGTCAATTTGCAGTAGACCTCTCCCTTTGACGGCTGACGCCACCCGTCCCTTTCCCACCGGATTCCATTTTTCGCCACCAGACAGAACCGATCTCTTCACTTCCCCAAAATCCTCTGGTGCCATGGATGTTCGTGGTATAATATAGTTCAAGCTCCCCGTAAATCTTGCTCGACCCCTCCAAACCCATCCACGCTCTTGCAGACACCCCACCCCACCCCACCCCACCCCACCCCTTCTCTGCCTTTCCAGTCCTCACTCCTCAGTCCTCACTACAAGTAACTACAACCATATAAACTATGCCTTCGGGACCCAAGAAGAGGAAGGCGGCCAAGAAAAAGATTGAGTCTTTGGCCGTCTCAACTACCACTCAACAAGGTAAGCTTCTTAGAGCTGATGACCAGTGGCGGGGTGGTGGTTGTTTCCGTCAATAGTTGTTGTTATGCCTTTTATACCCGACTTAGTTGTTTTGGGTCCGTTCCCTTTTTTGCCTTTCCGTCGTTCTTCTTCGTGTAGGGCGTGACTCTTTTCCTGATTTGGTTTTTTTTTTTTTATTAAAAAAAAAACTGATCTTTCTCCTTTGGACGCGGTAGGAAACGGTGGGGGCGAGAGTGAAACTGTTTCGCCCATGTCGCCTGACCTTGGCGATCGATGCGATGGAAAAGAGGGAGGCGGCGGCGGTGATGCGAATGGATTGAGTGGGAATATGGAGGGGTCACAGAGTGTTGGGGGGAAGGCTGTCGAGGATCATCCAACCATCTCCGAGAAGGCGGAGGAAGTCCTGCAGGTGCCTTTGGTGTCGGAAAGTGGTGGTGCGGTAGTGCCAGTAGGCATTGAGCATGTGGAGACTGCGAAGGATGTGGTGGTTGACATTTCTAGACCGGAGATTATGGTACCTACCAAGGTTGTTGCAGAAGAGAATTTGGATAGCTCTGTACCTTGCGTGGATGTGCCTGGTGCTACGAGCGTGCATCATGTTCCTGCAGCGGTAGGGAAGGAGCTCGATGGACGAATTGATGATGTTAGTGTCGAGAAGGTTGAGCATTCAGGCTTAGTGCAACCTCCTTACCAAGAGAAAGAGAAGAAGGTCGAAGCTTTGGGATCAAGAGAGCATCCATCCAAAGAAATAGAACAGAAGCCTGAAGGTTCGTGCTCGCAGGAGTCTCCATCGGATGGAAAGGACCAGAAAAAGATTGTCATTTTGTCTGATCATACTTCAACCGAGCAGTCTGCTGAAAGTAGAGTACATCGCCACCAAAAAGAAAATAGGGGTGTTGCCACTGAGGTCTGATGATAAGCCTTGTTTGCTGATAATTTTTTCATGTAATTTAATGATTTATTGCTTGTGATTTGCATGCCTATGATTGAAGTTTCTCCTATTGTTAAACTGTTTTACATTGTATATCATAAACCCATTCATTGGATTATTTTGTTAGGTCGTTTTTCCTCACCAAAAGGCACAGTGGACTTCCTGGATGAGTTGCTGTGGAATATTTGACGCATTCACACGTTCTAATAGATGATTCTCTGGTAAGCCATCTCATATCCTTTGCTCACGTTAATGCCCTGCATGTGTGTTTCAAGGGTTTGTTCTTTATTACTTGTTCATATATCAGTAAGCCTACCTTGTTATGCTTTCCATTTGTCCATGGTATGGAGTCCACAGTTAACAATACTAACACTCCTCTTATACAATTATTGCTTGTTAGATATGTGCTCATGATCCACTGCTTGCTTATGACAGTGAACATGTAATACTTGCATTTGTTTATAACAAATATCCAGAAAGTGAAGTGTTACATGATAGCTGCTAACCTCATATTGACTTTTATGACATTGAAAATGTTGTATATTGCTTGAATATTTCTGGTATACGACATGAATAAGTTCTATTGCCATCGAACAAATCTATGCAATATATTAGTAAGACTACCTTGTCATGCTTTTTCTATTTGTCCATAGTATGAACTCCATACTTAACAATACTAATACTATATGAAATAAATGATAATGCAAAGATTAAAATGTTAGGATCAAATGACTCAATAGAGGGGGGAGAAGTGAACGGTGATTTTAATAATTTTATACTATATTATTGCTAAATGATTTTTAATTGTTTGAAGCTTAATTGAATAATCAATAAACTAAAGCATGATAATGTAGAAGAACTTCAGAAATAAAGTATATAGAGAATTTTAGGTGATTCACTTCTAACGGCTAGTCTACCCTTAAGGCACACCTTAGACTTCACTATCAACTTTCACTTACATACTTGTTTTTAGGTTGAAGCAAGAATCAATAACAATTTTGAACTTTCTGGTCGTAGCTCTAACCAACTTTTCTTAGAAGTTTTTTGGTCGAAACTTCAACAAACCAATAATCTTTTCTTCAATTAGAGATTTAGGTGTAGAGAGTTTTTTCACTTGTATCAACTTAGAGAGATTCTTGCACTTTGACTGGATGTATCTGTATGGATTCTGATTTATGCTCAATAGTTCTCACTGTATGTATTTGTATGTATATTGATCTCTATCTTTTTCTTCAACTCTAGGTTTCTTTTTATACCTAGGGAGTATAACTATCAAAAATAGTTCTAGCATTACTTAGCCTGTTATACTTAACAAATTGTCAAACCTAAATTTGGAAGGTTACTGTTGAATGATAGTATTTTTGAAACTCTTTGAAATTTCTTGTTCTTCAAAATGTTTCATTTGAAACCTTTCAAAAACTCTCCTGAAACCTTTTGAAGATCTGAGAAGTTTTTCTATCCTTGTCACGTGAATATTTAAGTTCATCATGTGAAGTCTCTTTAAATTCGGATTGCTTGTATTGAAATTTTTCAAAACTACTTAACTTTTAGATACTTTCATTTGAAACTTTCCGAAAATTCCTTTCAAAATATTTGACTTCTTTGAACAGTTATATCTTTTTGCTTGTCACGTGAGTTTTTATGTTAGACACATGAGATCTTTTAACTACAGATTGTTTAATTTGAAACCTTTCAAAATTAACTGACTTTCAAACTGTTTCATTTGAAACCTTTTGAAAATGTCTTGAAACTATCTGAAGGCTCGATACTCCCTTCTATTATTCTTGTCACATGATTTTTTAAGTTTTGCACGTGAGATTTTCTTAGTTTTGGTTTATTGTTTTGAAACCTTTTGAAAATACTTATCTTTTAGATAGTTTCACTTGAAACCTTCCTTTTTGACTTGCAACTGTTTTAATTCAACTTTTGAACAGTTTAACTTAAAACCTTCTAAAAATCCTTTTCTTTCGGATTGTTTCACCTGGAATCTTTTGAAATACCTATGAGACCTTCTGACCAGGTGTAGAACCTTTCAATAATAATTGTGACTCAATAACTACCTTTAGTATTCTTCTAAATGAGTGTTCAACTGCTTGTTTGATTTTTGGCATTTCATTTGAACCTATGAAATACAATTTAAGTCTTCACATAAATTTTTACATTATCAAAATCTAAAGGTCTTTTCAATCTCTCCTTTTTGATAATGATAAAAATCTTTATAATTAATTACATATATTTTACTCCTTATATTTCTATACAGATAATCACATAAAAGAAATTTTGAAATACTCCCTCTATCTTTGTACTGCCTATATTATCAATGCTTATTTTTCTCCCTTTATTTTGTCATTATCTAAAAAGAGTTTATAGGAAGGGTTTTTTATAGTTTCTAAAAAGAATGTAGCAACTAAATTTCTACAAAAGGATATGTTAGTAGAAAGCAAGCTTCTATTTGGTGAGCTTGAGATGTGGAGATAATAATTGTGAAAAGATATATTATAAGTCATGAATAGAGTAAATGCCTAAATGTCGTTTAATATGATTAAATGCAGATTTAGTTAAAGGTTTTGTAAAAATATCTGCTAGATGATTTTTTGTAGAGACATATTTTAATGATATATGACCTTTTTCAACATGATCTCTTAGAAAGTGGTGTTTGATCTCGATATGCTTAGCTCTTGAATGTAGCACAATATTTTTAGATAAATTGATAGTATTGCTACTGTCACAATAAATTATAGTGTTCTAAAATTTAAGTTTGTAATCAGCTAATGTCTGTTGTATCAATAAAATTTGAGCATAATATAATCCTGCTGCAATATATTCTACTTTAGTGGTAGATAGAGTTATACAATTTTGTTTTTTGTTGAACCACAACATAAGTGAGTGGTCAAGTAGTTGACATATTCTATTGGTGCTCTTTCTATTTGATTTGCATCCTATATAATTTGTATCACTGTATCTTATTAATATTAACTGATTGTGTGATGAATAGAATAAGTTAAAATCTTTTGTACCTTGTAGGTACTAAAAAATTCGTTTGACTGCTTTTAAATGTGATACTTTTGAAGATGTTTAATATCTTTCACATGCACATACATTGAACATAATATTTAGCTTGCTAGATGTTAAATACAGAAGTGACCCAATCATACATTTGTATTTCTTTTGATCTACAAAAATACCAGAAATATCTTTATCAAGTTTTTCATTTGAATTCATAGAAATGTTGGCCTCTTTGGATTTTTCTATACTAAATTGTCAAAATCTCTTTACAAAATTTTTCTTAGTTTAGGAAAATATCATTCTATTGTTGATGGATTTGTAATTGTAAGAAGAATTTTAATTCTCCTATAAGGCTCATTTCGAATTCATTTTGCATTAAATTCTAAAAGTTATGACACAATTTTTCATTTGTTGTATTAAAAATAATATCATCAATATAAATTTGAATGATTAACATGTTTAAATACACTGATTTTATGAACAAAGTATTGTCTGTTGTTCCTGTACTAAACTAATTGTTAAGTAGAAATCCTTTAAGCTTGTCATACCATGCTCTTAGTGCTTACTTCAGACCATACAAAGTTTTACTTAATTTGTATATATGCTTTGGTCTGTCTTTATCTTCAAATTTTGAGAGTTGTTTTACATATATTTCTTCTTGTAGAATTTCATTCAGGAATGCACTCTTCACGTTTATTTGAAATAGTTTTATTTTTATACTACTGATAAAGGCAAACAACATTCTAATTGCCTCAAGTTTAGCAATTGGTGTACAAGTTTCTTATAATTGATTCCCTCCTATTGGTTATAATCTTGAGTAACAAGTCTGACCTTATTCCTAATTATACTTCTATCATTATCTAATTTATTTTAAAAAACTCATTTAGTTCCAATGATTGATTTTCTAGTAGACCTTTTAATTAGATTCCAAACATCATTCTTTTTTAATTGATTCAACTCTTCTTGTTTAGTCATGTTCTAATAATTATCACTGTAGGTTTCTTCAACAGTTGAAGGCTCAAGTTCAGATATAAATGCACAATAATTATAGATATTTTAAATTTTGCTTCTTGTTTCAACACTTTGATTGATGTTACCAATAATCTATATAATAGGGTGTCTAAATTTGGTTTTCCACAATTTTTCAATCAAGATAGGTGTTGGTAATGTAGTAATCTCTTTTTTCTGTGAAATTTTCTGATTTTTTGATTCACCTTCACTTTCATTGTCTATCTTCAACTGTTTTAATTTACTTGTTAAGTCTTCATTAAATGATACATCAATAGATTCTTCCACTCTTCTTTCCTTTTCAAAATAAACTTTATATGCCTTACTTTTAGATGAATATCCAACAAGTAGTGTAAGATCAAATTTAGCATTAAACTTGTCTTTTTGATCTCTTGTATTAAGGACAAAACACCTTGAACCAAATATTTTAAAATACCCAACATTTGGTATTTTTTCATACCATAATTCAAATGTTGTTTTATGTAATATGAGTCTGAAATGAGTTCTGTTGATTGTGTGACGTATTGTATTTACAACTTTTGTCCATAAAAATTTTAGTAATTCGGATGCATTTAGAATTGTTTTTTCTATCTCTTGAATTGATCTGTTTTTCCTTTCTTCAACTTCATTTTGAGTTAGAGTTTTTAGACAAGAATATTTATGTGATATTCCAAATGAGTTGCATAGCTCTTCAAACTTATTATTTTCAAATTCTCTTCTATGATCACTTCTGATTTTCTTTATAGTTAGCTCTTTTTCATTTTGAATTCTAATGTAAAGATATTTGAATTCAGTACAGACTTCACTTTTGTGTGTCAGGAGTATAACTTAAGTAAATCTTGTAAAGTCATCAACAACTACTAAGGTGTATTTCTTTCCTCTTAGACTTGCTGTTTGTGTAAGACCAAATAAGTTCAAATGTAGTAATTCCAATGATTAACTAGTGACAATATCATCTATACTTTTGTATACTGATTTCTTCTGTTTTTCAACAAGACAATCATTATATGGTTTATTCCTTTTAAATCAAAGTTTAAGCATACCTCTAACAAGATCATGTTTGGTTAGTTTCTTGAGGGTTCTCATATTCACATGACCTAATTTTTTGTCATAATCACTCATTTTCACTTGAAGCAATTAAACATGCATCACTTGTAAAATTTTCAAATGAAAATTCTAATGCATAAATTGAATTATCTCTATAACCAGTAAACTTAATTTCAATGGTATCTTGATGCAATATAAAATAATTTTCAGTAGTAAAAAATAAGTTGTACCTTTTATCACAAAATTAACTTACACTTAACAAATTTTGTTTTAAATTATTTACATACAAAATATTTTCTATTTTATCATTTTCAGATACAACATTTCTTATAGTAGTAATTCTACATTTTTCATTATTGTCAAATTTAATAGATCTTGAATTTATAGCTTTAAGAAACTCAAGAAATGTTTTTTTACCTGTCATGTACTTTGAGCATCCACTGTTAATGATATATTTTGACGTTTGTGTTTGCTTGTCCTGCAAATCATACTGAACTTAAGACTTTTGGTATTCAAATCTTTTTGGATCTACCAATGTTAGTCCTTAACGTATTAAATTTATTGTTTCTTAGCAGTCACATATGTTCAGATCTTCTTTTGATAGCAAAGTTATAGTATCATTTCTATAAGATCGAATTATTCTACCACTGTAGGAAATTTCCTGTGAAGTAGCATACCCTAGGTTAAATTTATTTAATCCTATTTTTTGGGATCTTATAATCTTATTTAATCCTATAATCTTAGATTTTTAGGAATTTCCTGTGGATAATTTTTTAAATCAGCAATTTTAGCTAATAGATTTTTATTTTCTTCTTTCAAATCAAAATTATTATAGCTATAATTATCAAGTTTTGTTTTTAAATTTCTATTATCAACTAAAGCTTTTTCTAATTCAATAAATACATTTTCTAAATAGGAATTTAAACATTTAACTTTTTTCTTATAATTTTTACATTTTACGTACAAGCTATCTACTGTACAGAAAAGATTATTTACATCTAAATTATTATTTTTATTATCCTAACAATAAAGAGATGTTTAGTATACCTCTTGTGTAATAAAACATTCATTTGTAGAAATCTCTTCCTTAGAATTTGAAGAGTTGGATGAATTACTGTCATCTTATGTGGGGCTTTTAGTATCATTTTTTTTTGTTTTTCTTTCTCTACTTTTGCTTATCCTCTTTCTATTGAAAAGAACAGTAGAGTTGAATATGTCTCAATTTCTTACATTTGTAATATGTAGAGACTTTTGATTTTGAAATACTAGTTTTGCTTCTATGTTTCATTATTTTTCTGAAATTTCTAGCCAACAGTAATACTTCATCTTCTTCTGAACTTAATTATCTTCTCTTCTGTTGAGGGAAAAGTCAGTTCTTTCTTCTTTTCTACTTTTCTTTTAGTGGCTCTCTCTTCTTCCATCCATTCTTTCATTTGTACTTTGTGAGCAAGAAGATTTTCTAATAAATCTTTAATTAAGTAGTTATTCAGATCTTTTGAATCTTGTATGGATGTTGACTTTTATTTTCATTCAGCTGTCAAATTTTTTAGGATCTTTTGTACCTATTCATGGTTAGAAAATTCTTTTCTAATGTTTCTCAGTTCATTTATAATTTTTGTAAACCTTGAAAACATATTAGTAATATTCTCATTATCAATCATTTTGAATAATTCATATTTTCTCAACAAAATACTGATTTTAGTGTCTTTTACTTGGTTGGTTCCTTCATAAGTAATCTAAAAGATTTTCCAAGCCTCACAAGAAGACTTACATGTAGAAATTTTATTATATTGTTTGATAGTAAGTGTATAGTAAATTGTATTCAAATGATGAGTATTCATCTAGATGATTCTTTCATCTTCAGTTTAATCATTTTCATGACTGATTGGAAGTGGTGTACCATGTATAATTATTTTTAAAGCTTTACATTTGAGTTCCTAGGAAAACACTCCATCTGATTTTTTCAGTAGCTATAATTGTTACCATCAAATAGGAGGGGTCGATAAATGTTCTGACCTTCTGCTAAATGAAAAGTTATGATCTTAGATGATTAAATCTATAAAATGAGATCAACCTACTTTGATATCAATTATTGGGATCAAATGGTTTACCAGAGGGGAAGGGTGAATGATGATTTTAATAATTTTATACTATATTATTGTTAAATGATTTTTAGTTGTTTAAAGGTTAATTGAATAATCAATAAACTAATAAACTAAAACACAATAATGCAGAAGAACCTCAGAAATAAAGTGCATAGAGAATTTTAGGTGATTTACCTCTAATGGTTGGTTCACTCTTAAGGTACACTTTAGATTTCACTATCAACTTTCATTTACACACTTGCTTTCAGGTTGGAACAAGAACCAATCACAATTTTTGCTTTCAAGTCATAACTCTAACCAATCTTTCCTAGAAGTTTTCTGGTCGAAATTTCAGCAAACCAACAATCTTTTCTTCAATCAAAGATTTAGGCGTATAGGGCTTTTTCACTTGTATTAGCTTGAGAAATTCTTGCACTTTGACTGGATGTATCTGTATGGATTCTATTTTATGCTCAATAACTCTCACTGTATGTATTTGTATGTATATTGATCTTTATATTTTTCTTCAACTCAAGGTTTCTTTTTACACCTAGGAAATATAACTATCAAAAATAATTCCAACATTACTTAAACTATTGTACTTAACAAACTGTGAGACTTAAATTTGGAAGGTTACTGTTGAGTGACAATATTTCTAAAACCCTTCGAAATTTCTTGTTCTTTGGAATATTTCATCTGAAACCTTTCAAAAACTCTCATGAAACCTTTTGAAGATTTGAGAAGTCTTTCTATCCTTGTCACATGAATATTTAAGTTCATTACGTGAGTTTCTTTAAATTTGGATTGCTTGTATTGAAACCTTTTGAAACTACTTAAATTTCAAATGGTTTCATTTAAAATCTTCTGAAAATTCCTTTCAAAGTATCCAACTTCTTTGAACAATTATACTTTTTTGTTAGACACGTAAGATCTTTTAACTATAGACTGTTCAGTTTGAAATCTTTCGAAATTAACTGACTTTTGGACTGTTTCATTTGAAACCTTTTGAAAATATCCTGAAATCATTTGAAGGTTTGATATTCCCTCTTTTCATTCTTGTCACGTGATTTTTTAAGTTCTGCACGTGAGATTTTTTTAGTTTCAGTTTACAATTTTAAAATCTTTCAAAAATACTTATCTTTTGGATAATTTCACCTAAAACCTTCTTTTTTGACTTGCAGCTATTTTAATTCAACTTTCGGATGATTTAATTTGAAACCTTCTAAAAATTCTTTCCTTTTGGACTGTTTCACCTGGAATCTTTTGAAATACCTGTGAGACCTTTCGATCAAGTGTAGAACCTTCCAATAATAACTGTAACTCAATAACTACCTTTAGTGTTCTTCTAAATAAGTGTTCTGCTTATTTGATTTCATTTGAACTTATGAAATACAATTTAAGTCCTTACATAAATTTACATAAATTTTTATGTTATCAAATCCAAAGATCTTTTTATAAAACACAAGTGCAATTGATGAAAGATATATTAGAGGACGATTGTAAGCAAAAGAAAGAGACTCAAAAAGAAAGAAATGTTCAGATATTATGCTTAGATGATTCTTTTTTTGGAGAAAGGTGATTGACTTTTTATTATGAATATTCCACAGAACCCAAAAAGAAATTTCAAAACAATGAATATAATTAACTGTTTTTATCTTGCTTAGGTCTCCATGATGCACTCTTACATGATGGATTCAATTTCATAGAGATGACTTGTAAAATTTCTTGAAGTGGATATTTCATACAATTATCTCTTTGGCTGAGGATGAAAATGCAGATGTTTAAAGAATTCCAATTATGTGATCTCTATGATATCAGAATGTTTCTATTTATTTTGCGTTCAGGTTGGATTATTATATTAATAATGTGCTTATAATAAATACATGTCGATTACATGATTGCATTCTTTTCTTAATGATGTCTTCTTAGTTATTCTATAGCAAATTGCATATGGTGCAATTATTTTTCCATGATGAGAATCAAATATTTATTTCTGTAAATGTGTTTCTGACCTATTATAGTTTGCAAAGTTTTAGTTTCAATGCTGTGATCTCATTCCATATTCTTAGGTAGCAAACTTTTATTTGCTGGATCTTTATGGCAGATCGGTTTTATATCATAATAAAAAAACTGAAATTTATATGGTCCCTTGTTGGTTTACTTATATGACCATGTGCTCTGATTGTTGTCATGGATTGTGACCGGCCAAGATATAATTTTGCAAGAAATGATTGCTGGAGGGTCAATGCTTGGGTTCATTTTGCAAATGAAATTTCCTTGGTCTACATGAGAGATTAGAGGCAATCCTCATCTCCTTGTTCCTTACTCTGAAGTATTTGACTAGATCAAGACGTCAAAGGAATAATATTCATGTAACATGTTATCTAAGGTTACCATGCAAAAGGTCTTCTGAGGTCTGAGACTAAGGAATTTACATGCCATAGTAGAGTCTATAAATTATGATATTGGAGATGCAACTGGAAAGTAGTTAATAGACTCCTAAAAAAAAGGATAATTTGAGGACTTCTCACTCTAAACAGGATTGGGATATGTTTGACTTGCTATTTTCCTTATTGGAGTCTGCCTTGATACTCAGAGTTTTCAAGGATTAATTTATGTTAGGGAACTCAAATGATCAATTCATATCCATCAATCTGCTAGAGAAATTAAATCCCAGATTTCTGGTTACCATGGACAGTAAAGCATCATTTTACTGGAGATGAGTAGAAGATTCTTGAGGTCTTGTCGTAAATTTCATGCTAGTTTAGTTTTTTTTCCATGTACTGGCTACTTGTGATGCACCTTGATATGATGGAACTGGTATGAGCTCAAGATATTAGTTCAAGATTGTTGTTGGTCTGTTAAGGGTTTATCTTCGATTGTTGATGACGCCTTAATCTATTCTGTAATGTTAGTGAAGATGTGAATCTCGAATTTCTTGTGTAACGTTTCGTCGCTTGGTAATTGAAGTCAATCTGGTGCATCTGATTGATGGAGGTAGTCTGGAAGTGAAATATTTGTTATTATTGGTCTATATCATATATACTATAAACCTTTACAATGTGGAAGTCCTCCTAACATTAAATATAAAAAAAGCTCCTTACAAACAGTATGCTTTTGAAAAGAAAGAGGCGATGAGTGAAATTGGAAAGAGCGTGTTAAAGATCATGCTTGTTATATGACTGGGCTGATTATTTAAAAAAGAAGAAGCATATTGCTATTTAAAAGACATCGTGGCATAAGAAATCACATATGTTAGTGTTGTTGATCAGGCATGGCATTGTCATTTGTAGTGTTGAATCGGTACATGATTTGATGCTAACGTTACGTTTTCCTCTACACCGCAGGAGATGATCGTGAGGTGGAGTGGTGTTCTGGTTTCTGAACAAAGCTGGAGACTGCATTACCGCACGTTGATCGACATGAATCGATAGTAGGATGTTTCATGGATTTTGTTGTTGTTGACATTATGTGATTGTGATATCTGGGGTTGAGTTATATGGTGCAGAAAGATTTATGGATGGGGGTTGTGTAGGTGCCTGCCCCAGAATTTGTTGTTATTCATTTATGTTTTCAGGTAGCTCTACATGTTTGTTGGTTTTTATGGCATTTCTGTGTTATGTTGCTTCTACATCTTATTATTTACGTAAGGATTTTATTTCTTGGATATTCGTTGAATACATGTATTAATCACTCTGTCTGGTCTTGATAGATACATCCAAATTGGAAAGTGGAGAGACAAACTGTCCTCTTTATCTATTCACTTCCCCTTCTCCAGACTCCTCCAGGGAGTCTGACTCTACCACACTGCAAGTGGGTGCGCCAGCTTGATCATATGCTCTGTAAGCCCACGTGGTCAATTGGTTGAATGAATGCTTGAATACTCTTACCTTTTTTGCTTCTAAATATGCATATCTGTGATTACATCTCTTATCTTATTAATATCAAAAGAAATTGAATACGTGAAGTTATTGGTTTCTTAGTTGGCTGTGAGGGAGTACACATACGTTCCTTGCCGATCAAGTACAAATTTTCCATGGAAATAAAAAAAGAAAAAACCTCCAACATGACTGGGAATCTGCCAATAATCGACCTCGAAAATACCAAGAGAGAAAGCTGGAAGTCTACGACATGTACAAGTTGAGGTCGCCATGTACATGTGATATGTCTGCCACGTCATGTGGTTCACTTTCTTTCTACATCAATCAACCCAATTTGTAAATCTGCTATTAATATCTGATTATTGTCTTAATTAATAATACCTGCAACAACCGCCCGATCATTCATGAACTTTGGACTTCTCTTTCGTAACTCAAAATCCCATCCTTCGGTGAGAGAGAGAAGGGCGTTTGGGTGCGGGAAGTCTTTTCCTTACAGGTGTGTTGGCTTCAGTATTTGGTGCAGGCTCCATCGATGCTTCTCTCCGAGGGATCTGGTGTCTATGAGTCCATAAGCTTTGCGGTCGGAATCGCAGGTAAGGCGCTTCCACCCCCTTCCCTAACTTTTTGGTGATTTGGGGGACGACCCACGTTGGGAAGCTCATGCTTTGTGGTCGAGGAATAGTTCCTGTGGATGATGGTATAGACAGAAAGTTGTTGCGATGTTTGTTCTGTGTTTTTTCCCGAAAGAGATTGATGCCTTCTTTTTTGGGAAGAGAATTGGGGATTTGTTGACCACGTTCTCCGCGGTTTTTTGTTCCATCATTCCTTTGTGTAGGAAAGTAACACCATGTTTTAATGTTCTTCGCGAAGGAGACTTGTTGTCTACTTATTTGCTTTTCATCTGTGGCAAGTTTGTGTCGGTGTTTTTGTGATTTATCTCCTTCGTATCTGTGAATGTCCTAGGCCTGGTACTCTTCAGCTTCCTCTTGTTACGACAATCCTGTAGTATCATAATACTGTCTTCATCGACAAGCGACCACAGGATTAGGATCCGATTAGCACATGTTCTGAATTTCTATAGTGGCATAATCCCATGCTATCTTCACGACTTGTTATCGATGAGAGACAATGACCAACTTGCAGACCTTTTAGTTTACCGTGTTAGTTGAATCAGAGAACTCTGTTCGTAGGTGGATAGCATGAACACTATTTGACATTGATTAGTGATTAGGAACCTGCAAGACAATATTTATAAATCCAAGAGGGATTTTTCTGAATCTGATAAGACAATGTGTGCTGTGCCGTCCAACCTTTCCTAAGTCGTTGACTTTCTTTTTTTGCTTCGATTTTATTTGTTTCGAGAAGTATGTTCCTCACCAATTTCACCATATGTTTCTGAAAATCATGCAACTATGTATTTGTTTTATGTGCAGGAAATCTTTTCGCATTTGTGTTGTTTGTATCACCAATGTGAGTTTGCTGTTTCCACATGCTTCTTTTGATTGAGCTGGGAGTCAAATTACTCGCAGAAAACATCTAAGGTTCTGTCTTCTGCAGACCCACCTTCAGGAGAATCATCAATCACAAATCAACAGAGGATTTCTCGGGGTTGCCCTACATATATACCTTGTTGAATTGCTTAATTTGTGCATGGTATGGGCTTCCATTTGTATCTAAGGGAATTATCTTAATTGCAACGGTTAACTCAGTTGGTGCTATCTTCCAACTCGTATATGTGCTTATCTTTATTATACATGCAGACCGCAACAGAAAGGTATAATTGCCATGTTATCTCAAACTGATCAGATTAGATTTGCATTTTTCATTTTTATTAGATTGTAAGGCATTCTGTTGTTGTTTGCAGATCAACATGTCTTTGCTGTTGTTAGGGGTGTTTGCCTTATCTGGACTTATTGTGTATGTAAGCCTTAACTGCTTTGGCTCTCAGATGCGGCAGATGTTTGTTGGTTATTTAAGTGTTGCTTCTCTAATCTCCATGTTTGCATCACCATTATTTATCATTGTAAGTTCACTCAGAATGTTGAAATTTCAAATTATGTATTGTTCTCTCTTTCATAATGTATTGAGATGAATATTTGGTATATAATGAGTTGTGCTTTAGAAAAATAGCCCAATTTTTTTTTATACGCAGCATAATTCCCAAGAATATAATTTATTTCATATTTAAAAAATTATATTTGTTTAGCACCTTAGTCCTATCCTATCACTTATTTTAACGTCCTCCAAAAGACACTATCAAGATTGAAATATCATGCACATGTATAGTTTTCTACTGATTAAGCGAATAAATGGAACAATCACACCTTTCAAATGCAAACTATAGTAGGTACAAAGATTTTATACTTTTTGACTACTACCTATGTCCAATTTTTATATAACACTGTGTCGAGAGTTTTCACCACTTTCTTCTCATTTTCATAGGCAAAGAACTATCCTTTTATACCATTCTTCTTTCACAAGTCTACAAATTATTTTATACAAGTTCAATTCTATGCCTTTGGTGAGTGGAATTATGAGAAATTAAGAGAGTGTGGATGTTAAAGTTCTTTATAAAAGTTCCACCATAGGTTATATATAATCATACAAACATGAGAAATAAGAGTGTGGCTATGGTACCCACATGGATACCATAATTTTTCTGGGTACCATTGAAATTCTATTTCATTCATTCATGAAAATACATGATGGTTGGATCTTAATTATACTGCAACTACCTAGTGTTTGTTACATCCTTGTAAGAGAACTTTTGGATACCTTAGAATTTTTTGTGAAACAAAAAACAAGTAGAAGATAGTTGTATCAATAGTGAAGAATAGACATCTGATATTCAATACAGCTTCAAAATATCTCCATAGTGTTTAATTTTCCAAATCAATAAATTTCACATTTTTCTCAAAACTCACACATATCAGCAACATTTTCACATTTAAATTTCTAATTTCATATCTCAAATCAAATTTAAACACTCATTTGCAGGTTTTGATGTTCACAACAGCTTTCATAATGAAAAACCACATTACAATTCTAACATTTTCAAAATTTCAAATTTCAACAGTGAATCTAATCCTGGCACTCAAATTTACAAATCTCAACATTCAAATAAATTTCATGACACATCAAAAACTAAAAAAACTGGTTCCAGCAAAGATTATATCCTTGATTGATGTGTATGTTAAGCCATTTATTCATTTATTCTTGTAAGGCTATGGAACTGTATTGATTAACACTTTCCGTGTCCAACGTGCTGATTTTATTCCTGTCTAGAACTTGGTTATTCGGACGAGAAGTGTTGAATTCATGCCGTTCTATTTGTCCCTCTCAACCTTGTTGATGAGCACCTCATTTTTCGCATATGGAATGTTGAAATATGACTTCTTCATATACGTAAGAAAAGCATCCTATGCTCCAATTATTGAGAACAGATATTCCAGTTGCCATCCATGGTTGAGTTGTCTTGCCCATCTGTTTCTTCTTTCAGATCCCCAATGGAATTGGAGCCATTCTTGGAGCAGTGCAATTGCTCCTGTATGCATACTACAGCCAAGCATCGTGGAATAATGTCAGACAACGCTTGCTTGGATAGTGGTGATTGCTGGCATATGCAGATAAAATAATGGAACTACCCTTCCCTGCCGTATTTGCCAAGATTTCTTTATCTGCAATGATATTTGTGTCATAAATCTTGTGTCCAGAATAAATGAATTGTCATTTGCGTAATATATTGTATAGAGTAGAGGCAGTACATTCGTTGCATTTTGTACTCTCTTTTTTCTTTCTTTCCTATACCTTGTTTTTCCTTTCATTCACCGTCATTATTTTATACCAGAAAATGGTAGTATTTCAATATGAAAATGGTAGTCTTGTTATCTGGTGTCTTTCGGCTTCTTTTTATGTTTTAGATTTCTGTCGTCGTTTGTGAAGTACCAATCATTTTTCCAAGACACACACACACACGCCCCCCATCTCTCTTACAGGAAGCAATCTTCAATGCAATTCTCCATGACAAACTTTGTAAAAATAACAGAGGGATGGATGCACGTGAATTTTAGCCCCAGGACGACGTCAGTGTTGCCTGGGTTTTTACCATTTTTATCGGTATGGATTGAAAGGGCGGGGTACGTGCGAGGTAGTGAAATTCCAAAATTAATTAACCAACCATAATTTCTCCGACCTGCCGTCCGGCATTCTATTTTTCTTCAAGGATGGCGTAGGTGGGCTTTGGATTCCAGAAAAGAAAGAAAGAAAGAAAGATGTAATTGGATGGGTGGGTGGGTCCAATTAAGATTTTAGTGGTCAACATTAGACGGAAGACTAAGACCAATACTAGCTTGCTTGTACTCAAAGAAAATACGTGTAGACCTGAAAACAAACGCAATTGAAGGATGGCTAAGTTGTCGGCGAGGACGAAAGACACAAGTACAAAAGTCCCGAACTTTGAGGGAAGTGAAATCGATCGGTTGCATAGAATTAATGATGAAGTTTTGCAAATAAAGTGTTAAGATACGATGGGATACAGCGCTCAATCTCCTAATTATCAATCCCACCCAATGGTAAGTACTCGTACCATGTTTGCATTTACTGAGGCGTGGATCATCATTAAATCCTTGAGAGGAAGTGCACATATGTTCCCCTCCTCCCAAGGCATGATGTGGTCTGAAGGCGAGAACCGCGCGCAATATCGAAAGTAAAAGCTGGCGGGAGGCATGTCAAAGGGCTGGAGACAAGTCGACCACTTCGACCGCATGTGTTTATTAATGAATTAGCTTGATAATGGGATAGTAATAGTAAAAATACTAGTTAGTTATCTCAAATCCTGTGAGGCCGGCGGCGGCGGAGGTGCAATGTACAGGCATGCATTAATGCATAATTTGACTTGGGACGAATGGAATAAGTAAGGCATGCATGTATACCTAACGATCGAATCTCCATCAAATCTCGCAAGCGGTGTATATTTTGTCAACTCAAATTTGAAAACGAGGATGGATGAGGATGGGTGGGTCAAGGAATCGGTGCTTCTTAAGTGGACAAGTCAGCCTTGCGGATGTATGTACGGCACTGATAGGTGACGGATGGATTTCTGTAGCGTCGGGGGTGCCCATGTACATACATGAACTGTACTGGCAGGCATAATATATATATATTTGTAAAGCTGGAAGGACATGTACATCTCTCCCTTCTATATATACGCGGCCACGCCCACACACCCAACCACAATGCATGCTGGGCTTGCTCTTCTGATGCATATTCTGCTGCCATGGAGAGCAGCAGCCCCATGCACACCCCGATGAAGGCGGCCTCCCCGCCGTCGACACTCTTGGTCTTGACCAGCTTCCACGCAGGGTACTTCCGCATCAGCCTCTCCCTCTCCAGCCAGGCTCTCCTCTGGAAGACCCTCTGCGACCCTGCGTCGTCCACCAACCGCCTCCCCATCCACTTCTTCCCCTCCACGGCCTTCGTCCTCCTCTGGTCCATCGCCGCCGCCACCCTCCTCGCCCTTTCCCTCCTCTACGTCCTCCGCTGCGTCCTCCGCTTTCACTCCGTCAGGGCCGAGTTCTCCCACGACGTCGGCGTCAACTACCTCTTCGCCCCTTGGATCTCCTGCCTCCTCCTCCTCCAGTCGTCCCCCTTCGTCCGCCCCCATAACGCCCGCTACTTCCTCCTATGGTGGGTCTTCGCCCTCCCCGTCCTCGCCCTCGACGTCAAGATCTACGGCCAGTGGTTCACCAAGGGCAGGAGGTTCCTCTCCCTCGTGGCCAACCCCACCAGTCACCTCTCCGTCATCGGGAACCTCGTCGGGGCCAGCGCCGCCGCCAAAATGGGGTGGAGGGAGAGCGCCATGTTCATGTTTTCCCTTGGCTTCGCCCACTACCTCGTCTTATTCGTTACCTTGTACCAGAGGTTTGTGGGCAGCGACAATCTGCCCGTCGTGTTCCGCCCCGTCTTCTTCTTGTTCTTCGCCGCCCCCAGCATGGCCAGCCTCGCCTGGGACTCCATCTCCGGCGCCTTCGACATGTCCTCCAAACTCCTCTTCTTCCTGTCACTCTTTCTCTTCGCCTCACTGGTACGTTCTTCTTCTTCTTCTTCTTCTCCTTCTTCTCAGCAACACCGATCGCCTTAATTAATTATATGCTCTTTCTTCTACTGATTGATCACAATAGTCATTAATTAAGCAAGAGGATTTATATATTAATACTAATCAAGTAATCAGTCAATGTGTTATTGATTTATATATCGATACGTATGTATATCCATGAGTTGCTTGCATTACAATTATATATTTATAATAATCTAGCTAATTATTAAATAAATCTCCCCGCCCTGCGGACCTCCCGACACAGAATCCAACCCGTCGTGTCTCCACTCCTTCACGCCGTCGTCCGACCTCCATCCCCACCGACACGGAAACCCTCTTGGTCGCCTTCCAGATCGATCGATCGATCGATCGATCTCTCTTCATATATCCCTATCGAAATCGTAGCTTCCAAATCATCTGCTGCACAGGGTGGAGGAAGTTGGACGGGTTCCCAAAGCGTGATCTTGGATCTTGAGGGATGACGACCAGTACGCCTTCAGAATCGTCATCATCATCATAGGAGGAGTAATATAATAATGGGGAATTGAGGCAGTAACGCAAACGGAGGTGCCTTGACTAATTAGTTCATATGCATTTATTACATTCAGTACTATTCTGGGGAGAAGCCCTTTTCCTTTTTAAGTTTCTGAAAATGAAGAAAGAAGGAAGCCTGCAGGCAGTCTTGCCTGCATGGAAAAGGCAGAAGAAGAAGAAGAAGAAGAAGAAGAAGAAGAAGAAGAAGAAGAAGAAGAATCACCATCATCATTCGGTCTGATCCGTGCCCGCACCACCACCACCACACACGCCCCTACCTCCTCCACCAGTACCTACTGCCAACTCAGGGAATATATTAATATACATCACGAGAGGGCGGGATTTTTTTAATTTTTTTTTCTGAAAGGTGTCACGAGGGGGCTTTAACCAGACCACGTTGAGATGATCAATATCTCACAATCTTCTGGGTTGACGTACAAATATGTCCAACACGCCGTCCGAAGACGACAATCGAGGGAGTAGACTAATTAAAACACCCATAATTTAATTAGCGAGGAGTACCATATATAAATACCATGAGTCTAACCACGACAAGGAATTAAATAAGTAATTAATTGCCCACTTGATCCATCGCAGTCAAGGACGGCGCCTGTATACGAAGAGAGAGAGAGAGAGTGTGTGTGTATAGAATCATGGATGTATGCTTAAGAATAATAATAATAATAAATAGTCCGATTGATTAATTACTAATGTTTTGGTGGTGTCCTAGCCTGATTTGTGATGGATGGTGGCAGATATCGAGGCCAGGCTTGTTCAGGAGCTCCATGAAGAGTTTCAACGTGACGTGGTGGGCGTACTCCTTCCCCCTCACAATCCTGGCATTGGCGTCCACGGAGTACGCCCAGGCCGTCAAGGGTCGGGCTGCCAACGGCCTTATGCTCGTCTTGTCCGTCCTCTCCATCGCCGTGTCCTTGATCCTCATGGTCTACACCGCTCTCAACACCAGCGCCATCCTCCCGTACCACGACATCTTCGACGACATCTTCGACGACACCAGCGGCGACGACGACTACAACAACGACCACAACATCTGCCTACGCAATGATGCAAATGGCCGGAGCAGCGTATAGCTACCCCACGTACGGTCACATGCCTAACCGTGCATGGCTTCGGTGCATTGCATAGCATTCATTCTTGCTTGCACGGGCATATACGGAAATGCCGCGTCGATCTCATTTCACCTTTGGCACTGTACTCGCTAGACTAAATCCACCATTTTAATGTTGTATGTCGAAACTACAACCACTGGTACCTCGCTTTGTGCATCACCACCTTGTTATATATGGCCGTACGTACTGTGGCTTCAAAATCGTGCCTTAGATCTGGAGGTAAATTGAGGACCCGTTCCTTTGTAATTTATAATTACTTTTGTTGCTTCTTTCCCAAAGATTATTTGAAAATAACCTTGCCCTCTGGACGAAGCAAAAGAAGAAGAAGAAGACCTTAACATATAAGAGATCGATAAGGTGTGGTCATCAAAAAAGAAAAAAGATGGTACCACACGATTTGGCCTATCATTAAATATAAACTTCATGAAAACAGATGTATGATTAAATTCAATTATGTTCTTTTAAACCTCCTCTATATTCCCTTGAGAAACAAGGAACTATACAGACGGATGCTCCACCGAAAGGGAGGCATCTTCTGGGGCGTTCGAGCACCTTCTGGATTCTTCCGTCCTTTGAAAAGAAAAAAGGAAAAGCAATAAACACCTTCACATCGACAGCTTTAAATTAAAAAAATAGATGTACAATGTTCCTGTGGAAGAAAAAATAACACACGTTCACATCTGACAAAATACAAGAGGGCAACTTGGCAAGGGGGCATACGGAACACGACGATCGGGGTCCATGCGCGGATGGTGACGATGAAAAAGACCGCATCGTACTGGACGCAGGGTAATGAACTTGTAACCTTATCTTAGGAAGCAAATAAATAAAGTAAGTAAGTAAGAAGGTGCTGCCGCCGTCCGCCGATGTCACCGATGATGGCAAACGCCAACTGGAGGTGGATTCCACGTCGACGCCAAGTGAGGGTCACAAAAAGAACCCTTTCAAATCATGAAGATACCGCAGTGGACCACGCCCTCTTCCTCCACAATTTGCATTTGTGTTCAACACCGGTAACACAGGTAGATTTGGGTCGAACGTTCCAGGAAAAGAAAAAAAAAAAAAACAGCTTCTTCCACCGCCGATGCACGCTAAAATAGACAAATAGGGCGAAAACCAAATCGCCTACTTCAGGTAATTTTTGGGTAAATGGAGAACCGACATGCAACACACCACCACAGCAGCACCGTCACCAAAAAGGCTTGTGAAAGAAGTGAACAGAGAGCGAGAGCTACCTCGAATGAGAAAGCATGCATGCGCTCACAAAAAAGAAAAGAAGAAATATGGGACTTCACTGTCATCCTTCGTGTCCATTTTCTTCGGTCTCTGTCCGTAATTCTTCTCCAAGATTGTCTTTCTTTTAACCAATACACATCGGCATTTTATGCCAAAAAGTTGCTGACACAGCAAGTCTTATCACTTTGTCAGATTCAGTAGGACTGATCTGCAGTGTCAGTCTATATACATATCAATCTCGTTTTATATTCACTATGATTGTGTAAAAATGCTTTACGTAATAATATACAGTGCTCTGATATAAGTACCTCTGTCTTAGTAAATTCTCTCTGCAGTCGAAACTGGACGAAGGAAGACAACAATCACGGTGATGTTATCTTTACTGCCTCGTGCAGCAGCTTCAGTCGCCAATCTTTTGGAGCACATCCCAGGCTCCTTGACCGTGTCTCTAATGATGGATATTACATCTTCGTTGCTAATGACGTCCCAGAGACCATCACTTGCCATTACCTGAAAAATCACACGAGATGTTGTTCAGTAACACCAACTACCAAGTGGAATTTCACGATGAAAGCGTTAGCCTGAGTGCACAACGAAGAAATTTATTCTATTCGAACCAAATTCAGGGATCGCGACTGACAGAAAGAATATTCAAGATCATACTGTAAAACCCACAATGACAGAGGGAACCAGTAGCAGAAAATGTGTGGTGGAAATGGTGAAAAAGGGCATCCTATAGTTTTTTTTAACACTAAAGTTTGCCGACCTATGCACGGTTTGAAGACATCCTTGCAGATATTTTATTAATAATGTAATTTAACATCCAAGGAGATAACTCATAAGGAGCTGCAAGGCATGCCCTCATGAAATGTAAAAAGATACATGGCAATCATAAAAGGTGGAGTGGTCCTAAAGTGTGGACACAATGTGTTATTGATAAATGAAACAAACATGTACAGATCAGTCGTATGGTGGAGAGCAGCCATTGATGGGGTATTTTTCTGTGGGATGAGATTGGCAATAAGCAGGAACAGCACAAAGCAAAAAAAGCAAGGGCAAGATACAAAAGAATTCTAAAGAACAATCGGTGCTTATCTTTAATGACGCTTAAAGCAATGAAAAACAAACACACCAGAACAAAAACAACTCATTAAAAATATATTCCTGAAAGTGGAACATAGAGGACAGACCTACGACTTGCTTTCTCAAAAACATATCAAGGCACCAACATGCCCGGGTGCCTAGATGTCCATGCAAATATCTTTTTTAATTTTTCATGCATGTATTATATATAATAAATTAACAGTAATTATATATAGTTTTAGCTTTATTTTTCTCTGGATAACATTAAAATACATAAATAATCCTAAAATAATATCAAAATATCAATTTTAATAATATTTCATCAATAATATATATATATATATATATGTTTTCTTCAAGGAAAAATAACATACATTTAAACAATTAGACCCAACAGAGGATCTACTACTCAAAATGTGGAATTATACGTGCATTATAGAGGAAGTCACGATCAAAAGCTCAACTTGTTACTAACTGCTGTTAGTAAGTATAGTTTAATTAAAATGTGTATCTTACCATGTATTCATCGTCAGCTGTTAGTAAAGATTCATTGACCTCAGGCTCTGCTGTTACGGCAGGTTTCAAATCATCATCACCAATAGATCGAGTAACCTGTATAACTCGCAAATGAATCAATATAAACAGGTAATATAAAGAAGATAAGAGTAACTCAAGCAGAAATATTGAAAGAACAAACGACAATCAAAAACAAATAGCTACACAAAATCACGTGTTACAATGAGCAAATGCTATTAATCTATTTCAGTCATGATGAGCACCACATATAAAAACATGATTTCGAATAGTATGGAGAAACCTGGAGAGCAGCAGCCCCAACCCTCCATGTATCGACTTGCCATTTAACTTCAACACCTTCTTTTTTGACCCTTGCTCTTTCAGCAGGGCAACTAGCAAGATGATCCTATTACAAATTAGTTGGTAAAAATTTCATAGCATGATTGGAGAAACATATACCGATACACACAAAAGTGTGTTTCCAAAGCAACTTCCTTACATTGGTCAAAGTAAATGGGTGGCCACTGCGACACAATATGGTGCGACAATCACCAGCATTTGCAACATATAGTATGTCCCTCACAATTAAAGCAGTTACTGCAGTGCAACCAGGATGCCAATCTTTGCGAGTAATTCTCTTTGCGTTACATTGATATACCCATTCCCTTCTAAATGCAATATCTGTCCTTACAAAGGCCTCAGCTAATGCCTGTGCAGGACTGCCAGCCAAATTGACAATGAGCTTAAATAATGAAGGAGAATGGATAATGTGTCTGTACTTGGTAACATTGGGATGCAAAACATACCTTGTAGTAGAAATTAACATTCGCAAGAATCCAGGCAATGCACAAGCAGCAAACTCGGCGGCAGCGGCACCTGCATAAATAATTTATGGCAATCTGAATTCTGATCTATTCTTCCACATTAGCAAGAATGGAGCAAGTCAAATATCAAACCTCGATGACCATCAAGGATCCCAAAAAGCTGAACATCAAATTCTTTACAAAAATCTGGAAGGAGAAAGTGTTTATCTTCCATTGTTTCCCTTCTCCCACAGGTGGCAAATGATCCATAAGATAATTTTGGCTGGTAAGCTGGATGATGATCTACAGATTCCAACCATAATCCACCTCTTTGACTAGTGGTATTATTTGCATTGGAGAGAAGATCTCCTTGAATAGACCAGTTAAGATCTTCCTGAACTCTTCGGATATTGTTGATTACACTCTGTTGCTCATTTTTCAGGTCAATAGTATCACATAGTTGACTTGAAGGAAAAGAAGTGGGCCTATGGTCCCTATCAATAAACTGCATCTGGCTACCTTCATTCGCAGATAACATGATAAGTTTTAAGTCTTCAACAACATCAGCCATAGAAGGCCTGACAACAGGATCTGAGGCCCAGCATTGCTCTATGAGTGATAAAAGCCTTGGCGATGCACCTGTTTCAGAGCAAGCAAGCCTAGGCCTTAATCCTTCAGCAACAATTGCTGCTGTGAGTTGCTGTTCAGTATAGTTCATTTCAAGTACCGTGTGTGCCTACAATCAAATACATATCTATTAGAAAAAACTACTACTTAACAACAATCAATCAACACCTTAATCTCACTAAGAGGGGTCAGCAACATGAACCTTTTCTTCCATTTATTTCAATCTGTAAATAATTTCTTGTTAGAATTATGTAATTTAAAATTCTTTTTCACTATTCCTAATGAAGTAAACTTTCACCTTACTCTAAAACTTTCAATTTCACTTAATTTCTTGATTCTTTTTTAAAATCTAAGATGATTTTCTCGAATTTGATCTTCAATTTATGCATCTCCTAGTCTATTTAGATAAAATTTTTTCTCAACTATCTCTTATAATGTCATCATTCATTCATTTTAACGTTCTCACCTCTGCTATACTAACTTTTTGTAGATGTTCATATTTTAACAGCATAATGTTCTATGTCATAAAGCGTAATTAAGAGAACAAATGATGTATAGAATTTTCTTTCATCTTGCACAACTGTTGATGGTTTAGCATGATAGCGAACTAACTCTGGTCGTTTACAGGTTATGTCATATGGACATTTTATTAAAAGATATACTTGACAGTGCATTTTTCAAATGTGATTCTAAACAGCATCTACCAGAAAAATATACCTGAGCTTCTGCCCGCAAATCAGTATAAGGAACAACACCAGTAAGAAGTTCACTGTGAATTTTGAAAAACAACAAGGAAGCTTACTGCTCAGGATAAAAAATGGAAACAGGGGGTAATACGCAAAAAAATCCATGTGCATACTTCATCATTATTGCAAAACTGTAGACATCTGACTTTTCTGTGTGCATCTCCTTGCTCAATATTTCTGGAGCCATGTAAATTAGGGTTCCAACCATGTTCTTCTTGTGAAAACCACCCGTTGGCTTGCCTGATGACCTCCAATTGTTAGCAGAATTCGTTCTGAGATCTTTTTTGTAAATTGCAAGACCAAAGTCCGCTATGTAAGGAAGTAAACAGTTGTCAAGCTGGATATTTATGACAAATCATTAGTGAGTTGAATATTTTGAAATTAAAACAATGGCAAAGGAGATGGAGAAGCGCATCTAAATCTTTAATGTGATAAAGAATACTTCTGAAATTAAACATTCAATTATGTTCAATTGTACATATGTCATACAAGAATACTTAATTAAAAGAAAAATTTATAGAAGATCTATATATTGAATTATGTTTTAGTTATGGTACACTCTTAAGAAAAATATGTTAAAAACTAAGTTCAACGAAGAAGAGAATGTTGACGTAAATGAGTGACAAAGTGATAAACTTTAGAAGATAAATTAAGAAATGAATTCTATTGGAATAGAATAAGTAAAATGTCAATTGAAGATTAAAAAGATAGAATCATATTAAATGTTCAGGATATATTCAAAGAAGACGACCTTAGGTGCACCTGTAATGAAAGTAGAAACAGAAACTAGAAAAACACATTACTAAAAATAATGAAAAAATACTTAAAACTACATAACCTAACAAAGTATATAAATAACACTGGATAAGAACAAATGAAGCATTTCAAAAAAATTAAACCTTTCAAGAAAATAATAAATGGAAAAGAATCGAAGTTATTGATACCACATGGTATTATTAAGATTTTGGTTGTAAAATAGAAGCAAAGTGAAAGAAATTACCAGAATATTTGCTGGCTTCACATCCCGATGTAAAATTCCCAAATTATGTACATAAAGCAAAGCTTCAGCTGGATAAATGATACCATAAGCAACATTATTAAAAAGATGTATCTAAGGGACAAGACTAGGACGTGTTTGGTTAAAATTCTAGGTTTCACGATTTTAGGATTGTAAAAATTTCTGAAACAAATGGGACCACGTAAGAGATTTTGGTTAAAAACTTGAATTTCTGTAGAGGGCTTTAGAACCTAAAATTTCAGAATCTGAAAATCAAGATAAACGTTGATTCTCAGATTCTACACTCAATTTTCATTTTTTTTCTAACTCTACCTTATAGTAACTGAATATTCATGATATAACCAGATTTTAATTATGACATGTACCATCAATATATAACCCAAACAAAATTTGTAATGTCTAGATTGTTAATATAATATCTTGATAATATTATATCCCCAATTCATATTATGCCTTGATAAGATATGCCTAACTATTATGTCTTATACCCTAACTATTATATCCTCAATTAATATTACGTCTTATATTTATATTATGCCTTGATAAGATCACATTCTTTATTCATACCTTTGATTGATATTATGCCTTGATAAAATTGTGTTGAGAAGGTCAAGATGGAGAGGACATTCAAAATCCTAAGTTTGCGAAAATCTATACCAAATAAGCATAAATTTCAGCTTACATTATCTGTCAAAATTAAGATTTTTGAGTATTAAAGGCATCAAGAATTTGAACCAAACACTACCTAAAATTGAATTAAATATAACATTTTCCTAAATGCACTACAGATTCGATTGACAAGTAAAAAGGTTTTACTTGGCATCGGAAAACAATCTTCCTCCTATTATTTTTTACAACGAATGGCCAACCGCAGAATAGAAGACCCCCTGTTCATCCGGCCAGCAAATGTTTAAGAATAGTCAAGTTCTTCCGAAACAGTTACTACGTTATGCTTCCTAGTATATAGTGGTATGCATTATATCGAAACCTAATCCCCTAGAAAAGTTACAATAATGCTTGCAATAGGATGGATTCGTTTGGACCACAGAAAACCTATCTTGTGATTCTCCTTACTAAAATATTTGCTTGCCAAATCATTCGTTATCGTCTCCCATAGACAATGAACAGCATTCATATGTCCCCAAAAATAATTTCCTTGAAATGGACCTCATATTGATTCAGCTGGGGATTTCTGGAACCATGAGTGTCATATTCCACAATACCCTTCAAGTCAATCAAGCAAGATCTACGGTGAAATTAAATTGGGAAACGAAGACGTACCTATTCGAATCATGATTGCCAGCGCCTCGTCTATCTTGGGGCTCCACTCATCAGCGTGCAACTTCTCCGCCAGGTTCCCCTCCTCGTAAATCTCGAAGAACAACATATAATTGGGTGGTTTGGCATGCGCCGCCACCAACCTCGCCAGTCCGGGATGATTCACTTTACTTGACGGAAAAAAAACAAACAAACAAACACGCGCAATGGAAAGGAGACACACTTTGACGCCAAGTCGAAACAAAAAGTGAAAGAAAGGGGGAAACTTGCAGTACCATAGTATCTGGAGCTCGCGGTGGAATTTGTCAAGGTGGTCGGAGGTAGGGAGGAATGGCTTCTTGGCGGCGACCCGGCGGTCGTCGGGGAGGAGAGCGGAGTAGACTGTGCTCTCGGCACCCTTGGCAATTGGGGTGAGGAGAGTGTGGGAGGGGAGATGGAGGGGGATGGTGGAGCTCGTGCAGCAGCCACGGATGCAGGTGTTGCCGTTGGAATCGAACCCCGCCATATTTCCCCTCACTCTGATACAGCGCGGCCGTTACTGCACAACAGAAACAGAGCGTTACAGCGGTGGTGGGTCGGCTGCAATCGGTTATGTAGTCGGTAATCGGGTCGGTCCATTTCATGGAAACCGACGTGAAATTTTGGTTGTCGGTGGTGGGCACGGCTCAGCCCCAATCCATCCATCACTGGAGTTGAGGCGGGCAAGAAATTTTTTTGTTTTGTTTTTTGTCAAGTAAAGTGAGTCATCCCGGATGGGTAGAAGTTCGGGAAGTTTCCAAGGTTTCACTTCAAATTACCAAAAAAAAAAAAAAATAATATGTCAAAAAGAAAGCATCATATAATTCAGGGCCGTGCAATCAAAATTTTTAACAGTCCAATGTGGCCATGGATTGATATATCTCGTCTGGTTGTGGAAGAAAGAGAGGTGGCAATGCCAAGGACAGATCCAGCGAAGTTGGGATTGGGATGAGTTAAGCATTCGTAGAACAAGGATGGAAGGACGATTGGATCGGCGCCGCTGAGTCAAGTTGATCATGATTTGGCATGTGCATTTGATGTTCTTGGATTGATGGAAGTCCTTCCTTCTGCTTCTAGTTTTGCATTTATATATCTTGTCATCCTCCCACAAGTTCTCGGATGTATAATTGATGTACGACCGATCACGGATAAATTCTCAGGCATGCCATGCATAAACCCTAGAAAATAAATGGGAAAAAAAAAGAAAAGCGATCGTGAAGTTTCACTGTTACGTTACTCCGCCAGCACAACACACGCTTTTGGGATCAGCTGCGGATGGCACGAATTAGTTAATTTGCAGCTTCTAAAAAGACTCGAGATGCTTACATCTCACGTTTATGCGGTATTTAAAAGAAGAAAAAAAATTACAAGCATCCATATCCTTGGTATCGTTACATTTCGTTCCGTATCCTTTGTGTATGTATATATATATATATATATATCTACCAATCCCAATGCATCGGTGCGACACATGATTGATCCTAGTAGGGGCTTAAGAAGCGTCGTTGAAGAGGGGCAGGAAAGCAATTTCAACGGACGGCTACGCCAAGTGGCGTTTAAGCAGATCGGTTAATTAAAAGAACTTGTATTTGGAGAGTAGTTGATGGCAGGCGGATCATAAATGATTCGGAAATGCCGCACGCATCCCGGACCCAGACGGAGGTCACCTCTACCTTCACGTTGCATGCACGCCGCCACGTGGACGTCCGTCTCCCTTCTCGAGCTCCGGTGGTGGGTGGTTATGGTGGTCACTGGTCGGTCCATCCCAAACCGGGCAGGCTCCCTCTCCTCATCCTCCTCCTCCTCCTCGCCTATAAAAGGCAGCGATCGCAGACCAAAAATACCACAGATGCTTCCAGCAAATGGATGTTGAGTTGTCCTCTGTCTCCACTTGGAATCATTCGTCGAAACTGATGCATCCGCCCAGCTTGATATCAGCAGATGGATGACACGAGTTTTTCCTCCTTGTCAGCTCTTTCCTGTTCTACTTCTTCTACCTCCTCGTTTTCATCCACGGCAACAGCCTGGCTGCAAGAGCTTGAAATTAAATTTAGGCCCTGCTGCCTACCATTTTCAGTGCCGCTCCCTCTTAGCCCTCCAACTTAACATCTGGTTTGAAGAAATTAAACAAACTCCACCTGCACGGATCGATGAGAGCGTTTTCTTCTTTGTTGTCGTCGTCGTCGTCGTCGTCGTCGTCGTCCTCCTCCTCCTCCTCCTCGCCTTCGTCTCTGCAGCCTCCTTCCTCTTCACCTTTTCACCTTCCATCTTCCACCCACAAGGTGACCGCAGTGTTGATTATGGTGTTGGTTTCTCTTCTGCTGGTGTCGGTCTTCGATATCCCTTCATCCCCTTCTTCCTACTTGATATCCCCTTCTGCTTCTTTGGAAAGAAAAGTCACTGCCTCCGGTCCACCCAAAGGTGGTGGCATCACGGCGGTTGGAGGAGAGCAGCCTGTGTTGGGTTCTGCTCCAGCGTCGCCGCCATCGACAAGTGCTGCGCTTCGGCCGGCCGTCGCAGCACCATCCCCTGTAAGATTGCTGCATGTATACCACCACCACCACCACCACGCACTATTTTTTTTTTTGCTGACGTACAGGTATATATTCTCGTTCCTCAGGCCCAAGAGTTGGTGGAGCCCTTGTTGAATAGGATGGAATTGGGCCTGGCGAGGGCTCGGTACGCGATCAGGAAATCCATACGAGAACTCAATCGGTCGTACTCGACGCCACCTGTCGGCGACTACGTTCCCAAGGGCCCGACTTACAGAAACGCCGTGGCATTCCATCGGTACGTACGCCACACGTAAATTGCTGACTTCGTTAAACCCTGTTCCAAAAGAGTTACTTAATAATGGTTAATCATCGATCGATCAGAAGCTACTTGGAGATGGAGAAGGTGTTCAAGGTTCACGTGTACGAAGAAGGTGAGCCGCCCTTGTTCCACGACGGTCCCTGCAGGAGCATATACTCCGCGGAGGGGCGATTCATCTACAACATGGAGGTGGAGACACGGTTCCGAACCAGAGACGCCGAGGAAGCGCACGTCCATTTTCTTCCCTTCAGCGTCACCAAGATGGTCAAGTACGTGTACGATCGGCGGGCGAAGAACAGGCAGCCCATATTGCGCGCGGTGGAAGACTACATCCACGTCCTCAGGGACAGATATCCTTACTGGAACCGAAGCGGTGGGGCGGACCATTTCATGCTCTCCTGCCACGACTGGGGGCCATACGCGTCGTCGTCGACGCCTTACCTGTACCGCAACTCCATCAGAGTCCTGTGCAATGCCAACACCTCCGAAGGATTCAACCCCGCCAAAGACGTCTCCTTGCCCGAAATAAACCTCAAGACCGACCGCGCCGTCGGGATGATCGGCGGCCCGCCGGCATTCCGTCGACCCATCCTTGCGTTCTTCGCGGGTGGCCTGCACGGGCCCATCAGAGCCATCCTGATGCAGCACTGGAAGGGAAAGGACGAGGAGGTCCGAGTGTACGAGTACCTTCACCGGGGCGTGTCCTACTACGACATGATGAGGAGGAGCAGGTTCTGCCTCTGCCCCAGCGGCTACGAGGTGGCCAGCCCAAGGGTGGTGGAGTCCATCTACCTCGAATGCGTGCCCGTCATATTGTCCGATCACTACGTGCTGCCCTTCTCCGACGTGCTGGACTGGGACAAGTTCTCGGTGCAGGTGAGGGTGGAGGACATCCCCAACCTCAAGACCATACTGAAGGCCATATCCCCGACCAGGTACGCCAGGATGCAGAGGAGGTTGAAGGTGGTGCAGAGGCATTTCCTGGTCAACACCCCTCCTCGAAGGTTCGACGTCTTCCACATGATCCTCCATTCCATATGGCTCAGACGCATGAACATCCGGCTTGGTTGATCCAAAACAATTTACTTATTGATTTCATTTACACATCTGCATGCTCCTCCAACTTACTACTTCTCGTCTGTGCTCTCCTCGTACCTAGCTAATATATATATGTGCTTGCATTTGTCGATTCAAGGTGAATAATAGTAATATGCCAGCTGCGATCTCCTTCACACGCATATACATATACATATACATGTACATATACATATACATATACATATACATATACATATACATATACATATACATATACATATACATATACATATACATATACATATACATATACATATACATATACATATACATATATATATATATATATACATATATGTATGTATGCTGCGTCTTGATTTCTTCTTCATTAATTAATTCGTGTTGGGATTGAGCATCCAGCCTTTATTCACCTTCAATCGAGAGAGTAATAAGTTTTTCGAAGAACATGCCAAAGAATTACATAATAATAACTATCTATTTTTAGGAGAAGTAAATATGCGCGGGAGTACGTGCTTTTGGGATGAAGGAAAGCCTTGGGGCTTGGGCGAAATATCCTGTGCAGCGATCGGTCCAGCCTTTTCCAGGCCCATCCAATTATTATTATTATTATTTTAATTGCGATAATAAATATCTAAAAAAATTGAAAAGTGAGGGGAGTTTGTTTGTTTTGGTTACGTGCACGTGGAAATTCATTTCTTTAGTTTTGGCAAAAATGAAACCGAGCGCAAGAAGTTTAAGAAGGCACCGTGCGTTAGCGGAACGTCACTCCCTCTCTCTCTCTCTCTCTCTCTCTCTCTCTCTCTCTCTGAATTAAGCAGGCCCCCGTTTGTTTACAGGAGGGAGAATATACGCAAGAACAGAGAGACGTAACAGAGGCGGCGGAGGAGGAGGTGATGGAGAGGCCGATGATGATGAGGGGGACTCGGATGACCCGCCGCCGCCTCCGCCGTCTCTACCACAACAACAAAGATGGTATGGACAGAAGCAACGCAGGCGACGACCATGCATCTTTGTTCAAATCTCGCTCACGTAATTAATGCATGGTGTTTGTTCTTGCATATCGTAGCTACTTCGATGCCCACCCCTCGCCAAGAAGAAAACTGCAGCACTCTCAGGAAGGAGACGAAGGTACTGCTACTGATCGATGGGTGGTGCTTTGATCATTTGACCATATATACATACATGCTAGCAAAGAAATGATGAGAAGCTCGACCGACTCCTCTGTTGCAGAGGGAGTTCTTGAGGATGACGGCGATGGAGACCAAGCTAAGGGAGAAGTACATCAAGCGAAGCCGCGACATAGTCTGGGTATGTGAATCGATGAATTGGGTTTTGGTACTAATGCATGCTTTAATCTGCTTTTCTTCTTAATTAATAATCTGCAGATGCAGAAGGTAGTCTACTTCACCGTTTGGAAAGACTACTAGGTTAGATCTTCTTTACATGCCATTCTTCCATTGACTTCGGAATTTAAAATTTAAGGGAATCAAGAAGATGTATTTTTGCGATGCCACCTTTGTCCGTCCTGTACCGTTGGAATTTGGAGATCAGACCTCTCTGTTTTCTGTAGGCAACATTTCGTCTTTTTCTTTTTCTGATAATAATTGATTTTCCTCGTTCATCAAAATTTAAATTCTAATTTCAGTAGAAACAACAAGGAATAAACTGATTGTAACTAACTAAACTGTTATAGAATCGAGTGTGAGGATTAAATAATAAATGATCGTCAGTCAACTTTTGGGTACAGAATCGGTCCGCGCGCATCTCTTTATATTCAAGAAAATTAAATAAACAACCGACAGAGATTCAACCTTTATTCGCACGCTCTTCTTCTCGTACGTAAGCAGAAGGCACGCGTATGTAAACATCAGATGGATATGGCAATTATCTTAAACATCATGAAAGACCGACCATGTGTGTATTACGATGCTTGGGCAAACCCAACTCTCTGTTTCCCATAGTCGAATATGGTGTGGTAGACTCCCATGAACACGTCGCCTAGTATCCTGCAGACATGCAATTTTTATTTTTAGAAACGTAGAGCGTATAGGACACAGCATTATTTGGCATGAAACGGAACAGCCATTTCTTTTTTTCCTTCTCAACATAAGGGATAAAATATTCAACCTAAGAAGTTGCTTGAATTCGTTCCTTTTAAGCCAAATTTTATCAATTAAATTACTCCAGTTCTTCTGTTCGGGATTTTATTTATTCTTTCTGTCACTGCTTCTCCTAAGGGCTATTATCTATCCCAACCAAATAAAGTTTTGTATATGAAATTAGGGAGATTTTCTTTTCAGGTTTCAGTTTTCAATAACCCAGATATTTCTGTTGTAATCGGTTTTTTTGATTTTTTATAAATATAAAACTGCACGGGAATTCTTGTAGAAAGCTCCCTGCTATAATATAGAAAACCCTCCATGAAAGTAACGATTATTCAAAAGCTACTTGCTGGCTTAATGAACGTGAGAAAACCATGGTGGAAGTGGTCGTCAAAGGATCAGCTTGCAAAAAAAATCAAGTTTAGGGATATTTTTAGAAAAAAAGATCCATCCAGAACCATCTGTAAGGTCATTCTGCAACTAGAATCAAGTTAAAAAAATATCAGCCAAAACCATCTACAAGTTGTACCGTGAGTTCAAGATTTTGGTCTGTGGTAGGTTGCGACATGTAAGAAAGACACTTGGACCATACAAGAGAACCTTGGTATGACAAAATGTAATGGTGATGAGGTTTGTTCTTGCATATGTACCTAGAACCTTTTTCTCAAGATTCATGATAGAGTAGACTGACTCACAATTGCACCAGTAATAGAAAATATGGAAAGTTCAACATATGCATATTATTGTGAGAATGTACCAGATAGGGCCATGAGGAGGAGGTACGTCCAATGGAGTAAATCCACTGATGCACTGAGCTGCAGACCCTTCCCCAATCTTAATTATATACTGCCCAAGGAAAGAAGAAATCTGCACCATTAGTATGCACCATGAAAGAAATGTAAATCCTATTCAATATGTTTCCCATAAGATGTTCAGCAACATGGAAGGCTAGGTAATAAACAGTACGATTGGCATCTGCATTGCATATATAGACTAGACTGTTACATGTGTAAATGCACCATAGTGGAAACAAAGTAAACAGAAAACATGATCCAAGAGATTGTAAGGAACCAGTGAACAATATATTTCTAAGCCAAGGACAATGATACCTGCTCTGGCGTGAGAGGAAAGACTTTACCACCGATTGTAAAAGATATGGTTGGCATGGAGGCAAGCCTACCACAGTCAATGGTTGATTCTCCAGGGTTGCTAGGCATACCAGTACAGAACTGCAGGAAATAGTAAAACAGAATAAAACAATCAAATTTGAAAAGGAAACAAGATTGATGATACTACACTTTTTGCTTTGGTAAGCTGGACGAGGATAGCTCACTTCATCAACATAGCTTAGAATGGCATCATTTATTTTGTTCTGTGTAAGTTGCTTTTGCATCCAGGAAACAATCATCTCACATGACGAGCATGTAGAATCATCCAGGCCAACTGCTGATTTCCCCTCGCTGTCGCTTACAACACTCTTGATATGAATGCTATCAAGAAAAGTGACAATTAAACAAATAATAAGATATATAATATAATTTCATAGTATACCATACCAACTACCAAATGATGAGTAGAATACAGAAAGCTAACCTAACACCTTGAGCCCCGCCAGGAGCACATAGACCAAGACATATTTCCTTTGGTTGTACCTACAAATTAAAATTTAACTCACAAGTTGTAGAACACACATCAATGTCGGAATTCCCCATGGTGTTTTTTTAAAACAAAAAACAAACCCCTTCTAACAACAATCTCAGCATCACTTCTCCATGCTGTGCAACTAAAGTTTTGCACTGTTTGATGACGTCACCAGCTCCTATGGCATGATTGATTTCAGCAACCGCAGTCTGCACTAAAAAGTATCAAAATGCAGGAAAACTCGGTAAAATAAAAAAAAAGAACCATTCCTATAGATTCTCTCGTGAGTTATCAAATGTGTTGCATCCTCCAAAACAGTGCTGAAGATACAGAAAACAGTACACACTTGTATGACAATGAATGCAACCAAAAGCAGATCCAGAAAATCGAAATGACCATTGAAGGTTCTCAAAAAGGTCCCATGGTCATCATCACTGAAAATCTAAACCAAATCCGAGTCCGTACTTACTGTTGGACCGGCAATCAAGGATGTTCCTGAATCAGCAATCACTGCACAACCTCCAGAGCAGATTCCTGATATTAAGAAATGATACATTAAAGCAACACAAAGTTGGAAACAATATATAGATAGAAGTTAAATGGCATGAAATTTACCAGTATTTTGGCGACCAATAAGGATGTCTCCCATTTCAAACTACAAGTAATTAATATGGCACTGGTTAAGGATGTAAAGTAGACCGTGGAACAGATTTTTTAAGGAATTTAGACAATTCACCTGCCAATATCCTTTCCGAGTCACAGGCACAAAAGTATGTTCACCTTTAAAATGACTGGGATCTACGCCTCCAAACACAAGTTCACCACCTTCTTCTTCCACTGCATTACGATTGAACCAGAAAGAAAAAACAGGCTCCTTGACAAGCCCTTGATTTAACATATTGTACCTGTCAATGGATATTTCATTCTAGAATGTCGATAACCACAATTTACAAACTTACAATTCCATTAACATGAAGGATTAAGGAGTAAGGAACAAGTGAATTCTCTATTAGAACTGCATGTGTGGAAAGAGAAAGTGCAGTAATATCTAACAAGGTTGGACCTTACTTTGCATTAGTGGGTCCCTAATCCTAGATGCTGACCTCATTTTAGATCTCACATTCAAAAAAAGATAATTAGAAGGAAATTACACTATTCTAGGTATGATATTTTAATCTTATTACAATGGATGATTACCCCAATAATTGTGTTGTCTACCCATATACAGATATTTCTATGGTTTCTTCCACTAGTATCAGGATGTACCGATGTTACATTCTCGGGAAAAATGGATTGATTAAATTGAAGATTCAGATAAAAAGCTTACCATACAGGGACTGCATTTCCAGCAGAGATTTCTTGAAATCCGAGTCCCAAAATGCCATCAAATCTGGCTGCTAAAAAAGTTACTCCAGGTTCACTAGTTGCTTCAATGAAATCCTACAATACATTTAACTTGGATATAAAAATATTGGAAAAAAGTTCACAATATAAATTTAAATAGTTAAAAACTTGGATAACGTATCTATTGATTAAAAATGGGAACCATATGTGCAGAACCTGGTTATGGACAACAAGGTTACCAACTTCAACGTTGTCAGTACTAAAGAAACCTGAAATTGCCCCAGTACCATACCGAATTGATGCAGACTTCCCTGTTAAAAATAGTATATATTATTACAATTATTTTCCATAAAGTTGTATAACTCGCAAAAGGAGTGTGAAATGCCACTTACAAACTCTCATTTTCAAAAATGATGGTGAAAATTCATATGAAGATATTAAACCAGCATGCACCCTAAAGAACAGATGAGTAAGATTCAAGACCCAGATTGACTAGAGGGATCTCAAACATTATTGGCAGGTATTACTTGAAAATAGATGGAACAAGCAATCGTGCCACGTGATTTTATTCCGATAGTATGATCTAGAAAATGTTCAATTGTCGAATGACTGTCATCTGTACCCCATAATTTAAAGTTCGAAATATAAAAACACAAGTAGTTTGTTGTATAATAAATACAGTTATAATTAAGCTCCGATCGATACAAAACCTAAACTGAAAAGATTGTATGGTAATTTGCTGTTTAACTAGAGGGAATGGGTCAGAAGGCCAACCATTCTTCGTGTAGGTACTTGATATGCCTGAGCTGTATCTGGAATGGAAATAGCAAGCTATCTGTGCCAGACCAAGTTAACAACAGTCACACTCATTGTGGTTCGAACATCGGATAGGTATTGATGTCACTCACCGAGAAACGGCACTGCGATGATGGAACCCACAAGTTGGAACTCCCGGTGTCAAAGACAACAGTGAAATTCTGAGGCGGAGTGCCTATTCCGATCTGGCCGTAGTATTGTGCATCCAAGTAGTTCTTCAGAGTGACGACATCAGCATCGGGATCATCTCCAACTCGGTCGTGAAGACCGTACTTGCGAATGTATGGATGGCCGCCGTATGCAACAGCGTCGATTGCCCTCTGATCCCAACCATTCTTCTTCTTCAAGCCGACTCTGAGGAGATGGTCGGCAGAAGCCGGGAGGACCAGTGGAAAGAAGAAAAGAGAGAGGGACAAAGGCAGCAGCAACACAGTGTTGCATCTGGTTGCCATGGGCGCTTGTCAATACCAGACCTCGGTTGAAGAGAAAAAGAGAGCCATGAGAACAAATCAAACCCACACATCCAACGAAGTCTCGCAAAACCAAAACCGCCCAGCCAGCGAAAGCAGTGGCAAAAGTAAAAGGAGAAAGAAAGAAATCGATGGTCAAGGAGCAGAGGCAGAGCTTACCAGCGAAGACGGGGAGAGGAAGAGAGTGGTGTGTGTGTGTGTGTGTTCGTGCGTGGGCGGTGGAATATATATATATATATATATATATATATATATATGGATGGAGGTCGGTGTCAGCCTTTAGCGACGCGGAAATGCCACGCACGTACTCACGCAGAACTTCACAGCGATCCGGGCGTAGGCGTAGGATGGAAGGGGAGGGGACAGGATAGAACCGTGAGGAAGACGGTGGGTCCGTTTTGCTTCCGGATTTGGCGGGTCCGGTAACGGTCTCATGCGGTCCGACTCGGAAGCGTGTCCTCACCTGCCGTCGGTTTGCTTGCACGTTAGAGATGGACGGGCCTTGTCACGGCGCTGCGGTTGGGGGCTGGGAGGAGCACCCACCCCATCGAGGTAGTGTTGATGACGATGTCTGAAAGACAACCGGAAGATGACGCGTGAGTACACCGAGGGTACGTTGCTTCCACTTCTCCCCCTCACAGGTAGGTGCGTGATACCAAAATGAGTCGATTCCAGAGCAATGCCGGCTCATTCATGTCTGGCTAGCTTGGATGCAAAAGTTGATTGCGATGGAGAACCGATCAAAGGAGAAACTTGATCTTAACTTCAATTCCAACATTTTTTCTTGCGGCGTTTTATTTTTTCCGGACGTGTTGATCAATTTTGAAAAAGATTCTTTTATAACATACTAAGGAAGGTCTATCAAAATTTTTTCTTACGAAACAAATTCACATATGTAAACTTCAAGAAATTTGGTAAACTTGAATGAAACCCTCAATCTTAGGGTTTTTGTTCTTAATTTGATTGACCTTCCTTCCACGATAACAAGGATCAGACTAATATTATAAAAGTTGTTTATCTTTAAAATGAAGACTTCAATTTACCAATAAACAAGCCCTCAATTTATCCTTCTCCAATCGTAAGCTACGTACTTAAAAGATCTTTATGTTACTATTCCATCATCAACATTACAATATGCCTACACAGGAGTGATGTCATAAAATGTTTGCACAGTGCAGCGTTTAAAATGGAGATCATGATCAATAGTTGTCTTAAAGATATCTGGCAATGCATTTGGTAGCTCGAAAATGCTCTGAAGTTGGCGATGATAAATATTGACAAACCTTATTCATTGCATAGGAGATATTTGGGCTGAGTTATGCACAAATACTGAAGCACATCAACCAAACTTTCGATATGTTCTAGGATCTGAAAGTGGATCACCAATAAATTTGCTTAATTTTCTAGAAGATGCCATAGGTGTACCACCTGACTTGATGCCATCTAATTTAAAATGTTTGAGAAGATCCACTACATATTTAGCTTGTGATAAATGCAGAACATCTCTTCTTCTTTTCACCTCAACGCCTAGAAAGTAACGCAGAAAACTCAAGCCTTTGATTGTAAACACTTTGCCCATAGCACTGATAATATTTTGTATGCCTTTTTTATTTGAGCTTGTCATAATGATGTCATATACATATATTAGAATATATGTAATGGATTGATAAACAAAGATATATCACATTTGGAATTAGTAAATCCTTGCTGCAAGAGAAAATCTTTTAATCTATCAAACCAAGCTCCCTTTCAGTCCATAGAGAGATCGATGAAGCTTGCATACAAAATTTGGTAACTTTGGATGAATAAACCCATCTAATTGTTTCATATATATTTCCTCTTGAATATCACCATGAAGAAATGTGTTTGATACATCGAGCTGCCTTAAATCTCAACCATTATTAAAACCATGACTTAGCACCAAGTTTATATCAGGGTTGAATGTCTCTTTATAATATACACCATATTTTTGAGAAAATCCTTGTACCACAAATCTTGCTTTAAAATGATTAATAGTCCCATCTGATTTTTCTTTTATTTTAAAGACCCATTTACACCCAATAATATTGGCATTAGGTGGTTTTGGAACTAAAGACCAGTTTTCATTTTCATCAAAGCAGAATATTCTTCTTCCATTGCTGCTCTTCATTTTTCATTTTTAAGAGCATGTGAAACAGGTGCTGGAACAGTATGAGAACCTTCAACATTTAATGCATACCTTGGGTTGGGTTTAAAAATGCCTCTAGATGCTCAAGTAACATAGTTATGAGGTGGAGCAGAATTATTTTCATTGTTCATTGCAGAATTTTCTGATGATATAGAGGGTCGATATTCACTATCTTGCATCTTTGAATTATTGTTTGCTACATTATTATTGTCTCTAGGAGTTTCAACAATTGTGTTTCATTCTCAATATGATAGGGAAGAATAACTATCGATGTTGGCAACTGAGTTTCATTAATGACGTTATTTTTTATACTTGTATCAAGCCTTTTATGCAATGAAAAATCACCTTCATCAAAAAATCACATCTCTGGATACATAAATGCGTTGATGCTCAATGGAATAACATAGATATCCTTTATAGTTTAGTGCATATCCCAAAAAGATACATGGTGTAGACCTGCACTCAAATTTGTTGCTATTATATGATCTCATATTTGGATAACAAGTGCATCCAAATATTTTCAGTAGTGTATAATCTGGAGTATGATGAAATAATAATTCTAGTGGTATTTTGTTCTTTAAATTAGGTGCTAGCAATCTATTTATTAAATAAGTAGCAACTTGAAACGCATCATACTAGAAATATTTTGGAAGTTTTGATTGAGCTAGCAACGTGAGACCAGTATCAACCACATATCTATGACTTCTTTCTGTAGATCTATTTTGCTCACTTGTATGTGGACAAAAAAATCTGTGTTCAATACCAATTTTCTATAAATTTTTTTTGAAAGCAACATACTCTCCTTCATTATCACTTTGAAATATCCTAATTAATTTTTCAAGACGTTTTTCAATTTGCACTTTAAATTCAGTGATTGCCCTTAATGCTTCTAATTTACATTTTAGAAGATATATCCATGAATATTTTGAATAAGCGTTAACAAACAGTATGTAATATTGATATCCCTCTCTTGATGGTATGGGACTTGGACCCCACAAATTAGAATATATAAGTTCAAGTGGAGCATAAATAGTTGATGAACTATCAAAAGACAGTTTATGAACTTTTCCATAGCAACAAGTAGAACAAAAATTCAGTCTATGCTGATCAACAGGCAAATCATAGTTTGATACAATAGATACTGTTTTCTAAAAATTTGGACGACCTAGTCGAGCATGCCAGGTATCCATTGAAGTTCTAATGGCATTAAAAATATGATATCATGACCCTCCATTAGATGATACTTGCATGGGCAGTTGATACAGAGACTGCACATGATTAACTTGCCCTCTACGGACTAGCTTGTGTGTTAGTTGGTCCTTTGTGCAAAAACCATCATTATCAAACTCTATATTTAAAGGATTATCATGACAAAATTTATAAACAAATAGAAGATTCTTCTTGATCCCTGGAATGACAAGAACAATGTGCAAGTTTACATTACCTGTATCAGTTAGAACAGTATAGCTTTTCCAATGTGAGTAATGGGTAGCTGAATTCCATTTCCGACCATGAGAGATTCACCCCCTAGTGAACTAATAGATAGATTCTCAAGTTCATTAGTCATATGATGTGTTGCCCTAGAATCTGGGTACCACATCGTATCTTCAGAAACATTATCACCCTTATAAGTACAATTAGCATTAGGAAAAGTTTTTGTAGGAGCAAAATTTTGCATATCTAAATGTTTAAAGTAGTTGATAGCTGTATGACCTGGTTTGGTGCAAATCTGACATTGTATCTTACTGTTATTATTCTTTCCACTTGAATTCTGATTTCCACAACCACAAGAATTTTGATTCTTACCTCTTCCAAGATAGTTATTGCCTCGATTATTATTAATTACCATATTAGCAAGCATAGGAGCAACAACAACATATTTGTTGAGTCGAATTTCATGATTAATCAAAATACTTTGCAGATCTGAGAGAGATATTGAAGATCCTTGAGTAGTTAAACTAGCAACAATAGATTCATATTCCTGTCCAAGACCAACAAGAATATGAAGAGAAATATCTTCCTTTGACAATGGAGATCAAGCAATCGTTAAACTATCAGCAAGAGAAATAGCATGAGTGATATAATCGCTCATGGATAAACCTCCCTTCTTCATTGTTTGCAATTCTAGTTTGATCTGAAGAAGACGAGCCTTCAACTTGGATGCATAAAGGCATTCCTAGGTCTTCCAAACATCAACAGAAGTCGTTTGAGAAATCACTTGAGATAAAACAGGTGGAGAAAGGAAGCAAAAGATCCAACTCAATAGGAGTTGATCTAGACATTTCTAAGTAGCAGCATCGATACTTGATGAACTTGCATCTTCATTAGGATAAGGGATATGATCCATCGATATACCCCAATAAATCATGCCCTTACAGGAGAGCCATAAAGGAAGCTCTCCATACCACATAGTTGTACTTATCGAGTTTCACAGAAAAAAGATTTTGAATATTAACAAAGATTGAGACTTGCATACTAGAAAGAGCAGAAACCTATGAAGAACTTGAAGATGAAACCTATGATTGTATCGACATGATGACCGGAAGCAACGAACTTGGTGTTGATGCTCCAATGCTAAATAAAAATGATGAAGATGAGAAGAGAAGATGGAGAACACAGAAGGAGAAGGGAGAACCCAAGGCACTCACTCCTTACTAGAGAGCTAAATTGAGAATCACATCCAAGGTTTTCTAAATCAATTTCTTCTAAAAGAAAACAAAAGCATCTAAAAGTTTCTCCTGGAAATAATGGTGTGACCACGTCATCAAAGGTCAATATTAACAAAATCAAACTAATAAATCAAGCTATATTATCAATTTCAAGTTGCCGATTTAAAGGAATTCAAAATTCTATTATCTATCTTATTCACTTCTTTACCAAGAACGACGACTCCAACCAACACCGCCGCTCTCTTGTTCGTGACGTCGACACCGGGCTTCGGAGAAATCAGAAAATCGTTCCGCTTCCTTCCGGTGCGATCTGAAGAATCAGAATCAGATTCTTGAAACGTCTCGTCGGAGTCATCGATCATCCCGGTTGATGTCATCGCTGTCTTCGAAATCATACCCGTCTTCAATGACCAAGCCTTCCTTTTCGTTTCATGGATGGGTGGGTCTTTGGAGCCACATTCCCAGACGACAACCCTTGAATTCGATGCAAGCCTGACAAAATTAATTAAAACATCATGGGAAACACCATTTACTTAAATCAACACGTCAAAATGTAATACAAACGTAATTATGGAAAGAACATGCACAATTAAACGTGTCTACCGCAAACAAAGTACGTAATACATCGTCTACACTTATAACTCGGTCATGCCAAAAAAAACACTGTTACTTCACATATATTTAAATACAAATCGAACATCCAAGCAGTCATTATTACAAAGGTCAACAACAAATTCCTACTTTTTAATTCGGCCTAACATTAAAATTCAATGGAACGATCTTCTGGATTTATTTTATTTGAAGGATGATTTTATCTAATTCTTCCGTACCAAATTAACCGAGTTAGTACATATACATACAAGTATTCTACCTTCCAAAATATGACGAAGATTTTTTTTTTAATCTGTAGTTGCATCCATATCGATAACAGAAAATGGAATTATCGCGTTAAAACACTCGTGGTGGCGAATAATTAATCCTGCAAAATAATGAGATCCATAATATAAAATACATAAATACAATTAGTGATGGCGAGATACATATATATCCCAAGCCTTAGTTTCTGGGAAATGATTCGAAACGTGTCGACATATATATATCTTAAAAATATAATTCGTACGTATCAAGTTTTTAAGTTAGAGACACTTCAGAATAAAGTGGTTTTCTATTATACGTGTCAAATATGTACGAATAAGTTTCGTGTTGTTGTGTTTAAGCATTGGAAAATAACCTTGGATTAATTAGTATGTGGTATAAGGATTTTTTTTTTTGGTTATATTTTCTCGATAAAGTAGGAAATCAGATGCATATTATTCTTAGAATTAAAATATTATAGTTGTAATAAACTCATAATGAGCCCTTCTGGAGCAATCGTGAACAAATGCCTCACAATTATGATAATGTTTTCAAGAAAATAGAAGATGGCATTTTAATTTAAAAGATAGACATAAAGAATATTTCTTACTTTTTGTTATTGAAAATATATATGCCAGCACCGAGATCGGAGATCCGAAATACACCCCAGACCCGCAACTAGTAAAATCCGGAGAGACCAGAATCCAATCCGGCAACAGCGAAAGTCAAAACGCAGTGTGCTACCACATCAGCCCACGCTCTCACCTCACCGCTACCGAAACCAGTAGCAGCGGTAATCGAAGAAGATCGAGGAGGGAAGGAGAATGGTCGGCAGCGGCGGCGGCGGCCTTAGAACGGGAGTGAACATGTGGGTGAACCTCCTCCTCCTCCTAGCCATGGTGGCCACCAACCTCCTTTCCTTCTACCACCTCTCCACCACCACCATCACCTCCTCCCTCCCCACCCCCCACCTTCCGCCCGCCTCCATCCCTTCCCACCTCGTCGTCCAGCTCTCCACCATCCGCTCCGCCATCTCCCGCCTCACCCAACTTGACCCTTCTACCGCCACCGATCCTTCCCCTTCCACCCCCGAGCTCCTCCTCTACTCCAAGATCTCCCCCATCGCCACTGCCTGCCACCACCACCCCGACCTCCTCCGCAGCTACATGACCTACACCCCCTTCCAGCCCTGCCCTACCCTCTCCCCGCCCGACCTTGCCGAGACCTTGGTCCTCCTCGGTTGCCATCCTCTTCCCCGCCGGAGATGCTTCTCTCCCACCCCCAGACAACCCACGTCCCTACCAACCCAAAACCCCTTCCCCGCCTCCCTTCCCGACTCGTCCGTCCTCTGGAAGACGAGCTCCTCCTCCGCCGGTTGCAAGAGCTTCTCTTGCATCAAGTCCGACGGCTTCGACATGAAGGCGGAGACCACGAGATTCGTTGCGCAGTCCAAGTCCAATCTAGATCTGAGCGTCAAGCAGTTGCTCGCGTCGGCCAGAGAGAACGGCGTCGGGCCTATCCGGCTCGCGCTGGACGTCGGCGGCGGGACGGGCACTTTCGCGGCGAGAATGAAGGTGGACGCCAACTGTACCGTGGTCACCACCACCATGAACCTCGGGGGTTTGCCGAACAACGAGGTGGTGGCGCTGAGGGGGCTCATCCCGCTGCACATCCCGCTGCAGCAGAGGCTCCCTGTCCACGACGGAGTGGTGGATCTGGTGCGGTGCGGGCACGCCGTGAACCGGTGGATCCCGACGGCGCAGCTGGAGTTCCTGGTGTACGACGTGGACAGGGTTCTGAGGTCGGGGGGGCTGCTGTGGGTGGACCACTTCTCGTGCAAGAACGAGGACCTGCAATCCGTTTACGCCCCTATGATCCAGAAGTTGGGGTACAAGGTCCTGAAATGGACCGTTGGGAACAAGACCGACGGCGGTGCGAAGAATGCCCAGGTCTATCTTACGGCATTGCTGCAGAAGAACAACGGTGGTGGCAATTGAGGAGGAGGAGGAGGAGATCAGTCCTCTGGTACTTCTTTCTCTCGCTCTCTATTATGTCTGCAGCTGTCTATCAGATCTTGTACCTGTATCGGCAACGAATGCTATGTTTTGTGATCCTCCCCTTGCAATTCCTCAAATGGGTTATTGCAAGACTTTTACTTGCAATCCCAAATGCTGCAAGTATGAGAATTTTCCCACGTAACTGGCAAGAACCTACTACTGGGTCGTGATACTAGAAACGCCCATATGTTGAAGTCGATTGTTTTGATGTATTTTGTTCTGTGATAAATACCAGGAATGACCGTTTATCTCAGGGACTTGTGTTTTTCATCCGTGTTTAGCATGCCAACCGGATGTTTTTGTTCTTGCTTTCGGTATCGGAAGATGTCTATTCGTTGCACGATTGCCTCACGCGTTGCCGGAGTCGGTGTCCTACACCCCCAGCTGAACGGTGAACATTCATTCCCGTTCATCGACTGCTTGTACTACCTTCATCGTGGGGTCACCGGTGATATTGGAAGCTTGAGTTGGCGAGTTTCAAAGCTCTCTGTTCTGGTTACCAAACACATGGAAGTGGAGGTTCAACACACACACACACACACACATATATGTGCATACGCACATATACATAAGATGGTGTCGCCGTCGGTCACTGAAAAGGCTTCTGATGGGAGATTTTGGAGGTGGACGGGAAGAAAGTGACCTTTCCTCCTCCTGCAACAGACGACCATGGCGGCAATCATCTTGTGCTGGGGACGTTGTGCTTCTTATTAATCAAGAACAATACATTCACAAGAAACTTATCAATCAAAGTCAAAGCTTACTTATCTGTTGTGGTATACCTTACCATTACGGCCTGTATCACCTTAATTCTCTGAGTAATCTATTTCCTAAGAAAATCGGTCGTCCTTGTGGAATTTTACATAATCGCGAATGCATCACTCTTTCTTTCTAACTTAATTATCCCGTAAATCTATTTCAAGCGATTAAGACAAATGTCCTTTATCTTTTTTACTTAAAAAAATTCGTTACCATTAACACAAATGTTATTATTATCAATATCTTTATCGTTGAATCGAGCATATTTAACTTCAATATCATATAGAAATGTCGAAAAATTAACTCAAATTTAATCGAACATCAATGGAATGGTTACTTCCTTACTTACATTTGCAGATCTTCTTTTCATGTGCGACCAACCCATCCTCCCTCCCATATGGTCATTTTTTTTAAATTTTACAAGTGTTTTTATTTTTGAATTAAGTAATATATATGGTTTCGAGTGTTTTGCGCAATGTATAGTAATTCTCTTATATGAGTAATAACCTATGGTTTCATCCCATACAAATATGTTCAATGTAGCAGTAATTTTCAAATTTTAACTTAAGGGCTCGTACATTATTATTATTATTATTATAAAAATGTACCTTATCATAAAAAATAAGCACGAACTGAAGCTGAAGGATCCCTAGCGGCTTTGGAACAGCGAAATTTTCAAACAAAAGGTATTAATTAGCGTATTACTTACATACAATGCATCCGCAGCCGTCGATCGGCACCACAGAGTCCACGCGACCTCCATCCAACGGTGGAGAGAAGATCTCACCCTCATCCAAACCGATGGATCTTCCTCGTATTTTACAGCCGAAGCAAGAGGAATAGGGGAAGGAAGAGGAGGCCACAACATCACAGTATCACATCGCCACCACATCTCATCCTTTTTTTTCTAGGATTTTAGAAATCGAGGACGAGGGTTTAGGAGGGAGGAGGACGAGGAGGGAGACGATGAACAGTGGCAGCGCTGGAGCGAGGCCGAATGGCGGCGGGAGAGGAGATGGAGGTGGAGGAGCGGTGGTTGCATCTGCCGGGTCGATCCCGCCGGGGTCGAGGAAGATCGTGCAGAATCTCAAGGAGATCGTTAACTGCCCAGAGGCGGAGATCTACGCCATGCTGAAGGAATGCAACATGGACCCCAGCGAGGCTGTCAACCGCCTCCTCAACCAAGGTCTCGGCTTTTATCCTCCTTATCTGGTTTGGTTGGTAAACTCCTGCTTGAGGGGGGGGGGGGGGAGAGGGGCGGTTGGTGTCGGAAATACGGCGTTTTTCGGTGCTTTCGGGGGGCTTCTCCCGTCCCGTCTGATGTGCTGGTTTTCTGGTTCTCGTTTTGTCGATCTACTTGGGATGAATATGTGATTTTGTTCGTTTGGTCTTTTCGTAAAGTGTCGAAGAATAGCCAGAGGGAACGCTTGCTGCTTTCCATTTTTTTTGTTGGAAGACGGAAAATATTTGTGTTTTGCTCGGATTTTTCTTGTAAAAAGTTCGAAGTTAGAATCTTCATCTGTCTTGTGTGGCACTCCATACGCCTCTCTCGTAGTAACTTGTTTCAGCTTCAGATTTCTTAAAGCCTAGTTGGAGAATGATATTATCCTGCTCAATATTGTCAGTTATTTTTCATGTCAAGGAGATTGGCGCTGTTCCCGCATCAAAGTTCAATTTTCCTTTCTAATATTGTTTGGCGTTAATTCTTTGGACAAATTTTTCTTATTGTTATTTACCAACTCGTTAACTGGTTTTTCTGATTGAGATAAATGCCTATCGCATGTATGGGATTGTGGTGTTCGTGGGAGGAAACCCTAATAAGTGAAAGACATTTTTCCTATGATAGGTCAAAGTCACAATCAAGTAAAAAAACTCGGTTTATTAAAATGTCACATGCTATCCAAAGGATATTACGCAAGTGGCATGCTGGTCCTTTGATGGCTACATGATCTTGCATTTTTGCTATCTTTTCATGATGGCAACAACCTCAAACTCAAAAAACATAATTAGATGTATATTAGTATTCTAGGGCTTCATATGGTATCTTTTATTTAGAGGCACGTTCCAAGTTAATTGCCTGTAGGGAAGGTAAATTTCTATTCTGGAAATTACAATTCATTTGTAAAAAGTGTAATTGTTCTTCCAGTCCTTTGTTATATACTTGTACTTGGTATGTGACAAATTGCTTGCTAATCACTTTGTCCATCTACCACAACTATAAAAGGCAATATCTACAACATTAACATAATTGTGTGGTTTTAATTAGGGGTATATAAGAAATACTTCAGTAGAGCAGGTTACATAGGCTTGCAAAATTTGACACATAGGATGCCATTTTTTTATAACAGTTATGTTTTTATCTAAGTTGAATCTAGGTCTTCTTCCCTCATCATACTGTGGAAGACCAACTATGCTATCTATTGTTCATTATACAAAATGGAGTTTGACACTGTGAAAGATAATTAAGTGACATATTGTATGTCTACATTTCATTGTTGGCTTGTTGTTATCAAGAAGTAACGAATAATAATCTACACTTGGGTAAGGGTCAGAAATATTCCAGTTAAGATAATGTGGTTTCCATCCTTGCAGCTGTAATCTGCTATAATATTCTCTTAGCTTTTTCCTTATCTGTTTTGTAAGGGATCAGAAATTTAGGTTTTGAAGTTGTAACAAATCTTTGGCAGAGGACATTTCATTTGAATTAGTAGATAAGAGTATAAAAAGAGTTTCAAACTGGAATATTTAGAGGGAAAATTTCCCATATGAAAAGTTCTCTAAATAATTTAAGGGGAGTATGGACGGTGTCAGTAAACGCCACCAAGTTACATGGTCCCATCTCTTCTTACTGTTTAGCAGCTTGTTCCATGAGAATGGAACGAGAGTTGAAGATGTACCCATGAAAGGTCCCCTTTGATTGGACCTCTCCTACTACTTTCGTATTATATGTGTGTGGGTGTTTATAGTGGATGATATAATCGAATCCTGGTTGATTCAGTAAATGGGCTTCTTTATAACCAATTGTCCACATCATCAAACAAATGCTTTTTTATTCCATAAATCTACTAAAGGTTATAGTCATAGACTCAGTTAAATTCTATCCAACTAGTCAAACCATGTACAAGTACCTTATGAAAATTCCAAGACATGCAACATTTCTATTGTTGTATCATCAGGTGTTACCCTGTCACATGGGAGGACTTGTTTGTAACTTTTCTTGTCTACTCTACTACCATTCTATCCCTTTAATTAAAGGAACAACTTTAATAATAGATTCTTTGACTGTCTATACGTGGAGGAATATTAATATGTGGTGTTGTGTTTCCATGGTCTATCACATCAGCTTCATATTTTTTACCTTTTTTGTACCAAAGGTGTAGCATTTTTGAAGATTTTCATTTTTTGTCATTGGTTAATGATTTTTTTATTAGTTATAGTTTCTTTTTTTGCCTAGAACCTTGTATGCTTCTTTGTTTAGTAATATGTCAGAAAGTAATTTTTCTGGATCTTTTGCATGGAAAATAATTGAACTTTCTAGTTCTGTTCTAGAATTGATGAATTCTTTCTTTAGTTCAATATCCGAGATATGATGCATCTTTTCACATGATTGCCTAATAAACTCCTCTTATTCCTTAATCTATCACATGGCAATTTATTGCCATTTATATATATTATTTCAATTTTAATCTGGTCGTGTCAGTTCTTTGTAATAGCTTGAGATGGTAGAAAGCTAGCGATTTTAACTTTTATTTCTTGTACAATAGATACTTTTCAAGAAGTGAAGAGCAAAAGAGACAAGAAAAAGGAGGTGAATCTTTTTCTCTTGAAATTTTTATCATACATTTACATTTCTAAATGTGGTTTGTCGCAAGATGTTCATAAAAGTTTGTTTGAGAGAGGATGTGATCTCAAGTAGTATGTTCAAATTTTTCTAGAGGTTTTCAGGAGTTCTGAATTGTTTATGTCAACCACAATGAGTAACTGGGTTTCTATGAATCTTTTTGTTCCTTTTCGTTTACACTCCTGAGAGTTGAAATGAATTGGATCAATAGTGTGAATCCAGTATTAAGGTTTGTGATATGTTTCGTTGTTTGTGATGTGATATACATATTCATGTTTTCCACTCATTTTAATTCTAGGTGTTGAATTCCTAGTCAAATTGGGTAAATGGGTGTTTTGGAAGAGGACTTTAAGATTTCATGGCCATGCCAGTTTCTCTTTCCACAATCTAAGTCTGGTCTTTATTGGTTGGTTAGTTGAACCTCACCTTTCAACTCCGAGTTAGATTGGCTCTCCATGTGGCCTGTGTTTTTTGTTGTTTCAACTTCAAGTTGGCCCTGCTTAAACAAGGAAGAATGCTGAGTCTTGACATAGAGACGAATATTTAGAGTTCATTTTAGGAGTAACTTATCAAGATAAAATAGTAATTACCTTGGATGATCATGAGAACAAAAAAAATAAAATCTAGGTAGCCTAAACAAATAAGAAACAGGCCAAACTATCTATTTTCATCCAAATCTTATGAAGGTAAATTTTGAATTCCTTCCTATGTGTTTTTCTCAGATAAAGGATGTGCCTGAATCCAAATTTCGAGGGTCAAATAATATCAGTAGTCGTGGAGGAAGAACTGGCAATGATCGTGTTTCCCGTGTTGGATCCAATAACTCAAGCTCATATGGTAAATGTATTGGATCGTGATTCTTGTGTGTTCATTCCAATATGCAAGATCGTTTGTATATATGTGTCTATATAACATTTACAAAGAGCTATCTATAAATCATTGCAGACTATGGTACAAGCCACGGGAAACCTCTCAAGAAGGAAAATATCCCAAATGCTGTTCCTGGTCCTTCCATTCTTGGTTCTGCTGTCCCAGGAAATGCTATGAGTAGGACGCCTTATACCTCAAGGTCAGTTGTTTTTAAGGAAACATATGAGCTAATTGTATTATGTATTTGATATTTTTAATATATTGGTCACTCATTGTGGTTTCTCCTTTTCTGCAGCATTCCTGCATCAGCAGATGCATCAGCACTCAACACAACTGATGGCATCTCTTTATCATCAAAACCGTCATTGGGATTTCAGCATGCTTGGTCTGGAGTGTCTGGTCAAATTTCAATGGCTGACATTGTGAGGATGGGTAGACCACTTTCTAAGTTCTCTAGTAAACCTGATGCAGACACTGAATTGCCCTGCATGGTGCGGGATCCAGTTGCAGCAAATGATTTTCAGGTCAATGCTAAATATGCATCATCCACAGTGTTGCCACCTGAATCTACTCAAGAGTGGCAGGTCTCCCAGGATAATGCTTCCAAAGTCTCGGAAGCTATTTATGATCCCAACCCTTCAATTATAGATGAGCCTATGCCCCATGATGAATTAATTAATCATTTACATGGGGAAAATAACTCCACTGTTTTTATGACATCCAGCATTGCTACTGTTTTGGTGGAGCCATCCCAATCATCAAGCTTGCATGATGATGGGCTTAACTTGCAAATTGGTTCTCACTTGGATGGGAACACAAGTGCCAGTACAAACTTTGAAAGTTTGGTAACGGACTCCATGAGAGCAGATGCATCATGTGATGGACAACTAAAAGTACCTGATGGTGCAGGTAGACTGAGCGTGGATGATGCTTCTTTCGAGAATTTGCATTGCTCTGAATCTCAAAAGCACACATTCGAGCATCGTGAAGGTATCCTTTTTTTTGCTTCAATTTTACTATTTATATCATTATCACCTAGCAATCTTTATCTTAACTTTCTTAATTATAATGCTTTCAGATAACTATTCTAAATGCAGGGACCCATATGCTGTATCTATGCACTCAATTTGGTAAAAAAGACTAATTTAACATTACTAAAAACTACCATCAAATTTCGTGCATTCTACATCTCTACTGTCATAATCTGTCAATAGTAAATTTGGTTGCCTTGTCATCCCAGCTATGCCGGCTAAAGACTTCATTTTGTCTTGCATATCATATCAATACATCCTTCATTCATCTCTATTCCAAAAAAACCGCTTTTCTGGGTCAATATTTGATGCTTTCAAGATAAAATAATCCATTGTTCCCTTATTTGGCTTGACGTTGAACACATTGGCCATGGTGGGTAGGGTCTACAATTTTTGAATTCAGAATATCCATAACCTACTCTGAATGTTGATATTCTAACCACAAACTGAGCAATAAGCCTATCTTATAGTAGTTGGTGTTTTGAGGTATGAAAGATCTGTTTTTATGGGCAGAGGTAGCACACAGAAACATGGCTAAGGACTTGAACTATCCATGTGTTTTATTTTTAATTCAAAATAGTATATAAAACATGTTTTGTGCCTACAGCTTGCTTAGGCCTCCTTCTACTTTTTTGAAATTAATTCATTGCCTGTTGCTGCTAAAAAATCTCATTGATTAATAAAATTCTGCCAATTCCTTTTCAAAAACATTTATATGATATATTTGAAATACACTATGAATACACTTTTACTATTTTTTAAAATAATAATTCTCAGTTTCTGCATTTCAAAAAGACAATTCTCAGGCTGTGTTAATAATAGATCACTTCTGTGTGGGGGGAGGCCGATGGTGCAGAAATTGTAGATTATTTCATTCTTTTTTCTCTGAATGGTGGTAAATATCATTATGTATTAAAATCTAAGAAGATCTTGCAACTCTTGAAGACATTATTGATTTACTTCCTCAGTACGCACTTGGTCATTTGATGGTACCATGGTAGTATTATTTATCGGATTTAGGGAAAAAAGCCTGATAATAATTCCGACTATGCATGTCTTTGAGTTTTTATTGAACAATTAGTGCAGTGGTACTACACCACAATGCTCAAACCATGGGTCATGGGATTGAACCCGTGCCCTCAGCACACAGTTTCGAGAGCTGCAGATTCTTCTGGTATGGTACCTGGTGCTGGGTATGTCTTTGAGTTACAAGTGTTGACTTGTGTATTCGTCTAAATGTGACTTCATCTGTCTTGCATATTAACTTGGCAGTGAATAGGACACTGAGAATTTCCTTGCTATTTTCAGTTATATTAGATAAGTTTAATAATACATACTAAACAATTTTCCAGTGAAAAATTATAGTTTATGTGGAGGATGTGGCTCTTCTATAGATATTTTTGTGTATCTCAAAAATTATAGTTTTTATTTAATTACGGCAGATCCTTAGGATGCACAAGAGCTGATTATTTTTACCAAAAAATTGATTTATGCTACTCATTTGTCGTCACTTCAGGTTTTGTATTTTCTTGATCTTACCACTTACCATTTCCTGCAGTTGCATGATTAGGTTTGTATAAATGTGATTCGCAGCATTGATGCTGGTTAATTGACATAAAACTCAAAATGTAGGATTCCTTGCTAATATGGTGGAAAATAATTTTGAAATGTAGATGTTAGTTTGCAACTTGCAAGCTTGTTTTATTATACTAAAGAAAATCTCATGTTATTATGCTCATTTTGGTAACATGTCATTCATTTTTTGTCAACGTTAAGAGAAGTAACCGCTGGTCTTAGAAACTTTATGAGTTCATATAATGAATAGTATTTTGTAGCCTATACATTTTATACTTGTCTACAACTGTGTCACTGCCAAAAAAAGGGCTTGTGAGCAAGATGCTAGTTGTCTTTTCAAGATAATTGTGAACAAGAGAGCCTCTGTACATGCTGGTTTGTCTGGTAGAGGGTATCTTTCAGTCTCTAATGGAAAACTATCGAACCCATAAAAAAGGGAGACAAAAGTAAGGGTAAAGCAATCTAAAGGAAATCATGGAAGATGTTTTGGACTCATATATTGGTATTTTATGGTACATCTTAAACCATCACAAATTGACTGTATTCCCAGATCATTATGAAAATAATTTTTTTTAAAGAAAACCTCAAAATGGAACGAAGATTAGAAGGAAACTGGAATACAATCAATTTGTGTCGGCTTTAAGATGTACCATAAAATGTGAAAAGTTGTTTCACACGTTTGAATTCTAAGAATTAGTCTTTCTAATATTTTTTGTTTATTTGTTTCTTTTGTGCTGCCTGTTCCTTGCAGCCGAGGATATGAATTTGTCTACTGTCGCTACCAACTTACAGAATCTTCAAATAAAACAAGATGGCCATGAAGGAAAACGTCAAAATGAGCATCCAGCTGTTATATTCCCAGAGCATCTACAGGTCACTAGTGCTAATTGTTCACACTTGAGCTTTGGAAGTTTTGGATCTGGTGGTGCCATACTTCCTGGGCCACACATGCAGAAAACTTTGCCAAGTAACTTGGAGCAGCCCTCCACAGCTTCTGATATCTCTTCCTTTGGTCACGTGGATGCTGGGTAATTATTTTCTCACCTTTTCTGTACTGCATATTTTTCTTTGCATATTGCTTCTTATATCACGCTCATTGCAGAAGTACTGAGTTTTATAATGATGAACAAATAAAGTCGACCTCTGAGGAGAATACAGCAGCTTCTGGAGATACTGCAGTCATAGAGGATTATGAACAGTCTTCGTCTTCACAGCTTACTTCTGCTGAAACTGATGCTACTCGTCCAGCAAATGAGCTTCAGTACAATATGTCATCCCTTTTGCCTGGTCATCATGCATTCTCTAGCACCCCACAAACTACTGCTACTGATTTCAACCATGCAAATACACGCTCACAAGCGCAAGATCTTGCTTCTATATCCAGCATGGTGGTAATTTTACATTTCAATTCGGCAATTTTTATTCAGATAAAAAATTCACTCTCTTTTACTTTATCACAATAAATAAAATGCCTTTGTTTCTCTTAGTGATACAGCACATTCTTAGAACATGTCTTTGACATTCCCTTTTTGACAAAAAATTTTGCAGCAAGCATATGTCAGTTCCTTACAGAGCAATATTTTATCGTCAGGCAATCAACCTGGCCGAGAATTTGATCCTTCATACTTGCCTACGCTTGCAAGTCAACCCTTACCAACAAAATATAACACAGTGGCACCTCCAATAAGTGAGCCAGCTATTTCTATCCAAGAGGTATATATCTTGTGCAAAAACCTGAAAGCTCCTATGGCTGTATTTAATTTCTTAGGCTTTGGAGTGGCTCTTGCTTGAGAATGCTTTATTGAAATGATTTGCATGGTTTGTCCTAGTTTGGATTCTTTATTATTTTTCTCAAAGGTAGCTATTTTGATTTCCACAACCTGTCCTTGTGTGGTTGAGGGAAAATTGGGATCTAAATTTGATGTATTATTTTTGTAATCTAAGTAGGATATTTTGCATGCCGTTGCCTTGAGCCTGGGTTCCTGGGACATTGTCTTAGGTTATCATGATAAGACGGGGCAATGGAGGAAGATAAAAAGGCCTATTGCATCGAACACCTGCTTTACTAGATGCTTGTTTTCTTTCTAAGTGTATTTCTTCCCTCAGTAATGAATAATGGAGAATGAAAAAAACAGTGGACGATGTGATGTTCAGCTTTTCATGTAACGTTTAAATGATTGGGATTTGTGTTGTTGAATACAGACATTGAAGTCCAGCTTCTTTTCTGAGCCACAAGGTCCACATACAACTTCACAGACTTTGGAAAGCACCAGCATTCCTGCTGGTGCTGGTGTTCCTCAGCATTTACCTGTTCATCCCTATTCCCAAGCAGCACTTCCTTTGGGTCATTTCCCTGCTAACGTGATAAGTTATCCTTTTCTTCACCCAAGCTACACTTACATGCCGTCTGCCTTCCAACCGGCATATACAAGCAGTAGTGCTTATCATCAGTCTCCAACGGCAGCACAAAGTGCAGGTGTAAAATACACACTGCCACCGCAGTACAAAAACAACCTTTCTTTAAACAGCTTACCACAATCTGCTGCAGTACCTTCTGGTTATGGAGGCTTTGGAAGTTCAGCTAATATCCCTGGGAATTTTGTGCTTAATAATCCTCCGTCTGCACCAGCAAATACAAGCAATTTAGATGATGCGCTTGTCTCTCAATACAAAGAAAGCAGCGCTTATGCATCTCTTCAACAGGTAAATATTACTACTTGCATATTTGGTTTGGTCGACTGTCATGTTTCTCAGCTTACATTTGGCCCTATAATGTACAAAGTGGCAACTTTAATTTGTGTCTCCAGGGTGGTGCTTCAAGAACAATGTCTGGACTACCTGCAAATACGTATTACAGTATCCAGGGCCAAAGCCAACATAGTGGGTTTCGACAAGGGCCGCAGCAGCCTTCACAATACGGGAATCTGGGGTACACCAATTTCTACCGTTCCCAGGTTGGCGTTTCCCAGGAAAACCATCAAAGTCCCAGTGAAGTAATGAACCTGAGCGCTTCCCAGGGCCTACCGTCGCAGTTGTTGCACCACCACCTTTGGCAAAGAAACTACTAATCCTTAGCTTCTCTACTGTTTTTTAGTGTGATGTGAGAAGTGGCTGCAGGCAGGGGGCCGAAGTCATAGGTTGGTACTTCGGCCGGCTGCAACTCTGGTCCCTCATTGCCGTGGTCGTTGCATGGTTGGATCAACCATTTCTTAGAAACAAGCATGGCTAGCTATTGCTGCCTTTTTGCCTTCAGCGTGTATTCTAGTTGGGGTATATTCTATTAGACGATCACGCGGACTGAACGGTTCATGTTGTGTTTAACCAGTGAGAAGTGCCTCTAATGTGTTCATTTAGCTAACAGGAGTAGTTTCTTTCCACTTGGGTCTGTACTTTTAAGGCTGGCCAGAAGCATTGCGTTCTACGCAGCATGACTTCGTTTTCAAGATGATTTTGTGCTTTTAACCGTACTCTGCTATTTATAATGCAGATCCATTTGGAAATAGCCGCGAAACGATTGTACACGGGTGACACATGACATGACTTGCAGTGCGGTCACTGATATTGTACAAATGATGAGCTTCTTCATTTAAATGCGGTTTTATGTCTAGAACGCCGAACGCAAATGTGGCCCTGTATTTTTTTTCTGATGTGGTCGTCATTTTCTGAAAGATGAGAACTTTAGCTTGATCACGGAACAGAAGTGGGATTATCCAGATCGTCAGCCACCATAATTGGAAGATGTGTTTTAATCTTAAATTCCGGTGATTAAAGAAACGCGTGTTTGCTCTTCTCCTCTGTTCCTTGGTAATAATGTCCGGAGTTGCACAAAACTTGAGCGGTAATGGTAATAAGTCATGCGCCTATTCAATCATACGGCAAAGGCAAGTATTCAACGTTGTATTCTACCTCTTACAATAAGGGGGGGTTTGTGCACTCGGAATCTGACGGAATTGAAAATTTTTTCCGTTAAATTTCGAATGATGAGGTGTTTGTGCATTTTGGAATTCAAATTCCTTCCAATTATGTGTAAAGGTTAGGAAAATGAATTTCCAACCTAAAAGGTCGGAATTCATTTTCCAACCTAAAAGGTCGGAATTCATTTTCCGCCCCTCGCGATTCTATGCCCTCTCGCTCGTCTTTCTGCTCGTCGTCCTCGCGATCACGCATATCGTTGCCCTTGCCTGCGCGCTCGTTGGCCCCTCGTCGATTCTCCCTCGCGATCATGTGCATTGTCGCTCTCGCCTGCGTGCTCGTCGGCCCCTCGTTGATTCTCCCTCGCGATCATGCGCATCGTCGCCCTCGCCCGTGCGCTCGTCGGCCCCTCATCGTTTCCCCCTCGCGCTCGTCGGCACCGACACTTTCGAGTATCGAAAGTCTCTATTTCTCCTGAACGAACGCAGAAGCCCTCGCCCCGACTTGCACTTGCTTCTGTCACCGTCTGAATCTCATGCTCTCCGACTGCTGGCGCTTACCGTCGCCCCGTTTGATGCTTTCCCTGGTCTAAGGTATTGATTTTTGCCCTTACCGTCTTCCGCGAACACTTGTCTCGTCGAACACCCAGACAAGTCATCCTGCCGATCGTGTCGTCCTACCGTTCGCGAGTCGTTCGTGATTGGATCGTTGTAGCCGTCCTGCGTCTGAAGCTCCGATCATTCGTCCTGCAGTGCATCGCGACGCTGGTTGAACAGGTACATTCCATCTAGTGGTATGATTTTATTTTTGATTATGGTATTCGCGAGCCATTCGTGATCGTTGTAATTCCTCTGTTATGATCTTTTTTCACAACTATAGAGCTAACCGGAACTCAGGTATGATGGGCATCTCCTCATCGTCTCTTTTGTAGTTCTTTTTGGATTTGTATGCTCTGTTTGTTGAATGTTCATTAAGAAGCTTGACATCCAAAAGTGTACTATCTTCTCCATTTCGTCGTTTCCTTTTAGTTTAATTGCCTTTTTAATGGATCACTTCTAGTTTTTGTTTTTTATGTTTACACAAAGGTGATCTGCAGAAATAAAGCATTTGGATGGCATGTTTTCAACCACATGGCATTGTCGTAGGTCTATATTCCAAATTAATTTAGCTGTAAAAATATAACATGCCCCTCAAGAAATTCTCTAGGATTATATTTCTGACATCAGTTTGCATCAATCTACAGACTTTGAAACTGCAATGTTCCTAAAATTGAATTGATAGGTGTATATTGTGAATCTAATGTTTATGATAATGTCCATCTCTATGTTATGTTGTGGTGCATTTTATATTTTGTTCATATATGTATTCTTAGTAAATGGAAAACAAGAAAGGTTGTGGAAGATCTTATTTTAGTTGGAGTGTTCAAGCAGATGAGATGATATTAAGAAAGGTGTGTGATGCTATTAAGGAGGGTAATGGTAAAACTCTTGATGGAAAGATACGAGTTGATACTTGGCTGAAGGTAATTGATGATTACAATAAAGAAACAGGAGGTAACATCCAAAAGAAAAATATTGATAGTCGAATGAAAACATGGCGACAAATGTACAAGATTTATACAAAGATTGGTGCACAAAGTGGTTGGGGATGGAATTACATTCATGGACATACTGATATCGCAAAAGAAGTTTGGGATGAATTTGTTATGGTTAGTTGAATTTTTTCAAATTTAAATTTAACATTTGATTAGCTTATAATTTGTACTAATATTTTTTTTCCTAATAGGTTCATCTAGAGTGTGCACAGTACAAGGGTAAAGCATGTCCTATATATGACCAGCTTCAAATAATATTTAAAGGAAATCTTGCAACAGGCTCAACTAAAATGAGTACAACAAATCTGAGAGCAGTTGTGAACTTGAATGAAGATACAAATAACCTTGATAATGTACCTCTTACACAAAATACTATGGAATTTGAGGCTGAAACTCAAGATCCTTTTCCTACTCAAACTCCTTCTCCTAGTTTGAATGATGTAGACTCATGTAGGAAAGGAAAACATCCACGTCCACATGCTGAATCACAACAACTTATGGCATCTACAATGAACAATGTTGGTGTATCACTTATGAATTATTTTAGTGAGGATTTAGAAGAAAATTCGAGGAAAATGACATACTCAGAGCATGCCATACAACTACAAGAGAACATGATATAGATCCAAAAGGAGAAGATGACATTTACACAACGTATTGAAGAAAGGAAATTAGCATACATGGACAGGAAGATGGAATTGTTAGAGAAAAAAGATCGTGAAGAAGATGATGTTCTCACTATTTTACTTTCACTTACAGATCTTACAGAAGAAGAAAAATACAAGGCAATGCAATTATTGGAGATAGAATCAAAGAAGAATCAATTTAGGCGTCTACCACCGTACATGAGAACTTCATGGTTGAAGTTCAATTTGAAATGATGTGCTTTTTTCATTTAAAAATTTAAATTTTGTTGAACATGTTTGAATTTATTGAACTTGTGTTATCCTTAATGTTACGTACATGGTCTAAACATTTTGTTGATGTATGCATTGTTTTGCATTGTATGCTATTATTATGTTTTCTTTATTAAATCATAATTGATATGATAGGTACAGATGCAAGGATTGGAATTTATGAAGACGTCTATGTCCATTATTAATGAAGATGAAGAACGAAGGAAGAAAAAAAGAAAAGTTATATTGGGAACATGGCAATTCCTATGCGGAATTACTATAAATGGGATTCAAACATCCACCACTCGTATATACAGTAAGGAAGGAGCACAATATGTACAAAGATTGTTAGATCCATCGTCACCATATCAAGCATACAATTGCAGGAAAATTTATCGAATGAGTCAACATGTTTTTTCACAATTTTGTGGATTATTAAGAAATATGAAAGTAATATCAGATAGTAGAAATATGAGCGTAGAGGAGAAACTTGCTATTTTTTTAGTAACAGTTGGACAAAATCAAAGGTATGGAGTAACCAGAGAGTGTTTTCATCGCTCAGCATGGACTGTTAGTACATATTTCAATGAAATGATAAATGCTATATTAAAAATAGGTGATATACTTCTAGCTAAACATGAAGTTGCTACACACAATCGAATTCAGAATGATGTTAATGTTTATCCATATTTCAAGGTACACACTTCAATCTTTATTTCTATTTTAATATTTCATGTTATTCATTTATATATTAATTAAATTTGTTTTTGGTATGAGTAGGATTGTATAGGTGCTATTGATGGTACACACATTAAAGCCACAATTTATGGAAAAGAGAATGCCCGATTTAGGAATAGAAAAGGTGAATTGTCACAAAACGTATTGGCTGCATGCAATTTTGATATGGAATTTACTTATGTTCTCATTGGGTGGGAAGGTTCAGTTGCTGATGCTCGACTCCTTCAAGATGCAACAACTCAATGCAATGGTTTGCAAGTACCACGAGGTATACAACTTATGATCTACCTTTATGTTACCTTATTTTCAAAATTGAATTTATTTCAAATGATGTTCAAATACATGTAGGTAAATTTTACTTAGTTGATGCTGGATTTCCAAATAGGCCTGAGTTTATATGTCCATTTCGAGGTGTTCGATATCACTTATCAGAATATGAAGTAAATCGACAACCAACAAATGCAGTGGAAAACTTCAATTATAGACATTCACAATTGAGGACAGTAATTGAACGTACATTTGGAGTAGTCAAACATCGTTTTGCAATATTATGAGGATATATGCCATTTCCTTTCACAACTCAAGCAAAAATAGTGTTGGCATGTTTTTTAGTTCACAACTTCATTCGTAAAGCAGATAAAACAGACTTATGTCAAGATCTTGAAGATGAAGTACAAGAAGATGAACGTGATATACAAGTTGAAGACTCTACAAATGTAAAAAGACAATATTAAATACTTAACACTATTGGGAACAACACACAAGAGCAAAGAAAAGAAATTGCAGATAAATTTCGTGAAAATATTATGTATGCAATGTGGGATGGTCGTGAATGAAAATATTACAAACATCATAATGAGTAAATTTTTTGTAATATACCTTTTTTTTGATCATTACGAGGAATATAAAATTTATAATTATCCTTTTGTTGTTTTAAATATGTAATATAACGGGAAAGTTATCAATTTCTGTTATGTTGTGATTTATTTTATATAATGATATATTTAATTAATTGATAAATGATATATAAACATTTATTTTAATAATATATTCATTTATTAATATCAACAATTCATTAATAAATTAATTACATTTCACTAATTATTTTAAGTCAATACTTAATTTTATTAAAAATCAATTTTATTCAATTCCCTCCAATTCTGTCATGTGCACAAACACCTAGAATTCAATTTCCGTCAAATTCCTAAACGTACACAAACACCCAGATTTTGAATTCTTTCCGTCAAATTCTGTAAAATTCAAATTCTGTAAAATTCAAATTCCGTTAGAATTCAAATTCTACACAAACAGGCACTAAGATGTTTTGAAACCATCGTTCGATAAGTTGGCATTTTGCTTTCTGTTTGGAATGAATAGATATCTAGCCGTGAAGCTGGCATGCTCGTTTAGCCATTGGAAGTCGAGGGAGTGAATTCTCGTCGAAAATGAATCGAGAAGAATGAAGCAATCTCATTGAAGAGCTCAAGCTCGGAGGATGTAAGATGGCACGATTCCATAAAATTTACACCAAACAAACGTATCACGTGCCTAAATTAATTCCGAGGACGTCAAGATCTCAAAGGCGTCCCATGTGGCTTAAGGAATTAATCCATCGACGAACACTTAGACGAGGGAATTACCGTAATTTCCATCGTGCACCAAGACACGGTTATCTTATCCAAAACCTAATCCAATATATCTTCCAAGTTGCTTGCATGACTGAAGTGACTCTCTCCTTGTCTCCACATCATCGAATTGTTCGATCTGGCATGTGACAAATGGGTGGATGAAGGCGATTTTCTATTATCATTACTAATCAAGCAGACAGAAGATGCCACTCTTTGAATAACCAGGCGAGACATATATGCCATTCTGGTTATTTGTTGAGGAAATAAGTGAGCTAAATGATAGTGGAAGAGAAGGGAAAGTTGCAGTGGGTATATCATTTTAGACGTTAGATCCAAGGACTCCATGGGTCGAATATTAGGCGAATGATACGATGACGGGTTTCAGGAAGAAAAAGAGGAGGCTGAGACGTAGAATGGAGACATCATTTTCATTCATCATTCTGAAATTTACAACTGGCCGCCATCCACTAGCCACATTCGATATTTAACCTGTTGGCTCAATACATGGGAGCTTGCTTGCTTCTCATGTTCATGGCGCGACAAGGACCTTCTGGCAGTACGCATGCTGACAGCTCACTTGCCGGGTACGAAGTTGGTGGCGTACGCCCAAGCGTTGTTGTTGACGGGGTCCGCAAGGTGGTCGGCGAGGTTCTCCAAGGGTCCCTTGCCGGTGACGATGGCCTGGACGTAGAAGCCGAACATGGAGAACATGGCCAGTCTGCCGTTCTTGATCTCCTTCACCTTGAGCTCCGCGAATGCCTCGGGGTCGTCCGCCAGTCCCAGGGGGTCGAAGCTGCCGCCCGGGTAGAGGGGGTCCACGACTTCTCCCAGGGGTCCGCCGGCGACGCGGTAGGCCTCCACCGCCCCCATGAGGATGACTTGGGTGGCCCAGATGGCGAGGATGCTCTGGGCGTGGACCAGGCTTGGGTTGCCCAGGTAGTCCAGACCACCGTCGCTGAAGATCTGGGACCCCGCCTTGAACCACACGGCCTCGCCAAACTTGACGCCGTTGCGGGAGAGCAACTCCGGGAAGACGCAGCCCAGAGTGCCGAGCATGGCCCACCTGGCGTGGATCACCTCCAACTCCCGGTTCTTGGCGAAGGTCTCGGGGTCGGCGGAGAGGCCTGCCGTGTCCCACCCGTAGTCGCCGGGGAATTCACCGGTGAGGTAGGAGGGGGACTCGCCGGAGAAGGGGCCCAGGTACTTGACGCGGTCGGGGCCGTACCACGGGCTGTCGGAGGGCTTGGCGGTACCCCTCCTCATGGTGACCCTTCCGCCGCCCAGGACATTGGAGGCCGAGGGACCAAGCCTGACCGCCTTCCCGCTGAGGGAGGGGGAGGAGAGGCCGATGGTGGTGGCGGCGGCGGCGGCCATGGTGATGGTGTGTGCTAGGTGGCGATGAATAGACGAGCTTGGTTGGGTTGTGGTGCGTGGGCGGTAGATGATATAGGCAAGCAAGTCGGAGAAGATGGATCGTTCCTTATCCTGAGAAAATCTTTATCGATTCTCTCATTCGCCCACCAGATTCATGGTCTCCAGTGCCGCTCACTCGCAGCCACACGAACCCTTCGATTTTGTGCCGCCTGCGGTGGACTTGTGGTGCAGATGACTTGTCCAGGATTTCTCTTGGATTAACGGTGCGTATTTACCATACCACGACTTCATGACGGTAACTGACGGAAGCGGAAGCTACGGTTACATGGAGAGTCTCTGCACCGTGCACGTGCATGAGAACCGTACGTTTACATGAGTGAGTGCAAATGTTTATGAATAATAGCAGAAATTTTGTAAGATTGTAACCGCATATATAGGAAATTATGCGATTTATAAGAGTTATGTAATTGTACAAGTAAAAATTAAAAATTAAGCATTGACTTGATCTTCGGCTAAATGCTTTTTTAGCGCTAACAAGGAATTTAGGAAAAAGTATAAGTAGAGATCTCACATAATAGATAGTAGCTAAGTTTACATATATAGGAATTATATTGACTATAATTATACATTTAAATTTAGAATTATATCAAAGTAAATATTATATTTCTAAATAAAGATTTACAAGAAAAAATCTACATGTCATAACTTGAGAGATTTCAAGTAAAAGACGTGAAGACAAAGTGTGTAAAATGAATAGGTCAATATATGACTTGAAACAAGTATCTAGACAATGATATTATAAGTTTTATGATGTAATTTTTGAAATGTGATTTGTTTGAAATAAGTTAAATTATTATATCTATGTCAAGAAAAGTCTAAACAAGTTTATTATATTATCCTTATATGTTAATGATATTTTTCCTGTGAAAATGATACTAACAAGTTGAACAAAATAAAATAACTTAGTAGGAAATTTGAGATGGACATGATGGAATCATCTTATATTCTTAGAATTCAAATCCTTAGAGATCGAAAATCTGAAATATTGAATATAAATCAAGAAAAATACCTATGTATGATGTTAAAAAAAGTTTAGAATGAAAATATTTTTCTCAACCCTTACACCATATGTTTTTAGGAAAATGTTAAGTAAGAACCAATGCTTTAGAAAGAGAACATAACTTTTAAGAGTACCTTATACTTAATTGGTTAGAAGTTTAACATATATTATGTTGTGTATTAAATCAAACTTGATGTATGCTATAAGTATTGTTAGTAGATATCAAAGTAATTTCAGAATAAAACATAGGGAAGTTATAGTAAAGAAATATGTAAAAAAAATTTTGTACCACAAATTCACTTATTAAGTAGATGAACTTAAAGTATTTAATTATATAGATTTGGATTTTGGTGGTGACAAAGATGATGAGAAATCAACTTCGAGACATATATTCATTTTTGGAGGTGTAATTATATCTTGAGTAGTAAAAAGAAAAGATACATTGTGAAATATACATAAGAAGCTAAATATGCTACAATGTAGTTACATCACATGCTATTTAGATTAGGAGATTTATAAATGTTTTAAATCTTAATTTGATAAGTAGTCTAATAGAAATGTATTATGATAATCAAGTGACAATAAATCTTATAAATAGTAGTATAAATATAATAAAAGAACAACATATTAATATATATTATCACTATATTTCTAATATTATAGTAAAGAAAGAAAAAACATTAAGCTATATCTCTACTTTAGATATGATTGTTGAGGTTTTGATAAAAGATTGAGGAATATTTCTATAAATGATGGAAATGAAGAATATTATCATAAATAGTGAGATTAAAATATTAAAATTATACTCTTCATGAATAGTGAAAGTAAAAATTGAAATCATACATCTTGATGCATGAAATGTAATGTATGGTCTTCATGTTCAAGTGGAAGATGTTGGAATAATGATCGTTGAGGACCATCTGTGGAGAAATGAGTAAGACATGTCTGTTACTTGACTAGTGTGTGTCTCACCGTCACGACCGTGAGAAGGAGCCATTAAGGAGGGGGGCAGAGGGGTGGTGAGAAGTCACTGGATCCCAACAATAAAAGGGGAGGTGTGCAAAGGAGAATTCATTCAATCCAAAAACCAAAAAAAGGGATACCTCTCTACTCACCTTCAATCGAAGACCCCTTCCAAACACTGTAGTTGGCGTCGTTCGCTAGAATCGTGCTGTCACCGTTGTCGTCGCACTTCATCAAGTGAAGATGACGGCAATCATCCTGGCTTGAGGTCTCAATTGGTTCATCCACCACACTCCTCTAGAGTAATGAGGGTCTAAGGCCAAAACCTTTTTTATTTCTACACTTGTCCATCCCAACTCTTATGAAGGAGTTAAAATATCGACACCGTAGTTCCTGAAGTCGAGGATTTTGTATAATAGACTATCATGGAGGGGTACATAGCAGTGTTGCATGAAACTAGTGAAATAATCGCCTTGTGCAGCCAAATTTGAATAGAATTCGACGGACAAATCAATAACTACCTTTGGACTACTAGCGTTCATCGTAAATTTTAATAGCCATTGAAAGTCAAACAATTCCTTTATATCATCAAGGTTTTCGTAATTCACAAGCCTATTATACAGTTCTTTCATCTTCTTATATTTACTTTGAAATTTTTCCTTAGCTATAGCATTCCTAAAGCTAGGGCCACGACGAAAGGAATTGGGTTCTCCAAGGCCTCCCTCACTCTCCCTAGCTCTCGAAGCCACAGGAACCATTTCAACTATATCGCCATTAAAATCGCCTTCTCTATCAATCAAGGGGACAGGATGACCCTCCTGGCTAGAGGCAACAGAGGGTGTTGCATTCTCTGCTCTCTTCTCCACCCTCTCCTCAGCAACAGGAGGTGCACCAGGCTTGGTCCTCTCTTCAAGAACAAAGGGCATCTCAACTAGTAGCCTCTACAAATGTTCCAGGGATCGTTGGTCCCTCATTGCCCTGGTTGGGGTTGACTAATCTGACACTCACGAAATTCCCAAGGATGTTAAATGCTACTTGCTTTGGCCTCTTCCAACCCTAGTTCCTACCAATACCAATTTTGCCTCTGTGATACACAGCTAAGGGCTCAGTCATAACCTGGCCATTCTTTCCCAAGGACATAGTTGAGATCATGGATGGAAAGAACATCCTGAAATTGGACAACCAGGCGAGATATATATGTCATTCTGGTTATTTGTTGAGGAAAGGAGTGAGCTAAATGATAGTGGAAGAGAGGGGAAAGTTGCAGTAGGTATATCATTTTGGACGTAAGATCCAAAGGACTCCATGGATCGAATATTAGGCGAATGATACGACGACGGGTTTCAGGAAGAAAAAGAGAAGGCTGAGACGTAGAATGGAGACATCATTTTCATCCATCATTCAGAAATTTACAACCGACCGCCATCCACTAGCCACATACATATTGCCAGCTGTCCCACGTATTCCACCAGCTATAACGACGACATTCGATATTCAACCTGTTTGCTCAATACATGGGAGCTTGCTTGCTTCCCATGTTCATGGCGCGACAAGGACCTTCTGGCAGTACGCATGCTGGCAGCTCACTTGCCGGGTACGAAGTTGGTGGCGTACGCCCAAGCGTTGTTGTTGACGGGGTCCGCAAGGTGGTCGGCGAGGTTCTCCAAGGGTCCCTTGCCGGTGACGATGGCCTGGACGTAGAAGCCGAACATGGAGAACATGGCCAGTCTGCCGTTCTTGATCTCCTTCACCTTGAGCTCCGCGAACGCCTCGGGGTCGTCTGCCAGTCCCAGGGGGTCGAAGCTGCCGCCGGGGTAGAGGGGGTCCACGACTTCTCCCAGGGGTCCGCCGGCGACGCGGTAGGCCTCCACCGCCCCCATGAGGATGACTTGGGTGGCCCAGATGGCGAGGATGCTCTGGGCGTGGACCAGGCTTGGGTTGCCCAGGTAGTCCAGACCACCGTCGCTGAAGATCTGGGACCCCGCCTTGAACCACACGGCCTCGCCGAACTTGACGCCGTTGCGGGAGAGCAACTCCGGGAAGACGCATCCCAGAGTGCCGAGCATGGCCCACCTGGCGTGGATCACCTCCAACTCCCGGTTCTTGGCGAAGGTCTCGGGGTCGGCGGAGAGGCCTGCCGTGTCCCACCCGTAGTCGCCGGGGAATTCACCGGTGAGGTAGGAGGGGGACTCGCCGGAGAAGGGGCCCAGGTACTTGACGCGGTCGGGGCCGTACCACGGGCTGTCGGAGGGCTTGGCGGTACCCCTCCTCATGGTGACCCTTCCGCCGCCCAGGACATTAGAGGCCGATGGACCGAGCCTGACCGCCTTCCCGGCGAGGGAGGGGGAGGAGAGGCCCATGGTGGTGGCGGCGGCGGCGGCCATGGTGATGGTGTGTGCTAGGTGGCGTTGGATAGACGTGCTTGCGATGGACGTGCTTGGTTGGGTTGTGGTGCGTGGGCGGTAGATGATATATGCGAGCAAGTCGGAGAAGATGGACCCATCCTTATCCTGGGAAAATCTTTATCGCTTCTCTCGTTCGCCCACCAGATTCATGGTCACCGGTGTCGCTCGCTTGCAGCCACACGAACCCTTAGATTATTTTGCTGTCGGCGGTGGACTTGTGGTGCAGATGACTTGTCCAGGATTTCTCTGCTCGTCCGCCAATCACATGACTTCAGTCCTAGCCAAAGGCATTGTGGTTTTTTTTTTTTGCATAGTTATATATGCGTTATAGTAAATGTTTACAACTAATGATTGTAGACATTTCTCTTAGATTAACTGTGCGTATTTACCATACCACGACTTCATGACGGTAAGTGTGGGAAGTGGAAGCAACGGTTACATGGACTGTCTCAGCACCGTGCACCTACATGAGAACCGCACGTTTACATGAGTGAGTGCAAAAGTTTACGAATAATAGCAGAAATTGTGTAAGATTGTATCTGCATACTTAAGCATTGGCATGATCTTCGTCTAAAAACATATTTAGCGCTAACAAGGAATTTAGGAAAAAGCATAAGTGGAGATCTCATATAATAGATAGTTTTCGGTTTATATATATTCTCTTTTGGAGTATATTTCAGATAATAGTCAGCTGAAATAGTAGCTTTCAGCACATTATATAATAATAATTATTATATAACAGTAACTGTCATATACTAACTGTACGTAATAATAATATCATCATATAATGATAATATAGTAATTATATATTCTTATAATAATAAGAACTGAATAATATTATTACCGCGTTCAGAAGAAAAACTTTGTCGTTAATAAAGCTTAAAAGTATTGGGGTAAGAGTTAAAACAAAACCTTTTTTTCTCGATGTACAATTTCTATTTGAGCTCATCTAAGTTATATAAGTGGAAAAATTGCAAGAAAAGTTTTGACTATTATATTTAAATATTGGTCAAGTAACCATTACTTGTTGATGATGATTATTTTAATAATATCTTGAAAGATAAACTTATCGTTGAAGAGAAATAGAATATAAAAAATGTAATTGAACCTATGAAAGTTGTAAATGAAAATATAAATGTTCTTATGGAAATTGTGAGAGAAAATCGAAATGAGCCTCGTCTTATTAGCTTAAGTGTATTTTATAAGTAATAAGTAATTTTCATGAGCAAGATATCAAATCTAATCTGTTAAATTAATTGCAAGTGTATAATATCTATTATATAAGTATATAAGTATAGGTTGAATTCATAAATAATTGTTGAAATCACTTTGCTTAATAAATTTTCATAGTTAGAATAATGTATATACCCAATATGCTTACTTTGTTGATTTACAGTTAACTTAATAGACTTAACTTGTTGACTTATGTTTGCTCAACTCAACAGGCTTTTAGGTAACTCTAAATTAGAATTGTAGTTTACAGTAAAATACCACCATCCATTAGACGATTCTATATATTATAAACAACATCAATTAAACCCTTGAATACTAATTCATTTTACATTTATCATTTATCGATTCTAGCATTCAGTAAATCTAAACAATAGATTCTTAAATCAAGATTTTAGAGATTTATATTACAATATGATTTTCTATAATTGAATAATAAACATCAAATAGTACTTACATTACAAATACAAATGATACAACATAGATCTAATAAGTATAAAATAGATAAAGAATTTTGTTTTTGTTCATTCAGATGAGTGAATGATGAAAGGTAAAATTTTCTATTGACAGTAAGAAAAAACTTATGTTACTACATATGACGTAATTACATTACTTAAAACTTAACCATTTATTATCAAGTACTCCTCTCCCTACTAGATTGCGAATTTAGACTTTTGTAAGTTGTTCTCCTCTTCAGCATAGTGGTTTCAACTCGAAACTAATGTTAGAAATTTTAATATCTCCTAAGAAATGAATCAATGCTTGGTGAAAATAGGTCTCTTCTTGCGACGCAATCACTTCTCACGGTGATTGTTAGTCATCGTGTTTAGTTCGGAATCGACCTAACATTTGGAAAATATTCTCATAGACCTTCGATAGATGGTGGATGGTGATATTAGTAGGAGCTTAAGGAATGACCAATGATTTCTATAGTTAGCGTGGTTCTCCCTCCTTTTCTTTGTTCTTTCTCTTTTCTTTTTATATTTCTTTCAGTAATAACTACTTCCCCCAAAATAACTGGTTGGATTTCCTTCATTCACATCAACGATGGTGATTATTTTTTCATTCCACGATTTAGATCATGACTTAATTCATGCAAACGTGGTTTTCTTCAAATTTTTCGCAACTGCTCACAATTGAATATTAGAAAACAACTAGTTTGTGGAGTTAATGTAACTCAATAGACTTACTCCTTTAATTTAACTATTAACTCAATGAACCAACCTCGTTAAGTTAAGCTTAACTCAATGGACTTATTCGGTTTTGTAGTTTAGTAAAACAAATACGTATTCATATAATATTTATACTTTTCATGTAAAAGAAGTAATTTCTAATCATCCATAATTGGACGTGTGAAATAATTCCTAAAATTACGAAGTTTCATATTTTATATTATAAAATCACACGTAAGTTAGGTTTTCAATCTTTCATAAATAATACTTAATTACATTTAATTTCTTGAAGTTATGCATATTTTGTAATTAAGACATGTAATCATATAATTATGACATAATAGCTTAATTCTTATATAATAAGCTAAATATCATGTCATTAATCATTCATTAACCATTAATATTATACACTTTTTCATTCTAAATAAACCTATAAATGAAAATGATAAAACTAATGATAGAAATGGAGAATAAGGAGAGCCTACCTATTAGCAATAAAAGAATAAAATATTAGTATGCATGGATGAATGATTACTATTTGTATTATTGTGAGTTTTCATATTTATTAGTAGATATAAAGGAAAATCATATAAAACGTATGACATATAGAGATGTCATTGAATCTTATAAAAAAGATTTGTGGTTGAAAACCATGAACGATAAAATTGATTCAGTGAAAAGGAAATAATTATGAGAATTATGTGATTTATCTAAATCGAGGAAAGCTATATGATGCAAATAGATATTTTGGAAAAAGTTAAAAGTTAATGAGTCTATTGATAAATATAATATTTGATTAGTTGCTAAGAGTTATAAACAAAAATTGGGAATTGATTGTCAAGTAACTTATTCTTTAGTAGCTAAGTTTACATTTGTAAGAATTATATTGACTATAATTACACATTTAAATTTAGAATTACATCAAATGAATGTAGAGATTGTATTTATCAATGAAGATTTGTAAGAAGAAATCTACATATAACAACTTGAGAGATTTCAAGTTAAAGAATATGAAGACAAAGTGTGCAACTTGAATAGGTCAATATATGGTTTGAAACAAGCATTTAGATAATGGTATCACAAGTTTTATGATGTAATTATCAAAATGAGATTTGTTTCAAATATGTTAAATTATTGTGCATATGTCAAGAAAAGTTTGAACAAGTTTATTATATTATCCTTGTATGTTGATAGTTTTCCTGTTGGAAATGATATTGACATGTTGAATAAAATAAAAGAACTTAGTAGGAAATTTGAGATGGACATGAGGGAAGTATCTTATATTCTTGGAATTCAAATCCTTAGAGATCAAAAATTTAAAATATTAAGTATAAATCAAGAAAGATACCTATCTACGGTGTTAAAAAAGTTTAGAATGAAATTTTTTTTCTCAACTCTTACACTAGATGTTTTTGGAAAAAGGTTAAGTAAGAACTAATGCCTAAGTAGTACCTTATACCTAAGTAGTTAGAAGTTTAATATATATTATGTTGTGTACTAGATCAAACTTGGTATATGTTATAAGTGTTGTTAGTAGGTATCAAAATAATTTCAAAATAAAACATTGGGAAATTGTTAAGAGAATAATGAAATATGTAAAAAGAACTTTGCACTACAAATTCACTTGTCAAGTAGATGAACTTAAAGTACTTAGTTATATAGATGTAAATCTAGGTGGTGATAAAGATGATGAGAAGTCCACTTTGAGGTATATATTTATCTTTAGAGGTATAATTATATCTTGGGATAGTAAAAAATAAAGATATGTAGTGAAATATACATAGGAAGTTAAATATATTGTAATATAACTACATCACATGTTGTTTGGATCAGAAAATTTATAAATGATTTAAATCTCAATTTGATAAGTAATCCAATAGAAATGTATTATGATATTTAAGTGACAATAAATCTTATACATAGTAGCGTAAATATAATAAAAAGACAACATATTACTATACATTATCACTGTATTCTTAATATTATAGGAAAGTGAGAAATAACATTGAGCTATATTTATACTTTAGTTATGATTATTGATCCTTCGTTAAGTTTGTAAACTTAATGAGATTAAGGAATATTTTGATAAATAATGAAAATAAAGAATATTTTCATGAATAGTTGGAATGTAAGATTAAAATTATACTCTTTATGAATAGTGAAAGTGAAAATTGAAATCATACATCTTGATGTATTGAATGTAATGTATGACCTTCATGACCAAATGGAAGATGTTGGAATAATGGTCATTAAGTATCATAAGTGGAAAAATGAGTAACACGTCTCTTACTTGACAAGTGTGTGTGTCGCCACCATCAGAAGGAGCCATTAAGGAGGGGGGCAGAGGGGTGGTGAGAAGTCATTGGCTCCCAACTATAAAAGGGGAGGTGTGCAAAGGAGAATTCATTAATTCCATATACCAAAAAAAGGGATACCTCTCTACTCACCTTCAATCGAAGCCCCCTTCCAAACACTGTAGTTGGCATCGTTCGCTAGAATCGTGCTGTCACCATTGTCGTCGCACTTCATCAAGTGAAGATCAAGGCAATCGTCCTGGCTTGAGGTCTCAATTGGTTCATACACCACACTCCTCTACAGTAATGAGGGTCTAAGGCCACAACCTTTTTGATTTCTACACTTGTCCATCCCAACTCTTATGAAGGAGTCCAAATATGGACACCGTAGTTCCTCAAGTCGAGGATTTTGTATAATAGACTATCATGCAAGGGAACGTAGTATTGTTGCATGAAGCTAGTGAATCAATCGCCTTGTGCAGCCAAATTTTAATAGAACTCGACGAATAAATCAATAACTACCTTTGGGCTACTAGCGTTCATCGTAAAATTCGGTACCCTTTGAAAGTCAAACAACTCTTTTATATCATCAAGGTCTTCGTAATTCACAAGCCTATCTTACAGTTCTTTCATCTTCTTATATTTACTTTGAAATTTTTCCTTAGCTATAGAATTCCTAAAGCTAGGGCCACGACAAAAGGAATTGGGTTCTCCAAGGCCTCCCCCACTCTCCCTAGTTCTCGAAGCCACAGGAACCTTTTCTACTACATCGCCATTAAAATCGACTTCTCCATCAATCAATGAGACAGGATGACCCTCCTGGCTATTGGCAACAGCGGGTGTTGCATTCTCTGCTCTGTTCTCCACCCTCTTCTCAGTGTTAGAGAATAAATTCCTTTACGTGTAATGTATCTTTTATGGTAATATAGGTGGCACAAGTTGTCCACCTCTCTTATATATATGTGTGTATATATCAACAAGAAATACAAGAGAGAGATAGTTTGATCTTTGCCTAAATCTCTCCTTCCATTCTCTGTTCTCCTTCCTTTCTTATATGGTATCAGACGCCAAGGCCGATCCCCCCCTTGGTCATGTCTTCCTCCTCCTCCTATCCTCCTCCCAATGGAGCTTCTTCTTCTTCCTTCGTTCCCCTAGTGGACAAGCTGCCGTCCTCTTTCAACATCTCCACTATGTTTCACACTCCAATGACTCGAGCCACCTTCATTTGCTGGCGCACTCTATTTGAGATGCTATTAACGGTCCATCGCCTCTTATTCATCCTCAAGAACGACCCTCCTCCCTCCTTGCTTGAAGATGGCACTTCCAATCCAGTCTTTCTTGACTGGCAAACTGCTGAGAAGCTCGTCCATGGATGGATTCTCGCCACTGTAGCTACACCAGTGCAACAATTCTTAGTAGTGAACTACACCTCTGCCAAAGATGTATGGCTCACTTTGGAGAAACGTATGTGTCCGTCTAGTCGCATCCACACCAGGACTCTACGTGATAAACTACGCAGCCTCAAGAAAGACGCCGACCAATCCATGCTTGCCTATCTTGACGATGCACGTTCATATGCAGCGGCTCTTCACTGCACGGATATGATGTCGACTGATGATGAACTCATAGATTATGTTCTTGATGGCCTTGGGCCAGAATTTCGCACTTTCAAAACATCGATCCTTACTCGATCTACTATTTCCTTTGATGATCTTCAAGATTTACTTGTCCAGGAAGAAGAACTGCAGAAGAAAGCCAACAAAGCTTTGTTGACAATTCCAGCGTTGCAAGCGGTTCCCACAAATACACCTTCCCCTTCGTCCGTCCAACACCTACAACAATCATCCCAACCTTTCAACTCCTTCCGTGGACGTGGTCGTGGTCGCGGTCGTGGTCGCAGACGTGGACGATCCTTCTATCCTCCATCCTTTCCTTTTGGCTTTCCCGGTTCGTATTTTCCCAACCCGTATATTTTTCTTCCACCACACCACCTTCTTCCCAACCTCTACCAATCATCCAACCACCCATCCTCAACACCCCACCATCTCTCAACACCGAACTTGCATGTCAAATATGCAATAAAACTGGCCACACCGCCCGCTTTTGCAACGATCGTATCAACTTTGCCTTTCAAGTTCACTTAACAGCCTTCGCTAGCTAATCCTTCTGCTCCTCCAACCGATACAAACTGGTGCTTGGATTCCGGTGCTACTCAACATATGACACCTGATGTTCAAAATATTCAGAATCCTCAACCATATCAGTGTATTCAACGTGTATTGGTTGGTAATGGCAACCACCTCCCTATTCAACATATCGGATCCTCAGTTCTTCCATACGGCTCCAATAATTTCAGATTATCAAATATTTTACATGTTCCTTTTCTTCGAAGAAATTTATTATCTATTCAGAAATTTGCTCGTGATAATCAGTGTTATTTTGTGCTTGATGACCACCGTTTTACTATAAAGGAGAAGCGAACAAAGCCAATCCTGCTCCATGGCCATAAAGATGCTGATGATTTGTTCCAAATTTCTACTCGTTCACCTCGTCTTCATAAAACTCCGGCAGCCTTTTTTACATCCAGCAGCAACACCTCTGTTCTTGCCACCGTTTGGCATCATCGAATTGGACATCCATCTAATGAAGCTTTACAAGTTTTATCTCGCCGTCGTACTCTCAAGATGCACTCGTTCTTTGCCATCAAAAATAAGTGTTGCCATATTTGTCCTTTGGGCAACTCAACCCGCCAGCCTTTTTCAAATCGCGTTCATCGCAGTCAATCTACGTTTGATTTATTTTTAATGGATGTATGGGGACCATCCTCGACTATTTCTCGGCATGGTAGCCGCTATTATCTCTCCATTATTCATGATTATTCAAGATATTTGTGGTTATTTCCTTTATCACAAAAATCTGATGTTTTTGCTATTGTCAAATTATTGCTCAAACAAGTGCAAACGCAATATCATACTCAAGTTCAGGCCATTCAAACTGACGGTGGTAGTGAATTTATTAATCATAATTTTCGACAGCTCTTGCTTGATTTGGGAATTCAACATCGTATTACATGTCCATATACATCTCAGCAAAATGGAATTATTAAAAGACGACATCGACAAATTGCTGATATTGGACGTTGCTTACTTCAGCAAGCCAAGCTTCCTCCCTCTTTTTGGGTTGAAGCCTTTACTACAGCGACTTTATTAATTAATCGCCTTCCTTCTAAGGCCCTTGACTCATTTACTCCATATGAAATGCTTCATGGTAAACCTACAGATTATTCCATTTTAAGATCCTTTGGCTGCTTATGTTTTCCTTTAATGCACGTCACCTCCAAATTATCACCATGTTCTACGCCATGTTTATTCATTGGATATGATTCACAATATCGACGATATCGGTGCTATAATCTTGTTACCAAACAAGTTCATATGTCTTGTCATGTTCTCTTTGATGAAGATTACTTTCCTGGTTTAAGCATGGACCCAGCGGCTGTCGTGACACCATCCTCTCCTTTTATGCCTCAACGCATTTTACCATTAATGCCATCCCCTCCATCTTCGCCATGCCAGCCACCTTTGCTTACGCCCATGCACTCACAACCCTCTACACCTGCATCACCCACCACTCTCCCGCCTATTATTCCTTTTCCTTCCCTTACTCCCTCTCCACCCCATAATGACACCACGCCCCAATTGTCTGTCGTTGCCTCCACCTGCGCCTCTACCTCTTCCCTATCACCCACTCCCACTCGTCGTTTGTTGTCTATCTACAGACAAACTAACCCCATTGCCCTTCACACTTCTCCCGAAATTGAACCTACATCTTTCCAAGCTGCAAAATCTACACCACAATGGCAGCAAGCCATGAAAGAGGAGTTTGATGCTTTACTGCAAATCAACACATGGTCTCTCGTCACACCACCACCAGATGCTAATATTCTTGGTTCCCGTTGGGTGCACCGTATGAAACGTCGTTCCAATGGCACTGTCGAACGTTATAAAGCTCGTCTTGTGGCCAAAGGTAACCATCAATCTGTCGATGAAGTCGACTTCACTTACAGTCCTGTACTCAAGCATGCTACTATTCGGACCATTCTTGCCCTTGCCGCAACGCACCGTTGGTCCTTACGACAACTTGATGTTCGTAATGCTTTCCTTTATGGCTATTTACAAGAAGATGTGTATATGACACAACCCCAAGGCTTTGTTGATTCTTTTCAACCCCATTTGGTGTGTAAACTGCATCGGGCTCTCTATGGCTTGCGTCAATCACCCCGAGCACGGTACCATCGCCTTCAAATGTTCCTCCTTGATAATGGCTTTAAAGGAAGTTCTACAGATCCTTCACTTTTTATCAAGCTTGAACCATCTCGTTTATATATTTTAATATATGTGGATGACTTGATCATCACGGGTGAAAATCATGGAGACGTCACCACTTTTATCAAATCCTTATGTCATACTTTTGATTGCCCTGATCTCGGGACAGCCTCCGAATTCTTGGGCCTGCAGCTACAACAAACTCGTCATGCTTATTTTGTCACGTGATCCCTTTCGCCACGCTTGCTTCAAGCTGATGCTTCGGTCACCTCCGTCCAGCTTGCCGGGGGATGTTAGAGAATAAATTCCTTTACGTGTAATGTATCTTTTATGGTAATATAGGTGGCACAAGTTGTCCACCTCTCTTATATATATGTGTGTATAGATCAACAAGAAATACAAGAGGGAGACAGTTTTATCTTTGCCTAAATCTCTCCTTCCATTCTCTATTCTCCTTCCTTTCTTATACTCAGCAACAAGAGGCGCACCAGGCTTGGTCCTCTCTTCAATAACAGAGGGCATCTCAACTAGTAGCCTCTACAAATATTTCAGGGATCGTCGGTCCCTCATTGCCCTGGTTGGGGTTGACTAATCTGTCACTCACGAAATTCCCAAGGATGTTGAATGCTACTTGCTTGGGCCTCTTCCAACCCTAGCTGCTACCAATACTACTTTTGCCTCTGTTTTACAGAGCTAAAGGCTCAGTCATAACCCGGCCATACTTTCCCAAGGACAGAGTTGAGATCATGGATGGAAAGAACATCCTGAAATTGGACAGACCAGGCGAGATATATATGTCATTCTCGTTATTTGTTGAGGAAATAAGTGAGCTAAATGATAGTGGAAGAGAAGGGAAAGTTGCAGTGGGTATATCATTTTAGACGTTAGACCCAATGACTCCATGGGTCGAATATTAGGCGAATGATACGATGACGGGTTTCAGGAAGAAAAAGAGGAGGCTGAGACGTAGAATGGAGACATCATTTTCATTCATCATTCTGAAATTTACAACTGGCCGCCATCCACTAGCCACATACATATTGCCAGCTGTCCCACGTATTCCACCTGCCATAACGACGGCATTCGATATTTAACCTGTTGGCTCAATACATGGGAGCTTGCTTGCTTCCCATGTTCATGGCGCGACAAGGACCTTCTGGCAGTACGCATGCTGACAGCTCACTTGCCGGGTACGAAGTTGGTGGCGTACGCCCAAGCGTTGTTGTTGACGGGGTCCGCAAGGTGGTCGGCGAGGTTCTCCAAGGGTCCCTTGCCGGTGACGATGGCCTGGACGTAGAAGCCGAACATGGAGAACATGGCCAGTCTGCCGTTCTTGATCTCCTTCACCTTGAGCTCCGCGAAAGCCTCGGGGTCGTCAGCCAGTCCCAGGGGGTCGAAGCTGCCGCCGGGGTAGAGGGGATCCACGACTTCTCCCAGGGGTCCGCCGGCGACGCGGTAGGCCTCCACCGCCCCCATGAGGATGACTTGGGTGGCCCAGATGGCGAGGATGCTCTGGGCGTGGACCAGGCTTGGGTTGCCCAGGTAGTCCAAACCACCGTCGCTGAAGATCTGGGACCCCGCCTTGAACCACACGGCCTCGCCGAACTTGACGCCGTTGCGGGAGAGCAACTCCGGGAAGACGCAGCCCAGAGTGCCGAGCATGGCCCACCTGGCGTGGATCACCTCCAACTCCCGGTTCTTGGCGAAGGTCTCGGGGTCGGCGGAGAGGCCTGCCGTGTCCCACCCGTAGTCGCCGGGGAATTCACCGGTGAGGTAGGAGGGGGACTCGCCGGAGAAGGGGCCCAGGTACTTGACGCGGTCGGGGCCGTACCACGGGCTGTCGGAGGGTTTGGCGGTACCCCTCCTCATGGTGACCCTTCCGCCGCCTAGGACATTGGAGGCCGAGGGACCAAGCCTGACCGCCTTCCCGCTGAGGAAGGGGGAGGAGAGGCCCATGGTGGTGGCGGCGGCGGCGGCCATGGTGATGGTGTGTGCTAGGTGGCGATGGATAGACGTGCTTGCGATGGATGTGCTTGGTTGGGTTGTGGTGCGTGGGCGGTAGATGATATAGGCAAGCAAGTCGAGAAGATGGATCGATCCTTATCCTGGGAAAATCTTTATCGCTTCTCTCGTTCGCCCACCAGATTCATGGTCACCGGTGTCGCTCGCTCGCAGCCACACGAACGCCTCGATTTTTTTGCTGGCAGCTGTGGACTTGTGATGCAGATGACTTGTCCAGGATTTCTCTTCTCATCCGCCAATCACATCAATTCAGTTCCAGACGAAGCCATTGTGCTTTTTTTTTTTGGGCATAGTTATATATGCATTATTGTTAGCTTAGATTAACTTTGTATCTATCATTCCACGATTTTCTATACGTGACTGAAGCGGAAGCAAAGATTATATGGAGAGTTTTTATAGGGTGCATGTGCATGAGAACCGTTGGTTTGCATGAGTGAGAGCAAATATTTATTAATAATAGCAAAAATTGTGTAAGATTGTATCTCCCAAATAGGAAATCATACGGTTAGTGAGAGTTATGTAATTGTATAAGCAAAAACTACGAGAAATGTGTAATTCACAAATGAATAGTTAATCATCCCAGCTTTAATAATAGGTACATTTCCCTCTTTTGCCCCTCCACCTTTATGTCACATATACTCTCATATGTATTCACATACATGTACATATATTTATGTATGTTACAGATACTTCACTTTTGAACCTCTCGTCAACAACATTTGTATAGGTTATGTCATCCAAATTGGTGTCATACGTGCATCATATCGTCAACATAATTATCACATTATCTGAACACATATAACTGGTTAGATTGAAAATTACACGCTAAGTCCTAGCATCTTGCGTAGAAACAGCATCTGACGTGTTGCACCGGATCGACGAATGTCAATGTGTTGCACCTTACGTAGAACACAGCACCTCTCGATTGTCGGAGTAAATGGGGAAGACAGAGCTTCACCTCCTGTCGGTCAGCCAACAAAAATGACCGACAGTCTCACACACACGAAGGTGGTGGCAACTCCGCTCGCATATCTTGCATGAAAGAGGGAAGATTTGGGTATCAGCTGACTGGCGTAGAGTCTGTATCCCGTGATGGACTTCCAAATCAGAACCGGTTGATCACCTCCCTCCTCAAAAGAAGGAAGAAGTAGTGGAGATTTTGGAGAATTCGAATAGCAGCACCCCGAACACACGTTTGGGGGGGTAGAGCATGCACTTTCGACCTCTCCAGCACTCAGGAAACCTCACCGAAGTGACTCGTCATGCCCTACAACCGCCGCCCATTGCCATACGCGTCGTTTGCACATCCATTCGCCATCACACATTGTTCGTCTCTCTCAGCGCCGCTCGTCGTGGCCTGTGTCCGAAGACCCCCACAAATGATTCCTCCAGCATCGCGCACGAGTACTCTGTGATCAGACAACCTCCCCATAGCTTCTAAATTGAAGCTCGTCATCGTCTAAGTGTAGAACTGCTGAGCACCATCGAGCACCAGTCGCCTCCCTTGTTTCGTCTACCCCCTTCGACCGAATTTGTGCATGGGAGATGCCGCCCGTGCAACCACTACCATGGGAGCTGCTCGCCGTCCTCTAAGCAGACCTCCCGTGCTGTCGCTACTCAACCCACGTAGCTACCTCCGTCGCCAATGAAGAAAGAGGGGCTGGAGTGCAATACTCCACCCTTGTGTCTTCATTTTCAATGTATAATGTTTTGCTTCTGAATCGGAGTGAATATTGCATTCTTTACTCCAAAATTTCTGAAATAACTTTTAAGCCTGTGCGGTAGTTCAAATATTTAACGGATTCCAGAAAGTTTTCTGAAAATTGCATTTAAGCACCCCATCTCCTGCCCACGCTAGGAGATTAATTTTTAGAAAACTAAAATTAATTATGTTAGAAACTATACAAACACGTACATGTATTTGTAATATGAAATATGCACATAAAATACATATAGACATTATTTACAGAACTATGTACAAATTCAGTAAATAAGAAGTAACTAACTACTAAGAAGGGAACTAAAATTAAGTAAATATTTACAAAGAGCTTTGTTGAATTTTTTTTCTCAATATCTAGCCTTTCTCATCGCTATTCCTTCGTTAACACTAAAGAAAAACTCCTCTCACTTCATCAGCAACCTTTTTCTTCCTTGTTGCTAGTTAATTTAACCGTGGGTTTCTAACACATTATATCAGCAATTAGTGGACTAGGGAAAACCACTAAAATGAATATATATATTGTAATCTCAAAAAAAAACTGAAAATTGGAGATTGTTGGCGAAATGTTGTTTAATTGTTGAGTGCTTTGATCAGTTTCCCTTCTATATATACGGAGTTAATTAACATAACTCACAAAATTGTTGTTCAAATTTTTCCAGATAAATAGAATAGCAGTAGAAGTTAGATCTCCATGGTACGTCGCTGTTTTCTCCAAGGTATATATGCATGCACAGGGAACCATATTTTGCTATTGATTTAGTTTTTGTTGTAATAAAGTCAATACTAAATTATTTTGTTGCTTTTTATTTAATTGTGGCCGCACCTACTCTTGAATGTTATGATAATTACTTATTGTTAATATGTGTCTTGAATTAATTAGTTATATATATAATAGTATTTTGGTATTTTGACCACATAGGATGCTCAAAGTTATAAATAAGCTCTCAATGTGTGCATAGACGTATGAATCTTGTATCTCATTTGTTGATCACCTAGTGAAGAACCAATTGGCCAAGCCTCCATCCATGGACATACCCAATTAGGGAACCATGTAAATTCGTGTGTTGATTGTGTGATTTGCCTCTTATTTCTCTTTCTTCTTCTCCATGAGTCCAATCTCCTCCTTTTTATGCATTGATCTTTGCATAACAAGTGGTATCAGAGCAATCTTGAGGAGTTGGCCTTGGACTTGACTTGTTGAAAGAAAAAGAAAGAATTTCTTGTCCAGCACTCGATGCTTGTGTCTAGCGTCGGATGCCAGTGCCTGACACCTGCGTCCAACACCCGATGCTAGTGCCCATCGCCCACGTCCAACGCCTGACGCTATCGCTTGTGACTAGCGACTGTGATTAGCTCTCGCGACCATCACCTGCGACCTTTGCTTGTGACCATCGCCCGCGACCAGCACTTGCAATCAATGCCCACGATCTTGTTCTTCTTTCTGCGTGCACCTGGTCATCAGTCATTTCCACATTGGTGGCATAGATAGTAAGAATTCCTATCATCACTTTTAGAGTTGCATTCGTGCATTTGTTACTGTGATTCTGTGGAATTCTTTTTAATCTTTTGATCATAGACCAAGGGTGGCTGGATCTTTGGAATTCTTTGAAAGTCTTTTTTTTTATTTCTTGAGGCATCATGTGTGATCTTGGCTCTTCTTTATTTTTTTGTTCTTGGGTTCTTTGTCCAAGTGATCTTTGAAGTTAGTAGCTACACTTGTTTGCTGGGATACCTTGAATGCAAAATTCTTGTGCAGCTTTGGGATAGCAAATTGGTGCTTGTTTGTTGTCTGAATTTTTTTTTAGTTATTTGCTTGCTTTTATTTGTGTTGTTCTACTATCATAGCATCTTCAACCTTGAAGGTTGAAAAGTTCAATGGCAAGAACAACTTCAGTTTGTGGTAGATTAAGATGAAAGCACTTCTAAAACAACAAGGTATTTGGGCTCCCTTAAATGCGGAGTCAACCTTAGACAAGATGTCTGTCGAGTTTGAACACCTAGAAGAGAATGCACATTCAACAATTCTGTTATGCTTATCAGATGAAAAAATTATTGAGGTAGCAGATGAGAATACAACTTTGGGTCTTTGGAATAAGTTGGAAACATTGTATATGACTAAGTCTCACATGAATAAACTATTGTTGAAGCAAAGACTATTCTCTCTTAAAATGAAGGAAGGTACACCATTGAAGCAGCACTTGGATCAGCTCAATACCATTCTCATGGAGCTGAGGAACATTGGTGTTACTATGGAAGATGATGATGCTGCTATCATCTTATTGGTATCTCTTCCTCTCTCGTTTGAGAACTTTATGCAATCTTTTATGGTTGGCAAAGATACTATCACCTTGGAGGAGGTAAGATCGAGTCTTCATTCTAGAGAGTTGAGACATTTGACTACTCATGGTGACAATGATGTTGGGGGATCAAGCTTGTTAGTGCATCATTTAGAGTCTAGAGGACAACATAGTAGAAAAGACAATAGGCGAAGAGGTAGAAGTAAATCTAGAGGTAAATATTCTAAGGACACTTGCAATTATTGTTGTGCGGAAAAATCAAACAAACGTGGAACATCTAGGGGTGGCGTGGAGAAGAGATCTGCGTGGAAGAGAGTATTGCGAGTGGAGAATTCGAAGAACAACAAATTTACGTGGTTCTCCAACACGGGTACGTCCATGGGTGATCAATCTATTGTGATTCTTTGCTGTATAGTTGCTGGTACAAAGAAGGGGGAGAACAAAATCAAGGGATGGTTTGACATGGCATCTCTTGGACTTGGATGACCCTTTACATATATAGGGGTAACGGTTGGTGATACCCAAAAGACAAGTTTACCCCTGTACAAATTATCAAAGAAATACAACCATATTCAATGACACATACATATACTTGATGAAAGACACACGCATCACAAATCTCCACCTTGTCTTTCATTAATCTTCACCACGAACAGGTGATGGATCACCAAGACCCAACTTGGGTAAGTAGTAGCAATAGACGTTGAGTAAGTCCAAGCAATGCTTGAACTTACTTTCAACAACGCCCTTTGTAAACATATCAGCTAGATTGTCCTTTGTGTTGACCTTCATAATCGTTATCCTGTCTTCATTCCTGAGGAAGTGATACTTAACATCAATATGTTTAGTTCTATCATGAAAGACATTATCTTTGGAGAGACAAATAGCGCTAAGACTATCACAGAAGATATCAGCTTTATCAATGCGCCAACCAAAGTCTCCAAGTAAGCCTTTCAACCAAATCCCTTCCTTTGCAGCTTCTGTCATAGCCACATATTCAGCCTCAGTTGTGGACAGAGATATCGTAGGTTGAAGAGTTGATTTCCAACTCACAATAGAACCTGCAAATGTAAAGACATAACCAGATAATGATATTTGTTTAGAATGAAAAAGTGCATATTATTAACAATTAAATGATGGTTAATTACATAATATTTAGCTTATCATATAAGAATTAAGCCATTATGTTATAATTGCACTGTTATATGTTTTAATTAGAATTATCGCTTAATTTTGGGGAATTAATGTCAATTTAGTATATTTCTGAACTATCGGTAAGTTGCAGGCTGTGAAATTCTTAAGTATTCGAATTTTCTGATATTTCAAATAGTTATGTTTAACATACCGAACATATTTCGGACAGTTATGTTTAATAGACTGAACATGTCGGATAGTTATGTTTAAATTGCTGAACAGTTATGTTTTGAAAGAATATTTTATTATTTCCTGAAGTACACGTGTTAAAACCAGAATGCATGACTTAAGTGAACTTTCGGTGAGTTATCTCTAACTATTCGAAATTGCAGTTGGGCATCAGACAGTTATATGTGTAACCCTCCGAAATCTCTTTTTATTTGTAAAATAGCTGAGGACACGTGTCATATTCTTGTAAAGTGACTTAAGTGGACTTTTAGTGAGTTAGCTGTAACTATCCGAAATGTATTTGAGCATCGGATAGTTAGACCTGTAACTCTCTGAAATGTGTATTTTATTATTAAATTGCTGCTGACACGTGTCGAGATTTGGTAGATTTACTTAAGTTATATATCGGTGAGTTATCTATAGCTATCCGAAATGCATCTAAGCATCAGATAGTTAAGTTTGTAAGTATCCGAAATGCACCTGAGCATCGGATATTTAAATTTATGCACGTGTTTTATAGTTAAATCAACGAAGAAAGTCCGTTGAGTTATCTGTAACTCCACAGACTATTTATTTTCTAATATGCCACTATAGCGGTTGTAGAAATATGACAGTTGGAAGAAAAACCACGATTGCATGTATTACACAGGGAGAAGAAATCATCGCCGTTGATATAAATGAAGGAAATCCAACCGACCATTCAAGCAGAAGCAGTTACTACTGAAGAAATATAAAAGAAAAGAAGAAAAAGAAGTAAAGTGTGTGTGGGTGATTGATGGACGACCAATGTGTACAGAGGAGGAACACCGAGCTTTCTACAGGCAGTATCGGTAATTCTCCAAAGTACCACACCAACCATCGTTACCACCACCATATCCACCTTAATCGCCAACCATCGGAGGTCTGTGAGAATACTTTCTTGATGTCAGGTCGATTCCGAGCAAAACACGGTGCCTGACAACCATTGTGAGGAGTGATCGCGTTGCGGGAAGGGAAGTCATTTTCACTAAGTGCCGACTCATATTTCAGGAGATCGTAAAGCTTCTAGCCTTGACTTCGGGTTAATGCTTCTATGCTGAAGAGGAGATTATCTTGCAATTCTGGACTCGCAATTCTATAGGGAGAGGAGATAGGATTGTAAGTGGTTTAATTTTCAGTGGTGTAATCGCGTCGTATGTAGTGATGGAAGTATTTACTATTGATTGAGATTACTTTACATTTCACCTTTCGCCCATTTCCATGTTCATATTAAACCAAAAATACCAAAAACAACTTATCTGTTATTGTATGTTGTATTTGAGTGTTGTATTGTTTGTGTTGTATCGTGATTAATGTTATCTTTGTTAGTGTTGTGATTGTTTTATGTTTGTTTTAGTTTTACAGTTTACTGAAATTGGTTCGTTCAAAAGACTTAAAGATTTTAATGGTTACTGTTTGAATTATCTGAATGTTAGTATTGCTTAATGATAAATCCAGTGTTTACTAACATTAAAGAGCTTAATTGATGTTATTTATAATCTGTGGAATCGCCCAACGGTTGGCCGAATTCCTCTGTAAATAGCAGTATTAAAAAGAAAAGACAGGCTCGTGGAGTTAACTTAAGTCCACGAGGTTAGTCCATTGAGTTAGCTATAACTCAACGAACTTTATCCGTTGAGTTAATTGTAATTCAATGGAAAGCTTATTGAATATATAAATTTGATTGTTAACAAACGAACAGTTCTAAACTTTTAAGCAATTCCCTGTGGGATCGACCTGTACTTGTACACTGATACAATAGACACTATGCACTTGCAGTTAAAGTACAAATTGGAATTAATATCTAAATTGTATTAAAGGTTGTTTGTTTACTTCTTAAAGAAAAAGAATAGGCATAAAGATAAATTAACTAAGTAAAAATAGAAGTAATAAATCCAAGTTTTTCTAGTACGTTATTGGAGATCTAATCAGATATTCTAGTGTCGTACTGGGAAAAACCAAACAAGTTTTATGGTGCCGTTGCTTGGGAATTGAATTAATATAAGCAACTGTTAGAGCTGTTTTGTTTTAATAGCCAGAGTGTTGTGTGTTTTCTTCTGTAATTGAGAATATGACATATGCTTATGCTCAAAGATTTCTGAAACCTGTAATTAGCATATGTGAATTCTGCAATTCTGAAGGACATGACATTTTTGACTGTTTGAAACTGAGACGTTTGCAGATGGATAGATCCCATGAACAACAAATGAATTATCCTCAATATAATAGAACCGAGTATGAGAATCCTATAGTTTACCCAACTGATGGTCAGTATAGAATGTGTAATATGTTGAGAGACACAGAAGTTTGGGATATGTATCACAGACTAGAGCGTAGTATAGAGAAAAACTTGGACAAACTAGAATACTTTATGTGTCAACAACAAGAAGTCAACCAATTAAACTATAAGTAAGCATATTCAGAACCTAAAATGGATATAATTTACGAAATTGAAAAAATCATAATGAAAATTGATCAAAAATTGAATGCAATGAGATTAGATGATCTGGAAAGAAAACTAAAAGCATTGGACGAATATACAATGAAAATACAAGTTATGCAACAGGACATTGAAAATTATAATGTTATAAACCTGCATAATTTGCAAAATATATAGCAAACAGAAAATATTAATGCAAGAGAATTTAAAGAATGCACTTTAAAACTAAAAACAATTGAAGATCATAATTACGAAAATGATATACAAAAACATCATAAGAGTAATGAAAATCTGGAAGATGTTTGTGTAACATTAAGATCTGGAACTGATATACCACCAAGAACTCAAAATGAAATTGATATGAAGGTGGATAAGAGTAAAAATCAAAATGATAAGGAAAATGTAATAGCTGAAAATCTAGAAATCACTAAAGAACAATCTGAATCTGCTAATGAAGCTAAAAATGATCAAACAAATCAAACGAAAGAAAAAGAATCTTTTAAATCACAATCTTTAGCACCTTATCCTAAAAGATTACAACAAACAATACCTGAAAAATAAGAAAAAATTAGAGAAATTTTTGAAAAAGTAAAAGTTAATATTCCTTTGTTAGATCTATTGCAGAAAATACCACCTTGTGCTAAATTTCTGAAGGATTGGTGTACTAGAAAAAGAGAGCGAAAAGTTCTTAGAAAGGTCTTTTTAGCTGAGCAAAGTAGTTCCCTATTTCTACCACAAATTCCTAAAAAGTTATCTGATCCTGGAATCCCTGTTATATCATGCACAATAGGAAATACCATTCTAGAAAGAACCTTAATAGACTTAGGTGCAGGTATAAATGTTATGTCAAGTGATATATTTGCATCCTTAAGATTAGAAGGTTTAACTCCTAGTAGTACAGTTATTCAATTAGCTGATAGAAGTATAAGATACCCTAGAGGAAAAATAGAGGATGTCTTAATTAAAATCAAAAATTTTATATATTCTATTGATATTGTAATTTTGGATTCCCAACAAATTAAGCATAAAAATAGTGATACATCTTTAATTTTGGGAAGGCCATTTTTAGCAACATCAAGGGCTGTTATAAATTGTAAAACTAGAGTAATGAAGTTAGCATATGGTAATGAGGATACTCAATTAAATATTTTCAAACCAGAAAGGTTTAAGGAGTTAAAAATGTCCTTACATACCATAGACTTTTTAGAGGATGAAGGAGATATGTTAGAAGATGTGATTCAAGAAGAATTAAATAGTCAAATCAATTCTGAAACTTTAGCGGAAAGTGAAAGTATAGATATAGAAGGAGATTAGGAAGAAATTAATTTAGAAAATGATGATGTTCAATTAGGAGCTTTAGCTTCTGATGGGTAACATTTAGAATTAAAACCTTTACCTCCTGAATTAACCTATATATTTCTGGAAGAGAAACGAACCTGTCCAATCATTATTGCTTCAGATTTAAAAGAGGATCAAATAGCTAAATTAAAAGATGTAGTAAAAACTTATAAAGAAGCAATATGATGGACTATGACTGATATAAAAGGGTTAAGTTCAGCTTTATGCTGTCACCACATATATTTAGAAGAGAATGCTAAACTTGTTAGAATTCCTGAGAGGAGATTAAATCCAAACCTTAAAGAAGTAGTCAAGAAGGAAATAGTGAAATGGTTAGATAATGACATAATTTATCCGATTTCTGATAGCCGTGGGTTAGCCCAATCCATGTAGTTCCCAAGAAATCAGGATTAACAGTTATTAGGAATGAAAGTTAAGACTTGATACCTACTAGAATTCAATCAGGCTGGAGAGTATGTATAGACTATAGAAAGCTGAATGTTGTGACTAGGAAAGATCATTTTCCCTTATCTTTTATAGATCAAATGCTGGAAAGATTAGTAGGGCAAGAATATTTTTGTTTCTTAGACGGGTATTCAGGTTATAATCAAATTCTAGTAGCATTAGAGGATCAAGAGAAAACAACTTTCACCTGTCCTAATGGAACTTATGCTTTTAAGAGAATGCCATTCAGATTATGTAATGCACCAACTACCTTTCAAATGTGTATGCAAGGCATATTTACTGGAATGACTGAAGATTTTTTAGAAATATTTATAGATGATTTTACTGTATATGACAACTCATATAAAGTTTGTTTAAGCAATTTAGACCAAATATTAAAATGTTGTGTGGAAAAAAATTTGATTTTAAATTGGGAAAAATGTCACTTCATGGTTAAACAAGGAATAGTCTTAGGGCATGTTATTTCTAAGAAAGGGTTGGAAGTAGATAAAGCTAAAATAGAATTAATTTCTAATCTACCACAACCTAAATCAGTAAAAGATATTAGATCATTTCTAGGACATGCTGGTTTTTATAGAAGATTTATTAAAGACTTTAGCAAGATAGCTAGACCTTTAACTAATCTATTAAAAGATGTTTCATTTAACTTTGATAAAAATTGCAAGGAATCATTTTTCAGACTTAAGATTAGCTTAATTTCAACTCCTATAATTCAAGCACCTGATTGGAACCATCCATTTGAATTAATGTGCGATACATCTGATTTTGCTGTAGGAGCAATGTTGAGACAGAAGATAGAAAAATCTCCTAGAGTGATTCATTATGCAAGCAAAACCTTAAATGATGCTCAAGTTAATTACACAACTACTGAAAAAGAACTATTAGTTGTTGTGTTTGCCTTAGAAAAGTTTAGATCATATCTGATTGGAGCTAAAGTGATAGTATACACGGATCATTTAGCTTTAAAACATCTAATAAAGAAAAAAGAGACTAAACCTAGATTGATCCGATGGATATTATTATTACAAGAATTTGATCTAGAAATTAAAGATAAAAAAGGTTGTGAGAATGTAGTAGCAGATCATTTATCAAGATTACAAATAGAAAAATCAAATATTGAAATTAAGGATAATTTTCCTGATGAATAATTAATGACCATCAACACAATGCCTTGGTATGCAGACATAGTTAATTACTTAGTAACTGATTTAACACCTAAGGATTGGAATAGACAGGATAAAAAATTATTTTTCTCGAGAGTAAAATATTACTATTGGGAAGACCCATACTTATTTAAGAAATGTCTTGATCTGATTTTAAGAAGGTGTGTTCCAGAAACTGAATATCCGAGCATATTGTATTTCTGTCATGACCAAGCTTGTGGAGGGCATTTTGGTTCAGGGAAAACTGCTGCAAAAATTCTGTAATGTAGGTTTTATTGGCCAACACTATTCAAAGATGCTCATAAATATTGCTTAAGTTGTTTAAGATGTCAACAAATAGGAAGAATATTAAAGAGGAATATGATGCCTCTTAATCTTATTGTTGAGGTTGAAATCTTTGATGTGTGGGGAATAGATTTTATGGGTCTATTTCCTATGTCTAATCAATTTAATTACATATTGTTGGGGGTGGATTATGTATCTAAATGGATAGAAGCTATTCCTACAAAAACTAATGATAACAAAGTGGTAATACAATTTATAAGAACAAATATATTTGCCAGATTTGAAATACCTAAAGCTATTATCAGTGATAGAGGAACTCATTTCTGTAATAGAAGTTTTGAAGCCTTAATGAATAAATATGGAATAAACCACAAAATTGCAACATCATATCATCCGCAAACAAGTGGACAAGTAGAAAGTGCTAATAAACAAATTAAGTTAATCTTAGAAAAAGTAGTAAATCACCTACATAGTTTGAGTCTATATAACTAGCCATAGTACAACCCTGATCTGCTGCATACATCAAGCCAACACCTAGAGTTCCTTTCAAATATCTGAATATCCTTTTAACTACTTTCTAATGTTCCCTGCCCGGATTGGACATGAACCTACTAACAACACTCAAAGGATATGCCAAATCAGGCCTAGTGCATACCATAGTATACATAAGACTTCCAACTGCATGTGCATAGGGAACTCGCTGCATATCAAGCTTTTCAGAATCAGTTTGTGGAGACATCGCAGATGACAATTTGACATTTTTGTCATAAGGTGTGCTAATGGCTTTGCATGAAGCCATACCAAATCTGCTAAGGATCTTCTCAATATACTTCTGTTGATTCAAAAACAGCTTATCAGAATTTCGTTCACGCCTAATCTCCATTCCAAGAATTCTGCCAGCTGGACCAAGATCCTTCATATCAAATTCTGATTTTAATGTGTCCTTTAGCTCCTGTATCACTTCGATATTCTTCGTAGCTATAAGAATATCATCAACATATAATAACAAATAAACATGTGTACTCTTATCAAGAGTTGTAACATATACACATGAATCATAGTTGCTGCGTTTAAAACCAACTTTAACTATAAAGGCATTAAACCTTTTGTACCATTGGCGTGGTGACTGTTTAAGTCCATATAAGAACTTATTTAATTTGCACACCCAATTAGATTTACCTTTCACCACAAACCCTGTTGGTTGTTCCATCCAAATATTTTCTTCCAACTCACCATGCAAGAAGACCGTCTTTACATCTAGTTGTTCCAATTCTAAATTTTGTGTTGCAACAATGGATAACAAAATTCTCATAGATGTATGACGTACAACAGGAGCAAATACCTCATTGAAGTCAACTCCTTCTCGCTGTGAATAACCTTTGGCGACTAATCTTGCCTTGTGCTGCACACTTGCGTTGCCTTGAGTCCCAATCTTCTTATAGACCCATTTGCAACTGTTTGCGTTTTCCCAGCACTACACTAGAAAAACTTGGATTTGTTACTTCTGTTTTTACTTAGTTAATTTATCTTTATGCCTATTCTTTTTTTAGAAGTAAACAAACAACCTTTAATATAATTTAGATATTAATTTCAATTTGTACTTTAACTACAAGTGCACAGTGTCTATTGTATCAGTGTGCAAGTACAGGTCGATCTCACAAGGAATTGCTGACGAACTTGAGAATTGTTTGCTTGTTAAAAATTAAATTTATATATTCAATAAGCTCTCTGTTGAATTACAGCTAACTCAAAGGACTTAGTCCGTTGAGTTATGGATAACTTAACGGACTAACCTCATGGACTTAAGTTAACTCCACAAACCTATCTTTTCTTTTTAATACTACTATTTACAGAGGAATTTGGTCAACCATTGGACGATTCCACAGATTGTAAATAACATCAATTAAGCTCTTTAATGTTAGTAAACATTGGATTTATCATTAAGCAATATTAACATTTAGATAATTCAAACAGTAATCATTAAAATCTTTAAGTCTTTTGAACGAACCAATTTCAGTAAACTGTAAAACTAAAACAAACATAAAATAATCACAACACTGACAAAGATAACATTAATCACGATACAACACAAACAATACAACACTCAAATACAACATACAAACATAGATAAATTGTTTTTGGTATTTTTGTTTTAATATGAACATGGAAATGGGTGAAAGGTGAAATGTAAAGTAATCTCACTCGACAGTAAATACTTACGACACTACTTGCAACGCGATTACACTACTGAAAATTAAACCACTTACAATTCTGTCTCCCTCCAGAATTACAAGATAATCTTCTCTTCAGCATACAGGCATCAACCCGAAGCCAAGGCTAAAAGCTTTACGATCTCCTGAAATATGAGTCGGCGCTTAGTGAAAATGGCTTCCCTTCTCTCGACGCAATCACTCCTCACAATGGTTGTTAGACACTGTGTTTGGCTCGGAATCGACCCGACTTCAAGAAAGTATTCTCACAGACCTCCGATGGTTGGTGATTATGGTGGATATGGTGGTGGTAACGATGGTTGGTGTGGTACTTTGGAGAATTACCGATACTGCCTGTAGAAAGCTCGGTGTTCCTCCTCTGTACACATTGGTCGTCCATCAATCACCCACACACACTTTACTTCTTTTTCTTCTTTTCTTTTATATTTCTTCAGTAGTAACTGCTTCTGCTTGAATGATTAGTTGGATTTCCTTCATTCATATCAACGGCGATGATTTCTTCTCCCTTTGACGAGTGAATTCCTGTGTGATACGTGCAATCGTGGTTTTTCTTCCAACTGTCTTGTTTTTGCAACCGCTATAGTGGCATATTAGAAAATAAATAGTCTGTGGAATTACAGATAACTCAACGAACTTTCTTCGTTGATTTAACTATAAAACACGTGCATTAAAGAAATAAGCCGCTAACATAACACGTTACTTTAGTATGTATTCATGTAACTCAACACGTACAGTTATGCTAACTTAACGAGTTAAACATGTGCATCTCACGTGATATACTAAAGCACTTAAATTCAACACGTGTATAAATTTAACTATCCGATGCTCAGATGCATTTTGGATAGTTACAACTAACTCACCGATATATAACTTAAATAAATCTACCAAATCTTGACACGTGTCAGTAGCAGTTTAATAATAAAATACTCATTTCGGAGAGTTACATGTTTAACTATCCGATGCTCAGATGCATTTCGGATAGTTACAGCTAACTCACCGAAAATCCACTTAAGTCACTTTACCAAAACATGACACGTGTCCACAGCTATTTTATAAATAAAAAGAGATTTCGGAGGGTTACACATATAACTATCCGATGTCCAGCTGCAATTTCAGATAGTTAGAGATAACTCACCGAAAGTTCACTTAAGTCATGCATTATGATTTTGACACGTGTACTTTAGGAAATAATAAAATATTCTTTCAAAACATAACTGTTCAGCAATATAAACATAATTATCCGACATGTTCGGTCTATTAAACATAACTGTCTGAAATATGTTCGGTATGTTAAACATAACTATCCGAAATATCAGAAAATTCGGATACTTAAGAATTTCACAGCCTGCAACTTACCGACAGTTCAGAAATGTACTAAATTGACATTAATTCCCCAAAATTAAGTAGATTCTTCAATTAAATCATATAACAGTGCAATTATAACATAATGACTTAATTCTCATATGATAAGCTAAATATTATGCAATTAACCATCATTTAACCGTTAATAATATGCATTTTTTCATTCTAAACAGCAACCAACAATATTTGTGTTCTTTGGACGTTTCACTAGTTCCTAAGTATTGTTCTTATGGAGAGATTGGAGTTCCTCCTCCATAGCAGACATCCAAAGACCAACTTCTGAATCTTTCATTGCAGCTTCATATGTAGGTGGATCAACAAAATCCTCCACTTCAACTATTACTTGTAAGGCAAAAGCAACCAAACTATCGTAGCCATATCTAATCGGAGGTCTAACGTCTCTTCTAGGACGATCTTTGCCAATGGTTCTTGGTGGTGGTTGCTCCACCTCTTCCTCCTCAACTTCATTTTCCTAAGTTTCAGATGAGATTTCTCTAATTTCAACTTGATCAGTGATAGGTGGCTACTGTGCGTCATCTATCTCCATCTGTTCAGGAAGGGTGTGCTCAATTTCTAGTGTTTCACCTGCTAGTTTATCTGTTGCCTGCAAAAGAGAATTCTCATTAAAAGTAACATCACGGCTATATATTACTTTGTGAGATTCAATATCATATATCCTGTATCCCTTTACACCAACACCATAGCCTACAAATATGCCTTTCTTGGCATGTGGTTCCAGCTTGCCATTGTTCATATGATAGTAAGCTAGACATTTGAAAATTCTGAGCTTTGAATAACTAGCAGATCTTTTCGACCATACCTCAAGAGGTATCTTCCCATTTAAGGCACTAGAAGGGGACCTGTTCACCAGATAGGAAACTGTGTTAATAGCCTCTGCCCAAAACTTCTTGCTCAAACCTACATGAGACAGCATACAACGTGCCTTTTCTAGGAGTGTTCTGTTCAATCTTTCAACCACTCCATTTTGCTGAGGGGTATACCTAACAATGTTATGCCGTGTAATGCCTTCATCTTTACAAAAGTTATCAAATTCTTGAGAACAAAACTCAAGACCATTATCAGTTCTAAGATATTTTACCTTTCTGTCTGTTTGATTTTCTACCTGCTTCTTTCAATGCTTGAAGCAAGAAAAAACTTCACTTTTGTGTGTCAAAAAGAAAACACAGTTCATCCTTAAATGACAGTCAATGATAGAAAGAAAATATCTGGAACCTGCAATAGAAGGCTGACATGAAGGCCCCCAACAATCAGCATGAATATAATCAAGAACTCCCTTGGAGCTATGCTGACTGCATGCAAATGACACTCTTTTCTGTTTGCCAAAGACACAATGTTTGCACATGTCAATACAAGCAACCTTGTGCCCATCAAACTTGCCTAAAGTACTCAGTTTCTGCATTCCTTTCTGCCCCAAATGACCCATCCTTGAGTGCCATATGACAGAAAAATCATGCTGACCAGATATAGCAGATGTAGCTACGCCAACAATTGGAGTGCCCTGCAAAATGTATAAAGGACCATATTTGATTCCCTTCATAACAACTAACGAGCCTTTTAGTATGTTGATCTTCCCCTCACCACCTGTATATCTATAACCCTTAGTATCAAGGGCCATTAGTGAGATCAGACTTTTTCCAAGCTTTGGGACGTGTCAAACGTCCTCCAAAATTCTAATTGTGCCATCATGCAGTTTAAATTTTATAGTGCCCACACCAACTCTAGAACACACATCATCTTTGGCCAAAGTCACTTGACCACCCTCCACCTGCTCGTAGGTGTCAAAATACTCTCTAATAGGAGTCATATGATGTGAAGCTCCTGAGTCCATAATCCACTGATCATTAGAATAGGCACTGCAACAAACTGTAAGAGAAAAGTCATCACTTGACGTAGAACTGGTTTCTGCCACAGCAACCTTTCCTTTGTTCATAAGCTTGGGATAATGTGATTTCCAATGTCCTTTCTCCTTACAGTAATGACAAGTATCCCTAGAGTACTTGCCCTTCGACTTGCTTCTGCTTCTATTCTTCCCTCCACCTTGTCTCTGGCTTCTTCCCCTATTCTCTTGCTGCTGAGCTGAGAGGCCAATACCACTTGCCTCGTTTCTACCATGCACCATGTGCTTGAGCTCTCTGGAATGAAGGCTGGATCTCACTTCTTCTAGTGTAATTGAATCTCTTCCAACTACACAAGACTGAACAAAGTTTTCATAACTCAATGGGAGTGAACAAAGTAAGATAAGAGCTGCATCTTCATCTTCTATGATTACTCCAATATTCTTGAGTTCCATCAGAATAGCATTTAGTTGATCTAAATGCTGCTTAAGAGGTACACCTTCTATCATCTTTAAAGAGAACAATCTCTGCTTTAACAACAATTTGTTTGTTAAAGACTTAGTCATATACAATGACTCAGGTTTCTTCCAAAGACCTAACGAGGTAGATTCATCAACAACTTCTATTATAACTTCATTAGACAAACACAACAAGATGGTGGAGTGAGCTTTCTCCTCCTGCAATTCAAACTTTGGCGAATTTCTATTCAGAGTAGTTTCCTTATTTAAAGGAGCCCAAATACCTTGTTGCTTTAGAAGTGCTTTCATCTTAATTTGCCATAAGCTGAAGCTATTCTTACCATCAAACTTTTCTATCTTCAACCCCGAAGTATTCATGTTTTCAAAACAACAAATAACCAGCAATACACACGAGATACAATGTGATTTCAACAAACACAATTCTACGGCAAGGTACACAATAGCAAGCAATATCTCAACAACAATATGCTACTGAAACTACTGATTTCAACGAAATGCAATCAGCCACAAGCCAAGTACACTACTTATCATAAAATAGTAGCAAATACTTGCACAAAACCACAATCACAAAATAACCAAAATCCGACAATCAAAGAGTCACTTGTTTAGAAAACTACTATGCCTAGCTAGACGCCTCCTGCTGTATCTCTCTGAATACGAAACTTCTGACCACGAAATTTTAAAGGAAGGAATTTCAGGAAGCTTACTACACGTCCTCAAAATTTGAGATGCAACGAAGCACAGACGAGGAAGGCGCATGACTTGGCGTTGGAGTGTGCAGACTGGCGCTGGCAACGACGGTAGTTACAATAATAGAGAGATCCCTTACGAAAATGGCTTGAACCTTGATCAATCTCTTCGAAACTTCAGATGCAAACCTGGAGATGTCCAACCTCGCTCTGATACCAATTGTTGTGCGGAAAGATCAAACAAACGTGGAGCATCTAGGGGTGGTGTGGAGAAGAGATCTGCGTGGAAGAGAGGATTGCAAGTGGAGAATTCGAAGAACAACAAATTTACGTGGTTCCCCAACACGGGTACGTCCACGGGTGATCAATCTATTGTGATTCTTTGTTGTATAGTTGCTGATACAAATAAAGGGGAGAACAAAATCAATAGATGGTTTGGCATGACATCCCTTGGACGTGGATGACCCCTTACATATATAGGGGCAACAGTTGGTGATACCTGAAAGACAAGTTTACCTTTATATAAATTATCAAGGAAATACAATCATATTCAATGACACATACGTATACTTTATGGAAGACACACACAACACAATTATTACAAGGAAAAGGGGTATTGGAAAGTAAACTGCCTAAAGTTGAAAATTAAGGGAAATGCAACAGTTGTTGAAAATGGAGATTTAGGTTCTGATTGTGATTTTTCCCTTATTGTTTGTTGTAGTGCCTACTCCGATCAGAGTTGGATATTAGATTCTGGTGCATCACATCATATGACTCCTAATAAAGAGTATTTCCATACATATAAGGAGTTAGATGGCGGACAAGTCACTTTGATAGATAATGATGTTTGTGACAGAATAGGTATTGGATTTGCTAGATTCAGGATGCATGATGAAACAATCAAAGTCTTAGAGGGTGTTTGGCATGTGCCTAGGTTGGGCAAAAGCTTTATCTTGTTAATGGCCCTTGATTAGAAGGGTTTCAGTTTTTCAGGTGGAGGAGGTGAACTCCATGTTTTGAAGGGTTCCCTAGTTGTGATGAAGGGAATCAAGGATAGACCTTTGTACATTCTTCAAGACAAGCCTGTCACTGGATCAACAGCTACAATAGTGAGTGATCAGTAGTCTACGTTAGCTATTTGACATTCCAGGTTAAGATATTTGAGTATGAAGGGAATGCAAAAGCTCAGCACACTTGGTAAGTTAGATGGGCACATTTTTACTGATATTGATTTGTGCAAGCATTGCATCTATGGGAAGCAGAAACATGTTTCTTTTGGTAGAGCAGAACATACCATAAAGGGGAAGTGGGACTACATCTATGTAGATTATTGGGGACCATCTCAACAACCCTCATTAGTAGGTTCCAGATATTTTCTCTCCATAGTTGATGATTTCAATCATATGACTTGGGTTTTCATTATGAAGCATAAAAGTGAGGCCTTTACGAACTTTAAATAGTGGAAAACTATAGTTGAAAACTAGGTGGGGAGAAAAGTAAAATACTTGAGAACAGATAATGGATTAGAATTCTACTCAAATGAATTTGACATTTTTTGTAGAGATACAGGCATAACTAGACATTATACTGTTAGGGAAACTCCACAACAAAATGGAGTTGTAGAACGTCTTAATAGGATGTTATTGGAGAGAGCTAGATGTATGCTCTCACATGTTGGGTTGGAAAAATATTTTTGGGCTAAAGCTATTAACACAGCCTCCTATTTAGTGAATAGATCGCCATCTAATGCTATTGGCGACAAGATTCCTTATGAGGTATGGATGGATAAAGTTGCAAATTACTCCAAGTTGAAAGTATTTGGATGTCCTGCTTATTACCATGTGAATCATGGTAAATTGGAGCCGTGTGCTAAGGAAGGCATTTTTGTGGGATATGGTATGGGAGTAAAAAGATACAGAATTTATGGTAAAGAAACGAAGGTCATTCATAGCAAGGATGCTACCTTTGATGAGGTTTCTTTGATGCATGTGAAAGAGAAGCCAACAGTTTCTGATCCACCTAGTACTCCTAAGTAGGTGAAGCTTGATTTAAATCAACTTTTGATTTCTGATCAATTTGTTCTAGGTAATACAAATCAACGTTTGATTTTGGAAGATGACTATGGAGACAAATTTGTGGAGGACACATGTCCAAGGTATATTGTTAAGGATCGTCCTAGGAGGGATGTTCACCCTCTACAAAAATATGGCTACAATAATATGGTTGCATTTTCCTTACAAGTAGCCAGTGAGGTGGAAGATGCTGATCCACCTAGTTTTGATACTACTATTAGCGGATCAGAAGCCATACATTGGATGGGAGCTATGCGAGAAGAACTTCAATCTTTGCATAAGAATAGAACTTGAGAATTGGTAAAACATCCTAAAGACAAGAATGTTGTTGGTTGCAAATGAGTATTCAAAAAGAAATTAGAAACACAAGGCAATCATGGAATTCAATACAAGGCAAGATTGGTAGCAAAAGATTTTTCATAGAAGGAAGGTGTGAACTTCAATGAAGTCTTTGCACCAGTAGTGAGACACACTTCCATTAGAGTCCTTTTAGCAATTGTTGTAGTAAAGGACTTAGAACTTGAGCAACTAGATGTGAAAATAGTTTTTTTGCATGGTAATTTAGAAGAAGATATTTGGAATAGCTAACAGGTTTTGCAGAAATGGGTAAATCAAACCTTATTTGTAAATTGTAGAAATCTTTGTATGGCCTAAAACAGTCTCCTAGGCATGGTATAAAAGATTTGATTCTTTTATTACAGATGTTGGTTTTGTTCGTAGTAATTTTGATTTATGTGTCTACATTAAACAAATTAAAGATGATGAATTTGTTTATTTGCTCTTGTATGTGGATGACATCTTGATTGCAGCCAAAGATGTCAATGAAATATAGTTTTTGAAAGACACATTGAAGTCTGAATTTGCATTGAAGGATTTAGGACCAGTAGGTAAAATCCTTGGGATGGAGATTTATTGTGACAAGAACATTGGAAGGTTATTTCTCCATCAGCATAGTTATGTTCAGAAAATTTTAAGCAGGTTTGGCATGGCTTCGAGCAAAGTCATTGGAACGCCTTATGATAGGAACCTACGATTATCAGTTGCTATGGCACCTTAGACACAATCGGAACAGGAGTACATGAAGAAAGTTCTATATTCACAGGCAGTTGGTAGTCTAATGTATGCCATGGTTTGTACTCGTCTAGATCTTGCTTACCCCATTAGTGTTGTAAGCAGGTTTATGTCAAATCCAGGGAAGAGTCATTGGTAGGCTGTGAAGAGAATTTTTAGACACTTGAAGGGCATGTTTGATGTAGGATTGATTTATGGAGTTAAACATAACTATAATATGGTTGGATATTCTGATTTAGATTTTGCAGGTGATGTTGATCAATGTAGGTTTTTGACAAGATATGTTTTTACAATGGCAAATTCCATTATCAATTGGAAATCTACTCTACAACCTACAGTTTCTTTATCCACCATAAAGGTTGAGTATATAGCAATAGCATAAGCTGCAAAAGAAGGTATTTGGCTGAAGGGATTACTTAGAGACTTTGGTCTGTGATATGATAAGGTAGAAATATTTTGTGACATTCTTAATGCCATCAGCTTGACGAAGGATAATGTATTTCATGACAGGACAAAACATATTGATATTCGTTATCACTTTCTTAGAACTGAAAAACGTGTGAAGATATTGAAGATCAATACTCATGACAACCTAGTTGATATATTCACAAAATGCGTTCTTGAAAGCAAGTTCAAACATTGCTTAGACTTACTAAATGTATTTGCATATAGCTGACCCTTCGGGTCTTTGTGATGGAGTATTTTTTGGTTCTAGGTGGAGTTTGTAAATTCAAGATAAAGTGGAGATTGTTAATATGTGTCTTGAATTAATTAGTTATATACGTAAGGGTATTTTGGTCTTTTGACCATATGGGATGCTCAAAGTTATAAATAGGCTCTTAATGTGTGCATAGACATATGAATCTTGTATCTCATTTATTGATCAACTAGTGAAGAACCAATCAGCTAAGCCTTCATCTCTAGACATACCTAATTAGAGAACCATGTAAATTCGTGTGTTGATTGTGTGATTTTACTCTTATTTTTATTTCTTATTCTCCATGAGTCCAAGCTCTACCTTTTACGCATTTATCTTTGCATAACACTTATATATAATATGTTGCTTATGGTTGTACGTGGCAATTTGATATCACACAACATGGGTCTCCTTCATACATAAAGCGGGAAACAAACATATTCATAGGAATTAGTTTCGCGTAACAATTTACTTCTAGGTTTGATTGCAGAAAACAAATTAAAATTGGGATGGAGTTTCTATTAGACACCCCGCTAGTAATATTTTACTTTTACTACAGATGTTCACATTTGTCATTTTCTTTACCTTCTTGGCTATTGTTGTACCACACATTGTTATATAAGGGGCTCTTTCTACTGACTGGACATTGGCAGGGGGAGACTCATTTTGTTGTGCCCCCTCCTTTCTCATATTCCTTACATGGTATCAGACCAACCAGTCCTCTCTAATGGTGCACTCTACTGTCTCCTCTTCCCACTACCTCTGACATTGCTGAGCAGACGATCGAACAGCGAACTATATATCATGGATTGAATACTCAGATCTACAGCGGCTCGTTTTCCTGGCGATGTATTCAATACTGCCGATTGGTGAAGGTAGATAGGACGGATCAAGGATATAGTTGAGATCATGGATGGAAAGAACATCCTGAAATTGGACAGACCAGGCGAGATATATATGTCATTCTCGTTATTTGTTGAGGAAAGGAGTGAGCCAAAGGACAGACCAGGCGAGATATATATGTCATTCTCGTTATTTGTTGAGTAAAGGAGTGAGCCAAAGGACAGACCAGGCGAGATATAGTTGAGAAGGGAAAGTTGCAGTAGGTATATCATTTTGGACATAAGATCCAAAGGACTCCATGGATCGAATATTAGGCGAATGATACGATGACGGGTTTCAGGAAGAAAAAGAGAAAGAAGATGAAGACTGAGACGTAGAATGGAGACGTCATTTTCATTCATCATTCAGAAATTTAAAACTGGCCGCCATCCACTAGCCACATACATATTGCCAGCTGTCCCACGTATTCCTCCTGCCATAACGACGGCATTCGATATTTAACCTGTTGGCTCAATACATGGGAGCTTGCTTGCTTCTCATGTTCATGGCGCGACAAGGACCTTCTGGCAGTACGCATGCTGACAGCTCACTTGCCGGGTACGAAGTTGGTGGCGTACGCCCAAGCGTTGTTGTTGACGGGGTCCGCAAGGTGGTCGGCGAGGTTCTCCAACGGTCCCTTGCCGGTGACGATGGCCTGGACGTAGAAGCCGAACATGGAGAACATGGCCAGTCTGCCGTTCTTGATCTCCTTCACCTTGAGCTCCGCGAACGCCTCGGGGTCGTCCGCTAGTCCCAGGGGGTCGAAGCTGCCGCCGGGGTAGAGGGGGTCCACGACTTCTCCCAGGGGTCCGCCGGCGACGCGGTAGGCCTCCACCGCCCCCATGAGGATGACTTGGGTGGCCCAGATGGCGAGGATGCTCTGGGCGTGGACCAGGCTTGGGTTGCCCAGGTAGTCCAGACCACCGTCGCTGAAGATCTGGGACCCCGCCTTGAACCACACGGCCTCGCCGAACTTGACGCCGTTGCGGGAGAGCAACTCCGGGAAGACGCAGCCCAGAGTGCCGAGCATGGCCCACCTGGCGTGGATCACCTCCAACTCCCGGTTCTTGGCGAAGGTCTCGGGGTCGGCGGAGAGGCCTGCCGTGTCCCACCCGTAGTCGCCGGGGAATTCACCGGTGAGGTAGGAGGGAGACTCGCCGGAGAAGGGGCCCAGGTACTTGACGCGGTCGGGGCCGTACCACGGGCTGTCGGAGGGCTTGGCGGTACCCCTCCTCATGGTGACCCTTCCGCCGCCCAGGACATTGGAGGCCGAGGGACCAAGCCTGACCGCCTTCCCGCTGAGGGAGGGGGAGGAGAGGCCCATGGTGGTGGCGGCGGCGGCGGCCATGGTGATGGTGTGTTCTAGGTGGCGATGGATAGACGTGCTTGCGATGGACGTGCTTGGTTGGGTTGTGGTGAGTGGGCGGTAGATGATATAGGCAAAGAAGTCGGAGAAGATGGACCCATCCTTATCCTGGGAAAATCTTTATCGCTTCTCTCGTTCGCCCACCAGATTCATGGTCCCCGGTGTCGCTCGCTCGCAGCCACACGAACCCCTCGATTTTTTTGCTGGCAGCTGTGGACTTGTGATGCAGATGACTTGTCCAGGATTTCTCTTCTCGTCCGCCAATCACATCACTTCAATTCTAGCCGAAGCCATTGTGTGTGTGTGTGTGTTTTTTTTTTTTTTGCATCGTTAACGTTCACAACTAATGATTGTAGACATTTCTCTTGGATTGACGGTGCGTATTTACCATACCACGACTTCATGTCGGTAAGTGCGGGAAGTGGAAGCAACGGTTACATGGACAGTCTCAGCACCGTGCACGTGCTTGAGAACCGTACGTTTACATGAGTGAGTGCAAAAGTTTATGAATAATAGCAGAAATTGTGTAAGATCGTAACTGCATAAATAGGAAATTATGCGATTTATAAGAGTTATGTCATTGTACAAGTAAAAACTAGGAGAAATGTGTAATTCACAAAAGAATAGTTGATCATCTCACCTTTAACAATCGGTGTATTTCTCTCTTTTGTCACTCCACGTCTCATTTCGATTTATTAAATGACGATATTCGACGATAATTTACTATTTACCTACTACGACGATAACTTTTATAATAAAAATATTGTAAATGTCAACAATAGCATTTTTGTCTTTTTATTGCATAACTTTTGTAATCTTGTCCACTTCACTTTTATAAAACGAAATTATTGGCGATAATATTCTTCTTCGTTTTGTATAAATTATTACGTTGAACATCGTGACTACTTAATTAATTAACACTTTGGTAAGTGTATTTACTTTTATTTAATTAAAACTTAAGCATTGACATGATCTTCGGCTAAATACATTTTTAGTGCTTACAAGGAATTTAGGAAAAAGTATAAGTAGAGATCTCACATAATAGATAGTAGTTAAGTTTAAAGCTAGGGCCACGACGAAAGGAATTGGGTTCTCCAAGGCCTCCCTCACTCTCCCTAGCTCTCGAAGCCACAGGAACCTTTCCAACTACATCGCCATTAAAATCGACTTCTCTATCAATCAAGGAGACAGGATGACCCTCCTGGCAAGAGGAAACAGAGAGTGTTGCATTCTCTGCTCTCTTCTCCACCCTCTCCTCAGCAACAGGAGGTGTACCAGGCTTGGTCCTCTCTTCAACAACAAAGGGCATCTCAACTAGTAGCCTCTACAAATGTTTCAGGGATCGTCGGTCCCTTATTGCCCTGGTTGGGCTTGACTAATCTGACACTCACGAAATTCCCAAGGATCTTAAATGCTACTTGCTTTGGCCTCTTCCAACCCTAGTTGCTACCGATACCAATTTTGCCTCTGTGATACACAGCCATACTTTCCCAAGGACATAGTTGAGATCATGGATGGAAAGAACTTCCTGAAATTTGACAGACCAGGCGAGACATATATGCCATTCTGGTTATTTGTTGAGGAAATAAGTGAGCTAAATGATAGTGGAAGAGAAGGGAAAGTTGCAGTGGGTATATCATTTTAGACGTTAGATCCAAGGACTCCATGGGTCGAATATTAGGCGAATGATACGATGACGGGTTTCAGGAAGAAAAAGAGGAGGCTGAGACGTAGAATGGAGACATCATTTTCATTCATCATTCTGAAATTTACAACTGGCCGCCATCCACTAGCCACATTCGATATTTAACCTGTTGGCTCAATACATGGGAGCTTGCCTGCTTCTCATGTTCATGGCGCGACAAGGACCTTCTGGCAGTACGCATGCTGACAGCTCACTTGCCGGGTACGAAGTTGGTGGCGTACGCCCAAGCGTTGTTGTTGACGGGGTCCGCAAGGTGGTCGGCGAGGTTCTCCAACGGTCCCTTGCCGGTGACGATGGCCTGGACGTAGAAACCGAACATGGAGAACATGGCCAGTCTGCCGTTCTTGATCTCCTTCACCTTGAGCTCCGCGAATGCCTCGGGGTCGTCCGCCAGTCCCAGGGGGTCGAAGCTGCCGCCGGGGTAGAGGGGGTCCACGACTTCTCCCAGGGGTCCGCCGGCGACGCGGTAGGCCTCCACCGCCCCCATGAGGATGACTTGGGTGGCCCAGATGGCGAGGATGCTCTGGGCGTGGACCAGGCTTGGGTTGCCCAGGTAGTCCAGACCACCGTCGCTGAAGATCTGGGACCCCGCCTTGAACCACACGGCCTCGCCGAACTTGACGCCATTGCGGGAGAGCAACTCCGGGAAGACGCAGCCCAGAGTGCCGAGCATGGCCCACCTGGCGTGGATCACCTCCAACTCCCGGTTCTTGGCGAAGGTCTCGGGGTCGGCGGAGAGGCCTGCCGTGTCCCACCCGTAGTCGCCGGGGAATTCACCGGTGAGGTAGGAGGGAGACTCGCCGGAGAAGGGGCCCAGGTACTTGACGCGGTCGGGGCCGTACCACGGGCTGTCGGAGGGCTTGGCGGTACCCCTCCTCATGGTGACCCTTCCGCCGCCCAGGACATTGGAGGCCGAGGGACCAAGCCTGACCGCCTTCCCGCTGAGGGAGGGGGAGGAGAGGCCCATGGTGGTGGCGGCGGCGGCGGCCATGGTGATGGTGTGTGCTTGGTTGCGATGAATAGACGAGCTTGGTTGGGTTGTGGTGCGTGGGCGGTAGATGATATAGGCAAGCAAATCGGAGAAGATGGATCGTTCCTTATCCTGAGAAAATCTTTATCGCTTCTCTCATTCGCCCACCAGATTCATGGTCTCCGGTGCCGCTCACTCGCAGCCACACGAACCCTTCGATTTTTTGCCGCCTGCGGTGGACTTGTGGTGCAGATGACTTGTCCAGGATTTCTCTTGGATTAACGGTGCGTATCTTCCATACCACGACTTCATGACGGTAAGTGACGGAAGCTACGGTTACGTGTAGAGTCTCTGCACCGTGCACGTGCATGAGAACCGTACGTTTAATGAGTGGGTGCAAAAGTTTATGAATAATAGCAGAAATTGTGTAAGATTGTAACTGCATAAATAGGAAATTATGCGATTTATAAGAGTTATGTAATTGTACAAGTAAAAACTACGAAAAATGTGTGATTCACAAAAGTATAGTTGATCATCTTACCTTTAACAATAGGTGCATTTCTCTTTTTTGCCACTCCGCGTCTCATTTCAATCTATTAAACGATGTTCGACGCTAATTACGTTTAAATCGATAACTTTTATAATAAAATATTGTAAATGTTAACAATAGCATTTTTCTCTTTTTATTGCTTGACTTTTGTAATCTTGTCGACTTCACTTTTATAAAACGAAAATATTGGCGATAATATTCTTATTCGTTTTGTATAAATTATTGCGTAGAACATCGTGACTAAATTAATTAACACTTTAGAAAGTGTATTTACTTTTATTTAATTAAAACTTAAGCGTTGACATGATCTTCGGCTAAATACTTTTTTCGGCTAAATACTTTTTTAGTGCTAACAAGGAATTTAGGGAAAAGCATAAGTGGAGATCTCATGTAATAGATAGTTTTCGGTTTATATATATTCTCTTTTGGAGTATATTTCAGATAATAGTCAGCTGAAATAATAGTTTTCTGCACATTATATAATAATAATTATTATATAACGATAACTGTACGTAACAATAGTATTATTATGTAATGATAATATAACAATTATATATTCTTATAATAATAACAATTGAATAATATTATAACTACGTTCATAAGGTCTTGTCGGTAATTAAGCTTAAAAGTATTGGCGAGAGGAGAAAAGTGTAAAACAAAACCTTTTCATCTCGATGTACAATTTCCATTTGAGCTCATCCAAGTTTTATAAGTGAATAAATGCAAGAAAAGTTCTGACCATTATATATAAGATATTAGTATTAGGGATAGGAGGCCTGCTATATATATAATATCATAAGTGCTTTGTGCACAAACACATTTATTCTAAATTAAAAGAATATGAAGGGTATATACCAGAGATTATATTATTATTATCATTTTAACAATTATATAACGGTTATATTATTATGTTATCTCTCTTTCTCTCTCTCTCTCTGTATATGTTTGCAACATTGCAGACGTTCAGATTTCACAGGTATGTAATAACACTCATATACTATTGCCGCTGTTACTGTTGCATATAATACTTTAATAATACCTGTATTACTACTGTTATAGTACTTATTAGATTACACTACTTTAGTACTGTTATAATATTACACTACTGCTATAATACTATTGTAATCCGTTCAATTCTCATTCAATAATTCTAGAATTATTTGGTGGCTTACAAGAGTGTGTTGGTCCTTGTAAATCCCATCGATCGGATAATTGATTTCATCTCTGAATTCTAAAGTCAGCTCTAGAGTCAATGAATTTTGGGTTATCGGGTGCTGATATCAGCCTAATTAGATTCACTCTTTAGAAATCTTTTGAAAATTTTTCATAATTGATTTTATTGATATAAAATTTAATGATACATATAAATTTGTTTGCATCTATTATGTTTATTATAGGCATGAATCTTATAATCAAGATGGAAAAGTTGAGACAAAGTTAAGTATGTTTATAACTAATGAGAATCTAGTTGAAGCAAATTAAGGGAGATTGATCAATGAATAATGATTGACAAGGATTGAGTGAAAAAGAAGGGACTCCGAGTTTACACTTCTTTTTATAAGTCATTGTAATATTATTAATATAACTTTGTTTTTTAAGTCTAGAAAAGTTCTCTTGTACTTGGATTTTTAGGAGAATATGTTGATGGTAATATTTTCATAGATTAAATATAAAAGATAATTATTGTGGAAATAATTATACTAAAAATTAACATTACAAAAGATATATGGATATGTCGTAATCGATTAATATAAATTACATGAATTTTTGTGAATTGATATGTCTTTAGTGTGGAGGGATGCATCGGTAAAAATCTATAAAGGAATGTAAAAGGACCTTTATATTTTGATAATGTTAAAATCTGTGTGAAGAATTGTTTATGTTAGGAAAACTTGTTTGATTTGTTTTTATACTTATATTGATAAATTCTTTTAGAAGTAAACAAATAACTTTTCACACAAATTAGATATTAAGTTCAATTTATATTTTTAACTGCAAGTGTATAGCGTATATTGTATTTGTGTGCAAGTGTAAGTTGATCCTACAAAAATTGAGTAAGAATTGTGTACCATTTTTAATTTTTATGGTAGAGTTTGTATGTGTTCAATTAAGCACTTCATTGAGTTACTGTTAACTCTACGAACATAGTTCATGGAGTTACAGCTAACTCAACAGACTAACCTCGTATACTTAAGTTAACTCCACAAACCTATCTTTCTAGTTAAATATTACTATTTATAGAGAAATTTGGTCATCCATTGGGCAATTCCACAGAATGTAAATAACATCAATTAAGTTTTTTAATGTTAGTTAATCTGAGATTTGTCATTAAGCAATACTAACATTTAGATATTTCAAATGATAACCATTAAGATTTTTAGTATTCTGTACAAATCAATTTCAGTAAATAATAAAATTATTTTCTATTTTCTGAATCAAACAAACATAAAACATTCACACTACTAACAATGATAACATTAATCACAATACAAAACAAACAATACAACACTTTAATACTAAATGTAAACACAAAAAATTAGTTGTTTTTGATATGTTCCTAAAGATGAGCGAAAGGTGAAATGTAAAAATTTCTATCGATATTAAAAACTTATGTCACTACATGCGACACAATTACACCATTGAAAACTTAATTACTTACAATCTTGTCTCCTCTCCTTATAGAATCACAAACCAAGACTTGTAAGTTGATCTCCTCTTCAGTATACTAGCATCAACCTGAAACCAAGGTTAGAAGCTTTATGATTTCCTGAGATATGAGTCGGTGCTTGGTGAAAATGACTTTCCTTCCTATGACATGATCACTTCTCACAATGGTTGTTAGTTACCATGTTTAGCTCAGAATCGACCCGACATCTGGAAAGTATCATCACAAACCTTCGATGGTTGGTGATTTTGGTGGTATTGTGGAGCTTCAAGGAACTTATGACACTTTCTACAGTTAGTGCGATCCTCCACTTCACATCCTTCTTCGTATTTCTCCTCTTCTTTTATATTTCTTTTAGTAGTAACTATTTTTGCCTAAATAATTAGTTGAATTTCCTTCATTCATATCAACGATGGTGATTTCTTCTTCATTCCACAAGTTAATTCCTATGTGATACGTATAATCATGGTTTTCTTTCGAATTTCCTATTTCTACAACTACTACAGTGGCATGTTAGAAAATAATTGGTCCGTAGAGTTAGTGTAACTCAACAGATTTACTTCGTTGACTTAACTATAAAACACGTGTAATAAAGAAATAACTTAATAAGTTCAGATGTTTCAGATAGTTACAACTATAAGTATTTGAAACTTATATGCATTTTGGATAGTTAACATCTAACTTACCGAAAATTCACTTAAGTCATGTATTAATGTTACAATACGTGTACTCTAGGAAATAATAAAATATTCTTTAAACATTTAAAACATAACTGTCCAGTACATGAAATGTAACTCTTTGAAATAACAGACAATTCAGATACTTAGGAATTAAAAAGCCTGTAACTCACTGACAGTGCAAAAATATACTTAATTAACATTAATTCTCTGAAATTATGCAGACTCTTTCTTTAAAGTATATAATAGTGCAATTACAACATAATGACTTGATTCTCGTATGATAAGCTAAATATTATGCAATTAACCATTAGTATTATGCACTTTTTCATTCTAAACAAGAATTAAGATGTATTTTACAGATGAAGTGTTAAAGTCAATTAGAAGTTAAATCAGTTGGACAGATGCTATGGAAGGTAGTTAAAAGAATTCTAGAAGAACTTGAAGAACTCTTTAAGTTAGATAACTTAATATGTAAAAACAAAAGAAACAACTCATTGAGTTAGGTAACTTAATATGTAAAATAGAAGGAAGAAGCCATTGAGTTACAGGCTTAAAGATAGTGGAACTCGTTACATTAGTAGATAGCACGTGCAGCTAACTTAAGAGATTATGTGAAAGAACTCATTAAGTTAGATAACTCAACGTGTAAAATAGAAGAAAAAACTCGTTGACTTATAAGCTTAAAGGCAGTGCAACTCATTGAGTTAGATAACTCAATGAATACTTAAAAGGACAAACAGAACTCACGTGCACAACTCATTAAATTAGTAAAATCTCACGAGCATAACTTGTTGAGTTAATGAGTAAAAGATAGAATAACTCATTAAGTTAGCAATAACTTAATGATTTGGAGAAATGTAAAATTAAAGACAAATATCACGTGAACAACAAAGAAATCTCATGTGATAGAACTCGTTGAGTTAGCAAAACTCAATGTGTACTTACAAAAGACAAAGAAGAACAACTCATTAAGTTAGTAATTACTTAACGACCTAGAAGAAGATTGGTAAAATGCTATTGACAAGATATCAAATGGTAACTTACTATTTACAGGTTGTTAAGAATCAAAGCACAACAAATTGATATCATTGAAAGGAAATATGTTCATTGGAGTTACATATATAAATATAACTAGATCATTCTATAATAGATAGAGACATATACATACAAAGAGAGATAAATCTACAAGAGCAAAAAGAGAGAATAACCATTCATAATTACACTTTTCGAGCACTATGTAGAATTCAGCAAAAGACAAATCTGAAGCATTTCAAGCTCTCCACATGCAAATTCTGATAAAAGATAAGTTGGTTGGTTTGTTGGAGTTTCTACTAGAAAACTTCAAGTGTTGTTGGTTGGAGCTTCTACCTAAAAGTTCAAGTGATTGATTAGTTGGAGTTTCTACTTGAAAGCACAAGTGGTTGATTCTTGCTTTTATCTAAAAGCAAGTGTATGTAAGTGTTAGATCACTTAGTAAAGTCCTTGTGTTCCTATTTCTTATTTCCATTGTTCATATTTCATTTAATTGTTTGTGTTGATTATGCATATACTCTAATTATATAAGTTAGAATTAAGTTTAATCAAGCACATATTACCATTCACCCCATTCTAGTGAGTCATTCAATTCTAACAATTGGTATTAAAGCAAGTTCATCTTGTTATATAGATCTAACTATCTAAGATCATGACTTCACATTCTGCAAAAAGATAGAACATCCATTGATTTCTTCTATTTGATGGTAGCAATTATAGCTACTAGAAAAATAGGATGGAGTATTTTCTCAGGAGCTCCGATGTGAAGCTTTGGAAATTAGTTGTATGTGGTGTACCACTTCCAACAAGTCATGAAGATGATTGGAGTAAGAAGGATGAAAAAATCATCTAGATAGATGCTCGTGGAATCAATGTAATTTACTATGCACTTATTGTTGAATAATATAATAAAATTTCTACATATAAGTCTGCTCATGAGACCTGAAAAATCCTTTAAATTACTTATAAAGAAATCAAGTGAAAGACACTAAAATTAGCATCTTATTGAGAAAATATGAACTGTTTAAAATGCTTGATAATGAGAACATCAGTAACATGTTCTTAAGGTTTACAAAAATTACAAATGGTCTAAGAGGCCTGGGAAAATAATTCTCTAATTGTAAACGTATACAAGATATCTTAAGGAGCTTAATAGTTTAATGGAAATAAAATTCAACATCCATAGAAGACTCAAAGGATCTAAATAATTATTCAGTTGAAGATTTGTTACGAAATCTTCTTGCTTACGAAGTTCAAATGAAGGAATGGAAGGAGGATGAAGCCATTGAAAGAAAAGTTGAAAAAAAGAAAGAACTGACTTTTCCTTCAACAAAAGAACAACTAAGTTCAAAAGAAGATGAAGTTTTGCTATTGGCTAAGAACTTTAGAAAGATGATGAAACATGGAAAGCAAAACTAACACCTCCAGATCTAAAATCCCTATATGCTACAAATGTAAGAAACAAAGACATTCAAATTTATTGCCTATTACGATAGAGGGAGTATCAACAAAAATGGAAGAAGAGGAACAAGAAGAAATTGAATCTAAAAGCTACATGGGATGACAACAGTTTATGTAGTAACTCTTTAGATTCTGATGAGGATGTGCTTGCAAATGTGTATTTTGTAGCTTAAGAGATATGCTTTACATCTCTTTATTATTCAGATAATGAAAATGATAATCTAGATGTAGATAATCTTTTTTATACAGTAGACAACTTATATGTGAAGTGTAAAAATTATAATAAAGAAATTATAAGTTTAAATTCTTGTTTAGAAGATGCATTTGTTGAGTTAGAAAAAGCTTTAGTTAACAATAGAAATTTAAAGACAAAAGTAGATAATTATAGTTTTAGTAACTTCGATTTAAAAGAAGAAAACAAAAATTTAAAAGCTGAAATTACTAATTTAAAAAACACTATATGTAAATTTACTAAAGGAGAAAGTAGTTTAAATAAGATCATAGGATCCTAAAGAATGAGAATAAACAAATTTAGCCTAGGGTATACTGCTCCACAAGAAATTCCCTACTATAGTGGTATGATTCGATCTTATAGAGATGTCACTATAATTTTTGCCATTAAAAGAATATCTAGACATTTGTGGATGCCAAGAGACAATAAATTTAATGTTTTAAGGACTAACATTACTGGACCCAAATATATTTAGGTACCAAAGAACTTAATTTCAAAATGATTTGTAAGACTACAAGGACAAATAAATATAAACATCAAGATGGATTATTGATAGTAGGTGCTCTAAGCATATGACCGGTAAGAAAAGTTTTTTTTAATTTGATTAAGTTGATAAATACTAGTTTAGTTAAATTTGGTAATAGTGAAAAGTGTAAAATTATTGCTATAAATAATATTGCATCTGAAAATGGTAAAATTGAAAATATTTTGCATGTAAATGGATTAAAATAAAACTTGTTAAATGTAGGTCAACTTTGTGATAAAAGGTATAATTTATTCTTTACTACTGAAAATTACTTTATAATAAATCAAGATACCCTTGAAATTAAGTTTATTGGTTTTAGAGAAAACTCAATTTATGCATTAGTGTATGAGACTTTCGTTGTTGTCATTTTAAATGCCAATTTGTTTTAAAATTTATAACTCTACAAGCGCACAATGACTATTGTAGTTAGTATGTAAATATAGGTCAATCCACAAGAAGCTTGGGTAAACGATAAATCAGAATTTATCTCAAAAGATTCACATTTATAAGTCTTTAACACAAGTATCTTAGAGTTATCTTCTTGTTCATAAAGATCACCTATAAACAGATGCACATAAATACAAAATCAACATAAGACTTATTTCCCTCAAATGGGATCATTTGGAAACTAGCTACACATCTGAAATTTTTAGATGTGTATATCTCTATCACCCAAAATCATAGGTGGAGGTCTCAACCTTCCAAAAATACCTAAAAAAATTGTATTTACACATTCATAAAATATTCAGAAAGTAAAACAAGCATTCACAAATGGAAACCAATATCCACAAATGTGCAAACATACATTCATAGACCAACCAAGGAAATCAAATTTATGTTTAACTAACTAATCTACTAACAAGAAAAGTAAAGTTCTACAGCTACAAATCAACCTAAATATGCAAATACATATGCAATAACACAAACAACACTGAACAAAATGAAAACACACATGCATTGTACACAAAATATATTGCACACAATATCAACAACTGTATTTGACCTCTCTCCACATTTACCTTGATTTTCCAATGTATTCAATAAAAATGAGCTAGAAATGAGTCCAAAGCTTCTTCCACACATGGACCTTGGGCTGTCACCATCGTGGCCTCCATCGAAGGGAGGAGGTTGTCAAGCACACCCTGTTGGAGAGGATGGACGACTATGCCATGAACGTCTTGATGCAAGTTGTGTACTCGGGTTCCTTCCACGCGTGAACCCAACACTTGGGAGCATCGGAAGGAAGGGAGGTCACTGCAAACATCCGAGGAACTTCCACGCGCGAGCTACCAGATCACCACTGTGGCCCACACCGCTGAGCTCCCCACGTGCTCACCAACCACCACCAAAAGAGCGAGCTAAGCAAGCCTCTTCCACGTGCTGGTTGAAGTCTGCGGTTCAGCTAGCAGCGTGTTTGTGGAATGGTTGTCGGGTGCCCTAGCCTTGTAGTGGAGAATGAAAATGAGAAGATCTCCAAAATGGGGTTAAGGGCTACCTTATATACTTGGGTAAATTTGCATTTTGGCATTTCATGTTATTGTTATATGCATTCCTTGGGGAATCCTACAATTACACCTTTACAAAATATATTTAATATAATGTGATTACAAGAACAATATGAAGAAATATAAACAAAAATGAAGCATTAAGTAAATTGTCAACTACTTCCAACATCAAAGTTCATAATTAATGGACTAATTTGTGCATTTGTTAAGGTTTTAACATTAATTCCATACATGCATATAAATTCATGACTACCATGTAATTCCCTTTAAGAACAATATTATTTGACATATTAATCCCTAAAATGCATGAATAATAACATGTAAATAAGTACAAATTAATCACTTTCAATTAGACTTTCCAATTGAAAATTCTACAAGTGATGCATATTTAATAGACTCTAGTGAAGATGAGTAATTGTGGCTTAAAAGACTAAGACATGTCAATATGAGCACCCTCAAGAAACTGACCAAATATGTTCTTGTTAGAGGTGTGCTTAAACTTAAATTTAAAATAGATAGAGTATGTAGTGACTACATAGTTGAAAAATAGAAGAAATCAGCACATAAAAGCATAGATGATATTGTCACAAGTCAGTCATTGGAAGTATTACATTTAGACTTATTTGGTGTCACACAAACAACAAGCTTAGGTGGAAGAAAGTATACCTTAGTAATTGTTGATGACTTCATGAGGTTCACCTAGGTTACATTTTTGACAAAGAAGCTATTTCATATTTTTTTGATTATTACACATTTCTCTAGGATTTTCCAAAATTAGAATTTTCCTATAGTCCTTCCAACAACATTAGACATGATATTTGCATCAATTTTTGTGCTTGACATGCATGCATGCTTGCTTGCTGCTTATGCCCCCCTTTGATTATTTGACTAAGTTTGCATATTATGAATGCTTATGTTGTGTTTGGCTTCTATGTGAAAATACATGGATTTTATATGTACCTTCCTATGATTGCATAGTTGTTGTGGGGAATACTTGCTTATTTTCCTAAATGCAAACATTTCAGAAAGTTACTTATCTTTTCATGCTCATGCTTGCTTGATTCCATGTGCAAATACATGGGACTTATTTGAATTCTAATGATTGCGTAGTCGTCATGGGACTTGTTTGCTTCCTTGTGCAAACACTTGGGTGATTTGTTTGCTTTCTTATGTTAACCATCATTATCATGCTTATGCATAAACACATTTTATGCTTTGCATTCCTTGATCTAAATTAAGTGTAGGTAAGTATGGGTAACTGTGTGTATCATCATTGCCTTGAAAATTTGCATTAGACATTCACATTAGTTTCACATTAATTAACATGCAACTAATTTTAATCTACAATTTTAATTTTCAAATAGACTAGTATGACTTAAAAACTTGGAAATACACTTGTTTTATTTTCATATGTATGGTCAAACTTGAGGGTGAAGTCATGTGCATTGCCTTTTTTACCATATATACATGTGTTTTCATAGGATTCACAATTTTTATTAGCTTTTACACATGTGATTAGACTCGAGAGTGAAGTCGCATGTGCTTTTGAATGACATTTCATGTCACTACACCAATAGTTTTAAAATACCCCTTATAGAAGTTAAAGCATACTTATAGAAAAATCATAAAAGGTTAGGTAACACTTTTAAACTACTTATCATCTTTCAAATTAGAGAAATTTCTCAACTTCGAGAATGTAGTCAATATAGGGCTATTTCCCCCTTGTTCAACCAAACCATAGGAAAACATTTGACATATCATGTAGGCTAAGGTCATGCATACACCTTAGTTTCCCTTCTCATCTTCAAGGAATCTCATGATTTCCCTTTTTTAAGATATCACTTAGGCTTTGCATTTAAACAAGTGATAACTTCTTTAATCATTCAAAAATCAAACAAAATAATTCCTTTAGGAGAGCATGAATGAGCATACCCATTCTATATGTCCTAAAGTCATTTGCATCTTGCTTGTTTACTTGTTTTGCTTATTCAACAGCTATGTAAACTAGGACTATGTAGGGCTCATTCCCCACTCACTACGTGAGTGAGGGGATGTTTACACGGCCCTCTTTTAGGTTGCTAGTTCTAAGCTCTTATCTCTTCTCTTTTGCATAACTAGCTACTTGCATGCATCACATACACCCTCACATACCTAAAGACATTTGAGAGGCCAAGAAATTAGGTGTGCATAACTGCCTAACATCTTCCCTATGCCAACTTGGAATTCTTATTTGAACTCTTTGATTAGCAGACCATATATAGACTCACTCACTATGCATGCATTCATGCATTACATATAGATTTTTCTTAGTCTTTCCTCATATTAGACTAAGTGACAACTCTATTTTTCTTTTTTTCCTCTTAAAGGACCTGTGTCATTCTTTCTGTACCCTTGACTCTCAACCTCGAGAGTGGGAGTACTATAAGGGGTACATGATGTTTTCCATACTTCAATGTTGAGGAAGTACATATTGGATCCCTCACATGTGTTAGAGACAGTATCTATACCCATTCAATGGGACTTGACCTATGAGGAGACCCTAGTTTGCATTGTTGACATCAAACAATAGGTTTTAAGATAAATCATTTCTGTACATCAAGGTGCAGCGGCATAACTCTTCAAAGTGTAAAGCCACAAGGGAACTTGAAGAGTATGTAAAGAGGAGGTATCCCTTTCTATTTGAGGATGTATGTAATTTTAAGTTTTGATGACAAAACTTATTTTAAGTAGGATAGGATGTAAGACTTGGGCATAAATTGGTAATTTATCTTTTTATTTTTCTTTTAGTTAAGACATCCCCAAATCACTTTTCTTTCCTAATTACAATTGCAGCCCTTGATCGAACCCATTCTTCTTCTCGAGCCACTACATCGGTGCCTTGGATGTCGTCGTGTAAGGCTATTGCACACCCTACCTTCTACACACGCGAGGTGAGTTTTTCTAGTTGGCATGCATGCTCGATTGCATTGAGTGTGGCTTGATGTCATCTTGTGTGTAGGCATCAGCATCAGAAGGCAAACTTCGATGGGAGAGTGAGGTGCTTCGGTGAGCCCTCAGTTTAATTAAGTGAGTTGGCATATGATTTTTGTTCTTTAGTGGCAATTCTGTTGTGGGAGATTTCAGTCGTTGGTAGAAGAAAAGGGAGATTATTGGGGTTTTCTTACATCAGGATCATTTAAGTAAGTATATTTTTAGTTTTTCTTAAATGCATATTTTGATGCATTGTTATTTTTGGTTAATGTGCGTTTGTGTACATTTATTTGTTGATATATATGTTGAAATGCATTTTTACGTTGATATACAAATTGAAATGCATTTCAATATGGATATGAATGTCAAAATGCATTTATTTGTTGATATATATCTTGAACTGTATTAGATAATTGAAATGTTTGGTTGAATTGTCAATTTGTTTAAATGAATATGAATGCGTGAGTTATGACAATGTCATGTAATTTCAACAGGGGATGGAGCACTGTAGGTAGAGGCGGTAGATGTCGATAGAGCGAAGGGTGTTGACTGGTTCGTGCATGCAGGTAGTCAGTGACACAGTGAGGGGAGGCAATGGTGGCTTATAAGTAGTGGCTAGAGGTGTGTGGGCGATGGCAGCGGCTTGTTGGAGTAGTGTGCGTCAACGTGCAGAGGTGAGGCAATGGAGTGTGGCGGTATAGCGATCAATAGAGAACGAGGACAAGGATGATGGTGGGGACGGTAGTGACTTTGATACCACTACAGATTGTCGGTGCCAAAGAAGAAGATTTTGAAGAACTTTGGGGCTCCGATGAGGTAAGTTGTGGGTTTTTTCCTTTTGTGTTGGGATGAATTTCTTCATTCATCCACCTCTATTTATAAGAGCCAAGGACCCCTCCTCCCCTCCCTCAGCCCTAACGACACCTTCACCATCATTTATAACCAACGGACATTAAATCTGACGACCTTCAATGTAGGGGAAAAGAGAAAACTGTTAATTGTTGCATCCTCCCCTCCACCTATTTCATCTTATCATGGTCTTTAAGAGCATTCACTAATAGCTTGTATCCATCTAAGGACAAGTTTATCAACTTTTTTCCTAGTGATGTATCCAATACTACCGACTGGTGAAGGTAGACAGCACGAATCAAAGAAATAGTGGAGATCCGGGATGGAAAGAACATCCCTAAATTGCACACAGTGGAGATCAATGTTTTCTTTTTCTCTTTTCCTCCACAAATCCTAATGAGATTAAGTGGGAAAACTAAATCAAGGTTCTTGTAAAATAAATAAAGGACAAAAAAGATCATCCTCCGCGGAAGGAAATCCAACATAAATTGGACAGACCAGGCAAGATATATATGTCATTCTGGTTATTTGTTGAGGAAAGGAGTGAGCTAAATGATAATGGAAGAGAAGGGAAAGTTGCAGTAGGTATATCATTTTGGACGTTAGATCCAAAGGAGGACCCCATGGATCGAATATTAGGCGAATGATACGATGACGGGTTTCAGGAAGAAAAAGAGAAGGCTGAGACGTAGAATGGAGACATCATTTTCATTCATCATTCAGAAATTTACAACCGACCGCCATCCACTAGCCACATACATATTGCCAGCTGTCCCACGTATTCCACCAGCTATAACGACGACATTCGATATTCAACCTGTTTGCTCAATGCATGGGAGCTTGCTTGCTTCCCATGTTCATGGCGCGACAAGGACCTTCTGGCAGTACGCATGCTGGCAGCTCACTTGCCGGGTACGAAGTTGGTGGCGTACGCCCAAGCGTTGTTGTTGACGGGGTCCGCAAGGTGGTCGGCGAGGTTCTCCAGGGGTCCCTTGCCGGTGACGATGGCCTGGACGTAGAAGCCGAACATGGAGAACATGGCCAGTCTGCCGTTCTTGATCTCCTTCACCTTGAGCTCCGCGAACGCCTCGGGGTCGTCAGCCAGTCCCAGGGGGTCGAAGCTGCCGCCCGGGTAGAGGGGGTCCACGACTTCTCCCAGGGGTCCGCCGGCGACGCGGTAGGCCTCCACCGCCCCCATGAGGATGACTTGGGTGGCCCAGATGGCGAGGATGCTCTGGGCGTGGACCAGGCTTGGGTTGCCCAGGTAGTCCAGACCACCGTCGCTGAAGATCTGGGACCCCGCCTTGAACCACACGGCCTCGCCGAACTTGACGCCGTTGCGGGAGAGCAACTCCGGGAAGACGCAGCCCAGAGTGCCGAGCATGGCCCACCTGGCGTGGATCACCTCCAACTCCCGGTTCTTGGCGAAGGTCTCGGGGTCGGCGGAGAGGCCTGCCGTGTCCCACCCGTAGTCTCCCGGGAATTCACCGGTGAGGTAGGAGGGGGACTCGCCGGAGAAGGGGCCCAGGTACTTGACGCGGTCGGGGCCGTACCACGGGCTGTCGGAGGTATTGGTGGTACCCCTCCTCATGGTGACCCTTCCGCCGCCCAGGACATTGGAGGCCGAGGGACCAAGCCTGACCGCCTTCCCGCTGAGGGAGGGGGAGGAGAGGCCCATGGTGGTGGCGGCGGCGGCGGCCATGGTGATGGTGTGTGCTAGGTGGCGATGGATAGACGTTCTTGCGAAGGACGTGCTTGGTTGGGTTGTGGTGAGTGGGCGGTAGATGATATAGGCAAAGAAGTCGGAGAAGATGGACCCATCCTTATCCTGGGAAAATCTTTATCGCTTCTCTCGTTCGGCCACCAGATTCATGGTCACCGGTGTCGCTCGCTCGGAGCCACACGAACCCTTGGATGATTTTGCTGTCGGCGGTGGACTTGTGATGCAGATGACTTGTCCAGGATTTCTCTTCTCGTCCGCCAATCACATCACTTCAATCCTAGCCGAAGCCATTGTGTGTGTGTGTTTTTTTTTTTGCATCGTTAACGTTCACAACTAATGAGTGTGTGTTTACCGTTCCACGACTTCATGACGGTAAGTGACGGAAGTGGAATCAACGGTTACGTGGATCTTGCATTTTCTTTTATCTTTTATTTTTTTTCTTATAAATTATTACATTTACATGTGTACTATTAATAACATCAAATCAAATAGAATATCAATAATACAATGTCAAATTTAAAAAATTTAAATAAAATAAAATTCACTTCTAATCTTAAAATATGGAAAGACATTTACATGATTTTGAATTTTACTATATTGATGATGAAAAATTTACTATAATTAAATCTTATATTCTTTAGATTACATTTACAATCTCAATAAAATATAAACTAATTGTTTAAGTAAATCGATGAAAATGTTCAATAGTAACTTCATATCTTTGATTTTGTTCAATTGTAACAAGAAATATTACTAGTTTATCCTCAACAATAACACATTAATTATCTTTTACTATCCTTTGTCTTCTAAGTAAGTTACAAAGTTCCTAAAAAACATGTTGACTCATTTAATATATATTTCGATAATGATATGGTTGGTGAGGTAGTGATGCATCTCATAATCTCATGTTATATCGTTGTCATTCTCTATTATAGATCTATTTTATTATGTTTAGAGTAACATCTGTAATATATTGTGTTGCTAATTTACACGTTTATACAATCAATATTAAAGACCTACATTGTCTTCATCATCTCTTTTCAACATATCCTTAGTTATTTACCATATGTAGAATCACTTGTACAAGTAGAGGACATTTCAACACTTAAATATCAACATATAATGTAATAACCTATTAAACATTTCAACCACTACGTACTTGCAAATTTCAACATTCTTTTATGTGTGTAAATCACGTTCAACAATAGAAACTTTCATAATGAAATAAGAATTTGGGAAAGAAAACATATTACGAAAAAACAAAAGATAACACATTCACTACTTCTAAAGACTACCAACATAAGGACATAATACAATTGAAGAGTTCACATATTATTCCAAATACAACAAAACAATTCACTTTTCCTTCAAATTGTAGTGCAACCATTCAATTTGATATTCATCAATCTCTAATGATAGGAAAATAGTTCTTTTCATCTCATTTTCTTGCAATTGAACCCTAGTGAATTTTTTCCCCTTAGTAAGTCCTATTTTCATCAAGTATGGAATACATTGTTCTGTTTCTCTTCTTAATTTAAACTTCTGATAAGCTAGTTCATCCTATTGCACAAACTTTTTCACAAACTCACTTTTTTCATTTATTAACTTTACAATAGATTGAGAAAATTCTATATAAGGTCAAGTTCTTTTCTTTTCCTTTCTACTAACTATTTGCTCCACGTTACAAATGCTAGGGCTTCCTTGGCCCTCTTCGAATTCAAGAATTGATGGAGGAAGCTAAGTATTGAAAGTGGGAATGGTGTCTTCAAGTTTTTGAGTTCCATTCTCTTACATTTATTGTACATCTTGGAGAATTTGACTATTCACTCTAGTAGTCATATTGTCATCGAACATTATATATAAGTCATCATAGATAGGACATAACCTTCTTGTACATGATTTACGTTTTGGATGTTGCTACAAAGAAAACATATAAATAGTCTACTATTATTAACAAGTTATATTAAAAATGTGTTACATGTAATGAAATAAAATATTGAACAATTCATCCCATATTTCCTTCAATATATTAGTATGGCTATGAATATAATCTCACCCCCTTCTATTTTGCTTTGAAATCTTTGTATAATTTTTATACATTGTCCTCTAGGTTTTCATTCTACTTTTCACATGTTTTTTTTTTCAACATTGGCATTTGTTTGAGCATTATATTTGACAATCACCTTTACCCATGTCTCCACTCTAAGCTTACCATCTTGTTGTTTTGCATTTCCTTCTATTATTTCTAATGCTAATATACCTAAAAAAAATTTATTTTATTTTATGCTCTAGTTCATGTAATTCTTTTTTTCAAAGGTCATATTTCCTATACTATGTTTAATTTTAGTGATGGTGTAATGTTAAAAGATAAATAAACAATGACCCATTACCATAAAATAGCTGAAATCATAATAATTGAAATCAAATGGTACAGCCATGCTAATTCAAAATTTGAGTTTCATAATAGAAACATCTAAAACAAAACCTAATACATGCAACAACATAAAAATGAGTAACTAACTCAAAATGAGTAATCCATTTTCATAAACCTAAGAAACTACAAATGAGTAAGGGAAAGTAGAATGGACTATAGGAACCAAGAAAGAAAAGAAAATTTAAAAGGAAAAACTATATTTAAAAGGAATTTGATCGACTAACTTCTTTAGCACTACTTTCTAATTCAAGTATCTAGTGTTGATGGAGAGCAAGCTAACAACTATGGAGATCAATAAATGGAAATGCTTATTGTACAATCAACTTATAGGTTTACAATCAACAAAAACGAACCAACATCGTACAAGTTAAATTCTATGTTCAGTTCAAATTACATATCTCTCAAATTATGCATAATCAAGATTATGCACATTCAACAAATGATGAGAATCTTAAAATTATTGAAGCATTGAACAAATTCAACAAATTAAGATTATATGCATTCAATAAAGTAGTCACCATTGTAGTGAAGCATGTCATTATTTAACAAATCAATCACCATATAACATAAAACTGGTAGAAGTAGCATAGATACATCTATTTGGTGTGCAATTTGAAAATGAGAAAGTGTAGGAGTATAAGAATAACATAACAATACAACAAATGATCTTATAACACAACTTATAATGCATTTAGCGTGTAAATTAAGAATACAGTAATACAAATATATTTAGATTTCGGGCGATACAATAATACAAATTAGCAACCTTCAGGTAACACAGTAATATAAATCAATGAATCAATGAAATAATAGAACAGAAGAACAATGACATTTCTCAAAAAACTGTATATACTGTGATTAAACAATCAGGGGAGGGGATTTACTAGCATAGACCTTCGGACGACAACAGTGGCATCGAGCGATAGTGGTGGCTTCGAGTGACAATGGCGATCTCAAGGTTGCGATTGCAACATCTTTGGGCAACAATGGCGATAGTGGCGGCTTCGAGCGACAAAGGCAGGTTCAGGTGACAATGGTGGCTTCGAGCGACAGTGGCAGGTTCAAGCGACAATGGCGACCTTTAGGTAATGCGATGGAAGAATTAGGAAAGGCTTCTTTGTCGACTCAGGTGTGAGGCGTTGGAAGGCTTCTCTGTCGAGGTTGGGGTGTCGACAAAATCGGACTTTGCAAGATTGACTTTGAGCGATAGTATCAAAGATCGATTTTCTCAAGCTTACCCGACGTTACAAAAGAGGGAGGTCAAGAAATGATGTCCAGAAGTGATTTTTATACGTGGGTAATCTTAAGAAATGATTTCCCAAGATTACCTATGTGCACAAATGAGGAGACCTTAGGAAAATATTTCCTCCCGTTTCTTTTGCCAAGGTCTTCAAGTGCACAAACCCATATTTACTCCTCGCTAGAGGCAACAGAGGGTGTTGCATTCTCTGCTCTCTTCTCCACCCTCTCCTCAGCAACAGGAGGTGTACCAGGCTTGGTCATCTCTTCAACAACAAAGGGCATCTCAACTAGTAGCCTCTACAAATGTTTCAGGGATCGTCGGTCCCTCATTGCCCTGGTTGGGTTTGACTAATCTGACACTCACGAAATTCCTAATGATGTTAAATGCTACTTGCATTGGCCTCTTCCAACCCTAGTTGCTACCAATACCAATTTCGCCTCTGTGATACACAGCTAAAGGCTCAGTCATAACCTGGCCAGACTTTCCCAAGGACAGTTGAGATCATGGAAGGAAAGAACATCCCGAAATTGGGCAGACCAGGCGAGATATATATGTCATTCTGGTTATTTGTTGAGGAAAGGAGTGAGCTAAATGATAATGGAAGAGAAGGGAAAGTTGCAGTAGGTATATCATTTTGGACGTTAGATCCAAAGGAGGACCCCATGGATCGAATATTAGGCGAATGATACGATGACGGGTTTCAGGAAGAAAAAGAGAAGGCTGAGACGTAGAATGGAGACATCATTTTCATTCATCATTCAGAAATTTACAACCGACCGCCATCCACTAGCCACATACATATTGCCAGCTGTCCCACGTATTCCACCAGCTATAACGACGACATTCGATATTCAACCTGTTTGCTCAATGCATGGGAGCTTGCTTGCTTCCCATGTTCATGGCGCGACAAGGACCTTCTGGCAGTACGCATGCTGGCAGCTCACTTGCCGGGTACGAAGTTGGTGGCGTACGCCCAAGCGTTGTTGTTGACGGGGTCCGCAAGGTGGTCGGCGAGGTTCTCCAGGGGTCCCTTGCCGGTGACGATGGCCTGGACGTAGAAGCCGAACATGGAGAACATGGCCAGTCTGCCGTTCTTGATCTCCTTCACCTTGAGCTCCGCGAACGCCTCGGGGTCGTCAGCCAGTCCCAGGGGGTCGAAGCTGCCGCCCGGGTAGAGGGGGTCCACGACTTCTCCCAGGGGTCCGCCGGCGACGCGGTAGGCCTCCACCGCCCCCATGAGGATGACTTGGGTGGCCCAGATGGCGAGGATGCTCTGGGCGTGGACCAGGCTTGGGTTGCCCAGGTAGTCCAGACCACCGTCGCTGAAGATCTGGGACCCCGCCTTGAACCACACGGCCTCGCCGAACTTGACGCCGTTGCGGGAGAGCAACTCCGGGAAGACGCAGCCCAGAGTGCCGAGCATGGCCCACCTGGCGTGGATCACCTCCAACTCCCGGTTCTTGGCGAAGGTCTCGGGGTCGGCGGAGAGGCCTGCCGTGTCCCACCCGTAGTCTCCCGGGAATTCACCGGTGAGGTAGGAGGGGGACTCGCCGGAGAAGGGGCCCAGGTACTTGACGCGGTCGGGGCCGTACCACGGGCTGTCGGAGGTATTGGTGGTACCCCTCCTCATGGTGACCCTTCCGCCGCCCAGGACATTGGAGGCCGAGGGACCAAGCCTGACCGCCTTCCCGCTGAGGGAGGGGGAGGAGAGGCCCATGGTGGTGGCGGCGGCGGCGGCCATGGTGATGGTGTGTGCTAGGTGGCGATGGATAGACGTTCTTGCGAAGGACGTGCTTGGTTGGGTTGTGGTGAGTGGGCGGTAGATGATATAGGCAAAGAAGTCGGAGAAGATGGACCCATCCTTATCCTGGGAAAATCTTTATCGCTTCTCTCGTTCGGCCACCAGATTCATGGTCACCGGTGTCGCTCGCTCGGAGCCACACGAACCCTTGGATGATTTTGCTGTCGGCGGTGGACTTGTGATGCAGATGACTTGTCCAGGATTTCTCTTCTCGTCCGCCAATCACATCACTTCAATCCTAGCCGAAGCCATTGTGTGTGTGTGTTTTTTTTTTTGCATCGTTAACGTTCACAACTAATGATTGTAGACATTTCTCTTAGATTAACTGTGCGTATTTACCATACCACGACTTCATGAGGGTAAGTGCGGGAAGTGGAAGCAACGGTTACATGGACAGTCTCAGCACCGTGCACGTACATGAGAACCGTACGTTTACATGAGTGAGAGCAAAAGTTTACGAATAATAGCAAAAATTTTGTAAGATTGTAACTGCATAAATAGGAAATTATGCGATTTATAAGAGTTATGTAATTGTACAAGTAAAAATTACGAAAAACGTGCAATTCACAAAAGTATAGTTGATCATCTTACCTTTAACAATAGGTGCATTTCTCTTTTTTGCAACTCCGCGTCTCATTTGGATCTATTAAACGATGTTCGACGATAATTACGTTTAAATCGATAACTTTTATAATAAAATATTGTAAATGTCAACAATAGCATTTTTCTCTTTTTAATGCATGACTTTTGTATTCTTGTCGACTTCACTTTTATAAAACGAAAATATTGACGATAATATTCTTAATTTTTTTGTATAAATTATTGCGTAGAACATCGTGACTACTTAATTAATTAACACTTTGGTAAGTGTATTTACTTTTATTTAATTAAAACTTAAGCATTGACATGATCTTCGGCTAAATACATTTTTTGCGCTAACAAGGAATTTAGGAAAAAGCATAAGTGGAGATCTCATATAATAGATAGTTTTCGGTTTATATATATTCTCTTTTAGAGTATATTTCAGATAATAGTCAGCTGAAATAATAGTTTTCAGCACATTATATAATAATAATTATTATATAACGATAACTGTCATATACTAACTGTACGTAACAATAATATTATTATATAATGATAATATAACAATTATATATTCTTATAATGATAACAACTGAATAATATTATAACTGCGTTCAGAAGTATGGCTTTGTCGGTAATAAAGCTTAAAAGTATTGGCAATAGGTGAAAAAGTTAAAACAAAACCTTTTTATCTCGATGTGGAATTTCTATTTGAGTTCATCTAAGTTATATAAGTGGAAAAAATGCAAGAAATGTTCTAACCATTATATTTAAAATATTAATAACTAGTTGTGATGATGATTATTTCAATAATATCTCAAAAGATAATCTTATTGTTGAAGTAAAATAGAATATAGAAAATGTAATTGAACTTATGGAAGTTGTAAATGAAAATATAAATGTCTTTCTGGAAATTGTTGGAGAAAATCAAAATAAGCCTATAAATGAAAATGATAAAACTAATGATAGAAATGGAGAATAAGGAGAACCAATTAGACCTATTAGTAATAAAAGAATAAAATATCAACCTATATGGATGAATGATTACTATTTGTATTTTTGTGAGCATTCATATTTATTAATAGATATGAGGAAAAATCACATAGAACATATGACATATAGAGATGTCATTAAATCTCATACAAAAGATTTGTGGTTGAAAACCATAAATGATAAAATTCATTCTATGAAAAGGAAACACCTATAAGAATTATATGATTTATCTAAGTAGAAGAAAGCTATAAGATGTAAATAGATATTTTGGAAAAAATTAAAGGTTCATGAATCTATTGATAAATAGATATTGTTTGATTAGTTGCTAAATGTTATAAACAAAAACTAGGAATTGATTATCAAGTAACTTATTTTCTAATAGTTAAGTTTACATCTATAAGAATTATATTGACTATAGTTATATATTTAAATTTAGAATTACGTAAAATGGATGTAAAAATTATATTTCTAAATGAAGATTTACAAGAAGAAATTTACATATCACAACTTAAGGGATTTCAAGTAAAAGAATATGAAGACAAAGTGTGCAAAATGAATAAATTAATATATGGTTTGAAACAAGCATCTAGACAATGATATCACAAGTTTTATGATGTAATTTTCAAAATGAGATTTGTTTCAAATAGGTTAAATTATTGTATCTATTAGAAAAATTCTGAACAAGTTTAATATATTATCATTGTATGTTAATGATATTTTGCTTGTTGAAAATGATACTAACATATTAAACAAAATAAAAGAAGTACTTAGTAGGAAATTTGAGATGGACATGAGGGAAGTATCTTATATTCTTAGAATTCAAATCTTTAGAAATCTAAAATCTAAAATATTGAATATAAATCAAGGAAGATACCTATGTATGATGTTAAAAAAGTTTAGAATGAAATTTTTTTTCTCAACCCTTATACCATATGTTTTTGGGAAAATGTTAAATAAGAACCAATGCCTTAGAAAGAGAATGAAACTTTTAAGAGTACCTTATACTTAACTAGTTAGAAGTGTAGTATATATTATGTTGTATACTAAACCAAACTTGGTGTATGATATAATTATTGTTAGTAGGTATCAAAGTAATTTCAAAATAAAACATTGGATAGCTATCAAGAGAATAAGAAAATATGTAAAAAGAATTTTACACCATAAATTCACTTATCAAGTAGATAAACTTAAGGTATTTAATTATATAGATCTAGATTTAGGTGATGACAAAGATGATGAGAAATTAACTTTGAAACATATATTCATCTTTAGAGTTGCAATTATATCTTGAGTAGTAAAAAGAAAAGATATGTAGTGAAATATACATAAAAAGCTAAATATATTATAATGTAGTTACATCACATGTTTGGATTAGGAGATTTATAAATAACTTAAATCTTAATTTTATAAGTAGTCTAATAGAAATGTATTATGTTAATTAAGTAACAATAAATCTTATAGCTAGTGGTATAAATATAATAAAAGGACAACATAGTAATATACGTTATCACTATATTTCTGACATTATAGGATAGAAAGAAATAACATTGAGCTATATCTCTACTTCAAATATAATTGTTGAACCTTTAACAAAAGAAATTCTAGTTGATAAATTCATTAAGTTTCTAAACTTAACGAGATTAAGAAATATTTTCATAAATGATGAAAATGAAGAATATTATCATAAATAGTGGAAGTGAAATATTGAAATTATACACTTCATGAATAGTGAAAGTAAAAATTGAAACAATACATCTTGATGCATGGAATGTAATGAATGATCTTCGTAACCAAGTGGAAGATATTGAAATAAAGGTCATTGAGGACCATATGTGGAAAAATGAGCAAGACATGTCTATTACTTGACTAGTTTGTCTCACCCTTACGACCGTGAGAAGGAGGGGAAGAGGGCTGGTGAGAAGTCATTGGCAAAGGAGAATTCATTCATTCCAAAAACCAAAAAAAGGGATACCTCTCTACTCAACTTCAATCGAAGCCTCTTCCAAACACTGTAGTTGGCGTCGTTCGCTAGAATCGTACTGTCACCATTGGCGTCGCACTTCATCAAGTTGGGATCAAGGCATTCATCCTGGCTTGAGGTCTCAATTGATTCATCCACCACACTCCTCTTGAGTAATGAGGGTCTAAGGCCACAACCTTTTTGATTTCTACACTTGTCCATCCCAACTCTTATGAAGGAGTCAAAATATCGACACCGTAGTTCCTCAAGTCAAGGATTTTGTATAATGTACCATCATGAAGGGGTACATAGCAGTGTTGCATGAAGCTAGTGAAACAATCGCCTTGTGCAACCAAATTTGAATAGAACTCGACGGATAAATCAATAAGTACCTTTGGGCTACTAGCGTTCATCGTAAAATTCAGTAGCCCTTGAAAGTCAACAACTTTTTTATAGCATCAAGGTCTTCGTAATTCACAAGCCTATTATACAGTTCTTTCATCTTCTTATATTTACTTTGAAATTTTTCCTTAGCTATAGCATTCCTAAAGCTAGGGCCACGACGAAAGGAATTGGGTTCTCCAAGGCCTCCCTCACTCTCCCTAGTTCTCGAAGCCATAGGAAACTTTTCAACTACATCGCCATTAAAATCGACTTCTCCATCAATCAATGAGACAGGATGACCCTCCTGGCTAGAGGCAACAGCGGGTGTCGCATTCTCTGCTCTCTTCTCCACCCTCTCCTCAGCAACAAGAGGCGCACCAGGCTTGGTCCTCTCTTCCATAACAAAGGGCATCTCAACTAGTAGCCTCTACAAATGTTTCAGGGATCGTCAGTCCCTCATTGCCCTGGTTGGGGTTGACTAATCTGACACTCACGAAATTCCCAAGGATGTTGAATGCTACTTGCTTTGGCCTCTTCCAACCCTAGCTGCTACCAATACCACTTTTGCCTCTGTTTTACATAGCTAAAGGCTCAGTCATAACCTGGCCATACTTTCCCAAGGACATAGTTGAGATCATGGATGGAAAGAACATCCTGAAATTGGACAGACCAGGCGAGACGTATATGTCATTCTGGTTATTTGTTGAGGAAATAAGTGAGCTAAATGATAGTGGAAGAGAAGGGAAAGTTGCAGTGGGTATATCATATTAGACGTTAGATCCAAAGGACTCCATGGATCGAATATTAGGCGAATGATACTATGACGGGTTTCAGGAAGAAAAGGAGAAAAAATATGAAGGCTGAGACGTAGAATGGAGACATCATTTTCATTCATCATTCAGAAATTTACAACCGACCGCCATCCACTAGCCACATACATATTGCCAGCTGTCCCACGTATTCCACCTGCCATAACGACGGCATTCGATATTTAACCTGTTGGCTCAATACATGGGAGCTTGCTTGCTTCCCATGTTCATGGCGCGACAAGGACCTTCTGGCAGTACGCACGCTGGCAGCTCACTTGCCGGGTACGAAGTTGGTGGCGTACGCCCAAGCGTTGTTGTTGACGGGGTCCACAAGGTGGTCGGCGAGGTTCTCCAACGGTCCCTTGCCGGTGACGATGGCCTGGACGTAGAAGCCGAACATGGAGAACATGGCCAGTCTGCCGTTCTTGATCTCCTTCACCTTGAGCTCCGCGAATGCCTCGGGGTCGTCCGCCAGTCCCAGGGGGTCGAAGCTGCCGCCCGGGTAGAGGGGGTCCACGACTTCTCCCAGGGGTCCGCCGGCGACGCGGTAGGCCTCCACCGCCCCCATGAGGATGACTTGGGTGGCCCAGATGGCGAGGATGCTCTGGGCGTGGACCAGGCTTGGGTTGCCCAGGTAGTCCAGACCACCGTCGCTGAAGATCTGGGACCCCGCCTTGAACCACACGGCCTCGCCGAACTTGACGCCGTTGCGGGAGAGCAACTCTGGGAAGACGCAGCCCAGAGTGCCGAGCATGGCCCACCTGGCGTGGATCACCTCCAACTCCCGGTTCTTGGCGAAGGTCTCGGGGTCGGCGGAGAGGCCTGCCGTGTCCCACCCGTAGTCGCCGGGGAATTCACCGGTGAGGTAGGAGGGGGACTCGCCGGAGAAGGGGCCCAGGTACTTGACGCGGTCGGGGCCGTACCACGGGCTGTCGGAGGTATTGGTGGTACCCCTCCTCATGGTGACCCTTCCGCCGCCCAGGACATTGGAGGCCGAGGGACCAAGCCTGACCGCCTTCCCACTGAGGGAGGGGGAGGAGAGGCCCATGGTGGTGGCGGCGGCGGCGGCCATGGTGATGGTGTGTTCTAGGTGGCGATGGATAGACGTGCTTGCGATGGATGTGCTTGGTTGGGTTGTGGTGCGTGGGCGGTAGATGATATAGGCAAGCAAGTCGAGAAGATGGATCGATCCTTATCCTGGGAAAATCTTTATCGCTTCTCTCGTTCGCCCACCAGATTCATGGTCACCGGTGTCGATCGCTCGCAGCCACACGAACCCCTCGATTTTTTTGCTGGCAGCTGTGGACTTGTGATGCAGATGACTTGTCCAGGATTTCTCTTCTCATCCGCCAATCACATCACTTCAGTTCCAGCCGAAGCCATTGTGCTTCTTTTTTTTCTTGGCATAGTTATATGTGCATTATAGTTAGCGTTCACAACTAATGATTGTAGACATTTATCTTAGATTAACTTTGTATCTATCATTCCACGACTTAATGACTTTATATACGTGACGGAAGCGGAAGCAAAGGTTATATGGAGAGCTTTTATACGGTGCATGTGCATCAGAACCGTTGGTTTGCCTGAGTGAGAGCAAAGATTTTTTAATAATAGCAAAAATTGTGTAATATTGTATCTCCCAAATAGGAAATCATACGGTTAGTGAGAGTTATGTAATAGTATAAGCAAAACCTACGAGAAATGTGTCATTCACAAATGAATAGTTAATCATCCCAGCTTTAATAATAGGTGCATTTCCCTCTTTTGCCCCTCCACCTTTATGTCACATATACTCTTATAGGTATTCACATACATGCACATCTATTTATGTATGTTACAGACACTCCACTCATGAACCTCTCGTCAACAACATTTGTATAGGTTATGTCATCCAAATTGGTGTCATACGTGCATCATATCGTCAACATAATTATCACATTATCTGAACACATGTAACTGATTAGATTGAAAATTACACACTAAGTCCTAGCCATGTCATCACTCATGTGGCGATACATTATTGGCCACCTTTGCATCTGACGTGTTGCACCAGATCGACGAATGTCAATGTGTTGCACCTCACGTAGAAACAGCACCTCTCGATTGTCGGAGGAAATGGGGAAGACAGAGCTTCACCTCCTGTCGGTCAGCCAACAAAAATGACCGACAGTCTCACACACATGAAGGTGGTAGCAACTCCGCTCGCATATCTTGCATGAAAGAGGGAAGATTTGGGTATCAGCTGACTGGCGTAGAGTCTGTACCCGTGATTGACTTCCAAATCAGAGCCGGTTGATCACCTCCCTCCTCAAAAGAAGGAAGAAGTGATGGAGATTTTGGAGAATTCGAATAGCAGCACCCCGAACACACGTTTGGGGGGGTAGAGCATGCACTTTCGACCTCTCCAGCACACTCAGGAGATTTTGGGAAGAACTCGGAAACCTCACCGAAGTGACTCGTCATGCCCTACAACCGCCGCTCGTTGCCATACGCGTCGTTTGCACAGCCATTCGTCATCACACATTGTTCGTCTCTCTCAGCGCCGTTCGTCGTGGCCTGTGTCCGAGGACCCCCACAAATGATTCCTCCAGCATCGGGCACGACTACTCTGTGATCAGAAAACCTCCCCATAGCTTCCAAACTGAAGCTTGTCACCGTCTACGTGTAGAACTGCTGGGCATCATCGAGCACCCGTCGCCTCGCTTGTTTCGTAAAATAGAGTAGTCCTTGAAAGTCAAATAGCTCGTATGAGGTAAGTTGTGGGTTTTTTCCTTTTGTGTTGGGATGAATTTCTTCATTTGTCCACCTCTATTTATAAGAGTCAAGGACCCCTCCCTCTACCCTAACGACTCCTTCACCACCATTTATAACTATCGGACATTAAATCTGACGGCCTTCAATACAGGGGAAAAGAGAAATTTGTTGACTATGCCTCCTCCCCTCCACCTGTTTCTTCTTCTCATGGTCTTTAAGACCATTCATTAATAGCTCATATCCATCTAAGGACAAGTTTATCAACTTTTTTCCTAGTGATGTATCCAATACTACCGATTGGTGAAGGTAGACAGCACGAATCAGAGAAATAGTGGAGATCCGGGATGGAAAGAACATCCCTAAATTGCACACAGTGGAGATCAATGTTTTCTTTTTCTCTTTTCCTCCACAAATCCTAATGAGATTAAGTGGGAAAACTAAATCAAGGTTCTTGTAAAATAAATAAAGGACAAAAAAGATCATCCTCCGTGGAAGGTGGACAGACCAGGCAAGATATATATGTCATTCTGGTTATTTGTTGAGGAAAGGCGTGAGCTAAATGATAGTGGAAGAGAAGGGAAAGTTGCAGTAGGTTTATCATTTTAGACGTTAGATCCAAGGATTCCATGGAACGAAAATTAGGCGAACGTTACGATGACGGTTTCAGGAAGAAAAAGAGAAGGAAGATGAAGGCTGAGACGTAGAGTGGAGACATCAATGTCATTTATCATTCAGAAATTTACAACTAGCCGCCATCCACTAGCCACATACATATTGCCAGCTGTCCCACGTATTCCACCTGCCATAACGACGGCATTCGATATTTAACCTGTTGGCTCAATACATGGGAGCTTGCTTGCTTCCCATGTTCATGGCGCGACAAGGACCTTCTGGCAGTACGCATGCTGACAGCTCACTTGCCGGGTACGAAGTTGGTGGCGTACGCCCAAGCGTTGTTGTTGACGGGGTCCGCAAGGTGGTCGGCAAGGTTCTCCAGGGGTCCCTTGCCGGTGACGATGGCCTGGACGTAGAAGCCGAACATGGAGAACATGGCCAGTCTGCCGTTCTTGATCTCCTTCACCTTGAGCTCCGCGAACGCCTCGGGGTCGTCAGCCAGTCCCAGGGGGTCGAAGCTGCCGCCCGGGTAGAGGGGGTCCACGACTTCTCCCAGGGGTCCGCCGGCGACGCGGTAGGCCTCCACCGCCCCCATGAGGATGACTTGGGTGGCCCAGATGGCGAGGATGCTCTGGGCGTGGACCAGGCTTGGGTTGCCCAGGTAGTCCAGACCACCGTCGCTGAAGATCTGGGACCCCGCCTTGAACCACACGGCCTCGCCGAACTTGACGCCGTTGCGGGAGAGCAACTCCGGGAAGACGCAGCCCAGAGTGCCGAGCATGGCCCACCTGGCGTGGATCACCTCCAACTCCCGGTTCTTGGCGAAGGTCTCGGGGTCGGCGGAGAGGCCTGCCGTGTCCCACCCGTAGTCGCCGGGGAATTCACCGGTGAGGTAGGAGGGGGACTCGCCGGAGAAGGGGCCCAGGTACTTGACGCGGTCGGGGCCGTACCACGGGCTGTCGGAGGGCTTGGCGGTACCCCTCCTCATGGTGACCCTTCCGCCGCCCAGGACATTGGAGGCCGAGGGACCAAGCCTGACCGCCTTCCCGCTGAGGGAGGGGGAGGAGAGGCCCATGGTGGTGGCGGCGGCGGCGGCCATGGTGATGGTGTTTGCTAGGTGGCGATGGATAGACGTGCTTGCGATGGACGTGCTTGGTTGGGTTGTGGTGCGTGGGCGGTAGATGATATAGGCAAGCAAGTCGGAGAAGATGGATCGTTCCTTACCCTGAGAAAATCTTTATGGCTTCTCTCATTCGCCCACCAGATTCATGGTCTCCGGTGCCGCTCACTCGCAGCCACACGAACGCTTCGATTTTTTGCTGCCTGCGGTGGACTTGTGGTGTAGATGACTTGTCCAGGATTTCTCTTCTCATCCGCCAATCACATCACTTCACTCCTTGCCGATGGCCCTTTTTTTTTGTGCTGATTGCTTTGTTTTTTATTTTATTGAGGTGGACACACGTAGATGGTATAGGAATTCGGAGTCATCAAGAAATGTCGTCATAGGTGGCTGATTGCATTGTACATCAGATTTTTCTTTCCTTTTCTACTTCGAAGAATTTTTTCAGCTAAATTATTTGATGATGGCAATGTCGTACGTTGGATATTGCTTAAGGTAAGGTAGTCTATAAATTACAAAAAATAATTGGTTATTATTATTTATATGATTGGCACATATCTTAATGTTGATCTAATTTTTTGCAATTCTTTGCAATATGCGTAAATATTTTTGACTCAGCACACGTATCTTGCAAGGCATCTCCACAAGTAACTTTATGCGAGAAATATCCACTTATTTTATTTTTACATATATGAAAGATGTCTGCACCTCATCTCTATTTAATCGGAAAAAAAAAAGTTAGAAACCCACCTCGATGTAATGTCGAGTACGTATGGAAGGCCTGGTTATCGTACCTAAAGAAACAATCATCAATTCTGTTCAATTTCAAATTACAAAAGATCAAAAATATTTTAGTTGATTTAATCTTTTGAAATATTATGGAACTTTGTAATATTTCCTTCCACTTTTCTATATTAAATTTCAAAGAATGATTGGAACAGTTTCTGCAAATATCCATGAATCCACCTTTGGATCGCCCGCTCAGAATATTGGCCGAGAAAGAAACCAGAACTGATAGATCGGTGCCACCATAAAATCCTATTCTTGCAATCCTTGCGATTGCTATGGTAGTTATGCTAAATTGGAAGATAAGGAAGGTCTAAGGTACTCGCATATGTTCAAGGTCAGCATTACAGATATAACACAGTACTTATTATACATGGGTATTTTCTTCCTACGTATCAGACATCTCCTTGCATTTCTTGAGGCCTTCGTGAATTAGGACGATATGCTCATTGCCGTGGCTTCAGCTTCAAGGATGCACTGGATGGAATAAAAAACCATTGTTATGACTAATAACATCAAATTTGGAACATGGTCAAGACTAACACTAACAGAACTGGAAGAATTACAGAATGCAGATAGAGAAGTGAAAACCATCACCTGTTTATGCAGTATCGCTTTCCTGTAGGTGGCGGCCCATCATCAAAAACATGGCCGAGATGGCAATCACAAACAGCACAAAGAACTTCTTGCCGTGGCATAAAAACGATTGACAAGTCAGTCTTCGACTTTACATTGTCTCCCATCGGTTGATAGTAAGATGGCCACCCAGTTCCACTGTCAAATTTTGTGGTTGATCTGAACAACCAAAATAAACATCGAACATTTTTCACATCGGAAATCATCAAGTAAAATCAGAAAGAATGGTTGAAAGGTTTTTACAACACTCGGGAGATCATCCGTGTAAAACAGTACTTACTCAAACAGGGGTGTATCACAGCAGATACAGTGGTATGTTCCGGGACTTTTGGTGTTCCAATACTCCCTGTAGTTGATAATGTAGTGAAGAGTAAGTGTTAACTTGTCAAGGATGGTAGAGAAACCAAGCCTCCTGAATCGCAGATGCCACAAGAAAACAACACAAGGGTTATGGACGACTGAAGACATCATACCCAGTGAAAGCCCTTTCAGTACCCTTTTGCCGAGCTATGTAGTATTGCTCATTTGTAAGACGTTGTTTCCATTCATCATCGTTAACAGAAGAATGGTCAGTATTACTTGACCCTGCAAAGCGTGTACAATGGGCCATGCCCAATCACTAGAAGGCATTCATTCTTCAAGTATACAACCATGAAAATCAGAAAATTGAGGACCAACAGAGAATGAAAAAGAATTATTTATCTAGCTGGAACAATCTGAGAGTGAACATTACGTTACTATACAGAATTCCTATTTGACAAACTTCAACAAGTAAATTTCTTAAAAGGAACGGTTAAAGCACTTCAGAAGGTCACAAATGAAGGCTTTGTGTCAATAAGATGGGAGTTGTTCTGGTTGCAGTCCAGGGACAGAGGCACATTTAGATGCCTCAGGGGAAGTGTCTTGTGTTGCATGGCCAAAAATTCATTCATACCTATATTAGTGTCCTTCCCTATTTTTTTCATTGATTGTCTCACCTACACTAAACCATTTAGACAGATCCAATACCTTCCAAACTCCTATTCCCTTTCTTGAAAAAAGAGAAATTTAAACCAAAACCCCACCACCAATGCATTTATTTCCATCTGCCAGGACTTTATCATTCACCCACACATTTTCTAACTAACCCTTGGGCTCTTGGCACCTCCAGTCCTCCCCATTCTTTGTGGATAGGCAACAGAGTCCCTGATCACTGCATCATGTTGACTCAATCTGTCAGTCTTTGCCATCCTAACAATAACTGCCATTGACTACATAGTGACGTTCATCACATAGGTTCCTCAATTCTAATCCATAATGAAGTGCTTGATAATTTGTTTGTGGTGTATGGTACATGTTTTTACAATGATTACATAAACTTTACATTATAAAAAATATTTTGAATTCATTGTTTTACATACGTGACTATACTCTATATAGTGTCTCATACTTGAAAAACCCTAAAAGCAAGCAAAATGATAGACAATTGCTTAATTTTCCTTAATTTTAACAGCATCAAAAAATGATTAGAGTAATTTATGATAGAAAATAATTTTATATGATTTAATATGAGCAAAATGGCAACATCAATAAATTTTACAAGCTGATATTTGAAAATGGACTGATACAATAGTTGTTAAGTTTGTTAAATTATTTGTTAAATATCTTGTAATAACATCTTGATAATTGATTAATATAAAAGGAGACATTGCTCCAATCTAGCGCAATGCATCTCATTTCTCTCCACACTTCTTGTTCAATTTTCACCACAATGATTTTGCACTTGTGAAGAACATCACAGCTCATCCTATTCCCCAATAGCAAGTCCACAACATCTTAATGGTATCGAGGCAATTGGTAAGGAGTTCACGATGTGTTACAATGGCAATCATGAGTGTGGAAGGATCCTCATAGTTTACTAGAACATCGGAAAGGACCATGTTGGGGTGCCAACCATGCACTAGAGGGGAGGGTCTTGCGTGTGGCCAACAGAAAAATCCTTAGCTGTGGGCAAAGGCTCGGAGAGGTGCTTCGTGATCAAATGATGGTCCTCGATCAATCTAAGGTGTGACCTCAATCTCAAATGGTCAAATCCACATTCGAACAATACATAGTGCTATCAACTTATAAGGAGGTGTTGAACCCTCACTATCAATTTGAGCTTTTAGTGTAGTAGTAACACTCAATCCTGACAAGTAATATCAAAGCCAAGTTCGAATTCCCACCTATGCATGTGGATGCACATCGTTGAGAGGAGGGGGATTGTTGGGGTGCCAACTACATGCTAAAGGGAAGTATTTCGCATGTGGCCAACAAAAAAATCCTTAGTCGTAGGTGGAGGCCCGAAGAGGTGCTTCATAATCAAGTGATGACCCTCAATCAATTTAGGGTGCAGCCTCATCCCTAGATGGTCAAGTCCACACTCAAACAGCATGTGGTACTACCAATTTATAAGGAGGTATTGAATCTTCACTATCTATTCGAACTTTTAATGTAGTGGTAGCACTCAATCCTAACAAATTGAGACATCGGCAAGAAAGATTGAAAATTTTCCCTATCTTGTTAGTCTAAATGTCTTAAATTTTGTTTGGTCATCTATCAATGTTGAACTTTTGTACTTTTAGAGACCCAAATCTTGGGTTTCATTAACTTGCAAGCATTCAAATCCTTCACTGATGGAGGCAGGCAGACTCCAAAATCTATTGTTCTTGTTAAAGATAAAGAAGGGATTGTTAAAGAAGCACCAAATCTGGATTTTTCTTTTTTTAAGTTTGGAGTTAAAAGGGTGGATAACTGGAACTGTCTGAAGAAGACTTGAGTATTGTTGTTTGTCTTGGCAAGTCCAAGAGAGTTTGGGTGCCTTACAAGGTGTGTTTACCCATTCTTCTCTGGAAAGGAGTTTTTTCTTCATCAGGTACAAACCCAAAAACAAAGTTCTTGTTCTTCTTTAAATGATTACATTCATCGTTTTAAGGGATTTTGTGATGAGTTAATGGCAATTGGAAAAAACTTTCAACTAAATCACTTTAAGATGTCCCTTTAATCATGGATCGCTTTAAACCCAGAGCTATTGGCATCGCTTTAATCCTGCCTACCAGCTTCAAGATGTCCCTCAAGTTTGCTACAAGAATTTCTCAGTTTCTTGATTCCTAAATAGGTACTTCGGGATGTTCTGATGATGTCGATGATGTCTTTATTTATTTCTTTAAATAATGACGTATTCGTGTGTCTTTGTAGTTCTCGTACAGCTAAGCCGACAGAAATAACAGATTATTGACGTGTGGATGGTGGCAATATATAAATCTAAATATTATCTAGCCATAATAAAGCTTTTATTTTCCGATTCTATAAGCTTCGGTAATTGGAAGGAAACAATGACAAACTCAGAGCTATTAAATAAAACAACATCCAAGTGATCTCCATTTCCTTGCCAACCATTTTACAAGCCAAGCAGAAAGTATTATCACATGGAAGAACTTGCAACTCTCGAAAATAGGATGATTTTTGTTAAATCATATATAAACATAGTAAAAGGACGAAAATTTACAGCAATTTCAAATGTCAAACAAAGATTTCATGGTTAATAAAAAAAAAAAACAAGCAATAGCAACACAAACGAAAGGCAGAGAGTTGCTGTAAGTACATGTAAAACCAAAACACAAGGCAATCTCAACATATGTCAAATTGGACTTCCGAACAGAGTTTACGGAAAACCAATTTTTCGGGAAAATTTGGATTCGGAAAAAAATCAAAGGAGCAGTCTCTCAGCAGAAAAATAAGTGCAACAACAACAAAAATAACACCAGCATAAGTTTACAAGAACTCTTTTTTAGTCACGCTAATCCAAGTCGACCCAAGCAATGAATTCTTCCGAGGAAGAAACGTAAAAACACACAGCATACCCGATTCTCCCGTTTTCGTAGGGGAAATCGTCGACGAACCTTGGACGTTGTTGGTGTTCTGGGAGGAGGCAGAGGAGCCCATGGCTCGGAAGGTTTTCCGAGGAGGAGAACTCCACTTGGGTATCGGATTCCTCCTCAGACGAGAGGGCGCGAGCAGGAACGAGAAGCCATCGGATCGAAGGGAGATGGAAGCATTGGTGATGGCCGCCATTGTTGGGGTTGTGCGTGGAGAAACCGCGACGGTCATCGTATCTTATTCTGCAGGAACAACTCAATCATCTGCCACGTGGGACGAGCTCATTCTGCCACGTATGCGATCATCAACCTCATGCTTCGCCGGTGGACGGGTGAGGAGGAGAATTTCATTTTACTTATTTTAAAAAATGTTTCGGAGAATTCATCCATGAAGATGATTTAATTTGGTCGGGCTCATGTCTCAAAATCTGATTTTCTTCGTCCAACCTTCAAAACACGTCTTTCATTTGATGGCAACTACAATCTCACAACTGTCTATATTTATTTATTTAGCAGTTTATTCTGCCTATTTATATTTTGTAAATAATGGTGATTTTTACGTTTGAATCTGAATTCTACTTATTTATTATTAAGATATGTAATATGAAACGGATCTATGTGATTTTTTTTTGCAAGGTTGATCTGTGTAAATTTGGATATATCTAAATCTAATCAAAGCCCAGTCAAGATATTTTAGTTAATACAAAATGACGAATTGAAATATAATTATTTGACGTTGACAAATTGCATATTATATGAGAAAAAAAAAAAACATATATTTGAATCCAAATTATTTAAATTTAAATACGACAGCGTATATTAAAAATAATTAACATTTAAAAAACCCTAGGTACCGCGGGCACAATATTAAAAAAAAGGTAAATAGTGTGAGGTAAGGGTGACGCTTTGCCTACGTATTTCCTCCCACCCACCTCCTAAGATTGGCCCGCCCACCTCAACTCGGCCCAGCGTCTCCGGCCGGCAGTCATGCGTCTGTATAAGTACCGACCACCCATCCCCCCTCCCCTCCGTCCTCATCCCAAGTTCTGGGAGATTTGTTCGCTGAGTCGTCTCTCTTTCGTCTTCCCGCTCGAGAAGGGAACGGTTCAATGGTGTCCAATCTCTTCTGCCAGCTGGTCTACTCCCCCACCCTCCTGAAATCCTTCTCCCTCAAGGTATGCGTTTTGGACGGCACAAGCTTCTGTACCTTCCGCGTTTCATCTCAATTGAATTTCAAAGTAGAATGATAGATTTACCTTCAATAGAGAAGTTTCTCTAGTAGTTGGTGAGAAATATTACGTTGTAGAGTTGTACATAAAAAATCATCAAATAAAAAATAGTTCTGCATGGAAACGTAAGTAGATTTTAGATGGCGGGATTGTTTCTAAAATTGAGGGTTCTTCTGTTTAGTTGGAATTCCTTATCTCATGTTTGTATTGATTTTTGTAATTTTCATAGAAATTCTACAAAATTCACTTAGATTGCAGGATTATATTAAGCAAAGAAAAGTATTAGGCTTAGAAACATAAACTTGAATGGTGGTCTCTCTTTTTTCCTAATTTGCTTTCTTGGGAAGAAGGGCTTTAACATAAGACCAAAACAAAGCCGAGGGACTAAAGGAAATTAAATGGATATGGAAACCCTTGATATTTTTCTTACAGCCCTTCCATTTTTTGGTTAATGTTCAGCATACTCCTGTGATGGCAGCTCGTACAGCTCTTGATGAGATGACAGAATCTGGTGCTTTCATCAGAACTCCATCAACCTTTCGTAATTTTATTTCAAAAGAAAAAACATCGCAATTTCCAGCAGAAGCTAGTAGGTATCATCTCTATGTGTCATATGCATGCCCTTGGGCATCTAGATGCTTGTCTTATTTGAAGATCAAGGGGCTTGACGATGCTATTAGTTTTACGGTAAATGACTGACATAATGTTTCAGCTTACATTTTGTGTTTTTTTTTTTTTTTCTTTCTTTTAAGTAATCTCTAAGCAGTGTTTGTGAATGTACATAGTCTGTGAAGCCTATATGGGAAAGGACAAAAGAGGGCGAAGAGCATTATGGATGGGTATTTCCTGGAAGTAATTCTGAGGAACCAGGAGCTGAACCTGACCATCTCAATGGAGCTAGAAGTATTCGAGATCTTTACAGTCTTGCCAGTTCAAATTATTCTGGAAAATACACTGTTCCAGTAGGTGTCTAATTCTCTTTCTTTTGAAATCTTCCTATTTTTCTGTCTGATGTTGCAAAACATGTTTATCATTGAAATGGACAGGTTTTGTGGGACAAAAAGCTTAAAACCATCGTGAGCAATGAAAGTGCAGAGATCATTCGGATGTTGAACACTGAGTTCAACGATATTGCTGGAAATGCTGCTTTGGACCTCTACCCTTCTCATTTACAATCTCGAATTGATGAAGTTAATTCTTGGGTATATGAAGAGATAAATAATGGTGTCTACAGGTGTGGATTTGCTAAGAAACAAGGACCTTATGATGAGGTAAATGCATAATATTCTTGTTTTTTACAGCACATTTTCTATTTTTATTTTAAGCTCTATTTGTTTGATGCATTTGTTTCATCATTTTCAGATGGCAAACTTTATTTTGTGTTGTTGCTAAAATCTTGGTATTCAAATATGGTTTAAACTGTTCAGGCTGTGGAGAAACTGTATCAAGCATTGGATAAGTGTGAGGAAATTCTCAGCAAACAACGTTATATATGTGGAAACACTTTGACAGAGGCTGATATTCGCCTGTTTGTTACTCTTATAAGATTTGATGAGGTACAGGAAATCAGACATGTAACTTTAGAGGCAAAAATTATAGGGCCTTACAAGAACCTAAAATATTCTGATTTCAATCTTCTTTGAAAACTTTTTAATCAGGGCATGCATAAATTTTCATAGTTAGTAAGCCACATTGGTTCTGTAGGATGTACATTGTTCGTACTTTTTTCAGATACTGAGACATAATTTCAACTTCTTTACACGATAATAACTTGAGAAGATATGCATTCATTTTTCTCATTCTGATGCTTATGGAAGAAGATTTGTTTGCTAGTACTTGTTAGTCTAACAATATGATCTGCTGCTAGGTATATGTCGTCCATTTCAAGTGCAACAAGAAGCTCTTGCGTGAGTACCCCAATCTTTTCAATTACACAAAAGACATTTACCAACTCCCTGGAATGAGCAGCACAGTAAATATGGAGCATATTAAGAAGCATTATTATGGAAGCCACCCAACAATCAATCCGTTTGGCGTTGTTCCTGCTGGGCCCAATATAGATTTTTCTATACCACATGATCGGGAAAGATTCAGCTCCTAAGATTCTCAGTGTAACCACAGGATTAAGTTGCAGTAAGCATGTGATAGACTTGTTGTCCACTCCAGTTAGTGGTGATCAAAACAAAACATTGGTCGTTGCTTATGAGAGAGACTCATGTCAATTGATGTTTCTATGTTTATCTTTTAAGTGGTTTCCGTGCTTATTTTATGTTCAAGTAATAAAAAGAATGGGCGATCCTGTTAGCATACATCAGATTGAATATTTCAACATGTTTTTATGCTTTTCGGGAAATGAATGAGCAATAAAGAGAATGGCAATGGCAAATATTTGTTGTCGTCTGATTACTTGAGCTTTTTGCCTTTTTTTTCTGAAAATGATTGTTTAATATTAAGATACCATATTAACCTGACTGTGAGTACCACCGTTAAGAATAGATACTATACCATCTTTCTGCCTTAATAACAGTAGTGAATTTAGGTACTAGAAAGGAAGTAAGTTCTGAAAGAAGAGAAGGTTAGATGGCTCGTGTTAAAGATGTGAAGTATAAGATCTTCTCATGCATGAAAGCTGATATTTTTTGGTACGTGCTAATATCAAAGGGGTAGTGTTTTTCATGGTGTAAGCCTGATCCTTATCCTTAGATCTCTTTGAAATCTATTTTCAATATATTCGTCTCTTGGGTTGACGTTGGAGTGGTTGAATTTCGAAAAGATCGGCGAAATTGGCCACCATGCAGGAGAACAGAGAATATGGCCGGAAATGTCCGCATTTCTCAGTTCCCTTCAAAATGTTCCATGCCCAAGGTGTATGTAATGTAGTTGAGAAACGGCCTTCGCCTGTCTGCCCGCCAATCATTGCTGGATTACAGAAACAAATGTGAACAGAAATGGAAAATCATGATTAACACCGCTTGAAAGGAAAAAGTCGATCATTTTGTCCCCCTCCACCAGGCATATGATAGGCAAGATAGAAGGGAAAGGGGAATCATAGGTGTCAAAAATTCTGCAGCAAACAAACAGCAGCTGCTGCGGTACAGAGATGTTCACATGATTCAACTTTTCTTTCCAGTTGGGACGGCTTGTCTGTTTTAATGAATGATTTGAAACCATCTAAGGCATGCAAATTTAAAATCTAATGTCAGGTCGGTCCACCTTTTTAAATCAAAGGACTTGTGGTTATCTGATTGAAATGAAAAGCCTTTATCGTATGTTTTATAGACATTTGATAACCAATTAATCTATGCCCCCATGCATTTATAGAGGGTGTAAGTGTACCCATGGTGTTTAAAGAAAGAAATTAACCTAATTTCTCTGTACAAATCTGTGGCGTAAGCCTCCAATTGCAATGTTTGGATCAAATTATACACCAATCATCTACTTTCATGAAACTCCTCTGCTCTTTTTTTTAAAAAAAAATATTCGCGTGGAAACCATCAGATTAAATAACGAGGAGGATTCACGTGCGTGCAGTTTCCGTCTGCCTGCATTCTGAGCGGCGGGCGGTCATGCTCGTTCCAGTCGCCAAAAGCATACAGACGTCACCAATTGGAAAATGCCACCTTCTATTTTATTTTATTGTTTTGGCAATGCCATCTTCTATTTTATTTGAATGGTGAACTTTGTCTTTGGCGTTGTCGATTTCCCATTAAATAGATAGAACCACCGGAAACCGCTCTCTCCGTCAGTGCAGCAGAGGAGAATAGGTAGACATGGGTGCTTCATCTTCTGCTCTCCCCGTGGCCTCACTTTATCTCTTGCTTGTACTCCTCCTCACCGGGGGCTCAGGTATCTCTGGTGCTTACATTCTTTTCCGCTATACTCACTTTGTTTTACCCTTCGCTTTCTCAATGGAAAAGAGTACTTTCTTCCATTCTTCTTATTTATTTGTTTTTTTCGATATCGATGTTTCATTCGAATGCCTGCACGATCATGACATGGATTGTTGTCGTCGGTGCTTTCAAATCTGGTGGAAACTAGATTGCTGGATTTTCAGTTACTTTCCTCCTTCAGGGAATTATTAGCTGTCATCCGAAATGGGTCTCCTAGATCTGCCTGCAACATTCATTAATAATTGGGAGTTTCTTCCTTCTGATTTGAATATTATTGGTTAAGAAGAATCCGTGCTTTTTCCCCTCCGCTGGTGATTATGTAACGATAAAAGGCCACCTCCCATACAATCCACCAAAGTTTCCTGCTCTTGGGAAAAGCTACACTCTTCTTCTTTTTTCCTCTTCAAATCAAAGATTTTGGAAAGTAGAAGTGTACATGTTTTCCTGCTTGTTGCAACTCATCTTCTAACAGAGTTCCAAAAAAAGAACTGGTGTGGTCTTTTAGTGACATGGTGTGAGCTTTTGCAGGAAGGAACTTGCTGTCGGTGGAGGCAGGGGTAGGTCCCAGAGTGCCAAACTCATAAGAGTTCGATTTCCTCTCCTTTGTGCATGCATCATCTCTTTTGACGAACAGAACAGGCCACACCACATATATATTTATTATCTGAGTCATCACATCATTGGAAAGACAAATGCTGCTTTTTGTTTTGGACCGCAGAAAACATGGTGCGTTGCAAAGCCATCATCAGATGTTGCAACTCTGCTGGCGAACATCAACTACGCATGCTCCAAGGTGGACTGCGGCGTTCTGAGGAAGGGGTGCCCTTGCTACTTCCCAAACAGTCTCATCAGCCACGCCTCCGTTGCCATGAACCTCTACTACCAATCCAGAGGCAGGAACTACTGGAACTGCCACTTCAAGGGCTCCGGGCTTATCACCGAGACAGACCCGAGTAAGAAGAAGATGATCTTGAGTCGAACTCCTCACTTGCTTTCTCCTTTTCCTCCGTACCGTTTCTTTTCGAACTTCTTCTCTTCTGCCTTTCGCAGGTTGTGGTAGGTGCCATTACGCGTGATGAGAAAGGAAAGCGCCCCATCTGTCTGAATGATCACAACTTTGATCGCTGGCGAACCTTGTCATTTGTTTGCGTTGGAGCTCTGATAAGCCCATGAACTTCAAATAAAATATTCAGTGTAATCATGTTGTGTCCTCCTGTACGCGTCCGGACTCTTTGTATCTTTACAATAACAATTTCCAGTACTCGCTGTGAATTGAAATGAAATGGTTCGTTCGTTCACAGGTAACATCCATTGCATTGTCGCGCTCGGTAGGTTGGAATAAAACGCCAGTGATTATAAGAATAATGAAACGACAGCCTGATCTAAACTTTGTGATATTTTTTTGATGAAAAGCTCGAGATAAAAATTATAAACCAACAAAAAAGGAGCTGTCGGTGGTAACACAACCAGCTGGTCACGATGATTCCTTCGATTAATATTTTAAAGATTAAAAAAATTATTGGAAATTGAGATAAAATGATTGCATCATCAAGAGCTACACAAGACAACGTTGAAGCTAGAGAGAAAAACAACCGAAGATGAAGAGAGCAAGCACCCCTCTGTGGTCATCAATTAAAACCCCGCAAAAACTAAAGAGTAGGTAGAAGGCAAAGATCATTGCCAACAACCTGAACATGGTGAAGGATGAAGAAGCCAAATATATGGTCAGGGATCGTTCTGCACCACGGAAGGCAAATATTTGCTGCAAAAGAGCAAACAAAATAAAGGAAGCAGTCCAATCCATGAGGGGAAATTTAAAATTGGAAAAGGTTGACGAGCAAGCATAAATGGAATGCAAGAACAACGAATAGAATAAAAGGTTATGAAATACAATCCTGCTTAAAACCAGAAGAATCTTATCTATACACAAGTAGAAAAACATAGAATAGAAGGATATCTTTGCCCTCAAATTTCCCACGAAGAAGCTTTGTCATCAGCCAGCCACCACCCATAGGATTAGGCAATGTAAACAAAGGCAGGTTACCTATGGTTTGTGTGTAACTCTGATCCTGCATTTAAATAAGATATTGCATTCATTACATAGAAGTTTTCTGAAGAATGATAATTATCTATAGTTTGGCATCTAAAATGATGGAAAGATTGTAAGCTGGATTATTTTTGACCAATACAATTCGAAATTATGAAATTATGGCTAAGACATGGACTTTCTATGAGAGACTGGTAAGGTATTTATAGATGATTTATAGTTATAAATATCATCAAGACGCAAACCAACATGGATCGTGATATATTATTCACCAACTTAGCAGGTGCATAAATTGAATCTGTTCCAATTGAAACAGGTGGTGATGATACTGTTCCATATGGATTGTTGGTGCTGCAATGTAAGACAATACTTACCATGATGCAGAAGGATAACAAGTAAAATAAAAAAGTTACGGTGGATTGTTTTACCTGGATGTTGATGAAGGATATTGACAATTAGGAGTACCCACACATTACAATAATACAGGTATTTATGAGAACAGCATACAACAAACGGAAGCAGTTGCATGTTCCTATTATTACAGTACATACAACAAACGGTAGAGGAAGGTGATGTTTACTTGGATCAGTATTCGTGATGAGTGTTGTTCCTCCGAAGTCACAACTTGTTGGAACAGGATTATTGTGGTGGTAATTATTGAATGCGTATGAGGCACGACCACGAATCGTATCTGGGATGAAACAGCTTGCTCCCCATTGAGTCTCGGAGTAGTCTGCACCTCCAAATCCACAAGCATAGCCCAGAGAAACTTGTAGTGCAGTGGCAGAAGCACCCTGTCTTGCAACGCACCAGCTCTGTTGCACCGGAAAGCCTGCTCCTGTTGTTGGAGTGCCAACTGCTGGAGTTGTGTTTGGGTGGATGATGGCAGCGTCCCTGATCGCTCATCGATTCCTATTCATTGTCCATCATGACTCCCTGATGCTGTGCCCATGCCAGCCACAGGTATCATCTTCCTGTCTACCGGGCCCTCATGCCCATTTTCACCCACCACCACAACTTGTCCATCATGACTCCCTGATGCTGTGCCCATGCCAGCCACAGGTATCATCTTCCTGTCTACCGGGCCCTCATGCCCATTTTCACCCACCACCACAACTTGTGCGCATCTATTTCCCCGAGATCTTGCAAGCTAGCAACCTCCTTCCCAAGCGAATCTTTCTGCTAACAAACCGAGAACTTGGTGATAACCATCGGAGGCATGTATTTGTCACTCAAGGGAGAGCATTCTTAATAGTTGAGTCAGCTAATAAGAGTGAATATTTCTTACTAGCTTAGCCAAAAAAAGAGTGGAAACAGAGATGGCGTGGGAACGGGGAACAAAAGGAAACTTGTGGGTGGAGAATGGGATTTAAGACTGTCTAGGCAAGAGAGAGAGAGGAAGCTGAAAAGAAAAGGATGTTTGAGAGAGAAGGGAATAGGAATCATTTCTGCTTGAAGCCTTCCAATCAAAATTTCGGCTGCAATCTTAACTCTAGCACACAACTCTATATTTATTTCATTTCTAATTAGCTGAGTTATAGCTAGCCAGATGTCTTCATCTTTCTATTTCAAAAAATATACCCATATCAAGTACCCTTCTTCAATAGTAATAATCTTTTAAAAAGTACAGCAGCAAAGCAATTGACGATTAGGATCACCCTCTCTGTCCATCGACACAAACCAACAAGAGTAGCAGTGCCCAAACAAAGAAATCGTGCTCATTTGATCCAACCTCATGTAAATAACTACTATCATATGTTGCCATGGAACATGATTCGCCAAGTGACCTTTTTTCTTTCTTCCCTCGCTACCAATTGTCATGCGATTGACGAACAAAACAGACCAGTACCGGTCTTATCGATGGCCGGCGATGTGGGCTCTGGTCGTGGCCAGGCCCTCGTTCCCGGCGAGCATCAAGTACTTGTCCTTCCTGGTCAGAGTAGTGCACTTGAACCCTAACGCCTCCGCTAGCCTCCTCTGTATCCCGTTGGCGACGTCGTAGCTGCTCAGCCCACCGGCGCATGTCAACTCCGTGGGCACCTTCCCTAGGAACTCCAGCGTGTACGCAGGGTTGGGGTTCATGAGCAGGAAGAAAGGGTCGAGCCACTTGCGTCCCGACGCGGTGGTCCCGTAGAACATGCTCACCTTCACGTCCACGGCCACCGGCACGATGTCGTTCGTCAGCTCCGCGAACAGCGGGCTGAACCGGAGGAGGTACGGTTCCCGGCAGGTCGTGCCCTCGGGGCAGACGACCAGGTCTCCTTCCCGTAGCAACCTTTTCATCGTCGCCCCATCTCTCGCCCGGTCTCTCGTCAACCGAACAGTTCTATTGGGAAAACCGCATCCCATTGTCAGTTGTCACTTGAAAAATGAACATTAGAGGTAGCTATTATCATTAAATGTTGCAGTGTCTACCACAAACCTAATCGGCGCGATGATCTCCGACACACGGCTGAGGCTGTAAGTCACGGTAGTGACCGGCCTCCTCAGCACCGCACTTATAGCCACCGGATCTAACAATGTCCGGTGGGTGCAAACGAAGAGCAAGCCTCCTCCTTCTCTTCTCCCCTGACTGTTGACTTTTTCGAGGCCTTTGACACGAATCGTGAAGCCGGTGCAGGCGTTGGCCAGACTCCTGAAGCTGTAAGGCATGCAGATGCCAAGAACAGCCCTCGTCAAGGCCAACACCATGCCCATCGGAAGCCAGAGGAAGAGGATGAAGGTGGCGGATGGGGTTGGGAAGAAGGCCAGTCTGCCGTCATGGAACACCAGTGGCTTTGGGTGTCTCTCTACCGCCGCCGATGCGCCATCCTTGCTGATCACCACATACGCTTCCTACGTATATATGTATGAAATCGAAATCACCATTCGCCAGCATGCATGCATGCCACAAAAAGCAAAGCAAAGCGTGATTTTGCTTAAATACCTTGCAGAGAGACATGAAGAGTTGCTGGTCGTGGAGATTGGAGGAGCCACCACAACCAAGCGCAATGTCGGGTTTTGCTTCGCCAAACAACTCCCTGAGAGCTCTGTGTTTGACGAGAACACCTGATCCGGATGGGAAGCCAGAGAAGAAACGGCCACCGCCGACGACATTCAGCTCCGTGCCCATGACAATATCCACGGAGAGGTAGTCCTTGAGGAACCTCTCCACCATGACCCTTGGCATGCATGTCAACACCACCTTTCTACCCGTGGAGGACACGACTTGGTAGGCTTGCAGGTTGAGATCTTCCAGCAGGAACTTGGGTAGCACTGCTCTCGCCACGGTATCCATGTCTGACGTCCTCAGGCCACAGAAGACGATGAAGGTCATGAACCTGAGCGCGAGTAGAGTTTGGCGTGCATGCGAGAGCACCAGGAGGAGCGGGTAGGAGAGGAGGAGGAGGAAGGCTCTGAGAATGCCGCCACCTTCGAAGGCGACAAGCATGAAGTATGGGAAGAGAGACGTGGATCCGATGAGGGCTCCTTGGAGGTCGCACACGATGGTCTGGTCTTGTCTTCCCAGACAAGGGCAGTTGCTCACTGATGGATGATGTGGCGCCCCCTTGGAAGAGGAGGAGGAGGAGGAGGTTCTACTGAGAGCGAACTGGCCACCATAGACGTTGTTGATCTTCTTGGCGCCTCCATAGCAAGACAGCATCCATCGTGACGCCATCTCGAGCAAGACCATTGCCTGCGAAGACTTGCGGCCTGCCTTCACCGGTTGTTTATAAATATATATATATATATATGTTGGTGACGATCGTTGACGTGCAAAATACCAGGAGGGAGTTGAGACCAGTAAATACATGTGTGAGCTTGCTTAATTTTCTGCCGCATGCATCGGCGGCAGCGAGGAGGGTTTATGGGTGTTAGTTGGGGTGCTGTTGACCGGACCACACCACACTCCGTAGAGGAAGAGAGGGAGGGGGAGGAGGAGGAGGAGGAGGAGGGCACGCAGGCTTGCTTATAGCACCATTTCGCATATGATAAGAATTTTTCATATGGGGAAGTGCAAACGCACGCCACTTGCCTTCCCGTCTGCATGGAAACAATTAATTCATACCCCTTCGACCTCCCAACCAACCAACTCTTTTACCACTGCTTTTATTTCGTTCTCAACCACACCGGCCGCTAAACAATGGACAGAATCAATAGTCTACTCAACAATGATTTCATTAAAAGTCCAATTTTAGCAAATGCAAGAATTCGTTCGAATTCTATCGTTATCAAGCAATGGATAGAATTTAAAATATAATATAGTTACAGCCTAAACTGTTACAATCTTACACACCATTGTGCCTATAATTCCTTTTTTCTACGCCAACATTATTTACTCCCTTCATATATAACTGTCATTTTCGATGGTTAATTACTGGCAGTTCCTCCTCCAACTTCAAGAGATTATGCCATCGATCGACATCTCCCGACCACCAACTCGAATCTCCCGCAGATGTTATTATCTTGTGCTCGCTCTAATACATGTGATCGGATGGGTCGCGTTGGCCAATCAAGCCACGCCTTTCCGAGCATCGAAGCGAATACATACACACCGGAGCCGTCCAGGGCAAGACATTTCATTGCTTTTGCGCTTTCCATAATTTGAAGATCAGCACATTCACCTTTTCTTAAGCAGTTCTTATGCCAATTAGTTAATTGCTCCCGACTTATATATGTAATATTAATATTAATACATTCCCCCGCGGTTGTAACTGAACATTGTTCCATGCGCAATGGTCTTCAAACGTCCCACCTCCCGAACCTGAACATAAAATCAAATGAACAGATGGTAATCAAGTGCCGGCGCAATCCCAAATGCTTGAGGTAGGTGACCATTCTACTGAAGTACGGTGATGATTTATGAAATTTAAATAAATACACTAAAAAGTATCTAACCACAGAGTGCATAAATAAATAAATCAATCAATCAAATATACAATCATTATAATGATAAGTTATTAACAGAAAGATAATTAGTCATTGTTTGTGTTTTTTGGATCTTACAAGGTGACATATTAACAGCATGGATGTTTCCTTCCAGCCATTTAACAAGGTAGAAAATAAAGGGATTTTTTACCTGCATGCTGTCAAAAAGACTGGCAACTAGTTGTGTGACATTCCAATTCATAATTACTTTCGTGCCATTAAAAAAAAATCTTCATTTTACTTTGATAATAATAATAATAATAGCTTTTTAATGATATGCAATTTTTGATATATACAAGTAATTATCAAGCTCACCGACCTTATGTAGTAGGATTACAGCTTCAATTGTTGTTGTATATAAGTAATTATCATTTTTTTTTTATAAGATGTAAGTAAAAAAATCCAATAAAATCTTGAAAAGACAAATCAGAAAGAAGAGCAAAAAAAATAAAGAAAAATTTGGAAATGGGGAAAAAACAAAGAAATACTGTAAAAAAGTGGAATGATGGCTGGATGAGAGCAGCAGCAGTCCACAGCAGCTGGACAGCAGAGATCACTAGAGGAGAAGAGGAATGGCAGCATCACCGGAGGAAGGCCAGAGAAAAAGAGACTGGCAGAGGCAAAATTCTGGGGAACGTTGTGAAAGATGTCTCTGGCTGGCTGAGGTTTGAAGAAGGAAGAAGAAACATCAAGAATAACCAAGATTTTTAACCTGATTCTGATTATTCATTTAACATCACCCTTCACAAAGGCATCTCAAGTAGCAAAGTAGCAGGCACCAATCCAGGTGGCCAGGTGCTAAAAGGCAAATACTGTTTTGAACCCCAGACCCTTGGTTAGGAGCAAGGTGGCCAGGCAACATGCCATGACAACACTGAAGAAATTAACACTAAAAGAAATGAAGGAAAACAATAGACTCAAACTGAGAAGAAAACATGGCTTTGGGACCAAGAGATTCTAGATTTCCTTCACATCTAGTTTGATTTTCTAGGCACAACTTCATATAAATTTACACGACAAAATGCACCAGGGATTTCAAGTCTAGTGACATACTTTAAGAATTGAACAAGAAACTAAAAATTAGACAAGAAATGAAGCACCCTTGCAGAATCAGGAAAAATATTTGTCCGGCCACATAGAAATACACAAGGATTGCTCCAAACTCAGACCTAGAAAGCATTAATAGTTTAATATAAAAAAAAACAATAATCATGATTATGATGTAAAGAAATAATCATCTTACATTGATTTTAAAACTGCTCGGTTTTCAAGCAAGAATTGCTCATCCATTGTCAGAAACCTGTAAAATATCTTTAATGTTCAAGTAAGCAATGGTTTATAAGCCCTTAGTACTTATTAAACCACTGGCAGGATTCACCATTTCTTTGGCCACCTGATGAGATTTGTCCTTAAAGATGAAGCACGTTTTGTCAATGAAGATTTTGGCAACCCCCCTTCAAGAAGAACTGCACCGTCATTGTCCTTCATGGCTACATGCCCCAATTCAACTAGATTGGCATCTGAGTGTCCGAACGCCAAGTGGGAAAAAATGAATCACATAGATAAGATGGCACAAAACGTAAATGTATTTTTTAAGGTATATTATAGATTCTTATTACAATTTAAAGGTATTCAGGAAAGAAGTTGCAAAATTAGGTGAATGCATGCAATAAGTTGCAAGTATATCAAGGACGAGCATTTGACACAGGCAATTGCTAAGTGTAAAATTACATTTCAAACAATAAGCTTACACTTTAGATGGAGAATAAGACTTCTTGTAATCCAACACCTCGGAATATATCCATGCAACAAATATGGGAATGAAACCTAGAACAAATGAAACCTGTGATAGCATATGAACCACCTCTCAAATTCAATCACTGCTTCAAAAATTTCAATCATTTCTTACATGATAAAATTATCAACAATTTGGCATGCAGGATTTACTAATTATTTATAAAGTTAAATAATTTGACACATTTCTCTTGGAATTCCAAAGAAAAGGAACTTTTCAGTTCTTTATGGTGAACAGAGACCAAAATAACTAAAAAACGTACAATATCAAACAACAGACAAGCACCTGGTCCCAAGGCTACAAATTTCCCACTAAAAGGAACACATGGATTCTGAGGTTTATCTATGAAAATTGGAGATTCACCCAGAATATTACTTCTTTCTATCAAGCATGCATATGGCAAATGGAGATATGAAACAGGAGTTAAACTTTCATGTTTTTCGTCACAATTATAACTCATAGATTGATATGACACTCACATTCTGCCCCCTTAATCTGCCACAGCATAACATATTGTAACTGTTGTCAGACCCTAGCATGAGAAAGCCGCAAACATTACAGAGCAAGAAAATACAAGCACGAGAACGGCGATGACCACCTCTAAGGCAGAGAGAGATAGAGAGAGAGGATACTTGTGTGGGACAATTCTTCATGAACATGAGGTGGTACGTGCGGATTTTATAGAATATGAGCTGATATGAAGCTTCTTCTTCTTCTTGGTGGTGATCTTTGTCTAAGCCACCAACACACACCCAATGACATTAGAACAATCAAATCATGAGGAAAGCAACTTGTCTCGAAATTATTAGGTACTCCCCTCTTGATTAAGCAAGGCTTACCATACCTTTTCTCAGTAACTTCATGCTGATGATGCAAATACATGTGAGAAAACTTCAGTGGGTTTCCATCTTTTCAAGTTAGCCACAAGTCAACAAAAACCCTTTTTTCTTGCAACAAAAGGGACCATATCAAAGAAGCTGATTGTGGTTAGGAGGGACCACTTCAATCCATGCTAGACAGACTTCAACGAACCAGTCTTTAATGAAGAGGAGCATGGACTCACGGAAGCAATGCATCATCTATTATGGTTGAAATGGACCTCTCTCATGTCACATCTATATGGACGTCTGGCGGGCAACTAAGCTCAAAATTAGGTATTGTTCCACTCAGATTCCATTGATATACAACTCATTTATTCTGTTGAACTCAGAATTGAGATGTTTGTTTCCAAGAATTTATTATGTAATGATAGTGCCATGTAATGACACCTTCAATGCTAATCTAGGTCTCATTATGGCTCTTGGGTGACAGATCTTTCTGTATTTCCATCCACATCATACAACTCACAATTTCGAACCCATGGCAGGGCCTGAGTCCTCCACTTCAACAATCAGCTTGCTGAGCTTAGCCTTTCCACAAGGACTTTTGGAACAACCACGACCAAGCTTCATGTATTTTCAGAATAATCCACTGTAACCAGGCATCTTTGTCAATCCACAGCATTTCATTAACAGTCTGGTTTGCAGCACGTCATCCCATCGTCCAGCAGAGGCATATACATTGGACAACAAAACATAGGCTGCACTGCAATCTGGTTCTAGCTCATAGATTTTCTCTGCAGCACGTGTAGCAATGCTAACATTCAATTGTGTCCTACATGCACTGAGAAGACTTAACCAAACTGCCACGTCCGGTTTGAAGGGCATGTTGTTGATGAATTTCTCCGCTTCCTCCAAATTGCCGGACCGACACAACACATCAACCATGCAGATGCAGTGCTCGAGCTTTATATCGACAGTCTGATCTTGAGTCAACAGACGGAAGAAATACTTTGCCTTCTCGACCATTTTGGAGTGGCTGCAAGCAGTCAACAATCCTAAATATGTGATCGCATCAGGTTTCATGAGATTCAGAACCATGTCTTTGTAGAATCCAAGCGAGCGTGATCCACAACCATTTTGAGCACAACCGGTTATGACGGAATTCCATGAAATAATGTTTCTTTCATTCAGGTTGCCAAACACAACTAGTGCATCATCTACATTCCCACATTTAGAATACATGAAGATGAGGGAATTTCCAACAAACACATCTAATCCAAATCCTACCTTCATTGTATTTCCGTGGATTAACATCCCACTGTCAAGGTCTTCCATTGCACCACACGAGTTCAGGACAATGGTGAAAGTAGACTGGTTGGGCGTGATCCCTGCAATCTTCATGTCATGGAACACATCCAAAGCGCACTGATGCTCACCATTTGAACAGTACCCAGTTATTAGAGCAGTCCATGATACAACGGTCTTGTGATGATCCTCGTGATGAATCCTACAGGAGTTCTCCATCTGCTTGCAGTTTGAATATAAGGTAATGAGGGAAGTAGAAACAAAGGTGTCCAACACTACACCCGATTTAGCAAGGTGGCAGTGTAGCTGCCTGCCAAGGTGTATATCCATAGCACTAGCACATGCTGTCAAAATAGAAGCGAAAGTGTTCGACGTGGGCCTAATACCAGAACCCAGCATCTGCGAGAAAAAAGCTAGTGCCTCCTGGCTCCGTCCATTTCGATCAAGTCCACAGATAACGGCTGTCCAAGAAATCACGTTCCGGCAAGGCATTATCTCAAACAAGGAGAGCGCATCGGCCACCCTACCATTACTGAAGTACCCGGATATCATCGAATTCCAAGCCGCAGCATCCCTCCAGGGCATTCTACGAAACAACTCCTCTGCCAACTCCAATCTACCAACACCCGCTAGCCCATCCATCACCGTGGTCCAACTGATGACGTTCCTCTGTGGCATCTTGGCGAACACACACTGCGCAAGGCGCAGCTCTTCGCAACGCAAGCAACCCTTGATCAGGGAATTCCAGGAAGCAACGTCCCTCTCGGGCATTTCGCCAAACAGCTGGAGTGCGTCCTCGATCCGTCCGACGCTACAGTAGGCAGTGAGCATCACGGTGTACTGGTGTGCGTCGGGGTGAGGGATGCTGTCGAAGACACGACGCGCTTGTTCTACATCATGGATTCCAGTGAAATGGGCAATCGCTGAATTCCAGGAAGAGAGACTCCTTACGCTGCCGCCAATGTTGTTGATCAAGTTGGCTATGGTCCTCGCAGTTGCTCGACGGAGTGCGTTCATGGGAAGCAAAGCAAGCTAAACGTTTCTTCGGGTGTGTCCACGACGACAGAATACATTTTGTTTTTCACAAACACCAGTCAATCGAATCGACGTTTATTCATGGTAACCACACGACGTTTCGGTGGTTCCTAACTTGCTACAAAATTATCGATCCAATTCCATCATTTACCATTATTATAAATGCAAAAATGACATCAGCTTTCTTCGTTAGCGGTGGTCATTTAAAGGCTTTAATTCATTTTCTAAATTTTCTGGAAAAATTACGTCTACTTCATTTGACGGCCAGCCGCTGGTCTTTCTGGGATTTCCAAACACCAATGTTCTCGAGATCTTCAGAATAAATCGTTACTCTTCGATTATTATTTCCTCAATTTCCTTTAGTTGTTATTTACGGAAACATTAATATTGTGTGTAGTCAAGACACATTTTCTTCGCTCTTACACCACACATCATACAACTTGCAAAAGTCACCTTCGTCAAACCATTGATTTTCCAAGGAATTGCAAAAGATAACAATTTGATGTAAAAGCAAGCAAGACTCACTGATGACTAATTTCAACACCGAAATGTCACATGGTAATAAATGACATTTACAAATTATTAGAGAGCCACACCGGCATGGGCAACATCTATGCTTTTAAATTGATTTATAAGATTTGATACCCATGAGACCACTACCGTAGAGATTGTTCCATCCTGCTGTCACTTATTACCATCCTTGTATAACATAAGAGATTGCTTTTTCATTATTGGATTGATTAGGTCGTTTGCTTGTCAAACCAGATGTCGCAAGCTCATGCATAATTTCCCCCAATCTCGTACCAAAACAAGTGTACGACAGAAAACCCCGTATATCATAAACTTAAGATCAACAAGCACTTGCAAATGCAGAGAAACTCTCATATACGACCTATTCTTTCTTTCTTTCTTTTTCACAACTACGGCCTATTTTAATTTTGTTACAATTGCATGAGTACTTGCAAAAAAATAAAATCCGTAAACAGAGCCAATGAGCACAAGAGAGCCATTCAAGAGTTAAACATGCAAAAAGGAATCAATCACATGAAAATGACCATATAAATTCAATACAGTGCTCATCCAACCAAACTCATATGCCATTTTAGCTTAGCCAACAATCCCAGATCATTCAATGAAAACTCAGAAATAACTAAGGACATTTAAGGACGCTATCACCTTGAACTAGAAGATACATACCTAGACAGATGGCAAAAGCATCTCAGAAAGCTTCATGCCAACATTTCAAACTCCGAGCTTGTACTGAATAAAGAAAAACAAAAGGAACCAATCTTGAAGCAGTCAAACAGAGCTGGAAGACTAATGACATATGACGACCATAAAAGTAGTAGTAAAGACGTAAGGCAAACGCGAGCTTCTGTGTTGTGCAAATTTTTTAAAATTTTATATCAATTTTATCATGGAATTTCGCAAGACTAATAAAATCGATTCTTTTATTTTTTTTAAAATGAAATACAAAATCAACCATACAAACCTTCATTTGAATAAAATCACGAAAAGACAATCGAATTGGCTTATCCCTAAATTGGCAGAAATAAATGTTCTCGTTGCTCGGAGTGGAGGGAGACCCGCATAGAAATAAATAAAGCCATTCATTTCATCTTCAGGAAATTGCCAATGCAAATAAAACACAATATTAGGTAGGTAAGAATTCAGTAACAATGGTACACTATAGCAAGAAGAAGAGCGAAAGATCAAACAAGCCATTCGTACTTCTTCAAAGGCGAACAAATTCAAGACGACCACATCTTCATGATAAACACGCACAAAGAGTATGTATAACTGAAACAAGCTACTGAAGAAGAATGGGAAAATCAAGAACAAGCTCTTGTATCATATTAATAGATTAACGAACGGAGGAGTCCCCTCCCTCGGATCATCACGAAAACTGACCAAGTACCAACAATAAAAGGAAAAACTTACTGAACGTGATAACATGAATCGAAGCCTTTTTAAATCTTCAGCCAAAACCGTAAACTCGTACAAGAAAGTATTCTCAGGCGGCCGCCTAGCTCTTGCTCTCTTCTCCTTCTTTTGAAGCCATACTGGCATCACCACCAACATCATCAGCTGCCGGCACTGTACCACCCTCCGCAGACGCCATAGCACCTTCCTCTTCTGCAGGAGGTTGCGCTTGCTCCTCTTCCGGCAGTGGCTCTTCCATGTACTCATTCTCGAACGCGTCGGCCGGCACTTCGTAGATCCTAACTTGCGGCTTCACAGGGTCCTTCACTAGCACATATTTACCCTCATTAAGTCTCATGCACAAGTCCACTATCGACTTCACTATCCCCCACATATTGGCGGTGTTTAAATTGATCTGAGCAGCAAATTCTCTTGGTTTGTACCCTGCCACACTCAGGATTACATGGTTGAAGTGGTCTCTTGGCTGATTCCTCGACACATAGCCCAGCTTCATCATGTCCGCACCGGCAAGGAGAGCCTGCGCCGTCCATTTAGCTAGCTTGTTGGCATTGTTCTTCAGCTCTGTTGCAAGCACAGCACCCTTCTGGGTCTCAAGCTTCTGTCGCCAGTCAACACCAGAATACTTGGGATCGAACTCGTTGAGCGCATTCAGTGTTAGGAAAGACCGCTGTCCCTTAACATCAGATACACCATGGATCTCACACCTTGCCACAAGATGCATATCGTCGTCGAGCTTCCATCTGCGGTATCGATAAGCAACAGACGCGACCTCCTCGCTCTCCGATGCAAAAGGATTGGGCTCCTCGAAGGAGACCTTGTTCCCGTTACGCACGAGAACCTGTTGAGAGAAATTCTGGTTAATGTAAGCAGCCTCCACGCTGAGAGAGTAAGCAGAGTTGATGTCCTCCTTCGCTTCAGGCAGTGGCTCCTGCGAGGTCTCGTTCACAGACAGCAAATCCAGCTGCGATCCATCACGCTTATCGAAGAAGAGCTTGTTCCCCACACGCTGGATAACGATATCCCACGAATACGCCGACCTCGGGGCACACATGAGCGCAGAAAGTATAGCATCGGTGGCGAAGACTGTAGCTTTATCCTGGTTGGCGAGGCGGCGGATGACTGGATCATCGGTAGTGGTGACCTTGAAGAAGTTTCTCGACTTGAACCGCTCAAGTCGCCTGTCGTTCTTAGGGTTCACGCGGTCGAAGGACTTATCGTAGAACTCGAGCGCACCACATACAAGCAGATCCTCAGGTTGATCGGGAACCGAGAACGACAGCTTTGTGAAAGTCGAGAACGGAATCTGATCGAGCATGGTCCACTCCGGCTGGATGTCGACGGACGATTTGAAGACCGCAGACTCCCTACGCGTCCCAGACTGGTGGAAGCCCGCCATGGTGTTGGCCCGCTGCGACATGTGATAAAGCCGATCCCTCCTCGCACGATCCTTCTCCGCCTCCCTCCGCTTGGCCTCCACCTCCTCATCCCTTCTCTGTGGAAGCTGAGGCCGTTGCTGAAACCGCCACCTGGGCCCGAATTTAGGACGCGGTGGAGGCTTTCCATCGACGAGGCGGAAGGAGTCGTCATCGGCGGCGAGGGCAGATGACTCGTCAAGGGCGAAATCAAAGACGGAGGCATTGGCGGCATTAGGGTTTCCGCGGGGATTGTTGAAGTTGGTTCTGGTCCAGTCAGCGATGCGGCCTAACTTGTCGGAGCGAGAGAAGGGGGCGAATGGGACGTTGGTGGCACCGCCGCCTGCTGCGGTGGGAAAGAGGGGGGAGATCTGGGCGTCCGGCGGTCCCCAGCCCTCCGGATTGAATGGTACAGGTCCGACGTCGAATACCATGACTGCACCCGTGGGGAAAAGAAGCTCTAGGGTTTCGATGAGAACGGAAGATATGGGGGATGGATTTTATACGTAAGTTTCCAGACTTGGTCGGGTATGGAAGGGTCCAGCTCCGACCCGATTGAGGACAATCTCGAAATAAGCATTTGGCATTTTTTTATCTTGCTTTTTGCGAATGGTAAATATGATTAATAGAAGATTAGTGACCGCAGAGAATTTAAGTAGACATTAATAAAGGTCACAGACGGCGAGTTATGGAAATGGAATGGAAGCGACAACAAAGGCAATTCTGAGCAAGAACCCCAGCAACACCTAAAGCTTGATTGATGGCTTTGAACAATGTTTGGGTCATCAACACCTGCTGACATTAGGGTTTGAATTGAAGTGTACCAATTTGTTGGTCCTGAATGCTCAAGCCCAGGGGACTATTGAAAATTAAGTCAACATTTCTTTCCAGATCCGCATTACTTCCGTAAAGACCGGATGGAAAGTCTTGTTTTGGAAATTAAGGAATCTCGCTTGTTTATTTTTCATGGGCTCGATAGGGGTTGTTGGCGCTCCGTTACCATTCATCAACGTAGTTAAAAGCATTCGAAATTTTCAAGGAAGTCTTTTTTAAACTGAGTCTTAATTTACTTTAAACAAAATTTGATTCGATTATAATTAGTTCTATGCTAACAAAACAAGTAAAATACAACGAATAGATATTTATCTGTTCACCGTAACAAACTTGAATAAAATGGATGGACACCCATCGACCGACGATCGAGAAGAATAATGCCTAATTTTCCTTGAACCAAAAAAAGGCAGAGATACATATCTGACTGTAACATGTCGACAATTTTTCGTTTAAATATAAATTTATTGCGTGAAGTTCCGTGGCTGTGTATGGCAGATGCATCCCATGCGAGCTCCCCGCTCTGGACACCTACTCACTACCCCCACAGTGTCCACCGTTTCCCGCCCTTGATATATATCCACCACGGCGCGCACACCATTTCCTTCCCACGCGGTCACGGAGACACACATGATAGCATGGCTGAGACCCAGCAGCAGCCGCACCGCCGTCCGGCGGAAGGGATAAAGAGCCTTCTCCCCGAGAAGGCCCTGTCGACCAGCCATGTGGTAGCGGTGGCCGCTCTCTTCCCCGCGGGAGGCATCCTCCTCGTCCTCTCAGGCGTCACGCTCACCGGCACCGTGATCGCTCTCGCCATCGCCATCGCCACCCCGGTGTTCGTCGTATTCAGCCCCGTCATAGTCCCCGCCGCAATCGCCATCGGCCTCGCCGTGCTGGGGTTCCTCGCTTCAGGCGCCTTCGGGCTCACCGCCGTCTCCTTCCTCACCTACGTGCTCAACTGCTTGAAGAACATGCAGACGAGGGTGCAGGAGACTGCGGGGCAAGTCGGCCGGCGAACGAAGGAGATCGAGCAGGCCGTCCAGAGAAGGCGGGGAGGGGACGTGAGTCGGGGTCCGGTCCACACCGCGGAGGTTGCGACAGTGGTGGAATAAGAGCGTCGATCTCATCCTCTCTTTCGTGTCAGTCCCGCGTATGCATCTGCATTGCTAGACGTCCAAAATAAATCCGAAAATTGTATAGCAAGCATCTTCATCTCACAAGCAAATAAGTCAGGTCTTGTTCTCATCATTCTAACTACATTCTATCGTAAGAAACGCAATCCATTTTCTACCGTCTCACAACCATAATACCAATCTGGTTGATTATTATACCTTGTAAGTTGTGGCGAAGGCAAGCTTGCCGCATTTCAAGGTTTCAAGGACGTCGTGAAGGCTCACCCAAAAACCGAAACAAAACTCGGTAGTACAAAAAGTACAGCTGATCGTGCAATGGTCGAAAGCTAATAATGCACAAATTTAGGAGTTTTCCAGCACTTCCAATCTTAATCAATAAGAAACTGCATTTTTCCCCCTAGTATTCTGTTCTCCCATTTCTTAAACCACACTACAAGACTTCTCTTCCCCTTCCACGTCAATCTGCATGTGTTCACAAACACGAAGGTAGATTAACAATGGCCGATGACACGTGTAAGTTAAAAACGCATGACTGATGGGCGTACGATTGATTACTCCAATCGAGAGGAGGCAGCGTGGATGAAAAATTTCTTAATTGCCGGAATAGCCTGCCAAACAGGCAAATCAAAACCATTGGATCAAGTTTGTTCAGGTACATTTCAATTTAAATCTGTAGCATTCGTGTTGCCATTGTCGTTCAACTTAGACATGTCCGGTATCCAGAACGTGAGGTAAGTCGATGCTGCTGCAAACATCGCCCTTCGTGGAGCCCATTTCAGGCAACTCACGGCTCCGATGTAGCTGTTCCAACAAGCGACCTGCAGGAACGACACTGTTAGCAAGACCAACCACACGGTCTTCCCAAAGATTCCGATGACCCGAAAAACAGAAGCCAGTTGTACAAAACAATTGCAATGTGCATTACAGTTCAACATGAAGATTCAATATTCTATCGTTCCACCCGACACCCGTTGACATCAATACTAATGTACTATCTGAGAAATAAATGCTTTTAGCATCTTCTGCACACCTGAATGATGCATACCAATGGGTAAAAGCCTTAACCCAGATCACCAGGGTCTGTAGTACATGACTCAAATAGAGTTGGCAACTTAAAACGAGAGGAGAGCATGAACGCGTTAGATACTAAAGCATGCCATTCGGCTTGACTTTATCAAACTGTCAATTGACAATTTTGAGAATATGGAATCAAGGTCTTACACGGAATACGCTTCACAACTTTTTCTTGGCTCATTTATCAACCCAGATAAGCATTAGCTTCCATAATCGAAATACAAGAAGTTTCATTTTCAGGAAAAAAAACAATAGATGTGCCTAATTACCAGGGTCATAACCAACCACCCGATAAAGTAAGCCCCCGTAAGAATGGATTTAACGAGCTTTTCAACAATCAACTCACTGCAATCATCATACAGACGATCACAACGAATTGAATGGTTCAATCTTGGTACTTCAACGGCAAACTAAGTATGAGCATGATCAAATGTTAAAATCTAACACTCTGTAGTTATGACAAAGCAGAATAAGACAGATATCGATCACAATAGTTTACCCAAAAAATACTGTCTTTTCATGAATTTCAGACGATATTAAGTATAAAAAAAATCAATACCTCGTTTCTTGAGTCGATGCTCCAGGCATGCAAAGTTCCATCTCCAGAACCTACAATTTTGACATTTGATCTTGAAATCATAGCTTATACTTTAATACTAAAATAAACATGCATTTGCATAAACAAATCTTAATAGTTCGTATTTTCATCTGCAGACGGTCTACAACTCCCAGTCAGAACTTTCTAAAGAGGAATTGGAATCCAAATCTAGGCGTAAAAGTAAAACTTTATTCCTATTAAGCCAAGAGAGAAAAACATGGAAAAATGAATCTATTCTAAGTTTTCACTTTCTTAGTTTTAGTATCTGCTTCTTGGTGCATGCAAATAGTTCATATATAATGACGATATTCAATATAATCCGACAGATAGTGTAATTTACTCGACCACAACTGATTGAGCAGAAGGATATCTCAAATGCTATTTCATTCATAGGAGGACACCATAATGTACAATTACTGTTCGACGTTAAAGTTAACAAACTTATACCTGAGAGTACATATTTTCCATCTGGGGTAAAAGTTGCTTCAGCCGTTCGTTTCGGAAATGGTTCCAAACTAAATCCACAACGCTGCACGTCCATAAAACAAGATTTGCCATATTTTACTCAGCTGTCACATCAAATTTGATTTATAAAAATAATTGTGAAATTATTTGAGGGGCACTATTACATCCAAGTAAACAAGGTTACACGTCAGAAGTCGTGACAAGTTCATTCCTGAAAGTGACACATCAGAAAAAATGTTTTAATCATCCAAAAGTCGTGTCCTTCAGTGACTTTTTCTTGAATTTTAATTTACAATTTGACAGTATTTGGCATTATTGGGTTACAAGTTTTTCCATCCGGAACCTTACATCTCGCGAGGTAAGGAAGAAATCAAATTATCCTTGAGATTCAGACTACGAAATATTGGCATCTGCAATGCAATTTAAGCAAGTTACAAATATGAGGAAGACTTTGTATCTTTGTCAGTATATTCATTTATCTCAGGTTTGCAGGGTGCATTCTTTGTTCGTCTTGGGATTAGAATCTGCGTAATACGTTATTTACTTCAAACGACAACATCCATGATATGATACGCTGAGAGTTGATCATCGAAGAACATCAATAGAATATGTGTTTCCAAGGGGGTGTCCGGAACTGGGACTAGAAATGAAATATGAAATTTCATTTTCCCTTGGTTTCTTTTGGTTGCACCTTCTTGGTTCCGTTTACCATTTCGTTGCATTTCCTTGTAATTCCCTTTTTTTTTAATATTATTAACCACCTTTAAGGAAATATTGGTTTTCTTGTTAGTTGTTATGTTGATAACAAGGATTTACATATGTATGATGAGTTATCCAAATGGTCTAAGATATATGCATTTATAAATGGAATTTTTTGTTTGCATGCTGATAAAAATTTCAAAATAATACATATATCCTTAAAAAACACATTTATTCGTATGCCCCTGTAAAAACCAAATGTTATGCCTAAATGCCATTACCGTCACCTACCAAAACCTATTCCCATTTTACTATTAGCTTAGCCTTGTGAAATAACTAACCTGCCCTTATTATAAAAAATGCTGACCTAAACCTGCATAAATAATCTCAAAAAAATGCTATCCTGTCCTTTGGTTCTTACCACAGCCTCCACCACCACTTTAGCCGCCAACGTCCACTGTCACCACACTAATTCCATGGCCTTCCATTTCACATGCCAAATGAACCCAGAAATATGGGAATTTGACACCAAAGTCCATGTGCTTCAACCCCTCACTGAAGACGTTCCTAGTTTCGCTCTTGCATTTCCCAATGAAGAGAAAGAACTTAGGAACAAGGGCAAACAGTCAAGTGAACTTACCCAAAGTGCAAAGCCTTCTTGACCCGTCCACACCCAACAGCACTACACTGGAGCATGATTCGCAATAGTCACTCTTCGGAGAACCAACTCTGAATCACCTATTGACAAACCCTTAAACCAACCATCCTGAATGGTAGCACCACACATAAAACTCAGAACATTAGCACCAAGATTAGCAGCTGTGAGAGGGAATCTTCTTGTCGTACCCCCATACCAAAATTGTATCTCCCATACACACATCCATTCAATAACATAGAGGTGGAAACCAAAGAGAGAACAATTCTTATCCAACTGATCCATCTATTTAGAAACTCATAGACCCTCAACACATCAATAAGAAAGTTCTAGTTCAATTTGTCAAAAGCTTTTGGAAAATCAATTTTACAAATGAAGCCTACCACCCTCTACGGCTGCCATAAAGCTATCCATTAAGCAACTGGTTTGCATGAAAAGCACTTGAGCCGAGTGAATGAGTTTGTGGATCATGTTTGAGAGTCGATTAGCACATACTAGCAATCACCTTCATACTAGTGCTCATAAGACTAATTACACAGAACTCAAAAACCTCTTCAGCTCCTTGTTTTTCCAGGATAAGCAGGATGAAAATATTATTAATGGCATCACATACTGCCCTGGCCTCCCAAAATTCTTGCACCATAACTGGGAGATCCTCTTTTATAACAGCAAAGAATTTCGGGAAAAAAAGAGTTGGGAATCCATCCAAGACTAAAAATTTAAGATCCTCCATTTCAAAGATCACGTCTTTAATTTCTTCCAAACTAAACCTTTCAATCACCACTTCTTTATCCCACTCATCTAATCTGGGCAAGTAAGACAATCTCCAATTAGGTCTTCCACATCCCTAGGCTCCTAAATAATTTCTTATGAAAATCATCCATGAGTGCATCTTTCCCTTGAGGAATGAGTCTGGACAGGAGCCATGGTGAAGAACTCGAGTTCCAGCCTGTTGGCGGCAGAAAAAAGAAGTATGAAGGTTTAGACAGGAAGAAGATGCTGGATTGATATATCGTAAGGTGGAATAGACCAAGGCAACAAGAACCTTGATTATCCCTGCTTGATACATAAGATGTGATAGTTTAAATAGAGACGCACAAGGTTGCGTCAACCACCCAAGACCAACTAAAAGGAAATGACTAAATTAAGCAAATACTAAAAGAGATAACTAATTAAGGGAGACAGCTAATTACGCTCCCTTAATTGGGGTGTAGATAGCTAATTACGCTCCCTTAATTGGGGCGTAACAAAAGACATGACAGCCATGACCCTACTACCTTTAGTCCTCTTTTTTAGATGCCTTGCCATATTGAAATCCCCTAAAATCATCATCAGGCTTTGCCATAGACCCAAAAACACATTTAACTCATCAATAAAAGCTGCATGTTCAGCTTTTCTTGTAAGACCAAAAACATTGCACAAAGTCCATTCAAAATTACCAGAGCAAGAACGAAGATGCATGACCACCACAGATACTCTAATTTTACCATCCACTCTGTCAAAGAGTCTACTCCCCAAATGATAACAATGCCTCCTGCAAGCCCCTGCACTACCTTTTAATTCATCAAATCTCCCAACTCCATGGTGCCTAACCAATCTATCTTCAATCTCCTCTTTCTTTGTTTCTTGTATACAAACTATGGAAATCTCTTACGTTTTAACCATCTCCCCTAAACACTAATGCTTTTTCTCGTCATTACACTCCCTGCTGTTCCAAGTTAGCATTTTAATTGAGCTACACTTTGATTCCCATCCATTCAATGCAGATGCTGATTGTTGTTTAATCTCAATGATTCTTCTTCATCTAATTCAACAAAACAAGCTTTAAAACATTTCAACTGGCCCCCCACCTCTGTTCCAATTGATTTAGCTCTTCTGATAATCTCATCCTTAGACCATGCCAGGAAATTGTCATCTGAAGACAATTATTGCTCCAAAAGAGGAGGCTCAGAAGGTGAGTAAGGATCCTGCTACCCTTCGGATCTGTTGAGAGCAAGCTCCACCTGAGCCACTGCAGTTTGGAAGGCATCTGCCTCATGTTCCACAATCTTCCTACACAGAAATTGTGAAGGGGTTGACACCCAAGACACCCCTCAACCCATTCCAAGTTACTCTCCAGTCCCTTCTCCTAAGCCCCACAGTCTGCTTGCACTTCTGAACCTCCACATGATGTGTCAGCTCCTCAAGATGCTTCCCTCCTAGCTCTCCACCACTAGAGCACTCTTATGGAACCCCACCACCACGGAAAGAAGAAATAGGAGTAGGCCAAGAAGGAAGAGGAGAAACCAATTTTGACAAGCCCCTCAACAGCCTCCATGGTTGAAAGGGATCAGAAGCAACCTCAATGTTTTCAACATGGGTGATAAGTGACTCCTCTTGCAAGTGTTCTATAATAGTATTTCCAATATGTTAACAACTTTAGGTAGTATATTTTGTGGATTATATAAAGTTAAGAGGCAAGTCTATATGGATCCTCCTTGAATATGTCCCATTTACCATCAATTAGGATCTTAATAATCATATTCCTGCAATAGCATTAACATCTATGATTCATACAGTTAGCATATATTTGACTGCATCTTATTTAATAAGAACTTGAATTTGTTTCTTGTACTAAATTGAGAAAAGCAAACATGGAAATTCATGTTGTATGGAACAATGAAGGGTTCAGAAGGACCTTTAAATCTAAATTGTTGTTAGCACTCCTGTTTTAGTAAAATTGCATGACATATCTCTTCTATTTCACTCCATGATTCTGCAACTAGTGCAAGAATTCAGATGTAACTAGAGAGCTAACCTTGTCACCTCCATAAGCATCAAGAACGTAAACATGGCTATTTGTTGTTGTCAAGAGCATGGACTTGCCATCATTGCTAAATTTCATATCACAGACTTCAGCTGTATCCCCACCTACTAAAAATGTATCAAAAGGACCCTGCAACATGGAAAAAGAAATTAGGAACAATGCAAGATAAAAGTGAGCAACTTGAACCTTTGATTTCAAAGTAGAACCTTGTCATAAGAACGGGAATCAAACAACTTAATTGCACCTCCTTCCATTGCTACAGAAAATACAAGACCCTGCTGATCATAAGCAACAGCAGGCCTTCCACGTAATTTCAGAATCCCCTGGAACACAAGCAATAAATGTAATTCACACTAAAGTGGATTATAAATTTCAAAAATTACATCTTGCAAGGAATGAGATAGTGACAGTTGCTGCATAGAATAGTAGAATAAACCTCAACACATAAGAGGGAAATGTACCTGGCATGCGTTTACTCGAAGATCCCATATCCTTACACTATGATCAAGTGAACCAGACATGAAACTATCATTGACTGGGGACATGCATAGTGAAACAATTCTACATCCAAATTATAAAGGAATAGAGTAAATGCATATCCTTAAACTATGATTGAGGGATTGCTATTATAGGAATAGAGACAGCAGCTTTCACTTGCATACAAACCTATCTTTGTGCCCTTTGAAGTAACGAAGACAACGGTTGTCATACAATGAAAGATATTGAAGAGACTCTGGAAAAATAATTGAAAGGAGAAGAAGAACCTTAAGTTGGAAGAATTGGAAAAAGATTGAAAAAAATATTTAGCATGGTGGTGATGTACCGCTTGTTGATCCAAAGTTGTACCTAGAAGAGCATATTATGGAACTTGGATGGTGTGTGAAGCACACACAATCAACACCATGCTTCTTGTGGTAGGTGGTCTTCAATAACCTGAGATGAGATATTCACTGTAAATGAACATAAATACAATGATTATGATTACTAAGGGAAAGGGCAATCTGCTAGTATAATAATCAGATTTTTTTTCTTTTTTGAGCAGCCACAAGAAGAATTTCATTAAAATCAAGGAAAAAAGGGAGTCTTGTACAAGCACTAGGCAGAGTAAAACCAAAAACAAAGGATTTTCATGATAGGAAACCCAAGTACAATGAACACAAATATGATAGTAGTGATGCTCAACATCATGAAGAAAATCTCTTAAAGGATCACAAGAGACCATAGCCAAGCCAACACCTCTAAGATAGCCATTCTCCCCTCATCCATTCAGTCAGACCAAAATAATACCTGAGAGAATTGGCAATTATCAAAGGAGGCACCATGAATTATTAAATTGTTGTCTTCTAACCATTGCCTCCACCATATGACATGAGGGATGGAAAGCTAGATCCTTTGCCTGTCTCTATTAAGCCTCTCATTTTCATTACATTGTGTCCAGAAGGTATCAATATCACATACATGACATGTATCAAGTACCATCAAAGACACATCACTTGGAAATTGAGGGGCAACCAAAGAGGAGATGCCAAAGGTCCTCCTGAGCATAACAGAACCCAAGGTGGAAGCTCCTTCTCTACAACTCAAACTTAGTATGTGCCCAACCACACCACACATTTCAAGTGAAAAACAGGGCCACAGTGCGAATCCAACTAAGCTATAAGAGTCCCCAAACTCTTAACCACCACCACCACAAGTCAATATGTGATAAAGAGAGCACACCAACAAGATCCCATTGTCAGTCCTCCAAACCTGTGAACAAGTATCTGATGATGAAGGGCTGAATCATCATTGCTGTGAATGCAAAGGACACTAACATGATTAACGGATTCAATGTCAGTCAGATTCTGCCTGAAACAAGCACCCCACATTATCGCTGCCATAGATTGCTCGTAATATTTAGAAATACGTACCTGAAGTCGCGTCAAATAACTGCACCACACAACCCTCCAATGCCCTCATTGTTGTAATCATGCTTATCAAACCGAAACTCTACTTCCCACCACTATTTTTTGAACTAAACGGAGGCAGCCGAATTCAAATGAACTCAGATGCAAAATCCATTTTCTTTTTTTTTTAAAAATTAACTATTAAATTGGAGTAAATCAGATTAAACTGGTTGGTTAAACCACTCAATTTAACCAATGGTTCAACCCTTATATGTATACCAAAAAATCAAACAAATAAGAAATCCACAAACGTTAATTAAATGGTGTTATTTCACGATGAGAATAGTGTTAGGAACGAATGGCTTCACCAGAGGGAGGGTGAATGGTGAACAGAGTGTAATTTAGCCTATTTTTAACTTTACTGACTAATTTGATTAATCTAAATGCACAAGAACTAATCAGATAAAAATAACATGCACAGCGGAAATAAAAGTAATAAACATAAGGGAATTTTAGGTGGTTCACCAACTCGACTAGTCCACCCCCAAAGGTCACTTAAGTTTCACTAAGTGTTTCAACCAATACTTACACACTTGCTTTCAGGTCGAAGCAAGAACCAACCACACAGAAGTTTTCAGGTACAAACTCCAGAAAACCAACACTCAGAAGTTTTCAGGTATAAACTCCAGAAAACCAACCTCTTGAGTTTTCAGGTCGAAACTCAAACCAACAATAGAATGTAGCTTTCAGGTTGAAACCACGAACCAAATGATCCTTCTTGAATCAAACTTTCAGCATATGGAGAGCTTTAAGAATCTTCTTGTAAATCCAGCTTTCAATCGATTCTTTGTTGAACTGAATTTGAGCTTTCTTTTATATCAGTAATTGATCTGTAATATATAATGTATCTCTGTATGTATATGAGCAAAAGCTATCTAAATCCGTTGTCTGGATCTTGTATATATACCTGATATGTATAACGATCATATTTTCTTCCAACGGATGTATTCTACTGTACTTGATTAGGATCAAGTCTCAATTCGACAAATGACCGTTCAAAAAAACATTTCAAGTCAACTTACCGATTTTCCTGTTCTTTCAGATAGTTAACTATGTAACTCTCCGAGGAGTAACTGTAACTTACCGAAAGATCACTTATCCTTTACTGCCAGGTAGAATTCCAGAATATTTAAATGTGAGCTGTCATCCAATCGGATACTTATAACTGTAACTCTCCAAACAGTTATATATTTGACTCTGTCAACTTTTCGATTAATTTAGCACGTGCATAAAAGACTGACTTAAGTTTCGGAAGGTTATCCTGTAACTCACCGAAATTCTTTGAGATTTTGGATAGTTATTTTTCTAACTCTCCGAAAACTTATTTGAGTCACTGTCTGGAATTCTGTATGTGGGAAATTCAATGACTTAAGTTTCGGATGGTTAAACTGTAACTCACCAAAACTCTTTTGAAATTTCGAATAGTTATATTTCTAACTCTCCGAAAACCCATTTAAGCATCTGTCTAGATTTCAGCACATGGGAAATTAATTGACTTAAGTTTCGGATAGTTAAACTATAACTTACCGAAACTCTCTTTTAAATTTCGGATAGTTATCTAACTCTCCGATTTTCCCATTTAAACTTTCAACTGTTGGCTTTCTCCATTTTACACGTGTGTAATAAAATGACTTAAGTTCAGGAAAGTTATGCCTGTAACTTACCAAAAAACTCGAATAGTTATCTAACTCTCCGAAAAGAAGACTCAGATAGTTATCTAACTCTCCGACAAGTTTTTTAAGCTTTCGTTCTGTATTTCTGCACGTAGTTTATTGAATGACTTAACTTTCAGATAGTTATACCTGTAACTCTCCAAAAAGTCTTTTAAACTTCCGGATAGTTATCTCCTTAACTATCCGATCATTCAATTCCTTTAACTAACTGATTAAATAACTCTCCGAAGGCTTTACAATTAACTCAACGGACAAAATTCGTTGAGTTATGGCTAACTCAACGGTCTATCCTCGTGGACTTAAGTTATTCTTTTAACTGTCCGATAGTATAGCTGCTGCTTTAAACTTGTTCTTCGGATACTTAGACCTGTAACTGTCCGATTTTGCTGAATCTTCTTGATCTGTTCATCTGGAACCTTCTTGATCTTTTCATCTACTGGAAGTAGTTCTAATGCAGTAAGTCTTCTGATCTAACTGTGAAATACAATATGTTTCCTCACATAGGTTTTTGTATTATCAAAATACTAAGGTACTAACAAATAGAAGCCACACAAACCACCAATTTCCTTAATGTTGCAATCATGCTTATCAAACTGAAACTCTACTTCACACCACTTTTTTTGAAACTAAACTGAGCCAGCTGGATTGAAATGAAATCGGATGCAAAATCCGTTTTCTTTTGGAAAAAAAATGACAATTAAATTAGAGTAAGATAGATTAAACCGGTTGGTTAAACCACTCGATTTAACCAATGGTTCAACAATATAATGGGAAAAAACAATGCCAAGCATAAATATTGAAAACCGGTGATAAAATTATAATAATCCATCTCACAGTAACAAGAAAACACCACATTTACTTGGCGTTTGCTGTGTCGTAAAGCCTCACGGAGTCGTCCTCGCTCGCCGTAATCAGGAGGTCATCTTTCCTGTGAAAATCGATGGAAAGAATTCTACCTTCCTGCAATCCGTTGCACATGCTTCGTCATGATGCGGAATGAGAGAAAAAATAAGAAGAAGAAGAAGAAGAAGGAAGGTGAACCCGGAACTAACGAAGTCAGTGAAGACGGCGCCGACGGCCATGCTACGCATGATTCCATCGCTGATCTCGTCGATCAGTGGCATCTAGACCTAATCGATCAGGGCAGAGAAAATACAGGAAAGTGATAAGAAGGCTGGAAGTGGCGGGAGTGGGGAACGGGGGAGAAGGTAGAGAAGGAAAGGGAGGATATCGCCGCGCGAGCGAATATTTATTGATAGGAGGTGGTCAATGTGGGAACCGGGTCAAGATTCGGGTATGTCGGGTTCTTTCGTCCCTCCCCTGACCACATCACCGGGAACTGTTTCGAGAAAAACCACCGATTTTCCTCGACATCCACGGGTTGAAATCTAATACGGAATTATTTCCTAATTTAGTATTGATTTTAGTTCGAATATTATTCACCTACTAACATGAAAATAAATTTAATATTATAAAACATTTATAACACAGCCATATTTTTGCTATTTTTATACTTCAATCGGTGGTGTCCGACATTACAGTCATTGAATTTCATTTTTCCATGACTTTTCATACGTGGCCTTCTAAAGAATTTTTGAAATTCGTAGTATTTGACAATCAATGACTATTTAAAATTTAAAGTAATTGAAAATTTTTTACGTCAGCTTTTAAGTTTAAAGTATTTAAACATTTTAAAATTTAAATTACAATCGTATATAAAAGTTAGAAAAATAAATTCTTAACCTAAAAAGTCAGAATTTATTTTCTAAACTCGTGCTTAACGCTCACCTTCCCACTCACCGTCGCCCTTGCACTCGTCTACGCCCTTGTGTTCGACGGTCGCCTTCACCTTCGCCCTCGCCTTCGACGCTCACTCTTCCCTTAGTAATCGCCTTCACTCCCACCCTCGCTCGCTTGTCAAAGCTTCTGCTCACCATCACTTATGCTTGACTTCACTTCCGCTCGCCATTGCAACTGTCTGTCGAAGCTTCCACTTGCCGTCGTAGCTACTTGTCAAACCTTTCACTCACCCTTGCTCGTATCTTCCGTTGAAGCTTCCGCTCGCCTGACACTTGGCAGTGAAAGACGATGGAAGGTACATTCCTATCGTGCCTGTCAAAGCTTCTACGGAGTTGTCGTAGGTACTTGTTGAAGCTTCCATTCACCCTCGCTCACATCTTCCATCGAAGCTTTCGCTTGCCCGATGGTGGAAGTTGCTTCCTCTTACTCTTGCTTCCTCTACCTATGCTATTCGATGGAAGAAGCTCACCTTGTTATTTGGTGGAAGCTTGCTCTTACTCTTGCTTCCTCTGCTCTTGCTATTCTGTGGGTGCTTCCTCTGCCTGTGCTATTCGATGGGTGCTTACCCTGTCCAGTGCTTGAATGGAAATTCTAAGTGCTGTCATTACACATTTATCAAGTAATAATATCTTAGATGTCTCAAATTTTTTTTTTTTGTTTCCTATTTTCCTTGGTTGAGATCTGTTGACTTTGTATGCTATTCTGTTGTAGTTGTAAATAAATGATATATGCAGTCAATATGTGCACTGCTGAATACTTGATGGTGTTTGGTATTTCTTTGTCTACAATTTGTGATCAAATAAGATTCATTTTTCAAATAATAAGATATTGGCTACAATTATGGGTGTAAATGGGTCCAGGTACAATGTTATAGGTTTATCTGTATCCTTAAAACGTATAATAAACCTGTAGGGAAATAAATGAGTAATACCCATACGTTAGTAGATTGATTGACATTTTAGCCTGCAAATAAATGGGTTAGGGTGGAAATATTTCTACCGGTTTGTTTATCAAATCAGGTTGGTAGTTTCTAACCTTGATTTTTACATAAATCTCGAACTCATAATCAAAAGGATAGTAATATATCTTTTATGTAATATACTTTTTTTTATACATTACGAGAAATATAAAATTTATAATTAATATTTTGTTATTTTAAACATGTAACATAACTAAAAAGTTATCAATTTTTGTAATTTTTAATTTATTTTATATAATAATATACTTAATTAATTACTAAATAATATATAAATATTTAATTTAATAATATATTCATTTATTAATGCAAGTAATTCATTCATTGATTAATTACTTTAATTTATTACTTAAATTTATTAAAAATTAATTTTATTTAATTTCTTTTAATTCTATCATATGTATAAATAATTAAATTTTAATTTTTGTCAAATTCTTAAATATGTATAAATATCTAGATTTTAAATTTTTTTCATCAAATTCTGTAAAATTTAAATTTTTTAAAATTTAAATTCTATGATATTTAAATTCTAAGTACATAAACAATCACTTAATGATTAAGAATGTTTTCAGATATGCAAGTGAAGAAACCATTCGAATTCAGATCGTCCACCGTCGCCGGTAATCTAATTCAACCACCGTTAAAAAAACAGCGCAAGTGCAATCACGTTCGATTTGAAATGCATGCTGTCGTGTAAGAGGAATTTTATGGACCACAAGCATGCACGTAGAAAATGAAAATTAATTATGAGAAAGCTTTTTTTTAAGTCTATGGTAGCATAAACCTTTTCATTAAAGATAAGACTGATAATTTTGTTTTGACGACGATGATACAAATATGGCATGCATTCAATCATGGTCGTCGTCGTCGTCGTCGTCGTCGTCGTCGTCGTCGTCGTCGTCGTCGGTACACACATGGCAAGTAGTAGTAACAAGTAAGCATCCAAAAAGAAAGGGCGGCATGCATCATCGATCCACGGTTGGTCATGCATCTAACGGATGGCGAGGATGCGGTGGACGAAGAGGTCGAAGGACGGGTCACGGTCGAGCATGCTGATCCTGACCTGCCTGGCGTCCGCCCCGAATTTGGTTCCGCTCCGCGTCAGGATGCCGTGGCTCTTCAGCAGCCCCTGGCAGTCCTCCACCCCCTCCTTCTCGCACCTCATCCACGCAAACGCTGCAACCACAACAACCACCCACCGTTACTGTAATCGCATCACGATGCATGGTACGTAGCGGTAAATGTAAACGCCGGTCGCACCGGGATGAGTTTGCGTGGCCTCCTTGGCGAAGCTGCAGTGCTGGCTGGGGAAATCCGGCAGGCTGAAGGCACCGGAACGCTTGACGGCCTCCCTGAGCCGCTTCCATCTGTCGGCCATGCTCCGTCGCCCGTACCGAAAGAATGGTTCCACCTTCCCCGCGGTTGCCAGCTCGTGGCTGTCCGACACCACGCCCAGCACCCTCGCCGCTCGGACCTGCGAGTCCTTGGAGACGCCTATGGTGTTCAGCTCCACGAACTTGGTCATCCTTCTTGCGATTCCCTCGTCCTTCACCAGAGCCCAGCTGCACGCCACAACAACAACAAACCGTCGCTAGCTGCAAGCAAACAACACATGTGTCGTTAATTAACCGATGGATGGTGATGAAGAGCATTATGTCACCCGATGCGAGTCCCGGCGTGGCCCGTGCTCTTTGAGACGGTGAACAGCATTATGTCCTCATCTGCGGCGGCGGTGATGGGCACGTACTGTGGCCAGTAGTAGGCGAGGTCATGGATGGTGTACTTGCCAGACCCCAGCACGGCTGTCTTGCAGAAGCCGTCGGGGTTGTTTGGCGAACACACGAGCTCTATGCACGATGCAGCTTCTCCCCCCTCCTCCTTGTACTTGACGGCATCTCCCGCCCATCTGAACAGCCCTGACCGGAGGTAATCTGTAACCGCCGGGTACGACTGCAACAGACAAACAAAATAATATCATATCAGTTCCCCACACCACTTCCACTCGATGATCCTCCTCCTACTCCTCCTTCCGCACAACATGGCTCAAGCCTTTCCAATGCTTCCTCCATAATTAATTTGGAAAAGACGAGCCACTCTATGATTAGAATAAACATTGGGAGCTTCGAATATATTACGAGGATAACATCCGTCCTATCATTAAGATTAGAAAATCTTGAGTTTGAATCGATTACCATAAAAATATCAAAAAAGAGGTTTTTAGTTTCTACATGGATGTTTTTTTTTACATGGATTGGCACAAAGCACATGAAGGTGGCACATGGAATATGCTGCGACTGGAGGCAAACCCAAAAAAACAAAACTCTACTTACGCCACACAATGAGAGGAAGAATAACGTGTTCCAGACATCCACTGTCTAGATATAACAGAGACAAGCTTTGATAATTATGGAGTAAGCAGTCTGCTACGTTGAGTCGGTGACAGCAGAATCTACGGGGCATCATGAGAACATAACTGTAGGGAAACATCACGATAAAAACAGAGGGCCCGCGTCGACACACACATCCATTTCAAATATTCTTCTTCTTCTTCTTCTTCTTCAGCTACTACTACTACTACTGCTACGACGACGAGGACCTTGACCTAACCCTTTACGAGTAATGAGATATATCGAACGGAAACAAGTGAATTCAACAACTACTGAAGCATTTCGTGCAAAGGCTCACCGAGTAGTAAGGGACTGCCGAGACGACGTCCATGGGCCGAGAATCGCCGGAGGTTGTGGACAAAGCGAACAACGCTGCCTGGAACAGCTGCGTCGACCCCGTCCCCACCACCACGTGCTTGTCGTGAGCAACTGCGTTACCCACCAGCCGGTGCAGCCGCTTCACCTGCTCCGCGAAACAGGGCTCCAGGAACCAGCAGACGTTGCCGACGTCGGAGAAGTAGCTCATCGTTTGCCAGCCCTGGATGACCACTGTTGCCTCGTCTCCCACCGTCCTCCAGAACGACTCGAACATGGTCGGGTCCCCACTGCGCCGCCACAACACATCGTCCAACCACCGTTGTCAATAGGGACGAGGAAAAGCAAGAAGAATAAGAAGAAGAGTTCTTGCCAACGCGCACTTACTGGTCAAGGTTGATGACAGCGTCGGGGAAGAGACAGGGGACGACGGCGGGGACGACGGCGGTGGGAGCAACGTCACGGACAACCTCACTACCCATTGCAGGGTTCTTCTTCTTCTTCTTCTCTTCCTCCACTATGTAGCGAGAGCTTGTGGTGGACTTGTCTTCTTCTCGTTCTTCTTCTTCTTCTTCTACTTCTGTGAGACGAGGAGAGGATGGGAAAGAGATGGGCATGTCCGGGTTGCGCATGAAGGTGGTGGTCGCTTTATGGGGTGTGGAGAATCTGGGCAACGTGACGAGGTTGACTGCCATGGACAGGAGCAGCACGAGCGTGAGTGAGATTCCCGACACAAAAGCCATTGGGAAATTTAAATCAAGTTAGTGACTAATAAAGATTAAAGAAGTATTTTGATGAGAAAAAGATTAAAGAAGAAACGGGAGCGAACCTGAAGGAAGGGAACGAAGCAGAGGAGAAAGCAACGACAATCTTACAAGAAGGGGTTGTGGATGATGAATGGCAAGCAGTGGAGGATGGCGCGCACATTTATAGCAGAGACGACGAGGGCATCGTTGGTATAACCGGTTCCATTTGTGGAAGGCAATGCTGGCCGCGACACGAGAAAGGGTATGAGAGCAACGCCTGACAAAACTGGAAACCTCATAATCACTCACTCCCCTTGCCGTTACACGACGAAGAAGAAGAAGAGGAAGGAAGAAAGAAAGAAGACGGTGGGAACCCGAAAGGCCTGCGCTACCTCTGCCGATTTTGGTTGTCTTCTTGTGCTCTCCAGCGTTTCGGAACAGACCGAAACTTTCTTTTGTTGCTTTCTTTGTTTCTTGTAATTTCTGTAAATGACACGAATATCGACCTTTCCGTTTCTGGGTTTGTCTGCTCCTCTTCTGGCTTTCCTCCTCCTCCTCTGTATGTGCTTATTATCAACGGGAGAGTGCTCTTATCATCAATCAACTCCGATACTCCCTTGTATGTGCTTACCCTGTTCTGGTTCGCGCTCTCTTGACAGATAGGAAGGTAGTGGCGAAAATGCAAAAAGGATCCAGAGGGGTACGCTGGCGTCAATCCGTCATTGCAAGGAAGGAAATGGAGGAGGAGAGATGAGTGGTTTCAGTGCGTGTTCGGGTGAAACATCCGACGAATTCAGGACATTCACCTTGGGCGTCGGGGGCGAAAAGGATCGCAGATGTTCTCGGACAACGCCCATTCTGTCCCCCCGGTTCGTTCATCTCTCCCACCCGCTTCCAGAAAGCGTCGTTAAAAAAGAACGAGCTCCCACTAGTTCACGATCATCGATCAAAGTGACGAAGGTGGGCCACAACCCCGCATGGCAAAGACGAGGAAGTGGGTATAATTTCGAGGGACATTAGTAGACGTTCAAAAAGCCATCGTCCATTGGCGAAGGGGAGGAGCCGGAGGAGAGATTGGGGATTTCATTGAAACGATGGAATAGATACGCCAGTCTTTTTGCCTTTGGACCGGCCATGATCTCTGCTACTTTGACGAAAAGTTATCCTTCTCTATTCGATCAATATTTTTTTTTCCCCTTACCATCTCTAAAGTAGACAAGAAGGTCTTTTCCAGAATGGAGCCTGTTGATGTCATCACCATGTTCTCAATCTAAAGTTTTCTAATTTTCTTCCAAGGAAAGGAAAAGAAGAAGAAGAAGAAGAAGAAGATACCCATTCGATTTCTGAAAGCTACTATAAACTTATACCTTGTTGATTTCTGAAAGAATAAAAAAGTCTCAAGAGACGCGAAGAGGGCCATCAATTAATATGCGAAAGCACTTTGAGCATGTATGTCGATAACAATAAGACGAACGAATTGGGTTGGAGATGACAGGGACGTTCCCAGGGATCTATCTATCAGTTCATTCCCAGTCAAACGACACTATCATCATCCAGAAGTACCAAATTGCATGTGATCATTTGAGGTTGACATGGTGACGGTAATCATCATCGCAGATAACTTAAAAAAAAACACGCACACACAGATATCAGATATCAGACGGTAAGTGGAAATACTCTACTTTTTACCAAAAATCAGAAGCATCCAGATCCAGATCCAGATCCAAGCCCACGACGGCGACAAGACACGGCGGCTAGCGTGCAGTATATTCCTACTCTGTGTGTTCTCCGCTGATGGATTTTGAGATCGTCGAGGACAATGGTGGGAGCTGTCCCCGAGCGTCGGTCATCACTGTGAAGCCCGTCGACCACATCCACCAACAACGTATCGGGCGGGGCCCATGCGAAATGCGTGTAATTTTGTGAAATTTCTACTCACACTCCAAAATCCAAAATCCGTCAGCGGAGAACACCGAAGGAAAAAAGGACTAACCCTAAACCCCGTTGGCCACGTATTCAAATCAAATTAAACGAAAAACTCTCCCGACCAAACACAAAGGGTAAAGTTGGAAATCTACCTGTCAATTAGTTTTTTTCTTTGTTAATTTGACGACTCACTTCCGACGGACAGCCCTCGCCGTCTTTTCGCCTCCCTTCCTCCGCGCAAGCTATCGGCTGTCGGGTACAGGTTGGTGCAGGGGACAATGGGAAGCCAGCCTACGGCTTCTTCCTTCCTCGACAGCCTTCTCCCTAGACTTCGCTCCACCGCCCAGTGAGAATCACGCCACATCTCTTTACCCTTCCCTGCCTCTGTTATATGTCCCTTTCGTTTCCAATCGTGTCGCCACTCTCTACCTCCTTGTAACACTTGGTTTATTTCTCTGACGGATGCCGGCCGCGTACATTTCATTCTACTTCTGCGCTACCGATCGCAGATGCCATGTGTGTGGTTTGGTTTGGGGGATACTGCCTTAATCGATAGGTGTCCACGATTTCCTTTCCGACGGTAAAAAGGATAGAAAACGTCGAAAAGGAAATCGTCAGAATAGTGGGCGGGGACTGCGAAGGCATGATCTCGGAGGTCCAAATTTGAGCAATAATTATAGTCAGAGGGGGGATTGAAGAGTTTGGAGAAGGGATGGGCAAGGGTCGGTATCTGATAGGCATGGAATCAAAAGAAAACGCGACGGGATCAAAATCCGTAAACTGTCTTTTGTAGTATGGCTGGATTTATCATGGAATATGTTCCGTGCTTGTCTATCTATGATAATTTTTAGGAATATGCGCTCTTCTATTCATGATAGTTCTTACTGCTCAATTACTTTTTGATTCGGGATGCCAATTCAAAGGTTCTGTTGGCGTTGTTCAGATATTACACTGGCTACCCAAAGAACGTCGGGCCTTCCCGTGTCATCCATTTCACATCTGAGCGTCAGTTCGTCCAGCTCCTGCACGAGGGTCGTCCCATGGTTGTGGCTTTTACAATCAGGTGGTGATGAGTTATAATGCAGTTCACATCGGTAGTAGTTGGTTGCTCGTACCTTCTTGTGGTCTTTATCTTGACTAATATGTTCCTGCAGGTGCCCTCTCACAAAGCATTTCGACCAAGTGTTGGAGGAAGCTGCAGCAGAGTTTCATCCGCATGTAAAGTTCATGCGTGTAAGACTCAACAGGACTTTATGCTATTGATTTTTTTTGAATACACGAAAGTTTCATACCCGCTAGTTCTTTATACGTCATAGTTTAGGGTTGATTGTGTTCTGTAACGCAGCAACACTATGTCTTTTCTTTACATTAAATGTCTCTTTCTTTGACATTGTATTTTTTTTTCCCCCACTATTGAAATTTACGTGCAATCAAGCATTTTATATTGAATATAATAGTTAAATAATATAACATATTTAACTCTTCATTCAAAAATTTGTTTTCCCGTCCATTTAAATCTTATTCTTAATGATGCAATGATTGTTATCGTTTATGGAGTGTACAGAATAGAAATAAATGCTACCTAAATTAAGCGATGGTCTAGGAACTAATTGCTTCTATTTTGGATTGTTGAATTTCGTTTTCAATGATTGATTTGGATTTTTGACTTCAAATTTCAGTTCTACATATTGATGTTCACTATTTGAGGCTATTCTTGGAGATTAGAAATTGAGACGGTTGTACATGTTGTCAGGTTGTGGGCGGGATGGGTCTTCTCTCAATATGGTAGATTTGTGAGCTTTGCTTGATGATCGTATTATGTGTGGTTATTTTGCTTAAAGTAGTGACCATATATAAAATAGACAAATAATTGTATTAAGAATAAAATAGAAGTTACAACAATCGAAGATAATAAAAAATTGGCTTCAGTGGTTTGGTCATATCCTTAAGAGATCAAGGAATGTATTAATCAGGAGAAAAGAATTAATTAGTGTAGAAGAATTTAAAAGTAAAGATAGGTGTAAAACTACTTGGTTAAGAATTGGAAGGAAAAAAATAAATTTATGTAATTTAACTAAAAATTTGACTGTAGATGGAAAAGGACTCATGTGAGATTATGATTTTGATTGTTATTATAGAAGAAATTAAGACTTAAAATTACTTGGTTAAAAATTGTAAAAAAGATTTAAATTTGTGTAATTTAACCAAAGATTTGATCATACATAGAAATAAATGAAATAAAATGACTTATGTGACCAGCTCCACATAGTGAAATTATGACTCAAATCGTTGTAGTTGTGCTAATGATTCTAATCATCCTTTTCTGATGAATGGTACTTCCCTTTTTTAATATTATTTCTTAGTTTTCTTCCTTCTTTCTTTTCAATAGAATATTTCTAAACGCTTACAATTGGAGTGTTTCTGGCTTCTATTACAAAAAATCCTTCATGTCCTTTTTTTGAGGGTAACATCATTTTCTGTCCATGCTTTCTGATGAATTCAGGTTGAATGCCCCAAGTACCCAGGGTTTTGCATAGCAAGGCAAAAGAAAGAATATCCATTCATGGAAATATTTCACAGTCCTGAGCAAGTAAGTTTGGAAGTTGGCCTTTTCTTGTTTTTTAAGATTTCTTTTGAAAAATTATCTCCTTGCCATCGAAAGATCTCTTGGCAGGTAATAAATCATGTTCTTTACAAAACAATTTGGTGGTATAATGGTGTCATGCATGTTCTTGCAAATAAATGAGGTTTTATGTGCAGCTTACTTACACGTAAATAGTGTTATAATGGTGTTGATGTATGATTGATTAGAGGGGCTCATTGAATTCTTGTTGCAGGCAGCTAGTCAAGGAAAAACCATTGATCCTAATATAACTAAGTACTCGGTTAAAGTCCTTCCTGTAAGTTCTATTTATATTAATGTCCATAAACGACAATGCAATTCTACAATACTCTGTCGTTGTTTGCCTTTGTTATGTTGGTATACGCGTAGAAGCTCTTTCTTTACGACTGCTAAGGGGATTCATTAAGCTAGCCATGTCCTTACTGCTACTTTTAAAATAAAAGATTTGTTTGCATCTCTGTTGAAATTATCAACTTTGCATCACTCATCTTGGCTTATTGTCACCTTCTCTTTTCAGTTCAACTATGATGTAAGTGCATATGGATTCCGAGAATACTTCAAACGCCATGGGATTCATGCTTCTGATCCAAAATGAGCTGCCATGGCACTTCAATTGGGGATGAAGAAAGAAAAAGAGCAACAGAAAAAAACACCCTTCTGACTCAAGAATGTGTTTCTGATTGCTTCTTTTGAAATGGAGATGTTACTGCCTCTCAGAAGGAATATGCGAGAACAGCTTACATGTCTTGTTGTTTTGACCATCTGTAAAACCGGAATATGTTGGGATTCTCGGGAAGAAAAACCATTTGTTTTGATATCTTATACAAATGGTAACAATACGATAATAACGCATGTGTAAATCAATATCACATCATATGTGTAATTTCGGAGTATTTAGTGGGAGATGATAATCTTTGGACACTTGACGTCCATATTAACTTTCACTGTTGCTCTTGAAATTCCCAGGTGAGGTTGTCGATTCCGTGGCAAAAGATCCAGAACGCTCCCCAAAAGGTCAGAATAGTCCCAATTGCTTGAACTGCAAGTGGCAGTCAGAACGAATGCAATGCTGGGAAGAATTTCTAGATGTAGAAATGAATAGAGGGAAGGCATCCCTGTGCTGTCATGCGTGCTCTTTGCCACTGAAACAGTTCATGGCATATTTTTGGAAAATGCTGTCAAGTTTAATCCTTTTGGTTCAGAAGATGTGATTAAACTGATGGACCATGCATTGTAGATACGATTGACTTGTGCGGTAGCTTTTACTCTGGTTTGAGGTCGGAATATTCAGGTTCCGAGACTTCAATTGTTTTATGACCGTGGAGGATCGATCTTACAGGAGATTTATTAGGCAATCATTAATGTAAGATCCAAATTATAATTTCATTGCAGCGTTTCACCAATGCAGACCTTTTGGCATTCCTGTTGGATAACCATGTCACTGGCTGGTGCAATGACGGTAAGAAGTGGTATATGAATGATTGTTGGGACTGTTGCCACCGAGCTTACGTATTTGATTCTTTTCTTGCCTACATCTTATCTTATTATCGGTGAGGGCTGTAACAAATTATCTTTGCCATCCATAGTCTCGCATTTAAACTTACTTATCTGCCACAGATCGATCAAGAAAACAGGGTATTAAAGGAAGTGCGATAAAAAAAGTTACGGTATCTAGTGATCGAATATTTGAACAACCTGTATGTAATACGTACACAATGGGTGGACATTATCAAAAAAGAAAGAAAGGGAAACTATGACTCTGATCCATAGAACCGTAGACGTGGATGTGGAGGTGGTATTATTAATTTCTAAGGGCATCTTAAGTTTCTACCGGGGCCGCCGTAGTAGAAGTAATTTCCCCAGACACGGCTGACTCCACCTCGAATGTCGTAACAATTGGGATGATCGGCCAGGACTCGAAGATTAGGGGGAGGGATGAAGCTGTTATCCCCGTCGACAACCTGCAGGTTTCGAAAGTAGGAGGCTCTTCTGAAGCCTTGGCGGGAGAAGTGGCCGCTGCCCATCTGCGTGGATGTATGGTGCCCGGATGGCCGGACGTTAACTATCTCTCCACCGAATTGCACCATGCTGGCATGCTTGCTTAGGTGGCTGAACAGGAACCATGGCCAGTAGCCCACAAGCACCCCCGACCCAAACTCAAGCCACCAGTTCCCATGCTTTGGATCCTGCAAGTTCAATCAATCACAGTGCTACGTACCTTTGTTCAGCTCAAATTCAAATAATAAGCAGGCATGGTGAAGGTGGGTATATATCTATCCTAGCAAGTTAATTATAGGAAGCCTAAAAAAGAGGGCAGTGTACGTATGTTATTTATTTCGAACACACACACACGCACATCAATTAATCAGGTCATGAGGCAACATATATGATATCGTCATGCATGGAATGGTGAACTGATCAGCTATGGTCACAATATTGGCGTCACAACCATCCAGTCGGTCGAGAAAGAAAAAGACTTGCATGTGCAGGGTCTGTCCGGAGGAGGGCCCGATGACAGCCTATCAACAAAAGCGGGGAGGGGTTAGCTAGGAGTCGTCCAATCGGAAACGAGCAAGGTGAGAGACGACCAGGAAAAGATCTTCTTTCGTTGTCGTTGATCAGTGATCTGTGGAATTCATGGCGTGGCAAGTCCATCGACGATGACCTTCACATTCACCTTTCTACCCTACCCATGCCCTCCTGCATGTCTTTTTTACGTCCAACACAATTGCTGATTTTTCCAAGCATGATAATATATATATATATATATGCATGGTTCAACCAATAATATTCCTGGTTTAATTAATCAAGCAGTGTATGATTGCGAGTTCTTGAGCTTAATTGTTACCTTCCACACTACAAGACTAATGTCAAACTGGCCGCCGTTGTACGTTGATATGGGTGAAATGGCAGCGCCCATCGCTATTCGATTGCTTGTTTGGACGAACCCCGAGCACAGCAGGTTGTAGCATCCCGTCGCTCGGTAGGCGTCCGTCTGCGTCAACACACAATTAATTATTTTATGGTGTTCATTTGGGCCCAAACCTGGAAACTAAACAAGTATCGCTTGTGGAGTACAGCACGACAAGCAATTCATTGCTTTCTATCTAACATAGAGGCGAAAATCGATTCTTGAGATTTTTTTTAGTTTGTGAGATGCAGTGGTGGTACTCACCGTCCAGTAGGTGAAGAACCTAGGGCAGTCATCGCCATACAGCTGTGGACTCACCTGGCAAGAAGCGAGGCAGAAAAACCCATTGAAAATCTATTTTCTTCGAATAAATAATTGATCAGCAACATCCATGGTTGGAGAGATCAATTTCTTGCTTCATTCAGATATACCGATCAAAAATAAGCAACGGAAACCGGTGACTCGATCTCCAATTACTGAAAACAAATGTTCTGTTTCTTCAACTCACCTGCCAACCGGCTTCAATGGTGTTGAGATCCCTGCCAAAGGAACCAGATATCATCCATATCTGTGATAAACTGAACTCAGATGAACTGGAAACCTTGGGTTGCCAAACATTTATACTGGCTTTGGCTCCATAGTACTGCTCTCCCGTGACATATCCCACCGCATGCTGAAGTAAAGATTATCAAGGGATTAGATTAAAGATGCTGCGCAAATAGTTTTTTGCTCTCATCACATCACTTAACTCCTGCTCAGGTGGTGTATGACTAGCTAACCATGTTCAACAAGCAACCTCAGCTCTCTGTTTTTTATTTTTGTGGGAAAAGTAAAGATGGATGAACCAGTGGAAAGAGCTATTATTTCAGTGCATCGTATCTTTCCTAGCTCCTCGTACTTACTTACAAACTCACCTCATGCCTACTGGTGGAGGAGTCTCTCCTTGATCTAGTGACCGTCTTCTTTCCAAATCTACTGATGGAGCTGGCTCTCAGCACATCTTCTTCGGTGGTTCTCCTGATGGGAACAGTTCCCTCTGGACACGACTCACCTGATTCTGACCAAGTCTGCAAGATTTCAGGCTTGGAGTCTGCTGGGTTCATGCCCTTCGGCCTCACCGGTGTTTCCTAAATCGAACAGGAGGAATCAATATCCGATTACCCACATAAAGTTCAATGGAAATCAAATCACCAACCAGTGGTCTTTGTCCTTCCAAACTGGGATGATCAAATGCGGGTTGGACATGAGATGGAACACAATCTATCAGATCACCATCAGGACTCTGCAAACATCCAACAACTATTCTTAATCAAGGACAGAAGAAGAGGATGACGCAATAAAGCAAAGGGAAGAGGCAGTCGGCACCCGAATTGTTCTGAGAGAAGGCTTGTTAATTCTACCGAGATGAGCCCTGATTTTCCTGAGCTTCAGAAGATCCCTTTGTGGTCGGAAAGTGGTGGTATTTGCTGCCAATGCCGATGAGGCAGTACTAACGGAGGAAAGGAGGACAAAACCAACAAAGATTGCGGTAATTAAGAAGAATCCTCGTCGGTAACTAGAAGACATTTTTGGGGAATATGTACGTTGTGATCCTCCTCCTCCTCCTCCTCCTTCTTCCCCCTCTTCTTCTGGACATTCTTCTGTCTCTGTGCATGGTCGTTTGTTGTCCTGTAGTTGGCAGTTGGTAGTTGGTAGTGGTGTGAGATCGTATGCGTCGCTTTCCAGTTCTAAAGCACACCAGCAACCCGTTGTCCATATCCCATCATCCTGTCCAATACTGGAAGAACAAATCGAAATGACCATGTCAACTCCTTTCGTTGTTCATTTACCGATAATATATATAATTAGCTTCAAATGACATGATCATGCATGGCAGACCTTTTTCAGTAAGTACCGAGGAATGAATGATGTGCTCAACTTTATTGGAATTAATGGAAGACCGAAATGTTTAATTAATGAGACCCAGATTCCGGATTGCTTTCCCCTTCTGTTTACCATGATTTGGCTACACATGGCGAGTCCAACCTCCTTCTCCTCCTCCTCTTCTTCTTATTCTTCTTCCATTACAACTTTCAAAGTGAAGCCTGCAGCAACTTTTGCTTTTCCCTTTCTTTCTTGCGCATACTACCACTACTTCAATTTCTCCATTTTCCATACGTCCTCCTACGCTCATGTCTGTTGGTTTGCACGTTTTGGGGGCTCCGATGGTGGATTATTTCAGGTGATTAATACTTTGTGTTATTCACTTCTATTTATAGCATTTAGAGGATTAACAACCTCCACCATCTCCGCCCCCAACTTCCTCCTTAAATTTCGGTAACCACCGGAATTTGAATTTGAAACTTGGTCTTTTTGACCAATTCCAACATCTCCCACTTGGTCACAAAGACCAACTATATTCTTATTAATTCCGCTCCCACTACTTATAGGTAGCACAATTTCAATATTACTCGTGAGAATGTTCCATGTTTCCATTATCCATATAAATGTTCCTTAATCCCATTAAGTTTACAAACTTAATGTACTTTTCCGCTGGTATTCCTTTTGTTAAAGGATCAGCTATCATATCTTCTGTAGGGATATAACTCAATTTTATTTCCCCATTTCCTACAATATCACGAGTATAGTGATAATGTATGTTTATATGCTGTCCTTTTGTTGTATTTGCACCACTATATACAAGACTTATTGCCGCTTGGTTATCACAATACATTTCTATTGGACCATTTATTAAGTTTAGATTCAAATCATTTATGAATCTTCTGATCCAAACTGCATGTGATGCGGCTGCACTACAGGCAACATATTCAGCTTCTTGTGTGTATTTTGCTACACACCCTTGCTTCTTACTTCCCCAAGATATGGCTGCCCCTCCAAAGATGAATACATGTCCTGAAGTAGACTTCCCATCATCTTTGTCACCACCTAAATCTGCATTTGTATAACCAAGCACTTCAAGCTCATCTGCTTGATAAGTCAATTTATGGTGCAAAGTTCCTTTTATATATTTCAAAATTCTTTTGACAGCTTCCCAATGTTTTGTACTAGGATTACTTTGATACCTACTTACAATACTTACAGCATATGCCAAGTCTGGTCTTGTACACAACATAGCATACATCAAACTTCCAACCACTTGGGCATAAGGTGCTCTTAAAGGTTCCTTCCCTTTCCTAGGACATTGGTCCTTACTTAACTTTTTCCCTAAAATATAAGGTGTGGGAGCTGAGGAACAATTTTCCATTCCAAACATTTTTAACACCATGTGCAGATATCTTTCCTGATTTATACTCAATGTTCTTGATTTTCGATCTCTTAAGATCTGAATTCCAAGAACATAGGATGCTTCCCCCATGTCCTTCATTTCAAATTTTCTACTAAGTTCTTCCTTTGTTTCATTCAACATGTCAGCATTATTTCCAGCAAGTAAAATGTCATCCACATACAAGGATAATATAATGAAGTTACTCCCACTATTCCTGACATATACACAGTAATCTAATCTGTTTGAAACAAATCCCATTTTGACAATTATATCATGAAACTTATGATACCATTGTCTAGATGCTTGTTTTAAACCATATATTGACATCTTCAATTTGCACACTTTTTCCTCATGTCCTTCCACCTGAAATCCCTCAGGTTGTAACATGTAGATTTCTTCCTACAGGTCTCCATTTAGAAATGCAGTTTTTACATCCATTTGATGTAATTCCAAATCTAAATGTGCAACTATAGCTAATATAATTCTTATTGATGCGAATTTAGCAACTGGAGAATATGTTTCATGAAAGTCAATTCCCGGTTTCTGTGTATAACCTTTAGCAACTAAACAGGCCTTATATTTTTCAATAGACTCATCAACCTTTAACTTTTTTCGGAATATCCACTTGCACCCTATAACTTTCCTTCCTTTAGGTAGATCACATAATTCCCACACATAATTCCATTTCATGGAATCAATCTCATCATTCATGGCATCCAACCATAAACCTTTTTCATGAGATTCGACGACATCTTTATATGTCACGGGTTCCGTGTGATTTTCCTCCATGTCTATCATTAAACAAGAAAGCTCACAGGAATACAAATGGTAGTCATCCATCCATGTTGGCTGATGTCTCATTCTTTTGTTGCTAATAGGTAAATCTGGTTCTCTATCTTCTCCATTTCTATTGTTCTCTTCAATTTCATTTATAGGCTCATTTTGGATTTCTCCCATGATTTCCATGGGTTCACAATTGTTTTCATCAGCAATTTCCATAGGTTCATCTATATTTTCAATGTTTCCTTCTTCTTCAACTCTAGGATCATTTTCTAGGATATTATTGAAATAGTCATCATTCACCACAAATGGTGGCTCATGTTCATTTCCTATTTCTTCCTTTTCATTTAGATTTTCTAGGAAAGTGGCATCCCTATATTCAATAATTCCCTTTTCTTTACTATAGAACCTATAACCGAAAGAATTTTCACAATAGCCTATAAACCTACATTTAAGAGTCATTGATTTTAACTTATCTCTTAATTGTTCAGGAATAAGTACATGGGCTATAGATCCCCATTTTCTTAAATGATATAAATTGGGCTTAGTTCCGGTCCATAATTCATAAGGTATGTTAGGTACAGACTTGGAGGGTATTCTATTTAATACATAATTTGCTGTCATCAATGCTTCTCCCCAAAAAACTTTGGAGAGACCTGAATGTGAAAACATACACCTAACAGAATTCATAAGAGTTCTGTTTTTTCTTTCCGCCACACCATTTTGTTGTGGTGTATAAGGCATTGTAGTTTGTCTTTTAATTCCATGCATTTCACAAAATAATTTAAATTCATTAGAATTATATTCCCCTCCCCTATCTGACCTTAACATCTTAATCCTTCTTCCAAGTTGTTTTTCTACTTCCAACTTGTATTTCTTAAAACAAGTCAATACTTGACTTTTATGACTTATTAGATAAATGTAAGCATATCTTGAAAAATCATCTATAAAAGTCACAAAATATTCTTTGTCATCATGAGTTTTAATACTTAATGGACCACACACATCAGAATGAATCAACCCCAATAATTCATCTGATCTATATCCCTTACCAAAAGATTTCTTAGTCATTTTCCCAACTAAGCAATGTTGACATTTATTTAATTCCATGTCTTTAATTTCAGGCAACATATTCAATTTTATCAATTGTTGTATTTTAGATTTATTAATATGTACTAACCTTAAATGCCACAAATCAATATCAGATAAACAACACTCAACATAATCAGAAACTATTTCATTAGCAACGATAGAAAGTTTAAACAAATCATGTTCAGGTACAAAAATTCCCATAGCAAAGATCTTTTTGTCTTTTCCTATGGATACACGTTTATTGTAAAATCGAACTTCCAAATTATTCTTCAAAAGAGTGCCTACTGATATTAAATTCCGCCTCATGCCAGGTGCATAGAGGACGTCTTTCAAGATCATAATGCTGTCTCCCAAGTCCAAACGATATGTGTCAATACCTTCCACATCTAAATAAGTATTGTTTCCCATATAGATGCGTTGTTGTCCAGGACTCAACTCTTTAAATGAGTCAAGTCCCTTTTTCGTTTTGGCAATGTGCCTTGTAGCACTAGAATCAACCCACCATTCGTTTGAACTAGGGACTACAACATTATTGCATTCCACAACTCCCACGAAGGTTCTTTTGTTCTTTATGTTCGACTCCGAGGTTCCACCTTTATTTCCATCCCTGTTGGGACAATGTGCCCTAAAATGACCAAATTGGCCACAAGCATGGCAAGATCCTCGTGCTTTCTTTCCACGTGCTTGATTTTGCTTGAAGTTGTTCTTGTTTGGTCCATTTCTTCTTTTGTTGCCTTTTTCAAATCTCTGCTTTTAAAATATGGCATTGGCTTCTTCTAAATGAGATTCATGTTGCCTCCGACTGACTATTATTTCCTGTTCAGTACCCAACCTAGCTGGCAATTCAGATAATTGTAGTGGGGTAGATCTAAGAGATGTGGTAACCATATCATAACTGTGTGGCAAACTATTCAATATGGTTGCTATTTGCAATTTTTCTGGTATAGGAGTTCCTACAGTAGCTAAGTCTTTAGCCATTACCATCATATTATTTACATGCTCCACTACACTTTGTTCCTCTAGCATCCTGCAAGAGTTATATTTATGAAGGAGCAACTGTGTGTTCATTTCAGTTGCTTTATTATATTTTTCTTTCAAAGCATTCCATAGTGTATAAGCATTAGTATATGTTTCATAGCATTTTACAAGACAATCTTCCATGAACATGAACATTAAATTTTTCGCCTTTTTATCATCTTTCCTCCATTGATTTGCTCTTTTTATTTCCACTTCAGAAGCGTTTTCACCTATTTCCAGAGGATGCGTACCTATTACATGTTCAATATCTTCATATTCTAATGCTTGAAATATTTTCCGATACCACATCTCATAATTTACCCCATTTAACTTATCCATCCTTGCCAACTCAGTTGTAAACATCTTTGAAGCCATACTTATATCTACAATCGAAATTATTTTTCAATTTCAATAAATAATTACCTTATAAACAAAAAATTCAAATATTAAATTTAAAATTTCAAAAAATCCGAAAAACTATTTGAATTCAAATTTCAAAATTCAAAAATCAAATTTAAATTTCAAAATTTCAAAAATATTTAAATTTCCAAATTTAAATTCAAATTACAAATATTATCCAATATAATATAATATTTTATCAAAAAAGGGGGAGATATTGAATGTCTCTAACCCAATCACCCGAGGGCAGAAGTCCGGCGATTCGGGAGCGCGCGAGCGGCGGGAGGTGCGCGCAAGCAGGCGGAGGTGCGCGCAGGCTGTGGAGGTGCGCGCGCGCTGCGGAGGTGCGCGTGCGCTGCGGAGGTGCGTGCGCGGTGGGAGGTGCGCGCGGGCTGCGGGACTGGCGGATGCGCGGGCAGCCGGACTGGCAGACGCGTAGGCGGCGGGACTAGCGGACGTGCGGGCGGCCGGACTGGCAGACGCGCAGGCGGTCGGATTGGCAGACGCGTGGGCAGTGGGAGGTGCTCGCGCAGGCGGCCGGACTGGCGGACGCGTAGGCGACGGGACTTGCGGACGCGCGAGCGACCGGACTGGCGGTGCGCGCGGGCGGCGGGACTGGCTCTGATACCACTGTTGGTTTGCACGTTTTGGGAGCTCCGATGGTGGATTATTCCAGGTAATTAATACTTTGTGTTATTCACCTCTATTTATAGCATTTGGAGGATTAACAACCTCCACCATCTCCGCCCCCAACTTCCTCCTTAAATTCCGGTGATTATTCCGGTAATCACCGAAATTTGAATTTGAAACTTGGTCTTTTTGACCAATTCCAACAATGTCTACGTCACCTGTTGCTGCTTTGGTCTTCTTCCATGGGTAAAGTATCTATCTGGCCGAAGAGTGTAAACCATCGTTGTACTTGTTTCTCATTCCTTGCTCTGTTAATTAATTTGCATGCCCATTGAACACAGCATCTTTTTATCCATTATATCTAAACGTTATTTTATTTTAGTTTTTTCTTGTCAAAGCAATCCCAACTTGAGAGAAAGCTTGAAGTCATTTTTTTTTTAGTTGTTGTCCATTAACGATTTCTCCGGTTCTGTATTTTTCAGTAGTCGGCCTTTCATTCACTATATATATATTCAGTCGGCCTTTCGTTAATATTGCTTTTATGCTATGTGCTCTTTGATGAAATGATCATACATATATATATATATATATAGAAGTGTTGGCGGCTTCTCGATTGGGTACGAGAAGGCAGCAGGCCTTTCATTTAATTGGCGACAAAAACTACTCCAAAAACGAAGAAGGCATAAAGTTATAATTATTACAGGGGGGGACGTAGCTAGGTAGGTGGATGTACTGAAGGATGAAATCAGTACTGGTACATGACGAGAAAGAAGAAGAGGAAGGATCTGGATCGGGTAATTAATTAATAATTGCCATGCGCGTACATATATATATATTGCGGGTGCATGGTTATAGGTCATGGCTGATCTCATGCCTTGATCTTATCTGCCATCCAGAAGAGGTTATCGACAAGGTCCTTCATGGGACTGATGGCTTTGCGGAAGGGAGACTTGACGTCTGGTGTTTCGTCGTAGGCGTCAATGCATGTCTCGAGGTAGGTGCTCAACGCGGACAGGTAGTTGCGTATGGGATCACCGTTCTTACCCTTGAGTGTGGCCATGGCGTTCTTGAGGTCGTCGTGCATGCTGTCGAAGTTTGTGCGGCACACGTCGAGGAGTTCGTACGCCATGTTCCTCTTGCCGTTTTCTGGCATCTTTGACTGGAGCTTGGCGGCCATCTTGCTTGCATGGTTGGCCCTTGACATGGTCGCCTTCACGGTGAGCTGCGCCAGCCTCTCCACGCTGCCCTTCTTGCTTTTCTTTGCTATGGGAGTGCAGAACTCGGGGTGGTCGATTCCGTTGCATATAACCGACGATCTAGAGTTTGTGCTCTGCACGTCCTCCGTCTTGTTCAAGTCTTCTCCTTCGTATTTCAAGCTCCTCGTTGCGTCTGTGGTGGTGACGACGGCGGAGAGCAGGAGGAGGACCACGGCCCCCAACGGTAGGGCAGCATGTTTCCACGAAGCGGTATTACTCACCGGCGCTGGCATTCTGGCAGAGGCCTCGCCCTTCCGCCCCCCACCCCCGACAACCATACATAAATAAGGGAGGAAGCTTCCGGTATTGGTGGCTGTCGTTCTTTTCCACCGCAACCGCTTTTGGAGAATCGATCGTCGGTCCTTAATTTGGATCCTCGTATATTTCTGCCGCCCATGCCAAACATAGCCAGGGAATTGAAGCACAACCAATCGTTCTCCATCTAATACGTGCTGTTGTAAATCCATGCATCCAGCCATCTAATTAATGGAACTGGAGCCTGCTTGTTAATTTCTTAAGCATTTACAATGACTATCCTCCCAATTAAATTAAAGACCTCACTTCATTTTCTATAAATAATCTTATAATTTATATTTTTGAACATTAAGTTTTAATTAAGTCAACGAATTAATACAAGCCGGTTCAGCTTCAAATCTAAATTAATGGTGGTTAACCATTTACATCACCATTTTTTATTTTCCAAAAAATCATTAAATGCCTTTCTCGAAATAAATGTATTCGAATTCATGGTGTATTTTCCCTCCAGACCATGTCATTGCGATGGGAAGTGGATTCCTTTCCCGTTCCGTTCACCTCCCTGCACACGCATCTCCGCTTCCTCTCCTCTCCGCCTTCAGCACCATCACCTCTTCTTCGCCCCTTCCTACTCTTCGACACTTCAATGGCTACATCGACTCCTGCATCGCCCTCCTCCGCCAGTGCTCCGACCGTCGCTCCGTCTCGGGGGGTCTGGCCATCCACTGCCACGCGGTCAAGATCGGTACGTCATCGACATCTCCTTTCTCCTCCCGCCTTCTCCTCATGTACTCCGCTTTCGGAAGGATCCCCGACTGCCACAAGATACTCCGTGAGACTCCGGCCTTTGACCTCGTCCTGTGGAACTACATGATGGCCGCATGTCTCCGTTCCGGTCGGCTCGATTGGGCCAAGGAGCTGTTCGATGAAATGCCGAGGAGGAACGATGTGTCCTGGACCCTCATGGTCGATGGTCACATGAAAAGTGGGAGAGTCTGGGATTCCGTAGAATACTTGGAGAGGAACCCGCGGCCTAGCGTCGTGTCGTGGACTGCCGCGGTAAGTGGGTTTGTGCAGAATGGGATGGGTCGTGAAGGTTTGGAGGTTTTTGTGAGGATGCTCCATTCGGGTGTTGTGCCCAACGAGATCACGTTCACGTCTGTTCTGAAGGGCTGTTATTGTCTGGGAGATTTCGACACCGCGATGAGTGTCGTCGGGTTTATTGTAAAGTCCGGGTTCGAGAAGCATTTGTCTGTTTGCAATTCCTTGATTACGTTGCACCTCCGGATGGGTATGCCGGCTTCTGCCATTAGAGTGTTTGAGCAAATGGAGGAGAGGGATGTTGTTTCTTGGACTGCTGTGCTGGATGTGTATGTGGGGATGGGCAACCTGAGGGAAGCCCGCCGCCTCTTCGACACGATGCCAATGAAGAACCAAGTGTCTTGGAGCACAATGATTGTTAAATACAGTCAGGATGTCGATGCCACTGAAGCATGTAGGTTGTTTGACCGTATGCTTCGTGAAGGTGTCAAGCCAAACACGGCGTGTTTCTTGGGCGTGCTTGGTGCCTCGGCCAATACCAAGAATTTGGACATGGGTAAAAATTTGCATGGTCTAGTTACGAAGATGGGGCTCGATGAAGACGAATTTATAGGGATTTCTTTGATAAGCATGTATTGCAAGTGCAGAATGTCCGTGGAAGGTTGCCGTTTGTTCGACTCGATGCCCGACAAGAGCGTGGCCTGTTGGAACTCATTGGTGTCCGGTTATGGCTTTGATGGTAGAATGGGAGAGGCAATGGAGTTATTCGATCGGATGCCTGTGAGAAATATTGAGTCATGGAACGCAATTATTTCTGGCTTGGTAGAGAACGAATGTCTTGAGAAGGTGTTTGAGGTATTCAACGACATGCTCTCCTCGGGCCAGTTGCCCAACGGGACAACCTTCTCGAGTGCTCTTCTGGCTAGCGCATCATTATGTGCTTTAGAAAAAGGGAAGACCCTTCATGGGAAGATCGTCAGACTCGGTCTTGAAGATGACATCTTCACGGAAACGGCACTCATTTCCATGTACGCAAAATCCGGGGATATTGAAAGTTCAAGGGAGGTTTTCCATCGAATGCCCGAGAAGAGTGAGATTTCTTGGAACGCAATGATACAAGGCCTTGCAGACAATGGACACGCAGAAGAATCGATTCAACTGTTCGATGAGATGAGAAGGAAAAATCTTGTTCCGACGGCAGCATCGTTCCTGTCTGTTCTGTATGCCTGCTCTCATCGTGGATTGGTAAACGAGGCGATGGAATACTTCAGATCGATGAGGAAGGTCCAGGGCATTGTTCCTGGGCAGAGGCATTACGCTTGCATGGTGGATGTTCTTGCTCGGGCTGGCCGACTGAAGGAAGCGGAACGGTTCATCAACAAGATGCCGATCAAGGCAGAGGCAAGTACATGGGCAGCTCTGTTAAGTGGTTGCAGCGTCCATGGCAACAAAGAGATCGGGGAGAATGCTGCAAATAAGGTGCGTGAGTTAGAGGAAGAGAAGAATTCTGCAAGCTATGTGTTGCTTTCCAACATTTATGCTTCTGCTGGAAGATGGAGGGATGCAATGAAGACCAGAGAATTGATGAGAGAAGCGGGAGTAAAGAAGAGTGGGGGGTGCAGTTGGATCAGTGTCAAAGACCAGATCCATAGATTTTCTTCTTGGGATGTCGGTCATTATGACGCGGTGGAGATTTATAGTACGTTACAACTTTTATTCTCTGAGATGATGACCTTCGACGCAGATTTTCTAATACTCCATCGCCAACTTAATAGTTAATACCGTGATTTAAATTCATTAAGATTTTCTAACTCTAAGTAGCTGAGTTGGCTAGAACTGCGGTGTTTCATACTTTTTTTTTTATCATGATTCAAATCTTCTTATTAATTAAAAAAAAAAAAAAAACTTTTTCAACTAAAATGTTTTTCGTTATTTGGAAAATGAAATGGACAAATGTTGTGAAAAGCAAGCATTTTTCCCCTTCCAAAAGGCCGATTTTAGTTTTACAGAAAAATGGTGGTTCTTCCTTTAGTTCGTTTAAATGGTTGATTAGTACTTCAGCTATACCTTTTAAGCGTTTGGTCATGTTTTTCAATGTAAGTTTTTATTCTTGAGAGACAATTCTACTTAATAAAAAAAAGTTTTTCAAACTGCATTACGTGTAATTGTCTTATTCAACCATTTTGTTGATTGCATATTTAGAAATATATTTCTATTTCTCCATTTTTTTTATTTATAGAATTTTTTCAAAAAGCTTGCATTTAAACCACTGTTGTTTAGAAAATATTTTTGATTTTCAATCTGCATGGTATATATAATGTCCATTCTCTACGTTGGATGCATCTTTAGAAATTCATTATTCAAGACAACTCAAGAGCCCTCTTTTCTGGAATTGAATGGTGGACAGAGGATATCTGGCATGGAACAGATTTAATGGGCTTGTTGGACCGATGACTGACTGATGTGGTATTCTGGGCTACTAATCGTTTCGCAAATTTATTCAGGCAAGTCAAGGCTTTGAGTTTCGGAGTGTCGGCATCACTATGATCCCTGCTGGATTTATATTGGACCCCCAACGTACGTAAGGCCATTCAAATGAATTAAAGCCCACCCACTTAAGGCTTGATTTATGGAAATTTTTTTTTTTTTTTTCTTGCATGGTTTATTGACAGGTTGGAAGGAATCCACGTCCATAGCGCCCACGGATTAGTGCTATGTCGGTCGCACATCGCTTCGGTGCTGTGCCCTACCACCAAGTGGGCCTCCTTGTTTTTGCTTTAGATGGAGATGCCCACAACATCGTCTCCATTCCAGCGGCGACGAGCACTGTAACGCAAACCCAAATCCTGTACGTTTCTGTTCGTCGTTGTTTTTTTCCTGAAGCATGCGATAATAAGTTATATTAGCGCACACACAAACACACATGGGCGTAACTATTTTCCCAAAACATCCGGTCTGGTGGAAGAGTGGGATGCCTCATGTGGATTGGGCCATGATCGAGACAGCAACGGAACAAAAGGAAAGGCCCGTAATGATCCAGAGTGGGCCCATTACCATGGGAGGCGTCTAAATCCATCTTTAGATTCCACGGTCTCGCTACCCTTTGGGGACATGTCCACGAGTCGACCACGCACCGGTAAACAATGCGTCCATCGTGCATGTATCCTCCTCCATGTCGTAAGTGGTTTCTGGTTCCTCTTTTTTCTCCTGGGTTTGGAGTTGCACTGTTCTTATGTCTTTATATGTATTTTTACAAGTGTAGGAGCGATGGAGTGCGGCCTCCTCAACATATATAGACTTTTGTGTCAGGATTACTGTGCAACCAGTAGCGGAAATTATTTTACTACTTTATGGTTTCGTGGCCTTTCGCTTTGCCCCATATGACACATTCCAGGTTTTTCCCATGCATTTGTCCATCCATAGTTGTTTGTTGCTCTATGAGCAGGAGACAGTTGTCCATTATGAGGATGATCCAAGCAGCGCCAGCACAAGGAACCAGTCCCACAACTTCCTGTACCCTACGTTGCTCATCTCTATCCTCTTTGTATGTAATGACAGGGTTGATGCCTTGCCTATGGGATGTCCCCTACACCCTCCATCCCCTCCCTTTTTATCCTCTATCCCTTTCTCCACAATCTACCCATCCAGGATGTCCATATCTCTGTTACATGTTAATGAACATTGCCACCATACCCCATGGCAATTTGCTTATATATGCCAACAATATTACACTCTCACAAGTGTAATGGAATTAAATCAACTAGATTATTACATTCAATAATTAAATATAAGTTAAATCATAGATGGAAATATATACATGCTATTTATAGCATAGTTGTTGTTATTATTGTTGTTGCTGAATTATAATACCATACAAAGAATCAAATTTATTTAGATATATAGCTGAGTAATATCTTAAAGAATTTAATTTTTTATAATTAAAAATTGAAACTAATAACCATGTAATCCAAGCAAAGACCGTTTTAACAGGCTTTAGTGTTCATTGGCTTCTTCTGTCTCATTCTAACTCAAACATGATATGCATTTCTCTATGAAGATCATGGAACAGCACACACATATATATAGATGATAATGAACCACCACCACCACCACCTCTGTTGCTTTGCTTCATCAGAACCTCTAGCTTACTTACCAATCAAGCCACCGTCGTCTGTCAGTCTTTCTGCTTGTCTCCTGTAACATCTGCTTTGTTGATCAGGATCCTCGCGTTCTTCAGCACTAAAAATGGCGTCGAATGCAGTGGTGGAGATGCTGGAGTGCATGCAGGCCGAGACCATGACCGTACTCGAGAGTTGGGAGGCACGCCTCAAGTGGCAACAGCAACAGCAGCAGCAGCAAAGGAACACCACCCCCACCGCCACTAGCAATGACATCCCAGTGCAGGGTCGCCATGAATTCACCCTGGAAGCACCATTCCAGAGGAGGAATGGTCAGTGCATGGAAGAGGAGGTGGACCACAATCACCAAGGCAATTTCTTGGGTGGAGAGGGATTGGATGCCAACGTCTGGCCTGAGCTCATCCAGTACCCCATGTTGGGTGATGCCTCCTCTCTCGATGGGTTCTCCTCTAGTGTCTGCCCACCAGTCGTGGGATCGGCTGAGAAGGAAAACATGGCAGCGCCATTGGATGCACCGGCTCAAAAAGGAGTAGAGTGTAGCCATGGCACCGACACCGTTACCACCACCGCAACTAGATGCAGTCATGCACACAGGAAAAGAAAGGTAACTCGATCAACGTCTACAGAGGATTTTCATTAATTTCGCCACTCTCATGTCCATCTATTTCGTGTACACCACTTTAGCTTAGCATCATTTTCTTGTAGCCTGATACACCTTTCCCGGCCGGTTGAGGTACAGGTTGGCGATGCAGAAGCAGCGGTGGAGAAGAATGCGTGTAAAAGGAAGAATGGTGGTGCTGTGCTTCTTAAACAAGAGATGGCCAATCCAGACACCGCCATCGCCACCAAAGGGAGTGCTAAGGAGGAGCGCTCTTGTGAGAGCTCCAGGAACGACGCGACAAAGGCATCCGAGGTGGTGCAAATATCTGACTACATCCATGTGAGGGCAAGGAGGGGGCAGGCCACGGATAGTCACAGCTTGGCCGAAAGAGTGAGGATTCTGTTAAACCTGTCGTTTTGTTTCAGAGACGGGACTCTAATGGCATTTGACCACTGCAGGTAAGAAGAGAGAAGATCAGTGAGAGGATGAAGGTCCTCCAGAATCTGGTCCCAGGGTGTGACAAGATCACCGGCAAGGCTGGAATGCTCGACGAGATCATCAACTACGTTCAGTCGCTGCAGAGACAAGTAGAGGTTTGTTGACAAAATCTCAGAGATAGATAAATTAATCGTGGAATCGGTAATGAAGCCGGTGACAATTTCGTTATTTTCTCTTGGCATGCAGTTTTTATCGATGAAGCTTGCAACTTTGAATCTAGTGCTCGACTTTAATCGCAATGGCTTGATACCTGCTACTGAGGTAGATTGAATTTTAGTTAGTTGGACGACTTTAACTTGACTGAAGGAACGCCTTGTTCTTTTATTAGCACCATATATATTTCATATGCATCGTACATGTGATGAGCAGAAGATGGCAGCTGTTTGTGGCAATGGCATTCCGGTAGCGACGGGTGCTGTTTCTTCCCAGCTCACAGACACGGCCTTCCTCCCCTCCAACGTCACGCAAACTTCTTTGACCGCCAACTGTGCACTTGATTTGCCGTTCGACCTATCACAAGCAGCACTTTGCAGGCACCTGAATGAAGCGTTGCCAGCATCCGACACCTTAACGAACACATGTTTTGATGTGAGTTCCTCATAGCCCGTATGTCTGATGTTTGTAGTGGATAGGTATCATATTGGAATGGTGCCCTTGATTCAGACACGTAAACTCCTGCACTTCCACAGGTCCACGCGGCCCCATATTCATGGAATGCAGGGCTTCGGACGCATCATTCCAAAGGTCGATGGTAGGTCAATTCCAACGCTTACAAGTACCAAGAACAATTAGAATTGTATCACGGTAGCAGTTTACGGAAAAATGTCAAACTTCTGGTAGATTATTTCACATTTTCGAGTTCTCATGCGGTACTCATTATTGTGGAACTGATAGGCAATGTTGAAGTACTGAAATCTGATAAAAGATGTATTTGACAAAAGTAGTTTTCTGTCAGATATTCTCCCTAGTCAATGTTGTTATATTTTAAACTTGGTACTTTATTTAGCTAAAAAAAAGCACCTTATCTTAATTGGTTGGGTTGCAGACAGAACACAATGTCTATGAAGTGAGAAAGCCCGATCTTGCACCTTATCCAGTTTGATGCGTTCACGTACTTCAACGTAGAACATGTGCCGAGTAGAAAGAAGGCCCATGCTAGGAGCGCAGAAATACTGCGATTTTCAAGACATAATACTGCCAGAAGCAGAGGTTTTCTGTTCCATGGAATTGAATGGAAACCCTTCTACCATCCTAGTCATATTTTCGTAGACGCAGCACACAACTCCAACCTTCAGCATCGATGGCATGCTTCATTTTTGGAGTTTTGCCTTTATGGTGATATTCTGTAGCCGGTACGTAGTGACTTGTTGAGCATCCATGGGTGGCATAACAAAAAAACAAACCGCACGACAGCACAAGAAGGAACTTAAATTGGTTGGTGGAAAAAGGGTTTGCAACATGATTCCGGCATTTTCCCAGCACACCAAGCTTGTTTACAAACTACAACCACATAGTATTCTACGGTTCTTATCGATGCAGCAAGCACGGCCCTAGCTTACCAGAATGTGTAGAGAAAAGCTACACTGTTTCTGCCTGAAGGAAACGGAAATCAGAAATGGCAAATCAGCACAGACGGTGAAGGCCATCACTCTGTTTTAGTTCAATCTGGAGAATGCAAAGACAGGTACTGCAAGATCGGTGGCAACTTCGTCTTCTGATTAACACCAACCACTCTGCTTTCAGTTAGTACATTTTCTAGATCAGTAGATGTAAAATACCAAGATCCCCTGGCAAGTCATGGAGCTGATCGGCATCTGCCAACCAACATCTCGGATGACGCAAACAGCTCGAGCAACATCGCAGAGTTTACCCGAGCTTCACCACCCACAACTAACTTCTCAATTCCGGTGGCCATCCTAACGCACCAGACGGCACAACAAAATACTGCAAATGTGATATTCAGCATTGCAAGCCAACACCACCATCACACTGCGGGAAATGTTGACTAACCAGGGACCTCTGCAAAATGTGAAGCATCTCTTCCGAAATCCTAGAGTGTGCAAAAGAACAAGAACAAGCAGTGACAATACCAGAGAAAAGACCAAGAACAAGCAGTGGAATAGGAATAATGTTGCATACAGCCTGGAGCAATTAAGCAATGCCTCCAAACTCAAACTTGAAATTGTATTATTCGAGTTCTACGTAATTCACATTCCATAATAGATAAATCTAAGATCGAGTCCTGCAACATAGCAAATAAGTCATGTTTCCTCTATGCAAATTCACAGGACAGATCTGTGATTTTTGTTCGTGATGAAATGAAACGTGAGTAAAAACCACCCTATATTGACAATCATATTACAATCCCAAATTGGGATTATGATTTTACAGTAGTTCCTTAGATAATGGGAACAGCAAAGGAAGCATCAAAAGATAAGGTAGTTTTCTCACAGCATACAAACTAGTTATTCAAAAGAGGTTTGCTATGAAAGGTACTCAAGCAGATTGCAAATGCTTGAAATGCTGAAATTGGATAATGGTAGTCCATTGTAAAGATATCTTTCCCTACCTTGCCAAACTGAAGTATTACTTTTTCTGGATCAGCAATAGAGACCTGGTCTGAGGGTTCAACTGCTGCCACAAGTTGAAAGTTTTTGACAGAAGCCACTGTAACACGCCCTTTGAAATTCAAGCACCAGCACTGAAGCTGTTCATGCCATCGTGGAGATTTGTTCTTTAGAATGAGTGGTCTATTCTCCATGAACAAGGATGTTGGTGATTCAGAGAGACTTTTGTGGGGTAAGATGGAATTTGGTGTCCCTTCACGAGATTGCTGTGGGTTGGTAGGTGTTGGTGCCTTTCCATCTTCCTGAACTATGGAATTTGGTATCGTGTGCATGGTACAAAACATTTTCCTTGGACCTCTACATCTAAGGACTTTGACCTCATAGGTGATGGTAGCAATGCTGTAGTGGTCAGCAGATACTCTAGGAGAGACCCGTTTGGATTGGATTCTTCGACTTGGCCTGCTATTTATTGCACAGGAAGGTTGACTATTATAAACGGTGAACTTGTTGCCAAGAAAGTTGGATCTGCAGTCCACAAAACAAGGTGTTGTAAAACAAGATATTATAATCAAAAACTTGTCACTTGAGAAATTACTTGCCTGAGCTTTCCAACGTACATGCTGCTAGCCCGAGAGAAATCATCAGATTCCAATGATATGATGAAATCAGTGCATGTTGCACACTTAACCTTGCGCGCGACAAAGAGCAGTTTGCCATTATCGGCCAAAAGGGCTGCATTTTCATAAAATTGTCAAAATCTAAGCAATGTGCTTAGCCATTCTGTCATTGTTTTTGACTGATATTCTACCATGCATAGTTCAAACAGATATGATAAATAAAAGATCCGTCCTCACAAGTAAAAAGCATTGCTTTTCTATACAACTTCAGTGATCCTTATCACACAAATAAATTTATAACCAGCATATGTTCCAGCATTATGGTATAATAGTGGAATAGACTACCATCATTGGTAAAATAAACCTCACTTTAACAACTGTTTCTTTTAGTGGCAATATTTTCATAGGAGAAAAATCATCATTTTCCCAATTGAAGAAGTGGCACATAGAAATCAGAGATGCTTGAAGGGCTGTAATAAAGAATACGTACCAGGACTTAGTCCCAAGTAGAGATAATATGTAGAAGTTGCCTTCTCCCTCCTTATGAAACACTGAATGGGTGATTCCCTCGGCCCGGGCTGCATTTGGTTCATCCAAGCAAAACAACAAAACAAGTGAGATTGATTAAAAAAAATTCCATTCACAACTTGATTTGATAGAGCATTTTTTTTTCACAAGGACGAATTACTTGTGTATGTGATTATATGGCACTTGCCATATACCCACCCGTATGGTTACGGTCGATTCTTGTTAAAAAAATATCAAGCGATCTGTTCATGTCAATTCAAATCATCAATTGAATTATTTTTAGGTAAATTACACTAATAATAATAATAAACATGACGACGACGATTTCAAAAGGGAAATCCAGGAATAAAAAGACAGCAACGTAGATAGGGAAAAAGAAAAGAAAAGAAAAGAATGTACCTGCTTAAGTGAGATAGGGAAGGTGATCCTAGCAGACTGCTCAACATCACGGACTACCTCCAGTGTGGCCTTTCTCCAAGACCTGCAAACAGCTGCACAAGCTACGACCTGCCTCCTCCCAGGCCACAAGACCTCTCTAGCTTCCACCCTCTTAATCACGGCCACCAAGAGCTCCACCGGCAAACCCGCCCAAATGCCTTGCCCACCATCATCCGCCACCACCTCTTCGTCTTCTTCATGGTTTGTACTTTTGCCCATTGACGGTCCTCCACTTACCCCTTTCCTACGACTCGACGGCGGGAGCTTCCCTCCACCATTCCTCCTCTCCCACCGCATTCCCAGCCCTTTCTACACCGCCAACTGGATCTCCACCCACACCGACCCTCGTAGACCACCTACTCGAAACTAAAAAAAAAATAACAATAATAATAGTTATTCTTTCTTACTCGAAACGCTACAAACGAACCCCACCCGAATCACCCACTGCCAAAAAAGTTGAAAGCATTCGAGCTCCTGACGCCCTCGGGTGAAAGCCGCAAATTCCAATCCATAATCATCTGCAGTGGGAAGAACAGAGACGAGGCTTCCACCGAAAACCCACAAAATATTCCTTTTTTTTTTAAAAAAAAAAAAACGGACTATTAAAACAGAACCATTTGAATCAATCAACCGTCGGCACCACCATGCAATGCAGGACATCCAAGACCCAGATTCCTCTCGAACCAGTCCTCCCCTCCTGGTTGCGAACAAATCGGACGGTGGTGGCGGTCGATTCGCCGAGTCAGGGAGGGGAGAAGGGGTTGGGGCGCGTTGGCACTCCCATGTCCCAAGGAAAATTTTACAGCTAAGGCATTTCGATTTCCGTGTAGCGTTCCGATTCGTTTATTTATTTACATCGACGGTTTTTTTTTATTCTTTTTAAAGACTTAACTTTCAAGTGAGTCCTACAAATAAACTAGTTTATTTTCTACGATGGCATTCAGACCTACAAATCTTGTTGATTATTAGTTTCCTTTCTATCTTGGATTTAGCATACGTCCGCTAAATGATCCATGGAAATTCCTGTTTCTTATAATCCACCTCGGCCGACAGTTGGACGTAAACTTTAAGGTAAATCTACTATTTTCAAAAAAAAAAAACTTAAAATGAAAGTTCAGAAAGCAGGAAAAATGAAGGATCGAAAGGTTTCAACAAATAAATTTCTACATCGGTTTTCATTGGGCCGACACGAAGATGGACTTCGCGTTACTCTTCCTTCCGCTTATTCTCCTTTACTGACGTTACCATCTTTAGTTAAAATTGATGATATCTGTTAGTTTTCGAATATACAAATTATCATTATCGAGAAAACAGTACCATCCTATGGTTCTTTTCCAATTGGCAGATTAATCTCATAGTTTTGTGGTTAGCTTCTCCGTGGAAAGCAGAGAACCCAAAGTTTGAGATCCACCATAGCAGCCTGCAATATTATTTTTGATGAATTTCAAACGTATCAGCTTTGGGCTCACTATTCTGATCAATTATTACCAGAATGCATGTCTTTTTTCCACAAGAAGAAGGCTAGGGATTGTGGATTCTATTATTTTCGGGAAAGTGGTTTCCTGAAACAGTGTTCTTGTGCCTCCTCATGTCCATTATAATACATGCCAAACATCCCTTTTATCAATGGCCAACAAAAAACACCAGTTCCAGCTGCCAGGACAGAGCAAAATTGACCTTTTCCCTCTAACCTGCTGAGTTAAAAAACATTACCATTATCAAAAGCAAAACCTCAACATCCAGTACCTCACCGTATTCACCTCGAACTCTTCTTATTCATGATGCACGGTCTTGAATATCGTATTTTCCATTCCACTCAAAGCTTTACGAAAAATTTTGCAGGAAAAATATTGATAAAGGAAAACAATCTGAATCAATTCGTACTATGAATCAGGCATTGGGCTAGAGTTCTGACGGACCTTTCCTTTTCCTTTTTTTTTTTATGCATGTCAACATGATCCTTCCTCCATTGTTTTTCCAGGACTGCAGTGCCTTCTGTACTTGGACGGTAGTCTGTCTACGGCTGACATGCAAACCTCGAGGAAATTACCAATTTCGGTTGAATAAATCAGGGGAAAGCTCCGCAAATGGTCTACGTGAGGAGACGTTCCAAAATTGTAGGCGTGGACTGGCCTGCCCGAAGCTTCCTGCTTCTGGATGAAAAGCTCCACTGATTCCGAAGGGATCACCTTATCAGCAGAGCTGTAGAGATACAGCTGGGGGCAAACCGGCTGCCTCATTGACAGGATGGAGATCACCTTTCTCAACCTCCTGAAATGCAGCATCCACAAAATGGTTCTGTTACAACTGGCATAGGCCGCGTTCACAGTCTCCAATTTTCCAAATCTATATAATATTCCACAATGATTTCATTCAATCTACCCAGGTACAAGGAATTGGCCTGCAAGCCATATACGTACAAGGAAAGATAAAGGAGCTGAATCTATCAACTTACCAATTTACGTCTGGCAGAAAAAGAACAACACTGAAGAATTTCTCTAGGATTGTCAACAGAACAATTTCAGAGATAGGGCGATTCATATCTTCTACATCAGACCTCCTAACATCGCTGTCCAGCTTCTCTTCCTTGTCATTACACATAGATGAACCTGTCAAGGAGCTGCGTTTCTTAAGGATTGCAGTACAAAAACCGGCTGCCCAGACCTATTTCATTAAAAAGCATTACAAAAGCCAATTTAGTGGTACGACAAATTATAAACTTACATAAATAACATTACATCTTTTTTGAACCTTGTCTTACATGCAACCTGAAATAAGTATATCAGAAAAATAGAAATCCATATTGAAGTAACAACTAGACATATTAAATCATCAGTAAATATTGTAATATAATACAACAATTTAAACTCTACTTCCTCTACATAGAGTCTGTCACATAAATTCTTTTTTTCTATCAGTTAAATTACATAAATTAAAATTTTTTCTTACAATTCCTAACCAAGTAGTTTTAAATTTACCTCTATTTTTTTAATTTCTTCTACATTAATTAATTCTCTTTTCCTGATTGATGTATTTCTTAGTCTCCAACAAATATGACCAAACCACCTATATCAATTTCCTCTTATCTTATCTTCAAATGGTGCAACTCCTATTCTATTCCTAATAAAATCACTTTTTCACTTATCCCTTATAATATTACCATTTATTTATGTAAGCATATGCATCTTAGCAACATTAACTTCTAGTTTATAATCATGTTTTACAATCTACCATTTTGAATCATAAAGTAGCAATGAAAATAGTATTTTTTAGAGAATTGAAAGCAAAGATAAGAAAAACTTAACATCTAACATTGAAAATATCACAGAAACAAAAATACAATACATTATTAAAAATTCATGGAAATTGTAACAACCTAGTTCCAACTGACTCGTACAATCTCAACCTCAAATTTAACAATCAGGCCTAAAATGCTTAAGCCAAAGTAGATATTATTGTTAGCCCTAGTATTTATTTAGCACATACTCATGTTTATTCCAAATAATGTAGGACTAAACCTTAAGATATTACTGTTACTGAAACAATATATAGTCATGAAATATTCAACTAAGGAAGATTGTTCAAACAATGATATGATTTATTTGTCTATTGCATATACATTTTTTCATGTCACCAAGATCAGGTAGGGTGATTCAACAGGAGACAAAAATTCTTAATTATTAGTTTGTTGAAATCACTAAATTGTCGATTTTCATGGTAATGAGTTGCAGACATCATTCTGAGGACAGAACACTGTTTTGTGTTAAACATGACAAACATTCCTAGGAGTCCATAAGCCTTGATCACGTCAAATTTCAGGATGGCATTCCCCCTGATCCTCACAAATGAATGAAAAAACATGCAACGCAAAAGGTGAACAGTCTTGAAAAAACTCAACTTATAAATTATAACCAATCCCTGCAAAGGCTCCCTTCCCCAGCCTCACATTATTCATTACCGCTCACCACTCAACTATGTAGACTAATTAAGCCATACATGTTAACTCCCTCGATATCCAGAAACAAGAAATTCAAGCATTCACAGCCCTTTATATATCCAACAGCTAGAACAAATACATCTTCCCTTGGAGCATCATTGAATGAGATTTTCATTACGCCATCACTTTTATTGAATTCCCTACCATCAAATTCAGCGATGTCCATTTTATTGAATGCAAACTTCTGTTAATATATTAATTTTCTGCTATTCCCACACCCATTCATCATATTTTACATATTCTATAGGGGCACCAGTTGTCACCAACATCAAGTTCAAAGATGATAGCTTTGTTTGGACCACTATATTGAACAGCTTCATTTCTCATATGTGCTCTATGGCAGAAAATCTGATCAATGTTTCACGGTGGGATATAGGTGTTTAAAATCAAAACCTTTATAACCAGTTTCTTACAGAGCTCATTTTAATCATTTCAATAATAAAGTGATGGTGATAATCATCAAGTGTGCTTGCACACTTATGCTTCTAGATGTTGAAGGCTGTCTTGGATGCAAGAGAACCACATTTTGTTGCTTCATTTTCCATAAATGTAAACTGAAGACTAATGCATCATTTATTAGCATATTGTTAGGAGGTTAAATAAATATTGTTAGGGTGTTAGTTGTTGGAAGGTTGAGCTATAGTCCATTGTATTCTACATAAATTCATGATCAACGGAGTAGATTTGGGTTGGGGTTCGCTTGTGGTTCCAACTTCGAAGTCCAGGACCCATTCATCATCTTCTTCCTTTATTCTTCTCCTTCACCCTAAGAGCCACCTTCAGGAGATTCCTATCTCTAGGTGCTCCTCGTTGGAATCCGGCAATCTCCTGTGGAGCACCTAACACATATCTAGATAAAAATCTACTCTTAGTGCATACTTGGAGAACTCATTCCCACAAAATGAAAAGGACAACAATTCACCAGTCAAACCCTAAACCCTAATCTAGTCAGTTACGCAGGAATTGAGGGTTTATACAACAATTAGAAACGATCCCTACAGTTTAAGAATAGATCGCAAACCAACCTGAGGGTTAATATCAGGATCGGCTCCAGAATCGACGACACATCCCTTGATCTTGCATATGACATCAGCTCTCGACTCCATATTATCAAGTATGGCACCATACCTGCAAAATCAAGCATCTTAAACATCATTCCAAACAGACGAGCAAAAAAAGGGTCGCTTTCTTTGGTCGTCAATCACAACGAAGAGTGGGCATACGTGAGCCATCCAGTATTGCTGAATGTGTGGAAGAGCAAGAAACTGTCGCACCCATCATTCTCCTCCTCCTTGTCCACCAAGGAAATGAGGTCCTTTGTGAAGTCCTCGATTCTCCTCTCGACCCTCCTGCCCAGATCGAGGCCGAAGAGCTCCAATGGTGGAACGACAAAGCTGACAACTTTGATACCCCTGGAACGATAGAGGTCGGCGTACCTCTTCAAGTGCTTTTGTTCCGCTCCCAACCACCCCAGCAGAACAGCCGTGTGGTTGGCCTGCCTCACGGAGGAAGGGACTCTCCCGGGGACGTTGGCGGTGGCGTTTTCATCGCCTTCAGGGCTGGCGAAGGAGGAGGACAACGACGAATGGATGGGAGAGGAAGGGGAAGTGATGGAGAGCTTGGAAGAAGAAAAAAAGAGGGATGACGGTGTTCGTGGGAGTTGATTGTGGAGGAAGCGGATGTTGGCGTAGGTGGTCGCCCTTCGGGTGATAAGGCGGAGAAGGGGGCGATGGTGGCTCCGTTTCACCTGGTGTTGGACCACCCGAGCAATGGACATCGAGGTCGACGCCGTCGTTTCCATTTTTCTTTGCTTTTATACCTTCCTCACCCACCGAAGGGAAAAAATTTTCATCATGCGTCTTTCTTGCCTTTGCTTCCGCTAAAAATATTTGCACATGAAGAGGGGAACATGTAAATATGGAAATGCGACGACCCAAGAAGAAAGGCTTGAATGCACAAGTAGAAGCTTCTTGCGATTGCTAATTTATGCTGACATTTTTTATTGACGTGAGAAGGAAAACTCTGAAGTTGTGAGCTCCTTGTCATGCATAGATTCCGTTCATGTTAGTCTCATGTTTAGTTTTGTTTTTGTTTTTTTTTTCTTGCCATGAGAAGATATGCCTTCATGTTGGTGGCGATGATTTTGGAAAGGGCTGCATGGTATGGCACGGCAGCTGCACGTGGTAGCGTGCAAGCATATGCACTGCCATTCTACAGGCATGCGTAAACATATTTAACAGCGCATTATCGTCCATTACCAACAATGCCATACAATCAAAAACGGGAACCGTTCGTTCATAATATCATCCATTATCACGGACGGGCACGGCATATGATCATCATTTCATGGTAATTCATTCAAATACATGATACAAGGAATAAAGCTTAAGTATCCACTACTCTGATTGGTAATGATAGGCTACACCTCATCTGCGTGCCACAGCATATAATCAACAGATTTCATGATATGCAAATGGTTCACATAAAATTTCCAACAACACGACAGGTTGTGACAGCCATCCAATTTCGGCTTCCTCTTCGTTATACACGAAGCAGTTGTGTACAAGACACGTAAATTCAATCCCTTGATGAACTGCTGCTTGCAGGAGACTTCTTTTTTCCATATTTCTGCACGTGTCAAGAAAACATGCCATCTTGTTATGATTACCGTAACAAATCAAGGTTCTCAAGGAAAAGACAGAAACATAATTGGCACTGTGATGAACAAAATACGTGAGGATAAATTGAGATTCCCAGAACAACTGATTTTTTATAATCTGATAGTTTTTTTTGTTTGGATTCGAACATAATTCCCACTTCCTTGTGTTAAAATGAAAGACCAAATACACTAATTGTAGCTGGTTGCGAAAGAAATGAATAAATAATCCACTGAACTCATTGATTAATGGTTGAACTAATCGTTCCAAACTAGGTTGGTTTGACGCATGGTAAAAGTAAAAACATACCTGCTTCCCGAAACTGAACGGGACATACTTATATTTAATCATATGCTGAATTTGGCGCCTCATGGTGAGGACGAAAAGAACAATCCAATAGAATAGCAATATGGGCCAAAATACAGGGACGTCAAACACAGAGAAAAAGGTCATTACAAAAGCCACACACAATGCTTTTGTAATTGAGTACCTGGCAACAGCAGAAAGAATTAGATAACAGTTATTTTTCTGTTGGATGGCTCGAGTAAACATTTCCAGAAAAAAAATACAAATAGAAAATACAAAAAGGAAAAATAATTGAACAGAATTAAGCTTCCAAACTAAACTAACAGACCTAACTACTAAAGTTTAACAATCTACTCAAATCTTGTGATATCAAGAGAAAACCAGTGTAACAATCTAAAGTTTTCTAACTAGATACAGCTCTGAGGTATATGTTTGTGAGCGCCAGTCTTAATTTGTGTTATGTAAATGAACAGCTATATAAGTCAATCTTACTAAAAATTGAACATAATTTACTAGTCATGAAATAATAATATCAGTAAATAATAATATGTCGTATTTGCCTTTGTATACCGGAACAAAATAGTAGCTCAATTTCTTGTCTTTTATCATGATATAACAAAAGTAGCTCAAGATTGCAGAAAATCATAATAGATTATTTTACCAAAAAAGGAAAAACATGAATCCTAAAGATGATTTGTTAGAACATAACTCTCTGAATGACATATCACACCAGACCTAGAGTGCAATGAAAAGAAAATTAAGGAAGAAGCATTGCACATCCTAGATGTAGCATTCTTAAACTAGAATTCTGCATCAACACCCTAATGCAGATGGAAAGTATAGATTCTCATATTATTAATGGAAAGGTGTAGATACATAAGTTAATCCACAGCATCAAAATTAGGATAGCAACTTGAAATACAGGAACATTAACTAGTAAGAGTATAGAATTATCAGATATAATGATAAGAAGGAAAATTAAAATATTATGCTTGCAAAAACTAAATAAATGGGAGAAAAATCTGGGTTAATTGAGGATAGTGGTTTTAAATTGTAGTATACAAGAAAAAATAAGCGTAAGAATGGAATTAAAATAATAGCTGATAAAATTTTAAGATATGAAATTAATATGACAATTAAGCTTGTGATAGGAAATGAGATAGTTAATATAATTAGTGCATATGCTCCACAAATAAGTTTAAAAAAAGCTATTAAATAGAAATTTTAAGAAGATTACGACAGTTTAGTTCATGGCTTACTTACTAGTAAAAAGTTCTTTATTGGAGAGGATCTACGTGATTATGTAGGAAAGAAAAATACAAAATGTGAAAGAAAACATAGAGGATTTGATTTTGGTAATAGAAATGAATAAGGAAATTCAATTTAAGATTATAGTGATAGAAATGAAAAGGGAAATTCAATTTAAACTTTAGCATAGTTTGCAACCTTTTAGTAGCTAATATCTATTTTAAGAAAAGAGAGGAACATTTAATTACATTTAGAAGTGGTAAAAGAAATAATAATGAGAACTAGATGGTGAGGTAAATGACCTTTGGAAAGTTGAATTAAAAAGATTGCTAGGAAAATTTTAGGAGTATTACAAGGTAAACCCACTAGGTAAAGAAAGTTAATGGTGGAATGAAGATATACAAAAAATAATAAAAGAAAACAAAGAATGTTCTAAAACCTATCATAAATATAGAAATAAGGAAATTTAGAGAAAAGTAAACTAGCAAAAAGAGATGCTAAGAAAATTGTTAATAAAGTTAAAAATAAGACCTATAAGGAATTATATGATAATTTGAACACAAAACAATGAGAAAATAGAAAATACAAAAGATACATAGTGTAAGTATTTTAGTAAACTTTTCATGAATCTAAAACAGAAAACTCTCACATGCAAAATTTAGATGGTAGTACAAAGGATTAACTATAGTTATTTTAAAGATTAGTAGTTTGGAAGTAGAAGAAGCAATTAGAAAATGAAATGTAGGAAAACTAAACAGACCAGATGGCATTTCTATTAAAGTATGGAAATGTATGAGTGAACTAGAGATTAAATTGTTAATTAAAATTTTAAATACGAAGAAAATGCTAGATAAATAGAGGTAAGTCTAAAATTATTAGATTAAAAATTGTAAGAAAAAGTTTAAATTTATATAATTTAACCAAATATTTGGCTATAGATAGAAATACATGAAAGAAAAAATTCATGTGGCTAACCCTACATAGTGAGATTATGACTCAGATTGTTGTTGTAAAAATGGTCACTACAAAAATGCAAATCAAAGTGCTTAACAACCTGGACCTGAATTTTTATAATTTTAGTTATAATAATAAATTTTATAATTTTTTATTGTTTTTATTTATATTCTATATGTTATTGATATGTTTGTGGATTTTCCTTTTTTTTGGTCAATTTATTCTTCATATATTTTTAAAATTTTCTATTTGGTACTATCAGCACGAAAACACCTATAAAACTAGATTTAACCATATGCACCCAAGCACCCAAGACACCACAGTCCATCACCATGGCATCTTGATGCCATATTACGCATGTAACAGTGAGAAAAATCATTAGATTCAAATTAAATGACCTAGAAATTATATCAGGTATTAATTACTCAAAATCATGGATAAAAAGATTTTAGACATTAAGCATATTTTTTTAGCAGTTTTAGGTATTATCTGGTCATAAATGCGAACCAGAAATTGCTAATTTGTTACACATTACAACTATTGTGTATGGCTACATGAGAAAGACATTCTTATTGTCCACCACATGTTTTGAATTTTCATTTCCTGTTTTTTTCAGAAACTGTATAGAAATTGCTAATTTTTTATCATTTGAAAACTGGCTGCAAGCCTTCATGCTCTAAAAATGATAAACAAATATCTATGTTACGTTGAGACCATAATGAACAAGCATGCAATAAAAACTCAGAGCATATAATCAGATGAAATTACAATACAGCAAAACAGACAAGTAACAATAGCAGCTTACTCTTGAGAGAATCAAGAATGGCACATCAAGCAATCATAAGATGTTCGGAAGGGATTATGGTCAATGCATGATGATTAGACTGAAATGATTCATTTCATGTATAAAAAGGCCCATGTCTTTCAAAAAAAACATATAAAAGGCCCATAGTTAACTTTCACACTAGTATCATAAAGTCCATCCTATGACCTTAAAAGTTAAAACCATAACAATGATGGCTTGGGTCCCATATGGGTAATGATTCTGAAATGTCAAATTCTCTGATTTTTTAAAATTTTGTTAGAATCATACATAAATACTCTTCACATGACAAATTCCTGGCAAAATTCACGAGATTTTAAACAGTGATTTTTAAGTCATTTTCTCACAATTGGCAAAAATGTCAATTATTGTAGAATCCATTCACTTATGGCCCTATAATCAGTGATGAAAAAAATACCCTAATGCCTTATATTAACGCTAAATAATAATAATAATAATATTATTATTATTATTATTTATAACAAATAATGTTTATTGTTTAGAATAATTATAATATTATACTAGTATAAGATTGATATTAGTAATATTAATTGAATTGATTATTACAATCTTGATTATAATTATAATATTACAATTGTACTATATTACTAGTGGTACTATAATTACAATTCTAATAATTATATTAAATAATATCATAATATTCAAACTTATTTCAGAGTGTTAAACATGCATGGTAGAATCATCATTTAACTATCGATTTTTGTATTAAAATCAGAAGCCATTTATTCTTGTCGAAACAAATTATGTACATTATCTGACATACAACACTACTTCCACTATTAAAATATGCATAGCTAAAGCTTCATTTAGGGTTTGGATTTATGATAGCCAAGATTATGGATAATCAAAATAATGGAAAAAACAAAAATCTTAAGACATGAAAACTAGTAAAATCATGATTGTTTGAGATTTATGAAATTTGTGTTCACACGTTATCCAAGGTCAAAAATTTCCATCATCTACAATAAAGCACATAACCAGCCCTTATGCTAAGTATCAATTTTATGAAAAACAATTTCATTTCTATTGTTGGAAATCGATGAGATTTATGTCATAATCTATCATGTCACACTTGTTCGTTTCAAATTTATGTCATAATCTCGTAATCTTATAATTTGACAAGGATAAATCTGTACCAAATAATGCCTAAGCTTTGGGATGTCATGTATCTCTTCTGACAGTGTAACTTTGGGATTTCGAGTACAATTAGTAAAAGTATATTAATTCCATAAAATAATTACAAAGGGATCATCATGCATAATGCATATAATTTGTGTAGTGCTTTGCAGAAGGGCAAAAATAGCATATTTTAAAAGATAAAAAACAAAAAAAATTAAGTTATACAGCATAAAAAATTAGCAATTACTCTTATACCATTCAAAATTGATAATTTCCCTGCACGTCATTAAAAAAAAACCTCCATTTTACTTTGATATCCTTACAATTACCGCTTATACATTAATCGTAAGGATATTGTAGTTGGACACTTTGAATCATAAATTTTTAATGATATGCAAGTAAATATGAATTTTTAGATGGTATCCAAGCAATTATTAATTTTTTTTATGACATGTAAGTGAAAAATTCAAAAAAAAAATAGTCCTTATTTCTACAAGCATATACTGGCATCAAGCCTAGTACCTTCACTGACTTTCCCCCCAAAAAAATCATCAATTTCCTTATAGATCGAACACAGTAACGAGATAAACAACAAACAAACAAAAAAAGATTGTTCTTACCAGAACTGGAACTCGGGTAGGCGGCGTATGAAAGGCTTGAACTCGTCAGATTCCCTGGTGGGAAGTGAGGGCCCGTCCATGACCTCGAGCTCAGGATCGACCTTGGGGGAGAGGAAGCCTATGAGGAGATTGAGCAGGTAGATCCCAAGGCCGTAGGACACAATGTAAAACCCCTGGATCAGGTAGACCCGAAGGACGTAGACGGACGCCACGGCAAGGGTCCCAACCCACCTCCACGCCGGTTGAGGGGTCGACCTATCGAGGTAGTGCTGGAACGTTCTGCCGATCTCCGCCTTCCACTTTGCCAAAGCCACCGGCGCTGTATCGCTGCCGCCTCCTTCCATCGGATCTGGGAGTGTCGGAGCAGATGCACAGGGGGGGAACTGGGGTGGGGCGGGGATTTTGGCTCCCTCGCGAGGGTAGAGGTGGATCTGTAACCATCCTTTCGGCTTTCGTTACGTTTTTACCGTAAGGGTACATTTCCACGTGATCCGCACGTGATGAAAGCTAGGGATTATTTATTAAATAAATATTTCATCGAAGAAGTAATTTGAAAATTAACTTCTTATCTTGCCTATAAAATAAACATTCATACCTCCCTACCCCGTGTTGTTCTCTCTACAATTAAGGAAGTGCGTTGTAATCTTGATATTAAAAACACTATGGATATCTACACTATGGCCACAATCTTAATATAATGTAAATCAAATTACAATATTTATTTTAACATTTAAGCTTATATTTGATTTGTTGAGTGATGTCTTAAAGAAGGTAATTTATTTAATCAAAATCCAAAGTTTACAATTATACAAATTCAAACTTTGTGATCAAACTATGTAATGTAATTCAATTATGTTATATAATTACATTTCATGTGCATTACAGGCAGCCAAACAAATATTATATACAAAACGTTTACGTAATTTCACACTTTTCCTCGATAAAAGTGCCTTTGAATCAATCTGATTCACTTCCATCTCTGGATACATCAAATTTGCTATATTCGCATAAATTAGAAAATTGTTTGTCGCCTGCACCTTTCCAATTTTTTACTTTTTTAAAATTTGACCTATTTGATTTCTTACAACATTTATGTTTCTATGTGCGTCTTTCCGGTGCAGAAGAAATTACTATTATTAATGATACGACGTAGAAGAAAGTTTCTACATTTTCGATTTTACCAACCTACGCTACGCTTTTAGAGTTTGCTTAATCGAATTCTTTATCTTGCCTAATTTCTATGTAAGAAAAAAAGGATGCTTTAGAGCAGGTTATGTTTAGAATTTTGTACTTGATTTCTTATGTGTTTAACTTAAGGTAAAAGTCGATTTCTTTATTTTGCACCACTCTTACGTAAGAGATTGAAAGAGCTAATTCAAACTTCTCACGTTTTGTATATTTTTGACCGTGCATGTCTATACTCTCTCGGGTAGGTGGATTTATGCATTTCCATTTCACCACCGTATCGTTCATCTATTTTGAAAATTTTCCCGTCACACATAAATTAAATTTCTCATCACCTTACGTTTTAATCTCATGTACAACAACAGTAATAATTTCAATCATAATTTATATTACAACAATAAAAGAGAAAGTTCTTTCAAACCTTTTCATTTTTCTAAATTTGTTCGTTTCCTATCTTAGCCATACCGTTCTTCACATGTTTCGTTCTGGTGCAAGGAAATAGATTCTGTACTTATTTCTCCATGGAACGGAATCTCCGTTTTCACGCGAACATTGAACTTCGATTCTGAACTCAAAAGTACCATGCAAGCTACCGAGCTTACCACCAATCTTTATTTTTTTGCGTAATTACCGGTGGGTACGCAAACTTGCTGGTAATTTAAAAAAAAAACGTTCCCCCACAAAACAAAACAAAAGTACGCCAGCTCATAACGTGCGTGGGCCCCACAGAAAAAGCGACCCAAAAAGAGCATATCCCAATCCCAGATACCGTTGAAGGTGACACGGTTAACCTTCCCTGATTAGAAAATTCAGTTGTAGGCTTGTCAAGGAGATAAATTATAGTTGAAAGATAGTTACAGCTAAGGACATCACCTTTGTCTTAGAAATTTCTCGTTTGCCTGCTATTAATCCTAAAGTTGACGAGGCGACAAGGTGAGGATGAGAGTAACAGTTGATTTTACTATTTTGGCCTTTGCTTTAGTTTTTTAGATTTCTTTTTCTGTTCTGATAGGCACTGGAACTGTTGTGTTAACCTTCTTTAGTTTGTAGTTGTGATTTCGTAATCAAGTTTACCTAGTTTATACGTTTTAATTCAATAAAAAAAGATACAGCTGAACGTGAAGGTTCATCGATGATCATATATATGATTTGAATATACGGTTTTTTAAAATATATGCATTGTTTTCTAGAAGAGGTATGGAAAAAATATACATTATAATAAAAAAATGCCAGACACCGTTGCATCGTGGATGACCGACGAACTTGCAGGCAGCAGCTCTTAGTCCACCTCTGGCTTCCCACAATCTCGTCGTCGTACGATATGGTGATGGCCTCCGGACCGCCCGATTCTAATCCGACCGGAGTCCGGAGTCCGACGTCAGGCCCGCAGAGCGAGCGAAGCCACCAGTGTACTATCCGAAATCCTATCGTTTACAAAGCTGAGCATTGAGCACCGTGCAACCGTTCCTTTTCGTTGTTATTTATTTACTTGCTCGCTTTCCCTTCCCACGCTAACAACGCTACCACCAGCAGCTGCTCGACCGCACTACCGATTTCTACAAAGGCGAGGTCAGATGAATCATTCCCTTTCCAGCTTCATTCTTCCCTTCTCGTCTGTGTTCGCGTTACCGACGACGACGACTGCTCCGCTCCCCTTCCTTTTACCCTGCTCCTCATCTCCCCCATCTCTGTTTTTTCCCTTCCGTTCTTTAAATTCGTGCGTTCCAGAATTTCCTAGCAGGTTTCCGTGCGCGTATGCATGCACTCCACGGCGTTTTTGTGTTGCGCGCGTTGACATCGCGATTCTTTTCCTCTTGTTATCGTGTTGTTGGTTCCCATATACTATTCTGTCCGTAGTAGCTCGGCGTCGATGATGCTATTGTTGTCGTCGTCTTTGTTTTTGAATTGGAAAGAAGTTATCCACCAGGTATGGCGAATGCATCTGAGCATGCCGGCCGTCTGGACTTCCCCAATACAACGCTGAACGAACGCATCCTCTCCTCCATGGTGCATAAATCGGTCGCTGCTCACCCTTGGCATGATCTTGAAATCGGTATATCATCTGCATGGCGATTATTCCACCTACGAATTTTGGATTCATCCTCATCGCACAGAACATATATTTCTACATTTTGATTTAGCCTTTCCATGGTGTTTTATGTAGGGCCTGGAGCGCCCTCTGTATTTAACTGCGTAAGCTTTTCTTCTTCTCTGTACTTCTTCCTTTTTCATCAAATTTTATTTTCTTTTCGCCTTTACACAAATGTGGATGTTATTGACACTAGTTATTAAATTTGTTTCTACTTATAAGTAACTAGCAATGGCCCCCTGCTTTGCACAAGTTACGTTTTAATATGTTACATTTAAAATACTTATCACAAATTATAAAAATTATTATTGAAGTGATGGATATGGTGAACTGGTGGTAACGTGGTGAAGCTGTTGGTAGGGTGGTGGATATGTTGGTAGTGGTGTTGTAGATGAATGTTGGAAGGAGAGAAAAAATTTGAGGAAGAGAGAGGAGAGAGAAGAGAGGGGGAGAGAGAAATTGAAATGTTGTAGTGCATTTAGTGGATAATCATATATGTTACATAATACCACTGTACATATATTTTTATCATGTACTATTTATGTAATAATCATAATTTTGAAAGAAAAATAGGCATGGCATGATATTTAGATGACAAGATTGGTTCGCAAAATTATGGAGGTAAATACATTGGTTTAAGCCCATCCTGTGTCCTGCTGTGTAGAAAATGCACAATTCTGTTTTTAACCAGAGATCTGAACTTCCATTTAATGTTGTTTCCTCCGGACCAACCTTTTTTTAGTGATTACTCACCTTACATAATGATGATGACTTATAAGAATGCTTGATATAAGAGAAGATTAGGTCCTCGGTAATATGATTCTGTTTTTTTTTTTTTTTGGAAATTTTGAATTTCAGTCATCCTTACCTTCAAATTACACTTATGATCTATTTGGGAATATGGTGTAGGTTGTAGAAATAGGTAAAGGGAGCAAGGTTAAGTACGAACTTGACAAGGCCAGTGGTCTTATCAAGGTATGCTTTTTACATGATTGATGATCATTTGGTTATGTATGCTACTCAATGTTTTACCATCGGCCGAAGCCCTTTTTGAAACCCTTCATTGGCAATAGCCTTGTGCACTTTTCTTTACAGTCATTTTTTCACATTAAATAAGAAGCACTTTATTCTGGTGCCCACCTTAACAGTGATTTCTTCAAAGCACACAAGAACATTTGTTAATTTCATGTTTTTCATTATGTAAACTTAATGGAAAAATACTTTCCTTCTAATACCACTTTCACATTTCTGAAATAACTTTACAACATGATTTTTGACTTATATTGAGATTCTAATCAGATTGACCGGGTCCTCTACTCTTCCGTGGTGTATCCTCACAACTATGGGTTCATTCCTCGAACAATTTGTGATGATGGTGATCCCATGGATGTCTTGGTGCTGATGCAGGTACTTTTTCTTGAAATTCTTTTCAAGTATGCATACAGTGTCAGTGAGTTGTGGTGTTCTGTCTGAGCTTGGGCTTATTTCCTCTGGCAGGAGCCTGTGCTTCCTGGTTGTTTTCTCCGAGCTAGAGCAATAGGATTGATGCCCATGATTGATCAGGTATCAATTAGTTCTTTATCAACTTTGCTGCTATGTTTACCTTAAAATGACATCAATAACATGTTGCATGTGTTGCAGCAAGTATTTAGTATGTTCATTACTTATCTGCACATTTGCAGGGTGAAAATGATGACAAGATCATTGCTGTTTGTGCCGATGACCCTGAATTTCGTCACTACAAGGACATAAAGGAGCTGCCACCACATCGCCTAGCAGAAATCAGGCGTTTCTTTGAAGATTGTATCCTTGTGCTTACATTTTTTTTTATCAAATTAAAATGTTTTTCCTTTATACTTTTGGCTTTCATGATTTCCATGCAACAGTTGGTAAATTGTGTTGATGAGGGCTGAGGTTATCTTAGCTCTCCATTAAGGGTGCCCAAAATTCTGTGGGCACCAACGTTTGCATTTTGTGGGGTGGAGGGTGCCCACAACATTTTTGCTGTGGGTACCAACATTTGCATTTTTCCCATATATATATAGAATAATAATGCAATATATATGTTATATTGACAAAATAAATAATTAATAGGGGTGCCTAGGTGCTGCCTGGGCAAATATTTTTTTTTCTGTGCATCCTAAGCACCCTTGGCTGGTGCATGGTTGCCTTACTATCTTAACAACCTCGTTTCGAAGTTTTTGACATTATTTTGGAAGTGGAATATGGATAATTCCTACTTGTACAACCATCTTTTATGTCTATTTTCAAATTTTGCATGTTTGTATCAATGTGCTTTCCGTAAACTTGAACATTCATCACATCAAAATTTTTTGTGGATGATATATGGAATATTGTGCTGAAAATCTCCGGGTCCTCTTAGAATCATTATGACTAGTTAAATGCACATGCAAATTGCATGTAGAAAGAATATTATATTATTATTTTGATAAATATAAGTTAATTACTAAATAATATAAGATGTTAGAGTTGAGGGAGAATGTAATTGACTCAATCAAATTTTCATTTACATCTTTCACTATTTTGAAATTCTTTTATTTTCATCATGCTAGTATTTTACTTGCATCGTTCTTTCTTATGTCCTAAGAAATAAATATTAAATTATCAACTTTGAGAAATATTTGAATAAATATAGAATTCAACACAAAAATATTCATTACATGTCAATTTGATTTGATTTATGCTAAAGCAATCACATAAGAAGACAACTTGAGCAATAAAGATATGCCCATTTATAAATGAATGGGTAGTTAACTAAAGAAAATAAATGATTCAAAATAAGGTTTAATGGAAGCCATTATTTACTCATAATTAATAATATTGGTTTACTTTATTGCTTCCATCCTTGAACTAATTCTTTTATTGTTGTTGATCTTTTTTTTCTTCTCATTGTGATTCTTCTCCTAGTTCTCGATGTACTTGAAATGGAATGAGCTATTATATGGGAATTTTTGGTAATATGAAATGTTCAGTTTTTATTAAGAAGTAATTGTTTGAAATTTTTATAAGAAAATATCTATTTGATTGAAATTTTAATGAGTGCTTTGATTACAAAATAGATGTTTTAGGTTGAAGGGCATTTTTGGGATTTCATTAATAAGGCTAGTCATGGGGTGAACTCTTGATTTAATTATATTGATCGTGAATTCATTAATGCAATGTTTTTAGAACTAGACTAGACATCGATTCAGAATAGCAAGAGGTAGTTGATGCATGGGTTCAATTGGTCACTTAGACAGTCAAGTTGGTGAAGCATGGAATCATAATTAATAGCTAATTAATTTAATAATTAATAATTAATTCATCAAATCTTGACCAGCTAATGACGTGTTCATTACCAATGTTTCACATATGATTAAAAAATACAAAAAATGGTAAAATAAAAATCAACGAAACTAACATTTTATTAAAACATGTAATAATCATTCTATCTTCTAATTCCCAACCAATAAGTAATAACCACTATTAAAGATTTTTTTTTTTAAATATTAAAAAGCCTACGAAAAGATTCTATTTTCTATTTGATGAAGTAACATTTTATTGAAATCAATAATAACAATAAGATTCTATTTACATTTTTTAAATTTATCGAGATTCAACATGATGAAGTAACATTCTATTTACTGTTTTTTATTTGTTAGAATTTTTGAATAAATCTTAATAATCACAGCAAACCTGATCAAATTATAAAATGTAAATGATATAAAATCTAATCATTTTTTTAATGTTATAAATGATATAAAACCTGATCAATGGTTTATTTTTCAAAATATAAGAAAGTATAAAATATAAATAAAAAAAATAAAAAAAACCTGATCTACACCAAGCCAGTTCAACCAGGACCAGCAGGTTGAACTGCTGCGTCATCAGGTTAACTGGTTTGACCACTAAACAATTCAACTCATGACCTGTGACTAAGTAGAGGTACCGGTTCCTGGTCCAACTGGTTTGACTAGCCAGTCTGGTCTAGTTTTGGCAATACCACGTTAATATAATGAGTTATTTGATTTTAAAGTGAATTTTGTGTTCTCAGTTTCATATTCTCCTTTCATTGAAGTTAAACTATGGTTTATAACTGTTTATATAACCCTATTGCTCTTTTTTTATCCTTGACAATCTGGAATAGATAAGAAGAATGAGAATAAGGAGGTCAGAGTGGATGAATTTCTCCCAATCCAGGAAGCAGTTTCGGCTATTGAAAAGTCCATGTAAGCTTGCAAAACCTGTTCATTTTTTTTTTGTGTGCTTCCGGAATTTGATGATTGAGACTAAAACTCATGTTATAAGCAGAAAAATAGAACAACTTTTCAGATTTATGGCATACTGTCCTGGTAGCATTTTTAAGTTCCTCACTCTTTGTTAAATCATGTAATTGTTAAATTGAATCACTTTGATTTTTTTCCTATAACAAAAATTATCATTTTGAATTCACCTAGAATTGCATCATTACATCAAACGTTGCCTGTGGGATATGCAACAAGCCTTGTTTGATAAGGTTATGATTTTATGATCATGCTAATACTGTCGAGAAAAGAATAGGCTTCACCACTAGATGATGTATTATTAAATGAGTATTATAATTACAAAGCAAAATGCACATGGAATATTCCATATGAATAATGCATTCTCACTCGCATGCTTTTCATTTTTTTTTGAACTTACCCTTTGTTCTCTCTTGCGCCCCCCCCCCCTCCTTTCCATGTTCTTTCCTACTTTTACTCTTTTCTCCAATTTTTCCTTGTCCTTTTTCTTCTTATTAATCTTAAATAATTATTTATTAAACATAGATGGATATATAGTCACAGATCTAGGATTTTTTATGTAAGGTACTACATTAGTTATAATTTTATCTTAACAAAATTTCAAACTATAATACATATAAAAATATCAATTAAAATCTAATAAAGATTAAACATAAATAAACCTTATGAAATTGCATCCTACATCAACCTTATAAACCTTTAATCACAAGTTAAAGCACGTTAATGTCATCAATTTTATGTTACTTTTATTTAATTGACAACTTAAACTATTAAAGAACAAATTAATCATCATGTAAGTAAATTTAAACAATAAAGTATGATGCTTCACAAATATATGTATTTGTTTTAATGATACCTTGTCAATCTATCATCTATCAAAATACTTTAACTATTTGAAATAAATTCATATAATGTTTTAATGTTGATACTCCATAAACAAAATAGCACGGCAATGATTGATTAGAAAATTGATTTGAAAATATAAAATATTTTTTATGAAAACTGTCTCTCTATATGCATGTATGTATGTATGTATGGGATGGAATTTTGATGCCATTTAGGGATCACGACAATGACTTCTATGGCAACTAGCTATATTCGAAGTTATTATATATTTTGATAACCACTTATGTTTTTTAACAAGGATCATTAAAACGATCCCAATAGGGATCACTTAGGCATGATCACAACGAGGATTCCGAGAGGCAATCTTGACTGGGATCATATTTGTTGTGATCTTGATGGATATCCCAAGATGATTGTACAATCTTAATTGGGATTGTGACAATGATCCCACTTTTGTTTTTTGTTTCCTATACGTATGACTTTTCATATATATATTTTTAATATTGTGTTTGTGATTTAATAAATTTTGTTGATGTAAAATATTATTATTCTTTTTATATATATTATAGTTTCAGGGAATCTGTATCAAAACAACCATGAATTAAAACTAAAATTTGTAAAATTGTGAAATTAAAACACAAAAGTGGTAACATTAAAACTAAAATGCTTAAAAAATTGCAAAACTAAAACTGTTTCTCAAAATAGTTTTATCTTAAAATAACGTTAAGGTAAAATGTGTCAAAAACCTCTCATGTGTGCGTGTATGTATGTATCGAGTCATATTTATTAGTGTCATCATCAAGAAAATTTCTTTTGATGTATACATATAAGTATCAAAGCATATTTATTAATGTCATCATTAAAAAATTTTCTGTTAATTGATGTTTTCTATCATTTGATCCTCTCACATATATAAGGATTTATGTCATGCATTCAGATTAACATCATGCATGTGAGGATGCATTAGAAAATGCTTTTGGTGATGATACCAATGTGCTCCACTTGTTCACGAATGGATATAGCATTGTGACATATGAGAAATTTTCATATCAAATGTTGGTCTGATCTATCTCTCTCTTCCTCCTGCAATAATAACATAGCTTATAATATTCTGAGTTATAACTACAAGTGGTTTGAACTTATCATAGCTTAACTTGTAATTTACAAGAAGATTACCTACCTTCCTCGTATGTTAAGTTATTTCACGTGTTTCAAATGTAGGTTAATATATAGTGTCAAGTTTTTTTGCAAGCAATGGCAGGGTTAGGATAACCTAAAGGAGTCTATTACACTTGAAATCTAGAATTGTTTTATTTATTTTTATTTTTTGTCTCTTTAGTTATTGGTTTACCTTTTTGTCAAGTTTCATGTGCAATGATAATATGTGGGTTATGTAATTTTGTTAAATATTACAAGTGTACAAATATATGTATGTATTAAGGGGCCTTTTGAAATTAGGGCATATAGGACCCACCTAATGGAAATATGCCGTTTTCTTTTTTTTAAGAGGTGAGATAGATTAAAGCAAAAAACTCCTAGTTATGCACTCACAACTAGGAGGAATGTTTACAAAGTCCAAACAAGCTAGCAAAAGTTATAAAAAATGACAAACAAGCCAGAAAAATAGCAAATACAAGTCAAGCAGTACAATGAAGAAGGGAAGATGATAAGAAAGATAGAGAACAGCTAGTTGGTGCTCATTTTGCATCATCGGAATTGCCTGTTAGATTTGCTATATGCACATCTTACTTAGATTAAATTTCTTTCACCACATTTACACCATCACTTATTACTAACTTTTCTAACCGAAAACAAAAAAGATTCACAATGCTATTGAATATTGAGAAGATATTCTCGGAAGAATTACAGAAAATAATATGATTTCTCTTAGTCCATAAGATTCAAAGGAAAGTAAGAAGAAAAGAACTTTAAATAGGTTTAGTAGAGGAAAATTTAAGGAAGTATTACAAAAAATGTCCTAAAGGAAATTTTCACAAAGTAGAGCACATTGATCTTTAAGGAGGAAAAACTAGATAAAATTTGACGTGGAACAGTCTACAAAGAGATGCTTATTATTTTTCAAACACAAATTACAGTGGGAACAAGTCGTATCTTCTTGCCAAACTTTTTTAGCTAAGTTTTTTTTGGTAAGTAATTCATCTTGAAGACAAAATCAGGCTAGAATTTAGTTTTAAGAGGGGTCTTAACTGTCCAAACATTTTTATAGAAACCATATTGCAAGCCACAATGCACAAGATTTTTGCAGCAAGAATTGATAGAATAAATATCATTAGAAGATAAATTTCAAGTGATTTTATCAGGTCTATTAGAAAGAATTGTAGAGTTCAAAATATCTAATAAGTTTGAGGTTGATTCACTCTCTTCAAGATAAAGATGTAACAATTTTCTTTTAAGATAAGGAGACTAGATAGCTTTTGCTATCATAATTTTGGGACAATTTAAAATTTGGTGAAGAGAGGGAAATTTGAATTTAAGGATACTAATATCACACCAAGCATTATTCGACAAAAGGTTGGAATATCCATTGAAGAACTGAAAAGAGCAAAAAGTGAAGATTTAAGAATATGTCTTTGATGCATCTCGTAATCAGAGAAACATTTGCAGTGATTTTATTCTGGAAGAGTGCTAAAGCTATTGTCTTTAAGGTAAATGGCTTTTAAGAGTTCAGTTTAGACTGGTTTTTTATCTTGAATCAAGGACCAAACTAATTTTCCTTTAAGAACCAGATGGAAATATCTCAGGTTGAGAATGCCCAAACCCCTGAATTCTTTAGGCCTACAAATCTAGCTCCATTTTATAAGAGGATATTTTAGTTTACCTTGAGTTGAGATACCCTAAAATTGTTTTTCCTGATTCTGTTGATAGCCTTTTCAACACTAATAGGAAAATGAAGGTTGGGATGGAGAATAAATCTAAATTAAGGAGAGTGAGTTTTCTTCCTCAAGAAAGAAATTTATTATGCCAACGTTGCATTTTAGATTTAATCTTATTAATAATTTTAGACCAATCATTATAAGAAGCTCTTCTGTAATGAAAAGGAAGACCCAGATACAATAAAGGAATGTTGTAGAAGGAGATAGGAGTATCATTATTTAGATTGGTGCCTGCTATTAAAGATTTATTAAAATTAAATTTTAAACCCGAGATAACTTGTAAAAGATAGAAGATGCTTAAGATTAATAATGTTTTCCATGATAAGACCTAGAAAAGAATAGTATCATCTGCAAATTAGATATTGATGGTGTGAGGCCCGTTTAGGAAAGGAACTCTTGTAATCAGGTTGTTTTCTTTTCACAAAGTAACAAGTCTATCTAAAAATTAAGCTATGATGAGGAATAGGAGTGGAGATAGAGGATATCCTTGTCTAAGTTCGTTAGAGTTTTTGAAGAATCCCTTGGAAGTTTCATTAATTAAAAGAGAAAATCTAGTAGAAGTGATACACATCGTCATCCAGATTAACCATTTATCACTAAACCCTGGACCTTTAAATAGTTGAAAATAAAGGCCCAATTGATATTATTAAAAGTTTTCTCAAAATTGATTTTAAATAAGACTCCCTTTAATTTCTTCTCGTGAAGATAGTGAAGGGTCTCTTGTGTAGTAAAAAAGTAATCGTGTAAGTTTCTGCCTATAAAAAAACATTTTAAGTATTAGAGATAATATCATTAAGAGAAGAGTTTAATCTCAAAGTAAGACATTTAGCTTATCTTATAAGAGCTATTTAGTAGACCAATGAGTCTGAAAGCAGATATTGAGGTAGAATCTTTTTTCTCTAAAATAAGAGCAATGAATGTTTTGTTAATAGGGTAGGGGAGGTTGGTATCATCACTCCTGTGAAGGCAATTAAACATATTGCAAATATCTGGCTTGACAAGATCCCAACATCTATGGAAAAAGAGGATAGGAAAGCTATCGGTTGGGGGATTTCTCCCCACCAGGGGAAAAAACAGCCAACTTGATTTCTTCCTCAGTGAGGAGTCTTTCAAGCAGATCTAGATTTTGGGAAATCCACCATTGTTTGCAAGCACTGTTTTATCAGCTTCCCCTTTTTGTCATGGTTGCTACATTCAACTCAAAAAAAGTACCTGTAATTAAATGTCGTCATTTTATTCCTCACAAACTCTGAAAAATGCTGGGCCATGCAGGAATCTCTATGCTGCGTACATTGTTGAAAGCTTACGGAAATGACTTGCAAACGGCAGGCTTTCTGGAGCTTCATATTGACTCTATCCTGCACACAAGACAAACATATGTTCCTGGATATCTGTTCGTGTACCCCCTCAAATTTATTTGTTCTTATGGCAACTTTCTGCCTTTTACCAGAATTTGTTGATCGAATGTGTAAAATTCGTTGGATGGTTTTTTCTTCCTCTATTTCTTTGGATGGAGCTCCTTGGCTGGAGAAAGATAATGTTCACGATGAATCCAAGCAGAGGTTGCCTGCAGCTCGGCCATCGGAATTTGAAATCAAGCTTCGCATGTGCAAGGCAAGTTGGGAATACTTGGTTAACAGAACTACATCTGGCCGTGACATGGCATATTATTGGTTACTTCATTCAACAGCGAGAGAGAAGCAAGACTGACCAACAACATATGGTATAAAATATCACCACCTGCAACAGCTTAAAACATTATACAAAAAAAAGGCAACCAACAGTTTATCTTAAATTCGAATCAATGCAAAACATCAGCATTATAAAAGGGAGAGGATCATCCCAAGTGGACGAGCATCCTGGATGATGGGGCACGCATCGACATTCGTCTGATCCGAACCTCTTGCCTCTTGGAATCTTGTTGGTACGGCGCGCTCATCTGAAGGCCATCCTACTCTACCTAACACTAGGGCCGATCGGCTGGTACAGATGTGGTTAAAAGAAATCAATTTTTTTAAACGCTAGTATAGTTTAATTTTTTTCATCGGGTCTCACACGGCTCGAATTTCGAATGCCTAAGATTTTTCAGTATCCTCGTTTTACTGCGTTTTCGAGCCATTGTACGATCATCGTAAACCACCTTGTTTGTCCCAAGCGTGTATAATTCCCCTTCTAGTCAAGAAATGCACAAATACTCGTACTAGATAGAAGACTAGTAAGGTACATACACGTGTCTGCATGTAACGAAACGTGCATCTCGACATGACAAGGAAGTAACTTAGGATTTTCACTTTTCTGACGAATATGTACTATCATAAGAAACCTCCTAATAACATTTAAACTGCCATATTGCCTCAGATAAATGAGTAGCTTCTCACGTTTCATCGGCAGCTGTCATTTAAATTGGGTATAAATGAAATTCAACTTCTTATTGTAAGGTATACCATAGCAACCATTGAGAACTCGTTTCATTTATTTCATACCACTGACAACTCGTTAAGTATTGGTTTCGGCTCGTTTGTTGTTCTGATACTTTGGGCGTCGTTTCGTTTAGGTCTGTAGTCTGTAGAGTGGTAGATCTGGACGCAATATTATTTGGAAGAATTCCTTGCTGGCGACTGTGTCCGTCACATTTTGTCGTGATATCTATCGGAAGTTTGAATGGTCTTTTGGAGGAAGCGAACCTCGTGACAGCGGTGTTGGTCAAGGAGGACCGCATCCGCGGGAGGTGGAGTGCCGACGGTGGCAAGAAGACTGCTCGTGAAGGGAGTAGAGGAAGAAGATGATGAGCAGGTGAAGGGAAAGGAGAAAAGGATAAAACAGAAAGAAAGAAAATCGTATATAATAGATACTACGTGGAGTAGAGATTCTTTCGCCAAATGCAACCTACACGGATGTAAATATTTTTATCTTTCTCACTTACTCTTTTACCCAAGGATAATACATAATACCTAAATTTTAAAAATAAAGATAAATGTATGGTCGTATCCATCCATTCAACTTACATATCATAGCTGAATTTGTTGATAAAATAACTGTAGCAGATGCAGAAGTATATCGTTACTCATAATTTTTAGCAAGATAAAATACAAGAATAAACCAGAATTATTATTATAAAAAATAATTGAATTCGTCTATAGATAACGAAAAAAAAACCAGCGAAGCGGACCGTACCGAATTCTCACCTCCGGTTCGTCGCGAGTACCGCAAGACGGGAGGAAGAAAGATGGTGGCGGAAGGAGATCTCCTTCCCTCTTCCGCTTGCCTCACGACCGCCGACGTGAACTCTCTCGTCCTCCTCCCTTCCTCTTCTCCGTCTCCTTCCCCTTCTCCTCCTCCACCTATTGTATTAGGTCTCCAGCCGTCGGCACTGGTCGACCACGTCGCCAGAGTCGACTGGTCCCTCCTCGATCGCATCCCTGGGGATAGGGGAGGATCACAGGCGGTACGTGATCAAATAATTGCACCTTAATCTCAATCTCAGTGCTTACATTTTCACCTACGGTCCATGTCGTATGTTTTCGCCGGTTCCCTTTTCGATGCCCACTCCCTTCGGTGTCGTTTTGGTCTCTGCTTTTTCCGAGACGCCCATATTCAAAGTTGAGATTTTGGCTTGAATTGTCCGAGTTTTGGTTGATGCAAGAGAAGCAGTGATTCACTGTAGAACAGGGGAAGAGAGTGCTCCTTCCAGCTGTAAATGTAGATGGTAGACAATCATTCTTTCATAGTCTTAGTCCTGTGAACAGATATAAGTCTGGTGCATGAGTGTTTCTTATTCCTCTACTTCTTTCATAAACGATCTATGGTGCATAGCAGGATGCCTTGATGTTGCCGCTAAAGGACCGATTCAATTAATTTGAACCACCTGTACAATATTCTTATAAGTAAACATGCCCATTTGTGCACAATTTTGAAGTGCATTATTTTTGGAATATTTTTTTGCTGCCAAGATAATCCTTTCATCGTGAATTTTTATGTCTGTGTTCAAAGCAACATATTGGTGTATGTAAATATTTTACTCAGGTTTTTGGAATATTTTTGCGTTGCACACTTATTGCGGAAATGATCAGGTTGCGATAGAGGACCTGGAGCATATACTAAGCAAAGTAAATTCCCACATCCTCCCGTTTTTTAATGATTCTCTAAGGACGATTGCTGGTGGAAGTATTACGAATACCATTCGTGGTCTTGCTACGGGATTTGGGATCTCTTGTGGAATAATTGGTGCTTGTGGAGATGATGAACAAGGTCGTTTCTTCATCCATAGCATGACTTTTAATGGAGTTGATCTTTCAAGGTTGAGAACGAAGAAGGGACAAACTGCGCAGGTGGTTGTATTATTCCTATGTACCCTATCATCGATCGTATTCACTTTTATTGCGTCTTTTTATTAGTTATTTTGCAGTGTGCATGCTTGGTTGATGCTGGTGGCAATCGTACCATGCGTCCCTGTCTTTCAAGTGCTGCTAGGCTCCAGGTGTGTAGAGATCTCTTGAAGGTTTTGCAGATATTGAGTTGATTTATTGTGACACACATCTTGCTACAACTTTTAGGCCGATGATCTGAAAAGAGAAGATCTTATAGGCTCCAAGGCATGGATTTTATTCCTGAAGCCTGTTTACAATTCCTAATCTATCCGCATGTAACTCCCTATTTATTTGATTTCTTTTTCTTGTTGTTGACAGTGGTTGATGATTAGATATTCTTATTTGAACTTGGAATGCATAACGTCAGCAATAAAAATTGCAAAAAATGAGGGACTTTGCATTTCCATCGACTTGGCCAGTTTTGAGGCACATTCTTGGACCAAGTCATTCCACTTTGGCATGCTTATGGTTGATTTTTCATATAGACAATATGTAACCGTGTGATGTACCATTAATTGCCTTGCAGATGGTTCGTGACTATAGGTCATCCCTTTTGGAGCTGCTGGAAGCTGGCTGTTTTGACCTTTGCTTTGCAAACGAGGATGAAGCCAGAGAGCTCTTGAGGTGCGTAATCTTATAATTTCAGCTTGTTTAACATTCTTTTCTCCTAAAACGCAGAAAACATTTGTCCAGTCCAATTGGTTGAATAACATTTCCTTTTTCGATACGACGTAAGATATGTTTTCATTGACGATCATTGATGAGCAAGTAGTCCCCACATTTTATCAGGAAATTGTGTTACTTTGTGAAAAGGATGGTGAACATGATTGTTTTCAATTTAATGCAATGGCATTCCTCCTTTTATTCGGAATGCCGGGCATTCACATTTCTTCAGAGCATAACAATAATAAGAATGAGAGAGAGAGTGACTTCCAATGAAGCAAGTCGGTTAATGGGAAGTTGATAGGGAGCTTCTGCGAATGGGTACAGACCCAAGTTTGTTAGGTAGATTTTGGTGGAAATACGTTCCTTTTTTCGAATTAGAAATAGGATCTTTCATGGCGGTAACGGTTCTCAAACTGCTTCAGGGGAGACTCAAAATATGATTCGATGGATGCTTTAGAATTTTTGGCAAAGCATTGCAAATGGGCGGTGGTGACATTAGGAGCCAAGGGATGCATAGCAAAGCGTGGACAAGAGGTTGGCGATGCAAATATCCTTACTGACATTGTGTGTTGTGCGCCTCTTGATGATAACAAAGAGAAGAACATTTGCCGACTGTTCATTCATTTTCGCAGGTTGTAAGAGTCTCTGCCATCGGAGAAATGCATGCATCTGACGCCACTGGCGCCGGTGATCTGTTTGCAAGTGGATTTGTGTATGGATTGGTGAAAGGACTATCCCTGGAAGATTGCTGCAAAGTTGGATGCTTCAGTGGTGGTTGCGTGGTCCAATCCCTTGGAGGGGAGGTCAGACCAGAGAACTGGCAATGGATGTACGGGCAAATGCGGAAGAAGGGTCTTCCACTCCCAGATTTCCTGGAATAAGAGAATCGGTCCCATTCGTTTTCATTCCTTCAAAACTGCCACTTGATTTAAGCCTCCATTGTGGGCTGTAAGCAGTGTAGGCCTCCACTAGACGTTGCAATTGTATCTTAGAGCCTTTCATCCACCACATCTTTGGACTCCTTGCTTCCATTATTCAGGATGAAGTTTAGATTCTAAGTATGAGCTTGGAAGAATAAGTTGCTGGTCCGGTGGTGTGTTCAAAGAGAGATCGTTTACTCTGATCCTTTCTATCTTTTTTACTTCACACGCTTATTTTATTGGCATCGAAGAGATGGAAGACGGTAGAAATAAATAGCAGACCATGGCGGTGGGCAAAGGTCTGGCAGCCCTTGGCGTCATTCATTTTCTCAAATAAATAAAGTGGTAATGTTTTTATTTGTGTTTTATCTAAAGATTTTTTTTTTTCAAATGACAACAAAGCCATTTTCAAGATTTAATTAACATTAAGGATTTGTTTGTGTCACATAGAAAGATAGAAAAATTAAGAATTAAAAAATTAAAAAAGATAGAAATCAAAAAATCAGAAAGTAAAATTTAAAGTTGTTTGTATCACCAATGAAAAGTTAGAAAAATTATGTAGTTGTTGAAATTTTTTTTAATTTACTTATAATATATATTTGAAATTAAAAATAAATTAATTTGACCTTATATATTTTAATAATTATAAAATATATATTTTAATTATTTATGATCATAATTCATAAATAAAAATATTGAAATATAACAATGAAATAGAAGTAAATTATAAAAATGAAATGTAAAGTTATATCTTCCATCATTACAAATATTTCATGATAAACTTTTAAACAAAGAAAATACAAAACATACTTCATGATTTAATAACAATGATTATGCCATGTAGATTGGAATATCGTTGCGTGCATTTGATTTGTTATTGTTTTTCTTTGTTCTTGGCTACTACTAGTGATATGTAGTTGTTCATCATCTTCAAAATATGTTAGAAATTCCATTTCTTGATTGTGATTTTCAACTTCTTTTACTTCATCTTCAAGATCTTTAAGTAGATATGTTTTATCTTTCTTGCAAATAAAATTATGAAGTAAACATGCTTGAACAATCTTAACTTGTGTTTTATAAGGAAATGACATATAACTTTGTAAAATTGAAAATCGATGTTTCACCACTTCAAATGTATGTTCTATGACTATCTGTAATTGTGAATGCCTATAATTAAAATTTTTGATTGTATTACTTGAAAGTCAATTAATAACATAATCATTTAAGTGATAACAAACACCTCGAAATGAAGCAAAAAATTTTGGTCAATTTAGATAACTAGCAACAACCAAATATAATTTCCCTACAAATAAGATTTAAATCAAAGCTATCAAAAATCATTCTTATCTAATTTAACTATCATGTAAAAATAATGACATTATATTTGCTAAAAACAATACATGGTGGACCTTGAAGACCATTTGATTGACTGATTGCATCTTGAAGTACACGTGCATCAGATGTTGAACATTCCTATCCACTCATAAATAAATTCCATATCAAAATTGCAAGCTACCATAATATTTTGTGATAATTCACTTTTTCTATCTTTAAATCTAGCATTTTCCTCTCTTACAATTATTGTTTTTACATATGTCCCATCAATAACTCCAATATAATTATACAAATAAAGATAAGTTTAAATAAAAAGAAATTTGTATTGGAAATATATTTATAATTCTATTAAAAGACTAATTTTATCTTAAAATAAGGAAAAACAGTAAGATCATTACAAATCCTTTTTGGAGTTGACGTAGATAGCTTTGTTATTAGGATGTCAATCAATTTTATTATTGCATTTAGAATTTAATTGAAATAAATACTAACAGTCCAAACAAAGTAATGAAAATGCTCCTATGTTATTATATATCTTTGATTTTATTCAACTATTATAAGAAATATTTCAAACTTCTCTTTTACTATGATATATGATATATCTACCATCAGATATAATTCATTTATTTCTTAACAAAGTTGATAATTTGATAAAAATATCCTAACTCATTCAATATATTTTTCTGTAGTTGTAAACTTGATTGGGCAACAATGAATCTAACAATCTTGTTATATACTCTACACCTTCTTTATTATAAATTCTTTTAGTATTTCTTAAAGTATTACTTGAATATGTTTTTAGGGAAAGTAACAAAGTAGTCACTATCATGACGACGACATTTGTGATCATTTCATCTTCCTCCTCTTCCTCTTCCAATAGCATCTTTATACTGAAAAAAGTTTTACATGTTCATAACAAAATAATATCCATCATTACACAACATTCAACAAAATAATACAATAACATCCATATTCAAAATAAAAAGTTCATTGCAGATAATCGTAATTTATATTTTAACAATTCAACTTTCATCTCTTCTTGCATATACAGAAATTGATCTTTATTCTTTCTATCCTTCAAAATCTCTCCTCTATATTAATTTCTAGAATAAATAGAATTTCATCTATTACAACCTCTCACATAATTTGCTTGTCTAAATCCATTCTACGTATTTAAGTGTCAATGTCTCTCTCATAACTACATTCTGTTCTTCTCCTCTTTGATTTATTTTCTCAACAAAAGATTCAAGTATTCTTACAACTTTTTCTATAGCAATATACACAAGTGCGTGTGATTTTGCATGTGGTCTTGGACTTTTTTTTGCTTGAGAAACTCACTACTTGTATTGGAACCCATTGGTAAAGATTGATCAAGAGATTCTTGTGTGAAAAATTAGATATTTTCATCCATATGATTCCCAAGAGAAGCATCCATATGATTCCTAGAAGAAATATCATGCATAGGTTCATTTGAATGGATAACATCTCTTCTTGATGCTATATTCGTCTGAAAAAGCATTTCAAATTAAGGGTAAATGGGACGTGTTTTCCTATTACATGAATTACACTTTGAATATACCTAACTAAAAAAAAAAATGATTAAATTATTGATTATGTATTGAGAAATAAATACAAATTATGTAAATTTTACTTTAATAAATTCTTCCTATACTTCTTCTGAGATATCTGTATAACTATTGACAAAATCTCACCCTCATTTACTTTGATTTGATATTAAAATATAGTTCTTGTATATAACTTATTAAATATTAATTTGATTATCAACAATTTTCTTCTCAATACTACATCATATTTTTTAGTTGTATTTTTTAATTACTTTCTTTCATGTCTCTAGTTTAACTTTTTCATCATGAGTCTTTTCGTTCCTTTTATTCAAAAACTCACATAATATGTTTAAAAATATTTCATCATTTTGACTATTCCAACTGACATAACTTCATTCAAGTTTCTTATTGGTGTCAAGATTTTTCATAAGTACTTCACTAAAAACATTAAGTTAAAGTAATATAAACAATTGAGTAATAATTCATAAAACATGTGACAAGCTTCCAAAGAATAATATATTTCTACATAACTAAAATAGAAAATAAAGTTCACATTCAAATAAATCAAGAAATAAGAAACATCCACATGATAGATAACTTTCTGCGTGAAATAAGGCACAACATTGGCTAGCAGTAATGATTAAAAAAGGCCTTAACTTTGGATATACGTTAAAAACAAAACTCAAATGCATCTTGGTACCCTTAAAGCACAAAAAAAAGAATTAAAAAGAGAAGAATCTTTGAGAGTGCCACACTTCTAGCACATCTCTATGTCGCACTTATGCATGAAAAGAAGAGATTACTCAACAACCACAAAGTTTTGTGCAACATCGGTAGAGTGCAATCAATTGAAATGTTTACAATGGTACAATAGGAATAAACAAAATCAAAGTTCCCTAAAACAACACAAGTTAAATAAAAGGCATTATAGAAAGTCATATATATCATCCATCCACCATTGAAATGTTCTGGGAAAGTTTTTCTAAAACCATATGAAACAATGATTCATCAAGATAATAGAAGAATAAAATCTACAGAAATTCATCTCAATTATCCATAGATTTCATTGAAATAGAGGAATGCAACTTGGTCTAGAAAATGAAAACAAAAATGATCATCATTAATGATCTAAGCATACTACTTGTGAAAGAAACCCGTCCAGAATACATAGAACTAATTGAATTGGTGAGATCAAGTAAAATACATATCTAGTACAACTTAAGCAAAAGGCAAAAGAAAAGTTAACAACTTAATTTCTAATCAAATACTACTTAAGCAAAAACACGGAAACTATTTCAAAAACTCTGTAGCTCTCAATCAAATCATAATGAACAAAAATTATAAAGGAGACAAATATCGACCAAAACCATGAACTCTGAAACCATGAACACAGGATGAATTTAGAGAAAAATATCGACCAAAACCATTATGTAAGGTACAGTCGACCATAATTATATGTTAAAGTAAATAGAGATTATACTTGTAGGAAGAAAATTGCAGCACTAGAATTAGCCGTTCATCATCCTTTATTACATTGTGAAACATTATAAAAGACTAATAATCATGATTCTAGGCTAAAACATCTCATGATTTCCAAAAAAAAACACAAGTCTAATAATAACAAAAGTAGTCATTGCTGCAACATCTCATGCTAAAACATGTATATATTAGCAGAAGTTGGGTTTCAAAGCTTCGTTACCTGGACTAGTTGAGGGGATCACTAAGGAGTTGGGTGTCGAAGCTTCACCAACGACGACACTTGGAAAATGCAAAGGAGATCAATGGATTGCTCAATCAATTAAGAAAATGCCACTAACTGACCACGAGATCAAGAAAATGTCTTGAAAACAACACCAGCGAAATATGAAATCAAGGCAACGATGATGAAACTTACCCCAACGAAAAAAGAAAAAAGGATAGCGTGCTTGAACACCATTGCCCACGATCATGATCAACTCAATGGAGTGAAGAAAAGAAGATCAAAGGAGGACACATTAAGGAAGCCTAAGATAGGAAAGTAGGTAGAAGGAGGAGAGAGAAGGGTAAAATCAATGGCTCACGCTAGTTTTGAGCGTGGGTAGGTCATTGTGCAGTCATCATTGCGGAGATGAGCACCGTCGCAGAACCCTAGTGGTCCTCGCGTGGCTTACCCGTGTGAGTAGACAAAAGTTCCTTTGAGGACTTTAATCGAATGTCATTTTTTGCTTTTATATCCTAGAAAATTTGAAAATTTTTTTTAACCTTTTAAAATGATACAAACACCACTAGAATATTAAAAATTTATTCTTAATTTTTTAATTCCTAACATTCACACTCCTCTTGAAGTCTCACCATCTTAAGTTATAATGAATGTTAACGATGAAATCACCTTTTAGGCGAAAAAAAGAAAAAAGATATAAATTATTTCGTGTTAAAAATAGATAGAATGTGGCAACCAACACGTCCAAAGAAGTAAAAAAAAGTCTAAATCATCACTTGTTTATTTATTGCGTGGCATCATTTTGTTTATCTCGAAAATTATTTTTATTTGTAAATTAGTTTGAAATACGTGCGAGATGAACGACTATAAATCACGACGAAACGTGTGGTTCGGGCACAGCTCCTCCTTTCTCCTCCCCTGCTGCTGCGGATCTAGGAAGCGATGGTGGTAGGAGGTAGGCATTCTTTCCGTCGCCCCTGACGATGATTTCGTTGCTTGCCTCGCTTTTTGTTGTCGCAATGGATTTTGTTTTGGTGGTGCTTGTTGTTGACTTCTGTTCGATTTGCAATCAACTTCCAAATTCGTGTGCCAAACGACGGGAGGTGGTGCATGGGATCGGTGAAGAAGACGAGGATTTGGGAAGAGGGAGGCTAGTCTATATGGAGGTTGGGGCTGTCACCAGGAGGTGACGCCACGCGGGCAACCGCGCGAGATGGAGGTGATGGTGAAATCGGGGGGGTCTACCGCTGATGATGGTGGAAGCAGCGAGGAGGGGATAGGGGCATCAAGTAGGATGAGGACGCAGCATCTGGAAGAAGAGAAAACGGAGATCGGGAGAGGACCAGGAGGGGAATGGAATGAGGGAGCATCAACTGACTCGGGGATCGAAAAGACGAAATCAATAGTCATGGTCACTGGAAAGTTTAAAGTAGAACATCAGGAGAAGCAAAGCTGGGAATCCAAAATTTGAGAAACATGGCCTTCAGGAGGAGAAATTGACGAAAGTCAAATTCCACTTGATTGCCCTTTTCACTACTCCACAAGAGAGCCGACTTTTTTTTTTTTTTTTAGATAATGGTAGTGTTTTTTCTTGAGTTTGAGCACATGTATGCTACTGTCGGTGGAGAGAGGCAACTTACACATTTCGTAAAGTTTAGCTCCATTATTTTATATCGTCTGTAGTTGATCATTTGAGATGGAATTGAAAGCTATTTTCCCCCAAAGTACGAGAGACAATAAAACAAACTATTTTATGAGTTTACATGCATTTTTCACGAAAGAATTACAAAATGAAGAAAATACCACTATTGGAGTGGTTCACGTGATTCTAAAAATAGAAGTCATCAAATAAGTAGTGTTTGAGTAAATAATGTATTAGGATTATATATGTGTTGTGGGTTTAGTCGTACATTGTTAAATTTGTATCCATCTTTTTCATGTAATTTTTATATATAGAGGTCTTTTGTTTGCTAATAAAATCAATTTGCTTTCACTTATTTCTTGTGTTCTTACATGGTATTAGAATTTAGGTTTTGAGAGTCTAAAAAGTGAGAGAGATCCAAGTAGGGAGGTTGGAAACCTTAACGACCACCCTTCTCCCAACCATCAGCAGCCCAACCTTCAGGTTGTTGGCACCCTTCATCTTATGTATAGGCCCTCTCCGACCATTAGCTCCACTCCATTCCTCCTTTTCCACTACTGCCAACCCTAACCTAGGATGTCACCACTAGTGTTGCTTCTCTCTCTCTCTCTCTCTCTCTCCACCCATTCAAGACATTGTCACACCATCGTCAACCTTAGGTATCTCTAGCAACTACCATGGGCTTATGCTTCCCATTTCCTCTCCTGTTGCTTGCATCCACCATGAAGATGCCATTGATGAACATAAGCATCGCTGTGAACATGGCAAGTCTGAGTGCTTTGGACCTAAAAGATGTTTTTTCTATCCCTTTTTTTAATGTACCATGGGAGTTCACTTAATACCATCTATTGGTGTTAGTTTATGTAATGTATGGGCAACTTAATGATCACCATGGGAATTGAGTTAATCGCTATCAAAAGAAACAAAACAACATCATAAGAGAATGATTATTCAGATGTATATCAGTAATATTATAATTAAATCAATTCTAAAGTGTAAGGCCATCTTTCAAGAAATAAAAGAAAAAACAGAAAATAGCAACAAGATGTAGATTTGTATGCCAAAAGACCTATGGTGTGTGGAAGTTTTATTTGAACATAATTAATTGAATAATATTGGAAGTCAACTATCAATATGCTAGATTCAAAATCAAGAACAAGTATTGCTAGCTAACCTGGTCTAGGTCTACATGGGCTACATGAAGTCCAGATGACCATATGAACATGAGATTATAAAACTGGAAGAAATACATTTAGCTTGGGAGAGCATGGATATAATGATTGTAAGGAATGAAAACCCCAAAAAATCATATTTTAAATGTACAAGTTCACGTTCAAAGATTTTTTGGATGAGGCTTTTGTGTCCTTTGTGTGTTTGTGCTATGATTGTTGAAGGAGATGTTTATGGTGTTTGTATAATTGATTTAGAGTGAATAGTTGGTGGATGGAGGTGTGCACCTAGAGCTGTAAGGCTGAAATGTTGGAATAAGAGGAGGTGAAAGGGATAAAGGAGAAGGTTGAAAATGGTTGCTTTTTGGGGCTTAAGAAGGGGGTGACAAATTGCAATGGAAACAGAGTGGCATGAGGTTGGATGCAAATGCAAATTGCAAAGTGTGTTTTTAGAATAGTATGAAGCTCAACCCTATAAATTTGGCTTGTCAATGAGGGTAGGATAATAATATAATATAAAATAATAATAATAATAATAATAAGGGTTTTAGAGATGATAGAACTTCTTTAAAAGGCAAAGCCTACCCTTACCGAGTATTTGGACAATTGATGAGAGTGAATAGTTGGTGGATGAATGGGTTGCACACATCAAGATGAAGAGTTGATATGGTGGAATGGAAGTAGGTGATAGGGTGAAAGAAGCTTGAGAATGGCTGTTTTATTTGGTCTTGAGAGGGGCAGCAGATGGTGGTGAAAACATAGAAACAAAGTGGGCATTTTTTTTGAAAAGTATGAATTTCATCCCTGCATCTCCCTTTTCTTATACCAGCGTAGTATAAAATAATAATATATGGTTTGTAGAGATGATGGAACTTATATAGCAACCAAATCTACATTTATTGACTATTAAAAATTATCATCATAATGCTTATTTTTTTATTTCAGCACAAAATAAAATCAAATCTTTACTAAATTTTTGATAATGGTAATATTTTTCCCTGAATTTGAACTTAAGACCTCTTCCCTCACAAGTAAGTTGGCCAACTATGTTATCCATTGTTGGTAATTCTTACTTCGTAATAGATAAATCTTTCCATTAGCATTTCTTTTTGTGATGCTGATTCTTTCAAAAAATGTCTTTTACCTTATTTGACAAATACTTATTTATACCTTTCTATTTCTAACATGCTTCTCATATTTGGCATCCATCAGATGGATTTTTGAGAGACACATCTGTGACTGTAATTGAGCTTGAAACTAGTGAAATTTACATTGTTGTCAGCTTGTCTACCAGGAAGGACACTCAGGTCATATATGTTGACCCAACCACTGGGGTGCTCTCTCACAATGAGAAGCTGGGATTTGACCTTTTCCTTTCAGAAAATCAGGCAATTGAATATCTTACTGATGGATCAAGGCTGTTGCGTAAGAGAACCATTTTTGCTCGAGCAATACTTGGATATTCTGCACTTGGAAGTTATGGTTTGCTTTTAGTTGCTACCAAGTTAACCCCCTCAATACCAACTCTTCCTGGTGGTGGTTGTGTATATACTGTGACAGAGAGCCAGTGGATCAAAATCCAACTTCAAAATTCCCAGCCACAGGGCAAAGGAGAACTAAAGAATATACATGAATTGTCTGATACTAGTATTGATGGAAAATATTATTTCTGTGAAACAAGAGATATAACGCGCCCCTTTCCTAGTTGCATGGCATTGCAAAATCCTGATGAAGAATTTGTTTGGAATGAGTGGCTTTCAAAACCTTTCAAAGACCTTGGCCTATCTCAGCATTGTGTTGTTCTTCTTCAGGTATCAATTTGTCTTCTGTTATCCTTTCATTTGAATCAATGTTCTTATTATGATAATGATGGATCTAAGTGGAAGTCAGCAAATTTCGTCGGTACTTGACATTTGTTGTTGTTTGTCACATACAAGTAAGAAATGAAATCTCTTAAATTTCTATTAAAACTTTCAGAAGTAAAAGACACCTACCATTTCATAACATACAGAGCTTCCACTTGCTATGCAATTTATGGAACATAAAGAGCTCCACTGTTGGATTTTTGACTCACACTTTTTTGCATGTGAAACATCTTAATATACTACTTTTCTGATATAAATGGAACTTAAACTTTTCCATGATGTTGTGTAACTACCTACATGGTAAAATTATTAAAACATGGTCTCTTTATCTTACTAAACCATAAATAACCATATGATATACTCTTTTTTAATATTTTCCTTCGCCAATTTCTTGACTTCATATACATCTCATTTAATATATTGTCTTTATTTTCTTCTTAAGGCTTAGCTTTGCTGTTTTCTTATTAGCAGAAATGTTTTGCAGATTTGACTAGTTTACTTCTTCATAAATATAATTTTTATTGACATTAGTATATGATTCTAGGGATTTGCAGAGTCTAGAAGTTTTGGTGGGTCAAGTCAGCAGGCATGGATGGTTTCTCTCTTGGCACGACGTAGCAGGTTACATCCCGGCACCCGTTACCTGGCTAGGGGAATGAATTCATGTTTTAGTACAGGTACAGTTCTATAGTAAATATTTAAATCAATATTTCAGAATTGAAACGGTTGAAGTTTCAATAAAGCCATATCTTTAGTTATTTGATGGTTTACAACTTTGGATTATTAAATTTATTTGACAAGATATGCATGCAAATCATAAAATCATTTTTAACAAAGAATTTATGTTTTAGAATAACCACATAGGTACCCTTCTTTTCTGCCTTTTCTTTTTGTTAAATCATCTCTTTAGGCATTTGATTATTTGTATTTATTTTACAAGATATATTATAAAGAAGCAATATATATTTTTCTATTGAAGAATCATTCCAAAGGATTTTTCCAGCTGCGTTGTAAAGGTTTTTTTAATCTTATTATGAATTTGCAATAAAAATTGAGTGCAAGAGAATGAAGAAGTTTGTAAATTTGATAGTAACACCTTGTAATCTGTAATTACAGACTATATCATAAGTTGTGGCTTTAATAATGCCCTGAATCTTGTATACTTTAAAAATGAACAAGTTTTTCCGCACAATAAATTAATGGACATGGCCAGGAACAATCATATATAGTTGCAATCATGGATGTTTTCCATTTATATACATCCACTTAGATACTTAACTGTCTTTATGTCTTGGATTTTAATCACAGGAAATGAAGTGGAGTGTGAGCAGCTTGTATGGATTTCTCAACCAGCCAGACAAAGTGTTCCATTTAGCACATATATCTGGCGACGAGGTACTATTCCAATTTGGTGGGGTGCAGAGTTGAAAATGACTGCTGCTGAAGCTGAAATTTATGTCTCCTCACACGAGCCTTATAGAGGGAGTGCCCAATATTATCAGAGATTGAGCAGGAGATATGGTACACGCTATACAGATATAACCATTCCAAACCAGAAAAAGAAACCATTGACTCATATTATATGTGTAAACTTACTTAGAAAGGGAGAAGGAAAGTCTGAAACAATTTTGGTGGAGCATTTTGAAGAATCATTGAACCATATCCGATCATCTGGGAATCTTCCTTACACTCGCATTCATCTAATAAATTATGATTGGCATACAAATGTGAAATTGAAAGGAGAGCAGCAGACAATTGAGGAAATGTGGAAATATCTTAAATCTCCTACCGTAGCCATTGGATTTTGTGAAGGAGGCTATTTTCCTTCAAAGCAGACTCTTGAAAAGTTCAAAGGAGCAACTATACTCTGTGATGACATTGAAGGTGCTTTCTGCTTAAGATCTTTGCAAAATGGGGTGATACGTTTCAACTGTGCAGATTCATTGGATAGAACCAATGCTGCCAGTTACTTTGGTGCACTTCAAGTTTTTGTTGAACAATGCAGAAGGTTAGGGATTAATCTTGAGAATGATGCATTTAGTCTTTCTTCAATAACCAACACCTTAGAATCCAGCAATTTCAGTGGCTATGGTGGACCTTTACCTCCTGGATGGGAGGAAAAAACTGATGCTGTAACAGGAAAACCTTTTTATATCAACCACAATACAAGAACGACAACGTGGGAGCACCCATGCCCAGATAAACCTTGGAAGAGATTTGACATGTCCTTTGATCAGTTTAAGATTTCAACGATCTTGTATCCCATAACTCAATTATCTGATCTTTTTCTTCTAGCTGGTGACATTCATGCAACACTTTATACTGGTTCTAAAGCTATGCATAGCCAGATTCTAAGTATTTTCAGCAATGATTCTGGGAAATTTAAACAGCTATCTATGGCTCAGAACATGAAGATCACAGTGCAGAGGCGAATCCAAAATGTTCTTGTTGACAGTTCCCGCCAAAAGCAGTTGGAGATGTTTCTTGGAATAAGACTATTCAAACACCTACCATCAGTTCCAGTTCATCCTCTCCAAGTAGGAATTTTAACTAAATAATTTCTATTTAGTTATCATTGTTACCTGTATGCTGTGTTATGTTCGTTTTATTTATAGAGACTTGATTCTTACTTTTCAAAATATTTGATTGCTATTCCTATTACTTGGTGTATAATGTCCATGTACTTTTTGAAATTATTGACTCAAAGCTATACTGTTGTGCTAAGTTTTGTTTCCTTATTTGGAGTTCAAATATTTTTAGCATCCTTGTCATTAGCCATTTCACCACTGATGTAGGAACTCTAAGTTTAAGCTCTCTGTATGATCCATGTCTTGGATTTATGCATGTATTGCATATTCATGCTGATATTGGTTTCAATTCCACCATAATTCCCTCTAAAATTCCAATTTTGTCAGTAGTTATTGTTGTTCTCATTTTTCTCTGTTTAGCCTTTGTGAAATTGTTTCTTTTTGATGTAGGTAGTGTCACGCTCATCCTCGTGTTTCCTAAAACCAATAGCAAATATGTTTCCTAGTGTGAATGGTGAACCAAACCTTCTCAGCTTCAGTAAAAAAGACATTGTTTGGGTAAGCATTTGTTCTGTACCCTTTTGATGGAAATCTTGCATCATTAAAGCTGTCTTCTCTACTAGTTGGATTATCAGCATTACTGCTTTCACTTTATGGATGTTTGTTTTTTCCCAGGCTTGTGCACCGGCAGCAGATGTTGTTGAACTATTCATTTATCTTGCAAATCCATGTCATGCCTGTCAGCTTCTTCTTACAGTTTCACATGGTGCAGATGATTCCACTTTTCCAGGAAGAGTAGATGTTAGGACTGGAAGCAGTATTGATGGACTAAAACTTGTTCTTGAGGTGTGTTGACTGTTATTCTCAAGTACTAGGCTACCAGTGATGCTTCATTTTAGGCATCTGATATAGCTTCAGATTCTCAGAATATGCTATAGCTTTGGGAAAAATGAAATTTTGTGCATTTATGTTTTTTTTTTTTAAGCCATCAATGCCTGAAAAAACTAATATTCGATTCTCTTAGTTGGAGAATTTATTTATGGTTCTTCCTTACTTTCATGTTATTTTTACTGTAGCTTTATAATGTAGTAGCATTGTTTAGTGGTTTTTTCAATTTTGAGTGCGAGGCTGCCCATAAGTCATATCATATAGCTGGAATATACTACTGAATATGCAGCTTTTCTCTAGTAATTGTGGATGATAGTGCATCCTTCTTGAATTGCCAAAGATCATGTCTTGCTTATTTATTTAGTGTAGTGCCCTTTGTGGAAGAAGACATACATTATGTAGAAACCAAAGAGGCTGAAGATGTTATTCACTTAATAATAGAGTACAGCCTCCTCTATTTATAGTACATAAACTTCACCAATAAGAAACCTAATACTTACCAATAAGCAACTCAACTAGGATCCATTTCTGCATACTCATTTATTACTTTTTGGAGATGAAAATCTTTGTTTTTCACATTTTTAATATTCTTTACTTCTTTCTTCGAGGAAAATACTTTACTTTCTTTTTGATTATATGAATAACTTGTGTAATCTGTGCATAATTATCAGTTTATTATTGTTGCTCTCCTGCAAATGTTGTTGCCATGTTACATTTTCTTTTGCCTTGGGGAATCATTTTGCATGCAACTTAGTAGCAGTTGCTTAGTAACAGATGATGGTTGCAGTTTAAATGCATGTAGCTCAATCACTGCCCTTAACTAAAATTTGGCATAAGGGCCATATATGATGAGTCTGTCTGAAAGTAATGAGGTTACTTATTTTTCATGTTTGTCTTATTTGCTGATGCAGGGTGCTTGCGTCCCACAATGTACAAATGGGACGAACCTTGTGTTACCACTTACAGGTTTTGTGAGTCCTGCAGATCTTGCCATAACTGGGACAGGGGCACGGCTTAATGCAGATGGAAGTCCTTATAGACTATTGTATGAATTTGAAGAGCTAGAGGGAGAACTTGACTTTCTAACTCGTATTGTTGCACTTACATTTTATCCCCCTGTTCCTGGGAACACCACACTCACTTTTGGTGAGGTAATATGACATTATCTTTAATGTATGTTTTCCTTACAAAATTGTTTTGCCTTTGTTGACCCCACCTGCCCACACCACTGCTATTATTCTTGGTAAGATCACACAAATTTTCTTGGGTTATACAAGCTTGTTTATATTGCGCATATTGTTTACTTTGGGTTGGAAAGCTATATTGTTTCATTGTTATTGTGTTTTTTTTTTATGAGATAAAAGGATAAAAGGATAAAAGGATGAACTTAATTATGTAAGATAAAACATGATTATTGTGTTGGAATAATTATCAACAAAGACAATATAATACTTGTGACCAAACACTGATGAACTATGAATAGGTCCTCAAATATCATAGTGAATAAGATAAAAGGAATTCAAACTAGTAGACAAACTTGACTAGCAATAGGTAGTCTAATGATGCTTACTTAATTGACATGACTTACAACAAAAATGGAAGACAGAACATCAAGGGAGAGCTTGATGAAGCTTCTGATGAGATAGATGCCCTAAATAAGAATGCCAAAGATCAGTAGTCTTATTAATGGAGGTTAAGCATGCAAAACCATGAGGTAGCACATTGTGAACCAAAACATAAACACTGCCTTCACTTTATGACCTAATCTAGGTCTCCTTCTCGTTTATAGATCTTAAAAAACACAATGGAAAAGAAAGTAGGTCATGAAAAGCAAATTTATTTGGTAATGACTCCTATGGAAAGCAAATTTACATGAAAATTGGGTACAAAGAAGACATCCTTCAGTGTTATATTTGAATCCACATGAATAATCCCTTGTCTAGAGATAGGACAAGAGTGCCCATTAGTGATGGAAATAGATGACACAGTGGTAGGATTGGAAAGAAAATGAAAAAGGTGTTAGGTACCTATCATGTGGGAAGAAGCACCAGAGTCTATAACCTAGGAATTACTCGAAGAGACCAAAAGGACAACTGTACTTAGGGAGGCAGCATGATATGAGAAGTAGAGTTAGTGGTTTGCCATTCCTTGAACCATAAAAATTTAGCATAGTCATCTGCTAAAATAGACATAGATTGGAGTGCCCTAGGTTGAGAAGACACAACACTAGTTATTTCAATGGTTGAGGATGAATCAACAGATACATGAGTAGCTTTAGGTTTGTCAAACTTTTTCCAACACTTTTCAAATGAATAATTAGTACACCCACAACAAGAATTTGACCTCCATGGTTTGACAGTTATTTGACTCGTTCTTAGACAGTCATCACTGAATGATCAATAGATGAACTACACATATACAAGGAAATCGAAATCTTCAGAGCCTTAGAGAATGTTGACAGTAAATCTAGAACTTGATCTCCCCCTAAAACCTATACTTGTAGCTTATTTTTCAAGTCAAGATGGAGATTGTAAAGGAAGGTAGCCACATAGAGCTCATCTCAATGCCTATAGAGGGTTTGTGAATTTATTACAAGAGGTTGTAGGACTTCAAGTTCATCAGTAAGAGTGCAAAAATCAGTAAATTGATCTTGAAGTGAGCAATCCCCTTGTCTGATCCAGAAGATCTGTCCATACACTTCAAACACTTGAGAGTCATCTATAAGGTATCCCAATTTCTTTTAGCTAACTTAAGCATTGTAACACTTCAACCTATGGAGGGTTCCATATTGTTAGTTAATCAAGATATGACTGTAGCATCTACAATACACTAATCTTTGTCACTTGTATCTTTAGGGTTAGGTGCAGGCTGAGTAACATGCTTTAGATGACGATGGGCAAGAAGAAAGTTTGTGAAACTGTTTACCCAAAGTATGTAGTTGTGCCCATTCAATCATTTAGGACTACCACTAAGACCTTTAAAAAAATTGTTTGTAGCTTCCATTATGTTGAAGCCATGACCTTCAGTGCAGACAATCTTTTAAAAATACAAGAAAAACAGTGACAGCTAAAGGTGGAAAGAGGGACCCATAGATTTCCTAGAAGACAGTTGTACATTCTAGTAGAGGAGGAAGCTTTGATGTCTACAGAGAAAAAAAAGGGAGTTGTACAAGTTCACATCTCCTATAGACAGATGCATGGGTGAAGAGATCTGAACCGGCAAGCACATAGGAGTGTGCATCTTTCTCGAGCAAACATGTGGAAGAATATGAGCTATGACCCAACAAACGAAGAGTGTGGACAACTACATGAGATCTCACCAATGAGGAAGAGAGAGGCTTGATCCGACCTAGTTTCACATGTTCAACTAAAGAGTAGTTGCCGTATGCAAAGTTGATGGAAGTTCTAGGAGAATTGCTGATGAGACTATAGTGGCCAGAGAGGAGCTCATTGTCAACAGGATTAGAGCTAGAGAGAGAGAGAGGAGAGAGAAAACTCTGATACTAAGTTAAGTGGAAAATAAATCATTAATTTTCTAATCACAAGAGATTACAAGAAATGCAAAGCAGGGTCCTTTTTCATATACCCTTGATATTTACATATTTATATATAACTTTAACATATATATATATATTGCATCTTCCCTTAAAATACTATTTTGAGGTTAAAGTTGATATTGTATTAGTAGTTTTGGTAGTTATGATTTGTGGCAACATGCATTACCATGTTTGGTTTTTTACTTTTTGAAAAATCAAATCTTGAAAAGAAAGCCAGTTAGTAAATTTGTGCTAGTAATTTTTTTTGCAAAATTCTTTTTTTTTGGAATGTTGAGAGAGCAGTTAGTCATATTAATTTTCCATAACAAAATCCAGCATAACGTAAAATTTTCCAATTATGTAATATCAATTTTGTAAATGATGGACTTTTTACAATATACCTTTTTAACAAATTGCAATTTAGGATTGTGTAGCAGGTGGTTATTTTTTGAAGTTACCGGTGAAAAGAAAAAAAACTTTTAAAAATAGAAATCTACATTTCCTGATTCTTGTAGGTAAATTAAATGCATCTTCACACTCCTAATGATTGTACACTTATTTATTAGTTGCATTTCTACTTTTAATTAGGTGATTTGGTCATATCTTTGAGAGACCACATGATACCCCAAATAGGAGAGGAGATTCAGTTGGAGCAGAAGAAATTAAAAGTAGACGTAGGTCTAAAAATTGTTGGTTAGGAATTGTAGAAGTTACCGGTAAAAAAGAAAAAAAACTTTTAAAAATAGAAATTTACATTTCCTGATTCTTGTAGGTAAATTAAATGCATCTTCACACCCCTAATGATTGTACACTTATTTATTAGTTGCATTTCTACTTTTAATTAGGTGATTTGGTCATATCTTTGAGAGACCACGTAATACCCCAAATAGGAGAGGAGATTCAGTTAGAGCAGAAGAAATTAAAAGTAGAGGTAGGTCTAAAACTTGTTGGTTAGGAATTGTAATAAAAAATTTAAATTTATGTAATTGAATCAAAGACTTGACAATAAATAGAAATATTTACAAGAAAAAAAAAATCATGTATCCAACCCCTTGTAGGGGGAGTCATAGTTGGTTTGTTGTTATTATTGTATTCTTGGATTAGTGATTTATGATTTTTTTTTTTTAAATTTTTACCTTAAAAACTAACATGATATGGTTTGTGCTAGGAATTTGATTTTTTTCTCATAAAACTTTAGCTTAAGTTTGTTCAATAGTTAGTTTGTGCATTATGTCTAGTACCATTGCAATATGTTTATTTTTTGTTGAACTAAAATGAATGTTTTATAAAAACTTAAAGTTAAGTGTTTAAAATGAAAAAGTGCATAATATTAAAAGTTAAATGATGGTTAATTACATAATATTTAGCTTGTCATATGAGAATTAAGTTATTATGTTATAATTGCATTGTTATATACCTTAACGAAAGAATCTGCATAATTTCAAGGAATTAACATTAATTAAGTATATTTCTGAACTATCAGTGAGTTACATGCTTTGAAATTCTTAAGTATCCAAATTGTCTGTTATTTCAGAGAGTTATATTTCATATATCGTACAGTTATGTTTTAAATGTTAACAAAATATTTTATTATTTCCTAGAGTACATGTATTGTAATCTTAATACATGACTTAAGTGGATTTTCGGTAAGTTATTTGGTAACTATCTGAAATGTGTCTGAGTATCGGATAGTTAGGTTTGCAAGTATTCAAAATATTTTTTTATCATAAAACTTCCTGAGGACATGTGTTGTGTTTTGGAAACTTAAGTTATCTTTCGAAAGGTTAGGTACTAACTATCCGAAATACATATAAGTTTCGAATACTTATAGTTATAACTATCTGAAATATTTAAACTCGTTAAGTTAGAATTATGCACGTGTTGAAATTAAATACTTTATTATGTCACATGAGCTGCACATGTATAACTTGTTAAGCTAGCATAACTATACGCGTTGAGTTACTTGAATATACACTAAGTTAACGCGTTGTGTTAGTGTTATAAGCTTATAAGTTATTTTTTTATTGCACATGTTTTAAAGTTAAGTCAATGAAGTAAGTTCGTTGAATTACACTAATTCCACAGACTATTTATTTTCTAACATACCACTGTAGCAGTTGTAGAAACAAGAAATTCGAAGGAAAACCACGATTGCATATATCATGCAGGAATTCACTCGTAGAATGAAGAAGAAATCACCATCGTTGATATGAATGAAGGAAATCTAATCGATCATTTCAGAAACAGTTACTATTGGAAGAAATATAAAAGAAGAGGAGAAAAACTGTGAAAGTGTGTGGAGAACCGCGCTAATTATAGGAAACGTTGGAAGTTCCTTGAAGCTTCACAACACCACCAAAATCACCAACTATCGGAGGTCTGTGATGATACTTTTCGGATGTCGAGTTGATTTCGAGCCAAACACGGTGACTGACAACTACTGTAAAGAGTGATCGTGTCGTAGGAAGGAAAACTATTTTCGCCAAACATCGACTCATATCTCAGGAGATCGTAAAACTTCTAGCCTTGATTTTAGGTTGATGTCAATATATTGAAGAGGAGATCAACTTACAGGTCTTGGTTCGCAATTCTATAGGGAAATGAGGTAAGATTGTAAGTGATTAAGTTTTCAGTGGTGTAATCACGTCGCATGTAGTGATAAAAGTTTTTATTGTCGATAGAGATTTTTACATTCCATCTTTCATTTATTTTCAGGAATATTTCAAAACAAAAATACCAAAAATAACTAATTATCTGTGTTTACATTTAATATTAAAGTGTTGTATTGTTTGTTTTGTATCATGATTAATGTTATCATTTTCAGTATTGTAAATGTTTTATATTTGTTTGATTCAGAAAATAGAAAATAATTTATTGTTTACTGAAATTGATTCGTATAGAATACTTAAAGATCTTAATGGTTATTGTTTGAAATATCTGAATGTTAGTGTTGTTTAATGACAAATTTGAGATTAACTAACATTAAAAAGCTTAAATGATGTTATTTACATTTTGTAGAATCACCTAATGGATGGCCGAATTACTCTGTGAATAGTAGTATTTAATTGGAAAGATAAACTCGTGGAGTTAACTTAAGTCCACGAGGTTAGTCTGTTGAGTTAACCATAACTACATGAACTAAGTCTGTTGAGTTAACTGTAACTCAACGAAGTGCTTAACTAAATACGTATAAACTCCAATATAAAAATCGGAATAGTATACAATTCTTACTCAATCTTTGTGGAATCGACCTGTACTTGCACATAAATACAATATATACTGTGCATTTGCAGTTAAAAATACAAATTAGACTTAATATCTAATTTCTGTGAAAAGTTGTTTGTTTACTTCTAAAATAATTTATTAATATAAGCATAAAAACAAATCAAACAAGTTTTTCAATCTAATACAAGTTTTTTGGCACCGTTGTCGAGGAAACAATCAAGTTTTCTGGCACTACCTAATAGACAAGTATTTGATTTAACTTTTCACAACAATAAATTAGGATATTTATATATCATAATATTATGTTATGTAACGGCAATTTTGAGGTATGGTATATAGGCCCTGTGTGTGTGCATGTATATTGTAAGGAATAATATTAAACCACCTTAGAAACATATATTTAATTAATTAGATCTAATAGAAAATCCACTTAATTAAGACAAGGCAAGGTGGACCTCCAAGATGTGATCCTACATGTTATGCTTTTTAACATTTTTGTGAAATAAAAATATAGTAAATCTTTGTGTAACTTTACTATAGTCTATAAATTTTTTTTTTTTTTCAATTCTTATCTATGTCACCAATTCCCATGCTATTGATAAATATAGCAAGATTCATGGCCGGTGAGAGAAGTTATTACTGCCTGATATGTGATAGTATGCAAGGACATAATCAAGGTAGTAGGATGCATCGTGTTGTATTTATTTATTTATTTTTCTTATTTATCTATGACATCCTTTAAATCAAAACAAATCTTATCAATTTAAATTCAAATTCTTATTTAAGTATTTTACTTACCAAAAGATACTTATCTAAAATAAAACCCTATTTACTTTCTAGAGTCCTTAACAATTGAGAATTAATCTTTCATTTCATTCCATTCCATTAAAAATTCATTTCCTTTCTAACATGGTAATTCAATAATCCATTCCATTAAAATTAGAAAAGTTATTTTTGAAATATTGCATGAATGAAATATAGTAGCCCAACTTAGGTTATGACAATGATATGTTGATATTTTGATAATAGGAAGTAATTTTGCTACAAACCATAAAAAAAATGGTTGCACATTGATATCAAAAACATCGATGTAAACTTGATGTGGGAGTAAACTCTCCCCCTCTTTAGATAGGTCTTTTGGGGTGGGTTCTCCCAAGCCCATAATTAGTAGTATTAAGGCCTTGGATTGGACCATTGTTGAAAGGGGTGACTTGGGACAGGCAACCTAGAACTTAGAGTGGGTCATTGTCAAAAGGGACAACTTGGGATGAGTTAAGAGTGCTCAAAGCCCAAAATGGGTCATTGTTGGAAGGGATAACCTAGTGTAGGCCAAAAATGCCCAAAGTCCAAAATAGACCATTGACGAGGATGTCAACTTCGAAAGTTTGGTGGAATGTTACAAACTATAAAAAAGATAGTCCCACATTGGTGGAAAAAATATTGATGTGAACTTGATATGGGGTAGGCTCTCCTCTCATTAGACTAGTCTTTTGGAGTAGATTCTCTTCCATTACAAATTCAATTGGAATGATAGAAACCAAAGCATACCTTAGGACACATTTTATTACTAAAAACATGGGTAAGCCATACTACTTTTTAGGGATCAAATTTATGTACTCCAAAGGAAAGATGCTACTCTCTTAAAGAAAATATACTTTGAATTTAGTATAAGAAATTGGGCTTTTGAGACGCAAACCTAAGTGCATGCCAATAGACCAAAATCCTTCTTTTTGGTATGACAACTCTAGGCCATTAAAGGATCCAAAAAGATACAAGAGGTTGATTGACAAACTAATTTATTTGATGGTCACTCAATTAGATATCACTTACATAGTTTTCTCTTATAGTTTAGGCATGAACCTAAAGTTCCCCATTGGGAAGTAGCTATTTGGATACTAGCTTATATCGAAGGTGCCCTTGGAAAAGACCTAGTCTACTTAAACAATGGTCATTTTAAAGGTCGAAGCATTTTTCTAACTCAAGATATGTTAAAGGTCAAAGAGATTAAAAGTCCACCTTTGGCTATTATATAGATGTTAAGGGAATCTTAGTTGGGGTTTGTGTATTTGGAAATGGATAAAAATAAATTTAAATTCTGTTTAATTCTGAATGTTAGAGCATTTGTACACATAGAATTACAATTCTTAGAATTATAATTCTGTGTTATAAGTTAAAAGTATGATTCTAAATTCTCATCCTCCTAGGTAAGAATTTCATTTTTGCCCTTTCTTCAAGTAAATATTTAGACATTATTAAATGTAAGGTTATATTAAGAATATATGAATGTTTAACGATATCATTGTATGACATACTAAATAATTAATTACATTATTATTAATTAGTTGGATTAATTAATAACAACTATATTATATTATTATCATACACAAATATAAAATTCTAATTTTGTTATTTTCTTATATGTAGGCAAACACTTAAATTTCAATTTTCATTTAATTACTAAATGTGTACAAACATTTGAATTTTAAATTTTATTTCTGTTTAATTTTGTTCAATTCTGTTTTTAATTAGAATTCTAATTTCTTCAAATTCAATTTCAAGTGTACAAACAAATTCTTAGTAACATAATGAAGAAGAAACAAAATGTAGTTTTTAGGTTTAATATAAAAGTAGAATATAGATCTATGACTTAGACTACATATGAAATGATATAGATAAGATCTTTTTTGATAGAACTTGACTTCACTATTGACACCCCTATGAAGATATACTATGATTTTCAACAATATTTATTGTCAATAATCTTGCTTTCTATGAGAGGACAAAGTATTGAAGTCAACTGTCATTTTGTTTGAGATGTGGTGATAAATGAAATCATTTCTACAATGTATGCTTAGTCCTTAAAACAACAAGCATATCTTTTTATCAAAGGTTTAAGTGTTGGCTTGTTTGAGCACTTATGTATCAAGTTGGGCATGATTGATATTCATGCTTCAGTTTAAGGGGAAGTATTAGTTAGAATTAGTATTAGTATGGTGTAAGTTTAGTTTTACATCATCTAAAACATTGTTGTATCCATTGCATCGCCTCTATACGTAGGGGCCCTTTTGTAGTCAAGAATGAATGAACTTGAATCAACTCTTATTTTTCAACAAATATATTCACTAATACTTATAGATAATCATTGATATTAATAAAAACTTAAAAAATTGTAGAAAAACTTAAAACATAAGTATCTTAGATCTGCTTTAAACTAAAAGAAATGAGATGGAAAAGAGAGTCCACCTTAAAATATAATTGTAGAAGAGAAATCAGGTGTTGATTTGATGCCTTCTCCCAAGAAAAACACCTTTGAAGTGTAAATTGGGAGCCTCCTATTTTGTAGACACAAAGATCTGCCCAATTGAAATGGAGACCAAGAAGATTAAAGAGGAAGAGAGGGGAGAAAATCACATGTAGCTCAAACTTAGCACCTACCATTGAGAGTGAAGAGGTTCAATCGGGTACTTTGCAATACAAAAAATCTTTTGCTTCGATGGATATGCTGATTTGGATCTGATCCACAATTTGGAATCAGTCTACCCAAGGAAATATCGGTACCACACCTGGCTATCAGATTGAGTTCCCTAAAAACCTATTTGGATCAGCAAAAAATTGCTGATCTGGAGAACATTGATTGAAATCTCATATAATGTTTCATATTAAATACCCATGTGAATATTTAACATTACCAAGCAAATTTGAACCAACCATTTCTACTCCATGATTACCATAAAATAAAAAATTTAATTAACATGATATCATTTATGCTGCTTCTTTCAAAATTTTCGAAAAAAAAGAGTATCTGTTAACAAATTTCCAATTCAAAAATATTATCTGAATGAAGTCTTGAAAGACTTTTTTAATAAAACCCATGGTGACATTTTACATAACTAAGAAAATTGCAGGGTTGCTTCTTTATATCAACAACATCAACAGTATGGTTACTTTCTGAACACAATTCATCTAATAAATTTTCTCCAACTATTCATTAATTGTTAACTAATCTTTTTTTTTTATTATAAAAAACTTAATGTTAATTTAAATTTTCTTCATTTATTATTTAATGTGCAATTTGCACGTGTCTTTCACTAATTGAGTTGAAGTGTTCAACATGGGGGTGGGGGGAATCCTGCAACATAGTTGTTTTTTTGCTAGCAATTTTGTGGTGTGCTCTTGTAAATTGATTTTGCTTTGGTTTGTTTTTGCATGGAAAACCTGTTGTTCAAGATCCATTGAATATGCACTGTGATCTCTGCCAGAATTGCCTGTAAGAAACCATTCTCCTTGTTACTTCGCAAATTCAACTTCTTGAATTAGGAGGAATATCCTCTATTTCAAAGAAATTTTTTTTGGTTCATGTTTGAGTAATTCCTGGCTATATTGATTGCTAATTTTCTGTAGTTGGTGCAGTTAATATCTTTCCATATTATCTGGATGAACTTGTTGCCCTTCATTGGTCTATATTTTTCTTTTCCCAATCAGTTTTTGTATTACAAGGACATTATGTTTGGCCATTGGGATACCAATCCCTTATAGCAGTCCTATTAGACTTTTGTATTCCTTGATGTTTATATTGTTATGTGCTGCATTTCCTGGCTATTTTTTGCACTTATCTTATTAATATTAAATATGATGTCTGATAAAGATTCTCTATTCAGTATCCGTTGCTTTTCTGTACAGATTGAGGTACTTGGAGTTTCCTTGCCATGGAGAAGCATATTAAATAATAGAGTAGGATCAAAATTTATCAAGCAAGTTCAGAAGCCTTCATGGAATACTAGCTTATCCATATCTAGTGCTGATGGCAAACACTCGAAGAATCCTTTCCTTTCTGGAGATCCTACTCAGTTTGATTCAACATCCATACCAAAAGGAACTTCAGGATTGGCCAAACAGAGTTCAGTAAATTCTGAATTCGATCTTTTGTCTGGGGATTTCTTGTTTGAGCAATCTACCTCAGAATCTGGAACATCAAACATAGTAGAAAGCAGCAACTCAAGTGAGGGTCTAGTTGATTTTATTGATGAATATGTAAAAGATAATCATTTTGAAGAAACTTCTCAAGGCGATGCTGCAGTTGAATGTTACCTAAATTGCTTAAAGAGCTTCTCACATAAGGTATAGCTGTATGGAATCAAGCTTTCTTTTCAACTTTTGTCCAAGCATCCATTCAAATGACATGTCTTGTTGGATGTTTTTGTCTGGTCTTATATTTGAAGTGACCATTGTTTGTAGATCCCACATTTATAGTCAGAACTTCCTCAAATGGATTATAGCATTGATGTATTATACCATTCCTGATCTACGGCAGCTTTGTTGAGTATGCAAGCCACAATGTTCTTCTCTTGTTTCAGCAGCCTCCCACTTTTCTCTTGTTTCCCCATGATCAAAGCTATTATAACCAAAAAATGAGAAAGAATTATAGTATATAGCTTAACCCTGTTCGAAGAAGATGTAAATGCCTGCGTATAACTGAAAATTAACAAATTCTGGTGAAACTAAAAATGACAAAACAAGATTGTGCATAATTAGAATTGTGAAAAAAGATTTAAAATTACATAACGTAATAAAGAATATATTGATGTGTAGAATAAATGAAGAGAAAGTATTTATGTTGTTATGCCCCACAGTGGGATTGAGGTGTTTATTTTGTTGTACATGTTCTTGGAAAGCATATGTTGAAATTTTATTTTTTTATCATAAATTTCTATGAGAATCGCACTTAGATTTATAGTTTTTCTCATGAATGTAATAGAAATGATTTAGTTATTGCTATACATAGCTATTGCTAACTATTTTCTGTACTTGCTTAATCTGTCAGCCTACCCTTCAGTTTTATTTATCCTCTTTCTAATCACAATGATTACATTGGAGTGGACTGAGCCGTATAACTGTAGCATACTTTTATTACATTTTTTTCTTCAAAATTCTGCAGCTATCAGAATTCAAATCTGTAATGCAAAAAATGAAAGACAAATAAATCAACTATCTGTTATGTGGCCAAAACAGAGTTTCTTTTAGCTTGCCAAAGTATTGGATGCAAACTAGATATTCAGATTGGTTATATATTTATTGATATTGTCTTTGTTTAAAGTATGATGTTATATTTATAGACTTCAGCAGCTCAGCTTTGGTCAAATGTTAACTTGTATCAAATTCTTTTGACTTTGCAATATTATTCAAAATTTGTAATTTGTCAATCCCATGAAAATGATTCATAAATTATGTCCAAAAATGTATACATTTTTTCTCTTAATTCATTGCATCATATGTTTCTAATTTGGACTTGGTAATTCACATACAGAGGTACAAATTGAACTTTACAGAAGCTATTAAATTAGAGATTCAACGTTTTCGCTTTAACCTCTCTGCTGCTGAAAGAGATAGAGCATTGCTATCAGCTGGCATTGATCCTGCAACATTGGATCCAAATCAGTTGCTTGATAGTTTCTATGCAATTGAAATATGCAAATTTGCTAACCAGCTTGCATTAATGGGGCAGACAGCATTTGAAGACAACATTCTTGCCTCTATTGGTCTTGAAAGTGTAGATAATTGTCCTATAGATTTCTGGAATGTGAGTGGACTCATGGAGTCATGTTCTAGTAGCATGTGTGAAGTTCGTGCAGAAATGGAAACAACTCACCAACAACCAAGTAGAGTCACTAATGAAAATTTGGTTTTAACATGCTCTCTTTGTAGAAGGAATGCCTGTAGGGTTTGCTTTGCTGGAAGGGGTGCTACTCTACTATTGAACAGTATCTCCAAGGAGATGAAAATTTCCCCCAGCTTGTCCGGCCAGTATGGGTCAAGCCATGGTGAAGTATCTTTTGTAAATGCTGATGGACTTGTTTGTAAATCATGTTGCAGGGAAGTGTTTCTCCATGCACTTTATGTAGATTATGTTAGGGTGTTGAGCAGCTTGAGGAGAAGAGCTCGTGCAGATGATGCAGCAAAGAAAGCCCTTCAACAGGTTGTAGGATCTGAAGTAAACATAAATTATGATTTAGACAAGGATTTAAAAGTGGGAAGGAAGCAGTTGTCTAATCTACTTAATCAGGAGAACTCCTTAGCGGAATTCCCATATGCAAGCCTATTGCATTCGGTAATTATCCTGAATTCTTTTAGCATATTAGTTGGTACAATAAGAGACTTTATTGAACCTATTTTTGCACACACCTTGTCAAATTTTGTGATCGTGATAGTTAGGGAAATATTCAGATATATTTGACAACTGATGTTGAAATCTCTCTTTGGTCTTTACCAGCTTTAAGTTGGTTTTCAAAGTTTAATTTCAATGATAAAGGACTTGATAGGTTTAGAATGCTCATACATGGGGGAAAATGATTCATGTTGTTGACCTAGCAGATTTGGATTAAAGCATTGATTGTTATTGTTAGTACTTGATAAATATTTGTAAAAAATGTTAAAAAATATGTTGAAAGATTTGTGTGGCTCATTATTCACTAATATATCTTGTGCTTACCTATTGTAACATACTACAAGAATAATCAATGTCTTAATCCCGCTATGTGCCATTGGCATATGAATTTTTTTGCTATCTATTGCTATCCATCATTATATTCTCCATTAGCTTACGTAATTTCAGTCTTCTTGGACTATTACTAATCACATAATTTTTCATTTGCCTCTATCCCTTTTAATTTTCCTTAAATTTTCTGCCTACCTATTCCTTATAACAATTATAGGCGTTAGAACATGACTCAATCATTTTAGATTATTTTCTTATATATATTTTTAATTAATGGAATTCACACTCTATAGCAATGAAAACTTCTTAATTTATTTTTGAAGTATTATTGTTCATCTATGTTAATATTCACATCTTGACTATGTTTATATTAGATGCCTAATGCTGTCTCGCTTTCAGAAAAAAAAAACAGTCTCATAAAGAACATCTGGGTTTATATGCATCTTATAAAATTTGTCTGTTTCACCCAACCTACCTATAACATCTTTAATTTCCCCACTTTTCCTATTTTTGATCCTAAATAACTAAAATTCTTACATTTATGGATCCGTTTAGCGTAAATCTGTAAAAAAAACTTGTCCAACAGTGCATAAAGAAGCCTGGGAAATTAATAGTAGTGAAGTATCCCTGCAGCTTGGTTTGCTTATATGAATGAGAATTCTAGGAGACTTGTGAAAATGACTTATTTTTTAGCAGTTATTTTCTTTAGGCAGTTTCTGAAGTTCCCATCAAAAGAGACCTGATTTAGAGAAAGATGTTTCAATGGAAGAAAATGCTTTGGAATTTTGTTTTAGATCGGATAAAATACATAATCTGCCAAATAATAGATAGGTTTCTTGACTGAATACATAATATTGCACTAATTGATGTCCATAATGAATTTTCCAACTGGTCGTTCTATTTTCCCTATGACCATGGCCTTGTACCCCTGTTATCGTTCTCATATATGACCAAGACTCTTGTGACAGTCAATTTCTTTGATGACCAATGTTCATAACTTCTCTTCCATGCTTGTTAAACTTATATTTGCATTTTAAAATTCTTTCATGTTTTGCAGGTTGAAACAGCAGGTGATTCCGAACCAGCACTGTCATTGTTGGCTCCAATTGGCTTTGGAACATGGAATTCTTACTGGAAAGCTCCTCCCAGTTGCTCCAGAGTTGAGTTCTCCATTGTTCTTGGAAGTTTGTCTGATGTTTCTGGAGTCATTTTGCTTGTCAGTTCATGCGGTTATTCAGCCACAGATTGTCCTATTGTAAGAAATTTCTGTTCTTTTACCTTAAATTCATTTGTGTTATTGATGTTTAATGGAGTTAATATTTCTTGCTTAATTACTGTTAGAGGTGGAGAAGAGAAAAGAGTTTTGTATATGCCTTGAAAGAAAGATTACAAGTATATATACAAGGGATAGGATCCATATAAGTAAGATTCATATAAGGATCCATTTACCTAAATAACCACAAACACAACTCTAATACTCCCCCTAAGCTGGAGAATATATGTTAACTAGACCCAGCTTGTTACATAGATAATTGAAAGTTTTGTAACTCAAAGTCTTGGTTGGAATATTAGCTCGTTCTTCAGAAGAGGGGATATGTGGAGTACAAACAACTCCTCTGGTGACCAAATTCCTCGTATAGTGGCAATCAATCTTAATGTGCTTCGTGCGCTCATAAAAAGTCTCATTTTTAGCAATATATATAGTAGATTGATTGTCACAGTATATAATCATCGCTCCATCAACTGTCACCTCAAGTTTCCTTAGAAAGGAACTGAGCCACACCATCTCACATCTTGTAAACCTCATGGCTCTATACTCAACCTCGACGCTAGAGCAGGAGACCACACTTTGCTTCTTGTTCCTTCAGGTGACCAAGTTCCCCCCAAATAAGTTAGATACTCAGAGGTGGACTTCCTATCTCCTTTGTCTTCAGCAAAGTCAGCATCTGAGAAGGCTTCAACCTGTAAATGTCTATAATGTTGATACAATAGACCCTTCCCTAGAGCTCACTTGATGTACGCAAGTACTTGCAGAGCTCCCTACCAATGTACACTTTTAGGTTGGTGCATAAATTGACTAAGTAGTCCCACAATATATACAATGTCAGGCCTAGTAATGGTGAAATAAATGAGTTTACCCACTAATCTGCGATAGCTTATAGGATTTGACATCTCTTTTGATGATGAATCCCAGAAGGGGGGGTTTTGCTCAATAGGTGTAGCCTTTGGTTTGCATTTCAACATCCCTGTTTCTGTCAACAAGTCAAGAGCATATTTCTTCTGTGACAACATTATCCTTCCCTTGGAGTATGCAAACTCCACTCTCAGAAAGTACCTTGGATTTCCTAGGTCTTTTGTTTCAAAGACCATGCCTAAATGCTCTTTGGTTCTGATGATTCCCTCCTGATCATCATCAGTGAGAGTAATATCATCAACATATACTGCTAGAACAGTGTATTCTCGTGTAGACTTACGAATGAACATTAAATGATCAACTGTACATCTCTGGAAACCACCGTTGAACAAGAGACTATTAAGCCTCTCAAATCAGGCTCGTAGACTTTGCTTCAGCCCATAAATCGCTTTCTTCAATCTGCACATCATCTAGCCTTCCTGCCTAGTATACCCTAGGGGTTGTGTTATATACATCTCCTTAGTCAAATCTCTATATAGGAAAGCATTCTTTACATCAAGCTGGTAAAGCTCCCAATCCTTGTTAATAGCCATAGATAGTAATACTCTAATAGAATTGAGGCGAGCCACTGGAGAGAAAGTTTCTGCATAATCAACCTCATATTCTTGGGTGAAGCCCTTAGCTACAAGTCATACCTTGTGTCTCTTCATTGTACCATCTGGTTTGAACTTCACAGTGAAAATCCATTTACAAGATATTAGATTGGCATCAGTAAGGCAAGGAACCAGCTCCCACGTACCTCGTGACCACAAGACTTACATCTCCTGATCCATGACTTGTTTTCAAGGACATTGTAAAACTTCCTAGTATGTTTTAGGTACACCCTCAGACATGACAGATAGAGCAAAATTGCGACAGGAGGAGGTAAGGTGATCATAAGAAATAAAATGAGAGATGGGGTGCTGTGTGCAAGAGCGTATACCTTTACGAAGAGTAATCGGTAATTCATCTGAGGTGGTAGTAGGATCTGCATTTAAGGCAATCTTTGGTGGGGCCATAGAGATAACCTTGGGTCGTTGTCGCCTTTGATACATCTACATAGGTCTGTCTACAACCACATTGTCCACCCTAGCTATGTCGAGGGTCTCCTCCACATGTCTGTTATCAGGAGTGAGGTAGGGCAATAAAGGACTAATGGTGTTAAACTCAATAGAATTGACTTGTTGCAAAAAATAGGGCTGATCCTCCGAAAAGGTGACATCAAAGGAAGTGAAGTACCGTCTTGTAGGAGGGTGATAACATCTATACCCCTTCTACGTCTTAAAATACCCGACAAATACACATTTGAGGGCACAAGCATCAAACTTGTCTAGTCTTGGACTAAGATCTTGAACATAGGTTATGCACCTAAATACTCTAGGAGTGAGGTGAAACAATTCCCCATCAGGATGGAGGCGGTGTAGAGGAACCTCCCCCCTAAGGGGAGAAGAATACATCCTATTAACAAGGTAGGCGGTTGTAAGAACAACTTTAGTCCAAAAATACTTAGGAACGTTCATGTGAACCAGAAGAGTCCTTGTGACATCCAGTAAATAATGATGTTTCCTCTCGGCCACCCCGTTTTGTTGGAAGGTGTGAGAACATGTAGTCTAGTGAAAGATCCCTTTGAAAAGGCAGAGGTTTTGAAAATGAGAGCTCACAAACTCAAGTGTGTTATTAGTTCGAAGACATTTTGAAGTCATAGAAAACTAAGTACTAATTTCACAAACAAAATTTTCAATAGAAGTAATAATAGATTTTCTATCCTTTAATAAGTACACCCAACAGACACGAGAGAAATCATCAACTAACACAAGATAATATCGATAACTTCTTAAGGAAGTTACTTGACTTGGACACCAAACATTACAATAAATCAGATCAGACATAGCAAGACTCTTTGTAAGAGACACATGGGGGTGAGAAAAACCACTATGTTTGCCAACTTGACAGGACTTACACTGAAATTCAGAAATATCAATCCATGGTAATGTCTGTTGTAGTTTGTGGATTAAGGGGTGACAAATACGACGATGCTAGAGAAGAGGCGACACAGTAGTGGAGGATAACATGACAGTCAGACCATGTGAAGGTGTATCTTAAGCAAGTACATACTCTTCGATGCTCCTTTTATGGCCCAAACCAATTCTTATATTCGTCTGCAGATCCTGAAAGGTACAATGGAAGAGAAAGAATGTCACAAAACAAGATAACTAGGTAGTAATGACATTAATTGAAATCAAGTTAACTAAAAGTTCAGGGACAAGAAGGGTGTTCTCAAGCCAAATATCTGGGGTGACTTCAACAGTATCACGTCCAGATATTGGGCATGAGCAGCCATCAGCCACAGTGACACTGTAGAGACTTGGAATTTTTTAGAGACGAGAGAAAAGGGTAGGGCAACTTGTCATGTGCTAAAAGGCACTAGAGTCGATAATTCAGGATTGTGCCTCACTTGTATGCACAACCATATCAGAAGTGGAAGCCAAAGAAGCCACAGCAGTGTGACTATGGCCTTATGCCCTCTTCAACTTCTCATACTGCTGTTGAGTAATCACCACAAAAGCCTCCCCAAAGATATCACCATCAGTTAAGTTGCCATTAGATTCTGTCACCACTCTCGCTTAGGTTGGTTTACCAAATTTCTCCCAACACTTCTCAGAACGGTGATTAACTTTACCACAATGAATGCAGGGAGTCTTACGTCGCCCAGATCTCCCTTAGCTAGAGACAAAGTTGGGACGACTCTCCTACTGGCCAGATGCCCCTTTTACTGCCAAAGTTGAACTGTCCTGAGTCTCTATAACGGTTATATTGCTTGCCTTGGAGATATGAAAAACTCGAGCAAAGGCAGAGCCCAAGTTAGGTGTAGTATCTCCCCCTAGTAGGTGTCTCCTGACCTGAGAGACTAGCTCCTGAGGGAGACTAGACAAAAACACAGCCACCTATAGATCGTTCTTGTACCTCTGAATTGTGGCCAAGTCAGTAGTTAAAGGTTGAAGAGCATTCAACTCCTTAAAGAGGGACCTCATTGTCCTATAATACTCCTGCATAGATTGACTGCCCATCTTGAGTGTGAAAATCTGCTCATAAATATCATACACCTTCAAGATGTTTCTCTCTTCCACATACATCTATCTAAGAGTATCCTATATCAGTTTGGCTGGGCGAAGCATCATGACACCCTTAGCTACGACCGGCTCAATGTTATTTTCTAGCCAAGTAATTACAGTAGTATCATCAGCAAACCAGTCGTCATACCTTGCCTCATTGATATCCATCGGTGGCTAGGTTAGGTGCTTGCTCTTCCTCTGAGTAGTTACAAATGTGAGGAAGTTTAATGACCATGTGTGATAGTTAAGTTCATTAAGCTTTACAGATGGTCTCGACAAGGGACGAATCACAAAGTCCCTAAACGCCATCAAGCTAAAAAAAAAACTAGACCTTCTAGATGGTTTCAGCAGCCACCTTCTATAGCCTCGGTGGTTTCAATAGCCACCTTCTACACTAGGTCAGCAACTCTAACTGACCCAACAACTTCTGCTAATCACCATCCAAGGTGACAACCACACCTCCCCCTACGAGAGCCCTTCAACCCGGTCAACAACACCAACGTCCATAGCATCCAATGTGTTGCCCTAGAGGATGCTTGTAGACAACAGACAGGTTGGTGCCAACGGCGGCGGCAACAACCACGACGGTTGTAGTGGTAGTTGCGACACGACCGTCGACTACGACGGTAGCGATCGCGACGGCAACAACCGTGACGGCTACAACAGCAGCGACAATGACGGTGGTGGCTGGGGGTCTAAGAAAATGTAACCTAGCTCTTATACCATGTTAGAGGTGGAGAAGAGAAAAGAGTTTTGTATATGCCTTGAAAGAAATATTACAAGTATATATACAAGGTGTAGGATCCATATAAGTAGGATCCATTTACCTAAATAGCCACAAACACAACTCTAACAATTACTTTAATTGATTCCAATCATTCCACAATAGGTACATATTGGTTCTCGGTTAATACATCTTGTCTGTAATTTAAATAATCAGATTCACAAAAATTGTTGTATTACATATTTTCTACTTAGATAAATTGATACATCATCTGATATGATGCTGTTTTCTCATTTTAGAGCCTGCTTACTTTGCTATTTCCGTAAATACAATTCTGTTACTGATAAACACTGAAGTATTAATCAAACACTTCACCTGTTAAGTGCCCGCTCTAAGCCCACTTTGTTGCTACTGTCATTAGCCTATTAATCATTATTACCTACAATAGTTGATTAGATTTGACACGGTTCCTACTAGTAACATTAATCCAGCAGTAGTGCCTTCATTTTTTTGCTGGCTCCCTTGAGCTTGTGATGGATTTCCAGAAATATGGTCAGAGTAGTCACTTTTTTCTTCCATTGCATGTTTTATGACCTATTCTAGTAGCTAACCAAAACCTATACTTTTTGTCATTTTCTTTAGCACATTATGGTTTGTCTTTGCAATAGGTTTTCTGATAAATGATAGTATTTTTTCCTGTGCTTAGAATCTTATCTTTCGCTGTAGAGTAGATGATTGACTGCATTATCTTACTCTCAATTGTTTTCATAATAGTTTCCTTCAATTCTTTCTACCCATGCAGCTTTCTTTTTAATGTGTTGTTCTGTTGCATTATCTGACAGGTACAGATATGGGCTAGCAACAAGATAAATAGGAAAGAACGTTCTTGCATGGGGGAATGGGACATGAAGTCTTTGAAAGCAATTAGTTCTGAATTATGTAAACCAGAAACATCAAATAGAAATGCGGTTGTACCAAGACATGTGAGATTTCCATTTAGAAATCCCGTTAGGTGCAGAATCATTTGGATAGTGTTGACACTTCCATTGGCTGGATCAAATTCCTTTGGTTTAGCCAAAGAAATTGATCTTCTTTCATTGGACGACAACCATTCAGAGAGTGATAACTCTGGTTGTTTCAGCACTAGTGTTGGAATTAATCGTTGTATTCATGCTAAACGGTTCATAGTGTATGGAAAGGCCGCAAACAAGGAACCAGTCATGCCCCTGGAAGTACCTGAGAAGAATATAAGAGCCTGGTTGGATAGACCTCCACGGCTGAACCGATTCAGAGTATGCATTTGCAATGCTTGGCGTTTAATAGAATACCAGAATTATCTATTTTTATGCTGTTCTGATGCTTCTATGTTTTTGCAGGTCCCGTTGGAAGCTGAAAGATTGAGGGGAAATGATTTTATCTTGGAACAGTTTTTGTCACCTGCTGTGCCTCCAGTAGCTGGATTTCGGCTTGATGCCCTTAGTGTGATAAAACCGCGGGTTATACATTCCCCTGCTCTTGTTGATAATGATATCTTGCAATCATCTTTGACATGTCTAGAGGACAGGCACATATTTCCTGCAGTTCTTTATATTCATGTTTCAGCTGTCCAGGTAAAAAAAAGCTGAGATAGGATTTGCTGTTCCTCCTGTCGTTAGTCTTATCCTTTAGATCTCTGTTTTTGAGTATTTTCGTTGTTATGCTTGCCATTATAATTAATGTGATTGCTAAAAAACAATTTTTTTCCTTGCTAAATTGAAGCAACTGATTAAATGATTGTGTTAGGCCAACATCCATGTTTAAAGGCCTCATAACTTGATTAGTTATTTGACTTGTCAGCTCTGTGAGCTTTCTAGAGATTATGACCTGCAAGTTTATCAAGCTTCTTTATCATTATTATCATCAAGGAAAAATTATTAGATGAGACCTGACCTCAGTTAATTTGAGGTTCTCGTTCTAATTGGTAATCACATGAAGGCTAACCATTGTAAATTAAAAACTGCCAGCCAAGTACATGTGGGGGGGAGGAGAGATTTGAGTGATAATCCCCAGTGTATTGCTTCTGTGGTATTGCAGGTTTGTCTTTATTGATCATCGACCTTCCCCCTCCATCTGGTGCTTGAATATTTTTCCAGAAGTTCCCTCCTGACGTTCAACCCCCAAATCCCTCCTTCGGTTGTGGAGGCGGCAACTTCAAGCCATTACTGCTGCTTCCCCCAAGTCTTCTCCTCCTTGCTTCCTCTCATGCCTCTTGCATCTTTGTGAGAGATATGGCTATAGCCATGGTTTGCGGTCTCAAACACTTCACCTTCAACTTAAGTTCTTCATTTAATCCCTCTACAAAGAAAGTGACTTGGCTAGCCTCCAATAGTCGTGGGATGCGTGTTGATAGAGCATCAAGCTCGTTTAGGTATTCTTCTACTGATCCATGTTGTTGGAGCTTGTATAATTTACCTTCATAATTGCATAGTGGGTTTGCCTTGAAATGTGCTATTAAAGCTTCAGAAAACTCCTCCCATTCTAGAGATTCACTGTCGTCATAGAACCTAAGAACCATTGGGCTACATAGTTCCTCAGATTAATGGCAACAGTCAACACCCATTCTGACATCTCTGTCTGGTGGTATGTGAGCAGTTTGGTCATTGTTTGATACTATTCTTCTTGGTCGCCCATTCCATTGAACAATGGAAAGTCCAGATGCCATATTCCCTGAGTGTCTCGCACCCCCTTTATCATGTGCGCCCTCACCTTCGTTTCTCCTACTCTAGGAATCACCTCCATTTGGTAGATACCTTGAATGTAATGAACCTTCCAGGTCCTTGCCCGAAAGATTCGATCTTCTTCTCCATTTCACTCATTCATGACTCCACCTTATCTTCCAGTGTGTTCAACTTCACGTCGATCCGCCAAAAGGCCTTTGCCAATTGTTCCTCTACCATCGGTTACTTGCCTCATGTGGTCTCAGATGCTCTCTACTCTGATACCAGCTTGTTGAATTTCAGTCGGCGATGCAAGGATTGCAATTGATAAGGATGTGAAGATTGAGAGTGATCTATTGTGATTAGGGTAGAAATACAATATAGGACCATAGTTCGATAGGTGGCAACCAATCCAATACAAGGCAAATGACAGCAAAAACATATCCCTTTTTCCTAACAATGCCCCTACTCATGTGACTTAATATAAATATCTGATCACCTGAATATTATGACCCAGCTAATACATGAGACACCCTTAACAACTTCCACCTGACCATGCAGATGATCACGTCATCTTCTTGGTTGGACAACAAATCCTAAAGACTAAAATTAAAACATAAAAACATTGCCAAAGCTTAAGGATATAAAATCATAATACGAAAACATAAAAATTGTAATACTAAAACTAGTTTACAAGGGCTTTATTTATCATAATTGAGGCCATGCCTCACTTGATTTATCTCTTTTATGAAGAGTACAAGATAATTGTTCAAGGTGCTATGAATAAAGTTGTAATTTAAGAAATGAATCACATGAAACTGGCTTATAAAGTAGAAGCAAGATGTTATTTTGACGTCATGATGAACATTCATGCGGCACTCCTGTTATGTTAGCCATTTTGAATAATATTGGTTCACAACGAAAAATAAATTCACATTGTAATTACGACCATATACTATTATGGCTAACAATTGATCTGTTTTCATGCCACGTAGGATTCTCGTAGCTGTGTATCTGTTGGGGAATATCGCCTGCCAGAAGTACGTGCTGGGACGGCTCTTTACTTTGATTTTCCAAGGCAAATACAGGCAAGAATGATTGTTTTCAAGCTTCTTGGTGATCTCTGTGCATTTGCGGATGATCCAACTGAACAAGGAGAATACAACTCCAGAGATTCAGCATTGGCATCAGGGCTTTCTTTGTCGAATAGAATAAAGCTTTACTACTACGCAGATCCAAGTGAGCCCGGGAAGCCTCTATAGCTACCGAAGACTTTTTCTCTGGGAGACTATACTTATAAAGTAATGTTGTATATTACACGACAATGACTATCATCCACTCTTGGGATTATCGGCCAGGGCACATACATATGTCAGCAGAAGAGCTCTCTCTCTAAGCTGACTGACTTTCCAAGACGAGTATTTGCTAGCGTACCATCATCGAGTAATTTTTAGGTGGTGGTATACTTGCCTGTGAATCTTATCAGAGGAGGGCATCTATAAATAAATTAGGGCGGCGCCATCTTTTCTGCCTAGGCGGCTAGGCTGGGAAAAACATACAACTCGCCTTCTTGGTTCTTCTGGGTTCGTTAGGTCCACCTTCGGTGTTCTATAGAAGGTTTTGCTGTAAAATGAAAGGCACACATTTTTTGAAAATTTGATTGTGTAAAATTGAATTAGAATTTTGTTACGTGTCAATGTGATGCATATCTACTAGAACATCGTCTATCATATATAATAAAGTTTTGCCTATTCATTGTCTTGTGTCAAGAATTAGAGCATGGTTTAATTACCGGGTTGCTTCCAACCGTAGACATACAATTCCGTCGGAAGGCACGTAGACGTGCGTAACCATGCAAACCACTTCCACGCACGGGTTCTATGTATACGTACGTATGCTTTAGATTTGATTGAAAATGCAAGTTGTGAATCTTGCTACTTGGTAGCTGGAAGTGGGAGTCGCTACCAGTCTAGCATGTAGACCATACCCTGACCTACCACGGTACCACCGCACCTGGCGTACGGCATTATACATAATCATGCACTGTGATGAAACGGTAAGTTGGTGGTGTTAATTATGAATTATCATTGCTTCGATATTATTAGCAATGTAACGATGGTTCTTGATAACGGCAGGATGGTTGTTTACAATGGCTGTGTCACGGGATCGTGAAGACGGTGCCTGTGGCTTTTGGTTCTTTTTCACTTAATGCATCCATCCATCGTTTCCTGTCCGTTCTTTCCAACTTCGCATCACAGAAGATAATATTTATCAACTTCTTTGAGGGGTAATAAATAATGCAGGTTTTTTTCAAAAAAAAGAGAATAATGATGTAAAATGAAAAGTCAGTAGGGGGTGGGGAATAATATAACTAAGAAATAAATAAAAAGAGAAAAAGGTTGATGGAGACGGACTTCTGACTGCTCGGCCACCTCTGGAGCTTCTGTTACCGAAAACAGAGGACCAGAATCCTCTTCTGGACCACAACCACCATCTCTCTTCCCTTTCTTCTCTTCTCTTGAACCCTAGTAGTTCTGCTTCCATGGAGCCTGGGATCCGGCGATCCCGCCCCGTCGAGCTCTCCTCAAGCGCCAATGGCGTCTTCAAGTGGCCGTCCCCCCCCTCCTCGTCTTCGTCGTCGTCGTCGTCGTCATCGAGGTCCACCTGCAAGCCCCCCAAGCCCTCCGACTACGCCGAGATCTTTGGAGGCTTCGCCGCGTCCTGCTCCATCCCCGTGCTCGACTTGCCTCCCCCAGCGGCCGACGAAGACAACTTCACGACGATCGACTACTTCGACATCTTTGGGGGGTTCGAGGCCACTGGCTTAGGCGTGTCTTACGAGGAGCTCTTCTTTCCACGGGAGGACCTAAGGTAGTTTCTGTGTGCCGTCAAATGATCGATCACTCTTTCTGTTTTGCTTTATCTTTTTCTTCTTCTACTCTCTTACTTCTTTATTAGATTAAAGCTTTCAAAAGAAAACGTTTTTGCTTTTTGGTTATACAACACCATGGGAAGTAATAGGCGTGGAAGAAGATGGGCCGTCGTCGCATCACTGGCACGTTACAAAAGACGAATAATGTGTAGAACGCTGGTACATTCTGTCCATTCCAGTCGATTTTGGACGTTGGGTTGTAGTCCTAAAAAAACGAAAATATATTGCTGTTCAGTTCTACGCCTTTTACTTATACAAACTTCGCTTGTTTCTATTTTTTGCGGTTCTATACAAAAAACTCTTCCGATGTTGGGCTTGAGTATCTTGCGGGAAACCTTCAATCTTTAAACTATTTCGCAACAGAAGCGAACTATCTTCTGTGATTCCTTATGCTTTAGTTTGTAACCTTAAGCTTTAGAAAATCTGTTAGTTTTCTTTTGTCAACCATTAGATTTGTGTTTCACTGAAGTTTTTTTGTGTAGGAATCCTCACGAAATAGAAGACCATGGACAGTCAACGGCTGTCAAAGGCTTTTCTAAGAAAGATCTGACTGGAAAGGAGAATTTGTTTTCACCAAGTGAAAGAATAAAGACGTTAAATGGTGGAATAGGAGAATTCAACTTGCCATATCAAAAACCTAAACATGGATTTGAGGAATCTACTGTCACTGGGGGAACAGATGGTAACAACCTTCATGCTGTTCCTAAATTTACTTTTGTCGATGATGCATTTTTCCACCTTGCATACTAATAATCTTAAGATACATTTTTTCCAGTATCTAGGAATTTAAATTGCACTACAGAATTGGGTGGTGGAGTGGTGGGGAGCAACATCAGAATTGCTAAATCCCCTACATCTCTATCTACCGGTACAGAGTCATCTTCTGATGGTCACTATTCTGATCAGAAATTGCCTGAAATGAAATTTAATCCTTCTGAAGATACTTCTGCAAGTGACCAGTACCATTCATGCTCTTCGTGCGATCAATCTGCCGTTGATACTGATGCCTCTTTTCCTTGTCAATCAAATGCTTATGAATATTCAAGTGTTGATAACAATGGTGTCATGGAAGAAAACTGCTTTGGCTTGAGTACATCGACCACTTCTACTTCTAGCATATTGGAAAGTTCCAAGAATAAAACAGGGAATGACCAAAAACAGTCGACTACAATAACCATTGCTTCTGAGAAGACTACACCATTTCAGCATCTGCATACTCATTCACACTCTTCTGATGATAATACTGTATCCAGCACAGGCATAGGCATCCCTAGTCAATCAGCTAACGGTTTCAATGGGCAAGAGACAGTGTGCAATGAAAAAACTAACTGTCAAAGTCAAAATCCAGAGTTTATTATGGGAAAAGTGGAGGAGAAGATGCCTATGAAAAGCGTGGTGCCCAAGTCCTCAGTCTTTGTGGCAAGGAATGCTGACAATTGCTTGAAAGAAGACCAGAAACAAGATTTTGCTACTGCTTCTGAAGATCGACATGTGAACAACCAACCTCATGACGACCTATCCAGCAATCTATCAGTGTCCATTGATGATCGATCTATGCCTAGTAGTGATGCAAAGTTTTTGACTGTTTCTGACATTAACCTTCAAACACAACCTTCACAAGTGCCACCACCATCTAGACCCCCACCCAGAGTATGTAATGATCAAGGACCTACAAAGCTGAGGAAGGCTGAAAGCTTGAAGACCCATTCAGATAAATCTGGTTACAGGCAAGCAACATGTAGACGGACAAATAGCTTGATTGGTGTCAGCTATACTTTTAAGGAAACTGGATGGAATGATTTGTCCGATATGGATGTAAGTTCAGCTGCTGCAGTCTCTGTTGCTGCAATGAAAGAAGCGATGGAACAAGCCCAGGCTAGATTAAAAAGTGCAAAAGAGTCAATGGAGAGGAAAAAGGACAGTCTTCAAGGAAGAAAGAAATCAGTGCTAACTGAGGTTTCAAGAAACAAGGATCCAAAATTGGTTGAAACCAATGAAACACCCCTGGGTTTGAAACATCAAAAGATTCTAGAAAACAGTGAAAATAATTGTAGTAGAACAAATGATGTCACCGATGATCAAAGGAAGAAAAATTCAGGGGTGGGTAGTGTGGCTTCAGATATTGAGGCAAATGAAAAATACTTTGACTTAGCTGAGGAGTCTCTATGGGGTACAAAAGGAGAGGAAACTAAGGCAACACAAGTATCTCATATTCAAGATGCCAGAGCAGGGGAATGGAAAGTAGAGGAACAGTTCTTTGAACTTGTAAATAACAATAAGAAGCCCAGGAAGGTTCAAGAGTTCTATGAGCTTGAAGCTGAAAGAAAGAAAACTAAAGCATGTTTCAAGTCTAATGAGGAAAAAAATTATGAGCAAACAACTAATGTTGTCCGTGAGTTGAAAAACAATGACACATTTTTTACCACTGATGGGGATAAGGAAGAAAGAAGCAATAACAGGATTTTAGTGGAGGATAGCAATAATAAAGTGAAAGATTCTAGTAAAGCTGTTGAAGTGGATGGCAAGGAAGACCCAAGGAAAACATCAGAAGTTTGTTCACAAGAAAGTGAAGAGAGAATAGAAGAACATTCGTCTGGACAACAGTCTGATGAGTACAAGAAGCAGCAACAAGATTGTATTAATGTGAAACTGAATCTGATTACTTCAGAAGATGCTAGTACATTCAAAGAAGATAGGTCAGATGAATCTAGTAAGCCATGTTTCATGGGTGCTTTACCAGAATATAAGATTGAAGAGTTGAAAGCAAAATCTTCTGTAGAGACTCATTTAGCTGACAAGAGTGATGAGATCTGTGCTGATGAAGAGAGGGAGCATGTAGTAAATGCTAGTGCCAATGATTCTGTAATTGCACCTGATGAAAGCAGTATTATATCCAGCAGAGAACCAAAACTATCTGATACTGGAAGAGAAGATCAAGCGGTTAGTGTTAATGATTCTGTAATTGCGCCTGAGCAAAGCAATATTATATCCAGCGGAGAACCAAAACTATCTGATACTGGAACAAAAGAACAGGTGGCTAGTGCTAATGATTCTGTAATTGCACCTGATGAAAGCAGTATGATATCCAGCAGAGAACCAAAACTATCTGATACTGGAAGAGAAGAACATGCAGCTTCACAACAGAGTCTGTGTGAAGTGATGAATGAAGATGCCACTCTCACAGAGATGATGAATTCATGTGAAAATATGGGCATTGATGGAAAAAATGAACAAGTTCTGCAAGAAGATATTATGTTGAAAAAGGAGGACATTCAGAAGTTGACCAGAATTCAGGAGTCTTGCAAGCTTACAGAAAGTAATGAGAGAACAAAAGAGGATTGCATTAAGCAGCAAGACATGGGTGTGCTTGATGCGTCTGAGGAAAGCATACCGTGCACAGAGAATAACAAGGAAAATGAAACAAATGAAGGGGCTTCCTGGCAGTACTTTTGTGAGAAGATCATTAGAAATACTCAAGTAGATCTTCAGCAAAAAGAAGTAAAACAGAATCCAGCCAAGGTGGATGATGAACTAAATCCACAAAGGAACCACGAAGCTGGTGTGGATGAACATGAGGTGGCACCTACTTCTCTTGAAAAAAGTAGTCTGCATACTCCATCCATAAAGGGGGGGCAGAATCTTAATGGGATGGAACAAGAAGATTCTGAACACACTGTTATACTGGATCCACCAAGTAACATGCAAAAAGTATCACAAACTGTTGCAGGACCAGATTCAGAAAGAAATTGTAATCGTATTGATGAAATGTTAAAACCTGAAGAGAAGACAAGTAAAGAGAGAGTCAAAATGGAGATGGAACGAGAAAAGGAGAGGATAAGAAAACTAGAAGAAGAGAAAGAGAGGGAAAGAGAAAGAGAAAAAGATAGACTGGCTTTTGAAAGAGCATCCCAAGAAGCTCGTGATAGGGCAATTTCTGAATCTCGGGAAACGACTGAAAAGGCTGCTGTGGAGAGAGCCAATGCTGAAGCTAGGCATCGAACTTTGGCAGAGGCTCGAGAAAGGGCTGAAAAAGCTTCTAATGAAGCATTATTATTGGCTGAAAAGGCTTCACAGGAGGCTAAGCTGAAGGCTGAACGAGCTGCAGTTGAGAGGGCAACTGCTGAAGCTAGAGAGCGTGCTATAGAAAGAGCTCTTGCTGAGAAAGCAAGGAAAGAAGCCAAGGAGCATGGTGAAAGGTCGTATTCCACTGGCAGAGACAAACAGAGAAAGGATAACGAATCTAATGTGCATTCTAATGAGACTGCTGGAATGAGACACAGTTCTAGCTTCACTGTGAGTGGTTAAGATATTTTCTTTTGTATCTGGCTATCGTTATATTCTTTCTGCTAATGAACGGTTGGTTTATTAGGATATGAAGGACTTCCCTCCTGAACAAAGATATTCAGATCCATCAAATAATGGTAGCAGAATATTGATTGACATTTGATTTTCATTTGGCATTTACTGCTTCATTATGACTTCTAATATAACTTGGTATTTTTGTCTCATTTTGTTGAAGGTTGGAGGCCTGAGTCTGAATCTGCTATAAGATGTAAAGCTAGGCTGGAGCGGCATCAACGAACAGTTGAACGGGCAGTATGTGTTGTGCTATATTATTTTTGAAGTCATTTAAAATCATATTGTGGTTTTGTATTTTTTTTATAAGAATTTGTATGGTTCATTGCAGGCTAAAGCTCTAGCTGAAAAGAATCTACGGGATATTCTTGTTCAAAGGGAACAAGCTGAGAGAAATGTAATCATCTTCTTATAATCAATATATATTAATCTTATTGAGTGGATGCATATTTGACTCATTATAATCACTCATTATATGGTGTTTGTTACAGAGAATTGCAGAAACATTGGATGCAGATGTTCGAAGGTGGTCAAATGGAAAAGAAGGAAATTTGCGTGCATTGCTTTCAACACTACAATATGTAAGCTTGCTTATATCTTGGATTCCCTTTCTTAAATAAAATTACGCTGCAATAAAAAAGAATGAATTAAATCAACCATGCCCATATGGATATTGTCCTAACTTTTGAATAGGTTCTACATGGCTGTTTTTACCATTTTAATACACATTGTTTAGGCAGGATTAAAGCATCAATTTGCTGAAGTTGCCTCTTCTTTTGTAGTCGCCAGTGTTAACAATTTGGATTGCATTTTGCTGTGGGATTAACCATTTGTCACTGTTGTTTTGTACTTCTTCAGATAGGCTTGCTGTTATTTTGAGAACGGTCCCTGTCCTTGAGATCAAATATGATCTGGGATTGGGATGCTCTACACTAAGATGGTCCTTTGGTCTCATGAAGTTGCCACATTGGTTTCTAGCGCACGTGTGCATTCAGTTTGAAATTATGACTCAACATTAGATTATTATGTTCTGATTTTTGTGGTAAAAATAGGCTAAGCATTATTCCACTGCCAGTATGCTGATGTTCCATCCTTAAATGGAACATCCATACTTGGGTCATGGAAACCACCACCTAGGATGTAGGACTATGGTCTACATACTGGCCCTCCATAGCCATGTTTTCATCAATTAGTTAATTATATATACATGTTAAATTTAATATAATATTAGCTAATGTTATGTTAATTTTAATATATGTAACTTATAAATACTTGATAACTCATGTTTATAAATTATAAGTGTAGACCAAAGGTTGCATGTATAAATAATACGTTAAACTAACTTAATATTACATAAATGTTATACATTAGATTTAGATCATTATTGTTTAGTCTACACAAAATCCGAAGTTCAATATTATGCTATCATAGTTAAATGGGATATGAATTGACTTTTTCAATTTTATTAAGTAATGGATAACATAATTATATTATTAAGTCAAAAAATTTATAAATCTTAACATGTACATAGTTGTTCTTATTCAAACTATATTACTACTAAAATTGAGAAATCATGATTATTGTAGTACCATTTCATAATATTTAGCATTGCATCTAGGATTATCCTATTTTGGATTATTTATTTACTTTTGTACCTAACGTAAGTTCATACACGTTTCTTCTGATAACCTGTTTGTATTTGTATCTGATATAAATCCACATCCGTTTGTATCTAATATCCATATTGTAATCGTATGTGATAAAAATCTGTTATCTGTTTTCCTTATATCTAATTTGTATCTGTATCTATTTTTTAAGGATATGGATTTTAAATTAGCTATGCGTATTATATCGGTATTTGTATTTGAACTTTGAAAATGAAAATGTATATAGAAACGCTTCTACCTGTACCGTATCCATCCATTTGCATTCGTAATTCTTGGCGTACCTCTTCTTTTGCCTCCTGGCACCATGTTACTTTTATTTTGTGTAAAGCTTTCAACAGAAGTTGCTTACGGTAACAAAATGTTCTCTAATTTGTAGCCAATTTAAGAGTTGCTTCCTTGAAATTGGATGGTAAACAATTATAGAAAAAAAATATATTTTGAATTGTGTTCTTGAAGATTATTATTCTTCCTATATTTCCTGTAGATCTCTATGATAACTTTTGCTTCAAAAATGGCTCAAATTAAATCTAACTAATTTTCTGGTTGTGCAAACTGAATCATGTGCAGATCCTTGGTCCTGAGAGTGGCTGGCAGCCCATCTCACTGACAGATGTTATCACAGCTGCAGCTGTAAAGAAAGCTTACAGAAAGGCTACTCTGTGTGTACATCCTGACAAGCTGCAGCAAAGGGGAGCAAGCATCCAGCAGAAGTATATATGTGAGAAGGTTTTTGATCTCCTCAAGGTTTGCCACATTTAATCTCTTGTATGTCAAAATATCATAACACAATTCTTGATTTTCATCCAATTCCAGTTGTAGGACTTGATTTCAATTTTTATTCAAGTGTTAAGACTATTGCAAAAATACGAGTAAGATGAATAAACACACAAAATGGAAAACATGAGATTTACATGGTTCGCTGTGAAGGTTACGTCCACAGGCAACAGGCAGCAACAGATCAATGTTTTCACTATGTCAAAAATTATATAGTGCATTTGATGCGTCTTATACCTATGAATCCCCTCCTCCCGAGTGGGTGTGTTGCCCATACCCCTAACGAACTCACCGCATTGTTATACCTACGGGCCAAGGACCTATGCAATCGGGCTGTAAACGTGATAAATACGTTAGAAGAGCAAACGTATCGGTAGCATCTTTTGCTGCTTATACTCCTTTGATTTCTTTTGTAGATACTTGATCCTAACTAGTAAAGCCCAATTTTCAAAACCATCTTTTGGACTTTATTTAATGTGTGGCTATTGTCAAAACTATGGTTGTCATCCTTGAAAAATCACGTGGAGGTGGAAGACGGATTGGTATACTGTATGATGAGGAGGTGGATTAAATTTATGTGTGGTGGCTCTTTGGATTTTTGAAGATCTAACAATATTTTAATTCTTTCTTTAAAATACAATAATTTATTTCTTTTTGTGATGAGTTGGGTTTAGATAAAAACTGGTCATTTTCCTTCTCCATCATGGCCTTCATCTTTTCTTCTCGCCTTCCCCTCATGTTCATATTTTGTATATTTATATTTTCTTCATATTTTGATGCATATTTGATTCTGAAGTTCTGGACAATCATTCTCTTTCTTCCACCCTTTTTCGAATGGATGGAAGGCTGACACTCTTTACATCCACATCCACTACTATATTGTTGCAAAAAAAATCGTCCAAGGAAGATAGATGCAAGCGTGTAACCACGTGTTTTCATGTGCAGGATGCTTGGAGTAGGTTCAATTCAGAGGAGAGATAGCACAACATGCACGTTTAAAAGGCCCCTTTATTAGAATGGTAATATTCATGTCTTTGTAAGTTTGGACAACGTTTCTGGGAGCGCTTTATGTTCTCAATATGCATCCAATTCCCGGACAAAATTGGTGTTGGATGGAGACTTCGTTGTAAAATTAAAAGCCTAATGCAAAGGGCATCAATTAACCACAAATCAGGCAGCAGAATATGACGAAGATCACAACATATCTTCGGTAAATTCGTAGCAGTAATATTAGATATAGTGGATTTAGGTAAATGCCAAGCATTTTATTTTAAATCATAATGTGAAATTTTGTCGATGAGCTGGCTGAGAATACGCATGACTATCTTTTCAAAATTTTCGGCTTAAAGACAGTGACCGATGGTATTTTAACTGTAATTGCATTCACATAATTGTAAACCTTGTACAAGAACCTAGTCAACAAAGCACAATTATTATCCTAATAATTTTTGTATTGCTTAAATGTGGTATTCATTTATTTGCCTTAATTAAGGTTATGCTTTCCATTAATTGGGTATTTTCATTGGAAATGTGTTATTTAGAAAACATCAATTATGTTATTTTTAAAAAAATGGAATAGATATTTGAAATGAAAGCATGGTATGGTTGTGTGTTGTAGACCTAACTGTAGGGGTTGGCGATTAAAAGTAATTAGTTTGAATAATGTATATCTGGATCATCGTGAGAGGCTTGGTGGTGACCATGGTTTATAAGTCGAAATTAAAAATAAGGAAGGGTGAGTAGAGTAAAGCAGACATATTTCTTGATGTCATCGGGAAATGTTATTGTTGTCATCATTAAGAATAATTTTTTGTAAAATTCAAATAATCAGATCACACCTCTTTAGTAGGTTTTGGCGTGGTGGATATGATTCTAACGTTTACTCTTTTTTGGAAGGAAGGTGGATTAATATTCTAACCTCGTCTTCTTCGGCATATTGAAAGGTAGTATCATGTACCTATTATTTTGTAGCATCATGCTTTAATATCCTTTATTGATCGATTAGAAATTATTTACTGGGTTTTAACCTCATTTTATTTGGTTTTTTTTTTAAAAGGATTATATGATTGGCTTTGAGATTATATGCTAGAAAGGATGCTTGTAAATAGTGCCATCTATCGTACATTTTGTTCAACGACGACTGATGGATGGTGGGAATTATTGTAATATAAACTGGGAATTTTTTTTTCTTTCATGAGCTTTACCGAGTTAAAGTCATGATGATGGAAGATGGTGCAGTAGTAAATTCTATTCGAAAAAAATCGTCTGCGGTTTCCGTTGAACTGGTTCCGAATTAGCAAGTGCGGATGAGTTTCTTCGGTTCGAGCATGTAATTGAAGTTTTATTAAGATGACAGATGATTTCTCCGGAAAACCAAAGAAAAAAACGAACCTGCAGTCATTCGATTTTGGTTCTCATGTTCGTCGTCTTCCGATCGCGGCCGCTACAGACGCCAATCTCCCGTTGCTTCTCTTCCTTCGCCACGGCCGCCGTCGTTCCCGCCTTCCCTGACAACGAACCGAGCACGACTCTTTGCCCTCGACGGGAAGAAGTACCCTACGAATGGAACGCAAGGCTCAGGGAGTTGGTCAAGAGCGGTCGATTGCATGATGCACGTCGTACGTTCGACGGTATGTCTCTCAGAGACGCGTCGTCGTGGACGATCCTCATCTCTGGCTACGTCACAGCCTCCCTTGCTTCCGATGCTCTGGCACTCTTCTCCCGGATGTGGGCCTCGTCTCACGCTCGCGTTAGACCTGATACCTTCCTCCTCAGCGTGACGATCAAGGCATGTGGCATGAGCCACCCTGTTCATGCGCGCACTCGTCTGGGTCGGCCCATCCATGCCTATGCCGTCAAATCTGGGTTGGATTGCTCCGTGTTCGTCGCAAGTGCACTTCTTGATATGTACGCCAAAGGTGGGTTCCTCGACTCGGCCATCCAGATGTTCCACCAGATGCCTTCCAAGAATGTGGTCACGTGGACTGCTGCTATCACTGCACTTGCCCATGCCGGCCAAGCCAGGGAGGCCATCGGTTGTTTTGTGCAAATGCGAGCTTCTCGTGCTACCTACGATTCTCACACGTTAGCAATCATTCTCAAGGCCTGTGCCGACTTGGGCAACCTTGGCGGTGGAAAAGAGATCCATGCACAGGCCGTAAGGCTTGGTTTTGCTACCGTTCCTTTCGTAGCCAATGCGCTGTCCGCACTGTATAGTAAGTGCGGTGTGATCCAAAGTGGGATCGTGCTGTTCGAACGGATGACTGCGCCCGATGTGGTCTCGTGGACAACCGCCATCTCCTCCTTGTCTCAGATGGGCAGGGAGGAGCAAGCTGCGCAGACATTTGTTCGGATGTTGAACCACGGAGAAGTGTCTGCAAGGCCCAACGAGTACACCTTCGCTGCGGTTATCTCCGCCTGCGCCGGCCTTGCCCGAGTTACATGGGGTGAGCAGTTGCATGCAATGGCCATTCGAGTTGGACTTGCTTGCTCTTCAGCCGTTTCTAATGCCACCGTCACAATGTATTCTAGGTCAAGACGCCTCGAGGACGCCAATAAGGTGTTCCTTGGAATGTCGGTTAGGGATGTTGTGTCATGGAGTGCCATCATCTCCGGCCATGCACAGGAGGGAAATGTGGAGGATGCATTCAGGCTTCTGTCGGAAATGTTGAACGGTGGGATAGAGTCCAACGAGTATGTGTCGGCAAGCCTGCTGAGTGCTTGTGCTCAGATGACGATGCTAGAGCAGGGGCAGCAGATCCACGCCAATGTCATCGCTACTGGTCTCGTTATCGATTCCATGGTCAGCAGCACACTGGTGAATATGTACTCCAAGTGTGGATGTGTCGAGGAAGCGCAACATATATTTAATGCCCAGTTGTTTGACAATGTTGTATCATGGACATCAATGATAAATGGCTACGCCGAGCACGGGCATAGCAGCAAGGCAGTCGATTTGTTTGAAAGAATGCAATTGGCTGGCCTGAAGCCTGATGGTATTACTTTTATTGGTGTTCTTAGTGCTTGTAGCCACGCTGGGTTGCTTGAGCTTGGCTTCAAGTACTTCAATCTCATGCAGACGACATACCAGATCAACCCCGAGAAGGAGCACTTCGGATGTATGGTGGACTTGTTATGCCGAACAGGAAGGTTGGATGACGCGGAGCAGATGATTAAGAGAATGCCGTTCAGGCCTGATGATATTGTGTGGTCCACTGTGCTTCAGGCTAGTAGAGTCCATGGAAATACAGAATGTGGGAAGCGTGCAATGGAGCAAATCCTTGAGTTGCATTCGGATTGTGCCGGCTCACTTATCACCCTATCAAATCTTTTTGCAGCCAAGGGGAGGTGGAACGATGTGGCAGGTCTCCGGGTGCTGATGAGGTCAAAAGGCGTGAGGAAGGAGCCAGGTTCATCCTGGATTATGCTCAAAGAGCAGGTCACTGTGTTTGTCTCGGGTGATCTTAAGCATCCAAAAACCGATGAAATATATGACATGCTATATCTTCTCTGGCCTAGGACAAAAACAGTTGGCTGTTTCCCGGAAGGTGAAGTTTCTTCACTCCCTGACAACGTAGAGGACCAGTTCACAGCATCTTAAATTCATTCAGGATTATATACAAGCGATTAACAAGGATGTCAACGGTGACACGAATATTGTCATAATTCCACTGTTCCTACTAAACCCAGTCGCAATCCAAAAGTTCCAATGGGTTTCTTGATGGATGGCGGTTTGGCATTCCTTCTTATTTGGGACCATGATTATGCAACGTGTTCTTACATTTCTACCATTTGAAAGTAAGCTGCAGTTCCAATCCTTCTCCACAGGAAATCACCATGTGTCTAGAAAAGCAAAGAAGCTGATAGTGCTGATAAATTTGCTTGGTTAAATTGCTCCTGCCAAGTGCCAGCTGTGTCTTAACCATCTTCGTAGCAGCCCTGTTCTAGTTACAAGTATTTCAAATGTAGGTGTCATCACTTGCTATCACAGAAAATTTTACTCTGATGAAGTATGCTGATCATTAACTTCTGGTGTTTGATTGTCAGTGGATGCAACCAAATCATGTGGGATATTGCTGAATCTCTTGTTCTATGATCTGATAATCAAAGTTTAATGTCATCTCATTACTGAGAAGAACCACGTTCCTTTTGTGTGACAAGGTGAGTTATGCTGTTGAGCATAGGTATCTTTTCTAGGCATATCTTTCATCTTTATTCTTTTTACAAAGCTTTTTCACCACATATTTCTCGTTACAAGGCATATTTCTTAGTTTCAGCACCAGGAAATTTAAATTTCCTGTGCTAGGTTTTGATATCCTCACATTCATGGAGATTTGAATCATATGCAGGGGTCAAAATCCATGCATATGGAGATGAAAGCAGGTGATATTTCTAGTAATATCCTCACATCAGGAATATTTTTGTTTTTAACCTTAAATCATTAAAGATGAAAAAAGAAGGCAAGCTTTATAAAGTTTAGCTTTGTTTTGTTCATCATATTGTTGCCCCACAAAGCATGCTTACCCTGGGAGGAGATCGTTATTTAAAAGCATTGAGCAATCGAGACCCCTTTTTCATAATGGGTGAGAGGCCACATTTAGAACGAAATTAGTGTCATATTAGTAATATAGAGATCCTTAAGGATCAAATTTCCACTCTTTTCTTCTAGAAAAGTGAGTTAATTTCTATCTTGTCTTAATTATTCTTCTCTTTTACACTGTTACATGTGTAACCCCAAGTTGTCCACAGACTCAATCCCAAAGGCCCACATGCCTATTTGACACCGACACAAGAAGAAAAGTATGATTTATGGATATGAGCAACTAAACAAAAGCTTCTCACGCTCTGTTTAGAGTTTAGATGTTGGTAGGGGACGGGATACATTATTGGGGGCTTGGAAGATCCTCAAGAAGTTGGCATGTCTACTTGATCAATTGAAGTTTAAGGCAACATGATGACCAATAAATATCACTACGACATTGACTTTGGATCTTAGGAGCTTTGGGTCTTACAAATATTCACATTTGCTACATCCGGTGTGGCTTCGTGTCCAAAAGTTATGCCCAAAATATCGTGGATACTCTCAATGCTGTTTGAAAATATGGCCTTATTTTGATTTAGCCCTAGGTTCAATAATGTTGCTAAGTCTAAAACAATATCATTCAGTAGTTTTAATGCTGAATCTACATTTCTTTTTTAAAAAAGAACATTTTGTACATATTATCTTCCTTCCTATATATCTATGTAATCATGATCAAGGATGAATTTCCAGATGGTAGATGAGAAAACACATAGAATAGAAGATGCAAAACAGTTTGTGTTGGATATGCTCATATGGGGCATGGGCATTGTTGTGAGCCCATTCACTTCCTCATGGCAAAATTTTTTCTTGTTAGATTTTATTTTGCTAGGCATTTAGACCTAAAATCTTTATCTTCATTGGTATTTCACATTTCTAAATGATGGAAGCAAGTGGATTTCTAGTCCACCATTTTTGATAATTTGATATCAACTCTTGACCAAATAGGGTGCCATCAAGGTCCATTTGATAATCTTCCTCCTTGTTTAACAGAACCTCCCCTAGGAGATTGTCTAGCTGTGGTAGCTGAGCGGGAGATGTGGTAGCACCAAAGAGATGGTTTATGTTTTTGCCTGTATAATTGCAGTCCTCTGTCCTAAATGTTTTTTTGGTATTCTTATTTGGTCAATTGTCGTTCAGATCATAGCATAGGCCCCGGGCAGGAACACAGATGGATAAATAGTTTACGTAGGTGTACAATAAAAAAAATAACAATCCAAATTGTAATCTCACTACATGGGATTGACCAATGGAGATGTAGAATAATATATGTAGAAAAATATGTTTGGCAATTAAAGCTGAGAAATCAACTGTAATAACTCTATTATAATACTAATAATTCTTATCAAAATTTGAATATTGTAAGCGCCAAAATCGATATCACCATCAAAACAAAACAAAAAACAATTGAAGCTGGGACAAGGAACCGTTGGCTTACTGCAAAATTGATTGGAGCCCGTTATGATTCAGCACCATAGTTGAAGTCTTAGAAGTTTTAAATTCTGAAACTTCACAGTCCCTTCTTTTATGTGAAATTGTAGAGAACGGAGGTATCAATTTAGCATCGTGGTTTTTTCCCATGAAAGTAAGTTGGCGTGAAGGTCCTACTTTGCAAGAGCGAAGAGTACTGCTGCAGAACAACACGTGTATTTATTGTTTGCATGTCATGCACGAGAGATTACATCTATTCATTAACGTGCGAGTGACCGATGGAAAATGGGTAGATGGGCGATCATCTGACAACGAGAACCATTCAATTTAATTTAATGGTAGATGGAAAACGAGTTTTTGGTTTTAAATTGATAGAAGAATTCTTTCTAACTGTTGATTATATTATATATGCGTGTGTGTGTTCAGCTAGTCAACGAACGAAAAATCATGAAGCGAGGACGGTACGTGGTACAGGCTATAAGACAGGTGATGGTGAGACGTCTCGCTCACTTATTACAAAAAGCAATGCAACAGAATCCCCCACGGAAGAGCAGACAAGACTGGTGCACTTAATGAAGCTCAGGTATTTTGGACGTGCTCCCTTAACCTTTTATTTGAGAGCAAGGAATCTAAAATTGTAGGATATTGTAACTTTTTTTTTTTGGCGGAAGTTAACTTCATTAATAGGTATTAAATTTACATCACCACAAGGCAGCAAATGGAGTGTTGGCTAAGATCAACGGATTAAAAACTTCAGATTGATTAAAAGCATCTCATCTGGTCTTCCAGCTCTAGTAGACTGGCATCAAATTCTTCTATGATTGAGAAAGCCATCAAACTAGCTGCATGTAAAAACAAGTGATTAATAGATTCTTCATTGTCTGAGCATAAATATACATAATTTAGGCTCTCCTCCAATGAACTTTGCTAGATTGTCATGTGGCCAAGGCATCAACAATTGCATGCCAGCCTAAAAAAGTAATTTTCGGCTTGAAGTCTTTCATTGATGCCCAATACGAAGGGGTACTTGTGATCTCTTATATCTTTCCAGATATTATTCTCCCTTATTTTTATACAGTTGGAGATAAATGACGCTTTGTTCATAGTTTCTACGTTTTTTATGAAGGCCTTTTTTGGTCTCCAAAATAATTCCCATTTCTTAGGAAAAAATTCCTTTGACTTATCTGTCCATGCAAACAAAATATTCTACAGAGGTTGTCATTAATCTACTTGCACTGCTTTTTTTGTGAATAAAGTGGATAGCATAGACTTTATGAGAACAGTTTTGTCCGCATGTAATAATGCCTTAGCATTCTACCCCTTTAATTTCTTCTCTTTTAGGACCCCAAATATGTGTTTGGTACAGTGGCCAAGATACTTATCGTTGGGGTACTTGTCAGTTGCCCATCTCAACATAGTTTAACCAATAGATTTGCTAAAATAAACCGTTGATTTTCCATTATTAATTTTAAGACCAGAGATTCTTGGAAAATAGTCTAGCATCTCTAATATATCCATTTCTTTTCTGTCTGCTTCTCCTACGATAAAGCAATCGTAACCGAAGGAGACGAGGGCGATTGGGTTTAACATTAGGGGTTACTCTTACGCCTTCGTTTAGGCTTCTATTTGCAACAAACTTTAAAATGCCATTGAAGGCTTCCATAACTATGATAAACAAGGCAGGAGACAATGGACATCCTTGCCTGACTTCTATAGTCTTCCGTGAACCCTAAATTCCATTGGCGGTAGCGGATGAATTTCAATTCTACCGTATCAAAGGCTTTATGAAAATCTACTTTTAGTAGGAAATCCCTGCTAGTAGAGCTTTATATTAGAATATCTCGCATTGATAAAAGTAAGGATAGAATTAGATCTTATATATAATGAACTTTTTCACTTATTTATTATTAATTGATTTTGGGTTAAAATTTCAATATAGTATTAAAGTTAGTTCATGTATATTTATTTCTAAATATTTGTAGGCATATAAATAATCTACAGATGAAAGGAAGTCTTAGATAAGTTTCGTATGGATAAAAAGTATGTATGATAAATATTTCATTCATTATCAATTAATTTTGAATTAAAATTTCAACCCCCCATGATTTATTTTTCCATAAAAGTATAGATTTTTTTTTTTTACCCGTATATAAAAAAGAAGAAGCACATATTTACTTGTATACCATGATAAAATACATATTTGCTTGGATGCTATTAAAAATCTCTCCATTACATTTACATATTCCCCACTGTCACCTCTTAAAGCCTAACTTTAGTTAAACTTCTAACCCCAGTAAAGGCTAACATGCTCATGGGTTGAACACAGGTGAAAGAAGAGTGGTAAAAAGAAGACGAATAGCCAAAAAAATATAGAGGAAAGAGTGGTGGATGAAGGTAGAAAGGTGTGGCATCATTACCTTCCACCGGTGGCAATGCAAATTGGCGGGAAGGTGTGGCATATTTGTGTGTAAGACTAAGTTGGATGAGTAGGGCACTTGTGCCGAGTTCTTTGATGGCTTGGCATTAAAATTATCTATGAGTAGGGCGGTAGTGGTTTAGTAAAGTAGAGAACTGGGAATGAAGAAGGCATTATTAGCTTCCATCGAAGCCGTTGGTAGGCAGAGAGACAAGTGTGTGTATGCTTGACTTGCACGTACTCCTGAGCCACCCCCTAAATTTGACTTATCTTCCGTATCATCTCTTCTTGAGGAGCCTTCGGCATCGACGCTACGTTGAGAGTTGAGAGTTTCTCTGCTGCGATGCAAATACATGAAATCATGAGATTGAGCGAAGCATGAGGGAGAACTTTCTAAATCGTAAGATTTGGGTTGATTCCGGGGATTTCCTCTAATGATCTTCTCCAGCCGTCTTCCATCTTTCTACTAGCCTAGCCTTGCAGGTAATATTTTTTCTACCGATCTGTGTTTTTAACTACCGCTACTTTCCATTGCTTGTTGCCTTGCTCCATGGATCAGCGCCCTCCAATTTCTTTACACTTTCTGTGTCATCTTGTGTCCGGTAGGCCTTGCAGTCGAGCTTGGCGTGATCCAGAACAGTAAATACTTGAATCATGCATGGTCTGGGGAAAAGGGGGAAGGTGAAAGTACGAGGGAATGGATAATAAACAAACAGCCGAAGCACCACCAACACCGCAGCCGACCTCACGAGATGATTCGATTGAAAGTGAAACACACAAAGCCCCTCGATTTGATTCTTTCGCCAAAGGCCGGTAGATAGATTGGGATATTGTAAGTTGCTAGGAATTGTAAGCAATCGAACAAAACTAATGGGGAATCGTTGAAGGGAGAAACCAAAATGTCTGTCTGCGACCAATTCGTCAACAAGAGTCTTGACTCGGATGTCGTATGCGACGTTGCTTGTTATATTCCACATCCACTAATGGGTGCCAACTTCTGTTGTATATATAAAGGTAGGGAACGAATCTAATTTGCATCGATTGATAGGAAGCCGGAGAAAAGGAGAGAAGACGGGGGAGGGAGGCAGGCACTAGTTGTAGGCGCCTAAGCTATCTTGTCTGACCGATGGAATGCTTCTCCTCTTCCAAGATCCACTTTCATTCAGGTGCATTGGTTGTTTAATGGCAATAATAATAATAAGTGAACTTTTTTGAATTTTGTTGTTGTCTTGTTATTGCATTAAGTCGAAGTATAAGAATAAAAATTACAAACCAGAGTTACATGGTCAAATTTAATCCACTGATACAACCGTGAACGGTAGATATGATTTTACGACCATCGCTGGTAACCAACCATCGATAGAATTATAAATAAAAGGTGAGTAGTGGAAAGTAGTGCGCCCGTTCGATTTTGGTTTCATTTCGTTCTCCGTTTCCCTCTCGAAACCCAAAGCCATTCAAGTTCCATGCCGGGGGCCATGGGCTACGCTGCCGGCGCCGACAAGCTGTTAGCCATACGCAGCTACCGCCAGATCGGCACCTTCCTCCGGTGCGCCGAAGTTATGGCCATCCTTGTCCTCCTCTCCTGGTACTCCTCTCGCCTGCCGGACGCCTTTCGCCTCTTCCTCGTCTTCCTCCACCGTCTTGCCTCCCTCGTCATCTCCACCCCCTTCGTCTTCCTGCTCGGCAACGCGATCGTCCTCACTCTGTTTGCCAAGTCCAAGCGCCAACAACCGTCCGACGTCTCCACCACCTCCCTCGAATCCCACTCCGTCTACGACCAACTCCTGCGGGCCGCCGCCAGCAACAACGACCACGGCGTCGTGGAGTCTCAGCAGCAGATCGCGGAGGTGGTGTACGAGGACAAGGCCATCTGCGTGTTGGAGTCTAAACCCCAGAAGCGGCGATTCCGGAGGACAAAGTCGGAGCAAATGAAGGAGAAGTGGACGGATGGGGTTGAGGTGAATAAGCTGCGGAGGACGACCACGGGACTGAGAGTTGGGGAGAAGAAGAAGAAGAACAAAGAGGGCGATGACGGGTGCGTAGCAGGAGCAGAGGCGGAGACGGTGATGAGCAATGAGGAGCTCCGGCGGCGGGTGGAGGCGTTCATAGCGAAGGAGAGGAGGTTCCGGAGGGAGGAATCGATGGCCGGCGAGTAGTGTTGGTACAAAGGGGGATGTCAAACGGGGGCAGTGGAGAAGGAAAAGAAGGGCGAAGCGTGGTTGGTCTTGGTGGATCAATCGTCATCGTCATGCCCTTTATTTCGTTCTTTCTTTCTTTCTTTCTTTCTTTCAAACTCTTGTTGTTGTATTTACTCTTTGTTTTAAGCCTGCCCTGCAACAACTATCCATAAAAGTAAAACAAGCAAGACCTATCATCCATCATCTTCTCTCTCCCTCCCTCCCTCCTTCTGCTTCTCCTTCCCGGCAATCCGTGGATGTGGTGTGCTCACTGGGGGAAGACGGCCCCATGTTCGGGCAACCACGGTCCGTTGTTGGGTTCGACCATATATCCATCCACCCCCCACACGTTGCCACATAATATATATATATATATATTCCTCTCCACTCCAGCCAGACGTGTTGTTGTTGTTCCCTTTTCCTTTTTTTTTGGGGGCAATATATGGTCAGCCGTGTGTCGTAAGATAAAACGCCGATTATCCATATATATTCGCAAATGGCCCAACGCATCAGGTACGATTCCCGGTCGGGGAAAGGAATTTATTCGCCTCTCCACGTCGATGTCACCGGCGACAGCCATTGACGCACCAGCACTTTTTATAATAAATAGCAGTGGTAGTAATATTAGTAGACGGACGCAAGGTTTCTCACACCCTCAATTTAAATTTAAAATATAACAGAGTGGACGCAAGGTTTCTCACACCTCAATTCGACCATAGCTCATTTTACAAGAAGGGAAGCAATGCGGTGCAGTGTGGAGAGCTTCAGGGTTACCAATGTTACTCTTCTGTCCACCTATTCGATGGAGGGATGTCAGAAAGGAAAAAGACCTGTAAAATTAAACTGCATGATATAGGAAATAACGAGTTTGGCGCTTATCCTTTTCTTAATATGACCAAGAAGGCCTCATGATCAACCTACATTACCTACTCGGCAGTGCAATCAACCTAATGTTTAACATCAGGAAGAAGTTCCTACCAATGGTGAGATCCAAAAATCGATAGCGCTATTAAACAACGTACACTAAGGGTACATACAAGGCCTACCATTTCATACCTAAGGTACACTAAGGTACAACACTCCCCTTGAAGTTCCTAAGAGGCACGATGAAACTCCCATTAACGATGCTATTTATTTATCATACTTGATCTTTACAAGGCCTACCATTTCATACCTTAGTCAATACATGCAAACACCATCGTAGAGTCGTCACACTACAACGCTGGATGATCCATCCCATGTGCGGTGAGGAGCTGAGTTGGATCCGGCCCGACCGGTGCAACTCTGATGGGGCACCCGCTCCTCAACATGGGAAAGAGCGAGTGTTCTTCGAGACTCTGGTCGTGGTCGATCACCTCCCACCTTTATTAACAAAATATATAGAAATTTTTCAGATATTTCGAAGAATAGAAGGCAGGGGAAAAGAGCTCTTGATTATGAATTTCTTCTTCTTCTTCTTCTTCTTCTTCTTCTTTTGGGATCGTCACCTGTAAGTAGTGACAAGCCGGTGCAGGAACACCAGCATCATACCCTTGGCAAGATTCATGCCCAGGCAGCTTCTGCTACCCGTTCCGAACGCCAGGAAACCGTATGGTTTTGGATCCTCCTGTGTTCGTTCACGAACGCAACCCACGCAATGAAGGTCTAGAAACAAAACATGTAGCAGTGGCCACGGAATCGATGCATACCTGAAACCTGCAAGGGTAGAATTTTGCTGGATTCTCGTACACAGTCTGGTCCATGTGTATGTGCCTTGCATCAACGTTCACAATCCAACCCTTCTTAACTTGGAAGCCTGCGTGCACATTGCAACAAGTAACTTGTCCCCAGAAAAGAAAGTAAAGCGACTTATATATAGGAGTGTGTATGTATGTATATATATATATTTATATAGGGGTATATGTATATTTTGCGTGTCCTCAAGGCAAGCAACATTCGTACCTCCTACCTCACTGTCCTTGAGTGCTACGAGAGGGAACCATCCAACGATCGTTGACATTCTTAACGTCTCCTTAACCACCTACCATTTCAAACAGAGAAATCGGGCTTTCTTCCAGGGTGATGAAATGAAAAGAAGAAAGGGCTACCGGCTACCTTGGTGGCGTATGACATTTCGTTCAACGCTTCCATTCCCAAGAACGACGACCCTCGTAACTTGTGCGCCAGCGATAGGTGTTCATTCTTTTAATTTTTATGAAATGCACAGAGGAACCTTATCAGTTACCGCAGATGCTCAACCACAAACACGAGTATTTATCGATGGATCGATCGTTCTCTACTCGCACGTACTCTTAACTTTTGTTGGACCTCTTGGTTTTCATCCAAGTACTTCACCATCCAAGCGATTGCAGTTGCGGTTGTAATGTGGCCTGCATTTTCGATACCAACATCGTCAGTTGAATGAGATATTGCCTTCTGTCGACGCGTTTAGGTACGCTAACCTGCAATAATCAATGACAAGATATTGTCTTGGATTTGCGCATCGGTGAAAACGACTCCTCTGTCGTCGATCCCCAGCAGTGCCTGCAGAAAGTCTTGTTTGTTTTCCATCCCCTGGCGTCTACCATCTATTATTACCTTCAAGGTCCTCATAATCCTTTCCCTTGCCTGCTTGATAGTTTTGCTGAATCAGTTTTCGTCGACAGTGATTCCTTGGGAATTGATTAAATCACCTGAAGTCCTCTGGAGAATCTAGTCCAAGGCAACCTCAAGGGGAGTGCCAGCATCGCTTCACACACCAAGAAAATGTCTTTTTGCAGCATCCGTAGCTGGTCCTCCTCCTCCAAGCTTACTAGCATCTTACACACCGCTCTAAACGTTATCTGCCAGGGGCATAGCAAATTAACAAGATTCGCCATCAAAGAAATAACTAACTTTTCTTCTTCTTTTTTTAATGTGGGAAGAAATATTTATCGTTAAGCTAGTGGCGATCGTGCTACCTGAAAAGCTTCATCAAGCACAATTATGGTTTCCTTCTGGCTCCAGCCTGCCTGGACTTGCATCGTCAACTCATCAAACAGACCCATGAACCTCGTAAGCGTATCTCGGTTGAGGAAGGTGCTTATTTTGTGGCGGACAAGCTTGTGGTACTGTTTTGAAGCACAAAGGACGCTCTGTTCTCCCAAAACCTCTGCAAGTGAGCTTATGTGCGTTTTGGCGAACGCTGATTCATCGCCGAAAATCAGTTTAGCAGCCTGCACCCCGGAAACGAAGACATGGTTCTTCCCGAAGATGTTGGTTCTGAAGCAGTTCCCGTATCTGCAATGCAAGCCAACATGTTAAAATGATATCATCTATCTGCTATTTCGTGCAAGGTAGCTTGGTTTGGAGGTGTTTATGGCGATTAATATTCTGCGTTCATAGAATCCTCTTAGTTAATAGTATTAATTAATAGTACAGATTTGTGCGAATACCGAACGAATGAAAGAAATTTACAGAGCGGGAGAAACCGCACCTAACCCGTCGAGCTCTGATGAAGTCATAGAATCCTCTGTTGCTGCTCTTGGCCACAAGAAAGGGCAGCGTCTCTCCGATCAGTGGGATTCCGCTGCCACCCGGAGGAGGAAAGGCACGCTCCTGTGGGCGGAGCCTGTGGGAGTTTTTCAGCAGCCGGATAAGAGAGAGGGCGATGAAGATGGTGGGCAGGGCATACCCTAGCAGAAGTGACGGTAGGACCGACAGTGGGCAGGAGGAGAGCTGGCAATTTCCGAAATTCATATTCCTTCCTCTTCTTCTTCTTCTCCTCCTCCTCCTCCTCCTCCACCGTTCTTAAGTACCCACCCCACCCCACCCCACCCCACCCCAGGCCAAGAGAGAGAGGGAGAAGAGAGTGTTTATGTGTTTTACCTTTACCGCATCCCTTACTAGTTTATCAAGATTGATTTGATTTTAGATGCATTACTTTATTGGAAAGGCAGTTTTATCTATCTTTTTGATGTATGAAGGGGGTTCGTTCTATCATGCCGTCTTCCCCCACCGAGCAAAGTGTCGTCACGTCCGGTTTATAAATATTTGGATGGTTGCATTCCCTGGTATCATCACGTTGCGTACATGATCGTCGATTTTGATGAACGGCTTGTTAATTAATTACTCCTCCTCCTCCGCCATCGATGTTAGCCTACGTCTCCGTGTTTCGATGATCATCTGTAAAAGACCAACTCCCGAAGTCATATTGACGTTGATTTCAGCTGGTTAATTTTAACGATTGTTATAAATATATATATAGCGAGAATAAATTGTCACCAAATTAATACACTTAATCATACATGTATATCCAATCAATGCATATGCTTTATTATCAAAATACTCTGTCAAAGGAATATAAACTGTCAGAAAAATCCATACAAGCTTAAAATATCTTCTAAAATCGTGCAACGAAATTTTCAATCAATATTTTACTTGCGATCGATCGTATGCTGTGAATAAGCGAAATTATCTGTGCCTGGATTCCGTCAATGGCAATGAAATTAATTATGTTCAAACTATGTAATTTGATTATTAATTAATGGAATCGAACGGGCAGAAAATTGAAGGGGGGGGGGGGGGGGGGCAAGAAAACATGAGCAGGCCGTCATGTGCGTACATTTGTCATGCACCTCTGGCGTCATGTTTCGTGAATGAATCATCTCCTGTTCTCCACCACCGTTTCAATACTGCAACCCTTCCGTCTGCTCTGCCCCCACCACCCCCACAGCCGCTACTGCCTGCTGGCTCTTCCCACCTCCTTTCTCCCCGGTGTCGTTCTCGGCGTCTTCATGTCATACGATGAAGATCCACTCCCCACGCGCTGGTCCTTCCCGGAATTCAAGATGGCATACGACGCCGGTTTTGGGAGGAAGAAGAGGACGGAGCCCCGTCTTCCTGATCCGCCGAACCCTGCCAATCTCCAGTTTCCCAATGCATCGAACCGAGCAATCACAACAGTTACCACCAACGGCGTCAATAAATGTCGCGAAGATCCTGCCATCACCGCCGGAATTGCTGCGGCGCGACCTTCTCCTCAATCTCCTTCACAGGAGAATTCGTAAGAACTTCTCTTTTCCCCCAAAAACAATCCCATCGATCCACTTTCGACTTACATGTCCTCCACTCATCTTCGTCTCATTTCTGTCCTTTTTCTCAGCCAAAAGCCTTTGCTTCCTCCGTTTGAATCTGCGGAGACGCGTTCCATGGCAGAATGCTTATGCAGGTGCTCTTCCTATCGCTTCGTCACACTTCCATAAATAATATAACAGCGAATTTTCCCGCTAAGGTTGCGTTCCAACTTTCGGACCCTTTTCTCCGGCTCCTCCTCCACTGCAATTCTCAATGTTGTAAACAAAACAGGAAACGGGCATTATTTGGATTGAAGATTGAAGTGCTTTTCAAAGGAGGGTGGTAAATGGGTGTGTTTTGAAAAAATGGTGTAAATGAAAATTGAATAAATATAAATATATTCGCAAATATACAAGCATCGCAATTATCAAAAATAAATTATAATTCAATTACATGTGATACTATTTTTAAAACAGATTTTTATCATGTGTAATTGTCACTCAAGAATAAATACTCAAATTGTAAAATATAAATAAATATATAAAAAGCACAATTAAAGTTCTAAGCAACAAATTTTTCAAACAGTGAAATTACATTGATGAAAATAACTCAAGATGAAATCTAAAAAAATTAAAAATGTAATTTTTTGAGGGGTCAAAAAAGACCCTTTTTTTAATTTTTTAGATTTAATCTTTTACGTTTTTCATTAATATAATTAAAATGTTATTTAAATGGCCATACAAGGAAAAATGTTCATTTTCCTCAGAAAAAAGATTGGGATGAAAATGCTAAACGCTAGTCTTTTTTGCTGTTTTCTACAACAATGATGGGATCTTGTTGCGTTCTTACTCCAGAGATTTTTTGCCATTGTGTTCATGCTATTCATGATACTTCTTAATTGTTCATTGCATAGACGATGATGTTAGTCAAGCATCCCCTCACGCATGAGGTCTGTTGAGCCATGAAAGAAGGTCATGTGTCCCAATGCCACAACACTAGGACAGTTTTCTTTTGTTGCTGCTTCCTATTGTTTCAATTGCCACTGTGATCAATAGTTTTCAAACTTGCTATTACTAAAACAAGGTTGAAGAACTAGAAAAAGAATATTTTAATTAGTGTTTTTGGAATATGGCAATGATGCAAAGAAGGAAAAGTTGGGACATTTTGAGAAACACATAAGGCTAAAGTGGAGATCATGAAGAAAGAAGGATGGAAAAGATAATTTGTGGTGTTACCATTCATAAACAAGATATCACAAATGACATGTGTGTTTCGAATGGTGGAGAAACTGATGTCACTATATATACTAGGTGGTTGTTGAGCTAGAGATTGGGATTTATATTTGTAAAAGTTTGAACTTTTTGAGACACGTGAAAGGCTAGAGTGGAGATCACAAAGAAAGAATGATGGGGCAGATAAATTTAAGATGCAAGCTGTTACCAATCACATACTGTAGAGACCCTATTCAGTATCTATGTTCATTATGTTGCATGTTCTGATCTCCCTGCACTGATCTCTATGAAATTCTATAGGAAGTCTTCTTACATCATATTCTACAATTTTGTAAAGTTTTGTTGAATTTTGAGGTCAAAAAGTGTAGATGACAAGAATTTACCGTCCAATAATTGGATGGTGGAAACCTACCATTCAATGCCTTTGTAAAGATCTTTGCAGTAGAGTACCTAAATGATTTTTAAATTTTATGAAATTTTATAGATAGATTCCTTGTATCATGTACCACAATTTTGTAAGTTTCATCAAATTCCGAGCTTAGAAGTCTAAGATGGTTGGGAATAGCCATCTAGACTTTGGATGGCAAGAATCAATTGTCTAGGCTCCCCTAGTTGACTTGTTCAAGTTATCTATAGTTATATTTTGTTGTCATGATCTTACATTCTTTTTTTGGATGGCATGGAAGTTATACAATCTTACCCCTAGTTAACTTGTTCCACTTCCATCCATACTTTTTAATGTGTGTGCCCAAACATCAAGGCATGAATTGGTCACACCTTGGCAACTCACCTTGTCTTCATTGAGCGACTGTTTTAAGGTTCACTTAATTAAAGGCAATATCTAATGAAAATATGGATAAGTCTAATACAAAGTTTATTAACATATGTACATCTAAATATAACAAGGAAGATCCACAATAAAACTTCAAAAAAATTATCTAATAAAACTAAAAACTATCTTAAGATTTATATAAATGGATGAAGATGGACACTTGGAAAGTTGAAAGTTGTGAACAATAATAGTAGCAGCATTCACAAGTAGGAACAATGTTGGTAAGGCATTGTTCAGCTTTTCCAACAAGATAATGAGACAACAATAGTTGCAGGCTTGTAATTAAACAAAAATAAGGAAAAGAGTGAAGAAAAATGAGAGAAAGAGAGAGAAATGAGGGGTGAAGATATGTTTCTAGACTTCCACAGATAAGACCCATGTCAATCAACATTTACTGCATGTATCGATGGGGCTTTCACAGTACAAAAATTTCAAACTTCCATCCATATGCCTAGACACCAAGGTGTGAATTGGTCACACTTTGGTAGCTCACCTCATCTTGATTGAGCAACTCTTATGTTGGATTTGTTTAACTAAATAGATATTTTTTAAACTTGTAAATGTTTTTCCTTGAAAAGAATTTAAATATGAATTATTTGATGGAGTGCTACTAAAATATACATATTTCTTCAAGTATACAAGTATACATATTAATATTGTTATACCTCATATTTTGATGTTATCTTAGGTTTATTTATATATTTCAATGTTATTTTGGAAATAATGGGGCTAAAACTATACATAATTATTATTAAATATGTATAAGTATATATAATATATACTTAATAAATAAAATATTAATACTTTTATGGGCACCACTTAAGCACCTTGGCTCACTGACTGCGTGCCTTAAAAGGTGTGCTTCCATTAACATGAAGTTTGATATCAAAATATCACATGTGGATCAAAATCTTGCTATTGTCAAAACATAACGGATATTGTGTCAACAACTATGAAAACTTATACATGTCAGAGAAATTTTGTCAACTTGTATCAAACTTGACTTCCATGAGCATGGGAGAGAGTGTTAGAATAACTAGATCTTTGTATTGGTCTTGATTTAGTTGATATTAAGTAGTAGGTTATCTGTAAGTTGATTATGTGTCTTCCTTTATATAAGAGATTGTACTTTTTTAAAAATTTTAAAAATGTTATTTCGTTTTCACTTACTAATGATGTACTTCTCTATAACTACTTACTATCGATGAATGTTAGACATAAAAATTAGAGTTGTTTCAATGGAAATCCATTTTAATTTTTATTTTCGAGTTAGCAATCAATTGCAACCTAAATTTTGAGAAAGAAACATGTTTTATTTCTTTTGTGATGTATGAGAATTTTTTCCTAATGGGAGGATACAAAAACAAAGTAATGTGGTTTAATAATGATCTAAAACGTAGAAGACGATTTATTTTCAAAAATGAATTTCAGTAAAAACTATTAAATATTTAAATTGTACGCATGTTCAAATCTATGTGAGAATCACAAAAAATATTCTCATTTGATTTCTTTTTCTTTTTATTTTGGTTCCTTTCGCATAACATAGTGAGTCCCAAAAAATCAGGTAAAATTACAAAAGACAAGAAATCACAAGAAAATTAACATAAAAGAATAGGTATGTGCAAAACAAATGGAACTAATGGAAGAGAAGATGGTGAATGCAAGCTAATGATCAGTGCTTCCATAGTATGTATTTACCCATAACTATTTTATATGATGCATGATGGATCAGAAAGTAGGTGAAATATTACTAAGGATTATACTCATTAGTTTAATCCTTTCTTTGACATAATAATTAGTAAAGTTCCATTTACAATTTTATTTGTAACTAATTCGACTTAAATTTTGAAAAATAAAATAAAATTACTTTTGATAGGATAAGTCTTATTTTTGCATGAGATATATGGTATTTCTATGCAAAAAATTAAGATATATGATTTCTTGATCTAAAATGAGAGATGACAAATTCTATTTCCGAAACTTCACTACAAAAAAAAGAAATTAAATATTCAAACTTACACAGATCCAAGCATAGGTGAATTACAATTTTTTTTTTTTTGATTTCAATTTCCTTTTTTTTTATTCCAATGTTGTAACATAGTGAACTTTAAAAAAAAAGGTAATTTAACAACTACACATAAATTACAAGTAAATAAATATAAATAAATAGTGACATGAAGAAAAATCGGAAATTATAAGAGAGAATGTGGTGCTTATTATTGCAGTGGAAAGGTGAATAAAATTATAACTTCATTTGAAGTTAATGCAAATTTACACAATGGTTATTGTAAAGTGTCGTTTATATTGTAAATAATATGGCTTCTTTGTCTCTCTCTTCCTTTTCAGGGATATCATTCGTGCTAGTCCAGATGTGAAATGGGAAGCAATTAAAGGGCTGGAAAATGCCAAACGACTTCTTAAAGAAGCTGTTGTTATGCCGATAAAGTATCCCAAGTGTGTATTCCATTATATGTTTTTCCTACTTCTTCCGTTGGCTGACTCCACATGGTGGCATTATAACTTGATTTGTTTCTTTTTTTTTGGAAAATTTTTTCCTACCTTGCCTTTTTCACTTCTTTTTTTAATTAATTGGCATAAAAGAGTTGGAATTATTTGAAAATGTAAAAAGAGAGCAACGGGATTATTCTGTTATATTATATGCCTGCAACCTGCGTAAAGAAGATTTATTGGAGATAATTAGGAAATCTGTAATACCCTTTTACCTGAGTATTCCTCCTATGTTGTATTAATACCATACATACAAAGCATTCTGACGTTATGCTTCTCTGTATTAGTTTTGACTTGTGCCATCATTGTATATTTCTGTGATCTATTTCAATATATTCTAAGCTATGATTTGCAATTAAATATTTAATTTGTATTTTTTGATAGATCATAATCGTGTTTACCTATTAAAATTTGATGCATGTATATAATTCCAACATATTAATTATCAATATATTTTATAATTAGTATTTTGCTTATTAGTTATTGTTCTTGTGTTTTCTTATTAGTTATCCTATAAAAAGTCTCATAACAAATATATTTAGAGAGAGAGAGATTAAAATAGTTGTATCCAAATCCATGTCACATATTCCTGTTATTAGAAGTAATAGTCATACTCATGTCTGCGTTATTTAATTTCAGAATTTGAGGTATCTGAATCCATATCTGTGTTGATACTTATACTCATATCCGTATCCAGACATCAATGTTATAGCTTCAGATATTTAGCTTTTATTTTTGTTGAATTTTTGGACTTGCATAATTCTTATGCTGGTATGATTTAACTGATGTATAATTCTTTGCTGAACTAACTTTTTGATTGAACTAACTGACTTGCATAATGTTTGAACAAAGTATGAAATGGTCCCATTATACATTGGCATTGAAAATTCATATAATAGATAAACTCTAATTGGAAATTTCAATTCAGGTATTTTACTGGCCTTTTGTCACCTTGGAAAGGTATCTTGCTTTTTGGACCTCCTGGAACTGGCAAGGTGTGTGTGCTGCTTATTGAGAAATCAAACTAAAACTCTATTTTAACCTTGCAATTTCTGCATCTGTATCTGAAATAAATAAATCATTTATTTATTATTCTTCTTGTTATTAAACTTCCTATTAGCCTTACAGTAAAGGTCATTCTCCGTAAAGGTCATTCCCCGTTAGATCTCCAATTAATTGTTGTATGAAAAATTGGCAACTAAGCATACATCTTTCTTAACCTTGATTAACATTGTTTAGTGGCATATACTTCATTACGAAGGTTACATTCAAATACAAACATATAGGAAATTTTTAATCATTTAGCAAAGACGAGAATGAAGTTGTAATTACTTCCTTTTGAAATAAAGATTTCATTGACATGTTTTCATCTTTTTTTCTAAATTAGATGGACTAAATTTAAGTTGAAAATTATTTGTAAGTTAAATTATGCAAAATTCTGACATTTTTCTTGTGCATAGGGTGGATAATGGGGATTTTGTGGTAGAGAATGGTTGTTGTGGAAATGGTACGGCCATATAAACATTGTTAGTAGGGAGTGTAGGATCCCATGTCATACATTTTCCATCAGTTTATTGATCGTGGAAGAATCCATACATTGCAGGTCACTTTGGTTGTTGGCTTACGAGACTTGATAAAAATGATTTTTTGGCAAGATAAATTTTCTGACTTGTTTTTCTTTAGTTGTCATATACTTTATATCATGTGGATAATCTGCATTGGCAGGTCACATGAGCATTATGAACATTAGGTGGGGGATCACTTGAGGCTTGAGATTTTTAGTGGGTGTTTATGACAAGGAGCTTTTTGATCTGTGCACTTCTATCTCTTTGGGAATCCCATTATTCATTTCAACTATCAGATAATCTGGACTACAAAGTTGCAACTGTTCATTGTGGTGTAGGGTGGATTCCTTGTACAAAATATCTATCTTCAATATCATTTTAGATGGTGGAACTTGGATCAGTTTTGCGCAATTCATTTGGAATCTAAAGAACCCATTTTAGATGAAACTTATTACTTCACAATTTCTCATGGAGATGCCAGGTTTTGACACCACCTTCAGTCAGTTCATCAGACAATCTTTATAGAGGTTTCCATCATATCTATATAGGTTATATAAAGTAGCAAAATTGAATATTGGTATTGTTAAAAAGGACCATCATTTCTTGCAGCTAAAGAGGGCATCTAATATTTATTTTTAGATCATCAGACAGTCTGAAAATGAGTCTTTATTTTGTTGTTTTCTTGCATGTTAGCTCGGGTTGGAATTCAGCCTTTTTGGAAGTATAGGTGTGTTCTTATGGTGAAAGTGCAAGATGCATTTTAAATCTCTCATGGTGCAACACTACAGCTTGTGACATGGTTGATATATTGACCGGAAGAGAATAATGAGATCTTTAGGCCATTGTTGTAGTTTTTTGCTTCAAGTATGTGGTCATTGATGCAGTTCTAGAATAACCATAATATTCCATTTCGAGCTATTTGGTTGTTGTCTTATTTTACATTCCTTCAGTTTTTCAATAAAATTCTATTTTCCATCTTCAAAAAAAATCTTTGTCTATATGTTTTAGACATTGTACATTGAAAGATTTTACTATTCAAAAAAAACGTTGAAAGATTGTCATTGTGCAATCAAGACAGGCTTGTGATGATATACTTGTGGCTAAAGCAACACAAAATATAGACTTGATGACATAGTTCTTCACAAGCCATTGTATCTGGCTGTGTATGCATCAAGTTAAAACAAGAATAAAAGACCTTATCATTACAATACTATCACCTTCTCCAGCTAAAAAATGCATTTGCATTTTGTTGCGTTTAATTATGATTCCTGTTCTTTTGCGGGAAGGTTGTTACACACTCTTCAGTAGTTTGTAGTGGTTAATTCCATTTAATCCTTATATTTGTCATACACCTGTTGAGTCTGTATTACTAGTGTCGTGTGTATGTTACTTCCTTGTGTTTATCAATTGTTTTCAATTTCAGTAAAAAATTCTAGTAAAAAAATTCTAGCCTGTGTTACGAGCTTGAATGAGGAAATTCTGTGGAAACCTCTAGGCATGCTAACTCTGTTGTTTATTTTAAAAAAAAATTGTTCTGAAATGGCTCTCAATTCATGTTTTACTATCTAAATTCATTTTGGTACCTTCAGCAAAACAGATGGCTAATAACTATTAGTTCTTATTTTCTGCTTCTTGCCGTAGACCTACAAGCTACATCAATCTTCACCTATAGTAGTTGACTAGTTGTTGCCTTTGAAGAAGCAATAAAGATGTATACCTCTTCTTCGTTGATTCTGGAACTTAATCATTAATATGTTGTTCTTAACCTTGCTGAAAATTTTGCACTCACAAATTAATGTTCTCATTTAACTTGGTATGAACTTTATTGCAGACAATGCTCGCAAAGGCTGTTGCTACTGAGTGCAAAACCACATTTTTTAATATTTCAGCATCATCAATAGTTAGCAAATGGCGTGGTATGTTAATAGGAGTAAGTTTTTTCTTTTCATTTAGGAATTATCAAAGGAATTAGGAAGTATCTTGTTATAAACACAAATAACGTGTAAATGAAAAATATATAGTAATTTTGGCTTCTTCAACCTTTGTTTTTTCAGGGATGTCATTCTCTTCTCAGCACTCATCTTTCAGTATTATATTATCTACCACTATAACATAATATTAATTTTTTTCTCATTATTTCTTGATATGTATGGGTGGTACATTCCCCCCACAGTTTCTAAAGCAGATTTTTTGCATGGAATGTTTACCTCTTCATATGAAAGCATTATTTAGTATCTATTCAGTCATCATATATTTAAGTTACTTATTATCAAAAGAAAGTGAAAGAAACGAAATTCTATGGTCTGTTCTATTTGCAGGTGACTCAGAAAAGTTAGTAAAAGTACTATTTGAGCTTGCTAGACATCATGCACCATCAACAATTTTTCTTGATGAGATTGATGCACTCATAAGTCACCGTGGAGAAGCACGTAGTGAGCATGAAGCTAGTCGGCGGTTGAAAACAGAACTACTTATACAGGTAAAAGGCTACCTACGACTAAGTTGCTAAGTACTACTGATGCAGAAAATCTGGTGTTTTGTGATATGGTTTTATTTTTATGTACATGGTTTATTTCAGTATTCACCAATAACTTGTGCATTACATTCCATAAAAAGCAAAACTTAAATCTTCAGCATTCTCAAGTATTTTCAAGGTTGTGAAAATAGAAAAGGGTCATTATATGGATTGAAAATTAAAATGTTTTCTTAAATGAGGGCTTGAATGGGTATTTTTTGAAAAAGGGTATAAATATAAATGTAGATACAAATATACAAGTATCACAATCATCAAAATAATTAAATAAAATAAATTATAATTCAATTACATCTCATACAAGTTCAAAAACATATTTTTATTATGTCTAGTTGACATTATCACTCAAGAATAAATACTTATTCATTTTGGTCTTCTTATTGATATTTAATACTTTAATGGTACTTCTTTTTGTCTATGGTGTTTTATTTTCCCTTTATATTCTATACTTGTATTTTCGTTAACTTCTCTTCTTCCTCTTATTCTTCTCCTTTATTTCCATACCATTTTCATCTCATATTGGTAATTAGTTCTTACTTCTCTTCTTTTCTTTTTTATCTTCATATTTTCCTTTTTGTAATTTTTTCATGCAAATACATGAGTTATGTCTTCTTAGTTCCAAGTCTAACCACGTAGAAATTTGTCCTATTTTTTTCTCTTTTCACAATTTCTATCCAAACACATATAAAAGAAACTATGTACTACTCAAATTCTCTTTATTTCTTAGGAATCTTTAAATATTTAATGTTTTGATGATGTGATTAAAAGGCTTATATAAATCACATTGTTGTCAATATTATACTTTTTTATATATTATAGTTTTTAACTTTTTTAATATTTGATTACATTCAAGGGATGTCAAATTGAGATTGCGTTTCACCTTAATTGCTTTGGGTTGAACATTAATATGTAAGTCCTGTCCAATTTGCACGAGTCCAATTTCTTGAAGGAGGTTAAATGCACTTTTCGTTTAATTCAAAATTACTTTGTCTTTTGCATAGGAAAACTTAATACCTAAAAATTACTTTAGCTTTTCCATATCATTTGTGACAAAATGTGTCCCTTGATGTTTCTTGGACTGACTAATCCCTATAAGAGTCACTATATATCAATAAACATCATCAATTTATACTATCAAAATAACATATTCTTTATTATTTTGAAAAATTGAATGAACACACATATATTTAATATCAAATGAGGTATTTAAAAATGAAAGAGAAAATAGTTTTAGTATTACAAATTTTGTATTTTATTTTCAATTATGCAACACTTTTTGTTTTGATCGTGGAAGCTAGGGTTTTGTAATCTACTTTGGAAAGGTTTCTATTAGAATAGCCTCATATCAATTATTATAAGAACTGAATCTAGACTAATATATGATAAATATTTTCACTTACAATCAATTAATTTTAAGATGAAATTTCGATAAGATGGATTTAAAGTTTAAGGTTCACGCATATCTATCTATAAGACACTTGTAGGTATAAGATAAACCACAAATAAAGGGAAATATTAAAATAGTCTCATATTGGTTATTATAAGGATTAAACCTAGTCTAATATATGATGAATCTTTCCACCCACTATCAATTAGTTTTGAAATAAAATTTCAATAGTTACAATAGAAGAGTTAATGGATTGAGGAGCGGAGGCAAACAAGAATTGAGGAACATGGACTAGATTTGATGAGAAGGAAAAAGGAAGAGGAGGTGGACTATTGAAAGGGGGAAGAGGAGGTCATAGACCATGGGGAGGGAAAAGGGATCAATTGGTGGAGCAAGCAATGGAGATAGACCAGTGAGATCAATAGTCTAGATGTAGGAGTGGATCAAGATGTAAAGTGTATGGCCATGGTAGGAGGGGTGGACAAATACATAGGAATAGGCATGGTGATCGGGATGACATTGGCAACCAAGGGGAAGAAGTGGAGGGTGGAAGGCAGTTGGTTGCAGGAGATCTAAGGGTATTTGTAGAAGTGAGCATTGACAATGGGGTGATGTTTTCAGTGCAAGGAACTTGGTCATGGGAGGGAAAACCCACTTCTAGTCATAGAGTCATAAACAAACCCTCCACACCACACAATCACCCAACATAGCCAAGAACCCACCCCACACACCTACATGACAGATTCAAAGGAACATACCACAAGGATGAGGAGAACATCTCAACTAGATGGCTAGGGTTGGACTTTTGATCATTGCCTATAGGGGAGGGGGGAATGCCTCCTCCAACAAAAGGGGAGGAGGAGGTGGGGAACCAGTGTGGGCATCTTGCATGACTGCGTGTAATGCAACTTTGGGTGTTATTTTTTAATTTTCAAATGTAAACTTTCATTTAATCAACTGCCAAGATTGAGTGACTCACAAATTATCTATTTGAGACCCAACCTCATCTTATAATTTTCTTATATATATAATCCTAAAATATGGCTGTTTTAAGATTGAATTTCAATGATAATAAAAATTAAGTAGTTTTCATGGGAAAAACTCATAAAACACAAATAATATATTGGAATCTACTAGAATTCATTACCAGATCCAATTAGAATATGGTTAAAAAATAATAAAAGATGAGACATTCTTCCAACCAAGAGGATATCATGCCTTGGTGTGATGGTGCCTAGGTAGGTGGTAGAGACCCTCGAAACTTTGACAAAAGTGGATTACAATGATAAAACTATCTAAATGTCAAGAATCTATCTGAAAATCTATGAAACCAACTTAGGGTATAGGCCTAATAGAAATGGAGCAACAGCTAACCCCTCTCTATATACCCTCATTTTAGAGATCAGCTATAACTGGTAGAATTCTAACTCATCTAGAAGGTTCTTAAAGAAGTTCAAAACTGAACAATTGTCCTGGTGAAGAGTGAATATCTGCTCATAAATCTCATAAACCATCTAGATATTCTTATTGTTTTTACAAATATTCTTCAATGTCTTGAGATCTGTGCTAATTTGAGTGTCATGACACCTTACAAAACTGTTTTCCACATGCTATTTACAAATCAAGTGATAACATCACAATTTCACAATATCACCAAACTAGAGCCACATTGGCAGCATCTTTTTTGTTGGGGAGGGGTATTAAGTAAGCTATCAAATCTTATGATGAATACTAAGGTTACAGAGTTGGGATCACAAGAGTTAATTTTGTGTATTGAGTTTCATTGGCGTTCTATTCAAAATTTTTGCCAATGACTTACAAAATATAGAAGGTGAAGCCATGGGTCTCATGAAAAATTTTAAAAAAACTGCCACAATATTGTATAATTTAACCACAAAAGCAACAGTTCTTGAAAAAAACCTGATTTTTGTAAGAAAACAACAGATATGCACCAAAAAGCATATTCGAATGGTGTATATATAAAGCTTTGGAAAAGTTTCTGGCTAAACACCTGAAGCCCCTCTTGCTTGATCTCATTGGTGCACATTAGACAGATTTTGTAAATGGGTAGCAGATACTCAATGATTTTCAAGTAACACGTGAGTGTGTGGAGACCAAGTGATGAGGCCAGAGACAAAATTTATAGATAACGCATGACAGTGTTTCATTGAGTTGTTTGGAATAGATCTTGTGTTGCATGAGTTTTTAGGTAAAGTGGAAAGATTAGATTGGTTATTCTGTAACCTCAGTAGCATCCTTCTCTGTATTGGTGAATGGCTCCCTCACCAGGTAATTTGCACGTGGTAGAGGCTTATGCTAGTGTGACCTACTTTCCTCCCTTTTTTTTTGCACCGACAGCAAAAGTCGTTGGCTGGTTATGTTGTAAGGCAGAAGAGAGTGCACTGACAGAGTTATTCAAATCAAATAGAAATGCAATGCCTCTTTTCTTCAGTATGCAGATGACACCATTGTTTCTGTGATGCAAATCAAGCTAGATCGAGCATCTTTATTGTTTGCTGTGCTTTTTGGAGTTGTTAGTTGTTACAGGTCGGAAAATCAACTTCCACACATCTTATGTTATTGAGATTACTTTGTTGGAAGAGGAAGTTTGAGCTACTGCAAATTTCATGGGATGCAAAATGAATCTTTCCCAATCAGTTATCTTGGCTTGCCTCTGCAAAGGGTATTAGGTTCAAATATAAGCATTGGGTGGTTATTTTTCTATAAACACAAGGTTTGTTAAGGCTAACCCTACATATTAATATTCAATATCTCGTATAACCACAAGATGTAAATAAAGTCTTTAGCAATTCCATAGTACAGATTTTTCATTTTAGTTCTATTTAGTTGCACTCTGATATTCAATCATTTTATATCCAAGTAATGCAATCCCCAAGAGCCAATCATTTCTGGTCTGTAAAACAAATCCTAATGGTTGTATTGCAGATGGATGGCTTGATGAAGACAGATGAGCTTGTTTTTGTTTTAGCAGCAACAAATATACCTTGGGAACTGGACGCAGCTATGCTTCGCCGTCTTGAAAAGCGAGTATCCTTCCTATTTTATCTTTAATGATATAATACCAGAAATTCATTTTTTGCTCCAGAAAATGGTCATCTCTTTTTCTTGCTCATGGGCTAATACTTGTGAAGGGTGTTATAAATTATGTTAGCAAATTTTTCTTGATTCCTCATGGTTTTCCATGTATCACATGTACATTCTACCAGCTACATGCACACTGTCGTTTGCCATTGTGATTCTCCATAACTATTTTACAGATACTTGTACCTCTCCCAGAACCTGAGGCAAGGCAAGCAATGTTTGAGGAGCTTTTACCATCAACTCATGGAAATGAGATTCCTTATGATTTGCTGGTTGAAAAAACAGAAGGTTATTCAGGTTCAGATGTCCGTCTGGTATGTAAGGAAGCTGCCATGCAACCACTGAGACGGTTGATGTTACATTTGGAAGACAAGCAAATTCCCGAAGATGGTAATTCCTTGACATTTTAGATCATTTATCTGTACGTTCTGACTGCCAACACAACGATACTGATATTGGTTGGCACAGACGTCTGTCAATCTCAGCCAAGAATCATAATGCTATGCTAATAAGATTTTGGAGGAATTTGCCCAATTTGTTGTATGTCATTTTCTTTGAAAACTAAATGATCTTTTCACCCTGTCAAATGGCTGATGGTTATAGAAAGTTTGGAACCTTGAGGGCATCATTTTCTCCTCTTATTACTGGTAAGTTTGATATGGAAGTTACAAATACGAAACATTAATTAATTACTGAAGCATTATTCAGAAGTACATTTATATTAAAGAGATTTTGATTTATTGTGGTTGATGTTTTTACTGCACCTCATTTCGGTCGTTGATTACAATGGTAGACAACCTAAAAAAATACAAGTATTATTATAATCTTGTTTTTTCTAACGCCAATATCTGGTTCATGGATTTGTCGTGTGAGTACCAACCTTATAATATAATATTTTTCAATTGACTTCATTATTTTTATCAAACTTGCAATGATTGTATGACTTTATATCACTGTTTCTTTGATAATATCATTGTTTTCTATTCAAGGTTAGCAGTATCACTTAGAAGTAGACATTGTGCTCATCTTGCAGAATTGCCACCAGTTGGACCTGTTAGATCAGAAGATATTGGAGTGGCTCTAAGAAACACGAGGCCCTCAGCTCATCTTCATGCTCACCGCTTCGAAAAGTTCAATCAGGATTATGGCAGCCTGATTCTTCACTGAGGTTGAGGTTTGCAATGGCATTTTCCCTGGAGAGGCAGGTGATCCTATTTTATTTTTTCCTTCCACAATGATTAAATTGTTGTTTAGTATGGGAACCCTTTAGTCTAATATAATATTGATTATTTGGCGGTACGCTCTGTGAATGGAGCTGCCTAATTCCTCGAAAAAATGGACCTGCCTAGGCCTAGCTTGTTGTGTCTTATGCATAAGGTTTTACATGTGGAAACAGGTTCATTAGGTGCCTAGTGGAACATTTTCTTTCGTGCATCCTTTTCTAATTTTGTATATTTTAATATAATCTTAATCATGAGGGTATGAAATTTAAAACAAACAACTTTATTGTTTTTGTCTGACATGGTCCGTTGCTGTTAGACAAGAACATTCAGTTTCATGAGATTTCAAAAGCGTTATGTCTTCTTACATGATCAGGTCGTCATCATAAGGAAAGAAGGTTTCAAAAAATATGATGCCCCACTGGTCATACAGAATGTGACGTATCTATTAGTTGATGAGTTGACTTTTAAAAACGGTAACAATAATCAAAGTTTTGCTTTATTGAAAGCGTTGACGCTTGCTCAAGTATCTTAGGCACTTAGAAATCAGTAATATTTTTGTAGATGTGAATTCAGGATTGTTTTTAAACTTTATAAGAGAGAAAGTTCAACATGTGCATGCATACTAAGATAGTGTTTAGTTTATATTGTGGGATACGAGATTGTGGGCTTGTAACTATAGTCTAAATTAAACGCTATTGACATGATAGGTCGCATTCAAAATTGTAAAATATGATATACATGATTGGCATTTTCTGAAGCATGCGATTATTCGAGTTACGGAGATCTCAAGTAAACGAAATGCATAACGGTAGTTCTATTTTGTGTCACTTGATACGATGTGTGTAATCTTGATTATATTAAGATTTAAATATTCGATAAAAAATACGTAACCACATTATATTACGGTTCGTTTGCATGCTCTTCTGGTTGGTGAGCGGAGTAAGACGTCCATGTATGCCAGTTTCGTAGGTGAAGGGCCTACCCAGTTTTGGGCATAGCTTTCCCTGCTGGAAGCATAAGAAGAGACACAAGAAGAAATATATTGTGGAAGAAAAGAAAAAAAATTAGCATCATCAAAGAATATTTTGATTTCCTCAAAGTGTTCTGAAACCCTACAATTATAATAGCAGAGCAGATCCACCCGCGCATGTATATACATATATAGAGATTGACTGATTGTTTTTTCTCTTCCAAATCACGGCAAGAGAAAGAAAAAGAAAAAGAAAAGCCGGAGAGCCAACCATAACAATTAATTATTAGCTGGTTTTTTGACCTGGAGTGCGGTGTTGGTTACATAAAGCAGGACCCCGCCCCTCTCTCTCTCTCTCTCTTGCCATACGAGTTTTATCAAACATCATTCGGTTATTTTTTATGATGATAATGGTTCCATACAAAACAGTACTACGGATGTATGTATCATTAAATGAAATAGTATGTCGGTACGTGAGAAATTGTAAATACAAGAACAGAACATTCATGAGAATTAAAATCCAGATCATGAATCGATGTCCTTTTGTTCTTGAAATTGATAAGAATTATTTTTTTTGTTGCATGATAAAAATTAAGTTGGACATGTTCCAGATTTTAACTTTTAAAAGCATATTCATGTAAAAGAAACCACGCGTTTCAATGTTTTATATAAAATAGTGCGTCGGTACGCATGTTGTTGAATGGTCAACGATCGATTATTGATCGACGGCATGCACGCGGTCTTCTTCTTCTATCTAATTAGTTATCGATCCTCACCGACCATTTTATATGAAATAATCTGACATATGTATATATAACGTAAATGATTGGCCAGGAAAATATTCATCGTTTGGAATAGGCAGGTACGCTTGTTTATTTTGATCGTAGAAGGCGTTGTACGTGCATCTGATTGGTTTAACTTGTATTTTACCCGACCAATCATCATCTTCGACCACCACTATCACTAGTTACATATTATTTCTGGATATTTCTTTTATCTCAAGGCTAAAATTGAGAGTGCATGTGAGATCCCAAGTATGATCAGAAACTATGGTTGGTTAGACTTCAATCGAGGGACACCAATTATGGTTTTTTTTTTTTTGAAAAATTGTAAAAGATAGATAAACCCTCGGTATTGTTGGGTTTTCATGAGGTGGGGCAAGGCTACGTATTGAAGATCCAAGCGTGGAAGAGATTAGCATTAATATAATGTGCAACGTCCCAAGTTGTCCTGTATTTGTCATTTTCAGGTCTCCCGGATGTTGTTGACATGTTTTTGATCTCACATAATGAGTAGTCAATTATTTTCAATAATACTAGTGCAATTTTGATTCCTTTGCTTCTCCGAGTAAAGTAGAAAAATGAAGCTTGTTATGATATTTATAATTAATTAATTAATTAATGATGATGATGATGTTATTGCTCTTATTATTATTATTACTACTTTATATTGATAATATTTTTATCAATATTTAAATTAATTTTTTCTTTCTTAAGCCTAAGAGAATCGACGACTATTGACTTATAATGTTCTCGTTCTCGTTATTAATGCTTTTATTTATATTCAAATCCAGTCTCCTCCACACAAAACAGAAGAGGGAAGACTGGCAGCCGTACTACTGATGACTATTTTATAATTATATTATAATAATGAAGGGTGCTTATTATTATTAGCAGGAAGAAAGCAGTGCAGTTTTGTTTTGGAGTGAATGAAGCTGCTCTCGTCTTTCACTTCCTCTCCTCTTCCGTCATCTCTAGATTTCCCTCATTCTCGTTGCTGCTGCTACTGCTGTCTTCTTCCCCCGTCCTCCTCCTCCTCCTCCTCCTCCTCTCCATCCTGAACGGTCGAGTTTGGTGCTGGGGGTCGACGAGGTATGGTTAAAACTTAAAAAGACCTTACAAATTCTTTCTTTTCATTATCGCCCTTTGCTTCCGTCGTCATTTTCTGCTGCTCCCTTTTGCAATCCTGATCCATGGAAAATGCTTTTCCTATTTCATGTGGGTTTCGTTCGCCCATAGGGGGTCCTCCCTCCCTCGTCTCCGTCCGTCCTCTTCTGCTTCTGCTTCTGCTTCTTCCCTCTTTTTAGTCCTATATTTCCTGTTTTGTCTCCTCGTGCCTGATCTCCATCACTCTTCTGCTGCAAAGGGGGCAACCTGGTGGCTTTATGCTGCTGTATTTCATGCTTCGCTTGATCTTCTCTTTGGATTGGGTGAGTAGGTTTTCTTAAGCTGCACTGCGAATGCTGGGTTTTGCTATCAGATTGAACCTCGTTTCATCCTCTGATCCCGTTCAATGGAGTTGCAAGCTTGGCCTTCAGATCCACCTCCCAATATTTCCCTTTTCTATCGTATCATTTGCTTGTGATGCTTTCCTTTCAAGTAACAACTTGCCCACTGACTGTCGTTTGCATTTCCATAGATGGCACTCGAGGATGTTAGTTTCTAGAGGTTTTGGTAACTGAAATATGCTGATGGCACTCGAGGATGTTAGTTTCTAGAGGTTTTGGTAACTGAAATATGCTGAAGGTATCGAACTCGGTTTTTCCTTGTACGAGTCTCATGAATGGATGACAACACTCGATCAGTCACCGTTTGAATCAGACGTGCACTTGTTTGATTCTTTTCATTTGCTATCCGAAATAAAGGCAGCATCTTGATTAGTGTCCCATTCTTATTACAGCTTAAAATATGATTATGACCTTGACGTGAACATGTTGGAGTGGACATGCTTCAACCAAGGGAAGCTGATATACCTGCTTTGTTCCTCTTTTTCGTCGTGCTTCCTTTGGTTACTTACTTCTTGCTTGGCCAATGCAATGAGGTTTCCAAGAAGAAAGCCAGGGTAAGCGTGCTTGCTCAGTTGGCTGCGGAAGAAGCTCTTGCTGTGGAAGCAATGTCAACTGTCGATGTTGTTCCAGTTGCTCCTTTGTCGAATTTCGGGGGCTATGTGTGTGCAAGATGCTTTCGCCCAGCTACCACCCGCTGCTCCAGATGCAAGTCTGTCCGATACTGGTAGGCCCCTTCATCTTCTACTATTCTTTCTGATATATTTCCATTTATTTCCCTCTACCTTCATCTAATGATACATCACTTCTTGTCTTGCACCAAAGTATTACCTTGTATTTTAGATTTTTTATTATAATTCTTCCTGTCAATGGTACACTTATGATAAAAAAATTTAAAGAGCATAAATATATCTGCAGAACATCATGGCATTAGTATTCAATTGAACCCTAGTCAGATATTCGTGAATGTGATCAAATGTCTATTAGTCTATTATCTTGTATGACGTAGCGAAGGCTGTGGCTCCTCCAAAGGTTTTTATTTATTTATTTTCTGCTGAGGTGCTTCTTTTTCCCTTTTTGTGTGAATCAGCTTCTAAGATGGACTTTATTCTACTTAATCAGTGTTTTAGGATGGAGTATTGTTAATTAAGTAAATTATCTTACACTTGCAGTTCTGGAAAATGTCAAATAATTCACTGGAGACAGGCACACAAGCAAGAGTGTCAGCAATGGAAGAATGATAGTTCAGGTATTCCAGTTAGTCCAGCAGCAATCACGGAAAGTGACCTTTATGTGGCCTCTTCTGACGCACAAGCCAAGACAGCATTGTGCAAAAATGATGAAAAGGAGTTTTTGCATAATATTGATGCCTCAGACCTACCTAACAGTCCTGCAAACCTATTTCATGTATCTACTTTCGAAAATAAGTTGCCATTTAAACAGGATTCTGATAAAACCAAAAAAGAACTTTCACGACATGAAGAAGATGCTTCTTGCTTCTTGAAAGAAGCCAGCAGCTGTGTCACTACTACTTCTCGTCATGCAAGTACTGAATTTTCTGAGCTTCCTTCAAATGAATCCACAAAGAGATACAAGGTTTTGATTGTTTATTGTTTGGTAGTGATCATATATCCATATTGTTCATCAGTTAATCTTTTGATGACATATCATTAAAGTTTTACGTTTCTTCAGGCACTATTACAGTCAGGAAATGACACCTACATTGCCTCAAGTAGCATGTGCATTAACCGAAAAAACACCAATCAGCCAACTGGGCATTCTTCCACCAAGCCTAGAAATATTCCTTGTGAAACCCAAAACTTGAAAGTCCATGTTAAAAGTGTAATTGAGTCTTCTAATTCTGGAGAAACATCCTCCTTATTGTTTCCAGAGAGGAATACGCTAAGTGGATGTAAAACTGAGGCAGAGAAAACCAGATCAAATGGCCTTCAATTTTCTTCAATTGATGAACTTGGATTGAACTCTTCACCTGAAAAACTTTCTGCAAAGGGAGGGATGAAGTTTAGGAGACCTCCTTACACTGTGGAATCTAGCTTTGTATCAAAAGGCAACTCACTTTCAGGAATAGAGAGGAAGGCTAAAGAAAATGAGTCAAGTTCGTTCTAGCCCTCTAACCTTTACGTGATCTGTTGCTTCTGTAGTCTGATGGTTTCTTTTTGCCAACGACAACAGGTTCCATCTCTATACAGGATACCAATGGGATTTCAAAAACGACAACAGGTTCCAACCCTATCCGGGATACTAATGGGATTTCAAAAACAAGAGAGAAGAAGATGCCAGGTATGAAGATACCACAAAAACCTCCAAAGCACAACACCGGTACAAGTTCCAGTTGCTCTCTTGGAAAGAATAAGGTATCATAATTACAAATTCTGATTTGTTTCAATCTGCATTCCTTTGTTAAACAATTGCAATATTTTTTTATATTACAAAATGTATGTGCTAGGTGTTGTTTCCTTATGAAGATCTTGTTAAGCTCTTTGAGTGGGAGATAAGTGATGTGTTTCCAAGAGGGCTTTTAAATTGTGGAAACAGGTAAGACTATATTCTGTTGCTTGTGTATACAGGAGGGCTTTTAAGATGCTGTTTTTATGCTCCTAACGGATTCTTTTAAATTGTGACATTAATCTCAAGACACCATATGTCAATATTTTATAGTGAAATAATTTCAAGATATATGCTGTTTTGAGCTTCATCCATGTTTACTGTTTGCCAGTTGCTATGCAAATGCGGTTTTGCAATGCTTGACCTCCACAAAGCCACTCTTGGTTTATCTGCTTCGAGGAATCCACTCTAGATCCTGTACTCTCTTTGGCATCAGATAAAATTGTTAGTTGTGATCAGATGGAAGAAAATATTTCCCTCAAGACTTATCCTCCCATTGTTGAATATGTTAGGTTACATGCGGGATTGGTGCCTAATGTGTGAACTTGAGCTTCATGTTTCAACACTACTGGAACCTGGAGGCCCACTATCTCCCAGTAAAGTCCTTTCAAACATGAGGAATATTGGATACCGGATAGGTGGTGGGAACCAAGAAGATGCTCATGAGTTTTTAAGGTGACACTTGTGATGAAATGAGAAATGGTTCCTTTTTATGGTTGACAACCATAGTCATTCTTTGCTCATGCAATACAGTGACATTGGTCTGCATGACACTATCATCTCATATTTAATTGTGCTCTTCATTCAGGCTTCTAGTGACGTCAATGCAATCTATATGTCTTGAGGGTGTGGGTAGTGAGAAGGAAGTAGATCCCACTGTGCAAGAGACAACACTTATACAACAAATATTTGGTGGACGCCTTAAATCAAAGGTAATTAACTTGTTTCCTGCTCTTTGTATGACCAATAGTTCAGTTCTACCTATTGGTGGTTGCTAATCTATTAAGTACAGGTCAAGTGTCTCAGATGTGAGTCAGAGTCTGAACGGTATGAAAATATCATGGATCTGACATTGGAAATACATGGTTGGGTAGAGTCTTTAGAAGATGCTCTCACACAGTTTACTGCTCCTGAGGATTTAGATGGGGATAACATGTACAGATGTGGGAGGTTGGTAGCCGATTTCAGTGATTTGTGTTTTACCTTTTCTTTTTCTGGACAATTTTTAACATGAAGAGACCTCAACTCTTTAATGAAGGTGTTGTGCATACGTCAAAGCTAGAAAGCAGTTGAATGTACATGAGGCCCCGAACATCATGACCATTGTTCTGAAGAGATTCCAGGTAATTTTTCTTACTGTTTGTAGTTTTTTTTTTTGGTACTAAGCTAATATCACAAGTAGTTTTGTTTAACACATGATAAAGTAATAATCTCTGTATTGGAAAGTTTAGAATAACTCTTCTCAATAGAAAGAGAGAAATTTGAGTGGTCTTGGGTTTGTACAACAATCTAAGTCATAATCTCATTATGTAGGGTTGGTCATATGAATCTTTTTCTTTCATGTATTTCTATGATTAAGTTATATAAGTTTAAATCTTTTCTCACAATTACTAATCAAGTAGTTTTAGGTTTTCCTCTATTTCTTTTATTTTCTTTTGTACTAATTAATTCTTCTTTTGTAACTAGTACATTCTTTGATCTTCTAAGGATATAACTAAATTACGTGAGTCAATTTTCTCTTATTTTCAATTAATACAATTTTTACTTTATTCCTAATAAAATTATTTTTAACTTATTCCTTATAGTATTGTCACTCATCCATTTAAGCATACATATTTCGATAACAGTAACTTGTTATATATGATCATGCTTTATAACTTGGTATTTTGAATCATGGAGTATAGTTAGGCAAATAGCAGTTTTATAAATTTTTTTTTAAAATTTTAATGATATCCCCCACTTGAGGGTAAATGTAAGAAGTAAAATGCTAGTTTTAATTATATGTTGATTCAGGCTGGATTACTGCTTAGATCTTGTGCTTGTTTCCACCGTTTTGCTGCTTAGCTCTTACTTGTTTGGTTAGCATGTTATTTTCTGCCGATCATTTTTATCTTTATGATGATTTTTCTTTTTAGTAGAGGTAAGTTGGTTTTTGTTTTTATCTCGCACTTGTCCCTAATTAGTATTGCCCTTTTGGCTTTCACTAAGTTGAGTACTCATTTCTTGTCGTCTGTCTTTCATATGCCGTTTTCTTTTTTTGGGTATGTCTTTTGCTTTGTCAGACAGGAAAATATGGTAAAATAAACAAATGTGTCACATTTCCTGACATGCTGCATATGAATCGATTTATGACTGGGACCAGCGACAGACCTCCGGTCTACTTGTTGTATGCTGTTGTTGTCCATCTGGATACACTCAATGCATCCTTCTCCGGACATTATGTGTCATATGTAAAAGATTGGCAAGGCAACTGGTTTCGGATTGATGACACAGAGGTAATTTGATCTCCAAAAATACTACAGTTAAATTCTTTTTTTAACATTACTGGTTTTGTGGGATGGCACCATTCGATAAGGAAAGTTGTTAGTGGAATGATGAAGATGTACAAAAGATAATAAAAGAAAAGAAAATTTCTATAAAATCTATTATAAATGTAGAAATGAGAAAAATTTAGAGAAGTATTTGCTAGCAAAAAGGAATGCTAAAAAAAATTGTTAGTGAAGTTAAAAATCAGGTGTATAAAGAATTATATGATAATTTGAATAGAAAACAAACAAAAATAGAATATATAAATTAACTAAGTTTAGATAAAGAAGATCTAAGTCAAGTAAAAGTGTATTAATTTGGGATAATATGAAAGTGAGTGTGTTATTTACACGCAACAACATTCCATGTTCATTGTGCTTGCAATGATAAAGAAGTTTGTTGAAATTGGTGTTAAGTTGTTTTTCCTCCAAACTAATAAGAAGGTATTGTCACTAGTCACTAGCGTCTCGTAGTATAGGAAATGACGCAATTTTAGTGAAAGGGCGTGGCTCTGAGACATTATGTATGATTTTGCTCTTACGCAGGTGCAGGCAGTTTCATTGGGTCGAGTGATGTCTGAAGGTGCATATATGTTGTTCTATGCAAGGTAAAGCACTTGTGGTTACGTAGATGAGAAGATGGGTTTCTGTTTGCATCTTTGGTGGTGGAGTGATGTATTTTGGTGGCATTCAGGTCGTTCCCACGTCCTCCAAGGATCTATTCAGGCAAAACGTCAGCGACTCAAGCTGCAAATGATTCCGCGTGCAAGCCTCCTCCTCCCAAGCAACCAAGACACGGGTCGACCAAAACATATGCAATACCAACGAGAGCGGAGGCGAGATCAGGGGAGAAGACACTGTCCGAAGAACGTGAGAGCAGTTACTTATTTGCTAATGACAACAACAACATTAAGGATGTGGGTGGAAGAGATATGCGTCCGAAGCATGGAAATGCCGTCGACTTGTGGGCCGATTGTTGCTCGAGTGATTGGTCCCGTTTCACAAGCTCGGATGAATCGTCTTTTACGACGGAGAGCACAAGCGACTCGTTTAGCACCGTTGATTACTCTGACGACGGAAGCATGGACCCCATTACGTCCCTATTTAACCCTATCTACCACACCACACCGGTGCCTTATACTACCACTACCACCTCCCGTAAAAGCACCGTCCTGTGTCGGGACTTCACCCGCTGCAGGCCGACCGCCAGATTCTTTCCGGAGAACAGGAGCTTCGCACTGGACTCGTCCTCCTCCGCGTCCGCTCACGGCAAGGGAAAGAATCTAGAAGGCACGAATTCAAGTGCGCGGGAGCGATCCCAAAGGTAGTCGTGGTTGTATGTGTGCCCACCCACTTAATTATGTTATTAACCATATCGTTATCATGTAATCGACAAATTAAACGACGACCATGCCTCATGTTTTTTTAGCCAAATGCGGGCATGTTCGATCAAAGTGTTCTGATGGAATCTAGAGGGTCGACGACTGTAGATGTGGGAATTTTCTTGCGTAGGAGCTACCACTCTTTTTCTTGTGTTCGATGAAAGCTTTTCTAGTAAAACTTGTTCACCACCACTCTTCCTTTTATTCCGTACCTCACTGCATTGTGATGCACTCAACGGTGTCAATATCTTAGATCGGCTTGCCGAGATTTTGTGTTTAAATTTAAACAAAAAATATTTCCAACGTAACTGTTTTTCGTTGAAGGAAGTTCATTAGTCTTCGTAACAATTTAATCATCGGAACGATAACGTAAAAATCACTACCTTTATCATGCACATGTACGGCACATGCTTGTATTAATTATTCAATCTGAGCGAAGACGGGTGGCGCTGGTGTGGTCGTTCATCCTACTTCGTGTCTAATTTTCGTTGTTCTCTTTCCTCTTCTTCGTAGACAGAAAACGGACCCCCCTCATTCAACGAAACAGAGCCAATTTATCAGGGTCGATTTTGTAGAAGACAACAGAGAAGAAATTAACAGCATAATTCAAAAAATGGCAAAAGCAAGCTTGAGTTTAATTTCCTTCTTCCGCTGAGACAATCAGAATAGATCACTATATAATATAATACATGACAAATGGTAGCAGCGTCATATCTCAAAATATACTCACAGACGATAGCGAAATAATTCATTCAAGATGGTCGAGCAGCAAGTTCCTAAAAATAGAGAACAGCTAGCAATGAATATGTAGGCCAATGCAAATGCACCATGTATCCCCGCTTTCTTCTTTCTTCGTCGTTAACAGAGATAAGCGGACAGTCACTAAAATAGAGGTGGCTGGTACGGATATGGATAAGTAGAAAGTAGTATAAGCAGAAGCAGAGACAGCTGCAGCCTTATTCTATATATATGTGGTAGTAGACACGCATCTATTCTATGCAACCAGCAGCCGCAGAAGTTGTGGAAGAGGCTGAGTATGGATGATGAAGCGGCCATGGAAATTTATATATTGGGTGAGGTGATCATAATATACAAATATAGGAAGAAAATCAAATCAGATCAAGATGGTGGAGCGGCTGGTTCGAATGCGGAGACGGGGAAGGAGCGGGAGAGGCCCGCGGCCGTTTTGAAGGTGATTTTCTCCGATGCCGGGTCGTCGATGTACATCTCCGACAGGGCGATCCAGAGGAACAACTCCTTACTCTTCACACCCGTCATCCTCCTCATCCGGCAATCCTCCATGAAGGCCGTCACCTCCTCGTTGTACCACACCAGCCGCCCAATCTTCTTGAAGTGGTGCTCTCGGCTCTTCCTCTGCTTCAGCCACACGAAACCCGTCGAACGGTTGTACCCTACCTCCTCGATGTCCTCCAGGGGGAGCAGCCCCTTCGGGAGGTGGACCTCCTCCAACAGCTCCATCGACTTCATCTTGCACAGATCAGAGTCCCCGGAGTAAGTCTCCGCCCCCTCCCGCTGGCTTTCGATAGAAGACGACACCGCTACAGTGCTGCTCGCCATTTCAATCGACTCGTCGCTCCTTCCTCTCCCTTCGGTCCATCAAACATTGATAAGACGATATGCATTAAGTACGACAATACTATCCATATAATTAAATTTAAAATTTAAAAATAGCAATAAAATAAGAGAGAGAAGTTAGAGACACATGTCTAGTTATTTAATATCACCACTAGAAAAATTTACATTACTTTATATTTATTTCAATTAACAATATTTCCTTCTTTATTAAACCTTAATGAAAATCATGAGTCACTGTATAACCCTTTTTTTTTTTAATTTTCTCAATTTCTCCCAAAATTTATCGTATGAACGATAATTAAAACTAATTTTTCTAATATGATGATTATATAAAATTTAAAATCGATGGATCCGCAAGAGCACCTTACTCGTGCATCACGCAAGAAAACGCAGTGATTGGGGCGAAGATAGAGAAGGGCGTTTTCTCGTCCACACGATCTTCCATGGGTCCTCAAAATTAATCAGAAGATAATTTTATGTGACTTGTGAACGAGGAAAAGGTTTTAGAATCCAAGGAACGAGGAAGATCGGGCGCCTGGAAGCGTGGCGACTGGTGATCCCCCTCCGTAGTTATGGCGTCGGCTGTTGCGCCGATGAATTCGTCGGCTACTTGGGGCGGAAGCGGAAACTCAACATCAACAGCAGCATCGTCCTCGTCAGCATCATCTTCAACAATTAGCAGCTTGACCTCTCCTTTCTTGTTTGGCAGCCATCACTACCAGCTTCGACTCTGGCCACGACAACGACAGCAACATGCTAGCACGAAGAGAGATGACAACAACAACAACAATAAGAGGGGGAGGAGGAGGATGAGGGGGAATAGCAACGGTAACCGTACACGTCCAACATCATCAAATGCTTCTTTATTTTCTTGCCTTTTGCGGATTGGTAGGATGATTTCGTCCTAGGAAGGAAGCTCGGCGAGGGTGCCTTCGGAGTCGTGTACAGGGCGTCCCTCTCTAAGACCTGCAAGTATTCCAACATCAAGGTATTTACTGAGCTCAACATGTGATGATCCAGTTCACAGGCATGCCCGGATCCCGATTCATTATCCATTTTTTTAATAACGGTAGTACTTTTTTTTCGACGATAGTAGTTTTTTTTTTAAAATTTTGAATCTAAGACCTCATCTTTTGTAATAGAGTATGTGAGAGTAAATAATGGATTAGGATTCTTTGTGTTGTGAGTCTAGTCTCACATTGCTAGAGTTATATTTGTTTCTTCTATGCATCTTCTATATATAGAGACCTTATTTGCTTATGAATGAAATACAACTTCTGTACCATTTCTTATGCTCTAACATGGTATTAGAATTTATATTTTGAGAATCCATTAAGTAAGAAATTTAGTGATATGGCAATAACCCAAGACATTCCTAATATGTTAATGGAACCCTAAGGCTATAATAGGGCTTAACTCTCAAGATATAATTTCTTCATCTTACTCTTTAAGTATCAAAGATTCTTTAGTCCCACCCTACACCATAGCCTAGATCTCCATCCTTTTGCAGGATGAGGATCTACATATCCAAGTTGGCAACGCTGGAAGTCCAAGCATGTGCACCTAATCAATCTCATACTTAAGGAGAAATAAGAGCAAGATCAATATCTAATTTTCTTCTGCTCCCAAAACACTGTGAACAGACCCATTTTGCTCATTTTGGTCCTCTACTTACCAAAAAGCTACATGGGTGCATCCAGCATCCTTAACTTGTGCAGTCTTGTCTACAAGAGGCAATATAGGTTTAGCTGGACCACCTACCTCTAATCTGGTGTGCTGTGAGAATGGACTGAACATATCTTGCTCCACCATTTTCCCTGTTAGCTTGCTTCCTGTAACTTGTAAAACACCTTTCAAATTTTGACCTTGATTCAATCTCTTCCTTTTTGTTCATCCTGGTCCTTATGCTACCTATCCTTCCTTGTAGGTCTTTCTGATGTGGACTTGAGATTGCTAGGAAAATTGGCCATCAAGGAAGTGTTCATAAGTTTATTTGAATTCCTCTATAGATAATGCATCAATCATTTTTTACCCTATTGTTTTTTCTTAGATGCCTCCTGATCATGTCCCCTCTTCTCATAGAATGTACAATATCTGTAATCCTTTTATAAAAAAACATTGATTATCTTCTCCAAACCATTCCCGAGAATCAAAGGTACTTTATAATTCGAAGTAATGCAACTTCCACAGACAACCTTACTTTCTGAAACCTCTGTATTTTCTCTCTGGCCTTGACTTGAATAATATCCACCATTAGTCCAACATCCTATGTTTCTGGACCATTGCTGTGGTTTGATTGCCTAGTGTCATACCTTCAAATTGCAAACATAGTATATGAGGCTTTCATCTATATGGAGTTTAAGGAAGATTCCATTGTACGTAACTTCATAAATGGAGTGGTATTTTCTTATATTCCAACTTGTGGTATCCAAGTCATGATGGAGCAAGTTTGCCATCATACCAGGGCTTACCCTCTAACTGTAAAACTAGTAAATATGTGAGAATATTAGGATCTGTAATATTTGCATTCACCTCACTACCATAAGCCACCTTTTCAAATCCTGGATCAGACTAACCAGTCAGATTAGATCATACTAGATCGGGCAAGGTCATACACTGAAACATGATAGATTCAACCATTTTAGCAATTGAACCCTTGAACCAATGACCTGGTAGATCCAATCAATTTTTAGTGTCCAGTAGAGTTGCAATATATAAAAAATTAAAAACCCACATTACAAGATGAATATATCCATTTACTCAACTAACTAAAACATAGAAACCTATTGAATGAGAATATAAGACTCATCTTTTGTCCAAAACAAACCTCTGTTTTTTATTTTCAGATAATTAAACTCCAATTTTGACAAAAAACCCAACTGTTGAATGAGAATATGAAATTCATCTTTTGTAAAAACAAATTAGATTCCAATTTGTTTCAAAAAATTATTGAATGAGAATATGAGATTCACCTTTTGTCAAAAATATATCTGATTTTTAGATAAATCAAACTCTTATTTTTTTATCCTCCAAAATATCCCTTTTTTCCTGATTTTCCCCAATTTCCCTAAATTTTTCATATATATTTAATTATTTTATTGTTGATTATGTTATGTTGACATCAATGGTTTGACAGGTTTGCATTGGTTAAACCCATGAACTGACTACCCCTTCATTGGGTTGATGTTCGGTCGTAGTTCTAACGTCTAAAAACTTCACTACATCTGCAAAAGTCCATATCTTTTGTATTCATTCTTTGTGTTTGTTTTCTGGATTTTTTCATTTTCTTGATTGAGCTAAGATTTCTTCTTTCTTCTTTCACTTTTACATCATGGTTGCTTGCTTGCTGAAGAAAGGTGATGTAGTTGTTAAGAAAGCTACTGAGTATGGTGCTGTTGAGATTTGGATGAATGAGCGTGTCAGAAGAGCCTGTTCCTCTACTTGTGCAGATTTTGTTTATGGCTTTCTTGAGGTGCTTCTCTTCATAATTTATAACTTCATTAATCATATCCTCTGTTCATGTCCTATTTGACTTTTTACTTGAATTCTTGTCTCATCATTTGTTTTGTTTTCTTTGTTAGAGCCCTTCTAAAGGAAAAGGAGGTGAATATTGGCTTGTTTGGGATTATGAAGGAGAACAAACCCTTGCAGATCTCATGACAAGCAAGGAATTCCCCTACAATGTCAGTACTCTATTTCTTTGATAAGTTTTTACAGCATTATCTTCACTAGCTATATTTGTGGTATTGTTTATTCTGCAGTAGTTGATGAATATTCCAGATAATAACTATCCTGACTGAATTTTAACAATTTTTGCTGTTAGGGTTATGTAATAATAGTAGGTATTAGTCTCACATTGCCTATCATGTAATAGCCCTCTCTATGTCATAATAGTTGTCAATGATATATCAGTCTTTGAGAGGAGTCATGGCTATGGCATAGGAGATTAACACATGTTAACATGAAGAGTATTAGAAAATTAGTTAAGAATGATCTAGTCATTGACCTTCCCAAGATTCATTTCAATAAGGATAAGGTGTGCTGAGCTTGTAAACTTGGAAAATAAAAGAAGACATCTTTTAAAAAGATTAAAGAAGTATCCACAAAGAAAGTAATAGAATTAATTCACTTGGATCTATTTGGATCAACCAAGATAATGAGCTTGGGAGGAAAGAGCTATGTTTTCATATTGGTTGATAATTACTCAAAGTATACTTGAGTGATCTTTCTAGCACACAAATCTGATGTATTTGTAGAATTTAAGAAATTTTGTACTAGAGTTCAAAATGAAAAAGAAATGAAAATTCAAAAAAGAAGTGATCATGGCAATATGTCAAAACAAACCAAGGAAATGAAAAAAGTGAAGAAAAATGGAGTTGTTGTCACTACCTCACATTTTGGTGAATGGTGATGGTAAACCCCTTGATTGTTGTCATTGTATTTTCTTCTTCCCTATTTCAATGTCTCCCTCTTTCCTTCTCATTGTTGTTCCTCTACCTGACTAGGCTGCTCCCTCCCCTACAAAGGGCTTTCCACTCATGTCAACTCTGCTTTTGTTGACACTCCCAGACAAATCTTCTTCTTCTATGTACATTAGTAAGATGTCACACAATGTTGTCATCATTCCCAAGCTCCAAACATACCATTGTCACTTTCCTCTGCTAATCTTTCCCAGCATTGCAGTCATTCATTCCCATCATCTCCCATCTCTTTCTCCTTCCCCTCCCCATTGATGGCTCTTCCTTTTTCAAGGATTATGTGGAAAAGATAGTGGAAGAGGGACAAAGGGGTGTGGGGCACATGCCTAGTTTGAAAAAAAGGAGAAGAAAGAAAAGAAAGAAGAGGTTGGATTTTATGCATGTAAAAATGGAAAGAGGTGGAGCGGAAACAAAAGGAAAGAAAAAGAAAGAAGGGAAATAAATGATGTATGGATTTTAAAAAGCTTAAAGAAGGAAAAGTATGTGGTGATGGAAGAAGTCAATAAGGAAAACAAAAAAATAATTTTTTTTAAAGAGAGGAAGATGAAAACAGAAGTGAAGTGTTCATGTTTGTACAAACATATTTGTGTTTGTGTGTATAGATGTCTGTTACTTGCAAGTTTGTTTTGCATGTGTCAAATATCCATTATAGTATATTGAACAATGTTCATCTATGTTTATTGTGTTCCAAGGTTTTCAAAACCAAATCGTTATTGAACCAGTTTTACTTCAGTTCTGGTTTTTGAAGCTAAACTATTGGGTCAACCATGGTGTCAACATCGACATTTTTGAGACACAAAAAGTTGAATTGGAAGGTCTTATTCTTGTTCTGATTGGCTGAATCGATTGAACTAATTTTATTTAATGTATAATTGATGGAAGTATAATTTATATATACTATATATTATAAAGATATAAATTATAAATGCTACCACATAAGAAGTTTAATTAATTAAATTTAACTATTGAAGTACTAATTAGGAATAGAATACATTAAAATTAAAAGGAAAATTCTATAAACCTACTGTCTACCTAATTATACTTTATAACTTAGAATGCTAAGCTGTAAAATATGATTATATGCAAAAAGTTAGTGTAATTAATATGCATATATTTAGATTGATGAGTGGTAATTTTATAAGGGATAAACTAAAAAACTATTTTATTAGAAATAAAGTAGGAATTGCACCAATTGAAGATAAAAGAAAATCAACTTAAATAGTTTATTCATATCCTAAAGAGACCAAATAATGTATTAGTTAGGAGAAAGGAAGTAATTAGTGTAAAAGAAACTAAAAAAATATAGAAAGACTTAAAACAACTGAATTAAGAATTCTGAAAAATATTTAAATTTGTAGTTTAATTCTAGATTTGCCCATAAATAAGAATAAATAAAAGAAAATGATTCATATGGTCGATCTTACATAATAGAATTATAACTTAGATTGTTCTTGTTGTTATAAAGATAAAATCAGTTAGAAAGAACAAAGAGGATGAACAAATTGAATATTATAACAAATTCTTGAACAAATATATAAGAAACCTTAGAATAAGATCAAGGCATGAATAAGAGAAATAACAAAAATACAAATCAAGAAAGCTTCATAAAATGAAATGTTAGTCCTATTGATGTGCTTATAATCACTTAAAGATGATTAGAGAAGATCTAGAGGAGAAAATCCCACAGAGATCCGTTGGAGAGATGAAGGGAAAGTTGTAGTAGATAACCAGGCCAAACAAGGTTTCCAGCTGTATTGACTAATTTTAGTCAAAATTTTAACCACATCAACACAAGTTCATTGATACAAACTGAAATCTCAAATTTGTGTTGATATGGATCAAAATCTCTAATGAAACTTATTTGATATTGATAATCTAGATTTATTAAATCAATTAGTGGGGAATTGATCTGTATTGGTGAAATGAATCAATACATGGTTCCATCAATGATTGATAGGTTCAGGCAGATTTTGCAATTGGTTAATGAGTAAAGGTTGGAGGAAGAAGAGAAATAATGGCTGGAGCAAGAAGAGGAGATGCTGGAGGGTATTGATAAGTAAATGTACATACATCTTTATCAATGTCATTTTTGGTAAATATCTATAGACAGTTTTGAAGGATATTGAAATTATTTAAGACATTAATGTCTATGTAACTCCTCAAATTCTTCCATCTACTACAACATAAGTTAACCTTGGCTTGGGCACTCCTAATTTCTTGTTTGAGGAACCAACACCCTTAACATGGGAGTTCATAGCCCACGCATGCACACATGCTCAAGTACAGATACACACACATAATACATATGTCCCATGTTCGTTGAACCAATACAACTGTAAACAATTTTTCCATAAGAATGCTTTTTATTTCCTTTCTATTTGACTGGTTTGATCTTTGAATATGACATACCTTCTGATACTATAGCATTTCCTCATTTTTCCTTTTTTGATAAAACATTTATTCTTGTTCATGTATTCATTTTTTCAATGTATTTCTTTATTGCATATATTCCATGATATATTGAAATGTGAAAGTGCATGCATGAAGTAGAGATTAAGTGGTTAACTAAACCTTTTATTATAATACCTATATCAAAAACAAAGGAGATACCAAATGAATGGAGAAAGAGCTCTTTAATACCTATATTTAAGAATAAGGGAAATATACAGAATTATAATAAATATCATGGTATTAAATTAATGAATTATATTATGAAATTATAAGAAAAGCTAATTGAACAAAGACTAAAGTAGGTAACTAAAATCATAGAAAATTAATTTAGGTTTACGTCCAATATTAGTGGACCCTTAAAACTTATGTTTTGATATCAAGTTTTGAAGGAGTTATTGGCCAAAAACTTACATTTATTGAGATTAACTATACATATATATACAAGTGAATAGACACAAGCGAACATGAATAGATACAAAATAACCTTAAAATAACCACATTCAACTTTCAGGTTCATCGGACTAGACTTCCAACAAAGTCCATATCTTTTTGTTTTAGTAATTTATGAAATAACTAGGGAAATTCACGGAAAAATACTTTAATGCATGTTATTTGCTAATGATATAATTTTGGTTAATAAAAGTAAGATATAAATTAGTTTTAAATTAGAATTATGGAGAGATACTTTAGAGTCTAAAGGATTTAGATTGAGTAGGTTAAAAACTGAATATATAGAATATTGGTTCAACAAAAATAGAAATAATGATGTAGATATATTCTTAAATAGTCATAAGATTCATAAAAGTAAGTCTTTTAATTACTTTAGATTTATAATAACAAAGAAGAAATTATAGATAATGTTATTCATAGGATTAAATTAAGTGGATGAAATGGAGAAATGCTTTTAGAGTGATAATACATGATTATAAAACATATTTAAAATATATTCAATATATTTTATGATTCAAAATACCAGATTGTAAAACATGATTATATATAAAAAGTTAGTATTCAAGATGTGAGAATATTTAAATAGACAAGTGTTAATACCATAAGGGATAATTAAAAAAATTATTTTATTAGTAATAGAGTAAGAGTTGTACTAATTAAAGATAAAAGAAAATCAACTTAAGTTGTTTGGTCATATCACTAAAATGTTAAAGAATACACCAATTAGGAGAATAGAATTAATTATTGTAGAAGAAACTAAAAAAAGTAAAGGAAGGCCTAAAACTATTTGGTTGTGAATTGTAAGAAAAAAAATTAAATTTCTGTTATGAAGATCTAACCATAGAATTATTTGAAATAAGAATATTCATGCAACTGACATTATCTAATGGAATTATGACATGAACTATTGTTGTTGTATATATTCCATGATATTTGTATATAAGTTATTCTTATCAAATATTTAATTCATTTCTAAAAAGTAATTTTCCTATCCTTTTCATAAAAAAGTATTTGCTTCATTTTATCTCTGTGGTAGTGGAAGTGGAACTGATTACGTCAATATAATGTTTGATGGGTTATGTTTAGCTATCAAAATGGATGTTTCTCATGTGTATTGTAATACTAGGTTGAGACAATGATCCTTGGAGAGGTCCAAAATCTTCCAAAAGGATTGGATAGAGAAAACAAAATCATTCAGACAATAATGAGACAACTTTTATTTGCTTTGGATGGACTTCACTCAACAGGAATTGTGCACAGGGACATCAAGCCCCAAAATATTATTTTTTCTCAAGGTAAGAAATACAGATTCTATTCTGCTCAGAAAGAAATACAGATTCTATTTTATTGCAACAACAATAATCAATTCCCTAGTCCCATTATATGGGTTGAGAAATGAATCATTTCTTTTCATTTATTCTTGTTGCATTGTTTTGGTTGCAATTTTCTAAATTTCTTTCAAAACTACATTAGTAATTGTTTCTGTATGGTGTAGGTGCACGTAGTTTTAAGATCATTGATCTTGGAGCAGCTGCAGATTTGCGTGTTGGGATCAACTATATTCCTAAGGAATTCCTTTTGGATCCTAGGTACTCGTTGAATAATCAAATGTTCTTTCAAAGATTGTACCACTTATTGGAGATTTTATTATGTATCTTAAAAATTATTTACTTTTTTAATGGTGAAACCAAGCATTTTACTAGCTCACCCTTCATGGGGTGGCAAACTCACTCTTCTCTCCATTGTCCTGTCAAATTTGACAGTCGACTTTTTGTCTATGTTTAGGATCATGATTGGGGTGCATCAGTGTATTGAGAGTATTGCGAGTCACTTTTTATGGAAGAGGGAAAAGTGTAGGATTCATAAGGTGTATGCTTTGGTGTCTTGGAAGAAGTTGAGGAGGCCTAGGATAGAGGGGGTGCTCGTTGTTAGAGAATTGTGAGACTTCAATTTAGCCTTATCTCGGAAATGGTTACAGAGTCTTGCAGCAATGGAGTGGTGGTCTTGTGGCAGAAGGTTATCTCAACTAATTGTTATGGGGGGAAATTAAAATTTGGTAGATGAGCACTGAGTTGGGTAAAGGCCTTTGGAAAGGGATCTTGGAGGCAGTGGAAGTGGAAGTGGTCCAATGTGGCATGATGCTGAAAGTGTGGAATGATAGATGTTTAAGTGTCAGATCGTCCACTTCAATTGTCCTCTACCAACCTATTTCACATTTCTACTTCTCGTGATGGTAAGTTATTAGTGTTTTGTAAGTCATGAGGTAGGGTTGATATGGGATATCCCTTTTCATAGGATATGTTGAGGATGCTGTGTTTATGGACCTTTCTCTCTATTATACTTTGTTGGCACTTTGCTTTGTTCTTGATATTTTCAGCTGGCATCAAAGTAGCTTTGATGTGTTCAGCTTTGCTGGCTGCATTTGGAACTTTGCAGCCCTGACTAAGCTGCAATTATTCAACTGGTTGGTCATGTAGGGGTAGTGCTTGCACAGTCGGCTATGCAAAGGGGCTGTGGAATTGGCTTAACATCTGTCTATTGGGTGTCTAGAGAGGTATTGGTGGGAGGTTTAGTTGGGTGATGCTTGGTGTCAGTTTGAAGGGTGGAGTCATATTTGGAGGTATGGAAGTAGGGTCCTCAGCTTTAGCATTCAAGAAGGTGGAGGAAGATGTTGTTGGCGATTCCTCTGGTGAACTGATGTTCAAATGGGCGAGTAGAATAGGAAGGTTTTTAGAGGGGTGAATTGCTCACTACTAGAGGATTAGATGGAGCAGGTGCTTTGGTCCAGGATGGTAACAACACAATACGAGTGACAATATCATGTGGGCATTAATACATCTATGGCGTGCTAGTCACTAGCTTGTTTCCATGGGTGAGTGTTATATTTTGTGACAATACGTGTGTACTGTTTGGTTTACAGTTGTATTTTGTGCGGCCGTTATCATTTGTTTTCTTTGGTTTTGGTTTGATTGCTCTTTTACTCTCTTTTTTCCTCTTCTTTGTATTTTCTTCGCCTATCTTTTAGATAAGCTTGTACTTTTTCCTTGAATGAATTGATTGCCAACTGCTAAAAAAAAAACTTGACAAAGGATACCTCTGTTCATTTTCTAGGTGGGATATATTCTAGTTCTCACACTTATTCTTGATATATTCTAGTTATATTTTAATAGAAACCAAATTATATTTTAATATATATAAGGTTATATTTTAATAGAATCAAAATTACAATTCAATATTTATCATGTTACATTTCTATAGAGTCTAGGTTACAATTCATGCATGGATCACAAATTAATAACAAGAGAATTTCCATACTCTCCATAATTAAAAATTTTGTTGATTATAAGATTTTAGAATAAGTTGTAAATTTTTATTCCTATAATGTAGTAAATATATTTTTAACAAAATCTCATGTGAATTAATTTAAAAAATAAAATAAAATTTGTGAGAATAAAAGGGATAGGTTTAATATTATTTATAAACAAACATAATTTTTAAAAAATTAAAAAAATATAAACATTTTTCGTGATTTTTAATACCTTCATTATTTTTTTAAACATACTTTTTTTATGTATTTTTTTTTTTCTCTTTCTTCACCTTCTCTTTTCCTTTCTTTTCTTTTCTTTTCTTTTTTTTCTTTGCCTGCTTCAACCCCTAGGTCGGCGTCATCGTACTCCCTTCCTACCTTCCCGCGTGAAAACCCTAATGGGTTACGGTGGTGGAAAGGAGGCTTAGGCAGATCTTTCTTTGGTCGGCGAAGACTTCAGCAGTCAGCGGATAACCCTTTGGTGGAGGCTTCAACGATCGATGGCGGCTTCGGCGGAGAACCCATCTCTAAATCCTATGGCAAGTCAAAAAATGCGTCGGATCGAATGATTTGTCAATCTGGCACCGACCGTCCACGATGAATCATACGATCCGCCATATTGTCGATATTACAGTAGGTTTCGGGATTGCGCGTCTGAAAAACCGAGCCGGATCGATTGTTGAACCTTATCCTTCGTTTGCTTAGTGGACTGTCCTTAACCTTAACCCATATCAGAGTAGTTTTTCTTTCTTTCCCTTCTTAGTTTTGATTACTAACATGCTTAATATGTACCATAGCTGGGCTCTCCCAGAATTTTATTTTATTTTAGTAACATGATAATTATCTTTCTTCGATCGAACATTTTTTTCCTCTTTTAGTTTGTACCAGCATCTATGTACGTGTGTTTCAATTACATATTTTGTATTGAAGTTCAAGTGAATTTCAAATTTACTTCTTAATTCCATCATTCCACACATTTTTGTGCACTTATTTTAAATCTTCTTCTAGAACTTTCAAATAAAGAATATTTATATCCTGCTACGAGATCTTCCTCATTGGAACTGTAAGAAAATATAAACTCTCCTTACTGGGATCGACAATATCTTTGAAGCTGTAAGCACTGTCATTGCAGATATGCAGCTCCTGAACAGTACATCATGAGTACACAGACTCCCTCAGCACCGTCTGCTCCAATGGCAACGGCATTGTCCCCAGTTCTATGGCAGGTTTGCTGCAAGAGAAGGACTATCCACTATTTGTTTTGAACAATGTTTTTCTTGATGGTTTACTCTTCTGCAGATGAATTTGCCTGACAGGTTTGATATCTACAGTGTTGGACTTATATTTTTGCAAATGGTAAGGCAAAGAATGAATACATACTCCTGTCTTCACTACTATAGGAATCACTGGGATAGAAAAATAGCATTGCAAAGGATAACTCTGTTTCAGCGCTATTTTAGTTAACTACAAACTACCAATAACGGGTTTTACACTTAATTACATGATTATTTTCTTCAATTCATTAGGATGTATGGTGAAAATTGCAATGACAACACATTCTTTAATTCTAGTTGTGTGTTTTTTGTGTAGAGGGAAGAAGATAATTTATTGTATATTATTAACCTTAATGAGAGATTGCAAGATATATATGTAGGATTAGATATAATTGAGTATCTAATAATCTAATCACACCCTTCAACAATACATAAATAAAAATTCATATGATAATAGCCTCTAACACTTATCATCAAGTTGAAACATATATATCAATTATGTCTAATTTGATGTTGAAGTGTGCTAAAAAATTAACACCCATGCCTTTGGTGAACAGATCTGCTATTTGCTTCAAAGATTCAATATGGGGTAATTCCACATATCACTATATCATGGATATAGTGAACTAGTTACAGTCAACTTAATGTATCTTGTTCTCTTATGGAAAGTAGGGTTACTCATAATAAATATGGCAGCTCAATTGTCACAATGCATATCCAAAGGAGTTTTAACATCAAGTCCAAACCCCATTAGAAAAGACCTTATTCACATCTCACAAATGATTTGGGCCATGACCTTGTATTTAGCTTTAGCATTGGATTTGGATACCACATTTTATTTTTTGTTACACCAAGTTGTAAGATTTCCCAACATAAGTGTAGTAATCCAAAGTGAATTTTTTGTCATGCCTATCTCCTACATAGTTAGAGTTAGAAAGCCCTTAATATTGAGATGATCTTGTTTCCCATAGGCCATACTTTTCTTGGAAGCTTCTTTAATGTAGGCAAGCATATAGATAACTCCTTAATGAGCTGCTCTAGGTGCATACATGAACTAGGAAAGCAAACTAAATTGTAAAGGTAATGCCAGGTGGAGTGACTATTAAATAAATGAGCTTGTCAATCAATCTCCTGTAGTGTCTTAGGTCCTCCAAGCACTTTGAAGTATCATACCAAAAATTTGGGTTTTGTTCTATGGGCATGCTTTCAGGTTTGCAATTTAAGAGTCTTGTCTCCTATAGCACATCCAACACATTTTGTTAGGGATAATGACATCCTCTACTTGGAGTAGGCAAACTTAATATTAAAGAAATATTGTGATTTGCCTATATCTTTAGTGATAAAATTTATGTTATGATACTCTTGTCTCTAATATCCATGTAGAATTGCTACCTGTCACTAATATATCATTCACATAAATTGCAAGAATGATGCATCTAGTTGTAAACTTCTTGTAGAATATTGAATGGTCAATCATGTATCTCCTAAAATCTCTCTGCTCAACTACTTTGCTAACTTTTTTAAACCATGCACCAAGGTTTTAAGTATCAGTAGGTATAGTGATCAACTAATCCTTTTAAATGATTAGTCAATCTGGTAATGATGTAACTATAAAAACACTCTAAATTGACCAATCTATTGATTTGGATCGATTGATCTTGATGGAAATCAAAAATATAGTTGGAGATTGCCTTGGATCTGACCAAAACCGATCTGGATTGACAAAAGATCGTCAATCTGAACTGTTAGGTGAAACCATGCCATAAATGTGGACTCTGTTTCAAGCCAAAAATAGTCTTCTGCAGGTGACACACCATCTTCCCCTTGAATAACATACACTAGGGATTGTTTCATTAGCACCTACTTGATGAGGTCATCATAAGGAAATAATTTTTTTACATTCAATTGATGTAGCTATGTCTGGTTGATGACCACTGACAAAAGTACTTGAATTGAATTCAACATAATCAAAGAAAATGTCTCTACTCTACCTCAAGTTTGGTTGAAGCCACAAGCCTTGCCTTGTATCTATCCACTATACCATCAAATTTATGCTTCACAATGAATATTGATCCATAGGTGATGATGCTAGCATCTACAAGCTGAGGTATTGATTCCCATGTACTATGAGATGTAATAGTAGACATCTCTTTATCTATTGTTGCCTTTTGGAATGGTTTGTTTTTTGAGAGTAGACTTAGATGAAATAAACAATACACATTTTTGAAAAGGTGTAGATGATCATAAGATACAAAATGGAAAATAGGATGTGTAGTGGAAGTCTGTTTATCCTTTTGTAAGGTAATAGGTAGTTTAGAAGGTTTTGGTGATTTAATTGGACTTGTATTCATGGATGAAGATGGCTTAGGTGTAAGAGTTATGTTTCTCGATGCCTGTGATATACCTATAATGCATGTTGAACTTTTGGTTTCATAGTCGTAGAGTTGCCTCCATTTGTACTTGGCAACTCAATCAAATTTGGAGAGGAACATCTGTAATATTATTAGTAAGCTCAAAAAAGAACTGAGACTCAAAAAAAGTGGCATTAACAGAGACTAAGTAATGCTTTATAGGGGGATGAAAATATTAACCCCTTGTGTATGAGAATGTCTAACAAAAACACAGACTAGAAGGTTAACTTGTCAAGAGCAAAAGACAAGTCATGTTCAAAAGTAACACATCTAAACACCTTAAGTGGGAGGGAGAAAAAATTAGTATTTGGGTGAAGTCTATATAAGGAAACTTCTCCCCTAACAGTGTAGAAGGTATTTTATTGATTAAGTACAATGTAGTTAGAACATTAGACTATAAGCATTTCAAAGCTTTCATTTGAATCATGTTGATACAAGCTACATCAAAAATATGTGGATGTTTGTACTTAACACTATTCTGTTGTGAAGTATAGTCACAGTTTCATGTGTGACACTTAAAGAGTTATGATAATGGCCTGGTAGCACTGGCGGAAGTGGAAAACACAGCTTGGAGCTGTACCGGCATGGTTGGATGTTTGGCAGTAGGAGACGTGGGAGAAGGGTCAGTGGCAACAGTGGACTGGATGATGGTGGGGAATGGTGATGGTTTTGGGTGGATGGTGGACAGTGGTGGGTGATGGCTGTCTAGAGTTTTACTTAAACTCTGATATCATGGAGAGAGGGTAGAAGATGATTTGTTGTATGTTAAATTTAATGAGAGATTACAGGATATATGTAGGGTTGGATATAAATGGATATCTAATTACTCAATTATATCTTCCAACAACAGCATGAGGTCGGATCATATTAATTCTTTTCTTTTATGTATTTTTATCTATGATCAAATCTTTAATTATTAAATATATAAACAGTCATATGATAACAGGCAACACTCTTTACATCATTTACCATGTGTGATATCTTACTTTGCAGGTTTTTTCCTCGATGCGCTCTGATAATGGCCTCATACAATTCAATCGGCAATTAAAGAGGTGTGAATATGACATGGTTGCATGGAGGAATATGGTAGAGCCCCGTGCCAGCCCTGAATTACGTAGAGGGTTTGACTTGTTAGATTTAGACGGGGGCATTGGTTGGGAGCTTTTAACATCCATGGTCCGTTACAGAGCACGACAAAGAACAAGTGCCAAAGGTGCATTGGCACACCCATACTTCAAGAGAGAAGGTTTGCTGGGACTTTCATTCATGCAGAATTTTAGGTTGCAATTGTTCCGAGCCACAGAGAATGACTACAGTGAAGCTGCTAAATGGATCACCAGCCTTATGGCAAGATCAGGAACAAAAAAGGAAGGTGGCTTTACGGAAGCACAACTTCAGGACCTCAGAGTATGTACCATATTATACTATTAATTCTAAGCTCATTTCAAAATAATGTAGCACACCCTTTCAAAATGGATAGAGTAGGTTCAATAGATTTTCCAAGAAATTGAAGAAAAAAAGAATAGTAACTGCATTCTCGCTGTTTGCTCGATATGAAGGTAATTTGATTAACTAGATGGATGACACGTACAGTTCAGAGGTTTATAACATTTGGATTAAAATAATAGCAGGTAGAAACTATATTTTTCAGAGATGGATGTCATGGATACATCTGCACATCTCACCTTTAACTGTGCTCAAATTATTGTCTAAGATCGGAAGCTATGCTTATATGTATTATGAGATGGGTTCTAACTTTGTGATCGTTACACTCGCAGGATAGAGAACCTAGGAAGGGAAATGCGCAGCGGAACGCTCTTGCATCTGTCCTACGTCTACAGAGGAAGATTGTGAGGACATTGAACGAGAGTATGGGTGAACTTAACCGACAAAGGAAGAATTTATGGTGGAGCCGGTGGATTCCAAGGCAGGAAAGAACAAATGACGTCTCCTAATGTTGTAAATATTGTGCTGTACTCAGCGTGACATGTAATTTAGAGAAATCTAGATTAGTTGAATTTGCCGATTGGCACCTATTAATACGAGCAAATACAAAGGAAACCTACATTGACATGCAAGAAGCATGTCTGGAAGATCCATTTGTTCTTGCTTGAGGCGTACTTTCGTGCAAAAGAAAAAATAGGTAGTACGTGACGTACGTCTTGCAGAACAAGTATATGAAACCGCACGTTGCACCAGATTAACAATATCATATTCATAACCATGGAATAGATGTAGTGGGCGATGGAACCTCATGAGCTAACGTACACCTTGATAGGCCACAGGTGGCATGTTAGATAGACGATGCTTCAAGACTGCGGTCAAGTTCTCATAACTTGCTGTGGTACCCATTTGATCTTTGCGATTTGAAATTACAACTTCTACATCTTTGTTATTAATGTTGGTTCAAATCTTCAAGCTTATTACATTTGCAATTAAATTTTTTACTTCAGACTTGCATCTTTAACAATTTCTAGGATCACGTAATGATGTGCACTGATACCTCTCAATTTCCTTGTTTTCTAAAGAATTGCCATTCTTGGTAACCGACCATAATCCTTTCTATGTACCACTGGAATCTCAAGGCAAGGGCACAACTCCAGGACAGGCCAAGGTTTAGAAAAAGTAAGTTCAAGAATACCTGTAGTTATAAAAGTGGATCAATATACAAACATCCATTGAATGAAAGAACTCAATAAAATAATATTTACATTTGAAATAATTGTTTGAAATTACTGCCGTATGGAAAAAAAGTAACATAAACATTACTATCTTCCAGAAGACTAGTTGAACGTTTTCTTGGATTTGCAGATAAAAAACAATAAGAGCCTACGATAATTAACATCAGAATAAAGAAGAAAACATGAACAACCATATTTGCCTATAGAAGTCCAGTTTCATGAAAAGGGGAACATTAATGTAAAAAAAATATGCACAACTGCAACCATATTCCAAAATCACACTGATTTCCTAATGGTAAAATTCCACTAGAATTTGGAACTCTTCGAGCCAGATTCCAAATCAAGGATTGCAATTTTTATTGTGTTCTATTTTAAATGATGAAAATTCTATTATTTAGAAAATGGCATTTGGGGTTTGAACTTGGGAATTGAAGAGATTCTAATAAAGCTATATTCACACCATAAAGAATGTAAGTACAAATTTTTAATCCGTTTGAGCTTATTGCTTACTTCAAGATAAAACCTAAGGAATATGAAAATATTCCTTGAAATTTCAAGGTTCTACAAAATCTGGAAAATCAGAAAGATGTCAAGGAAAACCTTAAATTTCCCTAATTTGGGAAGTTGTAGGGTGGAAAAATGCTGATTGTAAGGGAGCACAAAGGACAGATCGAGTTCAATTAAGAATCTAATCTACTCAATCAAAATAAACGAAGTGAGGTGTTTTGGATTCTATGTACATGCTTGCACCTTGATAATAAAACTACAATATTTTATGAAATTAGCAAGAAGATATGATCTTTTCCAACGGGCAAAGATCTTAACCAATGATACATTAAATGTATTTGAATAATATAGCAATAAATTTTGTTATTTAAATAGATGCCAGATAAAATAAATGGATGGCTTCTCTTGGGTCTGTTTGGAGCAGCTTTTAGACATAACTTCCAGTTCCAATAACAGAAGATGACTTTTGGAGCAGCTTTTAGACATAACTTCCAGTTCCAATAACAGAAGATGACTTTTGGATCACCATTGTAGATTGTAGAATCTACCATCGGGGAAATAACCTAAAAGGTTGTATAATTTTTGAACCAGTTACCATGGCAAGTGTATTTACTTGTTTGAACTTCACAAAAAATTCTAACCTAGTTTTCAACAAACAGGTTATAAATTTTTTTTAGAACTAGCTTTGCAGCATATTACTTTTCTAAAAACTAATTTTTTTCAACAAATTCATCACCAATAAAAACAATTAATAACAAAAAACTCAAAATTGTTAAACTACAAACATAAACATAAAAAGGAAAACATGTCATATTATTATGATGTGTACTAATACAAGATTTAACAGAAATAAGTTATTCCATAAAAAACATTTACGTATCAAACATGTGTTTGTACAAATTTCAACCATTATTAGTATACACATTATTCACATAATTTTATGGAGAATGGAATGTATATGAATGACATTTTTGTATTTAGAACTTGGTTTGAATTGTAATAATAGATGAAATTGAGGATAGCATTAGGGAAAAAACAAAGCTATCAGCTTGTACCAGAAGATACCAAACCCCAGCTTCTGGTAGAAGCTAAAATCTTTCACATTTTTCATTTCCAAAAGAATCCAACTACTCTTAAATATTGAGTGATATATCAAGTTTGGGATAGTTTTAATAGACAATTTCTGTAGGTATCACTTGCATTTTGCTTCAAAAGTTGTTCCAAACAGATCCCTAGGCTACTTTTAGCAGCATCCCAAAAAGACAGGAGTGCTCTCTCCCCACTCACTTTTATGTGTATGGGGACATTTTGTAGAATGACACTACTGTTGTATACAATTCAAAAGAAAAAAAAGAAAAATATTTACAGGTACAACAGAAATACTCTCAACAACAGAGATGTAAAAAATAAAAAAAATCTAATGGAAGAAAAAATAGAAACTGAAATATGATTAGGGTTCTATGGAATGGTGCTTCATTCTAGAAGGAATATCAAATCTAGTAAGAATATACACATTTAAGTGTTAAGAGATAAAACAATGTCAATAAATATAAAATTAGCATATGCTTCTAAGCAATAGAATACTATTCAAAATCTTCTCAATTCTCCTCAAAATCAATTATCAAAGTTTCTAAAATTGATACCAAATTGAGACTAAGTAGAATTTAAAACTTTTGATATTTCCTACATTAAAAGACATTCGTAATCAATTTTGTGTACATTTCTATTCACTTGAGATTTGACAACTATTTTACCTTAATCTCATCTTGAAAGTTGATGTGTGACATTTGTTTAGATTGTTGGCCCTTCCCAAACCATGATGAAGCATGGTTCAATATCATTTCACCAAGTAGGATGAAATATGGTTCAGCATCAGTCCACAAAGCCACCAGCCTAGTTGCCAAATGCCATACATCGAGTCATCAACTAGGTCGTTGCTTGTCTACTTGCACAGCATGACCAACCATCCTCAATACCATGCGTCCCTCTTTGATTTGCTGCTCTTAAACTACCATCACCTTGCATCAGACAACACTAGAAATATGTTGGCAAATGTCTTCAAGTAAACTACATATGTCCAAAATTTGATTGACACTCAAATCACTTGTCTAATAAGTTAATCATGGAAGAGTCTTTGACATACTAAAAACCATCAACATAGTTTTTCCTTTCCTTTTGTAGGATAGACCACCTCATCCGATACTAGCAAAGTCGATTGAGTACTAGGTTCAGACAAACTAATAAAGATGAACAAAACCAAGTACACTAAGCTAGAGAGCTCAGTTAAAGATCAATTAGCAGTATGCCTTGGAAACTATCAATAATGGTTAAGTGAATTGCATGCCAACTTAGACCAAATCACAATCATAAAAGGTGACCATAAATAACAACATCGAGACATTTAAGACCCATTTGTGCATCTAGAAAGTAAAAAAAGTAATAAAAATAAAGTGATGGAAAGTTACAGAGAGTGACGTAAAGAAAGTTACAAAAAATAATAGAAAGTCAACAAAAAATATAGATGTTTATATGTACAATCTAGAAAGTGATGAAAAATAATAAAATGCAATAGAATATGGAATGAATAACATAAAAATATTTATATTCTTGACAAGTTTATGAAAAAATTCATAAGTTAATAATGTTTATATTCTTATGATAATACATCATACATTATGTTCTTCTCACATAGATAACATCATTTGGTTACACATGTTATCAATTATTTCTTTCTTCTATTGTTGACTTAATCTAGATGTAATTGTTCTTTCAACTTCTTCATTTATACTTTCATAAGTTTGTTCATGATCAAGATCTTCAAATTCTTCAAGTAAAATTGTGAAGAACTCATATTGAAAATATTCAAGTAAATCTTTTTTATCTACTTTACAAATAAAATTGTGAAGTAGAAAATATACATGGACAATTTTTACTTGAGTTTCATATAGAAAAGACGTATAATCATATAAAATTATAAAATGATGTTTTACAACTCTAAATGTACGTTTGATCACTGTTTTTAATTGTGAATACCTATAATTGAAATCTCTATGACATTTGTTGAAAGTTGAGATATATTATAATTAGATAAATGATATCTAACACTTCTAAATGAGTATATAAATTTTGGCTGATTTGGAAAATTAACATCTACTAAGTAAAATTTACCTATATTAAAATAACTATTAGTCTAAATATAATTTAACTTATATTTGAATTTTTTCAAAAATACCTACTAGGTAGAACTTGAAGTCCATTAGGTCAAGATATTGTATCTTGAAGTATTCTAACATCAACAATAGATCATTCTCATCTAATAAGAATATAAATAAATTTCATGTCAAAATTATAAACTATCAATACATTTTACAACAATTCATCATTTTTGTTCCTAAATTTTACTGTTTCTTCTCTATAAATGGTTACTTTTATATATATATCATCTATTACACCAATACAATTCTGTTAACAAATACAAGAGAAGTATTATGTAAAATAAGATCAATGTTGTAAAAAACAAAAAATTAATAATAATAGTTTACCTTGAAGTATGTGAAGACATTTACATCATTATAGATTCACCTATGTATTGATGAGGAGTGTTTAACTAGAAGTAGTTGACTTAAAAGAAGTATACCATTTAACATTTCATTGAATATATGACTAACAATGTAACTTGAATAATAAAATTTTTCTCATATTACTTTATATCTTTAATTTTGTTCAACTGTTACTAAAAATAATGTTAATTTCTCTTCCATAATAATATTATTACCATTACATATTACTCTCTCCTTTCTCAATAGGTCACAAAATTATAGAAATACAGGTTGACTCATACGATATATTTTCTTACAATTATATGCTTGATTTGGTAAATTTAGATCTAATAATCTTCTAATATAATATTACCCTTCTTTGTTGTACATGCAATCAATAATCATTGAGCTAACATTAAAATGACATGCAATTATACTAAAAAAATTCTATGCATACATCATTATCTTTCGTCTTTTCTTTGATCTTTCCTCCTCTTCTTCTAATAGCAACCTTAATTGATGGATGCTTTCCTTTGACTTCATTTGCAAAAAATAACACCTATAAAAATAACATAACATATAATAATTTATCATATCAAACAACATAAGAATTTATTATATCAAACAACATAAAAATTTATCATATCAAACAACAACAATATAAGAGTTTATCACATCACATATAATATAAGTGTTTACCACATCACAAATAACATAAGAGTTTATCACATCACATACAACATTAACAACTCTTTAAAATATTAACATAATTTTTCAATTACCCATCTACTAACAAATTAACTACATCAACATAAATAAAACTTCAACCATACTACTTTCTTGTCATTTGGTATGACTAAAAACTATCTTGTATTTTTACACTTTGTAATAATTTGGTTGTTTTAATTTGTTCATTATCAATAAGCCCAACTAGTGAGAATAATATATTCATCACATTTATAGTTTTCCTTGATGATATATATTGCATAAGCAATTTTTCTTGTTCTACTTTATATAATTCACTTATGATTTCTAACATTTCTCATTCAACTTTATATAAGTCATCTATTATTTCTAACTTATGTATGTCCCTTCAATCATCTATTTCAAAATATTCTCTAAATACATTAGACTTAACAATTTATCACATCACATATAATATAAGAGTTTATCGCATCACATATAACATCAACTCTTTAAAATATTAACAAAAATTTTCAATTACCCATCTACTAACAAATTAACTACATCAACTATGCTACTTTCTTGTCATCTAATATGACTAAAAACTATTCTCACATATTTACACTTTGTAATAATTTAGTTATTTTAAGTTGCTCATTATCAATAAGCTCAGATAGTGAGAATAATATATTTATCGCATCTTCAATTTTCTTTAATGATATGTGTCGCATATGCAGTCTTTCTTGTTCTACTTTATATAATCCACTTATGATTTTTAACCTTTCTTGTTCAACTTTATATAATTCATCCATTATTTCTAATTTATGTATGTCTATTCAATTATCCTTTTCAAAATATTCTTTAAATACACCTATTATATCTTGAAGTACATTAGACATTATCTCTTGTGACTTTGCATGTGGTTGAAGTCGATTGCTCTTCTTAGACACATCCACTATGGATGTATTTGTTAATGAGAAATTTATTTGTATTTGAAGAATGACTTCAATTGGAACTTCATCAAATACTAAGGGAAACATATTATTGTCGTCATTATTTAAAGTGACATTTATATCTTCTTCATCAAATTGTATACATTCCTTAAGATGTTTCACTCAACTAGATGTCATGCTATATTTAAAAATTATTTGAAGTTGCTCATAGACAAAATTTTCTTTTACATTACTTACAATCAAAATGTTTCTATAATTAAAAAGATGAATGTGTCAAATTAATATCATGTAATCTAACAAATAGAAATGAGTATAATTTTTTACCTCAACAAATTCTTTCCATGTTTTTACAAGTATATCAATATACCCATTTGTGTAGTCTCAACCTCATCCACTTTGACTCATTAGATCTTTTTATACATTAATCATTAGATCTTCATGTAACTATCCATATTTTTTTTTGTAATGCTACATTCTGTCTTCTTGTTATATTCTTTAATAACTTTATCCCAATTATTAGCCCTTATCTTTCCATTAATAGATCTACAATTTCATTTATTTAATCTCACACAAAATATTTAAAATAAGTTCATCACCTGTTGCACTCCAACTTATGTAACTTCATCCTCCATCCTTTCTAGTATTTGTGGTAGACATGATTAACTAAGAATTTATTCTAATATCATATAAGAAATAATAAGATAACAAAACACATATTTCAAAACAAATCTCATAAATATTTCAAATCATTATACAATAAATTCCTACAAAAAACATTAAGATAATGTGTACACAAATAATACATGACATAAATAATCCAAACATAATATAAATATGTTCCTAAGCAACACATAATATACTTCATAATTAATTTATTTGTGACATCTAATTTTTACATCTAACGTGCATCATAAACTAGTTATAAACATTATTAAGGTTAATAATCTTTTAAGAACAATAACAAATGATGAGTCATTATTTTCTTTAATAATCAACAAAATTAGTTTACCAGATACTTACAACTAATTTATATAAAATTACTAAAATACAACCTATTGCAAGTAGGCAAGCAACATACATATGTCAAGTGTAGTTTTAAATTGAATCCACTCAATATTTTATATATGCACATGAATTCACCTAATAATTATAATTGTCAAGTGAATCCACCCAAGTGTATTGTTTGATACAATAATGATCATAAAGGAAGAGGTTTGAAATCCATAGGAGTGCACAAAATCATCTCAATCAATCTCCCCTTAAGGAGAGTTGTGAAAGTGCATAGCTATGTTGTTGCTAGTGTCAATATTTGATCAATCAGATACATTCATTCAAGAGGTAGAAGTGAGCAACATATGGGATGATGAGTAGATGAATCAATTAACTAGGACTTGTAACTTTAATGATAGACAAGCTAGCATAGGCAAACAATTGTGTCAAAATGCTAAAGAAGGGGAAGAGGAGCATGGTAAGCACAAGCCTAGATATAAAGGAATCCATTTTTGCAGTCATTGACAAGGAACAACCTCCCAAAGTGATTCATGATACTAAACAAGGAAATATATAGGAGAATGGTGACCCTTTAATCACAAATGAGCCTTCAAAGATTTCTTAAGGATGCATAAGGCTTTACATGTAGTTATCTATAGAGAATTGGTGTGCATATTTAAGTTAAAGAGAGCATCTTAGCCTAACAAATTAATGTGAGAAGCCCTAAAGGTTTGCTAGAAAAAACTTAATAGCAACAATTGGCGTTTGTTAGAGAAAATAATATATTAAGATTTTAATTATGTGTTAGAAAATTCTCATATTGATAAAAGTAGTAGGATTGAACTTTATATACAATGAACTTTTTCATTTACTATTAATTAATTTTGAAATGAAATATTTTATATGATACCAGAACTTAGATTTTAAAAGTCTAATAATGTGAAAAATCTAGATAAAGTAGATAAAAACCTTAGTTACACCTTTTCCCAACCACTATCATTATCGACATCATCCAAAAGACCAACCAAGGATTAAAAAATCAATCCAAATTAACAAAATATCACCAATCCAAAACAATTTTTCAAATGGCTGATATCTGTTAGGATTAAATGACTTACCAGAAAGGAGGTGAATGGTAAGATTGTTAATTTTAAATCGTGTTTCAAACTTTACAGTATATGATTGTTTTCAATTATGCAGCAACAAGCATGAATCGATCTGCCTAATAGACCACAAAGTAAAGAAAGACAAAATACACAGAAATTTTAGATGATTTATCACTAACGGCTAGTCTACTCTTAATGGATATTTAAGTTTCACTAATTGTATCAGTACTTACAATCACTTATTTTAAGGTCAAAGCAAGAACTAACCAATCGATCTGAACTTTCTAATCTACCCCTAATGGATATTTAAGTTTCACTAATTGTATCAGTACTTACAATCACTTATTTTAAGGTCAAAGTAAGAACTAACCAATCAATCTGAACTTTCTGATAGTAGCTCCAACCAACCTATCTTTGAAGTTTTCAATTGAAAAACTTCAGCAAACCACTGACTTGAAGAAATCAGAGATTATTCGCACAGTGAGCTCTTCACTTGAGTTTGTACTTTGCTAAGAGTTTGATCTTAAATGTATTCTGCAGTTTTTTTGAAGCTCAGTGTATTGATGTGTATATAAAAATTCTTATTTCTTCTCTTGATTGTTGTTTGTATTTATATTGAGAAGTATAACGATCATATTCCCTTCAAATAGCTTTTTCCTATTATACTTACTATTCTAGCAGATCTAATTTTGGTAAGTTACCGTTAAGTGATCGGTAACACTATAATCTTCTGATAATTCTGAAATTTCAAATAGTTAGCTTCATAACTCTTCGAAGAATTCATGTAACTCTCTGAAAATCTACTAGAGTCTTTTTATCTGCATCACGTGAATACTTAAGTTAAACACGTGCTATGACTTAAGTTCGGATAATTAAATCTACAACATTTTAAAACTTCTTGTTTTTCGAATAGTTAGCTTTTCTAACTTTTCAAAAATCCTTTTAAGCCTCCGACTGTTGTATGTTTGATTTTTACACATGTGTATTTAAATAACTTAACTGTTCAGATAATTAACCTTCCTAACTTTCTAATTTCAATATATTTTCAGATAGTTAATTTTCCTAACTTTCCGAAAATCCTTTTAAACCTTCAACTGTTATATGTTTGATTTCTATATGTGTGTATTTAAATGACTTTAACTATTCAGATAGTTAGTCTTTCTAACTTTTCGAAAACTTGAACAGTTTATCTATCTAAAAGTCTTCTTGTTTTCGAAGAATTAGCATTGTAACTTTTCAAAAAACTTTCCTACTACATTTAAATGGTCTTTTGAATACTTAACTTGTTAACTTTTCGAAAATCCACTTCTTTCGGATACTTAGCTTGAGAACTGATCGAACCTTCTGAAAAGTTTTCTTGCTGTATTTAAGTGATCGTTTGGATACTTAAGCTTGTTAACCTTTTGAAAATCCATTTCTTCTAGATACTTAGTCTTGTAAACTGTCTAAACCTCCTAATTTTATTTGTCAGCTTCGAGTGAACTGCTTATGATTGTTTATCTATTAACTTGTGAAATACAAGAGATTATTCCTCACATTAATTTTTGCATTATCAAAATCTAGAAGTCCTTTCAATCTTACTCTTTTTGATAAATGATAAAAACCTTACAATTTGTTATATATATTTCACTCCCTATATGACTACAGGGATAAACTCACAAAGAGACAATAAGAAAGAGATACACTGAATTTTCTCTCCTTATTTTTTTAAATTTACTCTCCCTATTTCTGTGCTACCTATAGAAATAATGTTGTTTTCTTCTCCCCTTATTTTGTCATTAGTCAAAAAGGTTGTAAGTAGAGTTGTAGTCCAATTTATAGCAACATTATTCTTTTCTATCCTAAAATTTACTAAGTTACTGCAAGAAAAAATGTTAGTAGAGAATAAACTCCTGTTTATAAGTTTGGAGAGTAAATAATCATAAGAAAGTATTAATTATAAATCATAAAAAGAATAAATCCCTAAATTTCATCTAATGTGATTAAATACAGATTCAGATAGTGGTTTAATGAAAATATCTACTAATTGTTCTTTAATAGACATTCTAAAGAAATATGATCTTTGTCAAAATGGTCTCTTAGAAAGTAGTGTCTAATCTTGATATGTTTGACTCTTGAGTGTAGGACTGTATTTTTAGAAAGATTTATGACACCACTACTGTCACAGTAAATGATTATATTCTGAAATTTAAGTCTGTAATCTGCCAGTATTTGTTACATCCATAAAATCTGAGCACAACATAAATCTATTGCTATGTACTCTGCTTTAGTGGTAGATATAGTTATGGAGTTTTGTTTTCTGCTGAATCATGATATTAATGAGTGATCGAGCAATTGACATGTACTACTAGTGTTTTTCCTATCTGATTTGCATCCTGCATAATCTGCATCACTATAACTAGTTAAAATTAATGAATTTTGTAAAGAGTAAAATAAACCAAAATCTTTTGTACCATGTAGGCATTTAAAGATTCATTTAATTATTTTTAAATGTGATGCTTTGAGAGAGGCTTAATATCTTACACATACACACATACTGAACATTATGTCTAGTTTGCTGATTGTTAAATATAGAAGAGATCCAATTATGCCTCTATATTTCTTTTGATCTATAGAAGTACCAGAAATATCTTTATTAAGTTTTTCATTTGAATTTGTAGGTGTGTGAGTCTCTTTGGATTTATCCATGCTAAATTTTAAAAGAATCTCTTTGTAGAATTTTTCTTGGTTCAAGAAGATTTCATACTGTAATTAATGAATCTGTAACCTCAAAAAGAATTTCAATTCTCCTATAAGGCTTATTTCAAATTCTTTTTGCATTAGATTCTGAAAGTCATGACATAGTTTTTCATCTGTAGCACCAAAAATAATATCATTAACATAAATCTAAATAATCAATATGTGAGATTTTTCTAACTTGATAAAAAGAGTGTTATCTGTAGTTCTTATGTTAAACTGATTCTCAAGGAGAAAATCTTTAAGTTTATCATATTATGCTCATGGTGCTTGCTTCAGACTATAAAAAGCCTTATTCAATTTGTATACATGATTTAGTTTGTCTTCATTTTCAAAACCTAATGACTATTTTACATATATTTCTTCTTGTAAAATATCATTCAGGAATGCATTCTTAACATCTATTTGATAGAGCTTTATTTTCATACTGTTTGCAAAGGCAATCAACATTCTAATTATTTTAAGTCTTACAATAGGTGTAAAAATTTCTTCATAATTAATTCCTTCCTATTAGTTGTATCCTTAAGTAACTAGATTGACTTTGTTTTTGATAATGCTGCCATCATTATCTAATTTATTTTTAAACACCTATTTAATTCTAATAATTGATTTTTCAGTAGGTCTTTCAATTAAATTCTAGATTTCATTTTTTTTAAACTGATTTAGTTCCTCTTATATAGCCATAATCTAATAATCATCATTGTAAGCTTATTCAACTATTGTAGGCTTAAATTCAAATACAAATGCATAATAATTACAAATATCCTGAATTTTACTTCTTATTTGAACTCCTTGATTTATATTGTCAATAATTTGTGTACTAGGATGTCTAGATTTTGTTTTTCATATTTTTTCTATAAAGATAGGTGCAGGTAATATTGTGCTTTTCCTTTTCTGTAATATTTTCTGATTTTCTGATTCACTTTCACTCTCACTATCTATTTTTAGTTGCTTTAATTTTCTTGTTAGGTCTTCATTAAATGATACATTAATTAATTCTTTTACTCTTCTTTTCTTTTCAAAATAGACTTTGTAAGTTTTGCTTCTTAAAGAGTATCCAATTAGTAGTGCAGGATCAGATTTTACATCAAATTTATCTTTTTGATCTCTTGTATTAAGCATAAAATATTTTAATCTAAATATTTTGAAATATCTAACATTTGGTGTTTTACCATGTCACAATTCAAATGCTATCTTGTGCAACATAGGTCTGAAATGAGTTCTGTTTATTATATGACATGTAGTATTCACAGCTTCAGTCTATAAGAATTTTAATAGATCAAATGCAATAGGTATTGTTCTTACCATTTCTTGTACTGATCTATTTTTCTTCTCTACAACTCCATTTTAGGTAGAGGTTATTGGACATGAATACTTATATAGTATACCAAACAAATTACATAAGTCTTTAAAATCAGTATTTTCAAATTCTCCTCTATGATCACTTCTGATCTTCTTCACAATTAATTTTTATTTATTTTGAATTATAATGTAAATATGTTTGAATTCATTACAAACATTATTCTCATGTGCTAATAAAATAACCCAAGTAAATCTTATATAATCATCAACCACAACTAAAATGTATTTCTTCCACTTAGACTAGCTGTTTGATAAGGCCAAAAAGGTTCAAATGCAATAATTCAAGTAACTAATTTGTGGTAATGTCTTCTATATTTTTGTGCACTGATTTCTTCTATTTTCTAACAATATAGTCACTACATGGTTTATCCTTTTTGAATTTGAATTTAGGTATACCTCTAACAAAATCTTGTTTGATCAATTTTCTTAGGATTTTCATATTTACATAACCTAATCTTTTATGTCATAACCATTCATCTTTACTAGAAACAATTAAACATGTATCACTAATCATATTATTTGATGAAAATTCTAAGGCATAAATTGAATTATCTCTATATCTAGTAAATTTAATTTCAAATGTATCTTGCTATAATATAAAACAGTTTTCAACAATAAATAGTAAATTGTAACATCTATCATATAATTGATCTACACTTAACAAGTTTTGTTTTAATCCATTTACATACAAGATATTTTCAATTTTTTCATTTTTAGATGCAACATTTCCCACAACAGTAGTTTTACATTTTTCATTATTACCAAATTTCACTAATCCTGAATTTATAGACTTAATAGATTCAAGAAATTTTTTCTTACTTGTCATGTGTTTTGAACATCCACTGTCAATAATCCACTTTGACGTTTGAGCTTCATTATTCTTGTAGTCCGACAAATTATGTTGAAATTAAAACTTTTGGTACTCATATTTTTTTGAGTCCACCAATGTTAGTTACTAACATATTAAATCTATTACCTTTTGATAGCCATATATAAGTAAATCTCCTTTTGATAACAAATACAGTTGTGTCATCTTTATAAAATCTAATCTTTCCACCACAGTAGAGAGTCTCTTGTGGTACAACATACTCTAGGTTAAATTTATTTATTCCTATTTTTTGAAATCCTATAATTTTATTTAAACTATTTTCATCTTTCATGAACTTACATAGTGTTTTTTAAGTCAACAATTTTAGATAACAAACTTTTGTTTTCTTCTTTTAAATTAAAATTATTACAACTATAGTTATCAAGTTTTGTTTTTAATTCCCTATTATCAACTAGGGATTTTTCTAATTTAGTAAATGCATTCTCTAAACAAGAGTTCAAACCTTTAATTTCTTTCTTATAATTTTTACATTTTACATATAAACTATCTGTTGTACAAAGGAGACTATCTACATCTAAGTCATTATTTTCATTTTCTAAATAATAAGATGTAGAGCATACCTTTTGTGTAGTAAAGCATACGTTTGCAAAAACCTCTTCCTCAGAGTTTGAGAAACTGCTAAATGAATTGTTGTCATCTCATGTGGCTTTCAAAATCATTTTCTTTTTGTTATTCTTTCTCCATTTTTGTTTGTCTTTTTCCTGTTGAAAGGGACAATAGAGTTGGATGTGTCCCAATTTCTTGTACTTATAGCATGTGTGAACTTTTAATCTTAAGGAACTAGTTTTGCCTCATTGTCTCATCATTTTTTTGAAGTTCCTAATTAGTAGTAGAACTTCATCTTCATCCAAACTTGGTTGCTCTTTTATTAAGGGAAATGTCAATTCTTTCTTTTTCTTTGTTTTTCTTTCAGTGACTCCTTCTTCCTTCCATTCCTTCATCTAGACTTCATGAGCAAGTAGATTTTCTAGCAGATCTTCTACAGAATAATTGTTCAGATCATTTGAGTCATGTATGAAAGTAGATTTATGTTTCCATTCAACTGTCAAACTTCTTAAGATCTTTTGTACCTACTCACGATTAGAAAATTCCCTTTTAAAGTCTCTTAACTCATTTATAATTTCAGTGAACCTTGAAAACATATCAGTAATACTTTCCTTTTCAAGTATTTTAAACAATTCATATTTCCTTAACAAGATGCTAATTTTAGTATATTTTACTTGGTTGGTTCCTTCATATGTAATTTGAAAGATTTTCCAAGTCTTATGAGAAGACTTACAAACAAATATTTTATTGTATTATTCACCAGTTAGTGCACAGTAAATAGAATTTAACCTTCAAACATCCATCTGAATGATTCTTTCATCCTCTTCAGTCTAGTCTCTATTGTGACTAATTGAAAGTGTACCATATACAATCATTCTTCAAAGTTTTACATCAATGTTCCTGAGGAAACACTTCATCCTATTTTTCCAATAACTATAATTTTTATTATCAAAAAGAGAAGGTTGATGAATATTCCGTCTTTCTATAATATGAAAAGTCATAATCTCAGATAGTTAAATCTATTAATGAGATCAACATTGCTCTGATACCAATTATTAGAACCAAATGACTTATCAAATAGGAGGTGAATGATAAGATTGTTAATTTTAAATGGGACTTCAAACTTTACAGTAAATGATTATTTTCAATTATGCAACAAGAAGCATGAATCAATCTACCTAATAAACTATAAAGTAAAGAAAGACAAAACACAGAAATTTTAAGTGATTCTCCATTAATGATTAATCCATCATCAAAGGATACTTGAGTTTCACTAACTGTATTAATACTGACAATCACTTACTTTAAGGTCAAAGTAAAAACCAACTAATCAATCTGAGCTTTTTAGTAGTAGCTCCAATCAATCTATCTTTGAAGTTTTCAGTTGAGAAACTTCAGCAAACCACTAATTTAAAGAAATTAGAGATTGTTCACGTAGTAAGCTCTTGACTTGAGTTTGTACTTTGCTGAGAGTTTGATCTTGAATGTATTTTGTAGTTTTTATGGAGTTCAGTGTATTAATGTGTATAAAAATTCTTCTCTTGATTGCAGTTTGTATTTATATTGAAAAGCATAATGATCATATTCCTTTCTAATAGCTTTTTCCTATTGTACTTATTATTCTGGCAAACCTAATTTTGATAAGTTATCGTTAAGTGATTAGTAACACTGTAATCTTCCGATAATTCTGAAATTTCTGATAGTTAGCTTCATAAATCTTCAAATGATTCATATAACTCTCCAAAAATCCACTAAAGTCTTTCTGCCTACATCACATGAGTACTTAAGCACGTGCTATGACTTAAGTTCAAATAATTAAATCTGCAACATTCTAAAATTTCTTGTTTTTCTGATAATTAGCTTTTCTAACTTTTCGAAAATCCTTTTAAGCCTCCAACTACTATATGTTTGATTTCTACATGTGTGTATTTAAATAACTTAACTGTTCAGATAGTTAACATTTCTAACTTTTCGATTTCAATATATTTTCGAATAGTTAACTTTCCTAATTTTTTGAAAATCTTTTTAAGCCACTAATTGTTATATGTTTGATTTTTACATGTATGTATTTAGCATTCCTAACTTTCTAAAAACTTGAACAGTTTGTCTAACAATCTGAAAGTCTTCTTGTTTTCGGAGAGTTAGCTTTGTAACTTTCCAAAAAACTTTCCTACTGCATTTAAGTGGTCTTTCAAATACTTAGTTTGTTAACCTTTCGAAAATCCACTTCTTCTAAATACTTAGCTTGAGAACTGACCGAACCTTCCGAAAAACTTTCTTGTTGTATTTAAGTGATCGTTCAAATATTTAGACTTGTTAACCTTCCGAATACTTAGCCTTGTGAACTGTTTGAACCTCTTGATTTTATCTATCAACTTTGAGTGAACTGCTTATGACTGTTTATCTGTTGACTTGTGAAATACAAATGATTATTCTTCACATTAATTTTTGTATTATCAAAATCTAGAAGTCTTTTCAATATTGATATAAGTTGTATTTTTGATATCGAAAGGAATTGATCAATTGATCCTACAATATCATTATTGGATTGTGGTATTATTAAGTTGAATAACTTTTTGAATGATGGAAGGTTGGATCAACCAATTCATAGAAAGGATTGATGGATCTAACAAAGGCTTCTGTGTTAAAGTGTCTTGTTGTCACCTTTGTTGTTGACTGTTAAAGCCTTTGTTACTTTGCAGACCATTGGAATCCATTAAAGTTTTCAAGTGGATGGGATAGTCAAAGGGAGGGAGTGAGTCGCATACATGACAAGAAAAAAAGTGAGGGGAAAGAAGTGAAAGAGAAAGAAGAAAAGATAAAAAGGGAAAAAAGAAAAGAGAGTAAAAAAAATAAAAAATATTAAATAAAAGTTGTATTTTAAAAATGGTGAAAGTATCAAAAAATAACCAAAAATTTTCATATTTTTTGTTTTTTTAAAATTTTATTTGCTTATAAATAACATTTTCTTCTATTTATCTCTTGTATTCTCGTAAACTTTATTTTCTATTTTTTAATTAATTCATGTAAAATTTTTAAAAGATACTAATTGCATTATAGGAATAAAAATTTATAACTTACTCTAAAATCTTATAATCAACAAAATTTTTAATTATAGAGACTATAGAGAAGGAAAAAAAGAGAGAAGGGAATAGAGAAGAAAAAATGAAAAAAAAATAAAAAATAATGGAAGAATTTAAAAAATCACAAAAAATCCTAATATTTTTTATTTTTTTTAAAATTTATGTTCGTTTATGAATAACATTCCTCTTCTACCTGTTTATTATATTCTCACAAACTTTGTTTTCTTTTTTTAAATTAATTCATATAAGATTTTTTTAAAAGATATTAACTACATTATAGGAATAAAAATTTATAATTTACTCTAAAATCTTAGAGTCGATAAAATTTTTAATTATGAATGTTATGCAAATTCTGTAGTACCATGCATAATCTTATTCATTTGTGTTTCATGTATGAATTGTAACATAAATGCTATTTAAATGTAACTTAATAAATATTGATTTGAAATCTAACCTCCCTATTTCTTGAAGGTTATTTATGGAGTAAGGACTCAAAATAAAAAGGAGATACAAGATTGAAGGGGACTAGGCCATAACTCCACCCGCCAAGGACAGAAACTGAACAAAGGCCACTCAACGAAGCCTATAACATGACAATCAGCCCATAATTGCCCCTTAGCCTCACTCGGGAGCTCCAGCCAACTCTTGTACAAGGTGTTTGAGTCCATATTAAGACCCGAATTAGCCAAACAGTCCTCCAAGGAATTCCTTTCCCTATATATGTGCTGTATACTGTAAATCTGACTAATAAAAGGCAGATGGTTATACAAGACGTACCTATTAACTACCAATGGACATTCATTAGTGGTGAGGGCCTTAAATAAAATAAAAGAATTTATCTCTATCTTAAGCTTACTAGGTAGAATACCATGCTGAGTACATAATTGAAGGCCCTGAAATAATGCACTCACCTCTACAAACAAGGAGAGAAAGGATCACCCGAATGATGAGGTTCAACCACCTCAAGGGAGTTAATAGCCTCATTAAATTTAGCCATACTAGCCATATTAAGACCATTTATGTTATTTACTTCCTCCACCGTTCTCACCACATTGAAATCTCCACCTAATTTAGAATTTCTCACCAATGATACCTTTAGTTTGTACCAAGTCAGCCCATAATCTTCTTCTACCAACCACAGAATATTCCACATAAACAGCAGTAATAAAAAGCACCCCCTAAGTAATACCGGTAACACTAATGGTTAAAGATTGGTCTCTACCATCTACAACTTGGATTTGAAGGGTATCTCTCCAAAAAATCCAAATTTTTCCAACTAGATTGCAAGTCCAACCTTGGAGATCTAGATACACAGCAATGTCATGACTACAGTGCTCCTTGATAAAAGACTCAATTAACACAACAATCTATATTTTGTGAAGTTTGATTTTACTTTTGAAATAGAATTTAGTGGCCTTATTTCCAAGGCCTCTACAATTCTAGAATAAAATCTGCATAGCTAACCCAAAGTGTTAACAACCAGCTAACTGTCAGTCAATTTGTTTGCTAGAGCAAGAGCTTTTGAGGTTTTGTTTTGCATATGTAAACTTACATTTGCAACCACATTTTATTTAATCATCCATATGTAAACTTACATATCTATATTTTAGTCGGAAATCCTTGGAATCTCTCCTCTATTTCTGTTTATGGAATGTACAATCTGTATGTTTTACATACATATATAATAAGGTGGACCACTATAGCAACTAGTGTTTATTAAGGAACAAGATAAGTCTACATTATTACTATACTACTTAAATACTCCTGCTTAAGTTAAAACATATATATTAAACATACCCAACTTATTACAAAAGTTGTCAAAATTCTCATTCCCAAGACCTTCTTTAACATATTATCTCTAATAAAATGACAATTAACCTCAATATATTTTGTCCTTTCATAAAAAATAAAATTACTGACAATGTAAATGGTAGTTTGATTATCACAATACATAAGCATGGGAGTTCAAACTTCCACACCTAACTCATAAAGTAGGGTCTTTAACCAAATCATCTCAAATATAACTTAAGACATAACCCAATATTTTGCCTTTACACTTGACTTTGATACAACATTTTGTTTTTTGCTATGTCATGTCATTAAATTACCTCTCAAGTAGGTGTAGCAGCCTAAGGTGGATTTTCTGTCCAATCTATCTCTTATGTACCTTACATTTGAATAAACTTTGACATGTAAATGACCTGGGAAAGAACATACTTTCTTTGGGAAAGAGATAATCTTCCTTTTGAGTAAGCAAATTCAACTTCTAAGAAATAGCCAAGAGTGTCTAAATCCTTTGTAGCAAAGTGATGGTTCAAGAACTGTTTTGTATCATCAATGTCTTAGAGATCATCATTACTGATTAGCATATCATCAACATAAACTACAATAATAATAGTACTTCAAGAGGTCTTCTTAAGGAACATAAAATAATCAACTCGACAACTTATAAAACCAACACTCCACATAACACTGTTGAATTTGGTAAAACATGCTTTAAGACTTTGTTTAAGGCCATAAAGAATTTTGTTCAACTAATAGACTTGTGACTCCTCCTGACTAACATACCCAAGAAGTTGCTCTATAAAGACCTACTCATCAAGATCATCATATAAAAATGCATTTTTAAAATCTGTGTCAATAGAAGAATCCTCAAATACTTCATTAGATGCACTAGGGACGGAAAAAGTGTCAAGAAGAGGAAGGGGATAACTCCCTATATCAATAGACTCGATGCCAAGAAAGTAAGCTTGTGACTAAAAAAAGGTGACATCCATGGATGTGTAATCCTTATAGGTGGGAGGGTGATAGAGACACTACCTCCTTTGAAAATAAGAATACCCAACAAAGAGACACTTAAGCACCTAGGGAGAGAGTTTGTCAAGATCAAGGGAAAGATCTTAAACAAACGTAACACACTCAAACACATAAAGGGTAAGGAAAACAACTCTCTATCTAGAAAGAGACAACTAAGAGGCACAACACCACTCAAAAGAGAAATCGACATTCGATTGATGAAATAAACAATAGTGAAAATAACATCAAACCAAAAGTATTTAAGAATATGAACACGCAAAAGGAGAGTGCAAGCGATATCAAGAATGCGTCAATGTTTACGTTCAATAACCTCATTTTACATAAAGGTATGCGAACATGTGGTCTAATGAAGGATGTCGGAAGAAGAACAAATGGCCTAAAAATTAGATTGCATAAATTCCAAAGCATTATTTGTACACAAAATTTTGGGACAAAGACCAAATTGATTTTTTATTTCCACTAGAAAGGATTGAAGTACATCAACAATAGTTCTACGATTTTTAAGAAAATACACCTACAATACATAAGAATAGTCATCGACAAATATGATGCAATAGCGATAACTACTAACAGACTTAACACGACTTGGAACCTAAATATTACAATGTAGTAATTGAAAAGGGTTAGATGTAGAAGACAGGCTCAACTACTTTTGAGGAGCTCAAGTGTGCTTCCTAAACTGACACGACTCACACTAAAAAGATGACATGAAAGTTTACAGGAGTGCCTGACAAAGCTTTTCCCAAAACAGGTAACCCAAACGATAATGTCAAAGGAGAGAAGATTCTTTGTCTGTCATGCATGCAACCAAACCCTAAGAGATGCAATCACAAGCAAGAATGTAAACGTCATTGCTATGCTTACACCTTAAGCCAATCCTCTAACTCATCAACAAGTCTTGAAAGGTGCAATGGAAAAGGAAAAATGTTATGGAATAGGATAATTGTTTAGTAATGATACTAATAGATAAAAAAATTAAATGATAGGTTGAGAATAAAGCACATTGTGTAAATGAATTTGAGAGAAAGTTTAGACCTCTCCCTTACTAGAAATATGATAAGAGCAGCCATCAACAATAGTAAGAGTGGATTTGTCAGAAATGTGTGAAAGACAATTAAAAAGGGGTGAGGTACCTGATATGTGGGAGGAGGTTCCAAAGTTAATTACCCACAATATATCACTTGAAGCAAGGAAAGTGATACTAATATCAGTACCTAGAGTAGGAGACAAGGCTTGAACGCTCATGACACTAGAGTCTGATCTCTATGACTAAAGAAACCACTCATAATCAACTCGTAAAAGAGTGATGGTAGGTTCACTAAAGGTATCACTAGGAGATTGAGTGATTAATTTTGTACTAAGGTTGGCGATGGATGGAGGTTTTTCCCACTTGTCATAACACTTTTCAGATTTGTGTCCAAATCTGCCACACCATTAATACTTTGTACACTGTCGATCATCGTCGCCACATCTTGAATGACCTCTCCCCCTATGTCCTAAAGAGACAAGGGTTGACTATGAAGTAGTGGAGTAACTAGAAGTTGATGTAGAGACATGCAAAGCTCAAGAGGTCTCCTCAAGTCAAGCATGGGGTCAACACTAAGAACAAAATCCCAAATTTGTGAGGTAACACCAAGGTTTGCACTTACGAGAAAGCTTGCAATAGCAAGTTCTTCATGATATCAGCGAAAGGTGGCTAAGTCTGTAGTTGGCAACTAATAGTAGTTTAGTTTGTCAATCAATCCATGAAGAATGTTGTAGTAATCTTGACAAGTCTTTTCTCTTTGTTTCAAGTTGAAGATTTGCTCATAAACCTAAAAGACCTTATAGATATTCTTGTCATGACTATAGGTCTTCTTAAGATTGTCCCATATTCGCTTAGCTAGACATAGCATAGCAACACCTTGAGCAATGATAGGCTCCATGGAGGAGAGCATCCAGGAAACAATGATGGTGTCATCTACTTTCCAATCCTTAAATGTGTCATCCTTAGCATCTAGCGGAGAATTGTACAAATGATCATTCCTACGATAACCTTCAAGTATGGTCTCAAACCCTTGGGCCCATAGAAGATAATTTTAGCCATTAAATTTTTCAATGAGTCCCTAAAAGGTTTTACAAGTCAAATCTCTTAAAGCCATGAGGAGAATAGCTAAAAGGTTTACTAAAAAAGAGGTGCTATGAAGCTTAAGAGGAGCAACGAACAATGCTTGGAATGGAAGTCTTCATGAGCGAGACACTTCAAAGAGCTATGATTTTCACTGTAAGTGAGAATCAACGAATGGAGGAACCAACAACAAGCAAATGAACACAAGTGGATAGACGACGATGAGAGGAAGAGCCTACGATAAACGAGCGAGCACAACCAAACATGCGTGGACAATACACCTGAGTGGAGGAATCGATGAACATATGGCAACAACCTAGGGCTCAAAGGACTCACAAGTAGATCAACAAATCGTGGACAAATGCGCGTGACTATGCTAATGGAGGATTACTCACGAACGAATCGACAAATCACAGACAGACACACACGACTTTGCCGATGGAGGATCCTACCTTGTACGAATGGGCAGTAGAGGAGAGTTTTTCGGCTTGCTCTAATACCAAGTCGGAAAACCCTGGAATCTCTTCTCTATTTTTGTTTTGGAATGTACAATCTATGTGTTTTACATACATACATATACAATAAGGTGGACCACCATAACAACTAGTGTTCCTTAAGGAACCAGATAAGTCTACACTATTACTACACTATTTAACAACTTTCATATCATTTAATCATCTAATATCTACTGCATTTTCATTTACATGTACACTTATATATCAACACTTTCATATTATTTAATCATCATATATCATGTTGTAACTCATAATGCATTTGTATATAAATGTACATTTACATATCCATACTTTCATATCATTTAGTTATCTCGTATTATGTTTTAATTCCTAATGCATTTGCATCGACATGTACACTAACATATTCACACTTTCATGTCATTTACTTACCTCATATAATTTTGTAACAAATGTTATATTTGCATCCATATATACAGTTACATCTCCAAGAATTCATGTTATATAATCATCTTATAACAAATTGTAACTTTCATTGTATTTGCATCTATATTTACACTTAAAAGTCCATACTTTCAAGCCATTTAGACATTGCATATCATGTCATAATTCTTATTACATATCCGTCTACATTTACACTTACATATTCATGTTTTCATGTGATTTAGTTATCTCATGTCATGTCATAATTCTTGCTGCATTTGCATCTACATGTACACTAAAATATTCAAGCTTTAATCACATATTATATTCTAACTCCTACTGCATTTGCAACGACATATATACTTATATATCCATATTTTCATGTCATTTAATCATCACATATCATATTGCAACTCCTGCCTACTGTACTTACATCAACATGGATACTCAAATGGCTATGCTTTCATGTCATTTAAACATCATATATCATGTCATAACTCCTACCTATTGCATTTACATCAATATGTACACTCACATATTCATGTTTTCCTATCATTTAATCATCTCATATCATGTTGTAACTCTTGCTACACTTGCATTCAAGTATACACTAACATATCCATGCTCTAATGTCATATGATCATCTCAAATGATATGAAAGTATGGATATGTAAGTGCATGTGAGTGATGGATATGCATGTTTCATATTGTCATGCAACCATTACTCACATACATTCACATATATGTCATTCAGTCTTCATCCATTGATGCTATAGTATGCTCAACATGTACATTCATCTTTCATTTACACTTATCCACATGTCATTCACTTTTCATTCATTGATTTGGTAGTACGCCCCACATATGCATACATCTTTCACTCACAAATACTCATCTACATGTCATTTATTCATGATATGGTATGCTCAATATATGCATGTATCATTCACTCACATACACTCATTTCATATCATTCACTCTTAATCAATCTTTGCCATTAAATGTTTTAAGAAGGCATGCATTCATTACTCATGTATATTTACATATATGTCATTCACTCTTTATTAATCCTTATTGTCACATGTTTCATGTATCATACATCCATCATTCACTCTTCATCTATCTATGTTGTTGCAATCTTCATGTATGCATGTATTCATTACTCACATATATATAACTCTTCATCCATTCATGTTGCTCTATAGTATGCTCAATATATGCATGTATCCTTCAATCACATACACTTATTTCATATCATTTACTCTTAATCAATCTATGTCATTAAAAGCTTTAAGAAGGTATGCATCCATTATTCATGTATATTCACATATGTCATTCACTCTTTATTAATCCTTATTGTCACATGCTTCATGTACCATACATCCATCATTCACTCTTCACCCATCTATGTTGTTGCATTCTTCATGTATGCATGCATTCATTACTCACATATATCATTCTTCATCCATTCATGTTGTTCTCTACACCACATACACACATGCATCCTTCACTTCCATACACTCACATATATGTCACACACTTCATTCATTCATACTATAACATGTACCATGTAAACATGCATCCTTTAGTTACATACTCCCACAAATATGTCATTCACTCAAACATTCATACCATAGTTTGCTCCATGTATACATATGTCTTTCACTCATATATGCCCATGCATCCATGCTTACATGTCCTTCATTCATCCATGTTTTATGTAAAACACATACCATCCATGTTCACTGTATTTCATTCATGTATCATGTTTGAATTTCACCACATCCATGTTACAAATTGTTACCCATGCTCATATACTACATATGTTTACCTTCATTCAAACACTCATCTACTTGTATCCTCACCTCTCATACATTCATGCACTCATTCATAGATTCATGCAAATATGAACACACACACATGGATCACTTGTTCACCTATACATTCACAAATGTATACTTACACTCATGTATTCCAACACGCATAAATGCACTAATTCATTCATATGTGCTATAATTTCACGTAATGATCTCATTCATATGTCACTTGCATACAATCACAGGAAGGCCATTAATTCTTCTAATATCATGTTGTAATTCCTATTATATTTCAATCCACATATACACAAAAACATCTATGCTTACAAGCCATTTAGTCATCTAATACCATCCTCTAACTCCAACTGCATTTACATCCACATGTACAATAACTTATCTACATTATCATGTTATTCAATCATCACATCTCATGTTGTAACTCATAATGCATTTGTATCTAAATATGCACTTACATATCTATGCTTTCAAGACATTTAATCATCTCAAATTATACCCTAACTTCTAATGCATTTGCATTGACATTTATAATTACATATCCACACTTTCATGCCATTAGCCATTTCATATAATGTTGCAACAAATGTTGCACTTACATCTACACATACAGTTACATATTTAAGCATCTGTGCTATTTAATCATTTTAAAACATGTTGTAACTCTTGTTGTATTTGCATCTACATTTACACTTAAAATCCATATTTTCATTTCATTTAGACATCATATGTCATGTCATAACTCTTGTTACATTTGCATCCACATGTACACATACATATCCAAGTTTTACATGTACACTTGTCCATCAACATGCTCTTATGTCATTTAGCCATCACATATCACATTGTAATTTTTGTTTACTGCATTTACATCAACATGTACACTCACATATCTATGTTTTAATTTCATTTAGTCATCTTAGATCATGTTGTAACTCTTGTTACATTTGCATTCAAATGTAAACTAACATATCCATACTATAATTCCATATAATTGTTAAGTTTCAATTTATGCAAATGTTCATGCTATTATTTGTGCATGTAATGGACTTAGTGAGAGAATTATTTAGATTGTTATGATCCTTTACATGATAACTACTTTTTAAGGGACTTGCATGTAAATTATGTTTTAACATCATTGAAATGCATAAATTGAATCTCATTTTTAGTAGATTAATGTTAGGGAGCAAGTTGGTCTCACTAATTAGCATTTTAGTCTATTTCTCTAACCCATTTTCTTTAGCATTATTGTTGTTAGAGTTTTATTATGTATAAAGTTGTGTATGTTAGGTTATTTGGTTATATGGATCCTTATATGGATCCATCCTCCTATATATATATTTATCTACTGTACTTCCTAAGAATATTCAATGGAATGAAGGTTTCTTCTCTCCTTCACCTCCACTTCAACATCATATAGAGCTAGGTTTCCTTCTTCTTTTTTCCAATTTTGTTTGGAGGAAGGAACACGCACGTCTGAGGAAGGAACACACACGTCTCTGCTTGTGGAACAAGCCAAGGAACTCGACCAGCCGTTTTGCACGAACTCACGTGACCTATGCAAGTGCACAACCTACATGTGTTTGGCGTGAAGTCAACCACACGCTACGTGACCTACACGTCAGCTACGTGCAACCTGCATGCGTCCTACGCATGTCCTACACGTTTGAAGGGGGAACGTCCACACACATCTTGCACACATCCAATGTGCATCCTGCATTCTTCCTGTTATGCTTTCTTGCACACCTCTAATTTCTTAAGAACTTCAGGTCCATCTCTTTGTGGAGGTGTGCCTACGCTTTGTACAACTGGTTGTGCGCCATATGGTTCTTTAACTTTGCCATTTAGGTAGTGAAGAACAAGGATCAGAGATGAAAATGTGTCTTACCATAGTGACTGCATGTTGATTGTGACTTAGATATGACTAGTGGAGGATTCTAGGTGCATAAGGTGGTTGCTAAACCTACAATCTTGTTTTAGGATGGCTTTCAGGAAATCGATGATCTATCCCTTATCTAGACCATCAGTGAAGCTCAATAAACTTAATTATCATACATGGTCCTTGAGTTTTCTTACATTTGTAACTGCACAAAGAAAAAGCAAGCATCTTACTCAACTGCCAGTAGACATCAAAGATGCTACATATGATGACTAGTTTACTAATGATGTCACTGTCATCACTTGGTTGGAAAATAATACAAAACCCTCAGTTGCCAAGGGTGTGATGATACTTTGTTCGACCAAGTAAAACTGGGGGACTCTCAGGCAGATGTATGTAGAAGAAAGAAATATTCTGAAAGTTTATGACATCTACAAGCAGATTTTCACACTCAAGATGGGTGGCCAGTCTATGTAGGAGTACTATGGGACTATGAGGTTTCTCTTTGAGGAATTGAATGTCCTTCAACCATCGACCACCGACCTAACGACATTGTAGCACTACAGGAATGACTTACAAGTGGCTACCTTCCTATTTGGCCTTCCCTATGAGTTAGTGTCCCAGGTTCGAGGCCATCTGCTAGGGAGAGATACTACACCTGATCTAGGATTGACTTTTGCTAGGGTTTTACGCATATCCAAAGCTAGCAATCTAGCAAGTATTAAAACTCAGAACAACTTTGCTTTGGCAGTTAAGGGAAAACAGAGCAGACAGAATAGTCGTCTTAACTCAGGATCCAGTCAGGAAGGCACTAGGCGGCGTTGGGTTTCTTACATCTACTATGGGAAAGTCAATCATGGGTCAGAAAAATGCTAAGAAAAGTTTGGTAAACCTACTTAGGCAAGGGCGGTGATAGAGTTCCATGACACATTAGTAGAAGATGGTATCTCTAGGAAAGCTTCTGTGGTGATCATTCAGCAAGAATATGAGAGGTTGAAGCAGGCATAGGGCTCCAGCTTCCCTGCTATTGCGTCCTTAGCTTCTACTTCTGACATAGCTATACATGCAAGTGAGGCACCAATATAGATTGTTGATTCAAGTGCATCTCAACACATGATAGGCTGCCCTTCTCTTTTCTCCCACTTTTAGAAAATTCCCAACCTTCAAAGTGTCACTGTAGCTGATGGTCGCTCATGCCCAATATCAAGACATGGCACAATTGATGTCACTCCTAATATCCGACTTGAAAATATCATTATTGTCCCTGAGCTTTCTGTGAATTTACTATCTATTAGTTCTATCACAGTTCAGTTATACTATTTTGTGACTTTCTTTCCTTTCCATTGTACCTTTCAAGATCTACGGACGAGGATGAGAATTGGTTTAGGCTATAAGAGAAGCACTGGGGAGTATGTTTTTACTCAAGATGCACATTCACGTGGTCTTAATGCTTTGTTGTCCTCTACTACTGAGTCATCTCTTCTCTAACATTGGCAGCTTGATCATCCCTCCATCCATAAACTTCGGCAAGCATTGCCATGGGTCGATGTTTCTGAGTTTAAGTGTGAATCTTGTCAACTAAGCAAACATTGTCATTCGTCTTATCCTCGTGTTTCTCTCACTAAAAGTTTTGCTATGTTTGATTTAGTCCATTATAATGTATGGGGTCCTAACTGTATAACCTCTTCTCATGGTTATCGATACTATCTTGTTATTATCAATGATTTTTCGTAGGTATGTTGGGTGTATCTTTTAAAGGATAGAAAGAACATTGTTATATCTATTGAGACTTTTGTTTGTAAAAATTAATACTCAATTTTCTATTACACTAAAATGTCTTAGAACTGATAATGCTCTTGAGTTTATTAGTGTTCAATTCCAAAACTTTTGTACTTCTAATGGGTTATTCACCAGATAACATGTCATCACACCTCTCAACAAAATGGAGTGGCTGAAACGAAACATCATCATTTGTTAGATATCATACAGACATTTCTCATCCACATAAATGTTCCTAAATATCTTTGGGCTGACGTTATCCTTACTGTAGCCTTTCTAGTTAATCGGATGCCCTTTTCTCCCCTTGGAGGAAAGATTCCTTTGCATTGTCTTTATCTTAAAGGTGAACTTTTTACTCTAACTCCTAAAGTATTTAGGTGCACTGCCTATGTTCAGGATCTTAGTCCTGGCCTAGACAAGCTTGACGCCCGCACACTCAAGTGTGTGTTTATAGAGTACTCTAGAATTCAAAAAGGGTATAGGTGTTATCACCCTCCTATAAAATGCTATTATACATTTTCTAATGTCACCTTCTCTGAGGATCAGCCTTACTTCTCCCAAAGAGCCGAGTCTTCAACAGATCAAAACTTATCTAGCTCCTTTTTGTCGTGTTCTACTCTTATCTATCCTAATGATCCTACTGTGGTTGAGTCCCTTGTTATTGTTAGGGAGGATCATAGTGTTGTAGAAAGACCACTGCAGGTATATCAAAGGCGACAGTAACCCGAGGTTAACTCATCGACTCCACCAAAGACCTCTTTGAATGCAGATCCTACAACACCCTTAGACGAATTGCCTATTGCCCTACGCAAAGGTACATATACTTGCATACAACACCCTATCTCACAATTTGTTTCCTATGATCACCTTACTTCTTCCTGTCATGACTTTGCCTTATCTATCATGTCTGAGACTATACCTAAGACATACTAGGAAGCATTGTAGTGTCCCACTTGGAAATAAGTCATGGACCAAGAAATGAAAGCTTTGTGATCACACAACACATGAGAGCTAGTTTCGTGTCCTACTTATGTCAATCTAGTCTCTTACAAGTGGGTCTTTACTGTGAAGTTTAAACCTAATGGTATAGTAGGAAGACACAAGGTGCGTCTTGTTGCAAGGGGGTTTACTCAGGAGTATGGTGTTAATTATGCCGAAACTTTCTTACTAATGGCTCATTTCAATTCTATCAAAGTGTTACTGTCTGTGGTAGTCAATAGAGGGTGGGAACTCTACCAACTTGATGTGAAGAATGCCTTTTTATATGAGGATCTAGCTGAGGAGGTGTACATGGCCCAACCCCCTAGGTATATTACCCAGGGTAGGCAGATGGTTTGCAAACTAAAGAAGACCATTTATGTGTTGAAGCAAAGTCCATGTGCTTGATTTGAGAGGTTGAGTAGTGTCTTATTTGATAGGGGATTTCAAAGATGTGTTGTTGATCATTCAATTTTTATTCGCAGATCTGATAAGAGGTATACTATTCTAACTATATATGTTGATGACATTCTTCTCACAGGTGATGATAATGAGAGTATTATCAAAACCAATGTGTATATTGCCAAAGTCTTTGAAACTAAGGACCTAAGGCGACTAGGATACTTTCTAGGTGTTGAGTTTGCATATTCCAAAGAAAAGATGATGTTATCGCAGAGGAAATATACTCTTGATTTGTTAACAAAGATAAGTAACCTAGAGTGCAAACTTGAGGCCACACCAATTGAGCAAAGTCCCTCTTTTTGGGATTCTTCATCAGAACAACTGTGAAATCCTCATAGCTACTGGAAGTTAGTAGGCAAACTCATTTATCTCACTATTACTAGGCCTAACATTGCATATACTGTGGAACTACTTAGCCAGTTTATGCATCAACTCAGAATGGTGCATTGGCAAGGAGCCCAAAGGATGCTTGCCTATATCAAAGGCTCTCTAGGGAAGGGATTGTTGTATTAGGATCATGAACATCTCAAGGTTGAAACTTACTCAAATGCCAACTTTGCAGGAGACAAAGGAGATAGGAAATCCACTTTGGAGTATCTAACCTATGTGGGGAAAAATTTGGTAACCTAAAGGAGTAAGAAGTAAAGTGTGATATCCTGCTCTAGTGCAGAGGCCAAATATAGAACTATAAAATTTACTAGATGTAAAATGGTATGGCTCAGTTCTCTATTAGGAGAACTAGGGCTAAATGTTAAAGAACCAATAGTTATGTACTACGACAACTAAACTACTATCTACATTGGCAAGAATGAGACCTTTTATGAACGTACCAAGCACATTGAAATAGACTGTCATTACATCTGGGATTTAGTTACAAAGGGAATTGTTTGCACACCTCACATATCCTCCATTGAAAAACGTGTAGACATTCTTACCAAGGCTATGAGTCATAGGTCCTTTAATTATCTTTGTAATAAGTTAAGATTAACTGATATATACTCTCCAACTTGAGGGGGAATGTTAAGAGTTTTATTATGTATGTTAGGTTATTTGGGTATATGGGTCCATCCTCCTATATATATATTTATCTACTGTACTTCCTAAGAATATTCAATGAAATGAAGGCTTCTTCTCTCCTACACCTCCAATTCAACAATTATTGTGTAATTGCAAGGTTCTTCAAGGGGAAGACCACAAATCTTCCATCATTTTAAATATGGAGACTAGGGCAATGAGTGGGGCATCATTTAATTTTAGGGAAGAGAGTTGTCATTCTCTTCTCAATTCTCTCACTCCTACCCTCCCACTTCATGTACATTAGTGCGCTAATTGACCGCAACCTACAATTCACTTCTTCGTAGTAACACACGATCGGTAACTTTTCTCCCCTCTCTGGTACTTCCTTGGCTTGGTGATAGTAAGCACAAAGAGAAAAATGTGGAGAGAATTGTAGAAGAGTTGAAGAGCGGGTGGAGCTCTAATTAGGATTTGTTGTAGTACTGATCAATGCAACCTACAGTTCAACAAGTGTTCATCGATTTTCTCTTCATGAAACTTGTATTTCCTACATCTTGAGGACTTCCCACACTTGGAGGATCACTCATAGGTGTGATTGTGAGAGGTCAAGACCAGGTTAAAGCAAGAGGAAGATAAAAACATGGAAGATATCCTTGTGAGTGCAGCTTGACATGAGAAGGTCTTTTTCTTATTTCCTTGATTGTATTTCAATACTGAATACCATAAATCTTGTTAAGACTTGTTTGTTTAATTAGCATACATTGTTTTAATAGTTTTTTATCGTTTCTCCTTATTTAGTGGTGTGTTTGGAATGCAAGTACTTATGGAATCTTGAGAACAAGTCATGCAGGATTCTGCCAGCCAGATTCTAGGATATAGTTGAGAAGTTTTCAGTTTCTGCTGTATTCTTAGTAATGGACTTTGTTGATTAACATTTTTCCGTGAAAGTATATCAATTTACCTTTCTAAAGAGACTAATTTCATGGCATTCTGAGTTGTAGGGTAGAAGTTATGGAATTTCAAATTGAAGGTGTGTTCTGCAGCAAATGGTTTTGTCATAGCAAATCTGTTCTTTGTTTTGTAATTTCTGTGAGATACTGATTTACTAAAATTGTTTTTGTTCGTTTTTATCTGATGGTACATTAAAAGAGCTTACCATAGATACTAGTTTTATGGAATTTCATAGAGTGAAGTGAAAGTTATGGATTTTTGAAGTTGTCAACATCTATTTGCGGCACAGTTGTGTTGCAGAATCTATAGTTTTTTTATCTATGTTTTCTGCAGAGTATTGTGTTGGAAAATCTATTTGTGGTTATTTTTCCCTGTTAGATTATTCAAATAGCTTTCCTTTAAGATCGATTTTACTTGAATCAGAGTTGTGTGGAAAGAGTTATGAATTTTCAAAGATTGGAGTGTAGTTTTGTCTGAGTGTAGAACCTGTCTGTGCACTCTATTTATAATCAACTCCTCCAACTGCATACACATTGTTTTTCTAAGATTTAAAGCTCTTGTGATAGTGTCTTGCTTCAAGTTTCCATACATATATCTTGTGCAAATTTTGGAGTGCAGATTGAAACCTACAACTGCATACTCATTTCTGCCGGATTCCTATATAAATTGTCTAGTTCATGATATTCACCTGTAAAATCTAAAATTAATTAGTCATTCCTTGTGGATTGACCATATTTGCTATTGTACTATTTTGTACACTGTGCACTTGTGGTGTAAATTTTAAAACTTAAGATTTTTCGATCAATAATCATCTCATATTATATTGTAATTCCAACTGGATTTTCATCTACATGTATACTTATATATCCATGCTCTCAAGCTATTTAATCATCTTATATAATACAACTCCTACTATTACATCCATATGTACACTTACATATAAATGCTTCCATGCAATTTAGTCATCTCTCCTCGTACTATAACTCCTATCACATTTCAATCCACAAGAATACTTATAAATCCATACTTTCATGTCATTTAGTCATTTCATATCATATTGTAACCCCAACAGTATTCACATTTAAACTTGCAAATTTATGCATTCATGCATTAACTCATCTCATATGTGTTGCAATACTTGTTATGTTTCCATTTATATGCCATTTGTATCATCACAAGTTTAGGTCATCCATTCATCATCACATATGTTAAAATTCTTGCTATGTAAACATCCATCACTCACACACTTACATATATGTCATTCACTTTTCATACATTCAAGTTGTTGCATGCTTAATATTGTCATACATCTATCACTCATGTATACTCACATATATGTCATTCAATTTTCAGCCATTGATGTTATAGTATACTCAACATATGCATGCATCATTTACTTACATACACTAATCTAAATGTTATTTATTTTTCTCATTGGTTCTATAGTACACCCTGGGTCCTTCACTCACAAATACTCATCTACATGTCATTCACCCTTCATTCATGTCATGCTCCATATATGCATACATCTTTCACTCATGTACTCTCATCTGCATGTTATTCACTCATCATCAATCGATGACATTAAATGTTTTGTAAAGGCATGCATCCATAACTAATGTACATTCACAAATATATCATTCATTCTTTATCAATCAATATTATTGCATGCTTTTTGTACCATGCATCCATCACTCACTCTACATCTATGTTGTATGCTTCATGTATGCATGCATTCATTATTTTGTATATATTACTCTTCATCCATTCATATTGTAGTATGCACCATGTACACATGCATTCATCACTCATATACACTAATCTACATGTCATTTACTCCTCATCCATTCATATTTTAATATACTCTATGTATACATGTATCCTTTACTCACATACACTCACATATATGTCATTCAATCTTCATCCATTCAAGTTATAATAAGTTTCACATATACACACATCCTTCACTTCCATATACTTACATATATGTCACTCATCTATTCATATTGTAATATGCAATATATATACATGCATCCTTCACTTACATACTCTCATAGACATGTTATTCGCTCCTCAGCCATTATATTGTAGTTTGCTCCATGTATACACAAGTCTTTCACTCACACATGCCCATCCATGCTTACATGCCCTTCATTCATTCATGTTTCATGCAAAATACATACCATCCATGTTCACCGAATTTATTCACATTTCATTTTCATCACCCCATGCTGCAAGTTGTTACCCATGCTCATATACTACATGTCTAGCCTCATTTACACACTCATCTACTTATATGCTCACCTTTCACACATTCATTCATTCATTAATTCACAGATTCAAGAAAATATCAACACACACACTCAAATCACTTGCTCACCCACACATTCATGTAAACAATTTCAAGCACACTTACACTCATGCATCCCTACATACATAAGTGCATCAATTCATTCATGTGTCACAATTTCCTGCAATGATTTCATTCATAGGTCACTTGCAGACACTAACAAGTAAGTCATTTGTTCTTCTCATATTATGTTGTAACTCCTATTACATTTTAGTCTACATATACACTTACATATCTATACTTTCATATCATTTAGTCATCTAATATCTTGCTCTAAATTCTACTCATTTGCATCCACATGTACACTTACATATCCACACTTTCATGTCATTTAGTCATCACATATTATGTAACTCATAATGCATTTACATCTAAATGTATACTTATATATCTATGTTCTCATGTTATTTAGTTATTTTATATTATGCTCTAACTCCTAATGCATTTGCATCTACATTTACACTTACATGTCCATGCTTTCATGTGATTTACTTATCTCATCTCATGTCATAACTCCTACTGTATTCACATCTACATGTACACTTACATATTCATGCTTTAATGTCTTCTAGTACCATATATTATGTTGTAACTCCTGTTGTATTTGCAACCACATATATACATGCATATCCATACTTTTATGTCATTTAGTCATCATATATCATGTCATAAGTCCTGCTTGTTGCAGTTGCATCAACATGTACACTCGCATATCAATGCTTTAATGTTATTTAGAGATGTCATATCATACCATAACTCTTGCCATGTGTTCAAATGTACACCAACATATCCATGCTTTAATGCCATTTAATCACCTTATAACAAGTTGTAACTCTTGCCGCATTTTCATTTACATGTATACTTATATATTTATGCTCTTAAGTTATTTAGTCATCTCATATAATGCTGCAACTCCTACAATTGCATCCAAATTTACACTTACATATAAATGCTTCCATGGCATTTAGTCATTTATTATCATATTATAATTTGCTTAATGTCAACAGATTCACATTTGCATCAACATGAATACTTACATATCCATGTTTTAATGTCATTTCTGGTTATATCATATCATGTTTTAACTCTAGCTGCATTTGCATTCAAATATATACTAACATATCCATGCTCTAATGCCATATAATCATCTCATATCATGTTGTAATTCCTACTGCATTTTCATCTACATGTATACTTATATATTCATGCTCTCAAAATATTTAGTCATCTCATATAGTACTACAACTTCTACTACATTTACATCCACATGTACACTTATATAAACATGCTTCCATGCAATTTAGTCATCTCTTCTCATACTATAACTTCTATCACATTTCCATTCACATGAACACCGACATATTTATGCTTTCATGACACTTGATCATCTCATATCATGTTGTAACTTCAACAGTACTTATATTTAAACTTGCAAATTTATGCATTAATTCATCTCATATGTATCGTAATACTTGATATGTTTTCATTCACATACCACTTTTATCATCATGAGTTTAGGCCATCCATTCATCAATACATATGTTGAAATTCCTACTAGGTAAGCATCTATCACTCATACACTCACATATATGTCACTCACCACTAAACCATCTATGTCATTATATGCTTCATCTCATATCACATTGTAACCTTGATTGTATTCACATTTACGCTTTGCAAATTTATGCATTCATGCACTATTTCATTTCATATGTGCTCTAATATTTGCTATGTTTTCAGTCACATACTTGCATCATCACATGTTTAGATCACCTATTCATCATTAGATATGTTAAAATTTCTGCTAAAAAAGTATATCCATCACTTACATACACTAACATATATGCCATTCATTGTTAATCCATATACGTTAGTACATGCTTCATGCAAGCATGCAACCATCACTCACATATACTCCTATATATATGTCATTTGCTCTTCATACATTCAAGTTGTTGCATAGTTCATATTGTTCTACATCCATCACTCACATGCACTCACATATCTATAATGTAGATCATTCATGATAATAAACATTTCTATCTATACAAACACTTGTCAATGTTTTCACGTCATTTGATCATCTTATATCATGTTGTAACTCCAACTGTATTTACATTTACACTTGTAAATTTATGCATTAATTCATCTCATATGTGTTACATACCACTTGCATTATCACACATTTATCTCATCCATTGATCACCACATATACTAAAATTCTTGTGAGACATGCATCCATCACTCACATACACTCACATATATGTCACTCATTACTAATCCATCTATGTCATTACATGCTTCATGCAGGCATGCAACCATTACTCACGTACGTCCACAAATATGTCATTCACTCTTCATACATTGAAGTTGTTGCATGCTTTATATTATCATGCATCTATCACTTGTGTACATTTACACATTTGTCATGCAGTTTTTATTCAAGACGTGAATAGCTTAAACTATACTAAAATCAAGTGTGTTTTGTTACTTATATAAATGTGATAAAAAACTATAAAGTGTAGTGCATCCACGTGTAATGAACTAAGAAGAGATGAGAAGCATATTCCTAATAAGACTAAAGAGGAAAAGGGACTAGTGAATGCTAACTTCCTTCCAAGTATCGCATGGGAAGAAGAAACTCTTAAGTGTTTTCCTAATTGTGTCTTAACATGGTGTGGTCGTGGCTTAGTTAACCTAATTAACAACAAACAATCCAAGCAAGTAAAAGATTAAAAGACTAAACCTAGTAATGCAATATAACTATTTATCCTTTCAAGGGAAACAATTATTATTAGGATTGTGAATTTAAGTATTTTTGAACTTGGGGAAAATTCAAGGTGGGCCTCCATGCAAATCCCCAAGTGGCCCATATGGTTGGTTGTCAAATTTTAATGTTTTTATTATTTTAATTTCTTTTGTTTTAAATAGCCCTTAATGTAACAACAGCCTTAATTTGTAGTGTTTTGTATATTAGTAAAGTATGTTTTCCTTAGGAAACATAGTTTTTCTTAAATTTAATTTGCAATGCTGGAAACTACGAAAATATGACTTTTGTTAAAATGTGATCTTTTTAATAAATTTGAAAATGCGTCTTATATAAAAATGTAATTTTTATTAATATGTTTTACACATACTTTTTTTTTAAAAATGTGTCTTTTATGGGGAAATGTTTTTTCCTTAATCTTGATCTGAAATGCTTTATTTATGTTTTTTAAAAATGTGTATTTATTATGGCACATAATTTTCCCAAATTTAATTTGAAACATTTTTTTTAATTTGTAAAACTTGCCTTTCTAAAGACACGTGATTTCCTTAAATTTTGATTTGAAGTGTTTATTTAAATTCCTAAAATGTGTCTTTCTAAGGAGACATATTTTCCTAAATTTTGATTTGACAAGTCTTATTTCAATTTCTAAAATTTAAGAAAGTAGTGAAATGCTTTATTTGAATTTCTAAAATGTGTCTTCCTAAAGACACATGATTTTTCCTAAATTCAAATTTGAAATTTTATTTAAATCTTGGTTCCCATGAATATGATGTTTTCTATCCATATGCAAATCTAAATGATGAATCTAAGCATGAATAATTCTCAATGTTTGAAATCTCAAGATAACGTCATCAAGACATTCATGTGCAATCATATACAACAACGAATAAATAAATTTTCATTCAACAGGATAAGTAATTGAATTAAAATCTATTACTAGCTAATCATGCAGGAAAGAAAGAAAGTATTAACTCTATGCTCAATCTATATCAAAATTTCATTGAAAGTCTATTAAGGACTTGGAGATAATATTTATTTTCTATCTAGAGTCGGAAACAATAAATTTATTCAATGGCTTATTTTCACTAATCCACTATATATGATTATCGATTAATGAATTCGATAACTGATAAAAAAAACGATTCACGATTAGAGTACGATCAATAACCTCTGTGACGCAGGCAAAGCCGATAGAAATCAGGGACTGAATGATGAAACAAAGTTCGAGTAAACAATCTGGCGTGATGATGCATCAAAAAAAGTGAGTCGACAATAATCGAATCCGGTGATTTAATCAAGCACGACTGAAGTCAGAAAGAGCATCTATTCATTTCTTAAAAAAGGAAAGACAAGAAAAGTCCGAATTCGATCCAAAAGAAGAAGAAATACTTCGGTATCCAAATACATTCGAGCTTTCAAGAAATCAGGTAATACGTATTGTGATTTCGGATTAAAATTCATCGGAAATAACAATTCCAATCAACAATCTAGCAAAGAAATTTTCGGATAATGATGTAAATGTGTTTCCGCGTTCCTAGAACAGAGTTCTCTTGCAAACGTGATTACTGGAAGTTAGAAAAAAAGAACAAACAGGATGCATTCGAATGAACGATTAATGTCAAGGATCAAGCATTCCTTCATAAGAACGGAAAATCTGAGCGAGTTCGATCAAGAACTTCAAGCAGAAAATAACATACGTGAAAATCTCTCGAAAACAAAACAAATATGATGATCGAAAAGCCTGGTATTAAATCTTGATTCCGCAAAAAAAAAGAAAATGTAGATCATGAATTCTCCCGGATTAAGTGTGATCGACGAGGATCTGAAGATGATTGAGGATAATTGAAGATTGATTATGGAGTTGTAAGTGCACTGACCGGTAAATATGAGCCGTAGTCGGCTAACTTCGGTCCTTTGGAGCTTGATTCCTGTACGCGATTGTCAGCAAGGCCTCGTCTGTACCGGTGTAGCGACGATCGCCTTGAGCAGGCGAAACCAGCAGCACGATTCTAGATCATTGACCGGAGCTCCTCCTGTTCGTCTGGAATTCCACCGAGAACTGGAGTAGGAGTTCCGCACCGCCCAAAACCTCCTTCCCCCGAAGTCCGGAGAAACCCATATCTATAGGCTTCGGCATTTATTTTTATTTTTGTCTTTATTTTATTTTTATTTAAAAGAAGAAAAATAAAGGTGGAATTTTATTATTTTTGTTACTTTTTTTTAATGGAGAAAACGAAAATAATGTCGGATTATTTTTGGAAAAACATGATATTGATTAAGTGATTATATATGTAATTATTTTATCATTATTTTTATTGACGAGGGATCTTAAGATAATTAGTTGTAAAATCCTATTTATTAGTTGACAATGGAACATTGAGAACCATTATTTAATCTAAAGGTATGGATGTATGGTGTCATCAACATGAGAGTATATGTGTTCTTTTTACATATAGAGTTTGTTTGTGTAATTAGAATTTGAATTCTCTAAAATTTAAATTCTATAGAATTTGACTAAAAGAATTCAAAATTTAGTTATTTGTTTACATTAAGAATTTAACAAAAATTAAAATTTAAGTATTTATGTACATGATAGAATTGAATAGAATTGATTTTTAATGAAGTTAAGTAACAAATTAAAGTAATCAATGAAAATATAATTAATCAAGTAATGAATTACTTCTTTTATAATATTCGTTCATGTTCTAGATACACTCTCATCGTAAAAATGTATCTTCTAATATGTGTTATAGTTCCTGTGTTTATGGATATGTGCTCCACTTTTAAATTTAAATTTTTAGTAACTACTAAGCACATGAAGTCATGTTTGTGGAGAAAAGAATAACCATTTAGCTAGCTTCATATACTAATTTCGTTAAGTTACAGATGACTCAACAGAATGACTTCGATTACTATTCCTAACTTAACAAATTAATCTCGTTGAGTTAACAATTAAATTAATGTACTAGCTTAAACTTTTAATCATTAATTTCATGGACTAACTTTACTGAGTTACAGATAACTCAATAGAGTAATATTATTCCTATTACTTGCTTTGTAGAGTTACAATGTAACGTTCTAAAAGAAATGAGATTACATTTATAATATTAATATATAAATATTATTAATATATTATTATTTATTATAATCTAAAGTTTATTCTTATAGTAAAATCAAATGTATTCCATGTTAACTCAAATGAGTGATTCTAATTAGGAACTTGTATTATAGGAGTTGTAATTAGACTAGTTTTAAACTTAAAGAAAACTTCTTTACGATTTCTATCAAAGTTAAATGAAACATTCTTTAATAAATTGGTTAAAGGTCTAGCTACTTTACTAAAATATTTGATAAATCTCTTATAAAATCTTATATGTCCTAAAAATGATCAAATATTTTTAACTATTTTAGATTTTAGCAATAGAACGACAGGAGCTCAACGGATGGTTGTGATGGATGCGAGTAGGTGCAGAAGACTTAGGAAATGAAATCAAAAGGTTGAAAGTAATCCTTTTTAGATTTAGAATTGATTAGAATTCAAATTTACAAATTCTATACATACAAACACTTCAAACTAATAAAATTTAATTTTATCAAATTTTAGGTGTACAAACACTTACTCATGTTTACTTGATAATGATGAGTTTACTTGTTAATACAATTTTATTCATGGATCATGCAAATTAAATGTAAACATGGAAAATGCAAACAATTTGATATGATCATGAGAATGCATGAATGTAACATAAACATGTCAAAAAATATCTATTTGAAATACATATTCATGATGAAAAGCAATCTAACATTATACCATGTAATGCATTAAGAAAAATGTAGAGAGGAAATCAAAAGAGAATATAAAAGGTGATTAGGCAATCCTATTCCAACTTAAAAAAATCAAATATTGAGATTCATTAATCCAATAAATGCAAATAAGGTATCAAATTAGAGAGAATTAAGTAAGTTATCTCAAAAAAATAAGAAAATAGAAATCCAATGGTTGGATTAAGTGAAAATATGGTGGGGTTTGTGTACTCAAAATTTAACAGAATTGAAAATTTTTTCCATTAGATTTTGAATGATGAGATGTTTGTGCACCTTAGAATTCAATATCTCAAAAGAGGTCCCAACATCTTGCCACACGCTACATAGTCCAATCTTACCCAAAGAGGTCAGGTAATTAGCCACAAAGTTAGTAGAACGAGGTACCCATGAAATATTTGCCACCTATAGAAACATATCAAGAATCGTCTACCAAAGAGTTAAGGCAACTGAAGTAGGACACACACCCGAGTTAATCACAACCACCAAGGCATGCGCATCAACTTCAACCAACGTGTGCCCAAGTTCCACCTGCAAATCAAGAAGTAAATGGAAACCAACAGCAAGTGTCTAAATTTCCACAACTAAGGCATTACCCTCACCCAAGGGTGTGCAATGAGCCACCACAAGCTCCCCATTGTGATCACATATCACCACCCTACCAACATAGTGACCACTCCACGCAATCGTGCCATCTATGTTCATCTTAATATAACTAGTGGGTGGTTTAGTCCAAGCCACCCACTTAAACGGCCTAGACCAATTCCCCCCCAATTGGCTTCAAAGGACGTGATCTCCTAAGCAATCTTCCTTTGAATGGTATTGAAGGAGCGGGTAGCTCCAACAATTTTGACTTTACAGCAGGCTTTCCATAATTCCCAAAGTATATAACTAGCAATAAACTTGATCCTACGTTTAGTATATTCCTTCCCATTATATCGGATTACCTTAAGAACCCAGTTTTTCCAGCTCCTAAAGCTAGGAAGATTAATACTAAGGATAGCACACACTCAATATCGGAAATAGACCACCCATTCACCTTCAAAGAAAACATGATTAGCTAAGTCAACATCATGAGTCCAATGACAACAAGGGCATATAGAAGCTAACTCTATACCTCTAGTTTGACAGAGATCATCAAACGGGAGGATCCCGCAAAAATACTTCCACAGGAAAAAGGTTATCTTAGAAGGAATGTAACACTATCAAAGGGGGTCGTTCCATGACGTGCAAGGGGCACGTTTCCTAATAATATCCCAAGTAGAAGCCGTAGTGATAGTGCCATCTCTACTGCCAATCTAGAAAAAATGATCATGACAATCACTAAAATAATCCTCCATAGACTCTACCATCTAATGGATGTAAAGAGGGACTAGATCGGTCCTACCCCCCCCCCCCCATCCACTCGAAGAACTCTTTGGCTTTCAACCAAACAGAGTGTAAAGAACGCTAGATATAGGAGGCATTACGTGGTGGACAGACAACAACCCCCTCGTACGCAGCCCTAAAATGGGAGGGCCAAATCCCTTCACCATTCTGGGTATGGGCTGCCAACTTGATCCTAAGAGCTAGCATAAACTCCCCAATATCCCTTAACCCAAGCCCTCCCTCTTCAAACAGTTTAGTGATGACACTCCATCGCACCTAATGCTTGACTTTCGCATCCGTCGAAAACCCCCACAAGAATTGAGCACAAACTGAGTGCAAATGCTCAATGATTTTACGGGGAACATCAAAGACACTAAGTACATGGCACGGGATGTTAAACAACATATGCTTAATAAGGGTAAGCCTACCACCAGTTGACAGGCACTTAGACCTCCAACCCACCAACTTTTTCATACACTTATCCACAAGAAACTAGAAATAGGAGACGCGAGGAGCACTAGTGAAAAGAGGATAACCAAGGTAAGAGAATGGAGGTTGATGACGACAAAAACCAGTGATAGACTCAACACGGTGAATCCTACTAGGAGGGTTATTTGCATCAACAACGAAGAAGCTCTTGGAGTAGTTGACCCTTTGGCTAGAGGCCCTTTGGTAAGCTGTTTAGAATGAAAAAATGCATAATATTAATGGTTAAATGATAGTTAATTGCATAATATTTAGCTTATCATATGAGAATTAAGCTATTTTGTTATAATTGCACTGTTATATACATTAATGAAAGAATCTGTTTAATTTTAGGGAATTAATGTTAATTTAGTACATTTCTGAATTGTCGGTAAATTACAGGCTGTGAAATTCTTAAGTATCCGAATTTTCTATTATTTCAGACAGTTATGTTTAACGTACCAAATAGTTATGCTTAATGTATCGCAAAGTTATGTTTAAATTACTGAACAGTTATGTTTTAAAAAAATATTTTATTATTTCCTAAAGTACCATGTCGAAACCATAATGCATGACTTAAGTGGACTTTCAGTGAGTTATCTCTAACTATCCAAAATTGTAGATGGGCATTAGATAGTTATATGTATAACTCTCCAAAATCTCTTTTTATTATAAAACTGCTGATGACACGTGTCATGTTCTGGAAGAATGACTTAAGTGGATTTTCGGTGAGTTATCTTTAACTATCTGAAATGCATCTAGGCATCGGATAGTTAGACTTGTAACTCTCTGAAATATTTCTTTATTATAAAACTACTGATGACACATATCGTGATCTGGAAGATTGACTTAAGTTATATATTGGTGAGTTATCTGTAACTATTCAAAATGCATCTGAGCATCGGATAGTTAAGTCTGTAACTATCCAAAATGCATCTAGCCATCGGATAGTTAAGTTTGTAAGTATCCAAAATGCACCTAAGCATTAGATAGTTAAATTTATGCACGTGTTTTATAGTTAAATCAACAAAGCATGTCCGCTGAGTTATTTGTAACTCTATGGACCATTTATTTTCTAATATGCCACTATAGCGGTTGTAGGAACAGAACAATTGAAAGAAAAAAACCACGATCGCACGTATCACGTAGGAATTCACTCGTCGAAGGAAGAAGAAATCATCGTTGTTGATATGAATGAAGGAAATCCAACCGATCATTCAAGTAGAAGTAGTTACTACTGAAGAAATATAAAAGAAAAGAAGAAAAAAAGCAGTGATGTGGTGGCCGATGGGTGTGGCCAATGTGTGTAGAGGAGGATCACCGAGCTTTCTAGGGGCAACGTCGGCAATTCTCTGAAGTACCACACCAACCATCTCCACCATCACCATAATCACCAACCATCGGAAGTCTATAAGGATACTTTCCTGATGTCAGGTCGATTCCAAGCCAAACACAATGTCTAACAACCACTGTGAGGAGTGATCGTGTCATGAGAAGGGAAGCCATTTTCACCAAGCACCGACTCATATCTCAAGAGATCGTAAAGCTTCTAGCCTTGGCTTCAGGTTGATGCCTGTATGCTGAAGAGAAGATCATCTTGCAATTTTGGACTCGCGATTCTATAGGGAGAGGAGACAGAATTGTAAGTGGTTTAATTTTCAGTGGTATAATCGTGTCGCATGTAGTGATAGAAGTATTTACTGTCGACTGAGATTACTTTACATTTTACCTTTCACCTATTTTCATACTCATATCAAAACAAAAATACCAAAAACAACTTATTTGTGCTTGTATTTTGTATTTGGGTATTGTATTGTTTGTTTTGTATCGTGATTAATGTTATCTTTGTCAGTGTTGTGATTATTTTATATTTGTTTTAGTTTTATAGTTTACTAAAATTAGTTCGTTCAATAGATTTAAAGATTTTAATGGTTACTATTTGAATTATCTGAATGTTAGTATTGCCTAATGATAAATCCAGTGTTTACTAACATTAAAGAGCTTAATTGATGTTATTTATAATCTATGGAACCACCCAATAGTTGGCCGAATTCCTCTGTAAATAGCAGTATTAAATAGGAAAGACAGGTTCGTGGAGTTAACTTAAGTCCACGAGGTTAATCCGTTGAGTTAGCCATAACTCAACGAACTTAGTCCATTGAGTTAACTGTAACTCAACGGAGATCTTATTGAATATATACATTTGATTGTTAAAAATGGAACAACTCGCAATTCTTAAGCAATTCCCTGTGGGATCGACCTATACTTGCACACTAATACAATAGACACTGTGCACTTGCAGTTAAAATACAAATTGAAATTAATATCTAATTTGTGTGAAAGGTTGTTTGTTTACTTCTAAAAAAGAATTCAGTGATATAGGCATAAAGATAAATTAACTAAGTAAAAAAAGAAGTTAACAAATCCAAGTTTTTCTAGTGCGTTGCTAGGTAACTAATCAAGTTTTCTAGTGCCGTGCTAGAGAAGTAAACAAGTTTTCTAGTGCCGTTGCCGGGGAATTCATATAAGCAACTGTTAGAGCTGTTTCGTTTTAATAGCTAGAGTGTTGTGTGTTTTCTTCTGTAATTGAGAATATGGCATATGCTTATACTCAAAGATTTCTGAAACCTGTAGTTAACATATGTGAATTCTGTAATTCTAAAGGACACGACATTTCTGATTATTTAAAACTGAGACGTTTGCAGATGGCTAGATCTCATGAACAACAAATGAATTATCCTCAATATAATAGAGCCGAGTATGAGAATCCTATGGTTTACCCAATTGATGGTCAGTATAGAATGTGTAAGATGTTGAGAGACACGGAAGTTTGAGATAGGTATGATAGACTAGAGCGTAGTATAGAGTAAAACCTGGACAAACTAAAATACTTTATATGTCAGCAACAAGAAGTCAACCAATTAAACTATAAGGAAGCATATTCAAAACCTAAAATGGATATAATTTACGAAACTGAAAAAACTATAATGAAAATTGATCAAAAATTGAATGCAACGAGATTAGATGATCTGGAAAGAAAACTAAAAGCATTGGACGAATATACAACGAAAATACAAGTTATGCAACAGGACAATGGAAATTATAATGTTATAGATCTACATAATTTGCAAAATACACAGCCAAAAGAAAATACTAATGTAAGAGAATTTAAAGAATGTACTTTAAAACTAAAAACAATTGAAGATCATAATCACGAAAATGATATACAAAAACATCATGAGTGTAACAAAAATCTGGAAGATGTATGTGTAACATTAAGATGTAGAACTAATATACCATCAAGAACTCAAAATGAAAATAATATGAAGGTGGATAAGAGTAAAAATCAAAATGATAATGAAAATGTAATAGTTGAAAATCTAGAAATCACTGAAGAACAATCTGAATCTGCTAATGAGGCTAAAAATGATCAAACAAATCAAATGAAAGAAAAAGAATCTTTTAAATCACAATCTTTAGCACCCTATCCTGAAAGATTACAACAAACAATACCTGAAAAACAAGAAAAAATCAGAGAAATTTTTGAAAAAGTGCAAGTTAACATTCCTTTGTTAGATCTATTGCAGAAAATGCCACCTTGTGCTAAATTTCTAAAAGATTAGTGTACTAAGAAAAGAGAGTGAAAAGTTCTTAGAAATGTCTTTTTAGTTGAGCAAAGTAGTTCCTTATTTCTACCACAAATTCTTAAAAAGTTATCTGATCCTAGAATCCCTGTTATATCATGTACCATAGGAGATACCATTCTAGAAAGAACCTTAATAGACTTAGGTGCAAGTATAAATGTTATGCCAAGTGATATATTTGCATCCTTAGGATTAGAAGGCTTAACTCCTACTAGTACGGTTATTCAATTAGCTGATAGAAGTATAAGATACCCTAGAGGAAAAATAAAGGATGTCTTAATTAAAATCAAAAACTTTATATATCCTATTGATATTGTAATTTTGGATTTCCAACAAATTAAGCATAAAAATAGTGATACATCTTTAATTTTGGGAAGGCCATTTTTAGCAACATCAAAGACTGTTATAAATTGTAAAACTGGAGTAATGAAGTTAGCATATGGTAATGAGGATACTCAATTAAATATTTTCAAACCAGAAAGGTTTGAGGAGTTAGAAATGTCATTACATACCATAGACTTTTTAGAGGGTGAAGGAGATATGTTAGATGACGTGATTCAAGAAGAATTAAATAGGCAAATCAATTCTAAAACTTTAGAGGAAAGTGAAAGCATAAATATAGAATGAGATTTGAAAGAAATTAATTTAGAAAATGATGATGTTCAATTAGGAGCTCTAGCTTCTGATGGGCAGCATTTAGAATTAAAACATTTACCTCTTGAATTAACCTATATATTTTTGGAAGAGAAACAAACCTGTCCAATCATTATTGCTTCAGATTTAAAAGAGGATCAAATAGCTAAATTAAAAGATGTAGTGAGAAGTTATAAAGAAGTAATAGGATGGACTATGACTGATATAAAAGGGTTAAGTTCAACTTTATGCTGTCACCACATATATTTAGAAGAGAATGCTAAACCTGTTAGAATTCCTGAGAGGAGATTAAATCCAAACCTTAAAGAAGTAGTTAGGAAAGAAATAGTAAAATGGTTAGATAATGACATAATTTATCAGATTTCTAATAGCTCGTGGGTTATCCCAATCCATGTAGTTCCCAAGAAATCAGGAGTAACAGTTATTAGGAATGAAAGTCAAGACTTGATACCTACTAGAATTCAATCAGGCTGGAGAGTATGCATAGACTATAGAAAGTTGAATGCTGTGACTAGGAAAGATTATTTTCCCTTACCTTTTATAGATCAAATGCTGGAAAAATTAGTAGGGCAAGAATATTTTTGTTTCCTAGACGGGTATTCAAGTTATAATCAAATTTCAATAGCATTAGATGATCAAGAGAAAACAACTTTCACTTGTCCTAATGGAACTTATGCTTTTAAGATAATGCCATTCAAATTATGCAATGCACTAACCACTTTTCAAAGGTGTATGCAAGACATATTTACTAGAATGACTGAAGATTTTTTAGAAATATTTATGGATGATTTTACTGTTTATGACAACTCATATGAAGTTTGTTTAAAAAATTTAGACCAAATATTAAAACCCTGTGTGGAAAAAAATCTAGTTCTAAATTGAGAAAAATGTCATTTCATGGTTAAACAAAGAATAATCTTAGGGCATGTTATTTCAAAGAAAGGGTTGGAAGTAGATAAAGCTAAAATAGAAGTAATTTCTAATCTACCAGAACTTAAATCAATAAAAGATATTAGATCATTTCTAGGACATGCTGGTTTTTATAGAAGATTTATTAAATACTTTAGCAAAATAGCTAGACCTTTAACTAATCTATTAAAAGATGTCCCATTTAACTTTGATAAAAATTACAATGAATCATTTTTCAGACTTAAAACTAGCTTAATTTCAACTTCTATAATTCAAGCACCTGATTGGAGTCATACATTTGAATTAATGTGTGATGTATCTGATTTTGCTGTAGGAGCAATGTTGAGACAAAAGATAGAAAAATCTCCTAGAGTGATTTATTATGCAAGCAAAACCTTAAATGATGCTCAAGTTAATTATACAACTACTGAAAAAGAACTATTAGCTGTTGCGTTTACCTTGGAAAAGTTTAGATCATATCTGATTGGAGCTAAAGTAATAGTATACACGGATCATGTAGCTTTAAAACACCTAATAGCAAAAAAAGAAACTAAGCCTAGATTGATCCAATGGATATTATTATTACAAGAATTTAATTTAGAAATTAAAGATAAAAAAAGTTATGAGAATGTAGTAGCAAATCATTTATCAATATTACAAATAGAAAAATCAAATATTGAAATTAAGGATAATTTTCCTAATGAACAATTAATGACCAACACAATACCTTAGTATGCAGACATAGTTAATTACTTAGTTACTAGTTTAACACCTAAGGATAGGAATAGATAGGATAAGAAATTATTTTTCTCAAGAGTAAAATATTACTATTGAGAAGACCCATACTTATTTAAGAAATGTTCTGATCTGGTTTTAAGGAGATGTCTTCTAAAAACTAAATATCAGAGCATATTGTCTTTCTGTTATGACCAAGCTTGTGGAGGGCATTTTGGTTCAAGGAAAACTACTACAAAAATTCTACAATGTGGGTTTTATTGGCCAACACTATTCAAAGATGCTCATAAATATTGCTTAAGTTATTTAAGATGTCAACAAATAGGAAGAATATCAAAGAGGAGTATGATGCCTCTTAATTCTATTGTTGAGGTTGAAATCTTTGATGTGTGGGGAATAGATTTTATGGGTCTATTTCCTATGTCTAATCAATTTAATTACATATTGTTGGGGGTGGATTATGTATCTAAATGGATAGAAGTTATTCCTACAAAAACTAATGACAACAAAGTGGTAATACAATTTATAAGAACCAATATATTTGTCAGATTTAGAATACCTAAAACTATTATTAGTGATAGAGGAACTCATTTCTGTAATAGAAGTTTTGAAGCCTTAATGAAGAAATATGGAGTAAACCACAAAATTACAACATCATATTATCTGCAAACAAGTGGACAAGTAGAAAGTGCTAACAAATAAATTAAGTTAATCTTAGAAAAAGTAGTAAATCCTACTAGAACAGATTGAGCTAATAGATTGATAGATGCACTTTGGGCTTATAGAACTGCTTATAAGACAAGCTTAGGTATGTCACCTTTTAGGCTAGTATATAGAAAATTTTGTCATTTACCAGCTGAAATAGAACATAAAGCTTATTGGGCATTAAAAACTCTGAACACTAATTTAAATCAAGCTGCTAAAAATAGGAAAATGCAATTAATTGAATTAGAAGAATTTAGAAATGAAGCTTATTCGAAGACTATAAGAGAAAAAGAGAAAATGAAATTCTGGCATGATAGGAAAATTATTCCAAAAAGCTTTGAAATAGGACAAGAAGTATATCTTTACATGGCTAGACTCCATAACCATCTAGGAAAATTAAGATCTAGATGGGTAGGACCTTACATAGTTCGAAATATTTATCCCTATGGAGCTATTGAGATTGAAAATCCTAAAAATCAGAATATATTTAAAGTAAATGGACAAAGACTTAGACCTATTTTGAAAATACCAAAAAGCTCCTTTGGAATTATAAAAGAAGTAAGAGTAGAGGACTACTCGAACTTTACTTAGTAAGAAATCAGTTTTTATTTTATTTTTATTTTTATTAAAAAAAAAATATAAAATATAAAAAAAATCATTATGGTTCAACCGATTGGATCCATCGGTATGACCGGAACATAAAAAATCTATATTAATTTTTAGTAAAAAAAAAAACTTTTGGTTTTACCAAAACATAGTATCGGTTCAACCAGAAAAAAATCGGTCTAACCGAAACATAATAAAAATCGAAGAAAAAAAAACTATTATCTTAAGTATTTTTTATTATTATATCTGTCTATACGAACTTACTCTGTTGAGTCTTGAGTTAGTCAACGAGCTTACTCCATTGAGTTAACTGTAACTCAACGAAGTACTGTAGTTAAGTCCACGGACTTAGTCCGTGGAGTTATCTATAATTCCATGGATGAAAGAGCAAAGAAAAGAAGAAAATCAAGGTGGAATTCAAGAACAAAGAAAAGAAGAAAATCAGACTAGAATTAGTCTGTAGCTTGTACAAGAAGAAGAAACAGAAAATAGGGTAGAAACTGAATTGCCCGTGACTCCATCCTAATCTACCAAAGAATCAGAAAGAACAGTGACAATGCAAATTGGTAGTGAGGAGGAAGAAGAAAGAATAGATAATGAATAAGAAGTTAAACAAAGCCATATGGACAAAAATGACTTTGCAGATTTGATTGAATTTAATGAAACACTTCAAGATAGAGTGGAGAGTTCTACCAGCTCACCACCATAGACAAAAGCAGAAACAAATGTTCAGGAATCTGCAGAACATTTTTAGCAAGTTCAAGTTCAGCCTATGGAAGAGGAAGATCAAGAACAAACCTCTTTGGAACAACAAAGTCACATTCCTGACCTGACTGAAGCAATAGTTCTGAATGAAGTACACTTTTGGAGTCAGGAAGCTTATAATAAATACCAAGAGATTAGGGGTTATGATATCATATACAGTAGACCAGTAAATTAGGACGGAATGCAAGAAATTAAGGAATTATTTGAGTTCTAGGGTCTACTACAATTTATTTCTCAGTAGAAAGGGCATGCAATATATGAAAATCTAGTGTCCTACTTTTATGCTAATTTAAGAGAAGAAGAAGGACAATTAATTTCCAACGTGGAGGAAGCTGATGTACAGATAACACCAGAGCTTCTCCACAACATTTTTGGATTGAAGAATGAAGTAAAAGAAATTTTAGAAAGTACAACTGTCGTTGAATGGACAGAGCAGGAAATCAAGGATAGTTTGGCTATCAATCTTAGTGTGCCATTATTAAATAGACTGAAGCATTTAAATGGTAAAGCACACATGATAGCCAATTTTTGATTAAAAATGTCTACCAACGATAAGGTCATGACATTGAATTGAGTCAATTTGTCAAGTAGGCCACTTATGCAGTTGTGAATAGAATTCAAGTTAATTGGTGTTAAGTCTTCCTATCCAAAATGAAGTCTGCAAAGAAGAAATTATTTTATGGAGATTTGATACCTATATTGATGGTAGACTGTATTGATTTCATGAAATGGGCATCCAAAAGGATAAGATCAAAAACCATTTCAGTGAAAGAATATAGAAATTATGCTGCAGCTGAAGTATCTGTACCTTCTAGAGGCATTATTGGAGCTGTAGAAATGATAGAACAATTAGAGCTACAAATAGAAAAACTCCAGAAGGAAGTAGATGAACTTAGGAATAGAGGCTAATTGTATAGTTCGTTGACTTGTACTTGTATATATTTGTATGAAAAATATCTAATTTGATTGTACTGTAATTTATTCATATGAATGAATATATGTTTTTCAGATATATTTTTCATACGTGTTTAGAATGATGAAATGGATGAACTATATTGAATGTTATATAATTTGTGGAACATTATGCATGAATGTTTAAAAAGATTTACAATTTGCTAAATGACAGGATTAAATAATAGATGCTTGAAAATATCTGCATGCTGCAAGGTAAAATGTAAATTCTGCATAACATGAAATGAACTGTAAGTTAAATATTTATATAATGTTTAGATTTAAACGAATTTTGATTAGAATGCTGCATTAATGACATGTATTTAACTTTATTTCAGTTAGTAGAGTGTAGGAGAAAAAAAACATAGAGGTACTTATGAGGAGTAGACTTAGAGGTTAAGTATTAACTCAACGAAGTAAGTTCGTTGAGTTAAACTTAACTCCATGAGGCCAGTAATATAGTATAAGGTCACTCCGTTGATAGTTAAACTTTCAGATAGTTAACGTCTCGTTTTTGTCGAATACTTTATGTTAAAAACTTGTATAGTTAAGTTATTTGCATGTGTGTTTTTAATGTTTTAAGTTATCACGTGTTTTCAAGGTGCATTCAGTAATGAAAAATCGAATAGTTAGATAACTGTTCAAGTTTTGATATGCATGGATAAATAATTGTTCGAGTTTTATAAAAGGACTAATGAACAGATAAATTTCTTTGTTCAGTCACGTGTTTTGTAGGTTTGAAAACTCGAAGAGTTAAAGGATAAGTGTTCGAGTTTTTACAGGACTTAAAGGATAAATGTTCAACTAAATCGAAGTTAGTCCGTGGAGTTAGCAACAGTAACCGACATTTCGTTAAGTTATCTATAACTCAACGAGGTTAGTTCGTAGATTAAGTAGAACAGTTATTCTTTTAACCACGAACGAAACTTCGTCGGCTTAGCGGTTACCAAAATTTGAAATTAGTAGTGGTACGAAATTAGTAGTGGTACACACACCCATAAAAATAGAAACCACGCTGCACATTACAAGACACGTTCTTGCAACGAGATTTATTTACTTTATGGATGTGCATTATATATATAGAACAGAATGTTATTTACGAGTTACCAGCACTTTTGAAAGAAAGGAGAATACGTTGAGAACTGGAAGGAGAAGTAGTTGATTCAACTTCATCCGTCAACAAATATTTACTGAATGGAAAACTTCAGACTGGTATGTAATTAATCGTCTGCTATTTTATTTATGAGCACATGGACTCGTTCTCTTAGCACTAAACGATTAGTAAGAACACCTACCTAGGAATATTCAACATAGAGGCGTACTGAAACATTTTCTAAACTGGACTTTAACGAAATCCTTAAGAGTGTAGCTAACCTTTCTTTAAAAGAGAACGTAGATATGGCTGCTCTAGTAGAAAAACCATTAGGAGAAATTTTGTACCCTGAATTAGTTGATGAAGCTTCATGTATTCGATTGCCAAACTTTGAGGGAGATAGGTTTGAACTGAAATCTAATTATATTAGTCAATTGCCACATTTTCATGGATTAGAAAGAGAGGATGCCTATTATTTCCTTAGAGAATTTAACGAAGTTTGTCAAATGATGAAAATGTCAAACATGAGTATAGATGCTATTAAACTTAGATATATCCCTTTTGCTTTAAAAGACACAGCAAAGAGATGGTATATACTCTATCGCCTGATTCAATTTCTACATGGATTGAATTTTGCTCTATTTTTTTGGAAAAATATTATCCAACACATCAAACGATTAAAAAGAAAAAAGAAATATTAATGTGTAGTCAAAAACAGGGTGAATCATTCTGGAAATATTTTGAAAGATTTAAAGATTTACTGACTCAATGTCCACATCATGCAATGAGTAAAACACAATTAATAGGTATAATTTATGAAGGCATAGATGTTTCAACAAAATCTTTATTAAAATCTACTTGTCAAAATGAATTTCTGAAACTATGTAGTAAAGAAACATGGGCATATTTAGAAAACTTTGCAAAAAGAACTACATAGTGGGAAAACTCGGTTGAAGTTATTGCAGATAAAAGAATATTGCCAAGGGGAATGCATGAAATAGATTCAAGTACTATGCTTGAAGCGAAATTAACTGAATTAACAAAGAAAATAGAAGAGTTATCATTAAATCAAAAACTAGCAGAAAAGAATGCAAACATTAACGATCTAGATATTATTTATGCTAGAAACCAAAAAGATAACTTTGGAAATTCTTATAACCCTAATTGGAGAAATCACCCAAATTTATCTTGGAGAAACAACAATTTCCAGGGAGGAGAAAATATAAATGACAAGAATATAAGTTATGAAGCATTAATAGAACAAGGATCTAGAATAGAGAAATTAGAGAAGATAATCCAACAATTAAACAATCGTCTAGATCTTATATTTGGAAATGCTGCAATTCAAAATCAGAATAGAAACATACCGCTTAGACAGAAGGAATCAATGGAAGTTAGACCTACTGGAGGATTGCCAATACAAGCAATACCTAACCTTGTCAATAGAACTATTAATGAAATTGATACCTCTTCTGGGAGGGTAGCTGAATGAAGCAGTATAATTGAAGTAACTATATATATATATAAGTTTATTTGTAGTTAATAGTATCGTAGAGTTAGTCCTTAACTTAACGAACTTAGTCCGTTGAGTTATGCCCTAACTTCATGAGGGTGTGTAGTAGTTATGTTAATTTTTGTCTCTACTAAAATTTTTGTTTATGTTATACAGAATCAACAAATGGAATTGATACAATTACCATTGGACGCACTAAGGGAAGTACTAAGTAACTTGTTAGCTAAATATCTGTGCAGACTGTGATGTGTATCAAAGGAAATTAAAGACTGTGTTAGAGAAAAATATTTTCATAGACTACAAGCTGCAAAAATGACTAAGATTAGAGATGGATTCATATGGAAGTCATTTAATCGTAGTTCAATTAGCCATGAATATCTGAATATGGAAGAAACTACTAGAATTCCACCCAATACATTTTAAGGAATAGATCATATTATGAGGACGGATGAAGGATTAATTATATATAAGACCAAACAAAGATATGCAATTCTATTACCTGATATTTTGATCAGAAATCCTATCACAAGAGAAGAATGGAATATAGGAAGACCTAATAGATATGAAGTACCAACTGAAAATTGTGGGTCGGCTTTAATATTTTTTGATAAAAATTCGACCATTCCTGAAAAATTATATTATTAGAGACCTATAGGAAAATGGGATGAAGATTTATGGTTGAGTGTGTATAATTTTTTGAATAGATCTTGGACTGAAAACACTATGATATATCTAGGACAAAAATCATTAATTAATAACATGCATGTCATACTTGATGGATATATATATCTAGTCACAGATATATCAGTTACATTTAGATCTGATTTATACATAGTAAACATAGATAGTTATGATAAATATATAGAAATTTTGCATATACCGAGAGAAATAACTAAACCACCATCTGCAGAATTTGATAAAATTCAAATAGGGATGTGGTATAATGAATATGATGATCCTACTTTATGTCTAATAAGATGGTAGGATGAGTTGATGAAATTTCAAATATGGATCATGAAAGACATAAATGAATGGAAGTGGGAAGAGGAATATATTGAAATAGATGTAGAAATAGAAACTGGTACATTATCCTGGAACCGAAATGGATCTCTTTCTGCATTTCATTTCATTAATAGTAATACACTTGTATTTAGCATTGATAATATATTGCAAGTTTACAAATTAAGAAAGAACACGAACTGCATTAAAACAGAATTAATAGCAAGAAGAATTATGCCTAAAAAGTTTGCTTGGACTGACACGTTTATTCCATTTGTTTCTACTTTTCAATCATGTTCTTAAGCTGTGATTTTGTGCTTTTAATGTTGTGTGTTTTATGCATTTACTTTTAGAAAAATTTTAGTTTTAGTTTATTTTATAAATATATATATATATATATATATATATCAATCCAATTTGTTGGTATCTGTGTTGAGAAACCAACTGACTTGCTTGTGAGCTACCAAAGGCGTAGGAGCTTGGGTTCCACGCAAGACAATGATTTATAAATATTTGTTAACTGTTATTTTGTTATATATTCTGCTTTTATCTATGAATAAAAAGTTTTTCAGAATCAAAAATCGGAATATGCAGAAAGGGATACAAACGAAACAAGGTATGTAACTAATTACTTATCCTGAATTTAGATTTAAATTCATTCGTTGAGTTAGGTGCTAAATCAACGAAACTGTATTCATGCCTGCTACAATTACCGTATTTATTGTCAAATCTTTTACATTGAGGACAATGCAAAATGTAGGTATAGGGGGGAGGTAATTAAAGTAACAACCATGTAAGTTTATTAATTAAATGAATTAAAATGGTACTGAAAAGTTTGTGGAAATTGAATTTTTTTTTATGAACTTGCTGTAACCACCTGATAATTGAGACTGTAAAATTTTTATAAACTATAACTGCTTAAATGTTATATTTAGAAGGCTATATAAGATGCTATAGAATTTACTATTTATGCAAATCTAGATATAGTATCTTATGTTTTTTCTAAATTTCATGAGTTTAACAGTTTCACAATTTTAAAATGAAATCAGAATGCTTAATGAAAAATCAGTAAATTATCTGAAGTCTTGAAAGAGCTAAGATGTGAATTCTAGATTAAATGAAACACATATGATTAAAGATACATTTAATTTGACTGATTAAACTTGTAGAATGATTTATGTGTAGATGTTATTAAACTACAGAAAAAGTATGAGCTTATTGTTATGGATTCATAT